>CM057839.1:71676360-74076360 GCA_030068075.1 Paguma larvata | reverse complement strand
TGACGAGGAACATATGAGCCCTCCTTGTCCTAACTCAACACCTGACGGTGGCACCTAAGGACCTAGGGTCCTTCCCTCCGCCTACGGGGAAATTTGGGTGGACCGCGTTCCCCCACAGTCCCCAGGGCTGGCTCTTCCGCGCGCTGAAATCCCCCTGCTGCGGTGTGATTGCGTCAGAGGCGATCACGTGCCCTGGGGCTTAGCCAATCAGAGTGATCCAAATCGGGGCCACGGTGATTGGTTGGAGGATAGTGGAAAACCCAAATTGGTCTGGTCCAGGTCCTTGTCAGGTCTTAGGCAGGCCTTCCGGGATGTGCGACTCCTTTTTCCCTCGTCGGCGAGCAGGCAGTGGCGTCTGAGAGCTGGAGCCAGCATGAACAGAGAGAAGGGAAGAACCCGTGTTCTGATGGCATTGTTTGACCTTCCGGGTGCAGCTCAGGCCTTGGACCCTTCGCTGCACAAACCAGGAGTTCCTTTTTCGTGCCCGGCAGTTTGAGCAAAGTTTGCTGTCACCTGCTGTTGGCCAAGCCTGACCGCTCCGGGGTCCTTTCACAAGCCCCCAAAGCAGCCTCTGCAGTTCACCACACAGACCCTGTCACCCTCAGGGCCATCAGCAGGTGGCATGACTTTTCATGCTCTTTTGTCGAAATATCCTCAGAGGAGGACTGCCTCCCGGGCACAGGGAGCCGGGCCCCCTCTGCCCTGGAGCCTGTCCCCACCGCCCTCCTCTGGGACTTACTTAGCCTGATCAAGTACATACTCCTTCTTCCTTTTATCTTCAATCCCTCCTGTCGCAGTGGTTCTTTCCCTCACATATATAGGAACTTAAAAAGAAAGTAAAGAAAAGAAAAGAAGGAAAGAAAAACAACTTTCCTTCTGCCCGAAAATCAAGCCATCATCTTTTTTTCTTTCCTTGACAGCACAACGTGTTCGCTCAAAAAATATTCTACGCCCCCTGTACTTTGGTATCGGTCATTCGCTTCTCAATTCACTGCTGCCATTAGAATTCTGCCCCTCCGCTTTCTGGAACCTGCCAAGTGCAGTGGCCGAATTTCAACATTTCCCTCCTCTGTAACAGTTTATTCTGCTGATGTGTCCTCTTCTAAATGGCCCTTTGAGCACTTCCCTCGTAGATCTTACGGCTGCTTTTCAGTGCTCCTTCCTCCCTTTTCTAGCCCTTCAGCCAACAAATGTATTGCCTTTTCTGGATTGCAAAACCGGTTGAAAACTTGACAAAGCCTATTGTTTGTTTCCCTAGAAACATGTACTTTGCATGATATTGATCAAGATTGTTAGTAACCAACCGAAAAATATACTTCAGCCGGTAGAATCAAAAAGGGCTTGCCTAAGAGCACAGACGGTTCACGTAAAGATCAGGAGGGAGAAACTTCCAGGAACCCTACCTAACCCCCCAGAATCGCTCTGCCTCTGCCGGGTGAGAGGGCTCCTAAATCAAAGCCACGGCCAAGCTGCTGGCACCCAAACTATAGCAGCCTTAGCGGGAACTGTGCCAGCAGAGTGGTTCCCTGCCCCCTGCGTTTCTCTCCTCGTTTTTAACTCCATCTGGATCAAGTCCTTCATGAGGTCCACGGACTTCAGACCACCCAGTTTCCAGTCTAAGTCTCTCCCAAGCTCATGGTCCTGGCAGAGAGCCTACGTCTCGTGCAGAATCCTGGCTTCAGAGGGAGCGAGAGGTGATTTCCACGTTTCCTTCTCCGCAGCGTGGAAAGAGGCTAAGCAAGACGGCGTTGGGCGCGTCAGTCAACTGTGTCATCACGTGTGTGTAAACGCAAACTTCCAAGACCGAAGTTTAAGAAACAACGTTTTTAAATATTAATGCTCCCGAGTGCTTTCATCAGGATTTTTTTTTTTTCTTTTTTGGTTACAAGCGTCAGACCACAATTGACATGGCCTTTCATGGGAGAAGGAATTTTTTTGGCTCCAAGAGTTCAAGAACAAAACCAGCCTGGTCATGAGCTTGGGCGTCAGGATTTGCTCACTCAGGGTCTCCGTCATTCTCTTAGCTCTGTTCTCACTGCTTCTCTCTCGGCCGAGATCCCCCTGCCGGGGACTAGCGGGCCAACAGCATTTCCCTGTTCATATCCCTACCGGTACGGCAACCCCAGCAAAGAGCCCCCTTTCCCAAAGAGTTTTAGCAGAAGCCCTAGAGTGACGTCTCCTTGGACCAGGGAGTCCGATGCTCCTCTTTGAATCAACCTGGGGTGGCAGAGCTCCGAGGCCCTGTGTTTGAGTGGCGTGCCCCATCCTGGCTCCAGAATGCGTGGTCACCCCTACGTGAACAAGGTGAACTGAGGGATGGGAATGGAGGTGCCTCCAGAGGAAAAGGTATGTCGTCAGCCAGAGGAGGGAGAATGGAACCGGGAAAGGCGAATTTAAGAGCTGTCCCTTACACCGGAATTCTGCTTTCTGCCTTCTGTCCCAGATTCCCTGGGGATAACCTCAACTCCTTCTGTGGTTTCCTCCACTGTCTGACTGAGGACGCTCTTGTCTGGAATAAACCTTACTTTGGGGGGCGCCTCCGACTTCGGCTCAGGTCATGATCTCGCGGTCTGTGAGTTCAAGCCCCGTGTCGGGCTCTGTGCTGACAGGTCAGAGCCTGGAGCCTGCTTCGGATTCTGTGTCTCCCTCTCTCTCTGACCCTCCCCCACTCATGCTCTGTCTCTCTCTGTCTCAAAAATAAATAAAAACATTAAAAAAAATTAAAAAACAAAAAACCAAAAAGCCTTACTTTGATTTTTTTCATCCAATGAAATAGAAAAGTCAAGTCAACAAAAGACATAGTGCATTTAAGGGGCGCCTGGGTGGCTCAGTGTTAAGCAACTGACTTTGGGTCAGGTCACAATATCACAGTTTGTGAGTTCGAGTCCCGTTTCAGGCGAGCCCTGCTTTGGGTGACCCCCGCGAAAGCCCCACTCCTCTATTTCTCTCTCCACCCCCTATCTCTCTGCCCCTGTGGGATTCTCTCTCTCTCTCTCTCTGCCCCTCACTCACTTGTACCCCCTCTCTCTCTCTTTCTCAAAAAACAAACCAAAAAAAACACAGTGCATTTGAAAGGCATTTTTTAAAAGGGATTTTTTAGAAGGAGGAAGGGCACTGTCTCCCCCCCCCCCATTTAGAAACATATTAAACAACATTCTGAAATGACTCTCATCGCCTTTGGTCTTCTACTAAAAATGGAATCGTTCGCTATCAGATAATCCGGCTTATTTTGCCCACGGGCATTTTTGTCTGCAAAGGAAATATTATTTTTTAATATTTTTTTAAAGTTTACTTATTTTTTTGAGGGGATGGGGTTGAGGGGCAGAGAGAAAGGGAGAGAGAATCTCAAGTGGGCTTCAGACTTGAACTCACAAACCGTGAGATCACGACCTGAGCTGAAATCAAAAGTCGGTCACTACACCGACTGAGCCACCCAGGGGCCCCCACAAAGGGAATATTTTTAAAAATATATTTATTCTTCTTCTTCAGGAGCAGACCTCTTGATCCTCGGGAACTTCAGTTGAGATATTTAATTATTCATTGATCGCATCTAAGGAAGGTTCAAAGGTCATATCTAATCTCAATTGTCTTAATTCCCAGCAAGCAGGATTTTGAGCAATTCTGTCAGGGTTGTATTTTCTCTTCCCTTGGTGTAGCTTATTTTCTGGGAAAGAGGCACACAGATCTGAGTAAAGGGACTACCTTAAAACCAGTTTCTTTAAATGTGTTCCAGGGATAGAGGAAAAAATGAATTATGACCTGGCGTTATCTGCTGGTATCCAAAAATGTTCCTCAGTACTATCTCCACCCAGACCTAGTTTCTTATCTTTTTTTTTCAATGTTTTGATTTATTTTTGAGAGAGAGACAGAGTGTGTGAGCAGGGGAGGGGCAGGAAAGAGGAAGGCAGAGGATCTGAGGCAGGCTGCACGCTGGTAGCCGCAAACCTGATGCAGGGATCGAACTCACAAACTGTGAGATCACGACCTGAGCCGAAGTCGGACGCTCAACCGACTGAGTCGCCCGGGTGCCCCTCCAGCTTCCTATCTCTAAAGGGCGTTTTTATCTCAAGGTTCTGAAAACATCACAACTCAACACACCTCAAATGAACTCATCTTTGATTTTTGCTTTTTGTTCACTATTCCCTATTTCAATTAATTACCACCTGTCTTTCAACAAGTTAGAAATTTCTGACTTGTCTGTCATCTCTCTCTCCTTTCATGTCCAATTGGTCCTAATAGGACCTAACATGTCCTATTGACTTAACAGGTCAAGCGTTTCTACTTCCTCCTGGATCTCTCTTGAACCTGTATCTTTGCATCCTCCTCTGCACGTGCCTTAATTAAGAACTCCCTTTTCAGGGGCGCCTGGGGGGCTCAGTCGATTAAGCGGCCGACTTCAGCTCAGCTCATGATCTCGCGGTCTGTGAGTTCGAGCCCCGCGTCGGGCTCTGTGCTGATGGCTCAGAGCCTGGAGCCTGCTTCTGATTCTGTGTCTGCCTCTCTCTCTGCCCTTCCCCTGCTCACTCTCTGCCTCTTAAAAATAAATAAACGTTTAAAAAAAAAAGCACACAAACTCCCTTTTCAGGAATTGTGGATGACTTACTTGGACCTATAGCAAAAGCCTGAAAAGCTCTTTGGTATTCCATCCGTCACTAGAAAGGACAGCAGACAAGGATGTATCTGACTTCAGCTCCGGCTTCAAGCCTGTCTCCTGTCTTACTACAGAATCTCATTCACCAGGGCGAAATCCATTTTTCTGGACCTCAGTTTCCTCCTTTCTAAAACCAAGGGGTTCCACTACATAACCCTTCCATAAGGACATAAGTCCTTCCAGCTCAAACATTCTGGAATTCTAGTTCCCACACCCGGCCCCCACCCCGTTTATCTCTCCGGGTCAATGTGAAAATTAAAATGATTGTACTCTCCTGGCCAGTCGGAGGCGACACTGATGAATTCCTAGTAATGAATCCCATGCCTAGAGATTTAAAACCTAGCAAGTCAGAGGTTTCAGGGAGAGTCACACATATCCAGCCCAGGGAGCAGAACTGCTGGAACCCTGTCCCCGTCACTGGGGCGGGCTGGGGGACAGCGTCCACGCCGGCCTTGGAGAGGTGGCTGCAATCACACAGGCAGAACTTCATGGAAGGTTGCAGGCCTGAGTCATTATTAGCAGGAGCACCTGAGCAGTCTACGAAAGACACCCCCCCACCACCACCCCCCCAACCCACCCCCGGCCGTCCTGAGCCTGGAGCCTGCTTCGGATTCTGTGTCTCCCTCTCTCTCTGCCCCTCCCTGCTCGCGCTCTGTCTCTCTGTCTCTCTCTCTCTCTCTGTCTCAAAAGTAAATAAACACTAAACGTTTCTTAAATTTTAAATTAAAAATGTACTAAGCTTGTCTTCAGCTGGCGTTTGCTACTGCATATCTCCCTGGATTCCGCTGAAATTTATTATGTCGGTGCTCTTGCTGCGATTGTCTAGGGCTCTGGGGAGAGGAAACAACATAGATAGATTTATCCCAGCGTCAAGCGGGGAAAGAAGCTGAAATTACTGGTCATGGGCTCAAGTTTCCCTAAAATACCAATAAATCTCACGTGAGCCTGGGGACTTCCTGACCGTGTGAAGCACAGGGGCCCCGAGCTTTTCCCGTCACAGCCTTCATGGAAAATGATATTTCTTTAAAAAATTTTTTTTAACATTTATTTATTTTTGAGACATAGAGTGAGCAGGAGAAGGGCAGACAGAGAGGGAGACACAGCATCCGAAGCAGGCTCCAGGCTCTGAGCCGTCAGCACAGAGCCTGATGTGGGGCTCCAAGAGATTGTAGGTATCTTTTTTTTTTTTTTTTGAGAGACATAGAAATAGAGCGTGAGCAGGGGAAGGGCAGAAAGAGAGAGGGAGATACAGAATCTGAAGAAGGCTCCAGGCTCCGAGCTGTCAGCACAGAGCCTGACGCAGGGCTCGAACTCACAGACCGTGAGATCATGACCTGAGCTGAAGTCGGAGGCTCAACCGACTGAGCCCCCCAGGCGCCCCGGAAAATGATATTTCTGCAGCACTGGGGGGCTCACCCGAGGGGAGCCGTACATTTCGTTCCTATCACATCGCGCAGATCCGTCAAGAAAAATAAGATAGGGAGTATCGGATAAAGCATTTAGGACGGGCTTTCCCTAAAACTCTTCGGTAGAGCCCGTGGAAAGACTTCCCGGAGGAATGAGCGCTCCCCCCCGCGTGCACGCGGCCTACCTCTCGGGTGTTGAGCCTTAGGTGGTTCCGCGTTGCGTTTCTGACCCTTGATCGCCACCGTCCGGGAGGAAACACGTTCATGCGAATGGGTGATAGAAAACTGAAAACTAGGCTGCAAACCTTTCAAAGGTTTATCACAGTCGGAATTAGGTGGGAAGAGTCTCCCGGCCCCTTCTTTTCTTTCCTGGTGGCAGTTCTTGTGATCTGGGCACACGGCCCTCAGACCCGCTTGGACTTGGACTTGGACTTGGACCCACCCGGGGCGCCGCAAGTGGAGGCTGCTCCTGTTGGGTCTCACGTGAGCAGTCCCGCGGAGGACAGTGAGTCCCCGGAAAGCGCCCTTGGCCGGAAGCGTGCTGAGTGGGGGGACAGAGATTGGGGCCCCGCGGAGCCTTCCCTCCAACACAGACTCCCCCCCCACCCCTCCTACTCACCCCCCTCCCACACATACCCCTCCCAGGGTGTGGCCAGCCACTCTGGGCCTCCAGGGGATCAGTACCTCTGAGGGATATCCAGTTACAGACACCGGCAGGGAGTGGAAAAGTAACTCTTTAAAGGTTCAGAGAAATAGCCTCATAAAACAACTGAGAAACGGGTGTAGCTGGTAGGTCGATTGGGCATGTGTGTAAGTTATGAGACTATAACTCATAACTCATAGATCAATTTTTATTTATTTATAGGTACTATAACAAAAAATATTTTTAAAAAATTTTTAACGTTTATTTATTTTTGGAGACAGAGCACGAGCGGGATGGAAGTGGGGGGCAGAGAGAGAAGGAGACACAGAAGCCGAAGCAGGCTCCAGGCTCCGAGCTGTCAGCACAGAGCCTCCCCGGGGCTGGAACCCAGCACTGTGAGATCACGATCTGAGCCGAAGTCAGATACTTAACCGACTGAGCCACTCAGGCGCCCCGAAAATAACTTTTTAAAAAATGTTTATTTTTGAGAGAGAGAGAGAGAGAGAGCAAGAAAGGGGAGGGCCAGAGAGAGAGGGAGACAGAGGATCTGAAGCGGGCTCCGTGGTGACAGCAGGGAGCCCAGCTTGGGGCTCAAAGTCACAAACTGTGAGATCATGACCTGAGCCAAAGTCAGATGCTTAACTGACTGAGCCACCCAGGCACCCCACAAAAATAACTTAAAAAAATTTTCTGTTTTAATGTTTATTATTGAGAGAAAGAGAGAGAGAGAGAGAGAGAGACAGAATGCAAGCAGAGGAGAGGCAGAAAGAGAGGGAGACACAAAATCCAAAGCAGGCTCCAGGCTCCAAGCTGTTGGCACAGAGCCTGATGCGGGGCTTGAACCCACGAATCATGAGATCATGAGCTGAGCCAATGACCTCAGCAGAAGTCAGTCGCTTAAATGACTGAGCCACCCAGGTGCCCCCGAAAATAACTTTTTAAAAGTGTTATTTGGGCCTGATAAAAATTAAGTTTTTCCCCCAACCCCCCACCCCTCCCCACTACACCCCTGCAATACTGCAATCTAATTCCGATGCTAGCCACTTGGAGTCAGAAGAGATCCCACAGGATAAGGGCATGGTCCCCAACTGTCCTCATTTCAGATGCCTGCTGCAAGTGTGGTCCCCTGCACTTCTGACTAACTGGCTACCTGTTTGGGGGGTTCCCAAGACCCCCTCAGGTTTGGTAAGTCATTAGAATGACTCAGAGAACCCAGAACAGTGCTGTGTTTACAATTATAGTTATTAAAAAGGATACGAATCAGGACCAGCCAAGTGAAGAGTCACATAAGGCAAGGTCTGGAGGGTCCTAGACACAGAGCTTCTGTGTCCTGTCTCATGGAATCGGGGCTGTCACCCCTCCCAGAACAATGACGTGTTCACCACCAGGAAGCTACCCTGAGAAGCCTCCGTGTCCAGAGATTTTATTGGGGTTTCATTACATGGGCATGATTGATGAAGTCATTGGCTTCCAAGTTGAACTCAGTAAATCTCCAGCCTCCTTCCCCTCCCTGGAAGTGGGGAGGTCAGGTTGATGTCACAAGGTTCAGAACCCCAGGCTTCTAATCACATGGTTGGTCTCTGGGCATAACGGGTCCCCTCTTGAATCACCTCCTTAGCATAAGCCCAGGTGTGGATGAGGGGATGAACATGAATAACCAAGACACTCCTACCATCCAGGAAGTTCCAAAGATTTCGAGGTTATCTTTCAGGAAGCAAGAACATACACCAGACAAACCCTGTTATAACCCCCAACAACACTTGTTTATGGATACAAGACTCTCAGGATAGCGCCTCCCAGAAAAATCAGGTGTTATGTGGACTTTCCACTAAAGGAGAACAAATGAGTTGTTGGAAATATAATTCTGAGCTAAATGCCAATACGAGAGAAGGTTATTAGCAGAACAAAGAACAAAGATGGTAGAAAGAAGGAAAGATTAAAACCAAAATGTACGGTCATAAAAGAAATGATTAAAAGATGCAAGTCCTTGGGGGTAGGGAAACTATAGGCCATCAACAGAATGGAGCCAAGTAGGGTTTCACCTGCCTATTATTTTTTTTAATAAGTAGACGTCACACCCAGTGTAGAGCCCAGTGTGGGGCCTGAACTCACCACCCTGAAATCAAGACCTGAGCTGAGATCCAAAGGCAGTTGCTTGACCGACTGAGCCACCTAGGCACCCAGGGTTTCACCTTCTATTACTATTTAAGGACTTACAGGTTGAGAGATAGCTCTATCAGAAGACCAATATTCTCTTGAACACAGTGTTAGATTTGGACTTTGATGAGCTCTCCACTTAGAAGAAATCTCCCTCACAGCAAGCAGGCAGGCACAAATTGATGGGTATGGTCATGCGTCAGACCTGGTGCATATGTGTCAGACTGAGAAAACAAGATGTGACAAGAATCTTCTGAAATGCAGTCCCATGGGCAAAAGAAAGATTTAGAAGCTTGTTTAAAAAAAAAAAAACACAACACATTACCATCTGGAAGTAAGTACAAGACATAGATCTATGAGACATTGGAGTCTTCTGGGAAACAGTGAGGTGCGAGCGGAGAAAGATCTTTTTAGATTATCGCTATCTTGTCTGCCGACTTGGAGGGTCGGGTAAGTGAAGGAAGACTAGAGGCAAAGATGTCAAATGTACAGGCCTTCATTTTCCTCAAAGTGGGAGGCTTGAAAAATAACCCTGTGTCCATGTAAACTTTTTTCATGTTCATTTCTCGAAAACCATATGATTCTGTACAAAAAGGAATATACAATTTTCCTGCACATTGAGACCTTGATTATACCTGTTTGAGACGTTCTTCACTAAATATGGGTATGTATGGACATTTGGTATCTGTAGACACGACATTTAGATAACTGTCTTTTTTCACATAAACCTTCACTGGTAAGTGAAGAATATTATTATTAAAACTTTGAGGAGCGCCTGGGGGGCTCAGTCGGTTAGGCGGCTGACTTTGGCTCAGGTCATGATCTCACGGTCTGTGAGTTCGAGCCCCGTGTCGGGCTCTGTGCTGACAGCTCGGAGCCTGGAGCCTGCTCCGGATTCTGTGTCTCCCTCTCTCTCTGCCCTTCCCTTGCTCATGCTCTGTCTCTATGTCTCTCAAAAATAAAATAAAAACGTTAACAAAATTTAAAAAAAACTTTGAATAAATACATCAATATTTCATCCATATTTTCACATGCATATTTTCACAATTTTCCATCTCTAAAGCTGGATACATATTTGAATCAGTGGTGTCTTACAACTATAATCGCCAGCATTGTCTTTTCCTTTACGATAGGCAAGAGAATGTACCTCTATAGAACCTTAGATTGGATGAAATACAGGCAATTGCTTAAAATGTTACTAGACAAAACATTTAAAGTTTAAAGAATCTCATTGTCCTGAATAGCTCGAATGCTTTAAGAACATGACAGGAATTAAGCGTCCAAATTCTAGAATTTTTAAAGAACTTTAAAAAGTGCCTTTAGGCACGTGAACCTACAGCTTTAAAATATCATATGCTTCTTTAAGCTCTTAATGTGACAAGTTAGAGTCATAGACGGTTTTTTAATATGGAACCATATTTCCATTCCTGGAATAAACCCAACTTGATACGATGAGTGTTGGTTTTACAGACTACTAGATTCAGTGTTCTTTTTTTAAATTTTATTAAACGGAGAAAGAGAGAGTGCGTGCACACAAAAGTGGGGAATCCGAAGCAGACTCCACACTCGGTGTGGAGTCCAACAGGGGGCTTGATCCAATGACCCTGGGATCATGCCTGAGTTGAAATCAAGAGTCAGATATTTAACCAATTGGGCCACCCAGGCACCCCCAGATACAGTTTTCTAATCTAATATGGAAATGTTGAATTCCATGATGGAGACACATTTTTTATTTTCCTCAGATATATGCAACAATGAATGGTTCTTCCTTCTCTTAAAGAGATGGTGTTAGGGACACCCAGGTGGCTCAGTCAGTTGAACGTCCAACTCTTGTTTCAGCTCAGGTCATGATCCTGAGGTTGTAGGATTGAGCTCCAAGTCAGGCTCCATGCTGAGCGCTGAGCATGGAGCCTGCTTAGGATTCTCTCTCTCTCTCTCTCTCTCTCTACCCCATCCCCCATTCATGCACACGCCCTCTTTCTCTCTAAATAAATAAAAAAGAAAGAAAGAAACAAACAAACAAAGAGATTGTGTCAGATTGGAATTACCGGATCATTAGATGTTTGAGAGGACATTGTTTCTGCCCATGTGGTTTTACTGTTTTGTCCGGAAGGGGCGGGAGAGTTTTCACTATCGATTCCCATGTCTTTATAACAGTTTCAGGACTTTCTATGTTATCTATTTCGTCTCAAGTCACTTTTGGCAATTTACATATTTTTTGGAATTTGTATATATTGTCTAAATGTTAAAGTCATTGCCATAGCTTTATAGCATTCTTTATCTTTTTATCTTTGTCACACTGAAGTTACGCCCATCATCCCATTCTGAATCTTACTTCTATCTTTTCTCTTTTTTCTTAATAAATATTATAAATGTTTTACAAAAAAATTAATTTTTGTCTTTGTTGACCCACTTTAGAGTATCTTTGTTTCCAGTCTCACTACTTCCTGCTAATTTATATTGCTTCTTACTTATACTTTCTATGGGTTTATTCTGTTCTTCCTTTTCTAACTTCTTACATTGGATTAAAATGGATCCTTACCTCATTAATTCTCAGCCTTTTGTCTTTTCTCATCTAAGCATTTTACTCATGTAAGCTGTAAAATTCCTTCTAAGTAACCTGGGCTATTTTTCATTTTTAATATATAATGTTTTCATAATTATGCACTTTTAATTGTTTTCTAGTATCCATTTTCATTTATTCTTTGATCCGTTTATTGAAAGGCACACTTAAGATTTATTCCAAATGTATGGAGCGGTTTTAGTTATCTGGTTTCTACTAATTTCTAGCATGCTTGTAGTAAAAGAACATATTCCGCATGTAACGGATTGTTTTGAAAAGCTTTAAGACTTACTTCACTGCTTAGGATGTAGCCAGCTTTAATAAATGTTTTATTTGTACTTGAAAGGAAGGCGGATTCTCCAGTTGTTTGATCCCGGATTATATATGTGCCCAAAAGTCTTTCTCAAATCTCTGCCCTTACTGGTTTTGTGGCTGCTTGATCTTTCAGTTATCAAAAAGGTCTACAGAACAGCTCTTCCACTCCGTTTGTGGATTTCACTGCCTACTGTACGGTCCCCAGCCCTTTCTTAGACCGTGGAACCAAAAGTCAAAAATTCTAGGACTCCAGGAATCAGTAGTAACATCCAGGGATTTCTGGCCTCCCTCCTTTGATAGCTCAACAATGCATATAGAGAAATAAAAATAAACTTTGGCATTTTTAAGTGTTTTGTTCAAGAAAATTCTAAAATTCTATCTAAATTTCTGTATTGCCAGAAACATGTGAGCTAAGCCTCACTTGTTCATTAAAAAATGGAAGTAATAATATCTGAGGTTGAGATTCCCCAGGAAATGACGCCAAGGCAGAGATTTGTACTCGGGGAGTTTGTTGGGAAGCTTACGTGGCCTCAGCAGAGAGTGTTATGTCTCACTCACACATACCCACCAAGCTGAGCGCGAACCTCATACGGCAAGTAGTCCATGGTTGTTGAGCTGAACCAAATGACATGAACCTGTTTTCTGACACCTATAATGGATACAACTTTTTTCATCAGAGGAAAGCTGCAGCTAGACTGTGACGTCAGACCTGGGACCACTGGAACACCTGGCAAGAGTTGTCCCCGAGCTTTCCGAGAGAACCAGAATCCTCTGGAAAGTGCCTATGTCGCCTGGGCAACAAAGCCAACGTGGGGGCAACTTCCGGCACCGAGGACAACCATCAAGGACTCTCAATTACTTCTAAAAGGCCACTTTTATGCAGGGCATGGGGAATCTAGAAATTTCAGGAGCTAAGCCGGAAATTTAGCTCTCAAATCGTAGACCTAGAAGCCAGAAAAGCATGAAGTTTTGAATGATCTGAAATGAGAACCCCCTCCCACCCGGGGGATAACTAGGGGAAAAAATGTGTCTGTGGCTTTGGGTCCCGGTCTTCGCCCAGACTTCTGTCCTTTCTTGGGGATATCCCTTTCCCCATGGGACTGCGGGTTCACGAGCACCTGACACGCCCTGGAGTGTGTAGGAGTCTGTGAGCGCAAAGCAAGGGCAGATGGAAAAATTCAAGGGCAGTTTTCCATGGCTTTGTTCTCTTTATGACATTAACCTCCTCCTTCTGAGACACATGTTTTCCCCTTTGGTTCACGGTTGCTTCTTTGGGATTCTAAACCTTCAGGTTAAAGTTCTCCACGCAGAGAAAACAGCATGAAAGGCTGGAATTGTGTACGCCCTTGAAACTCTCCTGTGAGGGGAAGGAAGGAAAGAAAAGAAAAAAAAAGGAAAGAAAAAAAAAAAAAGCCACAGAGAGAAAGGAAGACATGACATAAGAGACTCTCAAAGACTAAGAACAAACTGAGGGGGGAGGGGGGTGTGGGAGGGGGGAGAGTGGGTGATGGGCACAGAGGAGGGCACTTGTTGGCTTGAGCACTGGGTGTTGTATGGAAACCAATGTGACAATAAATTATTAAAAAAAAACCCTCTCCTGTGAAGGCCTGGAGATTGCCGTCTATCAGTATGTCAAGTGTGGCCAACTACTCCCTCCCTGTCGGAACAGATGGGTTTCTCTGACTGAGTTTGGCTGCTCTGTCCTTGGAAAATGGTGCTATCGTTAAATCCCAGAATCCCACATCCCACTCGGGGCAGAGCAATGCTCACTCTGTGAGAAGTGTTCAGGAACTGAGGCTGATTCAGTACACAGGCCTTGCGTGTCCGTGGCTTGAAATGGCAGGGGCAATTGCTCTCTCGCTTAAATTATTTTCTCTCAAGCCCATATAGTTATATATATATATTTTTGGGTTAAACACATCAGTGATTTCTCTCCACTAAGCGGGTGTGTACTAAACCATGCAGCTACCCCCCTTCGATCATGGTTGTGCTCTTTCTTCTAGCCCATTGTTTGGTATCTGGGGGAGGAAGCGCCTTTCTGATTTCAGCGCCATTATGCCTGTTCATTGCTGTTTTAGCCGCCAACTCTCCAACCAGCTCGGCTACTGTCCTTGACTTCTTCCACAGAGACTGGGCCTTTCCCCTTAGTCTCTCCTAATTATATGTAGGCTTTTCATTTCAGAATAATGTGTCTCAGAAGAAGACACTTCAGACCACCTCTACTCTCTTCTGTTTGCTCGTTTGTATATAAGCACCCTTCACCCCGTCACGCCTCAGTCCCAATCCAAGATGGCCATATTTATCTCTACGTACATCAAAGTAAGTTCTCTGTTCAACTCCAGTTCATGAAGTTTTAATTTTTATAAATTTTTTTTAATATTTATTTTTGAGAGAGAGAGAGAGACAGCACAAGCCAGGGAGGGGCAGAGAGAGAGGGAGACAGAGAATCCAAAACAGGCTCCAAGCTATCAGCACAAGCCCGAGATGTGAGGCTCGAACTCACAAACCGTGAGATCATGACCTGAGCCGAAGTTGGATGCTTAACCGACTGAGCCACCCAGGCGCCCCTGAAATAATCCCTTTATACTTCTTTTACTAATAACTCTTGGCCCCAAGAGCCTTCCTATAAAAACCCTCTATTTTGTACAACTCCTCAGAGCATCTCGCTACTTGCTAGAAGGGATGCTGCCTAATTCAGGAATCGTTTAATGAAGCCATTTCGATCTTCGAATTTACTCGGTTGAATTTGGTGTTTTAACACCCCTCCCCCTCAAAACAGAACAAAATAAAAACCAGAGAACAACTCTTCAAAGAAGACTCCAGTTGGTTTGTCCTAACGGTCCCAGCCGATTAGCTGGCCCCATGTGCCTCATGAGAAATGGAGATTTTTTTTCGCAAAAAGCTCCGAAATCAGATCCACGTCAGAATAGCAAGGCTTTTGAAAGGCAAACAGCAGTTTTTCACTTGTTTACAAAGTGTGGAAAGAAATACGGGCCCGCCGTCAGTTTTTCCACCAGTTTCGCTCACACACACACATCACACCGCCATTATCACCACGATTAGTGTCAGTTCTAAAAATTGAAACGGTGGGAAAGTACGATTCATCCTGAAAAAACAACAACCTACAGAATTCGCTTTAAGTGTAAAGGAGCAACAAAATTTATTGACTGAATTAAACACAACAGTTAAAATGGCAGTGTTGTATTTTCATTTTAAGATGTTTAAATGAAACAAGAAAAGTGCTATTAGTCCACGCTTCTTACATTCATGAAAAGAGTGGCTATCAAAAACAGCAACATGCACAATGATAAGTATGCACAAAATGGAAGTGTATCAACAAATAT
The DNA here is from genome assembly GCA_030068075.1 of Paguma larvata. Classification (NCBI taxonomy): domain Eukaryota; kingdom Metazoa; phylum Chordata; class Mammalia; order Carnivora; family Viverridae; genus Paguma; species Paguma larvata. The sequence goes on along the minus strand of CM057839.1, from coordinate 74,061,281 downwards.
ACAAAATACCCAAAATAAAATATTTACAGGCTTAAAAATATAAACATTGGTTCATTTATCCCGTTAAGTCATTGGAGTGGAGAAAGGAGAAAAGATCCTAGTGCTATTTAGAATCCTTTTTTTAAAACAAGTCTTAAAAACATAGAGTAGTTCTAGGAGACGATTTTTGATGTTTTGGGGGGATTTAACATTCTATTATAAAAATAATATCTATAAACCTACTAACAATTTTCCTCCTGTGCACAAAAATAATACAGCCAAAAGCTTGTCCTCAAAGACACGCCTGACTTTCAGGAAAACTAATTATAGAAATGGAGTTTCTCATTGGGGGTCTTCTTTGTCATTATTTTCAAATAACCTGCAATTCCCTATATTACACTGAGATATTTCATATAAATAACCTGGTCAAAACCTGAAGTTAGCAATGAGCCCGGCAGATAGCTGGAGTCAGGTACAAATGACAAAAATTTACTTTGCCTGTAACGTCAAAACCATTTTCCCTGATGTTCTAGATAAAACGATCCTTCATGTTCAGTTAAATTCATCCTAGAAGCAATAACAATGTTATCTATTAGTTTGTTAGCATTTCTCTTCTTTTCTGTAGAAATAACTGTGTAGTGGGGGATAAATGGTTGCAGTGTAGATATTGGAGAAGGTTCTCGGATTCCTTCAGGCTGCCTAGGGCCATTTCAAGTCATGTTACAAGTATTTGCTGTGTCTCTGCTCTTTGCCCCTGTACAGTTTGACCAGATATTTTTAGTATCTCTACTTTAGCTTATTAGATGATCCAGGTAGGTATCTGAGAAAGTTTAATATGTCTCTGATAACCAGTCACCTAGGCTGTGTTTTATTAAAAATATTATCTTCCCACACAGAGCAGAAAGTTACTCTACCAATTACTGAGTAATTACCAAAAATTACCCCAGTTTACGATTCAACAGAGTGACCACCCGTTACTGAAATCTTCCACTGCATCTTATTCATATGAAGTCTAAAACTCATTTTAAAAGCATTTTACCAAGGGTAGGCAGGTCATCAAGTAGTAAAATGATTTTGTTAATTGTGACCATGTTGCGATTTCAAATGGATTGTCCCCCAATACCAGGAGTATTAACAGAATCAGGGTGGAAGAAAACTCAACTTGCAACCCACTGGATTCACTCCTGAAATTGTGTTTTGGTTTTGTTACTGACAAACCAGACATCAGATTACAAAATCTGTATGCAGACCTGCTTGTGTGTAACTCTAGAATAACCGGTGAATATAGTCCACAATTTTGACCGGCTCAGGTGAGAAAAAAAACCTGCTAGACCCCGAGACCTTTCAGACTTGTATGTATAAAAGCCACCAAAGAATTAAAAACAACATAAAAAAAAACAAAAAAAACAAAAACAAGTTCGCTTTTAACTAAAATAGTCAAAATAGTCAGTTTGATGGTATCCACAGTTATAAAAATCTGGTTTGGCTCTCATGGTTTAGAACTTTGATCAGTTTCTTATTTAAAACAAGTTATACAAAAATGGAATCATATGGTTAAAAAAAAAAGATGTATAATTAAATCTCAAGCTATAGAGTTAGGTTTCTCGTTCAAATTCCGCTCTTATGAAATGGGCGACTTTGGACAAGGTATTTCACCTCTGTGAGAGTCAGTTTCTCCCTCTGCAGGGTGCAGCCAATCCCCACCCTGCACGGTTCTGGTGAGCAGTGCTGATAACTATGCACAGAGCATCATCCCGGCACAGACGAAACACATGGCATATGTTAGTGATTTTACTTCAATATACATCGCTCAGATTCACGGTGACTGACTTATAGGTCTTCAATAAATATTAGCTGAATGAATTAATGAATCAGAAAATACGCCCCAGAATTCAATGGCCATAGACAGAATGCAGGACGTGTTACTTTTGAAAGAGCCAGGAACTTCTCTCTGAAGTTCAGAACTGGTATCGAGGCAAGGGATCGCTCACCTAGCTGCTACTTAGCCAAACCACACGGAACACCCAGCGCAAGCCTAGGCTGCGTTTATGACGGAAAAACCAGGGGCCGCGTGCTTGGAGTGACTGAAATCTTACAGGGAAGAAGTATTGCCATGACAACAGAAGAGATTTCTGTCTGTATTTTTCATGTGAATCCCGAGGAAGAGAGGATACCATCAAAAAAAAAAAAAAAAAAAGAAAGAAAAAGAAAAAAAAAAAAGCAGAGTGTTTGCCTATTAACCGCACAAGAGTTCCTGGTTTCTCTGTCAGTGATCTGAGCACCATCATCTAGGACACAAAACCAATTTCCAGCTTAATGGCTTGGGTTAGCTTTTTTTCTGTTGGAAGTGAGCTGGTCATGACATTAAGTCGTTTTTAGCTCTTGTGTTACCCTAAGTTACTGAAGGCTTTATATTCCTGTCCCAGAGACTAGGGGAAAAGAGAGAAAGCGAAAGAAGGGAAGGGGGAGGGATAAAGATGGAAGCGGATGGAAACACACAAAAAGCATGAATGAAAGATGGCGCATTAGGGCAGTCATATTGCCTAACCCTCACGGCTGCTAAGAGGACCAACTAAACATTGATAAAACTCCCGGCGATCCCTGGCACTTCACAAGCACTCACCAAATGTTCACCATTGTTATAATTACCATCATTATTTTGAGAGGAATTTGTGCGGCTTAATCCCTACCGCTCTTGGTCAAGTTCATCCCATTCTGCTTCACCCCACAAACCATAAACAACAAAGGCAAAAAAAAAAAAAAAGTGGGTAAAATACAATAAAGATGTTTTAATGACTGTTAAGAAGGTCCAATCACGGTACGGCTATACGTGAACTCCAAACAGAAGGGGGTTTTATGAGGTGTTAGATACGGCATATCCCCCATGAGTGCAGTTGCATTGAAGTTAAGTAATTATTGGCCATACAATGTGTCCAGTTTCACTTCTGGAGGCTTCGTGACTATTTTAATCTTTCCTTTTTCAGTTTGAGACGGGACTCCTCTCCAGAATCGTGGAACTATCATTCTGAATCACTCCTTAAAAGCATTATCTGCGGTGAGAGAATAACATTCCTTATAACTGGCTATTTTTGCAACGAACGGTCTCCTTTACATGATCGGCATAGCGCAAAGGCTTGGAGAAGCAATCTATGGCAGCCATCGGAAAACACTCGGAGCCAGAGGCGTGACTGCCCTTGGGAGGGAACCACACTTACCACCTGACAGTGTTACAGACATGTCTTTTGATGGAGCAAATGCTTGCTTCTTGCTTTCTCACTCAGGTAGACAGGCCGCCAGCCTGCCATGCTAGCTTTTGGTCCCAAACCAGTCAAGAATATTTGGGCGTAGGGAATCAAAAATTCCCAAGGCCGAGTTTCCACAAACAAGAACTGTGTTGTTGATCCCTTGGTCTGCCTGGAGAAGAGGGAGGAAGACGCGGAGGGCCGAGGTATTTGGGTTTCTCCTCTCATTTCCTTCGGCTACTTTTAACTGGCCGTTGCCAGTGGTGAGAAGAGGCAACCGTGAGGCTTTCTCCTTATGTTTAAGAGTATAAAATTCTTTAATTAGGGGCACCTGGGTGGCTCAGTCAGTTAAGCGGCCGACTTTGGCTCAGGTCATGATCTCACAGTCTGTGAGTTCGAGCCCCGCGTCGGGCTCTGTGCTGCTGGCTCAGAGCCTGGAGCCTGCTTCGGATTCTGTGTCTCCCTCTCTCTCTCTGCCCTTCACCTGCTCACACTCTGTGTCTATGTCTCTCAAAAATAAATAAATGTTAAAAAAAAAATTAAAAAAAAATTCTTTAATTAATTTCTTAAGAATGATACGGAGAGCAAAGCATATGCAAATACGCCGGAACACGCCTCAGGAGAAACAGAGCACAGGGGACCGCGGCCGGATTGTCATTCAGGAGAGAAATCTGGAAGGACCACCATCAGGAAATGTGTTCCACTACGCAAGTGTCAAAATATGCCACCCTCGTGAGAGGTGTCCCCTTGCTGCCATCTGAGGGCACTAAGCAAACATGGTGGGTACAGAGGGAGAGGATAGAAAACTCCTTTAATCAATCTCCGCATACAAGGTTAATGGTAAAAAGTCTCCGAAAACTAATCCGACAAAGATGTAAATAATGCAAACTCAGAAAGATCAGTAGAAGAAATCTTGATACCTAATATAGCCTTTTTACCTTGGTTAACTGTGTTAGCAAAGGGTAATTTTAATATTATTCCTTTAAGTGCAAATACTTCCAAACTACTTCTGAAATTAGTGCGGAAACCCTTGAAACTCAGTAAATCATCACATTCATAGACATTAAACATTTTGTATTTAAATAGGCAGATAATTTGTGGAAAACGTCTAAAGGAAGTCCTGGATGTCCTATTTGTTATTGTTATTAGGGGAAATAATAAAAAATCTATTTCCTCTCGCAATTATTGAAAATGCTATAGTAAAGTTTCTCCCAGTCAGTGCTAATGGAAGAATAAAAGCATCCAACTGCCATTAGTACTGACGCCAGAGTAGTTCAAGTAACATTGTCTCTGTAATGTAGATATTAAAGTCAGGCTGTCTTTGTGCAGAGCTATTAAATTCACTGATAAATTCAGGGCCAACAATTGATTTGACTTTCTCCTCTCTAATTTGTTCAGCTCTCTGACTAAACAGACTTAATCAACCAAGCATCTCAGAATCATACACACATAGCAAAGGTATCGTCAGCTCACATTTAATCCTTCCCGTTCAAAAAAAATCAGCAAATATGGCCAATTTAGGAAATGCATACTAATAATTGGAATATAAATCTATCAAAATGCTTTAAAAAAAAAAAAACCAACCCTGCAATCTCCAGGAACATGAAGGAAGGTAGCCCTTGGCACACAAAAAAAATCAACTATGGATTCCTTGTCTATGGGTGGAAAAGGTTACAGTCCAGGCTTCCTGAATTGGTCCTGGTTTCCCATCAAGCCGCTGAGGCCATTTAATTAATTGCCTGCATCCTTCATTTTGACTGACATGGGTGGAATTCTTAAAGATATAGAGTTTTTATTTTTTAATGGAAAACATATGAAAAAAAGAATGAAAATATTTTACATCGTGCATAAGTGGTTAATTGACAGGCAAGAGGAAATGAAGGTTAACTTTGCTGATGCTTTTCTTAACTTATAAAAGAAGACACAGCATCGTGGTGGAACTGGAGAAAAAAGTCCCAAAACTGTGAAAGCAATATTAGTTTGTCCCAGAGCTTATAAACTAGATTTATCAATAGATTGCCTTTACTGTTACAATATTCTCATCGGTGCTTCAGGTACACTGGACTTTCCTGTACCGTTCAACAAATGAGCAAATAGAACTTTGTCATGGATTCACGCAGAGGAGACTATAACCCTCACAAGAAATGCACAAGAAGAAAATCAAGCTCCTTTGTCGTACAGCTAGGAGTGAAATTCACGAGGGGGAGATGAATGCATGTGGAGTCTAACTAGCACTATCGGTGTGAAATCAAATTTAAATCCCTTTCTCAAGACAGACTGCGTCAAATACTTCCAAGGGTACAGCGGATGCCTTTGTCTGTTAGTTTGTGCACAGTCGAGTGCATCAGCACGTGTGCGTGTGAGTGGCTTTATGAATTCCTGGTGGTGGGCTCAGAGTGCTTAAGGCTATGTCTGATTATAGGACCTCATCTATATAAGGAAATTAAATATTAAAACAGTGCTTTGAAAGAACATTAAGCATCCGACACAATGCAGTAAGAGCCGGTAACCTGGCTCATAAAGAAATTCAACAACTCTCCACCACCTCTTCTCATTGAACCACCGCAAATTTAAAATGGGGAACAATCCGCTTTCTGCTACTGGCTCCAATTTGCTTTCCTTTGATGTCTGTTTATTTCATTCCTTTTTGTACTGTTAAACTAGGTTACCATATACTTAACTTGCCTCTTTCTTTCCTTTATGAAACAGAACACAAGCTTAAAAAACATGGACTATCAGTTCATTACTGAGGCGATCTCTCTGGAAGATGGAAGCTATACAGAAGTGGTTATGCCATTCATATACGTGTAGTTTTGCTTGAAAATATCGAATCTTCCTGATACCATGAATCAACTCCCGGTACGAGCTCTGATCTTTTGATTAAACAACTGAAGTGCATTTCAAAGAGGGTATTATATAATCATTAGAGGCTAATAGCATTCTAGGATCTGCTTCAGTTAATCACTCAAACTATCCAAGCATATGGTAACCCGTTCTGCAATAAATGTTCCATCTAAAGTAATAGAAAACATACATATAAGGAAGCCACTTTTCAAAAAAAAAAATCTTGGCATAGAATGAATATGATACATACACTTGCCAGTGTCATATTCCACAAGTACCTGTCTCAATCTTAAGTCCATAAAGCAAAAGTCAACTAACATGGAAAACTGTATTTTTCTACTGTTTTTTCTTTATATGTTCCTCATTTGGGACTCCCTGTATTGGAGAATGGTAGAATCCAAAATTTTTATAACCAAGGTAAAAAATCTCTGAAAACCAGAATTAAGGGTGAGAAACAAACAGTCTCTTACCCAAGACAAGACAGACCCATCCCTCTGGGATGTCAACACAAAAGACCTTCCCCCCCGCCCCTGCATCGAGAGCCAGAGAACCCATATAAAACGAAAACAGATTTGCTTTAGGTTACAGTACATAAAAGAACATCAATAGTTCAGGGACAGTCATCGTAACTAGTTATAAAACCAGGTTTTAAATTCGAGGTTACTGACAGATTATAAAATGTTAACAGCTGGATCAACTGTAAAATATGTATTATCTACACGTGAAAAGGTTACAGTTTATAAACGCGAAAATACTGTGTCTATTGGCATTTTAGTGAAATCTTTCCCTGATCCTAATTTCTTTACTGGGTGGGAAAGAAAAAGAAAAGAAAGAAAGGAAGGAAGGAGGGATGGAAGAAAGGAAGAGAGAGAGAAAGAGAGAGAGAAAGAGAGAAAGGGAGAAAGAGAGAGAGAAAGAAGAAAGAAAGAAAGAAAGAAAGAGAAAGAAAGAAAGAAAGAAAGAAAGAAAGAAAGAAAGAAAGAAAGAAAGAAAGAAAGACACCTGCTTTGCTGAGCTTTTTATTCTCCCCAAACAAATGACCTAAACCAACCAAACCAAACTGCTCCTTTATGGTCCTAGTGGTAGACAGTGACCTATTTGCATATCCGGAAACGGAAAGTAGGCAAATTTTCTGCCAATCAATGATCCCCTCCGCTCATCTTGTAAATACCTGGCTCTTTCAGCTTTGGGGGTGTTTCCCACACAGTGATACTGCAAAGGGTCTGTTTTCTTTTCTTTCAATCTCTCTCTCTCTCTCTCTCTCTCTCTCTCTTTTTTTTTTTTTTTCCTGGAAAGAAAAAGGGAAACAAGGAAGGAAGGAAGGAAGGTGTCTTGGGGGAGAAGGGGCTCCTCTGGCCTTGGCAGTGGTTCCTCCAGGCCCTCCTTGGACCCTGGCAGGTCCAAGCATGATGCTTACTTAGGTTTGGCTAAGTCCTGTTTTCTGCAAAGGCAAGTAAAGGTGACTTCCGAGTGTTCAGCGCATCCAAGAAAAAAAAGGAAAAACAAAGATTTTTTTAATGGTAAAAAAAAAAAAGAAAAAGTGCTTGAAAATAATTCTCGGGGAACTTATCTTGAGAGAATCCCATGTGTAGCACCCCCTCCATGGCGGATCCTGTCCCCGCAGGCCCGGGGTAGGGACGGTCCCAAAAGCCTTTCTTTAGGGGAAGCAAAACTTTGATTTCAGTGGTTACCAGGGAAAGTTGTATTCCTTGACGTGTGGCCCCTCCGCGTCGCTTCGGAGACCTCACAACTTTTTGGCACTGTCGTGGCACGCCGCTGCCCGGAGGGTGGTCCCGGCCAAGCCCCTGCCGCCCACCCTCCGGACCAGCACCTTGGACACCGGGATTTTTGTTCTGGGCACCTCGCTCCTGGCCGGTTGCTGGTGCACTACGGGATGGCTGGATGGAAGGTTCGCGAGGTGCTTGATGCTGATCGGAATCTTAGAATCCTTCAGCAGACTGCCCGGCGTTCGCAGCGGGCAGGTGATGGTGACCGGGGACACGGGCTTTAACCGGGACAAGCAGGACGTCTCCTCGCTGGCCGGGGCGCCCGCCGGGCCTGCGTCCGGGTCGGCGTCCAGGTCGTAGAGCGCGTCCCCGCTGTAGCTATCCCGGGGCAGGCCCGCCTTCTTGCCGCCGCAGGTGCTGTCCTCCTCCGGGCCCGGGGTGGTGGAATCCCAGTAGCCCTCGTCACTGTTGGGGACTGCTTCCGGCTGCTCCTTCTCCGGGGCTTTGGGCTCCTCCTTGGGATGGAGCTCGATGGGAATCCGGTTGAGCCTCCGGGGCTTGCCCGAGGGCGCGTCCTTGGACGTCTCGGGCGCCACCTGGGGGTCCAGGCCCGCCGCCGCCGCCGCCGCCGGGGCCGCTCCCTCCTGGGGCCCTTGTCCCTGGTCCCCAGTCTGGGACAGCATGTCCCAGAATTCCTGGAGATAGGTGTCGTCCAGCCCATCCGGGCTCGCCATCTCCTCCCCTCCTCCTTGGTAGGCCACCACGCCGGGGTTCTTTTTAGACACACCTGGCTTGCCCGGCCCGGGGGCATGCTTGTCACAGCTGGGACCTGCCTCGTCCTCTTGGTCTGCAATAATATCTCCACAGCCTGTAAGAGAGTCAAAGCTTTTCAGTGAAGTCACGTCAGAAAACATCAAACAAATACGATCGGCCGACGGGTCTGAGGGCGGGTCGACAGAGGAAGGGTCGGGGACGGCCGCCGCTCGGCCGCCGCCGCTGCCGCACTCCGGGTCGCCCAGCGGGGCGGGCTGTCCCGGAACGTCACCTGTTCTGCAGGCCTCGTCGGCCGTCGGCGCCTCCCCGGCGCCGGGCTCCGGGGCGGCCCGGGGCTTCTCCGCGCGCCGCTGCCCCGCGGCGTCCTCTCCCCGGGCGCCCTCGGCCCCAGCGGCCCCGGGGCTGGCGGCGTCTCGGCGGTCCGGCGCGCGGGCGCGAGCGGCGGGCGCCGGCCCCGGCGGTCCCCCTCCGGGCTCACCTGCTGGGTCCGGCGGCGCGTCCCCGCTGGGCTGCTCCGGCTCGCGCGCGGCCGCGGGCGTCTCCTCCTTGACGCACTCCAGGCTGGCGGTGAGCGAGCCCGGCGGGATGCGGCCGCCCGGCGCCCCCGCGCGCTCGCCCTTGGCCTCCGCCTTGGCCCGCTTGTCCTTCTTGTGCCAGCGCATGCTGCTGAAGAGCCCCTTCAGCCCCCTCTTTTGTTTGCCGCCGGCCTTGCTCGCGTCCACCGGCTCGCCCCTGCCGCCGCCGTTCTCGGGCCGCCCGTTCTTCTTCAGCAGCGAGAAGAAGCTGTGCGACTTGGCCACCGCGCTGGTGGCCGCGGAGCCCCCGCCGGGGCCGGCCGCCCTGGGGGCGCCGGGGCTCGGCCGGACCCCGCCGCCGCCGCCGCCGCCGCCGCCGCGCGGCTCCTCCTTCTTGCCGCCCTCCAGCACCACCACCTCGGCTAAGCCGTCGTGGGTCCTGCTCCGCACCATCCCCGTCGGCCCCGAGCCTTTCCCATCCCCTTTGTGCTTGACCCCAAAAATGCTGGGCATGGTGCCGCCCGATTTCCTCTTCTTGAATAATTTGAAAGCGGCCTTGTTGATCTTCCCCGACGGTTGCTCGGCGGCCGGCGTCTCGGCGGCGCAGTCACAGGGCGAGTCCATGTCTGCCGCGAGGGTCCCGGCCGCGGCCTCCGCCTTCCTCCTGCAGACCCCCGCGGACGCGCGATCGCCGCCGCCGCCGCCGCGCTCGCCGACAGCCCCGCCGCCGCCGCCGCCGCCGCCGCGCCCGCGCGTCGCCATGGAAACCGAGCGGGCTAAGCCGCTGTCGTCAGCCGTGGGCTCGCGCCAGGCCACTGTCATCCGTATTCTAAATCAACCTGAGCCACTCTAGCCGCCGCAGCCGCCGCCGCCGCCGCCGCTGCAGCAAGAGAAACACACATAAAAGACCATCTCCCCTCCCGCCAAGGGCTTATATAATCCCCTAACCCACTTCGGATCCGGCTCGGCTTTGTGCTGCAGAGTTCGTGTGTGTGTGCCGCAAGAACAGGCAACAGAGCCTCGAGCCGGCTGCGGAAGCGAGAGTCGGCATTATGGCATTCGAATCCCAGCCAGGCTTACCCTCCTTCGGGTCCCTCCTCTGGAGACGCGCTTTCCCCGGCGTGGATATCAGAATACCCCCAACGGGCACAAAGACATTCCACCCGCCACAAAATGGGGAGTCTTCTTAGCGCCTCTCCTGGGCTTCCTGAGTCTTTATGTCTTTCCCAAGCCGTTCGTGTCCTGTCCTTGTCATTTGGGTGCCAAGCCCCGCAGGCAGGGAGCGTGTCTGTTTATATCTGCGGCTCGTCCACCCCTGAGCACACTCTCCAGGTCGATGTTGAAGCCTTGCTATTGCGGTTCTGGTGCTTGCTGCAACAACGCCAGCCATCAGGCGAATACCAATTAGCGACTCTCTCTGCAAGGAAAGTGCAACAGTTCTGGAGGGTGGACGTTGACTGGTCCTTAGGGACAACCACAGATTTTATCTCAGACTCCAGCTCCTGGGGCTCAGGACACCGATGCCACCGCCTAGCCTGCATTTGGTCACAGTGGATGAGTGGAGAATGGAGGACACCGTTTGAGAATCTCAGGCCCATTCTACAGGTGGTCCTTGGGGTCCAGGGTCTGCCTTCTTTTTCATTTGGCAGGACAGGGGCTTTACTCCTGTCCCCCCCCCCCCGTGACACCCCCATCCCCTTCAATGCCCCCAGGCTTTCCCGGACAGGGAAAAGCCTGCCCGACAGGGAAAAGCCTGGCAACATCTCTGAGTGCTCAGGAGTCTCTGCAGCTGCTCTGACCCACTTGATCTGGGGAAGGGGAACCCTCTTCCCAGAGAACCGCCCAACTGGGAATCTTTTCTGTAATCCGATTTCGAAGGTGACTGCTAATATTGTAACCTCGACACCTAATTTCATGATCCTAGCTGGGGGGTTATTAGCAGTAAAAGAAGAAATTTGAAGAAGGATGTGCACACACATATAATTTATATACATTTAATATTATTTAATAACACGTGATAAATATGTAATAATACTAATCATATACCATTTATTTTATTCATAAATATTATTTAGCAATATGTGATATTTACATCAATGTGAATATCCATGTTTCCCTTAATCATTTCGAGACTCCTTTTTGTTATTTTTTTGTTGTTGTTAGAGAGAGAGAGGTGGGGGGGGAGGGGAGGAGAGCACTCACACTCCCTGAGCAGGAGACGGGCACAGGAAGAAGGAGAGAGAGAATCCCAAGCAAGCTCCTCACCCAACACAGAGCCCGGAACCCAACTTGGGGCTCCATCTCACGACCCTGAGATCATGACCTGAGCCGAAATCAAGAGTTGAGTGTTTAACTGCCTGAGCCAGGCCCCCTTAAGCATCATTTTTATGAGCTTTTCATTATACCCTGAAACTCCATCTCTATGGGTTGGAGTCGGAGTTTTACTACTAACATGTTGGCCATTGCAGCTCCTATAGCACGGAACACGGTTGGTTTGAATTTAGGCCTTGGGGTTGTTAGTTGTACACTTGCCCTTTTCTATTGATTTTGATCAAGAACACTGTTTCATAAAATTTAAACAAATTTTTTTAGTGTTTATTTATCTTGAGAGAGACAGCGTGAGCAGGAGAGGGGCAGAGAGAGAGAGAGAGAGACACAGAATCTGAAGAGAGCTCCAGGCTCTGAGCTGTCAGCACAGAGCCCGACACGGGGCTCGAACTCACGAACCATGAGATCATGACCTGAGCCAAAGTCAGACGCTTAACTGACTGAGCCACCCAGGCGCCCCTCATAAAATTTAAAAAGTAGGGAGTTTGGATTCAAGAGAGGTTTTCATTCTCGCATTTGAACCCAACCAGGTCTCTGCAATTATTGGCACACGTCTCTCTAGAACAGGGTGTGACATTAAGACCCGGATCTTTTGCCAGTTCTAACTGCCCATTTGCCACGAGGAATCTGGTTTCACATCACGACCGGGAGGGAAGAGCTATGAAGATCTGTAAAGAGAAATGCATTTGTTATTTCTTCACCAGCCTCTCGAAGGCAGTTGAAAATCTTTCTCAGTTCTTTTATACGCACCCTGCAATTGCTCTGATTGGTGGGTTACTACGTAACTGTCAGTCCACAAGTGTTTCTGGCTAGAATCGGAAACGCTGGGAAAAATGAAGCGCTCGCTCCATCTCCAAGCCTGGCGATGGGAGAAAGCGGACTGCTTGTCCACTCCAGCTTTGATCTCCCAGGACACCAATGTGAGTCTCATTTGCATGACAATCCTTGGGTCCCCCTGGAAAAATGTGGCCAGGACTTTGGGATGGATATCATTCCCTTTGAGACACAGAGACTCCAACAAAAACAAAGGGACAAAGCAGTCTTCAGTCCTTGGCCCTGAGGCGGAAGAAGGCAAAGACACTCAGAACCATCCAAAGGCCTCCAGCAAGGGGAGCTTTGGAAGTCATGAGGTGAATGGGGGTCTTCAGATGTCCTCTAACCCAAGGTCCTTGTTATGGGGACCGTCAGAGAAAGGAGAGTGTGGCCAGCCTACAAGGACCTTACCAGAAGAACCAAACACATGGGGAAAGCACCCCTTCCCAGGGCCCAGGAACCAGCAAGGGAGGTTCCAGAATGTTAGGATACTTCGCAAATGTAAACAGCAAGCGGGTTTGGCCAGAGACAGGTGCATTTCCTCTTTGGCACAAGGGAGTGTTTGGTATTCAGTCACGGCTTTTCTGAGTAGCGAGCATCTTTGCAGGAAGACAATCGAAACAAGAAAGAAGATAAGAGAAACACAGGAGGAATCATTTGAAAGCTTACCATCATTTCCTCACCATCAAATTCCTCTTCAGGGTATCTTCTGACCAGCCTAGCTCCAGCCTTTGTCCTAAGCTTGGTGGGTGGAATTTTCTATCTGAGGGGGGTCACCCAGAATATTCTGTGGAAAAGGCAGCTGCTGTGGACCTTCCCTGGTCACAGCATTCCCAGTAAGGAGGCCACTGGCTTTACCTTACATTTGCTTCACGTCTTTAAAACAATAATGTTTAGTCAATGTCATTTGGAAATGAGCCTTGAAACGCAACCAACACCTGTCCCAGACCAGTCAGTCTGCTCTCAACCCCAGCCCAGTTGGCGCTTCCCCTTCTTGTCAATCTCCGCCCCCACCCCACCCCACCATAATTGTCCTCTAAGGTGAGCTGAGTGTTAAGTGTCAAATGTCTCTGCTAAGATGACCATCAGGAAGAGCCCCAGCTTTGCCAACCTTGACCTTCATCCTGCGTTAACTCTGTCCATATAACCACGGTCTGTCCTTGCCCTCCAAGGGATGCCATGGGCTGTGCACAAGCTGAGACCACGAGGTGAAGTGCCCAATGGCCAGGGGAGAAATATGCGAATGCCTCTTGGCAGGGAGCCTGGCCCGGGCCCCATGCTACTGGCATTTTTCCGTACCCTGCTTTCTGCGGAACATAAGGCTCTAGGCGAGGGCTCGACAGAGGACTAGCGAGGTCTACACACTGTAAGCCTGAGCTAGACTGAAATTCTACGTACCCTCGTGCATATTTTGATTCCTGATCTGTCCCCAGCTTTCAGTGTGGGGTAATAGCTGTTCTGGGTATATGCTTATGCAGAGGAGAAATTCATTTCTAATTAGTAACATGCAATGTGAGAAGCCCGGTCCAACTCGTAATTTTCCACATTAACCCTGGAACACAGACGAGGCTGCTGAGGGGGAAAGAGCTCATCTCAAGAGAAGACAGAATCCCCTGTTGGCTCTGGAGTGACCGGAAGGCTCACGGGGTGAGGTGTTCTGGGTTCCACAGGTCACCGCTCATAAGATGTCACCCTGGCCCAGCCCCCATGGGTTGCACCCAGATCATAGAGCAAGGGGTATGAAGAAAAGACCAGATAAAAGCAAAGTGAGCACTTATCTGTAATGTTGGTGGGTCTCAGGGGCACGGGCCATGTGGAAGCTGGCAAGGCTGGCCTTTGCGTCATTTCTATGTCTCTCTCATAGCTTCTGGTTCTTGCTGGCAATCATTGGCATCCCTTGGCTTCTAGACACATCATTCCAAATCACCTCCATTTTCTTCTTCTTCTTTTCTTTTTTAATGTTTATTTATTTATTAGACAGAGAGAGAGAGAACACAAGCAGGGAAGGGACAGAGAAAGAGGAAGACACAGAATCTGAAGCAGGCTCCGGGCTCCAAGCTGTCAGCACAGAACCCGATGTGGGGCTCGAACCCACAAACTGTGAGATCATGACCTGAGCCTAAGTCAGATAGTTAACCAACTGAGCCACCCAGGTGCCCCCAAACCATCTCTGTTTTCACGTGATGTTTTCCCCCAAGTGTCTGTGTCTCCTCTTTTCTTATAAGGACACCAGTCACACTGGAGTAAGGACCCATCCCTCTCCAGAATCACCTCATAATTGTATATCTTAGTCACAATTGCCAAGATCCTATTTCCAAATAAGGTCACATTCACAGTTATCAAGGGGTTAGGACATCAACGTATCTTTAGAGCCACCATCCAACCCACAATAGGCACCACTGCCAGCAACGGTGCCAGCATCCACCTCACTTATAGACTTCAGCGCGGTCACCCGTGCCCTCGGCACAGACAGTATTGTGGTTGGATTCTCTTTGGTGGATTCAAACCGGCTATGGGCTGCTCCAGCAAGGGCAGACCTTTAGCAGATTTCAAGGTCATGGATGGCTCTCCTGGGGTTGCCAGCAATGAGGGGACAGTACCACCACCAGTCAGAGTGAACGAGAAAGAAAATGGCGTCAGCCGAGAAGACTAGAAGTTGGCACGTGTTGTGAGACCCCTGGGGTCTGTTGGCAGTATCGAAGAGAAACCCAAGACGGTTGTCCGAGATCCCAGGCAGCGGAGAGGATAGAAGAAGAGAAACACTGTGGCTACTGTTGTTCTCCAATTCCTGTGCAGGAGCCAGGGTGGCCGAGAAACACGCCGCACCGTAACCGCGAGTCACCTCCTCCCCATAATTCCCTTTGCTCCCGGTCCGCTATTTGGCCAGAGCTGCTCTTAGAAAACATTCGGTCTCAGATCGCAGAGCAGGGGGCGATTCCTTCAAGCGGTCAGCGCCAAGGTGGGCGCAAGGAAGCCCAAACCAGGCCGAACGAGGTCGGACAACAGAGGCCGTGTGGACAGGATGCCAGGGCTTTGGGCACGGATGAATGCACGTCAGGGAGCGGCCAGACCATCTGATCCTCAGGAGGGTGGGAACCACGGCCAGCCCCCACAGGTGTTAATGAGGACTCCGGAATTCAAAAGCGAGAGTCCACAGGGGCTGCCAGAAGTGAATCGAAGCCCAAGCGCCTGCCCCCTTGGGGGTGCTATGGCTCATCTTTAAGGACACCCTATTGTGGATCTGCTCTTTGACGCAAAGTGGCGTTACACGCGGGGTCGGCACGGCTCTTTCGGCGGGTGGACGGTAAGCACGAAGCAGCCTGGGCAGCTACGGAGGCCCCCCCGCCCAGGTCCCTCCTTCCCACCGGGTTTGCAGCCGCTGAGCAAGGTGCTCACGGCCATAGCGTCTCCTCCTTGCGACCGTGACGCCTTCCGGATCGCCAGCTCCCTTTCTCAGCTATTTCATCTCCAGTCTCAGAAACACCAAGAGTTCCCCTGCTCTCCCGTGCCACTCTGGTTCTGCCCCTGTCCCCGCCCTGCTGGCACAGGGGACGTACATCAGGGCTCCAGCCAGACAGAAGCAGGGGACTGTCTGGTCTCAGCTCCTAAGCCCGCAGTGACATGGGGAGGCGTGTGTCGCACCGCCCCTGTCCTTCTTCCTTCCTCTCCAACTTCTTTTCTCCCACTCCCCAAAGCTCGGGGGTCCTAGGGAGTCTGGGCCAGCAAAACACGTATGTGTTCTTTTAAATTAATTGCTTAGGTTGGGCCCTTGGCCCTTAAAGTTTAAACGACCCCACCTCGTGCAAGTAAAAAACCCTTATACCTGAAGATACTGCCAAGGGCTTCGAAAGTTTATTTTGAACTCCACGAAGAGTCTTATCTTGTTTTGGTTTTCTGGTTTCGGCCTCCCTGCCTACCTATTCTAGTCTAATTTCCCAGCCCTGCCCCATCGCAAACCTCCTACACGCAACGCACACACACACTTGCTCGCCGAGTCTATATCCGGCAAGTCTGAGCAAATTCCCCGAATGTATCATCATCCATCTGCTTTGTCCACACGGTAGCTATCTCTCGGGGCACCAGGGCCGCGCCTTCGCAACTAATGTATCCCAATGCCCTCCCTGCATAATGGCTGGGACCCCAGTTTCTCTGTGTCTCTATGAGGTGTGGCGGATTCCCACAACAGGCACTTTCTGCCTCAATCATCATGGTGCCCCAGGGCCCACTTCCCATACATCGATTCTGACCTAGAGGGACCGAGGATGGTGTCAACCGGGAGGAGGCCTTCCCTCTGTGACAAGCAGAGCGCCCAACCAGCGGCACGGCGAGTGAGGAGCTCAGTCATCTCAATCGGAGGTTGATGCCTCGCTGCCTGGGGCCATGACCTCCCCATTTTGGGTTACGTGGGATGTGTGTGGGGTTACCTCCCTTGGTATTCCAAGCGTTACTCAGGATGCCGTTAGCTTCTGTAACAGGTCCCCTAAAATAAGGACTCAGCCCAACAAGGCTATTTCTGGCTCACGTACCAGTTTTAAGTAGGCATTCAAGTCAGTGGGGCAGGGGTCTCTTCCATACGATCGCTCGGGGTCTCGTGCCTCATGTCTCCCTGGGGTCTCGCTGCTGTCTCTGCTCCCGGCCGGCTGGAGGGAGAGAGATCCTGGAAGGAACTTAGACTCGAGCCCGGTGCCTATCACTTCCTCTCACATTCAGAAGGTTACAACTAGTCACATGACCACATCCGTCTGCAAGAAAGGGCGGGGAGTGTGGTCTACCCAGGTGCCTGGCCCCCATCCCGATTCCCACGTAAGGAGAGAACAGATCGGAGCAGCCGGCGAGCAGAAGCTCCTGCAAATCAGCCCACTCGGCCACCCCGCCGGGGACCGGAAGCCTTCCGCGTCTCACGGTGTGTTCGCTTTCCCTCCCGCCTCCTCCTCCCGCGGGACGGGGCATTCGACCTCCAGACCCCCCCATTCCCACCTCTATCGCCCACGCCCCGCTCCCTTCATTTCCTTTAGCCTTCACCTGTGGAGGGAATATTTTTTGGTTAAGGCAAATACATTTAGGGGCGCCTGGGTGGCTCAGTCGGTTAAGCGTCCGACTTCGGCTCAGGTCACGAACTCACGGTCCCTGAGTTTGAGCCTCGCGCTGGGCTCTCTGCCGTGAGGACAGAGCCCCCTTCGAATCCTCTGTCTCCTTCTCTTTCTGCCCCTCCCCCCTCAAAAATAAACATTAAAAAATTAAAAAAAAAAAAAAGCAAATGTTTGAAATAGACTTAAGTTAGTACCTGACTGTGGTTATTGCCACTCGAGACTGCATCCTTTAGCATTGCATGAGGGTCTACTGTGTGCTGGGGGCTGTCACGAATATTCTATGACACCGCCCTTGACAGCAACCAGGAGACCCCCTCCTTCCCCCCCGTGTGAGCCTTAGTTCCATGCAAAACTCTCCGGCCAACTGGACTGACAGTACCTTTGTCTCCTCCCAGGTGCTAGGCAAGTATGATCAGGCTTCGGCAGCCTAAGTGTTCTTTTTTCCTCCTTTGGAAAAAAAAAAATCTATGTTTTCCTCCGTGATGGGTTAATCCCCAAATAGCCGGGCTTACTTGAGTCGCGGCTCCTAACCACCCACTGGGCTTTCTGCTGTGCCTTCGGTCCAGGCCCTGATCTGACCTCATGCGGTCTTCCTTTGTGTTTCATTTCCACCCACCACAACAAGGTTACTTTTTTCAAAAGAGAGAAATCTCAGCAGATGTATTCATTCTGAGATGTTTCCTGGACACACACCAGTGAGCTCATTAGCCCGAGCTAACCATGAGGGTTTTTTTCTCCCCTCTTTTCTTCTTCTTCTTCTTCTTCTTTTTTTTTTTAATTTTGCAGCAGAGAGCAAGATCCTGGGGTCCCGTAGCAGCTCCTTCCTGTGTGTGCAGGGAGCAGCGACTGAAATGACCCTCGAGGAGGAGGGCTGTGCTTTCTAAACATGCGTACTTCTTTGGAGTGTCTGCTTTTGTTTAGCGAAGACGGAAGCTCAAATGGGAAATTTCTAGGTCAGCTGTGCTTTGCTCTAATCAAGGGAAAGGCGAGCCAAAAAGAACAGCAAAACTACGGCCTGCGCTTTCTGGAGTGTCTCGTCTGATTACCCAATTATTACGTTACAGCTCAGATTAGGGAAGGGATTAGCCCCCGAGGTTGGACAGATGGAGGACACTATTAAAATACCCCATGTGGGGTTTCAGAGCGAGTAGCAAAGTGACCACCTGTCCCTGCTTCTTGGGTCGGTCTGTCCTCATTTAGAGCCCCAAGATGGCTGCCATTGAGGCCCGCGTGTGGGGAAACCGAAGAGCACAGGAAGCAAGCTGGGCCCTGCTCCCGAGCCCAGAGCGTCCCCCGCTCCTGTTTCTCTGGTCTTATCTTGGGCCCTGCCCTAGAATGACCTGGCAAAGAAATGGTCAGCTGAATTGCAAGTGACTTGGGGGTTGTTATCTCTCAGGGCCCTTGGGAACGGGTCTGGGGCATTTTATTAGTTCGTACCAGACAGGAAGGTTTCCTGCCAGACCTTTTGCTTTGTTAACTTCTGAACGGGCAGCTCCTCCTTTCTTGAGCTTTTGTGATTCAGGGGCCACATGGGGCTGTTTCTTGATCTCGGAGGCTGGAGAGGAGTGAAGGAAGGTCTGTCCGGTGTCTTTGTGCCTTTTCCCCCCTGTGTTTGGGGAGGCGGGGACGGTCTCTGTACCACCTTGCTGGGCAAGGAAGTTGAGCGGCTCGGGCTTCGGGTCCCAGCCTTGAATTCACAGGCAGAAAGGTCCTTCTAAGCGGTTCATTTAATAATTAATAAGCCACGGAGCTCTTCTGCTTCGAGTCCTTTATCTTACAGGAATGGTGATGCTGAGCTCATAAGGATGCGTCCAGAAACATTAATGGGTGATGAGAAAGCATTATGCCAAGTAAAATCTGTTGGTAATCTCAGCATTGTAACCATCTCGTCAGACGAGCGCATGTTCTAATATATCTAGCTCAAGTCAATTCAAGAAAAGTATACTGAACACAGAGAGTGCCTCCTTCACCAAAGACTTGGCCTCGGCATGACAGAACATAGAATCTTAAGGCTGACATCAATCCCCGAACTCTGCAGACAGCCACCCGTTCATGACTGGAATTCTCCAGGAAAGGGGGCTTCACCACATCCGGAAGCAGCTTCCCCCATGTATGGACAATTCCATTACAGGATTTTTTGAAAAGATAGAGTTGAATTATTTTATATCTTATAGCTTCTCCCCCCTTAGTCCTATTACAACTCTAGTACTGACCAGTGTTGAGGGGTCAGGTATTATTCCAAGAGATTCTCATGCATTATTTAATCCCCACAATAACCGCATGGGGTTGGCTCCCTGTTTTGTGCAGAAAACACACAAAGAAGTAAAATGATTTGCTCAAGATCTAATAGCTAGTAAACAACGTGGCATCATAGTCTACCTTCTTTTATTTTTAAATGTTTTTTATTTATTTCTTGAGAGAGAGCGAGCACAAGCAGGGGAGGGGCAGAGAGGGGGACAGAGGCTCCAAAGCAGGCTCTGTGCAGACAGGCTGACAGCAGTGAGCCCGACACGGGGCTCGAACTCACGAAGTGCACGATCGTGGCCTGGGCCAAAGTCGGACGCTCAATGGACGGACTCACTCGGGCGCCCCCATAGTCTACCTTCCTTATCGCTGTCTCGGTCATCTACTGCCGAGTAACACACCACTCTAAAAGGAAGTGGCTTCAATCAATGACCATTTTATTTGCTCAGAATTTCGTGGATCAGATACTCTGTCAGGGCTCAGCTGGCTGGGTCCCTTCCTCCACTCGCCATCAACGGAGGTCTGTCATGGATTGCAGTGTGATGGCGGCTAACACTGGACCCCAGAAGCGAGCATTTCAATCAGCAAAGGTGAAAACTGCATGACCGTTCAGGTCCAGCTTCGGAAGTTATCTACCACTACCTCTACCAAATTCTATTGGTCAAAAGAAGTCCCAGGGAAGCCTAGACTCCAGGCGAGGGTAACTAAGCTCCATGTCCTTATTAAAGAGTGGCAAATTCATAGCATAAAAAAAACATGTGAGGTGAGAAAGATCATCATGGCCATGAGAGGAAATGTCATCACCAAAACCACAACTTATTTCTTCTAGAAAAAAAGTTCATATGTACTTCCAAATGATGCCTCTTCTGGAAGCTACCTTTCAAGTATTCTCCGAGACTTTGGTTTTTCAGGTGAGCCTTTTGGTTCTTGAACTGTTCTTTACATCCTATGCTTCTCCCGCCATGTACCCCAGAATATAATGTCACATTCCAGGGTGTGCCTAGGCTGGTCCAGAGCGGAATGACCATGGCCTCCTGTCTTCTAGATGTGGATATGGAACCACGGGGGAATTTTTGACAGCGTCACATAGAAAGTCTGGCCCCTGAGGAATACAAATCAAAACCACAGTGAGATACCACCTCACATCGGTTAGAGTGGCTAAAATGAAGAAATCAGGAAACTACAGATGCTGGCAGGGATGTGGAGAAGCAGGCACCCTCCTACACTGTTGGTGGGAATGCAAACTGGTGCAGCTGCTCTGGAAAACGGTGTGGAGGTTCCTCAAAAAAATGAAAATAGAGCTACCCTATGATCCAGCAATAGCCCTGCTAGGAATCTACCCAAGAGACACAAGATTGCTGATGCATAGGAGCACGTGTACCCCAATGTTCATAGCAGCACTTTCGACAATAGCCAAATCATGGAAAGAGACCAAGTGCCCATCAACTGACGAATGGATAAAGAAGATGTGGCACATATATACAATGGACTACTACGTGGCAATGAGAAAGAATGAAATCTGGCCATGCGTAGCAACATGGATGGACCTGGAGGGTATTATGTTAAGTGAAATAAGTCAGTCAGAAAAAGACAGATACCATATGTTTCCACGAATAGGTGGACTTTGTGAGACTAAGCAAAAACCAGGGGGAGGGGAGGAGGGGAAAGGAAAAAAAGACACAGAGAGGGAGGGAGATAAAACATAAGAGACTCTCAAAGGCTAAGAACAAACTGAGGGTAAGGGGGGTGAAGGAGGTGGGGGAGGGGGTGACGGGCATTAAAGAGGGCACATGTTGGGATGAACACTGGGTGTTATATGGAAACCAACTTGAAAATAAACTATTTAAAAAAAAAAAAAAAAAAGAAAGTCTGGCCCCTGACATTTGTAGCCCCTCACTCTGTACCTGTGCAATTATTTTGAGGGACTTAGTTGCATTCCATTTTGCAGAATTTGGCCTCACACTGAGTCATCGGGCCTTTCTAGGTCCCGGTTTGGGGTTCCACTGTCTTCGTGCTCCTTCCCAGCTTTCAGTCAAACCTACGTTTGACTCATGAGTTAACCTCTCCCTTCCATACCTGCTTCCGAGTCACTGACAAGACTCTGGGCCCACTCAGAGACAAGAAGAAAGCTCCGAGGGACACCCCTGAAAAGACGACCTCTCTGCACATTAGTATCCAGCATCCGTCTGAGCTCTGCCAGCCAGCAGGGGCGGATTTATTCAGGCCGCTGTGGATTCGCCTACTTATCCTGCCTTGCATCCGACCCACCTTTTTACACGTTGTCTTGAGAGGCTCGGAGGAACCACTGCGTGCACGTTAACCGAAGACTCCCTGCTTTTTGCCTCTCTCTGGTGTGCCACAACCGTAATGCGGGCAGCCAGAGAAACTAGGTCAGTCCGCATTTTCTCCTTGAGCCCCTGCCGACTCCTGGGGATCATGGCCTCCCCGGTTCACATTATCCCGCCCCCGCTCCAGGCCGGAATCTCTCCCCCCTTCCTCCGCCTGCTGCCTGTGTCTTCTGAACACCAGCTCGCCGTTGGCCTATGGACAGACGTCCCTGTTCTCCAGAATCCCCCGGGGATCATCTCAGCGGTGCAGTCACCAAACCAAATCGCGGCTCCTCTTAGAACCTGATCCTCTTAGGAATCTGGGTCAGGAGACGCAGAGTTAGAGCGTCAGGTGCTGCTCGCTGTTTTCCAGAAACGTGGGCTTCCGTTCCCCTGTAATGTTGGCGGCACGCCGCCGCAAGCACCAGGAAGGCAATGTGTATGCTTGTAGCAATAATATACACTTAACTACAATCGCTGCCGTCGGGGGCGAGAGTGAGACAGCATAAGGTCTAGAAGACACGTTATTTTTCCTCGGGCAGGAAAAAAAGGCTCTCAGAGGCAGCGTCACGTGGAAGAAATCCCAAATAGCAGGTCAGTTCCGGCGAGAACACAGAGGCACGCCTCTCACACGACCGCCTGTTTGCAGATACTTGAAATCAGCCAGGTGGCCACGTAACAGATTCCTTTAAAACGCTTGGACCATTTGAGGGGCGCCTGGGTGGCTCGGTCCATTAAGCGGCCGACTTGGGCTCAGGTCATGATCTCACGGTCTGTGAGTTCGAGCCCCGCGTCGGGCTCTGCGCTGACGGCTCAGAGCCTGGAGCCTGCTTCCGATTCTCCCTCTCTCTCTGCCCTTCCCCTGCTCACACTCTGTCTCTATGTCTCTCAAAAATAAATACACGTTTAAAAAAAGGTTTTTTTAAAATGCTTGGACCATTTGAACTAGGGCTTTCAATGTCCAAGGAATTAACACTTTGTCCGAACACAAAGTTATTCAAAATGTCATTTAGATGGTGGCGTCCTTTAACGGAACCCCAGGCTGCCCTCGAAAGACCGTTTGTAAACGTAAACCCGGTATCGGCTCAGAGGATCTCCCGTGTCTCCCGGATATCTGATGCCCGTGCCCTGACCCTCCGCTCCACCGTTTACGGCGGTGCGATTCCTTCCCACTAACTTCGCAGACGGCCAAGAGCTGCCTGCCTTCCAGCTCCCGTTCAGGGCTGCCTCGTTCAGCTTCCAGTCCCCACGAGCCTGGTGCGACTTGGGTGATTTTCTGTCCTTGCGAAGATCCGAAGGAAGATCCGTCAAGGGGACTCGGTTCCCTGGCGCCCTCAGGCCCTTGCTCCCTCACCTCCCTGGAGCAACGAACAAAGGGTGCCCCACCCTTCTCCCCAGAGCCTTTTTCTCAAGAATGGCCAATTTTTCC
This sequence comes from Paguma larvata, assembly GCA_030068075.1. NCBI lineage: Eukaryota > Metazoa > Chordata > Mammalia > Carnivora > Viverridae > Paguma > Paguma larvata. The sequence goes on along the minus strand of CM057839.1, from coordinate 74,037,969 downwards.
CTAAAAGGAATTCTTCTATCGGTTGCCAACAATAGACATTTCCCCCTCGCATCATTGTATGAAGAATCTTTTACGACACGAGAAAACACTTATGATAACATGAGCTAAGCAGGAAAAAAGCACGATACAATCTTACAATTATACCCAGCACAATCTCAACGATGCATAACCGGGTGCATCAAAGAGCAAATTTAGTGGAACGGTAGCCGTGGCCCTCTCTGGTGGTGGTGGCCTGAGATTTTTGTCCTTCTAGATACACATTGCCGTCCCTTCCCAGTCTTTAAAGATCATGAAAATATCTGGGGCCCAAGTACTTCGGGAAGCGATGTCACCTTCTGGAGAAACTGAAGTCAAGAAGCGGGCAGGCTACCGCGCCTCCTAACTGGTGCCCGGGCCGCCTTGCCCTGCGCCGATAACCACGGGCCTCCAAGTGAAGACTTGACTAGTTATCTGACTTCTTCTTGTCGTGTTGCCAGACTGACTCCATGATGGTGCCTCGGCAGGGTTTCTGGGGGGACACGGCAGCTGCCAGATTGGACCGAAGGACACCTGTCGCTGTGAAGCACAGGACGCGCCTGCTGGTCCCCTCCAGGCGTGCGGGCTCGCACGGCCAGGTGTGGCCTGTGTACCCAGGCTCCCTTCTTGCCCGAGCCTCGCAGAACGAAGGGAGTCAGCCTGGGCGAGCTCTCCTCTTTCTACCTCCGCTAAGCACGTAGCTGCTGACTAATCCACGACCGTCATCCGGATGTGAACACGGGGCCTCTGTGCAGCCCTAGAACCTGTTTCCAGAGGAAACGTGAGGATCCGTGAGGACAGGGGAGGGCTGCGGGTATTCCCATCTGAAGCGATTTCTCGGAATTTCCACGGAAATACCTTGAAGCCACACACAATCTTACCGTCTTCGGTGCCTGGGAAACACAACATCTCTTTACGGCTCGTCTGAGGATAGACCGAGAGCTCAGAGGTGGGGGTGCGCCAATCCGTTTCCGTCTTCTCTTCCTCCCTCCAACAACACCAAGCACCCGAAGAAGCATCTTGCCCGTTACTAAGGTGCATGGAATTGGCACGGGCAGGCACTGTGTTTTCATGTCTTTAAATCCTTACAAGAGCTTGGAGCTCTGCCCAAGCCAAGGAGAAGAGAATTGGCCCCATTCGTGTGCGAAGCGTTGGCTCCTCTCACCTTGTACGTGGATCTCCTGAGCTGGCTGCTCTTCCTCCCCGCTCGCTCCTCTTGGGCAGGAACGAGGCCTGGGGAGGAGCCAAGCGAGAATTCCCCCGTCCTTGCAGAGCCTGAGGGAAGTCCTGGGAAAGAAAGGGACCTCGGCTCCACTGGGGCATACAGCCCCCCAGGAAGGACGAGGGAGGAAGGCCGGGGGAAGCTGCGAGTGGGCAGGGGAACGAACCCAAAAGAAGGAAGAGGGAGGGAACCAGAGGGAGAACCCTCTGGTAGATTCCAAACCAGGGCAGGACCCAGTCTCCACCTCCTTTCAGATTCTTCCCACTTCACACAGTCCAGCTGGGAACCGGGTACCAGCAGCCAGGTGGTGTGGGGACTACGTCGGCGCTCTCCATCAGCCCTCACGAAGCAGCCTCAAACTTTTTGCATCCTGACTAAAAATCGGTGCCCTTGGTGTGCGAATGCGGCATCAAGACCACTCTCTTAGTCTTCCTTTCCAACCAGATTACGACCCTAAACCTTTCCTGTATAGGAAGTCTGGAAGATTCTAAGCATGGGCGCGATGAGAACTGATGTATTTTCCGAATACTGCCTGGTTGTCGTGTGGAGGTTAGAGGTGGAGGATACGGAGGCCGTGGGGAGGCCGGTCAGGGGCTATTTCAGCAATCCAAGGAGGGCTGCTGGTGATTTGGGCTAAGGTGGGCGCAACAGAGGCAGTGAGAGGCGGCAAGGTGTGCTAACAGACCGAGTTCTCAGCCCTCACAGTCGGTGACGGTCCCTCCTAAATTAAACATTAAACATTGCAGGGGCGCCGGAGTGGCCGGGTTGGTGAAGCATCCGACTTCGGCTCAGGTCATGATCTCACGGCTGGTGGGTTCAAGCCCCACGTCAGGTTCTGTGCTGACAGCTTTGGATTCTGTGTCTCCCCTTTGCTGCCCCTCCCCTGTTCATGTTCTGTCTCTCTCTGTCTCTCAATAATAAATAAACATTAAAAAATTTTTGAAAACAAAACAAAACAAAAACAAAATAAACAAACATTAAAAAAAAATTAAAACAAAAACATTAAACACTGCAAAGCTGTATGTGACGTCTATGATAACCTCTTCTACGTTTAATCGCTACTATCGAGTCAGCAATTTACCGGGCTCAATAAAGGAAAATAAGACCAAAGACCTATCTAGAAGGGAAGGTTCTGCATATGACTGCATGTGACGAGTGCCTTGCAAACTACAGCGCGCAGAATTCGGATCTTCCAACAGGGGAAATGATCACTGCCCGGGACACCAGGAGTGCCTCCAGGGGCAGTCCCAACTGTGAACTGTGAAGGGTGACGGTCGTGGTGAGCATACTCAGGGAGGAGGCCTTTCTAGGCAAAGTCTAGCAAAAGGGATAGGAATACCATGGGGACAGTCAAAAATCAAGCAAACCCAAAAGCCATGAGTGGTGGGGTGCCTGGGCGGCTCTGTTGGTTAAGCAGCCGACTCTCGGTTTCAGCTGGGATCATGATCTTGTGGTTCATGAGTTCGAGCCCCATGTCCTGCTCCAGTGCTGATGGTACGGAACCTGCTTGAGATTCTCTCTCTCTCTCCCTCTCTCTCTGCCCCTCCCCTGCTCTCCCTCTCTCTCTCTCAAAATGAAAAAATAAAAAAAAGTCATGAGTGGTGGTTGAGCTGGAGGGTAAGATCCATACAAAGGAGTCATTACTGGAAGAAAAAACTTGAAGGTAGATTAAGATCAGTTTAAGGCAGCTATCAATGCAAGCGAAGGAATTTACTGATGGGCCGAGGGGTTTTTGAGCAGGAGAGTATATAGGAGCTGAAGAAAGTTCACTATTGTTTGCTGCAGGTGGTTGAAGGAGGCAAAGCCAGGATGTGGAGATGGCTCACAGGACTGGGTCTAGATGGTTAAAGAAACTAGATTCGAGAAAACTTCCCGCTGTGGAGCCATGATTGTTATTCTCTGGCTGAATGTGAAGAACAGAGGAAAAGAACAGAAACTAAAGCGAGCTGAGTGTTCATGACCAGGAGAGCAGGGGAGCGGCCATTTGTTTCTGTCTAACTGCATTTCTGGTGCACCTGGCACCCAAGGGTTGAGGTAGCTCCCAGGCACAGCTAACTAGGCTCTGGGACAGCAGGCCTGGGATCTCTCCCTGAGCTTTCTTCTCGGAGATAAGAGTCAAAGTAAGGGGGTGCGTGAAATCGCCAGGAAAGGATAATATAGCAGCAGAGAGGAGGGAAGGAGAGAGCCCATAGTTAAGGAGCTATAAGAAGAGAGATCGTGACAATAGTTGGTGGTTGACCTTCTGGCTTGCTTGTGTGAGTGTCCTGGCTCTCCTTCACTGGACACTACCATGCCCACGGAATATAATTCACTGCGGCTGAGAAAGATCTTTGACAAAATTCTGCTGTAGAATTTGGTCCACGAGCTTGTCAGTCCTCAAGTTTGTTTAAATCAGATGATGGCTCTGCATTTTTGGGCTTCCAGAACTCTAAAGAGTATCCAGGTCTTCCGGACTATCTTCAAGTCATTCAAAGATATTCAAACCCTAGACTGGTATACCTTTTGGTATTTTTTGGTTTGTGATGGTGCTTTTCCTTTCGTGACTACTAACTCCTAGGGGTTGGGTTACGCTGTGTTTATTATGTATATCAAAATAAATTGAAAGGTGCCCACCTGGCAAAGAATCCAATCATGTACACAGTGTGAATAAAACACACTAACTACAGACCTCAGCCATTGCTTCCTGAGTTCAGATTTTTCTTCATTTGTGATGGGGTTACATCCCAATAAACGCATCATAAATTGAAAATAGCACAAGTTGAAAATGCATTTAATCCACCTAACCTACAGAGCCTCGGAGTGTAGCCTCGCCTCCCGTAAGGTGCTCTGAACACTTACCTCAGCCCCCAGGTGGGTAAAGTCATCTAATGCGAAGCCTGCTGTGTAACAAAGTGTTGACTACCTCTCGTAACGTGGTGACTACTGTACTGAAAGTGACAAAGTGAATGAACCATACAGTTGTGTGGGGGCAGAACGTTTGTCGGCATATTGGTCGCTTACGCTCGTGATGGCTGGCCATCCGGATTAGGGGCTGCGGCTGCTGGCCAGCACCAGGAGAGAGGCTCTCACTGCGGATCCGTAGCCCCAGAAAAGACTGAAATTCAAAATTCAAAGTTTGGTTTCTACTAAACGCGTCTTGCTCTCACGCCATCATAAAGTCAAAAATCGTAAGCCGACTCATCGTAAGTAGGGACCGTCTGTAGAGGGTGTGTTAGACCCCGAGAGAAGAATCTCCATCCACGAGGATAAGTGTGTGAACGGTCCAGACTGCATGGCAGGGCCAGCTTCGGGGCACGTCTCGCTGCACAGGGCCCGTGCTGGGCTAATGTCCTGCGACTGCGGCCTGAAATCGTTAACACTTTTTGAGCAGGGAGCCCTGCGTTTTTATTTTGCACTGGGCCCCGCAGATCAGGCAGCCGGTCCTGCCGCAGAGCTAAACACATGCCTCGGTAATAATGGAAGAGGTCAGTGGGGTCTCTGCTGGAAACAATGTTTGAAATGGCTCGTTAGGTCAAAGCAAACCTGCGCTGCCAGGATGCGGCCCCATGGGCTTCCCGCAGTCTTCATGGAGGTCGGCCTCAGGAGGGCCGGGGGCGCGCCAGACCGCGCTGGGGGCTCTCCCTTTGAGCCCGGCGCCTGGCAACAGCTGCTCGGCCCTAGTGGATGAAGAATTTAGCAGCAAAAATCTAATTTGGGACTCCCTAATTAAGCTAATGAAGTCAGATCATTTTAATCTCTTCTTGGTCTAGCCCGATGTCTAATCCCAGAATAAATAGGTAATTGTGACTTTGTGGCATATGTGCCCCATTTTGTGAGTGAGGGGCCAGCCAACGTCTTTCTATTATTTTTTTTTTTAAACTTTAGGCAAGGGACTGGTTTTCCTTAGCCAGACTGAATGTTTCAGACGAGGCAACACTTCAATGCCTTTGAGTAAGTCAATCGTGCTCCCTTTGACGAGCTGTGCCCAAATGGCCCCTTAGTTCCGAAAGATCCTGTATGATGCTCAAATTTCCCTTGTTTAATTCACAGTAAACATTCCCATATACAGACGTCTCCTGAAAGGGGCTGAAGTTGGTTAACTGGAGACCAAGCCGTGTCTCTCCTTTGGCCTCGTCTTCTGTGAACTGGGAAAATTCGCTCGTTCACCTTTAAACGATAGCAAATTATTTTCCTGAGACACGCACATCTTTGTAACATTGGGAAAGCCTCTAGAACCCAGAGGCGGAACGGGCATTTCTGTTTAATCCGTCCACCTTCCTGCCAATCGACACTTTTCTTTGTGAAGGATTTCCATCGTCTTTTCAAATAACTGAGAGAAAGTCAATCTTCCCCTTTGGAGTCTACTGATTCATTTGCTGAGTCTTTTCCATATTAATCCAAATATTAGGCCATTTTCAGGTTTCATCTATTCCTCTCTTCAGAGGGTTTTGTGTAATTTGATTTCTAAACATTATTAGAAAATACGGGCACCGTTTACAAAGAGTCCAATTGGTTACCCATACTACTACTAACGATAAGGGGTAATATTCATTGGGCGCTTGCCCTAGGGTGAGCGCTTTGTGTATATTACCACGTAATTTCTTGCGATCACAAGAGGTAGGGACTCCTGCTGTTGGAAATGAGGAAACTGAGGCACAGACGGGGTCTGCCCTTACCCAGGGTGCCCAGCCGGTCCGTTGGGGAGGACCTGAGCCAGGTGGTACCAGAACTTCAGGCACCCCTCAGGTTCTTTTACGAACGAGAGATCTCTGTCCTATGGCCTCCGACTCCCCTCTAGCCCAGTTAAGTACTACCCGCAGGGTCTCCACTGGCAAGTGCTGCTGAGACAGTGCGGTGGTGAGCACACGGCACCTGCAGTACCAGAGGAGAGATCCTCCCAAACTGTGCCGGATTGGCCGTGTGCAAGGCCAGAGGCGCCATTCCCGGGATACAAAGGCCAGCAGAACCCAGACCCACCTCAGAGAACACGTGGAACTCTTCCGAGTCTCCTCACGGAGATAGCAACCGACCGTCCAGCTTGCCTGAGACTGAAAAATGGCCGACCTGCAATTTTGACAGGAACATCCTTGCCATGCCAGGAGGGGCTGGGCACTCCACTAACGGAAGGGGAAGTGGTACCCTGTGTATTTCGAGAAGAAAATCCATGCAGCCCTGTTTGTGGACCCTCTCCGAACAGCCTTGTGGCTTTTGTTCACCTTTCTGTGTGCGCCCCAGGGCCACAGAGGCTGAATGGGATGCTTAGGTAAGCAGTGTGCTCAAGACCCACGCCTTCAATATTGCGAGTCCCTAAGGACCCCAGAGCGGATATGGTCGGACTCAGGGAAAGACAAGCTCAGAGGAAGACCTTCCAGAAGCCCCATGGATGGGAGTAAGAAGAGAACATGCATCAGAGCTGCCCATCTGCGTGGGAGGGCAGCTGGGAGGAGCGGAGTTGCCCCGGGAGCACCGTTTGCCTCTTCTTTCTGGACCCACCTCTACCAGCCCGTAAGTCTCCCCAGTGACGCTCGACCCTTTCAACGGCAGGCTGTTGGGCCACCCAGCAACCCCTCCCCCCCATTCTCCTGCCGGTGACTCCAGCAGTACTGTTGTTGGAGTCTTGGCCTCTCCCCCACACTCGGCTGTCTCCCATTGGGGCAGCTGGAAAACATTCAATAGGGCGACATACTGGACACTGGAGGGAGTACGTTTCCTCTCAAGACAGAGGCTGCCGTCTCTCTCTAGAGAAGCCTTTGAACGTTTAGGTGGAAACCAATATGGTGGAGGGTTTCTGTGAAGACTTGCGAAGGAATCCTGAGCAACTTTTCTGGTTTCTGAACAGAGAAAGACAAATGGCTATGGTTTTTTTTTTTTTTTTTCTTTTCTTTTTGCTATTTGTCGCTGAATAGCTCCTTGTTTACCACGCTTTGGGCACGCGTTCAGTTCTGATGACAATGCTTCTGGCGGAGCCAAAATGTGAAATCAGACTCATTGTCAACCACAGATGTGCTACCAGAGTGCGGGTGGGGCCACGGGGTGAACGAACGGGCATCAGCTGAGCGCGCAACAGTGGCGTGCTCTGTGCCCTGCACCACGACATCAGAATGGTCCAGATGGGGAGCGATTCCCCTCGAGGTTTGAAACTCCTCGGTGGAGAAGATTCCAGAAAGAGAAGACGAGAAAGCAGTTGAATCTGCGTCACGGAACTTAGTCTGAGTTCAGAGAGAGATGGTACTTCACTGCCGTCGAGGCATTTGCTGAGCCACGAGTACCTGCGGTCGGACAGGTGACACATAGTGGAGACAACAGATGCCCAAATCATATTAATGCTTAAGCTGATTTAAGATTCATATTAGCTCGATTTAAGCGTGCCACTAATGTTTTTTTCACTTCTCTTTTAATTCTGAGGTTGAAATGGGAGCAGTTGAAAACAAGCATGAAATTAATTTCCCTATAATCTCTCAGTAGGAATATGACATCGATGTCATTGCTTGCATTGAAGGAGTATTTGACTCAATAAAAATTGAGTGTCAGGCGCTACATTAATCCTGTGGAAAGGTGAATCTCCAAGTAAGATAATCGTCCCATTTAATTTTTATTCACTAGAGATCTGTGTCCATGGCTGGGCTGCAAATTTCATGAGAATAGGGGGCAAGTCTGCCTGTATCTCTTATGCTTCACACAGCACCCTGAGAACATGTAGTAGGCACTCAATAAATATTCATTGAATAAATGAACATAGTTTAAATGACGCAGGATCTCCACCCTTAAATTGTGGTAAAGGAAACAAATAGAATTTTTAAAAGTTTTATACAAGCCTGACTAAATTAATTGACAAACGGAAGTACCCTACATCCATTCATTTATTTAGTCAACAAATACTTACTGAAAGCTGTGAAGAATGAGGCACTGTGGTAGGGGCCGGGAATGGAACAGCAGCAAAGAGACAAAAGGTTTGCCCACCTCTGCGAAGCTCCCATTCTGGTCGAGGAAACCAGCAAAAAGCAAATACATAAGGAGGACATAGAGCCCGTCGGGATCTGAAATGCACCATGTGAAAAATATCAAGAAATCAAGGGAGAGAAAAGGGGTGCTGGGTACTGGGGAGTGCCATTTTATTTTATTTTTAAATATTTATTTATTTATTTTTGAGAGACAAAGACAGAGCATGAGTAGGGGAAGGCCAGAGAGAGAGAGGGAGACACAGAATCCAGAGCTCTAGGCTCTGAGCTGTCAGCACAGAGCCCGACACGGGGCTTGAACCCACAAACTGTGAGATCATGATCTGAGCCGAAGTCCGACACTCAACCGACTGAGCCCCCCAGGCGCCCCAAGGGGAGTGCCATTTTAAAAGAGAGAGCAATCTGACCCTGGGTGGAGGAGGAGCAGGGACGATGGGCGTGATTAAGCTGGCCATAAGGGCATTGGAGGGTTTGGAGTGGGTGGGAAGGAGAGCCCCTTCCAGCTGTGGGAGCGGGAGCATCTCACCGGTAGAGAGAGGGGCTCTGGAGACAGCTCTAGAAGATGAAGCAGGGCCAGGCTGGAGGGGAAAAGGGAACTCCTGGTGGGTCTTCCCCATGACTGACACTCTGAATGGGTCTTCTTCCAGGACCCTGGCCCAGCAGTGCCCAGCCAGCCCTCCATCAGGCCCCCTGTCGTCCAGGTGTGGCATGGCTCTGCCTCAGGGCGGGCGTCTGGGGCAAGGAGGTAGGAAGGGGAATTCCCTTCACAAGTCTGCTTGAAATGTGTCCTGTGTGTCTCAGAGTGCCAGTAGGATCACCCGCTCCCTTCCCCCGCCCCCCACGCCCAGCTCCAGCTCCCAGCCGCCCAGCTCCAGCTCCCAGCAGGGAAAGCCAGCACCTTTCCCACCACCCACAGATGGGCAAACACCTCCAAACTTGGAACCCAAATGCTAACGTTTTTTAGGTTTCTTTATTTATTTTGTGTGAGAGAGAGAGAGAGCAGGGGAGGGGCAGAGAGAGAGAGAGAGAGAGAGAGAGAGACAAAGAATCCCAAGCACAGAACCCAACATGGGGCTCAAACAAACAAACTATGAGATCATGACCTAAGCTGAAACCAAGAGTCAGGGGTTTAACTGACTGAGCCATGCAGGCACCCCGGAAACCGAGTCTTTGCACCACATTCTGCTGCCGTGGTACCCCGGTGAGATGCCAACCGGTGCTCTTCCGCTGGTTCCGCACTTTCCTTCTGACCAATTACCGTTTCCCAATATTCACCCTTGCTCTCAAATTCTCTTCCTCTTCTCTTCCCACCCTCCGTCCTCCCCTCTCTCCTCCGTCATCTCTCTCTTCCTTTGTCTCCTTCTCTGTCTCTCCTTCCTCTTCATAGCACTGAAAATTCTTTCAGATTCTAGTCAACAAAAGAAAAAGACTGGGGCACCTGGCTGGCTCGGTCAGTGGAGCATAGGACTCTTGATCTCAGGGTGTGAGTTCAAGCCCCACATTAGGTATAGAGATTGCTTAGAAGTAAAATTTTTTAAAAAACAGAAGACCATTAAGGCAATGTATACCAAAGTGAAAAAGAAAAAAAAAAAAAAACATCCAAAGTTGTAAAGTTAAACCCATAAAAGTGGGGCACCTGGCTGGGCTCAGTTGGTAGAGCTGTTGGTGTTGGGGTCATGAGTTTGAGCCCCACGTTGGGTGCAGAGATTACTTAAATAAATAAGTGATTTTTTTAATAAAAAAATTTTTAAACCTTAAAAATACTAAAAAAAAAAATCATGAGTGACCTTAAGTAAAAATGTACCAATACACATTGATGATAAAAACTCTCAGAAAACTGCAAATAAAGGAGAACTTCCTCAGCTTGATAAAGAACATCCACAAAAGTCCTGCAGCTACCATCATGCTTAATGGTGAGAAACTAGACGCTTTCTTGCAAAGATTAGGAACAAGGCAAATCCGTCCCTTTTCACTACTTCTTTCCAACATTGTCCTGAAAGTCCTACTTAATGCAGTAAGATTACTTACTGGAACAGAAACAGAAACAGGAACAGAAATAGAAAAGTATATCAACCAGGAAGAAAGAACAAAATTGTCTTTGTTCACAGATGACACGGTCATCTGTGTAAAAAATCTGAAAGAATCACGCAAAACCTCTTGGAACTAATAAGCAGTTATAGCAAGGCTGCAGTGAACAAGGTTAACACACAAAAAGGCAACACTTTTCTATATATCAGCAACGGACAAATGGGTTATTAAATAAGGGGTGCCTAGCTGGCTCCGTAGGTACAGCACTGTAACTCTTGACTTGGAGGTCCTGAAGCATCTGGCCTCACACTGGGCCTAGAGCTTACTTTAAAAAATGAAATAAAAAACACAATGCCACTTATGGTAGCACTCCCCAAATGAGGTCTAAAACAATACCTAAAAATGAGGTATATATCAAACAAAATATGTAGAAGATCTCTATGAGGAAAGATACAAAACTCTGATGAAAGAATCAAAGAACTAAATTAATGGAGAGATAGCCCATGTGCATGGATAGGATGATACAATATCATCAAGATGTCATTTCTCCTCAACTTGATCCATAGATTCAATGCAATCCCAATCAGAATCCTAGCAAGTCACTTGGGGATATTGGCAAGCTGGTTCAACTGTTTATATGGAGAGGCAGAAGACCTAGAAGAGCCCACAGAATATAAAGGAGAAGAACAAAGTCAGAGGGCTCACAATCCTTGACTTTGAGACTTAGGGTAAGGTTACAGTAATCAAGACACTGTGGTATTGTCAAAAAATATATATATATAGAAAAAGACAAATAGATCAATAGAACACACTAGAGAACCCAGAAATAGATCTACGTAAATATAGTCAACTGATTTTTAACAAAGGGACACAGGCGACACCATGAAGCAAAGGTAGTTTTTTCAATAAATCATACTGGAACTGGACATTCACAGGCAAAAATATGAGCCCAGACACACATCTTACCCCCTTCACAAAAAGTAACTCAAAATGGGCCATAGACCTGAATGTAAAATGCAAAACTATAAAACCCTTAGAAAGCTTAACGAATGTTGGGTATGAAAATGATGTTTTAGGTCCAACACCAAAGACACCATCCAGGAAAGAAGTCACTGGTAAGTCGGACTTCACTGCAATTAAAAACTTCCGCTCTGCGAAAGGAAAGGTCAAGAGAATGAGAAGACAAGCTACAGACTGGGAGAAAACACTTGTGAAAGACACACTGATAAAGAATCGTTATAAAAAACAGACAAAGACTTTGTATAGCTCAACAATAAGAAAATGAACAACTCATTTAAAAAATGGGCAAAAGTGATCAGACACCTCACCAAAAAAAGACGTACAAATGGCAGATAAACACATGAAAAAATGCCTCACATCACATGTTGTGAGGGAATTGCAAATTAAAACAATAGTGAGATGTCCCCACACTACCCTCAGAATGGCCCGAATCCAACATGGATGTCCCCAAACGCTGGCAAGGGTGTGGAACGACAGGAACGCTCACTTGTTGCTGATGGGAATGCAAAATGGCACTGCCACTTTGGAAGACAGTTTGGAAGTTTCTTACAAAACCCAACATACTCCCATCATATGATTCAGCAATCATTCTCCTTGGTATTTACCCAGATGAACTGAAAATTTATATCCACACAAAAACCTGCCCAAACTTGGAACTGCAACTAAGATATCCTTCAGGGGGTGAATAAATGGTGGCACATGCCACAGGCCAGCCGCAGCACTCTCAGGTGTCCCTGGAGGATGAATGGTGTCGGCGCGATGAATGACTGGAGAGAGCTTCTAGGGTACTGGAACCAGGCAGGCATCTCTGTCCTGCTGATCTTCAGTGTCTTTATTTAAAGGCAGTAAATGACATCACATCAAGGAGTACTTTCGTGACATTATAGCAGTAAGCATAGATTGATAACTAGCTATTTTTATGATTCTGTTCCTAAGTTAATGAACATATACTGTTTTTGAAGTAGGGTTAGGTAAGTTTTTGGCAGGGGGGCGGAAACAGGATGTTTAAGAAGAAAGCAGGGTTGGCATGGTGATCTTGAGCAAGTGAATGGCGCGTACATTGTTGCCTTAAGACCTATGTTAATCATCTATAGATAGATTAGGAGTCATTCTGTCCAGCATTCTTAACCATGAGGGGGAAAGTGCAACTCACTTGGCAGAGACATAATTTTCTAATGCTTGCCTGAGTTTCTGTTCTTTATGAGTGAGTGAATTCACACAATAGGGGCCTGATGTCTACATAAGTTACGCTAACTTTTAACCAACTCATAACTGCTATTCTGTATGATCAATTTGGGTAACCTATCTCCAAGAGGCAACTTTGAGGTTACTTCTGGCCAGGTTACTCTAGTTCAGATGTTATCCATCAAGGCATCCCACTCCAGGTTCCTTTTTTCAAATGCCATAAAACCAAAGGGCATTTTATCCCTTGAGGCCAACCAGAGCAGTTCAAGAAGTCCAGGCCTGAAAGGTTATTAGAAAGAGATAGTATTGGGTGCCAGTTGGTCGGCAGGAGACCTTGCAACATCTGCCTTTTCCACACAGGGAGACATCTCAACCTGTGAGCCCAAGATGGCTCCCGACAAGTACATCCAAACAATGGGATATTACTCAGCAATAAAAAGAAATGGGTTAGTCAAGCCGTGAAAAGACATGAAGGAAACATAAATGCATGTTACCAAGAGAAAGAAGGCAATCTGAAACGGATATGTGCTGCATGATTTCGAGTATCTGTTGTTCTGGAAAGGGCGAGAGTGTGGAGACAGTACACAGATCGAGTGGTTGTCAGCGGTCAGTAGGAAGGAAGGGATGTATAGGGAGGGCACGATGGATTTTTACGGCAGTGAAACTACTCTGTATGATGCCGTAATGGTGGATACATGTCATTATACATTTGTCAAAACCGACAGAGTGTATGACACCAAGAGTAAACGCTAATGTGAACTGTAGTCTTGGGATGACAACTTATCTATAGGTCAATGCCAGCTCACTGACAATAACATATATACCATTCCGGTGCAAGATTTTATTAGTGGGGGATGTTATTTGGTATGTGGGAGTAGGAAGTATGTGGGACGTCTCTGTATTTTCACTTTTTTGCTTCAAACCTAAACCTACTCTAAAAAAAAATCGTCTATTGACAATCTATAGTGAGGAAAGGAAGCTATTAAGATTTGATTATGTGGAAATTAATAATTTCTGACAGTAAATATCACCATAAATAAATGAAATGAAAATTAGATCTTAAGATAAAACTGTAACACCTTCCGCATTTAAACATGAAAACATTTAAAAACATATCATGCTAAAATGGTAACATTATCACACTTATTTTTCACTGTTCCAACTTAAGGACCCCCACGTCCACAGCATTGGTGCCTCCAGTCTGCCTTCAGATTCAAGCTGCTGCTCCAACTCCTCCATGGGCCTTCAGCCTGCCCTGCAAGACCCATCTCACCTTACAGGTGCCCTTGGGATCTAACGTTGGTGCTTTGGGGGGACTGGCGGGTATTCAAAACTGACTTTTGTTTGGGGCAGGGCTCTCTCACCCACAGGCACCTTAATATGGGCAATGCCCCCTCAGGCTGCCCAGCTGTTATCGTCCCCAGCCCCACAGGTTCCAGATTTCCAGCCCTGCAACCCCCATCCACAAGTACACAGACTCTCCGCTACTGCCCCCAGTGTCCTTGCCTGTGGCTTTCTCAGATGACGTCCTTTTTAAGATGGCTCCAGCCTGGTTCTCTCTTCTATGTAGACCACATCTCATTCTAGCCCAACACCCCAGCAACAAGGTAGATGGTATTCTTTGACTTTGGGGTTCCTGCTTTTGTTTCCCTCCCAGATTCTCCCAAGAGAGACAAGGGGATGTCTTGGGGATGAGGTCTAGTGCCATTTCTTGGCTAAGGATTATCAAAAGGGGAACCTGTCCCATCATATCCTATCATCCTTCCTCTCTGCCATGTAGGCAACGAGTCTCTCCAGATGAGAGCCACTGCTGTGGGCCTTTGGGTCCAAAGGCATGTCGGCGCCTGATATGCCCGTCAAGGGCCTTTTGGCAATAAGTAACAGAATATCTAAGAGTATCTTGAGCAATCAGGGTTTATTATTATGTATAATAAGTATAGAGGTAGAAAGTTCCATGTTGATCCAACCGTTTGATGATATCAGGGCTCTAGGTTAACTTCTTGGCATTCTCGTTTTTTTTTTTTTATCCTCTTGGTCACAAGATGGCTGCTACAGTTCCAAACATCACATCATCCACCATAACATACGAAGCCAGGAGGGAAAGGACAGATTCAGTTCACGTACCTCTGTTCTCCTCAGAAAGGAAAGTGTTTCCCCAAATTCTCCAGTAGACTTTCCATTACACCTCATTGGCCAGAGCAGGGTCACACCCTCCCCCTTCACTTCCCTCCTGCCCAAACCCAATCACTAACAAAGGGAATAGAGTGAGTCTAAGACTAATCCTGAGCCATCCTCTGGAGCTGGCTCCCACCTCCTTCAGTCGGCGGATCCCAGAACAAAACTGAGATTTCATTAACGGGGGAAAGAAAAGACTGGGCGTTGGTAGACCACGCGTTGTTAGCACAGGCTCCAAAGACAAATGCCACCTCCGTCCACTTCATGCCTCTGCCCAGGGCAAATCGTGAGACGCCATGTCTCAGTCCTTTCAGAGACAAAACAGTCACACACATGAGTGGGTTCTGCAGTTCCTGCATCGGACGCCCCTCGGAAGTCCCTGCCCGGGTGGAATCAGAGAGCAGGAGCCACAGCGGGTGCCCACCTAGACCCGTGCTCCCAGGCTGCTGGGTCCTCCACCCCCCAATGGGGACCAGTAGGCCTCCCCCCCCCCCAGCCCTTCCCCTGGGCAGCACTGCCAGGGGCGCTCCCTCTAACTTCCCTGGTCGGCCGGAGGGGGCGCTGCTGAGGCCAGCTGCGAAGTAGTAACAGAAACAGATGTCGTTCAGCGTATGCCCTGGAGAGAGTGAAAATCAGCCAGAAGCAAGGCCAGGGCTGCTGGAGTTCTGACAGCACAGGGCAGACGTCGCCCCCACCCCTCCATGGGGGGAAACTAGCTGGCTATCTGGAGAGAAGCTAGAAGGAGGAGGTGGAGGGCAGGGCTGGGGGGTGGGAGGGCAAAGAAGGAGAAAGGAACCCCCCCCACCCCACCTGGATTTGTAGAGTAACTTTTGGAGGTTTTACTTCTTTCTACTTTTTCTTTTCTGCTTTCTACTGCTCTCTGGTGTCTGAGGAACCCTTGGGCAGGTCAGAGCGCGGCTTGCTGTAACTAGTTTGCACATCCACGCGCTGGGTTTGGGGGTTCATTTAATTTTCACCACTGTCCTAGGCTAACCCGATTCTCCTCTGGGGGAGTCGTAATGGGAAACACAGAGAGGGAGCTCACAGCAAATAAAGGCAGAGAAGTGCAGGGCCGAGGCAGGCTTTGGGCAGCAACCCCGGGAATCGCAGGGAGGGAGCGGTGGCTAAGAGAATCATTGGAGAAAGAAGTCGCTCTGTGATCGGGATGAGCTTTGCTAGTGTCGGAACGGAGGTGCCCAGGCAGGGGCCCCTGCTGCCCGGGGGACCGGGCCATCCTGTCGGGAGAGCTGCTTCACTATGCAGAGTGAGGAAGCCTGCCCCCTACCCTGTCCCCTGCCGTGTGGCACACACTTCTTTCTTTCCTCCCTACACAAAGTAACCAGGCGAGCCCCTTTTGATGAGACCACTGGTTAGCACTTAACTGCTCTTTAGCCTTCAATTCCTTGCTTCTCAGTTTTGACCCCGAATCACTACGAACATTTTTCTGACAGTCTCTGAACAGGTCTCTGTTCACGAATGCCATCGGGGCGAGGGCTCTGGGACCGCCGGCGTGCGCCTGTGTGCCAAAATACGGATTCCTTCATCAGTTCATTCATTCAGGCAACACGTATTTAATCTGCACCCAGTGCCAGGTTCTGAGCTTTCCGGGATGAGCAGCGTGGCATTAACGCGTTACCGTTCTGTCTGGAATATTGTATGTCTTAGAAAACAGTATTGAAAAGCTGAAACTGAAAATGCGTGAACTAGAGAGGAAGAAAGATTAAAAAGACGTTCGCTGGCTTCCGGGAAGGAGGAACGACCATGGGTCCATCTGTTTCCTGGCAGGGACGGTAGAGAAATGCAGGGATCACCGGGGCGAGCTTGGGTCCTCACTGGGCAGAGACAGCACCCATCACCCATTCTCAACGCCCCTAAATCATCCCAGGCAGCCAGGCCTCGGGACGACCTGAAACTCTCCTGCCGGAAAGCCCAGTGCAGAGCCACCGCTTGGCCCTGGGGCTCCCGGCACGGGCAGGCCACCCCCAAATCATGCTCTGGGCGCTCCTGGCGCGGGTGTGGAAGGCCCCAGGCAGCCGGGACAAGGCTTGCATTCTGGGCCGCGGTGGCTGCGTGTTTGGCTTTTCAACCTGAAAAATTTAAAGAAAGGTAGCTGAGGCCAAGCATGGCTATAACAGCGTCGTCAAGGATTTATCCAAAGAGCCACCTAGATGCGAGAGCCTTGGCGTGCCAGGGCTGCGGACGCACTCCCAGGGAAGGAAACGTGACTTCTAGGAAGGTGCCAGGGTGTTTTAGAATGAGCCGGTGCGCCAAAGCATTTGCTGGTTCTATTTGGAATGATCAAGAAGGGTCGGCTGCCACTCACTAATTGGCTAGCTGATTCAAGGCCAAAATCATAGACTGAATGGTGGGTTCAAGCGCACATCACTTCAATTATATTTTTAGGAAGAGGCATCATCCAGAGTCCAATCGATTCACACGTTCTGTCAGGATTCTTCCAACCCGACGTGAGAAATACACTCTACGCACCCTTTCCAAAGGAGGAAGGAGTTTTCCTACGTCTTGCCCTACTTTTTGACCTTATACTCTGAGAATTACTGTGTGCTTGTATTTACTCTTTTTATATCACCACTGCCTGGACTGTTACACGCTGCATGGGACCCACCCAGACACAGTGGCAACTGAATCTGTGGAACATTTTATTCCACACCTTCCTCAACGGCTCATGCTTAGGACAAGTGAGTAGGATCATACCCAGCTTGAACTCACTCATCAAGACACGTAGACCCACGACAGAAAATTCCTGGCAGGAAACACAGCCTTGGCTTCCGACTCACAAACCTTATAAGAAATTATCTTATTAATCTGAATCAAATAAAATAGGGCATAAGGGGCGCCTGGGTGGCTCAGTCAGTTAAGCGGCCGACTTCAGCTCAGGTCATGATCTCACGGTCTGCGAGTTTGAGCCCTGCATCAGGCTCTGTGCTGATGGCTCAGAGCCTGGAGCCTGCTTCGGGTTCTGTGTCTCCCTCTCTCTCTCTCTCTCTGCCCCTCCCCTGCTCACACTCTGTCTCTCTGTCTCTCAAAAATAAATAAACATTAAAAAAAATAGGGCACAAAAATAAAGCACAGAGATACAAAGACTTCATGATGGTTTTTGACTCTCCACAATAACGAAATTCTCCTCGCCACTCTGGCTGAGCTAACCTGGCCTTCCAGAATGTATTATGCCCACGGAGATCGATGTCTCCTGAGGGAAACTTGCCTAGCTCTGTTTTCCCTTATATTTTTGTCAGGCAGAAACAGCTGCTCTGCAGGGACAAAAGTCACCACTGGTTTCCCTGGAAACTCTGTTTAGCCCCCTCTCCCCTCACATCCCAAATGGGAGAGAAAAGGTGGCCAATTATATGAATGACAAATGGGGAAAAAATACCCAACAACCCACAAAACCACCGTTGCTTCAAAAAGAGCTCTTATGTCTCACCCAGTTGGAACTGTCATTGGGTCACTCCCCGCAGGACGACTCGGTGAGTTTTGTTGAATGGACAACTCAGCGTTCATGTTCTTCACAGGGGATTGTCCTGGCCCAGTTAGCTGTGCTCAGGCCCCGGTAAGTGAGATCACCTGTACAGGGGACGTGGAGGTCTTACAGGACAGGCTGAAGAACGGGTGACAGCCACACTCGCCACCCTAGCGGCCCCTTCTCTTCCTAATGCCGAGATTCTAAGAATAAAGCCCCTCTCCTGGTTACGACCTTCCAGTCACTTCCCAATTTTCTGATGACGGTCAAGTCTGAAATCTTTAACCGGTTCCATATGTCCCTGATGACATGGCCCTTGGCTCTCTGTCATACCCCGACTCCTGCCACTGTCCACTAGGCTTCAGCCACCTGCCCGAGTGTCCACCCGCCTCCTACCTCAGTCTCCCCACACACCAGCTCCTCCCACCCCATCCCACTTCCTGCTCCAGGTGAGTCTGGGGCTCAGTTCACAGCTTACCAACCAGAGAAGCATCTCTAGGACGGTCCCTTGCTCAACACTCTCACGTACCCTGTTCTTTCGCAGCACGCCCCTCCGTTGGAAACATGGGCTCCTGGGGATAGCCGTCCTCTCCTTTTAAACCGTGAGCTTCCTGAGGCACAACCTCATCTCTCTCGTTTATCTTCACTCCCTGTAACCAGCACACTAGCTGGCCCAAAGGGAGGGAGGCGGGAAGGGAGGGCAGGTGAGGAAGGCGGGAGGCTCCCTCTCTCCTGCCCGCTGACCTATCGCCAGGAGCAAAATGGCGGCCTCGTTAGCTGACTCGTTCACTACGGCCCGTGCTCTACAAACAAATAGCCATTTTAGGAATTTTTCTCATAATGCTGTTGGCTTCACCATCTTAATTACTCTTTATACAGAGTCTATGTCATTAAAGATGAATGTTCTCCGAGGCTCTCCCTCAGAAAAGCGCCCCGGCGTGGACAGCAGTGTGGCGCCCCTTGAATAAGCCATTTCTATAAAATAAATAGCTTCCACATACTGAGCATAATGACGCAGGTTCTCTGACAAGAGAATAAACAAGGGGCCTCTTGGAGGCTGCTTTTTCCCAGGTTTACGCTGAGAGGCCACGCCCACCCCCCGTCGGCCTGGCAGGGGCAGGTTCCGAATCGCCGAGTTCGGGCTATAAAACCAGGAGCTTCTACTGGCTTCCCGGGCCTCACCACGTGCCAGGCACCCTGAGAGGCGGGACTGACCAGTGAAAGCACCCGCTCTGCTGAGGGACAAGCCTCGGGAAGGGACCCGCCCGCCTGCACCCCAGCTTTCTCCTTCAAAAAGCGAGGATTATCCGACCACCTGTCTCAGGGGGGTATAGGATTCCAGGGGCAGAATTCATGTCAAATGTGTGGCCCATGGGAAAGCTGTCCATGTGAATTGACTCGTGTTATTTATTGTTTCACAGACCGTCCCATCCCATCCTCATAGCAAACTGAGCATGGCTGTGTCTGGGCTGCCTGCATGCCTTGATTTATTGCACCCCCTTGTACAAAGCTGAGGTTTGGGAGCAGGGCTCAAAATCAACTTCCAGGAGGTCAGCCCCACCACGTCAGATTGTCGGGGTGACACTGGGATGCTCACACAGACGGATCGGTCCACCAAGCCCCAGCCTCCATCACGGCTGTGACCTGGAAGGAGGCGGGGAAACCACGGCGTGCCCAGAGTGGGAGGTGACCTACCAGAGCTGGCGGCCCCTCGGCCAACCTTGCCGCGACCGGGTGGCGCTTCACTCGCTCGGGAAATAGCACAGCCGGGATCAGGGTTCAGCGCGAGCTTGAAGCTGGGAGGACCGGTCGTTCTGGGCTTCCCATTCTTCGACTCGGATGAGAAGAATATTCCTGCTATACATAATCTATAGGCTTATGGTGGAGACGAGCCTTGGTTCCCATGTAGCAGCCCCAGGACATTGATCCAAAGCCCGGGACCTCTCAGACTCTCCTTCCTCATTTGCAACATGGGAGTAAGCACACCCCCTCCCCGGAGGAGCTCTGTAACCCTAATGCCCTGCCTCTGGGGGTGGGGAGCCCCCATCCATGGTGCTGTCCATTGCTTCGCTGTGCGCCCCCAGGGCAGGAGGGAGAACTGGATGTATCCGGGGGATCTTTTCCAATTCCATCTTGGACTTCGTCTCTTTCCGTACACAACACTGGTGCCGGCCGAGCTGAGGAGAAACCAACTTTTCCTTTCCGGAGGTGGCTGTCTCTACAACAGCCCTGGGGGCTGTGTGTCGGGTCGGCCCGCCTACTGTACGGGTCCTGTGTGAGACCCACACGCCTAACTCTGATCTCGTGAGCGCAATTTCCAAGAGAAAATATATGACCGATAAAATACTTCTGGAATACTGATTCCGCGAGCGTTGATATAAAATAATATTTATGAAATATTCTAGGCTTTGGGTTGAGAGTGAAACATGAGGGTCATAAATATACCATCTAACTCATTAGGCAAGCCGCGGTGCTCATGTCACATAAAGTAGGTCTATAGCCCCGGGCTCCATTCATCACATTATTCGGGGATTATCTCGAAACTAGTAGCGAGTCCTTTTCGCGGGAGTGATGATTCAAGATGAAATTTATAACTCGGACGCACAGAAATCCATCTATACTGCTGATACTTAAGGGTGGGCTGGGCCCGTGAAACTCAGAATATGGTTTTTGGGTTTTTCCCCCCAGTAGCTGTGGCACAGGACGAAAACTATACTGGGATGTATGGCCTGTGTAGCCCTCCCCCCAGTTAAGCAGAGAAAATTGGCCTCCGCATTTCTCCATTCCGGGGCGGTTCTTCAGGAAGGGAAGGTGAGGACTCAGTAAATTCAGTCTGATGTCATCACATAATCACATAATCTTAAGCAACATTCTGCGTCTCTCTAATAGTCCCCCCTCTTCGTGCTCTTCTCCAAGATGGTGAATGAGAGGTAGGGACACCTAATGACAGTGTGTGGTGCTAGGGTATGTGTCTCATCTCCCCTGGCACCTTCCGGGGATCCTCTGGTCGCGAACACAAGAGGGGCCGATGGGGCAAATCCAGATTTGCTGCGGATCGCAGGACCTGTCAGGATTGGGAAGTGGGGGTGGGGACATGCCAACGCCCTCCATGGGGGTCCCTGTTCCTGCCCCTGGTAGTAAGTAGGCTTCCACCTGTCAGTGGGCTCTCCTCAGAGATGAGGGCATAGCTGGGTCCCAGCACACCCTCCCAGGGCCGTGGCCTCGCGCCATCCCAGAAGGGATCACACTGGGACCAGCGATAATTACAGATACCTTCGTGGAAAACGCATCTGTTTCTCGGCGATGGCAGTGGAAAGACTGATGTCATCACAGGCAATGTGCCCCGCGGCAGATGGCTTATCAGGGATAAGGTGCGAATGGGGACAAGAAAGGGTGTTGCAGCTGCCATCCTGGGTCACTGCTTGGGCCCCTCTCGCTCACAGAGAGAGGCGAGCAATCGATTCTCTGTTAAAGCGACACGATAGAGGGAGGATCCCGGATGCGAGCTCCTCCCTGAAGCCTCCTCGGTACCTGATGAGTGGGCAGAAGGAGGGCTTGGTCCCCCGTATCTCCCACCGCACGGGGTTTACTGGTCTGACACCATCACTCATGTGCCCGCCCACACTGCGGCCCGCCATGGCCGTGGCACAGTATTTCCCCACGGGACACCCCAAGTTTCCTCTCCCTGATCCTTCTTTAGAATGTGGAAACGGGGGGCGCCTGGGTGGCTCAGTTGGTTGGATGGCCAACTTCGGCTCAGGTCATGATCTCATGGCCTGTGAGTTCGAGCCCCGGTGACAGCTCAGAGCCTGGAGCCTGCTTCGGATTCTGTGTCTCCCTCTCTCTCTGCCCTTTCCCTGCTCATACTCTGTCTCTCTCTCTCTCAAAAATAAATAAAGGTTAAAAAAAATTAAAAAAAAGAATGTGGAAATGGGCTGAAGTTCTGATTGTCTTCTGGGCCAAGTGTCCTCCTAGGGCCAGAGGGAAGGAGTCCAGCTCCTCCAGTCGCTGCTGAGTCAGGAGCCAGGAGGCTTTAGGGGACGCTCACACCACCCCCTGCCATGCTTTCCAGCCACCCTCACTCCCGCCCTCTGATCTCATTGCCGCACAGGACAAGAACGGCCTCCTTGACCAAACTTTAGCCAGGCTCCGCAGCCCTCTCTTCAATGAGGCTTCATCTTCAGCCCCTGATGTTGGTCTATGGAGTCCAGCCGTATCGAAGACTCTAAGTCAGTTCATTGAGAAGCCCCTGCCCCGGATATCCAAGCAAACTCCTCTTCCCACCCATCCCCTCAACTTTGATATTTAACCATGTTCCTCCAACAATTTTCCATCCACCGCCTCATCCTGCCCGTCGGTTACAAATCCCACTCGTTCCTAGTGCATTCCAATCTCTCTCCCCCAGTGCATTCGATCTCTCTCCCCTACTCCAATAGTCCATTCCTTTTGCGGTTGTTTTGAATAAACTCTTTAGGCCATTTTCACATGTGCCAGAACAATTTCTCTTTAACAGTTCCAAGACGACCCCAAAACTTACTCTCTGGAAATTACTATGTGATTTTGCCCACAGCGCAGGAAAGGCATGGTTGAGCAACCCGTTTCTGCTCCTCAGAGCGTCAGGTGAGGGAACTGGAGGGGCCACTTCCAAGACCGCTTCTTCACTCCCACGTCTGGTACCTCCAGGCTCCCAGGCCCCTCCCTCTCTACCTGGCATCTCACCGCTGAGGGCCCCTCCCCGTGATATTGGGTGTCGGGGGCAGTGCGATTTCTCACCTCCCAACGGACGGACATCCTACAAAATACCTGACCAGTGCTCCTCAAAACCGCCGACGTCATGAAAAGCAAGGAAAGACTGAGAAATTGCCACAGACTGAAGGCGGTTAGGAAGACATGACACTTAAATGGAATATAGTAACTTAGGTAGGATCCTGGGACAGAAAACGAACAAAATCTAAGTTAGGTAGTGACATACTAACGTTAGTCCGTCAGTTGTGACAGACATGGTGGTAATTTAAGAAGTTAACAACAGGGGACACTGGGTTGGGGTTTGGAAGTCTCTGTGCCATAGACCTAACACTATTCTAAAATCAAATGTTTTTTAGGGGCACCTGGGTGGCTCAGTTGGTTAAGCATCCGACTTTGACTCAGGTCGTGATCTCATGGCTCCTGAGTTCAAGCATTGAGCTCTGTGCTGACAGCTCGAGCCTGGAGCCTGCTTCGGACTCTGTGTCTCCTGGTCTCTCTGCTCTCCCCCACTCACATTCTGTCTCTTCAAAAACAAATAAACATTAAAAAAAAAGTTTTTTAAACAATTAGATGAACCTAAGCTACGGCAATATAAATGGCTTACCCTTTATATGAGACTAAGAATGGAAAACAAAAACAGGAGTCTAACACTGGATCCTGTACCTCTAAGAGTAGTGAAGACGACAGAAATGGAATCGAGCTGATAACGACTCTACCAAATGCTAATTACCTCAGATTTGAGACTTAGGATTTTGACATTTTCGGTGACAGCACACGGAAGAATTAATTATAAAAGATTAACTAGACTATGATTCCACTTAAATTTCGCGTTGCAGAGCTTGCTCCTTTTTCCTGCTGGGTAATCCCGGCTGAATGCATCTCTGAACTGTGAATGTCATTTGCAACGACACCAAAGGAATTTGAATCAGAATGTCCTCCTCCAGTAAGAGGAGTTCGGAAGGGATGGCCACGGAAGACCCGCTCTCTGGCCTTCAGGCTACCTGATGAAACTCACCACCAGCAGCAACTAATCCTAGGTTAAGGGAGTGGGAAAGGGGATTTAGACTTTTAGAGGTTTAACTCCAAAACTGCTGGTGAGGATGATACCAGCGAGGCTGAAGGAGCAGACGCATTTTCCCACGGCGGCTCCCCGGTGGAGACGGTACTCCGACGCCCATTCGGCCATGGCAACGGCTGCCATTTGAGTGGCGGCTCGGTGGGGAACCAAGCTCAGCACAATGAAGGTCCTGCTCTTCGGAGCCTACTCAGTCATAAACATGGCTCTTTTCCCAGGCCTTCTGAAGAGAGGAGAGGCCAGGCCAAGGGTGCTGTGAAAACGCCCCTACTTTCCGCCATCCCACTGTTTCGTTTCCTATCGGCTGTCGTCTTCCACGAGCAAGCATTCGTAGACTAAAAGTGGTAATACCATGGTTTTGACGGGTGTCTTTGATTTTGCATTCCTGAGAAAGGATTCATGGAGAGGACAAAGGTTCTTTTTATCGCATTCTAGAGGCAGGCTGGCAGGGAAAAGGCTGCATATGCAGTGAGGGGGGTGGATTTTCTTCCGAGGGCACTGGGAAGTCCTTGGAAGGTGCAGTCATTCAAGGACAATGTGTGCTGGTGAACTTAAGAGGCCTGCCTGGAACTGGGGGAAAGTTTATTGGCTCTGTCTTCTCCCTCATCAATTTTAACGACATGTTAGAAAATTGGGGTCAAAAGAAACAATTTCCCGAAGTCTTGATTTCCTGAAGGCTTTCCCCTACCAGCAGCCATTGTCATGGGATTCCGCCGTAAGAATCAAGGCTTAGTTCAGGAAAAGGATCTGGGCACCCTGGGCCACCATGCAGCAATTTTTCGTGCACTCAGTAGTAAGTACTGATTCGGTACTACCCACGCACTAAGCCCTGTGCTAAACACAAGCAATAATGATGATCAAGCCTCAGTCGCTGCTCTTAAGATGCCCACAGCTTAGTGTTGGAGAGAGGCAGGAATGGGTACTGGTCGTGAAAGACTCACTGCACTTTCGACTGGTTTCTATATGTTTTACAAACTCACCCCAAGTTAGAACATCTACAGAAGGATACCCTAAATTTCTCCGGTTTTGAGAGCCTGTAGCTTTTCATGTGTTGAAGCCTCCTTCAATCATCTTTAAAGTCTGGGTGATTTAGGAAGTTCTTTGCCTGGTGCTAGTGAATTTAACAAAGTCAACACCTGTCCACGCAGATGCTCGGAAAGCTGGGACACGGACAAAGTTTAATGTGGTGACTTCCTGTGCATCTTTCTATATCCTTTACACGGTCTTTAAAATTCCAAACTCGCTTATTCTCTCTCCACATTCGATCTTCTCAGGAAAGAATCTAAGACTTACCCACACTGAGAGCTAAGGAAACGGTGAAGCTCAAAGTATGTTTCAATAGGGGCAAAGTTGTTTACTTTTTAGTTTTGCCCTAAGATCCACTACATTCCATGGTCAGTTAATATATGTTGAATAAAGGAATAAATGAATGCACAAGCAAACAAAAAATAAAACAAAACAAAATGATAAGATGTATTAGAAAGAGCATAAGGGCTTGAAGCAGAGTTAGGCAGACAGAACAGTAGCATCCCATGACTCCAAGTAAGGTCGTTAAGCAATTAGCGAACAAAAACAAAGAAAAGAGATTATAACAGCTAAAAACCAGAAACAAAGATCATCCATCGCAGGAGATGACAGTTGGCAACCTGATCCAAACACATACATACGCACCACGCTGTCCTTCATTCATTTTGCCAGAGTGGAACACCTTACCATGGCCTGAAGTCAGCCCACAGGCTAGCTGGTGTTTGGAGCCACGGGGCCAGAAAATTACCTTCGTGACAGGAACTCTTTCTCTTTTTAATTTTTTTCATGTTTATTTATTTTCGAGAGAGAGACAGAGTGCGAGCAGGGGAGGGACAGAGAGAGAGGGAGACACAGAATCCGAAGCAGGTTCCAGGCTCCGAGCTGTCAGCACAGAGCCCGACGTGGGCCTTGAACTCACAGACCGTGAGATCATGACCTGAGCCGAAGTCGGACACCTAACCGACTGAGCCACCCAGGCGCCCCTTAGCAAAATTTTAAAAATTATTTTTTATTATTGGTCTATTCAAGTTTTCCATTTTGTCCAGTTAAAGGCTTTCCTATTTATTAGGAAATAAATAATGGTTTTTAAATAATCTTTTAAAACTCCTCTGTACTTATTCATTTCTTCCTTCGTTCAACAAATACAACTGAATTTGCCTTTATAGATTCAATTCATACTAAGGTGTCTGCCACAGAGACTCCACATTTTAGGGATTTAATCACTGTGCCTGGCGCTGATTTAACTGCTGGTGACACAGCTGTGAATGAGCCTCCAGAAGTCCTTTCCGATAAGAGCTTACCCCCTAGTGGGGGAAACCATAGGTGAAGTAAACAGATTGATTGCAATGATAAAAAGATGATAAGACAAGACCGCATGATGGAGATGAGCAAGCATGCCTGCCCGGAACATGGCGGCCAGAGAAGCCGAGATTTCACGAGAAGCAGGCTTCCAAAGACCAAGGGGCCAGCATGGCCAAGCCTCCGATGTTAGAATAAGAAAGAATGAAGAACCAAAAGGACAGGAAGAAAAAGCAGGCGGGTCCCGATAAAGGAGGCCGAAGAAGCGGCACAGGTGAAATCACTCGGCCACCTCAAGATGGGAAGATACCGGAGGGTTTCGTGCGTAGTTGGACATGATCCAATATACGTTTTAAGCAGATCTATTTGGCTGTTATACAGAGTGTTGGGGCAGAGCGGCAGCTGGGAGACTAGTTGGGGGTTTGGCGGCGGCATAGGCAGGAGGTGAAGGTGGTGCCCTGTCCCTTTTCTCAGTGTATCCGAGTTGTTTTTTCTCCCTTGGATAGCTGTTCTGGAAGTCTGCCTACTTGATTGCTCTTGTCTAAGAAACAACTCTTAGGTTTCTTGACTTACTCTTCTAATGTTCTCTTATTAATAATTCATCAATGGTGTTTTGACCTCTACAGTTTTTTTGTCTACTTTTCTTTTTACGGTTTGTCCTCGTGCTCTTTCCTGATTCTTAGCTCATTCATTTGCTTTTTTAAAAATCAAAAACATTTAGAGATTTCAGTGTAGCCCATAAATCTGATAGGAAGCAAAATCTTAGTGTCATCAGAAATTGCCTTTTGGGGTACTACTGGCAACACATCGATGACCCAAATGTCACTAGGTCAAGGTTCCATGTGGATAATTGTCATTCTTTTCAGACCTGTTATGTTTGGGGAATTATCATATGAAACAAAACTTGCCTACTCTATATTATTGTTTTTAATTTCTTTAATGTTTATTTATTTTTGAGAGAGAAGACAGAGTGTGAGCAGGGGAGGGGCAGAGAGAGAGGGGGACACAAAATCTGAAGCAGGCTCCAGGCTCTGAGCCATCAGCACAGAGCCTGATGCGGGGCTCAACCCATGAACCGTGAGATCATGACCTGAGCCGAAGTCAGTTGCTTGACCTGGGTGCCCCCTGCCTACTCTCTATTAAATGGAAATCCTAGATGCTTTCCCACCACCCTTTGCACTAGGATATGGACACCAGACTCTAGGTTAGAAGCCAGTGACAGGAAGAACCAGTGGCTGTGTAGGGCTCTGCTGAAACAGCAAGGGGTACACACAGTGACAGAGGAACTTACAGAAATTGACAGGAGAAAAAGTTCCACAAACATGTTCGAATTCCTAGAAAACCAGGTAAGGGAGCAATGAAAGCTGCCCATCGCAGGTGGCCACAGGGAGGTCAAGGGGGATTAGAAGCTAAGGCCAACCCTTCTGATGGCACCTCTGTTTTCTCAGTAAGTGGAGAGGGTAGGCAAGCCATCAGCTGCCTTGGGAGGAAGGAGGCACAAGGGAATGTTGGAGGTTTGAAGAAAGGCGACATGTGGGCCCACACTGAAAGGGAGACCATCGGCCACTATGATTGATAACTTTTTGAGAATTCTCGAGCATTTGAAACTTCCTTGACATTTCAGATTTTTGTAGCAGTAAATCCCCATAGCCTACGTGTGCTTTTGTTTCAGAGGATGTAAGAATAAAAGCTAGAGGGGGCGCCTGGGTGGCTCAGTCGGTCAAACGTCCGACTTCGGGTCAGGTCATGAGCTCGTGGTTCGTGAGTTCGAGCCCCGTGTTGGGCTCTGTGCCGACAACTGGGATCCTGGAGCCTGCATCGGATTCTGTGTCTCCCTCTCTCTCTGTCCCTCCTCCACTCATGCACTGTCTCTCTCTCTCTCTCTCTCTCTCTCAAAAATAAATAAGGATTAAAAAAATTATTAAAAAAAGACTAAAAGCTAGATAAACTACATCCCACTCTAAAGCTGGTAGTGGGAGAGAACCCCAGCTAGCTGCAAAGGTTCGCCACATGCCCAGGGTCTGCAGAGGGGGACAAGGATCGCTCAGATAGAGAGACTGAGCGGGCTGAGGAGTGGGTCACCCAGCAGGGGACCGTGTTCCCCACATTCCTCAGCGAAGCAGAGCCGCCCTCCTAGATACGGCCTCATCTTGCATGAGGAAATTAGACTAGACTTAACGTGTTTGGAAATTATGTGAATTTCACTGCTGTGGACCTCCAATATTTCTGGATCTCCAATATTTTTTTCTCCCGTATACCCCTATAATTGCAAAACCTAGTGAAGGTATTTTACATACTTGCTTTTGCTTTTCCTGAATAAAACATGCTTTTTCCTGAATAAAACATGTCCCTTCCTTCCTGAGCACATGTTTGTAGTGTTTCCCCATCGGGGACCTTCCCTTTTCTCCATGGTTCAAATGCTTATCTTTGAACATACTCGTAGTCTATGGGTGAGTTGGAAAGAAGTCAAATACATAAATATTTGAGATGACTGAAAGCATGCTTTCCCTGTCAGAACAACTATCCTTTGCCACCGAAAGTGAATCCCAGAACTTAAAATCCTTCCCTGTAGCCTGCATGCTACCATTTCTAACCTTATCCTTCGGCTTCCTGATGACTGACTGTCACTCTTAAAAGAGTGAGACCTTCTTCTCTTGCACATTCCCTACAATGTCAAATCTCGATGACAGACACCTAGGTATAAACTGAATCTAAAAAGTGAATGCCAGAGACTAGAACCCTAGATGAAGGGGTTTCACCACGTTACTATTTATGAAAGGACATCTGACCCTCATTTTCACCTCGATGTGAACCATGAGTTCTCCACAAGAAGAAACAGACACAAGAAGTCCATATGCCAAGAGCGAACGACTGTATTTGGTTTGGGTGTTGGCATTGCTGCATTTGAGCCCTGGCATAGGGCTCGTAGCTCATTCCCATCTATTTTCCAAACACACTAGTAAAATCCTTGTGGGGAATGACTGGACATTCTCCAGGTCAGACCTTGAGACCATAAATAAATAGATGACAAAATAGACACATTCAAATAAATAAGAAAAAATGATTTAGAGCTTTAATTTTAATTGGGCCCATATTAACTCAAATCAAGAGACAGAAGCTGGAAGAGAGAGCCTTTCAGAAGTAAATAATGCAGCCAGAGAAGGATGAAGACAGTTTAATTTAAAATTAAAACAAAATTCTTGACGGGCATTAAAGAGGGCACGTGTTGGGATGAACACGGGGTGTTATATGTAAACCAATTTGAAAATAAACTATTTTAAAAAATTCTTTGTTAACGTTTGTTTATTTTTGAGAGAGACAGACAGACAGACAGACAGAGCATAACCAGGGGAGGGGCAGAGAGAGAGGGAGGCACAGACTCCTTGACTTCCTGTATTTACTTGTTCGTTGGACAAGTCCCACCCACAGGGTCTGCCATGCACTAAGCCCTGCAGTGACGCCACACACACACCCCCTCCCTGTCCTCAGGGAGCATATATGTTCCAGGGAACCAACCAAGAGTTTAAAAGGGCTACGCTGCAAATGGCTCAATAGGGTGGGCAAAAACGGGGGCACACAGAAGCCAATATCTGCTCCCATCCACTCATCTCTGGTCCTCAGGCCTGCCACACAGCTCCTGCCTCGGGGCCTTCCTACCTGACGGCCACCTCCTATCCCCTGCCCATCTTTGCTGCCACATCACCTCCTCAGTGAGGCCCGCCGTTCCCACCCTACGCAACCCATGGCTTTCCGCTCCTCCTAAGCCCTGCATTTCTTCATAACAATTACCAACCAGTTTCTACCATACAATATAACTGACTTTCAATGGTTATAGTTTATTGGCTGCCTCCTTCCTCCCCAGCAGCTCCTTCTGAGTCTCCTCCGGTATCTCTCGCCCTGCCCATAACTTACATGTTCCCTTGGGTGTCATACTCGGGTCTTTTCGACAATGATTTAGTGCCTGTGATATGTTCGATATGTGGGCATTGGGGATACAAAGCCGAAACCAGCCTTGGACCCTGTCCTCAAGGAGCTTATCATGCACTTGAGGCAGACGTGTAAACGCTTTCACTACACAGTGTTATGCTGAAGATACACACAGATTTCTCTGAACTCCTGGGAGATCACAGGCGAACCACGCAGCCCTGGTTGGGGGGGATTAAGGGAAGACTTCCTGCTGGACCACGAGTCCAAGCATTCCCTGGCCTCAAAGGGAATGTGCAGGACGAGTAGAAGTTAGCCTCGAAGGACAACGAGCGGGGAGTAAGGACAAGGGTTACACTGGCAGAGCCAATAAACGCTCCCGATTGCAGGCACGCCTCAGTTCCCCAGCACACACCGTCCTCCGGTGGCTGCATCTTCCAACGACCGCCCGGCACACCTGGAGCAACCCCAAGCACATAACCAAGGCGTGAACACGCCTATCCGCCCTCCTCTCCCTCCTGCACTGCTCTCAACTGTCATCAAGGGACTTCGTCCTGAGTCCTTAGGAAGACAACACTTAAACAGAAGACTATGAAAATAGAACTTTTAATGGATGAATGTTCTCTTAGGAAAAAAAAAAAAAAGCAAAAAAAAAAAACCCACATAAAAAAAACAAAAAAACAGTGACAGGAAGTGAAGCAATGGGATGCAGGAAATACGGGTACTTTCGGGGCATTCTCAGCCGCACCTTGCCCTTTCCTCTCAGAGTCTGGGGAAAGAGCTGCATTTATAGACACTCAATAAACGGAGGTGCCCTCTCCTTGTATGCTCATGATTCACAAAACTTCCAGATACAGACCTCTTTTCTGAGCTCCAGACTCTTTTCTATTTTAATGCTTTATTTTCTGAGAGAGAGCGATTGCAGTTGGGGAGGGGCAGAGAGACTGGGGGACAGAGGATCCGAAGCAGGCTCCACACTGACAGCAGGGAACTCACAAACCGCGAGACCATGGCCTGAGCTGAAGTTAGACACTCAACCAACTGAGCCACCCAGGCGCCCCCTGAGCTCCAGACTCTTAAATCCAACTTCCTACTAACAGCCTCTGTCTGTGTTTCCCACAGTGTCTTAAATTCTTCATGTTTAAAGTCGAACCCATATTCTTCCCCACATACACCCGCTCTTCACAACTTTATTCCTCAACTTGGTCAATGACGTGCTGTCCTCATCAGAATCCAAGAGACATCAGAAATCCCTCCTTCTCCACCCTGCACGTTGAATTGGCTGCCAAGACCTTTCCATTTTCACTCCTACAACTCTCTCCACTCCTTCCCCCAGTTAACATCCAGGAAATTAGTATTTTGCTTTGGTCCTTCATCATCTTCTCCTGAACCTCGGCAAGAGCTTCTTCTTTGACACGTTCTGTCCTAGACTGGATGTTCCCTTTCTCCCCTCAGGCAGAGCTTGATTAGAACCCGTGAGTAGGTTCTATTGCCTTTGGAAGTGCTCAAAGCAACAGGAATGAGGGAGCTGGGATAATGGTGGAAGAAAAGCCAACATCAAGATGAGCGACGAAGATCACCTCTGTGGGTAGCTGGGGCTTGATCCCGTTCTCAGGCGCACGCAGATTTCATCTTGGTATTGTTCATGGAGAAGAGACAGGAGAAGCATGTACCCACTGGCTCCCATTCCTCACCATGAGGGTGTTAAATCTCCTGCACTTACGAGGCAAGGTGAAGGGGTGTGGGGCCAGGCACCAGAGACATCTGACACCTGCCCAGGTGAACCCACTTTTCTTTAAAATGTCTTTCTAGAATATAAAGCTGATAATGTAACCCCCTCTCTACTTACAATCCTCAGGTTCAGTGAGCTTGCAACACAGCACCCATACCTCTTAGAACAGAGTATACGGCCTGATCTGGCCACAGCAGCGTTCCTGATCTCCCCTCACACCTCACACCTGCCCATCCCCACCAGCACCCTGGGCTCAAGCCAGCCGTACCAGAGCCTGGGCTAGTCATGATTCTTCTCTTTCCTCCGTGTTTGCTCATCCTTCTCCCATCTTGCATGCTCTTCTCCACCTGGTGAATTCTTACTTATCATCTAAAACTCAACCCAACTACCGTTTCTCCTCTAGAACCTTCCTGACGCCTACCACGTACTCCCGGCTTGGCCCACAAAGAAAGACCTAAAGGTCCCCATCCATTTCTCCTATAGCAAAGGCAGTGTTATAGGGGGAATAATGTATACACTCTGTAATTACACCTCTTCTCTTGTATTACAAGTCTGCCCCGCCCCCGCCCCTCTGTCCGACGAGACCCTTGAGGGCAAGGAACTACTATGTCTTCTTTAATTTTGTTTTTTCAGTGCCTCGAACGGTGTTGGACCCATAGGTCATTCACGAAATATTTCTTGAATAACAACATGGATTTGTCACTTATAACGAATCACCACTTTGCTAACTATTTAACGCACGTGTCGCTTAAATGCCTGTTAGAATCGAAAGCTGGCCCAGATAAAGTAGACCTGAAACCCACCGCGTGGTCAGGGAAGGATGACATAAACAGATATGACCTGCTAAAGGTTCCTTCCCTCAACCGCCTGCAAACACGGCGCACGCAGCAGCTTTCTCTCTTTTCCTCTTTCACGTGACCCTTTACACGATGGCCCTGGGGGAGCAACTGCTATAATATTACTAGTCCAGAATCCCCAGAAACTCGAAAATGGACACTAACCCAGAGGCTTCGGAGAGAGCCCGGGGACAGGGCAAAGGGAGACAACGGCGACGCAGAGTAAGAAACTGGCTCCAAACATTCGGTGGGAACGATGGGGGAAAACAGGGCCAAACCCAAGACCTCCGCAAAGAGCACCGCACTTGGTAGCAGCTGCACAGGAAGGAGGAGCATTAAACATTTATTGATATGGCCCATTTTCGGAAACCATTTGGCCACGAGCCACCTGGCCTGACTCCTGGCCCCGGCCCTGCCTGCTAGGAGGCTGGCTTCTGAGCACACGGGCCTTGTAAGCGGCATCTCTGCCAAAGGGCACAGGGCTCCAAACGGCGTTAGATACGTCCCCGCTAGGATCCGAGGTTCTTACTCCCCAGTAGCAACATACAAATTTAAAACTCCTAACTCGCTTCCAAGCTCTGGAAGATACTAAAATATTTAGATTAAATACTGGCCTGGAATTATGAGGCAGGGAAGAGAGAGGGCTTATTAGAGGAGAGAGAGCAATCTTAGCAAACTGGAAAAATAATAGGCTATTTGAAAATTAAAAGCATCATTCTTGGTATGTATCAATATTTAACATGGTTCCTTTTAGTTGCCTTTCTTTTAGCTCCATCTGAAATTAGGGAAAAACAGAACCTCAAAAATTCTGGGCCTGTAAAATAAATAAGTAACTTTTGGGCCCATGTAGCCATCTCCGCGGCCAATCCATAAAGGCCTCCTGCACAACTGCCGGGTACCTGGAGCCGTGCTCGCGGGTTGTGGATAAAACAAGGAAGACACTCCTTGCCCTCAAAAGGCTTGTAGTCCAGGACCAAAATCCCCTATGAGGCATTTTCCTCCTTCCATGTACACCCCATAGGCTGTGTTCATTTGGGTTTTTAAAATCAGTGACCTTTAATATACTTTGGTTCTTTTCATAGAAAAGTTATATAGATAAGAAATATTTTTCTCCCAATTGTAAGTGTAGTCTGTAGTTCTGGTCTCTACTGACTCACCCCCCATTCAGCCAGAGAGCCACTGAAATCTGATTTCTGCCTCTACGGTCCAACACTGAAACTGCTCTGGCCAAGCGACAAGGACATAGTCAAGTTCTCCTCTTTAAATTAAATGACCTTCAAGGCACCTGATGCAGCAAATCACTTTCTCGGACTCTTTCTCCCTGGAGCCTGTCCCTCCGGTTTTGCACGCTCTCTTTGTCTTGCTGTTTTTTCTTTAGTTGTTCTTTTGCCTGCTTCTCGAGGTCTCACTCTCTGATCTCTTATCTTATTCTGAGACCTCCTGATAAATTTTAGGCACATCCGTATCTTAATTCTCCACCAGAAACTGGTGGCTTCCAGACTTCCCATTTACAGCTGAGGTCTCTCCTCTGAATACCACTCCCATAGTCCCGTATTCATAAAATATCTTCACGCGGAGGTCCCATAGACATCTTCAGTGAAATATTACTAGACCCGAGAGCATCTTTCCTCCACATACCTTACTTTCCCCTTTTCTCCCCCACCTAGGAGAATGGTAGTCCCATCTTTAACACGGTTACCCTAAGGAGAAATCTGGAAGTCATCGCTGACTTGTGCCTGTGCACACACTCAGGCCCTCGGCAGTGGATTATTGGTCAGCAAGCTGGTCTAGTCTAGCTCTCTCCCTCTTCCCCCTCCACCGCCCCCCACATCAGTCCAGAGCAATCCTTCCAAAATACAAATCTGGGGGTGCCTGGGTGGCTCAGTTGGTTGAGCGGCCGACTTCGGCTCAGGTCATGATCTCACGGTCTGTGAGTTCGAGCCCCGCGTCAGGCTCTGTGCTGATGTCTCAAAGCCTGGAGCCTGCTTCAGATTCTGTGTCTCCCTCTCTCTCTGCCCCTCCCTGCTCATACTCTGTCTCTATGTCTCTCAGAAATAAATAAAACGTTAAAAAAATAAAAATAAATAAAAATACAAATCTGACCTTACGTCGCCCTTGCTTAAAATCAAAACTTCAAACTGTCGTTCCGTCTTCTTTGAATTAACGTCCAATATCAACTCTTAATACTCTCTAGTCATACTTTTCCTTATGATCATATTCTGAGCTCTTTAGAGCTCCCCACAAAAGCCATGTTCTCCCGTAGTTCTGTGCTTTTGTTCTAAATGGAGAACATTCTCCTTTTCTTTACCTGGCCGAAGCCCACACACACATCCATCCCGAACCTACTTATTCGTGCAGACAGTTCAAAACGAAGCCTGTGATGGCCCTCCCCAAGTGGGGGTAGGACTTCTCTATGCTATGATAGTAAGAACTCACAGCAGCGGCAAAAATAATAAAACAACAGCTAATATTTACTGAGGGCTACACGGTCACAGTGGTTCTCAAATCTACATGTGTATAAGAATCACCTGGGAATGTTAAAACGCCATCCAAATGTTAAAATGATACCCGGTGGTCTCCAAAGCCCACTCCAATATTCATTCAGATGCATCAGATTTGGGTCCGAGATCAGGAATCTACATGTTTAACAAAATATTCAAACTGATTCTAGGAACCATATTCTGAAAAACACTGAACCTCTAACTGGCTTCCTGCCAATCGACTCAATACATCGCCACCAAATTAATATTCATAAAATACCTCTTATAATTTTAAGACATCAAAAACTTGGCACCAAACACAATTAGGAGGATCACGCATATCTGCCAATTATCTGAAGCCCACTGCACTGAGGTCGTATTATCTATAGAGAAAGAGAAGGTTATAGAGATTAACTTCATCAAATTAGGATGTAAGTTTCGGCCTCTGTCCAGGGTACTGTATCTTGAGTCATTCGCTGCCATCTAAAGACAATAACCAAAAGTTTCAGTGGTGTCCCCGTGACAGTCAACTGAGTGAAATCCTTGGCCTGGATTTAAAGGCTCTTAAGAGTCCTGCCCCTTGTGACGGTTAATTTTATGTGCCACCCTGACTAGGCCGAGAGATGCCCAGAGAGCAGGTAAAACATTATTTCTGAGTATGCCTGTGAGGGTATTTCCAGAAAAAATGGGCATCTCAGTTGGTGGACCGAGTAAGGCAGGTGTTCTTCCCCTTTGTGGGCGGGTATCACCCAGTCCACTTAAGGCTCAAATAGAAAAAGGCCGAGGAAGAGTGAAATTACTCTCCCTTCCTGACCAGAGACATACGTCTTCTCCTGCTCTTGGACGTCAGCTGGAGCTTTCGCACTGAATCCGGAACTTACACCATCAGCCTCTCTCTCCCTCTTTCTCATGGCTTTGGACTCAGAATGAATTCCAGCACCAGCTTTCCTGGTTCAACAGCTATAAGACAGCAGACTGTGGGACTTCTTGGCTACCATTACTACGTGAGCCAGTTCCTAAAATAAATATATATAATTATGTTCATACATAATTTTTAATAATTTATTTATATTTATACATATATATTATTTATATACACACATATAAATATAATTTATACATACACATATATTAATATATATTAATACAATATAAATTGTGTATATATATATATACACACACACACTCACACTCAGACCCACAAACACACAGGCACACCTCAGAGATATTACGAGTTCAGTTCCAGACCACTACAATAAAGAGTATCACGATGCAACTCAAATGAATTTTTTTGGTTTCTCAATGCATATAAAAGCTATGTTTACACTATACCATAGCCTTTTATTTTTATTTTTAAAAATTTTTTAGAGACGGAAAGACAGAGAGAGAACAGGGAGCAGGGGCAGAGGGAGAGAGAGAGTCTTAAGCAGGCTCCACATTCAACATGCAGCCCGATGTGGGACTCAATCCCAGGACCCTGGGATCATGACCTGAGCCAAAATCAGGAGTCAGACACTTGACCGAATGACCCACTCGGGTGCCCCGTATATCTTTTAAGTGTACAATAGCACTATCTCTTAAAACACAATGTAAATACCTTCATTTAAAAATATTTCATTGCCAAAAAATATTAACCATCATCTGAGTTTTCAGCAAATAGTATGTAATCTTTTTGCTGGAGGAGGGTCCTGCCTCGAAGTTGATGGTTGCCGACTGACCAAGGTGGTAGTTGAAATAATTTCTTAAAATAAGACAATAGGGGTGCCCGGGTGGCTCAGCTGGTTGGGCATCCAACTCTTGGTTTCAGCTCAGGGTCATGATCTCACAGGTTGTGAGCACAGATTGAGTATAATTCTGAAGGCCCTAGGGTTTCGGGAAGGGTAAATGAGTCTGGCTCGAACCCAGAGTCACGAGCTGCGTTTGCCCCTGAGATGGTCGGCCTGTCCTTTGAAGTTTTGAATCGGGGCACTGATGTCCCCTGTCCAGCTCTGAAAGTCCTTGATGGCACCTTGCGACAGAAGGTTGTCTCGTCTTACTGAAACCCTGTTATACAGGGTAGCCGCCTTCCTTGCTATCTTAGCTAGCCCTTGTGGGTAAGTTGCTGCCTCACCTTACAGTCCCGTGTCATGGAGCTGGCTTCTTTCCTTAAGTGTCAGGAACCCACCTCTGCCAGCTTCGTCCTTTTCTCCTGCAGCGTCCTCACCTCTCTCAGCCCTCATGGAATCGAAGAGAGAGGTAGGGCCTTGCTCTGGAGTAGGCTCTGGCTTAAAGGAACGCCATTAGTGATCTGGTGTGATCACTAACACTTTCTCTGTATCAGCAATAAAATCGTTCCACTTTCTGATTATTCATGTGTTCGCTGGAGGAGCGCTCTTAATTTCCTTCAAGAACTTTTCCTTTGAATTCACAGCTTAGCTAATGTTTGGCACAGGAGGCCTCATTTTCGGAGGCCGTGGCTTTCGACGTGTCTTCCTCATTAAGCTTAATCATTCTAGCTTTTGACAGTGAGAGACACGTGACTCTTCCTTCCACTTGAGCACCTAGAGGCCACTGGAGGGTTATTCACTGGCCCAATTTCAGTACCATTGTGTCTCAGGGAACGGGGGCGCCCAAGGAGAGGGAAAGAGATAGAGGAAGGGCCAGTCGGTGGAGCGGTCAGAACACACACAACGTGTATGAATACGTTTGCCGTCTTACATTGGCATGGTTCGTGGGACCCCCTGAACAAACTCCAGTAGTCACATCGACAATCGCTGGTCACAGATCACCATAATAAACAATAGTGAAAAAGTTTGTAACATTGCAAGAATTACCAAAATGTGACCCAGAGCCACAAGTGAGCTAATGTTGTTGGTGCCAACAGACTTGTTCCACATCGGGCTGCCACGAACCTTCCGTGTGTAAAAACCACAGTATCTGCAAAGCAATAGAGCGGCGTGCACTACAACGAGGTGTGCCTCTGTGTCCTGATGGTTCTGTGTCTCTTGAGAACCCTAACACACACAGATTTTGGCTCTTGAGAAATACATTTTAGGGATGAGTTCTCTGAATCGGCTCTTGGGTTTAAAAATGTTAATGAGGGGCGCCTAGGTGGCTCGGACAGTAAGGGTCTGACTCCGGCTCAGGTCATGAACTCATGGTTCGTGGGTTTGAGCCCCGCATCAGGCTCCGTGCTGACAGCTCAGAGCCTGGAGCCTGCTTCGGATTCTGTGTCTCCCTCTCTCTCTGCCCCTCCTCCACTGGTACTCTGTCTCTCTCTCTCTCTCAAATATAAACAAACATTTAAAAAATACATGGATGGGGGCGCCTGGGTGGCTCAGTCGGTTAAGCGTCCAACTTCAGCTCAGGTCATGATCTCGCGGTCTGGGAGTTCGAGTCCCGAGTCAGGCTCTGTGCTGACGGCTCGGAGCCTAGAGCCTGCTTCGGATTCTGTGTCTCCCTCTCTCTCTCTGCCCCTCCCCTGCTCATGCTCGGTCTCTATGTCTCTCAAAAATAAATAAACATTAAAAAAATTTTTTAAATAAATAAATAAATAAATAAATAAATAAATGGATGTTTTGGGGAGTGGAATGCAAGTGAGGCGAAAGGGAAACAGATCAAGACAGGGACCCGTGTGAGCTGCTGCTGCTGTCGTATCCCTGGAATCCGAACGTCCGTGTTCTCGCAGACTGCACTCTCGCGCAAACACCTCCCTCATATTCACACACGGGCACGACAAGCGCGAAGAAAGGCCAACTTCTCTGCCCACTCAACTTTTGTTCCCAATCTCCCTGATGTTTTGTTCCCCTATCTACCAACTGCTCAAAAACTCGACCTCCTGCTGGATCCAGTGAGCCTAAAATCTTCAGCCAATTCCCTTAGGCCCTCACCTGCCACAACTACTTAGCCGCCAGTCCTACTTCGCCCTCCGCCAATGCCAAGACTGCTTGCCAAGGACTTGTTTCTTGACAATCTGTCCAATGTTGGCTCTTTCTAAAGAAGGCATCATTAGATAAATTGAAGACTTTAGGATTTATACCTTCCTATAGGAACTATCTTGTATAAGACCATACCGTTGGATCTGCTAAGAACAGAGAGCCAAAAAGCTAACAATTTCATCTGTCGAACTCTGGAAAATTAAACTGCCAAACAGACCTCGACAAGCGAGACCCCACTGTTTAGATTTTTGCTGCCCAATACGGTAGGCACATGTGGCTACTGAGCGTGTAAAGCGTAACAAGTTCAAGCTGATATGTGCCGTAAATGTAAAAGATATCAAATTTAGAAGACTTAATGCAAACAATGTTAAATATCACATCTATAATTTTTATATCAATTACTCGTTAAAATGAAAATATTATAGATGTATTGGGTTAAATAAAATGTAACATTAAAATTAATTTCAACTCTTTCTATTTTTTAAAATGTATTTCCTAGAAAAATTTTAAATTACATATACGGCTTGCATTATATTTCTATAGAAGAGTATCAATCTGGACTTTCCTCATAACTGTTTCTCATTCGCTACTTCACCAAGGAACACGCTTTGAAAATAACATCTGATGACCCAGTAACTTGAATAGGAGCTTCTCACTCAACCAATTTCACATTCCATGTGTGTTTTCCAACTTATCTCCAACTTCA
The DNA here is from genome assembly GCA_030068075.1 of Paguma larvata. Lineage (NCBI taxonomy): Eukaryota > Metazoa > Chordata > Mammalia > Carnivora > Viverridae > Paguma > Paguma larvata. The sequence continues at coordinate 73,998,167 of CM057839.1, read as the reverse complement.
ATTCCTTTACAATATTCTGTGTTTGCTTTCAGATGGCTGTGTGACTAGAATTTCTCATATATTTTACACGATCCTCTTACTCATGTTTATTATTTTAATTTTCATACTTTTGGTAACCCTATCAAAACAAAAATTTAAGATGGAGGGAGGAGCCAAGATGGCGGAACAGCATGGAAGCTTCTTTTCTGTCTCGCATACATGAAACACAGCCAGATCAACACTAAACCATCCTGCACACCTACAAAACGGATTTGAGGAATAACGCAAGAATCTGCACAACCAGTTCTGTGAGTGCCACAGGACTCAGCAAGTACGCGGCGCGGAAAGGTGAACTAGGGGAGAGCAGGGAGGTAAGCTGCCCTGAGGAGAGGGGACAGAGACGAGGTGGGGGAGGGGGAGAGCACGGGAAAAGCACACCCCACAAAATCAGCTGGAGAGAAAGGGGAAAAGGGAAACAGCCGCAGGGACTGAACTAAAAAGGGAGAAAGGAGAAAGGAGAGGGTTTAAATTCCACTAAGGCTCTATAAACAGGGGGAGTGCAGAGTCTGAAACTCTGCAGTTCAAAATACCTGGCGGTGCTCGGGACGGAAGGGCGAATTCCCGGGAGAAGAGTGGGTCCGGGAGTCCTCGGGCCTTGCGCTAACCCCGGAAACGTTGCTGCTACATGATAGCATGAACGTTTTCTGGCGTGGGCTTGCACCCAAGTACAAGTCTCTGGACACAGGCAGTAAAAGAGGTCCCGCAAGCATTTCTGAGTGCAGTCGGCACCCGGCTATTGCTCCGTGAGACCCTCACCCAGGAGATCTGAGTGGGACAAAGCCACAGTCGTCAGACGTGAGAGGTCGGGAAACAGTCACATCTCAGATAACACTCAGGAGGGAGGCGCGGCCAGGCAACCTGACGGCGAGGTCACAGACAGAGTAAAAGCGGGGAGTGTCAGAAACCAGAGACAAAAGCCTGGTGCACGATTCCTGGTCAGGGAGAACACAGAATTCCCATGTGGAGCTGATGACTGGGTGACGCCATTTTCACCCCGTGCATGCATGCGCGCGCACACCTATAGGCGCCACAAAGATCCACCGCAGTAAGCAAAGCAACGCCATCTAGTGGAGAACGGAGCCATTACACTAAGCCCCGCATAACTGGGCCAGCCTCGCTCTTCAGGAACACCACGAATCTCTCCTGCTTAGTTCACGGACTATAAAGTGCTTCATAGTTTGACTTCTAGGGGAAAAAGATGTAGTATCAATCCTATTTCAGACTGTTCACTGGTCTTGCTATTCAATTTTCTTTTTCCTTTTTCCCTTTTTCTTTCTTTCTTCTTGAATACAGAAAGGGAAGATAATTATTTTTATTTACAATTTTTATTAAAAATATTTTCCTTAATTTTTTTCTACTAAATTTTTCACTTTTTTGGTAAATATTTCAAATTCTATTATACTTTCAACATTTCCTTTTATATTTTTTCTACTACATTTTTCACTTTTTTGTACATTTTTCAAATTGCATTATACTTCCATCATTTATTTGATTTTATGTGTGTTGTTTTTTAATTTTTTAATTGTAATTTTTTCCCTTTTTTCTCTCATCAGTCAAGCTCCTCTCCATTAGTCTATTTCATCAAATTCATTTTCTCAAATTTTCAAATGCTTTTTTCTTTTCTTTTCCTTTTATTTTTCCCCCCAAAACAATCAAGGTCCTTTCAACAACCAGACCAAAATACACCTAGGATCTAGCATCATTTATTTCATTTTGTGCATGTAGTTGTGTATTGTTTTTAATTTTTTAATTGTAATTTTTCTCCCTTTATTCTCCAATCAAACTACTTTCAATAACCAGACCAAAACACACCTGGGATGTAACATCATTTATTTAATTTTGTGTGTGTGTGTGTGTGTGTGTGTGTGTTGTTTTTAATTTTTTAATTGTAATTTTTTTTTCTCTAATCAATCAAGGTCCTTTCAATAACCAGACCAAAATATACCTAGGATCTAGCATCATTTATTTGTGTGTGTGTGTGTGTGTGTGTGTGTGTGTGTGTGTGTGTGTTGTTTTCAATTTTTTCATTTTCAATTTTTTCTTTTTTTTTACCTTATTAATTTCTTTTCTTCCTCAAAATGACAAAACGAAGGAATTCACCCCAAAAGAAAGAGTAGGAGGAAACGACAGCCAGGGACTTAACTAACACAGATACAAGCAAGATGTCTGAACCAGAATACAGAATCACAATAATAAGAATACTAGCTGGGGTTGAAAATAGATTAGAATCTCTCCTTACAGAGATAAAACAAGTAAAAGCTAGTCAGGGTGAAATAAAAAATGCCATAACTGAGCTGCAATCTCGAATGGATGCCATGGTGGCAAGGATGGATGAGCCAGAGCAGAGAATCAGCAATATAGAGGACTAACTTATGGAGAATAATAAAGCAGAAAAAAAGAGGGAGAGTAAAGAAAAGAGCACGATTTAAGAATAAGGGAAATCGGTGACTCATTAAAAAGGAACAACATCAGAATCATACAGGTCCCAGATGATGAAGAGAGAGAAATAGGGGTAGAAGGATTATGTGAGCAAATCATAGCAGAAAACTTTCCTAACCTGGGTAAAGATACAGACATCAAAATACAGGAAGCACAGAGGACTCCCAAAAGATTCAACAAAAACAGACCATCAACAAGACATATCAGAGTGAAATTCACAAAATACTCAGGCAAAGAAACAATCATGAAAGCAGCAAGGGAAAAAAATTACCTAACCTACAAAGGAAGACAGATTAGGTCTACAGCAGACCTATCCACAGAAATGTGGCAGGCCAGAAAGGAGTGGCAGGACATATACAATGTGCTGAATCAAAAAATATGCAGCCAAGAATTCTGTATCCAGCAGAGTCTGTCTTTCAAAATAGAAGGAAAGATAAAAAGCTTCTCAAACAAAAATTAAAGGAGTTTGTGACCACTAACCCAGCCCTGCAAGAAATTTTAAGAGAGACTCTCTAAGGGGAGAAAAGATGGGGAAAGAAAAAAAAGAGAGAGACCAAAGGCAACAAAGACTAGAAAGGACCAGAGAACACCACCAGAAGCTCCAACTCTACAAGAAACATACTGGCTATAAACTAATACCTTTCAGTACTCACTCTAAATGTCAAAGGACTAGATGCTCCAATCAAAAGACACAGACTAACAGAATAGAGAAAAAAACCAAGATCCATCCATATGCTGTTTACAAGAGACCCACTTTAGATCTAAAGACACCTTCAGATTGAAAGTAAGGGGATGGAAAACCATCTATCATGCTAATTGGTCACCAAAAGAAAGCCAGAGTAGCCATACTTTTATCAGACAATCTAGACTTTAAATTAAAAACTGTAACAAGAGATGAAGAAGGGCATTATATCATAATTAAGGGGTCTATCCACCAAGAAGACATAACAATTGTAAACATTTATGCTCCAAATGTGGAAGCACCCAAATATATAAATCAATTACGAAAATAAAGAAACTCATTGATAATAATGCTGTAATAGTAGGGGACTTCAACAATCCACTTACATCAGTGGACAGATCATCTAAAAAGAAAATCAACAAGGAAACAATGGCTTTGAATGACACACTGGACCAGATGGACTTAACAGATATATTTAGAATGTTTCATCCTAAAGGAGCAGAATAAACATTCTTCTTCAGTGCACACGGAACGTTCTCAAGAATAGACCACATACTGGGATACATATCAGCCCTCAACAAGTACATAAAGATTGAGATCATACAATGCATATTTTCAGATCACGATGTTATGAAATTTGAAATGAACAAGAAAAAATTTGGAAAGCCAACAAATACATGGAGACTAAAGAACATCCTACTAAAGAATGAATGGACTAACCAAGAAGTTAAGGAGGAAATTAAAAAATACATGGAAGCCAATGAAAATGACAACACCACAGCCCAAAACCTCTGGGACGCAGCAAAGGCAGTCATAAGACGGAAGTGTATAGCAATCCAGGCCTTCCTATAGGAGGAAGAAAGGTCTCAGATACACAACCTAACTTTACACCTCAAAGAGCTGGAAAAAGAACAGCAAATAAAACCTAAAACCAGCAGAAGACAGGAAATAAAGATTAGAGCAGAAATCAATGCCATTGAAACCAAAAAAACAGTAAAACAGATCAATGAAACCCGAAGCCAGTTCTTTGAAAGAATTAACAAAATTGATAAACCACTAGCCACTTTGATCAAAAAGAAAAAGGAAAGGACCCAAATAAATAAAATCAAGAACGAAAGAAAAGAGATCACAACCAACACAGCAGAAATAAAAACAATAATAACAGAATATTATGAGCAATTATACACCAATAAAATGGGCAATCTGGAAGAAATGGACAAATTCCTAGAAACATATAAAGTACCAAAACTGAAACAGGAAGAAATAGAAAATTTGAATAGACCCATAACCAGTAGAGAAATCGAATTAGTCATCAAAAATCTCCCCCAAAACAAGAGTCCAGGGGCAGAAGGCTTCCTAGGGAATTCTACCAAACATTTAAGGAAGAGTTAACACCTATTCTCTTGAAGCTGTTCCAAAAGATAGAAATGGAAGGAAAACTTCCAAACTCTTTCTATGAAGCCATCATTACCTTGATTCCAAAACAAGACAAAGACCCCACAAAAAGAGAACTACAGGCCAACTACAGTTCCCTGATGAACAGAGATGCAAAAATCCTCAAAAAGATAGTAGCCAACTGGATCCAACAATACATCCAAAAAATTATTCACCACGACCATGTGGGATTTATACCTGGGATGCAGGGCTGCTTCAATATCTACAAAAAAATCTATGTGATTCATCACAGCAATAAAAGAAAGGATAAGAACCGCATGATCCTTCAATAGATGGAGAGAAAGCATTTGACAAACTATAGCATTCTTTCTTGATAAAAATCCTTAAGAAAGTAGGGATAGAAGGACCATACCTTGAGATCATTGCTGAAAAACTCATTGCTAATACCATACTCAATGGTGAAACACTGAAATCTTTTCCCCTAAGATCAAGAACAATACAAGAATTCCTATTTTGGGGGTGCCTGGGTGGCTCAGTTGGTTGAGCATCCAACTCTTGATTTTGGCTCAAGTCATGATCTTAGGGTTGTGGGACTGACCCCTGTGCCAGGCTCTGCACTGGGCATGGAGCCTGCTGACGATTCTGTTTCCCTCTGCTCCCTTCCTCTGCTCATGTACTCTCTCTCTAATAAAAAAAAAAAAAAAGGTTAATAAAAAATATAAATAATTTTTAAAAAGAATGCCTGTTTTCACCATTTCCATTCAAATCAGCACTGGAAGTCCTAGCTGGAGCAAGAAGGCAAGAGAAAGAAACAAAAGGCATCCAAATTGGAAAAAAAGAAGTAAAATTATTTCTGTTCACAGATGACATGATCTTACACATGTAAAATCCTAAAGTCTCTCCCCCGGCCCACAAAACTTAGAGCTAATAAACCAGCGTAACAAAGTTGCAGGATACAAAATCAACAAAAATGAGTGGGGGGTTTATATGCTAGCAATGAACCTAAAAAGGAAATTAAGAAAACAATTCCATTTATAATAGCATCAAAAAGAACAAAATACTTAACAAGGAGGTACACTGAAAACTATACAATCTTGGTGAAAAAAATTAAAGGAAATTCAAATAAATGGAGAGACATCCTGTGTTCATGAATCAGAATACTTAATATAGTTAAGATGTCAATACTATTTCAAAGCAATATAGAGGTTCAATAAAATGCCTATCAAAAATTCCACAGCATTTTTGCAGAAATAGAAAAAAGCACATCCAAAAATTCACATGTCTCTTAAGGGATCCTAATAACCAAACAAACTTGAAAAAAGAACCAAGTTAGAGGACTCATGCTTATTTCAAAACTTACTTCAACATTACAATAAGCAAAACAGTGTGGTCCTGGCATAAAGACAAATATGTAGATCACCGGGATAAAATAAAGAGCCCAGAAACAAAAAAATGAACCCTCGCATACATGGTCACTAGAGATCATGACCTGAGCTGAAATCTAGAGCCGGACACTTAACCGACTGAGCTGCCCAGGTGCCCCCCACCAAACCTATATTCCTGCAAGGTCAGTAATTCTGACTGGATGGGGTGGTTGTCGTTTTCCACTGACCTTAATCACAGGCCAGGGTGATATTAAGAGAAGCCCGCAAGGATCTCCTGTACTCTAGACACACTCTTCCTCACCTCTGTTGTGTAACAGCAGTCCAGTTTCCTCTTGGTAGTCAGGATCAATCACCCGGCCAACACAGTAGCTCCCTTCTTTACCTGTCAATCCAGAGGCATGAGGAGCCCAAAGTGGCCAGGTGGCAGCCTTAACGTCCAGCTCAATGAAACCACTGGTGTGTCTCCTGGTGGAGGCATTCCTCCCTCTCAAACTAAGACTGTGTAGGCCAGCGGAGCATGACGTCATGGGAACAGAAAGCAGAAACTTTGCTAGTGGGTCACTAGGCGTAATAGTGAGTGATGCCACTCCCACTCCCACTGCAATCTCGTGATTCCTGGAATCATGAATCCTGGCTATGGGAGAAAAAGCAACGTGTACTGGACACTGATTCGGAGCACACACAGCCTTCTGGAGAACCATGTCCCAGCCCTGCAAGGTGTTGCCACCTTGCTGGCACTACAATTGAATCTTCCAAGGGGCATGCCATTGTCCTACCGGGCCAGCTATTTAGACAACACAGCAAGACCGATCCACGAGCATAAAGTTTTCTGCTCATACAGATCAAGTAAGAATTCAGAGGCTTTCCTATCTATTTCACTTCTGGAAACGCCATTACCAACTGGCCAACTGGCCAATGCCACAGGCCTTTATGAGTCAGACTACTCTAACTGCTGTTTTGACTCTGCTGTCCATTGCAGTAACCACACCCACCTTGCCTTTGGCAGCCACTTGACCCCTGCTGCCCCTGGATCCAATCACTCCCATTAGAATTTCCGCATATTCATCAGTGTGACTGCAAAGATCGAAGGGGAGGACAAATCAAGTCCCTCTTGGCACACGCTTGCAGCATAACTAAGAGAATTTTATACATTTCAATTTTAAATAGGACCGGGGACATAAAGATCTGAGACTGGCAGAATTGGTTCCGGTTTCTTCAGCGCACAGCGAAAGTGGAGAGTCAGGTGGAAAATGAACGGAAGAGAGTGCGATGATGCAACAGCTAACATCAGCTATGGTTCATTCCCATAGAGGTAGAATCCCTCTCTACACGAAGAAATATTGACCCTGTATCTGAAACTAGAGAGTCAAAAAGAAGGGGCTGGGAATGTATGTTGTGGCGATGTTAGGAAGATGTTATTTCTAGGGAAGGAAAGCATCCTGAAAGCGGGAGGTACGGGAAAGAAGACAGCTAAAGATAAGCTTTTTACCAAGACAAGATAATCTAAATAAATCCAAAGACAGACAACAAAGGCACATTTATTAAAGACACTGTACTTCACTACAGCAACAGAAGAGGAAGTTCTTGAACTAGCAAGACGTGCTAATTCTTCCTTTCTTCTTCATAGGATCACCTGCTACAACTGTTCCAAGAAAACCCTCAAATACTTACGCGTAGCAGCAAAAACAAGCATCCGTGGGAGGTTAATATAAGAAGAAAACAAAGATGAGAATTAAAACTTTTCAGTAGATGAAATCCTAAAGAAAAAGGCTACAAGTGGAGGTAACTGTAGCAATACTAAAACATGCATTAAAATATAATTAAAAGAAGTGCTGAGGTGGCTCAGTCAGTTAAGCCTCCAACTTTGGCTCAGGTCATGATCTCACGGTTCGTGGGTTCAAGTCCCACACTGGGCTCTGTGCTGGCAGCTCGCAGCCTGGAGCCTGCTTCAGATTCTGTGTCTCCGTTTCTCTGTCCCTCCCCCGCTCATGCTCTGTCTCTCTCAAAAATAAAATAAAAACATTAAAAAAAATTAAAAAGTGCTGATATGATAAACAACCACTAATCATAAATTCAAAAACTCAGAATAGAAATGAACAAAAAGATGTGAAACGAGAACAAACTTAAAAAAGAGACTGAAGCAAAAGAAACAAATCCAGAAATGAACATGCCTTTTTAAATAAAGGTAATTTGGGGGACACTTGGAAAATTTGAATGGGGTCTGAGAATTATAGTGTGGTAATGTTAACCTTCTGGTTATGATGGCTCCATTATGGTTATAGGGAAATGCCTTTCTTTGTAGGGAGAACACTCTTTAAAGCATCTTAAGGAGTTGGGGTCACATGTTGGCATCTTACTATCAAAGGGGTTCAGGAAAAAAAATTTCCTTCTATACTTTTCTGAATCATTGGGATTGCCTCAAAATAAATAACAAAAATCATAGTAAAGAAAACCCTGAGAAAGAAAATACCAAGGCACTTTTGGCTAGCTTTACCATATACATATAGCTTTGATAAATACAGTTGGACGGCCTTGGTACATGAACAGACACCACAGTGCTAAAGAAGAGAATCCAAAAGTACATAAACATGACGTCTCAAATCACTGACAAGAAGATGAATTTACTAACAAGTGATTGAAATAGCCAGATAACCAATTTGGGAAAAGATAAATTCAAATCCATGGTTTTTATATGCCAGAACAAACTCCAAATGAATCAGAGAGTCAAATGAAAAAACAAAAAAACAAAACAAGAAAAAATCCCTGTAAGTATTAAAAGAATATGGGTGAATTATTTTGTAGCCTAGGATTAGAAAGTCTAATTATAACTCAAAACAAGAAGCAATAATAGATTAATAGAATTCTACCCTCAAAATGTAAAACTCTTTTTCATGGCAAAAAGCAAGAAGCAAATGACAAACAAGAATATATTTGGACATTATATCCTAGAGAATAAGTCAGTCTCCCTAAAATATAAAAACCTCATAAGAAACAACAGAACTTGTTCAGAAAAAATGGGTGAGACATGAAAAGACAATTCACAGAGAAGCACAAATGATCTTAAATACATGAAAAAGAAAAAAATATACTGATCCCTTATCCATCAACCTACAGTAACAGTATCTTTACCATATCTTCTTAGCTAGCTAGCTACACACACACACACACACACACACACACACACACACACACACACTTTGAACTACTTGGGTAAAATGGCATGTCTGAAATGTTTTAATATATGCCAGCAACAAAAACTGGCACAGTGTCAATCAAATATAATCATTGAACTGCCATTAATAATTGACTCTAGATAGATATACAAAGCCTTATTATACTACTCTTATTTTTGAAAGTTTGAACATCTGCATAATAAAAAGTTAAAAAAATAAGAACGGGTTGAATTCACTAGTTTAGTAAAATCTTTACAATGAAGTACTATGCAGCCACAAGCAAGAAATGAACAAGCTCTATGTATAATGATCTGATGTAATCTTCAAGGTTCAGTTAAATAAAAACATGCAAGGTATAGAAGAGTAAATAAAGTATGTGTCTCTTGTTCAAGAAAAAAGGGAATAAATATATATGTATATACATCATATATGTATGCACATTTATTCAAGAAAAAGAAATACTGAAAGGGTAACAGAAACTAATAAAAGTGGCTGCCTATGGTGGGGAGGATGGAAGAGTACTAGGGAAAACTAGGTGGAAGGGAAACTAATAAAAGCAAGACTTCTGCATGTACCTTTTTATACAAGCTCGAATTTTCTATTTCATAATTTTGAATTATGTTTTACCCCTTTAAAAAATCCACTGAATCAGAAAGAAACTTAGCAAATCCTAAATTTGAAAACAAAATATCTCAGCGGTATTTCAAACTAGTACAGGTGTTCCTTGTTTTATTGCATTTTATAGATACTGCATTTTTTTTTTTTTTTTTTTTTTTTTTTACAAATTGAAGGTTTGGGCAACCCTACATCGAATAAGTCTATCGGCAGCATTTTCCCGACAGCATCTGTTCACTTCGCATCTCTGTGTCGCGTTTTGGGAATTCTTGCAATGCTTCAAACTTTTTCATTATTATCGTATTTGTTACGGTGAGCTGTGATCAGTGATTACGAGTCACTGGAAGCTCAGATGACGGGCAGCATTTTTTAGCAATAAAGTGCTATTAAGGTATACACATTGTTTTTATAGGCACAATTCTGTTGCACCCTTAACAGTCTACAGTGTAGTGTAACGATAACTTTTATACGCGCCGGGAAACCAAACAATTCACTTGACCCACTTTATTGTGACATTTACTCTACTGCAGGGGTCTGGAATCAAATCCCAGTATCTCTGAGGCATGCCTGTCATGCGAACAGAGAAATTGTCTCAAGCGACTTCTGCATACAGTTCTCTTTATATCCTTGGTAGAATATAGACAAGGATAAAGAGAGTTGCAAAGAAATCTTAAATTTTATTCAGTATTTTTATCATTAGTAACACTAATTGCAATTTTAAAACTATAGTTTGTATACTGTAGTATATTGTAGAAGAAAGCAAAAAAGTGTCAAGAGGTGCCCCGGGTGGCTCAGTTGGTTTAGCGTCTAACTCTTGATCTCGGCCCTGGTCTTGATCTCATTTCGTGATTTTTGAGGCTCGCTTTGGACTCTGTGCTGGACATGCAGCCTACTTAAAAAAAAAAAAAAAAAAAAAAAAAGGGACGATATACATATGCTATTAGAAACCAGGATTTTTAGTATCAGGGAAAAAGATATACATCAAAGAAGAAAGTACTGTGGTAATAATTTGAATTAATATTGTTTAAACTTATTACTTTTAAGTTTTTATTTATGTATTTATTTTGAGAGAGAGTGAAAGAGCAGAGGAGCGGCAGAAAGAGAGGGATGATGAGAGAACCCCAGGCAGGCTCCACACTGTCAGCACAGAGCCCAACATGGGATTCGAACTCACCAACCATGAGATCATGACTTGAGCCGATATCAAGAGTCCTACGCTTAACCAACTGAGCCACCCACGCGCCCCTAAACTTACTATTTTTAGAAATACATTTTCTAGTTCTGTCCGCTAAAAGGGCCTAGGTTCCTTGGAGACATGGCCAATTCCGTAACCGAAGCCAGGAAAGCCAGGAGAGGTGAGCCTGGGACATCTAACTCATGTCAGAGACCAAAAATGCACTCAAAACTAGTTGGTGCGTCAGAAGGACAGGAAAGGAACTTGAAGGAGCTCTCCTGCACAGATTCGCAACAGTGTGCAAAAACAGCACTTACTGCAACTGATTATAAAAATACACATCCCCGCAGGAAAAGAGAGAAAACTAACTTTTGGAGGTATTGCAGCGCCTTACTCTGAAAATTAGTGATTAAAGGGAAAGAATTAAGCACTTTTCATGCCCTTTTCTAGAAGAATTGTCCCATTCGATGAGTGAAAGTACTTCTTTCAAGAATACCATCAAATAAGTGTAAAAGTGAAAAGATGAGTTAGAAACTCAGCACTTTGGAACACCCAATGAAATAATAATAACAGGCAAATATTATCAAACGGACACGTTACTAGGGAACGGGATATTCATTTTGATGTCAAAACGTCATCTGGCAGAGCACCGGCAAAGTGTGAAGGGAAAAAAAGGTGCACCTTTAGAAGCAGAGACCAACCAAGCGATCAAATTTATCATCAAAACAGTGGCAACGGGTGGATTATTACACCCCCCCAGGAAGGAGGTGCAGGAAGTCGTAAAACACTCTACAGCTGGTCTGGTTCAAGATGAAGTGCAAAGGAAGGGGAGGGGACTGTTCAAGATCAGAGACAAAGAGCTACAGGCAAACGCAACGATGAACCTTAACTGGAGATAGAAGTGCAAAAATAAGTGAAAGGCCCTTAGGAGACAACGAAGGGCTGGAATCTACACGAAACAAGAGGATTATTAACTTCTCAGGTGTGCTAATGGCTTCCTCATTCAGGATGAATGAGGCTATGCTACAGTAACAGAGTCCAAACTCCCGGTGACCCGAAACAAAGGTTTATTCCTCACCCATCTTGTGTAGCCATGTTTCTTAAGTATGATGTCTCAGAAACTATAGCTCTTCACAGGAACGTAATTCTGCGTTTCCTTTAAGAAGAGGAGAGATGCTTACCAATCGGGGCAGGCGGTTTAGAGTGTGACTCCTCTACCATCCTGAACGGAAGGTCCAAGACATTGTTAAATGCCAATGCTTCTTTGATTACACATTCCACTCTATTACAAAAGTTGCTGTGCAAAGGGGTATTTTACTTGCTTAGAAATAATCAGCGTAGCACTAATACTGTTTAGAAAAATGGCAGAAATTAGAGTTTTATTTTAGTAAGACAAGTACAATAGTATATAGCTTCTTCTTGAGACAGTCAGTCACTTTAGGTTATAGACTTTTTCTAGATACAGGTTTCTAAGGCTTACAGTTAAGTACTTTTAAAAATCAGTTCTACGTTTTAATTAACCAGAACATGTTAATGCCAGTTGTACTACTGCACGGAAAAGCCAACAAAATAGCTAAAACTTGGCCACTGAAAATGGATCGACATCCCTGATAAAAGTCTGCAACTGCCCCTTACATAGTTTTGTAAATGATCACAATTTCATCCAATTTAGAATGCCAACTGAAAAAACGTTCAGTATTCTAAATAGCTGACCTGAAAAAAAAAAAAGAGAAGGTCCCGAAAGGCTGTTCCAATGGGCAAAACGCAGAACACCGACCACCGCGGACACCGGGGAGGGTGCGGAGCGACAGGAACTCTCACTCGCTGCGGGCGGGAACTCGAATGGTGCAGCCGCTTTGGAGGACAGTTTGGCAGTTTCTTACAGCGCTAAACATGCTCTTACCACACAGCCCAGTAGTGACACTGCTTGGTGTTTACCCACGGGAGCTGAAAACCTCTGTCCGCACGAACACCTGCACACGGATGTTGATAGCCGACTTTATTCAAAATCGCCATAACTTGGAAGCAACCCAGGTGCCCTAAAATAGGTGAACAGATAAACCCTGGGATATCCAGACAAAGGACTATTATTCCGTGACAAAGAAGAAATGAGTGAGCTACCAAGACGTGAAAAAACATAGAGGAACCTGAGATGCATTTATTAAGTGAAAGAAGACAATCTGAAAGGCTCCATACTGTCTGCTACCTACTGTGTGTCACCGTGGAAGCGGTAAACCTACAGAGACGGTGATAAGATCGGTGGCTGCCAGGGGTGGGTGGGTAGGGAGAGAGGAACAGGCAGAGCACGGAGGATTTGGGGGCAGTGAGGATACTCCGAACGATACTATAAAGGTCATTATATGTTTGTCCAAAGCCCACGGAATATACGACACCAAGACTAAACCCTAAGGTAAACCATGGACTTGATAATGACATGTCGATTTAGGTTCCTCAGTTGTGACAAATGTGCCACTCTGGTGGGGTATGTGAGAAATTTCTGGACCTTCCTCTCAATTTTGCTGTGAACCTTAACTACTCTTTTAAAAAAATTGTCTTTAAAAAGCGGGGGAGGGTGTTCCTGATACTACTCCCCACCCCCGGCCCCGCTACTCCACTAAATAAAGAGAAAAAAAAGAAAAAAAGACTTCCTTCCATCTTTATTTAGTCAGGACTCCCTGAGCTATTCTGGCCTAGCTCACCTGTTCAAAACACCCCCATTCAAACTCCTTCCTGCAAGTCATTTTCCTCCTCACCTTCCCCTCCAGACCTGCCTTTGGCAAGACATGCTCCCCTGAATGTATATACTTCCTGGACACCGCCTTCCCCCAAAACTGGGTGACATTATCAACTACATCTGCTGAGCCTTTTAGCCCACTGTGCCTATTTTAAGTATTTTGGTGAATTATTTTTACCTAAGTTAATATTTATCGACACCGACCTTTTGGGCAATGGACTGCTCAAACCTTACACTGGTATGATTAGTATGAAGTGCAGGTCCACCTGCCTAAGTGAGGAAAGAAAAAAAACAAACACGACTCGATGCCATTTGTTTTCTTTTCTACAAAAGGAAAACATTCAAAGTAAAATATGAACATTTAATTACCTTTAAATAATGTACGTAATAATTTACATGCTATACATTCCCAAACGCGCTGAACGTAAACTCGATTCTGTAAGACACGTCCACGATCTGCTTTTTGCCAGCGCAGACCCTGCAGGTCACTTCAGATGTTAACTGGTTTCTCAGTCCACATGTGAGCACACGAATACATGTACACGTGCCCGAATCTGAAGCTACACCAGGAAGTCGGCCATGGAAGATTCTAAAACCCCAATCGGTAACTGGAACCGAGTAACAAGGCACAAAAGCTTCCCTTTGTGGTCACAAAGATGCAGTTTCCTGTCCCAGTGCTTCGGTAAGGAAACGGGCTTGGCTAAATCACAAACTGTATTTTATAGTGCATTTCCGTCACTGTTTAAAAAAGGAGTATTTTTCTTCTTACACAACGCATTACACCAAAACATTGGAAAAATAAATGGGATTAGATAAGTTCTCATACAATAAAGCTTTTTTCCCATGTGAAAAAGGTATTTATGCTCAAAGCTAATACACCAGATATAACAGAGAGAAGCATTACGGATTTTAGGCAGGTTTCCTACTACCCCTGAATCATATCTCTTGCTAGCCGTGTTCCTTAAACCTTTAATTTTTAAAGCCAGCTGAGTGAGGCTGTCAATTGCCTGTGATTTTTTCTGTCATTTAAAGATATGTTACTAGCACACAGAACAACATAACATGGCAAAAAGAAAACTTCCTAGCACTTGTTTTGCTAAACATTAACTTTGTACTAGGCTATCCTTAATTTTCCTTTTTTTTCCCTATGTTAACGGATAAGAAAAAAATGTTCCACATAGAAATGGCTGCTTTAAAATTCATGCAACCAAGTAAAATCTAATCTATCTGTACTTCCCTTTTTTAATCCCCAAATTTTGGGGAAACTGAAAGTTTGTTTTAGGAAGAGCAACTCATTGAAAGATAAAACAGTATATATCTATATAGTCTTCACGGTCGCTAAGAACAGTTTTAGGGCCTTAGCTTTTTAAAGTTACACAGTTAAAAAATGAATAAAGTCAACCACAAAGCATCAAAAGAATGTGGTAAATCCATACATAAAAGACAGTCAAATATGTTTACACATACTCAAGAAATCAGTAATCTAAGTTGTAAATAATGTTGTCAAGTCTAGCACTGCACAAACTGTAATCAAAGTTAAACCTTCGGTTTCATTCATTTTGAATACGGAAGTGGGACCAGCCAACCATGAACTGAACAGTGCACTGGTACATCTGTTTATATAGGAGTACTGTAGCATGCGACCCCTGCAGTGATGAGAGTGCAATTCTTCACAGCTAAAACAAGGCTAACCAAAAGAAAAAGACAAAAACCTTGCTCTCGGCTATAAAACTTAAGAGTAAAGAATAAATTGAGATTTTAAGGCTTCCTTAGAAATATTTTTCATGGCACTTCAACATTAAACATCACTAATAGGCAAAATATGTAAATATTCATGGTTACGTAATCAGAAGTCCATGCCATGTCAATCGTTAAGTAAGGGAGAACTCGGCCAAGTTTTGTTTTCTGGCTTAAATTAGAGTTACGGAGGGTTATTCACGTTTGGCTGTAATTAACACATAAATCATACAGAAGTGTCGATTCACTAGTAGACAGTACGAATTGCGTTTCGACTAAATCTGCCAATACCACTCGTTTCTGAAAGGACTGAAAGGCGTTCCTTGCTGGAGATGCAATTAACGGACTTATTTCTCTCAGAAGAGCAGTTCTTATCCTTTCTTCAACTATTAAACTCCAAGGTCCTTATCAGACATATTCCTTTCGGTCGTGCGCACAATCCATTTCTTGCCCTACAGTCGAGAACGTACTCTGAATCTAGCAAGTCATTCTGGCCACGCCATACTCTAAGCTGACCACACCGGGTTCCGATTTGGAAAACTCTTCGGCGTATTCGCTGTAACGGTTATCTGCTGGGTTGCTGCCCTCTATAGTTCGAAGAGCATGATTCACAGGTAACAGAGTTTGCTCCTTAAAACACAAGGCAGTTTTGAGGGTAGGTGATTCAGGATGAACTGAATGTATCAACTCCTTGGTGAGAATTCCATCTGTTGGCTTATTTTTAAATTGCTTAATTTTCTAGAACAAATCCAAAGTTGAAAAAAATTACTACTTGCACATACAACATGTTCAATATAGGTTAGATGAAAGGAAAAAACCATGCTTTGGCAAATGTTTTCTTTATGAACAATACAAAGTTAAACCTCAAAAAATTAATAAAATCTAGTGCAGAAGCGTAAGACATCATTGAGAATCCTAACTGTTTACACAGCTTTTATAGTGAAAACTGGTTCTTACATTTGACTGCAAAAGATCCTAAGCCTTCATATTTGAAAAGGATATAACTCCCTAGAAAGTAGAAAAAGTAAACCTTTTATAATGAGAGAGATGTGTATGAGACCTTCACCCTGGGTCACAACTGTATAATAAACGCACATATTTACCGAAAGGTTTTACTGCCTACAGAACTTTCTTACATGGTTTCCCTACAGTGGTTTGTTAGGTGAACACGACCAGCTTTAGAACACTTTTTTTTTTTTTTTTTAACAGAACACGAGATTTTACAAGTATTCTTTGGCAGACTGTCATGCTCTGAATCCGTGGGCTGCTCTCCAGCCAACCTGCTTGTGTTAGCCACGTCCTGGGCTTGCCTCTCTTTTCACACGTCCGCCTACTGTTTCCTCGAGTGGTTATTAGTTCCCTCCTATCTGACAGATGACTAAGGAACGGTCCTGCCTGATCGGCAGACACGACAGTCTGAGTTACAACTGTCTAGGGTTTTTAAAGTGTGAACTTACTGACCCTTTTTGCTTATATGTGATGACAGAGAAAAAGATTATAAGACAGTCTTAGAGTGAAGAGAGCCTTCTTAAACGAGACACAAAAGAAGCATAAAACATAAAGACTGGTCGATCTGTATATAAAACATACATAAATAAAATGGAAAAGACAAGAACGGACTAAATGAAGCCACTTGTGACACACACACATATATATGTATATAAATATAACAAAGAATTCTTGTCTGGCATATAAAGAACTCTTACGATCAATAAGGAAAAGGCAAATAGGCCATTCACAGAAAAGGAAGAACCAAATGGCCGGCATATGTATGAAAAGTCATCCAACCTCATTTGTTATCATGGAAATCCAAAACTGAAAACAACTGAAATGCTGTGCAGCAGCTGAATGGACAGACGTGGTAGATACATACACGAGAGTGTTACACAGTAGTTACTAATAACACACGAATTAAAGCTATATGATCAATGTGGATAAATTTCAAAACAGTGCTGAGTAAAAGGAAGCACGACGATGTAACGACCTTTACAGTTTCCCAGCGTGCAGCTCAAGCTGGGGGAAGGGTACGTGTGCGCTCATGCTGCCTGCTGCTCTTATAACCTTATTAAAATATATATTCTTTTGTATTTTTAATAAATATTAAAAATAATATTTTAAATCATACAAAACAATCTTACAAATTGTGGCTAGAAAGTATATAGAAGAAGTATAAAACTATGCACAGGAATAATTAACACTAAGTTCAGCCCAAAGTCCGTGGAGATGGGCTGAGCAGGAGTATCCGGGGTCTCCAAATACATCTATCGTGTTTCATTTCTTAAAAAAAAAACAAAAACATGGAAGTTCTGAGGTATGATAAATATTAAAATCTCAAAAAGCGAGGTGGTAGATACCCCAATATTTATTACGTTCATATCTCTACTTTCCTGCTGAGCCCTGAACAACACAGGGGTTGAAGGAACCAAACCTCCCTGCAACCAAAACTCCACATGTAACTTCTGACTCCCCAAAAAACATAACCACTGAGAGCCTGCGGATGACTGGATCCTTACCAACAGCGTAAAGAGTTAACCGATACATATTCTGTATGCTATAACGTATTATATGCTGTATCCTCACAAGAAGGTAAGCCAGAGAAAAGAAAATGCTCTTTAGAAAGGCAGAAGCGGGGGAAGGCACATTTACAGCCCTGTGCTGTATTTACAACACAAAATCCACTTGTAGGTGGACCTGGGCATCTCAAACCCGTGTTGTTCAAGGGTCAGTTGGACGATATTAATATCTCAACAGTAAAATTCAGGGAAAGCCATTCATAAGCAAAACTTAGGAAGCTTCTATATATACGATATACTAATCTGCACTGACAACATAGGAAAATAATATTCCAAATGTATTACATTAAGACATTTCAAATACTTACAGATTCCAAGTCTTCAATATCTTTCTCTAACTGCTTGTTTTGCTCATTCATATTCATAATTATATCAAACACAGACTGTCTAGGATGCAACGTTCGGTCAAATTGGTGGTACATGTTTCTCCAAAACCTTTAGGACAAAAACCAAAACCAAACGACAAGAGCTCCATAAATCGTGTTTGAGAAAAACCAAGTATAAATACCTCAATGATGCCAACTTACTTAAAATTGAAAGATACTGTATTTGGCTCCAAAACTGTAAACTTCGGAGATGTGGGCGTGTAGAGAGGATTTGAGTACTTCTTCTGGTCATCCAGGAGGAACGGCCACAGGGAGTAGGTCTTCTCCTTTAGCCTTCGAGCAGAGAGAAAAACAAAGACCGTTCCCACAGACGCTAAGAATCATTTTCATAAACCAGGCAATTGCTCTCCAAGTAGATTTCAGGTTTTTGCCGTCTATTCAGTCTAACCTCACCTTGTCTCTGCATTCTGTATTCTCCCTTATCTCCATTTTCACTCAAAGTCATGAAATAAACAAACTATGTCTCTTTGACCGTAACACAGGTCTACCATTACTCTCACACCCATACACGTTAAGAGATTCCTTTCAACTCCCACAACGTCATAAACATGATCTCTGTGATACTGATCTCAAATCCCTGTACACATGTATACAGAATAAGATACATGCATCGCTCTTTGCCTCATTCCCTTACCTCTATACCAGGGCTGTAGTATAAGTAACTACAGAGCAGGGACAAGTTTAAGCGTGAAGGACTACGATAAAACGGAATTAAGAAAAATCAGGTCATTATTCAACAGTAAAAAGACACCGATTATACTGCAACTTTAAGAATGAGTTGGGTGAAATAAGTGGATAAAGGGTAGAATGGTTTAGATAGTATATTTACTAAACAATAAATAGACAGGGGTATAGGGACAAGTGGAGAGTTGGCTCATTTTTCTGGGATCTCTAAGACAGGTGAGTTCTTAAAGACGGGTAGGAAATGCGTGCTTTTATCACCACCTTCCTTTTGGAGAGGATGTTTGGCCCTAACTAAGGAGGAGAGTTTTTCCTAACATAGCTCTGTACTCAGAGTCACCAGCTCCCAATTAGGATAAACTGTGAGTTCCGCAGCACAGAGCTACAGTCGCAATGCTCCCTGATCTGCTCGGCTCTGTCCTACTTTATTTCAGCTGGAATTCCCTCTACAAGTCTTTAGAACCCTCCACGTGCTCTCGGTTCTGCTTTCGACTCGGCCGTGTTCAAATTACTATCAGAGTCAGCTTCTCTAGTGGGTCTCCTGGAGATGGAAGAATTTATAACTGCTCTTTGTTGACTTGTGAGAAATCTCAACTCAGAAACTCAACCTAAAATAAAATAGAACTTCTCACAGCCTCGTCCCACAACTCCTCTGCATCAAAATCCAGCCAGAAACCCCTACTCCCAAAGACCCAATTCAGGGACTGACACGCCAGAGCCAGCATATCTTCCCCAAACAACCATCTGCTTAGAAACGTGAGAACTGCGGCGCTGGGCGGCTCAGTCAGCTGAGGGGCCAACTCTTGATTTAGGCTCCAGCCCCCATCTCACAGTTCGTGGGATCGAGCCCCACGTCGGGCTCCGTGATGACAGCATGGAGCCCGGGTGGGATTCTCTCTCTCTCTCTGTCTGCCTCTCCCCTGTGAGCGAGTGCATGCTCTTTTTCTCTCTCTAAATAAACTTTCAAAAGAATTAAAAAAAATAAGTTATTAAATTTTTTTAATGTTTATTTTTGAGAAAGAGACAGCATGAGCAGGGGAGAGCCGAGAGAGAGAGAGAGAGAGAGAGAGAGAGAGAGAGAGAGAGAGAGACAGAATCCGAGGCAGGCTTCAGGCTCCGAGCTGTCAGCACAGAGAACAATGTGGGGCTCGAACCCACGAACCGTGAGATCATGACCTGAGTTGAAATCGGACGCTTAACCAACTGAGTCACCCAGGAGCCCCCCCAAAATAAAATTATTTAAAAAAAAAAAATGTAAGAACTATAAGGTCTTATCTTACCTTAAAACCAACAGTTTTAAAATTCTTTACCAAACTTTAAAGCTTAGTGATCAATACTTTACAGGAAATGAAATAGTGTAAGGCTTTTCCGTTCTAAATATATATTCGGACTAGAAAGGAACACGAAGGGGGTTTCCAGGGTGTTGGCAAGATTTCTTGTTCTGGGCGCTGGTTACATAGACGGAGGGGTTTTAGATCTGGGGACTCCACGCTTACGCTGTATGTGCTTTTCTGTATGTACGCCACCTTTCGAAACAAGTTTCTTAAATGTGTTTTTACTATTAACCTGAGGATGTGAAGGATATTCGAAGGTACTCAGCCTCAGAAATACCGACAATAAAATTCAGTTCTACTACAAACTGTCAAGATATTTTATTATTATGTTCGACTATGACCTACGTTAGATCTCAGCCAAGTAGGAAAAAGAGTCCACTAGAAGCAAACCATCTTACTTGAGTTCTTCTCTTTCCTTCTGACAATTTCCAAGGAAGTTTCCAAATTGGCATGAATGAATGTGTTCATGGATCTGAAGGAGAAACGCTTCGTTGAATTCAAAGGCTTGTGGAAACTGTTCGGTCAGATGCCACACACATTCCAAGAACTGAGTGAACACCGGCGAGACTTCCTTTGGGTCACCATCCAAATGGCCACACCTAACCCCCCCGAAAGCACAAGCTTTTAAAAACGCCTCTGAGAGAAGACGAGTGTTCAGGTATTATTAAATTTAAACACACACACACACACACCTCTAAAACATTATGATATTGGCACTCAAAAAGCGTAATGTTTTTTGATTAAAGCAATTTAAACCTAGGAGTTTTTCGACCGCAACTTTAAAGGGGATGTCACCTTCTAAGTACCACAATCCAGACAAGAAGGGAGGTCATAAGTTGCCATGAAAATTAACAAAGGTATGAGAGGTGAAAGAAATCACAGAAAAAAATTAAATCGGTTTTCATACAAAAAAACAGCACCCTCACCTGCCACTGCACAGGTGCGTTCGTGAAGAACAGAAACATTCTGGCGCTCCCATCAAACGGTTTTATGAATTTTACAAAACACATACACGTAAAACTGTGACTCACCTCTCTGAAAACTTATGTCCAAAAGAGATCCAATCCTTTTCGATTAAAACCTTAATGAGAAAAAGAGCAAAACGCAATTTACAACCGCTTTCAATGTCTTTTGTTGAAAATGGATTCAATCCTATTATTTGAACAACAGCATTTACCCTCTTAACTCACGGTTGCAAACAAAACAAGAGAAATTTTTGTTGAATTATTATAGGCAAAAGACGGAAAGAGCCTGGATGAGGGGCCGGTTTAACAAAGAGTAAAAATGACCACAAGAGGGACAGGGCGGTCCTGGGACTTAACCGTTTCGGCGGTGTTGGTTACAGTTCAGATGAAAAGGCCATGTTACGAAGCACGGGTGCATTTATGTTTGTATACATATGATGATGATATCTGCATAGTAAAAAGACTAAGAAAATCTAGATCAAATAGGTAACAGTGGTTAACCGTGGGCGGGTTTTAAACCTTTTGGCTTGCTTATACATGACTTACACAGTGCTTACCCAAAAAAAAAAAAAAAAAATGAAGACGCCAATGAAAAGTTTATATTCGGATTCAAACGTTGATATCTAACCTCTTGAATGAACGGTCTTTAACTGTTTTCTCTGTCGCAACTCCACTGAAGGAACAGGCTTGTAATCTTTCTCAGCCTAACTCACGTCGTGTATCTCCTCAGTATCTACTACACCACGTAATTTCATCATATACTCACCCAGTACACTTCACTATCGAAACTGCCACACTTAGCTTCTGTGACTTTGTTTTCAACCTCTCCAGGAGGCCATGTGACGTGACGGGGGAAGACGCAGTTTCTGGGGCCAAGCTGCGTGGGTTCAAATCCCGCTTTACCACTTCCACTCCTGTGTGACCTCAGGCAAGAGGCCTTCAGGCCGGGCCCTCTGCCATTCCTCTACACACCCGCATCTAAAGCTTAGCTCGGTTCTTTCTCACGGACCTTAGTCTTCTGCTTCTCGCAGCAGAGAGCAAGAGAACAGCATCGCCCGTCCTGGCCACGGAGTCCAGATCCGGAAGCCATCTGGGAGGGGTCTCCGCGCTTCTACTGCACATTCGTCCAGGAACAACTCTTCCTGACTCCACTGTGTCACCCTTCCCTGGCTGAGCCCTACCCTCTTCTGTCTGCGCGGACTGCCTTACTCCTGGCCCTGCTTCCTCTTCTGAGTTTTTCTACCAGCTTCTACACTGGTCACCCGGCCTCCATTACCCACGCCCCTCCCACCCGAAGACGCCAAGCCATCTTTTTACAGAGAAGATCTAAGCGAGTTACTGTTTCCTCTCCGTCAGGCCCGTTAATGGCTCTCACTACCCAAAGAAGGTGCAGGCCAAATTCCAGTCTTCTCTCCCTGAGGCCTTCGTCCCACCGTACTCTTCTGCACCCAGGCGGCCGGCTCTGCCACGCGCACACCTGCCATCGCGCACACCGGCAGTCAGCTATGCTTTGGTTCTCATCGCTCGCCTTGCCTGGAGGCTCTGCCTCTGTCCCTGGGCATCTATCACAGGACTTCCTTTCAATGTCCAGCAAGCAATTAAAGCCAAACACGGCAGAGAAAATATTCCTCGCCTTACACTCTCAAGGTAAGCCGCACATAATTTCATTAGGAGTACTTCCATTCAGCCCATCCAAGATTCAGCACGTTACGGCCAACAACACTGGCGCCCAAAGGGAGCTGGTGATGTTAAACTTTCCTCGGCTTTAAAGACGGCACCGCGTTTAATAATTCTAACTAATGAAAACCTTCGACCTTCGCTTCACTTACTTTACTTGCCATGAGTTAAGATGCAAATTTTGAATATATATAAGTTAATCTAATCATGTTGAAAGACCAAAAAAAAAAAAAGGAGCCAGGGTTTTAGCTTCACAAAGCAGAAAATCTAGGGGTACCTGGGCGGCTCAGTCGGTTAAGCATCCGACTGCAGCTCAGGTCACGATCTCACAGTTCGTGGGTTCGAGCCCCGTGTCGGGCTCTGTGCTGACAGCTCAGAGCCTGGAGCCTGCTTCGGATTCTGTGTCTCCCTCTTCCTCTGCCTCTCCCCCAACTTGTGTGTGCACACACATGCACTCTCTTTCGAAAGTAAGTAAACATTTTTAAAAACTTAAAAAAAAAAAGCAGAAAATCTATTCAACTAGAAATTTAATCTTCAGACAGAAAACATGCTTCCTCATGTGTAATTACAATTAACAAAGGAGTTTTAAATATAAAGTTTCCTGTAGAATATAATTTTTTAATGTTTTTATTATTTATTTTTAAGAGAGACAGAGAGAGAACAAGCAGGGGAGGGGCAGAGGAAAAGAGAGACACAGAATCTGAAGCAGGCTCCAGGCTCTGAGCTATTAGGATAAAGCCCAACGTGGGGCTTTGAACCCACGAACCGCGAGATGACCTGAGCCGAAGTCGGACGCTCAACCGACCGAGCCACCCAGGCACACCTAAAATATAATTTTTAAGTACTCTTATTTGTGCTTTGTTATTTACTGTATCACTCATATTTGTTGGATAAAAAAGAGGGAGAAAATACTGAATATTTCTACTATGACATTTTAGAAAACAACTATTAAATTTAAAAGTTGTTGGGTCACCTGCGTGGCTCGGTCGGTTGAGTGTCCGACTTCAGCTCAGGAAGCCCTGCATCGGGCTTGCTGCTGTCAGCTTGTCAGCACAGAACCTGCATCAAATCCTCTGTCCCCCTTTCTCTCTGCCCCTCCCCTGCTCAAGCTCTCTCTCAAAAAATTAAAATAGTAAATAAACTAATTAATTAATTAATTAGACACTTGTTTTCAAAGAGGTGGCACAAACTGAAATCAGTCTGACTCAAGGTTTTGAAGCTCGGCACTATATACATTTTGGGCCAGAAAATTCTTTGCTGCGAGGACTAGCCCGTGCAGTGTAGAGTATTAGCAGCGTCCTGGGCCTCTACCAGCTAGGCGTCAGTGAAATCCTTTTCGCTGGAACAACCAACGCTGTCTCCTGTTGCCAGACGTCTCCTGGGAGGACAAAACCACTCCTATCTGAGAATCACCGGTCGAGCCAAATCACTCCTTACCAAGAATCCTTTGATCGTCCTGTAGTAGGAATCCAGTAAGAGAGAGCCAAGGGAACAGACCTGGGATGTCCTGTCCCAACCGTCAGAACAATGGACCAACACACTTGCACTTTCAACCACTATTGCCTGGAAACAAAGATCACATACTTGGATTATAGCAGAATACGTTTTAGTTACATCAATTAAGTTCTACTTAAAAACTACATCAGCATGTAATGCATTACACAAAAGAGCAAGGACTGCAACGATCATGTTGTCATGGCATAATTTCCAAAAAACAAACACACAACAACAAAATAACAAAAAAACAAGACAAAACACACAAACAAACACAAAGCAAACAAACAAAAACCAAAACCAAAACTGCTATTTCAAAGTATTTGGGGATTTTTTTTAAGTCCCTACATGAAGTGCTACATGATCTTTCAAAGCTCAAATTAAAGCCAGCCTCACTACAGCGGTAAGAAATAAAAAACTTCTCTGACTGGAAGGGATACCAGCTCCCAACAGAATAAATGTATTCCTTCCCAGCCAGGATAACCCCCAAACCAAATACGAGCAAAGAAGAGGTACTTTGGCTAAGAAGATTGCCGCGTCCATGACAGCTTTGATGTGGCGAAGCCATCCTGAGCTCTCCAAACCGGAGTAGAAATCACTCACAGAAAGCCCTTTGGTACCATTGACTAAAAAAAAGGGGAAAAAAATTTCAGTTAGCATGAGGCTACAGTCTCCACTTCTCTTATTCAAGCTCTGAGTTAAATGAGAAAAAGAAGAGGACAAAATAAAAGGCAAAACTCTATAAATGAAAAGATGCTATTAGAAGCTAAATAATGGATTTTGTAGGTACATTTTTGTCATTCTTCATGCTTAAAAAGAGCTCCAATCTCTTCTTTAAAAAAATCTTAAGTACAAAGTGTTTAAAAAGTCTGATTTTCTTTAATTAAAGAATTTTAGGTTTATCTATTTTTGAGAGAGAGAGAGAGAGAGAGTGAGCCTCAGCAGGCGAGGGGCAGGGAAAGAGGGAGAGAGAGAATCCCACGCAGGCTGTGCACTGCCAGTGTGGAGCCCAACACGGGGCTTGAACTCATGAACTGTGACATTATAACTTGAGCCTAAATTACGGGCACTTAACTGACAGGGCCACCCAGACGCCTCCCCCAAACTCTGGCGTTTTAAATTTTTAAAAATATTTTCAATTTTTTAATTTTTAAAAAATTTTTAAAGTTTATTTATTTATTTTGAGAGAGAGAGAGAGAAAGAGAGGGAGAGAGAAGGAGGATCCCAAGCAGGCTCTGCGCTGTCAGCACAGAGTCTAATGTGGGGCTCATGAGATCACGACCTGGAGTGGAAATCAAGAGTTGGACACTTAACCAACTGAGCCACTTCAGGCGCCCCTGATATTACAATTTTTAAAATTCCACACCATGACAGAAAGACACCTTAATACTTAAATAGAGCATTATTATCAATTAATCTTCACTGCACAAAGAAAACATATCTAACAATAGCAGTTTTTATAAAACCACCAGAACTGTGTTGTCCAAGACAGGGGCCGCCATCTGACTATGGCTACTGGCATATGGTGGCCCAAACGAGATGCGCCCTAAGAGTGTAAAATACACGCTAGTCAATTTCTAAGACTTTTAAAAAAACCTAAAATGTGTCATTACTAATTTATACTGATTACGTGTTAACACAATGTTTTTAATGTATTTATTAGGTTAAGTAAGGACATTATTAAAATTTAATTCAACTTTTTTCTTTTTACTTTTTTGAATGTGACTATAGGAAAATTTTAAATTAATTTAAAATTTTATAATTGGACTAGCATTATAATTCTATTAGGTAACGTTGCCTCAAAGACAAGCAATAATTCATACCTTCCAATAACTTCTGAAGGCTGGACCGCATGACATGAATATTTTCAATTCCAACAAACTGAAATCTAATATTTGAATAGTTGTCTTCATTTTCATAACCTTTTCCAGCTGCTCTGTTGGCCATTGCATTCAGCTACAGTTTAAAATTTTAGAAATTTAGAGACAAATTGCTTTTATCTTTTAACACAGTTTACCAAAACATCATGAAAGTACTAAATAAACTATATTTTAACAGAGAGTTTAAAGAACTCTTCAAAATTGAATATGCTACCATTTTTTAAAATAAAAATGTCACATTTGTTATTAATAGTAAAGAAGGACACTATAAAGTAATAATGTGATTGCTATACAAATGGAAAGTTCAGACAAGAAATTCCCCATGATAAGAGACTCTTAAATATGGGGAACAAACAGAGAGTTACTGGAGGAATTGTAGGAGGGGGGACGGGCTAAATGGGTAAGGGGCATTAAGAATCTACTCCTGAAATCATTGTTCCACTATATGCTAACTGACTTGGATGTAAATTAAAAAAATAAATTAAAAAAAAAGTTCCCCATGAATAATTTATGAAACGAATTCATCTATGTTTTTAGTCAGTTTTCCATGTGTTTGCAGTATTTCAAAATTTAAAAAAAGAAAAGAAGTATCTCTTATCTGAATCCTAAATGATTCAGAGGTGAGCAGAGCTGGGAAGTTTTTCTGTTACAGAACGAATGAGATTCACTGAGAGCAAGCCTGCGGAGAACCTGATCATCAGAGAGCCACAGGGACCCCGAAGAATCAGATCTGAAACACATGTCAGATTATTTGAGGTCCTCCATACCAGAGATTACCGGAGGCCCACACAGTATATACCGTGGCATGTAATCCACTAGCCTGAAGTATCTCCATGAACTGGGCCAAAATAAACTGGTCCCTAAGGAGAAAACAGACGATCAGTGGGCCCAGTGTCTCTGGTCACTGGATCAAATGCAGAAGTTCATTTAAGATTTGGTACGTTTCAATTCTTTCAGACTAGGATTTCATATTGCACGTGATTACAGTTTACTAAATATTCTTATCCGCTTGGATGACACAAAACCTAAATTGGAAGAAAAAGAAGCTTTTCACTCGGTGAATAGGGGCCCAGTTCGGCAACAAGAACAGCTCAAGCCTGGCTGCTGGCTCATTGGTTATTCAGCATCCAAGATGAGAGCTGGAGAGTAAAATACTTCCACCTTATTACAACTTAAGTTTGAGTTAACAGTATAACAAAACGATCAAAGAGAGGCCTGTTTTCCGTGTAGAGGTCAATGACACAAATAAGGTCCTGAGAAACAGGTCGCCCTCAGCCTCCTATTCAGAGAGTCTTGTGCTACAACAATCGCTTCTATCTACTATCACCTAAAAGTAGTCCTGACCTACGAACCCACCCAGATGAAACAAGGAAGTAAAATAAAATGTCTTACAAGAGATATCACCGACATTCTAGACTTCTAAGAATGTCTTTTCTTATTCACAAGATGGAAGACTATTAAATTATCAATTTCTAATTTTTAATACTTCTTAATTTACTCAAATTACTCTTATCTTCTGTTTCTTCCATTAGCTTTTGCGAGAGTGCACAATGATGAGAATAACCTCTAAAACGACTACCATTCCTTTCAACAAAACTGCCTCAAATCGGGTTCTAGATCGCTCACTCGCTTTTTCTCATCGCTTTCTCTTAGTTTCTCATCATTCCAGATTTTTGAAGAAATCCTCACTATAATTCTGCCAATGTCCTTTTGTGTAGCCCACCAGCTCTGCATGCGATGCTATAATAAAAATTAAAAGTAACGTTAGCTGTCACCATTGAGGATTGTAATTACTTTAGTTTCAGGATCCTATACGCATTAGTTGTTTAACTGTGTTTATAAAAAGAAAAGGGGGTTCTGACATCTGTACCAATGATAAAAAATTTAACCCAACATTACAGAAGCCTAACAGAACAACTGCTTCCTGTTTACTATCTAGAATTCTCCAGTTCCATGTTTCCTAAGTTAACTATTCTCCTTATTTTTTTGAATATTTCAAACTAAGGCCCATTATTTTAATGAAAAGTATTTTGACAAAAATACTACCAAAAAAATTAATAAGATTTTCTAATTCTTCACAACACACACACTATTTAATATTCCTTCACAATAACGTAAGACACCTCATCAAGAGCTCTCAACATAAAGTTCGGCTTTTCTAAATTTACATTTAAATCAGAAGACATAAGAAATCACGCATCTGGGACATGAGTCTCCTAAGTTGGCACCCTTTAAAAGACTGCTTTCCTCTGTATCATTAGCCTCAGTTAATTTAGAACTAGGATTCAGACAGGTCGATTATGGGCAATTCGATCAAATCTCCTTAATTCAAGTAACCAAGATAATTAAGCGAGCAGACGGTGCTGTGTTCAGGACACGTACTTTGGGCCTGGTGTCCATGACATACATGTAGCGATTGACGGGGTTGGCTTTACTAATGGCTTGAAGCAAATGTTCGTCCTCCAGACACCTGGCACTGAATCCCGAGAGGGGTTGACTACAGCGACAAATGGCAGCCTGATTTGAAAAGGACAGAAAACAGATTACCCAGAGATGTCTAAAACATGTTCAAAAAATGCTGAAAGGAAAAACAAAAGTTAAAATCAAACACGCAATCTTTTTAAAAGTTGTCAGGACAATGAGAAGAGGTTAACCCTGAACTCCTATTAGAATGAAACACTATTTGAATATCTCGATGTTATGTAAGTTTTCCCAATATTCTCCTCTACTAAGAAACTGAAATGCCTCCTTACCTAGTTTGGTGAAAAAAAATCTTAAATTCTAAAAAGCAACACTTGGTCAATTCTCTACCACGGAACCTCCTAAGACACTTGCACTCTAGGTTCTAGATTACAAGATACTTTCCACTCAAGTTCAAGCAGGAACTCAGTCGATAAAGGTAGAACAAAATTTTTAAAAAGAGCAACATTTGAGCTTTTACTTTCCAAAAGCTTTCAGATCTCTACTCGGAAATCAGCAATCACTATAAAATGAGACATAAAGTAAGAAAAATGAGCTTCAGTTCAAATCTGAGTTAAAATACAGTCAATCCAAGAGGGCAAACATATCTGTAAGAAGTAGTCAATGTTGGATTAGACACTTACTACTGTTTAAAGTCTTAAAGAAAGACTGAAAGATTTAGATCTATGTACTTTTCCTCCAATCTGGTCCATACCAACTCCAATGTAACCCTACCCAACATTCCAACCACAGTATTTCATATTAAGGAAAAAAAGCATACATAAAATCATACATTCACGTATTTTAAATTTACACACAAAATAAAACCAGGAGAATCTAATAAAACAGAAGAAAATGAGGATTGCTTTACAACATTCTTTTCAGACGTACTTTCTGATTTAATTGGGCACTGGATATCTGTTTTTCGCTAAGCTTTCCAATAACTACTGTATACAAACGTGGGTGTGTCAAATAGAGGCCATACCCAGTCATAACTCTCTATGAGTTTGTTGTGAAGAGTAGATTAGAAATTTCTGTTTAAAATTTTACTTTTTACTTTTGGCTCCCTTCTAAAACTGAACTAAAGTTCTAATAAAGACATCTAAAAGGTATAAAATCAAAAGAGCAAAGAGAATGCGAAAGGAGAGAAAAACAGAGTACAGATGTTAGTAAACTTTCAGGAAATGAAAGCAGATTGATAAGTAATAACCAATTTACTGGAACAAAGAAAGCTGCCAAGTTGTTGTAAGTCAACAAGAAAGTATCCTTGGCAGCAAAACCCTAGAGAGAGACTGGCCTCTGAAAGCCAGACCCGGAGTGTACCTGGAAACAAAGCCGGCTGAACATCTGTGTGGGGGCTAGTTAAGGCTCCCAAATCTTCCCTCGCCCCAAAGACAGAGTTCATTCTATGAAAAGGATTAACCCAAAGACCCTGGACAACAGGCACGGCTGTGGGTGTAACCCTCAAAAAACAGGAGGATGGGGTGTGGGGGAGACACTGGGTGGCTCGGTCAGTCGAGCGTCCAACTTCAGCTCAGGTCCTGATCTCACCTGAGTTCAAGCTCGGCATCGGGCTTGCTGCTGTCCGCTCAGAGCCTGGAGCCTGCTTCAGATCCTCTGTCTCCCTCTCTCTCTGCCCCTTTCCCTCCGACCCTCCAGATACGCATGCTCTCTTTCTTTCAGAAATAAAGAAGCATTAAAAAATAATAATAATAATAAAAACCCAGAGAGAATCCAAAGATAGAGATGGCACATGCACATAACTTCTAAACAGCTTTGTAGTACCTCACTTTTAAATGAGAGGGCAGCTAAGAATCAGATCTTTTGAAAGGCCCGGAAAACAAACAGAAAATAAACAGAAAAAAGGAACTCCGAGCAACAGACAACTAATGTAGGGAGCAAAAGATTTCTTTTTTAAAAAATCTTTAACATCTTCAGAAAACCCAGTCATCACAACCAAGAAAAGTGTCTAAAAAGTTCAGAAAATAGGAAAAGGTTCTTAGATTTCAAATATAGTAGAGCATAAATAAAGACGTGGACTAGAACAAAGTTGAGAAAAATCTAAAAAATAGAAAGATTGGAAAATAAGAGAGAAAATTAAGAAAAACGGAAGTTTACAGAAGCCCATTTGCCAACACACACACACGCACGCGCGCGTGCACACGCACGAAGTAGTACAAAGAAAAGTAGCAGAGGACAGGAAGTTACCAAAGAAACAGAGAAAGCAATTTCCTAAAAGTGAGTTCCCAAATAGAATTTAAACAAACAGGCCAAGGCGTCTCACTGAAATTTCCGAACACTAGGGAGAAAGCAGGTTCTAAAAGCTTCCTGACGAGAAACAATCAGGTCACAGAGGACTGGGAGTCAGAAGCGGCACGGAACACCCTAACTTACCAGCTGTTAGATACAGGAAAAGTGGTTTCCTCTCTCTGAACTACAGCTTCCCCATCTGAAAGTCACAGGCAATCAGTAGAGGCTACCTTATAAAATTCTCGTGGGGATTTCACGCATACGAAGTATCTATATTATAAGCTACAAAGGAGAATTTTGCTGTACTGAGCAATCCCTTTATACTGAGCATCTCGGTATAAAGATGCCTCCTCCACCTGAAAGACCCCTGGTTCTCTTCTTTTTCTTGGTTGGCTTGTCCAGACTACCTGGTTTTCCTCAATACAAGCAGGATGAAAAGAGAACCACAGGACAGAAGCAGCACCTGTCTGTGCATTAATCCCATTACTTCCAGGTCCCTATGAGAAGAAAGGAAAGACGGAAGGAGGAAAGAAAGATGACAAGTGTTGAAAGTTTCTGTATTTCAGGGCACTTGTGTTTTAAAATTTCAAAAACGTAATCCAGAGAAGAGCCAGCCATTCCCCGCCGGCAAGTTCCCCGTCGGCAACGCTGTAACGAGGACCTCCGAAAGGAAAGCGAGTGCTCCTAGGAAGCTTGCATCTGAAGAGGGGTTACACCTCATTGGTAAATTTAAAAAAGGAAGAAAGAAAATCTCTCTTACCTCTTTATGTTCATGATAGTAGGAAAGAACTGGGAATCTTCCCTTGCTCCGGAACTTGGAACTACCAACAATTATTGGTTTACTGGCTATTCGGGGAACATAAAGTTCTCTGGGGTAAGTCTCGCAAATCTGTAAAAATCAAATACAACATAACCATTCTGCTCATGGTTCAAAAACCATGAGGTTAAAACCCACCTTTAAAAAACTTCCGAACTTATTAAATCAAGTTCAGTACACATATGGACAGGCAGCTTGCTGCTACGACACTCTCTCAATCTCTGGTACTAACATTTTCTGAATTTCTCCCAAAAGGTTGCTAAGTCGAAATAAATCAGAGAGAGACAAATACCATTATGATTTCACTCACACGTGAATTTAAGAAACAGAACGAATGAGCAAAGGGGAAAAAAGAGAGAGTGTGAGAGACAAGCCCGGAAACAGACTCTCAACTACAGAGAACAGCCTGATGTTACCCGAGGGGAAGGGGGTGGATGGGTTACACGGGGGATGGGGACTAAGGAGGGCACGTGTGAGGAGCACCCGGTGTCCTGAGGACGTGTTGAGTCACTATATCGTACACCTGGAACTAATATCACACTGTACGCTAACTGACTGGAGTTCAAACAAAAACTTAAAAAAGTTGCTGACTACGTTACCTTGTATTCTCGGTTGGCGTCGGACAGCTGCCAGTTTGAATTCGGCACTCCCATCCTCTTGTACTCCTCGGCAAGGTCGAGGAGCTGCCAGCCTCGCAGGCGTTCCGCATCGTTTTGTTTGGGATTGTAAGAGAAAGCATAGAGGTCTTCGTATTTTGCTGTAGCACACAAAATATATCACGTTAAGATGCTACTATTATAGGACTTACAGTTAAAGTTCTACAAATGACAGTTTTTCAGTGTGCGCCCTTCATTTTCTTCTGTAGCATTTTTAAAGAGGTAACTAATACCTGGACATATTTGAACTTAATATTTTCTGTTTTTTGATTCACATGATTATATCTAAAGGAATACAGATCAATCTCAGATTCAATCAGCAAAAGCTAATTAATAATACTCCTACGTGAAAATACCCTAGTATGATAGTCCCTTTCCTTGAAAGTAAAATGCTCATGATGCAGACACTTCTCACCCACCACTCTCCCCAAATGAGATGTGAAATGAAAACCCTAACGCTGTGATAAAACACGAGAGGGGGCATACAGAACACGGAATCACTCGTGCGTTCCTATGTGACAGTGTTGGCCAAAAGTGGCAACAGTTGTACCGAGCTCCCGAGGGCACTTATTCCCGAACAATGTTAAGCCCCTCAAGTGACAGAACCATCTTGACCGTAAGATTTGGCTTAACTTGGGACAATGGGATAAATGCTGCAGGCTGTATGTGCTAGGAGTGAAGGGTGCACATACACCTGCTCCTCGACCACTGCGGTCCAGGCGTTCCACAAAAAAGTACATTTAGGAACCAGTGTGCTTTGTCTCCCTGGAGAGAGCTATGGAATTCAGGTCATGGTGGGGGAAGGAAGCCTCCGGATCCTGAAAGCACACGTAGTAACGGGATTCTTCTTTCGGGCCTACGCGCCTCTCACTCCTACCTCTGCTAAAGCTGGACTCACCCTCTCTTTCTCCTATGGTGATCTCCCTTATGCTCCACTCTGCTCAATTCAATATATTAGTCCCACTGCTACCAAAGGAGCCTAACCTTCCTTAACTTTTCATTTAGCAACCAATTTCCAAGTCATTCCCCTTGGCTGTGGGATACCCACTTGAAAAAAACAGAACCTGCCCTGTTGGCTACCAACAAACGTTAAAAACATTAACATAAATCCATGCTTTTTAAAATCTGTACTCTAAATGCTTCACTTTTTCTTTACTCTTACCCTTCTTTGGAAACCATTCTTACAAGTCAGATCAAAAGCAGTTAATTATTTCCAAGCCAAATTTTTTGGAATAGAATACACAAGAACTTGACTTAAGAGTAACTTAAAGTATACACCCAAAGGATACAAAAATACAGATTTGAAGAGGTACAAGTACCCCAATGTTTACAGCAGCACTTTCAACAATTGCCAATTATGGAGAGAGCCCAAATGTCCATTGACTGATGAATGGATTAAGAAAATGTGGTGTATATATACACAACGGAATAGTACTCAGCCATCAAAAAGAATGAAATCTTACCATTTGCAACAACGTAGATGGAGCTAGACTGTATTATGCTAAGCAAAATAAGTCATTCAGAGAAAGACAAATATATAATTTCACCTGTATGTGGAATTTAAGAAACAAAACAGATGAACATACGGGAAAGGAGGAACAGAAGAGAGGGAAACAAACTACAAGAGATTCTTAATGACAGAGAACGAACTGTGGATTGACAGGGGAGGCAGGTGGGAGATGAGCTAGGTGGGTGATGGGCACTAAGGAGGGTGCTTGTTGTGATGAGCACTGGTTGCATGTAAGTGATGTATCAATGAATTCTACTCTTGAAACCAATATTGCACCGTATGTTAACTAACTAGAATTTAAATTAAAACACACACACACACACACACATACGAGTAACTCAAACTATAAAGTAACAATGAGATAGTAAGTGTTTTAGACAATCCATCACAAAATTAAGTAAGCTCTGGTCTCAGTAACGGTACCTTGTTTTGACAGTTGCAGCAAAGAATTGTAAATGTCATGGCAGTCTCTTTCTCTGGGAACAATGAAATGCACGATCCTGAAGTTCTTGCACTGGATCACGAGGGGGCATCCGGAAGTAGTCAAAGCTAGTTTCTCTACTAAGGCAATATGGTGGTGCAGTATCTACAGCATGAAAGAAACATTTGATCGGCATCATAACAAAGCACTAAATACCGCCTTCTCCTCCGGGGTACATGCACGTCGGAAACGCCCTCTTCCGATAGAGCGCTCAACTGTGTGGCTGAGCGCCGGAGCCGGAGCCGGGCTCTGACACCTCCTCCACCCCATTCGTCATCGGGCCCCGAGAAGAGCATCTCCGCTGTATCTCTGTAACCTACTCCTGTCCACGTCCGCCGTCACTCCTCTAGCCGCAAGGCCCCCGTGGTCTCTCACCGTGAACAACACAGACGTTTTTCCACTGCCCCTAAAACTGCGTTCCTGAAGTCTGCAAGAG
This sequence comes from Paguma larvata, assembly GCA_030068075.1. Lineage (NCBI taxonomy): Eukaryota > Metazoa > Chordata > Mammalia > Carnivora > Viverridae > Paguma > Paguma larvata. The sequence goes on along the minus strand of CM057839.1, from coordinate 73,963,194 downwards.
GAGGTCTCTGGGAAACTCCCAAGTGTGTCGCTAGGAGATGGGTCACATACTGAGAGGATGTTAGGACAGATGGACAAAGGAGGGGTAGACGGAGTGGATGCTACCATGACTAGTGACTTTACAAGGCCCCGCGAGGTGGAAACTCCTGGCAGATCCTGGGCCAATGCTGCACGGGGCAGAGGTCCAGGGCCTCTAGGGAATACAACTCCTCCAAGATCAACATCTCGGGGAAGTACTGCAATCCCATATCAACCGGATGGCCTTCCGGGGAAAATCAAGAGGACAATAAAAGATTATATTAAAAAGCTAGAGTCAATGAAGGAATGTGCTACCGGTAGTATAAGCAATATATCAAAAGACCAGAACAGAGAGCTTAAAAGCAGGCCCTCATGTTATTTATCAGAGTTGATACTACACATTAACGCAGGGAAACCTTCAATACGTGGTGCCAACATCCATATGAAAAGAAAATAAAAATGAATCCCTAAGTCCTACCATCCACCAAAATATTTCCCAGCTATATTAACAACTTGTACTCGAAATACAAAGTGTAAGCTTCTAGAAAAAAAAATAAAGGAGAATCTTTACGACTTTAAGAATCCCTTCAGTCACAAAAGAGTATAAACCAAAAGAAAAAATGAAAAATCTAATATATTAAAGTTTTAAACTTTAGTTCAAAGACATACATACACACACAAAACAAGCCACACACTGGGAGAAGTTATCTACGGCACATATACCTGACCAAACATTAAAAGCCAGAATTCTTATAAAGTCGATAAAAGGATAAACTGCCCAACGGAAAAAGAAAAGGAAACCTAAAGGCCAAAGTATTTGAAAGGACAACTTCCTCGTAATCGGCCAATTAAAATCACAGCCGCACGCCCACCGGAGCGGCAAACGTTCTACAGCTGACAGTATCGACGCTGCTGGCGGTGGCGGACAATAAGTCACGCTCTACTGAGAATATTTTGAAACAACTATTTTGGAAAGGTGCCATACTTAGTGAAGGAAAACAGACACTTATCCAAGACCCTGTAATTTTGCTCTCGGCCAGATACCTCCCAGAAACTGGCACATGTACGGGAAGCAATATACACAAAATATCCATTACTGTACCGTTGGCTCTATAACCGATCAATCAAAAAAACACTGTAGTTGCAATCTGGTATACAAATGCAATGGAATGTGCCATTTGAGCTATTAAATATTAAATATGTGCATGTATTATTTACATTTTTTGAAACTGAAAGGAACAAGGAAGCATTTTGTAATGACTTATGCAGATAAAAAGAGCCTTGCTATATTCTATAAAAGAGTTCGACATTCCACGTGGTATCTTTGTTTTATTAGGAGGGAGGGTAGAAGCGATCGGGTGACTTTGAAAAATTCTTTTGTTGCCAATAGGTAACCAATGATGAAATTGTTTGTGCAGGACCAAAATCGAACACAGCTGTAGGCCGAGTCCGTGACTGTAAGGACCGTAGCAGCACGGCGGAGGCCTCCTTACCCAGGTTTCCTTCTCATGCGAGTCTATAAATAGCAGATGCGTGGCTGTGAGATAGAGCGTTCCTGTGAGGGACTTATTGCTGGTACTGAACCGGTCCAGTAACCTCACTTGCTCCACCTGCAAAAGAAAAAAAAAAAAAGATGTTATTTCTCAATTCAAAAGTAATACAAATTCTTTGTTATCCCAGGATTTAAATGATCGTTTTCATTTTTTTCCTCTTTCTGTACGAAAACGTGAGTTTATTTAATGTTGAACATTAAATTTCACGTATCTTGGGGAATGCGTACACCACAAGTAACATGGGTACTACTTAGAAGTAAAATTGTAACTGATACAGGAACCCTGTAAAAAAACATTAACAACACAACTATTAAGGGGAACGGGAAGGAGGCACGTGGTATAAATAAACGGAAAACAGGTTTCGTATCCAAGAGGCCATAAATTTTAAGTTGGCAAATTAAGTAATACATATAAAAGGTCATTACCTAGGGTCATGGAGGTAAAGGACCAGAAAAATGAGATCAGGAGACAGTTAAATGGTCGTGAACTCCAACTTCCTTTCTCTGTTCTCTCCACCACTCCAGCCAAGACCTTGTTTTGTGGCCAGGTCTGTGCTTTTACTCACAGCGTTCTCCCTTCCTACGACAGTCTCTTCTGCTCAGCTAGGTGCTAAGCACTCCACAAGGCTCGCTGATGCCCTGTCTCCTAACTGGCATCCTTCTCAGGAAACTGATCACTTAATGTCTCAGCTTCGCAGTTCCTCCTGGCTCTGAATTCCCCGTTGCAGATTATGTCACCTGCTGCTTCTGGGTTCTCTAGCGGCCGAGGCGGTGAGGTGCACAGTATTTCTTTATTGATAGTAAACACCCACGCACGCCACGGCACGCGCACACACAGGGTTGCCGCTGGAGGGTGGGGTCACAGTTGGCCAGGAAAGTGCAGAATACTGTTTTGAAAACACAGTATTTATTGCTGTCCAGGCTCATGGAAGGGGAAAAAGGTAAAACGACCATTACCAACTTAAAATTTTAATCTGCAGCTGTAACAACAGTAAGTAGGCTGTAGACAATTCTTTCACTTGTGTATGTCTTCAAGACCAGGTTACTAACAATCATCTCATTAATTGTATACTTTTCTCGCACATATTTTTTTCCCTACTAAAACTGAAGAAACAAATGTCCCCCGTTATGAAATCATGATCTCCAATCACTACCATGTAAAACACTAACTAGCTTCCCCCAAAGAAATTTAATTCTAGAGTTGTTTTTTTTACTTATAACAGCAGCTGTCCAAATAAATTAAAATTTAAATGTAAAAATAAAGTACCTGTTTTTGATAGAAAATTTCATTTGTATGATTAAGGCAATCAATTGAGTTTTAATTAACACTTTCTTCTGGAAACTTAGAGAGGAATGATCTAATTTATATAGCTCAGGCTTGACAGTTGAGTTGACAGGCAAAAACTGTCAGATCATCATACTCCTGTCCTTTAGAAAAACCTCCTTTTTATAAGCCTGTAGGAAGATTTCTCTTGGACATCAGCATTTATTTCATTGTTTAGGACCATTTCTTCCTTCGATAAAATTCTGACTTCATTATACGAGACACTTTGAATCAAAACTTAAATTAACGGGATCAGGGGCGCCTGGGTGGCTCGGTTGGTTGGGTGGCCAACTTCAGCTCAGGTCATGATCTCACGGTCTGTGAGTTCGAGCCCCACGTCGGGCTCTGTACTGACAGCTCAGAGCCTGGAGCCTGCTTCAGATTCTGTATCTCCCCCTCTCTCTGCCCTTCCCCTGCTTACGCTCTGTCTCTATGTCTCTCAAAAATAAAAAAAATTTTTAAAAAATTAATGGGATCAACTACCATCTACTCCTTTTCTGTTGTGCAAGGCTTGGCTGTCAGGGCACTACAGCCAACCAATAGCAACTACCACAGTACAATATCTTACCCGGCGTATCTCTGCAAAATGAAAGCAAAGTGCTAACGGCACCAAAGAAAAGAGAATTAACTAATATACACGGAAATAAAGGCTACTATAAAGCGTCAACACTACTCAAGCAAACAATATGTGCCACTTCACGCACGCTCAGGAAAGATAAGATATTGGCAAGTAGCTTAAAGGGAGGAGGGGCTGATGCTGTTACCATTTATTTCATTGAACGGTAAGTTTTTTTTAAGTCCATGTGAAGTTTCTGAATCTGTGGATTTTTAAAAGGTCTATAAATATTTGTTATGCTCCAATCATAAACTGTAAATACTAATTTCTTGAGAAGGCACAAATTCTCTACACACAATTATCTACATGCAAAACAATCCCCACTTTTCATCTGGATGTTAACCCTCTTCCATCCATTCCCTCTTTGTTACTATTCTTCTGGGCTCTTATCCACTGTCGTTACTTTAGCCTATACGTTAATGACTCCCCAAACTAAATGCCTAACTCTGAGCTCTCCTGAATTTACAGTTATACATATAATAACAATAATAATTCCTGACATGGTACTGAGGTCTTATTATAGGGCCGGTACTATGATAAGTGCTTAACATACATTCTTTCTTTACTTCTCACAATTCCTATGCGGTAAGCACATTAGTCTCCGTATAAAAAATGAGACTTAGAGACGTTAACTGTCCCAACACCACACAGCCAGGAACAGCTGGCAGGTGGAACAGCACGGACTAGGAATGGCTGATTCCCGAGGTAGAGCGCCTTCCCACCACGCCGCACTGCTCCACTGGAAGGTCTGAAGAGTTGTGTTACGCATACTGAAGACGAAACTGACTTGCCCTCACCCCTCACCAACAGGTTCCTAGTCCTAGAGTTCCGATCTAATATTACTCCCATTACTCCATCCTCACCCAGTCAACCACATTAGAAACCTGGGACTCATCCTATGACCCCCAGTGTTCAATTAATACCAATTCCTACCAATTTTATGGCCCACAGATTCTAAGAATCTGCACCTTCCACTACTGTTAGAGCGGTTCCTACAACATAAGGAGAGCGTCTGTTCGTGTGTCCACCTCTGCCACTAAAGCTATAACACACCCCAGGGCGAGAACTGTCTCTGATTTTTTTTTTAAATAAAGTTCTTTTTTAATGTTTGAGAGAGAGAGAGAGAGAGAGAGAGCAAGCACAAGTGGGGGAGGGGCAGAGAGAGCGAGGGACAGGATTGGAAGCAGGCTCAGTGCTGGCAGCAGAGAGCCCGATGCAGGCCTTGAACTCATGGACCAGGAGATCGTGACCTGAGCCAAAGTTGGACACTTACCTGACTGAGCCACCCAGTCGCCCCAAGAACTGTCTCTTATTTATGTCTGACTACCTAATGATCAGTATAGCATTTGACACAATAAATGTTTGTTAATGGAAAGTGAACAGTCACAGAGAAATTTCCCACAGGGGGGAAACAGAAGGTGTCCACCATTTGCCAGCGGTCTCTTTGGCTGAAATCACCCAAGAGATTATGTAAAATTCTTCCTTGTAACATTATACTGTCCCTAACTTCTCTCTGTCACCTTTCCCTACAAAATAGGTGAACAGTAGACACTCATTCAGTAACTTACGACTCAGTGAACGAACTTAAAATAAGCAGAAAAATTAATAATAGAGTTCAGCTTTTCTTGTTTTTTTTTTTTTTTTAAACGTTTATTTATGTTTGAGAGACAGAGAGACAGAGCATGAGCAGGGGAAGGGCAGCGAGAGAGGCAGACACAGAATCAGAAGCAGGCTCTTTTCTTGTTTTTAAATACATGTATGGACTCTCAGTCTGCTGTTCCCACCTCACCGCCCAATTAGGACAAAGCCACTCTTCCTCTACACGGTTCTTTCAGGCTGGGTGTCTATCGAGATTGGAAATTCAGGTAAAAAATACTCTTCCTGAGCACTTGTGTGGCTCAGTCAGTTGAGGGTCTGACTCAGGATCTCAGCTTAGATCTCGATCTCAGGGTCATGAGTTCAGGCTCTGTGTTGAATGTGGATCCTACTTAAACAAACAAACTAACTCTTCCTAACACTCCAAGCCTATTTCTTGATTCTCCCTAATTTCTATATCCAAAATTATTTGAAATTCCACTTATTAGGTCTCTAACTCTGGCTACCTACACACAAGTCCCAAAGCCTACCTATTCATCTGAATCATCTCCAAAATTCTACATAAATATAAAGCCCAAGCCCCACTCAACTGTGTTCAGTCATCTCAGAAGATGGAGAACAAGAATATAAATAGAAATGTATATATTTATATAATTTATATATTTATATGCAGATATAAATATATATGTGTGTGTATATATATTTTAAGAATCCGTATTTTTAAGAAGCTCACCAGGTCATTTTTATGACCAAGAATATAACTATAAACATATATTTATATAACTATCTACATAAATATATGTGTGTGTGTATATATATATTTTAATAATCTGTATTTTTAAGAAGCTCACCAGGTCATTTTTATGCAACAGGTATTCTAACTTTAACTGTAAATTAATTCCTCTTGCTCTTAACTCACATTAGGCTAGGTTCCTTCTCTATCTTTATGCTCTTTTCCCAAATATTTAAGGCCCCAGCTTGTATAGTCCCCCCACTTCTTAAAACAGCTTCTTAAAACCGTGACCCCTTAAAATATATAACTGCATTATGGGCGTGTACATACAGTACCCCACCCTGCCCCCTCACGCGCACGCACACACGTCTCTAAAGAACATAGAAAAAGGGGTGCCTGGGTGGCTCAGTCGGTTAAGCATCCAACTTTGGCTCAGGTTACGATCTTGCAGTCCATGAGTTCAAGTCCCCCACCAGGCTCTGTGCTGACAGCTCAGAGCCTGGAGCCTGTTTTGGATTCTGTCATCCACTCCCTGCCCCTCCCCCACTTACTCGCTCTCTCTTTCCCTCTCGAAACGAATGAACATTAAAAAAATTTATGAGGAACATAGGAAGAACATGCATAAAAATATACATTATAAAGAAAGAGCGTTTGCTAACTCGCCCAACGAAAATCTACCAGCTATCAACTAAAGGTCAATTTGTCTGGGTCTCATTTTCTTTATCTGTAAATAAGGACAACAATGTCTCCCTCGAGGGCTGCAGTAAGGGTGGATAATAAACGTAGGTATTTTACCTCAAGGTTGCTTGGAAAACAGTAAGCAATAAAGTGCTCAAGTGTTCGCAAAAATTACTACTGTTATTAAGTTAGTAAGCTGATAGGTAAGCTGAGCCCTGACAGTCCTCTCTATTAAACTAATGTCAAGTTCAAATGGAGAAAAGAAGGAGGAGCCACATGGACTTTAAAAGCAAATCCAGTATTCTAATGTGTGCTACAGTTGGAAAAAACCATGTTTTCCTAATGTAATATTGAAAGCAAAGCTCAACAAAATTTTCTTAACTAGTACACAGAAAATACAGAATTCTCAATGGAAGAGACAGAACACAAAAGGGTAGGGGTAGAACATTTATGTGATGAAAAAGAAACACCTGTTAAGGTAACGCATCTGTGATGCTGCAGATAAGAGGGTACAAAGGGAGGATTTTAAGCACAGTAGCCCTTGGTCAGATGCGGGTTTGAAGAACTTTCCAATGGCGATGTGGAGAAAATGCTGAGTAGAGAAGAGACAGGAGGAGGGTAACCAGGTAAGAGGCTAATGACATGACCTAACGGTGCCTGGGAGAGGCAGGAGAAAGTCCTGGATTAAGCCACAGTAGCCAGGATGAAGAGGACAACCATCTTGAGATAACAAAACTGAGGTGAGAATGAAGGAGAAACAGAGAAATAGAGGTTTCTTGAAGATGCTAATCTTGTCAGACTGGTTGCCGTTCACTAAGATAAGGTAGAAGAAGAAATGTAAATCTAAGAGAGAGGATTATTTACCTTAGTAAATGCAAAATTATATTCAAATCAGAAAACATAATAGAAAAATCATTACATGACTGCCTCAATGTGGCGATCGCTATTTGGATGTGAAGAGAACAAAACTAATCTGAACATTAGTTCAAAACATTTTTTAGTACTTTCGGTTCTGAGAAAATTCACTGATTATTCTGCTCTTTGGTGCAATTCCTAAGATAAATGTAAGAAACAAAGGAAATCAGCTCTTTTTCTTCGCTAAAATTATCAGCATACAAATTTCAAACCAGAGACTCAGCCAATTTCTAAACACCAACTGCTGCCTCATACTTCCCTTTTTCACCAAGCAACTGAAAGTACTTCACAGATGCTGCTACGGATTTTTCCCAGTATTTCCCTGGAGATGTTTTCAGTCAGGTACTTAGGGACCACAACTCTTCCAGGTCACTCGCACTGAGGTCCTACAGAAACAGTGTTGGGATCCTTTAATTATAGGTCTTATCACGGGCAAAAGGAGTGGGGAAGAAGGAAAAGGCTTTGGGAAAAGAAGAAGAAGAAACGGAGCAGGGAGGACAGACGTGGAGGGTACGGCCAATATGGCGGGGATGGGAAAGGCCAACGCGTTACTTTGAAGGCTCTTTAGTGGAATGGTTGCCACCTTTGGGCCTGCACTAAGAGGTCCCGATGGTCTAAACAGGAAGTTCAGATTTCAGCTGCTTACAAAGCTGGAAAGGAATAACCCAGGGAACCACAGACACTCAGAATCACATCCAGAAAACTCAGGCGCCGAGTGGCCTCTGGGACAAGGATGGACCAATGGCGGTCCTCAAAGTTCTGCATCAAACAACTGTGCTTTACAACTACCTGACGAAGGCTACTGAGGCAGAAAACGCCCTGTCAGGGCTTCTCGGACTTGTCGTGAGCCGCCCAGTAGCCAGGCACCCTTTGGGGACTCTCGGCACCCACACTCCACAGCAAAGAAAGAGCACCAAGCCGCCTTTGTGAAGTGGAAGATAAACCTTGAAAGGGCGGAGACTGCCATCTTTCTTCATTCGCGTTCCTCCAACAGCGTGCGGCTGAGTAAATCGCCAAATGACACCTTATAAACCCAAGGGCACTTTTCAATCCTATCTTCCTTTGCTTTTCCGCAACATTGGACACAGCTGACTTTTTGTGAATGGCTTCCTGTCTCGGTCGATAAAAGCGATGACTTCATAGTAGCCTTCAAGGCTTGCCCCTGGTCCCAACTTGTAATCTACAAGGGTGCTCTCTCCTTCGCCCACTCCGATCTAGCCACACCCACACCGGTCTTCTCGCTGGTTCTTACTAACCAGGCACGCCCAGCGGAGGGTGTGTGCCCTCGTTGCTCCCTCTGTTGGGACTCTCCCAGCCACCCGTTCCCAAGCCCTGTCCCCGTGAAGATGGCTTGCTCCTCACCACTCTCAGGTCTCGCCGGCTCCGTGAAGACTTCCCTGACGACCCTATTTACAACTGTCCTTCCCCCCCCCCCCCCCGGCACTCTCCACAGCATTCGCTGTCACCTACCGTGTTCTGTATTTGACTTATTTACCTTGTTTACTGTTACGTCTTCCCCAACTAGAAGACAGGTTTCCTAACGGCAGGGACTTTTGTCCCTGTACCTAAAATAGAACCAAGCCCAAAGAAAAGGAGAGAGCAGAGGAAGAGGGAGCAAAGAAGGAAATTGGGACAGGGACGGCTGTTCCCTTCCTGTGATCCGCCTCTTCCCGTTCTATCCCTAATACTTTCTCTGACTCCTCTTCCTCTGCTTGCCCCCTGTGAGGGTTCCCAGGGCCCTAGCCTTCACGCTCTTCGCATAAGAAGATGCTCCTTGCATAAAGGCAGCCAAAAAAGAAAAAATTCTGACCTAACAGGAAGTTCAAATTTCAGCTGATGACAAAGCTGGAAAGGAAAAACACACAATGATTACCTAAACACTGACGAGTCCCAAATCTCTTCTTCTGGAACAGACCTTTTCCCCGACCCTAGACCCTCACGATCGGCTACCTACTGGACAAAACCCTGCCACCTAAGTTCCTCTCCTCCAGCCCCTACTTTCCTTCCATCCCTACCCACACTGGCCTACCTCACTATCAAATCTTTGATGAGACAATTACTCTGTGGGGCAGAGGAGGGTTATGGTTCAGAGCACAGGACTGGTACCAAAAAGATCTGGATTCACGTTTCCAGCTCTGCCTCTTCCTCCCTAGAGCTAGCTGTCTGAGTCAGGACGAGTTATTGAATGCTCTGCGGGTTGCGGTTTTCTCCCGTCTAGTGGGATAGTATCAGTGAGTCAACATGGCATTTTATGTGGGGAAAAGATTGCGCCCCACAATCTGCTGGCTCTTATTCTTAGCCATTCCTCGTTTTGTGTATCTTTCCCTCTACGCAACTGATAACATATATTTGTATACATACATGTTTGATCTTACACTCTAATGACAAAAATGGATAGCAAGCTAAGGACGAACTAGGCATTACTGTTGGAATAATTTACTTGAACCCTAGTGGGGTCAGATTTCCACAAGACATTCCATTCTTTATTAAAGTCTAGAGAGCAGTCTTCCATATACAGCTTAGGAAAACGGTCTCCATTACATTCGGTAAAGTTCCATTCACAAGCAGCATAATATCATTCGACATCAACAGATGATGTCAGCCAAAGCGCTGGAGCCTGGCAGGGACAGGAGAAAGACGGGATAAAGGAGAACTGTCTGCATATTTCCCATTGTGTCTGGGCAAGACTATCTCATTATGGCAACATCAGAGCTCAGAGTGATAGGCATAGCTTGGAAATGGTCCTTCCGAAATTCAAATTCACACCTGACACCTTTAATGATACAGTTAGGAATCCAAGTGTGACCAAAAGAGGATGATATTCCTGAACTTTATAGCTATAAAGCCATTTAATCAGTACTCGGCTATAATATTTTATCTGATAAATCTCTAGTCATAAACTATACAAAAAACAATGCCACATTTTATTTACTTATGTCGAAAAGAGATTTGGGGAAGAAAAAGCTCTTAGGATTACTATTAGATTCATTTGTGATTTAATATTAATACATTTTAACAATTAGATTAAAACTATTGGAGTCAGAGGAAGCTTGGTTTCCATCTCAACTCTACCCCTCATAAGATAACTGGGCAGATTACTTCAACTCTCCAAGCCCATCCCCTCATCTGGAAATGTTGATAATGTACCCAACTGGCAAAGTTATTCAAGAAATTAGTGACAATTTTGTAAAAAAAAATATTTGTGAAGTTGTAAATACTGTAACGTAATACTGCAGTGGCTCTCCAGACAGAGTTGCTCCAGAAATGGTCATTATTACTTTTCAAATACAGCTGTCTCAACACAGAACAAGACACAGTTACATACAGTTATAGTCAATTCTTGACCATAGTGACTAAACTGCTAAGCTCAAAACAGCTAAGTACACCTAAAGCAATTCATTTTGAGTTTTGAAATACAACCATTTTTGCAGTAAATTAACCTTCTCCAGGGGCGCCTGGGGGGCTCAGTCGGTTACGTGTCTGACTTCGGCTCAGGTCATGATCTCGCGGTTCATGAGTTCTGGCCCCACATCCGGCTTTGCACTGACAGCTCAGAGCCTGCTTGGGATTCTCTCCCTCCCTCTTTCTGCCCCTCCCCAGCCTGCGCTGAATAAATAAACTTAAAAAATAAATTTAAAAAGAATTAATTAACCCTGTCCAAGTGAAGGCTATGCATACTAGTATAATAACGCAAAACACTGTGTTCATATCAATCTTTTAAGAATAAGCCATGAGGGGCGCCTGGGTGGCTCAGTCGGTTAAGCCACCGACTTCGGCTCAGGTCATGATCTCGCGGTCTGTGAGTTCGAGCCCCGCATCGGGCTCTGTGCTGACAGCTCAGAGCCTGGAGCCTGCTTCAGATTCTGTGTCTCCCTCTCTCTCTGCCCTTCTCCTGTTCACGCTCTGTCTCTATGTCTCAAAAATAAATAAACATTAAAAACAAAAAAAAAAGAATATATTACAGTAAACACAACCATGGGAATATAGAATGAGTTCCAAATCTATCGTGCTGACTGCTGTACCACCAGAGTCTGTGCAATGCCTGGCACGTTACTGGGACCCGGTAAATATTTGCTTAATTGCCGTCAACCTACAGCCACTTAAGAGGAGTCCGGAGTTCTGCTGGTCCAATGCTAGCAAAACCATTCAAATAAAAGAGCACAACTTGAGAAGTAATTTTAGTAGAAAATTAAACTCTGCTCCCTAAAATGTCATAAAAGGACCTAACTAAATCATCAGCAAAGGCCCGCTGGGAAAAGCTACTCTAGAATACACATTCAGAACCCTGGCCACCAGGACAAGAGTCCCATCTGATGCATACACTCGCTCTCTTTCCCACCTCTGCATTTTCTACTGGTTTGGTTATTTACTTAATTAGCCTTCTCCTTTCAAACTTTAAGTGCCAGCAACTTGAAGGATTATGGAGTTACTTTACCCAGTCTTCTCTTTAAAAAAAAAAAAAAAAAAAGGATTTTTTTTTTGAATTGCTTTAGTTTTTTAGCATCTTCAATTTTTCCTATAGTATGCGCAATGTTAAAAACAAGCTCCGACAAAAATCCGTTGATACGTAAAAAAGGTTTGTGAAACATTTTAACGGCACAGACCTCAAACTCTTCATGGAACAAATGAAGATAATGCATGTCTGCTCTTTTTCTAAATGAATGGTAACTTTAGGATGCGCGGCAACTGAACAACGGTTTCGGCAAAACCCGAAGAGTCCAGATCCAGGTTGGTCCTCTTCCTGATTTTGTCAGGCTCCCAGAGATCTTAAAATCGTGCTATTCAATTCCTGTCTCGGTTTGTTTTCTCCCTCCCCAGATTGAAGCTGTTGGTAACATAATTTGGTAATATTCTGATCCCATTTCCTTCCGTTTCAACATTCGTAATGGAATTATAAGAATACTAGTTTGTTCTTAAAAACAAATGCCTTTCGCACCCCAATATTAAGCATAGGATTTAATAAGCTCAGCTAAAAACGAGTGTCATCTGACACTTTAAAATATGGGATAAGAGTTTTTTCTTCTCCGTAACTCCTCGGTGAAAGTGGTCACACTAAAGGCACTGAAGGTTTGAAGCACAGGGACGGAATCCCAAATCGAAACCCCCGGAGCCTGAGACAAGAAAGTGAGGGGGAGCAGAGCGCTGATCGCAGCGTCTCCGAAACTTGCATCAAGAATCTGTGACACGGGACAAGTCACCTGAACAAAGAAAAGCTCCCACAGCATCCGAAGGCTGATCTGAGGACCCACCCGTTTTCCGGTGTACGGGGCGGAGACTGGCTGAAAGCGGCTGAAGCGAAAACAGAACCAATTTTGTCCCGAAAAAGCGTAGCGCTGAGAAGGCGGTGACCGATTCCATGGGACTTCACCCTCCGCAGCCCAGATCATCCAACACCCCAACACCAAGGACTGAAGGCGAGACTGCCACTCGCATAGGTGCAGGAGGCCTCCGCACCCACCCGGGCCCAAACCGCCCCTACCCTCCCAGACTAGGCCCGGGCAGGCCCCCGCGCGGCCGGTTTTGGCCCCAGTCGGGCCAGCCAAGCGACCGCCGCCTCGTCCCTCTGCCGGGTCAGACTATGGCCAATGGCGAACAGCTCTCTGCGTCCCACTACCTTGGTCGTACGGATGTGCTCCATCTCGAGGGGACGCCCGCCGGCAGCCCGTCTCACAGGCGAACCATGGAGCTACAGAAGCCCGGGCGGCCACAACCACCCAGGTCCAGCAGGAACTACCAGCGGGCCAGCGCTGCGGCCCGTCAGCCCGCCCCCTGGCAGCGTCAACCGCGCAGGCGCAGCCGGCGTGCGCCGTCTCCTAGAAACACTTCCCCAAACCGGCGGCCGCGGAGGGGGCCGGGGCCGCGGGGCAGAGCGTCCCCTGGGGGAGAGAGGCGTCTCGTTTTTCCCGGGCCACCGTAGATTCTACAGCGCCCCCTGCTTGTGGAGTCTCACCAACCCCTAACAGAAGGCGTCCCTCTACTGGGCAGTTGGCAGAGGACCAGAAATGGAGGTGAGCACGGCCGTACAGACTTTTCTCTGCTCAAGAATGGACCCTGTGGACGGCCTTGTGTAAAGAGAATTTAGTGGATGAGGGCGAGACAAGACGACACTGAAGTCCATTACCCTGCCAATGCAAAGCACCACATTTCAGTACTTTCTCTTTAGGTGCAATTGGACTCACAAGAATCTGCTCTAAGGAAATCATCAAATGTATTTAGTGTAGCCTTATTTGAAACAATCAAAATTCCCCATACTACATAAATAGTTATGTAAAAGTGTGGTATGTCCATACATACCAGCATGCATTAAAAAATCATGCAGTAGAGCCTAATGAGTAAAAGCTGAACAAACTGGACAATCATCAACTTTTCCTAGATCTGCAAGGGAACTGAGGTCATGGGGAATATCGCTGTCCCCAGAATTAGATGCTTCAAATTTCACTTTTGATGAAATTTGAAGCAAGCAAATTCAGAGAATCACAACTGAAGGAAACAGAAACCCACAAGCAGCAGCCTTCCTGGGCACCAATGCCAGGCAGTTTCTTTTACCTAGTGAATCATGTCCAAATATCCAGAAAAACTTACAAGACATACTAAAGGGCAGAAAACAGTGTGAAGAGACAGAGCAGGCATCAAAACCATACTTGGATATGACAGGGATATCGGAATTATCAGACTGAAAATTTAAAACAATTAGAATTAATATGGTAAAAGGTCTAACTTATCTGGATAAAGGAGATGACATGCAGATGGGCAATGGAAACAGAGAGATCAGAATCCTAAGGGAAAAAAAAACAACAAAAAGAAATGCTAGAGATAAAGAACACTGCAACAGAAATGAAGAATGCCTTTGATGGAGTTATTAGTAGTTGAACGTGGCTGAGGAAAGAGATATCTTTCCTCAGAGAGCTTGAGAATAATTCAACGGAAACTTCCAAAACTAAAACATGAAGAAAACAAAGACTGGAAAAAAAAAAAAAACAGAACAGAATATCCAAGAATTGCAGGACATCTACAAAAGGTGTAGTATACATGTAATGAACATCTGAAGAGGAAAGAAAGGAACAGAAGCAAGGATTTAGAACAGTAATGTCTGAAAATTACCCCGAATTAACGTTATATGTCAACCAAACCCAGTAAGCTCAGAGAACGCCAAGCAGGATAGATGTCAGGAAAACGACATATCATTCTCAAACTATAGAAAATCAAAGAAAGAAAAGATCCTGAAGAAGCCAGAGGAAAAAATGTTTACCTATAGAGGAGCAAAGATAAGTATCACATTTGATTTCCCTTTAGATGTGAAGAGACCACACAAGCAAGAAGAGAGTAAAGTGAAATACTTTCTTAGATAAATAAAAATTGAGCAAATTTGTTGCCAATAGAGCTGCCTTGGAAAAAAATGTTAAAAGAAGTTCTTTAGAGAGAAAGAAAATGATATAGGTCAGAAATTTGGATCTACATGAAGCAAGAACATTAGAGAAGGAATAAGTGAAAGTAAAATAAAAACATGTCCATATTCTTTATTGATCTAATAATAAACATTTTGTTCAAAATAAGAGCAACAGTGTATTTTGTGTGCGTGTGCTTATGTATAAATTAAATGGACAGCAATGACACAGGGATGGGAGGGAGGAAGGAGAAATTAGGATTATTTTGTTATAAAGTACTCTCACTACCAATAAAAATTATGCTGTAGAGGAATATTACATAACAAAAATGTTGATGTTGTATTATGGAGTGGAAGATAAGCTGGCTATAGAAAGATAAGATCTAGAATGATAAGACCGTGTTTTGCAATTTTTATCTGTGTAAACAAAAAGTTCACATTTCTAGATGGGAGGATTGCAGGTGATTTTTTAATTCCTTTATTTCAGTGTTTCTCAGCCTCCAGTGATTTTGCCCCTCCGGGGATATTTGGCAATGCCTGAGGATATTTTTGGTCACAACTGGGTGCATGGGTAGAGAGTGCTACTGACATCTAGTGGGTGAGGCTAGGTTTGCCGCTGATGATCCTACAAGGCATATGTACAGACACACGCCTAATAAAGAATTCTCCAGAAACATGTCAACAGTGAAGAGATGGAGAAACCCTCGTTTATGTTTTCCACTTTTGATGAAATTTGAAAGTTTTAGGTTTAAGAGCAAATGGCTAAGAAAGAATTCTTGAGATGTTTTTGGTGCAAAAAGATGATTTTCTTATAGCACAAGGACAGGACCTATGGGCAGAAAGAGCTGCACTGGGGTTGTGAAGAGTTATCGACTATATACTTTTTAATCAGTGGGGGTTAGCGAAAGCCTAAGTCTCCAAGGAATGTGGAAGCAAGTCTTTCAGGACTCTGAGGGGCTAGCTACTGTTAAAAGACGGTTACTTTTAGTCTTTTAATAAAACATAACCACTAAGGCACTACAGCGGCCATGAGTTCCTTGAGGAAGGTCACGCTCTCCATGTCTCCGGTATCTATCAGTGGGAAGCAAGCTGTCAGGAGATTTAATTTAAGCTACATTTCTCTCGCCTTCGTTTCCCTCATCAATTTCACTTATTGTAACTAGAAAATGCTACTTGTAAAACATCATTATCATTTTTATATCATCTTTCTTACTATGTTTAGCGTTACAAAGGCCTAACATCTAAGTTTTTCTTTTTTTTAAAATGTTTATATTTGCGGGAGATGGCGTGGGGAGGGGCAGAGGGAGACAGAATCTGAAGCAAGCTCTAGGCTCTGAGCTGTCAGCACAAAACCCTACAGGGCCTGAACTCATGAGCCATGAGATCATGATCTGAGCTGAAGTTGGACGCTCAACCGACTGAGCCACCCAGGCGCCCCTTAAGTTTTCTTTTCTAATTAAAAATTTGCCAGCATTTCATTCGCTTATTTTATTCAACTTGTCTTGGTGTTGCTTTGTTTCATTTTGGTTTGGTTTTTTTGAGTGCCTGCCGTGTTTCGCAAAGCAAGTGAGATGCTTGTTAAACACGGCAGTCTTTATGGTGAAATCACTTACTCTTGTAAGGTAAATAGGAAATAAGAGGAACGTCGAATCACCTAGAAACCAGTCTTGGTACAGTATCACATACAAAAGAAACACACATCCTGCTTCCAAAAAAAAGTATTGAACATTAATGTAGGTCCTTACTGAAGATCTTTTGAGATGAGAATAGGGTGAGTTATGTTGAGTGACCTACAGCAAGTCTTCCTTAATAAAATCTTTATTATTTCTCCCAGGTTTTTGTCATTTTTCCCACTCCCTGTTCCCATACAGTTTACCCTCCCATATCAGGTTAACCTGTACCTTCTTTTCTCTTGTCATTTCTCACTTTTTCTCTCTTACCGATTCTAAGGGAGAGGGAATAACAATGATCGTAACTTACTACCTGATAATCAAGAGGCGGAAAGAGTACCAGATGCCTTACCTGTGTCATGAGGAAAATACCTAATTTCCTCAGTTTAAAGATGAGGAAAGTGAAAGACAGTGAAGTAACTTGCCCAATATCATGCAACAGAGAAAGCCTAGATCCATGATGTGAAGACAGACAGTCTGACTCTAGAGCTGGTATTATTAACTATTCTATATTGATTTGTTTTTCACAATCCATAGAGAAGTTCCATTTATGATAATATGATAGGCTAGGAAATGACCCTGCCTTAAAAAAAAAAAAAAGGCTTACAGTAATAGGCAAAGTAGAAATCAAGTTCTGTAAAGTACCAGGAAACTGATGAGGTAGTGAGGACTTACACATGCAAACTAGAAGGGGGAGTATATACCCTGAGAGGTAAGCGGGACACCGAAAGTGTGGCAGGAGGGCCATTTCCAAACCAGGTGCCCTTACAGGATGTGGAATTCAGAAGTCAAAATCTAGGGCCCACCCAGGTGGGGAGTTTAATGAGGCACTCTCTCCCTACAGAAAGCCAGGGCCTTATGGAATCTCGACCACCCAAGCCCTAGAATACTGCAGGAAATTTGCGCTGACACAGAGAAAGAAAGGGGGTGCAATAATTGCCCATCTTGGAAATATTACAACCACCATATTAGGTTATTAGATGGATGTACAGCCTAGATTCATACCGCCTAAAAAAACTTCCCCCAAATATCAACCTGTGAATATAGTTGAAAGTTCTTGGAATTAGTAATGCCTAGGAAGCCTTTTACAATAAACACAAATCCTTTCTTTAGTGACTCTACCTCTACTGTAGGTTTCAAATAATTCTCACAATTAGTTTTCAAAGGAAGACTGTGATGATTCATCACAGTAAAAAATAACGAGCGCACAAGGAAACAATTCTCAAGAGATAATTGGCAGTTACAATGCAATAGCAATAAAAGATTTTATAATTATCAGGCTTTGTTTCTAAAACAACTATGCTCATTTTGTTTAAAGACATGAGACATTTAAAATATCTGCAGTATAGGTGAAAATCGTTAAAAAAATTTTTTTTGTTTATTTGTTTTTGAGAGAGAGAGTGAGCGAGCAGGGGAGGGGTAGGGAGAGAGGGAGAGAATCTGAAGCAGGCTCCAGGTTCTGAGCTGTCAGCACAGAGCCTGACGCGGGGCTTGAACCCACAAACCATGAGATCATGACCTGAGCCAAAGTCGGACACTTAACTGCCTGAGCCACCCAGGTGCCCCGGGGAAAATAATTTTTGAATGATATAGCAAATACGAAAAAGAACCAAATATAACTTCTATAAATGAAATACAAAAATTGGAATGAAAGCTCATTGGATGGGTTTAACAGATTAAACAAGAAGAATCAGAAAACTAGAAGTTACTAAAAATATTATCCACAAAGAAAGAAATACAGAGACATAAAAGATTATAAATATGACAAAAGATTCAAGAAAAAGGAAGGAAAGAGTTAAAAGATCTAACATAAACCTAATCACAGTTTCACAAGAAAAAGAGAGAAGAGAGACTGGGCAAAAATAATATTTGATGAGATAATGTCTGAAATTTTTTTTTGAGAATGCATGGAAGACACTGATTCACAGAATAAAGAAGCTTACAAATTCCAAGTATGCTAAATAAAAAGGAACCCATGTCTAGACACATGATAGTGAACTACAGATTCACTATGGTGAGTTCATTATGGCAACACCAAAGACAAAAATGGAGATCGTAAAAGCATCCAGAGTAGAAGTACAAATTACCTCCAGTAGATCCATGATTAAATCTGCAGTTGACTTCTTATCAGCAATAGTAGAAGGCATCTAGCTTTGCAATGCTATCTTCCATGTAATGGAAGAAACAACTGACAACCTAAAATACTATTTGCAGGGCTGCCTGGCTGGCTCAATTGGTAGAGCACATGACTCGTGAGCTCAGGGTTGTAAGTTTAAGCCACATGTTTGGTGTAGAGATTAGTTAATAATAAAATCTTTAAAAAATAGAATAAAATAGGGACGCCTGGGTGGCTCAATCGGTTAAGCATCCAACTCTTGATTTCGGCTCAGATCGTGATCTCATGGTTCATGAGTTCCTTCCTCACCTGGGGCTCATGCTGACAGTGTAGAGCCTGCTTGGGATTCTCTCTCTCCCTCTCTCTCTGCCCCCCCCCACTCTCTCTCACTCAAAATAAATAATAAACTTAAAAAATTATTTTAAAGGTTAAGAAATCACTTAAAAAAATAAAATACTTTTTCCAGGAAAAAATATCTTTCAAAAAATGAAAGGAGGGGGGAAAACACTCAGACATTTTCCAAAAAACAAAAACAGAAAGACTGAGTTTGCCATGATCCATATTAAAGCAAATTCTAAATTATATTTCAGAGTAAGGAAAATGATCATGGATGGAAGATCTAAGATATAAAAGAAATGAAGATTCTAACATAAAGAAATGAGGGGCACCTGAGTGACTCAGTCGAAAAGCGTCTGACTTTTGGCTCAGGTCATGATCTCACAGTTTCGTGAGTTGGAGCCCCACATCGGGCCCTGCGCTGACAGCTCAGAGGCTGGAGCCCGCTTCAGATTCTGTGTCTTGCTCCCACTCTCTCTGCCCCTCTCCAACTCATGCTTTGTCTCTCTCTGTCTCTGAAAAATAAATAAATGTTAAAAGGTTGAAAAAAAAAGAAATGAGTAAATGTAAATAAACACTAACTGCATAAAACAACAATAAAGTTTTGTGAAGTTAAATAATTCAAAAACATGAGTTAGTGAGATGAAGTATCACAGGATATTTGCATTACCTTGGAACAGAGTGGGGGTGCTGGTTAACTTTAGCTTTAAAAAGTTGTGTTTATGTTTTATTTGCTAGAGTAACTGCTAAAATAAGAGTAATAGCATATAAGTTCCAATGTAGTAGAAGGCGAAAATGGAATTTGAAAAAGATATATTTGCCACGGCATAAAAAGAATATCACATGTTAACAAATTTAACAAAATATGTGTAAGATATTTATAGAGCATGTTACAAAACTCCATAAATGGATGGATGGATAGATATATAGGTATAGGTCAATCCCAATCAGTCTCTTTCTCTTTACAGACACACACACACCCCTAAATAAACGGAAGGATGCACGATGTTCATGGCATAGAAAACTCAATTTCGAAATATATCAATTCTTCCCAAACTTATCTACAGATTCAATGTATTCCCAATCACTATCCTAACAGACTTGGTGTGTGTGTATATATTGGGTGCAGTGGGGAGTTGTAGGTGTGATAAGTGATTCTACAATATAAATAGAAATGTTAAGGGCTAAAAATAATTTTGAGGAAGAACAAGAAAGCAAGATTTTCCCAAAGGAATTTTTGAGACAGTACAGATTTACAGTGACTAAGGTAGTGTGTTGCAAGGATAGGCGAATAGGCTTGTGGAACAGAATGAAAGTCCAGAAATAAACCCACATATATAGATATTTGATTTATGAAAAATGTATATTGCAGATCAGTGTGGGGAAACCCATTTTTCAGTGAATGGGGCTGAGAAACATTGGTATCTACATGGGTAAAAAGATGAAATTTGATCCTTACCCCACACTATGCATTCCCATGGTGACTGAAGATTCGAATGCGAAAAGCAGCATAATAAACTTTTGGAGGTTAGGTGAGAATAGTCTCATGACTTTATTACGGAGAAAAATATTTAAAACAGACCATCAAAATATTGTAGGTAGTAAACTGAACTACATTTAAATTGTATATTTCTATTCCTAAGGAAAAAAAGACAACAATCCATTGAACATAAAAGACATTTTTAACATATATAATATATAAAGGATTCA
Organism: Paguma larvata; assembly: GCA_030068075.1. NCBI lineage: Eukaryota > Metazoa > Chordata > Mammalia > Carnivora > Viverridae > Paguma > Paguma larvata. Next base: position 73,942,547 of record CM057839.1, on the reverse strand, counting down.
TATTCGGAAAATATAAAGAACTCCCAGAAATAAATTTTAAAAAGACAGAGGTTCCACGGAAAAATGGGTAAAACATTTGAATGGGACTTCACAAAATAGGATGTCCAAAAGTTCAAGAACTATACGTAAAAGCATTTAACTTCCTTATTAATGAGGAAAATGAAAAACATTTGACTTTGACAAGTTTTGGCAAGGCTACGTAACAGCATGGACTCTCAGACCACAGTTGCTGTGGAAATGTAATTTGTTACAAAGCCTTTCAAAGGTTTAGCATCACCTTATCTAGTTGAACATGTTCATAGCCTGTGAACCATCAACTCACTCCTAAATGTGGATTCTAGAGAATCTTAAGCGTATGCAATAGTATATTATGTAGATTGAATAGTATATTATAGAATATTATGTATAATAATGTTTATAGTATCCCATTTGTAATAGCCTAAAACTATAAACAACAGCAATAGCAAAATAGATGGATAGATAAATGGTGATAAATTCATAAAATGGAATAACATGCAGTAACGGAAATGAACAATCTTCAGGTACATATAACAGCAAAGATGAAAATCATAAATACAAGGTTGAACAAAAGATGCAAGACACAAAACAACCACGTGCTACGGTTCCATTTATGTTACAGTTCAAAAACAGGCAAAACTCAACTACGTTTAGGGGTGAACATACAGTTGTTAAAACTATAAGGAAAAGTAAAGAATAAATTCTTACAATAATTAGGATAATGGTTACCATTGGAGTGAGAGTGAGGAAGCATAAAAAAAACTTCTAAGTTGCTTGCAGCATTCAGTTTCTTGATGTGGGTGGTGGTTACAATATAGGTGTTTCATGGCGTGGATGTTTAGTTTAAAAACGGAACTTGTATACCTTCTGTATTCTGCAAGAATGATATTTTCACAACTGGGAAAAGTCTGAAGTAGGAAATTTTAACTTCTTTTCAAAGTAATATATAATGGTGCTTTAAAAGTTCAAGAGTAGAGGCATCTGGGTGGCTAGGTTTGGCCAAGCGTCTGATTTTTGCTACTCAAGCAAGAGTAGCATAAAACTTATAATAAAATGTGGTTACCCCCTGTTCCATCACTATTCCTACTTCCCCAAAGCACTCATTCTGATTTTTGTCTTTTTCTTCTGTTTTTACTTTCGTATGTCTAAGCGACAAAGTTTGAGGACTCTTTCTTGATTTCTTTTTCAGTTGTAGGTAATTTTTTTCAGTTTCTTACTTCACTTCAGGTCAGAATTTAGGCTCCTGGACTCACATTTCCCCTTCCTCTTGTCCTCCTAGAGTTTTAATCCTTAAAAAAAATTAAGTCCGCACTCATGTTTTCATTAGTATTCTTATAGACTGTTCGCTGTTAATCCAAATTAAGTACTCTATTGACACTTTTCTTCTTATATAATTGAATTTTTTTCCTAGCTCAATTGTCTTGAGTAATTTGCTTAGTTTTCTTTCTCCCTCATGTTAAGTATTCTCACACTAGATCCAATATTCCTCATGGTTAACTCTGACATATAATCTCTCAATTCCATTGTTTTTCCTCAAGACATCTTTCTAGAGGTCCCTAGATATCTCTAAGAGCCTAAGATAGAAAAATATCTCGTGCAGAAGAATTCTAAATCATTTCTTTAGAAATACTGTCCTACAAGAGGGGGAGAACAACTCCCTACTCCGTAAGTGTGGACCGTGAAGAGTGATCTCTTTCAAAAAAGGGCAGTATAGAAAGAGGGGGGAAATAGCACCTTTATGGAGGAGACACTTAACATAACCACAATGAACATCAAGAGTGACAAATCATGTCGGGGGTATGTACGCTTGATATAATTTGATAAAAATGGCATTTTATCTCTGTGATCTTCCTCCCCCAAATCCTTAATCCTAGTTTAACTATGAGAAAAACATTAGGCAAATTCCAATGCAAAGGCATTCTACAAAATACTTGACGAGTAGCAGTAGCAGAAACTGAGTAGAAAGCCCGCTATGCACCGCACACAGGATCTAAAGGATGCAGACCATCTGCTTCTCTGCAATATCTCTCTGCACGAAATCCTACCACGCCGCAACACGCGGTGGACTTGACCACAGCCTTTGACGTCCAGGGAGTTTGCGCGACACCGACAGGGGTCAGCCATCCCCCGCCCTCTCCTCCCGCCCCCACTCCGCGAGGACTCTATCTGAGCCTCCTGGGTGGCGACTCGCAATGGCTGCTAAAGGGCTCCAAACGCCGTGGAGCGGATGAATGAATTATAATCGATTGATTACTGAAATGTCTTCTCCGGGAAGGGGTGGCGGCCAACCAAAAACAGAGGTCACGGAGCCTGGAAGGCTCAATAGGGTCTTCCTCACTCTGGGATTCTGCGCATCCCTTTCAGAAGCGGGAAGGACATAAACAATAACTGACATTCAACAACCATAAAAGATTACGTCAACACATTTCTCAACACACAACTAAACGGTTCGCCTGGCTTTTAATTCTGGGCGCCAACTCCTCATGACAACCGTCGGCCCGCCCAACCCGCCCCATCCCAGGGTGCCTTGCGCGGCGCGCCGACCCACCCCCGTCCCAGGGCGCCTTGCGCGGCGGCCTCGCGCCCGGTGGGCTACGTGCGCGCGCGCGGGCGCCGGAACGTGCTCTCGCGTGGTTGCCCCACCCACTTCGGCCTTGTCTTCCCAGCCGCTGGGACTTGAAGTTCCCGCCAGGTCGCGGCTGGGTGAGAACGATGCTGCCCGGCCCGCCTCGGCTCTGAGGAGAGAGTAGCGTCCCCGGCCCCTTGCAGCTTGCTGACGGCTCTGAGCCCCGGCAGCCATGTCCACGGGGTTCTCCTTCGGGACGAGCACGCTGGGCTCCACCACCGTAGCCGCCGGCGGGACCGGCACAGGCGGCGGTTTCTCCTTCGGGACTGGGGCGTCTAGGTAACCGCACCTCCTCGCCTTCTCGGTCTGGGTCCTCCCCTCCCTCTTCCCCTCTTCCTCTCTTCCTCCTGGCTTCCTTCCTGGTGGGCTTGGGAGATACATAGTTGTCTGGGGCCAGCTTTGAAGCCCTGCCTTCCTGCGCCCCCCACGGCGGCCTGGTCGGCAGGCGGGCAGAGGGCCCCGGGGTCGTGAGGTCCCCACGTTTCACTGTTGTTCACGTTCACCCCTAGTTCCTACCGAGGAGGGTCTGGCTGCGTGGAAGGGCCTGGGCTGTCACGCCGAGCCCTAGCAGCCCGAGGCACCGAACGTGAATGGGGAACGAATGGACGACATTGGGGCTCACTCTGGAGTTTTAGAAGAGACAGTTAATAGGAAATTTTAAGGAGGACAGTTAAAAGTTTCTCCCCGAGAATTCAGATTTCATTGCAGGATATACTGTTTGGGGCATTCCTGTGCTGACCGATTTCGTGGTATTTTAAACGAGCTCGGGTCTTTGCAACCTCATGGGACCCTCTCCTTTGCTACTGTTGTTTCTTGTTTGAAACACTTTTTACAGCCTTTATTAGTGATGATTTTGAACATGATGTGCAGATTAGTGCACGCGAGCGAGTGTTGTGTTGTAATGACTCACGTGGGCTTCTCCTTACCTTGAAAAATGTAGCATATTTGTCATTTTTGTGCAACCTGCTAAACCACCAGTTCAAATGGTGGCGAAATATAGCTAGCAGAGGTCCAGAGACCATTAAAATAGTTAGGGATCTTTGCCATGACGAGAGATTTAATCTTTAGAATTCAGTCTTTTTACGGTAAAAGTGGAGGAGCTGGTTAAATCCAGAAGAGTGCATAGAAAGCGTTACAAGGTTGTCTCCTGAAGTTTGAGAAGTGCGGTTGTAGATTAAAAGGGCAAAAATAAACTTCCTTGTGTTTAAAAAAAAGGGGGGCGGTGGGCACAGACTACATAGGGGACTATAAAATCTGGAACTCTCTCTCCTTTAATACCTTCTTTTCTCTCACTCTGCACACTTAGCAAGACCTGATCATTTCAATTATTCAATTATTCAATTATTTTCCATTTGCTTCGTGTCCGCTTGCTGCCACCCTGTTGCAGGTGCTCATCATTCATGGAACAAATATTTATTGAACACACTCCTGTAGAGTAGGCTGTGTTTGAGGTGGGTACATAAATCAGAGCCCTGCCCTCCTCAGGTTTATATATATATGTATATTTTTTAACATTTATTTAGTTTTGAGAGACACAGAGTAAAGAGCGTGAGCAGGGGAAGGGCAGAGAGAAAGGGAGACACAGAATCTGAAGCAGGATCCAGGCTCTCATGAGCCGTCAGCACAGAGCCCGACTCGGGGCCCGAACTCATAGTGAGATCATGACCTGAGCCGAAGTCGGCCACTTAACCGACTGAGCCACCCAGGCGCCCCAAGGTTTATATTCTTATGAAAATACTTGTGATTTCCAGGTTTTCAACCCGTGACCCTTCTCATGTATGATGAAAACTATTACCATCATCTCCTACTGAGATTTGTTCAGTGGAATCCCAATTGCTGTCTCAAAAATCTACTTCAATGCCCATTTTTTGTACTACATTATAGCCAGAGTGATTTTTTAAGATTTCTGATTGCCTCCCTTTAATGATTTTTCATTATCCTTGGAATGAAGTAAAAATAAATCTTTTTTTTTTTTACATGTTTTAAATTTATTTTTGAGAGAGAGCATAAGTGGGGGAGGTGCAGAGAGAGAGAGAGAGAGAGAGAGAATCTGAAGCAGGCTCCAGGCTACGAGCTGTCAGCACAGAGCCCAACCCCGGGGTCTGAACCCACGTACCGTGAGATCATGACCTGAGCCGAAGTCGGATGCTAAACCAGCTGAGCCACCCAGGCGCCCCTGCATTTCATTTTTTAAAATGCTGGTTGTGATCTGCTAAATTGACGTTATACTTCCGATGGGTCCTAATCTTAGTCTGAAAAACACTGCTGTAGCAGCTTGGGCGTTTTCTTAGTTCCTCAAGCGAGTTTGCCCAAACCCCTTCCCACTTGGGTCAGTTCCCTGTGGTTGGAATTCCCCAGCCACCTCCTTACCTCGGGGGCCAGGCTAGTGTCTCCTTTTGGGCCTCCAGTATTGACCTGTCCAGAGAGGCCTCTTCAGATCTGCGGTGTAGAGGGGTTTCCGTCCTCGCAGTGCCCTGTAAGACAGCACTTGCCACAGTCGTGATCGGTTCTTTATAGGAGCTCGTTTATTTTCCGATCCCAGCAATAGAATGGCAGCCCATGAGGGCAAAGCCCGTTTTCATACCGGTTTTCCCCGTCGACACAATGGAGCTCAGTGCATAGTTTTCGAGCGTGTGAGTGATCGATTCATTCTCTCACTGGAAACTTCCTGCAGTCAGGATCTGAGTCTTACTTCCCACTCTGTCCGCGGTCCCTGTGACAGTTCCTGGCGCATGAAAAGGGCTTTCATAAATCCTCGTTGAATGAGGACAGGAATTGTCAGTAGTGAACTAGAAGCGTGCACACGATCTTTAGAAGGGCTCGGATAAATGGATGACAGGAGAGACAGTCTGACGTCTGTCTGGCGGAGTACTGGTTTGAAGGCCTACCTAGTGCCGTCTAGTGATTTGGTCTCTTTAGGTAGATCGTTTCAGCGAAGTTGCTCTCCAAGCCTCAGTTCCCACATCTGGACAAGGGGTATAATACATTTCTCACAGAGTTGTCGAAGCAAGTAAATAGCCTGTCAAGTATTTGGCATCGTATCTGGCACTTGGTAAGTGCTCAGTAAATGTTACCTCCTGCGTCCACCTTAGGGCATGCTGGAGAAGTTAAAAGAATATTCCTGACCTGCTGGAGTGAACTTGGCAGATAGTACTAGATTGAGGCAAAAATTGGTCGTATCTGGGGTGGCTTTTGTTTTTCATGACGTAAATTTCTCTGCCACAGAGGAATTTCTCTTTTGCTTTTCTGAGTAAGAAGATACCACTTTGATTTATTTCTTTGGTAATGTTTTCAGATTTAGTTATGAAACATTTCATTGTGTCTTCAGTTATCAAGAAGTTTTAAATATTTTAATTGTCTAAAATACATACTTTCAGCGTACATGTTTTACATATTTGTGGAATGGCAGCGAAACCAAATGGGATCACTGATTTATTGGGGAGACAAGGGAGCATAATAACCCTTTTCTTAATTTGATGCTTGCAAAATTTGCCAATAGTGTTTATTTACTTTAAAAAAAATGTTTATTTTTGAAAGAGAGGGAGCAAGTGCATGTGCTGGGGTGGGAAGGGGCAGGGAGAGAGAAGGAGAGAGAATCCCAGGCAGGCTCCGTGCTGTCAGTGAGGGAGCCTGACATCTGACTCGAACTCCCAAACCACAAGATCATGACCTGAGCCGAAATGAAGAGTCAGACGCTTAACCAACTGAGCCACCCGGGCGTCCCTAGAATACCTTTTTATTAAGGTTGATTAAGCGTTTAAGATTTGTGCTTCGTTGGTGAAACCTTGCAGCCCTGTTCTGCCAGCCCTCTGTACCTCACACCTGGGACACACATACACCTGTGCTCATAGAAATCATTTTGAAATCAGCGATAAACTAAGAAAGAGGGTGTAGTCTTTTTTTTTCTTTCCTACTCAGTGTTGATGACTGATTTCAAGTTCTACCTCCTTAGTAAGCTCCTCTCTATTCCCCCGATTAGCTGGCATGATACCTTGTACATAGTGTGTTTATTAGTTCCTTATGATGGCGGTAGTAACACTTACTGAGTGAAGTCAATTCGCCATGCAGGATGTTAATCTGTGCAAAAAATCCGTTAGGTGGGCACTGTTCTTCCCGTTTTGAGGATGAGGAAATAGAGAACCATAAAGGCTAAGTAATGTCACACAGGTTCCTGGACACTGGGGTGCTGGAACCCAGCCACAACACTACTGCCTTCTTAAATCGAAACACCCCAGACTTTTAAACTTTTTAAAACTGACCTTGGCTTCTCTTATGGTGATTATGTCTGTATGGAAGGTGAGGGGAAGTAATAAAGGCACGTATATAGGATGATTGGGGTCTCCCATTCTGTGACATGTTGATATTTTCTCTCCTGACTCTCCTACACAATTTTTGAAGTGGCAGATGGTCAAGATTTTATGTTTATTTTCATAATTTGCTGTCCCATCCTGAGTTTTGATAAGAACAGTTGAAGGTTGTGAACTCTGTTCACATCACTTGTTATTATCAGCTGTTCTTTTTAAGCTTTCAAAAACTCCGAAGAGGATTTCTGCTGATGAGTACAGTCTGGAGAGAGATTTTGCTTTGCATTTCACTCTTGCCAGGTTACCTTTCTTTTCCTCTTCTCTCCCCACCCCCAGCGCTCACTGCTGTTTCGGTGGCAAGATAACTAGCTGCATCCTCCTCGCCCCCTCACCCCAACCCCATGAGTGTGGTAACAAGAGCAATAGAGAGGTAGTGAAGATCACTTAGAACAACTTCTGTTTCTGGGTATGTTATTTACCTTTATGTCATGAGTAGTCGGGGAAGAACAGATGCATTTAGAGATGTGAACTGTACGTGAGAGGCATTCAAGAAGAAAATGGTCCACGTTCATACGATTTCCCTGTGGTCATTTAAAAGTATGCTAGCTTTGTTGTTGTTGTTGTTTTTGTTTTTTTTTTTTTTTTGAGAGAGAGAGACACAGAGTATGAGCAAGGGAGGGGCAGGAAGAGGGAGACACAGAATCCGAAGCAGGCTCCAGGCTCTGAGCTGTCAGCACAGAGCCCAATGCGGGGCTTGAGCTCACGAGCTGTGAGATCATGACCTGAGCCGAAGTTGGATGCTTAACCAACTGAGTCACCCAGGCTCCCCAAAAATATGCCAGCTTTCAATAAAACACAGAATATATGTGATACTGTTTATGATTACCTGGGAGTTGAAATACTAATTGCTATGGATTATGCTTTTTTTGAGACCAGTATTATATTTTTTTAATAGGATAGAAAATATGCTATATTTTAAAAAAATGTTTATTTATTTTTGAGAGAGAGAAGGGGGGGTTGCGGTAGAGAGAGGGCTCTGAGCTGTCAGCACAGCTGGGGCTGGAACTCATGAATGGTGAGATCATGACCTGACCTGAAGTCGGGTTCTTAACTGACTGAGTCCCCTGGCTGCCACCCCTCCTTCCCCCTGTATTGTATTTTTTTTAAGGCAACTTTTGTATGTTACTTATTTTTAAAGAGAAGAGGAAAGTATTGAGTTTGGTTGGCTAAAAATAGTTCTTTTTGTATTCTATAGAGACATATTGAATATGTTAAATGAAAGAAGGTAATTAACCTTGAACCTTTATTTTTCTTAAAGAAATATTGGCTCTAGTAGACTTTATTTTGTGTTTTCTGTAACAAGCAACCCTTCGGTGGGGCTCAATTTTGGAACTCTTGGAAGCACTGCGACTCCTGCAACTACGTCTGCCTCCTCAGGGGGCTTTGGAAGCGGGCTCTTCGGACCGAAATCTACCACTGGGTTCACTCTGGGAGGAACAAATGCAGGTGAGCAGGGTTGTCACATCCGCAGGGAGTAGGTGTGGGCGCTTCTTTTTCCAGTTCTGTTCTTGATCTCTTCCCCTTAGAAGGATTGTCATTGGTGACAGACCTAAAAAACGGTGAATACTAGATGAAAAAAGTACATCGGGATGTGGAATTAAGGATCAGTGATCGGCCCAGCGGTGGTTTTAATCTATTTTTGTGTAAAGAAGGGAAACCCACACATTTAAAGTATTCAATAAGATCTCTCTTAAGAAAAATTTTTTTTCTCATACTTGACAAGAAGATGGTATACCTTTTTAACATAGAGTAACTTAATTTATATATTAGAGTACATGATGCAGCATTTTACCTTAGTCAAGATAAGTTTACCAGTTTGGACTTAATTAATTGAGCATATGTGGGACAGTTAGCATCTGTCTAAACCATAACCTTATAATTTACCTTCCGAAGACATGTTTTAAAGTTTTGTATTATTAAAGCAATTGTTTCTCTGGGAAAAGGGCGAGAGTTCAAGGTTTGTGGTGGACATTTCAATAATAAAAAGTTGTGTTTTTTTTTTTTTTTAACACTTGTGGGTATTAAGTGAAAAATATGTTTCACTGGTGCTACCATTTAAAAAGTTTACTTCCCCGTTGACTTTTTATTCTCTACCCTCAGGGCCCCTGGCTCTCTGTTACCACCTTTTGCATTGACCTTCCAGCTCTGCTGGCAACTTCTCACATAAATTTTATTCCCTAATTAATCAAAATCATATACAGTTTCTAATATAAAACCAGTGCTATCGGAAGAGCGTGTGTGTTAGCAGTTATGGTGGCAGATGCTGGTCATCTGAGTAGTGTTAGCTCACCCCGAAGATGATCCAAGTCTGCCCTCGTGATAAACCCCAAAAATGCCATCTTCCACTGGTGAATTAAATTTTATTTCTATTTTTGTCCCCAGGAATAGCAACAACTGTAAGCATAGGATTAGCTCTGGGTAAGAATTTTTGAGGAAAGATCCCAGATCTGTGGTTTTCTACTCTTCCCCCCCCTCACCACCACAGCATCTTCAGGGTGCTGGCATCACTTTCCCGGGGTTTCCACCTCTTAGCATCCCAACCAGGCTTTGTCACTGGCACTCAGACCTTATTCTGTGCCCTCCTGGCTTTTGTAAATGACACGCTAAGGTTTCCAGATTATTGCTCTGCCCTCCCACCTTGTCAGCCAAGCCCGGAGCCAGCAGAGCATTGGACAGCTTCATGCCACACACAGTATCATGGTTTATTTTATTGAAAGGTTTCACCACTTGGAGATGTAAGGCTAAAATAGGACTGGGGCTTAGTCGGTTGAAGCACGTGGACTCTTGGTTTCAGGTCAGGTCACGGGTCCCCTGCATTGGGCTGACCTCAGGAGCAGAGCCTGCTTGGGATTCACTCCCCCTCAATGCTTGTTCTCAAAAGAAACTGAACTAGGACTTAATGTAGAATGAAGGGAGTTAAGGCACAGAAGGAGGGAATGCCGGCCCTTGGTTTCTTACTACAAAGACTTCCCATTGGCCGAAGGCTATACACAACACTCCATATTTAGAACAGAAGTGGCTGTGGGGAGAGCTGGTCTGCAGGAGGGAGGGCTGGGCTGCTGGCCGCGGCTCAGGTCCAGGACTGAAGTCAGGTTAGTGCATTCTTTCCAGGCTCTGGACGCGGAGGACTTCCTCAGACAAGGTCTACTCTTAATGTGTCACAGAGCCGGGGTACAGAGGAGGCATGTATGGAACCTCACGTAGATCACAGACCCTGACTCATCACAGAACCTTTTAGTGTTGGCGTTTTTTAAAAAGTCGGTGACTTTTTAATTCAGGGCAAAAGCCTTAAATACAGAAATGATTTTTCTGTGGAAATTTCACATGACAGTTTGCAGCTATTTGAATTCTTGTAGTGAAAAAAGCACCACACTATAGGTCAGAAGTCTTGGAAATAAACCCTGCTCGCACTTCCAAATCGTTGCGAGGCCTTAGGTGAGCACGTAGCACTTGGCAGCTTTCAGTTATCTGTAAAGTGAAAGTATTGGGCTAGAAAGTTTTTGGCTTCCCGTCCAGCTCAAAAACATCCTAGTTCTCTGTAGTCATATGCCAAGTGGAACGTGAGTAACTGGGACGGCACTTAGTAACGTCAAAGGAAATGAACGAATGAAAGGACGGTGAGGAGCCTCAATTAAAATTAAATTTATTAATTAAAGTTAAATAAAAAGTTGAAATACATTAGAGATTGGTGGACTCTCTCCATTTGGATGCTACTGGCCTGGTATCAGCAGAAAGCATTACACATCTGTGTGCAACCAGAGGTTGGGACAGGATTGGCTTCCAGGGCAAGCAGTTGGATTCTTCTGTTTTCTGAGATTGTACAACCCATACAGGATTTCAGAATCTTGTACTCTGGCAAGAACTTTCGGTTATGGTAAGGATAATCCGGAAGCTTTATTTCTGGCTTCTTCCTGCTCTCAGGAGAAGCCAAAATGCAGGTGGTTACACATTTCTTCATTTAATATTTTTAAGCAGCCGCTGCTTCCTAACCGTGTGTCCTTAGGTATACACGATGCTTTGAACATCTAGTATTAGCTGTCGGTGTGGTGTCGGAGCTGGCGGTGAGGAAGTACTGATGATGTCAAGAATTGCAGAGTGCGTCAGCAAGGCATTCAGTGTGTACGGGGTGAAGGTGACAGGGAGGTATAGTAATATGTTCTGGTGTGATCTGGTAAATGCTTTAATAGATGTACGAAAGGCACCAAGGAAGGAAGAGGAAGAAAAGAGAAGAAGGTGGTTTGGGAGGGCAGGAAACATTATTCCTGATGGAGGAATGGAAAGCTCAAAGGCCCAGTTACAAAGGGATCCAGGGAAATAGGAAAAATACGTGGTTCTTAGAGTTTAGGATTCAGAGGTGGTTCCGAGAGGGGCTTCGAGGAGCAGGTTGGGACAAGATAGGAAAGGTGGTTGTGTGCCAACCCTTTAGACTCTGGTGTAGAGATGGCAGAGAGCTGATGGGGGCCGTCGGTTGGGGAGAATCAGCAGGTATTATGTTTTGTTGGTATTCTCTTTTGTTTTTAAAGTATCTAAATAATTCAAAGAGCAGGTTAGGGGTTAGAAGGACCGATAGCACAGAAACAAATTAAGAGGTTGTGATAATAGTTCTTGAGAGGGAGATGGCCTGAGCTAGGGTTTTTGAGGATGCCTGTAACCCAGGGATTCTCTGCAGAAGAATGCAGGAGAGAGAAGGGGCATCCGGGCTGGTCGTGGTTTCTGGCACGAGCAACTGAGTGGACCACGGTGGGGGATTTAGGAGTGTTTTTGTCTAGAGAGAGGTGCAGGGGGACACCCAGGGAGAGTTAGCCAGGGGAAACTCTGGCAGGTGTAAGTTTAGACGGTGTCTCCCTGGTCGAAATTCTGCAGTTGAGAAGTAAGGAGGAGGCCTGGAACCACAGGCAGCATCATCGAAGAAGTAAACAGAGAGAGGAGACTGACAGGAGTAGCGGGAGCCGACAGAAACACCGAGGAGGAAGCAGTGGAGAGCAGGGGTGTGGATATCCTTGGAGGGGAGGGATGTTTTTCTGCCGAGTAGAAAGGAAGGGTAAATGCTATTTTAGGTAAATTCAGGGGTAGAGCTGAAATTGGATTTCAACGATACCACATTGATTGGACTTTCACAGGCCCGTCTTTTAAGTATTTCACCCTGATTTGGTCCCAACTTTTATATTTTACTTTTTCATGCATATACAAGTACATGTATCCTTGTTCTATCTGCAAAGGTAGATAGACTCTTATCTTTTAGAGATCCCGATTGAGACGGTATAATATATACCCGGTTATGGTAAAGCAGGATCTGTTTGTTTGTTTGTTTGTTTGTTTGTTGGACGCAGGAGCGCCAGCCACGACATCTGCGTCTACAACAGGCTTCAGTCTAGGCTTCAGTAAACCTGCCGCATCTGCCACACCGTTCGCCCTGCCTATCACGTCTACCTCAGCTAGCGGCCTCACTCTCTCGTCGGCTCTGACGTCAGCTCCTGCAGGTGAGGCGGGATGAAGAAGCCACATTTTATGGGTGAATTTTAGTTTGTTTCGTAGTTAGTGAACATAGGTATCCACCTTTATTAAAGATGACTTCGGTTTGGGAAACTTTTTATTTCAACCATTAAGCAGTTTTGTCCTAGTAAGTTACTGGTTTGTGAAGATCGTCCTTGGTCCTTAAAGCAGCAGGGGCCATCTGGAGGTTAGTCTCTGTTTACAGAGCAAAGCAGGGACGGGGTGAGAAGCAAAATGTAAAATTACTAATATCCACTTTGTTCTCAAGGAGCATTTTGGTGACAGGGAAGGATACGTAGTTTGCATAAACATTGCCTGGCTTAGGATTCATTCCATTTCAAAGGCGAAGTTGGTGTCTTTATTGGTTGGGTTGAAAAACTCTTTATTACTGTCTGGAATCAATTACCTGATACCATCATAGTGTTACCCAACACTCTTATTTCTGTCACTCGTTTTTGCTCTGAAGGTACTATTTCTCTTTATTCTTAGGTGTATATATGTATATATATAATGTCATTTTTAATGAGTAGTTTTTCCCAAATAGATTTTATCATGGATGTGAAGTGGGTTTTTGTTTGCTTGTTTGTTTGTTTTTTGGAAGTGTTTTTTATTTTTTCTGGTGTTCTTAGAAATGATGTTTCCTTATGAAGCCTTACAATTTCATTTTTTATAGCATCTACGGGATTTACTCTAAATAACTTGGGTGGAACAACAGCCACAACTACTACTGCATCAACAAGCCTCTCTTTAGGGGGAGCCTTAGCCGGTTTGGGAGGTTCGCTTTTCCAGAGTTCGAATACAGCAACATCAGGTAACTGATGTCCAGAAATAGCAAATACTTATATTTAAGTGTACTTTGTCTGTATTTCAGCCTTTTGAACGGATCATTTTATCCCTTTAACCTATAGATTTTTCGTTTACTATAAGAACTGAATTAAAAAATAATGTTTTTCATACATAATTAGGCATTTTAGCCATGTAGAAATAAATTTTTCTGCTCCTCAATATCTTTATTTACTTATTTACTTAGAGCACCTGAGTGGGGGAGGTGCAGAGAGGGAGAGAGAATCCCACTCCGCGCTCAGCACAGAGCCCGACGTGGGGCTCAGTCTCACAACTGCAAGATTGTGACCTGAGCTGATATCAAGAGTTGGACACTTAACCCTTTGAGCCACCCAGGTGCAGGTGCCCCTTAATATTGACTAGGACTAGATAAGGAAGCAAAGAGGGACCTATTTAAGGAGGAGTAAACTATTTATTCTAGAGAAACTTGTCTTTTTAATAAAATGCAGTCGCTTCATCTTGAATCATTTAGTATCTAAATTCATTGTAAGACAACTTAACCTTTTAAACTCCAGTTGTAAAGACATCAGGAAAGGGTATTAGCATGTTTTAAAAGCAAAGGTTTAAAACACAGGTATTAGATTTATTATAGTCAGACAAAATATTAAAATATCAATTCACCTGGCAGAGAATACTTCATGTTTTCTGTCTTGGATTGATTTTTTATTTCATGCTTATTTTGAAATTAACCTCATGTTAAGGATTCCACAGATGTTTTGAATATTAGGAATGTATAATAAACAATACTGTATATAACGTAATACAGTAATGTAATACAGGAAAGCCAGTGGGGCTCCGTGGAAGTGAGAACAGAGATTTCTCTGATTTGAAGACATTGTATAATTATCTCACATAGCAATATAAAATCAAGAAGGCAATAAAATCTGTTTGAGGCGCCCAGGTGGCTCAGCTGGTTAGCGTCCGACTCTTGATACTGGCTCAGGTCTTGACCTTGCAGTTGAGGGTTCAGGTCCCACGTCCGGCTCTGTGCCAAGCATGGAGCTTGTTTGGGATTCTTTCTCCCTCTTTCTCTCTGCCCCTTCCCTGCTTGCATTCTCTCCCTCTCTCAAAAAGGAGTTTCTGTTTCCTAACCTAATTTATGAGTTAGAGAAAGTTGATAACATGTTGAAATCACAGAATTTCCAATAATACGTATGTTCATTTATCATGGCTATTTAATTTTCAGAAGTTTTGCTGAACACCTAATATGTGTCTAATAATCAGTATATGGGAGAGATGGAGTATGACCTGATGTTTTCTATTAAAGTTGTGGTTCTTTTGTGTCCTCTATTCAGATACTAACTTTAATGAAGAAACTCTGGGTCAGTGGAAAAGGGAATAGAGTTCGTCAAGATAACCTGTAGAAATTTGTAGTGTTCAAGTTTGCTTTGATCTTTCAAATGCTTACCTTTGTCACTATTGTCTCACCTTGTAGGTATTCAGAATGTCTTCTAATAACCACATCACTGGATGACTATAACATACACTTCCTTGCAGGACAAATATTCAAACATCTATCCCAAAGATTCCTATGGGAGCAAAACACAAAAATAATAGAAAGGGGAGGTAGAGGATTGTTTTTGTGTCCGCTACTGAGTTTTTAGGTCTGTTCTGACTTTTCTTAGGCTCTAGACACACATCAGTGCTTAATTTATGGTTATGCTAACTTAAAGGTGCCATTGTTTTAAAAAAATTAGCATATATCTAGCTGTGTATTTTTCACACATTGACAGTGTTTGAATCCAGCTTTCAGTCACCCTGTGCTCCTATCCAGTACATCCTGCTGTTTGCTCTGTTTTTAAAGTAAATAGCATATTGTCCAAAAGAACCACAGTTGTGTCACCTTGGGAATGCATGGATTTCTGTGATTTACCAACACAGGGTCTTTCAAATTCGCAAGCATACATTAATGATTTAAGATTAACTGAGTCTAGACCCCTCAGTTCCTTTTGTCAGTGAAGTAGGATTTAAGTAAATGAATTCTACTTCTTTTTTAAGTTTTATGAAAAGAACTTAGGAGTATGAAATTTTGATGATGTTTGAACTGTAAGGCTTCCAACCTGTCAGTGCTTTAAATTTCAGTAATAGTAAAGCTATTTGCTTGAAATTAATACTGAAACCTTACAAATCATTACCATTTTATTTATCTGGTCATCCCCAGCTTTACTGAGGTATAAATTGAGAAAATTGTAAGATATTTAAAGTATAGAGCCTGACGATTTGATGTGTACATGTATGCTGTAAAAAGGTTCTGCCATCAGGTTAATTCACACATCCAGTACTGGATAATTTTTAAAAGTATACAGTTCCAAAGCCTGATTGGAAGACATGAAGTATTCTCCTGAAAATACCCAAGCTGAAACTGCTTTTGTAGAGAGGGTTTAAGAAACAACAAATAAAATGGATTGTTCACATGTATCGAATTAACATACACTCTCTGATCCTTCTGGTAAAGAAAAATTGATAGAGATCCGTGAATTCAGAGAACAAAGTGATGGTGGCCAGAGTGGGTGGAGTAGGAGGATGGGCAAAATGGGCGAAGGGAGTAGGAGGGACAGGCTTCGGTTATAGACTGAATAAATCCCAGGGATGAAAGGTACAGCACAGGGAAGATAGTCAGTGGTATTGTAATAAGGTAGCATGGGGACAGACGGGATAGCCACACTCGTGGCGAACATAGCATACGTGTAGGGTCGTCAGGTCACTGCTGTACACCTGACGCTAATGTGACGTTGTGTCAGCTACACTTAAAAAAATTACCTAAAAAATAAAGAAATTAAAATTACATCATCTAAACTACATCTGCCATTGAATCCCAGCAAGACTCCCTGTCTTTGTCCAGAGCATACTCCAGACTTGTTTCTTGTGATTTGCTAAAATCAAGTATGAAGAAAAAAGCAGGATCCAACTTAAAAGCATTTGAGTGCTTTGGTCATTAAGGTGAAATTATAAAGACTTTGAGTGAACTTTATAAATAATATTTGGCTTATTTGTAGGACTTGGACAGAATGCTTTAGGCTTGACCTTGGGAACCACGGTAACTACTTCAACTGCTGGCAATGAAGGCCTCGGTGGCATAGATTTTAGTAGCTCAGCAGATAAAAAGAGTAAGTAATGTTACTGTAATTTTATGTTCCTCTAGTAACTTAAATTCCTGTGTCTGGAAGATTGTTAGTTACATATTAAGTAGTAAAGTTTTGACTTCTAAATTTGTTTGCATTTTATTTCCCAAATTGTTCATATGGTGTGTGTTTAAGATTTTATTTTTGTAGAAAACTGAGATTTGTATGTGCATATGTCCTATGAAGCTACCTTAGTGTGCGTATTAATGCATATTCTTAAGTTGGGATCATGAACACATAGTTGACACTTGAACAACGTGCTTTGAACTGTGCAGGCCCACTTAACGTGGGTTTTTTTCCAGTAAGTATTGGTATACCGTAAATGTGTTTTGTCTTCCTTATAATTTTCTCAATAGCATTTTCTTTTCTCTAGTTTATCTTATTATAAGAATACAGTATATAATACACATACAAAGTGTGTGTTAGTTGTTTATATTATTGGTAAAGCTTTGGATCAAAAGTAGGTTTTTAGTAGTAAGTTTTGGGGGGTCAGAAGTTATACATGGATTTTCAACTGCCTGTGAGATTGGCACCAAGGCCTTAACCCCTGCGTTGTTCAGAGGTCAACTGCATTGCTTTGTAACCTGTTCTTTCTCATGTGTTTTAGCAGAAGTATTTGTCAAGTCAGTAATTCTTTAGAAATATTTGGGGCGCCTGGGTGGCTCAGTCGGTTAGGCAGCCGGCTTCAGCCCAGGTCGTGATCTCACCGTCTGTGAGTTCGAGCCCCGCGTCGGGCTCTGTGCTGACAGCTCAGAGCCCAGAGCCTGCTTCAGATTCTGTCTCTCTCTATCTTCCCCTCCCCCACTCGCACTGTGTCTCTCTCTTTCAAAAATAAACATTAAAAAAAAAAAAGAAATATTTTATCGCAGCTTAATATCAGTTTTATGAATGGACGTATCATTAGTCAGCCATCATTCTCTTATTAATATTTGTGTTTAGGTCTTCTGGGAAGTATCACTGTATTGGGCATCTTTATAGGGAGAGGCAACGTAGTATTGTAGTTTAAAGATGTACACGAGCTGAAACCGCCTGGGTTCAAATCTCAACTATTTACAAGCTCCGTGACCTTATTCTAGTTACTCATCCCTCTAGGCTTTAGTTTATCTGTAAAGTGGGGCCGAAATAACAGTACCTGCTTCGTGGTGTTGGTCTGAGGATTCCTGTTCATAAAACTGCCGCAGAGCCAGGCACATAGTCAATGCTGTCTAGCTGTTTGCTTTTCTTATAAATTTTCAGTTATTTTTTTAGGACAAATACCTAGAAGCTCAATCATTGGTTTAGAGAGAGACACAATTTTGGAGACTCTTAGTTATATTGTGAAATTACTTTCCAGAAAGTATATTGTCGATTTACTTCCCACCGGCCAGTATGAAAATGCCCCTCTTGCTACACTCCTGCCATGCTGAATATTCTTTTCAAAAATTGTCAATCCAAACTCATCTTCAGAAGTTTTTAGTGTCGTTGGTTCCATGCGTGTGATTTTTTGTTTTGTTTTGCAATGTCTGTTCTGCCTCTGATGAAAACGTGTCTCACTAGGGTATGTGCATGCGTACTGCATGGAAAACCCCTGAAGAATTTGAAACGAGGTAATGGATGAAGGCCGTGTCCATATGTGAGAAGTTTTTGTTGCGCACATGGTTTTTGTTGTAGAGACTGCGCTAGGGTGAAGTACTATGGAAAAGTTGGCAAAGTCCTTTCTTTTAAGTTTATTTTTATTTTGAGAGTGAGAGAGCATGCGTGTGCACGAGCTGAGGCAGGGCAAGAGGGAGAGGTAGAGAGAGAGAGGGAGAATCCCAAGCAGGCTTGCACTCTGTCTCAAGCACCCGTGGGATCATGACCTGAGCGGAAATCAAGAGCTGAATGCTTAACCAAGTGAGCCACCCAGGCGCCCTGGGCAAAATTCTTTTAAATTTAGGAAATTTAGGACTATTTTTCTTTAAATGAAAATTGACTAATTTCTAAACATAGGGGCCATCTCGTGTTTTTACTTAGTTTTCTTTGTAGCACCTCGATACTTAGAAAAAACCTTAGATATTTTAGCGGCGTATTTCTTTACTCAGCTAGAGCAGCCTGGCACCCTCCAACTACTTTTATCCATGAAACTGCTTCTGTCTTTGTTGTAATTGCCATTAGGCTCCGTGTGAAAGAGCTGAGCGAGGCAAAGGAGGAAGAGAAACGTAAGGAGTTAATCTCCCCTCTTTTTCCCGCGCCCTCCCCCCACCGTCTCACTCTCACCGGCTTGGTGGGAGTTGAACAAAAGGAAGATGTAGAATAAGTGCACGTGACTTCTTGTACCCCGTCCAGGTCCCCTTCGTCTGCTATTAGGGGTCGAGGGTTTCTTTTTTAATCTAAAGGATTTCTCTGTCTTCCTAGTAGCTCTGTCAGTTAGCCTGGCCCTGCATCATTGGGTTTACTGAGATGAAGAGTGATAGGAAGCAAAGCTCTGAGGAGGGGCGGCCTGGAGACCGGGTGCTCTGAGCCCTTTCAAGAGCTGCTGGGAGGCCAGCGCAGCGGCGGAGCAGGAAGGCCAGATTCCAGAGGTCACGAAGGGCTGCGTGCCACCTGAAAGAGTTTTGTATTGCACTGAGGACAGTTGAGACCTACTTGGCTTTGCTGTGGACGATGTGACGTGAGAGGCGTATTTGAAGACGAGCATTAGGACAGCCATGTGGGAGAGAGCGTGCAGCGCTGTTAGGAAGCCGTGACAGCAGCCCATGGTGCCAGCGAGGCACAGCTGGACGGACTGGTCAGGGCCCGCAGTAAGCTACAAACAGGCCCAGGTTTTGTATATACACGTTTGTCTGTATACAGACTTCTGTGAATGTAACGCGAATGGAACATCAAAGAGCAAATTAGTACATTAATCAATAAAAAAGTTGAGCTATTTGGAAAAAAAAATTAAATCCCTACTTTATATGAGCATGTCTCATCAAATTGGAGACACCCACCTGGAGAACATGGGTACCAGTTTCAGAAATGTTAAACTGTGAAAGAGAAAAATCTTAAAATCAGTAAAATATAAAATATGGAAAAATAAATTATAGTTGGATTAAAGAGGTAAACAAAAGAAACCCATGGGCAAAGGCAGAAAGTAAATTACACATTGGGACTAAAATACTTGATTTCTAGATGCTTACATTTTCACATTTTGACATCTGAAATTGAGATATGTCTTAATATTAAGATCTAATTTTAGAAATAGACACATGAAATACATGAGACAGAGAATTAAATACTTGATGCTGAAATAGGTCTCAGAAGCAATAAGAAAGACACCTCAGAGATCTACAAATAGCTTGAATAGGCTGTTCATAAAAGGAGAAGCACACTTGTCTAACTAACCTTTGGAGTATTTTCCTTAGTACTGTCAGAAATATGCATTTGGATTGCAATGAAGTGGCATTTTCCACTTAAATACTGGCAGCGATTTTTTTAAAACGTGTTCGTTGTTGAGAGTGTGATGGAAAAGGTTTTTTTTTTTAAGTTTATTTTTCATTTATTTTGAGAGAGAGAGAATCCCAAGCAGGCTCTGCTCCATCATTGCGGGGCTCCATCTCACAATCCCTGAGATTATTACCTGAGCCACATCAAGAGTCCCAGACTCTTACCTGACTGAGACTCTTGACTGAGCCACCCAGGCACCGTGGAAGAGGTACTCTTATTCATAGTGGTTGGGAGGATAGATTGGAACAATTGTGTTAAAGGATCAGTTTGATATTATGTCAAAGACCTTTCCTAGAATAATCTTTGACCTATAAATTCCTCTTTTTTGGAATACAAATGAAGTAAGTAGAGTAAGTATTCGTAGATAAATATATTGACGGTAGAGCATTGTTTACATAATGGATGCTCAGGTGTTAAGAGGAGGGCTGGGCGTGAAGGTTCCGATAGAGCTACATCGTCGTACTCTGTGGTCACTTATAGTCCCATTACGTGACACGGAGAATACTTACAACATGGCTGAGAAGATGGGTTGAAAGGTTACTCCTAGTAATCCTGACTGCTTTTAAAAATGTGCGTGTAAGCGTAGAGAGAGACTGGAAGAGGAACCATGGAGGTTCTCTGGTGGGATTAAGTTTTGTATGTTCCTGTAATTTTCTAAATAAGCGGGTCTTATTTTATAGTGAGAAATTTTAGAAAAGCAGAAAGTAAGTCCATGCATTTTGCTGAAAGAACACTTTTACTTTTCTACTTACATAGATATATGCTGTTAGTGATAACTACTAAGTAGGTGTCGTTAGTGAGAAAGTTATTGCTACATCTGCACACATTAAAAACTTCATTAAAAAAATTTACTGCTTTTGTAAAATATTTAGAGACATTCAGGTAATCTGAATGCCAAGTAAAACTTTCAGGAGTTAAACTGCTAGGCAGGAGTATCTTTCATGGAAGACAGTCGAAAGAGATTGTTGCCCTTCAGTGAGCTAGATGTAAATCAGCTATGTGACTGTGTGTTTATATGTGCACAGACATGTCTCCATAACATGCTGTGTTTCTAGTTGTGACAAGTCGTGACCTCACAGTCTAAGGCAGTCTAAGAAATGCCTAACAGTTTCTGCTTTAGTTCGCATTAAGTTAAAACTTCTTTTTGGAATACACTGTTAAATGACCTGTTTTTACATGAAGCTTCTTGAATTTTCTAGGTGATAAAGCAGGAACAAGACCAGAGTAAGTTTACTGTTTAACTTTTAAAATATTTTAATTGAGTCTTATTTATTAAATCGCAGGCAAGTGGTATGGTTGGAAATAAATGAAACCAGATAGGCATTTAGAAGAAGAATCCTTTGAATCTCCTTTTGTCAAGAATAAAATAATAAACGTGCTCTGGAAAGGTTATAGGATGGTCAAATCTTCAATTTTTAATCATTTGGAAAATTCATAACCAATTCTTCCTGGAACACTTTATGCCCAATTTCCTGTACCAACACACCTTTTACCTGGAGTTGCTATACCAGGACCGTTTATTTTCTGACGATGCAGAGGGGGAGGGGCCTCCGTGGACATCCCGTGTTTGAAGATCATTATTTTTACAACCACCTGTGTTTTCTCATCTAATTTGTACATTAAAGGAAACGTTTGTAAATTAAATGATCAAGTTCACGCCTCTAAAACATCTTGTGTATATTTTCGCCCTATTACGTAAATGAGGACGCTGAAAGAGACCGAGATTTGCCTAGAGTTATAGCCAGGAATTAGTAGCAAATCTGTGACCGAAATTTAACTAATGATTACATTACAGCCTGCCAAATTTCATTATTCTATCCTCATTAAATATTTATGATTCCCTTACGCTATTCCTTGGTCTTATTTTATTGAAGAACAAATTGAAATTATAAAAGTAAAATATAGTGAGCATCTCATTATAAGAAGTTTTGTAGACTCTCAAGAATCCCTTAATATTTTTGAACTGAATGAAATGACAGTCGTAGATTTTTCAGCTGGGGGAACTTAGTTCAGTTTTTAATCTGTCGTATTTTCTAAATTTTTTTCTTAAACATTTAGCCACGCATTTATGTGTACTTATAGTAGGTGCCAGTCTTTTAGAAAAGATCTCCATGTCAGGTGAGTTCGTTAAAGTTATTCTAAAGGTCAGGAAATTTGTACTTCTTTATAAAGAGCTTTGAAACCATTCATGAAATATATAAAGGGGGACTGTTCGCTTTATTCTCTCTTAACATATGCTATAGTGGAACTCAGTGTCAGCTTTTTATAACCTCAATGGCTTTCATACATGTGTGGCATTTTTCCTAGGGACAGTAAAGCACTGAAGGATGAAAATCTACCTCCTGTCATTTGCCAGGACGTTGAAAATCTCCAGTAAGTGTGTCAGACGTGGTTTAGATGAATCATATTGAAGAACACCAGAATCTATTTTAGGGAGAGCATCTCTTCCTCTTAATTGTTTTAATGTTTTTGTAAACTAGAGAGAAAGCAGAACAACAGGAATTAAATTTTTGCTACTATCATTCTGAAAAAAGCATGTGAACCGTAGTTGAATTTTTAATCATTTCCTTCTTAAAACACTAGGACTCTGACCAACCTATTGTAAATGTACTTTTTTTCTATAGGAAACCAAAGGTATGTATATATTTTT
The DNA here is from genome assembly GCA_030068075.1 of Paguma larvata. NCBI lineage: Eukaryota > Metazoa > Chordata > Mammalia > Carnivora > Viverridae > Paguma > Paguma larvata. The sequence goes on along the minus strand of CM057839.1, from coordinate 73,919,987 downwards.
AATTTAGTTTTATGTATCTTTTTAGGAAATTTGTGAAGGAACAGAAACAGGTACAAGAAGAAATTAGTAGAATGTCTTCAAAAGCAATGCTTAAAGTGCAGGAAGATATTAAAGCTCTGAAGCAGCTTCTGTCCCTGGCTGCCAGCGGGTTACAGAGAAACACTCTCAATATTGACAAGTTGAAAATAGAAACCGCGCAGGTAAGCTAACTGACAGTCATTTTACTGTAGAGTTTTGTTTTGCCACGTTTTTTTCAAATGAAATCGGTCTTTTAGAAGTTTTAAGACTTACTACATATAGCTCGTGCACTTTTAAGTTGCTATAGTAATAACTAGTGTTTACTATGTATGAAGCAGTATTGGTTTTGTTTTGTTTTTTTAGTTTTTATTGAGAGAGCGAGAGTGCACGAGGAAGGGAGGAGCAGAGAGAGAGAGAGAGAGAGAGAGAGAGAGAGAGAGTCCCTAGCAGGCTCCACACAGCACAGATCCCAGTGCAGGGCTTGAACCCATGAACCAGGAGATCATGACCTGAGCCAAAGTCGGATGCTTAACCGACTGAGCCACCCAGGCGCCCCATATGAGGCAGTATTTTAAACAATTAATATTTATTAGTCCAGTTTAGTTTTCATGACAGCTCTAGAGGTAGGCACTCTTACCTTCGTTATATAAATAAGACAACGGGCAGAGAGCTTTGTTAATAAATGGAAGAGCTAGGGGCGCCTGGGTGGCTCAGTCGACTGGTTAAGCATCCGACTTTGGCTCAGGTCATGATCTCACAGTTCGTGAGTTCAAGCCCCGCGTCGGCCTCTGTGCTGACAGCTCGGAGCCTGGAGCCTGCTTCCGATTCTCTGTCTCCATCTCTCTCTGTCCGTTCTCCACTTGCACACTCCCTCTCTCTCAAAAGTAAATAAATATCTAAAAAGAAGAAAAGAAATGGAAGAGCTTGATGTGTGACCATGGTAATCCAGCTCTAGAATTGATGCTCCTAACTACTTTGCTTTCTAAGAGTGCCTGCTGACCAGATTGCTGTGTTATACAAGCTAGGCAGACGGCTGTGTTTTAAAAGTCTGTCAGTGATTAAATAAGAAGTGTATTATGCTTTGTAAATATTAAATATATAAAAATATGTTTTGTATATATATATAAAAATATATACAGTTCTTGCCTACTTTGGTGGGGAAGAATGACGGTGGATAATTTACTTTTGTTTTATATTTCACAGTTACAGAATATACCTGATCTGGCCATGGCTGTCTAGAAATCTTTCTGAAAGTTTTCCCTCCTCTGTTAATGAACTTTATGTGATAGGCATTTTTTAGTCCTATGCTCTTCATACATGAAGTGATAATATTTTAAGTAAGAATTTTAGTATATGTGCTGCCGAAGCGAGCACATTAAGTAAGAATTTTAAAGGTGTTTATGTCTTTTTTTATTGAAATGTGATTGACATGTAACCCTGTATTAGTTTCAGGTGTGCAACGTAATGATTCAATATTTATTTGTGTTGCAAAATGACCATAACAAATCTAGTTAACATCCACCACCATACTTACTTAAAAATCTTTCCCAAGAAAAAAAGACACAGAGAGGGAGGGAAATAAAACATAAGAGACTCTAATCAAGCCCTGTGTCGGGCTCTGTGCTGACAGCTCAGAGCCTGGGGGCCTGCTTCAGATTCTGTGTTCCTTCTCTCTGTGTTCCTCCCCCACTCACACTCTTTCATCCTCTCTTCCAAGAATAAATAAAGATTAAAAAAAAATTAAAAAAAAAAAAGACTAAAGCCATGTTCTGATATAAAAAAAAACCAGACTCTCAAAGACTAAGAACAAACTGAGGGTGAGGAGGGTGAGGGAGGGGGGAGAGGGGGTGACGGGCATTAAAGAGGGCACGTGTTGGAATGAACACTGGGTGTTATATGTAAACCAATTTGAAAATAAACTATTTAAATAAAAAAATTAAAAAATTAAAAAATCTTCCCCCCTTGAGATGAGAACATTTAAGATCTACTCTCTTAGCAACTTGCAAATGGGTATAATACATTATTATTAACCGTAGTCACCATGCGGTACGTTACATTCTCCGGTCTTATTTATTTTAAACTTAGAAATTTGTGTGTGCTTATCTTTAAGTCTTTAAGTCAACTGTCAGAATACTTTCGTGACATTCGTAGTGGAAATGTGTTACTGAAGGAGCTGTTCTAAACTGTGATGTTTAAAAGGAATTGAAAGCCTTTGTTGTCTGCTTTCCGGTTTCCTGGTTGCCTACATACTTTGGTTAAATATGAATAAAATATTCCCCCATGTTTCTTTTTAACTTATTCCTTCTGTGTGTATCAACAGACATGCAGGTACATGTCATCTTTCCAGGAGAAAGAAAACGTTAGTTACGCTTTTAGACGGTGGAGAATGATTAGCCTCTGATTAGACATTACATGAAATCACAAAGTTCATATGTGAAATGTATGAAATTATGTAAATTATATGGAAAAGGTCATTAGCACAGTCCTAGAGGAGGCAAACTCAGGAAGAGAAATGAATGCTCTCGTGGGATCCGTCGCAACTTTAGGACTGGATGATTCCGTTCTTAAGTATTTGGAGTAGTCCTTATGTACTAGACTTGTTACTAGTCTTTCAGAGATAAAACACAGCCCCGAAGGTACTAAAAGACTAATGGGGCCAATGAAATCATGGGAGTCTGGGTAGAGTGCAAAGGTGGCAAATGAAGAAGAGAGTGAGTCTTCCTGAGTTTCCTTCAGGAAAAAGTCCTCCGAGTCGGGTTCAGGAAATTTTATAGGTGATAGCAAAGATATTTAATCTAAACTTATTTTATTTCTAATTTATACACAGGAATTAGTGTTCTACCCACACTTCAGTGAATTATCAATTGAAAAAATATTCTGACTCCTTTAGTGAAGTAGTTAGCAATCTTCAACCCCAAACCCTTTTCTTCAGAGAAAGCCTTTTTGGGAAATAAAAGCAATTCTGAGGTGAGGAACAGGGTTGTGATTGCAAAGACCAGAACCTTATGGAAGCAAAATCTTTTAAATACCTCATTTTTGGGGGTACATAACTCAAGAGTTTAAATAGGAAGCATAGTTAAACTTCTTTTTGGGGAGGGTGTGCCAAATGGTTTGTTGCAGTTACATTGCTGAGTCCATGGAGTCAGTGAACCTTTTTAAGGATCTGTTATACACAGAACACTTCAACAGAGGCATTTGGGATCAAAAGACATAGGATATATCAGGGAGAGTGAGTTAATTCAGTTCGGTACTATGTTCTGGGTACAAGGTATGATTGAGGCACAAAGGCCTCAAGTGAACACTTTTTCAAAAAATGTTTTATTTTGAGAGAAAGAGAGAGAGTGTGTGTGTTTGCTCAAGGAGGGGAGGAGCAGAAAGACTGAGAGAATCCCAAGCAGGTTCTGCGCTGTCAGCCCAGAGGCGGACGTGGGGCTTGATCTCACAAACCATGAGATCATGACCTGAGCCAAAATCAAGAGTCGGACATTTAACAGACTTAGCCACCCAGGCATCCCTTAAAGATTTTTAAATAATAGCAGAATCTTTTGCTATGGATGAATTAACTTTATGGATTTTACAGAAGTCCATAGTTCTTAAGATAGGTCAGCAGCTCATTATAAATTTATCATAAAGTTTGTTAAAAGTATACTTTATCTTCTTTGCAAAGAGATTTTGGCAACTTGTAAAGCAGATTAAACATGACATGTTCTTAGAGCATGTTCTCAGTGGCATTGTTTGAAGTTTCAGTCTAGAGATCATTGGTTATTAACCTGGCTTTTAACTGGTCAATTCTTCTCGTCTCTTTTTAAACCTCTGATCTATTAGGAGTTAAAGAATGCTGAAATAGCTTTAAGAACCCAGAAAACACCACCTGGACTCCAACATGAAAACACAGCTCCCGCCGAGTAAGTTATTGGATTTTCTCACTTCAGGAAACCAAAACAGTACAATACATAGGCTAAGAATTTGTAGTTTACTATGTAGCAAGCCTGGGTTATTAAGCACTTGACATGGATTTCTCCTTTTAATTCTCATAATAACCCTGGGAAGGCAGCTCATGATCTTCATTTCATCGAAGGGCTTTTAGCCAGTGTTATGCAGTTTCACTTTATTTATAAGTTATGTACAGGGCCTTTTCCACTGTATTGAATTTTGCAGGTGGTAGATATTTTTACCAAAAGGACTTTTTAATTTAAAAATAATTTTATGATAGTCCCTTCCTTAAACAGGGCATTCCAGCAATAGCTTAACCGTTTTACTTGTTTGCATAGCTTTACTCACACAGGTAATAAATCACCAGAAAAAGCAGTTAGAAAATGTAGATAAGTTAAAAGAAAGAACATCCACCTGCAATCTCATCACCCAGGATGATGTCTGGTTGCCAAGTGATATCCATCTTGTCTCTTTATATCCTTTCATGTTGCTAGAGCTACTGAGAGCTAATGTTTACCAGATGCTTGCATAGGCCAAGCAGTGTGCTTAGCACTGGACGTACTTTACCTCATTTTCCGCAAAACTGTTACAGCTGTCACTGTCCCCATCTTCAAGATGAAGGGCCTGGGGCATGAAGAGTGGTAGAGGTCTGACTTCTAGTCTCTCACCCTTTTTTATCTCTTTTAGCTTTTGATGGTGATATAATTTTAGACTTAGAGAAAAGTTTCAAGGATAAAACAAAGAATTCCCGTGTATCTTTTATTGAGATGCTTTGCATGTTAATATGTTTACTATATTTGTTTTGTTTCCTGCGCGAATATATATACATATTTCCCCCCGAACAGTTTGAGTTCTTTGCAGACAGATGCTCTTTATGCTAAAGTCCTTCAGTGTGTATTTCTTAAACATAAGAACATTGTTACATAACCACAGTGCAGTCATCAGAGTGAGGACATTAACAAGGACAGTCATGCTCCTCTTCTCTTACGCAGGTTAACGTGGGCCGTGCCTCCTCACTGGACTTCCTCTAGTAGTTTATCCTTCTTCACTCTTCATGCTCCCATCCGAGCTAGTTTTGAAATGGGGTGAATTGTATCATTTTCCATTGCAGAAAGCTTTCGTAGTTCCCCATTTCTCACAGAATTACATTCCGCATGCTTTTTGCATACTATTCAAGGTCCCTTTTATTTATCTGGCTTTCTCTGGTTAAATTTAGCAGGATAGTAGTAGTTAATTAGTGCTCTTTCTGTAGACACTGTACTGTTTTCAGATTATAAATATAAGAACAATAAGTACTTGTAAAATCTGGTTGACAATTGCACTTTTGTAAAGAAACCTTTTATTTTCAACTTATTTAGTCTTACAGAAAAATTGCAAAAATGATAGTGCAAAGAATTTGCTTATACCCCTTATCCTTCTTCCCTTACTGTTAAAATGTGGTGTACCCAAAGTATAATTATCAAGAATAGGAAATTAACGTGAGTGTGATGTGATTAATCAAGCAACAGAACGTATTTGAATTTTACTGTCTTTTCCACTAATGTGCTTTTTTCATCCAGTATCCTATTTTCCACTAGTGCGCTTTTTCTATTCCAGGTTCCTGTTCACTTGGCACTCAGTTACTTCTCCTTAATCTCTCCCAGTCCGTAACAGTTATTCAGTCGTTGTCTTTTATAACTTTGATACTTTTAAAGCATAGAAAGTTATTTTGTAGCTATCTCTTAATTGGGATATTTCATGTTTGGAGTAAGGATGTACATCTATTTTTGATACCTTGATAACTTACAGGTTTTATATTTGGTTTCAATAAATATCTGTGCCCTATCATCATGTCCTCAGACTAAGTCAAAGGCCCTACTTAAATGAGGGCATATACTTATTTACTTGGTCTTTTGAATGCAAAGAAAATAATATTTTTAAAACTTTGATCTGGTTTTGTAAATGTTTTTGTATAGCTACTTCAGAATCTTGGTTCAGCAGTTTGAGGTACAGCTTCAGCAGTACAGACAGCAGATTGAAGAACTAGAAAACCATCTTGCCACTCAAGCAAATAACTCACATATAACCCCTCAAGGTAACATGCTTTCTGTGGTGATTGCCTTTTTTTTTTTGTAAGAAAGAGATTAAGTGTTGTTGCATAATATTCTAGATTACTGCTAGTAGTGGTCTTGAACTGCCTTAAGAAAATCTCCTTAAGGCTTTGATTAGATATTCTCTATGAGTAGGAAATGCTTAGTTATGAACCGTTATTATGCTAACTGAGGCAGAAGTCTCAGGGCCGTCTCCCCTCCCCCGATGACATTTTCAGACACCCTGCTCTAGGTCAAGTCACTCTGCCGTATCTTCTCCTAATCATGGAAATACTGATGCAGTTTTTTGCCTCCTACACTCTTAGTACCAAAACTTGAACTCAAGTCATAGAAAAATAATACTGATTATGTGACATATATATTTGTGTGATAATAGAATTTTCTTTTATAGATTTGTCAATGGCTATGCAGAAAATTTATCAAACATTTGTAGCTTTAGCTGCACAACTTCAATCTATTCATGAAAATGTGAAGGTAAGTTTTCATTACCAGTTCATGTATCTGTATATCTAGACCCAAGTGAAGTATTCATTTGCAGAGCAAAAGCATTCATGCTTATTATAGGAAGAGCTAAAATTATGTACAAGTGAAGAAGACTAAAACTAAAATAATCCATAATCAGGCTCAGATACAATCATAGATAGTATCTGTTGTTTTTTCAAAAAGATCCAAGTGTTCTGTGCGATCAGCTATTTTAACCGTCTTCAGTAGTATATTGTAAACAAAATTCTGTGTTGATATGCATATTTCTTTAGCATCGTTTTTAGTAGTTACATAGGATTTCAGTGTATATATGTGCGTAGTTTCCTTAACCCATCCTATTTCTTGGACGTGTAGGTTGTTTCCATCTCTTTACCACTATAAGCAGCACTACAGAAAAGAAACATTCTTAGCAAAAGTATTTTGTGCTGCTTTAATTTTACATCTGTTTTATTTTCTTTAATGTTTATTTTTGAGAGAGAGAGACAGAATGTGAGTGGGAGGGAAGGGCAGAGAGAGAGGAAGACAGAGAATCTGAAACAGGCTCTGGGCTCTGAGCTGTGAGCACAGAGCCCAATGCGGGGATTGAACCCACAAACCACGAGATCATGACCTGAGGCAAAGTCAGAGGCATAACTGACTGAGCCACCTAGGCACCCCTGCATATGTTTTGACTACTTAATTTGTTATCAAACGTTTAGAACATTTGTCCTTTCTGAATACAGGAACCGTTTGTGTTTATTAAATAATATAAATAAAATAATTTGTCACTGAATGTTTTGAACCTTGTGTAATGTTAGCTTTTAAAATTTTAGTGAAATGTTAAATGTAAGTATACTTTTTCCAACTGGTCAGGCAAATATAATCTAATTTTTCTTGGGGTTATATACAGTCAGAAAAAAACCCTTTAAAATTCAAAGCATCTAAACTTGAGTCTGATATTAACTGTAGAATAGAGTTTAAGATTACCATTATTTTTATTTTTATTTTAATCTGGTACATGGTAATAGATTTTTTTTTAAGTTAACCATTTAAATTGTAACATTAAAAAAAAATGTTTAAACATTTTGATAGAGTGCAAGCTGGAGAGGGGCAGGGAGAGAGGGGCTGAGACAGAGGATCTGAAGCAGGCTCTGCTGACAGTGGAGAACCTGATGCAGGGCTCGAACTCAGGAACCACAAGATCATGACCTGAGCCAAAGTTGGATGCTTAACCAACTGAGCTACGCAGGAGCCCCTTAAATTACACCATTTTTGAAATGAGCATACTTTGGATCTTTTGCTTTAATATATTTAAAATTCTAAACCAAATTTTAAAAATAGTTTTAAAGGAAGAATTTTAATCGAATTTTCTTAAAATTAGTTTATTAAACTAAACAGATGATTCTCTGTTGGTGCTTTGAAGTCTGTACAGATTTTTTTCCCTAATTTTTATTATGAAAGTTTTCAAACGTACATACACCTAGAAAGAAGGGCGCCGTTGTAATGAATGCCCCTCTCAGGCTTCTCCATCATCAAGATCCTGCCTTGTATTGTCAGTTTCCCACCCAGGGGTGCTTTCTCCCTTGGAACTTTTTAAAGCAAATTCCAGACATGTCATTTGTGACATGCTTTTTCAATGGCAGTTTCTCCTCTCTGGTATTCTTTTTGTTTGTTTCTTTTTCTTTTCTTTTCTTTTCTTTTCCTTCTTTTTTTTGTAATGTACATTCCCAGGAACCAAAGGATGTTCCATGATCAGATCTGCTATGTTGCCATTTATTTTCAGTTGCATTTAGTGACCAAAGTATAATTTCTAGCTTCATTTACTTACAGAAATCTCACAAACTCTTTTTAATTTGTTCCTTTTGTGTTGAGATAATCTGCTGAAGCAGGCTTAAACTTAACTGAGCCAACCAGGCCGCAAGGACATTAACAAAATTGGACATTTTATCAATTAACTATATAAATCAAGGCTGATGTCTGTTCTTTTTTTTTTTTTCTTTTCTCCCTTAAACCAATTGTCTTTCAAGTCTCTAAGGCAGGTCATTATTTTCCAGTCTTTGAAGCAGAACAAAAATTTATGGGCTATTAATGCCAAACACTGTACGGGTGTGCACATGTAATTACACAGAAAGGAGGATGGATTAGGGGGAGATCAATTCTAATAAAATCCATTCTCGTGACGTCACACACTCTGCTTCTGACTGCATTTCCCCAGCGTCCAGTTCTCGGCAGGCCTGCTTCCGTACGTCATAGAGGTAGGAAAGTTTGGAGCCAGAACGTCAGATACTGACATCCACACAAAAGGGGATGATCACTTCCAAATACGAGAAACAGCAGTAAGATTTCTAAGTGCTCTTTCTGGAGACCAAAAAGATTACTGCTTGAGAATGGTAGGAAATCTGGAAATTCCGTATCTTTTTAAAAAGTTGTTTAAAACTGATCAAAATTAGTTTAAACCTTTAACAGAAGTATTTAATCATTCTGATGTGCATTCATGGCCCTGATCAAGGCAGATGCTGCATTGAGTGAACCAGCCCACTTGATGAACTTGGTAATTTTCTTTCTTACTCGTTTGGTTACACAAGCCCAACACGAGTCATTTTCATGGTAAAATAGTCAAACAGTATTGATAATGCGAAAACCCTTTTTATACCCCCCAAGCTCTCTCTGCTGAAGTCATTTATTTTAACATGTGTCATCCATGCCTTTTAAAGAAGGCATTTAACGCATACATACATGTGGTACATGTTTTTAGCTTTTTGAATCTAAAAGTTATCAAGAGGTTGGATGTTGGAGGGGAAACAATCATGAAAAAGTAGAATACTGAAAATGGAATTTTAGATACTACTAGCTAACTCATTTTAAAGAGGGCCTCCTGAAGCCAGAATATTTTAGGCAGTCTGTCGTAAAGACGTGACAAATTAGGGAAGAAAATGCCCGAGAGCGACGGAGCTTGCACGGATCCCTTCACATTCCATGCCTCCATAGCACTTGGATTTGCACGTTAGGGGGAATGGATAGTGTTGGCAATGTCTTCGGTCTTCTTATTTCCTACTTCGATGATTCCCGTGATACTGGAGTCAACCCAGAACTTGATTATCCATTTCTTCTTTCTTTCCTTTAGGTGCTAAAAGAACAGTACCTTGGCTACAGGAAAATGTTCCTGGGAGATGCCGTAGATGTGTTTGAAGCCAGGCGAGCAGAAGCCAAGAAGTGGCAGAACGCACCCAGAGTTACGACTGGACCCACCCCTTTCAGCAACATGCCAAACGCAGCAGCCGTTGCCATGGCTGCAACACTTACACAGCAGCAACAGCCTGCTACAGGTCTGAATGCATTCAAGTTATAGCTTCTTACTGTTAAAATGCAGAACATTTACGTGCGTTTTTATAAGTCTTCCTTTTGTGTTAGCACTGAAGAAATTTCTATGCGTAGCTATTCCAATACAATTTAAAAATGATGATGGACACAATTATAAACATATACCTGACAAAAAATGCAGGGTAGTCTTAGCAATAATTACTCATCAATTAGATACTGGATATTGTGAATTACTTAATGTTATTTGCTGTATTGCTATAAATGCCCTTTAGAACATGGTGTTTCACTACCGAATTACATTTAAGAATAACACATTCTAAAATCATGATTGTATCATTTATTGTTTTAAAGTCAGAGATGATCCAGCCATTGTTGCATTTTTCCTATATGCTACTGATCGGTGGTACGCTCTCGTTCCCTCACACAGAGTGACTACAGAGCATCCACATGTAGGGTTTATGACCGAAGGCGTGCTGTTTTTATGTGTGGTGACTGGAATCAGTGCAGGTTCTCTTCACCAGATTGGACGAGAGTACATGCCCGAATTATTCGTACCTTTTCAGAACGAACAGAACAGTAGCGGGAATAGGAGCAGGAGAAAGATGTTGGGATGCTCTGGGCTGCACATTAGCAAGTATGAACTGGGAAAGCTGGGCAGATGATGAAAATAAGTGGTGAGATACTAGAAAGCAGATAAATGGAGTCCTTGGTTTAGTTCCACTTCTGATAAAAGAACCATTTTTTTGTGGTCTAGTTCTGCAGTATGGACTTCGGTCCTGTGTCTTTTGGAGAGTGTTGTCTTTACTCCTACAGTCTCCTTTTTGTCAGGTTTGAAGTATGGCAGAGAAAATACAGTCTTAACGGATATTGATTTTTTACTCATTCAGAAATTTTCGAGTAATGCTCATTATTATCCTATAGCATGTGTCTTTCTGAGAGTTCCGCATGGCCCGATAATAAGTTATAATACCAAAAGTAACAGAAACCAGACATCTCTAGATTGCCTTCAGGCTGCCTCTCTCCTGGGGAAACATGCTCACTACTGGCAGTTTAGAAATTGCTCTTCACGTTTGGAGATGCCAGAAATGACTTCCCATCAGTGAGAGGCCAGTGACCGGTTTATGCCAAATCCTCCACATTCCGTGGTTGGACCCATGTGAATAGTGGCTCACAGTGACACTGTTACACTAGTTCTCTAACTGGCTGGGGTGTTGGAGTCCCTTCTCTAGTTATGGAGGAAAAAGTCGTTATGGAGCTGATCCTGTACTGACTCGACACTGAATCATACTGCTCAGTACAGGGGTCAGTCCCATAATTACGATGATCAGTTAACCAGCTAATCAAACCAACAGAGTACCGATTTGCTCTTTAGAGCCAATATTAATCCTAAAATAGATCAGATGAGCATGGGTTTTGGTTAAGTGTCCTATAAAACAAGGGATTTCCATTTTAATAAATAAAATAAAAAGTTATTTAAAATGTCATGGTATAAGTGAGTTTTATATTCTGTGGTATTCAGCTAGATTTGAAGCAAAACCACTTGTCAGGGTTGTTGCATTTTGTTTTTTGTGTTTTTTTAAATCTCTTATGTAGACAGTCTTGAGGGATTTGTAGGTTTTCACTCCTACATTTTGCAGTGGTGGGCATATGACGATGTATGTTCGTTCTGTAAATACGAGTGCCTACTGTGTGCTAGGCTCTGAGGAGACAAAGGTAAACAATACGCGCTGAGTGTGGTGTTTGCTCTCCATGGTGGTGGAGAATGTTCGCTTCGTTTAGAGTAATCCTCTTGAAGAGCTTTGCTCATTCACGTTTATCTGTGACTTTTGCCAGGCTTTGGGGACACCAGCTGTTTTCTGTGGTCCCTGCAGTTTCGGAGCCCATGTAAGGGCTTCCCCGTTTTCATTTTGAGTTTGAGTGTGGATTTCTAGAACTGAGAAGCTAAACAACAGTAGTAACAATTTTGCTTTATGTCTTCCCTTTTTCCTTCTGTTTCTGAAGGCCTTCCCGGCTCCATAGTGCATTCCCTTATGCATCTCGGAGTCAGAATGTTCGTTATTTCAGTCCTGTCGCCACTGCAGCGAGACGGATGAGGTCTCCTAGGTACAGCCCGTTGAGAAATTAGTGTGCTTTGTACTCACTCAGTGACTTAATCTTTATGTCCTGTGACTTCGAGGATATCTTTTGTTTTTTATGTGCAAATAATTTTAAAGACCATCTAGATTCAGTTAGGTAAGGCTGGTGTGCTGTTTTCGTATATCACTGTGGATCTGTGCAAGATTTGAGTTGTCACGGGTTTTGCTTTTAGTTGCATACGGATTCTTCATGAATAGAAAAAATGCAGATTGCTTCTTAGGCTGCTACCTTCTGAAGGTGGTTTCTGCATAGTCTTTCTCGGAGGTGGAGGTATGGATTTAAGTGACTTCTTAACTTTGGTGTTTTATAATGAAAAAAATATAATAGCTATTAGGCCTGCATGATTTATGGTTATTGCTTCTGAAGGCTGAAGAGAATTGATGAAAACCAGCAGGCTAATTACATATGAAATAAGCATCAATACACGGATAAATTACATACTAGTAGATCTTGAGTACACTTGTCCATCAGTGCTTTTGAAGCCTCTTAAAAAACTGAAGACATTTTACATTAGGATCGTCAGTATAATTTTAACTTAGGATAGATTGTTTTAAGCTAATGTACTGGGATTAAGTTTAGCTGTTGTATTTTGACACTTTTAAAGTTCTTGATGTTTACATAATAAGACTCTTCTCATGTGACTTAGCTGCTATTTTTAAGGAGAGCTGAGACATTTTGTTAGGAATTCCTAATTTCTAGCTTTTAGTGTAGGTTTGGACATTTAAGATGTAGTGTTAAATAGGAAACCTTAAATATTTCATTTTAGTTTTTTCGTAGTTTTGTGGTTTTGTTGTATTTAACAACCAAAGGAACATTCCCCATTAAATCAGTAAGTGAAATTTTTCAAATTGGGGGAAAAGGCATTTTTTGTTTTTAAGAAAAATTATTTTTAAAATATGACCTAGGAATAATCATACTAATTACATTAGGTATTTTGAGTAATTATTGAAAACTCTTAAAAAATTTTAGCACTTTAGTCCTTTTCCTGTGATTGCAGTTTTACTTTTAAGAAAGTAGAATTTATTCTGGAAACTACGAATTATAGTGCTAAACTTGATTTTGTTGTGTGTGAATATGTTCTACAGTAACTTTTGTAAAATGTTACTCTACATGAAGATTTCACTTTGGGCAATTCTTTGGGTATATCGCTACTAACTTGGTTTTGTTTATGGAACTAAGCCTCTCACTGAATGACTATTCAGATTTTGAAAACAGATTTCTTGAATTGTTTACGTGACTTTTGCCTGAAGGATTTAGATTCTGCTTTCTAATAGTGAAACTAATTTATATGGTGGCCAGAGTGTAATATATGCTAATACTTTGGCATGGGAGATATTTATCATGAGTTTTTAATATTAAAAAATGTTATACATTTGCCTACTAGTTTTATAAATGATGTTGCCTTCAGAATTTGTGTGAAGGTACAAAACTCAAAGTATCATGTACCTGTTGTGCAATGGGAAGTCTTGTCATTGTCAGAGTTCTTGATACCCGATACGCTGAATATTGATGATTAGGGTTACTCTTAAAAACAGACCCACACACAACAAAAAGCATGTTATTTGAGTAACTCACGACTTGTAGGGCTGAGGGCTGTGGTGTGCGTTATTCTTTAGGGTCTTCCACCAGCAGTGCCTCCTATAAACATGTGACACTTAAGTCTCTCAGTGTTAACGAAACTGGACGTGTGTTTTCTACATATTATTTTTGTTAGAAATAAGAAAGTAATATGCTTAGTTTCTTTTTCCTATAGTAACATTTTACAAAAGAGCTGCTAGGCAGGTATTTTATTCTCAAATTGATCTCAAACTGGATGTAAAAATTTAAATCCTTTTTTAATTTATTTTTTAATAGTAGTATAAGAACTCTGGCTGCTATTAGTTCTTACTCTTTATTTTCTGGGTAGAAGCTATTTGAAAAGTCCAGTTTCTGTCCCGATGTAGCAAAATATAGTTCCTCACTTTTCTTTTCTTTTTTATGCTTTGTAATTTTACACTACCTTTTGAATATACAAACCTCATTCTTCATTGAACAACTTGAAGGCTTTGATTTTTTTGAAGAGTTTAAATTTCCATCTGTATATTACTTTGGCAGTTCCCTCAACTTTGAGATGCACTGATCACTGTGCTTGAAAAAGACAAGACTGAAGATTGTACTATGAGATTTATTGAGTAATTTTCATAAATTATTTATCAAATGAGAGATTTTTAGATTTTTGTATTCTGCTTAGTTAAAGAAAACAAAGTAGTTAAAAAGAGAGGCTAGTAAGTTTGATGCTCTTCTTGCCAAACAAACTCAGCCAAAATCTTTAAAGTAATGAATGGGAAAAGGATGACTAATTTGTTCTGCATCTGAGTACATTTTCCAAAATGTTGGAAAGAAACTTCTGAATTGAAATCTTGAATGTATTGAATCTGTCAAGGTACACAGCGGTGCCTTTGTAAATGTTCATTATCTTATTTAATCAGGTGATAAGTGGTGTAATGTAGCAGAGCTTAATAATAGAACTCCGTTATCCCTTCTTGTGAACAAGTTGGAATTGTCATGTTACTGTGTAATTGACTTGCTTTAAAATGAACAATAAATTTAATGAAATAAAACACTGTCTTGTTTTTTTATCTATTTATTGTATATATCATTTATATTTCATATAAAAAGTGATGCCTAGCTTTTTGGGTACTTACTCTTATGAAGTAACATGATAGTTTTGCCACGTTAGCGTCAGTCTCTTTGATCAGTTGAGACTTGACTCTAACGGTGAGGAGCTTGTTTTAAAAAGAAAAAAAGGAAAAGCCTTTACTGATTACACCAACTAATTTTATCAGAAAACAAGTGGGGAGATCTAAAATCATTCTAGAAATAAAACTAAAAGAACTGTAAATTACAATACATTAAAGATTTCAAATTATTTAGTAGGTTAAAATAACATCTTTCAATGTGCTAAGCCTCTTTTAATTGTCTAGTATGAACAGGTTACTTAAAAACCTTTTTTTTCTTTTTCTTTTTCTTTTTTTTTTTTTTTTTGTTAGGTAAATCAGGTTGGGGAGACATCCTGAAAACTGACTTTTAGCAAATAGAATTTGTTAAAATTAATCACTGTTTATTTAAAAATAACTTCATAAAGAAATTTTAATCTTGAAAGAGTAAGGCGAATTTGTTTTTTTTTCCCCCCCATTTTTTTTATTTTTTTATTTTTTTATTTTTTTTTTATACCAGGGCCACAGCCATCTCTGGGAGTTAGTTTTGGAACACCATTCGGCTCAGGTATTGGCACTGGCTTGCAGTCAAGTGGCTTAGGTTCTTCAAACCTTGGAGGTACACTTTAACTTTTCTAATATTGCCTTGGACTATTATACATTTGAACTGATACGAGTCTGTAAAAAATTTCTAAGAGGGTCTGCTATTTTGGTAGTTAAGATTCCGTCTGACAAAAACAGTTCTCCAAACATAATCAGTGCTTTCTAGTATTAGGTCTAGAATTTAAATCATCTTCAGTGAATAGTACATAAAAGAGGGTAGTAAAATTAATTGGTAGGGATGTTCATATTTTCAAAGCCATATGCTAAAGTATGAACTTGAAAATTACTTAGTTTTAATAAATTTAACTTAAAAAAAAATCAGTAGTCTTAATCACATCATTTTGGAGTCCAAACTACTTCTGGACATTTAAGCATTTTCTCCTTTTTCTGTAAATGAGTACTTTAAATGAGAAAATAATTTTATTATAAATTGGACAGCTCAGCTTCCGTCTTTTCCTAAGCATTTTTGGCATGTTTGCCTTTATGCATACTTGTATACATAGCAATTAATAGTTTTAAAATTTAACTCTAGTAAGGTAAGTCTTCTGCAAATCGTTGTGCTAAATATAAATGTATTTACAGTTCTGTGGTATGGGTATTTGATAGTATTTTGACAAGCATATTGTCATATAATGAATATATTATTTCCACTAAAATATATCATCATAAGAATGGAAGCCTGTGAGCCATCAAAGTTACTTAATACAGTAGACTCTACCGGAATTAGTAGAGTTATGATAGCGTATTTCCTATAGTGTATAATTCAACTTGCCATCATATTTCTTAGCGTTATAGGCCACAATACTGTCAAACTCAATATTTTAGATAAACTAGTGCAGAGTAGCCTAAGAAGAATTTGAATTTTATTTTTTAGAGCACTTGACTTTTAGGGGAATGGAAACAAGTCTTTAAGTACTTAGCAGAATCTCCTCTTGAACTTCGTATGACAAAAAATTTTCATTTATTTACATTACGACTATAGTACTATTAAAACTATTAAGTTTCTCGGTTGTTGAATCGGCTGGTATGTGGCAGGAGCCTACTGTTACTGAGTGGATTTAATGTGATTAACTGTTGTGTAATTATGCAGTTTTTCAATGGTAAAGGTTCTTAAGTGAAAAGGTTTTGGTAAAAAGCAGAGTAAAGTTGTCTTAACGGTACTCGGTGTTTAAATTGTGCATGTCATGCTTGCTTATGAATTTAGTCAGTTTTTTTTTTTTTCCCAAAATGAACCATCCCTAAGTAGACGTGTCTATATATGTTTGACCTAACACCATATTTGAGTGGTCACTAAAATTTCTAGTCAGTTGGGGAGAGAAAATACTAGTATCTTGTTCTTTATAGCTTGTTCTTTAAAAATTACTGATGGGTGTTAAATTTAGTTTAAATAGATAAAAATGCTTATTTCGGAATTAATCTGGTTCTTCAAAAGTCTGATGCAAAAGACTAACTAGCAGGTTTCTGTAATAGCACTGTGTTTATTAGACCTTCGATAATGTTAGGTTTTTCTTGTCGGTATCCTTTCATCTGTGTTTTACATTCCGTTGTGTATTTCTCTATCACCCTTTCACTAGGATTTGGAACTAGCTCTGGTTTTGGATGCAGCACCACAGGGGCCTCCACATTTGGATTTGGAACAACAAATAAACCCTCAGGAAGTCTTAGTGCAGGTTTGTGTGTTTTTGGCCTGTTTCAGGCAAATTTAAAGATGGAAATTACTTAGTTTAAAAGTATAACTATTGTTATTTCCAGTATCCAGAAGCAATCCCTGATTCAGTTTCTACCCCCAATGAAGCATGCAAACCTAACTAATCATAATTTTCTCTCTCTTCTAAACTAAGTCAGGTTCGTGAAATATTTCTAATAGGACTTATTAGTTTGATGTAATAGTAATTATATCCTCTTTAAACTATAGAGATTCTTTTGAACCCAAAGACTAGTTTCATGGTTAAACATACTCTTCATTATTACAGAAATGGACCCATTGTTGTGAAAGTTTTAACCCAGTTTTTAATTTGTTTAGGAGGATGAATTCTCTCCCAAAGAGATGTTCTTTAGTTGTAAGTCCTTTTGGTTTTAAACGTCCCAGTCTATAAGACTATAAGGGACGATTAATTGGGTTCTTTGGTCATTTTTGAAATAGGTACATAATCTTTTGACTCTTCTAGTAGAAAATCCCAAATTTCTTCTCCATTTTCTCTGTATTTGTAAATAATGGCTTGATTTCATGTTTAATGCTTAGGGATAAGTAGAAGGTCTAAAATAATGACATAATGCTCACTGTTGTTTAAACTGAGGGAATTTTAAGGCAATTCCATTTACTATTAAGTGGTATTAAAAATCAACAGTACCCAAAGAGTAAGATAATAGAATTCAATGATACGAGGATTATAATCTAAATACGGTCCTATTAATTAAGTAGGCTGTGAGAGCACTTGATCTCAGTTATGCAAGGGTGCTTATAAAATCAAAACAGCGGATACTGCTCTTTGGTGTGTTCGTTGTCCTGAAAATCATGGGTTGAGGCCTTCTTGGAGGACTTAGGATCGCAGGAGTGGGTCCATCTTCTACGTGCTGACAGTGCGTTTCTGGAGGGGCTGAGGAGGAAGGCACCATGGCGCATCTAGTCAACAGGAAAGTGCCTGGCAACTTGAAGTTTTCTAGTTTGTGCTAAGGTTTCTCTTTTGGCTTAGATCCCTAAACTTATGTCTTTAAAGGTGCCTCTTAGTTGTCAGCTAAGTTATTTTCCTATAAAATTACTTGTGACAAATTTAGGGTGCTAATATATTTGCTATTTTTATAAATATATATTCTTCTAGCTAGAAATTTACCTCTTGTCCCCATTTTTTATACTTTTTTTGTGATTTAACTTCTGACATGAATATTTTCTTCCCTAAACATAAGGCTTTGGCAGCTCAAGCACATCTGGGTTTAACTTCAGCAACCCCGGCATCACGGCGTCAGCTGGTTTGACATTTGGGGTGTCCAATCCTGCCTCTGCAGGTTTTGGAACAGGAGGACAGCTCCTTCAGTTGAAGAAACCTCCAGCTGGAAACAAAAGAGGAAAAAGATAAACATATGGGTGGATGTGGTTGAGAGAATTCATAGCAGCATCGTTCATTCTATGAGTCTATTTTTCTAAAATCGATGCAGTAATTAAATTGCATCCCAGGAGATTTATAAAGTTTTGATATTTTTCCCTACTCTGGAATCTGAACTGTGTTCCTGTTTGCCATGGTAAACATCTTTTTTCTTGTGAATTTGAAACCCAGTTGTGTATTTTTCGTTATTTTGATGGTCAGTGTGAGAAATGTTCTGATTACATCACTGATAAGTAAAGCCTATTTAACCTAGTGTCATAGCAATGTCTTTGTTGATAAGGTTTACACGATGTGTATATATGCACATTTGTTTCTTATACGGATGGTATGAACTCCTGAGTCCTCTACTAGAATCAGTTTGTTCTTTGATAAAGGCCTTTTGAACTACACTGCAGGGCACCTTGTGAATATGTATGTAAATACATACAGAGTAATAACACACAGTTGTGTGTTCATATAAAATATATATTTACAGACCTACAACTTTTGCCTCAGACTTGTTCCCCTTTTCTAAGGGTGTTCTGTTTTTCACCTTTTAAGCTTCAAAGCCTCCGCGCTTGTAGAATGATGGGCCAGAGGTCCCAGGTCATTGCAGTTATTTAATTCGCTTACAGGCTTCATGGAACGGTTACTGGTGTACATATTTGACCGACTCCGCCTCATTGCCCCCAGTCTTTTCCACAGCAGCGGCTCTGCGTGCAGGGCGCTGTACGAATCATCCAGCGGGTTTTAACAGCTTTTGTTACCCCACACCCCCTCATGCTGCCTGTACGAGACGTTTTCTCATAGGTGAGATGAACCTTCAAGAGCGTGTTCGAACTCCAGACTGGTGTCTGGGGGCCAAGAGCTATTAAGCCAAATTGATTCTATGCAGGTGAAGGATGCACTATTACTTTAGTGGGAACTTTTCTAGCTATCCCAATACAGACTTCTTTCTTATAGGGCTATTGATACTGACACCAAATGGAGTGGTTCATCAGCCTCTTAGTGTCTTACGTAAGTGCTTAATTTGGAATAGAGAAACAATATATTTTAAGAAAAAAGTATTCTTTGTAGCAACTATAAACTACCCCGTTTTAACAGTGAACAGAGCTCCAGGTAATAACAAGTAAGGCCTGTCAGCTTATATCTGTGTAATACTTGTCTTTGTTAGTATTAGTGACAGCGAGTGGGTGAAAAAGAGGGCCCTTGGAGAGAGAACTGCCTTAGTTATGATTTCAGACAGAAACCATGCGGTAGACCTACTTGTCTTTCAAGTACAGTTTTCAAATGGGACGTGAACATGGAATTTCATTGAAAATAGTATAATTTTTTATATAGAAGGTTTTGTACATATTGTGCATCAAGTGAATATTTTCAGAATCATTTTCACCAAGGCACCTTTTTTTCTAAAATAGGTATTGCATATATACACACACACATATATATTTTTAGTATAATGTTAGTTGGGTTTGATTACTAAAGTGTTGTTAAATCTGTTTTATTTACCCGCATATAGCAGTGATTGGCTTTTTGGAATTGAAACTTTAGCGCCTTGATGCATTAAAATAAGGAAAATGCTTTTTTTCTGAACACTGAAGTTGTTTTTACTTTTGCATTCTTCTCTAAAACTGCAATCCCCAGATCCAGATTTTGGGGAAGGGTAGGACAACGTGGGAGTTTGTTTTGAGTTACCGTCAGAATTAAATACCCAATTACAGCAAGCTTTTTTTTTTTTTTTAAAGGACATTGCATTGTGCTGCAAAAATCTGAATATTTATATTTCTTATTTTTTCTTTATATATTATACATTTTAATATGTTGAACCACTGGAAATTTGTAACAGATCAATTTGTGATAGGAGTTTAAATGTGTTGTCATTGTCTCCTTTGTCTTCACTCTGTCCTGAGCCTGTCATTATGTAAACAATAAAGTTTATTGTGTCAGTTGCTTTGAATCTTTATAGGTGTCAGTAGTTGTTCTTAATATGTAATTTTCTTATTATTGCCCTTTTATCGTCTTCGATTGGTTTTTAGTGTTTTTACCAACTTACATATTTTGCTTTTTAGAAAAATTGTAGAGTGAACACAAGCTAGAAGGATATTGGGTAAAACGTGCAAGTCCCCTTCAACTTCCAGGGCCTAATCCCACTTTCTTCCCCTGAGTATGTTCTCTTCATACTCCGGTGTGTAGTCTTTCGAACCCTTTAAAAAATCCCTTTTTCAGCGTGCCTACAAGCATTTTCTCTCTCTCGTTTTCTCACATTTATCATTCTCCCTTAGATCCTTCTTTTTCTAACAAACAGGTTTAAAAAAATCTGTGTACTTTCTGATTTGTTTTCTTTCCCCTTTAACGATAGGGTCATCAGCACTTTTCCGTGTCCGTGCGGGTACTTTCTGCATCCCATCCCGGAGCATGGACGTACGATGGTTTGTTTAAAGTGTTCTCTGTGGTTGGTTACAGGTTCTTTCTGGTATTTCTGTTTCACAGAAAAAGCTGTATGTGGCTCTTTGTGCTTATGGTGAATGTGTCTTTGGGATTGACCCTTGAAGAGGATTTGCTGAAAAGGCATACAAATTGTACTTTTCAATGCTAGATTGCCTCCCCAAACTGCTGTATAAATAATACACTTCTACAGCATGTAGGAGTACCCATTTCCTAGTACTCTTTGCAACCCTAGATATTATCAACCCTAATAATAACTGCTTGTGAGTTGAACTTTTTAATCTATATGTTAGCCATTTGCGTGTTCATGTAATTGTGTGTCCTTTGTCCTTTTTTATACCAGGTGATTTTTTTAAATGTTCTCTATAGATAATGTCCATTAATATTTTTCTTAGGCGGTTTGGACTCTCGGAGTCAGCGGGGTGCAGACTTTTGCCTTGAACCTGTGTGATCTTGGGCAAGTTACTCCACTTTCCTAGACCTTAAGCTTTATCATCTGAAAAGTGTGGGTAATAAAGATGGGTAGTTGTATTAATAAGAGAATCTCTTATAAAGCACTCGGATGGCATGAACCCCCGAAACTTTGCAAGCGCCGGTACCCCACTGCTGTCATCACTGGAGCTCAGTGCTCTGTTCTGGTACCTGATTGGGGAGCTACACTTACCTTATTTGTTTTGTCTGTGTTTGTGTTTTTATTTTTGTGTGGGGTGGCTATTTTAGGACACTCTTTAACAGGCTTGAGTACCTATATTTTTCTTTAAGAGATCTTACTGGGATTTTGGTTGGGTTTATACGAATGAAATACACAATGATCTGGGGAGAGTTGACATCTTAATATGTATCTGTGCATTTACTCAGTCTCTTACTCTTTTGGCAAGGTTTTCTAGTGTTGATGAGGTACTCGGTTAATTGCTTTTACTAACCGCATCTTGGTTTTATTTCTGAGTGTGGATTTTTATTCTGCACCTGGTACAAGGTCATTCGCCTTATCAGCAGATTAACTGTTCTTTTGTGATGATATGGTAAACCCACGTTAATGTCTTACTGATCTCAAAGAGTGTGGGAATTTGAATAGTGCTTTTAGAAATATCGCAATGGGATTTTTATGTGTGAAATATTTGGGTTCGAGTGATTTATCGCACTTACTTCGGCATCCCCTTCCTCCGTGCCTCGCCCCAGTCTCACCGTGTGTAATCCTGGCTGCACCGTACTTTTTGGAACACACACCTCCAAGTTATTTAGGGGACACAACGCTGGGACTTGGTAACACGGGGTCAGTGTCCTGGAAAATCTGAGCTGGAAGGCCTGATTTATTTAAATCTTCACAAAGTCACCTTTACCTATGGGTGTCTCCCAATATTACCGTATAAAGCAGAAAAGTCCCAATTTCTAGATGAAGAAACCGAGTCTTAATTCATGCAACTTACTGGAGGTCACGTGTCTCAAGTCACGGAGCTGGGGTTGGCTGTGGTGACAGGAACCGCACACTGATTTTCCTACCTCAGCCCTCAAGGTCTGGAAGGGAGTGTCTTTACAGGACTTCATGGAAAATTCCGAGTGTACACCGAACTATAGGTCAAAGCAAGGTAAGTACAAGGGGCTCTGGGACTTGGGGGAGAATGATCCTATGCAAGGTGTCCCGTTGGGAAGCAGCGGGGGCCAGACTTCTCTCACCCGCCCCCTCTCCCGCTGCTTCCCGGTGAAGGAGCTCCGAAAAGCCCCATCATTCCAGCGCGAAGGGTGGTCCGCCCACCTGGGAACGGGTAAGGGGGAGCGATTTGGACTGTTAGAGTCTTAGGAAGGCAGGAAGCTTAACAAGAAAACTTTTCCAGGAAGGCTTGCCTGACTGCTGTAGCCAGAGAGAGCACCACAGGCTTGGACCGCATGAGACTCGATCCTTCTGCCGTACAGAGACCTGAACCTCAACGGCCCAGGGAGCCTGTGGCGGTGGACGAGGAGCTCGGGTGCTAAGAGACAGCAGCAGACGGGGGTTCCTGGAAAAACTGGTCATGGTCCAAATTTTTTTTCTTTTTCTTTTTTTTTTTTTTTTGCCTTTTCCTCCTTAGCTCAGTCTAATGCACTGTTGCTCTTCTGCCTGATCTGTCAGTTAAGAATGACAACAAACCTACCAGGCTCACAAAGGTCGCAGTGCTGAAGTCTGGGTTGTCAATTTAATTTTCAGAGACCTTGTTTTTGTCGTCCTCAGCCCTCTGAGTCCCCTGGTGGCCCGTCAGTCTAATTCAGCAAACATTTGTTAATATCTGCTGTCTGCAGGTCACCGCTGGGAATTTAGAGGAATATAAGTATGAATGGGATATTTCCTGCGCTCAGTGCCGTTAGCTAACCTCCAGTGCTGAGTGGAGGCGAGGGCCTACCCTTAGGAGCTTTCCATATATGAACTCATTTACCCCTTAGACCTATGAGGTAGATACTATTCTTTCTTTCTGACAAGTGAGAAACTAGGTGCGAGTCACTAGTAAGTGAATGGGCCAAAATTCAAGCCCAGGCTCTAGAGTCTAGGATTATATGTAAGTATGCTATAATATGAGCTTCTTATGAAGCGGTAGGATAAAGATAGAAAATTATTGAGAGCACAGAGGAGATCATTAATTTGGCTTGGGGAAACTCCAAGAAAATCGTGATGGTAGGTGGCTTTGAGCAGCGAGTGAATAGGGTTTTTTTTTATTGTTATTATTTTAAGTGTCTATTTTTGAGAGAGACTGAGCACAAGCGGTGGAGGGGCAGAGAGAGAGAGACACAGACACAGAATCCGAAGCAGCTCCAGGCTTTGAGCCTCAGCACAGAGCCCGACGCGGGGCTCCAACCCGCTAACCCTGATTGAGATCATGACCTGAGCCAAAGTTGGACGCTCAACCAACCGAGCCACCCAGGGCCAGGAGCCCCTGTTTTTAATGAAGTATTAATTCGAATTTAAAGAACCACAGATTTCTAAAGAAATTAAAGATAATTTTACAATCGAACAAGATAAAGAGAAAATAAAAAGCAACAAATACCTCAGTTTCCAGAGGAAGTTTCTGTTTAATTTCTCTTCATCCTGATACTGTTTTTCTTCGTACCTGCATAGCATATATGTCCACGCTGTGTTTAATAACCAGTGTCTTTTGGTGAATATTTAGATCGTTTCTAGTTTTTTACGGTTAGAAGTAATTCTAGTAGGATCGGTGAAAATGGTATCCATTTTTATTGACATTTCTTTATGAGTTTCAACATTTTTGTGTAGGTAGTAGCCAGCTTTTTAAAACTTATTCGTAAGTGATTTTTGGATGTAACCCCTTCCTGTCTGTAGAGATATTTGGAAAATTTAACAACTTTAAACATTTAGTCTTGGAGCCATGTGACTTTTTCAATGAAAATTATGTCATTTTAAATAATTTCTTACGTATTGCACATGTTTTGCAGTCAATCATTTCACCTATTTATGGTGGTTTACTTTGTGCTGGGTAGAAATTTTAAGTTTTATATTGCCCAAATTTATTAGTCTTTTTTTAATGACTTCTGGGAAAGAGTGAGAAGTCAATGGTGGGGGGGAAGAATTAAGACAGTTTAAGGTTTTTTTTTTTTAATGTTTTTGTTTTGTTTGTTTGTTTTTTAAGAGAAGTTAGGGAGGGGGAGGGAGAGAAGCTTAAGTAGGGTTGATGTTCCACATGGAGCCTGACATGAGGCTCGATCCCAGATCCTGGGATCACGGCCTCAGCCGAAATCAAGATCCGGACGCTCAGCCAACTGAGCCACCCAGGTGCCTCTACTACATTTAAAGTTTTAGGGGCGCCTAGGTGTCTCAGTCGGTTGAGCGGCCGACTTCAGCTTGGGTCGTGATCTCGTGGTTTATGGGTTCGAGCCCCTTGTTGGGCTCTGTGCTGACAGCTCACAGCCTGGAGCCTGCTTCCAATTCTGTGTCTCCCTCTCTCTGCTCCTCCCCCACTCCTGCTATGTCTCTCTGTGTCTCTCAAAACTAAACAAACATTAAAAAAATAAATTATTTTTAAAAAGATAAAAAAATAAAAAACAAAAAAAGTTTTACAATTTGTAGTCTTTCATATTTGTTTACCGTTAAAACTTCGTATGGCTGGTGCCAGATTGGAGAGTGGCAGAACTTGCAAACAGACTTCATGCATACGACTTTACGGAGTGCTGTGACAGTCATGAAATTTTAAACATTCTGGTAACATTAAGATAGGTGATACGAAGATTTCTCTTTAAGAGATGAGAGAAGCTAATTTGCCCAAAGTCACGCAAGTCCAGTGTGACGATGCTAAGACTCAAACTCCGATATCCCTGGTGTCATTCAAGTGAAGTCTTTGTGAACTTGCTTTTCAAATGATGGCACTTTCAGCTCATGGTCATTTCCAAATTTAATGCCTTCCGTATTGTCATATATTGAGAAGGTAGAAGAAAAGTTAAATCTCTGTGGCTGATACGTTTTTTTTTTTTATCTCTTTAAAAATTTTCTCCCAGATAGACGTGAGAACTTGATTCAAGGACACCAACTCTTAGATAAATAACTGTGTGACAAGTTCTTATTCTTATCTTACTTGGTGAACTGGACAGGTGCCACGATGAAAACTAAAATAAACTTTCTTTTAACTGGACCTTCTAGACTGAGCCCTTGTTTGATGTGGTGATTTTATCTTATTTTTGAAACAATCTATTAAGTTTCTAAAAACTACCACTTTTTGATTCCTTACCCTGTGTTGAGCCGATGTGGACTTGTATTTTGTCCCCTAAAACTGTAATTGTGTGTGTATCTGTGTGTGTCTGTGTATATACAGATATAATTAAAATTATTTGTATATAAATAAAATTGGAAATGTATCATTGAAAGTCATTCCTATTTTTCATGATATATAAACGTTTAAAGATATATTTTTATATATTTTGGGATATCAATATTATTCCCTTCTACCTGACTTAATCATTAGTGTAGTGAATTTCCCACTCTTGAAAATAGCAGAGGGGCACCTGGGTGGCTCAGTGGGTTGAGCGTCCAACAGGTCATGATCTCACAGTTCGTGAATTCGAGCTCTGTGCTCAGCACAGAGCCTGCTTGGACTCTGTCCGCTCCCTCTCTCTGCCCCTCCCCTGCTCGTTCTCACGCTCTCTCTCTCAAAAATAAATAAACATTAAAAAAAACAAGATAGCAGAATTTTTCATTTTTTAATTCTTTTTTATCAAAATCACACGACACAGTTTAAAGAGTCAAATGTTTCCATGAGCTTGTTACAGAAGCAGCAGCTTCCTTTTCTCTATTTAGAAATATATAAATATTCTTATAGAAATATATAAAATATATATATAAATATATATATATAGAAATATATAAATAAGCTTTCCTCTCCTAAAGCTTTTGGCCAATTCCGTTTTCAGTCCCACTTTCATCTCTTCCTGCAGTAATCAGTGGTTGCTTCTGGTCTTCAAAGTTAGCTTTCTTGATCTGCTAAGTCAGTTACTTTTCCGTTCCAGTTCCTAAAATTTCTTTGCTATTAACTTTTTTCCTATTCTCACTGTCTTTGTGATTTTAGACCATCATCTTTTACGTTTTCTAATCCTTTTGAGTAATTTTATTGGCAATTCACTTAATGTTAAATCTCAAATTTTTTTCTTTTATGGAAGTTCTCATTGGTCCTTTAAAAAGTATGTCTGGTCATTTTTAATAATCTCTTATTCCTTCTACTTTCTTTATGCCTTATTCTATAAGCTTATGTCTGTCATCGATAAATCTAATATTGAAAGTCAATAGAATCCAATTTTTTTTTTCTACTGACTTGTTCAGTGTGACTTGTTTTTCTCCTCATGTGTTTTATAATTTTTATGTGCGAGCTCATCCTTGATAGAAATTTATCTTCGGGACTTCGAAGGCGCGTTCCTCCAAAGAGGATTTGCGCTCGCTTCTGTTAGACCCCTGTTCCGGGTCCACTTCAAAATAATATTTCACTCTGAGGATGTTTTAGACCACATATATAGTGCGAATTGAGACCATAGTCCCTTCTGAGAGTCAGCTCTAAGGAATACATTCTCAGCAGAATTTTCTTTCACTTCAGGGAGCCAAGCCCACGACAGGCGAGTTTTCATTGTCAGAGGCTTTCTTATGTAGGTATGTGTGTATGTATGTACACATGTATGTTTTGACGAGGGGCTGGCCAGCTATATAGCTTGTGGACCACATCAAGCCCACGTACTGTTTTTGTTAATAACTGTACTGGAACACAGCCATGCCCGTTTGTGTACTTCTTGTCTGTGGTTGCTTCTGGTCTTCAATGGCAGAGTTAACTAGTTGGGACGGAGGCCGTACCGCCTATGAAGCCTCAAACAATCACTGTCCTCTGGCCCGATGGATCGAAGGGGGGGCTCCTGGTGTAGATGTTTGATATCCCCGCTCCACAGGGGGTGCTCCCATCTCCCGACTTGGCGTGGCTCTCATTATTTCCGGCACAGACACAGGCGCTTTGGTAAAAGACCTCAAAATCCAGTGGCTTGAACAAGATAGTTTATTTCTCTTTCATGTGGTCCAAGTGGCAGGCCAGGGTTGATGGGGCCACTGAGTTCTAAAGAGAAGGCCTTCACTTAGTTGTTATCGGTACATACTCTCTTGGATCTGTCTTCTTCCTGATACGGATATAAACTGAGCCATATTGGATTTACCCCAGCAGTGACTTTCTTCCCTTTTGTCTCTGATCTAGCTTGCATCGTCCTTTCTTCAAACTAACTGTCCCTCTCCAGCTTTTCCTTTAACTCTGTTTGTTTCGGAGGTGGCTCTCGATTCTGACCTGTAACTTTTCGGTTCAGAGGTTGCAAACTAGAGAGCTGCGACTCGATCCGTTCGGTCCGCAGAATGTTTGCCGATCTTTAAAACTCAGACTTGACACGAAGTCCCGAATCTCTTGCTTGTGAACCAAGAGTGGACAGATCCGGCAGCGGTGACTGGCCTCCCCGCCCCCCTCAGGGAACTTCCCCTTTCGGAGCTGTCACTGACCCTGCGGTTACCCCCAAGTCCCCGCTGCCCCCTGCCGAGCAGTCGCTTACATTCGTATCGCTTGTTGAATTTCCTGCGGTACCAGTGTCATCATTTGCTCTGTTGCACACCGGCTTCGTCCGTTACCTTCCTCTCCTTTAACTACCATGTAGGAGTCTTCACACTCCCCTTCACGAGTGCCCTGACGGGTGGGGGAACCAACGCACAGAGAGCCGGCTCCCAGCCTTCCTTATTCACAGAGAGGTGACAGTGACGATGGCTAGTCTGCTCTCAAGTAATCACTAGGAAGGACAATGTATTCATCATCTGGCAAGTTCTCAGTGCTGTGGAAAGCTTCTGACCATCCATCGCTTTGAATGCGGTGACTTCAAACCTGGAGCTCTGCAGTGCAGGGCGACTGACAGCAGGGGGCAGAGCCAGCCCATGGCCCTCCTGCCAGAGGGCTAGTTAGACCTTCCTTGTACCACTCCGGGCACAGCGTACGTTTCCTGACCTGTCGTTTCATGACTTAAAGTTCCATAATGGGAATCGTTTGTGTTGTGCTATTTCGTGGGTATGTTAATAACAAAGAATAATTCTTTCTAATCATAGTTCACATTTTCTATAGTAGCTGAATAAGAGATAGGTCTAAAGAAAAATGGTCTTTTAAATAACGTAGCCAAAACCAATAATGTGCTGAGCATTTATTCCTTTTGGTTTCAAAACGAGTGCCTCCCATGGGATTCGCTTTTGTTTGCAGTTGGTTTAGAATTAGTGATTCTCTATTTGTTAAATCTTTGCTCTCTGATAATAACAAACATATTTAGTGAACACCTATGAAAAGCCAAGCAGGAGAGTGTGGTGGTAAGTCCTTATGCCTTGGTTCAGAATTAGTATTTCAATCTGCACTGTCCAAAAGCGTAGCCATTTGCTCTATGTGGCTGCTGAGCACTTGAAATATGGCTAGTGTGAGAGAGAAACTGGATTTAAAAATTTCATTCGAATCAATTTAAATTTGAAAACGGACATTCAATTTAAATATTGGGCAACACTTTGGTGTGTCTGGAACAACCTAGATATAAGAGTCTACTTTTTTATTGTAAATTTTATGAAATATACATGCAGATCAAGTAGTTCCAAAGCAAATCTAGCATTTGAGAAGCTTTTAGGTATAAAATCCACACTGGATTTTGAAGACTTGTCATGAAAGAAGAATAAAACATTTAATATTTTTATATTGATTTCATGTTGAGATGATAATATATTGGGTTACATAAAATATTAATTTCACATGTTTGTCTTGTTTTAATGGGGCTCCTAAATTTTAATTTAAATTAATCTAATTTAAATTTTAAATTACATACGAGACTCGCATTAATGTTTGTTGGACAGTGCTGCTTTAGACAATCCTAACCATGGTCCTGGGACCACAAATGACTTATCATAAGCCTAAAAGAGAAATAAATTGCATATTTTTAATTTATTTCTCTTAAAAAAATCCTGTGTCAACTGTTATAACAGCCTCCTACCTGGCATCCCTTTCATCCTGTCTACCCCTGTAGGTCATCCGAATTCTTAGTTACCTCCTTGAAGTGCCAACAGGGTGGTGTAAAGCCCATACCCTCTGGTACTTTTTATTCCAAATGCTGTAGCGTCATCTGCAAGGTTCCTCAGAGCCTGGCGTCTGCTTTCCCAAGTAAGCCCTCTGCGATGCTCTCACGCACGGAAGCCGTTCCACGTCCTTTCCTACGGCTTTGCGTCTGCATCCTCCGTCTCTTTTGCGCGGAATGAGTGTTAGCCTCTCGGTGCCATCTTTGCCCATCCTTCCCCATCTCCTCCAGCAAAGTCAATATGCCCCTCTTCACTCTGCTTGGACTTTGGACCTTATGACACAGGCTTCCCGCATTTTATCTGTGTTACTCGAGGAGGCATCTGTCTCCCACGTTCGATTGTGTGATCCCAGAACGAGAGCCCTGTCTCGTTATTATTTGGGTTTGTGTTTGTATCTTCAGTACTTAGCATTTGATCGGACTCCATAACTATTTGTGAACTGAGCGATTACTGCAGTGGGAAAAGGGTTAATTCAGTGACCCCCTGCTGACCTTTCTCAGCAGAAGTGTCGGAACCATGGCGCTCCTCCACTTGGCCAAGTTACTTATTGCTTTTTAAGTACCGTGTGAGCGGAATAGAGATAATACTACCTATCTTACAGGTCACCTGTGAAGATGAAAATGAGTTAACCTCCGTGAGGTGCTTCAGTGGGTGCCTGGCGCAGGCTAAACACGCGCTAAATATTAACGATCATAATTGTCACAATGCGGTCTAAACTATTTTTCTTTTTCTCTCAGGCAACAAATCACAGGTTTTAACTGGATTTCGAAAGCCCAGTGTTACAGAAAGCAATGAAGTAGGAAGAAAAATCCAGTTCTGAGCTGTCATTGAATCTACAAGTAACGGCTTTGCAAGGAACTTCTGATTAGCAGTTTACAAACCTCACTATTTAAGAATAGAACTATAAGGCATAGCGTGAGTTTGGCCAAGATGGTTTGAATTCAGGAAAGAAAACTTGCCCTTGATGTCTAAGGATGACCTAATGGATGATGAACCAGTTACTGAGAGTGTTCAAAAACCCTGGGAAGTAGACCACTAATTCGGTGTATATAAGGAATTGTGGGAAATCTACAGATGGAGCAGGAAGAGTTGATACAAAATGCAGTTGACCAAGAACAGCGAATTAAATCTTTGTTAAGTTAATTTGCAACTCATTCTTTTTGAAAAAGCAGCTTCCCTGAGATATAATTTATATGCCCCATCCTTCACCTACATTCATTGGTTTTTAGTGTATTCACAAAGTTAGGCAATGCCACAGTCTAATTTTATTAAAAAAATTTTTAATGTTTATTTTTGAGAGAAGGAGATAGAGCGTGAGCAGGGGAGGGGCAGAGAGAGAGGGAGACACAGAATCTGAAGGAGGCTTCAGGCTCCGAGCCATCAGCACAGAGCCCGACACGGGGGTTTGAACTCACAGACCGTGAGATCGTGACCTGAGCTGAAGTTGGTGTTCAACCAACGGAGCCACCCAGGCACCCCACCACCATCTAATTTTAGAACATTTTTCCCCCAAAAAAGGAAACCCCAAACACATTAGCAATCCCTTCCACCCGCCAGCACTCCCAGCCCAAGTCCTAGGTAATCTTCAATCTCCTTTCTGTTTTGAACATTTCTTGTCAGGATGACTGGCATCTTTAACATTTTAGCCTAATGTTTTCGAGGATCAGCCGTACCGTAGGATACATCAGTAATTCATTCCTTTTTATTGCGAATAATAGTCTACTGCATGAATATAACATGTTTTGCTTGTTCACTCATCAGTGGACATTTTGGTTGTTTCCACCTTTTGGATATTTTGAATAATGCTGCTATGAACATTTATGTACAGCTTTTCGTGTCGACATGTGTTTTCAGTTCCCACGGGTGTGTACCTAGGGAAGGAATTCTTGGGTCACATGGTGACTCTCTACTTAACATTTCGAGGAACTGCCCAATTTTTCCAAAGTAGCTGTACCGTTTTATATTCTTACCAGCAATACATGAGAGTTCCGATTTCTTCTTATCTTGTTACTGTCTGTCTTTTTAAAAAATGATAGCCATCCTAGTGGGTGTGAAGTAGTATTTCACTGTGGTTTGCATTTCCCTAATTCACAATCACGTTGATTGTCCCTTCCTATGCTTATTGGCCATCTGTATATTATTCCCTTCATTCTTATGAAGCACACACCATCCCTGTGTTCATGCTATTAACAAATGTTTGTTGAGCAACTATTACGTGCCGGACTCCTCTCTAAGTGTTGAATAGGTAAGTGAGTACATCAAACAGAAACTCTAGCCCTCGTGCCACATATATTTCTAACGGACTATATAAACAATAAGAAGTTAAATATGTAGAATTTTGGTGGTGATAAGTGTGTGGGAGAAACAAGGTGGAAAAGAGGACCAGAGACCGCCGGGGTGACGCCTACAGTGCTAGAAGGCGTAGCTACCGCAGGCCTCCCCTAGAAGATGGTGTCTGAGTAAAGGTAAGAGGTGATGATCCCGGGACCCACGCGGGGTCATGGGCAAAAGCAGGCCGTGGAAACGGTGCCAACGTCTCAAGGCAGGAGGATTCGTTGGCTCATTCAAAGAGGATCAGATGTATGGCAGGAATGAAGCGAGGGAGGAGGCTGGGGACCCGTGGGAAGCTCGGAGGTGAGCATGCTGTCAGATGGCACGGGGCCTCGGAGGCCGTGATGCGGGCTTTGCCGTTCAGTCTGAGTGAGGTGGTCTCTGGAGGGTTTGTACAGAGGAGTGCCGTGACCTGACCTCTCTCTTTTTCAAAATATTTTATAATCTATAGAGGACACTAATAAATGACTAGTAGTTACACTTCTGGTCTTGAGGAAAAAATGACACTCTGAAATTTATTTTATTTGGATTAGAATATTTATGAAGAGCATAAAGCTTGGAATGCATAACATTTGGCCACGAGATACAGCCGCAGGTCACGCAGCATGAAATATGTACAACAGTGAGCAAATTCTGGAAAGAAAATACATTTGAGAGACCGTGCCTTACTTATGAGAAGGCTTTAGTAAGGTAAAGGAGCAGTAGTTTTTTATTGAGACACAAGTGACATGTTAGTTTCAGGTGTACAACATAATGATTCAATATCAGTATATGTTGTGAATTGATCACCACAATAAGTCTGGTTAGCACCCATCACTACACAGAGTTACAGATTTTTTTCTTGTGATGAGACCTTTTGAGATCTACTCTTAGCAACTTTCAAATCAACCATAATCACTATGCCGCCTGTTACATCCCCGTGACTTACTTATTTTGTGACCGGAAGTTTACACCTTTCATCGACTCCACTAATTTTGCCTACCTCCCCACACCCACCTCTGGCAACAACGAATCTGTTCTCCGGATCTACCAGGTTTTGTTTGGTTATGTTTTTATTTTTATTTTTTAAAGTTTACTTATTTTGAGAGCGACAGAGACATGGCCAGTGGGGGAGGGACAGAGAGAGAGAGGGAGACAGAGAAACCCAAGCAGGCTTGGGATATATAGATCACATTTTCTTTATCCATTGATGGACCCACGTTGCTTTCATGTCTTGGCTGTTGTAAACAATGCTGCAATGCGCATAGGGTTGCCACCTGTCCTTTCAAATTAGCGTTTTTGTTTCCTTTGGGTATTTATACCCAGAAGTACAATTGCTGGGGAATCTGGTAGTTCTATTTTTAATTTTTTGAGGAGCCTCCGTGCTGTTTACCACAGCGGCTGCCTCAGTTTACATTCCCACCAACAGTGCACATGGGTTCCTTTCTCTCCACATCCTCACCAATACTTGTTATTTCTTGTTTTCATTTTCTTGTTACGTTGAGCACATTTTCATGGACTTCTTGGTCATCTGTATGTCTTTGTTGAAAAATGTCTCTTCAGGGGCGCCGGGGTGGCTCAGTCGGTTGAGCGTCCAACTTCAGCTCAGGTCATGATCTCATGGTTCATGAGTTTGAGCCCTGCGTTGGGCTCTGTGCTGACAGCTCAGAGCCTGGAGCCTGCTTTGGATTCTGTGTCTCCCTCTCTCTCTGCCCCTCCCCTGCTCGTGCTCTGTATCTCTCTTTCTAAAAAAAAAAAAAAAAAAAAAAGTCTATTCAGATTCTCTGCCCATTTTCTAATTGATTTTTTGTTTACTATTGAGTAGTATGAGTTGTTTTTAAATGTTTATTTAGTTTTGAGGGAGACAGAGTGTGTGGGCGCGCATGTGCGTGCACGCACATGAGCAGGGGAGAGGTAGAGAAAGAGGGAGACAGAAGATTCCAAGCAGGCACTGTCAGCACAGAGCAGGGCTCGAACTCACGAACCTGAACAGTGAGATCACGACTCAGCCAAAGTCAGATGCTCAACCAACTGAGCCACCCAGGTGCCCTGTAGTAGTTTTAAAAATATGTTTTGGATATTAATCCCTTATCGGATATACAATTTGCAAATACTTTCTCTCGTTCAGTAGGCTGCCTTTTCATTTTGTTGATGGTTTTCTTTGCTGTGCAGAAGCTTTTCGGTTTGAGGTAGTCTCACTTGTTTATTTTTTTGGCTTTTGTTGCCTTTGCTTTTGAGGTCAAATTTAAGAAATTCATCACCAGCATGCCTATGGTTTCTTCTAGGGGTTTTATTGTTTCAGGTCTTACATTAAGATCTTTAATCCATGTTTTGATTTAATTTTTGCATATGATACAAAATAGTGGTCCAGTTCCATTTTTTCGTATGTGGTTGTCCAGTTTTCCCAACACCGTTTATCGAAGTGACTGTCTTCCCCATCCTATATTTTTGGCTTTTTTTTTTCTTTTGTCATAAATTAATTGACCATAGATGCATAGGTTTAGTTCTGGGCTCTGTTTTCTGTTCCATTGGACTATGTGTCTGTTTGGACGATGCTATACTGTTTTTATTACTATAGCTTTGTAATACAGTTTGGAATCAGGAGTCATGATACCTCCAGCTTTGTTCTTGTGTCTCAAGGTAGCTTTGGCTATTTGGGGTCTTCTGTGGTGCCATACAAATTTTGGAATTGTTTTTTTTTTTCTGTTTCTGTGAAAAATGCCACTGGAATTTTGTTAGAGGTTGCATTGCATCTGTAGACTGCTTTGGGAAATATGGACATTTTAACAACGTTAATTCTTCCAGTTCATGAGCATGCAATATCTTTCTATGACTTCCATCTTACCAAGATGTTCAGAGACGCCTGTGTGTGCATGCACGTGGGTGAGGGGATATTAGTTGTCACAGTAACTGGGGACCAGGGATGCTAAACATTTTTCAATACACAGTATGTCAATAGAAGGTGTGCTAGAAAACACTGGTGCAAAGAAACAGGGAGTGAGTTAAGAGACTGTCTGTGCCCACTATCCAACTAAGAAATGAGGGTGACTTGCCTCAGGCTGGGGCAGTGTGGGTGACAAGGAAGCTTGATGATTCCATACATATTTCAAAGTCGGAGTTGACAGGACTTGTTGACAGACGGAATATGAGGTCAAGACTAAGAGAAGAATGAAAGATGACCTGAGGATTTTGGGAAAAACGGAGCTGACATTCGTTGGAAGGGTACGACTGAGCGAGGGGGAGAAGAGGTGGTAGATCACAGGGGTGGCCAGCTATTTAAGTTTGAGATGGCGCCGGACATACAAGTGGACGTGGTAAGCAGGCATTTGAAAGGAGATTCTTGAGGGGGTGATTTAAATTTTGGAGTTTTATTAGGTCAAGTGATTAACAAAAGAGGGAGTTAGAGAAGCGAGAAGTTCTGGGGCCTTCTAATGTAAAAAAAGTCAGAGTGATGAGCAGGAGCCGGCCAAGGAGGCTGAGGAAAAATGTCCGGTGAGTTAGAAGGAGAAAGGGGGTAAGGTTCAAGGAGGAGGAGATCTCTAGTCACCTCTAGTTGGGTACAATGGCGGCGAGAAGAGGTGGCTGGGGCAGGGTCACGGGGAGGGGGGAGATTCCTAGTCTGGTTACTGTGTTCTTCCCCTGAAAGCACGTCCTCCCTGCTTATTACAAATATAAACTCTGGACAGAATGCAAAGACACTACCTGAGGATGTTGGAAAAATACACGACAGAAGGCAGATTGTCCCACAAGGGCCAGTTTCCTTTGTGTTTTTTTTTAAATTTTCCCCCCCCAGTGCTTTGTACTAGCTTATCAGTTCATTTCAGGAGACTAAAACTCCAATAGAAACTTCCCAGTCCTTCTGGCCCGAGGATTCAGGTAAAGGAGGCCCATGAACCGGAAAGAGAGAGGGTGTGTGTTAGCCTGGTGAGAGTGCGAGAGCAGAGCGTGTGAGCAGGGGAGGGGCAGAAAGGGAGAGAGAGAGAATCCCAAGCAGGCTCTGTGCCGTCAGCGCAGAGCCCAATGCAGGGCTCCATCCCACGAACTGTGAGATCACGACCTGAGCAGAAACCAAGAGTCAGACGCTTAACCGCTAAGCCGACTGAGCCACCTAGGCCCTCCCAGATTTACCTTCCTACCGGCATTGTTTGTGAGTCTCTGTTTTCCTGCATCCTCACTAGCGCGAATAATGAGAGAGTCCTTAATTCCTGCTGGTCTAATTGGTCTTAAATAGTATCCACCTCCTGGTGGTTTCGATTTTAACTAAATGACTAATAAGTTTGAGAATATTTGCATATGTTTATGGGCCATTCATATTTTTCTTTCCAATTAAATATGTGATATCTTTTGCTCATTTTTTTTCCTATTGGGTTGTTTATCCTCTTCTTATTAACTCATAAATTGTAACTGTTCATTCTTTGTTGGTTAAATAAGTTGCAAATGTTTAATCACAGCTTATGGCTTGTCTTTTTCATCTAGGGTGACTTCTGATGAGCGGAAGCTCTTAATGTAGTTAAAATTATTCATTATTTTCCTTTATGATTTTATGGATTTTTTGGGGGGGTATTTTAAAAATCTTTCCCTGCTTATAAGTCATAACAATATTTGCTCTTTCCACCCAGAGCTGACTCATGAATGGTGTGAGAGACACAATGTCACTTTCTTTGTATGGAGATTCAGCACCATTTATTGAATCATCTATTATTTTCCCAGAGGTTGCCTGCGTGCAGCCTCTGGCACAGATTAAGTTTCATGTACACGCACACCTCTTTCTCACTATTTTGTTCCACTGATTCATTTATCTCTTCCAGTATCAATTCCGCATCGACTTGTTATAGAAAGTAAATTACAAACTTAATTTTTGTAACTTCCTAATGGATCTCGTAGGTTAAGTTCTATTTTGTTCTCTGTTTCGGACTATGTCCAAACCGACTATGTCTCTGTTTGGACCATGTGGCTTATTCTTGGCCCTTTTCTAGAAAGGTGAACATTTGCTCTTCAAGTTTCATAGAAATTCCTGTTGGAAACTTGTTTTAAATTCCATTGAATCTGTGGATTAATCTATGGATAATTATATCATAAAACACTGAATTTTTCTATCAATGAGTATGGTATAAGGTTCCATTTATTCTGGTCTTTTTAATGTCTTTGAATAAAGTTTTATAACTTTTTCCCCTAATAGGACTTGTGCTCTATTTGTTAGATTTATTCACAAGCCCTTATTGCTATTATAAATGGTATTAACTTTTTAAAGAAAACAATTAACGTTTCTTATTGTGTAAAAATGCAGTTGAATTTCATATAATGAATTTATATTCAGCAAGCCTGCTAAACTCTTATTCTTTTTTTTTTTTTAATGTTTATTTATGAGAGAGAGAGAGACAGAGTGTGAGCAGGGGGGCAGAGACAGAGGGAGATGCAGAATCCAAAGCAGGCTTCAGGTTCTGAGCTGTCAGCACAGAGCCCGACGTGGGGCTCGAACTCACGCTATGAGATCATGCCCTGAGCTGAAGTCAGACGCTCAACCAACTGAGCCACTCAGGCACCCCTAAACTCTTATTCTAATAATTTAATTGTTTATGTGTTAGACATTTCTACCTTGACAGTCATGTCCTGTGCAAATAATCCATTTTGTTTCTTCCTTTACAGTTCTTTGATCTTTCACCTGATTTTATTCTCTTACCCTCCTGGCTGGGTGCACCGGATACTGTGAATGCGGAGTGGGAATACTAGCATTCTTGTCTTTTTCCTGATCAGTGTTTCACCGTTAGAGGTTATTTTTTTTAAAGATTCTCTTTATCTAGGTAAGCAAATTCCCTTGTGTATATTTAAAAAAAATCAATAGATATTGAATTTCTTCCTTTTTCTGCATCCATTGAGACGAGAAAGATTTTCTCCTTTAATCTGTTAGTACTAAATTGCACTTATTTATTTTCTGTTAAACTACCCTTACATTCATAGGATAAACCAAACTTGGTCATAATGTATTATCTTTTTTTTATAAAGTACCTCCTGTGTGTGTGTGTATGTGTGTGAATGTGTACATGTGTGTGTCTGTCTCTGTATCTATCTTTCCCTCCACTCTCCCCATCCCTCTCACCATTTTATTAGTCTTTCGAAGGCATAAACTGTTGATTTTGTTGTTACTCTGTATCATTATCTTTTTTTCCTATTTCATTAATTTTTGTTCTTACCCATCGTATCTTCTCTTTTCTTTGGGCTTACTCCGTTGCTCTTTTCCTAATTTCTAAAAATGGCCATTTAGCTAATTACATTTTTGGTTATTTTTCATGTCTTGTTTCCCTAACATAAACATGAGGTCTCTAAATTTTCCTCCTTGGGTCAATTCAGCATTATCCCACAACTTCTAATAATTTTCAGTTCTAATAAATTTCAAGTTCTTAATGTTCAGTTCTAAGTATTTCTTGGTCAGCATTCATTCTTGTCTCTATATTTCCAACCATTTTCTTCAAAATACACATTATTTATTTTTGCTATTAGTTTCTAACTTAGTTGAACTATGGTCATAGAACATGGTCTACACTTTTTTTGGTCTTTGATGTAGCACTTGTTCCATTTTTGTGTGTGCTTAAAAAGAATATTTATTCTCTGTTGGGTACAAGATTTCAATGCCTATTAAAAATAAAACTTTTATTTATGTCGTTTAAATCTTCTATGTTTTCGTACACTTATTTGTTTGTTTTCGGTACACTTGACCTATCGACGATGAAATGATGAGCAGTTACATAGCATTTGCTATGTACCGGGTGATATTTCAGGCTCTTTGCATTGGTTATTAGAGAATTATTTTAACCATCCTTTAAGGTGAGTACTATCATTGCCTTCATTTTACCTATGAGGAAATTGAAAGGAATTAAGTAATTTGTCCAAGATCATACAGCTAGTAAGTACCAGAGTAAGGAATCATACCTGACACTCTGGTTGCCCAGTACATACTCTTAACTGCTATATTATACTGTGTGTCAGAACTCTGGGTTTCACTGAAATCCCATATTACTGATGTATCTGTCATTTTCACACTGAAGTTCTATCAAGTTTTCATTATACACATTAGGGCTATTATGTTAGGTGATTTGAATCTTTTATCATTAGGCAGAGCCCTTTTATCTCTAGTAATATTACTATTATCTGTTTTGTCTCTTATTAACACGGTCACTCCTGTTTTGTGTCTATATTAGCATGATGTAACCTTTCAAACCTTTGGTGTCCTTATATTTTTGGCATGTCTCTTATAAATAGAATTTAGCTTAATAATTAATTTTCGTTTTCATTTTTATTGGTATATGTGTTTAAGAGTATAAATTTTATCATTATCTTTAAAAGTATCTCATAGATTCTGATACTTATTGCTTTCAATATCTCTATTCTGTAGGAATTTTGTAATTAAAACATTCCCCTTTCACGAAACTCAGAGTTGTTAAATTTTCACTGGAAGGACCTCTTAAAATATGTTTGTTCTGCAGGACTCTTTGAAGGGGAAGAAACACACACACACACTCAAGCCCCCTATCTGACTTTAATTTATTGGGTATGCTACGTTTGGTTAAGTTCATCCAATCTCCCAATAAAACATTCAGAGGCAAAAAAATTCATACACTGATCCCACCAGGACTTGGAAAGTGTCACCTCACCAGTTTCATTGGAAAAGCATAATTAAAACTTCAGCTTCATTTGTAGCCTAGCAACAAATAACACAAATATCCTTTTAGTGGTACATCCATTTGCTTCTCTTTTTAAATTGTATTTTACTTATTTTTTTTTCATCGTGATAAGTGTATGCTTTAATTCCCAT
The DNA here is from genome assembly GCA_030068075.1 of Paguma larvata. Classification (NCBI taxonomy): domain Eukaryota; kingdom Metazoa; phylum Chordata; class Mammalia; order Carnivora; family Viverridae; genus Paguma; species Paguma larvata. Next base: position 73,880,502 of record CM057839.1, on the reverse strand, counting down.
CCCCTATTTCTCCCATCTCCCCACCCACCTCCCCTCTGGTAACCCTCTGACTTATTTCACTTAGCATTCTACTCTGTAGATCCATCCATGTTGTTGCAAATCACAAGATTTCATTCTTTTTTATGGTTGAATACTATTGCATTGTATATATGTACCACATCTCGTTTTTTAAAAAAATATAATTTATTGTCAAATTGGCTTACCTACAACACCCAGTGCTCATCCCAAGTGCCCTCCTCAATGCGCATCACCTGTTTTCCCCTCTCCCCTACCCCCCATCAACCCTCAGTTTGTTCTCTGTATTTAAGAGTCTCTTATGGTTTGCCTCCCTCCCTCTCTGTTTGTAACTATTTTCCCTTCCCCCATGGTCTTCTGTTCAGTTTCTCAAAATCCACATATGAGTGAAAACATATGATATCTGTCCTTCTCTGACTGACTCATTTCACTCAGCATAATACCCTCAAGTTCCATCCACGTTGCTGCAAATGGCAGGATTTCATTCTTTCTCATTGCCAAGTAGTGTTCCATTGTGTATATAAACCACATCTTCTTTATCCACTCATCAGTTGATGGACATTTAGGCTCTTTCCATAATTTGTCTATTCTTGAAAGCGCTTTTATAAACATTGGGGTGCATGTGCCCCTGTGCATCAGCACTCCTGTATCCCTTGGGTAAATTCCTAGTAGCGCTATTTCTGGGTCATAGGGTAGTTCTAGTTTTAATTTTTTGAGAAACTCCACACTGTTTTCCAGAGCAGCTGCACCAGTTGCATTCCCACCAACAGTGCAAAAGGGTTGCCGTTTCTCCACATCCTCGCCAGCATCTACAGTTTCCTGATTTGTTCATTTTAGCCACTCTGACCAGAGTGAGGTGGTATCTCAGTGTGGTTTTGATTTGTATTTCCCTGATGATGACTGATGTTGAGCATCTTTTCATGTGTCCGTTGGCCATCTGGATGTCTTCTTTGGAGAAGTGTCTGTTCACGTCTTTGGTGCATTTCTTCACTGGATTATTTGTTTTTTGAGTGTTGAGTTTGATAAGTTCTTTATAGATTTTGGATACTAACCCTTTATCTGATAGGGCATTTGCAAATATCTTCTCCCATTCCATTGGTTGCCTTTTAGTTTTGCTAATTGTTTCCTTCGCTGTGCAGAAGCTTTTTATTTTGATGAGGTCCCAGCAGTTCATTTTTGCTTTTGTATCCCTTGCCTCTGGAGATGTGTCGAGTAAGAAGTTGCTGCGTCCGAGGTCAAAGAGGTTGTTGCCTGCTTTCTCCTCTAGGGTTTTGATGGTTTCCTGTCTCACATTTAGGTCTTTCATCCATTTCGATTTTATTTTTGTGTATGGTGTAAGAAAGTGGTCTAGTTCCATTCTTCTGCGTCTTGCTGTCCAGTTCTCCCAGCACCATTTGCTAAAGAGACTGTCTTTATTCCATTGGATACTCTTTCCTGCTTTGTCAAAAGCAGGATTAGTTGGCCATACATTTGTGGGTCCAATTCTGGGTTATCTATTCTCATCCATTGGTTTATGTGTCTGTTTTCATACCAATACCATACTGTCTTGATGATGATAGTTTCATAATAGAGGCTAAAGTCTGGGATTGTGATGCTTCCCACTTTGGTTTTTTTCTTCAATATTACTTGGCTATTCAAGGTCTTTTGTGGTTCCGTGTATTTTAGGAGTGTTTGTTCTAGCTTTGAGAAGAATGCCAGTGCAATTTTAATTGGGATTGCATCCAATGTGTAGATTGCTTTGGGTAGCATTGACATTTTAACAATATTTATTCTTCTAATCCATGAGCATGGAATGTTTTTCCATTTCTTTGTGTCTTCTTCAATTTCCTTCATAAGTTTTCGATAGTTTTCAGCTTAGAGATCTTTTACATCTTTGGTTAGGTTTATTCCTAGGTATTTTATGGTTTTTGGTGCAATTGTAAATGGGATCAGTTTCTTGATTTCTCTTTCTGTTGCTTCATTATTGGTGTATAAAAACGCAACCGATTTTTGTACATTGATTTTGTACTCTGCGACTTTGCTGAATTCATAGATCAGTTCTAGCAGTCTTTTGGTGGAGTCTTTCAGGTTTTCCATGTAGAGTATTATGTCATCTGTGAAAAGTGTAAGTTTGACTTCTTCTTTGCCAATTTTGATGCCTTTTATTTCATTTTGTTGTCTGATTGCTGATGCTAGGACTTCCAACACTATGTTAAATAGCAGTGGTGAGGGTAGATACCCCTGTTGTGTTCCTTATCTCAGGGGGAAGGCTCTCAGTTTTTCCCCATTGAGGATGATATTAGCTGTGGACTTTTCATATATGACTTTTATGATGTTTTAAGTATGTTCCTTCTATCCCAACTTTCTTGAGGGTTTTTATTAAGAAACGATGTTGTATTTTGTCAAATGTTTTTTCTGCATCTATTGGCAAGATCATATGGTTCTTATCCTTTCTTTTATTAATGTGATGTATCACATTTATTGATTTGTATCACATTGACTGATTGAACCAGCTCTGCAGCCCAGGAATGAATCCCACTTGATCATGGTGAATAATTTTTATATTCTGTTGAATTCAGTTTGCTAGTATCTTGTTGAGATTTTTTGCATCTGTGTTCATCAGGGATATTGGCCTGTAGTTCTCCTTTTTTGTGGGGGTCTCTGTCTGGTTTGGGAATTAAGGTAACGCTGGCTTCATAGAATGAGTCTGGAAGTTTTTCTTCCATCTCAATTTTTTGGAACAGCTTGAGAAAGATAGGTATTAACTCTGCTTTAAATGTCTGGTAGAATTCTCCAGGGAAGCGATCTGGTCCAGGACTCTTATTTTTGGGGAGATTTTTGAAGGCTGATTTAGTTTCTTCACCAGTTATAGGTGTGTTCAAATTTTCTATTTCTTCCAATTTGAGTTTCAGTACTGTGTGGGTGTCTAGGAATTTGTCCATTTATTCCATGTTGTCCAGTTTGTTGGCATAAAATTTTTCATAGTATTATCTAATAATTGCTTGTATTTATAAGGAATTCATTGTGATAAATCCATTTTCATTCGTGATTTTATCTATTTGGGTCCTCTCTCTTTTCTTTTTGAGAAGTCCAGGCAAGGGTTTTTCAATTTTGTTTATTTAAAAAAAAAAAACAACAAACTCTTAGTTTCATTGATCTGTTCTACTGTGTTTTTGGATTCTATATTATTTATTTCTGCTCTGAACTTTATTATTTCTCTTCTTCTGCTGGGTTTGGGGTTTCTTTGTTGTTCTGCTTCACCTTTAGGTGTGCTGCTAGATTCTGTACTTGGGATTTTTCTTGTTTCTTGAGCTAGGCCTGGACTGCAATGTATTTTCCTCTTACGACTGCCTTTACTCCTTCCCAAAGGGTTTGGATTGTTGTGTTTTCATTTTCATTTGTTTCCATACATTTTAAAATTTCTTCTTCAATTGCCTGGTTGACCCATTCATTCTCTAGTAGGGTGTTCTTTAACCTCCATGAATTTTGAGGTTTTCCAAACTTTTTCCTGTGGTTGATTTCAAGTTTCATAGTATTGTGATCTGAAAATGGGCATGGTATGATCTCAATTCTTTTATATTTATTGAGAGCTGTTTTGTGACCCAGTATTCAAACTATCTTGGAGAATGTTCCATGTGCACTCGAGAAGAATGTGTATTCTGCTGCCTTAGGATGAAAAGTTCTGAATATATCTGTCAAGTCCATCTGGTCCAGTGTATCATTCAGGGCCATTGTTTCTTTATTGATTTTCTGTCTAGATGACCTTTCCATTGCTGTAAGTGGAGTCTTCAGGTTCCCTGTAATTACCACATTCCTACCAATAAGATAGCTTATGTTTGTGATTGTTTTATATATTTGGGTGCTTCCAAATATGATGCATAAACATTTGTATTTGTTAGCTCTTCTTGATGGATAGACCCCGTAATTATGATATAATGCCCTTCTTCATCTCTTGTTACAGCCTTTAGTTTAAAATCTAGTTTATCTGATATAAGTATGGCTACTCCAGCTTTCTTTTCACTTCCAGTAGCATGATAGATGGTTCTCCATCCCTTCACTTTCAATCTGAAGGCGTCCTCAGGTCTAAAATAGGTCTCTTGTAGATAGCAAATAGATAGGTCTTCTTGTTTTTTATCCATTCTGATACCCTATGTCTTTTGATTGGAGCATTTAGTCTATTTACATTTAGTGTTATTATTGAAAGATATGGATTTAGCATCATTGTGTTATCTGTAGGTTTCATCCTTGTAATGATGTCTCTGGTCCTTTGTGGTCTTTGCAACATTCCACTCACAAAGTCCCCCTTAGTATCTCTTGTAGGACTGGTTTAGTGGTGATGAATTCATTCAGTTTTTGTTTGTTTGGGAAAACATTTCTCTCTCCTTCTATTCTGAATGACAGGCTTGCTGGATAAAGGATTCTTGGCTGCATATTTTTCCTGTTCATCACATTGAAAATTTCCTGCCACTCCTGTTGGCCTGCCAAGTTTCAGTAGATAGGTCTGCTACTATCCTTATGTGTCTACCCTTGTAGGTTAAGGCCTGTTTGTCCCTAGGTGCTTTCAGAATTCTCTGTGTTTGTATTTTGCCAGCTTCACTATCATATGTTGTGCCAAAGATCAATTCAGGCTATGTCTAAAGGGAGTTCTCTGTGCCTCTTGGATTTCAATGTCTGTTTCCTTCCCCAGATTGGGGAAGTCTCAGCTATGATTTGTTCAAGTATGCCTTCTGCCCCTTTCTCTCTCTCTTCTTCTGGAACTCCTGTGATACAGATATTGTTCCATTTCATTGAATCACTTAGTTCTCTAATTCTCCCCTAGTGATCCACAATTTTTTTCTCTCTCGTTTTCCATGATTTTATGTTCTATTTCACCTATCCTCCTCTCTGCCTCTTCAATATGCACTGTCACTGCCTCTAGTTTATTTTTCACTTCATTTACAGCATTTTTAAATTCAACATGACTATATTTTAGTTCCTTGCTCTCTGCAGCAGTAGATTCTCTGCTATCTTCTATGCTTTTTTCAAGTCCAGCGATTAATCTTACCACTATTATTCTAAATTCTTGTTCAGTTATATTGTTTATACCTGTTTTGAGCAATTCTTTATCTGTCCATTCTTCCTGGATATTCTTTTGAGGAGAATTCTTCTGTTTCTTCATTTTGGCTAGTTTTCTGCCCCTTATGTGTTTTCGAAGCTTGTTATGTGGCCTGTACCTGCGAGCACTACTATATTAAAGAGAGGTCATACACTGTCCAGGGCTTGGCCCTTTAGGAGGTGTTTTTGGAGAGTGTTACTTGCTCTCTGTTGTTGTGATTCTGGTTGCTTTATCTCCCTACTCATAGTGATGTTTTGGACCCTCTACCAGGTGTGCTTTGATTTGTTTGTTGAAGTAGCCTGGAAAGGAAAACAAACAAACAAAACACGAATAGAAAACAAACACACACACACAAACAAAACAAACCCCAAACAAAAAGCCAGAAACACCAGCTACAAGTAAACAACAAGGTAGAGGTGGTGCTGATGAAAGAGCCTCATCCCATACAAAGAGGGAAATGACAGGGGCGCAGAAAAAGAAAAAATAAAAATTGACCAGAGAAACTATACGGCTTAATCCAGAGAGATACAAAGGAAAATAAAGAAGGAGACAAGAAAAAGAAATGAAAACTCACCAGACAAAGAAACTATATGGTTTAATCCAGAGAGAGAGTAAGGAAAAGAAAGAAGGAGGTGGGGAAAAAGAAGAGACATTAAATTAACTACACGCAGAAACTATTTGACTTAATCCAGAGAGAGAAAAAGGAAAATAAAGAAAGAGGTGCAGAACATGTATCAAAAGAATGGAGTAAATATGTCTGCTTAAACAGACCAACATCCAGAGTAACAGACAGAGAGGAGGGAAGAGTTAAGAAGGAGAAAAGGAAGGAAGAATATATCCATATAACAAGAATTGTCCCAGAATTAATCCAGGCAATGCAGCAGTGCTGCTCTGGAGGAGGGGCTGTCTGGATTGTCAGTCAATCCCGCTCCAGTAGATTCACAGTTACCAGGTGTGGAGGGGCGGGGCTTGGTGTGGGCAGGTCCCACCTCCACTGTGGACCTGCCCTCTGTTCCCTGAAGCCCCCACCTTGTTGGTGATGGGGAAAAAAATGGCAACACTCCCAGTCTCTCCTCCATGGTGTCCCAAACTGCTCTGTACAAGCCTTCCTCACTGTGCCTCTGGCGCAAATGAGGCAGGTTGTCCCACTCGGTCGACTCCCGTGCCCTGCGCTTGGCTGGCATTCAAACTCACCCTCTGTGCGCCCTGGTACTTGGGGAGTGCTGCTTCGCATCCAATATATGGTCTCTGGCTATCGGGCAGTCTTTGTCTTTTGAGTGGATATAACCCCTCTTCTCATAGCACTCCAGGGAGGGGATTGCTTTCTCCTACTGTGGACTGCACCCCTGACCTAGCCACCGAGCCTGGGGCCCGGTTCCCCTCCTCCCCAGCTGCATGATCTGGGCAGCCGGCCCCAGTCCAGAGAAAGCCCCTCACTCAGTTAGAGATTGGATCTTTCTCTGTCCCGGTCTGTGTTTTTTCTCTTGTTCAGATACAGTCCTAGGTTTCCCCAGCCTCTCTTTCTCTTTCTTTTGTCTCTCCGCAGAAGAGGCTCCCTCTCCACTGTTCGTTTTATCTCTCAGTTCACAATCATGCACCTATGGCCCGTCAGGTTGTCCCAGTGGGTCCCTGGAAGCGCCTCTGTCTCTTTGCCTCCCGGACTCTTGGAGTCTTTCAGCACTTTTACTATATCATGGCACTCCCTTTTGGCTTGCAAAATTTCTGCTGTAAAATCAGCTGATAGCCTTATGGGTTTTCCCTTGTATGTAACAGTTTTCTTTCCTCTTGCTGCTTTTCCAATTCTCTCCGTATCGCCACTTTTGCCATTTTAATTACTATGTGTCTTGATGTGGATCTCCTTGGGTTGATTTCATTCTGGGCTCTCTGTGCTTCCTGGGTGTGGTCTTCCGTTTCCTTCCCCAAATTCAAGACGTTTTTAGCTATTACATCTTCAAATAAATTTTCTGTCCTCTTTTCTCTCTCTTCTCCTTCTGCAATCCCTATAATGCAAACGTTACTACGTTTTATGGTGTTGCTGTGTTTCCTATTTTCATTTTTAATTTTTTTTATCTCTCCTCTTCGGCTTGATTGCTTTCTATTACTCTGTTTTCCACGTTGCTGATCCATTCTTCTGCTTCCTCTCATCTTCTGTTCTTTCCATCTAGTGTATTTTAAATGTTATTTATTGAGTTCTTCATCCTGATTGGTTCTTTCTCATGTTTTCTCTCTCTTTGTTAAAGGTCTCATTTGAAGTCTGTCACTCTCTTTTCAAGTCCCATGAGTATCTGTATGACTATTACTCTCAAGTGTCTATCAGGTATATTACTTATCTCTGTTATTTAGCTCTCGTGTTTTTTTCATTTGGGACATATTCCTCTGTCTCCCATTTTGTCTAACTCTCTGTATCTTTTTCTTTTTCTTTTTCTTTGTGTTAGGAAAGTCAGCTATGTCCTAGAAGTAGTGTCCTGCAGTGCAACGTTCCCTGTTGAGCAGAACCTCGCATTTCAAGGGCGTCTTCTCCATGTGTTACATTCATTCTACTATTGTGACTGAGGTGTATTTGCCTTCAGTCCAGTCATTTGCAATGGCTTTCTTTGTCCAGTATGGGCAGGCTTTGGTCCCTGTGTTGTTAGTTGGCTAGTCGGGGGCCATCTTGGGCTTGAGTTGAGTCAGAGGAGGCGTTTGCTAGAGATAAGGTGGCACTGAACTGCAGGGCACTTTCCCTGTGTTGAGAAGCTTTTGTTGGCGGGCCGGGCCTGCATTCAGACCAGATGAATGCCCCTAGCCCACTGCTGGGGCTGCAGTCAGACTGGCATGTGTGGTTATCTTTTCTTCCTCCTGAGTCACTTTGAGGGTGTGCTGGTGACTGTCGGGGATGCTTGCACACTGCCAGGCTTATGGCATTGCAGGTCTGCAGACTGTGGAAGCAGGGCGTGGTGTCAGCAAGGTTTGTGCAGGTCTGCTGTGGGAGGGGACGTGGAGCTGCTTTAGAAAGCTCTTGCTGCGGAGGTAGTGAGTCCACAGGAGAAGGCAAGGGCGGAGAAAATGCCCTTATCTCTGTTATTTAGCTCTCTTGTTTTTTTTTGGGACATATTCCTTTGTCTCCCATTTTGTCTAACTCTCTGTAGAGAGAGTAGGTCTCTGTGGCCTGGAGTCAAGGTCTGGCTGGTGGGGGTGTGTCTGAAGAACATGGGGGCAGGGCACACTGTTAGCAAGTTAGGGAGTGAGTGTTGGTGCCACACTAGTTTCTGAAGGTGTCCCTGTGTCTCGGCTAAGGGGCAGTGAAGAGAAATGGTGCCTGCCAGCTCTTTTGTTCCTGGAGAAGTGGTCTAATGACCCCTGTGCCTCCAGTGCACGGTCCGGGATTAGTAAACAAATGTCCCTTCCGTATCCCCCAGCTGGTTTTCAAAATCCTGCTTCTATGTTACATCTCCATGAGGCTGTTTGTTGTGTTGTGTCTTTAAGGGTGGGGACTCAGTTTCCCCTCACCCTCCCAGCTCCCCCCGAGCCAAGCCCACTGATATTTAAAATTCCACATATTAACACCCACTGATTGTAAGAACTCAAAAAATTATGCCTCTCTGGTTTTCGGCGCCAAGTGTCTGAGGATTTCTCTTCCCCATGCGGTTCCTCATGTCTGGGGTGCGTAGTGTGACGGTCTGTTTCTTTCCTCCCTCCAGGCCTCCGGCAGCTCTCCCTCTCAGGGACAGTCACATGGGTCCATGTGACTCTGACTCTGGACCATGTCTCCTCCCTTTCTACCCTCTACCATGTGGCCTCTTCTCTAAATTTAGCCATAGAGAGTCTGTTCCACCAGTCTTCGGGCCATTCTCTGGACTAGTTACGCCGATGGGGGTGTTATCTGGTGGTATCCGTGGGACCAGGTGAGCGTAGGGTCCGTCCACTCTGACGTCTTCCTCGGAAGGCCTTTCCTGGTCTTTTAAATGAGAAAACAGTTGAACCTAGCTCTAGAAATATGTCTTTAAAACATTTAAAAACTATTTTCCATCTATGAATTTTCTCAGCGTTCTTTTTCTGGAACCCCTATTAATCAGATGAATTTTCTAATGATCTATCCTTTCTCTCTTGTTTCTCTAAATGCCTGGCAGCCGGGCGTTCTGTGCATCAGATAGGCAGGTACATCTGTATGTGTGTCAGGGTCCGGGTCCGGGTCAGGGTTTGTATCCCTTGCCTGCGAATGTATGTACATGTATGCCCGTGTGCTCGTACGAACGTGTCCCATGCACGTGAGTGGGTGTGCATGTTTGTGTAGACTGTTTGCGGTTGTTCTTTCATCCTGCCCTCCTTCACGCTCATGGCTCCGAGCTCTGAACCTTTCCTGGGTTCTGGGGGGTTGGGGGGACAGACTCTGTTCTTGACTCTGTCCCCTTCTATGCTTACCTGGACGCTGCAGCTTCTTCCAGCCTGCAGAGCCCTGTCCATGGTGTAAAAGATAATGTTCGGAAACAGGCGTAAGTTCTGCATGGGAATCTAGATAGAATAAAGGTCCACACTCTAGGTGGCATTTCCAGTGAGTGTGAAAGACATGGCTCATTCAAGCAATGGTGTGTGCCTTCCTGCTTGCCATTTAGAAAACAAAGCTAGACTCCCCGCCTTGTTCCAGAAAACAGCATACGTGTCAGATGGGATGGTAAGTCGAATGTGAGAAAGGAAACACACAAAAATACTAAACTAAATGGATCATTAAAAAAAAGTTTAACCTGGAGATAAAGAATGCTTTTTTTAAAAAAATTTTTTTAATGTTTATTTATTTTTGAGATAGAGAGAGACAGAGCATGAGTGGGGGAGGGGCAGAGAGAGAGGGAGACACAGAATCCGAAGCAGGCTCCAGGCTCCGAGCTGTCAGCACAGAGCCCGACTCGGGGCTCGAACTCACGGACTGTGAGATCATGACCTGAGCCGTAGTCGGACGCTCAACCGACTGAGCCACCCAGGCGCCCCAAGAATGCTTTTTAAAAATGTCACGAAATCCAGAAAGTTGAAGGGCAAGAATGATAAGCAAGTCGACTACCTGAACACCGAGTCTCTTGGCGTTGCATGACCTTCCTCCTCATGATCCTTTCCCGCCTTGAGTGCTAGTGGTCCTGCGACGGTCCTGTGCGGGCTAGCCCCTTCCATCCACACTCCTTTTACTGCGGGTCCGCGAGAGCTGGGCTGCTGACCACACCTTGGCTACTCGGACTCTGAGAAGTGTGAATCTGGAGCCAGGGTTCCTGGGGTCCAAAGCGGAGCCCTTCCCAAGGCTCCGGTGCTCCCGTTTGCCTGCGGTTATGTGAGGGCCCATGTCCTTTCACGAATTCTGTATCCATTTGGGGCGCCTGGGCTGCTCAGTCCATTCAGCACCCGGCTGGTGATCACACCGCAGCTCACGGTTCATGAGTTCTAGCCCCACGCTGGGCTCCAGCTGGCAGTGCGGAGCCTGCCTGGGATTCCTTCTCTCCTCTCTCTCTGCCCCGCCCCCTCCACTCTCTCTTTCAAAATAAATAAATAAACATTAAAAAAATTCTATTTCTGCTTAAGTTAGCCAGAGTCAATGTTTATGGCGTATTCTCAGAGAACTCCAACAAATGGAGAGCTGGATGGGGGGGGGGGGAGGACAGCCTTGCCTCCCTCCTCCCCACTCCTCCCATAAAACATTCTAAACCAGTTGAAGAAAAAAATAACCAAATGGGAAAATATTTATGTAAGAATAAATAAAGATAAATAAAGACCAGCGACAGCCAATTCACAAAATGAAAATACTACCAATAAATACATGGGAAGATGTTTAGTCTTTCTAATAAGCAAAGCTCTGCAAACTTAAACAAAATCAAGTATTTAACATCTATTAATAGGTTTTCCTGGTGGCCGAGTAAGCCACAGGCTAGATTTCCCACGGCATAGTTGATTTTTCTTTCTTTCTTTCTAGTTTATTTATTTAAGTAGGCTCCTCCCCCAGCGTGAGGCTTGAACTCACGACCCTGAGATCAAGAGTCGATGCTCTATCAACTGAGCCAGCCGGGTGCCCCTCAAGGTAATCTTTTCCGAAGTGCAAATCTCCAGGTCCTTACCTTTCTGGATATTTGGTTCTGTTTCCCGACGCCTCGGCCACTGGCCGGCTGCGGGCCTTCCTCTAGTGTCTAAGCTGTGACACGCCGCGCCGAGCAGAGAGAGCTGCCGACCCGCTGGCCCGAGGTGGGGCCGCTGTGGAGCCAGGTTCACCTGAGGATCCCCGCGCTCGGCCAGCCGCGGCCCTGCCGCCTGGTCCCACCCCCTCCGAACACCCCGACCAGGCCGCGTATCGGAGCCGCGGCCGCCGCCCGGTGCTGCCGGCTTGGCTCTCTACCTGGCGCTCTCCCGGAGCCCCGCGCACCTCTGTAAAATCGCCGGCCCTGCAGGGGTGGGGGGGCACGGGGAAGGAAGGGGTGGGAGCTGTGTGCGATGGCGGGTGCGCGTCTAAGGTGCAAGTGCGGGTGACTGGGGGGCGACGAGGAAAGCGAAGGAGGAAGCGGAGCCCCGGGGTCATGCCGGCGGTAGGGGTGGGCGAGCGGAGGAGGTGACGGGGGCGGGCGAGGGCGTCGGAACACGCCCCCGCCAGAGGGCGCCAGGAGGGGCGTGGGCACGCGCAGCGGGGGGAGGTGCGCGCCGCGGGCAGGTGTGGGCGTGGCGGCAGGGGCGCAGGGGCGGGGCGGGAGGAAGGGAAAGGGCTCGGCCCCTTCCCCCTCCTGCGGTTTCTCTCGCCTCTCCCTCCTCCTCTCCGCGCACCCTGTCCTCTCGGGGCTCAGGACACGCGTCGAGGACCCCGGGCCCGGTCACCCCCTCGGAACCCCGTGGGCCGTTTCTGGGAGGACCGCCGCGTCCCGTGGCTGAGGGGTGCTGGCTCCCGGGCGTTCACAATGGTCCCCCGCGCTCGGGGGCCGGATTCTGCGTTCCGTGCGTAAGACGCGAGGCGGTATTTACTAGGCGTATTGGGTGGACTGGGTGTCCGCAGCGAAGTCACACAGGAAACGCTGTCCCTGGCCGTCTGCTAGGACGCACGCCGGCGAGTCCTCCAGGTGCTGTGCGCACAGTGCTCCTCCATCATCACAGCTGCGGGGCGCGGCGGAGCCGCAGCGCCGGACACCTCTGGCTGAGGCCACCTGCCACTCCCGACCTTCCCGGACCCCGCGGGCTCCCCGTTGTCCCGGTCCCAGCTTTCCTGCCTGGCTCCCGTCTGGGGCAGGCCTGCAGAGAGCTGGCCCCTCTCCCTCCCGACGGGGCGGTGGCTTGGGCTGGCCTGAGTGCACTTTTGTTCCTCTGCCAAAATGCAACCGAAAGCATTCTGGTTGTTAAAAGATGCAGAAAACGTTCATCTATCTTTGCTGCTCCTGCTAAACTCAGGGCAAGAAAGTAGAAAACAGCAAGGAAAAAAAAAATGTTTAATATGATGTGGACATTAATCTTTTCTTTAATTTTTTTTAACATTTATTTATTTTTGAGAGACAGTGAGCAGGGGAAGGGCAGAGAAAGAGGCAGACACAGAATCCGAAGCAGGCTCCAGGCTCTGAGCTGTCCCAGCGTGGGGCTCGAACTCACAGACCATAAGATCATAACCTGAGCCAGTTAAGTTGGCTGCTTAACCGACCTAGCCACCCAGGTGCCCCTGGACATTAATCTTTCTAAAGGATCTTTAGTCCATAGAAGTGATAAAGCAGATAGCAAACCAAATATTATGTTAACTTCTCAAAATGTTCTCTTCGAGTTCCGCTCATGCAAGTAACTCTCCAATATTTAGGAGTCAGTGTGCCAAAAGGGTATTTCCGGGCTTTGATCATGTCGGTGAGGTTCGTCGTGTTGTACATGTATTGATACTGACTTCTTTTTCATTGCTAAACAGTATTCCAGGAAAGGATATACCACCTTTTATTTATCCATCCAGCGGTGGGTGGACATTTGGGTCAGTTTCCATCCGGGGCTATTATGAATTACATTTGTGTACAAGTTTTTGTGTGGATAGATGTTTTCATTTTTCTTACTGGATTTCTAGGAGCAAAATTGCTGGGTTTACAGGGAGAGTTTAACTTTTTTTTTAAGTTTATTTATTTTGAGAGAGAGTACCAGTGTGAGTGGGGGAGGAGCAGAGAGAGAGAGGGAGAGGGAGAATCCCAAGCAGGCTCTGCACTGTCAGTGGGCAGCCCAATTCGGAGCTTGATCTCGTGAACCATGAGATCATGACTGGAGCTGAAATCAGGAGGCGGACATTAACCGACTGAGGCACTCGGGAGCCCCATGCTTAACTTTTTAAGAAACTGCTCAAGGTATTGCCCTCTGGTTTTTCCTACTCGGAATCACCTTTTCACCCGGAGAGAAAGCACGGTTTCCAGGGGACTTAGCGTCATTGGTCAGCATGGTTCCTCAGGCCACTCCTGGGGTAGGAGGCGTGGTCTAGGATACGGTTAGCTCTCCCCCTCCAAATCACTTGCAGTGGAGAGGCAGCAGGTCATAAAAGATAACAAAGTGACATATGTTCATCCAATGAACTCCAGAATTTAGTAAGTTACGAGTTTTAAGCGTATTGTAGAGGAGAGGGCATGCGTTCAAAGCTGTCATTACCGTTGGTAGTCTTCGGCCAGCAGCCGTGGAAGAAAATATAGATTCTTGATCAAAGTCTTTCATTCTGTTCATATAAAACTTATGCTTTGGGTTTGTGTTATTATGACTGTCTAGAAACACTTTTTTTCCCCTTTTTCCTTTTTTTTTTTTTTTTGTAACTTCTAGTCCTCCGTCGAAAGACCAGGTTGGAGGGTACGAGAATTATGGATGGGGCCACTAGACACGGAATTGGCGAAAGCTCGAGTACCACCTATCTATGCCATCTTGGGTAAACTATAGAACCCTCCTAACCCTGAGTGTTCTCATCCTCAAAGTAAGGAGAATCGCGTCTTTACCTTTTTGTATCATTTTGAAAATTAAATGAGGAAACGCAAGTCAAGCATTTAGCTCATTGCCTGGTGCAGAGTAAGCACTTAAAAGTGCCAGCTATTTTTATCGCGATTATGAAACTAGCTTATCTGCTTTCGCACTTGTTCAATTGCCACCAAGCTGCTGTGTCGGCTGTTGAATTCCCCAAGACTCGCCAGCTGTGTTGCGTTTCCTGGAGAGGTGCCTTGCTCTGTTACTAAGACGTCCCTCCCCTCTGGTCCCCCAGTTCGGCTTGGCAACCAACACTTGCTGTGATCACTCTGCCGTCCATCCTCCGCAACTGAAATGGTAGCAACAACTTTAGACTCATAGACTCACTGTCTTCCTACACTTCATTTAAGGAAACCCTTTTCCTTATTGTAAAATTGTAAGACATTTGAAACAGTATAAGATGGAAATGGAAATCACCATCCTGGAATGATTAATTACAGTTAACATTTTAATACCTCTCTCCTTAGATATGGATACATACACACACACACACACACATACACAATTCATATATATATGTATATTAAAAATAGGGGGCACCGGGGTGGCTCAGATGGTTGAGTGTCCGACTCTTGATCTCAGCTCAGGTCTTGAGCTCAAGGTTCTGAGTTCAAGTCCCACACTGGGGTTTGCACTGGGTGTGGAGCCTACATAAAAAAAAAAAAAATAGGTGCACCTGGGTGGCTTAGTCGTTAAGCATCTGACTTCAGCTCAGGTCATGATCTCACGGCTCTGAGTTCAAGCCCCACGTCGGGCCCTGTGCTGACAGCCCACAGCCTGGAGCCTGCTTCAGATTCTCTGTCTCCCTCTCTTTCTGCCTTCCCCTGCTCATGCTCTCTCTCTCTCTCTCTTGAAAATAAACATAAGCAAAAGTTAAAAAAATAGATCACTACATACAGTTTTACGTTTCCCTTTTGTTCATTTAACACTGTATTATAATTTCCCAAGCCATTACACATTCTTCAAAAACTGTATTTTTAAAGAGACTCGGTGTTTTAAAAAAGAATTTTAACTTACTTGCTCATGCTTCTAGGTTTCTGCTATTATAAAACATGAGTATCCTAGTGCAAGCGTTTAAATATTAATATTTTAAAAGTTGAGGTAAGTTACAGTGAAACACATAGATCTTAACTGTACAGTTTGATGAGTTTTGAACAAGGCACACACCCAATATCCATTCCTTTATATCTATAAAAAAAATTAAACCTATCATCCCAGGAAGTTCCCTTGAGGACACTCTACAACCTGATCCTTAGAGGGTTTTTGTTTTTGTTTTTTGCCTTTTATTAAATTTCATTTAAAGAGAATTGATAAAATTTCCTACCGATGATTCATAGGTCCATTTACTAGATCAGGTAGGCTTCTATTCAGCAACTCATGAATCCGGGAGCATTCCCTCCAGCAGCTAGAAAACACTTTAAGAAGCTGTACGAGGCAGGAGATTGTTTTTTTTTTATCGAGGTATAATTGGTATAAAACATTATATTAGTTTCAGGTGTACAACGTGACGATTCGATATTTGCACAGATTGTGAAATGACCAGAAGGGGTCTTGTTAACGTCCGTCACCACACACAGTTACAAATATTTTTTTCTTTAAGATTTATTCTTTTAACAACTTTCAAATATGCAATATGATATTAACTATAGTCACCGTGTTGTACGTTACATCCCCAGGACTTACTTTGTAACCGGAAGTTTGTACCTTTCGACCCCCTCCACACATTCCACTACTCATGGGGCTCCTGTCTTGGGCAGATACGTAGAATTTCTGGGTCATAGGGAAGGTGTATATGTAACCTGTGTAGGAAGTTACGGGTTTTCAATGCGGTTCTAACATTGTACCCTCCCACCAGCAAGGATCACCACTTCTACAGTATTTGTTAATATTGATTTCTAAGCATCCTGGTGTGTAGCGGAATGTCTTTGTGTTTTAATTTGCATTTTCCCAGGGCGCCTGGGTGGCTCAGTCGGTTAAGCACCGACCTTGGCCCAGGTCATGATTTCACGGTTTGTGAGTTCGAGCCCCACGTTGGGCTCTGTGCTGACAGCTCAGATTCTGTGTCTCCCTCTTTCTCTGCCCCTCCCCTGCTCACACTCTGTCAGAAGTAAATAAACATTAAAAAATTTTTGCATTTTCCCGATCATTAACAAATTAGATTGTCTTGTTAGTATTGAGTTGTAGGAGTTACTCATATATTCTAGAAACAGGTCCTTTGCCAGACGTCTGTGTTTTCTCCTGGTCTGTGGCTTGCCTATTTAATTTCTCGGTGTTTTTTTTTTTTGATGAACGTAAATTTTGTTTTTGATGAGGTCTGATTTGTAAGTTTTTTCTTTTATGGTGCTTTCCAGGTCTTGTGTAAGAAATATTTTCTCCTGTGTTTTCTTCTAGAAGCAGTATGTGGTTAGTATTTTTTCATTTAAGTTTAGGATCCATTTTGAGTTAACTATTGTGTATGATTAAGGGATCAAGGCTTATTTTTTTCCCACATGAACATCAAGTTGTTTTAGCACTATTTATCAAAAAGACTTTATCTTCCCTATTGAATTGTGTTGGTGACCTTGTCAAAATTATTTAATGATACGTACATATTTCTGGACTCTGTTCTGTTTCAGTGATCTGTCTATATTCATGTGTCTACACTACACTGTCTTTTTTTTTTTTTGAGACAGAGACAGAGCATGAGTGGGGGAGGGGCAGAGAGAGAGAGGGAGACACAGAATCTGAAGCAGGCTCCAGGCTGTCAACACAGAGCCTGATGCGGGGCTCGAACTCACAGACCACGAGATCATGACCTGAGCCGAAGTCGGACGCTCAACCGACTGAGCCACCCAGGCGCCCCTACACTACACTGTCTTGATCAGTATCAGTACTACAATAAGACTTGAGATCAGGTAGCGTTAAGTCCTTCGATTTTGTTCTTTGAGTCCCTTGTTTTCAGTGTGAAGGTCTTGCACATCTTTCATTAATTTTTCCATATACATTTTATGATTTTGGTGCCATTATATTTTATGAAAATGAATTCGCTGCTAGTTTTGATAGATCATATTTCCCAAAATGGCTGCAACAGTGTTTCCAATCCTTCTGTTCTACTGGAATCTTGCCTCTTTTCCGTCAAGAGCTAGAGTCTGTTTCCTCTCCGCTGGAGCTGACTGGGCCTTTTTGACTCCTTAACAGGTTATGGTGGGAGTACTGCGGCATGATCTCCAAAGCTAGGTTAGGAAAGGTGACGGAGACTGGCTCTGTCTCCTGGGACTCTTGGAAGCCAGCCGCCATGCTGTGAGGAAGCCTCGGCTACCTGGAGGGGACATGTTGAAGTAGACCAGATGATGGACCCAGCTGAAAGTCCAGCTGCAGGCAGCATCACAGGCCAGACCCCCAGTGCTGAGGAGTAATTGGTGGGGAGGAGGTCTGGGACACTTGTCCCTTTGGTCATCGGGAAGATATTGACCGTCCTACTGAATATTTCTTCTCCTATGTCCAATTTGGGACAGTGCTAAAAACAATGTGCAAACCTTAGAGGAATTTGGAGTCATCAGAATGTGTTTACAGAATGCTGACTAAGACTGCCTTAGAAGAATCAAGTGTTCTATTCAATCGTCTTCTTTCCTGGATCTTTTGCCCAATACTTACTGGGGTTGCTTTTCAGCCTGTTTGTAAATAACAACAGGGCAAGAGGAAAGAGGCCTTATGAAGAAAGCCTAAAAGGAAATTGGTCTGGGGACAGAGGGAAAGGAAAGTGGTTAGGGATTAGTAGTGGCTTCCACTCCGTCTATATTGTTCCTTAAATTGGGGAGGAGGTACACCCATGAACACCATATGTGTATCTGTATCTTTTTATTTTTATTTATTTTTTAATGTTGAGGAGACAGAGTGGGGGGGGGAGGGGCAGAGAGAGAGAGAGGGAGACACAGAATCCAAAGCAGGCTCCAGGCTCTGAGCTGTCGGCACAGAGCCCGATGTGGGGCTCGAACTCACGAACCGTGAGATCATGATCCAAACCAAAGTCAGCTGCTTAACAACTGAGCCATCCAGGCGCCCCTATCTATATGTTTTTATGTGGTATACATATGCCATTTCCTTTTAAAAAATGTTTACCTATGTGCAGACATTTGTACACATATGATATACATATCTATGTATACATGTACGAACATTTTTTTCATGTGTAAATATTTTAAAAGGAAATGGGGTTTTAGTTTGAGGAAAGGGACTTAAGAAATGGCTTAAGGTCTTCATTTGGATGAAAGAACTTCAGAAAAATGCAAGCTGGTTGTTCTCTAGAACCACGAAGGTTAAGCAAGAATGGGCTGAAGATAAAATAGAATTTTAGGCGGTCGTAGGAAGAACTGCTTGGAAACCCTCGTTCTTGAGCACTGGAGTGCGCTGCCCAGAGAAGTTGTGCAGATTTCGTTCCTTGGAAAACAGGGCCCCCCCTTCTGCAGTCACACCGTGAGAGGGTGGGTACTGTCTCCGGGAGACTAAGTCTGTCATTGGCCCATCTCCCTGCTTAGGGAAGGGTCACAGAACAAAGGATGGAGACAGCTGACTCTCAGGACGGAAAACTCGAATCCCCTTTTCCCTTCATGCCATCCCTGAGGACAGAGAGGGCTGCTCGGACTTAGCTCCGTGGTATTTCTCAACCTACAGTGCTAGGAGCTTGGTGTGTCCTTCTTGGGCTATTTTTTAGAGATTTTTGTTCTTCCGCACGCTGCTTCGTCACCTGACTTGTGAATGCCTGGGTGGTGACTCTAGAAAACTGAGGCAAACGCTCTTTCTTGACAAGCCTTTGCTTCTATGGCGTAGACGCAAAATACATTCCTCTATTGTAGAGATACAGTTCCCGGTTACTCTCTGGTTTGCACTGGCTCCTCTTTTTTGCAAGCTTTTTGGTTCTGGCCTCTGACAAGGGTAAAAGCATTTCTCCGAGAGGTCCAGCACACGTTATGGAATGATCCATGGATTCTAAGCCTAGTAATAAACACTGGTCAGCGGCTAGCTTCTGTCCTTTGTGCAGGTGTGTCTTTAAAAGACCTCAAAGATTAAGACTTAGGTCTGGATTCTCTCTCGGGAAAGTGCCAGCCAGCCAGGTCAGGGAGATGAGCCATGGCAGTCAATGAGATAACACAGGCTCCTGGCCCCTCCGCGGTCGTCTTCACAGCGGGCCAACTGAACCATCTCAAGTTGTCAGGGCGGATTTGGTGATCACAAGATAAATACCGAAGAAACAGCAGCACTCCGGCCATTTCGTGATAGGGATACAGGAAATCAGGGGACGGCATTGGGTCAGTCTGTGGGTGGTCAAGGCAAGGGTCTCTAATCAACATACTCAGCTTCTTAAAAATGAGAAAGAACGTCTGTCTGCTCTTTCTTGTCCTACCTGGTCATGGGGAGAGAATTTTTCATCTTAAAATTCGGGCTTGAAAGAGCCCTATTTTTCACCCGGGTTCTCTTCAGTTCTGCTTAGGCTCTCAAGGGGTTGATTGTTCTTGACAGGAAATCGGATCCTTACGGACAAGGATTTTGATAAACTCACTGCTGGGGATGAAGTAGCTTCACGATCACCCTCAGCAGCTAAGAGGACCCACTGAGAAAACGTCATCCGCCTGGAAGTTCAGCTCCACACTGAAAATTCTCTCCTTCCTCAATATCATGCTGAAGACTCACGCTTCTCAGAAACCCTTTGGGTTTTGTTTTTGTTGTTGTTGTTGTTTTGAGGGCCCAGAATAGGCAGGCAGGGAATCCTACCTGCAGCTAGTTGCCAGTCTACTGTCCATCCCTTCTGCCGTTTTTCTGGGAAAATAGCAGCACAGAGGCTAGCCGGGAGGAGCTGGAGGGGAGGCACAGATTTTTCTCACGGGGCACTGCTTCTTTCTGCTGAACTCCGTTTTTCTCCTGGCCAGTCCCCGATATTTACGTTAAATTTGGGGTAATGATCCCATTAATACATGCAAGGTCAGACTCTTCGAATCATTTTTCTCTCTGCACTCTGAGGTCAGAACTTCATCAGATATTCAAGAGATTCAGCTTTTTTTCCCTCTTTATGGAACTGTGCCCAGAAGGACCAAGTGCGGTTTAGACACTGAGTTGTAAAAACAATTAAAAAAATGGATCAGAGTGACCTTGGACAAGTCACCTCCCCTCCCACTGATTTTGTTCCCGATGGAAGGTGTGTGGGGGTGTGTTTGTAGGGTGTGGTGTGAGCTAAGTATTCCTAGGGGCTTCTTACAGTTTTAACATGCCACTAATTGGAAATCTAGACAGGCTGGGGGTTCGGAGTCCGGAGACCCAGGTTTTCTTTCTTCTAGACCCTACACCTTAGAAATACCTGCTCTTTGAAGCAGAACCCACCAAAATGGACACAGAACCGAAACCGAGATTAGGAAGGAAGGTCAGGAGTCCTGAACGATTCACACGGGACAAGTGCAGCCCATAACAAGAGACAGGTAAGCGAGGTAGCAGACAGAGAGACAGACAGACAACGGTACCCTGAGGCGCACCCGTCCCCTGGCAGAGCCCCCTAGAGCACCGCTCCACGCCCCCTACCCGTCCCTTCGCCGCCGCCCAAGAGCCCCCCGTGCCGCGGAACGTTCCAGACTCTTCCCGGCTGCGGCCCGCTCCTCCTCCCGCCGGGCTCCCCGCCGCAGGGCGGGACCCCTCCCCCGCCGCCGCCGCCGCAGCCGCCCGGCCAGCAAGGCCCGCAGCCGCGGCGTTCGCGGGCGCTGCGGCATTGGCCGGCGGCTGCGGCACCCGGACGGCGCAGCCGCCTCCTCCTCCTCCTCCTCCTCCTCCTCTGCTTCCTCCTCCTCCTCCGGCGGCGGCGGCCCCGCAGTCCGGCCGGGAGCGCGCCCATCCATGGCCCTCGGGCCGCCGGCCCAGCGCCCAGCCGAGCGCGCAGCCTCCGCCGCCCGCTCGGGGCCGCGTAGCCCCTGAGCGGGGCGCGATGCCGAACGCCTCCGGTCGGGACCGGGCGCTGAAGATGTCCCTGCCCCGAAGGTCGCGGATCCGCTCGTCCGTTGGTGAGCGGGGAGGGGCGCGCGGAGGGGGAGGGTCGGCGGGGCGGGGGCGCGCCGTGGGGAACCGCCGCCCCGCCCTGCGCCCGCCTCCCTCCGCAGGGGCCCGCCCGTGGCCCGCGCTGCCCGCACCGGGGGGCGGGGGTGGGGGTGGGGCGCCGCGCACCTGCGCAGCCCCCACCTGGGAGGGGGGACGGGGGGGCGGGGCGCCCCGCACCTGCGCAGCACGCCGGGCGAGGGGCGAGGGCGTCGGAGACCCCACTCCGCCCGCGGGGGCCGGGGTGCGTGTGCGCGCGTTTGGTGTGTGCGCGTGCGCGCCGCCGCGCGCATGCCCGGCCGCCCCTGGCCGGGTGGGCGCGGGGACCATCTGGCGGCTGCGGCCGGCCTCGCCCTGCGCGGGGTTTGCTGTCGGGCCCCAGGGAGCCTCAGGGTCCCACGAACGTTTGTCGCTACTTGGGCCCCGAGGACTCGCGCGCGCACCTGGCGGCGACGCACTAGCTGTCGACCACCCGCACGGCCACCGCACGCCCCCCGCTGCAGTCGGGCGCCCGGGCGTTGGGGCGCCTAATCCTCTAAACCCAACACCGCGGGGCTGCAAACCCAGCCCCCCCTGCCCCTCCCGTCTAGACGCTCGCAGTGCGTGTCTAATAGAATATATTTAGAAACCCAAGTCGCGTTGAGCTGGATGTTATGTGATTATGATACGTGATGGGTCACCTAGACCCCCCCGTAGGGAGAAGTTTCTTACCATTTCGGGGCTCCCTGCAAGGTCGTAGGTAGATCTTTGATTGGAGGAAGAGAAAGGGCTTGCAGTTTGGGCCGGGGGGGGCGTTTGTAATTTTGTGTGCAGTTTTTGTCGTTTGTTTTGAGAAAATAGGCGTATGGAAATAAATGACTTTCCTATTTCTCTCGTTGCGTCCTGTGAGCTGGAAGCCGCAGACCGGTGTTTCCTAGTTCTGTCCGGGCGCCTTCAGATTCGTTCGAGAAGCCCGGTGTGAGAGGACCGCGGGCCGAAGGCCGAGACTAGACAGGGCTGAGTGCGGACTTGAAGCGGGGAGGCGCCCGGGGAGGGGACAGCGCTAATCCAGGTGCCAGATGGTACCTGTGACGGTGCTAAGGCGGAACGGGGGGTGGGGTGGGGCGGGAGGGAGAGGCGGGGAGAGTGGGCATGTCCGCCCGCCGTATGTTTGAAGCTAGAGCCAATAGCATTTGTTCGTGATTTGGATGTGAGGTTTCAGTTAAAGGAGCATCAGAGGTGGCTGGGAGGAGAAAGAAAGTGCAAGGAGGTGCCTCGGCGTGACGGTGCGGTTGCAGAGCCCCGCCCTTGCACGAGGCCTGCATTGGCTTTGAAGCTGTGTTGTTGCTGTCTTGGAGGCCTTAATAATATTTGGATGAGGGGGCTGCGTTTTTTTCAATTTGCAGTGGGCCCTGCAAATTATGTCACCTGGGCGTATAGATGTGGCCCAGAGGGAAAGGTCCTTGGACAGAGTCCTAGGTGTGGTGCCATTTCAAGGTCAGGGAGGGTAGGGCAACAGCCAAGGGGCTGAGAGCATGGCCATCGAGGTCCGAGGAGAAGCCCAGAGGGGTCCTCTGAGGCTCAGTGAGCCAGGAGTGCCTAGCTGTGCCCAGTGTCCCCGGGAGCTCAGGACCACCGGAGAAGAGTCCAACGTGGAGGGCATGGGTGACTCTGCAAAGAACGGTTTTTGTGTGAGCGACAGCCAGAACGTCTATAGGTGTTCTATCAGAGAGAGACTTTATTTCTTTATTTTTTTTTAACGTTTATTTATTTTTGAGAGACATAGAGACAGAGCACGAGCAGGGGAAGGGCAGAGAGAGAGGGAGACACAGAAACTGAAGCAGTTTCCAGGCTCTGATGATGAGCCATCAGCACAGAGCCCGATGCGGGGCTCGAACTCACAGACCGTGAGATCATGACCTGAGCTGAAGTTGGCCGCTCAACCAACTGAGCCACCCAGGCGCCCCTCAGAGAGAGACTTAAGAGGAGATACTGGAAACAGCAAGTCTAGAAAACTCGTGGCTGAACTTTGTAGCAAAGGGGGAGAGGGCAATCAGCATGGAGGGGTAGGTTGGGAGTGGGGTGGAGGGGGGGAGCCGTGAGTTCCAGAGAAGCTGTTTTATTTTAAGACTCGTATTAACAGTCCTACAGTTGATGGTGTGAATGTCAAAGTCAGAGTTTTCAGGGAGAAGGGAGGGGCAGTGATCTGAGATCAAGAACGACCCTTGATCAGGGTCAAGCCAGAGTAACATATTAAGACAAGAAAGTCCAGAGGTGGGCAAGATGGGGCATTTGCCGACGGAAGGTGGCAAGTTCCAGAAGGTGGGAGGATGGAGTCTCTGTGAAGAATTTGCATATGGTGTGAGGAGGAAGGGGGGCCTGAATCGTGTGGGCTCCGCGGGGACGCTCCTGTCAACGAGGGTAAATGATGGGCTGGGTGATGACCAGGACAGACGCAAGTGCTGGGTGTCGGGGGAGCTGGAAGGGGATGGCCGGTCCGTGCCGGAGGGTTGGCCCAGGAGAGTCCTGAGCTGTGAAGCCACTTTCCAGTTGACAGAGGTGTGCCTCCACGAGGGGGACAGTGCCATCTGCAAAACTGGCGCCTTCATCACCCATTCTGCAGGAATGTCTTGACTCGCTTAGGTCCTTTACTCCTTTGTGTGTATTCAAAGAACCTTTTCTTTCTTTTTTTAAATAAGTCTTTTACTCGCTTAGGTCCTTTACTCCTTCGTGTGTATTCAAAGAACCTTTTCTTTCTTTTTTTAAATAAGTCTTTTTTTTTTTTTTAATGTTTATATATTTTGAGAGAGACAGAGAGAGAGGCAGAGCGTGAGCTGGCGGAGGGCAAGGTAGAGAGGGAAACACGGAATCTGAAGCAGGCTCCAGGCTCTGAGCTGTCGGCACAGAGCCCGACGTGGGGCTCGAACTCACCAACTGGGAGATCATGACCTGAGCCAAAGTTGGACCCTTAACCCACTGAGCCACCCAGGCGCCCCCAGAGAACCTTTTCTAAAATGAAATGAAACAAAACAACATCCTGTTAGAATTTGGGTTAAATTTGCATGACTTTATAGATCAATCTGGAGTAAGTAGACATTTAAAAAATGTTGTCCCTTTAACCATAAACATGGTATATTGCTCATCATTTATATATGTCTTCTTTTATGTCTTTTGTTAAAGTATTGTAGTTCTCTCCATATATTTCTATGCATTTTAAAAGGTATATTGCAAGATTCTTCTGTTACTAGACGAAGTGGGGTTATTCAAAAATTACATTTTTAGTTGGTTGTTGCTGATGTCTCAGAAAACTCTTGAATTTTTATGTTAACTGTGTATCAACAACCTAGTGAGCCTTCGTAAATTTTGGAAGTTTAGGATTGTTTTAGGTTTTTGTGTGTAGACATCATCTGCCAATATTAATTTCATTTCTTCCTTCAAAATTGTTATCACCCCTATCTTTTTCTTATTTGGTTAGATTCGTTAGTACTGACAGTAAAAGTTTGACCGGAAGGGCCATTCTTGCTCTGCTCTTCGAACATTAATGCTTCCGGAATTCCCTGTTGAGGAGTCGGTAGCCGTCCCGTGTGGCTCTGAGGAAGCAGTCCGCGCTTCCTACCCAGCACTTCATTTACGGCGGAGGCGGCTTTATTGTGCATTTGAAGATAATCGTAAGTGGCCAGCAAGCTGCCTGAAGATGAGTGGATGGTCGTGAGGTCTTTCCCTTTCCTCTCTCCTGCCTGGATCTTCGTGTTCATTAAGAGTGAATCGTAGCCCACGTTTCAGAATGGCCTTAATAAAAAAATAGTGACATAGCAAATCCCAGCGAGGACGCAGAGAAACTGGATCCCTCCTCCATTGTTGCTGGGGATGCAGAATGGCACAGCGGCTCAGGAAGAAGCTTTAGCAGTTCCTTTTCTTTCTTTCCTGTTTTCAATCCAAGCGTAGCTGACACGCTGAGTTACGTTAGGTTCAGGCATAGAACATGTCTCTGTGTTGGGCCGTGCTCCCCGCAGCGTGGCTACCCACTGTCACCGTTCGGCTCCTATCCACTCGGCTCCCTATGCCACACCTCTCACCCCCTGACTCATTCATACGGAGTTTAGGAAGCCTCTGCCTCCCACTCTCCATCCATTTTGTCCATCTCCCACTCTCTGCTCTGGCCGCCCCCCGTTCCTTCTCTGGATCCGTGGGTCTGTTTCTGCTGTTTCTGTTTGTTGGTTCCTTTTGTTTTTTTAGATTCCACAGATAGGGGGAATATGGTATCTGTCTTTGACCGCTTTCGCTTAGCATAATACCCTCTAGATTGGGCCGTGTTAGCAAATGGCAAGATTTCATTCATTCTATGGCTGGGTATTTCTCCATTTGATATTTATACCACGTCTTTCTCCATTTCAGCGATCAGTGCGCAATCATCAATGGACGGTTCGGTTGCTTCCATTTCTTGGCCATTGTAAATAATGCTGCAGTGGACACCGGGATACTTACATCTTGTTGACTTAATGTGTTTCTTTTCTTTGGCTAAATACCCAGTAGTGGAATTATTGGGTTATATAGTATTTCTATTTTTAATTTTTTGAGGAACCTCTGTACTTTTATTTCACAATGGCTACACCCATCTACAGTCCTACCAACAGTGTGCAAGGTTTCTCTTTTCTCCACATCCTCTCCTACACTTACTGTTTCTCGTCGTTTTGATACTAGCCGTTCTGACAGGCGTAGAGTGACATCTCGCGTGGTTTCGATTTGCAGTCCCGTGATGACGAGTGATGTCGAGCATCTTTTTATGCGTCCGTTGGCCATCTGGACGCCTTCTTTGGAAAAAATGTCTATTCATGTCTTCTGACCATTTCGAATCGGATTTCGTTTGGGTATTGAGTTGTATGAACTCTTTGTATACTTTGGGTGTGGTAGTTTTGGCCGAACACGCAACGGCCATTTGACATAGAAACTGTAGTCTCGGGCATTTATTTCAGAGAAGTGGAAACGTGTCTTCACACAAAACTTACACGTGACCATCCGTCACAGCTCTATTCAGAATGGCCACGATTTGGATGTCTTTCAGTGGCCGGAAAGATAAACAAACCGGAGCATCTCCATACCGTGTCGTACCTGGCAATGAAGAGGAACCAACTCCTGGCACGCACCACGACTTGGAGGGGTCTCCAGGGAGTTGTGCTGAGTAAAAAAAGTCTAATTCCAAAGACAACGTGTCCTCTAATCCTATTTACACGACATTCGTGAAATGGCAAAACTACAGAAATGGAGACTAGGTTAGTGGTTGGCTGGACCGAAGGAGGGTGTCCGGGTGGGAAGGATGGAGGGTACCACGAGGGATCCTGGTGGTGATAAGAATGTTCTGTATCCTGACTCATCCGGCGTCTGTGTCCTGGTTGTGACAGGTTGTGACACTTATGCCGTAAGCTTGCAAGATGTCTCCACGGGGGGAAGCCGGAGGAAGGGTACACAGAATCTCTTTCCTTTTCCTACAACCGCATGTGTGTCTAAAATGATCTCAAAATAAAAAGGTCAATGAAAAAAAAGGCAACACCATAGTGATTTTTCGCCAAAAGAAAATAGTCGTCACGTTTCAGATCTTGTCATATACTCTCAATTCAAGATGTTACTATCATTTCATCGAGAGGCTGCTCCCTCAGGGCACTTCCCTGTACGTCGCCTGTTTGTGCGCCCAGCAGAGCCTCCGCGTCTGACAAGCTTTGTGCTCCTGCTCCGTGGTGTCCTGGAAGGGTGTGGGGCAGGGGCACTCTGTTGACATTATTCTCATTTTTTATAAACTGGTCGTGAAGGGATCGAAGGCCACCGTCTGCTTCAAGGTGACGTGCTCAGCTGCATACTATTTAGTAAGATAATTCTGGGATTATTATTTGTTGCTCACGAGATGTCTTTGACTCCTATCTTAATCCGGCTATTCAGTGCTACTTTCACCAGTTCTACCTTTCTCCAAATATATATTTTGGGTCCGGGTGTCTCAGATATTTTACCAGGTGATGGGAATACAAAGACTTAGAAGGGGTGGTGCCTCTGCCTACCTGGGGCTTATAGTTGGCTCAAGGAGGAGGCTTTCAGTCCAGTAGGGGGGACAGAGTGGAACTGGAGTTGTTGATTTGAACAAATATATACTGAGTGTCTACCGCATGCCAGGCGCTGCCCCTGGTGCTAGAGACGGAGCGGTGAGCGGAGCAGGCGGGCTGGCCTGGAGCTTGTGGTCCGGTGGGTGGTTGCGACACGCGGGGTCAGTGCGTGCGACTCTCTTATTCCACCTCACCGCGCCGCTCATGGACTGTGGCAGCTCATGGAAGGTAACACGGGCAGTGCATGCCGATGAATAATGAAGCGGGTGAGTGCGTGTGGGGGAGTGTGTACGGGTGTGCAGGGTGGAGGCGAGCAGCGAGGAGAGAACGGAAGAGAGAGTTGTTTTCTCGAGACGATGACATCAGAGATCTCTAGGAAAGAAGCTTCCTCCCTATTGTATTAAATTTAGGGATTTGGCTCAAATGACAGAAGATTAGCAATGAGGCGCAGGTGAGCAGCCAAGCGCACAGACCGAAGACAGAAACCGGAGGAGTACATACAGATCTTCCCGAAACTGCCCCTAGCGTCCTCCTCCAAACCCCACACGGGACCCATCCACGTCTTCTGTCCTCTCCTGGTCATGAAAGGTGGTTTTGGTTTTGCTCTGTGTCTCAAGAGTTCCTGTGTGGACTTGGTTTTCCCGTAACGACCTGCCCCAGATTTCAAGGGGCCAAGTAGGGAAATCGGGGCAGCGGAAAGCGGAAAGAAGCCGTAGCTGGCGTGTCGAATTAACAATATGCAGATTATGACCCGCTGGGTGAGGAGGCACAAGCCACCTGCCTGAGGTTGGCAGGCGGCGTCCTCAGCGCCCGCGCTGGGAAGTGAAAACCCTCTGGGTCGTTTCGACTGAAGGTGCAGTTTCAGTGCACTTACACCAGGGAGGTGGTCACGAGAGTTATTACTCACAAAGCCCAGAAATGGGGCTGGGGGTGCAGTGAGCTGGGGGTGGGGGGGAGGGCAGTCCTCCGTCCCAGGTCGTGAGCGACCAGGAGACGGAGAACAGGGCGTCCAGCACCTGTTTCTTGTAAGGTGGTCAGGGTGGAGGGCACTGACTTCTGACGACCTTAACTCTAAGGGCTGATTTTAAAAGGTGCCTTGGGGACAGGAAACCTGTGGTGCCCTCCTGAGCTCAAGTCCACACGTGAATGCCCAGACCCCGGGTATGAGTAGGGGCGTCATACCGTGAGATACCCAGGCGGCAGCTCAGAAACACAGACGTTGTCTTTCATCGCAAAGGGCGGGACGGCATCCCAGAGGTGGCCTGTTCGTCCCGCGTCCCGGAGGAGAGGAACAGTTCAGAGACCTTCCTTGCCTCTTGGTTAATTTCCCGCAGGACCAGCTAATCCCCAAGTCCGGTGTGCTTTTGGCCACCTCCAGTGCGCGTGGTTCACTATCACAGCCAAGTTGAACAGAACAGGTTCTGGTTTCGGGTTCTGTTCCTCAAACGGAAATACATAAAGAACTAGGTCTAATTTCTCCCGCTTCTGTTTTCTGTACCGTCCATCCTGCGGGTGCTCCAAGCTCTGACGGAGCTCTGTCCTGGGTTAATTTTGGACTCGGTCTCATGGTCTCCATTGTGTTTGGAAGTTTCTTTATGGCAGTGCGTATGGGGGTTAAAACACCTGGCTTTAGGATCAGAGAGAATTTGACTCAATTCTGTATGACGTTGGAAGGCTTTCTTTATTTCTATGATAGATGCGAATGAAAATAAAATTTTGTACCCTCTGGAGTGGTTGCGATTAGTGAGTAATGTGTACAAAAGTGCGTGCATTAACTATTTGATACATGAAGAGAACTTTGTGATGTGATCACGCTTTTATCGACAATATGCGAGGCAAACTCCTGCACCCACATCCCTACCCTGCGTGACCGAGGCACTGGCGGAAACTTCGCCTGTCACCATTTCGCCCCGCTAAGGGCTCACGATGCAGGCCTGCGTAGGACCCGAGTGTATGGAGTCACTACTGGCGCGTGTAAGCGTTCTTCACGCAGCACGGCCCAGGTGTGTGTGGTCACCCCCCACGCACTCTGATTCTCGATCAGTGTCTCCGGAGGCTCTCCCCTTCTGCTCACTGCCTGGCCTTCAAGGCCGTGTTCTCCCCTGCAGGTGGCCACGAAACATCCTAGGCAACGGCTTCAGTTGCTCAATAATTGATTTAACTGTTACAGTGAACGTTTTATCTTAAACCCTTATCCGACGGAGGTGCCAGCTAGACCGGCAGGCTAAATTAAGATCATTCTCTAACAAAGTTTGCAGGCATTGAGGGGAGGATGTGTATGGAACACCTTTAAAGGTGAGCCTCTGCCTTTCCTCGTTGGATCTTTATCTTTGCTAAATGTAACCTGTGGTCAGTAGGGCACTGGATCCAAGAGATATTTACATCCATTAGGCCGGCGAAAGTGCTCGGGGCAGATGTTAACAACCATTAAGAAAGACTAAAAATAAGAGTGATGTCATGTTCGGGCCCTGGGAGTTTTTCCCCGGCGTTAAGGGCAGACACCAGAATAGGACCTAGGAGAGAGCCCTTGCCAGAAGAGGGCACCGAGGAAGCGGGGAAGGTTGGTCGCCCGTGTGAAATACCCTGACAGCCCGCAGGGACACGGTCACGCAGGGGCACCTGGGTCTTTCCTGCAGAGATGTGTCCATCAGGGTGCACGAATAGTACTGTCCATCATCAGTAGCGATCGCGGAGGGCTCGCCGTGTCAGCACGTAGACTGTGCGTGTGTGTGTGCACGCGCGCACTGTTTATGTGTGTCTCTTGCTCGGACAGGTCATCTCTTACCTTGCTCACTGCTTGTAAGAATCAGAAGCTGACATAGCGTCACCCGTCACCCAAAAAAGCGACCTAAATCCCAGTTAACTTTGATCTAGAGATTTTACGTCCGCAAGTAGAGTTCCCAGACTTTGCTAATCTTATGTCAAATAATAAATGTCACATTTCACACGTTTCGGTGACGCGTCGGGGGGCTGCTCCTCCCTCTCCGATCCCGAGGGATGCCGGGCGAGCCGGGATCAGCGCCGAGCATCCCTGCATTACTGTAAATATTTTAAGCACGTTACCGAGACCGGTCGTGTGGGAGACTAGAGTAAGCAAGGGCTACGTGGGGTGAGGACGTCTCTATTCTGACATTTGGAATCTCATTCCAGATCCTAAGCTCAGGGAGTGTTGGGCCTTAAATGATGCCTTCACGGCACGGAGAAGCTCACTCACATTCAGGGGAGACGCGGTGGACTGACAGCCGGGCAGCCCCGTGCCCCACGGGATCAGGCCTCTTAGGAACTATTTTTAGCCGCGTAATGATTATCCTTACTTAAGACTCTTCTCCATTTTCTTTTCGTTTCCTCTATTTGCACCGAGGAAGCAGAACTTTGGTTTTAAAACGGCAGGATTTTTATCTCCGGACCCCCGGGGAAGTCGTTACTGTCAGTGCAGCAAACAGACTAAGTGCCCCTTTGTCCTCCAATCTCAGGAGCCTCCCTCAGCAGCGGAGTGTAACCGACCAAACTGCCAAGAGTGTAGGCTAGTGTGTCGTGTTCCTGTTGCGTCCCCTGTCCCCACAGTCCCTTCCCCAAAATTACCGGTGCTGTTCACTTGTGCTGCCGAGAGTTTTAGAAATCCACCCTCGGGGCCTGGCCTACGTTCACGTTCACGGTGGCCTTCGTGATGCCTGGAAATACGTCTCTGCCACTCTATTTAGTTCTTCCGCTCTCTGATTTTCAGATGTCAGGGCGTGGGCAGATATTCTGGAATGGAAGACACCACTGTGGGCAAGCGACCGAGGGGGCCTCCGGTAAAAATCAGTTGGGCTGGGCGTACATAACAAGCGGTCAGTGCAGAAGGCGCGTCGAGTGCGCAGATAGGGGCCGCGACAGTACTCCGGGTGAGGAACAATGAGGGCCTGGTCCAGGGAAGCATCAGAGATGCAGAGAGAGAAGGACTGTGGGGAACACAGCCCGGTTGGACTCGACATGGTGTCGAGAGGGACGCAGACAGGTAGAAAAATCTGTCCGTCTTGCCTGTCCGTTACTGGTCCTTTGAGAGCCCAGATACCTTGCAGAAGTGGGCAGGACTTCAGAGAGTCAGACGTTATCAAAGTCAAAGGTGACGTACCATTCTAGATGGCGGCCATTAGCTGCGGGGGTCGGGGGGTGTAGGGGGTACTGTTTTTTATATATTGAAATCATACTTTGGATTGGTCACATTAAATAAATATTATTCCAGTTATTTTCCATTTCTTTTTGCTTCTTTTCAGCATGGCTATGAGAAAATTTAAGCTTGTATATGTAGCTTGCGTTATATTTCCATTGGACCACACTGTCATAGACGGTCTTGTCCAAGCACTTGTTTGTTTTTTTTTTTTTTTAAATTTTTTAACGTTTATTTATTTTTGAGAGGCATAGAGACAGAGTGTGAGCAACGGAAGGGCAGAGAGAGGGAGACACAGAATCTGAAGCAGGCTCCAGGCTCCGAGCCATCAGCACAGAGCCCGACGCGGGGCTCGAACTCACAGAGGGTGAGATCATGACCTGAGCCGAAGTCGGCCGCTTAACCGCCTGAGCCACCCAGGCGCCCCTTGTCCAAGCACTTGTGATGGACTCTTCACGAAATTGCAGACTTTAAGAAATAAAATTATCTGGGAGCCCAGCATTTTCCTTTCTGGGGGGGGGCGCAGAACCAAGTCTCTGAGAGGTTACATTCTGGGACGTGCCCAGTGTTCCGGGGGTGGTGACAGCCTGGGGTCCATGTCTTTCCGTTCTTCTAGTATTCTTTCCAGCCTTATTTTGTTTTTCTCTTACACCGAGTAAATCTCTCCTGGGGACAGTGTAAGCGATCCGCCTTGAGTTTCTTTCGAAAATTAACTGGGTCATAGTGCAGTAGTGCCCCCCCCATATTCGGTTTTGCTTTCCAGAGTTTCAATCGCCGGAAGTCGGAACACCGTCTGGAAACAGACGATTCTCTCTCCGACCAATTGGCAGAGGGTGCATAGTAGCCTAAAGCGACATCACAATGCCTGGGTCGCTGACTTCACTCCGTCGCATCGCCTGGGCATTTTGTCTCTCATATCATCGCAAGAGGAAGAGTGAGTACAGTGTGGTAAGGTATTTTGAGGGAGAGGCCACGTTCACACGGATTTTATTACAGTATATTGTTGTTACCACTGATCTGTTCATTAGTAGCTATTAATCTCTTACTGTGCCTAAGTTATAAATTTAACTTTATCACATATTCATATGTACATACAAGAAAAACACAGTGTGTGTATATATATATGTATATTATATATATGGGCCAGTACTATCCACGGTTTCAGGGATCCATTGGGAGTGTTGGAACGTGTCGTCGTGCATACGGGGAGCTACTGTACTTGAGATTCTGTTATATTTCTTTGAGCCTAATGTCTAACAAAACCTACTTGCTTGAGTCTTTGTCGTCTGAGATCATCGGTCAATATTTGCAGAGAGGATCTTCAAACATTATGCACCTGCAAATTATATCAAACGAACGTCAGGCCCCGTGCTGCGCCGTCTAGAGAGAGAAGCTGGCAGATCTTACCTGGCCCGTGTGGCCCCCTCCTTCATGACCAGTGGGCGTCCTGGTAGCGATTGCCTCTTCCCGGACACCAGTCAGTAATTGGAGTAGAGATTTTTTAAAGAAACATAGTTCAAAAACGTTTCCCTCTCCGTGGATATTTTCTTCTCACGTGTCCCCCAGAAATGGAGAAAGAAAATACCGAAGAAAAAAATAAGCCAGGGGCTATGTTTAAACCCATCTGGCTGTCGATGGCGCGGAGTCTCGTTGGGAAGACAAAGGAGATTTCATTACCAGGGAATCAAGCTAGGGGTTTTAGGTTGTTCCTGAACTTGGAGTTTTTAGAAGTTTCTTTTAACAGCGATGAAATTATGGGCTGTGATACTACATACAGTATTAGTAACCAAGAGGATACGCGTGTTGTTGCTAGCAGTCTGATAGCGTGTACCAGGGGCAGGTGGTGGTTGTGCTTTAAGGGGAAGATCTGACTCTCAGTCCGTGAGTCTGTTTACTGGAGAGCTGTGTTGTCTGCAGTCTGTGATCTGTTTCAGTAGAGGTCGTGGCCTTAGGGGCATGGCTGTGGAGTATGACTGAAGACACGCTGGGTGGGAGAGGTATTCCTTCGTTCTGAGTCCACCGTAAGGCTCTCTCATGCAGAGTGTTGATGAGATATTCCAACGCAGTGCCAGTGACATCACGCAGGGCAGATGAGACCTTGGATGTGGTGGTGTCTGTGTCAACTCTGAACTCAGGGCCGTGGCCTCACGCTGTGTGGTCGGCACCGTAGTGTGGCACCGCGACAAATGTATGATGACATGTATCCACCGTTACAGTATCACAGGGTATCGTCGCCGCCGTACAGATCCTCTGGGCTTCCCTAATCGTCCTCCTCTGTCCCTGACCCCTGGCCACCACCGATCTTTTCACTGTCTCCGCAGTTGTGCCTTTTCCAGAAAATCGTTTGGTTGGAATCCTACGGGATGTAACCTTTTCAGATTGGCTTCCTCGCTTAGTGACACGTGTTGAAGACCCAGTCATGCCTTTTCATGGCTCGATAGCTATTTTTTGAATCCCTGAATAATGTTCTGTTGTCTGGATGGACCGCAGTGTATTTATCCATTAAGCCCTCTGAAGGTCGTCTTAGTGGCCTCCAAGTTTGGGCAGTTATGAATAAACCTGCTGTAAACCTCTGTGTGCAGGTTCGTATGTGGGCATTTATTTTCAACTCCTTTGGGTAAACGTATCATATAATGAGAGTGTACTTAATTTTATAAGAAACTGCCAAACTGTCTTTTGGAGTGGCTTAGCCTTCTACATTCTTCCCAGCAGCGAGTAAGAATTCCTCGCCAGCGTTTGCTGCTATCAGTGTTTTGGATTTTAGCTGTTTTAATACTTGTTGTCGTTTGCAATTCCCTAATGACACATGATGGGGAACATGTTTTCACATGCTTATCTGACGTGTGTATATCTTTTTGTATCTAAAATATACAAAGATCTCTTCAATGTTTATTGATCTTTGAGAGAAAGACACACACAGTGCGAGTGGGGGAGGGTCAGAGAGAGAGAGAGACATGCACAGAATCCGAAGCAGGCTCCAGGGCACGAACTCACCAATGGTGAGATCACACCGGAGCCGTAGTTGGACGCTTAACTGAGCCACCCAGGCGCCCCTACAAAGAACTCTTCACGCTCAGCAATAAGAAAACACATAACTTGATTTACAAATAGGCAAAAGATTTGAATAGGTGGCTCACCACAAAAGATATGTTTCCCAGATATCTTCTCCCGGTCTGTGGCTTGTCTTCCATTTCCTACATGTCTTTTGCAGAGCACGTGGTTTTCATTTTAACAAACTCTAACTTATCAATACTTACGTTCACAGACTATGCTCTTGTTGTTTCAAGTTTTCTTTGAAAATATTTTTTTCTTAGCTTTCTGAAACTTACATGTGTAAAGTTATTCTTCTAGGGGGTACTTTAAGATTTTTTTAACGTTTATTTATTATTTTTGAGAGGCAGAGACAGAATACAAGCGTGGGAGGGGCAGAGAGAGAGGGAGACACAGAATCCGAAGCAGGCTCCAGGCTCCGAGCTGTCAGCACAGAGCCCGACGCAGGGCTCGAACTCATGAACTGTGAGATCATGACCTGAGCTGAAGTCGGACGCTTTAACAGACAAGCCACCCAGGCGCCCCTAGAGGGTACTTTTAAATTGTGAGTTACACATACTATTTTCCCCCCCAACACAGGCGAGGATTCCTCGGTACAGGTATCCGTTTCCTCCCCACTCTTGGCCCTGCCCACGAAAAGACAAAAACCTTGGCAGTTTGACTCCCTCCCCCACTCCCTTCTCTGCTGAAACTCGCCAGGCTTCCTCCCGTGCCCCTCCTCTTGTTGGGGTAGATTCCCCCGGATCTCCCCGTGACCGTCTGGGAGTGTAAACGGTTTCTCCCAGTCCCCGAAAATGCTTTGATGTCATCTCCCCAATTAAGCCATAGTTTTGCTGAGTGCAGAGTTCTAGACCCAAAACTCTTTTCCTTCAGAGCGTGAAGGAGATGGCTTCATTATCTCCCTGTTCCCAGATTTGCTGATGAGAACCTATGTCCATCTGAGTCTTGTTCCTCTGCAGCTAAGCCCTTTTCCTTTTTGATTCATTTTTAATGATCTACATGTCCTTGGTGCTCCCAAGTTTCAATCCGACGGTCTAAGGACTTTCTTTTCCCCATTGGTCAAGTGCTCGGTGCTGGAGGGCCCGTTCAATCTGAGATGCCGTCTTTCTTTTTGGGGGGCAGTTTTCATCGTCTCTGGCAATCCCTGCCTCCCTGTATTTGCCCCTCTGTGCTCGCAGCTTCCTTTCCGTCACTCTTGTCTCCGCCCCGCCCGGGTCTCTCAGTTGTTTTTATATTCGTTATCTCCCAATATCCCATTTTGGCGTCACCTTTTAGTTCACTCACGTGCTCTTCCGCTTTGGTTTTCACTTTCTTCTCCTTAGTTTTTAATTTCCACTGACTTTTTATTTCACCAGTTGCGTATTTCATTTCCAACGCCTCTAGTCGATTCTTTTTCACAAAACAGCCCAGGATCGCGTAAGGTCCCGAACACTCGGCTTTCCTGGAGGATGTGAATTACACGTTTCAAAGTCTTTTTCTGATCGTTTTATTGAGCGTGAGTTCTGTTTGCTTTCTCCTTTTCATGGTGTTCATGCGCCATGTACTTTGTGATTCCAAGACTCATTTTTTTTTAGGTCGATTTATTTATTTTGGGGGGGGGGAGAGATGGGCAGAGAGAGAGAGAGAGTTTTTTTTTTTTTCATTTTGGTTTTCAGTTGCGGGTCGCTGGAGGGGGCAAAGCAAAGCTGCGGGATCGTCCACACTGTCTTCAGCTGAGCGCAGAGCTGGGGGTGGGGGGAGGGACACGTGCCACCAGGTGGGCTGCCCGCAGGGACGATCCGCCCAGCCTGGCGGCTCCTCATTCCTTCCACATAAACAGCTCCGTGTCCCTCGAACAGGAGCAAGCTCTCTCCAAAGGAAAAGCGTGGGTCCGTTTCCAAAGGGAAACGGTTGTCGCGGTTTAACCCTGTCCAGGCGTCCCAGGGGGACCACGGTAGCCACACGAGTTGTTCCTCCTGTGTTTATGAGATGCGTGCCCGCTGGTTGCAGAGGAGATGCCACGCACTGTACTCTCTTTTCGTTTGATCCGTGCTGTAGCTGAGGCTGAACACCGTCCCCCCTGGAGGCAGGGATACAGCCCCGATGACTCTGGTCAGCCCTCTTGAGTCCTGACCCCGACGCGTCCTCGCTGGGCGTCCGTGGGGAAGTTAGTTCCCGGACCCCATTAGCCTTTCCTCGTCCGTAAAATGCAGGTGATGATCATGCCGACCTCACCGACTGCAGAAAGACCTCAAATACGCTCACATGTGTGGAGCACCGACCGCTACCTGAGACTTAATGTTCCTCACTGATAATTGTAAAATTAATAATTAAAAACAGTGACCTGATATGCTCTTGTAATTACTTCGAGAATAATATGATAAGGACATAGGGGTCCGACCCTCCTCCATCTTATTTTATCCATAACTAGGTTGTTAATTTTCCTCCATGTAAGGTGAACTCTGTATAGCTACCAGATCGTAGTGGGCTTAATTAAAAAAATTTTTTAAAAATATTTATTTATTTTTGAGAGAGAGAAAGCGGGGAAGGGGCAGAGAGCGAGGGAGCCACAGAATCTGAAGCAGGCTCCAGGCTCTGAGCTGTCAGCACAGAGCCTGATGCGGGGCTCAAACCCACAAACTGTGAGATCATGACCTGAGCCAAAGTTGGGTGCTTCACCGACTGAGCCCCCCAGGCGCCCCATAGTGGGCTTAATGTTTAAAAAGCACTGCAGAGTTCTGCTCACCTCAGCAAATGCGTGGGAGAATTTGCCTCTTCTTGTGAAACAAACCAGTTTTCCACCTTGTTACGGTGCTTGGGAAGACTTAGGGGAAGCAGTGATCACGCGCTTCCCCGCGCCCACCCTGGTCACTGGAAGGGGTGTGGGGCGTGCCAAGTTGGCATCGTTGCAGACTTGCACTTTTAAACCAAAATTATTCTGAGCTGAGTAGTCTGAGCATTAATGGGAACGGATGTTTTTCCGCTTGGAATCCAAACCGTCATTTTCTCTCATCACTTGCATGGAAGGTGTGACCACCCCATACGCTCCAGGTTCTGAAACAGTTTCAGGGTGTCCCTCTCTCTCTCTCTTTTTTTCCCTTACAATTTTGATTTCTGCCACAGAGCCCAGCTTTCAGGGACCTTCCGGCTTCTCAGCTGATCTTGGAAATACAGGATCAAATTACAGGGTCTCTAGCCCCTCGGGGGAAAATGTTCCCACTCCTTTTGCCCTGGAAAGAAACAGAACAGGCTCATTCTGTGCTGGGAACTGAGGCCCTAAGTAAGCTGAGCTGGTTGGAGCCTCGAGAAGCACGGAGAATTTCCCAGGGCACTGTGAGCCGCCGTGAGCCTCCAGCTGTGTGTTTTAGCGGGAATTAAAATAGGGCAGACAGTTTTCCGTGGCAGGGTCTAGAGGAACATGTTTCTGAGTCTTAAACTTTTCTCTTTTTTGTTTACACGTCTTCCTGTCTTTTTTTTAGTATCAAAAACAATTTTTTTTTTTCAGAGAGGAAGCATGCAAGGGGGAGACAGTCAGAGGGAGAGAATCTTTTTTTCTTTTTTTCATTTTAGAGAGAGAGAGAGTGTGGGAGAGGGGCAGAGGGAGAAAGAGAGAGAATCTCAAGCAAGCTCCACGCTCCAGCCCTGGACTGGATCCCACAACCTTGGGATCGTGACCTGCGCCCACATCAAGAGTCGGACACTCAATCGACTGAGCCACCCAGCCGCGCCTTCATGTATGCATTTCTAAGCACGCGCCTCTGCTTTCGTAGGTCACTCACCTGGGGGGCCGTGGGTCAGAGGCACGTTGTGTGTTGGCTTTAGCACTTTCCCCCTCTAGGAGGTGAAGCCCAGAGCAGGTGGAGACAGAGACGCTGCGCTCAGCCCTGCCAGTGCTCACCTCGCAGCATCGAAGCTTCTGGTTGGCGGGCATTGGGTATTCATGCCCAGGTTCACGGCCTCAGTACTTCGCTACTCTAAAATGGGTATAAATCAAAACCCGTTCACTAAGTTACTCTTGAAGTACCTGAAACATGACTTAGAACTATAGCTTTCTAAAAGTCTAATGATAATTTAGTAATTATAAGAGCGTTTGTACACGAGAAAAATTTAAGAGAGGTGTTTCTTTTCTGTCATCTGAAGCTATTTTCTGTGTTGAGTGCAATGTAATGTTTCTGTATATGAAGATTTTTTTTCCTCTTTACTAATATTTTAAAATATTTTGGGGGGTCATGGTTGTTCCGGAAGAGACTTCCTGTGTTACCTTTCTCAGTGTGAGACTTTAAGAAGGGAGGAAAGGAAAGGAGGAAGACGGGCGGGCAGGCAGGCAGGCAGGATCTTGCCCTAGGACTTGCTGGAGGGCAGGTCAAGGACAGCGTGGTGCCCAGCGGTCAGGAGAAGGGGAGCAGCAGCTGCGAGGCAGAGGCGGCGATGGGCGGAAGGGAAAGTGTGAGTGCGCGAGGGCAGGTGTGCGTGGGAAGTGCACTTAAAGGAAACCTCGCTCTGCCTGTTTGATGGGAAATACGTTGACCAAGGCGGCCTAGAGATATCCGAGGGGAACCCGATTAAAAGCGAGGGCGCAGCTCCGCAAGGTGAAGGCACAGCGTTTGCAGCTACCATGGGCTTAGATGAGCACAGGACGAACTTCCTGCCCCCAGTCACAGACTAACGAAGAGGAAGTTTCCGCTCAAAAGGATGCGAGAAGAGAAACAACAATTTAATGAAGACGGTGGCTCTTCGTGAAATTCGAGGGACCACAGGGGGAGAAGTAACTGTTGGTTTATTTTCAGGAACCGAAAGTAGGCAAGTTTGGGAATCGGAAAGCCCAGTATTTTAGATGCAAGGAGAATGGAGTAGGAATTGGTGGAGTTTGTCATGTTAAAACAGAAATGGGATTTTGTTGGGTCTGATCAGCTCTGGGCTTGACGAGGTCAGGAATGGTGGGAAAGGAGGTATCAGCGGGTAGTCTGAGCACGTTCTGGGAAGTGTCCTCAACTCGGTCTAGGTTCACTTGCAAATATTCAGCCTCGTATCTTCTGTCAGTGATACGGCAGCTAGAGGGCTGCTGGGGGTGAAATATACCAATGATGTAGACAGTCGCAGAGGCTGCGGGCAAAACCCATGTTTGCTGTTTAACAGGGAAAGGCATCGGTGAGCCAGTTTGTCCTGCTTGACTTTGGATCTGAGAAGCGCCTGAGATCTCGTCACCTAGCTGGTGTTTGCCGAAATTGACCAGTAATTATTGACACTTCTGTGTATAATGTGTGACCTGGATACCTTGTGGATAAAGGAGACATGATACTACACAGTTCCTGTTTCCAAGGAATTTACCATCTGGTCTAAGAGATAAGAGCCAGAAACATAAAAAGGAGGTAATAAAAATAAACAATGTTTCAAGGCAACAATAGGGCCTGCGCAGGGCGGGATGAATTGCTGAATGAGTTATGAGGATGGTAAATGAACACTCAAAGCAGAGCCCGTCCTAGCGTGCTTCTCAGAGCAGGGTTTGAGGGAGGTTTTTATTGTTTGGCTTTTTAAAAAGTCAAGGTAATTAAGGTATAATTCCCGTACTGTGAAAGGCACCCTGTTTGGTCATATAGTGTGGCTCCGTGATCTTGACAGATGCACACACCTGCGTACGGTCTAGATATCGGCCTTTTTCGTCACTCCAGTTCTCCTTTGCCCTTTCTAGGCGGCTCCCTGCCCCTCCCCCAGCTCCGACCACTGCTGCTGTGATTTGTTCCTGTCGTGTTGCCTTTTCCTGAACGTCAGACAAATGGGATCCTGTGTCTCTTACAGTCTTTTTCGTGTTTGGCTTCTTTTTCTTTCTGCTTGTGAGATTCACCCGAGTCTGTCGTTTCCTCATTTGTACAGCTGACTGGCATTTTATGGTATGGACGTACCGTAATTACTATGTTCATATTTACCCATTTCCTTGAGCTAGGTTTCGAAGGACGGGCAGATCCAGGTGGAGGTGGTGGTGGTGGGGAGCGACAGGGTGACCCAGAGGTAGAGCGGCATGATTTAAAAAAGAACGAGTCTCCGAGACAACATCCTGAGTCTGGGCAGCACCAGTAAACCAGAGAGGAAGCCTCCTGAGTTGGCAGCTTTATCTGCATTTTTATTGTTGATAAATCCAGCTTCAGCCTTCCTCTGCCTTCATAACCAACCGGCAGTAATTTCTCCCTGCCCTGGACTCCTGTTTCTCTGTCTGTTCTTTGCCATCTGACTATTTGCCCATTCATCCGCCCATTGATTATCCATGCATTCTTCCATCGTTTATTTCCTCGTTCTGTTCGTGCATCGCTCAGCCTTCCAAGTGCCAGGCACTGAGTCAGGGTCAGGTTGAACAAATTAACAATCAAAATCTCTGCCCCCTAGAAGTTCTTAGTCCAGTGGGGGACATAACAGGAAAGCCAACAATGAATAAAACCGCTCATCGTATAATGATTTGAATTGTTATTTCACTTCGATGTGGGTTCTTTAGGGCGGGAGGAAGGCACGCTCTGTGTTGGTGCCTTGAACACCTTGAGGTCAATAAGTATAAAAGATAATTTAAGTGGAAGCCATTTGGATTAGTTTGGATCTTTGGGAAAGAAGAGAAACCTACTCGTATACATGTTTATGTTTTTGCCCTTGTCAGATGCCATCCGGGAGAAACTTTGGCCAAGACGGGGAACCTCGAGCGGGAGGCTGGTTTAGGGGCTGTGGGGCTCAGGGGAGGTCACAGCTTACAGCAGTTACATTTTGTTTGATGCCTATTTGTGGTTGAGAAAGTAGTTTGAAAAATGCCAACAAGCAGCATCTATCGTAACGTACAGTAGTTAAGTCCGTGGATTAAAAAATAAAACCATCAAATTCCACCGCGTGGAGGTGGATGGACAAAGACAGCCAGTCCCTGGGTTCACTCGTTCGGTGCTGAGCCCAGGTGACGGGAGCTGCAGGCAGGCTTAGCCCCTGCCGTGCCAGAAGTCAGGGTGTGTGCTCGTGACTGAGGGGAGCCCCGCACCGGCAGGTGTGACACTCTGGTCGGAAGAAAGTTCCGTTGCTCTTACGCGCACTGTGCCTTTCCTTTGCACATGTGCACGTGTCCACGTGGACCCCAATGGACGGACCCCGCCTCCACGGAGCCCTTGCTGGTTGATCAAGATTAATGAACATTTCGTTTGTTCCCCTGAGCCACCCTGGCATTGCACGCGTCCTGCTTTTTAGTTCTTGTCTCCTTCTTTCAAACTTCTCAGAATTGTTTACATGTTGTTTTTGGTATTAGACACTTTCGTGGGTGTATTTCTCATTGCGGGGGTTTCTTTTCTTAATTATTTGCTTCAGATTAATTTCAGAATTACAGAAGAGTTGCAAAGGCAATACAGGGTTTTGGTATGTCCCCTAGGGGAAAAAAAAAGCCAGCCTCAAAATAGGTTGACGAATGTCCCATCCGCTGTTGTATGAGGACTCTAGCCTGGGAGACAGTGTATCAGATTACTCCGAAAGAACTTCTCCGAAGCTTGCCAGTTTACAGGGGATCATCTGCAGAGAGGGGAGGGCTGTGGGGGCTCACAAGCAGCTCTCCAAGATACAATCGCCCGTCACAAGGTTTATTCGGTTGTAAAAATTAAGGATTACGGATACCCTTGTAGACGCGTGGCAAACCCTTAGTTCGTCTTCACACGTTCAGTTTCTACCATATCTGATTGTTCAAAAATACTGCCTGCGTGCCTCCACTTCCCTGGTTTTCTGGTTCTTCTTGTGTTTGGGTTCTCTCCGAGGTCACGTGAGACGGTCACCGGAGGCGGCCGTCAGCCCCTCCTGCAGCTGGCTTGCACAGGTGCATTCTTCACCCGCTTCCCTGCCTTCAGCGTCTCGATTAACTGTGCTGCATCAGTCACAACTGAGAAACGAACGTTCTCGCAATACTAATTAGCTAAGCAACACGTTTTACTCGGATTCCCCCAGCCTTTGGCCCTCATGTCTGTTTCCTGTTCCTGGATCCGGCTCAGGATCTCACCCTGGAGCTAGTGGTCGTGGCTCTCTTGTCTTCTCCGATCCGTGACACTTTCTGTCTTTCCCTGTTGCTGATGATCCTAGCAGGTTCGAAGAGTGCTCGTGAGTTATTTTACACGGTGTCCTTCCACTTGGGTGTGTCTGGTGGTGTCCCGTGATTAGGACCTGCCGGACCGTCTTCCAAAGTGACTAGCGTCAGCCTCTGGCATTTCCCCCACCGGTGAGGGTCCCCGCGGCTTCTCGCCATTTGGTATTGTTGAGTTTAGCAATTCCAGGAGGTGCGCCGTGGTGCCTCATGGGACTTTAATTTGCGTTTTCTAATGACCGGTGATGCTGACCGTCTTCTCACAGGCTCGTTGGTCCCCCACGTGTCTGACTTGCTGGCGTGTCTTTTTAGATCGCGTGCCCATTTTTAAATTGGGTCATTTGTTTTCTTATTCACTGTTTTACTTCGGAGCGTAGTCGACGTGTACTGGTTCCACGTGTGCAATACATTGATTCAGCACTTCCGTCCGTTACTCAGTGCTCCCCGCGACAAGTGCGGTCACCATCCGTCCCCGTAGGGCGTGATCACAGTACTATTGACTGTATTCCCTATGCTGTCCTTTTCATCCCTGCGACTTGTTTGTTTTGTAACTGGAAGTTTGTGCCTCTTAATCCCCTTTATTTCGCCATCCCATCTCCCCCCAAAGCCCCCCTTCCCGTGCTCTCCTCCCCCTCCCCCCCCCCCCCCCCCCCCCGCAACCACCACTTTGTTCTCTGTATTTATGCGTCTGTTTCTGGCTTTTTGTCCGTTTGTGTTTTAGATTCCACACGTAAGTGAAACCACATGGTATTTGTCTTTCTCTGAAACTTAACCACCTCCCCTTTTTTTTGAGAGAGAGAGAGAGGGCCCAAGTGAGCCAGGGGCAGAGAGAGAGAGAGAGAATATCCCATGAAGGGCAGAGAGAGAGAGGGAGAGAAGCAGGGCTCACCGGAACTGGGGCTCATGTTTTTCCCCAAAGCGGGGCTTGAGCTCACCCAAAGTGGGGCTCAAGTTCACCCGATGTGGGACTCAAACTCACGAACCGTGAGATCACGAGCTGAGCCAAAGTCAGATGCTGAACAAGTGAGCTGAACTTTAAAAAAATCTTTAAATTTTATTTTAAGTAGGTGCCACGCCCAGTGTGGGGCTTGAACTCGTAACCCTGAGATCAAGAGTCACATGTCGCACTGACTGAGCCAGCCAGGCGCCCCTGTCTGATACTTTTTGAGTCTCTGTCACCTGGAGGGGGTTCATCAGGGATTCGTTTCTTGTTGTATGGGCCCTGACTATAATGGATGCTTGGGTCACATTTATCGAACATCTCACATAAAAGAAAATAATTTTCCCTCTACCTCTCCACGCTCTTGACTGAGACTCCTCTCCTTGTAATAAAAGAGCGATTAACAGGAGTAAAGAATTCCTTGTGTCCGTCCGCACAGGAGCCCCACGAAGATGGGAGACCCAGAGGGCCGCCGGGTGGCCGGCGCTGAGCTAGGGAAAGGGCCGGGGCTCCAAAGCGGGGAGGCGGTTCACCAGGAGGCGAGGAGAGGAAATATCTGGCAAACAAAGGTTACCTCTCAGGCGACCAAGTTATTTCTGGCCACAGCTCTCTTCCGGGTCCGGGCCCCATTTCTAATAGAAGGTTCCCTTCCCAAAGCATCACTGCTCATTCTGTTTTCAGAGCTTTTCCTGTGTCTGCAGTTTCTCAAAATAATCAACTCAAAATAATCCTTTTGCCCAAGAGGCACTCCCTGGGGTAGTAGACTCTGCTGCCTTTCACCAACAAGGGAAGAGTCTGGGCTTCTAGACTCTAGGCTTCCAGACTCTTCCGTTGCCTTTCACCAACAAGCGAAGGGTCTGAGGTTGAAATCCCAGACCCTGGTTGTGAGATCTCGGGAAAACTATGACAGTTTTCAGACTCAGTGCCTCAACTTATAAAATGTGACTAAGATCTCATGGTCATTGAGAGCAACTAGACAATACGCCCAGCGCCTCGTGTTCGATGGTTATTCCATAAGTATTGCTTTTATTGTTTTGGCTATCGTCAAATAGTTGAGTGAGTGAAATGGCGTAGTTGCCGTGACCTTGTAAGTACATCTCAATAATAGATTAGAAAGAGCCTAGTGGAGGGTTTTGGTTTTCTAGGTCTCCTTTATAGGCTGCCGATGGGTGGGCTTGCCTTCTGCAGTGTGATTGAGATGGCCTGTTCTGGCCACAAGTAGGCTGAGAGATGGGGACGGTCTAGGGGGAGGGCAGCTCGGAGCTCATTGGAAATCAGTGGTGATGTAGGGAAGTTGGACCTCAACAAGGGTGTTGCTTTCAGATAGGTCTTTAAGCCAGCCGTTTGCTTTGTGTGGTTTTCGCGGTCTGCGTTTTATGTGACCATAGAAAACAAAGCCCTCACCTCCCTCCTGAAAAAAAGAGAAAAAAGAAAGGAAGAAAAAAAGGAAAAAAAAAAAAAAGAAAAGAGAAGAAAACCAAAAAACGAACACCAAAGAAGTTACTTCAAGTCTGACCAGCATGTAGCAGCTTACCCCAGGCTCCCCGAGCCGAAGGGGGAGACCCGGTGAGAACAGGCAGAGAAGAGAAACCAGGAGGTTGCAGAGAGCAGTTACT
This sequence comes from Paguma larvata, assembly GCA_030068075.1. Taxonomy (NCBI): domain Eukaryota; kingdom Metazoa; phylum Chordata; class Mammalia; order Carnivora; family Viverridae; genus Paguma; species Paguma larvata. Next base: position 73,835,524 of record CM057839.1, on the reverse strand, counting down.
GGCCGGGTTGATGATATAGGTAAGACCCGGGCTTCACAGGCTCGACATTGCCTCGGGCCACCTCTCAGGAGTCCGCTGGTCCCTCCACACTCCGTGTCCACTCTGCATGCTAGTTACCAATGCCAGCCATCTTGCCTCCAGCCCGAGGGAACCTCTCTTTTAGAAGAGGGCCATGGGTCCCACTTGTCATCCTCGCCTGTGGCTCTGTGGCTTCTGTCTTGGTCTTGGACATCTAGGAATGACCCCAGATAGCCCGTGACCACGAGGGTGCTCGTAGGTACATTAATATCTTCGTGTCTGTAGCAACTTTATCCCGGCGTTTTTAACACTGACGCCATGAGTCTGCATTTCCTTTCCTTTCCACTTTGAGACCAGGCAACTGAGAGAAAAGCTTATCTGTTCCTGACAGGACCTTACCGAATCCACTAGAGGACTCCAACACCACCAACATCCGGAAACATTTTCCTCAAGTCCCAGAGCGCCAGCCTCTGTGTGTGGGTGGTGGAAATCCAGAGACACACAGGGACCTTTGAGCCCGCTTGTCTTGCTGCCATCGAATGATGATTGCAATTTCCTAAGTGGGCTTGGCGCGGGGGCTGTCCCCATTGCTCCTCATGTACCTGGACTCAGCTCATGTTTCGTACTCATACTCTCTCACTGTTGGGAATCAAGTTCTCTCTCCATTGGTCTTCACGGCGTCTTCAGTGGTGTTCATTCGTCAGCTTGGACCGCCGTAACACAATTTCGTACATCGGGAGGATTAAATAACAGCCCTGCACGCATTTCTCTCAGTTCTGGGAGCTGAGCAATCTAAGATCAAGGTATTGACCAGTTTGGTCCTCCAGTGAGAGCCGCTTCCTGACTTACAGTCAGCCATATTCTTGCTGGGTCTTTACAGTTTGGAGCGAGAGAGAACTCTAGTATCTTTTCCTCTTTTTTTTTTTTTTTGGAGTTTATTTGTTTAAGTCATCTCTACACCCAACATGGTGCTCGAACTCCCAACCCTGAGATCAAGAGCCACATGCTCTGCTGTCTGAGCCAGCCAGGCGCCCCTCTCTTCCTCTTCGTGTAAGGATACTAAGCCCATCATGGAGGCCCCCGCCATCCTCATGACCTCCTTAAACCTAATCCCCTCCCATAAGTCCCACCTCCACAAACCTTCATAATGGAGGGTAGGGCCTAAAGATAGGAATATTGCAGGGCACAAACTCTTTGTCTATAACAATGGGGAATCTTTTATATAACCTCCTGGAATTTTCCATTATAATTGGTCATTATACTTCCATGGGTAGGATTTTCTGACTGTCACCACCGTAGGCCACAGGTCCATGAGGATGCCCCATGTCCCCTCTGCCTCACCATTGTGTCCCTGGTACTTGGTATATAGTAGATACTCGATAAACGTTGTCGAATGAGTGCCCGGTGCTGAAAAAATACAAATTCGAATGTGACTTGGTTCCTGTTCTTGAGGAACTCAGGAGAGGAGGAAGATCGGTATGGAATATTTCTCATACAATGTGATAGATTTTATTAAAAGACAGGCGTGATTTCAAGAGGTGACGGGGAAGAGAAGAATGTCCGTTCCGCCTGGGACGGGAGAGATCAAGAAAACTCTCGATTTAAGTGATGCTCTTATAAAGTGTCCTTGTGTAATGGAAGTGATGACCATGAAAAGAAATAAGGCTGGGGACAGACATGATAACCCCTGGCTTTGGTCATTTGTGTAAATATGTATAATCAGATCATTACTGTTTTCAGTCCTTACCTCTGCTCGAAAAGTTTGCTGCCATTCCCAGCAGTGAGCCCCAGATGCCAGTGTGTGGACTGGCTGAGGCACAGTCCCGGGACACGGAACCTGGGTGCCTAATCTGCACTTCGAACCAGCTCCCCAGGGGATCTGACATACCGCCGAGAATGGGGACCGCTGATGCCAGTTGGGGTTCTCAAGCTGAAGCCCGCGCCCGAGTCACTGGGATGTTTGTTGAAATGCACGTGGCTGGGCCCCACCCTCGGAAGTTGTATTTCTAACAAATCTCAGCAGGTGCTGCTGCTGCTGCGTGTGGTGCTTTGTGTACGAGATCACCACGGGGGCGCCTGGGTGGCTCAGTCGGTTAAGCACCCGACTTCAGCTCAGGTCATGATCTCACGGTTTGTGGGTTCGAGCCCCGCATCGGGCTCTGTGCTGATGGCTCAGAGCCTGGAGCCTGCTTCAGATTCTGTGTCTCCCTCTCTGCCCCTCTTCTGCTTGTTCTCTTTCTCTCAAAAATAAATAGGCATAAAAAAATAAAAAAAAATTTTTTTGACTCTTCTGAAAACTTACCTTTTAAAATGCCTTTGTGTCTTTAAATCATTTTAAGAGAACACGTGCTGAAATGAGTTCTGCATTTCTTTACTTTCTTTAAAAAAAATTTTTTTTTTACATTTATTTATTTTTGAGAGACAGAGAGAGGCAGAGCACAAGTGGGAGAGGGGCAGAGAGAGAATGAGAATGAGACACATCCGAGGCAGGCTCCAGGCTCTGAGCCGTCAGCACAGAGCCCGACGCGGGGCTCGAACTCGCAAACTGTGGGATCGTGACCTAAGCCTGACGCTTAACAGACTGAGCCACCCAGGTGCCCTTCATAATGGAGGGTGGAGCTTAAAGATAGGGGCAGAAACCCTATTTCTTTACTTTGTTAACCAGGGGCTTCTGAACACACCGGACCCTCTCTTGATGACTCAGAATTATGATAATGAACGCCCATCATGGTTCGGTTTAGCAACGCAAAGGGGAGATTTTCGAACCAGTTGACACCACACAGCAGGGGCCACTCCTTGTCAACATAGGTTCCTGTCCTCTGATGGAGAGGGGGCCTGGAGCCTGCATTTTGGCTGGTACCAACCTGGCAATCCCTGTTTCACAGGGGTAGGGGGGTCCTGGGGGTCCTGAGAGCGAGCGTTCCCGGGATGGTGGCGTTTTCCCGGTTCTTATGGGATCCCTATTTTCACAGCGGTAGGGTTGTCCCATACATAACCCTGAACGCATATGGGTTCTGTGACCGCCCCGTTCGTGCTGGGCAGGTTTTATTATTTGGTGGTTTCTTCTTCTTATCAACTTCTCAGCTGTCACGAATCGTTAACTTTGATTCACCCATTGCACAACCAGCAAGCACTTCACACAACGAGAAATCAGGCAGTCGGCGCTGGTGCCGCTCAGCTGGGAAATTCCACCGGGTCTGGTCCTTCGCTTCTCTGGGACTTCAGGATCCTCTTGGGCAATGTTGAGGGCTTTCTTGCCCTTCCAATATTGCCGAGTAGTGAGGACCAAATGAGAAAGCTCTTTAAAATGGTTAAGTATTATACAAATGAAAGGGATCTTTATTATTATTATTATTATTATTGTTATTATTATTATTATTATTTTACTGGGAGTGTTAAAAATAGTATCTCTCCAGATCGGTGGCAGGATGCAGTCACAGGAGTGGCATTTTCTCAAATACTTTCAGCCTGGTGTCCTACAGCAAATGTCCTTTATCTGTCAAGTTCTAAATTGAATCTGAAAAGAAGGGCTAGCAGCGAGACTATTAAACGCTGGCTCAGGATGTAGTGAGGAGGCTCTTGTTTCCTTTAAGCGGCGGCCAAAAGCTTTATTCTCCCCAAATAATCATTTTTCATTGCCGTTCTCATGCTTCAAGCTGTTCTTTATTTAGCCACGAGTACAGTTTAGGCAGATCGTGGCTGGCAAACATGAACGCTTTCTGCTTGGGGATGGGGGTGAGGGCAGGGCGTGTCAGCCGCTCACCGGCTTCGTGGCCACCGGCCCGCCGTGTTTCAGGATCAGCACGTCTTTCGGCATGGGCAGCCGGACAGGACTGATGTAAAGGCGCCCTTTAAAAATAGCTTTTCTGCTACCCTGGTTTGCCAGGGTGCTGAGCTCTTGGTCTGCATCCCAGCGGGCATATGACGTACTGGTCTAATCTCATTCTTTCTTGCCTTTCAGCAGAGAGTAGCTGAGTCAGGCTAGGCACCAATGAAAAGGACCGTAGAGGGGCTTCCTTGGTGAGATGGTTCTTGTTCCTTGGAGTGGTCCATCTGGGCTGGTAATACTGATCTTTAGAAGGCACCGGTTGGACCCGGCTGTGAAAGTATAGCATCGGTCGTGCCGGAGAAAAATGGGGAAAAAAAAGTCTCTAAACACAATTCAGACTGCCCGGTAAATTTTCTCTCTACCTTTGTCAGGATCTCACTGGGTGACCTCGAGAAGGTTTTCAACTCCCGGGCATCCAAGGCTTTCACTCGGACCAGCCTTCTGCACGGGGAGATGGGGAGCTGCCCCTGTATGGGTGGCAGCCACGTTTCCCCCCAGAATCCTAGAGAACGTGTGGTCTGGGAATGTTATTTTTCTGGCCCGTTTCTTTTTAATCGAATATTGTCTACTAATTTGGTTCCTTCGGTAGCCTGTTGGCAGCCATGACGCTTTGCAGTGTTGGGGTTTGGAAGAGTGGAGAGCTTGAAGTTGAGAGCTTCCAAGGCAATCCTATGGTAGGATAATGCTAATCTAATCTAATGGAAATGATCAGTTGGCTTCGTTTATCCCAGGGACGACAAATCCTGAAAGTATAAGGGATGGAGGGGCCCTGCTGTAAGGAGGCCACTCATTCGCTCATTCATCCGTCCATTTGAATGTTTACTGGTTACTTGCAACACGCCAGGCTCCGAGGTAGGTACGGGGAGCATGTAAACTTCTGGCCCCATGGAAGGAAGACAGGCTTCCGGAGCAGTGGGCGAGTGCTAGAGCAGGGGAGGGAGGGGAGGAGGGGAAGCACACTCGAAAGCACCCCCCAAGACCTGGCGGCCAGAGGAGGGTCCTGGAGGAAGCAGTGTCTGAGACGAATCAGGACTGAGTCATACACAGAGGGGGGCTGGGCTGTCAGGAGTGTTCGGGGCAAGGGGACCGAAGCCGAGAGAGGACTGACGCCTGAGGGGGATCAGAGGACAGACTGGGAGGGGGATCCCAGTCTGGCTGGTACTCGAGAGGGAAGACAGACTCGGCTGGAAAGCCTGGCCTCGTTAAACAGTTTGAACTTCATCGACACGGTGCGGGAGAGAGTCCTCCGAAGGATTTTGAAGGGCCGCGGCGAGATCTGCACTAGAAGGCTTCCGACTCTGGTTCCGCCGTGGGGAGCGGCCGGGAGGGAGGTGAGCGCGATTAAGGAGGCGGCAACAGGGGAGTTATGGGGGCGAACCGGGAGAACGGAAGTGCGGGCAGAGGGAGAGAGAAGGACAAGCGTGCTGCTCAGGCTCCTTGATGGGACAACTGGGTGGATAAGGACTATGGAAGGAGGAGAGAGAGGAGTGCTTTCGTTTGTTGGCCATGTTGGCTTCAAGTGGCTGCAAGACGATCGGGTGTCTCGTGGGTCGTGGATCTGAGCGCGCGGCCCGTGGGCGTGAGATTCAGGTCGTCGGCGGGCGCTCATGGGACCTGATGCTTCAGTGAAAGATGAGGAGCCGGAGGACGGGGACAAAAATGTGTCCTGAACAGAACTTTCCCGAACACCAACATGGAAGGAACTGGCAGGGGAGGAGAGAGCTATAAACGCTGTGGAGAAGGGGCCAGGGAAGTTGGAGGCAAGCAGGGGAGGGATGGGAGAGGGGCCAGCGGGGCTGAGCTGCCAGGGCCCCAGTGAGGCTTTGACTCAGCAGGGGGAGGTGTGGAGACGCTGAGGGGGCAGCCGGCTGGAGGGTGGGGACCGAGGCCCTGGATAGGGGAGCAGCCAGTGGGCAAGTGTAGACAGTGCTTCCAAAAAGCTCATCTCGAACGGGAGGGATGCGAAGAAGCTGTTGAAAAATGAGTACAAGTCCCGCAAACGGAGTCTTGAAGAGGAATGCCGTCTGTCACACCAGGCCTGGTCGTGCGCTTGGAGGCTGAGTGAAACTGGAGTGCGCAGACATTATCCGCAGAACCCGTCTGCTCTCCTTCCGCCCAGCTCTGCGTTCTCCCGGAGGTGCCCTGAGCTCAGACCTCCAGCGGGCCGGCACCTTCTGCCTCCCCGGGGGGCACGCCGCGCTTCTGGGCGGTTCCCCCAGGCCCCTCAGGGGTCGGAGTGGGACCCTGTGCACCAAGGCCCCGCCCAAGCTGGTCACCTGCTGCTTTCTCCCCAACACGCCAGCGGGTAAGGCTTGTTCAGGCCCACACCTTCTGGATCGTGAGTTTGGAATAAATGGACGGAATCCTAAACATCATACGTTACAAACAAACTCGGGACATGGTGTTCCATGCAATGTTTTGCTGTCTTTTTTAGGTTGGGCAGTTACTAGTACTTCCAAGTGCACATTCTGGGTGGGGAATGTTCTAGGGAAACCGTAGAAAAGGTCAGTTGGCTTCTCTCAACCCGGCTCCTGGCCTGCTGAATCGTGACTCATTCATTCATTCATTCACTCCTTCAAAGAACTCAAAGATGAACAAAATGGGATTTTTTTGCCCTGCGAGGGCGATGTGATGATTGCTCCCACAAGAGGAAGCACGCTCTGCAGTGGGGACTTCGCAGAAGGCCTGGGAGTGTCCCAAGGGCAGGGACGGCCTCACGGAGGAGGCGACATTGGAGTCTAGCTTGGAGAGGAGTGTTGGATTTTACCAGGTGGCCCAGGCTGAGCCTGCGCTTGGACTCCCCATCTGCCTCTCCCGAATTCGTGTCCCTGCTCTGTACCCACCCCATCCTTGGAGGGGCAGAGGGGGTCAGCTTCTGGGTTAGAAAGTTGAGGAGCCAGTATCGCCACCCTTCCTAGAGAATGTATTCTGTCTTCCAGGTCGGTTATTTACATTTCACAGTGGGACGTTTGCCAGGTGGCGAGGATGGGCAAGGGCCCTTGAAAGCACCGTGACTGGGTTGAATTCGCAACCATAGAAAAATATCCCAAGGGTCATGCTAATATTCTCAGTATCAATGCAAAATTTCGCTAGAGAAAATCTTATCACTAAATCTAATTACACTGGGGAAATGGATAGCTCTAGCAGGTAACTGATGCCCCATAATCCTGACAGTATGATATATATATACATTCGGTGAGATAATTTAAAGAGTAATTTACAGAGAAAACAAAACCCAGGCATTCTTTCCGAGAGGGCTTCCTCAGATAAAAAGGAAGAAAAGAATGTCTTTGAATTCTGATATAAAGTTTCGTTTCTCAACTGTATTTCAGACAACTTAGTCTCAGTGAGATGGGAAACCAATTTTTGCAAAGGATGATACGTAAGTAAGCCTTCGCAGATTCCAGGATACGGCAGGCTCGTGGTAACCGAAGGTCGATGGTGACTATAACCAGAGCAGTTTTCCGCTTTCAAATCAAGGCCGGGAACCCCCTCTCCAGTTAGGACCTAGAGAAGTACAGCCTAACAGCAGCTGCTGCCGGTTTCCTCTCTCCTTCGAAGCTAACCATTCTCATCTGTCTTGGCAAAATCTGTCTTCGTGGGGAGACTTAATTATGTGCGCCACCCGGAACTCTCTGGAAATCATACATTCTCAAGTAATTGCAGGACACCCTCTGGTGAGCCATCCATGATATATTTATTCTCTCCTTACAGATGCAATTCTGGCTCTTTCTTGAAGGCCTTGTTTGCCTGGTTGTACCCTGGTGGTTTAGGAATGGGGTCCCTATGCAAGAAGGCACCATTTTCCTTCCCGAGGAGCTTTGGGGACACCCTGAGGTCCTGACAAGGCCCATATGATCGGGTAGAAGGTGTGGGTGGAGGAGAGGCTATGATTCGTGTCATCATTCTTTTAGATCTAAGGTCTCCTATGAAATGTAAACACCTGGGAAGACTCAGTCCCTGTCTGGCAGAGTTGGCTGACGAGAGGACTGTGTGGGCAGGAAGGAGGTGCTGATGGTGTATGGGCTGCAAGGGAGGAGGGAAGCCGTGCCCTCTGGGGCAGGCCAGAGAGCCCCGTGAGCCCCGTGGCTTTGCTTCTTTCCCACCCTGTGCCGGACGCTTGAGGGAGAAGGCTCGTTGACTTTTATGCTCCCTGTGAAGACCCTTACTCATTAAGCGTTAAAATCCACCGAATGTGGAAGCAAATTTAAAAAGCCAAACTCTTCCAACCTTTGTGGATTTTGGAAAATGGAGTTGGGATTAGTGACGGTAATACCGAAATGTCATCTAAGTCAGAAGCTTGTATTCCAAATAGCCAGTGAAGGCAGGAATAAGAAAAGAGGTGTCTTCACCATCACCGTTGCCTTCTATTGAGGTCTACGGAAATGGGTGTGGGATTAGAAAATGGGATGGTTTGGGGCGCCTGGGTGGCTCGGTCGGTTAAGCGACCGACTTTGGCTCAGGTCATGATCTCACAGTTCACAAGTTCAAGTCCCGCGTTGGGCTCTGTGCTGACAGCTCGGAGCCTGGAGCCTGCTTCGGATTCTGTGTCTCCCTCTTTCTCTGCCCTTTCCCTGCTCATGCTCTGTCTGTCTCTCTCTCTCTCTCGAAAATAAACATTAAAAAAAAATGAGGACTGTTTGATCTAGAGAAGGATTATGCAAGGGCATTAAGAGGAAAATGATCAGCCCTTAAGAAATTTCGCAGTAGGGAAACAACCACAAGGCCTAGAAGAAAGTGGATTAAAATCGAAGAGGATGTTTGCTGTTAGGGAGAGCTTCCTGCCTGCGCTACATGGGGAGGTTCAGATTGGCTTTTAAGAAAGCCCGTAGTCTCTCCTTCTGTGAATAATTTGAATATACGTTGGGTGGAAGGCATCACACGGGTGCTGTGGGGTGACCTAGGTGTGTAAGACAGCGTCTCCGGCCTGGGGGAACCCCAAAAGGGCGTGGTGTGGAGTGGCTTGCATCGAGGGGCATAGAATACATCATCTCTCAATCCTAGTCACTGGAGAGGAGGAATTACTCTTCTAGCAGTTTTCAAAAATCAATATGGCAGGGAACACTTTGGCTCTGCTGTTTGTAATTGGCCTCACTTCTGTTACCCAGCGTCAGTCTCCCTTCCTCCACATGTCCCCAGAACCTTTTCCAGTGGACTCTGGGCTCTGGATCTGGCCCTCATCGCCCTTCTCTCTCTCTCGACTTTATTTTTCAAGTTCACAACAAAATTGGTTGAAAGTATAGAGTTCCTTGATCCGCCCCCCGCCGCCCTCCCCCACCATCAGTCTCTCGCACCAGAGTGGTACCCAGCAGTGACAACCAGTACTGGCCAAAGTCCATAGGTTACATTAGGGTTCTGTCTTGGTGATGTACGTTCTGCGGGTTTTGACAAATGCATAGTGACGCGTCTACCATTACGGTGTCAGGTAGGATAGTATCACGGCTCTCATATCCCTCCGCGTGGTGCTTATCCGTCGCTCCCTCTCCCTAACCCCTGGCACCGAGCCATCTTCTCATTCTCTCCAGTTTTACCTCTTCCAGAACGCCCTCGGCTCAGAAGCGTACAGATTGGGGTCTTTCACTTAGTGCTAGGCCTACAGGGTTCCTCCCTGCCTTTTCATGGCTTGGAAGCCCATTTCTTTTTAGGGCCAGGAGGAGCCCAGCCTTTTTCACACCCTTCCCAGCTGCCTCAGGCCGCCTCCAGGCAGAGAGACGGCCTAGGGAGGTAGGGATGTCTAGAGGGTCGGGGGCTCCTGGAGGAAAGAAAATCCCTTCAAAGCTCCATCCCTTTATGAGATTTTTGAAATTTTTGAATCCTCTCTGAATGCGTCACCAATTCCTCATGATGTGTCGGACCCTGTCATCCCAGCTTTGTAGCAGTCTGGTGCGGTTCACTAGTTTCAGGCTCTGAACACCCGCAAGCAGAATGACTGGAACTCTTTCCCACGCCTGCCTCCCCCCTGCAGACTCCTCGCTCCCCGGCCCTGCTCTCTGTGTCGGCTGCTAAGGTCTGCCTGTGGTCAGCAGGCCGCTGCCGTGGGCACCGCCCAGCCACTCTGCGGCCTCCGTTCCAGGAGATGAGCTGTCGCCTGGGACCAAGTGGGCCGGCCCGGGTGCAGGCCGGCTTCGTTGTCACCCAGTTGCTAGTATCTGTCTACTTATGGATGTAGCTGGCATCCCTTGTGGCCAAAGAGAACACTCCCGCTGGAACGAGAGAGGGCCCTCTTTTCCTCTGGCGTCGCAATGTTCGATCAGGTTCCCAGAAGAAGTCGGCCCTGTCCTCTGGGGTTCCGGTGCCACAGGATGGGGGGCCGACAGGATTGGGGGCCGTGGAGACGCCTGCTGCGAAGATCCCATTTCTTGTGTGTTAATCTTGTTGAAAGACATTTTTCCCCCAGCGTGCAGCCAGTGGATATTTCCCGGTGGTGAGGTTTGTAGGGCAGCAAAGTAAAAATCCTCGAAGTATATACTATTCCCGTCTTGAGAGTTCTATTGATGGGTTATCTATACTAAGCCATTACCTTAAACTCTCGTCTCGCCCAAAATAATCTCGGCCTTATTTTCAAAGACTGCTTAACGAGGAAATCCTCCTCTCTCTTAATGCTTCGGGACAGCCCTCACGCTTCCTTGATATGATAGTTGAAGGAACCTAATTGCACATCGGAGAATTTTAATTTCTGATTATAGATGCAGAACGGTATTCGGTGATTCAGAGTGCTGCAAAAGGAACAGCTCAAATATAGAAATGATGGGCTTTCGGCAGACATGCAAGGAATTATAATGACATCGTTGTGATGCTTGATTTTAGTACCTTCGATTATAGTTTGCAAATTCATACACCGTCTCTCGGAATTGTTTTTCAAAACTCTTTCATCTTTACTTTTCTGTCCCCTGCCTGTACTGGTGTGTGCCCTTTCCTGTTTTGGTCTTCCTGTAAAGCTCTCTTCTCCGCAAACGGTTTCTGGAAGCCTCACCACCGGCGAGACCAGTAGGCTGACTTTCATCCCCTCTCTGCCATGATACGCTCTGTCTACTGAAATATTGACTTAAAGTCTGCAGGCTTAGTAATAATGTCTATTGTGTCTATTTACAGAAAAGGGATTTGCCGGGGCCTCATTCCCTTTGGGGGAGGGAGGAGATGGTCCCGGAGATTTGTCGATCACTCCCCGCACGATCTTCATGAAGCGCGACGAACGTAAAACAAAACGATAGAATCTTGGACATCCGGGGCCCAAAATCTAAGATGAAAAAATCCAAATACCAGAGCAAGTAGCTGAGCTGAAATAGGAAAGAGATGGTAAAATCGATAACCTGGCAGAGCCAATGGAAAAAGCGAGGCAAGAGAATGATCGTGTTTTATTTCAGGTCCTTGTAAGGATTAATCCTGACCTTCAAAGAGACAGAAAACACTAAGCCAGGCACCTTGAAGCTTGGGTCAAATATGGTACCGCCTTGGAATCAGCGATGATGATAGAAAAAATAAAAAATTAATGTACAGCCATGAAACAGGATGTACTGCCTCCTTACCATCCGGGGGGACCATTGACCCTTGAGTTTTGCCGGCACAGGTAATAGAATTTTCATATCGCGCTGACACCTCGTTATTTTCACAGCGAGTCGCAGAGGTGAGGGTGTTTTCTGACTCCACGTGGCCAAAGAGGCTGACTGCATTCGCGCGGTGCTTCCCCAAATAAATGAAACTCGAGGGTCGGTCTCGTGCATGGCTCCCGCTGAAGTGGTTTTGGTTCACAACCCAACCGCTGCTTCCTTCTCAAATCAGCCATGGCGCTTACAAGGGCGAGCGAGTGGACACAGACAGTGCTTAGGGTGCGTTTCCCGCCTTAGTATAAATGTTCTCCTTCCAGTTTCTTTCTTTCTTTCTTTTTTTTAAATGTGTATTTATTTTTGAAAGAAAGAGAGAGAGAGAGTGGGGGCGGGGGAGGGCAGAGAAAGAGGCAGGCTCCAAGCTCTGAGCTGTCAGCACAGAGCCTGATGTGGGGCTTGAACTCACTGACCGTGAGATCGTGACCTGAGCTGAAGTCGGACGCTTCACTGACTGAGCCCCCCAGGCACCCCTCTCCTTCCAGTTTCTGATGGTGAATTCATATTTGTGTTCCAGACCTTGGTCAAATGCTGTTTCCTCCGTGAAGCTTTTCCTCCTGCATCGTTGTCTGTTTCTACATAGAAGTCACATTCACTGTCGTGTGTTTTCATTTACACACCTGCCTCTCGCATTGGATTTTAACTGACTCGAACTCAAAGGCTACATCTTACTCTTTCAAAAAAATTTTTTTAAGTTTATTTATTTTGAGAGAGAGAGAGAGCATGAGCAGGGGAAGGGCAGAGAGAGGGAGAGAGAGAGACTCCCAAGCAGGCTCCACACCATGAGTGCTTTCAGTGTGGAGCCCAGTGTGGGGCTCGAACCCACGAACGGTGAGATCATGACCTGAGCTGAAATCAAGAGTCAGATGCTTAACCGACTGAGCCACCCAGGTGCCCCGACTGTGTCTTATCCTTCCTTGTGTTCTCAGTATCCTACGCAATGTGTGGCACCTAGTGGGCCCTCAGAAAATATTTTCTGGAGAAATAAATTAGTTGTAAACAAAGTAAAGGATTAATACCCAGGTATAGCAGGTCATGTTCAGTCAACCCATAGATTTTCAGTCTCCCCCGCAAGCCGCGTGCTGTGGAACGGTCCCGTGTTCTGCTCAGCCCTGGACTCAGGACCGGGAGAAAGTGCTCTACCACAGGCCGTACCGCCGCCTCTTCCCCTTGGCTGTCGTCTGAGCTAACGTCATCCCGGGAATTCCACTCTGGGAACTTCCCTGAACTGCCTTTGGCTTCCTTCTGGACCGGCAACTTGCTTCCAAGTTTTCGTGACCACCTCTTCGATCCTTTTCCCCTGTTGTTGCTGTGAACACTCTATGTATGCTCTTAGGAGGTTTATCCAGTTCTGCTCTGTTCTTTTTTTTTGTTTTTAATTTTTAAGTTTATTTATTTATTTTGAGAGAGAGAGCTAGAGAGAGCGAGGGAGAGCGTGTGCACGCAGCGGGGGAGGGGAAGAGGGAGAAGGAGAGAGAAAATCCTAAGTAGGCTCCATGCCATCGGCGCCACCCAGGCACCCCTGGTTCTGCTCTCTTCTTAACACCCTTGGCTCTTCTGTTTTCTGGGAGTTCTGGGCTCCCCATCTCCTAAGCTACATCCTTCCCTTCTCCTTTGTCTTGAAAGCTGCCATCAGGACCATAGTAGCCAAAAAACAACGGCTTATTTAGAATGTTGTCAAGCTCATAAATGAAAAAAAAACAAAACAAGTCCTCTTATTAGCTTCATGCTACTCATAAATTTCAAAGAGGGAGACTGTTTTTGCAAAGACTGAGGTTTTTCCTGCTGCAGCTCGTGCTGGGTCCTGGTTGACCAGAAGGAGAAGGTCAGATGCACGTTCCCACGCGGTCGGTGGTTGGTGGGAGGAGCCAGCACTAGGCAGGGAGCCCTGGATTCAAGGAGAAGCTAAATCCTGTGCCCTACTCCCCACATAGCAGTCACGTGACTTCTGACAAGTCACTTCACCTACTCAGCCTTAGTTTTCTTACACATAAAGCAGGGCTAAGGGTCCCTGTCTCCCTCAGAGAGTATCCTCTAGTTGTCAGGAAAAAGAAACGTCTTCTCCCATTGTTAGGAGGCCAGGAAGAAACTAGGTTAACAAATTTCGTGTATCTGGATAATAGGGTGCCAAGTCGTAGTTACGGCTCTGTGAAGATGCTCAGAATACACCATTGAGAAGAGTTCATCATAATTCTATTTCGTATAGAAGAAGCGTATGTGTTTGTATATGTGGACATGTTTCTGTGCACGCACATATGAAGCGGGGCACCCCCTGGGAGGGGGTCAGGAGAGCTGAGGGTGCAGCGTGAGCCCGGTATCATTTCTTATCAGCTCGGGGATCAACATGGCTGCCAAATGCCCGGATTCTGGGTGACCCGTACCTGTCCTTCTGCAGGATTTAGAACACATTAATGAAAAGGACTATGAATCTTCCCACCCACCCCAACTCTTCTCCTCCTCATGCTGTGTAAGTAAAATGCACTTTCTGTCTGTCTGTAATTCTTTCTCTTCTTGCGTGAGGCCAAAATGACTGTACAGATGTCTTTTTCGCTAAATTTGCAGGGAGTGTTGGCAAGCCTGAAATACAGGCTCCTTGGGAAACTGAAAGTGCCCGTCGGCAGGCTCAGGGGGCGAGGGGGGGAAGCCTCCCACAGACAGACGGCCGGCCCGTGGGGCAGGCACAGGTGTGGGCTGCATGGAGCAGCTCGGAACGCGAGGAAGGACAAGAGCACTTCAGGGCTGTTCAGTCATGGCGGCAGTCTACCTGAAGGACGGTTGGTGTGCCCAAAGCCCTTCTGAAAACAAAGACACTGGATACTACGCAAAAACTAGCTTAAGCCCCAATGTTCGGGGACTGGTGGCTAGAAGGATCTATCGAGCAGCGGCCCTTACTTCCCACTGAGACGTGATTTGATTGTTCAGAGACCATCTGCCTTCCACAGCCGTGGGGCTGTGCTCAAAATGTATTAGGTGCCAAAGTAACCCACTTAAGGGAAGTAAAGCTCCGAACTTCTTACTGTCCATTTCCGGCCTTGGCTGGGTGGCTCCTGGAGGGCTTTTGAGGCCTTTGAACCTGAGCAAGAAGCAGAGATGGGCCTCTTCAGGTGTCGCGACCAACTTATATCAGCAAGAGGGAGGCGGGGGCCTCGGGGAATGAGGAATTGTAGACCCACAGGGGACGAGTAGAGCCAACTGGTCACCCACCAGCCTGTCCTCTCTTGGACCCCCCGGTGTTTCGTCAGGACGTGCACGGGTGTACCCGCATAATGCCAAATGGATCTGCTTGTTGATTCAATATACCGAAACAAAATCTAACTTTATGCTTGATTTTATGTCAAGTACGCTAGTAAGTCAAGTAGTTGTAGGGAGAGTATCTTTTATACGTGCAAGCAGACTTATTTTTCAAAAGATTGACCACCCGATTTGGTAATGTGATAATCTAACTTGAAAACTAAGTGAGTCTAGTTACTCTGATTCTGATTTAAGCTAAAACATGGCATGGAGTTCAACCTACCCTCCTTTTTATTCTTCTCTTTTTCTTCTTCTTTTTTTAATGTTTATTTTAGAGGGGGCGGTGCAGAGAGAGAGGGGGACCCAGAATCCAAAGCAGGCTTCAGGCTCCGAGCTGTCAGCACAGAGCCCGACACGGGGCTCGATCCCATGAACTAGGAGATCATGACCTGAGCCAAAGTCGGATGCTCAACCGACAGAGCCACCCAGGCGCCCCTCCCCCACACCACTCTTTTAAAAATTTTTTTTATTGAGAACATGGAGGCTGGAGTGTTCTGTGACTGGCCCAAAGTCAGCAGTGGTTAGAGAGGCTGAGCAGGACCGTAGTAAAGAATTTCTCATCTGGGGAGGTCTTTCTCCTCCTTCATGGACCAAAGAACTGGTCACCATTTCAGGATGAAGGCTCTTCATTTCCTTGAAGTCTGCTCCATTTTCATTCCTCAACAACTCTCTGTCTTACGTGGCCTTTCGTAGATTCCTGGTGAGGTTTATCATTCTCCCACAGGTTGGCTGAAAATCTTGTAAAAGTTGGTGGCTCGCTCTTGTTGCCGAATGCAGTGATGTGGGCAGGAGGGCTGGTCAGGGTCGGCCGTGTGGGGCGGTCACAGCACCGCCGACCGTTACAGCCAGAGGAGCCGTGGTGGTCACTCAGCCTTTCACTTTCGAAGTGGGAAACTGAGACCCAGAGAGACCAAATAGCCTGTCAGAAATCAGAGCTGTGACTCGAACCCGAGATGTCTGTGTGTGTGTGTGATAGAGGCGAGTGCGTGCAGGTGAGTCGGGGAGGGACGGAAGTGGGGGGAGAGAGAGAGTGAGCGAAAGAGAGAATCTCAAGCAGGCTTCATGCCCAGCTCGGAGCTTGTCCTGGGGCTTGATCCGACAACCATGAGTTCATGACCTGAGCTGAAATCAAGAGTCAGACACTTAGGGGCCCTGGGTGGCTCAGTCGGTTAAGCGGCTGACTTCGGCTCAGGTCATTATCTCGCGGTTTGTGAGTACGAGCCCCGCGTCAGGCTCTGTTCTGTGCTGATAGCTCAGAGCCTGGATCCTGCTTCAGATTCTGTGTCTCCTCTCTCTCTGCCCCTCCCCTGCTCACACACTCTGTGTGTGTGTGTGTCTCTCTCTCTCTCTCAAAAATAAATAAACATTAAAAAAAAAAAAGTCAGACACCGAAGTGACTGAGCCACCCAGGTGCCCCTGGCACCAGAGACTCTTGATTCTGTGACTCTTTTGTCACAAGGACTATATTTCTAAGTATCCACTGTATTAAACTCTAGAGGTAAATAGAATCAGTTGCAGGAGGCTACGCTGTCTGGTCTTTGACTCAGGACGTATGTGAAGTGTCCTCACCAGTCCCTGGCATCATCGTACATATATGCCTCTTTTTCCACGAATTGAGTGCTTCGTCCATCTAGTTGAGGCTTCCTACGTATTAATAACCCTAGTTATGATATTAATTCCGTGCCTCAGAACCACACATGGTGCTGCGTTTTGTTGCCCGATTTGCGGTTAATCACCTAATGGACGTTTTGTTTCGAGCATCACCCTTGGTTCCTTTTTCGTCTGTTCCCTCCTTTTGTGCCCTCACCACCACCCAGCTGGTAGTTCGTCTCTTCATTTGTTCTTTTATCAGGTCCCCTGGGGGCACGGGGTGTGCCAAACAGGTACGGGCGTCAATAATTAACCAGGAGAGCGTGCGTACTTGGAATTTGCCGGGGAAGAAGTGAAGGAAGGAGCCTGGTGGCTTCACAGATCAGGGAGCCTCGAAAGACGGATGGTTTCTGGGAACGCTGACGCCCGGAGCAAAGAGACTGAGAGAGTTTATAAGCTTTCTCCTTAGATTCGCATTTCCGCCTCCATAGATCCCGTAGCGCAGAACGTCATTCACGTTCATGTGCGTGCCCGTGACCGTGATGAACTCGTCAGTCTCGTGTGTAATCGAACACCTCTCACTTCCTCACGGGCTCTCCTTCTTGCCAAGTGGTACCGCCGTTTATCCGGTTATGGGGCACAACTTCTTGTTGCAACCTTGACTGCTCTCTCTCACGCCCCACATGGAACCCATCCGCAAGGCCTGCGGATGCTACTTCAGAAACATTGTCCCAGATAGGACCACCTGACACCACCTCCACAGCTAAGGCTCCTGCCTAGGCGGCCGTCACTCAGGGTGCGTCTGCGCTGGTCTCCTAACTTGCTCCCTTTCCCAACCGCCTTTCCTCTAGCCTATAGCGTGATTTCTCCTTTTGTGATTGAGTCGGATCATATCATCTTCCTGCTCAAACGCTAAGGTGGCTTTCTACTCCCACTTGGAATACAGTCTCCGGGCACCGTGGGAGCGGTCCTCCTGACCAGGCCCGCTCCTGCCTGCCTCCTCCCCCTGACCCGCACCCCAGGCGCCTTGCCTTCGCTGCCGGTTTTCAAATGCACGAAACACGTCCTCGTCTCGGGACTTTGCACGAGCTCTGAACCGTGGGTGTGCTTTTCTCCCAGGGCTTCTCATCTCCTCCGTCTGAAATTGAACTCCTTGGTCACGGCCCATGCCCTTCCCTTTTCTTTTGCTTTATTGCTTATGTTATATATGTTTTTGTTTGTTATATACCCCCCTGAAGAGCTTGCGCTCTCCGTGAGATGGGCTTCGGGTTTTGTTCACTGTTTCCTGTACAGAAAACAAATATTTGTTAAATGGACAACTGGGATCATCTGAGAACTGTATGGCAGTTACCAAAATTCCTCTTAAAGCTGGAAGCTCTGGTGCACATTGGAGCCGAAAGGGCCCTGGCAACATGGAAATGGTGAAATACTAGGGGGGTTTTCTCCTCGTTAGTGGGTTCGTTTGTGCTGCTGTTGACCGCACCCCTACCCCCATTTATTTTAGACAAGTTTATCTCTGTATTTTATATGAAAGTCTCTTGGATGTCCCGGCACCCGAGTTAGAAGGTGAGAGCCCCAAGTGAGTGTTTTCTTGTCGTGGTCTAACATCTCGACAGCAGGCCTAGACAGTGCGCATCGATTCCCGATAGCTTTGATGTCTACGTGTTCCCCGCCTCTACAGAAATTTTAGAGTTCGTGTTACTCTCCCTGACTCCTCTCAAGATGAACAGGTTTTAAACCCCCCCGGGAAGCATTAGCGGTGGGCCATTACCGTCATTATTTGGTTAGTTTGTTGTATCACAAGACGTAAACTGTCAAGGAGAAGCATAAATTGTCAATAGTTCTTCCAGAATGACTACCTTTGTTAATATTTAAGATTCGTCTCTGCATGGCTTCTTGTAGCTTTTCTGCTTGCTTTTATTCATGAGAGCTACTAAAAGCAACTCCTTGGGGTACATGGATGGCTCAGTCAGTTAGGCGGAGGACTCCGGATTTCGGCTCAGGCCACGATCTCACAGTTTCTTGAGTTTGAGCCCCACGTCGGGCTCTGAGCTGACAGTGTGGAGCCTGCTTCGGATTCTCTCTCTCCTTCTTTCTCTGCCCCTGCCCCACTCACATGCACACAGGGGTGCATGCTCTCTCTCTCTCTCTCTCTCTCTCTCTCTCTCTCTCAAAATAAATAAATAAACCCAAAAACAAAAAAAAAAGTGAAAGCAACTTCTTTTCAGGTTGAAAACATTGAGACACAAGTGAATGAAAGGCAGTTGACAGAAACAGTGGCTACAGCCGCAGGGTGTCCTCATCACCTGCGTCCCGGAAACGTGACGTCAGCTCTTCAGCACATCTGCTGCTTGAGATTGCCACGTGGCCTAGAACTTGGGCCCCCCTGGCGGGCAGCTTAGGAAACTGGAGACTCCAGACCAAGTGACGCCATTTATCGGTACTTTAATTAAGAAGTGTTAGGATATTTAGTTTATTTCTGCCTGTCTGCAAGTAGGTCTTTGTCCCCCGGGACCTTCTTTTGTCCCTCGTTTTCCATAAGTTCATGGCCATTTCTAAAGACAGGCATGACTCCGTTTTTCCCAGTTTAGGCTGAACCAGAGATTTCTTTCCGTCTTTAGCCTGTGGGTTAAATATATATAACTGAGTCTCCACCTTCTATGCGAAGGCGCACTCTGACTGCACGGTAACCTTTATGTTTGTTTTACTTTGTTTTCTTCCATTTCTCTAGGGGCATGGCCCTCGTGTCCTGCCTTTCGGTCTGTGGTCTAACTCTGTGATCTTGGCCAAGTTACTTTGAGATGTTGGCGCTCAGTTTCTTCATCTATGGGAGAGTATTAGACAGCCTATAAGTGGATTCATTCATCCACAAATATTTATCTTCTGCCATTTTCATGGATGCTGGATAAGTTTGCATTGATCACTTGTTTCAGAAAGGACTGAAGGAAGCTGGGTGATAATATTTGCTTTCACGGCATACAAAGCACCTTCGCATAGATTACCCATTTGGTTATCATAAGAGTCCTGTGAGGCCATGATACAGCTCCACGGTCCAGGTGGGATAAAAGGTGTTTCCAACAATCCATATTTGATGATGGTCGGGGAGGGGTCGTTGGGAGGACACGACCACCGGTTGACCTGTGAGCTGGGCCTGGCACTTGGAGGCCCCTCACCCTGCGCTGCATCCTTGGAACTTGCCTTCCCTGCTCCCAGGAGGCGCCCCAAGGACCTAGCCTTGAGAAAGTGAAATGGCGTTGGGAGCATCTACACCGTATACTGACTGAACCCCATTAAGACCTCCTTATAACCGAAGATTTTTAACAGATATTTATTTTGAAGAGAGAGAGGAAGGGCAGAGAGAGAGCAGGTTCTGCACTGTCAGCACAGAGCCCAGTGTGGGGGGGTCGATCTCACGCATCGTGAGATCATGACCTGAGCTGAAATCAAGAGTCTGACACCTAACCGACGGAGCCACCCGGGCGCCCCTAAACTGAAGATCCGATGGGCAGGGGCAGGGATCTACTTGTCCCGTGGCCACCCTCCAAGGTGTAGGTGAGCCTCCTTGCTTGTGAAACCTGCCGCCGACCAACCTGTAGGACCTGCCCCTCTCTTCTGTCTCTCCTTGCCGTCTCTGTACAGAGGCCCGGTTTCAGATTTCATCTGGGGAGCTCCAGAGGTTTCCAGTCAACAACGATTCTGTAGTCCCAACTGTTCAGCTCAAACCAGTTAGTATAATTATTCTAAGAAGCTTGTTCAAAGTGGAGATGTCTGACTCACTGTTGGGAGGTGGACCCTGAAGAAGTCTTCGTGTCTCACAAGGAATGGTAGCAGTTCAGATCGGGCGTCTGCCGACTGCGCTTCGAGAAACACAGCCTTCCACGCGAACACGGTGCCTGCGCGGCATAGAATGTCATCACATGTTTATTGGCTCAATCTATGGACACCAAAGCTGTCAGAAAGAACCGGCGGAAACAGAATGAAAACTCGCAAGCATAGATGAATAGGTGACCGCCGATCACACCGATGGCATGGGAGAGCCAGCTTCGTTGGGGACCCAGACACTTGCAGGGTGTCGAGTGCTCTTAGGTCTCCCTCCTACAGCCTAGGCTTTTAGATTTTACCTTGCACCCCTCTCCACCACCCACACTGCTAGCACGCTGGCATTTCCCCTCTTAACTAAGAGCCTCTTCTAATTCCCTTTTTCCTTCCACGGCCTGGTGTAGAAAGCCACTTGGTACGAACGTGTACAAAGCCTCAACTGTGGAGGAACGGGGAACCGTATAAAGAGATCCCAGCCCCTCCGGAGTAATACGTCTAACATTTGCACAGAACCAAGGGGAGCTCTGCATGAAAAGGGGGTCAGCTGAGGTTTTCTTGTAGTCGTTAAAAGGCTCTGC
This sequence comes from Paguma larvata, assembly GCA_030068075.1. Taxonomy (NCBI): domain Eukaryota; kingdom Metazoa; phylum Chordata; class Mammalia; order Carnivora; family Viverridae; genus Paguma; species Paguma larvata. The sequence continues at coordinate 73,814,798 of CM057839.1, read as the reverse complement.
GGAAATGGCGCCTCTAGAGAAGTTAACGAGAGGGGCTTCAGCCTTGCCGCCCCTGGCCCTCTGCTAGGGAGGGAGCCCTGATCTCCTCCGACAAGGCTGCTCTGCCCGCCTCTTCACCCCTTCGCCGCGTTCAAGGGTTTTTGTTTTAAGTTAAATCATGACTCTCCTGCAGGCAGTGTTGAAGAGGGAGCCAGTAAGGTGTTACGATCCATTCAAAGCGTAACCCAAAGAAGACGCATTTATAGACGAGGAATATTGAAGGGTGTGTGTGCGTAGAGAGGCAACGTTAACATTTGCCGCAGGACGGGAGGGGGCGTGAATGGAGCCGCCTGCCATCTGGCAGCGTTTCCGTGTCTCCAGGCAGGAATTACTCTGAATCGTTATCTACGATTCACAGACCACGAAGACCCTGAGAAGCGAGAATCGCGGAACCTGGGAAGACGTGAGCTCGGCGGTTCGTGGTTTTCTATCGCAGCACGAATTTCGCCTGCTTTGGCTTTATGCAGTTATGTCCAACAGTCCATTCGGGGGCGGGAATTCCTCCTGAACTGGGCTGCTCTGAGCTTTCTCCCCGAAGCCCTTGTGTCGAAACAGGAGCGCGGAGTCTAACGAAGGGAGGGGTCCTTAAGGTAGTGGACTTGACGGCAGGGAGGGGAAGGAGGAGAATGCGGGTGGGGGAGGGCCGCATCAGAATCACCTGTAGGGCCACGTGTATGCGCGAACACGTGTGCGTGCACACGCACGTGCGTATTTCGGAAAAGCTCTCTGTCTCCTGGTTGAGACGCAGGACCGCTCTAACGCCTTAGGACCCCATTCTTGTCAGTCAAAGCGATGACTCGTGGCTCGTCCCTAGATGCCGGAATTCTAGTCCTGATGAACCAACCACTCGCACCCCCGTGGGGGCTTTGGTCCAATCACTTGACTTCAGATCCCTTCACCTAAAACGTGGAGAAATAGGATGTGCCCGTCGTGTTAGATTCGTTAGAGGATCAGCTCAGATAACGCACGCTGACGTGTTTCACATGCGATGAAAAGCGGCGTCTGTGTCGTTCTCATCAGTCTGTGGGTTATTCCCCCGTCCTTGCTATAGGTTTTGGTCCTTCGCCACCGGGAGCCGACCGCACAAAGGTCTCGGCTCAGATCCTTCTAGCTGTCCTTCCTTGCAGTGTGCGAACCGGACAGATCGGTGCACTTCCCGGAGCCCTCGAGGTCTCGTCTTTCAAACAGAGATAGTAATACCCACCTCCTGGGCTCTTGCAGAGTTAAGTGAAATGGCATGTAAAGGACCTGGCACTTAGCGGGTGCTCTCCAAAGGTGACTTTGCTGCCATTCTGCTGCCCGTTGTCCTGGGTCTACCGACTGGACCCTCAGCCATCGGGAGGGGCTAAAGGGGGGGCATGTACCCCTACATTGTCCAAATCACAAAACTACCAGGAAGCTTCACCACCACCCCAGGTAGTCCTCGCTGGGCTCTCCGAGTTTGCGGTAATAGAGGAAGTGCTGTCATTCAAATAGGGGGTAGTAATGGCAGCCGTCAGCAAGCTGGGTTTTTCCTCACCAGCTACAGTGTATTGATCCGTGTGGGCTTCTAGAGAACTCTTTTTTTTAATGTTTATTTTTGAGAGACAGAGAGACAGAGCGTGAGCAGGGGAGGGGCAGAGAGAGAGGCAGACACAGAATCTGAAGCAGGCTCCAGGCTCTGAGCCGTCAGCACAGAACCCGACGCGGGGCTCGAACTCACAGACCGTGAGATCATGACCTGAGCCGAAGTCGGCTGCTTAACCAACTGAGCCCCCCAGGCGCCCCCTTAAGAACTCTTAAGACATTAGGGAACTTATATTTATTATATTTAATTGGAAATAGAAGCTTCACACGTAGGAAATACTAAGGGAGTAGAACAGCGAGGGAGCGTACATAAATGATAAAGGCCGGGTCCTGGTTCCCTGCGCGTACTTCTTAACAATCCAGATACTGGCCGTCGTGGCTAGGATTCTGCCGCCAGTTGACGGGAGTAAAGAACCGAGACGGGTGTGTGAATAGTTCTGGAAAGGACTCTCCTAGGTTATTCATGGAAAACCGTGACCGTGTGTGCGCACGCGTATGCGCATCGGTGGAGTGAATTAAATCATCTTCTCAGGGTCCTGAGCTTTCATACTGAAGGGTCTCTGTGGACAAACAAGTCACAGAAGCCACCTTTAAACCAAAGCTTTAGGAACATGTCAGAAGGTGACATCGTTTTCAGGGTGGGGAGGGGACCGAATGGGATTCCTCTTTTTCCTTTCAGACCCGTGCCTTTCTTTGTGTTATTTATTTATTTATTTGTTTACTTACTTACTTACTTACTTATTAGAACCATTTGAAAAGAGCCGCTGTAGAATTAATCAGCTGGAGGAGGGTCAGTACCGGCAGGGCCACCACCGGGCCGAGGGGCAATGAAATACAAGGACAAAATGGGCCGGGTGGTCAGGGCGGTGGGCACGGTTTCAGTCAGAGCAGAGACGGGCTTTGGAGAAGGTAGGTCTTTGTCTGTATTTTGTTTTATTGTTAAAGTATATTGATTTATTTTGAGAGGGAGAGAGCGAGCGAGCATGAGCAGGGGAGGGTCAGAGAGAGAGAGAGAGAGAGAGAGAGAATCCCGAGCAGGCTCTTTGCTGTCAGTGCGGAGCCCGACTCCAGGCTTCATGTCACCAACCAGGAGACATGACCTGAGTTGAAATCAAGAGTCTGACTCTTAACTGACTGAGCCACCCGGGGGCCCCTCTTGTCTGCATTTTAAACCTGTTCATTTGTTTCTTTTCTTTTTTCTCTTTTCTCTTCTTTTTTCTCCTCCCCTCCCCTCCCCTCGCCTCCCCTTCCCTCGCCTCCCCTCCCCTCCCTTCCCCTCCCCTTCCTTCCAGCAATGCGCTGTACCAAGGATTATTACATTGAATACTAGATACGCTTTTAGCTGCAGTGTGTGAGCACTAGATAAAATTTTTGGTGATAATGGAGATGGGCTTAGTATTTAATTCGTAAAGTTTCATGCTTTAATTAACATGGTCACAGACAGTTTTCAGGGAATATTTGGAATGTCGGTGGTTGGAACGGATATCTAAACCGGGGACTTGAACATACGGGCCCCTTTCAAGGCTTGTTCTTTTAGTGAAATTCAGGCTTTAAATGATGAATTTAAGTTTTAAGATTTAGCTGGTGTAGCTATAAACAGCTCAGTACGAACTGCTTTTATTTTTAAATTGCTTCTCACTGAAGTGATTTTATTTAAGCCGTGCCTTCCCTTTATTTCCAAAACTTTGATTCAAGTTCCAGGACCGAATATGAAAGAATGAGGATTTTGTCTGTTGTGTAAAGTGCATTACAATTCTGGACGGATGGAAATCTCATTCCTTAAACATACGTCACTACTGAGCATCCTGGTGAAGAACGCCCAGGTCAAGGGCGCCCGGGCGGCTCAGTCCATTAAGTGGCGGACTCTTGGTTTTGTCTCAGGTCATGATCTCATGGTTTGTGAGATGGAGCCCCGGAGTCAGGCTCTGCCTGCTTGGCTCTCTCTCTCCCTCTCCCTCTCTCTGCCCCTTCCCTGCTACTGCTCTCTCCCCCGCCCCCATAAAGAAATAAACATTAAAAAATGCACAGTTTAAACTTGATTTCACATACAATAGCCCCTTAGTGGTTCTGGTACTTTAGTGGAGGACCAGGTCATTACTTAGTGTCAACCAAGCAAAGAGGCAGAACTGAAATAAAACAAAAGCGTTTATTTGGGGTCTTAGAATTGCAATTTGGAGGCCCAGACTTGGGTCGCAGCCCAAATTGCGTCCCACTAGGGAGCCAAAGTCAGGAGTTAAAAAAATTTTTTTTTTCATTTTTTCAAAGCCATATATGAAAAGCCCACAGCTCATATCATCCTCAATGGGGAAAAACTGAAAGCCTTCCCCCTGAGATCAGGAACACGACAGGGGTGTCCACTCTCGCCACTGCTATTTAACATAGTGCTGGAAGTCTTAGCATCAGCAATCAGACAACAAAACAAAATAAAAGGCATCAAGATTGGCAAGGAGGAAGTCAAACTTTCACTTTTTGCAGATGACATGATACTTTACATGGAAAACCCGACAGAATCCACCAAAAGCCTACTAGAACTAATTCATGATTTCAGCAAAGTTGCAGGATACAAAATCAATGTACAGAAATCGGTGGCATTTCTATACACCAACAATGAAGCAGCAGAAAGAGAAATAAAGAAGCTAATCCCTTTCACAATTGCACCAAAAACCATAAAATACTTAGGAATAAACCTAACCAAAGATGTGAAAGACCTCTACACTGAAAACTATAAAAAACTTATGAAGGAAATTGAGGAAGACACAAGGAAATGGAAAAACGTCCCATGCTCATGGATTGGAAGAATAAATATTGTCAAAATGGCAATACTACCCAAAGCAATCTACACATTCAATGCAATCCCAATCAAAATTGCACCAGCATTCTTCTCAAAGCTAGAGCAAACAATCCTAAAATTTGTATGGAACCACAAAAGACATCGAATAGCCAAAGTAATACTGAAGAATAAAACCAAGGCGGGAGGCATCACAATCCCAGACTTTAACCTCTACTACAAAGCGGTGGTCATCAAGACTGTATGGTATTGGCACAAAAACAGACACATAGACCAATGGAATAGAATAGAAAACTCAGAAATGGACCCGCAAGTATATGGCCAACTAATCTTTGACAAAGCGGGAAAATGTATCCAATGGAAAAAAGACAGCCTTTTTAACAAATGGTGCTGGGAGAATTGGACAGCAACATGCAAAAGAATGAAACTAGACCACTTTCTTACACCACTCACAAAAATAAATTCTAAATGGATAAAAGATCTGAATGTGAGACAGGAAACCGTCAAAATCCTAGAGGAGAAAACAGGAAAAAGCCTCTTTGACCTAAGATGCACAAATTTCTTACTCGACACGTCTCCAAAGGCAAGAGAATTAAAAGCAAAGATGAACTATTGGGACCTCATCAAGATAAAAAGCTTCTGCACGGCAAAAGAAACAACCAACAAAACGAATAGGCAACCAACGGAATGGGAAAAGATCATCGCAAATGACATATCGGATAAAGGACTAATATCTAAAATTTATAAAGAACTTACCAAACTCCAAACCCGAAAAACAAACAACCCAGTGAAGAAATGGGCAGAAGATATGAATAGACACTTCTCCAAAGGGGACATTCAGATGGCCAACAGACACATGAAACGATGCTCAATGTCACTCACCATCAGGGAAATACAAATCAAAACTACACTGAGATACCACCTCACACCAGTCAGAGTGGCTAAAATGAACAAATCAGGAAACTATAGATGCTGGCGAGGATGTGGAGAAGTAGGCACCCTCCTACACTGTTGGTGGGAATGCAAACTGGTGCAGCCACTCTGGAAAACGGTGTGGAGGTTCCTCAAAAAAATGAAAATAGAGCTACCCTATGACCCAGCAATAGCCCTGCTAGGAATCTACCCAGGAGACACAGGAATGCTGATGCATAGGAGCACGTGTACCCCAATGTTCATAGCAGCACTTTCGACAATAGCCAAATCATGGAAAGAGACCAAGTGCCCATCAACAGACGAATGGATAAAGAAGTTATGGTACTTATATACAATGGACTACTACGTGGCAATGAGAAAAAATGAAATCTGGCCATGTGTAGCAACATGGATGGAACTGGAGGGTATTATGTTAAGTGAAATAAGTCAGTCAGAAAAAGACAGATACCATATGTTTCCACGAATAGGTGGACTTTGTGAAACTAAGCAAAAACCAGGGGGAGGGGAAGAGGGGAAAGAAAAAAAAGACACAGAGAGGGAGGGAGATAAAACATAAGAGACTCTCAAAGACTAAGAAAAAACTGAGGGTGAGGGGGATGAGGGAGGGGGGAGAGGGGGTGATGGGCATTAAAAAGGGCACATGTTGGGATGAACACTGGGTGTTATATGTAAACCAATTTAAAAATAAACTATTATAATAAAAAAAAAAATAAAATGTATTTTGAGAGAGCGTGTGTGTGTGTGAGAGTGTGCACGTATGTGAGCTAACAGGGGAGGGGCAGAGAGGGGGAGAGAGAATCCCAAGCAGGCTCTGTGCTGTCAGCTCAGAGCCTGGTGCAGGGCTCGACCTCACGCACCATGAGAAATCACGACCTGAGCTGAAGTCAGGAGTCCGACGCTTCACCGACAGAGCCACCCGGGGGCCCCAAGGCCCGTCTCCTTAATGGCCTCCCGACTACCTTTCAAAACCACTTGGTGTAAGAGACTCCGTTTTCTTTCACCTTTCCCATTAGGAATGCATTTTGTTTTCAGAGCCGTGTTCTTCACTGTGTGTGAGGCATAGCGACTCTATTTTTACATTTGTCCACGTATTTCTCCAGTGCTTATGGTCTCTCTTTTCCTTTGGAAGGAGAAGTAAACCGTATGGCAGCTTGAGAGTTACACAAGTGACGATGACTTTTTACCTGCCCAGCACCGGAAGTCCACAGCAGGCTCCCTTTCCTCCCCACAAGACGGAGTTTGGTCTGTGACTTTGTACAGGCGGGCCCTACCCGGGTGGTCATGACGAACTCTGGAGATGAAGTGATCTCATAGGTTGCATTCGCTGCTGAGTATGGAGCCTGGCAGGTATGACCGAGGCTACATCTGACTGTGAGCCTATGTGGGCCTTTTTCGCCCCTTTATGATTCGCCATCTTTGTCCGTATCATGGAGTACCTAGAACCGATGCTCTTGTTAACCCCTCATAATTCCCGCCAGTTGTAGAGTGGTGATCATGAGCACGATTGGAAGAGACTAAAGCAGGCCCGCAGGTGTAGGGCTCAGACTTCGCCTTCGGGTTCTCAGGAAGGATGAAGCAACAGAATTGTCCGTTTCTGGGCCATTCCTTAACTGTGGCGTTCGTTACATACACCAAACACTTCTGAATCGAGAGCAGCGTAAAGAATTCCTTAAGGACTTCATGAACACCTTCAGATGCTCTTTGAAAGCACGTATTAATTATCCGCATGTTGCGACAAGAGCGTTCGCTCCGTAGACCGAGATGCTTCCTTTAAAAACAGGGACTTGGTTTTCGTGCCTCACACAAGGGTGCCGCTGAGGTAGGAGAGGGCACACGCTTGGTCAGCGCTCCGCTCTACGTAGAGATTTGGCCCCCTAAGACCTGTGACTCGGACTCCTCCTGTCGTTGTAGGCTCCTTGTCAGGAAATGTCCCGACCTTCCCTGTTTCGCAGGTCAAAAAAAAATTACCAAAAGATATTTAAATAAAGGTCATAAGCAGGTCCCACCACTGGTCCTCTACGTTCGATAAAATCGTGAAACTGGCCTTCACACGAATTCTGCCACCCTCTGTGCCCACCACAAGGGGACACGCCCGGACTTCCGCACTCCGGTTCTGGGAGAGGGGAGCGTGTTGTCCCGTGGGACTTGGGGAAGCTCCCGAGTGGAGGGGGGGCGTGGAGCGGGAAGGCAGTGGGGGTCACTGTCACAGGCTGGGGAGCGAGACAGGAGGTCTCTTCCTGGAGGCCCAGCACAGGCTCACCGAATCCTGTCCTGCTGAAAGTGTTCTTCATTGTGTAGTAACATATATAGTATCAGTGACCGTGTGATCCTGACTCGCGTCACTCACCTGCCCTGTCGTTCGCTCTTCCCGCCCCGTGGCGTTTCTTCTACAGCATTTTAACCTTAGGGCCTCTGTAACCGCATCGTCAAGCAGGGTGGTTCCGGACTTCAGCGACCTTCCAATTTAGCAGTGACTCCATGGGCGATTCCTTCCTCCTGTCCCCCAGGCCCTTCTGGGCAGAAGGTTCCAGTCCCGTGCCCACAGTTAGGTTTACCTGCTGTTACTCTTAATGCAAAGCGTATGGCCGAACAGATTGCAGCACCTGCAGCGTTTCCTTGAGACTTAATTGTAAAATACTCAGCCAAAGTTGTTTTTCAGAAACAAGTTCGCTTCAACCAAGTCATTTTATTGAGTGGCTTCTGTAGTTAAAGACGCGTCCTCAGTTTTTCCCTCCTGGACCCTCGGGCACGCCAGTGATGATCGTTGCACGTCATCTTGTCTTCTAACTATTGATGGTTCTCGATAGTTCCAAACACAGCCTGGCTCTGCACCGCAAGGGGCCGTCAGAAGCACGAGGCCTGAAATACATGCTCTTGAAAGTCTCTGGAGACGGGGACTCTCTTTCCTGCTGCGACCGTCAGCGTATCTGTGTGTGTGTTCCATCACTGCTGTGTTTCCAGTACCCGTTTTCCCCCTTGGCCTTCTCTCCCACTCTTGTCCCAGATCAATCTTTCTGTTTAAAAGCTAGAAACTTCCAAAAAAAAAAAAAAGTTTGGAGGACACAGAGTGCTTTCTCGGTGGAATCTATCGAGATGTGGTTTAATAGAGGCTGAGAAGCTGGACAGGTTCCTGGGACCGAAGTCCAAGTTGATACTGTTTTGTTGTTGCACCCCCACCCCCGCCCCATTTGAGCTTTATGATTGAACCTGAACTGATAAATCTCTTGTTATTTTAAAGCTTTTTCTAGTAAATCTTAATGCTTTAAATTTGGAGGGTGCATGGAGGGTAAAACTTGACTCTCTGAAAAATTAGGTATTTGGGTATAATTCCTTTTTGCATCTGGTTTCCCCTAACCCCAAGTGTCCCTCTTATTGGAAGTGTTAGCATTCTACTCCTCGGAGCTCCTTGGAAGGCACCCCTTTGATCGAGTATGGGACCCTGAGCTTGTCCTGGCCGCTGCCTGTCTGTTCTCTGTATTTGAGTCCAGTTTCGTTCGTTCGCGTGACACATAGAAGCAACATCATACGATAGTTCCTTTTCCGGGACTTGTTTTTACTTAGCATGATGACCTCCTAGGTCCATCCTTGTTGTCATGAGTGGTAAGATTGCATTGTTTTTCGTGGCTACGTAACCCAAGGTGTGTGTCTCACGTCTTCTTTGTCCCTGTGTCTGTCTATCCGTGCTGCTTCCCTGTCGTGGCTCTCGTAAATAACGCTGCAGTAACCACGGGGGTGCGTCTGTCTCCTCAAATTGGCGTCTTCGTTTTCTTTGGGTAAATATCCAGGAGTGGCATTGCCGGGTCATGTAGTGTTTCTGTTTTTAATTCTTTTTAGATTTCAGGGGAAGCAGGCAGTTAGAGTCATGTGCATTCTTTGGAAAGATTCCTCCACATCTGGTGGCTGTCTGCACGGAGGAAAACCAGGCAGCCGAATGGATGGGTATTCTTAATGCTACCATTAAGCCTTTCGTACTCCTCGAGTGTTCCGTTTTCAGTGTATTAATTATTCAAGAAACTGGTAAATGTAATAGGCTGCCAAGAACTGTGTGAAAACTCGGGGTCGTGCAGGAACTTGGCGCACTCAGTGCTCACGCGCCGGGGGGACTAGCAGGTGAGGCAGGAGGAGTCGCTTTGCCTTGTGTGATCCGCACGGGTGTCCAGGTTTAGCGCGTAGGCCGGGAGGGCCCTGGCAGGCAGGAGATGCCGTCGCAAGCCCAGAGGGACGGGTCAGGCGCTGGTGACGAGTGAGGCGGTCTGGGCAGGAGTCAGCAGGTGCGCGGTGGTCCAGCCGGTGAGGACGAGACCCTGGAGCGGGGTGGCTGCGGGGAGGGGCCGGGCTTCTAGAGAGGAAACCTAGCCTCCGGGACAGCAGATCAGCGATGGCTCTGATGTTTGTGCTTTGAGAGCTTCCATACACAGCAGATCTCATGAGGAAAGCCCGCTCGGTTTGGATTCAGAGAGCCGGAGAAGCGTGTGGGACCTGGGGGCGGAGAGGCCCGCTGAGCAGCTGGAAATGCGGGTTCACGCCCACGAGTGAGGTCCAGGACCCGGACCAGCTCCGAAACGGCTGGCGTAACCTCGGGTGAACGCGCAGCCTGGGAGGGAGCCTGGGCCGGAGCCTCCCATGTGGGGGGTCGGCAGAGGGGGACATTTGTGCGGAGAGAGAAAACAACAACTGTAAGGATAGCGGGGCGCACAGATTCCTGGACACCCAGGCAGGCATCGTTGTGACGCGGAGGAGGCGTCGCTTTATGAGGCTGAATGCTGCAGAGGGGTGTGGAGGAGGAGCAGGTGCACAGCTGGATTTGGTGGGCGAGGGGTCGCCCTCGATCTTGGGAAGAGTGATTCCAGAAGACGGGAACAGGAAGCACTGTAGTGGGTTGAGGAATGGTGGTTGGACGCGAGGGTTGTTGGCGATGTCCTGAGAGATGGATAAGGCGGAAGGCGCGGCACAGAATCGAGCGTGCTTAACAGGAATGGAATAGTCGGTATGGTGTCTACTCGTGTACGTGTGTGTTCGTGCCTAACATGTATATTACAAAGTAGGCACTCTGTGTGTATAATTCTTGTGCAACACATATGCATCTATAACATGTAAATTACACAAAGATATACACAGATATGTACAACCTGTCTCTTGACTGTTTTGCTTTAAAAAAGCCTTTGAATGGACTGGAGAATCTCAACACTTAATTTCACATGCTTTCTCTAAACAGATTTTTTTTTAATGTTTATTTATTTTTGAGAGGGAGAGACAGAGCGTGAGCAGGGGAGGGGCAGAAAGAGAGGGAGACACAGAACCTGAAGCAGGCTCCATGCTCCGAGCCGTCAGCACAGAGCCCGACGCGGGGCTCGAACCCACAGACCGTGAGATCGTGACCTGAGCCGAAGTCGGACGCTCAACCGACTGAGCCCCCCAGGTGCCCCTGTAAACAGATTTTAGTGGACACGTTCTAATGGGGACCTTTGCTTCGGTAGGGGGAGATCCCGCGTAGTCACGGTGGAGTGGGAACTGACTCCTCCTCCCCCCTCCCCAGCTCTGGAAAACAACGCGAGGTTATCTGAGATCCAGTTTTAGTACTTCCTTGATTGCTTCGAATTAGGCAGTAGCCTTGCTTTAACATGAGGAGCTTCTTGGTGAGATGTGAACTTGTAGCATTTTTTAAAGTTTAATTCTTCACCGGGTTAGAACCCACGGACCGGAAAGTGCATGACTGGGTTTCACGGAGCTATAATCATACATCAGATTCACTTGTTTAAAATGTAGACTTCAGTGGCATTTAACACCTTCCGAAAGCAACTATCGGTGTCTATTTCCAGGGGCTGCATTTTCATCCACCCCCCGCCCCCGCCCCCGAAAGCAACCCCATACCCGTTAGCAGTCACTGCCCGCTTCCACCTCCCCCGGAGCGCCTAGCCATCACTAACCTACTTTCTGTCTCTACGGATTTGTCTGTCGTGGAGATTTCCCGTAAACGGAATCACCCACTCTGTGGTGCTTTGCGTGGGGCTTCTTAGCATGGCGTTTTCCAGGGTCACCTGTGTCGTAGCGTGAATTCGAATGTGCTTTACCTGTTCCATGGTACAGACACGCCTCGTTTTGTTTATCCACGCCTGTGAGTGACTTTTAACGTCTTCATTTTTAAAGCATCAGGGGCTTGGTTCGGGCCCGAAGAGGCCCGTAGGGGCCCTGCACGGAGGCTGTGCCATCAGCTTGGCCCCCGTCACTTGGCACGTGAGGTTCCTTTGCCGATTGGCCCGTGAGGCCCTTGTGCGTCTGCACGCTGGTGTGCTCCCAGCCATGGGCCCGCTTGGGGTTTTATCTGGTGTGAATCCCAGGCTAGGGTGTTTCTGGGGACCCGAGGATGGAGCAGAGAGGCCATGCAGAGTGTCAGTTGACTTTCATCCCTGGGAATCTCCAGATTTGCATAAACAAATGAGCCCTCCCCCTGCCCCGCCCCGTGTGAATTTTGACCAGTTTGGGAGCTTTGATGGTTCCTAGCAAAGACTCGGGGCTGACCTCCGGTCATATGCATATGTGAGCTGAGCAGGGTGTCTCTGAGGCCTGGCGGAGTCTCCGAGCAGGGACACCCCAGCTAAGAGCCAGGCTCCTTCCGGTCAAGGTCATGTCCCTGAGGTTTGTCCAGGTGGACTAGCTTGCTCATTTCTTCCTGTCCCCTTTTCCTGTGGGCGACGTGAACCTGTTTACATTTCTCAGAAGGAAGCACTCCCAGAAAACTCCCTTTAGGATTCATAACTAAGTGGCCTCGGAGGTATTTCCACGTTCTTAGGTGGGTAAGTGCTCTTTCACAGAGCCTAACACCCTTGCCGTTACAGTTTTCCCCAAGTATACGTATTTTACTTCTCAGTAAATGACGGGGACAGTTTGTGACCACGGTCCTCCAGCACGCCTGGTAGCTAAAGGGGTCCACCCAACATTGGGTTTTCTTGGCTCTACCTGGAGAGGGGAGTCGTCAGCTTTAGTCCGGCTCCTTGTGTACTTCTTCCGCTGGGGAGAAAGCTAAGCCAGTCCGGGAGTGACTTCTCATTCTTTGTTGCTTTTGTTTTGAAACCGTGAGAGTTGTTGCAAGGTCTGAGTTCCTAAGCTTTGATCCCGTGTCTTTCCGTGATTACTGGGAAAAGGCATTTTGTAATATGTTTATTCCTCGGCTTGGGTGTGTGTGGGTGGGGGGAGGAGGAAGGAGCGGTGTGGACTTCACCTGAAGGTCTCGGTTGTGTCCTGCAATTCACATTGTTTCTAGCCTCTTTTTAAAGGGTTCCTTGCCTTTATGACAGTAAAGCACCTGTGCTTGATTCTTGAGGTTTGACCGCAGTCCTTAGTTGCGTGCAGAACTCGAATGCGTTAGAGGTACGAAATATAGGGGCGCCTGGGTGGCTCAGTCAGTTCAGTGTCTGACTTTGGCTCAGGTCGTGATCTCACAGGTCACCGGTTCGAGCCCCGCGTCCGGCCCCGTGCTGACGGCTCTGAGCCTGGAGCCTGCTTCCGATTCTGTGTCTCCCTCTCTCTCTGCCCCCCACCCCCACTTGCATGTCTCTGTCTCTCAAAGAAATAAAAAACCTTAAAATAATTTTGTAAAAAAGTGGGAAATATAATGTAAACTATTAATTTTTTGGAACTACCATTTGGCCAGAATCTTAGTTATTTTCCTCCTAGTTTTAGATGACAGGCTAAACTGACCTCATGAAAAGCTTTTGCACAGTTAAATAGAAAAAACCACCCTGGGCATGTGTGTGTGTGTGTGTGTGTGTGTGTGCACATGTGCGTGTGTGTGCCTTTGCTGACTACATTAAGCTGTTGGCTACCTTTTTCTATTGGTTCATGACCATAAAACTTAGCACTGGAGATTTCAGATTTGCCTTCAGCGATAGTGCAATAATTCGACTCCGAAGATGTGTCCGTAACCTTCCAATTAGGGTCAGAATTAGTCATTTGGATTCAGAGCAATATTTCGCCCACCCAGACGTTGCTAGAGCTGCCTTCAGTGTAATGTAACAGCTCAGATGTTTACGTATTTTGCTTTTTTTCTTCCCAGGGCTTTGTTTATGCTAAGAAATCTGATGGCTTTTCCACAGACCAAAGCCCTATAAAATTAGTCTTCAAAGCCTTTCACGCTGCTGTATTTCAGGAAAGAGTGCAAATAAAATCGATGCGACGCTTTTTAAAATAAAGCTTTCCCCTGGTACTGCTAGGGATTTGTCTTTAGCGTTTCTAAAAGTTTCTGGATGGCGAAAACGTCACCATGAAACAGGATGAGAGAGCGGTGTCTTTTTTAAAGTCTGGATTACAAGTGGATTGGAAAGAAAACACATTAAGGGAAGCTTCTGCTTTATCGGCAGCCTAAGAGAGTGGGTAAGGGAAGGGAGGTTGAGGGGTGTATAATCTGCTTTAGAGAGAAAGTGAGACAAATGTTGAAGAAGGAGGCGTTCTGGAGTCTTCGTAATTCCCGAAAGGATTCTTCAGCATCGGGCAGTTTCCGGTGTAGACAAAGCACAGTATATGGCATAAGAGAAGTAGCCTTCATTTCTTAATCCAATGTTAAGAAGCCCGTTTTTCAAAAATCAGAAAATAGAAAGGAAAACCGCCTTCCTATTTTAATCTTTTTCTGATCCTAGAATGTTCTCCTTTTAGAAAATGAAATTAAGAACAGGGAGAAAGAAGAATTAAGTCCTTTATATCCATAACGTCTAAAGGAGGGAACGACTATGAACATTTGGGAATATGAAGGAATTCTTAAGGAATATGAAGGGTCTCAATTTTTTCCCCCAGTTTGTTAACATTTGTTATTTTTCAGAGTCATCATTTTGAAATCTTAGCTGAATGAAAGTCTCTAAAGCATTCTGTGATCCTTAGTGGATTTTTAACCGGGGGGGGGGGGACAGGTAAACTTTAAGGACAAATGAGAAAAAGAATGTTCTGGGTAAGAGATTTGCAACCTAGGGAAGTTCAGGAAACATTTGAGAACGAATCCCATCTCTAAAACATCGTATTTTCAAAAGAGCTTTTAAGGGTGTTATCAACTTTTTCAGATGACTTCTATGGAGGGTTTTTATTGTTTATAAATAGTCAAAGATCGTAGAGCTGAATTAGAAAGTAGAGTTTCCCAGCTTTGAACCAAGTTTGTTAGCAAATTTGGCCTCGTTTATGCTGTTTTGCTCTGTTTTTTTAATGCCGGATTTTTATTTCTCGGTTGCTTTGCTCATTATTTCATTAGTCCTTTTATGGAAGAATTATTTATCAACGTGGCAGGGTACGTCACCATTGGAAATAAGTGAGAAAATTGGGGAGATGAGGAAATGCGAGAAAGAAAAAGACAAAATCAGAAGTCAGAATATATTTGGCTCCAACCCTTTACACAGCCGAAGTAATTGGGACGCATGATCAGTCAGGAGACTGAGTGTCTGTTAGAGGAGAAATTCCGTTTCAGAGACACGGAGCTATTTCCGATATGGAGTCCAGGTGTGAATTTCTCCGAGGAATCTCAGAAGGGGCCGTGATGAGGCACCACAGCCTTTACAACATCCCGAAGGAAAACGTAACGATATGTTGTCTGGGAAGGTACCAGTCGGTCATGAACTCACGCAGCAGGTGCCGGGACAAGTGCAGGGGCGATTCTGGGACAGCCCTGGCAAACGATCCGCTCAGGCATGTTAGCAGACCTGGGTGCTGAAGATGGTCTCCCTAACAGGGAGTCGGCGTCAGATCTTTCGAGGAGGTGGGAGGTGCCTCAGGATGGGGAAAAAAAAAAAATCACACAAAATGGAACTTGACTCATCCTCGTATTGATTTCCATAAATGTTCCCCGTATGGGGCTGTAGAATCCATCTGGCTGTTTTATAGAAGAAAGGCTTAATTTGCCATCCACTCAAAGATCACCTCGCCCCTGCCCCTGCCCAGCCTTTGCGACGCGGCAGGCTTTTGAAATGATTCTGACTTTTTACCCCCGCTTGTTTTGGGGTTAGAATTTTGTTAAATGATTGAGTTTTGGGCCTTTCGTATGTTTTCTTCTATATAAATATCCACCAAAAGCCATCGTGTCGAGAAATCTTTGCAGCCCGGAGTTTCAGGAAGAAAATCCAAGAGCCGTTTTACGAGCGGAGGTTAACCAGGGAAAGTTCTCGTGGGGTGCCTGTCTGCCCCTTCTTAAATGACGTGATGGGGGTGCCTGCCTCAGTGGAGCTGAATTCCCTGTGGCGACGCGGGCAGCAGGACAGCCCTGCTGTGGGCCCGGGGTGCCGGGGAAGCCAGGGTCGCGGTCGTGGCCGTCCCTGTAACTTGCTCCCGGGCTCCAAGAGCAATCCTCAGATGAGACTTGGAATTAAAGCAAGCCAAGAAGGCTTCTATACCATCTAGAAATTTTTACTGTCATCTAGCAAGATACACCGATGAGTATTCTCCCCTTGTTTCCTTTTGCTGAGTTGGTAGGTAAAAAGTTAAAAAAAGGTTTTTTTTTCCCATGAAAAATGGCTCCCGTTCCTCTTTCCGCCATTAGGGCAAGTCAGTGAGAACGGGACAGTTTCAGGGCGTCATGTAATTCTCTCAGATTATCTTGGGGATCCGCTCTGAGCCCTTAATACCTAGACACCTATGAACGCTTACGGCTGCTTTTGTGTTCAGGCACCCCGTGGAAAGGACTGAGCGCCATGCCCTTGACCTGCGGCTGGAGGAGATGGTGTTCCATAGGTAACAGACTCCGTTTACGAAGCGGCCCTAATGTAGGTGCGGCCCGCACAGGGCATGGGTGACGGAGGAGAAGAGCAGCAGTACTTTGAGCAGGCGGAGTCCTCTGCCTTGTAGATGGACGGGATTATTCGTCCTATGGCTTAAAAATGAAGCAAAAACAGCTTAGGCGACTCAAGGACTTCTTTTTTCTTTTCTGTAAAGGTCAGCCAAGTATATTTTAAATATGTTCGGAGCCTTAAAATAGATTTTTTTTTGCAATAAAAATATTTAGGTGAAACCTTAAAATGAATGAGATGGCATGCCGAAAGCCAGAAACCCAGAAGTTACACGTGAAAGTGGGCTAATAACGTTCTGTCTTAGAATAGGTTTGTTTTACCTCCGTGAGCACCAAAAGGCAAAAATTGTGAGCTCAAAACTAGAAGCTTCTGATTGGGGGTCATGATACTCACGTTATTTTTAAATTACTTTTTCTTAATTTGTTTTTGGACGAGGAGTTTAAACATCGTGCTGAATTGTCAGGTGTTTGGTTTGCCTTTGCGGTTTTTAGAACAGTGATGTCATGGCTACTAAAATACACAAATCTAGAGAACGTGTATTGGATTCGAACTTTCTAGACCACTGCATTTTAATTGGTAAAAGTCACAACTGCTGAAAACCGTAGTAGGGAGAGGAATCTAAAGCATCCTTTGTCAAGATCTGTTGCTTTTGGCAATTGAATAGTATTGTCCCCACCTTACAACTGGAACAGCGGGAGGGCCTTGAGTACAGAACCGACCTCAGTTGATGCCAAGGATGTGTGATGAGGAAGTTTGGGGGTGGGGGTGGGGCGCCATGCTGTGAAGTGTTATGGGAGCTTTCAGCTTAACTTGTTTGGTGGTCGTCGTCTTCTTCTTCTTCTTCTTCTTCTTCTTCTTCTTCTTCTTCTTCTTTTCAAGTTTATTTATTTTGGGGGGAGGGGAGGGAGAGAGAGAGTGCAGGCACATGCTAGTAGGGGCGGGGCGGAGAGAGACTCCCAAGCAGGCTCAGCACCATCAGTGCAGAGCCCGATGCGGGGGCTCGATCCCACAAACTGTGAGAGCATGACCCGAGCCGAGATCCAGAGTCAGACGCTTAACTGACTGAGCCCCCCAGGCGCCCCAACTTGTCCGTGACCTGTTTCCTCATTCACATTATCAACCTGGACAAGGTGGGACTCAGATTTTTGCAACTCAGATACAAATTAGCCTCTCATACATACTTTATGTAAGTACTATTGGCTGATGGGAAAATGACCATAGTCAACCACTAAATACTCAACACTAAAATGTCCTTATATATAACTTTTTACAACCATTAGACTAGATTTTTCAGTTTTATTTTACCCTGAGAACCCCGAGGTAGGTATTTCTCTTGTATTATTACATGTAACAAATGAAACCTACTGAATAAAAATTAAGAGTTTCAAGCTGTAAAGACCACAGTTAATCTTAAATGCAGATGGAAAATTTTTTTAACATTGTAAGTCTCTTGGGGCGCCCGGGTGGCTCTTTCGGTTAAGCGTCCGACTCTTGGTTTCGGCTCAGGTCGTGATCTCACGGTTTGTGAGTTCAAGCCCCACATCAGGCTCTGCAGATGGAGGCTTCCTCAGAGTGCTCAGTGTGAAATCCCCGCGTGAGCCAGCCCCTCCGCTTCCCCGTGTGGATCCCAAAAAGTCTTTGGGAAAGCAGGGGCGTGAAGAGACCCTGGCACACACATTCACGAAGAGCCAAAAGGTGCAGCCAACCAAGGTGTCCATTGATGGCTGAACAAATACGGTTTTTTTCATCCAGTGGGATGTTATTCAGCCTCCATAAGGAAGGAAATTCCGACCTGCCGCAGCTTGGATGAGCCTGGAGGGCGTTATACTAAGTGAACTAGGCAGTCACAAGAGACAAATACCATAGGATTCTCTTCATACAAGGCACCCGGAGGAGTCAAGTTCCTAGAGACAGAAAGGAGGATATGGTAGCTGCCCAGAACGGGCAGGAGTGGGGAGTGAGACCTACAGTGTAGTGCATACAGAGTTCCAGTTTTGCAAGATGAAGAGAGTTCTGGAATGGGTGGTACAACAGCGGGAATGTACTTACTGTTACTGAACTGTACGCTTAGAGGCAGTTTAGGTGTTTTACCACAGTTAGGAAACTGTACATGTAATTTATTGTACGTGCCTGTCACAATTTAATTTAAATTTTTATTATTTTTTTTAATGTTTATTTTTGAGAGAGAGCGAGAGACAGAGATAGAGCATGAGCAGGGGAGTGGCAGAGAGAGAGGGAGACACAGAATCCGAAGCAGGCTCCAGGCTCTGAGCCGTCAGCACAGAGCCCAACGTGGGGCTCGAACTCACAGACCACGAGATCATTACCTGAGGTGAAGTCAGATGCTTAACTTACTGAGCCCCCCAGGCGCCCCACGATTCGATTTAAATAGCAGTTTAATGAGATCAGTGCCTAGACTCTACTCTGCTTCCCCATTCCCTATCCTCATCCCCTTATATAATTCTTTTGCTATCTTCTTACAAATACTAGGTCGCTTGTTTTCTTCGTTGTCTCTTTTCCCTCTAGAGTGTAGGCTCCGTGCAGGCACAGACTTCCGTTTGGTTCTATAGCTCCAACGCCCGAAAGGGTGCCTGGCACATAGTGGGTATCAGCGGATTATCTGTGGAGCGATAGAATCTTGTTAAGTAAAAAAAAAAACCACTTGAATGACAATCGCGTTTGGGATATTTTATCTCAATGTCTTTTTGAGATTGAACAGAAAGCATACAAATCTAGAGTCGATCACTCGATAAATATTTGTGCATCCGTATGCCTGTGGTCAACGCCCAAAGGAAAATGCTGACTATTTCCAGCTGAGAAGATCCCTTATGCCCCTCTCCAGGCAGTCCCCTTCTTGCCGGAGTAGTCACTGTGTTAATTTCTATCACCCCTACCTTTGTTCGCCCTCGAACTTCAATTAAATGGAATTTTACAGGACATACTGTTTTGTCTGCCTTCTTTCAGCCAGTGTGCTGGCTCTGAGATTCAGCCACGTGAGTGTTTTTCTGGATGATAGACCATTGTTGGTTTATCCACCCCTTGCTCATCAACATCTGAGTTGTTTTTTTTTTCCTATTATGAATAAGATTCTAGTATGTTTTTTCTGTGGACGTAACTTGGATAAAACACACAGGAGCAGAATTAACTCATAGGATAGATATCTCCTTTAGAAGCTGCCGGATGGTTTTCCAGGGTGGTGGAGGTGATTTACAATGTCACAGCGCCTGGGCCCTGTTCTGGTGAACACGAGGATCGTTTCTCTTTTGAAGCTATGCCTGTGGGTGTCGGTCTAGTGCCCCTCTGTGGTTGTAATTCGCATTCCTCTAACGGGTAAGGTTGAGCGTCTGCCCACATGCTTATTGGCCATCTGACTCTTCTCTGTGAAATACCCGTTCAAGCCTTTCGTTCATTCATCTTGTCTCTACAGCTTGTCCTGTAGACATTCCTTATTTTGGGTGCAAGTCTGGTGCCACATACCCGTTGTCAATATGCTTTTCCAGCCCGTGTCCTTCCTAAGATCTTGTAATGAGTCAAAGTCCTGAAGTCTGGTGAAACCAAATTGATCCAGGTCACTTCAAAGAGTATGTTCTGTTTAAAAAAAAATGTTGCCAGCCTCGGAATAACTTTAAAACCATTAATGCCATTAGCACAATAAAATGGGCTCGAATTAGCCATTCAGTTGAAAGGGACAAAGAATTAAGTTTAGGCAAGTACAGAATCCAAACCTCTTGAAGGATAAGACCAAGACACAAGGCCTCTCTTTATAGGACCTTTCGCCTACACTTTTTAAAAATTGCTCTTTGTTTTGTTTAACGTTCAGAGAATCCGATCTGTCGATCTGTCGATCTGTCGATCTGTCGATCTGTCCGGCCACAGCAAGGGGACTTGGGAGCAGGTAGATTGTTAGGACTTGGAACCTTTGTCTTCTCTCTCCTTCACCAATTGTGGGCGTGACTTTTTCTGTTTGCCCCTCACCTTTCCTTCATGAACTTTGTTATAAGCTTTTCTTCTGTTGTTTTTCTAATTTTTTTTTTTTGTTTGTTTCCTGTTGTTTTCTAATGTGCTAACCCAAGAGGAGAGCCCATCAAGATGTCAGAACGCAGACGTTGGCTAGTGAAATCCGAGGTGGCCGTACGGTGGAGTTGCGTTGAAATTGTTCCCAAACCTACCCTACTGCCAGGGCTCTGCCTTAAAATCTGGTCCTGCAGGGAAGCCACCTTGCGTCTGGGCCAGTGCCCTTTCTGGAGCCCGTAGTTCTGCTTTGATTGTATTTCAAGTGAGTTACCCGGTACCGCTTTTTGCAGGGGTGGCTGGGGAAAGCTTTCTCTTTCCCTGGTAATGTTTAGTGTGACCTTTCTACGCTCAGGTGTGTACACAGATTTCATCCTCAGGGACAAGTGCCCGCTTGTAAACACTTCCTTTTTGCTTTCGCTTTGGTGGCTTCTTCCCTACGTTCACACTGTCAGAGAGAGGTGTTACGAGTTTTGTTATGGTGTATTTACCATTTCATTACTTTTTCGTTCCCTTCTCTAGTTCTCCACTTTGTGTCGAATTTGCCGTTTCTAGTTTCTGAGGCCCAAAGTGTAGCTCGTTCATTTTAGACTTCTTTTCTTTTTTAATATAAGCATTTTAACTTTTCTTTTTTCATATAAGCCCACTATGTATCCAACGCCTCTCTTGTCTGTCTCATTTAACGGTCGCTCCTTCCGCCATTGCGGCCACCACCTGGCTTCGGGTCTCCTTTCCATGCTCAGGATTCTTAATCTCCGGTCTGGATCGGATTCAACCTCTGTGTACAAATGCCTGAGCGTATACCAAATATTCCCCCTCGAAGGCTTCACGGCAACCACAAACTCGACCTGTCTAAACAGCAAAAACCCAACAATGATTTCCTCTTCTTTCTCCTTCGTGCTTTCTTCCCTTTGCCTCCTTTTCACCCATTCGGACACCCAAACCTCATTCTTTCCACAGTGGCCGATGGCGTCCCGTGGATTGCTCTGGCCTCCACCCAGGCCTTCCTGGCCCTGCTTTCCTCTTTCAGATGTTTGTCCTGTTGTGTCCAGTGACTTAGTGATTTTTCCAAAATCTTCTGCTGGCCTCAGTTCTGCCGCTGCCTTCCTCTGGCCACTGTCTCTTGCATGGTGGCTCTCCACAGTGATTTCACCTGGTCCTTCCCTTCCCCGGACTCCCCGGGACTCAATCTTCTCCGTCTCCGACCCAAGCAGGGTGACTTCGCTCAATGCCGACAAACGCGATCAAAACTTTTCCTCCTCCTCTTCAGTTATTTCATCGCCTCCCAGATGGCTTATGACGGCTACTTACCCCACATGGATTTCGAGGCCCTTTCGATTTGGGTTTCTACTTCCCGGGCTCCTCTTCTTTCGACGCGTGGCACGTACCCGTGTCCTAGCCACGTGGATCTCCTTGCGGCCTCCAGGACAGAATGTTGCATGTTTGTTACTGCCTTGGAGAAATGACATATGCTGCTGCTTTTATCCCAAATGTCTTATCGCAGTCTCTCTGTTCATTGTCTTTAAATACGGCCCCTCGACCCCTCTGAGAACTCTGGTATTGTCCCCCTTTGATTTGGTTAGGGGGCTGCCTGACGGGCTCCCGCGGACCGTGGTACCTGAGCCCCTTGTAGCATGTGATACTCTCTTTGGAAATTACTCGCGTACAGGTTTCTCTAACTCTGGGCTGGGGGATCCATGAAAGGCAGTGTCTGTCTCCTTTGTCTCTGTCCAAAGCGCGCCACATTGCTCTGAGCACGAGCGGGCACTAGGTATGGTGAATCGGGGTATGCTGACTTAGTCAAGCATTTAAGAATTTTCTTCCACCTAAAATATCTGTCTTCACGTGTTGGCGTAAACTCTCACCATGCTCCTCAAATAAGACTGAATAAGAAGAGAAAGACAATTTAAATTCTAAAGGGGCCAGGCCAAGCTTGTAGAGGAGGACTCTTCTCAGTGAGGAAGGGTCATGTAGAGAACGGTTGGGAGTTGGGAGGGGGAAGCCTGAGCGTGGCCGGAGGATTAGCGGAAGACCAAGTGGACTCTATGGGACAAGACCGTAGGGTGTCTGGAGACGTACACTCCCTGAAAACCATCCGTGGGCTTTCAAGCAGGCAGCGATGAGGAGCTTGGATTCTGATTTCCTCCTCAGCTCTCACAGCTATTGTGAACTTGAACAAGTCAACCAACTTCTAAGATTCCTATCTACAAAATAAATTTCAGGCCTACCTCCTGGAGTGGCCGTGGATGGGCAGTCTATGTTCCGCTCGTCAGTATTGGTATTTCTGATACTTTGGTTTCACTTCCGTTCTTGCTGGACAACCCACTCTGCCTCTTTCCTCCCTTGTCCCAGGGGCAAGGGTGCCCATGCCCGCCTCCTTTCTCCTGGCCACTCACAGAGAAACAAGCCCGACGGCTGCTAAAGGCATTCTTCATAACTATGGTGCTCACAACACAGCACGATAGAGTTTTACATACCTCACTTACCTTTCACCTACATAATCCCAAGAAAAAGGAGGGAAGTAGTCGTCGTGAATATTTTCATGTCTCTACTTCTCAGACCGCTGCCCTGCCCCCCGGCCCCAAACTAGAGCCCTTATTTTTATTCAGTTCAGAATATTTCCTGATTTCTCTTCCAATCTCTTCTTTGGCCTACAGTTTAGAAGCGTGTTTAATTTTCAAACATTTGGATATTTTTCAAAGAGCTTTCCATTATTTCTAACCATGGCTAGGACATATTTATATCATTTTAGCCCTTTTAAATGTGTCGGAACTTGTATAGATTGTAGTTCATCTTGTTGTGTTTCTCCTTTGTTGGGTGGAGTGTTCTTTAGTGTTGTCAGGTTGCTTTATAGTGTCGTTCACATCGTGTATTTCACTATTGATTTTCTTTCTTTGTTGTGTCAACTACTGAGAAGTATTGTAGTCTCCAATATTGTTGTGGCTCTGTCTGTTTCTACTTGCAGGTCTAAGGGTTTTGCTTCATAGATCTGTTACTAGATGCATAAATGTTTAGGACTAAATCCTCTTGGTGAATTGACGTTTTTATAATTATGAAAGATGCTTTTTTGTTATGTTTTATTTTTATTTTATTTAATTTTTTAACTTTTTATATTTTTTTATTTTTGAGAGAGACCGAGCGTGAGCAGGGGAGGGGCAGACAGAGGGAGACACAGAATCTGAAGCAGGCTCCGGGCTCGGAGTTGTCAGCACAGAACCTGATGTGGGGCTTGAACTCACGAACTGCGAGATCATGACCTGAGTCAAAGCCAGATGGTTACTTGACTGAGCCATCCAGGTGCCCTGAAAGGTGCTTTTTTTTAAAAAAAAAAACATGTTTGTTTTTGAGAGAGAGAGAGGCAGACAGAGCACGAGTAGGGAAGGGGCAAAGGGAGAGGGAAACACAGAATCCGAAGCAGGTTCCAGGCTCCGAGCTGTCAGCACAGAGCTGGATGCAGGGCTCCAACCCATGAGGAATGAGATCATGAAGTCAGACAGTCAACCCACTGAGCCACCCAGACGCCCAGAAAGGTGCCTTTTTATCCTGATAATACTCTAGTTCTAAAAATCTATTTTTACTGATGTTGTGATCCTCTAGCTTTCTTTCCGTGGTCTGCTTCATATCATTTTCCATTTCCCATTTAACCTATCCGCGTTTCATATTTAAAGTGGATTTCTTGCAGATTGAATAAAAAAGATCCTACTAGAGGCAATCGGACATTTGAATACATTGAAATACGCGGACCACTTACAATGAATGTGGTTACGTTTAAGTTGGTCATCTTCTTGCTTTCTACTTCTCCAGTCTCTTCTTTGTTCTTTACATTCCTCGTCCATTGCCTTTTTGTTTATTAAAAAAAATTTTTTTTAATGTTTTTATTTTATTTTTGAGAGAGAGAGAGAGAGGGAGAGTGTGAGTGGGGGAGGGGCAGAGAGAGAGGGAGACCCAGAATCCGAAGCAGGCTCCAGGCTCTGAGCTGTCAGCAAGGAGCCCGACGCGGGGCTCAAATTCATGAACCATGAGATCATGACCTGAGCCGAAGTCGGACGCTTAACCGGCTGAGCCACCCAGGCGCCCCTTCCATTGCCTTTTTAAAAAGTATTAATTGTGCATATTAGGTATTCTGTTTTATCTCCACTCTGAGCTTTTTAGCTGTAGTTCTTTGTTTGATATTTTTAGGGGTTGTTCCAGGATTTCCTATGTGCATCTTTTCACTTGTTGCTTTTTATAAAATAACAATATAGTGTTTTACATTTTGTAGAAGAATCTTATTACGGTATGTTTTTATTCACCCCCTTCTGTCTGTTGCACTATCCATTTTAGTTCTAAGTATAATTCCCACAATATACTTTTATGCTATCAAATATTTAAAAAAATTTTTAAAGGAAATATCTCACTCACGTACATATTTCTAGCTTTAGGCCTTCCTTGTTTTTGTGTGGGATTGGTTTCTATCTGATAGTCTTCTCCTTCAGCCTACAGAACTTCCATTAACTTGTGGCACATTCTGCCACATTTTGCTTGTATGAAAACAAATCTTTTTCACCTTCATTCTTGAAAGATTTTATTGGTATGGAACCCCAAATTAACATTTTAAAAAAACCCTCAAAGATGTTCTGTTTTCTTTGGACTTTTATCGTTTCTAATGAGAAGTTCGAGAAAGTTGTTACCTTTCTTCTTCAATATGCACTATGTCTTTTCCAGGCTAACCTATTTTTCATTAGTCCTGGTTTTGTCATTTGCATATGTTATGCCTTGACGTGTTTTTGTTTAACCTGCTTGGGGTTCACTGGGCTTCTGGACATTTTGGATTTATAGTTTTCATGAATTGAAATATTTTTCCTTTCTCTCCTTGTAGCACCCCCATTTTTGTGCCTGGGACTCCAACTATATATACCATAGACCCCTGAAACTGCCTCACCGGTCACTGAAGCTCTGTTGATATATTTTTCTCAGTGCTTTCATTTGGATATGTCCTCAAATTCCTGAATTCTTTCCAATGCAGTGCCTCATTGGATTTTAACTCTACCCAGCATCATTTTCATTTCAGATATTCTGCGTTCATCTCTAGAAGCTCCATTTGTTATATCTCATTTCTTATTATAGTCTTTTTCCCCCTAAATCCTCGAACATATTGCATCTACTTATATCAGTTATTTTTTTAAAGGTCTTTGTGTAAGTAATTCCCCATCGTTCTCACATGTGGGTCTGTTTCCATTACTGAATAATCTTCTGAGTATGGATCCTTGGTTTCATACAGGTTTTCTGTTTCTTTGCATGTCTAGTAATTTTTGACTGAATGTGAGACATTGTGAACTGAGAGTTAGATGTTTAATTCCTGTCAGGAGTTTTGGACTTTGTTCTGCTTAGTTACTGTAGATTAATTTGATCCTATTTAGGCTACTTTTTAAGCTATTATGCAATGGGTCTAGAGTGGCTCTTCTTAAAGGTCTGTTCTAGTCTCGCAGCTAAGATGTGATTCCCAGTGTAGTCAACGAGGCCTCTCCGCTTTGGGTCATGGCACCTCTGACAATTTCCTGGCTTCGTGTGAACTCCGGAAATTGTTCCTCTGACAGTTCCTTGGCGATTACTCTTTCCCTGGCCTTGATGAGTTTTTGCCATATGTATGTGCAGATTGGAAATCAGCCAAAGATTCAAGGTGATCCTTTTGCAAATTTCTGGAGCTTCTGTTTTGCATAGCTCCCCCCTTCTCCTGCCCCATAAATTTCCTTCTCTGCCCTGTAAATTCTCAGCATTTTGGCCTCTTCGCATTGAGATCTTTGTCTCCTCAATTCGGCGAGACCGTGAGGTTTTTTGTTTGGGTTCTCTGCTCACTGTACTTTGGCCCAGAAATTGTTTTCAACAGAAAGATATGATCATAGGGCTCACCTTGTGTCTCTTCTCTCCAGGATTACTTATACTGCCTGTCACTTGATACCAGAAAATAATCGTTTCCTATATTTTCTCTGGTTTCCTAGAGGGAGGGTGCTAGTCCGGACCTCCTTATACCCCTCATGGTCCAAAATAGAAATCCCAATCGGTGTATTTTCAGCTTTCGATTTGGGAGATAAGATCATCTCAATTTCTGTTTGGTTATGATATGTACGTTTCGTCTTCTAAATTAGCTTAGACTTCCGGGCTTACCATGGTACAGTTCGAGGGAGCCGGCTGCTTGGACATCCTCTAACTCGAGTTGTTCTTACGGTAGTGGGAAGTCACACCACACCAAAAACGTAGACCTCGTGCTGTGTTCAGTTTTCAAAATCTCAATGTAGCGTTTATAGAAGAGCGATGATAACTCTTCCCCTTTTAAACAAATACATCGTCGTGAATTTAAGAAGTCCATGAGTTTGCGTTGGAGAACTTGACGGAGGTTCCCAGCCTAGCGTAAGTCACATAGGTGACTGTTGTGACGTGAGGTATGGACACTTACCTCTGGCACCTTCCCTCTTAAGGGCAGTAAGAGGATTTTACTTTCTGTTCTTTGTGTGCCATGGGGTATCATCTTCATTTTCCCCCCTCTAAATTCTATTTAGGTGCTTTTCTTTCCTTACAATCTTATGAGTGGTTTTTCTGTCCACTTGGCTGTGACATTTTTGTATAAATCAAATATCAATATAATATGCTTGAAAAGGGGGCTATTATAGGTCGATATGCTATTTAAGTTTGTTTTAAGTATGTAATAAAAATTCACTGGCTATAAATGCATTTATGGGCACAGATGTCTTTAAGATCTACTACGGTGTTTTGTTTTAAACATTTTCTATTTTTAGGAAGATACCGAATATTTAAAATGGCATACTTCTTCTTTAGCTTTCTCAGGAGATATTAAGTATTTAAAGTTGTTTAAAAATGAAGTTTTGATACATCAACAGTTTTGAAAAATATTTATCGAAACATAACAGAAACTTTTGAATTTGGGCAAATAAATTTGGGCAAAACATCAGGACCCCTGGGAAAGTGTTACACAGACTGTTCTTAATGATGCACAATGGTAGTTATGAACATTAGTGATTATTTGGTGTTTATTTAGCATTGTCTTCATGGCTGGGGTTTTAGGGCTATGCTCGCTCTCTAACCGTATGGCCTCAGGGTTGCAGTGCTTGGTACACTCGTGGGGTATGTGTGGCCTGTCTCGTTCGGTGCCCTTCCTTGCTGTGAATGGTCACTTCTGACAGACCCGTGTGACTGACTGTAACGATCTTTTTTCCCCTGTAATTGTCTCTACTCTGAGGTAAGGGAATGTCTGGTTTGTTAATCTTACTAGAAACAAGGAGAAACAAAACACTTGCTTACCTTTTAGGAAGGACTAAAGTTCTTTTATAAGAGAACTATTTTGATTTTGGTGAAAAACTCTAACATCAACTTGGGTTTCTCTATAAGGCGTTTTGGTCCCTAAATCACAGCTGGAGGGGTGTTTGCCAACGGGCTCAGTTATATAGCTAGGAGGGTGCTAGTGCTCAGCTTTAGGATGCAGTGATTTTGGATACAGATCTATCTTCCCTGTTAAGTATTCCTTAAGCTGATTTTGAAATTACTTTTCCTCTTTGAGATACAAGTTGTGAGTCTCAGGGGTGGGGAGGGCTGTCCATATGTTGACAGGTAAGATAATAATGAAATTATAACTGCTAAGCCAGTGCTGTCAAATAGAAACTTAATGAGAGCATATTTGTACTTTAACCAGTATATTTCATTTAATTCCGAATATCCCAAATGTTATTTCAGCATGTAGTCAATATAAAAAATTGATACCTTTTACTTCCTTTTTTTAAATACAGAGTAATCCAAATCTGCTGTGTGTTTTCCACTTACGGCATATTTTGACTCTGACTAGCCGTATTTCAAGTACTCAGTGGTCACACGTGGCTAGTGGCTACCCTATCGGATGGCACCGTCTTAGTCTCTGGTTGTTATCTGATCAACGTTGTTCTTATGATTCAAAATTTATACATGCACACCCAAATTGTGATAGGAGGAAAGCGTTCAGAAATAGCCACTTTAATGCACTTCGGATAGCTGTCATGAAATCATCTTTGGTCTTTTGGTTATTTAATTTTGCTTACCAGTTCTCTAGTCGGGATGTTTATACCTGTTGCAGGAATTAACAAGGTCTTTGTGATGCAGACCTCTCCATGATAAGAACTTGAGGGCAACATTAAATGTAGTAAAGATTTTCAACATGAACTCTGAAAAGCACAGTAGGAAAAGAAGAGTTTATCAGGTTAGTTGACGTGCAAGTGATTTTTTTTTTGGTCAAGGGAAATAGGGGATCTATCTAGAATCCTGTGGTACAGGAGTAAGATGGCTAGAAGGGAATGGTGGACACGTGGAAGGCCTTTGCGATCTGAAACACAAAATCGAGCCTCTAAGTGGACCAGCTGAGAATTCCTGGCTGGAATATGAAACAAGTAAATACAGAGAAGTTCTTGGGAATAATGACTCTTGACAAAGAGGGAGTTACGTGGGCTTTGAGGCATCACAGGAGCTGCTGTTTAGTTATTTAGCAAGTGCTCTCATAGCATTGTGATGTTTTCGTTTGACGCCAACCACATCCGTTCATAGAATCTTTAAATTAAAAACTTTATGAGAACAAAATTATCTTTGGTACCTGTATCCAGCACCTCTCAGCAGTGCGTATCAGCGTTTGGGGTCGGGAAGATGGAGAGATTTGTTCTCGGGTTGGAGGTGGATTTAGGACTTTGGCTTAGGCTTGAGTGACACCAGGTGCGGCTGCCGTGATGGAGACCGTTGCATTAACGCTGGGTCGGGTGTGCGGGCTTTCCCTAGAGTTGGTAGCTTTGTGGTGATCCTGACACTGAGGTTCTTACCTACGGGAGCAGCCAGCTGATGTGTGTTCCCACAGCAGTGGGGACGGTGACCACAGTGAATCAGGCACCCAGCTTATGTGGAGCGAGGCTCTTGTGATTGCGAGTTCTTGTATGTTTCATAGAGTTACTCTGATTTTCCCCTTCCAGGAATTTTTTTGGCGGGATTGCTTTTAGTAATTTTTATCTTCCTGTAAAGCAGACTCAGTTGCTTATAATTATTATTTAAAAAATTTTTTTTAACGTTTATTTTTATTTTGGAGAGAGGGAGACAGAGCACAAGAGGGGGAGGGGCAAGAGAGAGGAAGACACAGAGTCTGAAACGGGCTCCAGGCTCCGAGCTGTCACAGAGCCTGGTGTGGGGCTCGACCTCACCGACCATGAGGTCATGGCCTGAGCCGAAGTCGGACGCTTAACTGACTGAGCCCCCCAGGCGCCCCTCAGTTGCTGATTAGGTCATGAGCTTTGCCTTGTGAATGTTTGCGTAAGGTTTTTTCAAATGGCTGATTTTAAGTTGTTCTCAAGGTGATCATAAAATTGAAGATGGAAAGCGATGAATGATATTTCAAAATGAATAGGTCTCATTTTGAAAGTTACTTAGGCCAGCTTAGATGCTAATGCACACTGTTCTGGCACATTTATTTTCAGAAATTATATTTTTGAAATCTCTTAAGGTAAGTCGTTCAACCTAGTGGCCAAGTAACTTGAAACATGTACCGCTTTGTCTCAACGTGGCCGCTTTTTCAAACCCTGTTTTCTTATTCAACATATCGTTTCATGTTGCTAGAACTTTGTGTTTTCTGATATTCTTAGATTTGGACCCTGTTTAGACACAGGTTTTGTGGTCTTCATGACTTGGATGGGTAATGCCCGGTCTTGGGCACGTTCCAGAAATGCAGGTGTGTGCCAAGGTACCACTTTGAGCACCAGAAGAGCTCCTCTGGCCGCCTTGTGTGACTCAAACACACTTTCACTGCGTTGTTGCATTCACATTAAACGTACATGTTTGCTCATGCCAGTTAATGTTATATAAGTTCTTGGATGACTTTTTACTATTACATCTTTGTAAAACAGTATCGTCTAAATTCAAAGCCCGATCAATGGAAGCAGACAGACCTAGATCTGAACTTTGGATATGATTCCCTACGAGTTAAGTGAACTTCATCCGGTAGTTTGAAGTTTCTCAGTTGTCTCATCTGGTAAAAGGTAATCATGACTCTCACCGGCTGGTAGTGAATTAAATGTGAGTTTGTGTGAAAAGCGTCTGGTAATTGGGAGGGGAGGCCTTAGGAAGTGGAGGTTTAATTACTAGCACACAGTCACTAATGTCTTCGATTTTATAATATCCTCCTTAGTTTACTATAGAACTTTGTAGTTTTCAAACCCAAGGTCTCAGTTGTAGCATTACAAAACTATTAGGTAAAGTAGGTATTATCTTCATTGCTCAGATAAACAAGTCAAATCTCATAGAGTAAGCTTTAAATTATAGGTAAAACATTGGTGAGGTTAGTAAAATGGTGCTCGAAGCCTGGCTTACTAAAGGACGAAATGTTTACTTGCAGTTATAGAGAAAAGAATCAATGATGTGTATGGTGTTGATATTGCCAGGTGATTAATGAACCTTAGCCACAGAGTTGAATATTTGCTAAGACTTGTTAAAGCAGGTTGAATTCATTGAATCAGTTCAAACGGCAAGTACCAAACACATGTCCCAGGCACCAGAGGGAGAGCAGGGGACATGAAAATCTTAGCTCATGTAGCTTACATTCTAGAGGGGTAGACGGATGACATGTGGATAAATGGTATTTATAAGAGTTATCACCGCTCTAAAGAAAAGAAGTCTGGATAGCAAAAATGACCAAAGGGAAGAACTAGTGTAGATGGCACAGTTAAAGAAGAACTCTTTGAAGATGGGACTTTTTTTTTTTAACGTTTTTATTATTTATTTTTGAGAAACATAGAGACAGAGCGTGAGCAGGGGAAGGGCAGAGAGAGAGGGAGACACAGAATCTGAAGCAGGCTCCAGGCTCTGATGAGCCATCAGCACAGAGCCCGACGCGGGGCTCAAACTCACAGACCGTGAGATCATGACCTGAGCTGAAGTCGGTCGCTTAACTGACTGAGCCACCCAGGTGCCCCGAAGATGGGACATTTGAGCAGAGACCCAAGAAGTAAGAAACCAGAGAAGTGAAATTGTAGAAGAAGGCACTTCTGGCTTACGATAGCTCCTAGGCAGGAGGAGGAGTAGGAGGTAAGGAGTTGAGGCGGGAATAAGCCGAGCATCTCTGAGGGACAGAAGAAAAGGCTAGTGCGTCTGAAAGAGGGCCTTGTTAGCCCACGGTGGGGAGTTTGCTCTCTACTCAAAGTGTGGTGGAAAACCATTCCACCAGATCTCGGGGTACATTTTAAAAAGAGGACCCTGGCTCCTGTGTGGGAGGTGGGGGACGAGGATGGGTTAGGAAGTTACTGCAGTGTCCAGGCGAGCAGGAGTTGAGGGGATGATCTGGAGTGGTAGCAACTGAAAGAGTGAGAAGTAGTCTGACTCAGGATCTGCTCAGGTTAGGAGCAGGGGGAGAATGAATGAGATTTCCTGACCCACTGGACATAGAATTGAAAGACAAATCGAAATATTTGGGAAGTAATTGCAAGGGAGAATGCTGAACTACTTCTAATTCAGGTCAGTCATTCCTGGAGGGATTCCCTGCCCTCCCCAATATAAAGACAATCCGTTTATTCAATTCGAGCACATGTTAAATGCAAGAGATTCTAGGGAAATGAGATAGTCCTTGACTGTAAGGACCCAAAAGCAGGACTATCTGAATGTTGAAGTTATTCTCGGAGAGGAGAGAATTTAAAGCCAACAGAGGAGGAAGTTCTGGCAGAGAAAGTATCCAGGGGGAGATACGGTTTGAGAATGGAAAGGAATAGGTAGCATGGTGGGTGCTTTTGGCTTTTACGAGTGTGTTCTCCTCTTGTCCGTGGAGTGAAGAATGAAGTCACTTCTCATCATCTTTGTCATTACCTATTTGAATTGTGTGGCTTAAAATAATCTTATTTCACATTCATAAACTTATTTTTATTCCGTGTACAAACTGGCAATGATAAAACTTAGAGGTGCATGTCCTGTGAAATATGCAAAAGGAAATTTACATAAATAATTTATGCTTCAGGAAATTAAAAGTTGAAAAATATTTTCTACATCACTGAAGTTTTACAGCATTAAAGTAAATCAAGCTTCTCTTCTTAGACTTCAAACTCTATTGTCTCAACAGAAAGTGATAAAATCTAATCAGGAATAAAATGATCAAGTTTCTGTCTTTTATTCAAGTCACTGGTTTGGTTTGGCTGCTCATGTGTTGAGGCTGCTATATTGCTTCCCCTTTAGGCCAGAACTCTGTAGGTCATCGTTGCCCTAAGATAGGTTTTCATGGGGATAAAGGCATTACCAGCTATAATAGAATTTCAGTAAACATGCTGTGGTCAGGGGGATGCTTCATCATCTGCTAGGCCTGGAAGTCCCTGGGTCCAGATTAGTCTGTCTTTTGAAAGCACAGACCAAGGAAAAACTAGCAAACCTTGATGACTCCAGAGTTTGTTGACTTAGTCTTTACAGTGTGAGAAGTGTAGGGGAGTTCCATGTTTACTGATGGGAACTCTAGACCTTGTCAGAAGTGAGAGGGAGTCTGTTGAGAGATAAATGTTACCAGTGAGAAAGAGAAGCAAGGTGGGAAAGGCGGGCCTAGGAAGGGCATGCTCACAGGTGCCTGAGCTGTGGAGGCAGGGTCCCAGCATGGGCCCTTCTGTGTCTGCTGTCTCCTATGTCTTGCCTCCCAAGTTAAGAAAGAAGTAGGAGCTGCAGGTGTCACACTGTGAGAAAAAAGAACTGGGTTTGTTCAGGAGCTGCAAGTGGTCCAAGAAGTCTCAAGTTCAAGTGATGGCCAGAGCAGTTAAGAGATGAGGCTGAACCAAGAGCTGTTTGAATCTAAGCAACGCCTGATATATTCTGGGTGATGATTTTTAGGTAAAGCCTCTCTCTACCTAACAGAGACTTGAGGTAATGCATATCAAACCATGCCCTGTATTTGCATTTTTCTTAAGAAATGTCTTTTTAAAATTTTTATTTTTTGAAAAAGAGAGAGAGAGAGCAGGGGAGACACAGAGAAAAAGGGAGAGAGAGAATCCCAAGCCAACACTGCTCTGTCAGCATGGAGCCCGACTCAGAGCTTCATCTCAAGACCATGGGATCCTGTCCCGAGCTGAAATCAAGAATCAGACGTTTTACTGACTGAGCCATCCAGGTGTCCCTCTTAAGAAATTGTCTTAACAAAGTAAGTTCACGTAACCTCATCCCTCTCTCTGCCAACCTCCTTCAGTGTTTGAAGCTAATATGGGTGATTTTCATGTGTGTAAGGGCTGAAGATCGAAATTGAGTTATTTCCTTATTGCATGTGTACTTCTGATATTGGTCTCATTAAGTACTTTGAGGGCTTTCCTGTTGGCTTATCTTTGCTACCCAGATCCTCTGGGTCGTGTCTCTCTGGGGTGTGGTATGGTCTTCTGATTTCTGGTACTCAATCCTTCATTGCTTGGCTGTCTCTTTGCAAGTGTTGTGTGTGTTTCCCTCTGTAGTTGCTACATCCATCAATTCACCGTACGGCAGTTCAACCATTGCTGTGATTGTTCAGATGAACCCAGAAACCCTGCTTTCTGTCAATGGGAAAATGCAAGCTGCAACTGCGGCCCACCGGATCTAGGGACCACGGCCGCTGAGATGGGGTTAGGAATAGGAGAGGTTTCTTGGGGGGAGCGCCTCTGAAAGATGGTGGTTGGGATGGGAGAGGGTGGGATTGAGTGAGGAAAGCCTTCTCGTAGCAAGTGACAGCCTGCGGGCCTGTCCCCATCTTAACAATGGCTTGGACTTAATTTTAGAATTTTAGGAGATACTCCGGTCTTAGTAACATCGCATTTACTGAACTTTTGGAGTGGCTCTTTTGTTTGGTTTTGTTTTTTCCGATTTTATGAGTTCATCTTCTCTCCTTGCATGGAGGTCCGTTTCAGAGGGTGTCCCCAAATTCTGGAGGAGTGTCATCCCTTGATTAGTGCTGTCTTCCCCCAACCCTCACATCTCCAGCTCCAGGTGTGTAGAACTGAGTCAGATTGTCCGCAGAGGAAAAGGTGATAAAAGGAAGGTCGGGAAAGGATATAGGACTCTCTGGTTGTGAACACCCTTGCTGCTAGTGCATTGCCAAAGGATTTGAAGAGTGGAGAGTGCTACAGAAACTTAGTTTTGGTCCAGGATTGTATCTCAGATGTTGCTGAGAACTTGGGACAATCCTGGCAGGTTTTTGTAACATTCAATCCATTTAAGTAGTGTCTGCAGTAGACTGAACTCTTGTCCAGGAGTAGTATGCAACGCTTCTATCATTTGGGCCTCAGTTTCCTCATCTTCAGAGAATTATTGGTCATAATAATATCTTACTACATAGACAGTGTATTTCATTGCATTAACTTTACAATTTCATACTCCACTGTGAAAGTCCTTTCATTTAAGGGGAAATGAATTGCTGAAATGATCAGAAATCTGAGGCGCCTGGGTGGCTCAGTCAGTTGAGCGTCCAACCTCAGCTCAGGTCAGGATCTCACGGTTCATGAGTTCGAGCCCCGCGTCGGGCTCTGTGCTGATGGCTCAGAGCCTGGAGCCTGCTTTGGATTCTGTGTCTCTCCCTCTCTCTGCCCTTCTCCTGCTCGTGCTCTGTCTCTCTGCCTCTCAAAAACGAATAAACGTTAAAAAAAAAAGAATTAAATAATAATAAAGAAAAGAAATCTCTAGGAGAGGAAGAACATCAGAAAATGGCCGCCTCTTGTCTTTCCCCTCCCTGTCATCCAGTCAGCTGGCAGGCTTTGTTCATTAATTCCTTTGATCTGGCTCTAAAATCAGCTGCTGTCCTTCTGGTGCCCAAGGCTCTCTAACTTACGACGAGAGACCCTTCCCTTGTGTGAACACCTTCCCTGATTCATAGCTCTGTGACCCATTTCTGACTCTGCATCTGTGTCATTATGTACACGTTTTCACCACCAGGTCATCTAGCTTCTTATGCCTCGTCTATCAAAATGGTCCTTCTGTTCCCTACTCTTTGCTCTGGTTTTCAGAGGCAGTGTTGTGTAGGGAAGCAAAAGTTAGGGGCTTTTGTCGTCCTTGTGTATCTGGGTGGGGAGGGGAGTAGAGCACAGTCCTAAGAGGACATTCTAGAAAGCTGCCAGGAAGCAGCTCACAGCGTGTGTTTGCCCATGGCTTTGTCTTACTCTGTGGATGTCCTTCTCCGTCTTTACCCTTCAGAGCTGTTTACTTGAGCTCAGTTCCTGGCTTTGTAGTGAGAGACCTCTTCAATCTCTCCAATACCGCCCCCTCTCTACCACAGCTGCAAATACTAGTCTTTCTCTTAGTAGACATTACACACCAATCACGTTCACGGTCTCTTCTTCCCCTCCCACAGATGCTGAGGAATAGTCAGACCAACAAGGCAGTCTCTGCTTTTCTAATCGGAGTCTTTTCAATCAGAAAGACACACAGAGTAATTATGGCATGGAAAATGCACAGACTGGGCAGTTGGGTATGGTTATGGAGGTTGTGTAAGACTGAGGAAGACGTTCCCTGGAGGAATTCCCTGCCTGGCCACGTCTGAGGGTCCTGTGAACAGAGGAGGGACCTCTAACCCAACCTGGGGATGGGTGGTGAGCAAAGACTTCTCAGAAGAGAGTTGTCGGCAGGCGGAGAACACCCGAAGAGGAAGAAAATGCAGATGGAGGGAAATCTCTTGCATCTCGTGCTGTGGGATTCTGCCTGGCTTTGTTTCCTCACCAGATTACAAGCTCTCTGAAGGCAGGGAGAGGGTTTTTGTCTTTGACATTGTGCACACAGGATGTTCCGAACTTTGGATGAATGAAGGGCTTCCTGTCTGCCTCCATCTTTTTGCTTGGCTGCTTGATTTACTGATTTCTTCTATATGTTCCTGCCTTCAGGGCACTTGACTCTCTGGGGACTTGGTTGTCCTAGGTTAAGCACCCATTCCTCTAATCACCACTACCACCACCATGTTGTCTGTGAGCCCGGCATTTGGAGGAGCTGTTTTTTTAATGTATAGACTCTGGGGATATACTTTTAGTTAAAGAAACAAATCAATCCAAACCTTAATAAGGATAAAAGACCATCAACAAATATTTTTGGAAACTTGTTGAAGCCCCAACCCCCAAATTATTTATAACGTAGGTCATATAAATGACTCATAATGAAGAAAATTCAACTTACAGATACAAAGCTAGTTGGTGAGTTACCCCATTTTCTTTATCTCCAGAATATGGGTTAATACACACAGAGTGCTTAGACCAGGCTCAACAAAAGATTGTTGGGCTTCTTACCATAACTATTTATGACCTCAGTAGACATGGCAAAGACAGCTAATTGATTTGGCCACACGAATCGGTGGAGGACGCCGGGGATTTCACGGACTCCCATCTGCTTCTCTTTGGCGTTGCTCCTCCTTTTTAAAGATGTTTCCATATTTGGAACGTTCTCCCTTCTGTGTCTGAGAAGAAATGCGATACACAAAATGTCACATCAACAAGAGAGTCAGGAGAAGCCGTCACAACTGGGAAGGACTGTGTCGTATTGGTGGAGTCGGGAATAAAGTTGGCCTCCTGGCTGACTCTTTCAAATCTGACTGCAGGTGATTTCGAAGGTTACATTAAGATTGTTGAAAGAAGTAAAGAGCGTTAGCATCCTATGACCAGGGGCGAGAAGCGGACGTGATGGGCGGATTCATACATGGAACAGGATGAGAGTCGGAGCAGATGAATGTGCCATTCTCTTGTCCTTGAGATTTGAATCCTACCCCCTCAGCGCCTCCACCTCCCTGGGGAAAGTTTAGAAGGTCCACCAAGAGAAACGTCAAGGTGCCTTCGCCTTATGCTGTTCAAAACTAGCAGTGATAGACAAGCTAGCCTTTGGTTAATGAGATTTGGCAGGTTAATTTTTCTCTCCTCTGAAGGATTTACACCAGACCTCAGAAGGCTTGACTCTCCGCCTTTTCCACGTTGAAGGAGACCTGGGTTTGGAAAGGGTTGTTTGCAATCCGGAAAGAATGAGGTCCGGGCCGTACACTGAGAAGCGTGCCTGTCCTTTTGATCTTTTGGAGGTGGGAGGCCGGGGTGGGGGCTTGGGAAGAGAAGAAATCAATCTGAAAAGAAACACCTTCATTCTGCTCTCTGGGGAGAGGGCAAGATGTGTGACCTACATGAGGAGAAAACCGAGGGGTAAGACAACGTTTCCTTGTTACTGAGTCGCCCGCCTGTACTTTTCATGTGGCCTAGGAGCAGGTTTCAAAGCTGCCGGGCCTGCCAGGGCTGCAGAGAGATGCAGAGATGCAGATTCTGCACGGCTGGCCTGGCTCCCGGACAACAGTCAGTGAATTCGAACACGTTTGGCCCAGGCGTTTTGTGTCTTCCGAATGCTTCGGACAGGCAAACTATAACTTCAAAGAAGACAGCCCCTCTCCCAGGATTGACCGTTCAGAGGCTGCTTCATGCACGCAGTGCATCGGGAGTGAGATTTTTAAGGTTGGTGCCCTTAATTTGCACCCGGCTTCCTGGTCCCGGGAGGGATGACTGTCTATCCCCTAGCAACAGGGAGTTGCAACAGGAGTCCCTGGGCTTGTATGTTAAGCCTCCGCCAATCCGGCCCGTGACACAGGAAAATCCTCCGAACCGAGGATGGTGACACCTAGCATTTCTTTTCCGTTGTTTTCGCTTTTATATATTAAGGACATTTCCATAAAAGCACATTTGTCTTCACTTACATTAACATCGCTCATCGGTGAATTACGCAGCTATCGAAGGTGTAGAACGGGTTTCGAGGAACCAGAAGCCTGCTCTGTACTGCCGGGCAAGGGGGAAACAAAGCCTCAAGTTACTGTGGCTTCCTTTTCACCCCCGGTGCTGGAGCCAACTAGGTTGTTCCCAGAGTATCGCTGGCACGTGTCTTTGCTCACGTGCCATTATTCCTGGAACACTCTGCGTTTTCCACACAAGCGAATCATACTATCCCACTCCTTTGCGTAAGCCTGGTTCAAACGCGTCCTCAGTGAAGCCACTCGGTTCTCGGCCTCGGCAAGACTGGCGGTCATCTCGGTCGTCTGGAGTCTCCTGTATCTTGGTCTCTGTTTCTGTCGCTTCTACCAAAGTGTCAGCCTGTGCCTCGACCCGGGCACTCCTCCTGCCTCACAAAACGCCTTCGATCTCAGAAGGGCCCAACGCCTGCCGGAATAAATCCAACAGGCAACAGTATTTTAAATCCTCACTAGCCCAGGGCCGCCGTCTTCCCTCCTCGCGTTCTCTGTCCCTGACAAAGAGAAAAGAGAAGGCAATATTGGCAGTAAAGAGCGTCCCTTTCTCTTTGCGTTTCTTTTAAAGTCCTGGGTAGAAATGGATCGCCGATGCTATATTTGGAGAGCCGTGGTTTGTGCAAAGTGGGGTCCAGGAAGGGCCCCGGAAACGTGGCCGCCGCGGCTCGGATAATCACATTTTGCCTCTGTGCTGCACTTTCATGATGTTCGTTTGATCACGAGCAATGACAGCTCAAGGGCTTCCCCGGCTGCTGGGTGCTTTGTGTCACTGTGTTCTGAAGGATTATGAAACATCTTTGTAAGAGTGTAGAGGCCAGAGTTGAACTTGAAACCCCTTTGGGCGGGGGAGGGCGGTGTGTGCACACGCGCACACGCATACGCACACGTACGCATGCACACACATGCCTCTTGCTACGAAGCTCTGTATGATAGTGCTGTTTTCCTGGAAACTTACCTGGAGGCCAAGAGAACCATCTTTTACATACTTTTTAAATGCAAACAAAACTAGGAAAAAAGACCCGATCCATTAATTCCTGTAACAAAAGCCTGAAAATCCTGTCTGCTATTATATGTCCTGTTTTGCTGCCATGGGAGATATCTAATATTTCTTGAGGTGGGAGTCGTGTTGTGATCAGATTGTTAACTGGAAAGAACTTGGTGCGTAGGAAGGGACAGCAAACTGTCCTCTGGGCCACATCCGGCCTGTGAGCAAGGAACGGGTTTTACATTTTTAAGAGTTTTGTGTTTAAAAGAGAGAGGCCCTAGGTAGCCCAAAGTCTAAAATATTTACCGTCCGACCCTGTACAGAAAGTTTGCCAACCTTTGATTTATACCATCGATTTCTGTTTTGCGGTTGAAGAGACCGAAGCTAGATGGTGTCCTGACTTGCTGAAGCGCATCAAGGAGGTCTGTCCTAATGGAAGGAGCATTGGAGTCAAGTTTCTGCAGACTGGCTTCGAATCCCCTCTTGCCTTTGACCTGATACACTTCCGTGATTATTCGTATCGTCTCCCTTTTGGTTCTGTCATTCTAGAGTTCACCGCATACTGTCCGCAGTGCAGTTGTAATGCTAAGTACTGACCAGGAGCTCAGACTTCACAGGTTCAGGGCCCAAGTTTTCTAGAAGACTGCCTTCCCTTCAGACAGGAGCTGCAAGCTTAGGGACGCCTGGACCACTTGTACTTCTGACCAAATGGCTACACATTCAACGGTTCCCATCACCCCTTCAGTTTCTGAGAACTTACTATATTTAGGATTATAATTTTTATCATAAAGGGTCCATATCAGGACCAGCCAAATAGAAGGTGAGGTCTGGGAGGGTCCCACACATGAAGCTTGCGTGTCCTTAGGGCATGTCACCTGAGCTCTGGTGTCCGTAGTGTTTATTGGGCTTTCATTACCTACGCATAATTAATTGGCTCATGGCCACATGATTGGATGCCGTCTCTAGTCTCGCTCTTCCCCTGGAGTTGAGAGGTCAGACCCCAACCTTCTGCTCACCTGGTTGGTTTTTCTGGCATGGTCAACCCCCATTCTAAAATGGTCTAGGGGCCCCCCAGGGTCACCTCATTCACAGAAAATTGGGCATGGTCCTGGGGCCCCATCATGAATAGCAAAGACACTCCTGTCCCTGGAGTAATTCCAGCCCCCACAGGAAGCCCGGACGGAGACCAGCCAAAGTCTTTATTCCACAGCCGCGTCCAAGGGCTGCCTCCCCGCAGAACGATTACAGAGGTTCTAGGAAGAGGCTTGCCACTTTAATAGGTTTTCGGACTTAGGAAGACTAGAGTATTTCTTTCCTAAGAATTTCTACTGTGAGGCAGTGAAGCTTCTTTGCCAGGGAAGTGGATCAGATAAGTCACCGGCACCTTCTGGAGTTCTGAGTTAGAGAAGAATACTGCAGTGCAGAGTGCAGGAGTTTCTTTCTATGTCGCTTAAGGCAATGCTTAGTAAAAATTTGCCTTCCACGAACTCCCCTTTTATGTTGAACTCTTCGAGCTTCTTAATTCCCTAGACCTATTTAGTTCACACTAAGATGTATACTATGTAAACAGTCATCAAATAATATATGATTAGTTAGACAGGAACGAGCTTCAGCAACCCGTTAAGATTTTTCATTCTCTTTCCAGAATGATCTCCATGGGATTAATTTGTGTAATGAGTAGACACGAGGCACTGTCCTCTCTTCTGTCTGCTCACCTGCCAGTAGGAGGTCTAGCGTCGTCCCGATTCCTAGCAGAAGGCGAGTGGGAGGAGATTAACGGGCAAGCGGGAGCCGCGGGGTGGCGGGGCCGTGGGAGAGGTGCAGGCGTCCGCGGCGTGTGGACTGGAACTAGTCTGCTTTCCTCTGCCCCTTCCCTATTCTTCACCCATCCTCCGTCTCTGTTTCTGAAAATCCTTTCTCCTCTCCTGGCAGAAACTCTGAAGGAAGGAGGGGCTTCTTTATTTAGCCAATCCCCTTCCAGCTCTTTCTGGGCTTTCTCCAAACCTACCAACCCATGTGTTGCCATGAAACCATTCCTCTGTCAGATCCGGCTTCTCTGGGGGTGGGTCGTGGCGTCTAATGGCACCTGTGCTGGAGGCGTCTAAAACCTTGCCCCACCCCCTCCCCCCCCACCCTCAGGGTCATCTATAGATATAAATATAAAATAGATATTTCTCCCTCCTCTTTAACCTTACTTGCTCATCTATCTTAAAGGAAAAAAAATAGATTCTCCGTGCTCCCTTACAGTGCTGATTGGCATTTCTGGTTATTCAGGAGTGGGTCATGGAACCCAGAGACCCCAGTATAGCTAAGATCTAGGAAGGAAATTACTGAGAATCCAGCAAGTTCTTGGGACAATTTCTGTTGCTCTCCACGAAATGGTTTCCTCTTTATTCCAAAAGAACCCGTTTCCTTCCCCGAACGCCATGGGTGGAAGGTGACCACCCAGACACCCAGAGTGTGGCTGTTAATAGAGCAGCCGCACGTAGAACCCATCTTTCTTAGGTCCCCGGTCAAAGTTTCCAGAGACTCCTCCAAGGGTCAGACTTGGACCAAGGAACTAGCCTTGGTACAAAAAGCTGTGATGCATGGGGACGCCTGGGGGGTGGGGGGCTCAGTTGGTTAAGCGTCTGACTCTTGGTTTCAGCTCTGGTCATGACCTTGCGGTTTGTGCGTTCGAGCCCCCTGTCATGGGGGCTGATGGCGCAGAGCCTGCTTGGGAATTTTCTCTCTCCCTCTCTCTCTGCCCCTTCTCGGCTTGCTCTCTCTCCCTCTCTCAATAGATAAATAGATAAGCATTAAACAAAGCTGTGATGCATGCAGAGACCCTTTTATAGATCTTTCTGGGGGCTCCCCGGCCGGTGTGTGGGAAGGGAAAGGGTCAGTTACCAGACAAGGGAGTCTGGTTCGGCAGCGTCCTCAAAAGGAACCATCGACGTTAGCCCTTTATCTATATTTACAGACGGGCTACCGCGTGCTGGGCATTACTCGGGATGACAGGGCTAGAACCACGAGGCAGACAAAGTCCCTGTCCTCATGCCCTTGGCCGTCAGCTGTCTCGTCAGGGTTTCCATCTTCTGGTAGGCAAGCTTAGTGCTTGTCCATCTGCCTACTCTTGTTTCGCTTTATTCTTTCTACTTTGGTTTCTTTCTCCACCGATATTTATTGAACTCCCGCCGCCTGCTGACACCGTGCTTGTTTAGATGGGGGAGTCGTAAGCATATACTCTAATTTTGCATGGTGGTATTTTCAAAATGCAGTCACTCAGGATTCATCTCGTGAGTCTGAATTTGAAACCTTAGTCATCCTGGGCTTCGCTATATATGGTATAGTGTTTTGTTTCGGCGATATATTTTCACCAGATGTGTGGTATTTGGAAAAGACTAATGTTTTTCTCCAAAGCAGGATTCGGTTAGGACGAGGCCACTGAGGTCCGAGAAAGTGATTGGAGTCTTGGGGGAAGGGGGCCACCGTAATGATCGCTCTCCAGAATGAAATTCCAGGGCTGGCCCTGATGGAGTGTAGAAGGGTGAGCCGGCCTCACGCGCGGCGGATGCTTGGGAGACATTTCATGTCATTCTATCGCGAATTGTATAATTTTTTTGCACCCCAATATTCATTGTCCAACACTTAAACTCTTGTTTGGGAAAACGGTTTCCATTCTCATTTCTATCGGCAGTGCTTTTTTTTGTCCCCATCTTCTTCAGAGTCAAATTACCCAATGTTTTGTTCTTGTTGTTGATTTTTCTGGCCCACGCTTTCAATCCCAAAAAAGTCTCACAGGCTTTCCTTTTGAGATCGTTCTCCTGTCTCTGTTTTTTTGCCCATTCTCCACCGAAGTCTCGCTTCTAGCCCGCAGAATTCGTTTCCTACCTGATCTCCTATCTCCAGGTCCCCTCCTCTTTCTGCTCCTCCTTGGACCTCCCTGCCAGCTGGACTTTTCCCCTGCTTGGAAACCGTCTGTGGCTTCCGATGACCTTCAGGACGAAGTTTAAACTTCTCTGCCTGGCATTGAAGTCCTCCCCAGCCCTTCCCCGCCGACCCCCAGCTTCCTTTCCATTTCCCACCTCGGACCCCGCTGCTGGTTTTTGTTTGACTTAATTGGCTTCTCATACATCTGGTCTCCTTGGGCCTTTGCCTCACTTCTTTCTAGTTCCTACCTCCACCTGTCCTTGTCCTCCCCTTTCCTAATGCAAAACCTCACCCTTACTTGAATGCTTGACATCTGTCCTCCAGCTCCATTCTCACCGGCTCCCCTCCCCCGCCAAGAGGCTGCTGACCCCCGACCCTTCTTAGCACCTTCAAGCCAGTTCTTAGTCACTGGTCATAAACTGCGGTGTACTGGTAACCACGGTGATACCTAAGCACCTTGCTGTGATTAACATTTTCAGGAGCGGGAGCCATATCATTTGTTGTTCTTTATTGTTTCATTGTTGTTGTTTCCAGCAGCGTCTAGCCAGTGACTCTCGATTGGGGCTGCCCACTCGTATCCTTTAAGGCACTTTAAGACAGAGTAAAACAGGTCGGAATCTGTGAGAGTCGGGCCCAGGATCTAGTTAATTGTGGGAGCTCCCTGGGGGACGATAATGTGCAGTCAGGGTCAAGAACCACCGAGCGAATACAGCCTGAGCAATAGCCTGTTCTGACCCATCGGCGTATATGGCGTTTGAGCCCTCTGCGCGAACCATTGCGTCTCGGCCCGGAGAATCCAAAGCGACCCTTCGGAAGACTTGAGGGAAGTGACTTACTCGCCCAGCAAATCGGAGTGCCCGTAGTTATGTGCCAGGTGCTGTTCTAGGTGCGGAGGTCACCGTACTGAACAAAACATGTCCCTGTCGTCCTGGAGCGTCTGCTCTTGGCTGTGGGAAGACGGACCACAAACCAATACCAGGTAATGATGATAAATGCCGGAGGTGAATAAAGCAGGGTAAACGGGCAGAGAAAAAAAAGCAGTGTTCTTATATAGGGAGTATTTTTGAAACTAGCCTTCCTGCCTTAAATCAGCAAGTGCTGTAGAACCCAGCGTCCTCTGCCTGCAGTGTGGGAGCCGAGCTCTCCGGCTGGTCAGTCTGGAAGTGGGAACTTTTGCTCTCTGCTGCCCCGTGTCAATAAGCCGAGGGCAGAGCGGTCCCCTGCGAAGCCAGAGGAGCCCCGGAGACTGGAGGCTGGAGGCAAGCAGCGAGCATCTGAGGAGATGGGGTCCCATCACGGGGAACAGCTAAGGCCCGGTGCCCAGGGACCCAGCTGTGAACACTCAGGATAGTATGGTTCTTCCCCTCATGTGATAAGGATTGACAGGATTATAATCCCTTTCCAAAGATGCCAACCCTTTCTATTTCAAGATTTTTCTGTCAATGAGTATTGGTTGCAGCTGTGAAGTAGATGCGTGCTGA
Organism: Paguma larvata; assembly: GCA_030068075.1. Lineage (NCBI taxonomy): Eukaryota > Metazoa > Chordata > Mammalia > Carnivora > Viverridae > Paguma > Paguma larvata. The sequence goes on along the minus strand of CM057839.1, from coordinate 73,770,604 downwards.
ATTGAGATGTCAGTTTCATAAACAGTAAACACCATTCATCTCTTTGAAAGGTGGAAAGCCCAGTAGAGAGTAGAGTGAAGATATAGGTAAGGAAAAGGAGAGAAGGCTTCCCTGGCAGGGCGTTTGTTTTCCTGTGATCCTTTCCTTCAGGCAGCCCTCCCTGAAAAGTCTGTTCTTGAGGCGGGTTGCCCCTAGCGATAAGGGATACACCTGGCAGTTGGAGGCGGCGGTGTGTTCAGGTGTAGCCGTGCGAGCAATGGGTATATCATTATTCTCCATGCTGACACCTGCATACGTGAAGGTTATGGTGGGGGAGGAGGGGAGGCTCACAGAGAGGCTTGACTCTAGGGCTGACATCAGCTCTTAAGGCGACAGACCTGCGTGTGTCTCAACCACAGAACCCTAGCCGGCGCAAGGAAATGGAAGAGCACGCCCCCCTCGGTGAACCGGGATCGGTAAAGCCGCCCCACTCAGGTTGCCCGGCACATCTTGGGGGAACAGCCGCTGGTGCATTCAGGACCACGGCCGGGCCACGCCCATCACTCCCGAGGGCTGGGAGTTTCCTTTGTAGGGCAGGGAGGTGTGCTTTCGCCCGTCCCTTTATGCGGCGACCCAATGCAGAGCACGTCCCCTTTGCTGGCATCTCAGTCCGAAACTCCGTCAAAGCGGCCGAAAAAACCCGAGTTCCGGACCGCAGTCCCCGGGCCCGGAGGGGGAGCTCGCGCGGGGAGGGGGAGGCCGTGGCCCCGCCGTCCCCGAGGCCCCTCCCCGCCCTCTCGCAACGGGCCGCGGTGCCCCCGGCAGCCGGGCCGCGCGCCGCAGCGGGGCGGGGCGGAGTCGGCCGCGGGAGAGGCTCCCTCCTCGGCGCCCCGGGGGACCGGGGCGGGAGGGGGCGGGGCGCGGCGGGGAGGGGGCGGGGCGCGGCGGGGGCGGGGCGGAGCCGGGAGCAGCTGCGGCGGCAGGTCTCCAGGGGGAGCCGAGGTACATAGGCGCGCCCGGCGTCGCCCGGAGAGAGCATCCTTCCCGGCCGGTCCCCGCCCGCCGGCCCGTGCTCGCCGCCTCTTGCCTGGCGTGACTTCTTTGTGTTCTGTTTTCTGCCCGCGCCCCGTCGCTGCAGGACCTGTTCGTCCTTCTTCGGGCTACAAGAAGGCGGAGGATGAGATGTCCCGGGCCACGTCTGTTGGAGACGAGCTGGATGCCCCAGCCCGCACCATTTACCTCAACCAGCCGCATCTCAACAAATTCCGTGACAACCAGATCAGGTAGGGAGGGGGCGGCGGCCGAGGGACGCGAGGACAGGGAATTCACGCCCGGGGTGGGCTTCATCGTGCCCTTGGCGCTCCCACACACCCAGGCGGCCCCCCACCCCTTATCTCTTCATCCAGCCCCTTCCCCCCCCCGCCCACCCCCAGAGCCTGACAGCCTCTACCTGCGCTTCCAATGGGGTCATGTGAATAAAGCCTTTACCTTTCTCTTCCTGGGCCCTGTTCTGTGCTCAGGCTCTCTCTGAGCCCTCAGGAAGTTTTTATTATTGTGGCCCCGACAAAAAATGAGGTCTCTTATCTTTTCATCCCTGGGCTCCTTTCCAAGAATTCCTCCTAGTCCTCGTTTAAGCTAAACGGTAGCTCTCCTGACCGATTTGCAGACTGTAATGTAGGGGATCCCACAGGTCACAAGGACTCGCATTCAGCCCCGAGTGGTCCCCAACATTGATTATGAGGTACTTCCGTGCTGGGAAACTTTGTGCGGAGTTAGCTCTCCTCCATCTTCTAACATTTAAGTGTCCACTGTTTGCTGGCTAATGTATCCGATGCTTTAGCCCGGGCTTGGTTAAGGGATCCTCATCACCTCTTGAAGAACATTACCTTCAGATTGAGAAATGGAGATAGAAAGATGTTGAATGATGTACCTGTGGTCCTATCGCTACTAATTAGCACAGCTGCGAACAGCCCTCACCTCCTCAAAGTATCAAAGCTCGAATACTTTCAGCTGTGCGAAGCTAGAGCTTTACGCCCGGGTGTTAGTAGGTTTTTAGATTTCTTTAAACTTTCAGACTTGGCCCACTTAAGGGGAGTGACTTCAGAAGCTGTAGTCCCGTGAGCGGCTCAGAACACCACGCGCAGGTGTCGAGAAGTTAAATGATCAGGTTGCACATAGATTATTGACAAGCTTGGATGCCAGTCCGGTGTTTCTTGAAAGCACTGGTGAAACTTCGTTGCATGTTTAAATATTCGACAACAGCGTCAGCACTTGCATAGGCTGCTTAGCTGGACATCTTTATTGAAAAGGTTTGGCTGTTGGGCATGATTGTAGTTGGACAGAGTTTTATGGTAGAATAATAGTGCATGTTATATGAAGGTGATCCCTCTGTGTATTAAGGGAGCGTTAGATTGTTTGGGGCTAGATGATTAGTGTTAGGCTTTATTTTGGGTTTACAAAACAGATGAACATAGGAGAAGAGAAGGAAAAATAAGATAAAAAGAGAGAGGGAGGCAGGGGCACCTGCGTGGTTCAGTCGGTTGCGCGTCCGACTTCAGCGCAGGTCATGATCTCGCGAGTTCTTGGGTTCGAGCCCTACATCGGGCTCTGTGCTGACAACTCAGAGTCGGGAGCCTGTTTCAGATTCTGTCTCAATCTCTCTGCTCCTTCCCCCACTTGCATGGGGGGGGGGAAGTTAATGTTAATAAACATTAAAAAAAATTTAAAAAGGGAGGCAAACTATAAAAGACTCTTAAATACAAAGAACACATTGCGGGTTGCTGGAGGGGCGTTGGGTGGACGGGAGACAGACTAGATGGGTCATGGGCATTAGGGAGGGCACTTATTGGGATGAGCACTGGGTATTAACTGTCAGTGGTGAATCACTAAATTCTCCTGAGAACGTTATTACACTATGTGTTAACTAACTTGGATTGAAATAAAAATTCAAAAAAATTGGGGAAAAAAACGACCATTGGGACATATCCTTAGAAGTGTAGCTTAGAAGAATAGCCGAGGTCCCATTCCAGAATGAGTGGGCTTGGTTTAAAATGCAGAGCAGCCACCACAATGAGTCACTGCTTCCCAAACTCACACGCTCTAATCAAAAAGATAACCGTCAGCGTTGGGTGTCGGTAAGGACGTGGAGAAATCGGAGCCCTCCGTACATTGACGGTCGGAAGGAACAGTGGTGCAGCGGCTTTGGAAAGCCGTTTGGCAGCTCCTCAAAAGGTTAAGTGTAAAATTACCACGTGACCCACCAATCCTCCTAGGTATATCTACCCAAGGTCAATGAAAAAGCGTGCACACAAAAACACGTACACAAATGCGCAGCGCGGCATTATTGCATAGCCCCAAATTGCAACAACCCAAATGTCGATCAGCCGGCGAATGAATAAGCAAAATGCAGTGTATCCCTACAGTGGAACACTATCGGCGGCGAAGAGGAACGAACTACTTTACCTGCTACAACACGAGTGAGACTTAAATACTCTGCTGAATGAAAGAAGCCAGTCCCAGAAGTCCTCGTTCCACTTACAGGAAATGTCGAGAGAGGCGAATCCACTGAGGCCTGGGTTAGTGATCCCTAGGGCTCGGGAAGAGGGAAGAGGTTGAGACACGGGAACGACTGCTAATGTACGTGGGGTTTCGTTTGGGGGTGATGATCGCACGACTCTCTGAAGACACTTCAAACTTTGCGATTCTGCGTCGCCCATGTAGTTAGATTTCTTCAGACCTTCTATGTGTTTCCATTCAATTACTTTTCAAAAGATGGAAAGATTACCTAAACCAAAAATGTCCTATCTTTTTTTTTTTTTCTCGATTTTTGGGCCTCAAGAGATTTATATTTCATCATGCCATACACTTGAAACAGTAAATGTGTTAGGCCAAAAATATATACTATATAAGGCTATAGAATTGAAGGATTTTCTTTTTAAATCTTAGAATGTTTTCAAGTAGTATTTTTGCTTAGTTTTTTTTTTTCATTTCTTGGGCTTTGGTATCCATTTTTAAGCATGCTTACAACGGGGAAAATAAGGGTCTTTGTTTTTGTTTAAACTTCCTGTTATGTGGAAGATGAAGATTTTTGAGAGCTTTGGTAATTTGGATTCACTTCTTGTTCCATAGTCAAGATGCAAAGATGACTTTTGAGGCTGATCTTGCCAGATTTTTCAAGCAACTCCCTTGTAGTTTCACTTGTATTTTCTTGGGTAGAAGGAGGAATAAGTATGGAAACTCACAGTGGGGTTGTTTAGGAATAAAGTCGAGAGGTACCAACCGTTTAAAGTCTTGTATAAGAATATCATGGCATTAGTTGAAATAATATCCTATTGAATATTAAAATTCATACAGTCGGAGTTCACGGCTTCTCTTGAGAGCACACGTTTCAGAAAACACTGAGTCGGGTCCAAGAAATTAAAATGTGGCCCTTGTGTTCTGCAAAATGGCTTTTGACGGTTTCGCCTCAAGTATATATTTAGGGGAATTTTTAATGGAAATGTGGCTTCTAGTTCATCGAGGGACTGGTTGTAAAACTTCTCGGCATTAAAGCGCAAGGGTTTTGCGAAATGTTGAGCCATGTTATTTTAGCACTTTAATGTTGCCGAAGTCTTCTAAAATTCTTCTTTCATAAGGCGTTTTATCTTGGCCATGAAAGTTTGCCCAAAGTCTATAAAACTACTCAAAGCAACATTTTCATAAAAGGGGGTTGAAAAGATTTTTTTCTTACTATTTCTTGAGAAAGGGTTTTAACTTTTGGGGGGGGACAGGGAGTATTTATTACTGATGATTTGCTTCTAAATCAGCTTTCGAAGAGAGCAGGTAGGACAGGTGAGACCCTGCGAGCCCAGGAGTCCAGGGCACTGATTTCGTGGTTGTTGCGTAGACCTCCAGAGGCCGTGGTTCCCACTGGCCTTCCCTGCCGCGGGAACCAATCGTGGTCACGGCAGTGGCTCTGACTGTCTTTATGGCCACCTGGCATTTTGACTTCAGAAAAGAGATCAGCGTTTGCTAAGGAGGGACGCGGCTGTCGGCACTGGGGAAGGCTGGTGGGGGGCCACCTGGTACAATTCAGGACAGACCTTGAAAGTCTAGAGTTAATGTTTCAACTAGTGTATCCGAGAAAGAGGCCGGGCCTGGCGGGCACACGGGTAAGGTCACTGCGGAGTTGACTGTGGCCTCGGCACCCCTAGGGCATGTGCAGATGTGGTAACTCCAGATTCCAAGCGATTCCTTAACATTCTGGGAGGCCTGCACCGTATCAGTAGACGTCTCTCTAAACCTTGTTCTCCACACGAAAATAAGGCCAATGACTGATGAAAGCTGAGGTAGGTTGAAGTTTCCATTACTGAAGCCAGCGAATTTGAATTCTCGTAATTACGAAGAAATAGGACATAGTCTTTTTCTCTTGTAAGCGTGGATTTTCCTAGGGCCTTAGTTATGAAGACTATACCTCTTCACCCTCTAGAAATGAGTAGTAATTAATGAATTGCAGGGCACACACATATGTACACATGTAGGATTGTATATATATATGTCCACCCGACAAGATCCCTTTTTTCTGGTGATCAATCTCCTTTTAAATATTTAATTTTTATTTTTTTAGAGAGGGGCAGGGGAGAGGGGCAGAGAGAGAGAGAGAGAAAGAGAGAGAGAATCCCAAGCAGGCTCCACGCTCAGTGTGCAGCCCCACTTAGGGCTTGATCTCACGACACCTGGGATCATGACTTGAGCCGAAATCGAGAGTCAGATGCTTGACTGACTGACAGTTGTTGAGAAGAAGAGAGCAGGTGGGACAGGTGACACTCCCGCGAGCCCAGGAGTCCAGGGCACCCCCCCCATTCTAAATATTTGATAGCTTTATTGAGATCTATTTTACATACCATATAATTTGTCTCCCTACAGTATGTAATTCAGTGGATTTTAGTATGTTTAGAGTCGTACAACCATCACCACATCCATTACCATTTCCTCCCCCTAGGCCTGAGCAACCACTCACTTCCTCTCTCTCTAGATTTTTCCTCTTCCGGACATTTCCTATGAATGATCTCCTTGCCTCTTAAGTGTTTTAACTTAAATGCCTATAGAAAGTTTGCTATTCAGAACACCCTGGTGGTGAACCTTTAAGTTTGTAAATCTAAATTTTCAACAATGTTGAAAGTTAAAATTTTTTTTTGTCCAGAAAATCCCTTGTATTCCTTTGAGCAGCAAATTTCAATCACAATCAGGTGTAAGCATCTTCTCGTGCGATTACCAGCTCCCCATTTGTAATCGTGAGTTTCAAGGCTTCAAGGGAGTTCGAAATGAGGTCTTCCAAAGCCAGCTAGGAATGTTTACAGATACTGTGTTTTGAATGAGTCATTTCAGGTGGGAGTCCTCGCTAACCAAAGTCTTCATTAAGGCAATAACTCGAGCTTCGTCAAGCTATTGCATTTCTTCTTGGTTTGTGTTAAAGGAAAACTGCTAATGTTGTTTTTGCCAAGATAAGTTTAAAACAGAATTTTGCCTTGCTAGAAAGAGGGATTGAGCAGGGGGTGGTGGGTTGGACAGTACCAAGTCTTACAGTATTGGGTTGGGATTCTAAGGTCTGAGGGGGCATTTTTGTCTTAAGGGAGGAAGGCCCCAAAATCTTGAGATGCCAGTTTGTGCATGAATATCGGGGGTAGATGAGCTATGTCACTCTAGACCTAGTATTCCCGAGTGCTGAAGGGATAGATAACTTTCCTCCAAATGTTTTAAAGCTTGAGGAATTTAGGGTCATGCACTTAAGCTGCTTAAAATGTATCAGAAACAATACCAAGGTCCTGGTGAGAACCCTAACTGCCCTTTGTAAGGTTACCAGTCGCTGATGAATAAAAGTAAGTCCGCCAAGGCAAAGTGTGGTCTGAAAATACACTTTATTGCAAGCACCCTTGGGCGAAGTTCCGCGACTCGCAAGCGAGGAGTCGGGGAAGTTGCGCCGGAGATTGGGGCTTGGGATTTTTAAGGGGTTTGATGCTGAAGCTGGCTACTAATTCTCTCTTTTTTTTATTGGAGATTCTGTCTGCCTGTCAAGGTCCTATTGGTCCGCCAGAGTTTGGGGCGGAGGTTTAGGTATCGGATTTCCGAGAGTGACGTGTCCCTCCTTTGTGGTTCCGGGGAGAATGTCGGCCATCTTGGGTCGGTTTCCATTGTCAGGAGCCTTCTCTTCGCCCTAACCCAACACCCTTTACTCATGTAAGGATGATTGTCTGAAAAACCAAAGTTGACAAATCTGTTTTGAGACCGCTTTTCTTGTCAAGTTTGGCCAAGGTCAAATGTATAAAAATCCTCATCAAGAGTAATAAATGGTGAAAGCACTCGTGTTCCCTACCTCGAAACAGCTTTAAGATATTGTATGTTCCCTGCTTTTATTGAGCTATTTATATATTTTTAATTTGTATATATTGAAGATGTACAACATGATTTATGTATACCTAGTGGGATGATTGGTCAAGTTCATATCCTCTCCTCACTCCATCATTTCTTTTTAGTTGAGAGGGAGATATACTTGGTTAATCTGCAAACCAGGAACTGCAGTTTCTGGACACGAATGTCACAGTGTATTGAGAGTCCTTCATCTGTACATACCAGCAGCAACGAATGCCATACAAGATTTTTGTAATTAGAACATTATCAGGTTCTACACCCTTGGATGAAGATTTTAAGGCACAGTGCAGATAAAGATATTAAAATTGGAGGGCATTTAGCGCTGTGTTTCAGGTGGCTATTGAAAGGCATTAGCTTTCTTGATGTATTTTAAGAAACAGAAAAGCATGTCAGCCTTGGGCTAGTTTTGTGGTGTTTTGATGTTTCTAAGGAAACAGCGAATCTCGGAGAACAGACTCACTCAGTGATTTCTCAAGTTGACCCTTGTATGGGCGGACGAGGAGTGTATCTTGAATTCCATCAAAGTCACATCTGTGCCATTGTCCTTGATGAAAATCGGTAAAGGCGTTTGGTTTGAGAGTTTTAGTCAGTAACTTATTTCCCCCTACTTCCCAATTTTATTAGGTCTTCCTGTCTTCTGTGAGCTTGTGATTTGTGAAAAACAAGTTAAAACTGAACCAGAATTAGAGGAGGCTAAGGACCTAGGACCACTAAATGTAGTATGAGTTCTGAATCAGATCTTGGAACAGAAAAAGTAGGAAAAACGGAACTTTGCATAAATGGTGGAGCTGGACTAGTATCGTGCCAATGTTATTTTGATATTTACTTTAGTAATTTCTTTGAGATCCTCGACATTCAATGTTATTAGTTTTGATCCTCGTGCTATGGTCATACTAACATTGTGGGGAACCTGGGTGAAGGGTGTATGGTAACTCTTTGTACCATTTTTTGCGACCCTTCTGTAAAGACATACTTGTCTCAAAATATTTGAAAAACGAACGGGAGTGTCTGGGAGAGTAGGACTGAACACCACACTCTTGTCTTTGTGTTGGTGCCTTGGGAAATGTTTGGGTCCTTTATTGGAAACAGACATGGTTTTGAAGGGATGATGGTCAGAGGAGAGGGACTGGCCCCATCTCTTGACACGCTTGCTGTGCTAATTAGATGGGAGAAGACTCACTCCTTGGGTGTCAAACAGTATTTCCTTGGGCAGCAGCCCTGAGAGTCTGTTGGCATACCACCTGACCCACTTGTACAGAGGTTGACAAGTAGGTAGCAAAGCGAACGCGGAAAACTCTGCGGTCAGAGTTCAGTCATGTGAGATTCTGCGTAGTTCTCTAGAAAGTAGCATCTAAGTGTTCCACTATGGCTGAGTCACTCAATGGACAGCAAAAGCTTACTCAGAAATGCTAATCCGCACCCCTTTCAAGAGGGACAATGCCGACGGAGAACAAAAGGAGAGGTCTGACCAGTGTTGGGGTCAGACGTGCAGTGATGTTTTACAAAGAAATTTCCTGAAATCCATGAGGTTGGGTTTGATCATTTAAATGCTGATCCACCCTTTTCTCTTCAAGCTGGCGCTTCAAAACCTGGATCACAGGTTTTCAGCTACCCGTACTGTTTTCTAGTAGATACAATAAAAAACGGATTCGGGGTTGGGTTGGGATGTCGTTGGTCAAGCTGAGGATTATTCTATAGGTCTTCAGTATTGGTTACAGAAACAGTTACTCCGAAGGCTACTCTGAGTGTTGGCCGGTTTCAGGACAGCCCGAGACAAGATACCCACTCGAGCGGGCGTTGTGCTCTCCTGGAAGTTCTAGACTGGCATCCGTGGGTCTCCTAACTGTTTTGATCGAATGTCCCATTGGTAAAACACTCTACCAAGAACCTTGAATATATTCATTTAAGTATCTGTATATATTATCGTTATCTATTATCGTTAGTTATTATCTCAAGATTCAACATGTTCAACCAAGGTTCTCAGTGAAGAATTATGGATGTAAATCCGTGTTTATAATCTTGATTATCTTGAATGTTTTTGGGTGACATAATCCAATTTGCTTACATTCTCCTAATGTTGAACTTCTAGAATGGATTGAAGAGCTTTTTTTAGGAAGAGAAGTGTCACTTCAGTTGTTTGCTTTGTCATTCGCTTACTTTCTTAGTTTCAGTCTGTGGTTTGTTTCATTACAGGCTTCTTAAGCCACTTACTCTTCTTGGGAGGTTTCGCTGAGCTGAAATTAGATAAATTACTCCATAAACGCCTCTACCTGGATACAGAAGCTGAAATATATAGTGACAGGCAGAGCGAACGGATGGGAGGGGGTACCACTGTCACTCCCTCCTTAGTCCTCTCAGGCTGCCACGAATATACACAGCCGAGGGGGCTTAACATTCTCTCACTGTGTTATTTTTTTCTGCATATTAAGAGGCTGGAAGTCCAAGACCATTAATGGCAGCATGTCAGGTTCTGGTGTGGGCCCTCTTCCTGGCTTGCAGACAGCGCTGCCTTGCTGTGTCCTCACGTGGTGAAGCAAGAGACCTAACTCTCTGGTGTACTTCCTACAAGGGTACCAAGCCGTCATGAACGCCACTGTCATGCCCTCATCTCCGCTTCATCGCCTCACAGAGACCCCATCTCCAAGTACCATCATGCTAGGGGTTAGGGCTTCAGCATATCACTTTTCAGGGGACCCAGTTCAGTCCATTGGATCTCCTACCCTCCATCTCCCCCCCACCCCCCTTAGGGAGCTTTCCCTCCAACCTCATTGCATAGGACCGTGTGGGGGCCCCAGTGCAAATCCGCTCAATAAACGTTAATAAATCTTAATTGTTGGGAGGTGCATATACATCTGAGCTGGTGACCTCTTCCCACCTTCTGCTTTGGAGCCACCAGCTTTAGGCTGTCTTTTCTTTGGAGAAAACCGATCTGGTCTGACCCGTTCCGGTTTTGACTTCTCAGACCTCAGCAACACTGAGACGGATCACAGCAGTGGGACTCGGCACCGTTTCTAACCCCGCCTGTGATCTGGCGCTTCGGTCCACTTTTTATGCAGCGTAGCGAATCGACGCTGAGCAGTCGGCTGTACCTCAGGGCGAGGCAGGCAGAGGAACGAGGGAGAGCTGGCAGGTGGGTGATCCGTGAGCTGGGCTGGAAGAGGAGTTAGAGCTCAGCCTGAAAGATCAGGTGTGGCTCCTGTGAGGAGGCATCCTTGGCATCGGGAACAGCACATGTGAAGGTTCCGAGGAGTAGGAAAGCTGTGTGCGTGTCTTTCTAGTGAGGATGTGGAAGAAATCCGGGCTGATGGGTGATCTGCCGTGAGAAGCCAGGCTCCTGGAGATGGGTTAGGTGGCTCCAGGAGAAGCTTTGAAAGACCCACGTAATAGCATTACGTTGTTTGAGACCCTTCCAGGACGCTCTGATATTTGGAGCAGAGTTTAATTGTTGTGAGTTCCCAAGGTGGGGCTGTTGTGTCCTGGGAGCACAGGTCACTAGGGGCGCTTAGATGGGAGGTTGTGAGTGGGTGGAGCATGATCCTTAGGGTCCCGTTTCGGGGACAGAGAAGGTAGTGACGCTATTTCTTCTATTCCTGAGGATTCTTCTAAACTCTCTTGAATGATGGGTTAGAGCAAGGTCCTTGACCTCAAGATAGCACAAGCTTCCTTCTACCCCAATATTCTCCAGCCGCTTCCTTCTACCCCAGTATTCCCCAACCGCCGGATCAGAGGTGTAGGGGGCTGAGTCGTGAAGGCATGAGGCTCTTTGTCTCCCTCTTCCAGCAAGGCGGGAGCAGCCGCAGCTCTACTAGAGAGTTTCTCCAGCTGTTGTCAGCTCTTCCTCTACCTGGAGATCTATTTGGTTCCAAGACATTTGACTCAGTAAGCAGGAACCATAACAATGTACTTCCTTTATTGGTAGGAATTTGATGACCGTACGTATGTAACCAGGGTATATACAGTATTTGGTGTACTGTGTCCAAAGAGTGACTGCAAATCCATGCCGGTTGTTACTCATGTTCTCTTATGCAAGTTGTGTTGCTCACTAGCCAATTATTTGAGAGCTAGAACATTCCATTGATTAGCTATAACTGGGGGGAAAGGAAAGCATACTTGGGCACTACCTCGTGCAAGGGGCAGGGGTACCTGGAGGGTAAATATGCAAGTGAAAGAATAGCAAGGTAGGGGCACCTGGGTGGCTCAGTCCGTCGAGCGTCCAACCTCAGCTCAGGTCTTAATGTCACACTTTGGCTCAGGTCAGGATCTCGTGTTTCGTGAGTTCGAGCCCCACATCAGGCTCGCTGCCGTCAGTGTAGAGCTTAGGATCCTCTGTCCCTTTCTCTCTCTGCTCCTCCTCCAATGATGCTCTCTCCCTCAAAAATAAACATTTAAAAAACCCAGCAAGGTAGATTTTGGGTGTTAGGGGCTTTTGCATATTTTTCCTGTATTTTCTGTAGCTTCTACAGGCAAGAATGCTGTACTGAAAACTAAGACCAGGGCGAGAGGGGTTCAGGTATGCACGTGTATATCATTGTAACATCAAGAAATCAGCACCTGCGTTGGCTGTGTTGAGAGAACAGAGTCTTGTATAAGTTCACATTCAAGTCACCATGACCTCCTCCTGCGACCAAACACCAGCGGAGGTTCTTGACCACAGAATGGTGAAAACCTCTACTGGGTCCAAATCGTGATGTCGAATATTACAAGCTCTGAATGTAGAGTTCTCTCTCCCCCCCCCCTCCTTCCCTCTCTCGTCCCGCCTTCCTTCCTTTTTCCCTTCCTCTCTGGACCTTTAGCTTTTCAGCCATTTGGACTCTGCTCTGACTGTCCCTAAGGAATACTGTACCTGATATTTAATTTGAATACTTAATTGTAGATTGTGTTATATAAAGGAGTATTTTTATCACAAACATGACTCCTTTGTTTCCGTTCCAGTAAAAGTTGCAGAGGTCTTGAAAGTATTACTGTCTAGCATATGAGATGTGTTACAAAGCCCTGAGAATTTAAAAACAGAGCCCTTTATTTTCAGACGGCAAGGCCATTTGCTGAGTAGTATCGTAATTACTTCCACAGTATCCCATCTTTGTTAAAACTGCCTCCAATTAATTTTTAATGTTCCCTTTACAAATTAGAGTTCCTCAGTCATTCTCGTGTTGATGTATCAGTAAATTGAATTATTTCATAGAATGACTGTGCCAGGGGCAGACGGAAACGTTCACTTCCCTGAGTATCAGTGTCTTGCTGCTACCTGGTTTTGGTTTCATTGCCACTTGTATTTTTATAAAGTTTAGTTCACTACATAGGCTTACACATTATAAGAGAGAATTTTATTTTAAAATTCTTATTAAAATTTTTTTTGACATTTATTTATGAGAGAGAGAGACCAAGCATGAGCAGAGGAAGGGCAGAGAGAGTGGGAGACACAGAATTCAAAGCAGGCTCCAGGCTCTGAGCTGTCAGCACAGAGCCCGATGTGGGACTCGAACCCACAGACCGTGAGATCATGACCTGAGCTGAAGTCAGCTGCATAACTGACTGAGCCACCCAGGCATCCCAAATCTTATTTTTTTTAAATGTTGTTCACTTTAGAGAGACAGAGCATGAGCAGGGGAGGGGCAGAGAGAGAGGGGGACACAGAATCTGAAGCAGGCTCCAGGCTCTGAGCTGTCAGCAAAGGGCCCGATGCAGGGCTTGAACCCACCAACCACATGATCACGACCTGAGTGGAAGTTGGGTGCTCAACCGACTGAGCCACCCAGGTGCCTCAAGAAATAATTTTAAATACAGGAGGGAATGAGTGTGTTTGTACCACAGCAGAGGTGTTCTCTGTATGGAGGTCTCCATGTGGGCCAGCCATCTTTGCAGCCCGAGCATTGCAGACATCATCAAGTTGTGGAACTCTAAAGCAAAAAATAACCTAATGGGAGATTCCTACTGATGCCTTTACCAGTTTGCTTCCACCACGTTGTGTAAATGTGTTCACACATATGTGCACCCTGAAATTCTTAATGCTTATTAGTCATTTGCCCTACGCATGAACATGTGTCTATGTTGGGAACTCCTTAATTCATCCGCTAAACCAGTCTAGTCCCTGTTTAGCTGCTGGGGAAGTTCTTCCTCTACACCGAGACTTCTTGTGATTCCCAGAAATGAAAAGCAGAACTTGGCCCATAAGCAGCCATAAATAGTTGTAATCCCTATATCCAAATATTCTATCACATTTGAATTAATATTGATGAACCGTCATGCATTTAATGGTACCCTTCATAGAGCGCTGTAGAAATAGGGTTTTTGGGATGGTATGAATTTTGAGGAAATACTGACACAGCTAGGGGTGGTCACTCAGCAACCAATGATATGTCCATGTGTTTCTCTTCCAGTGTCTCGGGACCACGTTACTTCTAGTTTTGTATTTTCTTCGGATGGTACATGGGCACACCACAGTGTTTCAAGAAATAACTTATTGTATGTCATATACTTATTTGAACAAGTTATTTTTAATACAATGGTGGCATTTGCTAGAGAGTAAAATAAGTGTCTTGTAGAAATAAACCCATGATATTTAAGAATTTTGGAATAGTAGAATAGCTTTATAAGAAACTTAGCAGACTTTGATTTTTAAATCCTAATCCTTCTATAAGTAGTTTGAAAATGTTGATTTAACATTCTTCCCACTCAAACGTTTTCTCATATAGCAGTCGAAGATAAATTGTTTTTGAACTGTCGTGCTAAGGGACATCACGAACTTTGATATTTTGAGATCCTACATTAGAAAAAATATACCTGGGGCGCCCTGCTGGCTCATTTGGTGGAGTGTGCAACTCTCGATCTCTGGGTTGTCAGTTTGAGCCCCATGTTGGGCGTAGAGATTATTTGAAAATAAAATCTTTAAAGAAAAAATAGAACTATGTCTAGCTTGTAAAAGAAACTCCTATTTACTTTCTGGAAACGCATTGAGTAGTTAAAAATTTAGAACAGCATCAAAATGGGTCCACATACATCCCGGAATATCAGCTTCAAGAGAGGTGTGGTTGAGGTCTGCGGGAGTGCTGGAGCACTCAGCAGTGCTGACTTCTAAGGTGTGTTCTCGGCTTGGCAAGACTAAAGATAGTTTCCGACTAAAAAGCGAATGGTCTCTAAAATCTTTTTGCCAAGGTTTATGTATCTAAAGACTACCAAGTGCATTTTTGTGGAATCCTCGTAAGATCCCATCTGCGGTCGTTTTTATTTTGCCCTCCATTGGTCATCCTTGTCGTGTTTCTGTGCCGCCGGCTGTGCTGGGCTTCTCTCCTGTTGCATGCATATAATGGTAACTTGGTGAGACCACAGTGTATAGATAATTTTTTTCTAGAACCTTATATTGCATAAGAAAAACCTAGGTGTGTTTGGTCTCAGGGAAGGCTGATTTCCGTTTGAAACTAACACTCCAGTGTTAGTTGAAGGTGGTCCTTGTGGTCACCCCCATCTACAGTGTGTATTCCATACGGTTATTGCGAAGCCTTTAATTAAATGAGTTAATATACATAAAGCACCTTAAACAGCGCCTGGCCGAGTTCTTTATAGATTTTGATGTTACTGTTGTTTGCATTTTAGATTATCTATCTGGCAATAACTCTCTTCCCAAACTCGTTACATATCACTTGAGATGAAAACAACCAGGCTTTGAATTGTATTTATAAGCATTAAAAGATCACGTGCAAATTGAATAGGATGAGTGAAGCTTAAGGACAAACACCAACATTCTCTTTTCGCAGCAACCTGATTAAGATTAACTTTGGTATTTGCCTGAGGTTATCATGGATAATTATAAATAATGAAGTATTTACTGGAAAAAAATGGTAATGGAAAGAATGAGCAATGTAAGCTATGTTTTTTTTTTTTTAATTTTAATTTTTGAATTGCCAGAGGGGGGAGGTAATTAGGTCAAGTAAAAGGGCAAAGGAAATTGGGTATATGTGTCTTGTGCCCACTAGTGACTGACTGACTTTTCGGCCATAATTTGTCTGAGCCTGTGCTTCCTCACCTGTGCGGTGGGAAGGATACTTTCCTTGCACGCTTGTCATGAAGCCGCATGAGGTTATAAATGTGAAGAATGTCTAGAGTGTAATGTACCATGGATATCGTATACCCCGTCTTCCATAACCTGTCGGATAGGCTTATTGCTTTTTCTACTGGTGGTAAATACAGGTAACCCTGAAAGTTGCCATCTCCGCCATTTATGAGTGTACAGCTCAGTAGTAGTAAGAACAGTCCCATTGTTGTTACTCTCTCCATCTTCCCAAGGCGAGACCTCATGTCCCCAAGACAACTCCCCGTGCCCCCATTTCCCTGGCTCCTGGCGACCACCATTCTCCTTACGGGCTCTGTGAACCTGTCCTCTGGGGTCCTTCTGCAATTCTCCTCCACTGCGGGGAGTCCCGGGTCTCTCTTAAGTGATCAGTTTCTACTCTTTAATTCTTATATGATTTATCTCCCGGCTTATTGTGTACCACAGTAAGCACCATTAAAATAGATCTAAAGGTTTAGAGGAAATCGACATGGTTTTTTTCCTTCCTGCTTCTGCAGTGTGGTTGACTTTATTGGGCCCCTCCTTCCCTGATGATCCTGGGAACGTTGGGAGATTCTGGGACCAGGATGGAGGAAGAGGGCTGCGGAGGGAACGTGCGGGATTGGCAAGGGTTTTTAAGCCAGATCTGCTTCGTCAAGGAGGGAGTTTCTGCGGCACTGTTTCAGGCCCTGGTTTCCTCACTCCTACCATGAACGCCTCCCTCGATGCCCGTTTCCTTCCGACCTAGATTGTTGGAGGTCACGGGTCCATGGGCAGTGAAGGCGCTATACTACTTCTGTTTTGTCTTCGGTAAGATTCGCGAGGCTGGCTGTTCTCGTCGCGTCCCGGGTTGACTGTCCCATCTCCCCACACCCCTTCTCCCCCTGCATTCTGCAGAGAGAATTCCCTGGGCCTTTACCCACAGTGCTTTCTTTAGAGGGCTCTCTTTCTCCCCTAGCGCTCTTCACCTAGCGAGCTCTGTCTTTGAAGGCTCAGTTCTGTCTCTTAAGCATTTTCTTCCTTGCCCTGCGCCCTCGCCCTTCGGAGGTCGAGCGACCCCTGCTTGTGCCCCAGCTTCGCACAGACAGACTTCTCTGTTGTGGAACTCGGCCTGGTGCATCACATCTATTTTAGTGTCTCTGACTCTCCATCCAGCTCTGCTGTATCCTCCCCGATGGCAAAGCCTGTCTGTTTTATCTTGTGTCCTCCCAGCGCCAAGCAAGTTCTGGCCAAAAGGAAATGGAAAATCTTGGCCGAATGACTTTGCTCTACAGGTGAAGGTCAGAATTGCGCAGAAAACAGGACTTGGCTTAATGTGCTATTCTAAGATTTCCCTTCACACTTAATTGCTTATTGAACCAAGCAGAACCCCCCAAGCAGTTACTTAAGCCTCAAAAATTGATGTATTGTGTGGTTTTGATGTGCTTTTATATACAAAATCCTCCTGCCAAGGGGGCTGCCGAGGTAAAAATGCTTTTAACGTCCATGCTTCAGAGTTAACAGCTGGGTGT
Organism: Paguma larvata; assembly: GCA_030068075.1. Lineage (NCBI taxonomy): Eukaryota > Metazoa > Chordata > Mammalia > Carnivora > Viverridae > Paguma > Paguma larvata. The sequence goes on along the minus strand of CM057839.1, from coordinate 73,753,663 downwards.
CTGCCCTTGGATGCAGGTACCTTTGGGACTTAATGTGATTGCTGGCATCCTTACTCCTTTATATTAGTCGAAGTTTAAAATTTGTTCGGTCATCAAATTTATTTTTGGTACGTAGTACACACGAGTCCCTGCACCTGGGGCCGGGGATATAGTGGTGGGAAGGCGAGCCTGCTGCACGTGGGAGCCTGATCTTCTTGTTCTAGTATTTTTTTTTCCTCCTCTTTCCCCATAGTCCTCTTGAGCTTTTCGGGTAGGTTTGAGGAAGGGGGCTTCGAGAACACACGTGTGGCCGCTGCTGTGGCATAAGTTCGTTGCTCCTCTGCTTTTGGGCGCAGGTCCTTGGGCTCTTAAAAGAGGAGCGTCCAGGAGAGTCCGAGCGGCCCTCAGGTGTGTGCTCCCAAGGTCGGAGGCGGGGCGTGCCATTCCTCAAGGGCTTGCCCCGTTCACACTCTCCAGCCCGCGGCACCGCCTCTTGGGCTCACTTTGGGGTGCAGACAACTCCCAGGCTGGAGAGCCGGGGCGCCCACATCGGAACCCGTGGCCCCTATGGCGAGGTCAGAAGGGAGGAGTGGGCCCCGCAAAGCTCCCGCAGCCCGCCGTGGTTCTCAGCTCACGGGTGAGGACGGCGATGCCAGGCGGTCATGTGACTTACCCCCCCACCCCCCCTCTGGCCCAGGACCGAGGAGTGACCTGCCCGAGGCCCAAACAGTGCAACCGCCTGAAAGTCTCTGGCTTTTATTCTCCTTGTGAACCAGCAGCCGCAGGCAGCGACAGCACTCTCCCTGCGCAAGGCTTCAGTTGGGCTGAGTTCTAAACAGTGGCTGTGATTATGAAATGTGAAAGGTTTTATATGTATGTAAGATTATACATATATATGCTTCAGATAAACATTTTATTTACTTATTTATTTAGAGCAAGAGGGAGAGACAGAATCCTAAGTGGGTTCCACGCCCCGTGTAGGGCTTGACCCCATGACCCTGGGATCGTGACTTGAGCACAGATCAAGAGGCAGGTGCTTAACCAACTGAACCATCCAGGTGCCCTGAGCATATTTTTATTTTAAATAAATACTGTTCTCTACACGGAAGTCAGCACATACAGGTAACTCTCTGGCCCCCAGTATACAAAGACTAGATTTAATAATAATCTTAACATTGATTTTTTTTCATAATTATTCATGGCTTTGAAATCAAAAAGCAAATGAGGAAAATAAAGTGGAACATTAGTGGTATTAGTAGTTGTCTAAATCACCTTTTTTGCAGACATTTTGGTTTTGTTAAATTTCACTTACTAATTTTTTTGTTTAAAAAAATTTTTTTTTATGTCTTATTTATTTTTGAGAGCAGGAAAGACAAAGCATGAGATGGGGAGGGGCAGAGAGAGAGGGAGACACAGAATCCGCAGCAGGCTCCAGGCTCTGAGCTGTCAGCACAGAGCCCGATGTGGGGCTTGAACCCACAGACCGTGAGATCACAACCTGAGCCGAAGTCGGACACTCAACCAACTGAGCCACCCAGGTGCCCCTTTTTTTGTTTTTTTAAATGTTTATTTATTTTTGAGAGAGAGAGGGAGAGAACGAGCAGTGGAAGGACAGAGAGAGAGAGAGCATGAGACAGAGAATCTGAAGCAGGCTCCGGGCTCTGAGCTGTCAGCACAGAGACTGACGCGGGGCTCGAACCCATGAACCCGAGCTGAAACCAAGAGTCAGATGCTCAGCTGACTGAGCCACTCAGGCACCCCTTCACTTACTAGTTTCTCGACTGCTATTGACATAAATATCCTAGAAGCCTGTAACCAAAGGATTAAAGTTCAAACCATTATGGTATAAAAATAGTTGCGCTTTTCTATGCCACACACAAAACTTACCGACATGATTATATAAAATTTAATAAAGGCAGTGTTTGCTGTCGGGTCTTTTTTTCCTGGTCAGGTTTTTGCTTTTATTTCACAATGGTTCCTGAAAGAGATTTTGCAAGTTAAGGTGGGGACTATTTTAAAAACACCACCACCACCACCACCACTCTTGTGGGTGTCAGACACAATGCACCGGTGTCATGGTAAGCCAGCCTTGACCTGGCTCTGGACTGTCCCTGGGTCCCTGACCACAGACCTGCGGCTCCTTCTGCCCCTATGTAGATGGGTTTAGATGTAGCACGGTTTCTTCCAGGCTTTTTCAAGATCTCTTCTAGTTTTGAAATCCTGTGTTTGAATGGACCCTAAGCTGGGGACCTGGCACGGTCAGAACAGTGTTTGGGTTGACCTGTTGGCCAGTTATTGCTGTGACCCTCGCTCCTGCTGGTCCCCAGTGCCCGAGGCGGTGGGAGCCAATTTCTCTTGCCCGTTGGTAAAAGTTCAAGGTAGTCCACGTATGTGGTCATTCATTCCCTGCTTTGCAGTCCCTGAGACTAGGAGCGAGGGAGTTCTTCTAGATTTCCCTCTGTACTTGGAAGGAAGATGTATTCTCTATAGAATCCAAAGTTCATTTGTTGAGACTTCTTAATTACATTTTTCAAGTCTATATTCTTAGTCTATCCAATTAGTCTGGTAATAGCATTAGTCTCCTGTTACAAAGTTTTTGGTCGATTTGCTTAGGATTTTTGTTTTACATGTTTTCATGCTATGGTCTTTAATACGTGGAATTTGTCCCATTGGTGGTAACATAGCTATAATTAGCATTTTGGCCTATGTTTATTTTGCTTTTAAACTTGATTGCACGTTCACATCACAGCCTTTGCTTGCTTTTTGTTCATGTTTGTATTATATGATTTTGCTTATACATTTTTCTGTGTTGAATAATTAAATCCCCCCAGAGATCCTTTTTCTATTCAGGAGGTGGACTTGACCTATTTTTATAACTTCCTGATCATTTTTGTTGGTTATTTTTGTTTGCTTACCTTCTCTTTGACTCTCGGCCTTGGTCAGTGAATTTCATTTGGGATTACTGAAGAAATGGAAGGAACTAGGGGTAAGGCCATCCATTTTGGCCACATTGACCATGTAGGTCTGTGGGTTAGGCAGGCAGGTGTGTCCAAAGAGGGCATGTGGGTTGGAGGTGGATTCGATGACTGTGGGCACGCCGGTGGTGATTCGAACCTCGGAAGTGGAAAAGATGGTATAGATGTTGAATAAGGCCAAGGGCAGAACCTTAGGGAGGATCCCTGTTGAAGGACCGATCTCTGAAGGAAAAGGAGCCATCCGAGGTGGTGACCAGGAAAGGAGGGCTATAGAAGGCCAGGATGGCCCTTTGAGGAGAGCGGGATGGTGTCGGATACGGGCAAGGATCCCTTTGCTGTGATCGGTCACGGAGCAACTTCTGTTAACGTGAGCATCAGAGGCCAGGCAGGGGCAGGTTCCAGGCCAAATGGGAGGTGGGGAGGACACTGGGGTAGAGTTGTCTCTTTGAACGAAGTTGGCAGTGAAGGGAGATGGAGAAAGGGAAGGATTTTAAGAACGGTCTTGGGGAGCCTGGGCGGCTTAGTTGGTTAAGCGTCCAACTTCGGCTCAGGTCACGGTCTCACAGTTGTGAGATTGAGTCCTGTGTCAGGCTCCATGTCCAGCATGTCTCCCCCACCCCCCTGCTCCTCCCCCACTTACATGTGCACACAGACACACACATTCATTCTCTCTCTCTCTCTCTCAAAAAACAAAACAAAAGGAAACAACTACCTAGCTGAAAGTGGTGGGGACGGGAGATAGGAGAGATTAAGGGTGTTGGCCTGGGGCACCCGATCCTGAGCTCAGGTGCAAAGGCGGACTTGTTTCCTCTCAAAGATCGGCTAGAGGGGCTGAGGGTGGATGAGCGGGCGGTTGGTGTGCTGTGAGGAGCAAGGCGAATCAAGTCCAACTGACAGCTTCGTGTACCCCATGACATGGGGTGCACAGCCTAAAAGTGAGGGGGTCGGGGTAGGGGGGAGAGTTTGAAGCCAGCGAAGGGTTGGAACAGCCAGCGGTGCTTGGGAAAGGGCGCTCTCCAGGCTGCGTGGCCCGAGCACGTCGGCGATGTTGGAAAGGTGACCTCGGTACTTCGTGAAGGGACCCACTTCGTTTTGCATTGTTGAATAATCGACTTTAGTTTCTTCAGCTTTCGGTGGGGGGAGAAACCCCAAATGAGATCAGTCTGAGTCCGTTGCTTCTTGTGTCTTGTAGGTATAATTTCCAAGTGGGGGCTTTGCGTATATTGGGTGTGTGCGCGTGGAAGCTTTGCCCTTTCTGTCACTGCAGAGGATTCTTGCTGCCAGTATTGGCTCATTCATAAATATTTTAGTAGGTTTCCTGGGAGCCAAACCATGCCGCAAAGGGTATAAAAGCTTGTTTGGCAGAGATGAATGTAGGAAGGATTTATGGTAACGGGGAGAATATAGGGAACACAGCCTACTGTTTTTTCGGTTTGTTTTGTTTTTGCGTCTTTCTGTTTTTAAGGGGCAAGGATCCTTGGTATCAGCTGGTTTTTAGAAGAGGTTCGTTGTTCTGATCGTCATTGGCCCTTCTTCGGTTCAGTTTTAAAAACCGCAAACCTGAGACTAAAAATCGATCTGAAGCCTCTGAGATAGTTTTGTAATTGTGCTTAAACACAGCTAACTTTATCTCCATATTCATTTTCTCGGACATCTTCTGTCCGGATCGTTCCAGCGGTGAGTAAGGTTGACGCTGATGACTTGAGCACAGTGAGGTCCACGAATGCACGTGGACCGTGGGCTTAGCCCGTAAGCTCCACCATGTTCTTCCGGCCCCTTGGCGGCTCTTCGCTAACTAGCATCCTTGGGATCCGTCTTCTTTCTCTTCACCTCTCTGTCCACTTACTGTCCCCTGCCACAAAGCGAGTTAGGGGTTTCCTCAGGTTTCCCTGTCGCTAACTCTCTACCACGCTTAACACCTATATGGGCCTTCGTGTTAATGAAACGTCACTGTCTATATTTTCCATGCTGTACGTGACCTCCCTGTGACTTCCTTATTTTATAACTGGAAGTTCGTACCTCTCGACCCCTTTCACCTATTTTGCCCGTCTGCTTCACTCCTCAACCTTCTAGCGACCACCAGTCTGCTCTGTGTATCTGAGTCTGATTTTTTTTTTTTTATTCCAAACAGACGTGAAACCATATGGTATTTGTCTTCCTGACTTATTTCATTTAGCAGAATATCCTCTGGGTTTATCGGTGTCATTACAAATGGCAGGATTTTCCTCCTTTTATGACTGAGTAATAGTCCACCGTATGAATAGACACCTACCACGTCCTCCGTATCCATTCGTCTATCAGTGGGTGCTTGGGCTGCTCTGTATCTTGGCTACTGTCAATAACGCTTCAGTGATAGTGTCGGCTTTTTTCCCCTAGACTATTTTAAGTTTTATGTAATAGGCTAATTCTACAATTCAAGACTTGATGCAATTGCATACGTCCTCCAAATGATAGTTATAGAAGAGAAGACTTACACGAGGGGGAAAAGAGAATTTTTGTGAGCGTCTTCGAAAATGGAAACAGTCGAGTAAGTTGTGCAGCCCAACTGGCCTCCGTTTCCCTGGACCCGCCGATTCTCTGCCATCTCCCACTTGCTTGCTAGACAAATGAATAGATTTTCTATTGATTCTGACTTACTTCAAAGCCCTGCGTGAAATCTGCATTAAAAGGAAGAAAATATTTTGTTCTTCCGTTAGTTAGCTCCTGACAGGAACTGTTTTTCGTTAAAGAAATTTGAAAAAAAAATTAAGGCAACTGAATCTAAATGGGCCTCAACTTCCTCGCTGAAGAAAATGAAGTTGATCCCACCTGTCAAGGGATTTTTGAAGACTAAATACATTAGGCCAAAAAGCACCCAAATCTGCACCAGGAACAGTGCCTGGGGACAGTCGGGATTTTCAGTCGATGTTGGCTTTGTTGTTGTCACTAAAATGGGAGGTGACGGGGCTGGCGATCACCATGTGCTAGGAATGCTAACGGCCGTGTGAACTCCATTTCTGAGAAATGTTTCTATCAATCTGAAGAACAAAATAGTTATTTGCAAAATGAGTTTATTTGGGAATCGGGGAACCAAGATTCAGGATAAGCAAGCTATGAAAAACCATAGGCAGGTCTGAAGCTGAAGGGTCAGCTTTTAGTAGATTTTAGAGAGAAATCAACACAGATGAATTGCCCACTTTGGGAAATTCTTTTAAGTCCTAGGCAGACCCTTAATATCCGAAAAAGGTGGAGGGACTATCGTGTGAGATTAAAGACACCGAATGAGCTTTTATTTCTTGTGAAGATTATAGGTTTTACATTTCAGTGTAATACCCATTGAGACTGAATTATACAGAGTAAAGTTACTACTTTTTGGGTTTGGTGTAGTTATTCAAAATAGTGGCTAGTTTTAGGACGAATCATTGCCTACAGAACTTCTGACTAGGGGAAATAAGTTTGAACAGCTGAATTAAGGCAACTGAATCTAAATGGGCCTGGAAAATGGAATTTGTAATGCCTAATTTGGTTTAGACACAAGTTCTTGTCAAATTTAAGGGGAATATAAAGTTTTCAGATAAAATCTTGGAAGTATTTTTGATTTGTTTATTTTTCCTTTAACGAGAGAATTTGTGGGTGAGTTCAGCCAACGAAAGTGAGTGTCTATAATTTAGACCATTGTTTTATCGTGACCTACTTTCCCTCTTGAAGATCGGGGTATAAAAATAAGATTTCGTTCTCTGGTATTTGTTCATCACAATCGTGGCCCGTTTTACCTGACTTAGAAGCGGTACCCCCACACGCACGGAAGCACACACCGAAAACAAGTTGAACGTGTTAGGTGCCCAGTGTGGCCAGACGTGTGCTCTGCATTGGGGATCTAAAGGTCAGTAGGTCGGGACTTGTGTGGCGGGAGAGCAAAGCAGATACTTCAGCTCTGGCGTGACGGGTATTTGCGAGAAGAGTCTAGGAGGTCAGCGAATGGAGCATGAACACTTGTGTGCCGGACCGGAATTTTATTTATTTTATTTTTTAAATATTTATTAATTTTTGAGAGACCAAGAGTGAGTGGGGGAGGGACAGAGAGAGAGGGAGACACAGACCCCAGGCTCTGAGCCGTCAGCACAGAGCTCGATGCGGGGCTCGAACCCACAGACGGTGAGATCGTGACCTGAGCCGAAGTCGGACGCTCCACCGACTGAGCCCCCCAGGCCCAGTGCGACATTTTGTCTTTGAAATTTCTCCTAATAGAAATCAGTGAGCTTTGTAGTTTGTAAAAGGACTCTATTCCTTCCAGTCATCCTTGTCACCAACTGTCCTTTTTGTACCCAGGAGTGTCTGTTTCTGGTAGTCACATTCGCAAATAATACTACAGATTCAGTTTCTCCGACATGGGCTCTACTTTTTTTCTTGTGTTGCTGACGTGCTGGACAGCGAGGCTTCTCTAGGACACTTCCCTTCTTGCTTGTAGGGTTGGCCCGTGTGGATAATGCTGCCTTTCTTAATACTATGCTTAACCAAGCTCAGAAGACCACGTTAGGGAGAATGAAGCTAGTTTCAAAAGGTTTTTTCTTTATCCCTGCAGATGTGGTGTTGAAGTAAAAAATTGAAGGTCGGGGTTTTGGAGAACAGTAGGAGTAAGAGCTAATATTCGTTGAGAACTCCTTGCATGCCAAACATGATTTCTGTTGACTCAGTACTTTGCTATGTTACAGTGGATGAAACTTAGGCACGGAGTATTAAAATATCTGGCCCAGGATTCTTACAGTGTTGGGGAGGAAAATTTTTCCTTCTGCCTTCTCGATTCTTTGGTCTAATTAAGTGGACATAATTAGGTTATCAGGGAAAAAATTAACTTCGTACTTAACGGAGACCCATAAAAATATGGGACTCAAGTGTAAGTCAGGTAATTGAAGCATCTATAGCATCCTAAGCTAAGGAATGGGATAGGGGCTGGGGGACTCAAAGGGGGAGGAGGCTAATCCACAGGACGATAAAAGCAGATGTTTGGTAATTGGATGCTTGCCCTACCATACAAATAGGTCATTCAGATAAAAGGTATCTCTGGTAATAACTGGCTCCCTATTTAAATTCTTTGAGGGAGGTAAGGGAGAGAGGGAGGTTCTTCTTGAGTGCTGGGTCTTGATTGACTTCGGCTCTAAATAATCTATATGCCCAAGTGGCATCTTTTGGGATATCCTGTATTATGCTTTACCTTCACAACAGACCTAGCCGTCTGGCTCCAGAGCTTGTGCTTCTAGCCACAATGCTACATCCTTTACTGAAATGGTGCTGAGTCCTATGTCCAGAGGTAATTCCCATGCAGGTAATACTGACATTTCGTTCAAATGAAAACATGAGGACATCGACACTTTGCCTAAGGAAAATCAAACTCAGATCTTTTACTTTGGCAATAAAATAATGGCGCTGCATGGGGGGGGGATAAATGGCCCCCAAGATCCATTCCCCATTGTTCGTTCCCATGCTAATTATCACCCCTGTATTTAGCCTCAGTAGGTGATATTATTCAGGTCAACTAGAAACATATAGATCCTCATATGTAGTAACCGCCATAGACTGAATGTGTGTTTCCCTCAAAATTTATATGTGAGACCTAATTCCCAAAGTGGTGGTATTTGGAGGCGGGGGGGAGGGGGTTGCTTTGAGAGGAAATGAGGTCGTGAGGGCTTTAGGGATTGTGCCCTTTTATAAAAGTGACCCCAGAGAGCTCCCATCTCCTTTTACCCTGTGAGGACAAAGCTAGAAGACAGCTGTCTATGAACTAGGACTCTAGCTCTCCTCAGACCAGGAATCTGTGAGCTTTCCAAACTGAGAAATTTCTGCTGTTTATAAGCCACCTAGTTTGTGGTTATTTTGTTACAGCAGCCTGAACGAGAGAGGACAGTATCGTGTCACTGTGTAGTGTCCATAACACTTAAGGAAGTCTTGGTAGTCTAGTGTATTACAATATGGAAGAAAAAAATCCCAAGGGAATATGGAACTTAGAAATGGATTATGAAGTTGTAGGGTTTTGACCCTACTACAGATGTAGTTCCTAGTTCTTAATTTATGTCCGTGTAATGTTTCAGAATGAGCTTTGCAACTGAACGTACTTGGTTTGAGTCTCGGCTTAGCTATTGACTAGCTATGTGAGCCCTGGCAAGTCCGGTACGTTCTTTGAGAGTGTTTCCACTTTTGTAAGTCCGCGCCCAGTGAACAGATTTGTTCCAAAGGTTAATTGCTTGGCATATGTTAATTAGTAAATTGGGTGGCAACAATTCCTCCTATGGGCACAGTCTTCCAGCATCGAGGAACTATATAGCTATTTTCTCCCTCTGCCAAAAAAGGTACCCATTCTCCTCTCCAGTGTATTCTTTCATTTAATATTTGTTGAACACTCAAATGTCTTGATTTAGTTAGGAAGATACGGTAAATGGCAAACTTCATATTGTATCAAGGGCAATCAAGAAAATAAGGGAGCTCAAGGAACAGTCAGGGCGGGGTGGGGGAAGACCAGCCAGATATCTCTGGAGGAGACCTACATGCCAAGATCTGGGGAAGAGAAGGAGCCAACCACTTAGAGGAGAGAGGCGGGGAGGATACTGGGCAGAGAATAGGAGCCGAAAATGGAGTAGCTGAGCCTGGTGAGGGCAGCTGGTGAGAGCTGGGGAGCCACCGTCACCTGCAGGGTCCCCCCAGCAATACGTTCTCACGCCCACGGTCCTAGGGCAGGATAGCCCGGACTCCCTAATGGGACAATCCCACAGTTCACCAAGGACATGCATCCTAGTGGGAAAGAGGAAATTCTTTCCTCACAAAGCCTTGCTTTTAAAACTCTCAAGGTGCCCTCCTAAATCTCACGGTCTAATTCTGCATTATTTTGTCGTATGATAAAAATAAGCATCCCTTTTCCCTGAGCTTGAAAAGAAGGCTCCGTATAGTGAATGAGATGCCACACAAGTCATTAAAAGTTACCAAGGAGGGTGTCCACACCCCTCGTTCCCCTAGAGAAGCGAAGCGAACTCAATTCTATTATGACAGAGCTCTTCTGAAGTTTAATTGAAATACTCAGGTGTCATAGGAGAGGATATGCACAGAAACTTTCTCTCCTTTCAAAAACACCTTTGGGGCGCCTGGGCGGCTCCGTCGGTTAAGCCTCTGACTCTTGATTTTGGCTCAGGTCATGATCTCACCGTCCGTGGGTTTGAGTCTTCTGTGGGACTCCCTGCTGACGGCTCTGGAGCCTGCTTCGGACTCTGTGTCTCCCTTTCTCTCTGCCCCTCCCCCACTCACACTCTGTCTCTCAAAAAAACAAAATAAAACCTTAACATTTGTCAAAGAGATTTAAATGGCTTAGTGGAGTTCAGAAAAACCTCAGTGTTCCCTGTGTGCTCGGCTCGGCTCCGTGAGATTGTTGCTGCGGAGGGTTCGTGCCACTCCGGAGGGGCGAGCTGACGTAGAATTCAAGTGGAAATAGGCCGCGAGAGTAATACGTGATACTCGAGGCCCAGTATAGAGTGTCGGGTTGAAGTCTTCATATTTTGGTTCTTTCGAGGCGTAGCTAAATTCCATACGCAGCTTCTGATTTGTACGCCTCAGGTGTTCACACGTGAAATGTGAAACCTTCACGTCTATTTGCGCGGATGCGTGTTCGTATTCCTTTGACGTATTTGACTCCTACCCGGACCCTCTTAGTTGTGTGTTTGGGTAGGAAGGGGGGGGTCCTCCAAGGCAACGTAATTTGGGGCACCCAGGTGGCCCAGTGGGTTTAGCGTCCTGGTTTTGGCTCAGGTCGCATTCTTGTGGTTTGTGGGTCTAAGCCCTGTTTCGGGCTGTGTTCTCCTAGCGCGGAGCCTGCTGGGGACTCTTCCTTTCCTCTTTCTCTGCCTCTCCCCTGCTTGCGTGAGCACATTCTCTCTCAAAAAATAAACTTAAAAAAGAGGTGACACAATTTACGTGTTTTTAACATCTACCCAGGATTTGTTTCAATCGGGTAGAATAAACCAGCCAGACACAGGAATGGTGTCAGAAGGAAGAAGTTTGTACTCCCGGTCCCCTGGAAGCAGGAGACGGGCCATGCTGTGTAGGGCCACACAGGCCGCACAGCGTCATTCTCGTGGCAGAGGGGGCGAGGGGAAGGCGCAGGCGAGCTCTTACTGTGGTAAGGCAAGACAAGGCCTGGTAAGCAGATTTAGGTTGGGGCAGTTGGATTGACTTCAGTAGCTCTGGGACCCAGGGCTGCCTCTGGGTGCCTGGTGTCGGGCTCCGGGATGGTCCCCGGGCAGGCGTAACGTGCGACAGCTCAGCGGTTGGCGGGTGGGGTCTTTCGGTTGGTTGGTCTGCGTGTGCAGGACGTGGTCCCAGGGAAGCTGCTTGCTACCTCCAGAGATAGCGAGAGATGGGTGGCCGTGGGAGAGAGAGAGCACCACTAGCTCTGAGAGGGCCAGGCTTCCACGATCGGTGATGCCCCGGATGCCAGCGCCCCAGGAATACAGAAAGTCAGAAAACCTGGTTCGAACGTGACAGGAGGCCTTGAGTTACCTGTAATCAAACTGCGGCAGAACCCACAGACGTTGAATAACTTGTAATGGAGCAAAACATAAGGTTCAGGGCTGAAAGGGGGAGCTGAGTTGCCTCAGACATGAGGGGAAGGGGTGGTCGTGTCCCCCGGGGCTCTGAGGAGAGGTCCCCGAGGACGGTTGGAAGAGCCCAGGGTTTCAGAGGGAAGTCTGGTGACGGGAGAAGGGAAGAGCCTGGGGAGGGGTGGGTGGCAGACAGGCTGGGTTGCGGGGACGTTGGACCCTTTCGGTTGGAGGCCGGGGGAGGGGGGGGGCATTAGGCGTTGATCAGCCGTGCGAGCCCAGACCCCGTGCCCCTCACTTGGCTTCCTGACGCTACTGCTCAAAAGCAAAGCACTTTAATCATTTTCAAATACTAGCGGTTATTTAGATCGCGGGGTGTGTTTGACTCTGACAGCAGTCAGCGTGTCAGAAGGCAGTCGGTGTCCTTCTATGGGATAAATTCCGGGGCGTTAATTAGCAGGCGTGAGCTGACGAGGGCCTCCAACAGGCTACGAGGGCCTTGGGAGTGACAAAATAAAATAATGGGAGACCTCTGGCTACATTAATTTATCCAGAAAAGACGTGAGGCTGGGGGCTTCGTTGTGATCTCAGTGTAACGTTATTGGCAAAGCGAATGTCCTATGAAGCATCGAAGACCGGAATGCCGCAGGGGGGCGTGAGCTCCTTTTCTGGCGAGGGGCTCTGTTCCCGGCTCTTCCCAAATGGGAGTAGAAGCCATCAAAAGTAATTTAGGGTCTGGGGTTGAGCAGATCTGGGTGTGAATCCTACTTCTGCCATTTTGGGGGGGGATGGGTGATTAAGGAGGAATTAAGCCGCCGGCAGTAACTATTGTAGTCAGAAGAGAATAGTCAGACTCGGGGGCTCCGATGTGCTCCTTCCTCTGCTGAGACACTGACTGAGCCCCTCCCACGTGTCCTCTGGGCTCATGTATCATTTTCTCCGAGTCTGCGTTGTGTTCTGTGCTTGTCGTGGCTGTGGTACCTACCCCTGCTCTGTGTAATGGCCCAGCTGCCACAGTGTAGACTTTCCATGTCTCTAGACCAGCGTCGTGTTCAGTACGATGGTGTAGTTAGAGTGTTTCATGGATATCCTTTTGCCATTCCATGTGAAGAGGCACTGTTGGGGCGCCTGGGTGGCTCAGTGGGTTAAGTGTCTGACTTCTGCTCGGGTCATGATCTCGTGGCTTCTGAGTTTGAGCCCCTCATGGGGCTCTCTGCTGTCCGCGTAGAGCCTGCTTTGGATCCTCTGTCCCCCTCGCTCTGCCCCTATCCCGCTTGTGCATGTGTTTGCATGCTCTCTCTCTCTCGCTCAAAAATAAACATTAAAAAAAAAATAGGCATTGTTGAGGACCCCGAGTGGGGAAGTTTTAGTTGATCAGTTTGAGAAGAAAGCACTCCGGGAACATTTGCCCACGCTTTCAGAGGCGAGGGCTGGGCTGCTTTGGCGGGTGAACGGACTGTCACAGAGTATCCAAGCAGGGCTGTGATGTGGAGGAGGACACGCGGGGTCTGTATTCTGTCTGGGTAGAAGCCCCTCTCTGATACCGGGGCCAGAGAGACGTAAGAGGCCGTCTAGCTTCACCCCCCACCTTTCGTTGTACAGTTGAAACAGAGATAGTATAATTAAGACACTTCCCCAAACTGGTGTGACAACTTAGTGACAGTTCGACCAGACTTCTCCTGGTTGCTCTGTGTAGCATCTCCAGAACTGGGTACTGGTTGAGGTCAAACGGGTGATCTATCCGAGTGGGGTAACCCCTAGGGGGGCCGAACAAAGAGGGAAATGATCTTCCCGGGCGTGGGGATGGAGAGGGGGCAGCTCGGTGGTAACAAATGAGCTGTGAAATCATAAAGAGCTTTCGGTTTTAAGAGTTGTGCTCAAGTGGACATTCGTGTTTGGGGCCAAACCTTAAGCATCGATTCTATCCTTAGACAATTGGACCCAAATCCAGAAGAACTTAAGCATCTATTTTCACAGGGGCCCGGAACAAGGCCTCATTTGCTCGGCAGAAAGAGATCACTTCCTCTTGAAAGCGGTGAGATGGGAAAAAAATAAGTTAGCACTCTGGCTACCTTCTCTTGTGGAGCTTTCTGAATGTTTGCCGCCTGTCCTACAGTGCCGCAATGGCGAGGCCTCTGGTAAATTCTGAAGAAAACGGAAGACCTCAGGTTAAAAACAAACCCCACAAGGATGGAGTCTGAATAACTCAACTAGTTTAGGGTTCCTGTGGCTATGAGCCCATCGTTGGCAGCCAATAAATATTGGCACGAAGATGAGCGAGTGTATGCGTCCTGGGCCTCAGAGAACAGCTCGGGGCCAAACAGGGCGTATAGATCTTGTAAGAAATCTTCTCTGATCGGATATCGAGATCGTGAATTCCTCATGTTCTGAGAGAAGATGACTCCATGGTGCCTACGGGTGCGTTGTGTGCTGGACAGCACGTTGGAAGCATCCGACGGGGATCTGTGGTCGCTTTCCTCTGCTTCATGCCAGTGGTGTGTTGTTCGGTGATGTATTTTATGTGTCTGTCTGCCTCCCACATTGTCAGGTTTTAGACTGAGTATTGTCAGTATTCAATGCTGTGTGTATGAAAGGTATGAGGATTCAGCATGTGTAGAGGTTTTCGAAAATTGGTTTAGGATTGGAAAGGGCGCGACCGAATTGGCACCCTATTCTCTTAAAATTCTTCATCTATTCCATGTGGTTTTTTTGAAGTTGTAGGTATGGGATTATTCATGAAGAGCAAATTTTATTTTCCTTTCCTTTTTTAAAAAAAATGTGCCATTCAGACTGTCACTTGTCATGTGGCGGGAAAGGCCGCTTGCCATCAATTCCCTCCTTGTTAGTAAGAGCATGCGCAGAAATTCAGCTCTTCACTTTCCTTCTAGAATCTTGGCTTGAGTCGGCAGGCGCGAGGCCATCAGAAGCTGTTAACTTTGGCCTGTGTTCTCAGCATCGCAGTGTTGATGAGGACTGACAGTTTCTCAGGGAACTTCTGCAAATATCTTCCCCCATGTCGGGCGCCATCCCAATGGTAGTCCCTTTACCAAGAACAGTGTGTGTATCAGTTTTAAGATGATTGGATCGAGTGTGTCTGAGACCATCTGCTCGGGCCCCTTGTCTCAAGCTTGCAGGTAAAAAGACTTATTTTCTTCAGGTTTATTAACAAGGTTTCTCTCTCTCTCTCTCTCTCTCTCTCTCTTTTTTTGTTACAGCTATTTTCTCATCAGTGGAAATGGCTGCCCGTATCCTTCTATTTTAAGAGACCTGTTGACATGCATCTTTTCCCCTTTCTTTCATGTCTTTTGTCAAGGCCACGTGTACCCCCTTGGTTCATTTTTCTTATTAAGACCGTTGTTTTCCCCCCTCGCCTTCCATCGCTTAACCTTAGAGTCTGGAGTTAGTTACCAAGTCTGACTTGTAAAACCGTTTTTGCATCGTGCAGCTGGCAACGCATGTCAGAGACACGTTGACACATGGGGTTGTACGTTAACCTCCGAGACTTCTTAAAATACAAGCCACCATGAGTACTTTCCCTTTTTATATTCATTCACTCTCAACTCTTCATTTTTCTTGGCATTCAGTAAATCCGGTCTAGAGATACTTTATGATACATGCTTTCCTGGCTCTTGGCTCCTTAGTTCTGGCGAAGCTTGTTTATGATGAGAGCCTGTCCGTTTATTTCCCTGTCAGAACTGCTGCCAGCCAGCTTCCATTGTTCCGGTTCTATTGATCTTAGTATCGTTTTACATATACTATGTAATACTATATGATATTAAGGTATTGTTGTTAATATCAGACATACTCTTGTTTTTCTTTCTCTTCTCCTGTACAGGTATTCTTTCTTGTCCTAGAATTATAAATAGCCATACCTTTCTTTTTATTTGTTTTCCATGTTTGTTTATTTTTTTTGAGAGAGAGAGACAGCACAAGTGGGGTAAGGGCCGAGAGAGAGGGAGATGGAATCCGAAGCAGGCTCCAGGCTCTGAGCCGTCAGCACAGAGCCCAGCGCGGGGCTCGAACTCACAAGCCGTGAGATCATGACGTGAGCCGAAGTTAGTTGCTTAACTGACTGAGCCACTCAGGCACCCCTTTTAGCCATTCCTTTCTAAGACCTGTGACCTAGAAAGGAAAAGAGTCTTCACGTAGGAGTGTAGAAAGGTCAGGTGGCTTCTACGGGTTGGAGCTGGGTTTAGAAACCAGCTTTCCGTGACTGACTGCACCTTTTTCTGTTTGATTATTCAGAGGAAACCAGATCTAACAAATACTCGATTACTTTTCAGTATAAAGGACCATCGCTTTTAACTTTGTTTAAAATCTGATTTTTGTATTTCTGGTAGACAGTACCTAATTCTGCTGTCCACTCTTTCCTGCATTTGTCGCTGAATATTGGTTATGTTCCAGTTTGGTGTTTTTTGAGGGGCTCTGACGCTATTTTTTCACCCCCAATTTTATCGTATGGGTGATTTCATGGACGTGATTTTTGTTATGCCCCAAACACAAACCACTATTTCCACTCTTCTCTAATTTCATCAATATGTGGAACGGACTCGGTTCAGTTTTGAACTTCAGTCGTGCTGACGCCCGGGGGCCTGTGCCACCTGCCCAGCCTACCATGTATTACATCAGGAGGTCATGGAATGTCTCAGACATTGGCTTCTCTCAGAGAGTGGCCTTAAGACAGATGCCACCCGCCAATTTTGTTCCAGGCGTGTAAAAATACTTGGACGTAGGAATGGTCGTGAGATGGAGTTGTGGCCAGTTAGACATGGACTGAGGGTATCCGGGGACATTCCGCTTCTCGATAGAGGCGGAGCCTTTCTCCCTGGGGGGCACAGCTGTGCGTCTGAAGGGGGAGCAGCTGTTGTGTGACGGTAGTGTGGTTAGATTGTGAGGGGACACCCAGGATGTTGACACGTGTGGAGCCGCTGCATTAGTGCTGGACCGTCTACCCCTGGAACCTCTGTTCGGAGTGGAAGCTCCCCTCTTTCCCCCGGGTGGCTTGGGTGACTTTGGATGAATTTGTTTACAAGGAGCAGAATTCAGTTTCGAATTACTAATTTTTTTTATTCTAGCCAAGTAGCTGCTGCTCTTCTAAAAATTCACATGCATTCATGTTTACCTTTCAAAAACTTTTTCGGCCGTAGTCCTTCCATTCTCCTTGGCTTTCAATAAAAAGGATTTTCTTGGTGTATAATGTGCTTTTCATTTGAAAATTTGCAAGATTGAGAAATTGGCCACAGTATTGAATAGATACCGTGGATCGGTCTTAGATCGACTTTTTGTTTTATTACCACGGTCATGTGGCCATTTTGCCACTAGCTCATAATAAAGTCCATTCCACCAAATAGATTTTATTTGTCAAAACATTACCGTTCTACTAAGTGGAATGATTAATCATGCAAAAAATTGTAGAAAAATGCAGGTGTATTTTCCTAAAATGACTTAAAGAGATCCAGAAACCAGATCCTCATCTGAGAATTTGTACTCTAGTGTAAAGCATATATTATGTATATGACCTGAAAAAAAAATTCATTAGACGCACTGAAGATGGAACCACTTTTTCTGTATCATGTTCAAACCTGCAAAAATCATTTTTTAAAACAGATGGGGAAAGTAATATTCTTTAGCATTTCTATTTGTGGTTTGAGTTTCTCATGGAGAACAAGATAATTTTGGGAAAGAATAGCAAGGCAAGAGTCACCTTACCAAGTGTCAGAACATATACAAAGCTACCGTAAATCGAAATGGTATTGGTATGGGAATTGATAAAGATATCCACGGAACTAAAAAAAACATGCCAGTGTGTTACGAATTGGTATTTCTATGAGGTAGAATAAATAATTGTGCTGGTATCCCTTATTAAGTAGTATGCCTGTCTGTCAGGATAAAGACAAAATTGAGCTCTTTCCCATATCAGTAAAAATAAATTCTGATTGCAGAAATTAAAGAATCATACTAAAATACGTATATGAAGAGGGGCACCGGGGTGGCTCAGTTGGTTAGGCATCTGACTCTTGATTTTGGCTCAGGTCATGATCTCACAGTTTATGAAATTGAGCCCCACGTTGGGTTGCACGTTGACAGTGTGAGGCCTGCTTGGGATTTTCTTGCTCTCTCAAAATAAACAGAAAAAAATCTATATAAAGAGAATCGTGGAGACTACATTTCTGTAATGGAAGGATGGAGAAACATTGAATACCACACTAAGGTGCTATAAATTTGGGGGGAAAATTTGCATTGTCTAATATCTCTTTGTAAGTCAGAGATTCCATTCAAAAAATTAACTGTACAAATGAGTGGTCTAGATATACATTTTATATTGAGTTAATAATTAGACGCAACCAAGAATTATTACAAATGGACGCTGAAAAGATCACCAAACTAATAGGAAAATATGAGGAAAATATGGAGCAAAACCACGTGACCCACAAATGGATGAAGATATGTTCAACTTTGTTATAATCGAGGAGCTAGCTGCAAATCTCGCAGTATATGTTATTTGGCCAAAGACTGAGTACTGCAAAATGACAATACCTTTATTGGCAGGGATATGAAGACAAAGAATATTCCTGTATATTGCTGGTAGAAACGTGATCTCCTACAATTCTTTTGGGAAAAAATTTGCTATCTATTAAAATTAAAAACTTATGATCCCTTTTGGAACAGAAAAAGGACCTTTGGTAGCAGCTGAGGAAATCTGAAGTGTGGTCTTTAGTTAATAGTTTTATTTATCTTGAATTTTTTTTAATGTTTATTTTTGAGAGAGAGAGAGAGAGAGAGAGACCCAGAATCCAAAGCAGGCTCCAGGCTCTGAGCTGTCAGCCCAGAGCCTGACATGGGGCTCGAACTCGCACACCGCGAGATCATGACCTAAGCGGAAGTTGACCGCTTAACCGACTGAGCCACCCAGGCGCCCCAGTTAATAATTTTAAAAGTCACATGATCCTGAGGCTACCTTAAGTGGGATTAAGAATCTGTCTCATAGAAGTAAACTCACCAGCAGTCATGGATATGCAGACAGGGCTATTTACCGTGACGTGCTTTAGGGTATAAAAGTCTGGAAATAGAGTAAATTCTCCCCATAGGGTGAATAAGTACATGAAAGAATATTATATAGTCATTAAAAATGAACTTGAGCTGTGCCCTTGACCTGCAAGGATTTTGAAGTGTTGAGAAAAGCAAAATTCAGCAACCGGCATATTGTCCCATTTTTGTGGAATGTGGGCAACTATATATGACAAATATCCATGTCTGTGTATGATTTTATGAAGTCGAAAATTATGGGCGGGTATATAGGTTGTTAAAATAACCATATATAGCTTGCTTACCTATGCGTGTTGGATTATTACGTATCCACAGAGAAGCTAATGGAGCTTAAGCTTCAGGACCTCTGCTCGTTCCCAGGCCCTGGGAGCAGCCTCCACATGTTAACACGGTCACTGATTTTTGTATAAGAAATAGATTTGAACCCTGCCTTGGGTAAGACCACGGTCCCCTTTCAGTCGGTCTTCACCCCTTATCACACTTCCTCTTTTGTTAGATGGCATTGGAGCGGCGTTGTCGGGATCTGGATAAGGGAAATTAGGAATAACATCTTGTGTGGGTCGAGAGCTATATTTACGTGGCGTGCGGTCACTTTGGTGACTAAATTACTAAGTATGTCCCAGTATAGGAGTAAGGATCAGAAATGTTTCTGTGGTCGGCACCTCAGCTGGGGCTTGTGGGAGGACAGCGGAGGGTTAGCAGCATCAAAAGCACACGCAAGCGTGTGGCTTCTGTTGGAGGAACAGGGTTCGAAAGGTACGGGGGCCAGAAACTAGTCTGTAGGAATTTCTTCCAGATTTTAAGTCTCAGTCGGAAAAGAAATTTGGTAGAAGTTTCTCTGAGTTTGACACACCATCATAAACGTTTGGCGAGATTACCACTGTTCATGAATTGTGAAAGGGAAAGAAATATTAGCAAAATTTCAGTGAACAATAACTTCTTAACCACAGCTACAGGAGAGAATGAATGATCTTTTAGGAAAACGGTTACAGAATTGTCCTATAAGAAGTGATCGAAGCATATGAAATAAGTACAAGGGAAGAATTTTGTAGAATGCCAGACAGTTAATAAAAACACTTTGTTTTCCGAAAGTTGCAATGCAGTATATTTCAGGTTTTATGAATCCTGTTGTGATTTCCCCCGTCATTCTAAATAAGTTTCTCTTTCTTTAAATTTTGTATTAAAGCGGGATTATTCCCCAAGTTGCATGTATATTGTATATAAATTATATCCAGACCTCACAAAGTCTGGATCTAGCTGTGGGTATAAAATGAGCACACTAAATGAAAAGATGAGAAAACATTTTAGGATTACTTAGGGACGAACTACAATACATGTGTTTTTATATTAAATCGCCATCAGTGAAGGACCGATTATTAAACTGAAAAGCAGCTTTAAAGTTCTTCTTTTAAACATCGTTTCTGACAATTTGCCTTAGAAAATTACTGAGGCTCTTGATTTTCCTCCGGCTCTGATGTGAGGCTCCAGGATTTTCATTGCAGAAAACGTTGCTGTGATGTGCCTGGCCAGCAGGGGGCGCTGTGCCGTCAGTCTAGGTATGCAGTGAGCTCTGCCTGCAAAAGCCCATAAAGGTGGTGAAGGGAATAAATATTTGATCTGGCTTCCCAGAGCTCCGGGTGTGTTAGAGGAAAAGAAATTACTTTCTCTTCCCGCCTCCCCCCCCCCCCCCCCCCCCGGCCCATGCTTTCTCTCTCGCACGCACGCACACGGAGTGTTGAAATGCGTGTGTTACAGATTGTGCGTTGGGTAGAAATGGATAGGGAAAAGCTTGCTGGAGAAGATGACCCCTTGGGCTGTTGGCTCAGAAGCGGAGAAGGATGTGGTTTGATGAAAAGAAGTAAGATGTTCTAGGAATTTGGCAGGGGATTAAAAGAAGCGAGAGAACTTAAGCTAATACTCTTCGCCATAAAGCGATTTCTGTTTAACGGGGAGGAACTTTACTCTCCTTTTTCCTGTGGGCTGAGTTTCAGGACAAAGACTCCTGTGCTGAAAGCCAGACTGCTCTTCCCAAAGGAATGACCGTATAAAAGTTTTATACTCTGAGTGTTTTACCGATGTTTGTTTCTTGTGAGATTCAAGTAGGGCAGATTAGAATTTCCTTCCTTCTGTCCATAGCCTGGGGCTGGGTTGTTGCTGGCGGAAGGAAGGGGACCGTAGGGATTAATGTCAGATATGAGTGGTTCCCGTAACATTTTGTGGTGGGAAGCAACGTAAGAATGAATTAGGTCTTTAACCTAATTTCATGTTCTACTAAACCGTTTCTTACGTATGCCATTTCTAAAACTAGCTAAAAATAAAAGAACTGATGGTCCCTTGACAGTTACATCTGGATACTACTAACCTTTATTTAAAATATTAAGTTATCATTAAAGTAATGCACATGAGTTGTTAAAAGTTGAAATATGGGGCGCCTGGGTGGCTCAGTCGGTTGGGTGTCCGACTTCAGCTCAGGTCATGATCTCACGGTCCGTGAGTTCGAGCCCCGCGTCGGGCTCTGTGCTGACAGCTCAGAGCCTGGAGCCTGCCTCGGATTCTGTGTCTCCCTCTCTCTCTCTGCCCCTCCCCAACTCATGCTCTGTCTCTCTCTGTCTCAAAAATAAATAAACATTTAAAAAAATAAAAAAAAAAAAAAGTTGAAATAGGTGTGGAAGCTTACCATAAAGTCAACAGTCTCCCTCCCCATCTCTCCTGTTCTGGTTCTGTTCCACCAAGGGCAAGCACTTTGAACTCATTCTGCTTTTAATAGTTTTGTGGTTTCCACCATATTTATTTTTTAGATTTCTTTTAGTTTTTATTTGAGAGAGAGTGAGCATGTGAGCCGGAGAGGGGCAAAGGGAGAGAGCAAGAATCCCAAGCAGGCTCCACGCTCAGCCTGGAGCCTGACACAGGGCTCAGTCCCATGACTCAAGGATCACAACCTGAGCTGAAATCAAGAGCCAGATGCCTCTGTTTTCACCTTATTTCTAAATAGGTTTGGAAATCATCTTTCTGAACTCTCTTGTAGATAAAGATTTAACGATTTAACTTCTGACTTTAGTGCCAAGTACTGACATAGTACTTATCACATTTATTTTTTTCCTAGTGTAACTTGCTTTTTCTTCCTCATTTTTCTACTACATTTTTTTACATGTTTTCCACTTCAGATCACTATCTTATGTATTGTGTTTTATTTATTGATTAATCTCTAGTATTGTTAAGCCCATTTTGCAGTGAACAGTTTCCTCAGAAATCTTACATGAAAGATAAATTTGAGTATCTGATAGTTTGGCTAGGTATAGAAATCTAAAGTGTTGCCTTAGCTGTTGATGTTAAGTTCAATGTGATATTTTTTTCTCCTTTATAAATAAGTTCTTTTTACAATGTTGTGTTTTTTTTTTCAAAAGATATTTAGTAGTCTGTAATTTCAGATTTTCATGTAGGTCTCTTGTTTTGGATACTTAGTGAAGCCTTTCAGTCCAAAACTTTACATCTTGGAATTCTGAGAAGTTTTCTTGTATATTTTTTTAAAAAATGTTCTCTTTATCTGACTTTTGTAGAGCTGGTAATGGTTGGATATTGAGTCTCACATCAGTGCTCTTAGGTCTCTAATTTTCCTCTTTTTTTTCCTATTTTTTTGAGACATTCACTTTTATTTTTCACTTCTATGATTGGATTATCTCAGGCTGTCACACTTCTAATTCCTAATAGCTCTTTCATTCTGTTACATTTAAAAAATAGCATCTTACCTTGGTTTTAGATGAATATGTTACCCTCTTATAACTCTGAGGATGTTAGCATTATAAAAATTACTCTTGGGGTGCCTGGGTGGCTCAGTCGGTTAAGCATCCAACTCTTGATTTCAGCTCAGGTCATGATCTCATGGTTCATGAGTTCAAGCCCCGCATGGGGCTCTGTGCTGACAGTGCAGAGCCTGCTTGGGATTTTCTCTCTCCCTCTCTCTCTGCTCCTTTTCTGCTCTCTCTCTTTCTCAAAAAATAAAAAAAAAAATCTTTTTAAAGTGGCTGTGTTGTTTCCTCAACTCTTTTCCTTTTCGGTTTTCATTTTTGAATCCCTTTTTCATAATGGGAACTTTCTGCACACGTCTGGTAGTTTTCCAAAAAGCCGAGATGACTGAGGGGTACTTTGTGAGCAGAGAACAAGCTCTGCCTTAGTAGGTGAAGGACTTGGAGACATTGAGTGTGCGGAGGGTTTTTTCCCTCTTCCTGTGAGGTTTCAGTGTTTGCCCAGGGCATGATCTTTGGGTCTCGAGCCATGGGAGTAGGGGTCTGGCGTGTGAAGTTTCTGCGCAGCCAGAAGAAGGGGGCTTCCGAGAAAGGAACGGTGCTGCTTTTCTTCAGCCTTTGCTTTTTAGCCTTTTATAGTTTATCTCCTGAAGTTTCTCCAGACTCTTAACCCTGACTTCCTGGCTCGGCTCCTCTGAGTAGAGACTTTAACTGTTTCCCCTTGCTTTCTCCCCTTGCCTCAGTCCTTTTTCCACTGTTGGTGTCACCACCTCCTGAGCCTCCACCGTTTTGTAGGCTAACGCCCCTCTCTCCCTGTCCGCAGGCCCCTCTGACACACTGGGGTGTGCCTGCCTGTGCCGACCTAACAAGTGATGGTGATGGTTCATTTTATGTATATGCCACAGAGCGCCCAGGTATTTGATCAAATATTATTCTGGAAGTTTCTTTGAGGATGATTTTGGATTATATTAACCTTTGGATCATACAATAAAGCAGATTGCCCTCCCCAGTGTGGGTGGGCTTCGTCTAATCAGTTGAAGGCCTAAATGGAGCAAAAAGGCTGAGTAAGAGGGAACCCCGCCTGCCTGACAGCCTTCGAGCTGGGACAGTATCTTTTTTTCCTGCCTTTGGCCTGGAACTGCCCCACCAGATGTCCAGCTTGCCGACTGCGGATCTTGGGACTTGTCAGACTCTATAATTGTGTGAACGGTTTATAATCTGACTCTGTCTACGTATACATCCTGCTGGTTCTGTTTCTCTGGAGATTTATTACTCTCTTAAAAATGGATCAACTTCTCTCAGGACATAGTTCTCCAAGTAGAACCTGTTCTCTGCCTCAGCCCCGGGCCTTTCCCCGAGCTGCTGCTGGCTGGAGGCCTTCCCTTGCTGCAGCTCTTGTTCCCGGGGGGGGGGGGGCGGGGGGGTGTGTCTTAGAGGCCCGGGCACAGCCTTCTCGCCAAAGGCAGGCAGGAGTCTATTTTAGGAAAGAAAAAATCTCCTCTGCGGATGATTCCGTTCCTCGTTTTTAAAAACACGGGTGAATAGTTTTACATTCCTTCCTGCTAACTTACGGTGCCTGAGTGGACAAAGAGAATAAATGTGTGTGTCCGTCTTACAATCGTGAGTCAGAAGCCAGGTCCTTTTTACATCGAGCCTTTATCGTTAAAGCCCCACACGTAAAATGTTACGTTCCTCCTGTCTCTTGTGACGTTTCAGGTAGACACCTACACGGGTGTACGCGCTCGACGGAAAATCGAGCTGTTTATGTAGTTCCTCGTGCACACCGGAAAGTGCAGAAGACCTAGCAGAAAAGCTCGAATTAAAATTACATATTCAAAGAAAGGTTTGCTCTTCTGTGTGAGTCACGAAAACGATACTGCTCACCTTGGGTTTTGACATCCGTAACCCCTTGGACTCTTCGTAGCACACAGGACTGACGGACTTTGCTTCATTATCCCAACCTAGACGAACTTGTACGTTCCGCGCTAGCGAACCCTGCGTCCTACTCCCTGCACCCCCGCTGCTTTCCCAGTTTGTCGGCCTCGGCCAGCATCCCACGCAGACCTGGCTCATCGTCGGAGTTCTTGGACCCTGCCTGCTTAGGAAGTGCCCTTTTTTGACTAGTTTTGACCTCCTCTTGCAGCAAGCGATACCCCTGCCTCCATGACCGAGAGCAGAGACCACGAAGCCTCTGCAGTCTTTAGGCGCTTCTCCTTTGATAGCTCTGTTTCAGAGTCCTATCACACCTCGTTGGACTTGTAGTATGCCAGCCCCCAGGGCGGCCTTAAAAATCCCTTTGGATTGGGTTTATTTCCCTGGGTTTGGAAAGAACAACGAATTCTGAGTGAAGGGCCAAAGGTTTAATTAAATGCAACAGACTTCGACCTGGTTCTGGGCCAGCAGTAGGATTGGGCTTCGTTTGTGACTCTTGTACGTGTTTGCCTTGAGGTCATTTTCATAATATTTGTTGTTTCTTTTTATTCAAGATAGAATCTCCTTGACAATGGCCCTTTTTGCTTTGCTTTGAATGAGAGTCTCACAGCTCCTCTTCATTTGATTTCATGAAGTTCACAGGTTTTCATATAAAGCAGTTGAAGAAAATCTACTTTTCAGTGGGGCCACATCTGCAGATAGTAGCTATGAGCATCCAATGTCTTGCAGCTGGAACCGCGTATGTAAGAGCTATCCGTGGGAAGCTGGAACCGCGTATGTAAGAGCTATCCGTGGGAAGCTGGAACCGCGTATGTAAGAGCGATCCGTGGGAAGCTGGAACCGCGTATGTAAGAGCGATCCGTGGGAAGCTGGAACCGCGTATGTAAGAGCGATCCGTGGGAAGCTGGAACCGCGTATGTAAGAGCGACCCGTGGGAAGCTGGAACCGCGTATGTAAGAGCGACCCGTGGTGGAAGCTGGAACCGCGTATGTAAGAGCGATCCGTGGGAAGCTGGAACCGCGTATGTAAGAGCTATCCGTGGTGGAAGCTGGAACCGCGTATGTAAGAGCGATCCGTGGGAAGCTGGAACCGCGTATGTAAGAGCGATCCGTGGGAAGCTGGAACCGCGTATGTAAGAGCGACCCGTGGGAAGCTGGAACCGCGTATGTAAGAGCGACCCGTGGGAAGCTGGAACCGCGTATGTAAGAGCGACCCGTGGGAAGCTGGAACCGCGTATGTAAGAGCGACCCGTGGTGGAAGCTGGAACCGCGTATGTAAGAGCGACCCGTGGTGGAAGCTGGAACCGCGTATCTAAGAGCTATCCGTGGTGGAAGCTGGAACCGCGTATCTAAGAGCTATCCGTGGTGGAAGCTGGAACCGCGTATGTAAGAGCTATCCGTGGTGGAAGCTGGAACCGCGTATCTAAGAGCTATCCGTGGGAAGCTGGAACCGCGTATGTAAGAGCTACCCGTGGGAAGCTGGAACCGCGTATGTAAGAGCGATCCGTGGTGGAAGCTGGAACCGCGTATGTAAGAGCGATCCGTGGGAAGCTGGAACCGCGTATGTAAGAGCTATCCGTGGTGGAAGCTGGAACCGCGTATGTAAGAGCTATCCGTGGGAAGCTGGAACCGCGTATGTAAGAGCTATCCGTGGGAAGCTGGAACCGCGTATGTAAGAGCTATCCGTGGGAAGCTGGAACCGCGTATGTAAGAGCTACCCGTGGTGGAAGCTGGAACCGCGTATGTAAGAGCGATCCGTGGTGGAAGCTGGAACCGCGTATGTAAGAGCGACCCGTGGGAAGCTGGAACCGCGTATGTAAGAGCGACCCGTGGGAAGCTGGAACCGCGTATGTAAGAGCTACCCGTGGGAAGCTGGAACCGCGTATGTAAGAGCTATCCGTGGGAAGCTGGAACCGCGTATGTAAGAGCTATCCGTGGTGGGAAGCTGGAACCGCGTATGTAAGAGCTATCCGTGGGAGGCTGGAACCGCGTATGTAAGAGCTATCCGTGGGAGGCTGGAACCGCGTATGTAAGAGCTATCCGTGGGAGGCTGGAACCGCGTATGTAAGAGCTATCCGTGGGAGGCTGGAACCGCGTATGTAAGAGCTATCCGTGGGAGGCTGGAACCGCGTATGTAAGAGCTATCCGTGGGAGGCTGGAACCGCGTATGTAAGAGCTATCCGTGGGAGGCTGGAACCGCGTATGTAAGAGCTATCCGTGGTGGGAAGCTGGAACCGCGTATGTAAGAGCTATCCGTGGTGGAAGCTGGAACCGCGTATGTAAGAGCTATCCGTGGTGGAAGCTGGAACCGCGTATGTAAGAGCTATCCGTGGGAAGCTGGAACCGCGTATGTAAGAGCTATCCGTGGTGGAAGCTGGAACCGCGTATGTAAGAGCGATCCGTGGGAAGCTGGAACCGCGTATGTAAGAGCTATCCGTGGTGGAAGCTGGAACCGCGTATGTAAGAGCTATCCGTGGGGAAGCTGGAACCGCGTATGTAAGAGCTACCCGTGGGAAGCTGGAACCGCGTATGTAAGAGCTACCGTGGTGGAAGCTGGAACCGCGTATGTAAGAGCTATCCGTGGGAAGCTGGAACCGCGTATGTAAGAGCTATCCGTGGGAAGCTGGAACCGCGTATGTAAGAGCTATCCGTGGGAAGCTGGAACCGCGTATGTAAGAGCTATCCGTGGGAAGCTGGAACGGCGTATGTAAGAGCTATCCGTGGGAAGCTGGAACCGCGTATGTAAGAGCTATCCGTGGGAAGCTGGAACGGCGTATGTAAGAGCTATCCGTGGGAAGCTGGAACCGCGTATGTAAGAGCTATCCGTGGGAAGCTGGAACCGCGTATGTAAGAGCTACCCGTGGGAAGCTGGAACCGCGTATGTAAGAGCGACCCGTGGTGGAAGCTGGAACCGCGTATGTAAGAGCTATCCGTGGGAAGCTGGAACCGCGTATGTAAGAGCTATCCGTGGGAAGCTGGAACCGCGTATGTAAGAGCTATCCGTGGGAAGCTGGAACCGCGTATGTAAGAGCTATCCGTGGTGGAAGCTGGAACCGCGTATGTAAGAGCTATCCGTGGTGGAAGCTGGAACCGCGTATGTAAGAGCTACCCGTGGGAAGCTGGAACCGCGTATGTAAGAGCT
This sequence comes from Paguma larvata, assembly GCA_030068075.1. Taxonomy (NCBI): domain Eukaryota; kingdom Metazoa; phylum Chordata; class Mammalia; order Carnivora; family Viverridae; genus Paguma; species Paguma larvata. Next base: position 73,726,288 of record CM057839.1, on the reverse strand, counting down.
ACCCGTGGGAAGCTGGAACCGCGTATGTAAGAGCTACCCGTGGGAAGCTGGAACCGCGTATGTAAGAGCTATCCGTGGTGGAAGCTGGAACCGCGTATGTAAGAGCGATCCGTGGGAAGCTGGAACCGCGTATGTAAGAGCGATCCGTGGGAAGCTGGAACCGCGTATGTAAGAGCTATCCGTGGTGGAAGCTGGAACCGCGTATGTAAGAGCGATCCGTGGGAAGCTGGAACCGCGTATGTAAGAGCTATCCGTGGTGGAAGCTGGAACCGCGTATGTAAGAGCGATCCGTGGGAAGCTGGAACCGCGTATGTAAGAGCGACCCGTGGGAAGCTGGAACCGCGTATGTAAGAGCTACCCGTGGGAAGCTGGAACCGCGTATGTAAGAGCTATCCGTGGTGGGAAGCTGGAACCGCGTATGTAAGAGCTACCCGTGGTGGAAGCTGGAACCGCGTATGTAAGAGCTATCCGTGGGAAGCTGGAACCGCGTATGTAAGAGCTACCCGTGGGAAGCTGGAACCGCGTATGTAAGAGCGATCCGTGGTGGAAGCTGGAACCGCGTATGTAAGAGCTACCCGTGGGAAGCTGGAACCGCGTATGTAAGAGCGACCCGTGGGAAGCTGGAACCGCGTATGTAAGAGCTACCCGTGGGAAGCTGGAACCGCGTATGTAAGAGCGATCCGTGGGAGGCTGGAACCGCGTATGTAAGAGCGATCCGTGGGAGGCTGGAACCGCGTATGTAAGAGCTATCCGTGGGAGGCTGGAACCGCGTATGTAAGAGCTATCCGTGGGAGGCTGGAACCGCGTATGTAAGAGCTATCCGTGGTGGGAAGCTGGAACCGCGTATGTAAGAGCTATCCGTGGTGGGAAGCTGGAACCGCGTATGTAAGAGCTATCCGTGGTGGAAGCTGGAACCGCGTATGTAAGAGCTATCCGTGGGAAGCTGGAACCGCGTATGTAAGAGCTACCCGTGGGAAGCTGGAACCGCGTATGTAAGAGCTATCCGTGGGAAGCTGGAACCGCGTATGTAAGAGCGATCCGTGGTGGGAGCTGGAACCGCGTATGTAAGAGCTATCCGTGGTGGGAGCTTCGCCTGGCCCCATGCTTTGTGCTCAAAATGTCGTGGTCTCTCTGTTACCTTCTGCCCTGTCCACATTTCCTTGGAAGTATTGAGACAGATGCATTCTGTATAACAGAATAGATTTGGAAATATGATAGGAACAGGACACTCCCAGTATTTAATAGGAATTATAGGGAATGTCTAATTAATGGAGCTATGATCAAAGGTATATTTATGTATAAGTTGACTGATTAGAACTCAGCTCCTTTTTCTCACTGGACATATATTACCAAGAATATGCTAGGAGCGCTGGGGTGGCTCGGTTCAGTGTCTGACTCTTGATTTCAGCTTAGGTCATGAACGCGTGGTTGTGGGATCGAGCCCTGTGTTGGGCTCCATGTTGAGCATGGAGCCTGCTTAAGGTTCTCTTGCTCTCTCGCTCTCTCTCTGCCCTTCTTCCTCCACTCGCGGTCTCTCTCTCTAAAATAAAGAGCATGCTGAAAAGGTCTATGCAAGCTGTACTAAAGTGCTATGAAGGAGTGTATTGCTAATAGCACCGGTCCAGGTCCAATTACCACAGTCTGGGAACAGGCAATGAGATAAGGCAGTATCTTGCCCTTTTTCCCCAGCTGTAGAAGAAGAAATGGGAAAACTGTTGAAAAAATAGAGATACCAGTTTTTTTCATATGAGCCTTTATTTGTGACGAGGTGGAATTGTGGTAGTTGAGGAAAATGAAGTGAACGTTTTTAGTGAAGCTGTCCTCTCCCAGTTTGTCAGCCTGGATTTCTATACTGGAGAGGATTCCCTGAATGGGATTGGGGGGGGGTGTTGCTTGGCCAAGCATCAGGAGTCCCTGCTAGATGGGGAGGGCCGTAGGCTTTGCCGTCTACTGGCACGGCCTTTTGGTTGTATGGGTACCCAAGGTGGATTGACGGCTCGCATTTCGAAGATGGGCGTTGGGCTAGTTTAATTTCTCAGTTTCTGGAGGCTCGTTTCAGGGGGAAGTCACACTTGGATTAGTTACGGCGTCTTAGATTTGCCTTTAGAGAACAGTTGTCAATTTCGGTTTTTCTCCCAGCCGGCAAATCATAACTCAGGCATCATGTCTGGGTTTTTTTTTGTGCTGCGTTCTGGCGACGAGATTTCTGGAATGCTTTGTGATCTGTGGCAGGCGTAGCCCCAGCCCCACGTTCTTGCCAGCCCTGTTTCCTGCAGGGGGTTGTTTCCTCGTACTCCCCAGGTCCTTAGAGTGCCCAAGGGGAGCACTCCCTCCCCACCCCCCAGACATGTACATAACTGAGTTCCGCCCCTGCTGAGCCAGGTTCCCCCAGGGGAGGGGATTTGCAGTTGTCAGATCTTGTCTTCTTGGGATCCAGAGACTTGCAGTTCTTGAGAAGAAAAGGCCCCTGGCTGACCGAAGTGGTCTCTCTTCATGCTTCTCCACATGGTTCTGCCCCACTGGCCCTTCCCTGCCCCTCCCACGGGAGGAACCACGGGAGCACTCGCACTCCCCGCTTCGTGCTTGCTGTTCCCTGGCTCCGTGACACCCTTCCCGCGCGTGCCCACACGGCTGCCTCACCCCCTTCAGGGCTTAGCACAGCCTTCACCTTCTCAGTGAGACGCTCCCCGATGGCGCCACTGAGAATCGCGCCCCTTTCCCCAGCCCCCACTCTCCTGCCTCTGCATCCTCCTTCCCCGGTTATTTTCCTCCCAGTAGTTATCACACCTGTCCCGTCATATTTTGTTGTCAAGTGAATTTTTCCTCTAGAATGTAATTCTCTTGTGGGCATGCAGTTTTCGGCCAGTTGGCTCCCTGCAGTGCCTGACACGGTGCCTAGTACATAGGTGGTTCCCAGTGGATATCCATTGAAGGAAGGTTGGGTGGAGTTTTGACAAGCTCCTGGTCATTCTCAAGTCCCCCAGTTTCAGAAAATGCTGGTCTCCCACGTTTAGAGGGAATCCGAGTGAACCATGGAAATGTCTGTTTTCCCCTGGTCACCTCCCCCCGTTCCCCAGACTCGACGATGCGCCAACTACCCTAGGACTGCTCAGAGCCGGTGCCTGTCCTTGCCGTGAACAGCCATGCCCTGCAGGTGTGCTGACACGTGTGGTTTGAGTGGGAATCTTTCGGGGGTGATGCATTCACCTGGGTGAATAAACATTTCCGTTGGGAGCCTCCTTCACTGACCCGTTTCGCCCCATGTGTGGTTCTTTCCCTTGGGACAGGGAGTAGACGGTAAGTGTCTCCCGTCCTTGTCAGATCTTCGAGTGTTCAGTGGACTGACTTCAAAGAGGAGATTCGAACGTATCTACGCATTGAGGGGTGGTTGCCTGGTCAGGGTATGGTCCTTGGACCAGCACCATTGACCTCCCTTGGAACTCGTCGGAAATGCGGAGTCACAGGCCCACTGCAGGCCTACTGAATCAGAAAGTGCACGGAAGGGTTAATCGTAGGTGCAGCTCGACTGGGCCCCGGTGCCCGGGTGTTTGGTCCAACGTTGGTGTAGATGTTTCTGTGAAGGTGGTTTTGGAGGAGAGCCGCATTTAAATTGGTAGCCTCTGGATACACACGATCCTCTACTTCGGGTGGCCTCATCCAGTTGGCCGAAAGCCTGAACAGAGCGAAGTCTGACCTTCCTGGACAGACGGGAGTTCTGCCACCAGACCGGCATCAGACTTGAAAGAAGAGGACATTAGATCTTCCCCCTGGGTCTCCAGGCTGCCAGTCCACCCTACAGACTTGGGACTTGTCAAGCCTCCGCAATGATGTGAGCCAGTTCCTTACAATCTCTCTCTCCCTGTCTCTGTGTATACACGTCTGTTGGTTCTGTTTCTCTGGAGAACCCTGACTAATCCATTTTAACAAGATTCCCGGTGATTCGTATGCATCTTTGGGAAAGCACTACCCTAAACTCTCCCGGTAGAAGGATTTTGAGGTGTTGGCTTTAGCTGATCATAGTTTTATGTGTTTAAATCTGTACCAACCAGAACACATCAGGGCTCTCTGTCAAGATAATGATTTTGATGCTTCACGGTAGCCCTCTCTTGGACGAATGTCAGTTTCTCTGAATTATTGATGATATTCCTTCTATTTCAGTCTGAAAATAGGCTCACTTTTCTCGTCCGACTAGAAAAAGCCAGTATGCGTTCCTTCCACATCGTCTCTTTGGTTTTCTCACATAAATGGGATCTCTTTCTACTCCAGCCCTTTACGTTAATTCAGAGACACGCGGGGCCCCTTAAGCACACTTAGTATTTTACCGAAGTGGGAAATGTTCACACAGAGACAGGGTCATGTGCCAAGTGCGCGGGTGTGTCTGTTTCGTGCAGATGGAATCTGGGGTTTACAGCCAGACTACTTTAGGAGATGCTTCCTAGTCTTAAAGTATATGAATTTTCCTGTTTTCTTTATGATACACGCTGTTGGCTTCGTTTCTGTGGTCCGCACACCATAAAGGAATGTAGGATCTGTTTGAATCTGTCCTATAAACTGTAGTTAAGAGAATGTTACACCATGAGCTATCCTGTCCGTGAATTTGATATTTTTCCTCTTTAATGAGCTCGATTTCAGCTAGGTTATTCTGTCTGGCAAAATGTTACGGTGACCTCTTCTATCCCAAAGGGCAATATAAATGAGTAGGGGCTCCATGCAAGCATATTTTCTGGGTCGTTCAGTAATCTCCCTTCAAGCGTCAGAATCTTTAAGTTCGAACTGCCTTAGAAGTGGTTTTCATATCGTCTATATGTATATTTAATACCTTAAGCAGAAGAAGACTAAAAATAATTCTGTCTGTGAGGATGACTCTCGTGTGTATTGCGAAACGCCAGGCTGTTGTCCTATGGGGCTGATCTTCTCTGAGGCAATGGCAGTAAATGGTACGTGGGACGGGTTCCTGTTTCAGGTGACCTTCAGGTGCTATGTTTTTTCGAGTTGTCTGGCTTTATTATTTCATTATTCCAGGATTGGCTCTTGTTGGGACTTAGAGCAGTATATATGTCCCTAGTGTTCGGTCGCCTGAGACCTTTGCTCTTGTATTTTGATGCTTCTAATCTGTTGTGTATTTGTGTGTCGTTCTGCTGAATAATCTTGCTACGGTATATTTCAATTAGGAGTTGGCTGAAATAGAACTACGCTATGATCCAGCAGTGACACTGTTAGGTATTTACCCAGAGGACACAAAAAGATTCAAAGTGTTGTATGCACCCTGATGTTTATAGCAGCCTTATCAACAATAGGCAAACTATGGAGAGAGCCTAAATGTGCATCGACTGATGAATAGGTAAAGAAGATGTGGTTTATATGTGTACACACACACCATGGAATATAACTCAGTCATCAAAAAGAATGAAATCTGGCCATTTACGATGACGTGGAAAGAGCTAGGATGTATTAATGCTAAGCGAAATAAGTCACTCAGAAAGACAAATATGGTTTCACTCATATGTGGAATTTAAGAAATAAAGCAGATGAACATATGAGAAGGGGGGTATAAAGAGAAGAAAGGGAAACAAACCACAAGAGACTCTTCATGATAGAGAAGAAACAGGGTTGCTGGGGGGAGGTGGGGAAGAGATGGGCCGGATGGGTGGCAGGCATTAGGGCACTTGTTGCGAGGAGCACCGGGTGTTCTATCGGTGACGACGAATCGCTGACTTTTCTATTTCTGAAACCAATATTGCACTGTATATCACCTAACTAAACTTTAAAGATTTATTTTAAAAAAAAGAAAATAAAAAAAAAGAGTTGGCTCCAAATGAGGTCTTCAGAAGGCAAACTAGGAGTCAAGCAGGTACTTTTTATTGGTAAGCCTTGGAGCAGCCAAAAGAAAATGGTTCATTTTGCCTCTTCAGCTTTTCCGTTTATGCCTTCGGCTTATTTCATTGTTCATTGATGATCTGCTGTGTGGTGGGAACCTGTGAAGTTGAAGTCAGCATTCTTAATGTCCCCAGGATCTGTTTGGGGACAGATAAATATACTACAAAGCAAAGCAGAGACCCTATAATGTGGGTATAAACGCCGTCCTGTGGGCTTAGAGGAAGAAGAGTCTGTGATTTGACCAAATTCAGTGGAAGATCCAAGCTTGAGAGGGTAAGATGGGAAGAGCAGTCTCTTCATGGAGAGAGAGAGAGAGCATGTGGATGAGCGAGGAGGTCCCAGGTGGAAACAACAATGTGAGCATCTACAGATGCAACACAATATTTATCGAGCTTCTAAGGGCATTTCTTAGTGGAAAAAAATACTGCTAAAATGCTATGAAACTACAAAAGACCCTAAATAGCCAAAGAAATTCTAAGAAGGAAGAAAAAGTGAGAGGCGTTACACTTCCTGACTAAAAGCTGTACTCTAAAGCCATAGTCCTCACAACAGTATGGTACTGCATAAAAGCAGACAAATAGATCAACAGAACAGAATCAAGAGCCCAGAAATAAACCTGAGGTTATATGGTCCACTGATACTTGGAGAGGGAACCAAGAATTCTCGAGAGAGAAAGACCATCTCTTCACTAAGGTGCTGGGATAATTGGATATTTGCGTGTAAAAGAATGAAACCAGACCCCTGTCTTACACCACTTATAAAAATTAACGTGAAACAAAGACTTAAATATAAGACTGAAAGCCATGAAACTCCTGGAGGAAAACATAGGAACAAAGCTCCTTGACATGGGTTTTGGTGATGATTTTTTGGGTGTGACACCTGAAACACAAACAACAAAATAAAAGACAAGTGGGACTACCTCCAGGTAAAAAGCTTCTGCATGGCGAAAGAAACCATCAATAAAGTGAAAAGAGAACCCGTGGAAAGGGGAAAATGCATTAGCAAACCAAATATCTGATAAAGGGTTAGTATGTAGTCTACATAAAGAACTCTTACAGCTCAATGGAAGAGAAAACAATAAAAAATGGGCAAGGGACCTGAATAGACCAAGAGAGACAAAAATCAATAGTCACATGGAAAGATGCTCAGCATCGCTAGTCATTAGAGAAATACAAGTTAAAACCGTAAGGACCTCTCACATTACACCCGTTTGGATAGCCATCATCAAGAAGAGAGAATCCGGTGCAGCCACTGTGGGAAACAGTATGGAGTTTCATCAAAACATTAAATAGAACTACCCCATGACCCAGCAGTTCAACTCGTGGGAATCTGTCCAAAGGAAATGAAAACACTCGCCTAAAAAGATACCTCCACCTCCCCGTTCATAGCAGCACTGTTTACAACAGCCAAGACATGGAAACAGCCTAAGTGTCCGTTGATGGGTGAATGGATGAAGAGGTCGTGGTGTACGCCTAAAGTGGGATATTACTCCGCCCCAGGAAATGAGGGGATCCTCCCGTTTGAGACATGGATAGACCTTGAAGGCATGCGAAGCAAGTCAGAAAAAAAGGACATACCGTATGATGTCCCACGTGGGATCTAAAGAAACAAAACCCGAGCTCCTAGAAAAAGATGAAATAGGTAATTACCAGGAGTGGAGGGGGGAGGAAGGAGATTGGATAAGGTGGCCAAGAGGTACGAACTTCCAGTTCTGAGATAAATAAGGACAAAGAACATAACGTACAACGCGATGACAGTGGCCGCCCCTGCCGTATGCTGTTCCGAAAGTGAGGGTTTGCTTGTGCCCATACGAGGAGATGGATATTAACCGAACCTGTTCTGATAACCATTTCACAGTATACGTAAGTCAGAACATCATGCTTGTGCTTTATACAGTGATGTGTATTAATTATTTAATAAAACTGGAAAAAAATTTCAAACATAATGAGGGAGGTATCCAGAGGGCTACGAGCCTGGTCCCCAGGGCGTACTCGATGGAGTTAACTCGCCTCATTGAATCCACGGCTTTATACTAAGACCTGTCATGCATCACAAATCATGGAGTGATCTTTCCACCTCGCCTGTGTGAATCACGCAAGGTATTTCCATCTATTTCAGTGTTCATGTCCTCCGTATTTGGAATGCATACCTCTTTCTGTTTCGTGATCCTTGAAACGTAATAAATTTTAATTTTTAATAAATTTTCTTGACTGTGCTTACTGTAGCTCCCAGAAATTTCCCTGGCTACACCGTGTGAATGGTAAATATTTCTAAATTTGAAAACAAAGATCACGTTAGAAGATATTCTTGTCAGGTGTGTCCATTTACAGAATTTGGTAAAGGGGCAACACAGCAATTTTCTTGTCCTAAAGTTTGAAATATTTTATTTTTAAAACCGCTTGTAAAATTCTTGCCTTTTAGAATTGACATTTGTAACCAACGGTAGCTCTTTCCTTTGTCCTTCCAGTACGGCCAAGTACAGCGTGTTGACGTTCCTACCTCGATTCTTGTACGAGCAGATTAGGAGAGCTGCTAATGCCTTCTTCCTCTTCATTGCCTTATTACAGGTAATGTTTTTTTTTTTTTTTTTACAGTTATTTAAAATTCATAATGCTAATTCCACGCAAAATGAGATGTTGCTAAAAGGTCGCTTAACTGAAGAAGTGTCATCGTCCTTGGATGTAATTTGTCTCCTCACCCAACCATCGTTTCCATGAACGAATGTGATCTTTGCGTAAAGGGAGACTTATTTAGATACCGCTGTGAGGATAGTGGCGGTTACTGAAAGAGGCCTTGAAAAATGGGTGATACTTTTTAACCCCCTTTCGACACATAGCGATGCGGGATAAAAGTCTTAAACTACGTAAAACTTGTACTTAGGTTTTAAAATAAGGTAATCGTTTTAGCATAACAAGTGGAACAGAACTTCAAAAGAGTGGGGAGTGTCCTATTTTCTTGGACTTGGGGAGGATTTTCATTTTAATATTTTGCTTTTGTCAACTGCCCCCTTTGGGTCCCTTGTCTCACAGCAAATTCCAGATGTCTCTCCGACAGGAAGATACACCACCCTGGTGCCGTTGATCATTATTCTAACAATCGCAGGCATCAAAGAGATAGTAGAAGATTTTGTAAGTTTTTGCTTTCATATAATAAAAACATTGTATAAATCCTATAGCTAATAACTCATCTGTTGCTTTGGGTTTTTTGTCGAAGACAGGAAACCGGTCAATAGCTTCACTAGCCTGTAAGGCCCACGATGTCGTTTTTGGGGAGGGAACGTGTATGCGCAGTGTCTTAAATACCCACACAATGACCCAGAGGTAGCTCGAACAGTATTTTCCAATGTCAGCTCTGTGGACCCCTCTTTGATTTTTATCGCGAATGTTCCTTCTGTCCTTCTTTAGAACTTGTTAGTTTGGGGAGTGAAAGGATTGTATTGCTGCCTGCTGTTGCAGCACCGGGCAGGCTGTGCCCGGGGTAATTTTAGGGGTCTTCTCCTCCTCATAATGTATTTCCAAGTTCATTGGCTATGACCATACTCATGCCTTCTCCTCTTGTCTGTCTCCATCTGTGGTCTTGTCTGTATAGTCTTTCTCTTCCTCTCCACTCCTCACTCCCTCCACCCCTTTCTCTCCCTCCCTCCACCCCTCCCTCTCCCTCCCCCTCCCCCCTCTCCCTCCCTCCCCCTCCCCCCCTCCCCCCTCTCCCTCCCTCCCCCTCCCCCCTCTCCCTCCCCCCCTCCCCCTCCCTCCTTCTCTCTCTTTCTCTCTCCCCCTCCCCCTCCCTCCCGCTCTCTCCCTCCCCCTCCCTCCCGCTCTCTCCCTCCCCCTCCCTCCTTCTCTCTCTTTCTCTCTCCCCCTCCCCCTCCCTCCCGCTCTCTCCCCTCCCCCTCCCTCCCGCTCTCTCCCTCCCCCTCCCTCCCCTCTCTCCCTCCCCCTCCCTCCTCCTCTCTCTCTCTCCCCCCTCCCCCCATCCCCGCCCCCCACCGGTGTCTGTGGCTCTCTCTTCCTCACACACACATACACACGTACACTCACACACGAACGTACATTTTTCCGGGAGTAGGTAAGTAAATGGAATGCAAATCAGAGGAATGATACTTTGTGCCTCAAGAACTTCACCAATAAGATGAATTCGGTGGTTGTTGGGTTTATCATCCTGAATAATTTTTTAGTCAAATCTAAAACAAACAAGGAGTGAGAAGTTTCATACTTCAGAGTGCTCGCTCCTCCTTGGAGCCAAAATGTCCTGGTTTACACCAGAGGAGACTGCGCCCACGTTTGCTACGTTTGTCCCCTGCATTTAGCGAGCGATGCTGGGTCGCAAACCACCGAGCTGGATTTTCCAGCCTTCGCGTTGCTGCCAGTCGGTTTGCTTGGGTCCAGTTTCTTTCCTAGATCTGTTGTTTGTTGTTTCAATTATTCATTTGGAACCTTGGATCAAAGAATTTTCTTTTCTTTCCTGTAACAGAAGCGGCATAAGGCAGACAATGCAGTTAACCGAAAGAAAACAATAGGTAAGACCCCAAGCTGAGTCACTTTTTTCCACTGGAAAACCCAGGACCTGCCTTTAGGGCATTTTAAGTAAGTAGCTAATGGTATTGTGTAAAACATTTTAAAGGCAAAATTACAAACCAATCCAACAAAACGTGAGTCCTGGCTATTAAGATTTGAACAGAATTTGGGTATTTTTGAAAAGGTGGTGATTTTCGGGAGCATAGATGCATTTTATGTCCCAGAATTCTATATCACATCCTTGATTGATAGTTGCTCCCTACCCCTCTTACTGTATTGATTTCTAGAACATTAGATTGGTGGGTGGGTGGGTGTTCACATCTCTTAACAGGGTGATATTTTTTCTTCTGGGATAAACAGGACTAGATTCAACTTGTATGCATACACCTACGTGTGTGTGCAGTAATCTCTACGTGGTCCACGGATTTGGGCTCCATTTTGGGGAGGGGCGTGGTATACCTTGGTGTCTAAAGATCTGATCTGTTGGAAGTAATAAGTGGAATTTTACAAGGAGCCTTTTAGATTTTGGAAAGCTGGCTTTATTTTGACCACCACTGATACTAACGGAAACATTTTTTTTTTCTTTTTCAGTGTTAAGAAATGGTATGTGGCATACCATTATGTGGAAAGAGGTAAAAGCAAATTTTAAAGTTCTGCCAGAAAGCATTGGCTTGGGGACTTATGATTAATTGCTAGTATTGATTGCCGTAGATCAAGTTCAGGTTCAGACCTCAGGCCTCAAGTGTAAGTTTTACATTGTGGAGTTTCCCACGAGGTTTACTTAGAACGGCTCCGTGTTGACTCCGTTCCCTGCACCTTCTGGAAAGTACCCACTCTGTCAGTTTGCAGTTGTGAAGTCATCGCTCCTGGTGGAGATGTCTAAAGTATCAAAGCCTTCTCTGGTTTCTAACACCAATCCAAGGAGCCTTCTCCCTGGCTTCTGTTCTCCTAACCTAAAACCAGTTCGTTAAAGACTTTCTAACTTGGGAGAATCTCACTTCTAGCACTTGTGGCAGGGAGAGTTTGGGGTTTGGAGACCGTCTTGTGTCAATCCTGAAGCTGGGTGGCGTGACCAGCGGCCACTGCTCTTAACTTTACAACGGTGCGGAGGGTTTGCCTCCATGTCCCTGGAAACATGAGGTGGGGAGGGTTTGGGGGTGGGGAGGGTGTTTTGGAAGTTTAGAGCGATGATTTGAAAACCTAGAAGAACTATGCTGTGCCTTCTGGTTCTCTCGTATCTGATAAAATTAGCGTTTTCAGCAAGCCGCTGTTTGACGTGCCCCATCTTAACGGTCATAAGATGTTTTTTTGGGGGGGAGTCTCATGACTTCAGGATTTGAAGCCGATTAACCCGACTTCAAAAGGCAACTGCTTTTTAGAAGGCTAAGCGAGCAATGGTTTCTCCTGGTGACCGTTAATCAGCAGCACTTAAACATGCCTCGGGGATTTTTAACTTTGCCGCATGCCAGCGATACAGGGCCGGCGGCCCTCAGTTTAGTTTTTAAAGTTTTGTTATAAGAGAACTATTCAGTCCCTTTTGAGTGTCTCGTGAGAACGCGTTCACCTTGGTAGCGATCTAGAAGTCCTGTATTGCAAATGCTAATTGACCTCCCTCTGATTTTGGAAGTCTGTGATTCTTGGTCAAGCGCTTGGAAGTTCTCGACTTCACAGAGGTTAGAAACGGTCCCAGGGCTGTGGGGGCGCAGGGATTTCCACTGCACTTCGGAATGGGCTCTGTTTCTCCAAGGTTCTTACTGCCACCCCCCTCCCCAGAAAGGCATGAACAGTGGCTGGGGTGAAGAGCCATTTGGATCTGGGATGTTTACACTAGAAACAGTAGGAAAATGGAGTGGTCTCTGAATTCCGGGTCCAGGAGTGGTGTGGCCTCACTGACTCCTAAAGCTCGTTGCCGTTTCCCACGCACATTTGAAGTTAAAGAAAAAAATCTCGAACCAAATTCCCGTTCTGTGCTTTTCCACATACATGTTTTATTTCATTTAAAATACTTTTGCTTGCTTAAATGGAGCTCTTAGCATGCTCCAGAGATGGGGGCAGGCCCTGGGGGCGCAAAGAAGAATAAAGCATGGTCCCTGCCCTTGAGAAGCTGCCTGTAGTGGGCGTCCCAGCTGCTCTAACCCTGACTGCTGCCCAGCTTGTGTTCTTCAGAATTTGATTCTGAGGGGCACCTGGGTGGCTCAGTTGGTTAAGCGTCGGACTTCAGCTCAGGTCATGCTCTCACGGCTCGTGGGTTCGAGCCCCGCATCGGGCTCTGCGCTGACAGCCGGGAGTATGGAGCCAGCTTCGGATTCTGTGTCTCCCTCTTTCAAACACATTTCCAACTAAGTTTTTCATGTGCATGAAACTTCTTAGTACTTTGTCACTGGGTTACAAATGCTTCCGTATTGAAATAACTAAGATGGGAGAGAACCGTAATTTCCTGTCCTCCCCCTAAAACAAAACCCACTGCCTTTTTCCTTCTGAAACATGGCCAAGTTGCCTTTCTAGTTCTTAACTGCTGCTTCCAGTTTTTTTCTATGCAGTTAAACTCTTCACCTAAAATACGTTTACATTTAAAAACCTCTTCGATTTTCACCAGTGCTCCTTGCCTTTGTTCTGATGGTCATCGGGATAGCTCGGGGGCACTGTTCTTTGATAGTCTCTTTATTACGGAATACGGAGTATACTCCTACCCTGCCCTTTGCTGGTAGGTTGGTCTCCAGTGGTTCTGGAACTTAACTTACTACCATTCCCTCTGTTGAGCCCGATTCCTGACTTCACACGCTTCGATGAGTGACTCAAAGCATGGGCAGCACACCTGTTGAGCAAACCCTCCTTTTCCTAATAGAAAAGTTAAACTCAGGCCCTGCCACGGGCCATTCTCCCAGCCCGCAGGATCCAGTACTCTTTCACAAGTATCCCTTTCATAACTCTTCCAGTTGAAATTCTTGATTTCTAAGAACAGTGATTTGTGTTAGAGTGAGAAGCAAGACTTCGTGCCCGTTTTGAGTTGGGAGTTGGTGACTATGTGCCGAGACCGGCTTTCGTCCTGGCGCTGTTGGAGAATCGTGGCGTCTCTGACTTTCACACTCCCTGTGTTCATTTGGTGGCGCTCCTGCTGGCCGAGACGCACGCTTAGCACGTAGCCGTTGCATGCCACGTGCTTGCAGAGGCTTCCTTAATCGTTGCATCAGTCCCCCAAGCGTTGGTCTTTCCCTGTTTAGAAGCGAAGATGCCGGGGCTCGGAGAGGTGAAGGGCTCGCCAAGATCTTGTGTGTCTAGTGTGTCTGCGAAACTCCGATTGAAACTTCGGCTGCCTGACGTGAAAGCCCAGATCCTATCCAGCTGGGCGCTTCTGTGATGACATTTAAAGGCTTTACCAAACCTTGACCGTGGGGCCCACGTTTGGCAGATTAGGGCCTGTTTTCTCAGCTTGGGGTCTTCTGTCTGGTGGAGTCTGTTTCCTCAAGCGGTCTCTGACTTTGTGACTTTTTTTTTTTTTTTGGCAAGCGAGGCCATACAAATTTTCCCCCGTTTTATGTGGTATGTTTCCAGGGGACCGTTCAGATGCACCGTTCATGGGTAAATTAAGTATTGCCTTGTAATCAGACCACTGGCCAGTTGCGTGGTTTTGAATCTGGGTCTAACACTCACTGGCTGTGTGATGCCGATCAAGTTATTCCTCTTTGAGCCTCAGTTTCCCCGCTTGTAACACGGAGAAAATCTAGGTGTGTGAAATCCTTAGAATAACCCCATGAAATAGGTTCTGCCAACCTCATTCTATACAGAGATGCACACAGAGTGTACATCACTGGCTCAGAGTCACGCAGGGCTGGCAAGGAGTCCAGCCGGGGGATCTGAGCCCAGCCTTCAGGCTGGCTCTGGGGCTCTGCGCTCAGCCACCCTCCCCTACCGCGTACAGCTCCGGGATGGTTCCAGAGTTCAGGGGCGGAATGTGCAGCTGCGTGGAATAATCATGAGAAAATGAGCCCTCGATAGTTGTTCTGACTCCTCTGTTCTCCTCCTCTCCCTTTCTGTTTCTAGTTTTTTCTTTTTCACTCAGCATCTGCTGCAGGGAGGCCAGATTCCCATTCATGCTGAAAGATTTTTCCTTCCGTCCTTGTCTAGAAAAATAATTTGGGCTTGGGTCTTAAAGTTCATGGCATAATGACATAGTAATGTTTGCTTCAAATGTTGAACCCCCGTAATCACTGTTTGCACTTTCTTGTCTCTCGTGCTCCTCTGCCCCTGTCCCTGGTTTTCTAGGTGGCGGTGGGAGACATTGTGAAGGTCGTCAATGGGCAGTATCTGCCAGCAGACATGGTCCTGCTGTCCTCCAGGTCAGCTGTGCTCGCGGGCCCGTTTTTGGAAATAAATGTTACAAACAATAAAGCATTAAGTGGTGACTTTCCCTTCCACCCTCCCAGGCACCAGCCTCCCCCCTCTCCCGTCCCCCGGCCTGTTCTTCTGTTACTTGTCTTTTGCCTTATTTCCCCTGCCTTGATCCCGTTTTCTTTCTCCTAGTCATCCCTTTGTATTTTTGGTAACGCTCTTTTACACTTATTGATTGGTGTTCGTCTCACAGCTGCTGTGAGCTCTTCCTCATTCCTCGGAGGTCTTGCAGAGCAGCGAGTGATTCCCTCAGCAGGGCCCAGCTCGCAGCAGCTCTGAGAACCAGTCTCCTGGTGGGTCCAGCCAGGAACCTTCCCGTGGAACCCAGGCCTCCTCGACTAGCTGTGTCCGTATTTTGTCCCCCTTCCCTCCCGAACGCCCCTGCCGTGTTCTCCAGGCAGTTTTGTGCTGAAAAGGTGTCCTCAGTCGCTAAGTGACATAAACAATGGACCACGTCGCCCTTGACTTTTCCTTGGCTTGATACGTAGAAGCGTATATCAAAGACAGAATGCTGACATTAGGATGTGAATAAACTTCTCACGAGTTCAAGATTAAATTATACGATGAGACGGAAACTTCCTGTATTTGTGTGCCGTTGGCAATCCTAGATACTCACGTCGCTTGCATTTTCTTTGACTACAGTGTTGCTTTTAGTGGATTGGATCACAGACTGGATTTTAAGCCTTAGCATGAATTTTCTGCTTGAGCTAAGTGAGGTGGAAGTAGTGCCCCAGGCCTATGGGAGGCCTAGAGGAGGAAGAATATACACAAGGCAGGATTCACGTGTGTCCTTACTGATTAGTAGCAGCAGAAACCGTGAAGTGCGGATCGTTTGACAGTTTGGCGTGTGAGTTTTCATCGTGCCCCTCAGAAAACCTGGTTTTAGTATGAGATCGTCCCAACAGACAGCGTGTCCCTAGGCTGCTCACTAGCGTTGGAGTCTGAGCATTGAGCTAAGCTGCCCGCTGAGGACGTGATCGCATTTAATCTTCCCTCAAACCCCGGTATCCCTGCTTTTTACCCAAGAAAACCGAAACAGAGATCGAGCAGCTTCCAAGTCCATGCACGCCACCAAGGTAGCAGGAGATTTGGACTTAACCAGTGGCTGCGGGTTCCCTTCTCGTAAGCACTGACTATGATTAGAAGTAGGAATGCAGTATCTGCCATGCTTGTTGGTATTCTTTATGTGTTCCGTCCTTAAAATTAGGTGTTGGGATTAAAAAGTTACCTCTTGACATAGTAAAAGGTGCAGGGCAGAAAAGGCCTGCCAGGCCCGGGTCTTGGTTCCTGAACTGTGGCTGTCATGTTCCTCAAAAGATGCGTTTGTCCCGCTCTGCCGAGGGCGGCTCTTCTGGTCAGGAGCAGGCTGAGCCTCAGACTCTCGGGGTCCTCCAGACCCTCAGCTGGAACATCGCGTGTTTTCTCGTGTTTCCCTTCACCCACCAATCCTCTCCTCGTTCTTCTTTAGTTATTTCAAGCGGCCATTCAGACGACTTTGTATTGGCGTTGAGCTCCAAAGAGGAGGGTCTTTGTGGTCGGTTACTACTGATGTGGCTGAAGGGCTGGTCAGCAGACACAACTTGCCGGAGAGACTTCGTGAGCTGGGAATTGGTGGAAGGGATCTTCCTAACCTTTGGCTTTTGAATTTTCTCTCTCCATAGTGAACCTCAGGCCATGTGTTACGTTGAAACCGCTAATCTCGATGGGGAGACGAACCTGAAAATACGTCAGGTAAAGTTGCCTTTTGTGACTCGTGTCGTTCCGGAGGCCCAAGCTGCACATGTGGTCCGCTGTCCCGGGCAGCGCTTTTCCCAGAGAAGAAACAGGAACCCATGGGAAGGATGTGGCTTTTATTATGAAGGAACCTCTTGAGAGTGACAGCAGAATTAAAATAGCACGCTTCATCTGGGTGTGAGTCACGAAGGGTATCTCGCCTTAATTTATGTCTTAGATTTATGCCTATTAGTGCAGATGGGGAGACCTGTCAGCTAGGTGGAGTCACGTGGGAGATGCAGTAGACAAGCTCTGGGTACCTCACTTTACACTGTTGTTTTAACTGAGGCTTTATTTCTAGAGAGTACTATATTAGATACGAAGTTTCTGTGCCTTAAAACTGCACCTACCATCCATTTTAATTCTAGAATGAAAAATGGCCTTTAATACAAATTGTAAGCCTTTGACGCGTAAATTTTCTGCTACGTAAAGTTGAATTTGATAATTCTGTCCACCTGTCTGTCTTTTCTACCCGAGATATTTGATGTAGGTACTTTTTTTTTCCCTGTTTAAAGAAGAGTTGCTAAGTGCTAGATAGGATACTAATACTATATTAAAAGGATGCTGTAGTCTGTTTTTATGACTCGTGTTAAGATAGAGCGAATGGCGTGGCACTCTGTAAGGTGTTTGAGTACATGCTTACTTGAACATGGGTGTTCCCAGCACAGTGGTGGGATCTTAACTTGGCACTTCATTGAAATTTTTGGAAACTTTTGCCTTGGGTTGCCATGGCAAAGGTTGCCTAGAAAGTCTATCTCGAGAGGCTGATAGCTTGATCTGTTAGCCTCCCTCATTACTTCATTTTAGGATCTCTTATTTCTTTTGGATTAACCATGGGGTTGCTGAGTGCTGTCCCTAACCCTGGAAGGTGGTGTTCAATTTCTTCTTTTGGTTTAACATTTTAGGGTTTGAGTCACACCGCTGACATGCAAACAAGGGAGGTATTGATGAAGTTATCTGGAACTATAGAATGCGAGGGACCCAACCGCCACCTCTATGACTTTACTGGAAACTTGCACTTAGATGGGAAAAGGTATCATTTTTCACTTTTCTCGGTTTTTATTTTTGTTTTTTTTTGTTAGTTTCCAAGCTCCATTTCAAACAATCAGTTTGATTTTTGGTTCCATAATAATTTTAAAACCATGAGATTTCATAGGTTTAGCTTAGATACAAGAGACTGAGCTTTTCCCAAAGCATAATTTTGGTCAATATAAACCTTCCCTTAAATTTAGGGAAAGAACCGAGTTTTGTCAAGAAAAATAGCCCAACGGTCCGAAATGAGGGTAACGGCACGGGCTGTTTTTCTGTATTACCTACCAGGGAGGAGAGATGGTTTGGGCTGCATAAAATTGTCCAGAAAAGCAGAAGAGAAGCCATTGAGGTGTATAAGAGCTAATCTATTTATTAGAGAAACCTCCTTTTAGGTTTTTTTTTTGGCTAGCATTCTTCTAAGTAGCATTTGTGTTTATGAAGTTGAGTGGAAGGAAAAGCAATTACTCTGGCTTTAGAATATTCACTGCCCTGTTGTCTGTATTCTGTTGTCTTTGTCCTCTTGGCATTTGTTTGATTGTTGGAGAGTCATTTTTGTCCTTATGTTGGGGTGCAGTTTCCCCCTTCTGCCCATCTTTAATCTGCATGCTCCTTATCCATGCTTCCCACCTTTATATTTTGAACAGACCTAAAGGGAAGGACCCGATGATGGGAATCAACCCAAAATAACTATGACAGCTGTGACTGCGTTTTTGGTTTTCATTTAGCATGCAGAATCATTCTGTATTCCGTATCCCCAGTTTGAATTTCTAAATTATCACTCAGTCCCTTATTTAACCATTAAGTCATCCTTGACAAATTCGATATTATAGCTCTATTGCTTTTTTTTTCCTTCTAATAGTCGATGAAATAAACTGGATTTTCCAAATGAATAAGCTTCTGGATATTTTAGCAATTTCTTTCTTGGGTGTGGAGTTTCATAACTGGGTTATAAGAGAACACAACTCCCTCTAACATTTTATAAGAAAAACGATATATATTTTTTTCTTGTAGTGATGAATGGATAGGATGCAACTTTTTCTTTTTTCTCATTTTTTTTTGTTACTAAGGCAATGGTAACCTTATTGCCCCTGTGTCTCAGTAAAATAGTTTAAATTTGACTAAAAGAAACAGTCCAATTAATAGACTAATTGTGGGTTTATGTTTAAGGGAAAAGCGTATGCTCATTTGTCAAGCTCTCATTAAATATAAATGTTGTTTCTTATTTTTAGCCCTGTTTCCCTTGGGCCCGACCAGATCTTATTAAGAGGTACACAGCTTAGAAACACTCAGTGGGTCTTTGGCATAGTTGTTTATACTGGACACGACACCAAACTCATGCAGGTAAAACATTTCTATGCTGAAAAACAATGCTGATTTTAGAAGTTATTTTTTTCTTTCCATTTTTATAGCGTAGAGAGTGCAAGTGCACGTGTCGCATTTGGGAAGCTCGAATTTGCGACCTGAATTTGGAAAGGCCGCGCCTTTATTTCTGGTTCCTTGGGTAGTTTTCCCTGGCTTTCTGTGATTGTGTCGCATGTTTATTATCTCTTGCCTGAAATATCAGTGGTCTTTGTTCTCCAGATTGAGGGGGACAATCCGTTCTGACTTATTTTATCTTCTGCACTTAGCCGGGACTCACTCTGTCTTCTTCACTTCTCTACTTCTCTTCCTCACCCCACAAATGAGGATTTTACCGTAAATTGTCCTTTCCGTTGAATCGTTGGCAATTTAAAATCACTTATTTTTGAGTTAATGTTCATTGTTCATATACCAAAAAAAGTTAAAATGATTTTGCTCTTTCTCCCTGATAATGATTTTTAAATTATTATTCGTGAATTTGAAGCAGCCTGCCCGCATTTATATTATGTGTTTCGCCAGACGGGTTTTGAAATTCTGTATCAATCGGTGTCCCGGTGTCTCTTCCCTTACATTTTTTTTGGTATCATTTGGCATCTTATTTTGCTAATGGTTGCTGTCTGTGAGAATCGGCTTTTTGGCTTGTCTGCTCTTTTGTTTCACTTCCAAAGCATATATTTGTGTTTCTTAATTCAAAATTAGTTAGTGACCACTGTGCACCAAGTCTTAAGCTAGGCTGCGTGGATCCAGTAGTGAAAGGCCCAGCTCACCCTCCGGAAGGCACGTGCACAAAGGAGCAATGAGGAATTAGCCGGTAGAGCGATACAGTGCGTAGGCGTCCAGGGAAGGGCCAGGCAACCCGGGATTGGGGCTGTTAGTCGACCCGATACTGAAAGCACACTTGGGTGGGGGGGCTTTTGTGTTGGTCCGCTGTTTTAAGTCAGATGATGGAAGAGGAGAGAGTTAACTGTTGATTGGAACAGATGAAGGGACGGAGCCCGTGTCCAACCCAGCTGGGAAATGCAATGGAGACAGGGTGGTGGGAGGTGGGGGGCGGGGAGATGGTGAGCACGAGGACGCTTCAGAGGCTCGTGAGGTTTGAAGGCTGCTGAAGCGGCTCTGCGACAGGCTGTGACCGGTGCATAGGGTGCTTGTCTTGGGGTTTCTTGGGTGGAGAGACCCGAGAGTGAGCCAGGGAAGGAGGAGGCTAAGGGTAGAGCTGCGGGAGGCCGGGAGATAGAGGGCTGAGGTGGCCGGCACTGTGATTGCGAAGACGAGACGAAGGCAGGGCCGGGGCCGAGATGGATACCTCAGCCACCTGCTCAGCTCTGGAGTATGAGGGGCGTGGCGGAGGGGTTCGTGGACTTGTCGAGGGAAGAGGCCGAAGGCGGTGTAGCCAAATGGCACGAAAGTCTTGGGTGAGTGTCTTACCATGGCATTAGAGGCATAAGGCATCAGAAGTACTACCGGATTCAGGTGCCAAGGCGTGAGAGTCCTCACCCGGGTGAGGAAAGCTCCCAAAGGAGGAGCTCAGAGAAGCATTGGTCCTGGGAAGGTACGGCGTGTTGGAATGGCTGCAGAGGGAGTGTGTGCCAGAGGCTGGGGCTCCGTATCATGGCAGCTCAGAGACAGTCGGTGAATGCTGAGGCCCTTCTTGGATGGCTCACGATTATTCCGTGTGTCTGAGATGCGTCTCCTCTGTCCTTCCTGCGGTGTCCTCACCAGTCCAGAGCTGATTAGAACCCTTAAAGTTGGTGGGTTCTGAGCAGCCCGTGTCTGGAAACTTCATCTGGGTGAATGGTTTAGTGCTCGGCCGCCTGGTGAGAGTCCTCTGACTTCCCAGTGCAGTGTCAGCAGCTACGCCTAACATTCGGAGCTCCACTAACCAGGTCGCTTCGGTTTTGGCAGAGGTGACAAAGAGTTAGTTCAAATTTGGGCGGAGCCTCAAGACCTGTTTTTAGATTGTGCATGTTACGATGGCACCACTCTCCCAGATTCCTCGTGTACTGGCGGTTTTTCCAGGGTGACATTGGTAGCATAGCTTTGTAGCTAAGGTGTGAGAGAGAATTAAGATATGCCTAAAAACGATCCCATCACCTTTTTAGTGGGCGACGTGTGCACAAGGTTACCTTGCGAGCACCATAAGCACCTCGTGGGATAAATCCATGCGAGGCTCGTTACGTGTTGACCATTCGAGTACAGAATGATGGAAAGTCCCAGAAACATCTGTGCTCGACTCACTGGGCCTTTAGGACTGAAACAACAACTAAAAATAAGGAGCTTTTAAGAGCTCCTTATAATAGAACACCTGTAGCTGGAAACCATTCCGCCTGTGAAATACGTACTTTGCTGAGGTACCACGTACTTTGTATTTCTGTCTGTTGTGCTGCTGGACCTCCGAGAGGAAGCACGATGCTTTAGGCTTCTGCTACTTTTTTTTGTTCCTGCTTGAAACTCTGCCCACAGTGTCTTCCACTCTCCAAAGTTCCCTCGTTTCAAGTTATCAGTGTAGTTAGTTGCGTGTGGAAGTATTTTCCATATTACAGTTTCTATTGGTTGATTTAATGGGAAAGAAGTATTACCACATTAATGACAGCAAATACTTGGTGCCTTCATGCATTGTTCTAGGCAGTTTGCATGAATTAACTCATTTATTCCTCATAATGGCCCTATGAGAAAGATACTGTTATTGTGCCCATTTTCTGCATGGGGACACTGAGACCGAGTGTGTAAGTAAGTTACCGAAATTATATACTTATTAACTCCATTACTCAGAAGTAGCAGTGTTTTCTAAGAATTTCGTAGAAGATTACAATGCTAGTCAGAATTTAACTTTACAAGCTCATCATTGCAAGTTGAAACGTTCAGAGAACGGAAGCGAGTAGGCAGAGCTTGGGTCTCCACGAAGGTCATGCAGTGAAGTTTTGGGCTCCAGTATGGGACGGAAGATCACTTCTCCTAACCCCGTTAGCTTGCCAGGACTCAGCAACCGGCAACGGTCAGGAGCAGATACACTCATGGGGCCCTAGAAATGATGTTTGTTGTAATTTTTTGCTCACCTTCAGAGAATGTTTGTTAAAAATAAGATCCTGGGGCGCCTGGGTGGCTCAGTTGGTTTAGCGTCCAACTTCGGCTCAGGTCATGATCTCACACTTCGTGGGTTCAAGCCCCAAATCAGGCTCTACGCTGACAGCTCGGAGCCTGGAGCCTGCTTCAGAGTCTGTGTCTCCCCCTCTGCCCCTCCCCGCTTGTGCTCTGACTCTCTCTCTCTTTCAAAAACATTAAAAAAATTTTTTAAATTAAAAAAATGATCATGAGTTTGAAAAGATTGGGATAGACAGTCTTGCAACAGGTCTCTTAGCTCTTTCCGTAAGACCAGAGGTGATATGTTGTCCCCACCATCAACCTGTAGATGGGATTTGATTGTTGGTGGGTGGTCAGCTATCCATTTAGATTCTAAAGGAATTAAAAGAAAAAAAAGTCTGTAAAGGACAGGGGTACCTGGGTGGCTCAGTTGGTTAAGCCTCCAACTTGATTTTGGCTCAGGTCATGATCTCACGGTCTTGAGACTCAGCCCTGTGTCAGGCTCCATGCTAAGTATGGAGCCTGCTTGGAGTTCTTTCTCTCTCTCTCTCTCTCTCTCTCTCTCTCTTTCTCTCTCTTTCTCTCTCTGTCCCTCCCCCACTCATTCTCTGTCTCTCAAAATAAACATTTTAAATTCTTTTTTTAATGTTTAGTTTTGAGAGAGTGAGAGCAAGAGAGCGTGCACAAGTGGGGGAGAGGCAGAGAGAGACACAGAATCTGAAGCAGGCTCCAGGCTCTGAGCTGTCGGCACAGAGCCCGACATGGAGCCCAAACCCACGAACTGCGAGATCATGACCTGAGCTGAAGTCGGATGCTTAGCTGACTAAGCCACCCAGGCGCCCCATAAAATAAACATTACAAAGAAAGTCTGTAAAGGCCAAATAATTCAGAGAACTGATGTAAAAGGGGGAAAAGAGAACATAAAGGGAAACGCCACTGGGCTGTTTAAATACTTAAAGATTTCAAAATTGCCAATAACACGATACCCCCCTCTACGGGAAACCAGGTCATGATGGTAGCACCTGTGGGTTTGGTGACAGTTCCAGCGATGCTGTGGTGCAGTGTTCTTGAGGAGACATGGAGGCAGACCGCTTTCTGTTTTCATCTTGACTGTGTTTTTATGTTGTGACTTGATACATATTCTTATTTTTGGAGACATTTTCATCCTCATTCTTCTAATGATCAGATGAGTAAAAAATAGTGAAGGGTAAGGACTTAAGTATGGCCAGTGAGTGCCCTTCCAGCTTTCAAATCACCCGAGGTTTGCAAATCAGCGTTTCCGCTTGAGAGACCAGGCTCAAGACTCCTGGAGGGGGACCCGCGTGCTGACGCTCCTGTGTTCATCCGCCCCTGTCCAGTTCCTGGCTTCTGATTGAATCCAGGTGCTGCTCACCTCCAGGAACGGAATATTACCGCTGGGTTACTGTATCCGTTTCCTATCACCGCCATGGCAGATGATGTGAACTCAAAAGCTTAAAACAACACAAAGTCGTCCTGTGACAGTTCTCTAGGTCAGAAGTCTGATACGGGTCTCACTCATGTCACGATGCCTGCGGGACAGCATTCCTTTCTAGAACATTCTGGGAGGTTCTAGAGGAGAATCTTTTTCATTGATCTTACCAGCCTTCTAGAGGCTGCCTGAATTTCTTGGTTTATGACCCCTTTTTTCCAAGGTCAAAGGCAGCAGAACTGTATGTCTTGGGCCATTCTTGTGTCTCCCTCTGACAGTAGCCAGGAAAAGATCTCTTCATTTTCTGTTTCTAAGGCCCACGTGATTAAACTGGACCCACTTGGCTAATCCAAGATGATCCCTGCAAATCATATCCTTAATTTAAGTATATGCAAAGCCCCTTTTATCATACAAAACCACACATTTCCAGGGTCAAGGTATTAGGGCGTGGACACCATTAGGGAACCATTCATTACTTTGCCCGCTGCAGTTACAATCAGAATGTTTAGTAAGATGACTTCAGGCGCATAACTGTCTAGTGTAAACAGTCCTACTGACTTTCCCCGTGCTAAGAGGATGTAGTCCCAAATTTTCCACCTGATATGCAGGGGTCCTGGAATCTGGCTTTAATGAATCTTTCTAAACTCCTTTGCCAACACCGGCGTCTGTTGGAGCCGGGATGGTTTCCCCACTGGCAGTCAGAAAGCAGGCGGTTACGTGTTGGGTGATGGTTAGGCGGTCTTCCACTTTTGTGTTGCTTTCCTGTCTCCATTTTGTTGATAATTTAAGACACCACTCAGATTTCTTGTGACCACTAGAGTTTTCCTGATGGACCTGTTGGTTTCTTCTTCAGTTTTCCAAGTGAGCCCTTTGTCCGTTCATGGTGACACCTATTCATGTCAACACTTCTTTTTCATTTTTGATGTCTTTGTGTTTGTGTGTGTCTCTTTGGCCTCAGTGTCAGGGTGGGGGGGGGAATAGATACTTCAAAAACAGTTCTTTGTATTTTAATTATAGAGCTATATTACCTTAAAGATTCACTCTAGAGTCTTACGGTATAGAATTTTTAATTTTCCCTCGAATTCATATCACTCTGATTTAAACTGAATTTAAATCATTTAGAACTTGTTTTCTAAGGTTGTAAAATGGCCAAATTTATACTAAAATGTAATCCTAAGTACGGATTGAATCATGAAGAGTCGAAATGTGTTCTTTATTTCAAACTGGTCGTTGATTCAGGAGTGTGATACCCTTTTTAATTTCATTGGTTAGTGGAAAAAATACAGTATTTTCCTTTTTATTTGTTGAATTCGGTTAACCTCCCTCCTTTTCTCCCCACTCCTTGACCCCAAGCCTGTTCGGTGACTCTCACTGATTCTCAATGCTGTTGTACAGAATTCCACAAAAGCACCTCTCAAAAGATCGAATGTGGAGAAAGTGACCAACGTGCAGATCCTGGTGTTGTTCGGCATCCTCTTGGTCATGGCCTTGGTGAGCAGTGTGGGGGCCCACTACTGGAACGGGTCTCGAGGTGGAAAGAACTGGTACATCCAGAAGATGGGTAAGTGTCGGGGTGGAGTGCTCATTGAAGTGGGATTAGGCCAGTTTTGGAAAATCCCTTCAAGTGCGGGTTATGTGGGTGGCCGTGCCATCCTCCGTTCTTTTGGCTCCTCTCCGTAAGGCCAGTCTTCTTGGAAGATGAGGAGTCGTGGGATGGAATAGAGATGGACACATTCGGGAATTGTTTTATATTCAGACGATTATATTTTTAACTATCTCTTGACTTTCTTAGTGATTGCCCTTAGGAATTACAATAAATACCTTAGCTTATCAAGATCTGCTTCAGATTAATACTCACTTAATTCCAGTAAAATATAGAAATTTTACTCCAGCATAGATTCATTTCTTCCCGTGTTGTGCTATTATCATCTAGATTATGTCAACATTACCAACCCAATAATCTGTTGTTACAGTTGTTGCTTTATATAATCTAATGTCTATTAAGCAAAAAGAAAAAAAATACGTAGAATTATTTTACATTAACCTACTTACTATTTCTCGTACTCTTTATTTCTGCCTGTAGATTTGAGTTACCAGCTTGTGTTATTTTTTTTCTTCATGTAGCTCCATCTTCTTATTCCTTTGTGCTGTCATATGTAACATCTGTATAGAAGTCCAACAATGCAATTTTATAATCGTTTTTGCCATGTTGTTTTAAATCCAAAAGAAAGGATAAAAAGAAGTACCTGTGTAATTACCTTTACTGATAGCCTTTGTTCATATGGATTTAATTTCTGACTTCCTTTCATCCTGGAGAATTTCTATTGGTATTTCTTGTAAGGCAGATGGGATAGCAACAAATGCTCTATTTTTATCTTGGAGTGTATTAGTTTCTCCTTTGTTCTCGAAATGTAGTTTTGCTGATACCGGATTCTTGTAGAATTCTTGGTTGACGTTCTCTCCCTTTCAGTACTTGGCCTTTGCCATTCCGCTGCCTTCTGGCCTCTGTCGTACTGATGAGAGGTCAGCCGTTAATCTAAGTTTTCCCCTTGTATGGGAGTCATTTTCCTGTTGCTGCTTTCAAAATTGTCCTGGGTTTTCAATAATTTTGAGTTTCTTTTATTTGGAGTTTATTGAGCTTTTTGGATGTGTACATTAATATTTTTCATCAAGTTTGGGAATTTTCAAGTGGCTATTCCGATATTGTTCCTGCTACATCTTCGCTTCTCTTTCAGGTTAATTACATTATGTACATGTTGGTCCACGTGATGTGACTTTAGGCTCTGTCAATTTTTCTTTTGTCATCTTTCTGTTTTTCAAGTTGGGTAATCTCTATTGATCTGTATTCAAGTTTGTCTGTTACTCTCTTCTGCTGCCTCACATCTACTGCTCAGCTTCGTGGTGACTGTGTTCATTTCAGTGATCCTACTTTTCAATTTCAGAATTTCCATTTGGTTCTTTTATCTCTTTATCAGTGTTCTCTGATCAGTCATTGTCATCATACTTTCTTTTAAATCTTTAAACACTTTCTTTTAGTTCCTTTTATAATAGCTTCTTTGAAGTTTTTGGGTCTCCCTCAGAGGCCTTCTTTTTTTCTCGTTTCTTTGTATGTTTGATATTTTTTGTTGTTGAACACTGGGCACTTTAAATAATATGTTTCAGCAACTCAGAATGGTTTCCTCTTCCTCCTGGGGCTCGTTGCTGTTTTTTGTTTATCTGTTGAGTGATTTCCCTAGAAAAATTCTGTAAAGTGTTTTCTTCTGCAGTGTATAGTCTCTGCTGTTAATGCTCAGTTTTGGTTTCATTAAAAAAATTTTTTTTTAAATATTTGTTTTTGAGAGAGAGAGAGAGATATACACACACACACACAGAGCGTGAGTGGAGGAGAGTCAGAGTGAGCCAGATACAGAATCTGAAGCAGGCTTGACACAGGCTTGAACTCATAAACAGTGAGATCATGACCTGAGTCAAAGTCGGCTGCTTAACCTACTGAGCCACTCAGGCACCCTCCCCCCCACCATGTTTTTACTTTTTAATACTTTTAAAATGTATGGCTTAATTGTCAACGTTTACCCCTTACCTAACTTTAGAGTGTTTTCATCACCGCAGGAAAAAATCCCTGTGCTCATTAGCAATCACTCTTTTTGTTTTTATTTTTAAGCCTGGATTCCTGAGGTCAGCATAGCTTTGAGGTCGTGTAGGGAGTGGTCAGAGGTTGTGCTTAAACACCTTGAGATGGTAAGGTTGTGCCAAAAGTCCTTTGTTGTTGGGTCTATGTGTGGCTGTGGAATACCTTCAGTGTTTGGGGAATTGAAAGTCTGACCGTACTGAGTCAGGGAATAGTAGTAGTTCACAAGTCTCTCCTGAGCAAGTGCAGCCCTGTGCCTGGACATGAATTTCTGGACCATCAGGGTTTAATGTGATCTTTCCAAGGTTCCTTGGGTCGTTTATGTCCACAGATATCCCTGTTTGGTTTCTGGCTAGTCTTGTGTTTTCTTTGCCCCTACTAGTACCGTGAAATATACGTCTTCCCTGATTATTAGCCAGTGGGACCTCTATTATTTCTGGCATTGCCTTCGGCATGGCTTTCTTCATGCTGTGTTCCAAACAATGACACCTTCCTCAGGCTATTCCTGTCCTGACAACCTGCCTTCTTCTGGAGTGGCAGCCTGTCTCACCCTGGGACAGAATTTCTGCAATGTGGAGCTGGGGTTGGGAGCCCCCATCTCCCCGCCCTGAACAGAATTTAAGCATCCCGGCTCAAGGGGAGAGGAGAAGGAAATAGCCTCGGACTTAAATGCCAGAAGTTTCCACTTAGAGGAAGTAGATGTTTTTGAATACGTGCTTTTGAATTTTTTTGTATGCACTGTGGTCAATTTCCAAGCACTTCAAATACTTGTTTTTGATAATTTTGTCCAGTTCTGTTGCTTCCTATTTTGAGAGATGGGCCAGTCTTCTTACACAGCAATTCCAGAAGATAAATCAATTTAATGACAAAATATTTTGAGAACTGACTTTGAATTTTCAAACTTTGAAGTCTTTTCTTGAAGTTTTTGTTATTCCTATCTTTAAATATATTTTGGTTAAACTGTCAAAACAGTTTTTCTTTTTCTAATTATCTCATGCAGAAAAATCAAACACTTTTAACTGCTCAGGAGAACTGTTGTTGCCTCTTTTACACGTATGGCCAGGACTCAAGTTGTAGGTTGGATCAAAACCTTTGGTTTCGGGTCTTAAAGTTTGGATTTGGACTGTATTTTATGTCTAGCTTCAAATATGAAGACTGAGACTTCCTGTGTATATATAGTTTCCAAACGTCATGACCCGAGTAAACAGCATTGGCCACTATCTGGGTATACGGGATTGGTGGAACCTGGCATTTAAATTGCCTAATGTTGGGGCGCCTGGGGGGCTCAGTCAGTTAAGTGTCCAACTTCGGCTCAGGTCATGATCTCGCGGTTCGTGAGTTCAAGCCTCACACAGGGCTCTGTGCTGACAGGTTGGAGCCTGGAGCCTGCTTTGGAATCTGTGTCTCCCTCTCTGTCTGCCCCTCCCCCTCTCTCAAAAATCAACAAACATTAAAATAAATAGCCTAATGTCAAACTCCAGTACTCGCTGCATGATGTATGGTCTTTTGGCTCCTCCTATAATGCTCTCTGCTTGGTTTTCCTAGGGAAAAGTTGGATTAGCTCTGGCAAAAGCCATCAGACTTCACGTTTGTATTTTCAGTCTTGGAGCTTTGCCTTCAATTTCTATCCGATTCTGTCCTCTCTCGCCTCCACTTGGTTGTTTTCGTTTGGCTGAATGAACCGGTTCGCATAGAGCCTGCCCTGAACGGACTCTGCTTATTGACACGATCCGTGATGATCCGAAGCAATCTTTGGCCTGTGTCGAAACCTGGAATTTAAAACTTCTTAATACATAATCCTCATTGGCAGGTATTTGTTCCTAAGCAGATTCAATCTTAGGGACATTTGGTACTTAGAGTTGCTATTTAGCACCCACGTAGTTCAAAAGAACGAGATAGCAAGGTAACTTGTTGGAAGGAAAGGAAGCGATTGGCAGGAAGGATAGAAGCCGTGGCAGGCAAGCAGAAGCGGAAGGGGTGGTGTGACGCCAACGGCTGCTGACTGGCTCGTGCCTCGTCCCTGTCCCCTTCCACCTACCATCACGGCTGCCCTCTAGAACTAACTCTAAAGCTGGGTCGAACCACCACCCTTTGACTAATTTCCTGGGGGGAAAAACTCAGCTGGGGTTTTAAGTTCTCTCCAATCCTAGCCTTTTGCTCTCTTGAAATCCCAGTTCCCCTCAAGAGGCGTTTTTCCATCCAAACCTTCAGCCTGCTGCGGCCCCCCTCACCTCTTGCCAAGTTAAGATCACGCCACTTTCTCCTTCGTCCAGAGCATCAGGGTCGGCAGGAAGAGAACTCTTCTGTTCTAGTACAACCTCGGACCTCTTCGCCCTCTCCTCGTCCCCTTTCCTGCCTTGTTCCATCCTTAGGGGTTCGCGTCTGTTAAGGTTTTCTTCTCTCATCTTCAGTCGACAGGCTCAAGTCTTCTTGTCTTTCGCTCTTTGCCTGCCACCGTTGACACTTTTTTTTGGTATCTTACAAACGCTTCAGAGTGTCCCAGATAGACTCTCTCCTTATTAGTGAGGTCGCAGATACTCCTACAGCCGCTTGAAGTGCCTTCTTCTTTTCCACATCCTTTTTAGTTAGCCGTCTCTCTCTTGCGGCCGAATCTCGACGAAAGCATCTGTTCTTTTGGATGGCCTTCAGCGACTCTGCCTTCCCTGTCCTGGTTTCACCAATGCTGTGCGAATTCCTCCTCCAGGCGATGCATCCCGCTGCCTAGAGAGTGAGGGGGCGGGGGGCCCTCCCCACGGCCTCCTGTTACAAGTCCGCCCTCTGGTCGAAGGGACTCTATGAATAGTCTCGGTATGCCCAGTTCCGGCCACGCGGTAGGCGCTCAAACCCTGTTTTAACTCGAAGCTCTGAATTTCTACATAAACCATGAACTTCTTGTAGAAAACTTCCACAAGAACGAAGGGAGACTGAATGGCGGTGAACTCAGGCTGCCCAGATAACTCTGGATTTCTTCCACAGACGCGACCTCGGACAATTTCGGATACAACTTGTTGACTTTCATCATCCTGTACAACAATCTTATTCCCATCAGCCTGTTGGTGACTCTCGAGGTCGTGAAATACACTCAAGCGCTGTTTATAAACTGGGTGAGTATCACCGCAGGGCTTCGGGGCCGAGGCGGCGGAGCGATGCCGGCCACTGTTGGCTCCCGGTCTCTCAGAGCCTCAGTCCTGCCGTGGAGCTCCCAGAGAAGGAAGGAGAGGGTTGATTTATGATTGGGTCTGGGACTTCGACGGGCCAGAGAACCGGCAGGGCGTCTCCGGCAAGGTGACCCCCGAGCCGGTGCTGGCAATGGCTGGCTCCCGGACACCTCAGCCTCCCAGTCTAGGAAGTTGTGAGGATTAAGCGAGATAGTGGAGGCAGAGCGGTTAGCAGGTGCATGTCTTCTGGTGAGTGGGGATGAAGTGGCTGCAAGTGCGTTCCTGCTTCTGCAGTCTAATTAGCGCCGAGGGAAAGGTCTCGTAGGTGCGTCTGGGAGAGTGTACATTGTATATAAAATTCACTGTGACCGTAAACCTGGATTCTGTGGCAAGAGCGGAGGTGGAATTTTTAAGGA
This sequence comes from Paguma larvata, assembly GCA_030068075.1. Taxonomy (NCBI): domain Eukaryota; kingdom Metazoa; phylum Chordata; class Mammalia; order Carnivora; family Viverridae; genus Paguma; species Paguma larvata. The sequence continues at coordinate 73,695,611 of CM057839.1, read as the reverse complement.
ACTACCATGGCCATTAAGCACCGAACTTCAGCAGCCAGTACTTGTAGGCTGGGTGCCTTCATGCGCATTTTTACTTGAACCTCCCAACAATCCTGTGAACGGGGTATGGGCCGAGCTCAGAAATACGGGTCCGACTGGGTCATGCAGTGATCCTCTTGCAACCAAGTCTTCTGTGCACGCATTGCGTATTTTCTTCTGTCACAGCGTTCTCTACACTAATGGCCGTCGTACTCCCCCCGCCCCGAATTAAAAACGAGTATTTATATTACCTGTCTGCTGTAGCCTCTTTCCTGTGTTAATCTAAATGAAGGATTAGTGGTATTTATTTTCTGAAGCCTCCTCCCCACCCTCTCCTGTCTCTCAGGACACGGATATGTATTACCTAGGAAACGACACTCCTGCGATGGCCAGGACCTCAAACCTTAATGAAGAGCTGGGGCAGGTGAGAGCTTTTTTGGGAACTTGGGTGGCGGTGACACCAGCATCTGGGGAGACCAGCGTTAGAACCATGAGACTTTTTGGAAAAATACTTCTCTGTGAATGTGGTTTTGATGTCTGGAGAGCTATATATATATAGCATTTGAAAGGACAGTGTTATTAAATAGAAGTGTTAGTTGGTTTTGACCTGCTTTTTTGAGGCATCAGAGGATTTTATTACCTAGAAGGGACCCGCAAAAAAGTTAACCCAAAAAATGAAGTGTACCCTTATTTTGGGTATTAAAATGGTTTACCAGCAGGAAATGATAGGGAAAACCATGGCTCAGGTACGCAGGTATTAGGTAACCTTACGAATCGTGAGGGAACTAATTTGAAGGACCTAAGTCTGTTAAATTTCTCACATGTTTTAGATTTCATTTCTGGAATATTCCAGGGAATGAGTTTCTTTTCTGCTCTCACCCTTGAAACCCCTGTGGCCTTTAATGAGTCGTGTTTTGCGTTTTATCTTCATCTTATCTCGCAATTACCGCAAGGAACGCCCTCTTTTGAAGGCGTTGCAGTTAAAGATTGTAACTTCATTTAACATACCTTACTTAAGCCTTCAAACAGCCCTGTGAGGTGGGTGCTATGTATGTCAGACTAAATTTGCCTCCTCCTTGAACCCTTCTTCAGCTTTTCAGGTAAAGTGAATCTCTCTTCTGTGTCTCCACGACAGTCTCCCCCAGTATGAATATGGTAACATGAGAGACATGATAGTGAGGTGGCATCTCTTTCTGTGCTGAGCCTTTCAGGTCTGTTTGAGGGTGTGGACGTGCCTGGTACGAAGTCTTTGGCCACCTTGGTCATAGTTGAACCAGTGCTCAGTACCACTGTCTCGGGACTCATTAAACTGGATCCCAGTAATTGGAGGATTAAAAGTATTCAAGTCGTACCCAAGATCATAACTGATCCTCATTGGGAATATGGGAATTGTTTGAGAAGATGGCAAAAGTTTGCTTGAGGAAGTAGTTTTGACCTGAAACTTAAGGATAAGTTAAAATTCAGTGGGCAGAATGAGAGCAAATCTTGATAATTTCTTACTAGAAAATTTTCATTTTTAACGTTGTGATATAATATTTTAATTTTTTAAAAAGGGGAGGCAGAAGGAAACTCTGCTTGGTCGAAGGCTTATTCTACTGAATTTTCTATCCCCCTAGACTTATCACTCTTGGTTTTGGCTCAGGTTATGAGTTCGAGGCCCGCGTCGGGATTCCCTTTCTCCCTCTCTCTCCGTCCCTCCCCCACTCATACTGTCTGTCTCTTTGAAAATAAATAAGTAAACTTCAACTATAAATAAGTTTTTTAAAGTATTAATTACCCATCCTTTACTAATTTTAATTTCTATGTAATATTTGGCTTCTAGAAAAAGTACAGAAAAAATATTCACCTATTAATCCCTCTTCCATAAAACGGTAAAGCATGGCTTCCCTTTGTGATTCCCGGAGTACGTCCAGCAGCAGTCACGGCCCCTCTTCAGAAAACCACGGAGAGAATGGAATTGTTACAGGAGACAATCCTGTTAATTGTCCTCCCTTCACCCATCCATGGCATAATTTTCCAGATGTTCTGTATCTTCTGGCCAAACTCCTTGTTTCATAGATGTGGACATCGGGACCAAGAAGGAAGAGGTGACTTTGCCAGAGTCCACATAACCAGTTCGTATCCAGAGCCTGAACTGGGCAGCCATCCTGCTGTGATCTCGAGCCCTCTTCCCCCTTCCCCATCACCTGATCCGCTGGAGGGAACATAACTCAGCACATGCGCATTGGGAGTTCATCTCTTTTACATCGAGTTAATCCCGACCTCTAGAAATTTCTCCTTTCACCTTTGTGTATTGAGAGCTTTGTGTATCAAATCCGTAAAGCTTTGTGTCAGAAAGTTATATAATCTGCAGCAGGTGTATGCTGCCTTCCTGTCATCTTGACTGTTACCATGGTGCAGGAGCTGCAAGTCTGTTCTGTATCGTTTCAGGATCTGCTTGCTTAATCCAGTTAGGAGTGGAGCAAGAAAAAGTATTTTGAGGGGTGCCCAAGCCTGAGCTTGTTGCCTTGATGTATCGAACGCTTAGACCAGGGTGCCGTGTGAGATCGTGGGTCTCTCCTGGAGAGTGATATGTCGGCTTGGGGCGGGACTGACTGCTTCGGCTTAGAGACGGACGCGACGCCAGGGCTGTTAGCAAGGCCTCCTTGGCACAGTGCCACACGACGAGATTCTAGGCTTGGCTAGTGGAAAAGGTTTTCACGTGGTCTATGCATTAAATATGTTTATGTATTTAATATATAATTATAAAACGTATTTGGCTTAAGGAAATTTACCTTTTAAAATTAATAGATTTCTTCCATTCTTTGCCTTAGGTAAAATACCTATTTTCTGATAAAACTGGAACCCTTACGTGCAATATCATGAACTTCAAGAAATGCAGCATTGCTGGGGTCACCTATGGGTGAGTTCGCGTGTCACTCACCGTAAATCTGATTTTCCTCTTCCCACAAAATAAGTTTATTTTCATTTGCTTAGTCCAATACCTTTTCGGTACTTGGAAAGGAGATTTGTAAGGGATTTAGAAATGCAATAACTACCGAATGTGTTGAGAATTTAATGGGTCCCCGCTTTGAACAGTTAACAGTTTATTTCTGCAAATATTTACCTGGTCAGAAATCCCTGGATTTAATGTTATAAATTTAATTGTAAAACTTTAATTCTATCAAATTAATGTATATAAGTTTATCTTTATAACCTAATAATTATAAATGTCTTCCTCCTATTTTTGAATTGAATGCCTGTCTTTTTTGATTGATGTGTAACCAATCTCTAACGTCACTAGTCTCAGATGTATGGCATAATTTTTCAGTGTTGGTATATTTTGCAAAACGGTCACCACAGTACGTTGGGCTGACCTCTGTCAGCACACATAGTTAAGTTTATTTTTCCTTGCGCTGCCGCTTTCAAGGTCTGTTCTTTTAGCAGCTTTCACATACGCAGTATAGTATCACCAGCTACGGTTACAGTGCTGTATGTTAAATCCCCGTGAGTTATTTTATAAGAGGATGTTTCTCTTTTGCGCCTTTCACTCATTTTGACCACCCCCCACCTCTGACCTGTTCTTTATATCTATGAGCTTGTTTATTTACTTATTTAGATTTCACATATAAGTAAGATCTTACGAGACTTGTCTTTCTCTGGCTGGCTGGCTTCACTGAGCAATAAATACCCTCAAGGTCCATCCACGTTGTCACAAATAGCAAGCTTTCCTGTCTTAGGGCTGAGTAATGTTCCATTGCGCATGTGTACCGTAGTTGCTTTATCTTTTCATCCGTTCATAGACCGTGAGGATGTCCTGACTCCATCTCAACTATGGTAAATAAAGCTCCAGTGAACACGGGGTATAGATACCGCTTGAGCTTGTGTTTTCATCTTCTTCCGATAAATACCCGGAATTGGAATTGCTGGGTCACGGGGTAGTTTTAGTTGTAATTTTTTGAGGCACCCTCAGAGGGTTTTCCATAGCAGTTGCACCAATTTCTCTCCCACCCGAGGCACCCGCGAGTTTCCTTTCCTCCACATCTTTGCCGACACTTATTTCTTCTCACCGTTCTAAGAGGCAGGTGATAGCTCATTGTGGTTTTGATTTTCACTGACCTGATGATTAGTGATGTTTAGCACGTCTTCATGTACCTGCTGGCCATCTGTTTGTCATCTTGAGAAAAATGTCTATTCAGCTTTTCTGCCTATTTTTTAAAAAAATGTTTATTCCTGCCCATTTAAAAAAAATGTTTATTTTTGAGAGCAAGCGAGCATGAGTGGAGGAGGGGAAGAGAGAGAGGGAGAGATAGAGGATTCAAAGTGGGCTCTGCGTTGACAGAGAACCCGATATGGGGCTTGAGATCACGACCTGAGCTGAAGTCAGATGCTTAACCCACTGAGGCACCCAGACCTCCCTCCTTCTGTCCATTTTTAATCAGGTCATTTTTTTTTTCTATTGAGTTGCATGAGTTCTTGATATATTATAGATATTAACTTCCTGCCAGGTATATGATGTGCAAATATTTTCTTCCATTAAGTAGGTTGCCTTTTCATTTTCTTGATGGTTTCCTTTGCCGGGCAGAAACCTTGTAGCTTGATGTAGTCCCTTTTTGTTTATTTTTCCTTTTTGTTGCCTTTGCTTTTGGTGTCAGATCCAAAAAAACCGTCACCAAGATCAATGTCCAGGAGCTTACACACCCGTATTTACTTCTAGGAGTTTTATGGTTTCAGGTCTAACATTCAAGTCTGCGGTCCGTTCTGAGTGAACTTTCGTGTACGGTGGAAGATAGTGGTCCAGTTTGATTCTTTTGCATTTAGCTGTCCAGTTTATTCAAGAGATTTCATGAAGAGATTTATCCATTTATTGATTGTCCTTTCTCTGTTACGTATTCTTGGCTCTTTTGTCAGAAATTAATTGACCCTATTGTGCGGGTTTATTTCTGGGCTCTCCTTTCTGTTCCATTGATCCGTGTGTCTGGTTTTATGCCAGTGCTATCCTGTATCGGTTACTATAGCTTTGTAATATCGTCTGAAATCAGACCGCGATGTCCCTAGCTTTGTTCTTGTTTTTCACGATTGCTTTGGCAATTTGGGTCTGTTGTAGTTCCATACAAATTAGAATTGTCTGGTGTTTCTGTGAAAAATGCTCTTGGAATTTAAATGGGAATTACATGGACTCTGGAGATCGCTTTGGTTCATATGGACATGTTGACAGCATGAATTCTTCTAATCTATAGACATGGAATATTTTAATATTTATTTGAGTCTTTATATTCTTTCATGTCTTACAGTTTTCAGTGTCCCAGGTTTTTCATCTCCTTAGTTGAGATTTTTAAATTTCTCTTCTGATTGTTCATGATTGGTCTGTAGAAATACAACCGACCTTTATGTATTGATTTTTGTATCCTGCAACTCGACTAAATTCATTTGTTTTAAAAGTTACTTGGTGGATTTTTAAGGGGTTTCTACATATAGTAGTATGTCATCTGCAAATAGTGACAATTTTACTTCTTTCTGAATTGGGTACCTTTTATTTTTCTTGCCTGACGGCTGTGGCTTACAACATCCGGTGCTGTGTTGAATAAAAGTGGCAAGAGTGGACATCTTTGTTTTGTTCCTGATAGCAGAAGAAAAGCTCCCAGCTTTTCACTCTCAAGTATGGTGTTAGCTGTGGGCTTGTCACATGTGACCTTTGTTATCTTGAGGTATATTTCCTCTGTATCTACTTTGTTGAGAATGTCCTCAATGGATTTTGAATTTTGTCTAATACTTTTTCTGCATCTAGTGAGATGATCCTATGATGTTTATCTTTCATTTTGTTAATGTGGCGTGTCACATGGATGGAATATAGATCTTGAACCATCCTGTTATCCCTGGAATAAATCCCGGTTGATCATGGTGCATGATTTTTGTTTTAATTTATTATTGAATTCAGTTTCCTAATACTTTGTAGGATTTTTGCATCTAGGTTCATCAGGGGTATTGGCCTCTAATTTTCTTTTCCTGTGGTGCCCTTACCTGGCTTTGGTATCAGGGTAATGCTGACCTTGTAAAATTAGTTTGGAAGGTTTTCTCCTTTTCAGTCTTTAGGAAGAGTTTGGTAAGTATTGGTATTCTTCTTTGAATGTTGAGGAGAAGTCCCCAGTGAAGCTGTCCGGAAGTGACTTTTGATGGTTAGGAGGTTATTGATTACTGACTTAATCTTCCTACTAGTAATGAACGTAAGGGTTTCTGTTTCATCATAGTTCAGTCCTGGTATGTTGAATGTTTCTAGGTATTTACCCATTTATGTATATCTTATATATTGTCCAGTTTCTTGGCATATAATTATTGATAGTAGTCTCTTAATATGAACCTTCATATTTCTATTGTATCCGTTCTTTCATTTCTGATTTTGTGTCCTGTTTTTTTTTTTTCCTGCTGAGTCTAGCTAAAGGTTTGTCGATTTTGTCTATCTTCTCAAGAACCAGCTTGTAGTTTCATTGACTTTTCTTTTTTTCTCTATTTCATTTACTTCCACTCTAATCTTTGCTACTTTCTTCCTTGTACTAAGGAAGCTAGTTATACTAAGGAAGTTGTGTTCCATTTGTTCTTTTTCTGAAAGTTTTTTGAGGTGTAAAATTAGGTCATTTGAGATTTTTCTTGATTTTTGACGTAGGCGTTTATCGCTATGAACTTCCTTCTTAGAACCGCTTCTAGTATCTCCCACAAGTTTTGCTATGTTGTATTTCCATTTTCTTTTGTCTCAACATGTTTTTTTGATTTCTGTTTTGATTTCTACTTTGACCCCATTGGTTGTTGAGTAGCATATTGTTTAATGTCCACGTATTTTTGAATTTTCAGTTTCATTCTGGGAATTGATTTCTAGTCATACCGTTATAGTTGACAATGATGCTTGATAGGACTTCAGTTTTCTTAAATTCATGACGATTTGTTCCATGCCTAATAAATGATCTGTCCTGGAGAATGTTTTGTGTGAGTGCCTCTTTTGATCACAGTTTTGTGAACACTCCGTTTCCCTCTTTCTGGTAGTCATTTTCCAGAACTGACAAGAGACGCGTCGTCAGATGATTTTTGGTAAGTAGATTCCTAGCACTTCTTGATGTTTTAGTGGGAAGGGTTTTGGAACAATTCAATGTTGGCATTTTCACCTAAATATTTTGTTAATAAAATTTTCATACTTCGTTTTCCAAGAGAGAACCAAATTAAAATTAAATAAGAATCTGGTTTTAAAAGTAATAGTGAAACCACAAGCATTGAACAAAAATTGGCCTGTCCTTAGTTTAATACTTTCTGCTTACTTCCTACATCCTAGGATGACAGAACACTGTCTTCAAAGTTGTACCCTACATATTGTAGCATGTGTTAGAATTTTATTGACATAAGGATTGAAGTAATATTTTGTTTATGTATATACTTTTGTATATCCATTCATCTGTTGATGAATTTGGTTTTTTTTCTACTTTTTCTAGTGTATATAGTACTGCTATGAAGATTGGTATATAAGTATCTAGTCTCTGCTTTTAATTATTATGGGTATACCTGAAAGTGGGGTTGGTGGGTTGTGAGGTAATTTTATGTTTAGTTTTTTGAGGAACTGCCGAACCGTTTTTCACAGCAGCTCCACCATTTGTATTTCTGCCAATAACACACATTTCCCCCATATCCTCATAACACTTGCTATTTTCTGTGGTTTTTTTTTTTTTTTTAATATATATAACAGTCTTATCAGTGGGTGTGAAGTAGTATCTCATCGTGGTTTTGATTGGCATTTCCCTTAGGACTAGTGATGGCATGTGCTCCCATGTTTTAAAATTTCTCTACTAACACAGTTGATTGGTAGGGCCATGTGTGTAGAGGAGACTGTGTAGCTGATGACTGACAGGCTTCCCTGTGGAATGGCCAGCCAGGACCTGCTGTTTCCTTTGAGGATCCTGGATGTCAGCATCTGTCTTCCATGTCTGATCAGTCATCTTCTCATGAGAAGAGCTCTCCAGGTTGTAAATCTGGCCGTAGCTGTGAAAGGAGCTGAGGGGATGCAGAGGGTTGGCGATCATGAAGGGCGCACTTAAGACTCCTGTCTTGGGAGAATTCCTTCCCTACCCCCTTGTATGCCCAGTGCTGCCAGGTCCAAGGGTACCCTGGTGAACTTATCTAAACTCTACAAACCTTCCATGGCTTTCTGGGTCCCAAAAGGTTCAGTTACTTGGCTGTGTGGGAGGAGGGAGGGTTCCTGGAGGCAGGCTCTTCCTCAGATGGATCTGGACCTTTCCTGCTGCCCACTGTCCCTCTATCAGACAGGTACCTCAGGCTACCCTTTCCTCAGCTTTCCCAAGATTCTGCTAGGGGCATCAGCTTGTGTTCTAGGTGCTTCACTGTGCAGACTCGGGGTTTCTGCTCTCCTAAACTCTGACATCCAGAGTTCAGGCTGACCTCGTCTCGGCTGTGGGCACTTCTTCCACTGTCCTTGTTTCGAAAAAGGGATTTGAGGAGAAAGTGGGGCTACAGGAATATATTTAGCTCTTCACACTTTGTTCAGTCCGATAGCACACCGCCATGGCATCAGGTTTTATCGAGTTTCTTTTCTCACAATACTTGCCTCCTTCTCCCTTCTACACAGGAATTCTGACCATAAATGATTGCATGGATACAAGAATTCTTATTTTTACCTGCTTTGAGCAGATTCTCAGAAGTTTTCCTTGGTAGACAATAAACAGAGAACAGCTAAAATGACAAAGTGTTGACCCCTGCCTCTGTTTCTTCTCCTTGTAACTATGTTGTTGTTTATAATTAATATAGAAGATATTCTGCTTATAGTAAGGCTAAAGATTTTCTACCTCGAGGTCTGAAATAATATATAATATACATTATTCCCAATCTTCGAAAGTTTTATGTGAATCTATAGGTTTTTTTTAGGTGTGGTTCTTCTGCAGACAGATGCCGAGTAGGTTTGGGGAGATTTTAAAGGAGTTTTCGAACTGCATAAGTACTCTCTGTTCTCTCTCACAGCCGGATCCCTCCTCCCCCAAGTGACTCCTGTGACTTTGACGATCCCAGGGTCTTGAAGAACATCGAAGATCATCATGTAAGGCCACTGTGTTGCTTCTAGGACATTATGTAGCTTCCGGTGCACTTTTATTGATGTGTGTGTGTGCTGCCTTGCAATTTACAATTGTGGACCTTGGGGAAGAGGGGCAGTTTTACTTTTCCGGTGTTAGTGGTCAGGGGAAGCGATGGTAAGTAAATGCTCTGTAGCTAACACGCTGCGTGGTAATGAAAGCTGAGTAAAATTGGTGGAACTCTAAAGTCTCACATCAAGACAAAGATGAGCCTCACTATGGAATCCTCCAACATTTCAGGTTTCTTCTGCTTTGTAAGTTTTCTGCAGTGCTGTTTCTTCACGGTTGTGCATCTGAGAGGTCATGCATTTTGAAGAACAATTGCTTTGTGCTTGGACCAGGATAATTTTTTAGGGGAGAAAAGTAGGGCAGAATAGCATGTTGCATTTATAGCATCCTACCGTGTGCCAGACATTTGACGCGGATTTTCTGTAGCGCCGGAGTCACCCCAGAGAAGGGATAGGAAGCTCTGTGGAGATATTGACTTGGCCAAGAGTTTCCAGCAAACAAATGTAGACATGAGATTCAGGACCTACGTCTATTTGATCCTTAAGTATGCTATCACGTTATGTCTACTCTTCTAAGAAACCGGGATTAACTACAGGGTCGCCTGAATTTGTTTGAACGGCTACTTTGAAAAATACCAACGTAGAAACGTCTTTAATGATCAAAGCATTTCGTAACCAGTTTATTCCGTGTAAATTAGATCCAGTATTGGTTTTTTTTTGTTTTTTTTTTTTTTTTCCTGAAAAAATTTAAAGTCAGGTAAACTGGAGCAAAATCAAAACTTCATCATTCCAAAATTTTGTTAAGATACAGATCTACTTAAAACTTTCTCTGAATTCTCAGGAAACTTCCTGTTCTCCACTACACTCGCCCATTTGTTAATGCTAAAGCCTTCCCAGGCATGATTCTCAAATGTGAGCGTGTGAGGCACCCACGTCCACCGACGGGGATGCGAACTTTGGGCCTCAGTCCCCGGCGGTGCTGATGACGTGGTCCCAGCCCACACAGCGGATGCTGCGGAAGTCTGTGGCCTGTGTCCTAGTCACAGGCATTGATGTATCCTGTGTTTTGAATTTTAGTATTAGCGGTAGGTCCAGCTACTAGGTTAGAGGTTCTCCTTGCAGAAGAGTAGCATCTCAGAAGAAGCTTCCGTGGAGGGTGGCATCTTTCATCACGGATGTTGTGAGGACTCGCTTTCTGAAAGAGGACTCCAGCATTCCCAAATAGTATGTAGAGGGCATTTCGGTGACTAAATGCATCCGTTCAGGTTGGGGGGGTGGTGGTGAATGGGAAAGAAAGAAGGTGGAAGGGTGACCTAGAGGCTTAGGAAACTGCTCTTAGTCTCCTTTCACGAAGTTTGTTTTCCTGGCCCAGATCAGTCGGTGAGAAAGCAGAGGAAGTGAGGTGAACCTAGTGCCAGGGGTCCCTCGGAATCCCAGGTGGGCTCAGGAACAGCCCACGAGTGGATCCAAATTTAAATAAGAGGCTCATTTATCTACGCATTCATTTAGCAAACAGGTTAAGGGCCTCGTCGATATCAGTCACCTTGCTCGGTTCCAGGGGAAGAGGTGAATAAAAATGCTCAGGGGATTTTTATTAATTGGGGGGGAAACAGATGTAGAGTCATGAGGAGCCATTGTTTACCTTTGCAGCCTAGGGATGGTCCGATACCACTCCCTGAGAAAGCGATTTCATTTTGTGTAGATGGAGGAGTCTGATCTCTTTGGTGGGTGTTGGGCTAACGGGATGGTTGAAATGTGGGCGTTGTGGGCACTCACGCTGAGTGGTAGTCTGCCTTCAGCTAAAGCGTGGGCTGGTGTAGAAAATCAGCGGACGAGGGGGCAGATCCTCATTTGGAGAAGAGATCATGGGGAGACACTCTACACTTGCTGCTGGGATCCCTGGTTTTGAAACCTTGAAATATCGAGCTCAGTCAATGCGTGTGTACATACGGATGTTCTCCACAAAGCTGAACCCAGGCGCGTGTGCTGCGTTCTAACCAGCTCTCTCCTCTTTGGGCGTTTGAGTGGAGGCCTGAGTGTGGAGCGGACCCTCTAATAGGAGGTCAGTGGCGTGCGTTTCAAGAAGGAGCCCCACTCTAGGAGAAGGTAGTATTGCTTTTTGCATCCTTTGCCTCCTCACCGTCTACCGTTCTGAGCCAGATTTCCTGTTATTCCAGCGGGAAGGCCGTAGAGAGCCGTGGGGCAGAGGCACCCCTGTTTGCATCAGGGAAGCCCTGACCGAGTGAGGTTATCATAAGCACTGATGAAAACACGGAGGCTTTAAAGGAAGTTTTAATCACCTGGGCACGTACAGGTCATCGAATGTGCGATCCGGCCGTGGATCAGAGAATTTATTTTCTATTTTAGTAAAAGCCTACTTGCCTGTGTTCACCTCTTTTCAAAGCTATGCCGGAAGCCTTCTGAGGCGTCCTTCATCTCGCTACTGTGTTCCTTACCCTGTTGACCTTGACTATCTATCTCGACTGTAAATAATGAGGACCATGGGCTCCAATATTTTTCTTTGAGAAAAATGTGGGATTAGATTTGATGTACTTAATGGATTCTTAAAACATTTTTAAGTACAGAGCCTCTTAGGTTACTTGGTTATTTTGCCAACATACGGTTGAGGAAAGGGAAAAAAGCATTTCAGGAGTTTGAGCCTGGGGACATCCCACATCCCTGCCTAAATTGTCTTGGGACCGTTGACTAAAATTAAAGCATTTGGACCAAGGAAACTTCTGCTTTGCTCCCCAGGGAGTACCTCCATATGCTGCAGCGTTTTTGTTTTTCCTGGGTCATCATCTCTGATATTCTGGGTCCGTCAGGGGACGGTGTTTTAAGCTTTGAGTAGGCTGATAGCCAAGGTGGAATTTGCCTATGAAAGAATCCACCTGCGGAAAATTTCGAGGAACAGTTCACGTGGGGCTTTGTTTACACTGCTAACCAATGACTTCCTATTGGTGGGGGAATTTCCCGAAGATTTCCCAAGGAAGAACGCATCATTTTTTTTTTTTTTTCGAGTCATTATACTTAGGACTTTTGAGTTGGAGTCTTCAAGAAGAAATTATTTGTAGAGGTACATTTAAGTACTTTATAACTGACTTGCAGTGCCAATGTTAGGCAGGCCTAGTTTTCTGTTTTTTACACTCATCAGACACTCATTTCTAGATACAGAAAGTGTTTCGTGCAGCTCAAAATCTATTAACTGGAGGACAGATATTTTGTGACTATGAGGTTCCATAAAAAGGCAAATTTATAGAGGCAGAGCGTATTAGGGGCTAGGGTAAGGTGAGAATGGGGAGTTACCGTTTGATGGGTACAGGGTTTGGGAAGATGGAAGTTATGCGTATAGATACGGTGGTGATTACACAGCAAGGTGAGTGTCTTTAATGTCCCCGGATCATTCACTTACAGATGGCTAAAATGATAGTGTATGTTTTTCCACGTACACAAGCTTTAACTTCTAGAAGATACATATACATGCATGCATACGTTGTCCAACCATCATTTCTTTGAAGTTATAAAAGGCTTTTCTGGGAAGTTACAGAAAAAGAGTTGATTGTCAGACATGGAGCACTCGTCTCAAATATATTACAAACCTCTCATCCGTAGGCTGCAAATGGCTTGTCTCCTTTCCCTAATTTACTATAGAATGCCAGGTCCACTACAGAACCCAAGTTAGGTTAGTTTCATTTTAGGGATTTTTCTTTTTGGATCTTTAAGAATGATGTCTGGCCTGCAACTCAAAGTGGAAACTTAGAGTGTGTGTGCGACTCTTCTCTATGGCTCTCAGAACCTTTTACTATTTGCTGTGAAATCAAAGACCCCGTTTCGTGTTACACTGCGGGTGAGCTGTCGTGCGGACACCATAGTTCTCAGATGCAGGAGGAAAGCAGTCTTGTCTTTTCCCCCCACATGCTACATTTTTATCTACTATGCGTTTCTGTTTCATTAAATCACTGATTGTCTGTGGAAACGATTGTTGCCGAAGACCGTTTATATCGAAGAGAGAAGACGCTGAGCTCAGGTCAATTAATTACCGATGTAAGGCCCAGTATAAAAGCCAGAGTTATCCTCGGCAGCCTTTAAATATTTCCTTCATCACCTGCCGCCCAGGCCAATATTGCCGAAGACCAGGCCCAAGGACTAACTGTCACGTCGGCCGAACTTCTTAGAAGACTGAATCGGCAGCCTCACAAACCCCTTCGCATCAAAGTCTAGGAGGGTGGGCGACCCTGGGACTAGGGTTGGGCTCTTCGGGGTCCTGAGACCCCCGGGGTCCTCTGGAGCTTCTGGGCCGGCGGAAGCGGTCTACAGCCCCTCACGGAAGGTGCTGGCTTACCCCCCGCTCCTACGACCAAGTCTCCGCTAAAGCAGGTGTCTTTCGGGGAAGTCTGATCTTCCTCCGAGTGTGCCCCCACCGCCCACGTGAGCCACTAGATCGAGCCTGGGGACACATTTCAGCCCAGTGGGCTGGGGGTGATGATGGCCCGCTAGTCTGGAAGAGGGATTTTTCACCGAAGGGGGTGCAGGGCCCGGTAATCGGTACCGGCGAGAACTGGGAGAGCATGTCCGAGAGAGGGGCGCGATGGAAAGCCGCCCGAGAGAGGGTTTGTTGGAGTCGGGACTCTTCTGTTGTTTGGCAGGCACTGTCCTCTCTGGAGAGCCAGTTCTCTGAGCCGCTGTGATGACTCTCAGAAACTTGGAAGGAGCGGTGGCCTTTACATAAAAAGCAATTTATTTTCACTGCCAAAAAACTTAGAGAATACAGAGTATTTTTTTTAATCCCCTAAATCGCTTCTGTCCTTTGCTGCCACGTACTGTTAACATTTCGATCAATTCCTTTCTATATTTTTATGTGAACACACGTAAAAGCTCACCGCAAATGCCGAGATCATACTGCACGTAAAGTTTTTTTTTTAATCCTACATTCTTAAGAAATTAATGGTATAAATATATCCCCCAAACACTCGTATTCCTAGCGATGGTCACTTTTAATTTCAGCAAACGATTCCATGATACGACGTCAGAGTCACTGGGGCTGACTCTCCAACACCCTGTTCGAGGAGGTGCAGTTAGGTGGTTTGGGGAGTTGGCTGCACACTATTAGCTCAAGAGCGGAGCATGGCGCAGCTTCGGCCAGTGAGAGAGGGGGACGGGCTTGCAGGTGGAGAAAGCAGTCTTGAATCGAAGCCCGGTTGTCACCATGCTTTTGGGCAAATATTTACCATTTTTGTAGTGTAGGCCTGGGGGAGTTTGTGAATTCTGTAATTTACCGATTTCACGGAACTGTAGTTGAACATGCATTTTCTGGTCCTGAAGGCGGATAAGTAGCCACGTGAGCAGTTGCGATTTGCTTCCATACGGCTGCTCTTCAATCACATTAACAGATCGGGGAGAAAACTCAGAATGTTTTCAAATGTTGATCACTGTCCATTTGTGACTCAAACAGCAAAAGCGAAAACTCCGCAGAAAGTCGGAAACACCAAGTTGCTTCCCGATCAGTGAAAATACAAATCTGTCTCAAATTTATAGCCAGCTGTCTATCAAAAAGGGAAATATTAAAGACCTTGGCATTAAAAAAAACTGAGGACAAGGAGGCCCGGTATCCCCCCCGGCTTTGAACATCGTCCTTAGGGTGCTAGCCCGAGTGGGCAAGTAAGAACCCAAGTGTGTGTGTTAGAGAAGAAGAGGAGAATGTCTTTATCGGCAGATGATACGGTAGTTGTCCGCCTTACAGCCCAGGAGAGTCACCTGGCACTCGGAGAGCTGGTTAGAGGTGAATTACAATCGACATTAAGTTCACTTAGACAACTCCACGTTTGCCTTTATGTCTGAATGGACTCTCGTGAAATATAATAGAAGTAAGATTCAATGCATAATGTAAAGAGCCAATAGACAAAGGGTCTAGTACAGTACCTCACATAGAGTAGGCCACATAGAGTAGGCATGTAGATGTTTTTTGAATGAATAAAAAATTAATAAGAAAATATGCCAGGGCCTGTAGTTAGAAGTATTAGCAGCCTTTAATAAATAGGAAAGCATTCTGTATTCTTAGATGGGTAAACAGTACGAAATGGCATTTCCCATTATTTATGTAATCTAATCCCAATGAACATTGTGGAGTGCGTGTGTAGAATGGCAGAAATACATTAAATATTCAGCAAGATATTAAATATTCAGCGTCCCGAATAGCTATAAGGCTATAAGCACTGCCTTATAGCTCGTAAGCAATTATTAAGTTAAAGAACAGACACGGTGGAGAGGAAGTGCCGGGAGAGTGGAAGGGAAAGAGCGGTACACCGATCCAACGCAGGCTGGAACGCCTTGGGTCTGCTGGGGCTCGGGTCACATTAGCGAGGAAGGCCCGTGACCTGCTAGTGCTCCTGGACCTCCCAGAAGTGGGGGAGCAGCATATGAGCGGCGGGACTGTTTGAAGCGTTTGGAACAAGCGAGGCAGTGCCTGGAGGAGCCTCAAGAGGGGGTACAGGCTGCCTCCTCGTTCTCATCCGAGCCCAGGGTTAGTACGTGAAGAACAATGTTCCAAGACCGGGGCGATAGGGGACTTCGCGGATGAAGGGACTGTTGAATGGAAGCCGAGAGAATGAGTAAGAATTGGCTGCAAGCAGGTGGAGGGGGGCAAGGCGCGGGGGGACAGCCGGAGCCCTGTTCGAAGACCTACGGACCAGCGTGGCCGGTGGGGCACACGGGAGGGGAGAGGCAGGGGGAGATGGAGCTGGGCGGCGAGCAGCTGTCAGGTCACAGGGGACGCGGGGTCCAGGCTAGGATCCTGAGCTGTGTCCCGAAGGGGGCGGGAAGCCAGTAGCGGGGGGATGGCTGAATCTAACTCTGGTGGGTGTCAGCCGTGACTTAACCGACGGCCGCCTTGCCTTCTGTCTGTAGCCCACAGCTCCGTGCATACAGGAGTTCTTCACCCTGCTGGCCGTGTGCCACACCGTCGTCCCCGAGAAGGACGGAGATAACATCATCTACCAGGCCTCCTCCCCAGGTGAGGGCTCTTGGCCGCGTGTGCCCTGCCATCCGCTTTTCTGGAGACTCAGCTGTTTGCGTTTACTCGTGAGGGGGTGCGGTAGGGTGGTCGGCCCCACAAAGACCCCCCGTGTTTATCTCTGGCCTCATGCAGCTTACAGGTTATGGTTACAGGCGATAAAGCCACAGGAAGGTGGCGCTGGGCCCTCCCGACCCTGGAACACTGTGACCGCAAGGGGAGGCCCCAGGCCCTCATGCATCTCCTAGCGGGAGTCCCTGCACTGGACAGAACTCTCAGGGGAGGGGGGCCTGGCTTCCTTGTTCGCCCTCTGCCCCGCATAGATGTTCCGAGTGCTGGTGAAACCGGGTGCTGACTCTCAACCCACTTCCTGGAGCTCTGCCTCCCACCATGCTGGAACCGAAACCCCGCCTCGCTCGGAGGAGATGGTTGGGCAGAAAGTCACGGGAACGTAGCTTACGCTCCTTAGGGAGAACTTGACCCCAACTGAGGATAGTAGGGCTGCTGGTGCCGACGGATCAGCTTTAGGTCCTGTCTTCCCACCTAACGGAAGCACTGCCTCCAGGACCCTGGTGGCCGAGTGATCGAGTGCCTCCTAAATCCTGAGGCCTGACCCTCGCGCGCCCAGGCCGGGCCTCCCTGACTGCCGTGGATCTGGTTAGTTTGTAAAATCGCACGTGCTCCACAGAAGTGGGCCGTTACCCGTGGTCAGCCCGTGTCTCCTCACCTCTGTTGACAGATGAAGCCGCTTTGGTGAAGGGAGCAGGGAAGCTGGGTTTTGTCTTCGCGGCCAGGACGCCGTACTCGGTCATCATAGAAGCAGTAAGTGACCAGCCCGGGCACCTCTCGCCACGGTGTATCACCTGCTTTCTTGAAGACTCTGTTTGAAAGGGCACATCTGATGTAAACGTGGTAGCTACGTTTCTTTCCTTTTTTTCACCCCCTTCCTCCTGGGAGAACTATGCTAGGCCCTGTCGTGAAACCGCAGGCGTTACGAGACGCTGTCAGCTTACTCACGTCGGGTTTGTGTTGTTGCGCGATTTTCTCCCAAAGATGCTTCTCCCTAAGGCTCTCGTGTGCTGGTGTCATTTGTAGTAAAGAACCTTAGCAAGCTGGTTTCTTGTGCTGTAATCACGGGGAAAACCAGCACGTGGCCCACATGTCCTGAGGGCAAGACGCGTGACTGCGTCTCAGTGGCTTTGGCACGTCGAGTTCTCGCCCAGCAGAGCCCTCGGTACATTGGCTTTGGTGTCCCTGGCTGGGGGAGAGGCCAGTTGGGGCTTAAGATCTTTGATATTCACATGAGTTTTTTTTTTTCCCTACAGTCAAGGGATTTATTTATTTTATCATTGTTTTGTGTCTTGTTCGTTTTGTTTTGTTGTTTGCTTGTTTTTTGTTTTTGGTTTTGTTTTTTTTGAGTTTTGCTGCCTGGGAAGCCTGAGGGAGAAATTTGGTGACAGGAAAAAAGTGGAAATCAAGAATAACATCCAGTAGGGACCCTCGACGCGGGCAACGGGGAGAATTGATGGTTAGGACTGGCGAGGCGCTGGCATTTCTGACGCTGACCAGTTAGAGGGGCTGCGTTTTGCCACAGTCTGGGCCGGTGAGGGGCCCGGAGGCAGTCCCTGCCTTCTCTCTCCCCTGCCTTCCTGCGCCCCTCCTTTCGGGGAGGGTTTGTGGATTATGACAGTTCTTGCCTTTCTGCATCTTGTGTCTCTAGACCTTGCCGATGCATTTGACATTCGCTACTGACTTACGTAGTTGTTCTTGTTCCTGACTTAGACAAGAGTGCCCGTTTCTTGGCGTTTCTGTCTTCTGGAGGACAGAGGTCAAATCACAGTTGTTTTTGCTTTATTTTCATCGCCAGCAAGTCTAGCTTAGGGAATGGGGCGATCATCAGAAGTGGAGCAGGGTAAGGGACGGAATACAGAATTTCCTTTGTGGAAGCTTTTCGTGAGGGAAGTCTTGGCCCCCTTCAGTTCGACGAGACTCAGCCCCTCCCCCGTGAGCTCTGCTGCTACACGGGTGCTGCCGTTTTCTCTGCATTGTGGAGACGGGGACGTGGAGGGGGACGGACCGGGCATGAGCGGGAGAGACGAAGAGAGAATGGCGGCTTCCGCTCTGCTCACATACCGGCTAAATACAGGGAAGCAGGGAGCCCGCTGACGTTGTCGTCCGGCAGCAGATGCCGCCGAAGAGCAGACCGACGCCCCTGACGCCCCATTAAACCCGTCATGGAGGAAATGAGACTGTCAGGCTAGTTAAGGGTCGTAAATAATAACTTTAAAATCCTGTTCAGCTGTTAATACCAGAGCGTCCTCAAACCACACCTTCTCCAGTCAGTTGCTAGTTATTTACATGAAACAGGCCGCTCCTGTCACCTTGATGGCCGAGTCTGGGGGCTCCACGTGGTGGCACAGTGGTTGAGGCGATAGCAAAGAGGGGTTAGCTCCTGGCAGTCCCAGCACTTGTGCCGATTTGTGAGGTAACAGCGGGCACGCTTCTGAATGGGCACCTGAGGAAGTAGGGCCAGCCTGAGGAGAAAGAACCGGTGGTCGCGGAAAGAAGGGAATGAAGGCCGATGCAGGCCGGATGCGGCGGGTCGCTGGTTCAGGGTGTGAGGGGAGGCGCGGACAGGACGGCAATGACGCCTCAGTCACGCACCGGTAATTTGCGTGTTGCTTCAAGCATTCCTTCTCTCCAGCCTGGGGGACACGTGCCACTACCATTCGTAAGGAGGCCACACGCATAGTGGCAAAAAATAAGATTCTACCTTCAAAGCCCACATTCTTTCCACTGTGATGTATTGGGGAAATAGAGAGCGGGTTTGATTAAGGGGTTTGAAAAATGGTGCACACACAGCCTGGAACCTTCTGGGGAAAAAGCGAGAATATCGAGGTTCCAACTTTGAAGAACTTGAGGAAAAATAAGATTTGATTAATCGCCCTAAAATCTTAGGCAGATCCATCATCATTATTTCTAAATCCAAAATCCAAGAAGCTTTGAATTCCAGAAGTTTCTCTCCTGTATTTGGGGAGTAGGCATTTGGCAGCAAAACCTGACCAGAACTGACGTGAGGCCGTGTATGGTCTTCGGAAGCTCCGTGCCCTACGTTTTGCTGTGGAAAATTGATGTGTTGGGTCATAGGGGCATCGTTGCTCCAGACTCCTCTGGGGCAGTCACGGCACATGGTGTATGCGTACGTTTTCATACAATGTATAAAATCCTGAATTCAGAAGCATGACTGGCCCCGAGGTTTCAGGTGGTCTTGGAAAGGACTGTGCCGGCCAGCCGTTGTGATGTCCTGGAGAAGAATGAGAAGTTTCTGCCAGGAGGGGGAGCTATGACCCCACCAGCCTGGCTTGTGGGAAACCTGTGCTTGTTGAAAAGACCTTTGCAGGGGGTTAGATATGGAGAGAGAATGAGGTGGGAAGGAGGCAGCATGGGAGAGAGACCCTAAGTGTGTGTGTTGTACAGAGGGAGGGGGAGAGGCATATACGTGTGTGTGTGTGTGTGTGTGTGGGATACACAGAGAGTACTGGAAGGAGGGGAGGGGCGGGGAGATGGGCGTGCAGAGAGGTTTACCATTGGGGAGGCTGTTGTTTGGGCATTTTAATACTTTGCACCTCAGGTAAGAGCCTGTTTTTCTTCCTCTAGATGGGGCAGGAACAGACCTTCGAAATCCTTAACGTCCTGGAATTTTCTAGGTATGCTTCCCTTTCGCGCCCTTGGAATAAAATACTTCCATCTATACTTAACAGCTTCATCAGAGCATTTGCAAGATTGTAGAGTATGATTAAATGTAGTGCTTAAAATACATCTCCACAATCCCTCTCTTGTCTGGAATTTGTGATTTTACGTACAGAAAGTGAAGTCGGTCATTCTTCTGTGCGTGTGCGTGTGCGTGTTTTCCCCGCGTGAAGCCTTGTGGTTCCTGATCAGCCTTTTTCTTTAGATTTCCAAACCCGCTTCCAGCGCCAGCAGCTGCAGACACGTCTGCACGGCGTGGAGTATGTGATGGGGAGGGCCTTATTTCTGTTGGTGTTTCCCAGGTCGCATGAGGTCGCGCCTCGTGCTCCATCGAAGCGCTGTCACGCCAGACCTGGGAAGCTGACAAGCCGAGACCGATAAGATCAGTCCCCCCCCCCCCCCCCCCCGCGCCATCAGAGGCTTTGTGTCCCAGTCGGGCAGTTGTCCTGTATACATCCCGGCTCATTCGTCCCCAGGGTGGCTTACCTAATTTTCAGACCCAGGAATATTTGCTGGTATTTGCTCCTGGATCGTTCCTGGTTTGTCATTTAAAAAAAACTGAATGTTTTGTTTCTTTCCTTAACACCGTCAGTACTAGAGCAAAGTTCTTTTGCTACCTCGAGAGCAGACGTGGGTGTTTTTATTATCCTTTGTTAAGCGATTTCACACATTGTTTACTCTGCTTTCTAAGCTGTTTGAAAAAGATCAGTTTTTAACCCTCTTGTAGGAAATGCTTTCTCCCCCTCGTCTTTGGTTTTAGGACTGAAAACTTGAACTTCGGTGGGTCAAGAGCCCTTGGGGTTGGGTATGCAGAGGGGAGGAACGATGGTTGGTCACAGTAGTGGTTCACAGTGTCCGTGTGTGTGGAGGGGAGGACAGCACCAAACGTCACTCTGGACTTTTTGTGCCCCATCTCTTACCGATGTCCCGGAAACTGTGCTGTTGTGTGGCTGTGTTAACTGGGACCAAGGAGTTATTGGAGGGACAAGGAGGAAAGGGAATTAGATTCAAGCAGGTGAATATGGATAGGGACCTGAGGATGTTTTAAAAACCTGTGGGAGAATCTGAGGGAGAAAAAGATCATTTATGGTTATGGCTGCGGACGCCTCTTTTTCCAAACACCACTTAATCCTGACAGCACTCCTTTTCAGTGCTCGGCGGCAGCCCTGCTTACGCAATCAGAAACCAGAATGCTGAGCAAACAACTTGGCCGCGAGTACCTGGCTACTAGGTAGCTGAGGGAGAATTCAAATCATTAGGATGTGGGAATTGACCCAGAGCTGGAGAGAGAATGTCCTTTGGTCTGAGGAGCTCACAGTCCATTGGAAATCCCCTTATTGGGGGTGGGTGGTCTGGGGCCCACCGTGGTTGGGATGGGTTTCAGGAGGATGAAGCGTTGGCTGCAAAAGGCATGGGGCAGAAGGTCTGGAGGAGGGGTGCGGTGTGTCTTCCGGTGTGCCGGCGGATGGGAGGGCTTGGGCGGGATGAGGCCAGGCTGCAGAGGTTAGTGGGGGTCAGCGATTATTAGAATCTTTAGGCAGTGGGGAGCCATGGAAGGCCCCACGGGCGAGCATGAGTCATGACGAAAGACCAGAGTGGGAGTGTCCATGTTGGAGTAGGAGGGCAGCAGTGAGGCACAGCTCAGTGCCGAATGAGGAGCGTTCTAGAAATTTCTAAGTGCTTTCTACTCCAGTTAAAAGAAGACACAACAAGGGGCTTTTGGGTCGAGTGCATTTATACAGAAGCTTCCACTCTTGCTGACTGGGCAGATTACTAATATTTTGAGCTATAAAACAAAAATACTCCTATGGGGGCACCTGGGGGGCTCAGTCGACTGGTTAAGTGTCCGACTTCAGCTCAGGTCATGATCTCACGGTCTGTGAGTTCGAGCCCCGCGTCGGGCTCTGTGCTGACAGCTCAGAGCCTGGAGCCTGCTTCAGATTCTGTGTCTCCCTCCCCCTCTCATGCTCTGTTTCTCTCTCAACAATAAATAAACATTAAAATAAATAAATAAAAGTGAAAAGCTTAGTGAAGGGGGCGCCTGAGTGGCTCAGTCAGTTAAGCGGCCGACTTCAGCTCAGGTCATGATCTCACAGTCTGTGAGTTCGAGCCCCGCGTCGGGCTCTGTGCTGATGGCTCAGAGCCTGGAGCCTGCTTCGGATTCTGTACCTCCCTCTCTGCCCTTCCCCCGCTCACGCTCTATCTCTGTGTCTCTCAAAAATAAATAAACGTTAAAAAGAAATTAAAAATATTGTCAGAAGTAAATGAGACGTGCTTAGCAGATGGTCACATTTTCTGTTTCTGCTCTCCTGCTATAAATAGCTATATTAGCGAGTTTCCGTGGCAGGGAAAAAATAGGTTTATGTCCATTATGTATAAATAAGAAGAGTGGAGGGTATACGATTAAAGTCCAACTTTGCAGGAAAAGGTAAGGAAACGAGAGCTTCTCCAATTTTCGGACAGCCAGCTTGTCTTTTGATGCTCCTGGTGCTTAGTCACAGGGCCTGGGTCCCATACTACAGACCAGTGCTAACTTTTTTTCTTTTCTCCTACTCTTACAGCGACAGGAAAAGAATGTCTGTTATTGTTCGAACTCCTTCAGGCCAACTCCGACTCTACTGTAAGGGGGCTGTAAGTACCAGCTAAGCATCTCGTGCGGCAGGGTGCCCTCGGCAGCTACTTTGTGAACCTGCCTCTCCTGACTGCTGTCGTCATCATTGCCTGGTAGTTCGCCCAAGGCCGAAAGACTCAGATCGGCCGTAACATGGACCTGGTGGTAAAAGCCCACTGAAGATAGTGGTTCAGGCCAGCGTGGCAACCAGGGCCCCTGAAAAGCTTCCTTTTGGCCAATAGTTGGTTTCAGAGATAGCAACTCGCCGTGTCCTGCCGGATCTTTAGAGTGTGACTTCTGATTCTAGTTGTGTCACCATGATGTTGTGACCTCAGGAAGATAGAATGGTTCATAATGACCTGTGATCATCGTTTAAGTGCTCCGAGGTTGTGTGTGTGTGTGTGTGTGTGTGTCAGTGTGTGTGTGTGTATGTTCTCTAACAGCTATTCTTAGTTGTTGGGCTTTGTGTTTTCATCACACAGAGCTTTTCTGAGCTGTGTCCCTCTGTATTTCTTAGCCAAACTGGGTTCAGGGCCTAGTAGGTCAGGAAGCTCCTGTAGCGTCGGGAAGCAAGAGTGTATTTGAGCAGGTTAGGATGTGCATGGTACTCTTTCCTCTTCTGCATCAAGGTGTTATACACATTGGTACGTATTTTGCAAATTTGCGTCCATAGAGGTACCATTATATCCCTGGTAGTTCTCTTGACACTGACGGTTCTCCCAAAAGGTTTTTGTCAGGACACATCCATACCCAGTTTGTTTTCCAAAGCTCACGAGTGCATCTGGCCGAGAACTGTATTTCTACTTGCCCACTCAAGTATTCTCATGCACTCTGGTTAAGCAGCCTTGAAACGAAGCTAGGTTTAGCGTGCTGCCCGGAAGGTTTGCTTAAAGATTTGCCAATCGCAATGTTTCTCTGTTTTATAGGATAATGTGATTTTTGAGAGGCTTTCAAAAGATTCAAAATACATGGAAGAAACCCTGTGCCATCTGGAATATTTTGCCACGGAAGGTCAGTGAAGTTGGGAAATGTTACTTTTAACCATTGAAGTTGTGCTTTCAAGTGTTTGCGGCTGATGCTTGGGGGTGAGCGGTCATGGTCTGAGCGGCCATGTCCAGTACTCGGCTTGCTTCCTAGGAGTATACTTTCCTAGTGCCAACCCCCTGTCCCCACCCCACATTCTGTGCCCTGGCAATGACGCGATGTGCACCAGAATCCACCCCGAGTCACCCGCATGACTCTGCCCACTTTTCACCAGAAGTACGAAGGGGGACAGGCGGGCCAACTCACAACGTGTGGAGTCCTTCCGTACTTCTTACTCCCGTTCTCTGAAAACCCATGTCCTCGTTTCCCTGTCCCCCTCTTGTTATCCTTGTGACACTGGCTCATCCAGGCCTTGGGGAAACAGTAATTCATGGAGGCCGTAGAGAGTAAGAAAGGAGTTCTCTGAAAGGCCTCAAATAACGATGACGTCAGAGATTCCAGCAAGCGAACAGGACAGAAGTTGGAGCCTCGCCTGAGTGCTGACTGGCGCTTTCTTGGCTTCGTGTGCTCCCGCGGCTCTGAGCGTGCCTGCGCCTGCGTGCGTGCACATGGGCACGTGCGTGTCTGCTGGAAAGCCTGGATCTTCCACGTGCTAGCATGCTGGGCTTTGACTGCCGTCTTGACACAGACCCCGTGCCTCCTCTACTCGCTGATACCCGCCAGCCGCACATGGGCGTGTAGATCACGCCCGGCTCCCGCACGTCTCCGCCGCAGGGGATTCACGTTCGCGGCGTCTCGCTTCTCAAGGACTCTACAGTTGATACGCGAGGTGGTTCACGGCAAAATGCAGTGGGCTGCTGTCAACATTCCCTTTTCCGATGAGCGCGAGTTGGGGGAGAGTGACCTGAAGAGCAGACGGTCCTCTCCAGTTGCTTTGAGCGTGCTGGTAGAAAGCGGAACCGCGTGGGTCACTTAGGAGGGAAGGTGGCCCGCTCGTTTCCGTCACTGGCTACGCCATGGCTGTCTTGCAGGCTTGAGGACACTCTGCGTGGCTTACGCCGACCTCTCCGAGCAGGAGTACGAGGAGTGGCTGAAAGTCTACCAAGAAGCCAGCACCGTCTTGAAAGACCGAGCCCAGCGGTTGGAAGAGTGCTACGAGATCATAGAGAAGGTAACTGGCACGCGGTACGCTTGCTACGTGCCCAGCGAGGGGCCCCGCCGCGTCCCGAGCAAAGTCTTGGGACAGGAATCCTTTTGCTGTATAGCGGAGGGCGCACATGTTGGGGGTGGGGGAGGAGGAGTGGAGGGAGGGGGGAGAGAGAGAGAGAGAGAGAGAGAGAGAGAGAGAGAGAATGAATCTTAAGGAGGCTCCATACCCAGTGCCGAGCCTGCCCAGCGCTGAGCCTGGCACGGGGCTTGACCTCATGACCCTGAGATCATGACCTGAGCCAAAAATCAGCAGTCAGATGCTGAGCCACCTAGGGACCCTGTACCCATTAGCTTTTAGTGATGTCTTTCTTTGCTTTTTTTCTTAAAAACTTATTTATTTTGAGAGAGAAAGAGAGAGGGAGCACACAAACAGGGGAGGGGGAGAAAGAGAGAGAAGGAGAGGGGAGACAGAATCCTAAGCAGGCTCTGTGCTGTCAGCATGGACCCTGATGCGGGACTCAAACCCACAGACCACAAGATCATGACCTGAGCCAAAGTCAGATGCTCAATTGACTGAGCCCCCCAGGTGCCCCAAGAAACACTTAGTTTTTCTGGGCTGCCTGAAGGATCGAACCACCTTCTGCTAAGTGTTAATGGTATCTTAAGAAGCATCAGGTCAAAACCAGTGTCAATGACATTCTGGGTTTACCTAAGATTAGTCTTCATGAGCTTAGCTCACCCTGTTGAGTTACATGAGTTACACGAACCAGAATTCATAGGCCGGTTGGACATTGTTCATTCTGAGAATTTTCACACTTACTCTAATCGTAGCTACCTTCACCATTGCTACTTTGTACTGCCCTACTTTGATTTTTGTCGTCGCTGTTCTTTTCAGTTTATCCCAAGCGTCAGGTGGCTTTCTAGGTATTGGATTCCCTCAGATCTGGGAGCTGGATTGCACCTTTTTCTGATTCATGTTAGCAACCGTTGGCCCATCCATTTTCCGGTTTCTAGAACTGTGAAGTCATTTGCTTTTTTCATTCTTGGTGTTTTTTAAAATTACTCTTGGATTTTTTTTTTTTTTATACTCTGTTTTTGCTTGAGTTTTATATTTACTTACTTGTAACTTAAATGGAATTTGGTAGGAGTAGAACCAAATTCAAGTGTACATTTCCTCTACTTTACTGGAAATAACCAAAACTACTTTAGAATCAGAAAATGATTAAGTAGAGGCATCTGGGTGGCTCAGTCAGTTAAGCGTCTGACTTTTTTTTTTTTTTTAACAACATTTGTTTACTCTTGAGAGACAGAGAGAGACTGAATGGGGAGTGGGCGAAGGGCAGAGAGAGAGGCAGACACAGAATCTGAAGCAGGCTCCAGGCTCTGAGCTGTCAGCCCAGAGCCCCATGTGGGGCTCGAACTCCCGAACCATGTGATCAGGACCTGAGCCGAAGTTGGACGCTCAACCGACTGAGCCACCCAGGCGCCCCCAGCATCTGACTCTTGATCTTTGTTCCGGTTTCGATCTAGGGGTGTGAGTTCAGGCCTCACATTGGGCTCCATTCCGGGCACGAAGCCTACTTAAAAAAAAATAAGAGAAACCATTGAGTAGGGGATGTGCCCGTGTGGCACTGGCGGCACCGAGCACATAGTGGACACTTTCCCCGCGATCAGGTCACCTAGCTAAGGTCCTCTGTCATGGAGGGACTCAGGAGAGGAGGGTAAGTGGTTAACAGGCTATCTGGGCAGGGGCCGTGGGATCGGCCAGCCCAGCAGGCCAGGGGCAGGCTGCTGATGGCACATTCCCGTGCACCCGTCCTCACTGAGAACCGACCCTCCGCGGGCCCGGAAGAAGCCGAACAGGGGCAATGCATCCTAGCTCCTCAATCTTAAAATACTTTGATATTGTTTTCTTTGGCCATGAAATTGTTAGCCTCCACCCTCTCTTAGCTTTGTGTGGCCGGATGAACGTTGTCCGCTAGAATCAGTTTTGCTTCTGGGTTAACTATTACATGATCTGTCCTCTGCTCGTCAGCGGGGGGAGAGAGAGGGGAGGGCTCATGTACCGCGAAGATCTTCAGGATGACGTGCCCGTGTGCTTTACCGCTGGGCGATTTCTGTTTCCACGTGCCCACGGACCAAGGAATAAATGATGAAAACTGGGTTGCCTCTGTGTTTTGAGTGGCTCGTGCTACAAACACTTTTGAAACGCAGCACATCAAGCATCGTTAATGATTTGCAAACAAAGGCTTCATGTAGAGGAAATAAGAGAAGTGTCAACATTTTGACTGCCTTTGGGGGTCAGTTTTGTCGTTACTGCTGCTCTTAAGTAGGTGCCGATCATTAATCGATGTTATTTTTCCATCTAGAATTTGCTGTTGCTTGGAGCCACGGCCATAGAAGACCGCCTTCAGGCGGGTGTTCCAGAAACCATAGCGACTCTGTTGAAGGCAGAAATTAAAATATGGGTGTTGACAGGAGACAAACAAGAAACTGCAATTAATATAGGTAATTAATTCTAAAACTTCCCGACGCTGGTTTTGTATTGTTTTTAAGTGTCTCATAGAAGCGCCTAGAGCTTCCTCGAAGGCACTGACAGATGGTGTTCTAAGGCCAAGGCAGGTTTACCTAAATCAAATGAAGATGCTCTTGTGAGCACGACCTGCCTCTACTAAACATTGGACCGACTAGATCTCCCTGAAATCTGGAATATAGAATTGTCTAGAATATAGAATTCAAGATTTGAAAACTTTTTCTTATCACCTTCACAAAATTTTACTCCTCATGAGGTTAAGTTCGTGTTTTCACTGAGTTTGTTTGTTTATTTATTATTTATTTTTTGAGAGACAGAGACTGAGCCTAAGCAGGGAAGGGGCAGAGAGAGAGGGAGACACAGAATCTGAAGCAGGCTCCAGGCACTGAGCTGTCTGTACAGAGCCCGATGCAGGGCTTGAACCCACAAACCATGTGATCATGACCTGAGCTGAAGTCGGATGCCCAACCGACTGAGCCACTGGGGCACCCCCCTCCCCGCTGAGTTTAATATATGCATTATAATTTTAAGTAATTATGACCACTGGGATGATCTTACCAACAGATGGATTTTCTACGAGTGCCGTGTCTTTCCCTTCCCTGCCTGCGTTGGTAACCTCTTTGCTTGCTAAACATCACAGAAAGAAAAATCAAAGAAAGGGAATTTTAAGTCCAAATAACTTAATGTTAAAGGTGCACATTTTGAGTTTGAAAGGCATCGAAATGACTCATTTTAGAAGATCTCATTTTGGTTGCTTAGGTTCCTTTAAAGCTCTCTGGTACTTCTAGCACCATATGCTAGAACCAGCCCAGGTGCATGGGTGATCACATGACTTACAGTGTCTTTATGGAAATAGACTCTGTTACAGCTGACTTCAGGAAGAAACCCACTGGGACCTCCAAGTTTAAGTCACTCTTGTCCTGTTTGGACCACCCCGAATCCGACGGTGGCCCTTCCCGAAAACCTTCTCTTTTGAATCCGCTCTCTCGGATAACCGGTTACTTAGTCAATACTTAACCCCCTGGAGTGAATTTTTTTTTTTTTTTTAATAGACAGAGCCATTTGATCCTTTCTTATCAAGGTTGTGGCTAACCCAGTGCAATTTGGGCCCCCACCCAACTGAAATTAAAGCCCCAAGCGCGTGACAACTGATTCATAAACCACCTCTGAAGCTTCAGGTATAGACATTGCCTGTTGATTTGTGTCAGTTGCCTTTCAGATGCACGTCTCTGGACAAAAATAGGATGATATTTCTATGCAGATCTCTCACTACTATTAGAAAATACAGCCCTTGGGCGATGTCAGCATTTTGTAAAATTAAGTTGTAGTGCTTTTGGTCTAATGTCTGTCTGTCTGTCTGTCTACGTTGTCCCTTGAGGTATGATTTCCCACAAAATCTGGGTTAAAATACCTGCTACTGATGTGCGGCTCCTTTTCATATAGGGCACATAAAGTTGACTGCTGCCCCAAAATACTGAAAATTCAGGGGCGCGCCTTCTGCTCTCTCAGAGCAATATCCAAGAAGTGAGTAACCCCCGAGGTGAAATTGTACCGCAGCGATCAGATCTGCAGAACAGGGTCCGAGTGTTCCTGCCGGACTAATGACCTTTTGCTGCCCCGAGCCCCACGCGGCCTCCTTCAGTGCTTTCTCGCGTTCGCTGTACGAAGAGAGTGTGAGTGCGCTGGCAGGAAAAAGGCCGCTTGTCCCTCCGCGGCCTCTCTGCCCAGTCACCCCGTCCTGAGGCAGCACACGCGCCCCTTTTCCTGCTTGTTGCTTTTGTTCGACCTGAGCACATCAGGGTCTGGAGGAGTTCAGAAGAAACCCAGATGAGAGCCAAGGCTTAAAAGTCAATCCAGAAAAAACACAAATGGACTATAATTCATAAAGAAAACTTGAACTTGAAGGCCGTGAGGTTTCTCTGAGCCTCGGGAGATCATTGAAAACCTATCTGAAGAGTTTGTAAAAATAACGGCGACAGTATTTTGTGCTTTTTTGTCAAGGTATAGCAACAGTTGTAGTCTGGGTGCCAGAACCATTCACAGCCATTAGATACCTTAAACTTGACCTTTGCTTAGCGGATCCTCCACGCGACCACAGGAGGTGATGCGTCCTCTTCATAGAGAAGCCAACGACTTCGCCAAAGTCTTGTATTCGGGAGTTTTTTTCTACTCGCGTTTTTTCCTAGCGTATCCGAATTCAAACGTCTCTTCGGTGTTACTAAGCACGCATCCAACGGCCAGGGGACTGACGTTCTTGGAAAGAGCTCTGTCTGAGTTACTTTTTCACTTGGCATTCAGAGCTCACTGGTAATCCCGGGTCGTGCTGGGTGCTGTGGAGGGATTAAATGTCACTCTCTGGGTTAGGCTCTCTGTTGAGCCCGCAAATGACGCGGAAGGCTCCACCAAGTGTAGACGTCCAGACGTCGTATTACACTTGTCCACGCCAGACCCCAGGTGACAGCTAGAAGCGGCACGAGGTCGTGCTCCAGACACAGTGTGGATTGTACGCCTGTTTCTCATGGCCTCGGTAATATGAGCCGTTATTGATCTGTCTTCCACGATACTTCCTGGAAATCCCGTACATTTTAGCGCTCCCGGCGTGCGTTTTCAGGCACCCGGAGGATATTTGGGAAGAAGATCAGGTGTCTGGAGTCCTGCTTCTCTATGCAGGAAGGACAAGAGAGCAGATTAATGGAATGTCTGCCGAGAGCCAGCGCTCTGCCGGGAGTGCCTTGCGGACTTGGTCTTCGGTCTTGATATCTGAACGGTCTTCTGGCTCAAAAGGGAAGTTCAGTGTTTGTGAAAGTTATGTCGTATTTAACGACTACGCTAGCACGAGGTCTCAGGGCCCCTCCCTTCTGGTGCAGGGCTCCTCTTGCACAGATACGCACAGCTTTCCCAAATCTGTTCTCTGAAATGTGAAGACCGCGGGAGAACGGGACCACATAGCATCTATCCCGAGAAGCCCGTCGTCGTTATAGGGCAATGTCCTGAAATCGGGATATCTTTTGATGGTTGACTCTTACAGTTCGGTAACGTTTTCCTAGCGGTTCGTAGAGTAAAGCGTTCCCCTTTCGAGATGACGGTAGGCGTTTGGGGTGGTTAACTCTCTTCAGCATTTATCTGTCAAACTTTAACAACTGTTTCTAAAACGTAACTTTTGGTTCATTCCTTGGAAATATGTAGTCAAATTAAGTTCCAGGATATTTGTGTCTCTTGGGAGCCAATGAGTACCGTATAGACAGTCCTCTTGCCTGCGGTTTTTAGATAGTTTGGAACTGGCACAATGCCAGAATCCCGCTGTGCCGGGCTTGAATTTATGCTAACTAGCCGTGTTCCGAGGAGTCGGCGATTTCTTTTTTAGCTTAAAAATTTGGCATCCGTTAGTCTAAAGTGAAATTTCAGATGTAGCCTTTGTGAATTGTGTCATTTCCTTATTACCACTGGATATAACGTCTATTAAATAGACGCAAAGTCCTCAGAATCTGTAATTTTTTTTTTCTAATGGATGTAGGATGAGTGAGAACAAAATCCTAGTGTGTATTCCATTCTAAGGCCATTAAGTGGGAAAGAGCTTTCACTGTAAACCAGTCCTAATTTGGGATTCCGTGACAGACCTCCCCCCCCCTGTATTTTACTCCTCATTTAATGCTTTTAAGTCATTTCTTACAGCCTTAGAAGCTTAATTTTTAAAAGTGAGTAAATATGGTGCCTGCTTATCCTATTATTGCCTGCTGAAAGGAAGACAGGTTCCTGTTTTCAGCGAGGCTGGAATGTTTGGTGGTGGTCTCCGTCCGAGTGTTGTTTTTCACAAAAAAGTCAGATACGTTATTTCTTGATGACCTGCAGCTGGTATTGCTGCCAGATGTGCTACTGCAGGCTTGGGGGACTTGCATTCCCTAACTGGGGACGAGTTCATTCTGAGACGAAACAGAGAGTGAAATAGATGCTGAGAACGTAGTGATCGTGCAGCCTGGACATGGAGCGTGGCTGGTGTGAGCGATGGTTACTGAGTGAATGTTGGCTCTACCCTGCCAAGTACCTTGCTGAGTCATTTCTGTCCTTTTTATCTTTGATTCCTCTGAGACAGCCGTCACCCCCCTTTTAAAGGTAGAACTGAGGCACAGAAATACCAATTAACGTAGCCTAGGTCACAGAGGGGAGAAGATGCTGAAAATCTGAGCATGTGCCCGTGATACTTGAGATTCATTTCTCAGAAGGAAAAATACCTGAGCCAAAAAAGACCAGGGAAGGCTTTGTGGATGAGACAGGCTTCACACTTGAGCCTTCAAGAATTATTAAAAAAAAAAAAAGTTTGAGCATGGAAAGGGTTGGGATGGCCCAGTTGGGTGGCGGGAGGGGTTTGTGAGGCGAGGCCACGTCCTGTGCTCTTAGATGTAGGGGAGTGTTCCTGAGAAGGATCTGGACGGAAAGGTGCCCAGGTGTGTGATTCTGGGGATGAGTCCTTAGCTTCCTGGTTCTCTGGACATTCATGAAGGACTCTGTACTGAGCCTCCTTTTTTTTTTTTTTTTAATTTTTTTTAATTAGAGAGAGCGAGAGCAGGGGAGGGACAGAGAGAGAGACATACACAGAATCCAAAGCAGGCTCCAGGCTCTGAGCTGTCAGCACAGAGCCTGATGTGGGGCTTGAACTCAACGAACTGGGAGATCATGACCTGAGCCAACGTCAGACGCTTAACCGACTGAGCCACCGCCACCCAGACGCCCCCTACTGGGCCTCTTTGACCCCATCTGGAATAGATTAAGAATATCCTCTTTCATCATCCATTCCTGATGTCTGGCAGTGTGTTTCATGCATTTATGCTCAAATATTGACCAGATTCTGAGAGACTCTCCTAGTGATGGGTAGCTTGATGAATCTGAGCCTGAGATC
The DNA here is from genome assembly GCA_030068075.1 of Paguma larvata. Lineage (NCBI taxonomy): Eukaryota > Metazoa > Chordata > Mammalia > Carnivora > Viverridae > Paguma > Paguma larvata. The sequence goes on along the minus strand of CM057839.1, from coordinate 73,663,554 downwards.
CATGGTTAGTAAGGATAAAAGTGTTCCCGACCCTTCCAGAAATGTCTCCAAAGAAATCTGGATTTGGGTATCTTTGACCATGTGAATTTATCTCAAAAAAGAGAGAGGCCGATCGCAGAATCCGAGAGATTTGGTTTGGTGATACTTTCTAGCGTGGATGATTATTTTCTTAAAACGAAGGCCTGCCCTGAGTACCGTAGAGTCTGAAGTATTTTGATTTCTTTGGATGTTGATTGTACTCAGGTAGTAGAAAGACTAAACACTTGTGTAGCGTGCTGTTAATTTCAGCTGCAGTAAAAAGTGAAATCCCAGAGGTTCTCTTCTCAGTGATTTTATGGTCGTTTTGCTAGATTGCAAGATTAAAGACCTAGACCTCAATTTGCAAGCGCGGATTGACGTCTCCTACCTGGCGCTCCTCCAAGAGTTGATCTCATTTTATCCACAAACATTAGAAATCAAGCACACCAAACGGGGGTTGACATAATTTAATTTGCCACATTAGCTAAGTCACAATTAACTGTGTTAAACTTGCATGTTCTGTCTAGCGCAGGTGTTTTGTGTGATAATTCTCTAAGCAGAATCTCACTTCATTTTCTAAATTAAAAAAAAAATGTTTCCAAAAACCTTTAGCTTTGTATGTTTACATTCACAGAAGTGTCAGTGGCTTTATTGCCCTCTTCCCTGCAATGACTAGAATTAAATATTAAATATTAAGAGTTTTCCCTTAATATCTTGGTGCGGCTTCAGTTGTCAGGCAGCGTTTTGCATAAACTGAAAAATATAAAATAAAGCGGCAAGCTAGGGCTTAAAAATTATAGCTTCTGCAGCTGTTCAAATCGAGATCTACCAGCAAATCCTTCTGCATTAGTTATACTAAATTTGTAGCAGTCTCTGTTGCACGAAGTTGTGGGAAGTCTCTGGGGATATAAAGAAAGAGTAAGCCTACCGTAGTGGGAAATAATTATAGTTGCACCATTGCCTTTTGTCCCTGAGAATGAAGTGTAGACCTCCCTTCTGGACCTAATCTAAGAATTTATAGGAAAGAAGAATACATTTGTAAAATTTTCGTGGTAAACAAAGACTTCACTTAGATCAGTCCTATCGGGCAGGAGTTTGAAAGGCATTCTGGGGAAAGTCTGATTGTTACTCATCACTATTGTCCAAATACAGACTTGAACAAGCTCGAAAATGTGTAGAAAATTGTTTCATGTTCCCCCCCTTTTCTTTCTTTCTTTCTTTCTTCCTTTCTTTCTTCCTTTCTTTCTTTCTCTCTCTCTCTCTCTTTTCTTTCTTTTCTTTTCTTTCTCTCCCCCTCCCTCCCTCCCTCCCTGTCTTCCCTTCTTTCCCTTCCCTTCCCTTCCCTTCCCTTCCCTTCCCTTCCGTTCCCTTCCCTTCCCTTCCGTTCCTTTCCTTTCCTTTTCTTTTCTTCCTTCCTTCCTTTTTTGTTTTCTAGGTTGAACAGGTACTTGTCCATGTGGTATTATGGTTTTAAATTCTTCACTTTGTTTTAGTTTTTAAAATGATGTGTAGTGGTTTTAACAAGTGAAATAATCTCATTCCCTTGAGGTAACTGTTGTTAACGGTCTGGCCTGTATCTTTATCGTATTGCTTTTAAACAATATTTGGATTAAAAGCCATAAGTTTGTGCTTTAAAACTTGTGTTCTAAGGCAATCTGTAAAATATTCTGAAATGACAATCGTCAGTGAAGGATATACTCATTCCAAAAGAAATAAATATTTATTGTCTCTTTACTAAAGAGAAAAACAAAACAAAAAACAAAAGGTTCTTCCTGGCCTTAATTTTTGTGTGTTTTAAAGTCGGGTGCCTTTTAATAGAGTTTTCTCAACATGGAAAAAATTTTAGCCCTGCTGAGTAGAATTGTCACATAAATGCAGTAGTTCTGGGACTGGCCCCTTAGTTAAATGCTTGTCTCCTTTTCCAGGCAAATAGAGCATCTGTAGGAATGGGTATTTTAGCTGTTCTGTGGAGAAGAAGCCAGGCTCCTCCTTGCTTTAGGAAAAGCTCTGGTTAAGCCCCTTCCTTGAGAGTGTCATCCAGGTACTTGCTCGAAGATGGTTTCCTGTCTCTGTAATCATTAATCCTTTATCTTCAGGTGCTGAAGAGAAAAAAAAAAAAAAACTTGCTGTGAGGGCCAGTTTTCTAGGTGGGAGGATTCATTTCTTGCCTTTTCTCAAAGAAATAGGTTGAGATGAAGGTTGGTGAAAAGCGCCAACTCCCTCAAAGGGCACAGAAGAGGGGGGAGGTAGCTTGAAAGCGCGAGTAGACTCCCGACAGACCTTCCGGGTCTTAGAATCTGCTGGAGCTGCCTCCTTCCCACAGTGCCTGGATTTCAGGGGGCTGGGCCTCTCATCCTGGTCTGTGGGGTCCCCAAGTGTCTCCAGACGTTTGGAAGTAGGCTGCAAAGCCTGAGTAGGAAAGTGGTTCAGAGAAAATACGTTCACCTTCTGAGAGGAAAAGTAGAAGAGCCTCTTGCTTAACCTGTAGAGAGAACTCTTTAAAAATAGGATGGATATTATTGACAGGGATCAGTATTGGAACACATACTTTTGTGTTCCAAAGGAGTTTTCTTTTTTAAACACCAGTTTAATTCTTGAAATGGCGATTGCTTTGAACTTGAGGTAGGAAGAGGGATTCCCCGGTTGGGCGATAGTATTTCTTTGAAACCCAATGAGAGATTTACCTACTTTTTCAAACAAAGGAGGCATCTTGATAGGCGGGCTCCTTGATGCTGATTTGCAAGTGCTGTTCGCTTCTGTGTGTCTTCCTAACCTGCTGGCTTTTAAAAGATAATCCCAGGCTTATCCTGATGTTTTCCAAAGACGAGGAAAAAATCCGCGGAGAGTCGACAAGTATTTATTTTAGCTGTTAGTTATGGAAGCCTTTCCAACCAGTTCCGTGGAAGCGGTCTGCAAGAATCAGAATCTGCGGCATAAAGAACTTACTTTTCCTGTTCCTCACACTTGTCCTGTTCTCGGTAGCCCTCAACAGGCTCCAGGTGGTGCTAAGGAAGACCCAAGAAGGAGGATGAATTTACACAGCTACTGACAAGTGCTGAGTTCGTGGAAGGAACGATAAACTCACTAATGTTGCTTCTTCCTCTTATTTTAGGATATTCCTGCCGGTTGGTGTCACAGAACATGGCCCTTATCCTATTGAAGGAGGATTCTCTGGACGTAAGTCGTTTTTCAAACGTTGTGTTTGTTTATTACTGTATTAAACTATTCATATATTTATTTCTACTATATTTGATGAGAGTGTTTTTTTTGTTATTACTAAAAATTATAAAACCGTATGTTTTGTTATTTATGAACAGATGTCATAAATTCTTACCTTTAAACACTAAAATAGCGAATTTGGACCACTGCTGAAAGGAACTTTCCTTTGTTCATCTAGAATTGTGCATTTAAAATGTCGATGGGACCTTTTATGATTTATGTTGCGTGGGGATGGGTCACTCCAGAGTTGCTAAGGAGACTCGTAGGATTTTCTTTCTAGCACAAACTTTAACATAAGGATGATATTCAAGTGTCCAGAGTTGCTTGAATTTATAGAGGAATCGGCTCCACATGCAAGTACTTCCCCTGACATTCCAACGTCACCAGCTCATGCGGAATGGAACGGCGTGGTTTTCTCATCATGTTCTAGGCCTGCACCCACCTGGGCATGGCCTAAAGCCTCTGATGAGACCAGGGGTGGCAGCTGATTCAAAGTTAACCAGTGACCTGGGAAGTAGGTTGCTCTGAAGATATTCGCCGAACAATGAAATTCCATTTGTTGGGACTTGTCACAAGGGCTTGTTAACTGCGGGGAACCCAGGGCCACCCTCTGGCAGTGTATTTAAAGCCCGGTTTAGGAGCAGATGACAGGGTCAGTGAAAAGGATGAGATGCGGCACAGAGATGTTTATAGTTGCAGACGGAGGAGGCCCTGAATCCCACCGTGAAGCCCGGCACACACTCCGCCTCTTCTGGACTCCGAAGGCAGGAGTCAGGTGGCGAATCTGTGTGCCTGCAGGATGACGTTCGATGGCTCGAGAGCTTCAGAACCGATCTCAGTGTGCCTCTTACCCTTGTTCGTGTCACTGCCCGCAAGAAGCCCAGACTGCCCGGGCCATCCCTCCTCTCCTGGCCCCTAATTCTCCAGCTCTGGGGGAGTGAAAAGTGTTCCCTTCGACCCAAGTGTTGGCTTCTCCCAAGCACCCCCATCCCCCTTGCCTTTATTCTTCTCTCTAGAACTTTTCATCACTGGAAATAACAATATATATGATTATTAATATATATAATAAAAATATATAAGTTGCAATGAAACACAGAGTTTGCCATCTTAGGCGTTCAGTACACAGTTCAATGGCATTTGATATGTTCATATTATCATACAACCATCACCACCATCTGTCTCTAGAACTCTTTTCATCTTACAAAATTAAAACTCAGTCCCCTCAAACAACAACTCTTCACTTCCTCCCCAGCAAGGCCCTGGCAAATCACCATGCCGCTTTCTGTCTCTCTGAATTTGACTACTTGGTATGTCCTTTAAGTAGAATCATACCATTTTGGTCTTTTGTGACTGGCTTGTTTCCCTTAGCATGATGTCCTCAATTCATGTATTTCATAGCCCGTGTCAGATTTTCCGTCCTTTGTGACCGAATAATATTCTATTATATGTATAGATCACATATGGTTTATCCATTTATTTGTCAATGGAAACTTGGGTTGTTTTCACCTTTTGGCTGTTGTGAATATTGCTTCTATTTCCTTCAAGACCTTCGGTTATTTCGAGAGTATGCTCAGAGGTGGCACTGCTCGACCGTATGATAGCTTTATGTTTGACTTTCTGAGGAACTGCCTCGTCATTTCTACAGTAGATGCTCCGTTTTACATTCCCACCAGCAGTGAATGAAGGTTCCAGTGTCTCCACATCCTCAGCAACATTTGCTATTGTGTGTGTGTGTGTGTGTGTGTGTGTTATGTAGTAGCCATCTTGATGGGTATGAAGTGGTATCTCACTGTGATTTGGATTTGATTTCCGCAACGGCTAGTGATGTCGAACATCTTGTCACATGCTTACTGTCCGTCTGTAGATCTTCTTTGGAGAAATGTCTATTCAATCTTTTTCCCATTTAAAAAACTGGGTGGTTTGGTTTTTCATTTTTGCGAAATACTCTATATTCAGTCTGTCTTCTTCTAGTCCTTTAAAGTGTAAAAATATAAGGTTCGTAGAGCTAAAAATTGGATTTTTTAAAAAAAATTGGGCATGTCCAAGGCAATGCTTTTCACAGTTAGGTAGTCTGTAAATGTTTGAATGATTGGGCAAACTTCAGATAGTTTTCCAGTTACCAGCTAGACCTTCTGTTTAAAAGGTCTTGCTGATGAGATAGTGACCGTCTTTCATTATAGATACATCTGTCTATCTACAGATGGGCCGCATACAACGGGTCTTTAGGAGGGATTCAAAACCGAGGAGAACAGCATGGTGGTAGGGAGGGGAGTGGAGTGCTGGTGCAGAGAAGTGCCTAGAACCCGTGGAGGAGCCCAGGTGGCCTGTGTGCACCCCCAGGATGTCTGTGCTGGGAGCTCCCTTGTTTCCTGACGATCTTCTAATTCCAAGGCATCCACAGCCTTAAACTAAGCCTATTATGTGATGTCAACTCAGAAGTGAACCTATATTTTCCTTTTATGCCAGGTTTTCTCTGTAACCCAAGATACGGACTTTGACTCCACATAGTGCTATAAGGCTCTAAGTACAAACTGGACTTTTAAAAAACGTTTCTTTTTTAAGAGAGAGGAGGGGAGTGTGCATACGAGTAGGAGAGGTGTGTGTGGGGTGGGGGTGGGACAGGATCCAAAGCAGGCTCCACACTGACAGTAGTAGAGAGCCTGATATGGGCCTCAAACTCATAAACTGTGAGATCACGACCTGAGCCAAAGTCAGATGCTTAGTCGATTGAGCCACCTAGGTGCCCCCAAATTCGGACTTCTGGTTGACCTAGATCAAGGAGTGATTTGTGAAGCCAAACAGGCTTTGTGGGATGTGACTGGCCACCCTTGGCAACTTGTTAAGAATTCTTCTTCCTAACCAGTGTCGAGCCTCCTGTTTTAGTGTAATGACTTTGACGTACTCCGTATCTGCTGAACAGAGGTATGATTTCTATGCACTTTCTTTGTTCCGTACGCCAAGCCAAGGGAGCATTCCCTGTTTTTGACTAGAGTCCTTCTCCTCTTTCTCCTCTTTCTCTTCCCCTTTTGCTTTGTTCCCTTCTCCTTCATTCTTTAGTTGGGTTGAAGGCATTCTTATTCTCAAAATATTTCATTGGTGGGTGTTCAAGAACAGTCCTAGGGAAATAAATTGGGTATATAGGAGATCCCTGTGGAGCTCCCAAGTTGAGCGTTTTGGATTGCAGGGCTCTGAAGATGAAGCTGACCAGACAGGAACCAAGGAAATGGCCCAGGAAGTAGAAGCCTTGGGCCTCGCTTCCCTTCCTTGCCTCACATACAAGCAGGAGGGAATCAGGGGGCTTACCTCCAAGACCCAGACCTGGCATCCATCACTTTCGCTTGCCCAATAAACGTGTCCAGGCCAGAACTCCAAATGCTTATAAATGATTAGGATTTATCTCTCTGTTTTGAGTTTGTCAGCCGTTGTCAAAACAACATCTAAGCTCTGTAATACAGATGAGATCACGGGTCTTTGGAATGGGGGTGGGAGGGGGATGGATGATACGTGCCCCAGGGGAGCCCTGGACGATGATGTGTTAGGATGCCGGGAAAAAACGTGATTTGTGTTTTATTAAGTTTAAAAAAATGCTGTGAAATCGGCTTTATTGATAATAACATCGAGGTCGGCCCTGGCACGCCCAATCCTATTTCCGGTGTACTGATCAGAAATGGGTCTGGGAGGAGGGGGCGGGGGGGGGTGAGGCATGGGGGGCGAGGAAGACGTGTGGACGCTGGGGCCGTCACTCTTTGCTTTGCGAAGTATTGCCCTTTGTGTGTACTGGTTAACGTTTATCTATTTTTGAGAGCAGGAGAGAGAGATAGAGACAGAGACAGAATGTGAGCAGGGGAGGGGCAGAGAGAAAGGGAGACAACACAAAACCTGAAGCGGGCTCCAGGCTCCGAGCTGTCAGCACAGAGCCTGATGCAGGGCTTGAACTCATGAACCATGAAATCATGACCTGAGCCAAAGTCAGACACTTAACCAACTGTGCCCCTGTGTGTACTGGTTAAATGGATTTGTGGACCATGTTTAGTTTTGGGAAAATTGACTCTCACAAGATACCAGCAGCTTACATGAATCCCCATTTAAAAAAAATGAGAGTAACAGTAGCGTCTAAAGAAGCCACACCAATACGGCATTGCAGGACACGCGTGCTCGTTCAGGCTTTTCTTCAGCTGCTGGATGAGTTCAATCAGTTACCAGGTCTCCCGAGGTAAACCCATTTCAGAATTAGTCAGAAGGCTATTATCATGAATCACCAATCTTTTCAAAAACGTGTATGGTATCTTGAAATGTTAGCTGTGGTGATAAACTCTCAGAATTCACGAGAGTTTAAAAACTGAGAATGAGGAGTAGGAGAATAAAAGGGTACAATTGTATTAGCAATTTATAACGACATATAATATTCAAGTTACTCTCTAAAATTTCATAAAACCTGCTTGCCGTTGACTGATAATATCCTTTGATATTGGATAAGAAGTGCCAAGCTTTTGGGGAGCGTTTGTGTAATATAATATATTCTAAATATATCATAGTAATATATGTAAAATAACACGGCAACATTAAAATGAAGATGCGTGGAGGACCTACAGAAGATCTTGCTAGGGTTTTCTAAGAAACAAGTAATTGAGCAAAGTATGAAATGTAGATTTCTCCCATATTTGGGTGAAAGCGTAGCTATTTCTAAAACAGGTTAACTTAGGACATGCACACAAAAAAATACCGTTTTTGTTGAGTCATCAAAGGAAAGATGTACTGGTAAGGATATATTCTGAGCGAAATTTTAATTCTTTAACACAAGTTTTATGAAATGAGTATGTATAATCACCGATGGGATGGCCGGCCACTTAGGAGTGAAAATGGAATCACGTAAAATTCACTAGTGACCTCGGGGGCAGAGGCTGCATTTGCCAGCATCCCCGGGGCTGGATGGGCCTCTGAGATTTAATTCTCGCCGGTGGAGCGTGAGCCAAAGAGAGACGGGAAGTTTCCGCATTACCCACTGAAACGAAAATCCCTTGCCCTGGTTTCTCGGTTCTTTGAGTTTTGTTGGCTGCAGATGGCGACGCTGGAATCTCTCTGGAAGTGACCGTATTGAGGAAGGCAGAGTTGCCTCGCTACTTTAGGTCCCCGGATGACTTTGAAGAGCAGAGTTTGCAGATTTCCCGTGTGTGTGTGTGTGTGTGTGTCTGTGTGTGTGTGTGTGAAATATCGTATGGGATGGGAGAGATCTTTGTTTAGCCTCACCCTACTCGTAAAACAGAACCTGGTACTTAGTGTCACACAGGCTCTTCAAGCACAGATATGGGGCTGTCCTCAGAGAGAGGGATTTGCTTCGGTTGGCAAAGAGGAGGGGATGGGATCTGGAGGTCAAGGGATTTGGAGTCCTTCCATTTGATAAACTCGTCCCCACTGGCGTCCTTCAGATTCATATGCCTGTCTTAAGGCCCCGTGTTTTCCCAGTCACTGCCTGACTTCCATGGGAAGGGACCTAGCAAGTCTGTAACTACAACATGCATAGAATTCTACAACGTGAGCGTTTCTATCATCCCCCCAAATTTCCTCGTTGTCTCTTGGCAGCCAGCCCTCCTTATCTCGAGGCAATGGCAGACCTACTTTCTGTTAGGATGGAGTGTGGCTGTCTTAGAATTTCGTATGAATGGGACCAAACACTAGGCTTTGTTATTGTCTGGCTTTTATTCGACGTGGTGATTGTGATGTTTGTTAATGTCGCTGGTTGAATCAGTCGATTCCTTTTTACTGATGAGCAGTATTTCATCTTATGGATGCACCACGATTTCCCCGTTCTTCCATCGAGGGACATTTCAGTGATTTCCGGCTCAAGGCTGTTAGGAATAAAGCTTCCGTGAGCACTTTTTGTACAGGTTTTCGTGTGGACACATGTTTTCGTTTCTACTGTGTAAGTATCTGGGAGTGGAATTGCGGGTCGTAAGGAAAATGCGTATTTAGCTCTGTGAGAAGCCGTCAGTTTCCAATTTACTTCACCGCTAGCACTGGCTGAGAGTCCTCTTTGCTCCACGTTTTCACCAGTACTTTGTATTTTCGGTCATTCTAATTTTAGCCGTTTTAGTGGGTATGTAGTGCTATCTTATTGCTTTCATTTGCATTTTTCTGATGACTGTTGACATTGGGTGCCCTATATTAAATGTTTTAAATTGAGTTTTAGTGAAGAGTTTTTTATACATCCTAGAGTTGTACAAGCCCAGCGTTAGAGAGGATATATTGGTGATAGTTTCTTTTTTTAGGTTTATTTATTTAGAGAACAGGAGCGATTTGGCGAGGGACAGAGAGGGAGAGAAAGAGAGAGAAAATTCCAAGCAGGCTCTGCATGGTTAGTGCAAAGCCTGATGTAGGGCTGGAACTCACGAACCATGAGATCATGACCTGAGCTGAAACTAAGAGTTAGATGCTTAAACCGACTAAGCCACCCAGGCACCCAGGTGATATTTTCTTAACAGTGGTAGGGAGGATAGACCTAGGGTGATGACCCCCTACAATTCCTCTCTTGGGGTGTCCACAACCTTTGTGTAATTCCTTCCCTTTGAATGTGTGTGGGACCTGTAACTGACTTCTAACTCATAGAATGTGGCAAGAGTGATGAAGGGTCACTCCACCGATTATGGTATATTATATAAGACTTCATCTTAGCAGACTTGAGTGAGAGACTATTCCCCCTTGATGGCTTTAAGAAATAAGCTGTTATATTGTGAGAATGTCTGTGGAAGAGGACTATGTAGCAGGGAGCTTCAGGCAGCCTCTAGGAGCTGAGAGTGGCCCTAGCCTACAGCTGGCAAGAAAATTGGGAGCCCGGTCTTATAACTGCAAGGAGATGAATTCTGCCAACACCTTAAGGACAGTCAGAATTCAATCCAGTACTTCCCCAGTCAAGCCTTCAGGTGAGACCCTGCCTTGACCAACAATGTGATTAAATTCTATCAAACTCTATACAGACTACTGATGGATGAAAAATGAGCTGATAAATGTGTGTTGTCATAAGTTGCTAAATTTTTGGTTGTGTTGCATAACAATAGAAAGTACCTTTTTACTATATCTTTTAAAGAGCAGTTTTAAATTTTGTCGAAGTCTTTTTTTTTTTTTTTTTTTGAGCTTTGATGCTCAAAGAAATAGGCACTTACTCCAAGATTGGGAAGACTTCCTGTTGTGTTTTGTTTTAGGAGTTTTATAGTTTTAGCTTATAAATTTAAGTCTGTGATCCTTTTTTTTTTTGGATGCATGGGTGTGAGGTAAAGATTGAAGTACAGTTTATAATCCCATAGGGCTATCTAGTTTTTCCAGTACCATTTAAAAAGAAATCTTTTTTAAATGTTTGTTTATTTTTGAAAGAGAGAGAGTGAGCAGGGGAGGGGCAGAGAGAGAGAGGGTGACAGAATCCGAAGCAGGTTCCAGGTTCTGAGCTGTCAGCACAGAGCCTGACACGGGGCTCGAACTCACGAGCTGAGAGATTATGACCTGAGCTGAAGTCAGAGGTCCAACCGACTGATGCACCCAGGTGCCCCATTTCAGCACCATTTGTGAAAATACTATTATTTCCACATAGAATTATCTTAACACTTCTGTTGTAAATTGATTGAGATTATATTTGTGACTCTATTTTTAGACCATCTAGTTTATTCCATTTATGTATATATCTCTCTCTGTGCCCAGTTTCTCATTGTCTTAATTATAGGTCATTTGTAGCAAGTCTTGAATCCTCCACTCCTTTTTCAAGTCTGTTTTGGTTATTCTAGGACCTTTGCCATTTCTGTACACATTTGAGAATCAGGTTGTTGACTCCCCCAAAACCTTGTGGGATTTTTATGGAGGTTGCATTAAATATATAGAAAAATTTGGGGCAATTTGACATTTTAATGATATTGAGATTTCTAATCCACAAACATGGTATATCTCTTATTTACTTCGGTCTTCTTTAATTTCTCTCAGCAGTATTTTGTAGGTTTTAACATATAGGACTTGCACAAATCAAATATCATGGTTTTGTTTCCTAGCTCTAGTGTAAGAACCATTTGAGGCTTCTAGCTCTTATATATTGATGTTTTCCTTTAAATCCTTTAATATATTTATGACTTATAAAATTTACTTTCTGGTAATTCCATTTCTTTGTCATTTCTGGGTCTATTTGCTAATTTTCTCTAGATTATCGCTCACATTTTCCTGTCATTTACTGTATGCTGTTTACTGTTAATATTTTTTATCGTTCGGTATCTGGATTCTGTCATTTTTCTTTAAAGAGTATTGAGTTTGGGCAGGCAGTTACTTGTTTGTCTATAGTAGCCTTTACTCTAGAACAAGTTTAGCTTTACTACCAAGATGAGACATGAGACCGTCACTCAAGACCCTAAGTATTCACTATAGTTTCTCTATGGTGGGTGGTTTGAACTTAAATATCTCCTCGTCCTGTGTGAGTTCTGGGAATTGTTCACCTTACAGTCTTGATAGTTGTTCTTTTATCTATCTATCTATCTGTCTGTCTATCATCTATCTATTTACCTGCCTACTTATCCATCCATCCGTCCATCCATCTAATTATTTACATAATTTAAAAAATGTATATATTTTTTATATATAGGTTTTTGCCAAATATAGTGTCTCTCTGTACACATCATAACTTAGTGTTTGGTCAGAGACGCGAGGGAACCCTTGTAGATTTCTCAAGTTCTTTCTGCGCGTAGTTTCTCTTCAGTGTGCTATTTTGCAGATTGCAGTGAGCTAGCATTCTCCAGCCGTAGCTCCAGTCAGAAAGCCTCAGCTTTCTGGTTCATCTCCTTCACTTCATTTCTTTCGATGATCAGAGTCCTGAGTCGCCTGTTGTCCAGTGTCTAAAGACAAACGTTTCATGTCTTTGATTCCAGTTTCCCAGTTGTTTCCAAGTCTGGTGTCCCTGTTAGTTTATGCTGCCTAGAAGCAGAGTTTGACAAATCCCGCTTCTGCCTCTGTCAGCTCATCTGTGATGAGTAGTAATTTCAAGTTTGAAGGCCTGTACCACTTGCATTTTTCTTTTGTAACGATTGGTTGCTCCTAGAGCTTGGTCAGTTGTCTCCAATTTTGAGAACTTGAGGGAAATAGCTGGCTCAGGAGAAAAGCAGAGGGTTGAGATGACCTCTGGGTTCCGTGGAAGACGCAGGAGAATGGCTGGAAGAGCAAAGGAAGACAATCATTGATGGTAATTTAAATAACTGTTTTGGTATTCCTCATCAGGGACAACTAGTGTTTTTCTCGCTCACCGGTGTTCAGATCAAAATCACTGCCTTGAAACCCAAGCAGGTGAAATAGTAAATCTCAGTTTCCCATCTTTGGACTCTTTCTTAGGACCACTTCTGATGCCAAATACAGGAATTGTCAGGATTCAGTGCAAGAAGTACAGTCGGATCTGATCAGGAGATAAATACCCCACACAGTATTTGAACAGAGTGATTTTAATGAAAAAAACTGTGTTAATCATGGCGTTGTTAACTAGATAACTGAAAGTGTAAGAAGAGAACTCTGGGGCAAATAACCCTCGGGAAAAATCCGAGCCCACGCTGTTTTTGCAAATAAAGTTTTATTGAACATCTCCATTTATTTCCACATTGCCCATGCCTGCTTTCATATTACAGTAGTAAGAGTTGATTAGTTAGAGACTAAGTTAGTGACTTGTGGCACTCAAATCCTAGAATATTTACCATTTTGTCCTTTCTAGAACAGTTTGCTGGCTGTAAGGTACCTTGTAGTGGCAAGTGAAGGAAGCAGGTTCCGCTCATAGGGATGAGGGAGCAAAGGGGAAAAGGTTGGACTTACGAATACTTTTAACCTTCAAAGAGGAGATTCTTAAAGCTGATACTCGGATCTCAGAAGAGTGGGAGACGGCCGGCTGGTCCAGAGTGACTGCATTTGGGGTAGAAGACATCAAAGATAGTTTTGCACGTGTTGCAGAAATCTGAAAACTGGATTCGCCTTCTGCTGTTAGAAGGAATTGAGCTGCCAGAGTGAAGAAGCAACTCGAAGGGGAATTGCAAGGGGACCGGAAACCCACAGGAGACCCATCTGAAGGAAGGAGCAAGTTCCTTTTCCGACTGCAGCTTCTCTCCTCCGTCTCTTGTGCCACCTACTGGCAGAGCCTAGCGCAGAGTCCTCTGGCACAGAAGCTAATTTCAAGTATAAAGAAAGTTAAACGGTAAATTACTGGAAAGGCTGAAGGAGCAGAAGTCTGCATGTCCTAGGTAGGTTTCCAGTTCACGCCTCTGCAGGTTTCTTCTCAAGGTCAGGGCACTGCTGTTGCTCTCCCAGGAGACTTGAGGAAATCACTGCTGATCTCCCGTTTCCCTGCACCTGTGAAGCACTAGGTGGTGGACTGTGGAATACTTCCTCTGCAGGTAAAGGAAAGCTGCCTTCTTTCTCTTCTAAATCTTAAGCAAATGTGTCTTGTTGATAGGTCCACCCCTGCCAATAGGGGAGTCGGGGCAATGCTATTTTTAGCTTTACAGTCCTTGCAGTGTAGAGAAGAACATGGAAGAGACTGGAAATAGAGGGCGAGAATCCATCAGTAAACTATCTAGTACTGGCTAGTTCATAGGCGAGAAGTGGGAGCAGGAGCACACAGAACACGATAGGATCTCACTAATGTAGCTGATTTTATAAAAAGCCTTTCACATACAGATTTTTTGCTTTGTAATGACTTGTAGAGTCACTACGAACATTTTGTGGACCGCTCAGAAGTCTGTTTAGTTTCCGTTGCTGTTCTCATGGCAAAGAGCTTAAGAGTTGTCAGACTTAAAGGTGACGAAGGATAGAACAGTGGTTAAGGAAGCAGGCTCTGGAATGCCTGACCGGGTTCAAATCCTGTTGTCGGTGCTTAGAAAAGTCTTTGACCCACAACGAATCCTCCTAGTAAGTCAGTTGTTCTTTTCTATTTTTATTTTACAAGAGCCCACTTTTCTCATTTGAACTTCTCTCTCATGGTAGGTGGCTCCGTGGTAAGTTACTTAAAATACATTTAATACATGTAAGTACATTCACATATTCCTACTCACTGGCATCTCGTCATTATTGCTTCAAGATGAAGATGAGACTGCATTTTTTTATGACCGATTCATATTCCTCTGTGTGTGTGTGTATGTGTGTGTGCACGCGCTATGCATCCATGGATGTACCGTATTTTCTTGATTCATTTATTTGTTGACGTATTTGGGTTGCTTCCATATCTTGGCTACGTATTTCAGCGAGTATAGATAGGGGTATGCGTATCTTTTGAATTAGCGTTCTTGTTTTCTTTGGGTAAATATCCAGTAGTGACATTATTGGATCGTATGGTAGTTCTGTTTTGACTTTTCTGAGGCATCTCCATGTTGTTTTCTGCAGTGATCACACCAATTTACATTTACACCCACAGTGCACAAGGAAGGGTTCCCCTTTCTCTATGTCCTTACCCAGTACCTCTTATCTTTTTGATACTAGCCATTCAGACTGGCACGGGGTGATATCTCACTGTGATTTTGACTTAAATTTCTCTGATTGGTGACGTTGAGCAACCTTTTCATGTGTCGGCCATCTGTAAGTAAGTCACAGAGATGAAGAGTATAGCATGGAGGATATAATTGTTAATATTGTAATATTGTTTGGTGACACACGGTAACTACGCTTATGATGGTGAGCAGTAAGTAATATGCAGAATTGTTGAGTCCGTGTGGTACACCTGAAACTAATAGAGCATGGTGTGTCAATTATACTTCAATAATAAGATGAAGGTGATAGGATGATGGCTTTTTTTTCAGTTTAGAGAAAACCCTTGAAAAGATATGTTTGGAAATACTTGTATTGTTATCGGACTTACTGCAGAAATGTGGTTTGCGTATCTTTTTTTTTTTAATTTTTTTTAACATTTTTATTTATTTTTGAGAGACACAGAGACAGAATGTGAGCAGGGGAAGGGCAGAGAGAGAGAGGGAGACACAGAATCGGAAGCAGGCTCCAGGCTCTGAGCCATCAGCACAGAGCCTGATGTGGGGCTCGAACTCACAGACCTGAGATCATGACCTGAGCTGAAGTTGGCCGCTTAACCGAGACTGAGCCACCCAGGTGCCCCTGGGTTGCGTATCTTAAGCCATGGACTCAGTAGCCTCCAGAAACAAAAGCTCATGTGTGTCGAGTGCCTATCCATGAGTGCCCGACACCGAGCGTGTGTTCTCTCTCTCTGAAACTTCCTAGAAATGCTTAAAGGTAATGAAACTCTCTTCTTTCAAGGTTGGTGTTAAGATCGTTTTAAAAAGTTCCTCCCCAGATTTCCCCCCTGCCATCCTGATAACATTTACCTCCTTAGTAGAATCACCTTATAACTGTATTTGTTCTTCAAGGTCCTTTCGTGGGGCACTAGAAATGTCGCTTGAGCAAGTTTTGTCCTGATTTTAGACCTGTTCAATTAGTAATTATTTTAACCGTTTGAAAGCATTTAACATTAAAGGGACAGAGAGACTATTCAATGTTATCGAGGAACATAAAGTGGGGAGAGGGGGGGAATGACAGCCAGAAAGGGCAGAGGTTGCTATATTATGTAGGTTAGTTAGGGAAATGCTCTCTGATATGATATTTGAACAGATAGGGGTGATGAGAGTCATGGGGCTATCTGGACAGGGGACTGCACTTCTCACTTTGCCTGGGATGGTCTCATTTTATACTGTCGTCCTGGTGTATCCTCATCATTCTATATCTGGGGGACTAGTGTCCCAGGAAGGTGGTTCGCCAAGTGCAAAGTCCCAAGGTCGCGATGCCTTCCTACTATTGAGCAGCAAGGGGCTGCAGTGGAGAAGGAGAGGGAGTCCAAGAAAGAGCAGGGACTTGGCCTTGTAGTTTTGTAGGTAGGGGGTTGTAATGACTTGGCTTTTATTCTGAGTCAAATGGGTGATCACTGGTGGAATCTGAGTGGCAGAGTGATACGATGTGATTTATTTTTAACAGGTATCTGGCTGTTGGGGTAGAGGTAGACCTAAAGAGAGGGGAGAACAGAAGGAGAAGGCCCAGTTAGCAGGCTGCTGTACTAATCTGGGTACGAGGCAGTAGGGAAAATTGGATCCAAATAATGGCCTGTCGGTAACGGAAGGTTCGGTGTGATTCTGGGTATATGGTCTTTTCACAGTAAAGCTAACAGGATTTGCTGATATATTGATGTGTAATTTAAGAAGGCTAGGACTCCAAAGCTTTGCATCTGAGCAACTGGGAAGATTGAGTTGCCATTTCTAAGATGAAGACTCTAGGATGGTGAGTATGGTTGGGGGAATTAGAAGTTTCTTTGGGGTATGTTAGGGTTGAGGTGGTGATGAGATATAGCTGGGCAGTCGAACCTGTAAGTCTGAGGTTCAGGGGACAGGTCTAGGATGGAGAGAGATTCTTGGGGGTAGTAAGTGTACCGTCTTAAACTATGAGACTCGATGGGACCCCCACAGGATTGATTTAGAGATGGCAAAGGGTTAAGAATTAAGCTCTAGGGGAACTTTGCTGAGTAACAGCTTAAGAGCTGAGGGCCAGCCAAGGAGACCAAGCAGGTGTGGCCATTGAAGTAGGAAGAGAAACAAAAGGTTGGTATGGCAGAAACCAAATACAGAAGTAAGTCTTCAAGAAGGAGGAGCATCTGTATCAGTTGCTGCTTTATCGATCCAGTAAGATGGGGTCTGAGAATTTGTTATTGGAATCAGCAATGGGGAGGCCAACAGTCGCCTTTCAAGAGTTGTTTGAGGGGAGGCGTGTTGGAGAGACGAATGCCCAACTGGAGTGGATTCAAAGGATTGGGTGGAGAAGAACGGGAGAAAAAAAGGTGTAGAGATTTCTGTGAGTTTTACTGAAACTTTTGACAGATCTTTGGTTAGTATGGTGACCTATTTCCTTATTCTGTTAAGCAAGTTAATGGGTAATTTATTCTTCTACTGTATCATAAATTGTGATTTTTAAAAATAAACTTGATCAATAAAAAGAATATTAACATTTTCTGTTTAAGTGAAACAGGTGGCTATTTGTTATAAATGGTCTCGGAATAACCGAATCGATCAGATCTTTAATATACTAAACTCTTTACCATGTAACAATCATAGTTTTGTTTTTCACAAAAGCGAGCTGGTAGTAGTCTTTTGTTCTACTATAGCTCTATCAAAAATCATTCCCATCTAGTGGGTTTATTTGTGACATCCATGTCAATGGAATCCAGCCTTGGCGGTGGGGGCGGGGTGGGGGGTTGCATTCGAAGGCTTTGTCCACCTCGAGTGCTAATGGTATCCTCGAAAGCATCAAAAGCACAGAGAATAGAAAGGCATAACCTGTCAGGGAGCCTGACGACTCTTAACCACCGCTGGCTGTTTGTATGAAGATAATCGGTAATTGCAGGGTATATCATAAAGACGGATCATGAAAAATGCTTAATGATGGCAGTTCTTAGCCAGAGATAACAACCTTCTTTGCTTGACAATGCAGCCAGGGTATCATAGGAGGAAACATTACATCGGAGGCTTAAGTCTGTCAAATTCCTTCATCAATGAAGTTTATTCTAAGCACTGTTGTTCCTTTATGAGGCAACTTAGGTAGATCTGGGCGTGTTTTGTTTGGAGTGACTTCCAAGATGTATCTAAGACAGAACCTTTGATGTAGTTCACTTAGTTAATGGGACTATAACGATCACCCTTTGTTCTGAGGATAATTTAGATTTTCTGGCAGTCTAATAGTTTTATACCTCATGTACTCTCTTTTTAGAATCAGTCCATCTAACGTAGAAAAACATAGATATAAATTACAAAAAAAGAAAATCACTTAGAATCCCACTACCCAAAGAACTACAGTTAAAAACTTGGTTAATAGTCTAAGACCTTCTTTTCTGAGGCAAAAAGAAGTATGTATTTTATGTCTGTGTATACGTTTATACACACACACAGTATTTGTAAATTGTTTTGTGTAGATATATACTTAAATCTATATGTATTTATATCTAAATACTTATATATTTATAAATATATATGTGTATATCAACATATTTATATATGATATTCATATTTTTGGTTCATTTCATTCACAATGCAACATATATGTGTAGAATGCATATAGCGATTTTAAAAATGGAATTATACACAACACATATTCTTGTTAACTTGTTTTTTTCCCTCTCTCAACTGGAATTCTGTTTCTAGACCCTGTCAATTTGTAGCTGCAGCCCCCTCTTAGAGAATGGCATAAATTCCGTTGTGTATGTTTCCGTGATTTATTTGACTCTTCACTGATTATTGGACACTGAGATCGCTTCTAACCTCTCACGTTTGGGAATGTATTTTGTTTTCTGCTGTTTATTTTCTTAGAATAAATGCCTAGAGGTAAGGATCCTAGGTCAAGAGAAATACACCTTTTTGGAAGGGGATTATCCACGCACATGGACACACACACACACACACACACACACACACACACACACACACAGGTACACATATCTATATGCTTTTCTCTTCTGCCAACTTATCTTCAAATTCTTAGTGAATTTAAAAAGTTTACCACACTGCACACAAATAATAAACGTGTTGGAAATTTAGGTATTTTCTTAGTATTGCTTGTGGAGTTAAAATCCTCTGGCTTAAGATTACATTTAATATGTACTAAATTTGAAGCTATTAAAGCAAAATAAATTCTTTTTTTTTAAGTTTTTTATTTTATTTATTTTATTATTTTTTTAATTTATAATAGTTTATTTTCAAATTGGTTTACATATAACACCCAGTGTTCATCCCAACATGTGCCCTCTTTAATGTCCGTCACCCCCTCTCCCACCTCCCTCACCTCCCTCACCTCCCTCACCTCCCTCACCTCCCTCACCTCCCTCACCTCCCTCACCTCCCTCACCTCCCTCACCTCCCTCACCTCCCTCACCCTCAGATTGTTCTTAGTCTTTGAGAGTCTCTTATGTTTTATCGCCCTCCCTCTGTGTCTTTTTTTTCTTTCCCCTCTTCCCCTCCCCCTGGTTTTTGCTTAGTCTCACAAAGCAAAATAAATTCTTAATGGGGGTGCAGAGCTTACAGTTTGAAACGGTGATGAATTTTTAACTCGTGTGGCTCTTCTCTGCTTTTCTTGTTGGGTGTGCGGTGCTAGGTGACGCATGAAACGTAACAGCTAGCACTGATTCTGCTGGTGTTTGAATGACTATTTTCTTAATCTTTCAATATGAGAACCGTCTTAATTGCGTGATTTCAGAACATGTTGAAGAATAATTCATCGGCAGATAGAGTATTATGTAAGTAGGAATGCGATGATCTTTTAGAGATGAACTGTCTGCTTTTGGAAGAGAAGCTCCTGATTTATTAAGTTACCACAGCCTCCGTTCAGCATAATGGTCTAGTTCTTGCACTTAAATTTAAATTATAAACCTACTGGAAGATGTTTTGGTCCAACTCAGCATATTTATTTGGCCTTAACATTGCTTGATTCAGATGTTTTGCTTTTTATTACCTGGAACTTAAATGTAACAACAGTGTAAAATAAAATGATATATTTTAAAAAACCATGTTCTCTAAGAGGTTGGAAATGAACATGTTTTTCCGTACTGTCCGTTATGATAGTTGCTAGCCACAGTGGTTATTAATCACCTAAAACATAACTAGTTTGAGGAAACCCTGATTTTAAGTAAGCCATCTTGTGACTAGGGGCTACCATATTAGACACAACAGTGTAGATAATTTTCAGTCCGCTAGTGGAGGGGTCGGCAAACTCCATGAGGCCAAATCCAGCTCACCACCTGTTTTTGTAAATAAGGTTTTATTGGAATACTGCCATGCACATTGATTTATGTTTTGTCAGCGGTTGCTTTAGTGCTACAATGGCAGAGTTGAGTAGTTGCAACACAGAACACATGACTCACCAATTCTAACTATTCTAAACGATTCACCGTCTGGTCCTACACAGAAAGTTTATTGACTCCTGTCCTGCCTAACAAAAGAGAAATTAGCCCAATTCTAGTTCCATATTGGCCCATTGTATTTTCTAAAACATGTTTTGAAAAGTTAAGCATTATGGAAGAAAAATGGGAGCATTATGGGCTCATTTGGGGGAGAAACAAAGTTATTAATAAGTAGACTATTCTAAAAGTTTATGTACTCTTTAATGCATTTATAGTATTCTAAATCTTAAAGGGTTAGATATAGAATATTTTGTTAGCCAAACTTATTTGACCCCTGAATTTCTTTTTTGGTGAGTAACTCTTGTGGTGGGAAACACAGTTAGAAGTGCTGCCTTTAGAAATACGGCGTTTTCCCACACCCGAAAAACAATCCAGCGAAGAAATGGGTGGAAGATATGAACAGACACTTCTCCAAAGAGGACATCCAGATGGCCAACAGACACATGAAACGATGCTCAATGTCACTCATCATCAGGGAAATACAAATCAAAACCACACTGAGATACCACCTCGCACCGGTTAGAGTGGCTAAAATGAACAAATCAGGAAACTATAGATGCTGGCGAGGATGTGGAGAAGTAGGCACCCTCCTACACTGTTGGTGGGAATGCAAACTGGTGTAGTCACTCTGGAAAACGGTGTGGAGGTTCCTCAAAAAAATGAAAATAGAGCTACCCTATGACCCAGCAGTACCACTGCTAGGAATCTACCCAAGAGACACAGGAACGCTGATGCATACGGGCATGTGTACCCCAATGTTCATAGCAGCAGTTTCGACAATAGCCAAATCATGGAAAGTGCCCATCAACTGACAAATGGATAAAGAAGATGTGGTACATATATACAATGGAATACCACACGGCAATGAGGAAGAATGAAATCTGGCCACGTGTAGCAACATGGATGGAACTGGAGGGATTATGCAAAGTGAAATAAGTCAGAGAAAGACAGATACCATATGTTTTCACGCATAGGTGGATTTTGAGAGACTTAGCAGGAAACCATGGGGGAGGGGAAGAGGGGAAAGGAAAAAAGATACAGAGAGGGAGGAAGACAAAACATAAGAGACTCTCAAAGACAACAAAACGAGGGGTGAGGGGGGTGTGGGAGGGGGGAGAGTGAGTGACGGGCACAGAGGAGGGCACTTGTTGGGATGAGCACTGGGTGTTGTATGGAAACCAATTTGACAATAAGTTATTTAAAAATACATGGAGTTTTCCTCTCGATTGATGTAAAAATAAAACCGCATGAAAGAGAGTGCTCAGAAAATCGAGAAATGCATGTTTAATTTCTGAGTTTAAATCAGCAAATAACTTCGTGCTTTTAATAGGCCAGATTGCTATCATCGTAGACAGTTATAAATGACAACATATTCAGATAGTGAATCGTTTAGAAGTTTCTATTTTAGCATAAATAGCCATTAAATCTTGACTTACACGATTAAGTTCTTTTTGTGACAGTTGCCACGAAGGGAGAGCGTGAAGTGCTAAGTGCATACAGCTAGGGCAAGAGTTAGCAGCCTTTCTGTAAAGGATTAGATAGTAAATATTTTTAGACTTTGCATGCTATGTGCTCTAGGTCACAACTATTCAGAGGTAAAATTCTTCACTGAATTTGGTTTGCCATTCTTTGACGAATGACAAAAAAATCCTACATTATGATCTAGGTGGGTTTAATTCCAGGAATGTACACATGTTTCCTTTAAAAACAAATACTGATAATATACTTCATCTCATTAACAGATAAAAGGAAAGCACCATACAATTATCTAATGAGATGCAGAAAAGAAATTTTTTTTTAAATATTTATTTTTGAGACAGAGACAGCGTGAGTGGGGGAGGGACAGAGAGAGAGGGAGACACAGAATCCCAAGCAGGCTCCAGGCTCCGAGCTGTCTGCACAGAGCCCAACGCGGGGCTCGAACTCACGGACCGCGAGATCGTGACCTGAGCCGAAGTTGGACGCTCAACCGACTGAGCCACCCAGGCGCCCCAAGAAAATTTTTTTAATGAGCAATTTATCAGTAAGCAACAATGGCAACAAACTTTTCATCCTGGAATAGGAGTAATCTTTCTTAACCTGATGAGGTGCATCTTCCGAAAACTACGTGAGACACCCTACTTGATGGCGAAGCGATAGAACAGTCCTTTTAACATACAGATGAGATACACACATTCCGTCATCAGCCTTTTTGACATACTAAAGGTGCTAGCTCCAGTCTGATGAGATAAAGATAAAAGGTATAAGAATTATAATAAACAGTTTTTGGGGCACCTGGGTGGCTCAGTCAGTTAAGTGTCCGCATTTTGAGCTCGGTTCAGGTCATGATCTCATGGTTCGTGAGTCGAGCCCTGTATTGGGCTCTGTGCTGACAGTTTGCTTGAGATTCCCTCTCTCTCTCTCTCTCTGCCCTCCCTCACTTGTATGCTCTCTCTCTCTCTCTCTCAAAATTTTAAAAAATAAAATAGAGAACTTTCATTAATAATATGATAATATGATTGTCTACATATAAGATGCAAGAAAATCAACACACGAATCATAATTAGGAGTTGAAACAGACTGTTAAGTGGTTTTTAAAAGGGAAAAAACATTACAGATAATTGAAGGGCCATTACTTCTCCTCCTTTATCCCATTGCCTGAGAGAAAAACCACCCTCTGGAATTTTCTATACTTTTGTCGTACCTGTGTATGTATCCATAAGCTGTGTATAAACTTGTTTTGGATTCTTCTAAATGAAATCATATTGTATGTATCTTTGTGCTGTTTGCTTTTTTCACTCGTAATTTTTGGCATTTATGTTCATGAATTTAGTTCTAGTTAATCGCTGTACAGAATTTAAAACTTGGTCATAGACATTTTGGTAGTTTTGGAGAATATAGTTTTTATATTCTCAGAAGTGCTGCCGAAAACATTGTAGGTACTCTCATCTCTTAGGCACGTGTGTAGGACTCTCTCAGGGATGTGCCTAGAAACAGAAGTTGAGGGACTCAGTATTATCTAATTTCTTGCCAGGCTTATTCTACCACGTTCCCTCTCTCCAGGAGTGTGTACACATTTTTATTTTCATTGCTCCATAGCCCCATCAACGCAGGTCTTTAGTCCTTAATACAATAGGAGGAAAAAGATGTCCGTTTTCTCTGCTCTCTTTGCCAAGGACTTTTTCATTAAATTTAACTCTTGCTGGCCAGCAGGAGTTAAAGTCTACGAGAAAAGTTTGCACCAGGTTACTTCACCTCGAGTTGCTAGAAGTCTACTCCTACCTGTGTGAAGAATTGTTATCAGTGTTTGAAACGTTATTTGCTTCTTAGGGGTCTTGAACTCCGTATACCCTACATAACTTTTTGGTGGCCTTCCCCCCTCCTTTTTTTGTAGGTCAACTTGTTCTAGAACAAATCTTTTTTCCCTGAATGTGTGAACATGAATCCTTTCCTTGTTTTCCATTCTTCTTTTTTTTTTTTTTTTTAGTTTTTATTCAAATTACAGCGAGTTAACATACAGTGGAATATTTGTTTCAAGTGTACAGTTCAGTGATTCGTCACTTCATCAACGGATGATTGAACACAGTGTTCATCCCAAGTGTGCTCCTTAATCTCGATCCGCCCCCCCCCCCAAATAACTATTTGTTCTTGTTTCCGTTCTTTAGTGACGACTTCATGCAATCTAAACTTGCAGAGCAGTAATATTTGGTAGGTACAGCTTCTCTCGGCAGATTGTCCAAGCCCCTAAGTAGTTACCTGTTCGGGGATCTCGAAAGAAAGTGCTACCTCCGGGATGCCTCACTTCTGGAACATTTATTTGGTCTCTGAATCATGAGTACTAGGAATCACTCTTTGTTCTTCGGGCGGGGGGGAAAAGCATTAGCAAAATCTGATAGATTGAATTAGCTCATAGGGTACAAATTGTTGGGGCCGACCGGCCCATGTGGCTCCCATTGAGTGTAATCACCAAGCCTTTGACATGCGTGGCGGCGGCTGCCCGAGTCAGCAGCCGTGATCTGAGCGGGAGGGCGGTGCACGTGTAATTTAAGCAATAACATAGAGATTGAATATGTAATTGAAAACGATTTCGCAGAATAAAAGTGAAGGCTGGTGTATCTTGAAAAGGAAATCACGGCAGACACATAAATCGCTTACTGTTCAGTTTAATTATAATTTTAGCGGGAGACGGGACTGAATGGATAGACCTCCGGAAAGAGAAATCCTGCTGCATTGATGTGGAAAAAACAAAAGCGATGATGGCAAACCGAATATAAAAACGATTTCATGTCCTTCAAGTTAAGTTTTTTGATGATCGTTATACGGCGAGTTTTTATTTCCTGGCTGTACACAGCTTCTTTATCGTGGTCTAGTAGCTTTTGAAGGTCTTTTCCTGGTTATTCGTGTGGCATTTACAGAAGTGAGATAGTAGATTTCAGTGTTGGGGTTGATTATTTTTAGATCTCTGTTTATATTGGGGGATTTTCTGTTCCATTGAATCTAGGAGTTACAGTTTTTGTTATTTCAGTTCTCTCCGCTGAGAATTGACAGGAGAGTTTTGTGTGTTGGAAAGGGTTGGAAAAGTTTGGCCGAATAAAACTGAAATCTGATTTTAGGGAACCAGAGGAGGGCTTTGATGCTGACCTTGCAGATTCCATTCTTACCTGGCGTGACCTTGACTTTGTTGTCGACGGTGGTTTTCTCGTGAATTTCTCGAATTTATTTTTGTTAGAATTCCATTATGAAATTTACTTAATTACTGACATTTTTTCCATGGCTTCCTTTCATTCCTGCAGAATTGGAAAAATCAGAGCAGCCCCGAGGAGAATGTTTTAAGAAACACCCTTCCTTTTTTTATTCCTTCTGGGCTTGCCCTCCTCGGTCTCAATATCTTTATGTAAAATACACACAATAGATAAAGACTCATAGAGGAAAAGGGAGGAGAAGCCTTCTTATATTTGTATGAGATAGCGATTGGTGATGGGACGTGTATTTAAAATTTAATATGCTAAACCTTTTTTATCCATTTAATCTACCTACTCCTTATGACACGTTGTTTATATTAGCTAATTTGTGGGTTGCCATATTTATATTCTTGACTTAAATCATACAGCAATTGATTATTGGCTTGTAAGTTACGTGCAAGTCCTCAGCAAATAAGCATGTTATGTCCACGAGAGCAGCGTTAGAATTTGTGGCTAGGGGCCAACCCCATAAAAACAGCTTCAGGAGCTGAAAGACCACACGAGCACATACGGATTTTGAAAGGAGATTTCTCAACATACTCAAGAACTTAAGATATTGATGGCATAAGTCCCCGTAGTTAATTTCACCTCGATCTCTGATTTTGTCTCTCAGCACGTGGGCATCCGTAGCACTACTCTACACTCAGGACTTAAGTAATTTTCTTTTCTTTTTTTTTTTAAGTTTATTTATTTAGATCATGAACAAGAGAGAGAGAGAGAGAATCTCAAGCAGGCAGGCTCCTTGCTGTCAGTGTAGAGCCTGCCTTGGGGCTTGACCTCATGAACTGTGTGAGATCATCACCGGAGCCAAAATCCGGAGTCGGAAGCTTAAGCAGCCGAGCCACCCAGCTGCCCCAGGATTTGAGTCATTGTCAGTGTTAAAGTCAAACAGTCAGGTTGAGAGTGACTTTGGTCACTGGCCCAGGGTCGGTTAGGAGCATAGGCTTCCAAGTGTGAGTGGAATCACGTGAGCCGCCCCCTGAATGGCGAGCTGAGGAATCTGGGAGGGACAACGTGGGGAGGGAAGAAGTGGAAAAGACACGGGAATAGATGGTTCTTCACACAAGGTGTCGTTACTTGCTCCAAGACCACCTCGACGTTGTCAGGGAAGATTTGTTGTCTTCCAGGAGGGAGTGTGCTGGCATGGCTGTCAGGACGGGGAGATGACATGCAGTTGGCAGAATGTTGGCTTCCTTTACGTTTGCCTTGTGAGTATGCTTGTTTAGGATACTTGAAAACAATCTCATGAGGAAATTTGTGCGTTTTAAACTCTAGGGCAGTGAAGAGTTACATTAACGTCAGTAAAATTTGGTTAAATAGGCAGACCATGTCCTTCTTTAGAAATTGTAGGATTTAAGGTTTTGTTAAAAAAATTAAAATTTCCTTTGTCAGCGGGATTCCCTAGGTGAGGCAGGGAGGTGTCACGCTGCTGATAAAAAGGTGATGCCTGGTGGTGATGCCTGGTGGTGGTGCCTGAAGACTTTGCAGGAACACACAGGACAGCATTCTTGTGGGCTACGTCCAGCACGCATTTTTATTAGGTTCTTGGATAATGGGAAGGAGCTTGCCTAACCAGCCTCCTAGCCTTGAAATGGAAAGAACTCCCAATTCTCTAAATGGCAGCAGTGTAATCAAAGACTTGAACTTGGGTTTGTTTTCCAATAACGGCTGACGAGGTTACCCTAACCAGCTTTTGTACTGAAAATAAGTAAAACTGTTGAATATAATATTTTTTGAAAGCATCGAAGAGACGACAAGACAACAAGGGCTTCTCAGGAAAAACCAAAGCGATCGGGGGAACCCTGAGAGGCATAAGCAGCACTGGGGTGATGAATCTGCTGGGGGCGTTGGCGGGGCGCAGTCCCAGGGTAAGAGTGAGCCCCAGGTAAAAACTGGCTTCCTGTGGGTTCGATGCCCGAGTTCTCTGCACCTGTATGGTCTACGGACCCTCAAACCAATCCTCTCTGAGTAGCAAAGTCTGATGTTTTCGTAGGAGGTTATTTGAACTCTAAGTGCAAAAAATGAGTTCACTGTCAAAAATAAAGCACAGCAGAAAAAGCATCTCAAGCAATTAGCACAAACTAGAAACAAACTGCAAAGATGAAAGATAACAGAATAATCAGATAGAGAATATGAAACAACCATGCTATGTTATAAAAAAAAAAGACAATAAGCCTAATCTGTAGGGAACGGTAAACTATAAAAGACTGCAGAGCAAATGTGGGAAATGATTGAATAGAATTTCTGGAAATGAAAACAACAGTAACCAGAAAATTAAATATACCTGGGGAAATAGAATAGCCATAAAATTTCTGAAAAAAGAAAAAATGAAAAACTCTAAGGATTGAACAGTATATTAGATAACACTCAAGAATGAGTTGGTGAAGCAAAAGGTAGGTAAGAAGGCTGTAGGACAGAAGTCAACAATTTTTTTTTTTTTTCTGTAAAGGGCCAGGTAGTAAATATTTTAGACTTTGTGGGCCATGTATGGTCTCTGTTGTGTATTATTCTTTAAGTCTTCAAAAATGTAAAAATAAATTATTAGATTATAGGTCATATTAGAATCAGGCCCTAGGATGACTTTGGCCCATGGACCCTTCTTACCTGGCTCCAATCTACAATATACGGAAGAGGCTGAGGTGTATACGACAGAAGGAGAAAGTTTGCCATGTGCTTAATCGTGTCCTAGAAGGAGAGAAGAGCAAGAATAAGCCAGAGAAGTATCTGAGGAAATAATAGCTAGGAATTTTCCAGAAGCGATAAAGACATTTTTCCATAGGTTTGAAATGCACAGTAGATCCTAAACAAGATCAGTGAAAAACATGGTCACCGAGAAACAGCATCGTGAAACTTCAAACACCGTTTGGTATTTCCAAACCCCAAGCCCAAAGACCAGAATTCGAAAGCAGGAGGCAACATAAGGGAAAAGATATCGATTACTTCTTTAGGAGAGACAGGTGACTTCCCACCAGCAACAGTGGAGCCAGAAGATAGTGGAGTGGCATTTTCCATGCTGGAAGGAAACAACCGCCGACTGGAAGTTATAAAGTCAGAAGAATCTTTCAAGAATGATTTAAAATTTAAACACAGAAACATAGTCGAGAGTTTCCAGTTGACCCTACTGGAAAGTTTAAAGGTTGTATTTCACACAGAAAGAAAACTATCCTGGGTGGAACATCTGAGTTGTGCAAAGAAACAAAACGCAAAGGATATGTTAAATACGTGATAAGACCTAGATTAATATTGACTGTCTTCAACACTTATCTGTAGGAGGCAGTGAGGTTGATTTGGAATCTAATACAATAGCCTACAAACAGAAGAGCAGGAAATAGGTGTTTAAAATCCTCACGTTTAGAAATAGTTTTCAAACACAAACAGCTTTACGGTTGGTAGGAACCTTTAATATGGTAAACCATCGACTCAATTTTTAATAGAATAATAGAACAAAACATTAGGCGCCGTGAAGCACACTGCTCGATTCCTGTCATCAAGGGGAGAAGAGGGAAATTAGCGAACCACTGAGGACTATTTACTATTTTTAGTAAAGTTGTATGAAACCATAGAGGGAAAAGAAACCTACATTAATAACAAAACCTTCAACATACCATTGTGACTTACCAGGTTACTTTGAGGGAGGTTGAGTTGAGAACCGAGCAGTGTGGTTGGCAGATGGGAATAGAAGTGTGATTGATGTTCTTGATGTATGGGGTCTGTTTTAGTAGCTCCCTTGCCGTTGGGATTCTTGGTCCCAGCATCTTCTCCACTAGACCCCGCATCCAGGGAAGTCCCTTGTGTTGGTCGTCTTTGATCTGCGCTCTTCTCCAGGACACAAGAAGGTACCTTGAGAAGTGTCAGGAGGTGTTGCCTTCATAATTAGGAAAGACATTCTTCGTATAACTTTTATGTATTAATAAGTATGAAACCCGTGTAAGCGTGTCAAATGTCAGGTTTCTTCTTCCCAGGGCCAAGTGTTGGTAGAGACACTGGGACAAATTCACTGGGAGATTTGGCCGATTTTTGATGGAGTCTGTCCATTTCTGTTTTTGTTTTCCTCAACCTTTTGTGCTACTTAGTGCCTTCTTAACGTCTTGGGTTTGTTAGAGTTAAATATACTTATTTTAAAGTATTATCCGAGGCTGATAATGTCTGTAAATGTTGATCTCGGAAGTTCTTGAGATGCCTTACAGAGGCGAGAGATAAGCTCCTTTCTCTTAAGTGCAGTTTTCTTGGGGTTTACTTAATGCATTCTTATTTTTTTATCGAAATAGAATTCACATACGGTAAATGTGATAGATTCACATTTATCATAATGCATTCTTGTTCTTGTATTATAAGACATGTGCATTTGGAATTTTATGTTTAAAAGTTCCAAAAGAAAAAGAAACAAAAAAGCCATTTTTATCTAGTCTTGTAGATTCTGTTTTCAATGGCATGCATGTGGCAAATAACTCACCATCTAGGAGTTCCGCTCATGGGGCAAAATATATTTGCCGTATGCCCTTTCCTCTAGGAACCTCAGTAGGTCATTTATAGTTCTGGGTTTGTAGTAATGACAATGAGTAAATGATCCAAAATATATCTCTTAACTCTGTGTCCTCCAGCCAGAGGTGTTATTTACAGATTTCCACAGATGTTTCTCTGTGTGAGGTTCCAAACCATACTACGTTTTTTAAATGAGCCCGTTTTTCCTGATTCTAGCTTCATCCTAGCTTGATGTTTACCAAATCCAGTCATGATATCACCAAGAAGATTGGTAGTGGAGGTAGGGGGAAGGTAGGATTGCTTATGCGACAGTGGATTCCTCTCTCGGAATGTGGAGATAGGAGTTTTTTGTTTTTTGTTTTTGAAGTGTTGAAAGGTTATAGTCAGAATCAGAATGGTAGAAAACAAATTTGTGCTGAATCTTGAGCAAACGTACCCCAAATATGATGTCTTTAAAATCTACAGTGGGCCCTGAATTTTGTCCTGTGGTGGTGATTCAGTCACACATTTGACTACACATTATGTTTTCTAAATTAAGACCTTCAGGGAATTTATATGCCAAGTGGGAGATGCGTCAGTAAAGTTTAGCAGATTTCTGGATACCGGCAAGTTTAGTTTCTTAAGAAAAAAAAAAAAATTGGAATAGTCAGAATGAGATAAGCACCCACGCTGGGAGAGATGATGAGCAGGAATGTGGGAATGTTGAGGGCCACCTGGGCGACTCAGTCAGTTGAGCGTCTGACTCGTGATTGTGAGATCACAGTCTCACATTTTGTGAGATCGAGCCCCACTCTGACAATGCTTGGGATTCTCTCTCCCTCTCTCTGCCGTTTTCCCATTTGCATGCACACACTCTCTCTCAAAAAAAAAAAAAAAAAAGTGGAAATGTTGAGATATAAAATCACTATATTTTGAAAGCTAGAAAAGTCACAAATCTTCTACTCTGCCTTCCTCCCCTCCCATACTTTAGGAGAGGGTAAAATGATCTAAAACGAATGTCCGTGTAGGGTCGTTACAGACCTTATTCATCGTATTAGTTGAAGAGAAGGATTGGTTTGCCAAGATGTGCTCTTTGAAAATTAGATGGAAATGTATTAGAATTCTTCTCAGTTAAATGTCTTTAATATTTTGTTAAAATTAAGCTATGAGCAACTGAATTACAAATATATTCTAAAGTGCACTGCTCCCTCCATCCGCCTGCCAAATTAAACTTGAACATAATAGCTAGGACCATCAGAAATGTCAAAACGTTTTTTTTTCCCCCCTTAATTTGTTTTTGCCTTTTGTTTTTTTTCTCCCAGGGAAGGATTTGAAGAGGTAAAAGAGAATTCCTATGAATTTGCTAAATATATATTGTGCTATAGAGTTTTTCTGATTAACTAGTCTCACTTTCTGATTCTGTTATTATCTCTTACTGTTATATCATTATTTCAATAATGTTTTGGATTCATTACCTTTATGGACCTTTGGACATAGATGGTTTTACCTTGATGGAAATATAATGCTCTACCTAGTCACATGGGGTAGGAAGCTTCCCAAAAGGTGGTCTAAATCTATCTTTCCTTGCCCGTTCTCCACAATTGTATTTAGTTGGTTCATTAAACAACCTCTTGCCATTGTATCCTTAGCATCTAGCACATTGCCTAACGTGATGGTAGGTCCTCGATAGATTGAAAGTGTGAATTTATCACTTTGTGAGTTCTGTTACCCAGTTCTCTTAAAACACTGGCCCTAATCCTGCTCATGGAAATATTATTTCTTCCTGACTTATTTTGCTCTTTCCTCCCATCTCTCAAACTAGATTTAGATCTCTACGTACTTATCTTAGGGGGTATATTCTGCCTTCTATTAATGACACAGTGGAGTTCTTGCCTTTTTCCTTTCACTGAACTGTGAGCTGCTTTACAGCATCCTTTCTTGGCCGGGTTGGGGGGGTGGGTGGGCACCTGGGTGGCTCAGTCGGTTAAGCATCTGACTCTTGATTTCAGCTCAGGTCATGATCTCATGATTGTGAGATGGAGCCCCATGTCAGGCTCTGTGCTGGGCATCGAGCCTGCTTAAGATTCTCTCTCTGCCTCTGCTCTTCTCCTACTTGCACTCTCTCTCTCTCTCTCTCTCTGTCTCTCTCTCAAATAAATTTAAAAGACATCATTTCTTGGTATCAGAGAGCTTTAAAGTAGCTTTAAAATAGTGGTGTTTAAGACACTCACTGAGTTGAAATCCCTAAGATGCATATTATCTAATGCAAACCTTTTTCTCCTTGAGTAGCTCACATATCCTTCACGTTTCTTTCCTCCTATTGGTCTGTGTGAGCCCCTGATACGTGGCACTCATGGCTTTGGAGAGATCACGGGTCAGGCCAACGGGCTATATATTGCTAATGGTTTATGGATACAGCGGAGGAAAAGGAGAGATATTTGGGGGAAATTGAATTATGCCAATGATGGGACTGGCTCTGTCTCCACTGTGCACACAGATCTGTTGGGCTCAGAAATGACTTCGAGTTCGCACAAACAAGTAGAATTGCTGAGATTGGTTCTGAATGTTTGTTTGTTTCTTACTGTATCAGTTAGAGGGACAAGCTGATTGAGTTAGAACCGCAACTCTCTGAGCTTTGTAACTGTAGGCGAGTAAGTACTTTACCTTTTGAAATTTCCTCTCAATTTGTGTTTGCTTTGTTGTTAGGAGACCCAGTTAACCTTAACAAGATACTTAATGTTAGTCTCTCTACGTATTTTCAACGGCACCTCGATTGTGGAGTATCGCGCGAAGGTTGTACGATGTACTTTCCAAGCACAAATTACAATATTCCCCTGAAATTATATGCACTAAAGGCAATTGAAGTATGTACACAATTATGTGTTTATCACATTGGCGATTGGCTATTAGTTGGGTACGTGCAAGCCGTGCGAATTACGCTTGCCTAGGGGTGGTCTGGCCTGTGTGAGCCGCTTTCCAGAAAGAGTCAATTTGCCCAAATAAAGTCATTAGTGCAATTTTCCTGATGACCACCTCTCAGGTTTTCACTTTTTCCAGCTCCTGTAAGTTTTATAATTGTGTCATTTTAAGAGAAATCCCTTCCATCTGCAGTAGCGTGTTGCTTATGGCAACTCGAATCAGCAGAGGTCCATGAGGTTTTTGCATTTGAACTGTCTCTAAAAATAAGAAAAGGTTATGCCTTTCTTTCATGGCAAAAGGAAACTTCACAGCAACAGGGGATTGTGTGCAATCTATCCTATGTATCACATTTTGGGGGACGTGAACTTTACGCGAGGGTGGGCGATGAGAAAATGTACATTTAGTGTTGGAAGGAAAAAGATTGGTTATAGACCCAAAGACGGCGCTTGCTTCAGCAAACAGAGAAGTGGACACTCTGTCAGCAGGGACGCAAGCTGGAGTCCCGTAATCAAGAGACCAGAGAAGTGTTAAATAATCCTCGAACATTTTTTTTACTTTATCAGATCCCTTTTTGAGGAAGGGCGCATGCAGTCTTTGAAAACTTCAAGTGTTTAGACAAGGGCGCGGAAATGCAGTGGTACAGAAAGTGGCTTAAAATATAGGCTCTTTACATGTGCAGTTTTCTGCACAGTGTGAAGTAATTGTCTGAAATGACAAGCGCTACTACAGCGATTGAACTCCAGCTGCTCATTGAGCCCTTCAGGTTTAAAAATACACAGGCCTCCGCAATTCAAAGATTATTAAATTACACCTTCTTGTGGGAACCCCCATTAGTGTGTTGGAGCAGTGGGTAGCGAAGGTGGTTGGGGAAGCCGGGGTGATGGGTGTCTCCTTACAGCTTTGCTCCTGCGGCGCTCTTATGGCTCGGGGCTCCTTCCCAAGAACTGAGCTTTTTTTAACACTTTATTCCATAGGACGTTTAAAAAAGCAGAGATCTCTGGCCAGCACCTGACAGTTCTATTTTGTGTTGATCTCTGGATAACTAGAAATCAAATGAAATTACTCGTGAACCAAAGACATGCCCTGATGCGTCACCCAGTTACTTTAATTGAACCCCCGCAACAGCCTAGGATGGGACTGGCTCTGTGTCCGTTGCGCGCACAGATCTGCCGGGCTCAGAAATGACCTAGTCGAGTTCGCACAAAGAAGCCGAGTTGCTGAGACTGCGCCTGCTGACTCCGAATGTTTGTCTCTCACTGTATCTGAGCGGTTTGGAGGTTTCAGATCTTTTAGAGTCAAAACTGCATCTCAAGCAATTTTGATTGGCCATTCCAGCCTCAACGGTGAAACAAGAGGTTTTATTCTTTGGTTCAGTGAATGTATGGAGCACCTGCTGGAGACTAAGCCCGCCTACGGGCACTGGGAGTAAGTGGCTATAAAAATGACCTAGACGGTCCCTTAAACGGAGCTCTCAGTTTCACTGGAGGGACATGGACAAATCAATGAATCAACAAGATAGCATAAACGCCGTGACGGACAAGCGCCGGCTGGTATATCAAGGAGTGGTTTGGGGATAAGGGAGAGCACCTTCTGATACAGTGATCAGGGGCTCTCTGTAAGGAGGTCATCTTTGGCCTGAGAGCCAGTGGCGACAAGGTAGGGCCAGGACGGGAGCACGCAGGACAGGAAACGGCTAGTGCAGCCCTCCCTGCCCCAGGGTAGTATATTGGCAGAGCACAGAGGCTGCGGTGAGGCAGAGCCTAGTGAGCAAGGCCTCCTAGTACTGGAGGAGGTCAAGAAGCAAGCAAGGGAAGAGCATGTCCTACAGGGTCCTTAGGACATGGAAGGAGGCAGGACTATTCTAGATGCAGTGTGGCCTCTAAGTGATAGTACTGTCATATACTGACATGGGGAAGTTTCTGCAGGTGGGCGGGCAATGCGTGATCTCCTGGTCACTCTGACTGAAGGTCTAGACCTCAGTGTATTGAGGTCTACTTGGGCCTTTTGGGTTCAGATATAACTACAGTCTCACAAGTTCTCTGAGTCAGGATGTAAGTGGATTATCTGACCGTGAAAATTCTCTTTGTCTAACAAAGAGAAAGAAATCCAAATGTGTCACTAAAGAAAATCAGCAAAACATGAAGGAAAGACAAAGGATCAGAGAAAATCTTCAGGAACAACCACAAAACATAATAAAATGATGAAATACATACCTATCAATAATTGCTTTGAATGTAAATGGACTAAATTCTCCAATAAAAGACATAGGGTGACAGAATGGATAAAACAACAAGACCCATTTATAGACTGCCGAAAGAGATTCATTTTAGACCTAAAGACATCTGCAGATTGAAAGTGAGGGGACGGAGAAACCTCTATCATGCAAATGGATGTCATAGGAAAGCTGGAGCAGCAGTACTTATATTGGACAGAATAGACTTTAACACAAAGACTGTAACAAGAGACAAAGAAGGACACTATATAATAAGGGGGACAATCCAACAAGAAGATTGAAGAAGTGTAAATATCCAACATGGAAGCACCCAACTATGTAAAAACAGTTGATAACGAACGTTAAAGCAACTAATCGATAACAATACAATAATAGTAGGGTACTTTAACACTCTTCTTATATCAACAGAGAGATCATCTAAACAGAAAATCAACAAGGAACCAAGGCTTTGAATGACACGCTGGACCAGATGATTTAACAGATGTTTTCAGAACATTGTATCCTGAAACAGTAAAGTACACATTCTTTTCAAGTGCACACAGACTGTTCTCTAGAATAGATTATAAATTAGCTTACAGAGCAGCCTCAACAAGTTCAAAAGGATCGAAGTCATTCCATGCATCTTTTCTGACCACAACGCTATGAAACTAGAAGTCAACCACAGAAAGACAACAAACACATGGAAGTTAAATGACATGCTACTAAGCAGTTAGTGGGTCAACCAGGAAGCAAAAGAAGGAAGTAAAAACTACATGGAAACAAATGAAAATGAAACCACAACTGTCTAAAACCTTAGATGCAGCAAAAGCTATCCTAAGAGGGAAGTTTATAGCATACAGTCCTACCTTGAGAAGCAAGAAAAATCTCAAACATCCTAACTTTAGACCTAAAGGAACTAGAAAAAGAACAACAGACAAAACCTAAAACCAACAGAAGGAAGGAAATGATGAAGATGAGAACACAAATAAATTGTATAGAACCTAAAAAAGCAGTAAAACATAGCAGTGAAACAAGGACCTGGTTCTTTGAAAAAAATAAAATTGATAAACCTCTATCCAGAATTATCAAAAAAAAAAAAAAAAGGACTCAAATTACAAACAAGAGAAATAACACCAGAGAAATATAAGAGAATATTATGAAAAACTATATGCCAACAAATTGGACAACCTGGAAGAAATGGGCAAGTTCCTAGAAACATATATAAACCAGCAAAACTGAAACAGGAAGAAATAGAAAGTTTGAGCAGATCAATAGTCAGCATAGAAATTGAATCAGTCATCAAAAATCTCTCAACAAACGAAGCTCCGGGACCAGATGTCTTCACAGGTGAATTCTACCAAACATTGAAAGAATTAATACTTAAACTATTCCGAAAAATACAAAG
The DNA here is from genome assembly GCA_030068075.1 of Paguma larvata. NCBI lineage: Eukaryota > Metazoa > Chordata > Mammalia > Carnivora > Viverridae > Paguma > Paguma larvata. The sequence continues at coordinate 73,627,669 of CM057839.1, read as the reverse complement.
GTAAAGATCACTTCCTAATTATTCTATGAGGCCAGCGTTACCCTGCTATTAAAACCAGAAAAAGGCACCACTGAAAAAGAGAACTACAGGCCAATATCCTTGTTGAACATAGATGTAAAAATCCTCAATAAAATACTAGCAAACCAAATTCAACAATACTTTGAAAAATCATCACCACAATCAACTGGGACTTATTCCTACTTTGCAATGGTGTTTCAATGTTTGCAAATCAAACAACATGGTATGTCACAGCAATAAGAGAAAGGATAAGAGTCCTATCTTTTCAACAGACACGGAAAGAGCGTCCAACAAAATACTACATCAGTTGTGATAAAAACTCTCAACAAAGTAGGTCTAGAGGGAACATACCTCAGCATAATAAGACCCTATATGAAAAACTCAGTGCTAATATCTTCCTCAACAGAGGTAAACCGAGAGCTTTTCCACTAAGTTCAGGAACAAGACAAGGATGTCCACTCCGACTGCTTTTATTCAACATGGTCCTGGAAGTCCTAGCCACTCCAGTCAGACAACAAGAGGAAATAAAAGGCATCCAAACCAGGAAGAAGTAAAACTTTCACTATTCGCAGATGACGTGATACTAAAGGTTAAAAACCCCAAAAACCCCACCTGAGAACTGCTAGCACTGATGAACGAGTTCAGTAAAGTTGCAGGATACAAAATTGAAGTACAGGAATCTGTTGCATTTCTGTAGACCAATAATGAATCAGAAGAAAGATGAAAGCAATCCTATTTATAATTGCACCAAAACCTGTAAGACACCTAGCAATAAACCTAACCAAAGAGGCGAAAGACCCATACTCTGAAGTCGATAAAACAGCGATGGAAGAAATTGCAGATGACACAAATGGAAAGATTCCATGCTCATGGATTGGAAGAATGAATTAAAAATGTCTCCAGTAACCTAAGAAATCTACACATTTAATGAAATAGCTATCAAAATGCCAACACCGTTTTTCACACAACTAGAACAAACAGTTGTAAAATGTGTATGGAACCACAACAGAGCAGGAATAGCCGAAGCAATCTTGAACAAGCAAAGCCGGAGGCATCAAAATTCCAGACTTGAAACTATATTACAAAGCTGTAGTGATGAAAACTGTCTTTGTGTAGCGTACTGACACAGAAACAGACCCACAGATCGATAGAACAGAATAGAAAACCCCGAAATGAACTCCTGACTATATGGTCATCTGTGCCCAAGTAGGACCGAATGGGAAAAGGATAGCCTCTTCCACAAACGGTGTTGGGAGAACCGGACAACATGCAAAGGGAAGATACTGGACCACTTTCTTATACCATATGCAAAAATAAATTCAAAATAGGTGAAAGACCCGTGAGATCTGAAACCACAGAAATCCTGGGAAGAGAACGCAGGCAGTAATTTCTCTTACATTGGCTGTAACAGCTTCTTGCTAGATACATCTCCTGAGACCAGGGTAACAAAATGAAAAATTATTGGGATTACATCAAAATAAAAAACTTCTGCACAGTGAAGGAAATAACTAACAAAACTAAAAGACAGTCTGCAGAACGCAAGAAGATTTTTGCAAATGGTCTCTCGTTTGCTCCTTGGGGATGGTTACTTCTTCTGCAGGACACTACGATCTTTCTGTGGCCTCTTGGTCTTGTCCCTGTAACTCTTCCATCATATTTATCCTCTGATTTGTCTGTCACTGTCACTAGTGCATAGTTGTCTTGAGGACAGGGTCCGGGATCAGCTTGGTATCCTCTCCCTAGGAACTTAGAGAATGGTCATAGAAGAGAAACTGTGTGGGTATTATCAAGTGTACACATTGGCTCAACCCTCCTGTGGCCTCCAGTCCTGGCATAATTTGACTCAACAAATTTATCTTTTGGAATAACTACTCATATAATTCAAAAGAATAGAGGTGTTTTTTTAAATATAATTTATTGTTTAATTGGCTTTCATACAACACCCAGTGCTCATCCCAACAAGTGCCCTCCTCAAATTAAGACTAGTTAAAACAATAGAATGTAAGCTTAGGTGACATCAAGTCTCTTTCCTCGATATAAAAGATGAAAAAATAATTTTTTTCTTGTGAAATTAAGGCTGCAGTAGGTCTAGTTGAACATCCATCACCGTACATAGTTACAAAAATATTTTTTCTTATGATTAGAACTTTTAAGATCTACTGTAGTAGCAACTTTCAAGCAAACGCTGCGGTATTGTAGTTACTATCTTGTACGTTACACCTCTATGAATTGTTAATTTTGTAACTGGAAGTTTTTACTGTTGGACCCATTTCACCCATCCCTTATTCAACACCTCTAGAAAACACCAGTCTATTCTCAGTATCCGTGAGTCCTACGTATTTTTTTAGTTTGTTTTTACATTCCACGTGTGAGCTCATATAGTACGTCTTTCTCTGTGCGACTTATTTCACGTAGCAAAATAGGTCCATGGGGTTGCAAATGATCTCCTTTGTTACGGCTAAAGAATAGTCCATAGTATGTGTGTTTTGCACACGGCAATGAATATGAGGGTGCAGATACCTTTTCAAGATAGTGATTTCTCCTTCCTCACATCTCTATTTATTTCAGCAGTGGAATGCTAGGGTCATATGGTAGTTCTGTTTTTAACTTCTTGAGGAATATTAATACTGTTTTCCGTAGTGGATGCACCAATTTAAATTCCTTCCAATAGTGCACAAGTGTTCCTTTTTCTCCACATCCTCACCAACACTTGTTATTATCTTTTTGATGCCAGCCATTCTAACAGGTGGTCGGTGCCAGGGGCTACCTCATTGTGGTTTTGATTTGCATTTCCCTGATGATTAGGAACAGCATTACCTGTGGGCCATTGGGATATTCTGTTTGGAAAAATGTATGTTCAGCTAACTCTGCCTAGTTCTTAATCGGATTTTTTTTGTTGGTTTTTTGTTTTGTTTTGTTTTTTTGCTATTGAGTTTTATGCGTTCTTTATATATTTTGGATATTAGTTCCTTATCATATGTGATTCGAAAAATATTTTCTCCCATTCAGTCAGTTGCCTTGTCATCTCGTTGATGGTTTTCTCTGCTGTCCAGCAGCTTTTTCGCTTCATGTAGTCCCACTTGCTTATTTTTGCATTTGTTGTCTTTGCTTTTGGTGTCAGAACCAAAAAGTCAGCACCAAGATTGATGTGGGGGAGCTCATCACCTGTATTTTCCTCTAGGAGTTTGATGGTTTGGGGTCTTGAATTCAAGTCTTTAATCCATTTGGAGTTAGTTTTTGTGTATGATATAAGAGGGCAGTCCAGTTTCATTCTTCTGCGTGCGGCTGTCCAGTCTTCTCTTCACCACGTACTGAAGAGACTCTCCTCCCCTTTTTATATTCTTGGCTCCTTTGTCATATATTAATTGACCATATGGGCATGGGTTTATTTCCAGGCTCTCTGTTCCGCCGCTCTGTCTGTTTTTGTGCCATCCCATACTGTTTTGATAACTGTAGCTTTTCAATATAGTTTCAAGTCAGGGAGCTTTGTTGTCCAGCTTTGTTTTGTTTCTCACTACTGCTTTGGCCTTTTGGGGTCTCTTGTTGTTCCATACACATTTCAGTGTTGTTTGTTCTGTGAAACATGACATGCTGTTGGAATTTTGGCAGTCATTGCTCTGAATCTGTACATCGCTTTGGGTATTAGGGACAGTTTAATAGTATTCTTCCAATCCATGAGCATGGAATATCTTTCCCTTTATTTGTGTCTTCTTCACTTTCTTTTTTTAAATAAATTTTTTAACATTCATTAATAATTGAGAGAGAGAGACAGAGCATGAACAGGGGAGGGACAGGGCAGAGACAGGGAGACACAGAATCCAAAGCAGGTTCCAGGCTCTGAGCTGTCAGCACAGAGCCCGATGCAGGGCGCGAACTCGAACTTACTGGACTGAGCCACCCAGGCGCCCCTTCAGTTTCTGTACTACCGTTCTGTAGTTTTCAGGGTACAGACATTTCCCTTCCTTGGTTAAATATTTTCCTAAATATTTTATTCTTTTTGATGTCATTGTAAAAGGGATTTTTGCCTTAGTTTCCCTTTCCGGTAATTCGTTATTAGTGTATAGGCCCACAGAGGTTTTTGTATATCCACTCTGCATGCTGAAAGTTTTCTGAATTTTTTTTCTTTTTGGTGAAGTCTTTGGGGTTCTCTCTATGTAGTGTCATGCCCCCTTTTGGATTTGGATCCTTTTCCTTCCTCTTGCTAAATTATTTTCTTTAATCAGTCATTTGATCTTGTAGATAGTCTTCATAAATACCTTCCTTCCAGTCTTCTTTAGGAATATTCTTTCATTTTCAAACATGAGCTCAAGACATCTTTTATTTGATACTCGAAGAGCTGCCGAATGTTTCGCATTAGGCTACATGATCCATATAATATATTGAAAACCACTGTGGGCTGTGGAGAGGCTGTTCTCGGGTGAACGAGGTGGCATAAATTAGTAAGAGGGCCCATGCAAGTGTCCTGCGTTCTCGCTTTTCCCCAGCGGTCACCCACCAACTTGCCCTCTGCCGGATCTCTCTGCTTAGGCCAGTGTGGCTTCCATTTTCCAGTATAAAACCCCTGACCTCAAGGGAACAAATGCTGGTTTAACACACAGCGTGAATCGGCCCGTTTTCTATGACAACTTTAAACTCATACTTTTATTTTGATAATTGAGAGAGAACTTCAGATGTGGGGAGAACGGGGTAACGTAATAGTGCACTTCCTGCGGCGGCCACAGTGTAATTTTATGGCAGAATCAACGAGTTTAGAAATGGTGACATATTTATAATACCTGAAAGCTGTGTGTTGGCAATTCCTTTCAAAGAAAGCGATTCTTATTATTCTGTGATAGACGTGCACGCCACCCTCATACTCTTAAAGACACTTTTTTGTTTTGTTTTGTTTTGTTTTGTTTAACCTTCCCTGAGCAGGGGGCGGGGAGGGAAAACCAGGCCTCGGGTTTCGTGCTGGCTTCTAATGTTTTATTTCTAAGTGAATTGAGACCATATGGTCCTCTAAACCCAAAGCTAGGTGGTTCAGAGATTTAATTTTGTGGCCTTGAAATGTTTCGAGTTTTGCCCGCAATTAGTGGAAAGTAATGCGTTCATAGAACAATTTATAACTCACCCAGACCCACTGGCAAAAATAAAAGCCCACTCCAGGGACACTGCGATGCATTCGAGAGAAGATCTCCATAGAGATGACTAATCAGTTGAGACTCAGCCCTCTCCTTGTTCGTATGACGACAGTCATCGGGTGTGACACTTGCTTCGCATTGTCAGTTTTCCCTGCCAGCGTGCTCAGCCCTCATCCGCACTCCCCACGCATCCGTGTTCATCCCCTCACTGGTGAAGCTTGGCTTCGGGCTAACAGTTTTAAGCGACGGCGCCGTGGCTTGCTAAAGGCAGCGTGCCGCTGCTTCTGTTCGCTGATGAATAGAAAGATCTTCCAAGTATTTCCTTGAGGGAACGGTTCTACAGGAAACCTGGAGACAGCTCTTCTGTTGATACATGTAAAATATGCTTCTTAATCATGCACGTTCGTGATAATCAGATAAATGGAGTGTTGACTGATAACTTGAGCAATGTGATTGGCTAACGAACGGGATGTTTATTCTCTATTAATACCCTGGACATACCAAAGGAAACTGCGTCATCTGTTAGAAAAAAAAAACTCCGAGAGTCTTCTTTCTCATCCTTCCTTTTAATTTACAAGAGTGGCGATTGCTTCTAGGGCTCACTTGGAGCATTTTCTGGGGATTAGGTCTGATTTAAAGACCTTCGGCGGTGCCAGGGGCTCCGGGCTTCACCTGTGAGATGCCAGGGTGCCTCTCTCGTCTAGTTGAATTGCATTATTTGCAGTCCTGAATTGTCGAAGGTGGGTTGTCCGAGACTTTGAGAGAGCTCTGCTTTCTAGTTTCCAGCCAAGCCAGGGGAATGACTGTTACAGAAGGGAAAACCTCACCCGTGCTCTTGGCGTGGGAGAAGGGCAGTGTTCGGAACTCAGAATGGTGTCCAACGGGAACGTTTCGCAGCGGTCGTTCGTTTGTGCCGTGTAATACGACGACCCCTAGTCACCTGCGGGTGGGGCAACGGAAGAACTCATTTTTTAATTAAACTGAAATGTAAGTGGAACTAGCCACATGCGGCTGATTGCTGTCTTTATTGCACAGTGTGGATTTAGAATATCGCAGACTGAAGACTGTTCTACCCGATGGTTCAGACTAAATTCAGGGCACGTGGCTCTTCCTCAGGATAAATTTATATTTGTGGTCTTAAGTGGCTTCGAGAAGAGGCTTATTACGCTCTTTGGGTCATCTAAACTTGATGCAGCCTCATTTTTTTTTGGTCAATAGCTGGTTGACGGTTACATCGATCCTACAAGAAAACGCTTGCTGCTTATATGTGAAGAATAATTTGGGGGTCTCCGGCTCCCTTCACAAAATCAAGAGGATAAATGCTAGGCCTGCATTAGGCATTCTTCTTTCCAAGTTGATGCTCATTTGCTGTTTAGCGACCCATGGGACAGTATTAGTGTGTTTTAAAGGTATCTCGGAAATGCTGCGAGCATCAGTGTCGGAGTCCCTCCTGCACTTCTTTCAGCGTGACGTGGTATTTTTAACTCACCTGGTTTTTGCGCTTAAACTCCTCCTCCTCTTCACCCACAAGAAACACCTTCAGTCACCGCTGGGTTTTACCTGGTTGGCTTCTGCAGGCCGTGCGTGAGATCATAGCATAAGAGTAGCTCATCGGGTAGGGCGGGGGTTTCAGGGAGGGGTAGACTCCTGGGCCCCTTCGTGGGGGCGGCCTGGTGGGGAAGAATCTTTAATTCAGCAGAGATTCAGAGGAAGAGTGGGAGCCTGTGTCTCCTGTGATGGAGGGACTCTGTTAATTCTCCACCTCGGCTGGGAGGCTGCTCTTCTCTGTGGGAGAGGTTGTGCTCTGCTCACCCCTCCACGTGTTTTGTCACTTTCCTAGTGAGGTTCTAGAAGGCACCCTCGGAGCCATGCAACTTACTACTGGTAGTTTTGTTAAGCTGCTAGGCCTGAGTGATAAGCTGTTTCTTATTCAACCTTTGAGGGGAAAGCACAGGGTCATTGGGAATAGAGTTAGTGTCTCCGAACGTTTCACTGATTCCCAGCGTCCTGAAGAAGAAGATCTCGATGATTCGTTCAAGCCCCTGCTTGTTCCCATGAGCAAAGCAAAACGAGGTTAGATTTCTCTTGAGCCGGGGGAGAGCCTCTCTGGCAGCCTTCAGAGAGTAATGTAGATCTAGCCAAGTATGCTCTCTTACGGACGCAAGATTTTGCTTCTCAAGTATATGTTACGGACGCAAGATTTTGCTTCTCAAGTACACACGGCAAGTAAGTAATTATCGCTCCCTCAGAATGGCATGTCAAGAAATTTCTTCCTTCCTGCAGGATTCATTGTAAATTCCGTATTCACTCTTCCGTGAGTACGCGTTTAAGGGGATTCATCTTGGAGAATGACTTCCGAGAATCTAAGGCTGGAGAATATACATCATCAGCCTCAGAATATCTCATTTGAGTTCCAGTCTTGCTTTTTTCCAAAAAGAGGAAGAGAGTACACCAGGGAGTATGCATGATATCAACTATTTGTCTTTTTAGAAGTCTTACACGGGGCATCAAACTTAATTTCTTACTACACCCTATCAGCCACAGCAGTAAAATAACCATGGCGACGACAACGACGATGACGTCATAACCACCTGAAGTAGACATGTCTGTCGTGCAAATACCTTGCAAATATTTTGTTGTTGTTGTCGATGGAAAAACCACCTGAATATTTAAAGTGGGTGGGGGAAAAATGAACTTCGGTGCGCTATCTACAAATCTCCTGGAAACTTCACCAGAAAAATGTAAGAATTTAAAGCAGATTAACTCCGTCAAGCTTGACACACACGTGAAGCTGTCTCTACTTTTCGTTGGTTGTTTCAGGAGACAGAGCTCAAAATGAGTTGTCAGAAAAGGCGTCAGGCGCTCTCGAGGGGCCGTTGCTGCAGTCAGGGACTGTGCTCCCGGTGGAGCAGGCCTCCGATAAATTGATTCCATGAATATTAATGATTTCTTAAAAGTAAATACCCAGTAACTCTACAGCACCAGCCCTTTAAAACGGGGACCGTTACGCTCTCACTGTGCGAAGTGCTGTTAGAGCGAGCGGGTTCGTCGGGCCCAGAAAGCGACCGTTCGCAAATAAACTTCTAACGAGTCCTTGCACCCATCCTTCAACGAAGCTCTACAGAAAGGCAGAATGCCTGGAGTCCTAGTTAGTCTTAAGGCTTTTAAGTTATGGCTGAAATGCTCTCTTGAGACCCCCCTCGGAAGTGTGAACCGATGAAGTCTTCTTTTACATTCTCCTCTGCCACACGGTGGCACTGACAGTAAGTCCACGTATCTGTGTCTTGTTCTGCCCGCGCCTCCTGTGGAGGTGGGGGCGGGTGGAGGTTTGTTGCCAGAAAGATCTCTGTGAGAAGACCTGCACCAGGCACTTCTTCCATTGGCCTTCCGGAAATCGGTTCCAGCTGATTCAGAATTGCCATTTTAACTCTCTGGTCTCTGAGCGCGCATCAGCCCCCCTGAGGCTTGGGACCATGAAGACGAACCTCTCTGACACCATACTGGCTAGCAATTGGTTTCCAAGCCATAAAAACCATGATCGGATCATTACCGAGCCCTTTTTTTTTGTTTTTTTGAAAGGCTGAACGGTATCTCCTGAAATAGCTCTGAGGAACATCCCTTCTGATTTAAAAGAAGTTCAGGAGCGAAACTAGGAAAAAAGTTAATTTGCATTAACGTGCGTGTGCTGTTTCAACGTCATTGAGAGTTCCGTGTACCGGGAACTCTGCTGTGTTCCCGGGGCCCAACACCAGAGTCCGTCTGCTCAGGTACAAAGTTCAGTATAAGGGAAGAGGGCCCACGTATGATTTTATTTTTTTAATCTTTCGAGTTGGTTTTTTGAGAGACTGCCAGCGAGCATGCGCGTGCACCGGTGGGGCAGGGGCAGAGAGAGTGGGAGAGAGAGGATCCCACCAAGCTGCGGGGCTCGAATTCATGAAACGTGAGATCACGACCTGAGCCGGAATCAAGGGTCTGACGCCCAACGAACGGAGCCACCCGGGCGCCCCAGGACCCACATAACGTTTTTAAAGGCGAAAACTCCTAAACAGATGGGGAAGGTCAAGCCTGACACGGTGAATCGGAGAGGAAGCATGCTGGGGAAAGTGAGGAGTGAGGAACCATTCCGTAAAGGGTGTTGAGGAGTTTGGGGGGATGTTTCGCTAGATACTTCTACTGCAGGCCGTAAATATGCTTTCCGTGCGAACGGGCCGTCGTGGCCAAGTGAGCTTGAGGGTGTAACATCTCGGGCTTCCCTTCTGGAGACACTCGCAGCCCAGAACTGTTTTCTCAAGTCTCTGAGACGAGAGACCTGCCTGCCAAGAAACCAGCTTGCATCGATTTAATCCGGTGTTTTCTAAATGTAGCTGTGCATGGAGCCCTTGCACCCTTCCATGGAACGATTTCTGCTCAGCGGCTGAGGAAGTGCTGGCTGTCGTCGGTGGACGAGGGGCTGCACAACTGGGCCCAGGCCAGACGACAGGAAGCCTTCTAGGCCATGCTCCAAGTTCGAATTTTTCCTTTGTGTAAAGATGTTAACAGTGTCTTCACGTCCCCTATCAGAGGCCGAATTGCTAGAATTACTCTGAGGCTGTCTGCTTTGGAGAGACATGAGAGGAAGTGGCTGGCCCCTTAGCCTCAAGGGACTCCCAGCTTACTGGAGAGTCAGCCGTGGAAGCTCTCTCGATACCGGGATCGTTGCTGTAAGCGGAGCTTCTGCACAGTTCTTTCGGGGGGCGGGGGAGAGACTCCCCGATGTTCTGTGGGGATGCAGCAAAGCTTCCTGTCCAGAGGCCGGATCAGGGCTGGGGGAATGGCGGGGCCAGGATTACGGAATGATGGAGATCCAGGGCCAAGACCTCATGGATTGGTGGGGAGGATGTAGAAAAAGTTGGGGAGCGGCTTTGGAGGACAGAGAAGGAATATCTTGGAATTCCGAAAGCTTTTTGCCTTGAGCAGCTTGATAGTAAATTCTCTCAGTGAGATCAGGGCCTTTTAAAAACTTCCCTGCTGTGTCTCCACCCAGAGGCTTGCCTGGCCCAGAGGAGATGTCAGAAATGGGAGTCGGCTGATTATGTTTTGTGATGTACCAGGCCCTTAGCATTAACGACTGCCTTCGGCTCCCACGAGCAATGTCATGTTTTGCTCGGCTGGTGCAAACCTCATCAACTCCCCTGGTGGCTTGCGCTCCCACATTTAAGGTTTGGTAATTCTTGCTTTTGGACTGTTTGCTCCCTCGAATTTATCTGATGTTCTCGGTTTTCCTGAAGATGCCCTGTCACTATTTTTTAGGTATCACATCAGTGGACACAAAGCAGATAACGGCAAGCTGCGAGATAGAGCAGCCGTGAACCCCAGCACCCAGGATGGGGCTCCTTCTCAAGCCCACACCGCCGCCTCCTCTGTTCCTACCCCAGTCCTCAACTTCGTGTTTCCAAAAACCAGAGAGTAATAGGTTTAGCCACATTATATATGTCTTCCTGAACAACATCCTCTTTAGCTTCGCGCGTAAGGTGTATGTGCTTTACTGGATTTTGCTCGTTACCACTCCGCATTCTGGCGAAGAACGTATCCATGTCTTAGTAGTAGTTCGTTTTCCCTGCTGAAAATGAATAACGCACTGTGGATGCATCCTTTCTCCCGGGATGGATATTTGGAGTGCTTGCAACTTTTTCCGCTGTTTGGAACAGCGTTTTTTTCCAGAACGTCCTTGTATGTGGCCCTAGCCGTGTCCGGGTTTCTCTGTGTTAACCCAGGAGCGGAATTCTGGGTCACCGTGTTGGAGCACATTCCGAGTTAGGAGATATACTTTTCTGCATTAGAGGGTCTGTCGCTGCTCCTCTCCAGGCCTGGGGATCGTAAGACGACTTAATTTTGGCCAGTCTGCACAGCTTCCTCCTTTGTGGAGCGCTCCTTCCTGTCTTTTCCTGGTCTTTCTATGGGGTTGTTGGTACTCTTCTTCCTGGTGGGTAGAAGTTCTCTTCTATATTCTGAATATTAACATTTTATTACTTTGTGTGTCTGGCAAATATCTTCTCCCACCTTGTGGTGTGTCTTGCCTCTCTCGGTGGTTTCTTTTGGTGGCGGAAGGTTTGTAGTTTTGAGACAGCCATTTCAGTCCATGGTTTTCCCTTTGATGCTTGTTCTTCCTGTGTCCTGAGAAACTCTCTCCTCGAGATCATAAAGGTAGTTTCCTGTACAGTTTTATACATAACTTGTGGTGGTTTTGTCTTTCATGCCTACGTATGAAACTGATTTTTGTGCAGGATGTGAAGACACAGTCTGACACTCTTGTCTGGGCACAAGCAATTGCTTGCACGTTTTGTACAATTGTACGAGTACCATTAATCGAATGGTTATCCATTCTTTCCCTGATTATCATAAACACTAGCTCTTTTCAGTTGCGCGCCCATATAGGTACGTATGTTTCTGACACTTTTGTTCTTTTCATTGACACTCGGCTCTTTTATATAAGTGCTCAGTTGGGATTTTGCATATAATATAATTGCACTTAATCTATAGGACATTTTCTGGAGAAATGACATACTCTTTTTTGCCTTTTTTTTTTTTTTTTTAAAGTAGGCTTCGCATCCAACGTGGCCCTTCAACTCATGACCCTGAGGTCAAGAGTCGCATGCTCTACCAACTGAGCCAGCCTGGTGCCCCCTAGAAATGACGTCTTTTTTTTTTTTTAATTTTTTTTTTAACGTTTATTTACTATTGAGAGACTTAGAGACAGAGCGTGAACAGGGGAAGGGCAGAGAGAGAGGGAGACACAGAATCTGAAGCAGGCTCTAGGCTCCGAGCTGTCAGCACAGAGCCCGATGCGGGGCTCGAACTCATGAACCATGAGATCCTGACCTGAGCTGAAGTCGGCTGCTTCACCGACTGAGCCACCCAGGTGCCCCTAGAAATGACATCTTTGATATTCAAGTCATATAATCCATGACATCACCTATTTAGTATTTCCTTAATGTCTTTCAAATAAAATTTTTTAATTTCTCCTTAAAGGTCTCCCATATAGTTTTGCATTTCTTTCTGGATACTTTGTGTTTCTGTGCTATGATAATAACTTTTCAAGAATTTTATTGTATATATACATATTGCTGGTATTACCGAGTGGAATTTATTTTAGCTTCTATTTTGTAATTTAGGAACCTGCTAGACTCGAATATTGATTTTAATATGTAGATTCCCTTGGAATTTTACAAGTAAATAATAATACAGCCTTCAAATGATATTTGAGTACATCTTTCCAGTCCTGGTGGTTTATTTCCCTTTCTGGACTTAGCTTGTGGACGAGGGCCCTTCGAGCACGTTGCTGGAAAGAAGCAGTCGGGGGGGCAACCGTAGCTTTTCTCTGATCTGAATTCTTCTCATGTCTCACTTGTGGGGATGATGCTCATCGTAGATTTTCTATGAATTCCCAGTATCATGTAAACACGAATGGATGTTGAATTGTATCAGATAGTTTTTCTGTAATTCATTGCGATAATGTTATGATTTTTCTTTCTTAATCTTTTGATATTTGAATCACTTTTACTAGTTTTCCAGTATTGAACCAATATGGCATTTTCAGAAATATTCAACTTGTCCATGGCAAGTTACTTTTTTTGAATTCATTATTCACTTTAGTGCGTAAATATTTAGAATCGTATACTTATATTTGAGCATAACTTGTCTATAACTTTTGTTTTCCTAGGTTTTTCTTATTAATCGTGATATCAGAGTTGTGTCACTCACAATGGAATGTGTTCCCTGATTTCCTCTGCTCTTAGTTTGGATAAAGCCGGGATGATTTCTTACTAGAACTCACCTGGAAATTTCTCTGTGGAAAGATTTAAGCTTCCGAGTCCATTTCCTTAATCATCGTAAGATTATTCGGGTTTCTTTTTCTTCGGAAGTCAGATTATTAGGCTATACTTTCTCCACCCCCTCCGCGTTTATTTATATTATTAAATTTTCAACTTTATTGGCTTGAAATTGTTCCAAGCGATGACCCTCAGCTTTACGAAGGTAGCACTTCTCATTTTCATTCAGTTTGTTGCTCATTTATCTTAGATCTTGTTTATGAGAGCAGTATTACTCAAGGAGTTGGCTAGATTTTTCAAAGGACAAACTTGTGGCTTCATTTGGTAGCCATTTTTGAGTTAATGTCTTTAATTTGTATTCTAGTCAGTTTTTTGTTTGTAATTTCTTTCATTATTTTTAAACTTAAACCATCTTCTATTTAGAAATTGAAAGTTTTAAAAATTTCCTCCAACTTAATTGTATCGTACCTCTAATAAAACTCTATTTTGAATTTTAATCTGACCTACGATGGCAACTAAGACTGTGAAGAGTGATTCAAAATTCCAGCTTCCTGATCAGATCCCCTGAAGCTCTTTCTAGAAAGAACTTTAGCCAGTCCTTTTTTTTTTTTAATTTTTTTAAAATGTTTGTTTATTTTTGAGAGACACAGAGACAGAACGTGAGCAAGGGAAGGGCAGGGAGAGAGAGAGACACGGAATCTGAAGCAGGCTCCAGGCTCTGAGCTGTCAGCACAGAGCCCGATGTGGGTCTCGAACTCACAGACTGCGAGATCATGACCCGAGCTGAAGTCGGCTGCCCAACCAACTAAGCCACCTAGGCACCCCTACCCAGTCCTTTTTTAAACTTACCGAATCCTAAATTTGGGGATGGGGTGGGGGTGGTGAGAGGCCCCAAAACATTTGTTTCTTAAAATATCACAGTTCTTAATGCACAACCCGATTTGGGGACACCTCACTTGACTGTATTTTTCCGGATATAGATGTATTTTTGTTGTTCCAGCAGCAATAACGAAGCAAGGTTTTCCTTCATTGCTGGTGCAACTTCCCCCCTGCGTGTGTTAAACTCCGGGGTATCCACGGACTGTCACGGGGCTCTGTTTGCAGTGTGACCTTCTGCTCATGTCACAGACCAAGGGAGGGTAGCTATAGATGCTGTTCACCTGTCAGGTGAGGCTGCTCCTCCCTCTTCCTTACTCTTATTTTTAAAATAACATTTCTCGTCTCTCCACTCAGAATATGTAGCATGGGTTCCCCTTTCAACACGTCATTCAGAACAGGGTCTGTTGTGTAGTTTCCATCCCTTTCTTGTTAAGATGATTTCTTCTGGGTGTGGATTTTCGTTGTCATGGAATTTTCTTCCATTTTCTCTTTGAGTGTGTGAAAAGCAGGACAGTTTCTTGATCTTCGCTGGCCGTCCCCGGTGCCTAGAAAAGCTGTCTATTCTCTTGTTGGGTAGAGTGGTTAAAGCACACGCTGCATTTCGGCTCCGTTAGAGTTCTTTCAGTTCCTCAACCGGGTCACTCGCCCTTTAATTGGGCTGCCGTTCCTTTTATGCGGGGTCCTCTCCCCTGCTTCGCCCACTCTCGCTCGCGATTATCCCCCAGACTCCAGATATCAGCTGCACTGTCATTCCCACTACGATGTCACCTTGGAGCCTTTCACTGGGTTCTGTGCTCTGCCGTGCACTTTGTAACAACAGCTCCTCTTCCATCCCGATGGCTAATTTCAGTGCGACCGCTCACCTGGTGTCGCTCGTCCCTGCTAGACTGTAAGCTCCTTGGGGGCCAGGGAGATGCTGGTCTTTTTGCTGCTGTCTCCCAACAGGTAGTGCACACAGTGGGCACTTGAGAAATCGGTCAAATTGATGCCCGAATCTATGTTTTAGCAGCATCCATTTGGCCACATGGAGACTGTGGTGGACGAGGAGGATGTCAAGAAGCCCAGAAAGTTCTGCAGTTTTCCAGGCGGAGGAGAGGATGAACTGGAGGTGGACTTACCGGGGACGGAAAATAAGGATTAGATTTCAGAGCCAAGAGGTGATGGACGTGATTTCGGCGCCAGTTAGACGCAGGCGCAGGAGAGTGAGCCCGGTGGATTGGGTCACCTGCAGAGAAGCCAGCCTTGGGAAGAAAGCCAGGGGTGGGGGTGATCTTTGCTTTCTCCCTATGTCCCCCGAAGATAAGGCACGAAGGGCCATGCTTTAGAAATTATCGTTTCCCTTAAAATCTAACAAAATGGTTTTGGGGTACAAATAGCATTTCTCTTTTGCTTATTTGTGCTTTCTAGTGAATAGCTTTTAAAGACTGTGACGGTGTTTTGAAAATAGTTCTCATTGATGTTAAGCCACTATGCTGCGTCACCAAGGCTGTCTTTTGTCCTTACAAGACGGAAAATGTGGGGATTCCAGCTCCACGCCCCAGCTGATGTGTGGTTTCCTTTGACGTGGGCAGATCTTGGAATGAGAGAGCTCGTATCTGCCCCTTGTGTGTGCCCATGGATCATAGGCATAGAAGGCTCTCTCTCTTTCCGCTGTCTTTCTCACCGGGGTCCGTTTGTGAGTCTCCCTTCACGTGACGTTGTGCCGGCGGTTCATTGAAATCCTCATTAGCAATGTGGTCTCGGCCATGCCGCGGCCCGGAGAAGTTTTCAACAGATAATCCGCTCTATTTAGGGTGCCTTTTCGCACCCTGCTGTGTTCAAGAGAAGCCTCCAGAATTGGCACCAGGTCCAGCATTACATTAGTTGCCTGGTTTACCGAGGGTCACGTAAATGGGTGGAAGAAGGCCTGGATTAACCTCTCCGTGAACCTAAGTGTTTTACGGGTGGTGTCTGAGGCAAGGGGGAAGAATTGGAAAACCTTTGCATTCTGCGTTGGTGAAATATGCTGTCCGATTCCCTTGCTTCCCCGACAAAGTTCCCGACATCATTAGAATGTTACTGTTGCCGTTGATACCAGCAGGGCCAGAGATGGGAGACGGGGACCTTCTTCACTTGTTGAAACGCTCCCCCCACTGCAACTACCCTTCATGGCAGAGAGGCTAAGACCCAGCCGGGGAGTGGCTGAGCAGCCGTCAACTCTTTCTAACTGGGAAGAGACCCCTTTGATTCCTTGGAGCCGAACCTACGCATCATCCTGTTGCTTCCCAAGTTCATGGCCCCAAACACATCACCAAGGAAGCAATCCACTATTAGATCGTGAAAAATGGTGGACGAGCCATACTGCTCGTAGTTTAAATGAATCCTTGCTAAACTTTATTGCGGTGAATGTGGCATGCACCCTGTGTGGTTGGTATTTTGTTCTAGAAATACTTTGTACAGATGGGCGGGATGAATTGGGGGCGCCGGCCATTTTGCCAGCTTGTCGGACGTCACCGTTGAGGTCACTTGAGGTCAAGGAATGTCACAAACAGGCCCTTCTTTCGAGATGTGACAGCACTTGCTGTGTCTAAGAGACTATCGACAAATGGAATAGGAAATAGCAGGAAATCACAGGCAGCGTCAGTGCCCGGGTTGAAATCCTAACTCCATCCTCTGTGGGCTAGGGGCCCATGACTTAAATGTTCTGTGCCTCAGTTTCCCTTTTTGGTAAAATGGGGATAATGGTGGTACTCCAGGAAAGTCACAGGGCTAAACAGCTTCATGAGTGGAAAAGCCTGAAGGATCGTATCTGGAAAAGCATAAACCCCGAAATGTTAGCTTACATTGTTATGGAGTCATTTCTAAAATGTAGCTCTCACTTAGTGACCAGAATGCTGACTTAAAATAAGTGATTCCGAGCAAATTGTACTATTTAAATTTTCGTTAATTTTTTTCATTAAAAGTCCTACTGGATTCAGATCACACAATTCCATGATCTGTTACGTTTTCTTCACTAATTCCGGCTATGAGGTGTCCGAAGAGGTTGGAGAAAAACTTAGACATAGGAGCTAAACTAGCTTTTGAATCCCAGTAAGCCGTATAAAGTGAATCGAGGACTGATCTCCGGCACTCGGGCCAGGAAAGCAGGGTGTAAACACAAGAGGACGAAATAAACGCTGCTCTTCCACATGCTTGAGCCGGAGATGTGTGGGGCGCTGAGAACGGCCAAGTCCTAGAAGCATCCCGCTTTAATGAGCACAGGGCAACGCACCGGAGAATCCTATCCCCTCCCATCCTAGAAACTGACTTTGTGCCTCAGCCTCCCTCTCTGTCAAGTGGGAGTTTCCTTACCTGGAGGGCCGCCAGAGCGAGACGGGTAGAGCCTATGACTGCCACGGGCCAGGACGAGAGAAGACAGAAATCCAGATTTTCACATGAAGTCTCAGATTTTGACATGGTTTTGTTTTGTTTGTTTATTTTTCAGAGAGACAGACAGACAGAGTGTGAGTAGGGGAGGGGCAGAGAGAGAGAAGGAGAAACAGAAATGGAAGCAGGCTCCAGGCTCTGAGCCGTCAGCACAGAGCCCAACGCAGGGCTCGAACTCACGAACTGCGAGATCATGACCTGAGCCGAAGTCGGTGCTTAACCGACCGAGCCACCCAGGCGCCCCATGACATGTTGAAAACTAGTGTTTCAAGGGTTAGGCACAGCCCAAATAAGTCCTGTCTTTAGATCAGACCCAGGCTTAAGGCTACTAGTTTTCTTCTACTAGTCTCTGAAATGAGAAGGAAATGTTTATGACACACGTAGCACCCCAGTTTATTGAAGTTAATGGGTAAGTTTACTAGAATCTTTGAGTACAATGATAGCTTGTGGACCAGCTAAGATGTTACATGACGCCTCGTTTTAGTTATTGTGTGAGTAAGTACTTGATTTCGGTAATACGTTCTCTTCAGACTGCATAGTTGCTGTACGTGAAACTTGGCCCAGAAGCTGCAGACTACCATTCCATAAAATAGTAACTTTTGCCTCTTAGCTTCTGTTAGTTTTTTTTTTTTTTAATGTTATGTATTTTTGAGAGAGAGAGAGTGTGCACATGCAGCACTGAGCTGGGGGAGACGGAGGACCCGAAGCAGGCTCCAGGCTCCAGGCTCCGAGCTGTCAGCACAGAGCCCGCCGTGGGGCTCGAACTCAGGAACCGCGAGATCACGACCTGAGCTGAAGTCGGATGCTCAACCGACTGAGCCACCCAGGCCGTGCATGAGTGCGAGTCAGTCCAACTGCTGAGTGGTGCTTCGGCAGACAGCTTTTTGGTGTTGATTCCCTAAGTCGTATTACTTGGAAAAGTTCTAAGAATTCGGAGGTTTACCATACAGACAGACACACACGCAGAATTACTTGTGACCCAACAAAATGACCAGACATTCTGCTTTCCCAGCTGACAGGAGTGACGGCCGCTTCTTTACCTATTAACGATTTAGCTTTAATTTACCCATTAATGATTTAGCTTCTCGATGAGATGACCGAGACCCCCCCGGTCACAGGTTTGACTGCTTCCTGACAGTTCCCAGTCTAGGGCGAGTCGTGCTTCTGTGAACCTTTCTAAAACCACTGAACAGAACCCCAATCTGTAACAAGCCGCCCCACAGTCCTCCACAGCCTGGTCCCCTGATGGCAGGACGCCAGTCAACCCCTGTGTAGTTCTGCCGATCCATCCCGGTGACCTGAGGACGAAAGGTATCGAAACCTATGTCAGATTTCCTGATGACATTGTGCAGTGACTGACTTTGTGGCGCTTGTGAAAATTAAAGGCAGAAGACATAGGAGAGTTCATATAGGAAGGTTAACGTTAAAGACCGAATGATCCATTGGACTACAAGCTGTCTCCCTCTCGAGGTTGGGCATGTGGCGCTGCCGAGGCTTGTGGGAAAGCCGGTCGGTGTCTACGGGCAGACGTCGTGTGATTCACTGTGCCCGTTGCGGGTGGGAGGAGGCCATGACCTTCTGAAGCCTAGTTAGAAGAAACTCTTTCTAAAAGCTGTAGATGGTGCCGATTGCGAGCCTAGCAGGCTCCAACCTGCTGTCCGAGTCTGGAGCTTCAGACAAATTGAGATCAACAAACATTTTGAGGTCAAGTTTCATTTAATGAGAGTTTGCTGCCAAGTCAAGGTTTGCAGCCCAGCTTCCAAGCCAGGTGATTTCGACCGTCTTCGGTCTGGGCCGTGGAGAAACCCACACGGAGGCTCTGCTTTGTCTCCAGGCCAGCTTACTATCTATCAGACCAAGTCCCAGGGGCCCAGCCCAGGGATAAGCTCACTCTCTCTCCGCCACTGGGTATAGAATGCTCGGTGCTGGTACACGAAGGCAACACAGAGCCCGTAAGGCAAGAGAAGGAGATTCCAGTTGGGCAGGCTTTTCCTAAAACCGAGAGAAAGGATTTTTCGTCCTTCATCAGGACGGTTTAAAAAGAGAAGAAGCTGACTTTATTTTTTCAGGTCCCGTTTCTGGGAACCACGCGAAGTTCTCTCCCAGGCACTGCTGGCTCCCCTCGTGAGGCAAACACGGAGCTCTCCCTCGCCAGCTTTATTATGTCATTGAATTAATAACGTTGTAAAGACCAGAGCAGAAGTCAATTTGGCAGCCGTGCCTTTAGGGAAATTTTTGGAAGAGTGACCTTCCATTTTTAATAAGCATGTTATTACATTTAGAATTAAATTACCGAGAGCCAAGCTACCCTCTTGAATTTGCGATTAGCCATTTTTTTCCCCTTTTATTTTTAATGAACTAGAACAAGTCGAAGCCAGTTGTTTCTGAGAAAAGAACTCCGTGTCTTATACTGTCGGGCCCTTTACTTGAGATCAGTTTTCCTCCTCGAGTTGTTGGGATTTTTTTCTTCATGTAGACTGGGAAGACCTGTGACGTTACTTTCACGTACGGGTGCCTCCTCGTGCTTGAGTTTTCTTCCCGAAAGGGAGACCTACAAGCTTCCTTGAAATGACGTGCTGCGAAAATTCAGGAAGAAAGTAAATGGCCCAGGAAGGCTAGTAGTCTGTCCTGTGACAACAGATCTGGGGACAGGGTTTAGCGCATCAGATACTAGAACCTGAGATGTTAGTCCTGACGGCGACACGATGCCGGGGCTGGCATAAGATTGTAGAAACCCAGAGTGCGGTTGTGAAGCACTAGCTGGCAAATTGGGTCTGTTTTCTTATCAAATACTACTCCTGAGTGAGACCGAAGAATCGGTCATGGACGGCGTTGGCACAGCCAAATGGCAATTTGGAGCCAAAATTTAGAAACCTAAAGCAAACAAAAAGGGTACTCCCGGATTAACTAAAGATGGCAAATTCTCAAGCTATAGGAAACATCGTGAAAAAATAAAAACAGACTGCGGTGCTCAGCTTTGAAGCAATCAACCAAGTCCCAGGTCCAGAAATATTCCCTGACTGTAACAAGGTCTTTTGGAGAGCAGGGCCTGTCAGGTGGCCCTCTGATTTCTGGCGCCTGACACGCCTACTTAGCAAAAGCCCACACGTTTGCTAAGGTGGCTTAATGAATGCTGTAAATGAAAATGGCAGTGTATGAACTAGCCTGCGTGGATGAGTAAGAAAATGTACATTTTTTTTTTTAGATGTGCGAGGGTGATTATAGACATTTTTAAAGAAAAATCCCTTTAGCATATTTTCTGCAAGTTGGGGTGAACAACAAACTTATATGATTATACATGCTTTTTATTTTTGTTTACTTACTTATTTTTAAGTTTATTTTGAGAGAAACCGTGGGGGAGGGGCAGAGAGAGAGAGAGAGGAGGACCAAGGATACGAAATGGGTTCCATGCTGTCAGCACAGAGCCTGACATGGGGCTCGAACTCTTGAACCGCCAGATCATGACCTGAGCCAAAGTTAGACGCTTAACTGACTGAGCCGGGTGTCCCTTATACGTGCTTTTTAGCCGATAAAAAGTCTTTGACCTCAGCGATAAGTATTTTACTCTATGTATTTCTCAGGTTGACGGTAACGACCCTGTTATAATAATAGACATGATTTGTTGAGTGCCTACAGCGTGCTGGGCACTTCTAAAAGAATTCTCTTTCCTCATAGCAAATGGATGAGATGTATTGCATTTTTGAATATAGGTTAAGAAGACCTCTACAACGGTAGCTACTTTGTGTGCATATATGGGTCTGGGAGATACAGGGGGAGTGAACTTTGTATGTACGTATGATTATTTACATTCTTTTACTGGAATGTGAATGCCCAGAAGTTTAAGGATATTGTGAAACACAGGTTCTCTGACATGGGAGTATAACCTGGCCTAGCTATCAGATATTGACTATAGGAACCATGTGTTTCTACCATATTTCTGAAAAACTCTGCTGCCCGGGGCTACGCCCACCTAGTTTAGGTACTAGAGAATGCATGGTATTAGAGTCAAAATTATTTTTCTACTTAAGCCTTTAATGATTCAGATTCTATTCATTCATTTTTGTTTATATATATAAATAAAAACTTTATATATATATTTATATATGTCTTTAAATATATATATATATATATATATTCACCATTTTTTAAAGTTTTTATTTAAATTCCAATCAGTTAACAATCAGTGTAATGTTGGTTTCAGGTATACAATATAGTGATTCACCACTTGCCTGTAGAACCCAGTGCTCATCACAACAAGTACGCTCCTTAATCCCCATCGCCTGTCTAACCCTTCACCCAACCCACCTCCCCTCTGGTAGCCATCCGTTTTGTCCCCTACAGTAAACAGTCTGTTTCTTGATTTGCCTCCCTCTGTGGGGTTTTTGTTTGTTCTTTCTTCACTTATTGGTCTTTTGGTCCTGGTTAGGACAGATATGCAATTTTTGATTTTTGCTATAATTACTCACACACATCCCTGAGTGGAACCTAAGACTTTTCTCTCTGGCTCATCCACTGTGAGCTATCACTTATCCACTAAATAAAGTGAAATTTGCTTTAAGGAAAGAGTGGGGAAAATGATTAGGAACTTAAGCAGGATTAAACGACTTTGCCTAACTCTGGAGAGACCTAGCTTTCCTTGTATCACTTGTGTAAAGCAAAACTTAAAGGATGCGAGGTCTAACGTCTGAAACATGAATAGCCGGGCTCCCTCCAGTACTTTCTTTCTGCACCCTGATGGGCATTGAAATTTGATTAAGCGCGGTCTTCTTTTGCATTCTTTAGGGGTGATGAGTCACTTTGTTGTTTGTTCAAAGATAATTAAGAAAATTGGCCAGCAGATTTTAAAGTGAAAAGAAAGGATCGGATGCTAATTGGAACGATTGTGTGAAGCTGCTGTTAACTTGCATGCAATCGTGTATTTGATGGGTGGAGAGAACTAGGCAAACAGGGAGGATTATATACTTTGAGCAACTTTGTTTCCAGGACACTGGAGGCCAAAGGGTGGCGATTAACACAAGAATTCTGAGGTCAGACTGCCTGCCTTTGAATCCTGGTTCTGTTGCTTCCTCGCTCTATGTCCTGGGGTCAATCATTTAAACTCTGTGCCTAGGCTTTCCTGTAAAATGGTGCTAATCATAACACCCACCCCATAGGGTTATTGTGAGATTAAAGGGAGTTCAGATATGCAGGTTCCTTAAAAGAATGCATGGCGTATTGTAGACACTGTATATTTTGGTTACCGCTACTTGCTGTGGTTACTGGACCAAAGTTTACCAGGGCACGGAGGTTCACAGCATCAGAGGAGAAGTTTCTTTGGGGTTCTATCCTTGGCAAAGTTTAGTAGGTGCCCCAAGATGGTTCCTCGTTTTGTAGAAAGAATTTATAGGCCTACCATGTGATTGCTTTAAGCCTCAGTGCTGACCGCCTCTCTGTGGGATCCTGATTAACTTCATTGTTTTCCAGCTTTACCTATAGAACTTTTTTTTTTTCCTTAATTTTACTGAACAGGAGAGAGGTCTTCACTAGTGTTTAGGTTCTTAGGTATAAAAATAAGAACATTCCTGAGATGTTCTACGTAACTGACAAAATCCTGACTGGAAATTAACACTGCAGAGCCGCTGTAGACTGAAACAATTATTCCGGGAAGCTTGAGTTCACGATATAAAGTTAAGTTCGTGATTAATCTGGAAAAAATGAGCCCGTGGCAACAAATAAACCTTACAATCAAGGTACTTATGTGTGGTTGTCTTTAGGCTGCAAATGTCCCTTAAAACTACTAGCTAGTAGATCTCACAAGGTGCCCTTGGACATCTTAAGGAAGCCCGGGTCTGTGCTGAGGTCGTATTCTGGTCCAATGTAATATTTGCATTTAACATCCTTTTATAATACAGAGGAAAACCTTTATACATAGTATTAGCTTATTTCCAAGCACGCTGTCAGTGAACAGAGAGCAGCAGACCACATACAGAGGAAAAGAGAGCGTCTAAGAACCTAAATAGCAGGCAGAGAGCGAGGCGGACATTGAACCGCCGGCGCTGGGCTGTGCTGGGTGCTATTAGACAGTTACCCAGTGAACGCACACAGACGTCCGAAACGGGACGTGATGGCTCCATTTGGCCTGCTGAAGAAATCGAGGCTCAGAGGGGGTAAGTGTCGTGGCCAAGATCACCAGCACAGTAAACGGCAGAGCTGGGATTTCAATTCCGCTCCAAAGTTGACGGCGCTCCTGAATCCGTAGGTTTAATGACCTTCGACTCATGCCTCCGAAAGTTAACTTGGTGCAGATGGGACTTGTCATCAATATTAATTCAGTTCCATCTTCCACATTATTTCAGGTTCATTATATTCCTAAAATTCAGATTGAACTTTTTCTTCTATTACCGGGCAAGTCTCGTTTCTGAGTTTGTAGACGGGGAGAGGCGTTCTTCGCATCACCTTTGCACTTGAAGTGGAGTCACTAGAGTAGGAGTGTCTCAATTGAACCGCATTACCTGATGTAATATTCAAATAGCCCCGTAATCCACTTTCTTTTGTGTTTCACTGAAGACAAATTGGGCTACTGGCTTTTATCCCGTAATCTCCAGAGTCGCGTCCTAAATTTTCTCTTTCGAGATCGCAGACAAGCTACTTTTTCAGGATTAGAATCTTCCTTGTTCTAGACCCATTACTTAGTAATATAAAGAGATAAAGCATCTTTGACCTAGTTAGTCGTCTGGCAAAAGGACTTTATTGCAATCCACGATGTGTAGAACTCCTAGGAATTTTACCTGTTTTCTAACCCTCTGCTCAAGGTCAAAAAAATGTTTGGAAGTCTCCTTAAATAGGAATCTTCGCCAACCACAGATGATTTGAAACCTTGTCAAACCTGTAGCTTTTAGGAATTATTATAGCAGAATGAGGTAGGGGAGGGTGGATTCTGAAGTTTAATTAGAAATTGCAGAAGTTACAAGATGAATGATTGAAATAGTAATGTACTTTCTTGCACGTTGAGCAAAAGGCCTGAAATACTGACTAGGTGGTAGGACAGAGTATGAAATTAGATAGAATGGTGGTAAGATTTGAGATTTCATTGTTGCCTTCCCCACCCCCACCCCCAGCAGTGTGGCTGAGGGTCACATGACTCTGCCTTCGAGGTCAGTTGGGCCATGGATGCCTTGTCCATGTCTGCAGGTGTCTATAGTCCTGCTTGCATGCGTTCTGACCTAGGCCAAGTCATAGTCAGACTATGCCAACAAGACTGCCCCGAGATACAAACTTTCAGTTATAGGAGTGCCTTCTGAGGATGTAACGACCGTAACTAAGAGGGCGGCATTGTATCCTCAAAGGTTGCTGAGACCTTACGCATTCAGACCACACAAAAACAAAAAGTTAACTGTGCAAGGCGATGGATGTGTTAGTTACCTTGATCTGGTAATCACTTCACAGTGTGAATGTATGTCAAATCCTGTTTGTACCCTTTAAACATACACAGTTATATTTGTCAACTATTCCTCAGTAAAGTTGGGAGAGAACGTTAAAAAAAAGAAGGATGCCTTGAGAAACTCTTCAAGACCGACAGCGCGGTTGCCAGGGAGCAGGGGTTGGTGGAGCTGGATAGCCAAATAGTTTGGATCAGCTTGGCTACCACGGGTCCCACGAAGGCAAAACTGGCTGGGAGCAGGAACCAGGTGACCAAGTAGATCTAGAGAGGCCTCCAGGGAGAACCAGAAACACCATCCAAGAGCTGTGAAGTGTTGGTCCCCATTTCCTGTTGCCGCCACAGTTTCTGGCTTCCCGAGGCTTGGTGCCCATTCTCTCCCGCGTACCTAGTGAGTGCACCGCCTTCACTGTGAGGGAACATGTGACGGCCACTCGCATCTTGGATGGTAGAGAGCCTCAGCTGTGAGGAGAGCGACGTGTAAGAGACATCTGCTCTCTAGAAGGTCCATGCTTCGGTCTAGCGTGTGGGAAAGTTGAGAAAATAATTTCCCGTGGCTTTTAGAGATAAGCGAAGGCCGAGAGACAGGGGGCGGCCAAGGGTGTTAGTTCTTCCAGAGCTCAGGTGTCTTCAGGCAGTAGTGAGCCACGAAGGCTGCGTGCGGCAGAAGCCCAGGTGGCGGGAGTCTCTGTGCCCGGGGAGGTGCAGCCTCACGGGAAACATTTTCCCTCTCAGGCCCAGGCACCTCGCTTCTGGGAAGCATTGAGTTTGCAAGTTTACGTCCAACTCTTCAGGATGACGTCATCATACCTAGAAATTGGGACCGCTCACTCAACTCTCGTGAGGATTTTAGGACACAGAGGTCAGAATTGGGACCACTTACGATTTTTATCAATCATGGAGACGCCGTGGGCAAACTTCTGTTCCCCGGTGCGTGGCTTTCATTCTGGCCTCAGCCGCATGTGTGAGGTGTGGACAGGGTTGCGGGGCTCACGGGGAAGAACACTGATGTGTGTGCACGGTTGCGCTGATCCGAATCCGTTCATACCTCCCGTCACTCAGTCTCGGTTTCCAGAAATCACGGATTTTAACGTTGCGTGCCATGACTACACTGGCTAGGTTCTTTAATCCAGAGCTAGGTTTTTAAGCCTTATGTGTTCATAAAACCGTGGCAGAGATTTTTAAGTTTATTAAATGGTGTTTCTGTCCTTTTCTTTTTATTGGCCAGTGGGAAGGGCATCAAGGGATTACAAACCGAACTTATAAAGTATTTATCCCGGCCAAGGCTGATTTGCCTTTATGTTTCCAAATATTGACATGGTAGGACAGAAGTCTGAAACTTAATGGGAAGAAGCTTTTTTTTTTTTTTTGGGCACATTTTAACTGTCAAATCTTAAAAACGTTGGTTTGTAAATTAATTACTCTAGGTTAAACTGCTCTCGGAAATACTGGCGTTTATTGTAGTAATTATTTGGAATTTCGGACTTAACAGGAGGTATTTTCCCCTCTTTTCATGTGTATGTGAAACTCTCAGCCTTTTGATGACACCAAGCCAAATGAACATGAATTTCAACTTTGATTTTAGGGAAATGAGGGCAAAGGGGTAAAACTTCTAAATGGATTTGCAACTAGATTAAGGTTGTCTGGGTAGAAGCAAGCTCTGTGGTTTGAGATGATTCTAAAACCACATCCGGGGTCTCTTTCTGTAGAAAGACCATTTTGTTCAGTCCGTTCTTACAAGGAATGAGCTTTGGTTGGTTGCTTTTTACTCCTGGCAGAATGAAAACAAAAATAGATTTATTTTTCTTTTTCCAGCTGACTTTTCTTCATTGAGGTGAAATTCATGTGAAATGAACCATCTTCAAGTGAATAATTCAGTAGTGTTTAGTACGTTCACAATGTTATCACCATCACCTCTGTCCAGATCCAAGTTTTTATCACCCCAAAATAAAACCCTGTGTTCACGAGGTATTTACTCCCCCACAATTCCCCATTCTTGGAAAATTGCAGTCTGCTTTCTGTCTCTCTTTCACTTAGTAACCAATGCTGCCTGCCTTTGTGTTTGAGTTTTTTCCTAGTGTACCTTTTTGATCCCATCCCTGCTTTGGGCTGAATGTTTGTGTCCCCCATCCCCTGCTCCTCCTTACGCACCGCACCCCCCCCCCCCAGCTTTCATATATTAACGTCCTAATTCTCAAGGTCATGGTGTAAAGCGGTGGGCCTTTGGGAGGTGATTTGGTCATGAGGATGGAGCCTTCATCATCGGACCCAGAAATCCCCACCCAACCATGTGTGGGCACGCTGATCTTGGACTTTCGGCCTCCAGAATTGTAATAAATTTCTGGTTTTTTATGAGTTACTCAGTCTGTGATAATTCGTTACAGCAGCCTGAGCAGACGAAGAAGACCCATCTCATTTCCTTTTCCACCTATTTTTTATCTACTGAGTGACTCCTGTGGGGATTATAAGCCACATAAATTTAATACAGTTCAATTTGAATTGGTGGCAATTTAAATTCAGTAGCATAGACAAATTCCTTCCATACCACTCCCCATCTCCTTTATATTGTCGTCACAGCGAATTTCATCTCTGGACACTGTATACCCATTAACGTAGACCGATACTTATTTTATGCATTTATCTTTTACATTCTATAGGAAACAAAAAGAGCTGCCGATCAGAAATACACTAATAGCGGATTTTATGTTTTACGTGTGCAGTTACCTTTAGTGCAGTTCTTTACTTATTTGTGGGGCTTCAGGTTACTGTCTAGTGTCCTTTCAGCCTAAAGCACTGCCCTTCAGTATTTTTTGTGGGGCAGATCTAGGGATGAATTCACATTTTGTTGATCTGGGCATGTCTTTTTTTTTTTAAATTATCTTTCTATACAACATGGGGCTTGAACCTAACAACCCCGAGATCGAGTCACACGCTCTACTGACCGAGCCAGCCAGACGCCCCTTTCCTAATTTTTTAAACGGTAGTTTTGCCAAATATAGGATTCTTGGTCAGGTTTTTTTTCTTTTTCTTCCAGCCCTTTAAATATAGTCATTCTACTGCCTTCTGGCATCCACAGTTTCCAGTGAACGATTGGCGAAAGATGCCTTAAACATGATGAGTAAGCTTATCTTTTGCAGTTTTTGAGATTCTCTTTATTTTGTCTTTGACAGTTTCATTATAATGCTTGTTTGCATTTTTAGATTTGATTGTAGATTTATAGGTTTGCATTTATAGATTGATAGTTTGATTATAGCTCGCTTTGAGTTTATCCTGCTTGGAGTTTCTTGAGCTCTCTGGACGGGATTTTTTTCAGCCGTTTTTCTTCAGATATTTTTTTCTTCTCCTTTATTCCTCTTTTCTCCTCCTAACACTCTCATATGCAAATGCTCCTATGCCCGACGGTGTCCTACATGTCCTTCTGGCTCGGTTTATTTTTATTCATTCTTTTTTCTTTCTGCTCCTTAGTCTGTATAATTTCAATTGTCCTGTTTTCAGTATTGCTGAATCTTTTTCCTAATATAATTAAACCCTTCTAGTGAATTTTTAGTTTTAGCTACTATACTTTTCAGTTCCAGGGTTTCTATTTAGTTTCTTATTACGATTCCTATCTCTTTACTGATACTCTCCGTTTTGTCACACATTTTCCCGGTTTCCTCTACTTCTTTGTTTCCTTTAGCATTTTGAGCATATTTAAGACACTCGATTAAAGTCTTTGTCTAGTAAGTTCAGTTCTTGAGCTTCCTCAGGGGTGATTTCTTTCCGTTTATTTTTTCCCCACGAATGGGGCATTCTCTCTTGTTTCTTTGTGTGCCTTATAATTTGTTGTTGTTGTTGGAAACTGGTTCTTTTAAATGTTATAACGTGATAAATCTGGAAATCAGATTCTCTGCATGACAAGGATTTGTTGTTGTCTGTCGAGCACTGCCATTTGTTCAGCGAGTTTTCCAATCCATTTTTGCGAAGACTGCGTATTCCTTGTTGTGTGTTGTCACTGAAGTCTCTCTTCCGTTGACATGTGGTTCCTGAAGTTTCTTCTCTGTTTTCTCACTGGTCATCTAGTGACCTGTCAGATTTTCTTAAATGTCTGAAGTCAAAAAGGAAAGAAATATTTCCCTTGTCTTTGCAGCTTAGCTGGGAGCCGGAGCGTTCCTTTAACGTTGGAAGCTAAGTCATCTACAACTCTGCTTTTACCTCCTGCTTTTGTGCAGCACTGACAGAACTATGAGAAGTACAAGCCTAGGCCCTGTAAGGTCTTTTCCTGAGTGCGCGTCAGTCCTGGGCATGTATACCGCACTGTAACTTTCACAGTATATGTGGTGGCCCTTCTCAGCTCTTACTCATTCCAGAAACTTCCTTCTCAGCCTTTTGCTTCCCAGGCTTTTGGATCTGTCCACTGCTTGCTCCCTCTGCTGTCCCTTGTTCTGGGGGCGCATGGAGATATATCTTTAAATCTTCCAATAGGTGACACCATCACCTGGAAATAGCCACTGCCTAAGAGAGCAGGGTGGTGTGAAACAAAGATGAGCCTCTGCACCGGGCCCTCAGGGAGCCACAGGAGAAGTCCAAATGCACGACTGCAGTATTTTCAGACTAAGATCCACATGGGCCCCTTGGCACCAGCAAGCTGCGCTAAGGATGTGGGCCACCATCCTCACGGCCGCACTGTGCTGCTGGGGGATGGGGATGGGCAGGCAAGTAAGCAAAAAGGCGACGGTGGTTTATGAATGAAATCCAGCCACTTTTATCTTCCTTAAGAACTCCCTTAGTTATCGTTGGTGTTGAAGTTAAATCCCAGAGTTCTAAAATTTGATTGTGTCAGCATTTTCATCTTAATCGTTGCTTTAGGGGAGGAATTGTTTCTCGGAGCAACCTATTCCATGATTTTCTGGGACATAACTTGGGACTTAGGTTCTTTTTCAGTCATTTTTAAAAATTGATACTTAATTTTTTTTTTAGAGCAATTTGTTGTTCACAGGGTGAGTTGGAGGGAAAGGTACATATTTCCTATGTATCCTCCACCCCCATCTATGCAGAACCTCTCCCACCATTGTCACCCCCACCAGAGTGAACCCACATTGACTCATCCTTGTCCCCAAAGCCTGTTATGCTAGGGTTCACTCTTGGTGCACGTTCTATGGCTTTGGACCAATGTGTAATGTCAGCTATCATAGAGAGTAGTTTCACTGCCCTAAAGATCCTTCGTGTTTCATCGGTTCTTCTCTGCCTCCCCCTCCCTGATAGTTATTTTTTTTTTTTTACTGTCTTCATAGTTTTTGTTGTTTCCAGATATCCATATAGAGTTGGAATCACTCAGATTCTCAGATTGGCTTCTTTCACTTAGGTAATACACATTTAAGGTTCCTCCATGTCTCTTCATGGCCAGTAACTAATTTCTTCTTATCACTGAATGCTATTCCTTTGTCTGGATGTATCACCGTGTATCCATTTACTTACAGAAGGACATCTTGGTTGCTTCCAAGTTTTAGCAGTTATGAATGGAGCTACTATAAATATCCAGGTGCAGGTTTTTATGTGGACGTAAGTTTTCAACTCCATTGGGTGAATACCAAGGAATGCAGTTGCTGGGTTTTATGTAAAAGTATGTTTAGTTTTGTAAGAAGCCGCCAAACTGTCTTCCAAATTGGCTGCGGGATTTTGTATCCCTACCAGCAGTAAATGAGAGTTCCTGTTGCTCTAAATCCTCACCAACAGTTGATGTTGTCAGCATTCCAGGTTTTGGCCATTCTAGTAAGTGTGGGTAATTACTTTTTGAAGGATGATCATCCCACTTCATACAAATCTGAGTAGTAATGTTTTTATCTAAACATGCTGTCACTAAAGCAGCCTTTCAGAGGCTGGGAAACTTTTCCTGCCCTGGAGTTATTAAATAAGCTGTTCTGTACAGCAGCCTCTTGCCGCGCCCCCCCACCACACACCCCCCCCACCCCCCACCCCCCCCCAGTCAAGGCCATGCAGCTGTGTGGATGGAGTAGGAGGTCAAGTGTGCTCTTTGCCTTCCCTCTTGCTGCTGGTTTCTTAGTTGATTCTCCCTCAGCCTTCTTCCCATGCGGTAGCCTCATGCCCCTCGCTCCTCCCTTCTTCGCCCCGCTGTTCAGTGTTTTCACCCGTCTAATGTTTTTTAAGCCCTACTTTGATCTGGTGACTTTTAAAACACATTTTAATAACTTCAGAAGGAAGCTTCAGCTTCTGGGGACTCACCTTCAAGACGCTCCAATAATCCAGTCTGGTCTTACTTGCCCACCAATTCCCACTCTATTTCTGTGTATTCCCACGAAGTGAAGAACCTCACCATTTCTGGTATAGACACTGAGGGTGCCCCTTTTGTGGTTTCCTTTACTCCAGTTTCCCCCTTCCGCACCTTCTCTTCTTCATGTGCCCACAATCTGCCTCTCTCTCAAAATCTAGTCCCGATGTGAAGGCTTTTGTTAAAGTTATTATCTGCTTAAAAAAAATCCTTATTACTTAACCTTACTACTATTTGGTTCTGAATACTTCACTCCCTTGTAGTATAGTTATTTTTGGAATCTGATGTCCAGATTTATCCCCTTAAAATATTTAAAATAACCAGTTTTCGGGGTGCCTGGGTGGCTCAGTGGGTTAAGCATCCAACTTCGGCCCAGGTCACGATCTCACCATTCATGGGTTCGTCAAGCCTGTGTCCAGCTCTGCGCTGACAGCTCGGAGCCTGCAGTCTGCTTCGGATTCTGTGTCTCCCTCTCTCTCTGCCTGTCCCCAGCTCGCTCGCTCGCTCTCTCTCTCTCTCTCTCTCTTTTTCTCTCTTTCTGTGTCTCTGTCTCTCAAAAATAAATGAACATTAAAAAATTTTTTTAAATAACCAGTTTTCAACAACAACAAATTACAAGGCACACAAAGAAACAGAGAATGCTCCATTCCTGGGGAAAAAAGAAATTGTCCCTGAGGAATCTCAAACACTGAACTTACTAGATTTGGACTTCAATTCAATCTATGTATTCCGTCTCTTCTCTTAGACTTTTAGATATATGAAGATGGCTATGGCTCTTGAACAGTTCAGTCAGTTAAGTGTCTGCCTCTTGATTTCAGCTCAGGTCATGATCTCACTGTTTGTGAGATCGAGCCCCGCATCAGGCTG
The DNA here is from genome assembly GCA_030068075.1 of Paguma larvata. NCBI lineage: Eukaryota > Metazoa > Chordata > Mammalia > Carnivora > Viverridae > Paguma > Paguma larvata. The sequence goes on along the minus strand of CM057839.1, from coordinate 73,595,890 downwards.
TGTGCTGATAGTGTGGCGCCTGCTTGGGATTTTCTCTCTCCCTCTCTCTCTCTGCCCCTTCCCCATTCACACGTGTATTTGCATGTTCATGCTCTCTCTTTCAAACTTAAAAAAAATACATGAAAGCATGTATTGGTTCATTTGACATTCCCTGAGATTCTTGGCATAGTGCCCTACTCTTTTAAATGATTACTATTATTTGCCAAATAAATGCATATTTGAGTTTAGCTCCATAGAAAGGAACTACTTTTGTGAGAATGTTTTACCATTTTTAGCTGTCAAACCAATATATCCAACAGCGTGATTTTAAATTGCAATAAATTTGCCAAGCCTGACCAGGAGAGCTCTCCCGAGGTAAAAACTGGTTAGCAACTCTCCATGTCTTCAAGGACATTCTTCCTGATACTTTAGTTAGAAACTTCTAGGTTTCCTTGCAGGCTACCTATGTGCTTAGATGCATTATTTTATCTAAACTCTTTGCATGGAATCACAACTTGATGGTTTTCTAACTTGCATTGGGTCTGTAACACCGAAGGCTTGGACCACGTGTGAAATCATGTTGCCATTCCCTTGTCTGTGTCATTACTGAAAGTTTTTTAACTTCATTTCTTATTCACATTTCTATCGTATGGCATGCCTTCATCATACTCTCAGCCTCTGGAAAGATACCAAGGAGCAGGGTGTCCAGTGAGGGACCTTGTGTCTTAGCAGCCATCTTGCATGGACATCTACTTGGAGTTAGCGTCTGCCTGGCTGGCTCGCTCTCCTCTCTTTCTTTCTTTCCTTTGCATGCTTTTGTCTTGTTTGAGGATTCTAGCTTCTTCCTAGAGGGGGTAATACAAGATACCCAGGGTCACTGATTCTATTTCAGCTCTCCTTACAAGATGCCCTCGAAAAGGTCTCTTTTGTTTTTTTCAGACCATAGCACCATAAACTTTTCTCCTAAATATTGGATACCTCACATGGCATCACCTTGAGGTGTTGCTGTGCTTACAGAGTCTGTTTCTCTTGGAGGCTGGAATTGAGGGGAGGAAGATAGTCTTTACAAGCGCATTTAACAAGGGAAGTTAAGCCCAAACTATAAGGAGTTCATTTTTTAAAAAATGACTCCCATTTATTTTCTTCACTGTGTACGTTTGTTTTGTAGCAGCTGGAGCTGCCTGTGCCCGTGGCCAGGAACCGGCTTTATTCCTCTTTGAGTAAAGACGATGTTGACTCTGGGACAGGGTCAGAATCTGTACCAGTGGGTCTCAGTTCTGCCTTTTTGAGCTAATACATTCAATCTAATTTCCCTTGCATGTGATAGCTATTAAAACATTTCAAGACTGCGAACATGCTTATTTAAGACCGGAAAAGCCCAGGTCACAGAGGAAGAAGGAGGCAATTACAGAGTAGGAGTGGACAGACTTGAGTGGTTTGGGAGACTCTGGGAGAGGCAGATAATATAAGGCATTGCTGGAAAAGATGAAAGGAGCGGGGCAGAGACAGAAATGTTTGTTCATCTGGTAGTTTTTATGATCAGTATTCCCTGAAAAATAATTTCTGCAGGTTCCTGCTTCAGGACGAAAATCAGAAGAGTGTTTTAGACAAAAAAAGCCCAGGATTCCTGTGTCAGCACTGCCTTTCCATTCAAACGCTGCTTCTTCCCCCCCCGCCCCCCCCCCCCCCCCCGGACAGAGCAGGCGAGGAGAGGGAGAAGGGGCAGAGAGCATTCTTCTCTCCTTCTGGGTGCCCTGTGGCTTCCAGGCCTCCCTGTTAGCAGAGTCCTCAGTGCACCCTGATGGCCGTCTGTACTTTTGTGTGGGATTCTACGTGATAATTGCGGTTTAACTGCACACAGATTCGGGGTAGGGCACGAGATTACCGTGTCGTGGCCAATGAGACCAGTCGCCCTAGCTGCAAAGCAAGGACTCTGGTTTCTGTATTCCACACAGGAAATCGAGTCTCATTACTCTAATCCTGTCCTGCATATGACCGATGTAATTATAGGGCCAGAAGTAAAACAAAATATTCCAAAAAATGTATACTGGAAGTCCTGCAACCTTACTGACTAATTCACCCTAATTTCGTGATAGTTAGCAATAGCGTTTATTGCTTCCTGTGTACCCTACTTAGTTCTTCTAGTAAGTTTGCTTTCTTACCCTGGACGCTAATTTAACCTTGGTTCTCCATCTGCCCCATGAAAACAGCCACCAGCGTGAGTAGGGAGAATGGTTTAGGCTGATAAAGGACGACTCACAACAAGGGAGTTTATAGAACGAAAAATGGCGACAGAACTAACTTATAAAAAAAAACAACCCGTAATCCAAAATGTGTATTTATTTGCTCGTGTGGTGCTAGCTATGTTTAGTTTCACATAGGGACTGGGGAAAGAGATGAAAATGATTTTATGGGAAAAAAGTGAAAGATGGTGCAGAATGTTGGGTTGAAGACGATACAGTCCATATGTTGCTGTGTCTTCATTAAGCTTCTGTTTTTGCAACAAATCGATTTTTTGTGGTTCAACAGGTAATAGTCAAGAGCTTGCCTGCAATATGGAATCCCACTTGGTTTTGGTTCCGCCGTGGCTATAGCCCCCCATAAGAATGAATCTTGGGAATGGATTAGAAATTTTTGTGATGTTGGGGCTCCTGGGTGGCTCAGTCAGTTAACTATCCAACTTCGGCTCAGGTCACCATCTTGTGGTCTGTGGGTTCGAGCCCTGTGTCGGGCTCTGTGCTGACAGCTCAGAGTCTAGAGCCTGGTTCAGATTCTGTGTCTCCCTCTCTCTCTGCCCCTGCCCTGCTTGCACTCTGTCTCTCTCTTTCTCTCCAAAATAAATATTAAAAAAATACTAGAAAAAAGAAATTTTTGTGATGTTGATGCCTCAAGTTAAAACGCAGCCATTAAAGCATCTCCATTTTCTGCCCCAAGTAAGATTTCTGCACTCCGAGAAGCCCCCAGGCCCCATCTCTTTTAAGGTTAGTGTGAACAAATCGATCGTGGCGTCTTTCCAGGGTTCCGCTGAGGGTCCAGATGTGTGCCGCCACGGAGCTATCTGTTCTGTGAGGACCTGGGGGACGTTCTTCTGTCTTCAGCCATACATGAGATAAAGCATGCAAATTAGGTTAGGTTTTTTTTAATATATAAATTATGCCACCTCCAACAGTGTGTCGTTTCCATTCCAGTCAGTTTTACGCCTTTCGAATTGTTGGAAACAAACTGGTTTTGAAATCTCCCAGATGCCCGTTGGGCCCACGTTATTCAGCAAGCGAAGGTTAGAATGGGTTCCCGGCCACAGTAGCCCCCTCGTTGCTTTCTCGCTGAGCAGGTAGTGTATTTGTTGCTTTTCAGTCCCCGCAACACACTTGAGTTTCTCATTCTTTCTCTAAAGAGCGTAAAATTCCCTTCGGACGTGGAGAGCAAAACGAGAGTGAAAACCTCATGAGAAGGAGTGTTGACTGACCCGCTCCCCCCACCCCCACGTCCTCACCAGTGCATTTCTTCCAGCGTCTTGGCTGTCAAGAAAGTGCAACCGGAATAAGTTTTCAAAATTGCAATGTGGCCACGAGCGCAAATAGAATAGAACTAGAAGCAGTGAGGAAGCAAAGAGTTGCTCGTGGGCTGAAACCGTGCCTGGATCGTTTCCCCCTGGCCTCCAGAAGGTGATCTTGCCGGTGAGCTTTTGAACATGCAAGATTCACGTGTAATTTCACTGAGTATTAAAAGCAAACGGTAGTCACCAAGTGAGTATAAGGCAGCCATAAAAGGATGCTTTATTTTTCTCTTTTCTCCTTACTTCTGTGTTTTCACGGGTGTTTTCTGTAACCAAATGGGGCGACCTTGCCTTTTCTCATTCCTCCATCCCTAAATCCCGATGGCTCCCCTGAGTGTGCTCGCCACGTTGTTAGCATTCAGGTTTTACGACAAAGGGGGACGTATGAAATAGACATGGTTCTCTCAAGGTGACAGAGAGGCCCTAGCGGGACAGAATTTTGGGAATGGCAGCAATGTGCCTGTCTGTCGTGTTGGCTTTGTCCTTAGGATTTGCGATGTGTGACCCGTAGAGCCAGGTGGCGGAGCAGGAGCCAAGTGAAATTTCTCCAGGGCCCCTGCCCCACAGTTGTCAATCTCAAATGCCTAAAAATGTCTAACATTCTTCCTTTCCAGGGGGCTTCCTGTGTTTACACGTCGAGGCTGTTGAAATCAAGGCTGGTCAATAGATGAGTTGTAGAACAGGACGGACGGAACCAAATCAGGCCAGGTGCAGAGCAACACCTTGGGGAAATACCTCCGATTATTTTCCGACACCGGCCTCTCTGTGGAAGTTCCCCGTCTTAGGAAGTAGCTTTCTCATGTTAATATTTTGGGAAATGTGCTGACACAACATTTTCTAGTTAGGATCTTGTGGGTTTCTGATAGACTGTGAAATCATTCCACTGTAAGGAAGGAAGGATTATGAAAGAAGAAGGTCATACACACAAAGTTTAGAAGGTGCGGGCGATGATTTTGTTGTGAGGAGTCTATTCGAGAGAGAGTGACGGTGTTCGGAAGAGCATCGAAAGTAGATCCCCAGGCTCTGCTGGAGTTCAGGAGATGGATAAGCTCACCTTCAGGAGACAGGCAGGCCAGAACGCTCCTGGTGGATGGATACCGAGGCCTCAAACAAGAACATTTCATTTTATTTGGTCATTTATTTAAAAAAATTTTTTTTAATGTTTATTTTTGAGAGGGACCAAGACAGAGTGTGAGCTGGGGAGGGGCAGAGAGAGAGAGGGAGACACAGAATCTGAAGCAGGCTCCAGGCTCTGAGCTGTCAGCACAGAGCCCGACGTGGAACTCGAACTCACAAACTGTGAGATCATGACCTGAGCGGAAGTCGGCCTGCTCAACCGACTGCGCCACCAGGCACCCCTGTTTTATTTTTACTGAATAGCTGACACAGAATACATTAGTTTCAGGGGTACAACATGGCACTGACAAGTCTACACAGCATGGTACACTCACTCCAAGTGTAGCTCCAGCTCCCATCCGTCACCATGCCACACTATTATAATACCACTGACTGTACCCCCTGTGCTGTGCTTTTCATCTAAAAGAACATTTTAAGTGGAAACCCCCCAATTAGTGCTTTTCCCCTTTGACTTATATTAAAAAACTCGAATCGATACAATTAATTAACTTTCCTGTTTATTTAAAAACCCAGTCGTGCCTTGGAGGATAAGCATTCTGACAAGTAGATGACGGTTATAAGACGATCCGACCAGCGGTACACGCCAGAGGATTAAAATTTCAAATTAAGAAATACGTTTCTAACTCGAGAGCTTAAACATACCCTAAACTGTCCTTCAATTTCACAGGTCTTGAGGAAGGATGAGCTAGATTGTTTTGTTTTGGTTTTTTCCTCTTGGGCCTTAGCTGTTTCTAACTTGGCTCTGCTCCGTAGCTCTCCCTCTGCGTTGAGTTGTGCTGGAAAGGCGTAGACCCCTGTGTGAGGGGGAGGATGGAAGGGAAATGAGCAAGTCATTTCAGGGCTCTGATCAGAAGGGCGAGATCCAGTCTGGTTGATCTAATCTGGTTCAGAGACCACACGCGAGTTCGACCTTAGGACATTCCAATCACTTCTCTGGCAACACGGTTTATTTGATGTGAGTGTATCCTAACACCCCGCCGTCTCTCCCCAGCCTCCCCACGCTTCACCAGACATCTCTTGTTTTATGTTTGAATTTTGCCAAAGTGAAAAGGAAAAAGCAGATAGCCCGTTAGGTGATGGTTTTACATTTTAGGCATTTTTCTCTAGAAAGTAAGTATTTTTGTATTTGACCTGGTGAAACTATGAACTTTTAGTAGGGGATCAAAACCTCTTATTGGTAGATATTCCAGAGGAAACTCAATTTGACAGGTTAAGACTTGCAAACAAGACAGCGTCTTCCGTAAGAAGTTGTGTTGTTTTTTAATGTGATTGAATGTGTTAGAAAGCTTCTAACTCCTTTGTGTGTGTGTGTGTGTGTGTGTGTGTGTGTGTGTGTGCGCGCTTTTCTTTTCCTAGTGCTTTGGTGATAGGGCAGAGTCCTATATTCCTTCTCCTCTCTAGAGAAAGGGAAACGTCTTCCATCCAGATCTCTTTCCGGGACTTCTAGCTAGCTGTTTTCCTTTGCTGTGCTCCCCGCGTACCATCTTCTACCCTCCTGCCTCAGTCTCGCCTTTAAATACATTCTTCTAACATGGCATCAACAAAGTCCAGAAATCTTCCACTCCGGTTGCCACTAGCTACATGTGGCCATTTCACTTAAGTAAGATTAAAATTTTTGTTTCTTAGTTGCCCTAGCCACATCTCAGATGCTCAAGAGCCACACGTGGACGGTACAGAACATTGTCATTATCACGGGAAGTTCCGTTGGACACTGCTGGTCTGACACCCCCAAGAGTTTCCTAGTTTTTAAGACTTTAATGTCAACCTGTTAGCCTGGCTTCCAAGCTTCCCCAAATCCTGTTTACCTGTACAGGTTGAATGTAATTTCTTAGGTTATCAGAGAAGTCCTTGTGCTCAGGGGAAACTTGGTGCAAGAGGAGAGGCATCTTACTCTTTTTTGAAAACTGGATGGTGTATTCTAACAGGCAGAGGTAGTAGAAGAAGGTTCTGGAGACACTCGTGAGTGTGAAGATCATCTGGGGAGTGCAGAGGGTCTCTGATGAGGTAGAAGGTGAGTAAAGGGAAGCAGGTGAGAGACCAATGGCCTGTGTCTTCTGTTAGGGGTTTATACAGGAAAAGTGTCTTCTCATGGTCTTCGGCCAATGTGTGAACCCAACCGTCTTTAAGCTCTGTCTTCAGAAAACCTGAAAAATTGATTGGATAATTGCAGAGGAGACGAGGACAAGGGTGTTCATGGATAAACGTGTACTTGAAAGAGAGGAGAGATGAAGACGCGAGTGTGGAGGTCCCGAGATCTGGAGGGATCGCGGTGCGGATCTGGTGCCAAGGAGAGAGGGAGAGCGGGAGAGACCGAAAAATAATACAGGGCTATGAGGCTAGCGCTACCTGGAGAGTAAGTCAGATTTCAATCACGACCATAATGCAGGAATTTAAGAAGCTTAAGGTGACTGGAAGATTAGTCACGACAGCCCCGATTCCACAGGACGCGGTGGGTGGGGAAGCGGAGGCGCAGGTAGTCCATGGTGGCGAGAAATTGGCCCTCGACTCTGTGTCCCTAGCACCTGCAAAGCCCTTGACAGTTACTGGGTTGCTGTGAAACATTTGCGGCCTGTGTGGGGAAGGTTGGCCTCACCAAACTGAATAGCCATGGAGTATAATGCCAAACAGATTTCCATGCCTGGGGTCTGGTAGAAAGGTCCTTAGTGACTGGGCTGGCAGCAGGTGGAGTATGTGGCCAGGAGCACTGCCGAGTTGATGGAATGAGAAAGCCCCACTGGGGCGTTGCTGAGTTTATTGAATTACCTAGATGTAAGATGCCAAAGTAAACGTTGCGGATTCGGCTACCTGGGATCAGCCCTGGCTCTGGCCTGAGAGCAGCTCCCGTAGATGGAGTTCTCTTGAGGCCGGAGGCTAGGGCTGCTAGAACCAAGTAGAGGTGACAGCCGCTGTAGTCATCCCTGGAAGACGTCTCCCAGGAGGTGGCTGGCTTTTGAGCACATGTTTTATGGAGAGACCTGGAATCAGAAACACTCTTTGGGAAGATGACTTTGGCAGAAGTGTGGCTGGGGAGCTTTGCCTTTGAAATCAAACCCATTACTGAATGATTGGTTACTTTGCCACTACTTGCTCTTTGACCTTAGGCAAGTCACTTCACTGCTCAGGTCATTTCTGAGAAGAATAATTCTTACTCTACCAATCAGTTGTAGGTTGACGGTACAGAAAGCAATTTTTGTGAAAGCGTTTTATAAGCTGTAACGTGTCATAAAAATTCAGGTTACTTACAAATTGGATTGTGGTGGGTAGAGATCTGAGCAAAGAAAACCTGGTGAAGGTATCTTTACAGTAATCACAAGGAATTAATGGGAACATGAATCCAGGCTATGACAATGGGGGAAAAAAGAGAGAAACGACAGATGTAAAGTTTTCTAGTAAGAAAGTAAAACTTGTATTTGGAAGCCAATCAAGCTCTTGGGGGAGGCAGTGGGATGAAAGAGGAGGAGATGACCAGGATTGCGAGTTTGAATGACGGAGAGCATAGTGGTCGTGAGAGCGGTAGTGCGGGGAAAGACGGGCAACGGAGGGATGGCCTTTGTGTCGGGCTTACGGAATTCCCGGTACTGCTTGAACATCCTGCCAGAAACGGCCAGGAGAAATCTTGTTGGGACCACAGAGGGAAAATGGAGGCTGGGGTTGGGTGCTGACCGCTAGAAGAGGTGTTGGTGATTTTGGAATCGAATGCTGTCACCAAGGCAGAAGTATCAGAAGAAGACCAAAGTCACACTCTTGGAGATAATGCAGCGTAACTTCCTTTGGTGTCAGGGCTTCCTCAGCGCGTGTGTAGCTTCCTGACCTTCCTTCCTGAACCATGGCCCTTAACTGCACGTTTACTTGTTCATATTTCCGACTTATGCTGAATTCTGGGAAGGAGGGATTGCATTAATCTTGTGCACTATTAATCTTGCACAGAAGTTTAAATGCCTAAAAGCACACAGTAAGCATTGGCAAATATTCTTTCGAATGAACGAATGCTCCGAAACTAAGGTCATTGCGATGGAAGACCAAGAGAGCCCTGCTCAAAGTTACAATCCTGGACCCATTCCAGGTCAGGTGATATTAAATAAGACCAGTTGATGCTGCTAATGTCTTTCTCCTCTCATACTCTGTGGATTGAGAATGTGAGTTGAAAGTATAGATTGTTGATTATGATTAGGAAAGCCGTAGAAACAACAGAAGGTCAAGGGGATTAGGACAGCAGCAGTCTCCATGAAATCCAGGGTGGTTGGAGTCCTAGGTCAAGCTGAGAAAGACCTGAGGGTGCGTCCTCAGTGGTTTATGGAACAAAACACATTTTGAAAACAAAGCAGGCAGTGTTGAAGGGGGTGGAAGAAATTGAGTGAGAGGGAAGGAAAGGGAGGTTTCATGCTATAGGTTCTTGGGTATGACTGTGCTAATTGTGTGGCTTTTATGGGTTGAATTGTGTCCACCCCAAAAGTTGTGTTGAAGTCTTAATCCCCAGGGCCTTAGAACGTGACCTTGTTTGTATATAGGTTCACTGCAGATGTAATTAATTAAGATGAGGTCATGCTGGAGTCGAGTAGGCCCTGTGCACTGCCTTGTGTCCTAACAAGAAGAGACGACATGCTGTGTACATGCATGTACAGTGACAGAAGTCACTGCAACTGCAAGCCCAAAATTGCTGGCAACTCACCAGAAGGTAGGAAGGCACTGGGGCCCAGGGCGTATTCTTCCCTACAGATTTCAGGGAGAACATGGCCCTGCTGATACCTTGCTTCCAGACTTCTAGCCCTGAGAACTAGGAGATAATTTTGTTGTTTTCAGACACTTCATTGATGGTTAGTTTTGGCAGCCCTGGGAGACTGACAATGGCTAAAAGGGACGTGAAAATGAAGGTCATGGACACCAGGTGGCATGAGATACGGCTGCAGTGCTCAAGGTTTGGAGAGGGATGGAAAGAAGAAAACAGTGTTGAACACTAAAAGTCTCTAGATAAGGGGAGCATTCTGTAGCCTCCATATCCGTGGCTAACTGGCTACATAATCATGATCTCTCCATACCTCAGTTCCTTTGAAAGTAAAGCAAGGGGCTTCCACCATCATCATGAAGGTGCCTTCTACATTCCCAGTTTTATTTATCTCCATCTAGGTCTGTTAGTTCCTGGCCATTTGGGTTTAGGTCGCGCTTGGTATGGATGTTTGGTTTCTTTCACAGGTGTTATAAAAGGAGATTTGTGCGTCCAAATAAGACTGATGTCTTCAGGTTGAATGAGTTCAATGTGCCAACCACTCCCTGCCTAAATTCTCGATGCAGAAAACACAAGCAGCATGCCCTGGTACGTGTTTCTAAAGAGAGGGAAACAGTTGGTATTGAAGTGACTGATTCCTTTTGCAAGGGCATCCATGAAAAGTAGGAAATCTAGACTGCTTTCTGGAGAAAAAGAGTCTTTGAAGATTGGGAAACTGGGGACAAAATTAAAAACGAAACAGCTGTGCCCAACTTACCACTATCGAGGACGAGGGGGTGGCAAAAGACCCTGCGGGTTCCTTGCTTTGTCTCCCAAGACTCCAGACAGTTTGGGTACGGGGGGACAATGAAGGTATTTAATCTGTTCCCCTAGAATTCCTGCATTGGAAATGAACTCAGGATGAGTGCTAATGTTTTAGAAGATTTTTCTCGTATCAGTTGCAAAATACTAGTTAGTGTTAACCTTGGTATTTCCACACTCCTAATTTTTACAAAGATTGATGGGTACGTGATTTCGGGTAACAGCGTGACCTGTGTGTGTTCCTCCAGTCCTGACCGCCATGGGGTTCAGAGCAGTGGTCCATTTTCAGGGAAGTAAGCCTGCAGGGAGCCCTTCGTGCAGTTTCCAGTGTTGTTACTGCAAGGGCACTTGGCTCCTAGTGGAAAAGAGAAATAGTGTCCACGTGGACTTGTGGACAGGTTTGCTTCCTTCTCCTGCTCAGATACAGGTGTTCAATTTTTCTCTTATTCTTTTCCCTTCTACCCAAAACAAAGCAAACTAGTCTTGGAGAACACCTCGAAATGATTTATTTGCTGAAGATGCGTGAAAACAGTGATCTAAGAGGTTGGAAAAAAAAAACCTCAGTGGTTCCACTCTTGTGTACCTTTAAATTTTTTTTAAATCTTTATTTATTTTTGAGAGAGAGAGAGCAAGTGGGGGAGCAATAGAGAGAGAAGGAGACCCAGGATCTGAAGCAGCCTCCGGGCTCTGGGCTGTCAGCAAGGAGCCCGACACAGGGCTGGAACTCACGATCCATGAGTTCATGACCTGAGCCAAAGTTGGACGCTCAACCAACTGAGGCACCCAGGCGCCCTTCTGTGTACCTTTTAAAACCGATGGGAACAGAGGACGACTTTGGACCGACTGCTTGGGATGTAATCCAGTTCACCTTCTGTTGGAAGAATGAGTCTTTCCCAAGCGACTGTGTTTGAATAGAATCCAGGCCCAAGAGAACACCCTAGTCTTTGGCAAATGCATAGAAGGAAAACACGTCAAAACGAAGCAAAATTACTGCATATCCGTTTCCGTGTGTAACTATATGTGTGTAACTATAGCCGAAGGAAGGCAGAATTTGAAAAAAAAAATGATTGCCCCTCCTTATCATTTACACTGTATTGGTCAGGAGTGCTGTGGAACTTTACGGAAAGTGCTAGAAGATTTAGTGAAGAGTCTTTATCAGCCCTACTCCATTTCCAAAGTCTGTCTTCTCAACCTTCTTTGTGGGTTCCTGCTGTCCGTTGGATCCTTCTTCCGCACGCCTCCCCAAACACCTTATGGATTTGAGAGGTGGAAATCAGGAACACGCTCCTTTCCCAGAGTCTGGCTCTAGGACCCTCAGTCACCTTCCAGGCTGAGCGGCTGGAGCAGCCTGGCATGCTGGCCGGCGGGTGTTTTTCTTAGCTGTGTTGCAGCTTTAATTGGCCTCAGTTCTCTTCATCTGTCATGAAAACTCTTAAAACTCGTATGAGGGTAATTTTCCCCACCTTCTTTATTGCGGGTTATTTTCTCTCCACGGGGCGCACCGCTGGTGTTGAGGCCCGCGCCCTCTGGTGCGCTCCTCTGCTGACTCTCTTCAGAAAGCAGTCCTTCCGCGAGTTTGCGCAGGCTGACCGATTGAGTTACACCCTGAGGAATGTTGAACCTGGTTCTCAGCTGCAGGATGTCTTTCCCGAAAGTTCTTACAGTTCGGGGCCTGCTTTGAGGCTTCGCATGTGTGTATTGGTTTACAGCAACATTAAAGCTTTCTCCCCACAGTGGATGGGTAAGTTACTCAAGGAATATGAGGTAGTGCTCTCACGGGGCCAGGAGCTGAGGGTTGGCCTGTGGTACGGGCCAGGTCTCTTCTCCCTGGTTTCACATGTATTTATGACTTTCTTTTATACCTAATAGCTTTGTCTTGGATTTAAAGGAGAAATTCTTTTTTTTATTATTATTATTTTTTTTATTTTTGAGAGATAGAGACAGAGCATGAGCAGGGGAGGGACACAGAGAGAGGGAGATACAGAATCTGAAGACAGGCTCCAGGCTCTGAGCTGTCGGCGCAAAGTCCCATGTGGGGGCTCAAACTTCCAGACCGCGAGATCATGACCTGAGCCAAAGTCGGACCTGAACTGACTGAGCCATCTAGGCGCCCCTAAAGGAGAAATTCTTAATGCAGTGAGAGAAAGATTCTGGGTTGTTTCCTGTAAAAGACTGGAAGCTTTCATATTTTCAACTACAAAACAAACAGGAAGAAGAAACTAAATCGATCTCCAAGTATTTCATTGGATAGGACATCAATTGAGAGCAAAGGACCGAGAGTGGAAAAATGGCCTGCTAATAGTGCAGTCCGAGGTTATTTTTGTAAGGTGTGTAGGAGGCAGTAGACAAGAAAAAGATGAGGAGGGAGACGCTCTGTGAACATACTGCCCTTAGGCATACAGCTTGCAGCCCCTGCAGTGTCCAAGGTGAGGCTCTGGTTGAGAGCGGAGGTGAGCAGCTTCCACTCCGTCTCCACAGCAGGCCTGCGTCTATGGGCCACAGTTGGCCCTTTTTCTGGTGAAGTCTTCCATACACATAAGATTCGCAATACGCTCGACTCGGTAGGAGAGTGATCTACTTCTGTGGGGGGGAGGGGTGTTAGTACATTTGTGTGTTTCAGTCTACAGATTCGTACTTTAGTTTTGTCATCAGAGCTCGGAAATGATGGCAGGTTATGAGTCTTTGTCTCAGTGGAATTTCCCAGAAGCCACTGCTTTCCAATAACCAGTAAGAGGGCGACGTGCAATTACAAATGGCGGCATCCGCGAAAGCACGGTGCGTTTGTCGCGCAGAAAAAGTACCCTATGTGAGCACCGAGTGATGTATACAGAATTGTCGAATCACTCTATCATGTGCCTGAAACTAATATAATATTGGTGTTCACTCTACCGGAATTAAAATAAAAACTTAATAAAAAAAGAAATAAAAGATACTAGCTTACATAGGAAAAAATATTCGCCATTTTAGGAAAATGCTGGATGAGTCGTCGTTCTTTTTTTTTTTTTTTTTTTTTTTACAGTTGTGAGTCCCCGATCATGCTTGATTTTTGTGTCAAGTCGATGGCCAGTGGGCCAAATGCCGATTTCAGTAGTGGCCTGTTTGGACAGCGCTGCAAATAATGGCAGGGGGTACAGGACATTTCTCCGTCGGCCACAGACCCCCACCACTCCCTAATGGTGGAGCTGGACCTTTATTACCTGTCTGGTGGCCTGAGATCATTTATCTACATGGTACCCAAAGCATATTTTCACATTCTTTCTTGAACAGAAGCAGACAGACAGCGAGGCATACCTCTGTTCAATTCGTATTTGTATTTCGTCTCTCCAGCTGCCTTCCAACAATGGTTTAAAAAGAGCAGCGAAACACTCAAAATTGCTAAAGACTATAGATGAAGAAGGTTTAGGGCAAGGATTATATATTAACTACCTAATTAGCCCTTAAATCTGTGGCCCTGATCTTAATGACTGAGTTTAGCCGAGTGGGAAAGCTCGTATGTTTCCTGTTTCCTGAGTGAACAGTCCCGGCATTGAACGATTCTGGCTTACCCTTTCTCACTCTCGCTGGAAACATTTTTGCCTCTAGGTTTCCCTTACTCCTCAAACGTGGCTAAACTAACACGGGCTTTGAAACCCTCCCCCCACCAAAAGCCCTGTCCGTTTCACATACTTCTCATATTTGTTCTGTTGGAAGTGTCAGTCGGATCTCCAGACAAGCCGAAGTCTGAGCCCAGATGGCATCGATCTGATTGATTCCTCTGTGTGCTCTCTCCGTGGCCACGGGCCGCCTTCTGGAAAGACCATATCGAGTTCGTCCACTGTTGTGAATGAAAACAATCAGCTGGCGAAAGCATAGAATTAGAAACCTCTCGGTATATTTATTTCTGTGTCTCAAGACTTCTGATTTAAAGCAGACTTTATTTCAAGCAATGCGAACAGTAGGTCGTTCAGGAGTCTCAGATGAATCAATGTTTTCTTCCCTTCTCTCCAAGAAAATCTATTTAAAGCAAAGGTCAAATCTGCGCTGGATTTAGAACCTATTAAATGTAAGTCTGGAGAACAGAGCCACTTCTTTTTTATTCTTTACGTAGTTTCGAGCGCTAGGGACACTCTGGCCTTCTGCATATCATCATTTCCCACATTTTTCTGGTGTTTGTACTTGGTGGTTTTTTTTTTGTTGTTGCTGTTCTGGAGGATAGGGTGTTACCTGGAGCCTGTGTACCGAGTGAATTTGAGCCTGGTGAGTCTTTGAGCTTATGTCATTTAGGAGTAACTTAAGCCTTTAAACATTGCCTTGGAGGAGTTGACTAGGCTTTGAACTGTATCTAAGAAAGATATATCAAGGCGTGTATTAATGCGACGCATTTAATTAACACGCTCAGAAACCGAACTCCCGTGTCTACCCTTCCTTCCTTTCCCCCTTCCCTCATCCCTCTGTCCTCTTCCATCTCCATGAAGGTTGTCAAGCCCTTGCCCGTATTACCAACCCCTCCCACGGCCCTCACATTGTTACCAAAACCTGCACATTTTACCTCAGAAAAATCTTCACGACCTGTCACTTCCTCAGTCCAGGCCTCGCTGTAGGGGTGGGTGTTGGCGTGGCGTCTGAACTCGTCGCTCGGCTCCCTGTGGCCTTTCACGCAAGAAAGATTTGGATAAATAAGCTCCCCGAGGGACATAAAGCAGGAGAGGGGGAAAGGAGTGTGCGCAGAGGAGTGTGCTTTAAGTAGGGCCACTGAGAGGATCTCATCAGGGAGAGGGGACGAACCACCGGAAATCTGGGAGAGACCTGGAAGGGAGGGAGCGGGAGGACATATTCGAGGAACACCAAGATGTCAGTGGGGGCCGAGGTCAGAGCCACAGTCAGGGGGAGCTGGGCCCCATGGGGCAGGGGAAGGCCCTGGCTCTTCAGAAGCTTCTGAAGGCTGAACAGAGTGACAGGATCTGCCTTTTCTTGTGACCAGGACTCTGTTAAGAAAAGAGAACAGGGTGGGGGTGGGGGAAGGGCAGGAGCAGGGGAGACGATTGAGGAGTTTGCTGGGACGGTCCAGGAGAGGGAAGGTGGCTTTAGCAGGGCCTTGGTGAGAGGTGGTCAGATTCTATACGTATTTCAAAGACACAGATGACATTGTTGGGTGATGGACTCATTATTTAGGGTATGCGATAAAGGAATAAGAATAAGCCCAATAATTTTGGCCTGAGTACCTGGAAGGTTGGAGTTCGTTCCCACTGCTGGCGTTCTCAGAGGATTCCATGCAGCGAACAGCAGGCTTGGGAAGGATGTAATCAGGGGCTCCGTGTGGACACGATGTTTGCAGTGACTTAAAAGACAACCAGGTGGAGATACCAAGTCAGGTCACCGGATATTCGGGTCTGGAATTTGGGGGAGAAGTTCTACCTGGAGATATAAATTAGTGAGTCTAGCATATTTCAGGACATAAGGCCAGCTGAGATCCCCCAAGACACACGTAGGAAATGTTCTTGGACAGAGCCTTGCATTGTTTTTTTTACAGGATTCAGAAATTCAGCTTTTTTTTAACATTTTTATTTATTATTGAGAGACAGAGACAGAACATGAGCAGGGGAGGGGCAGAGAGATGGGGAGACACAGAATCCGAAGCAGGCTCCAGGCTCTAAGCCGTCGGCACAGAGCCCGATGCAGGGCTCGAACTCACAAACCACAAGATCCTGACCTGAGCCGAAGTCGGATGCCCAACCAGCTGAGCCGCCCAGGCGCCCCCGAAATTCAGCTTTCTTAGTGCAGGACTCCCCCTTTGTCCCAAGCCCAGGTTTCGGGAGCATTTCTAGGTTTTCTTCTTACGTAAACCAACAGGTGAGGACCGTGGTCAGGCCGCAGTCCTTTCTGTAGAGTTGTTTTTTAAGGACTGCCCTTTCATCCGTTCCTCATCTCTGCTCAGCGTTCCAGTGTTAAATTTGCTTTTTGGTGGCTTACTCCTGCTCCTTACCTACCTCTCCCCTGCTGGAATCTATGTCTCCGTCATGTACATGATTATTCTTTTCTTCACAGGCCTCTGTAAGAGTCCTTCGCCTGTTTCCTCATTCATGTGCCTCTGGCTGAAGCAAGGGGGTTCTCTTTTTGTCCCCACTACTTTGAATATCACCTGCCTGTAATAGCGTAGCGTTTGTTGAATCGAGTTTCATTTCTTAAGGTTCACAAAAGTGATTTCTGTTTTATATTATAGACACACACATGCATGTATGTATTATACATCTGCACATACCCATATATACACATACTATTTGGCATAGTATAGAACATATATTTTGTAATAAATATTTTATATTTTATGCTTTTTCTAGGACTATCATATATGTAGTGTGGTATGTGTGTGTGTGTATTCTTTTCTCAGAATAACTTTTCATCTCTTCTCTCAAGCATTTAGTATTAAGGCTTAGGAGCCCTAAAAAGTATACGTGAAGGAAGAAGTTCTTTTTTTTCTTTAATTCTTTATTTATTTTTGAGAGAGACAGAGCATGAGCAGGGAGGGATGGAGAGAGAGCGGGAGACACAGAATCCGAAGCAGGCTCCTGGCTCCTAGCTGTCAGCACAGAGCCCGACGCGGGGCTCGAACTCACAAGCTGCGAGATCATGACCTGAGCCGAAGTTCGAAGCTTGACTAACTGAGACACCCAGGGGCCCCCTGAAGAAATAAGTTCTTATAGACACATTCGAAGTTACTCATTCCATCCAATATGACATCTTACTCAAACATTTCAGTACCACAGCTGACACTTCGTCTTTCCCTGTGGAAATGCTGGCCATCTGGAAAATTGTGTGTGTGTGAAAGGTGAAATCTCTACTGAAAGCAATTTACGAAGCTTCAGGAAATCCTCATTCCTCCGGATAGCTTTTGGGTTTCAATCTGGGAATTTGTATGTTCTCTCAGGTTTACTAGTTTAATTTTAGGGGCCGAACCTTCATCAACTAGGTAGAATAAAGAATCTGGAAGCATGCCTGGATTGGCAACAGCCCACGACAACCCTAATGAGAATGAGAATGACCTCGACTTGTGTCCCATTAGAAACTCCAGAACACAGTGCTGGCCGAGCCGGGAGCGCACAGCACCCCGCTGCAGGGCCAGGGGCATGGGTGGGTATGCTGACGCAGCTCTCTGTCTCCGCCGCACCCCGCCACCAGCAAGCTGTGGCCTGCCCTCGTCATTATTATTCCCACTTTAACGGAGAGGTGGGTCCGAACAACAGGGCAGCATGTGCCCACAGACCCGTGATACTTGGCATCCCAGTGTTGGGGGGGCAGAAGGGACTGGGCGGCACCGTGGCCAGTGTGCGTTCGTTAGGTACAGCTGGATGTCGCTTTGCAGGAACGTGGGTCTAGGCTTCCCAGATACTGCGATTTTTCAAGAGAAACGGGGTATCAGAGCTTTCACATGCAAGCACCTGCCGTTTAAACATTGGATACAAAATTTTTTTTTTTCAAATGCGGGGTGAATACTTAATCCAGATGCACCCTATTGATTATATTTCCTGGCCACTGAAATCAACTGTCAGGACCTTTTCTCCAGTTGAGCAGAAGCTGTTAGACTTCCGCCCGTAAGCCAGCCTTGGTCTTCTTGTCTGAGACCCGTGTCCAGTTCTGATGGCCTCCTGCTGCTTAAGCCCTACTGGGCTCTCTTCCATGGCACACAAAACTCATGGCCTGGGCGAGGTATCTGTTTGCTCCATACCTGTGTCCTCACCAACACGCAAGCTCCTCGAGAGAACTTTTGCACTTCCGGGCATGGCTGCGTCCTCACGTTTGGCGTCCCACAGCCACTCGCTGAACGTGCGAGCGGCCCGCCAAGCTCATGTCTCAGATACTTAAAAAAAAAAAATTGAATCGAAGGCCCTGGTCATGAGAGGAGTGCCGTGAGGTGCAGAAGGGGCCGGCAGGAGCAGAGGAGAGACGATTCACAGCAGACAGTGGGCGACTGTTCTGGCCAGGGTCAGGAGTTCCGGAAGCAGCCCATGCTTCCCGCAGAAGGGGTGGCAAGCATTTTCTCAGCACCTGCTGTATGCTGAGCGATTTGTTTGTTTGCTTTCTTCACCCAGAGGGAGTGGTGAGGAAACTGCCCAAACGGTTTATTTTTCCCTCCTTCAGGCGGCATCGATTGAGGGGTCATAGGATCCACAAAGGAACAGCGATGGCTGCCGGAAGTTCCCTCGGAGGAGCTCCGCAGACGCTGACGGGGGTGCAGCCGTCGGAGGGACTCCTGAGTGGCGGTGTCCCTGGAGAGCGGCGCAGGGTGGTCCAGGGTCAGAGAGGCTCCTAGTCCCAACCCCGTCCATCCAGGCCTTCAGACCGACACTCACAGGGACCAGTAGGTGGCTCTTGAACCCAAGAGCCACCTGTCTATGCACAAAGCCAAAATGAAGTATCTTCTGCCCCCCAGCCCCAGGACCCCCACCCCAGTCCTCCTGAGTCCCTCTCCCGGCAGCGGGCCTCTTCTAGCAGGCCACACGTTTCCTCCTCTCCCCATCTCCTCGCCCTCTGACCGTTCACCAGACGCCACAGATCCTTCACAAGGTTTCCTGCGTTTCCTGCTTTGGTGTCTCTGTCATCCCAGTCAGAGGTTAGGCTCCCATCCTCTGAAGGCTCCTTGCCCGTCTGTTTCCTGTCCCAACCCATCATCGCTACGGTGGTGGGCGAGCTTCCATGCACGGACAGCTGAGGGCGGTGTCCAGATACGTAGAAGCCGTTGCTTTGCCTTCGGAGGGGCAAGTGCTCCCCTCCCGGCCTCCCCCCCGCCAGCACCTTCCCGGCCGCGCCGTGGTTCCCCAGCCTTACAGGCCCGAGCAGGCCCCGCGGCGGTCTCTGGCTGCGGCGCGCCATTGGCCGTGTTTCCCCTTCCTTGGCCGTGGGCCTCTCCACCCCTACAAAGCTGTGTGCACAACAGGCTCTTAGTGGCTAAAGACTAATTAAAGGAATTTCTTTTTGCTCTGTATTTCAATGTAAACTTCTGTCTCCATGATCTTGAGCCTTGTCAGTCTGTGTAGAGAAGAGAATGGTGAGGGGTATTCCAGCCTGCCCGCCTCCCCTCCGTTTGTTATGGATTCTGCACACCTGGGGAACCTTCTGGGCAGGCCCGTGTGCTGAGACTTCCTCCTGGCTCGGTCAGCGCGGTGGTGGTCTCCAGGGGAAATGGGACTTATTCTATACTTCTTGCTTACTTGTTTGGTTTTATTTTAAAAATCCGTATGTAAGAAAACGTGCCGCTGATTTGACCCACCGGCGACTCTCCTCTAGAAAGTATTCCCAGTTTTAAATGTGCTCTCGGTGTCCCACATAAACACGAACTATCGTCCTGACGTAGCGCAGGATTTGTGCACAGCTGTTCCTTCCTCTCTCATAACTCTCTCTGTCCCTCCCACTCCTCCTGACGCAAGGAAAACTGAAGAGGTCCCACTGACGGGTGCTTTCCAGAAGCTGCCCGAGGTGGCCCGGGGACAGCCGGGGAGCTGTGGGTGTGGCCAGTCTCAGCAATTTGTGTGTCCTCTTCTTGCTTCAAGTGGGTCCTGGTGGTGAGCCAAAGATCACCGTTTCTTCGCGTGGCTCTAGCCCTCACTCTTCCCTGTTTGCTGCCTCACACAGACCGCAGCTGCCACGCGTGGGTTTGGGATTTTTTTTTTTATGATCTGCCTTCACTTTCTCTTTCCTAATTTTTTTATTTTTTATTTCTTTATTTTATTTTATTTTTTTTACTGTCATGTGGTGTTTGCATGAGTTAAACACAGCCCGGGTGCCTTGTAATTCTTCTAAGAGTTAAGAAGGCTTTGGGAGTAATTGTAGTGTCCGTTCTATTGAAATACCAAAGTTAAAACTGTAAGTCCTTCAGGGCAGGAAATTAACTAATTAAGATTATGATGTCCATTTTCTTGCACGGCATCTGTAAGGGTTGTTCAAAAACAACCTTACGTGGTTTTATCGTAAAGCAGAGAAGTCGTTTGGAAGTTGAAATGACTTCACGCCATTGATGCTGTGCTTGCTATGGTGACATAACAGATACCGGCATTTGTCACCGTGAGCCAAATGTAGATCTTTGGTTTCCAATTGGTACTTGATCTTTCTGGGTAAGATGGCCCTCTGTCTTCCTTTGCTAAAGCTAATGTGACATAATGAATCACACAGTTCATTTAAAATACTTTGCAAGTTTTAATTGTCCAGGCGTTTTTTCGCAGTGATTTCTTTTTAAATGTATAAACTCGATCACCGTTGTGTTTAGTCTGGGCACTTGATAAAAACTCCCAAGCGTCAAGCAGGTTTTAGAGAGAGGGCAGTGGCTATTGATACATCGAAGGTTAAAAATTTCAATCCCCAAAGGTCAGAAAGTGAATTAGATTCAAGTGTTTCTGTTCATAGAAAATTATTCCTAGTTAGTGTGATATGGACCGTGGTGGTGACTCACTGTGTGTCCACAGTGTGCGGCGACTCCCAGAGATCCAGTCTGGACAAATGGGTGACAAGCACCTGTTCCATGCACTTACGGAAGGTCATTTTATACACAGCTGAGTGTTTACCGACAAATGCTGATTTTGCATTCTTCTTGCAGGAGGATCAGCGTTTGAAATGGTTTTCTTATAGGAAAAGGGTTATCTACTTTAAGAAGAATTCCGCATTTTAAAAAATTGCAAGAAAAAAACTCCCAAAAGATTCATAGTCAAGATGCAAATAGCAATGCTTTTTAGAGCATATAAATTATTTTTCAGATCTTATCATATATAGCCATTTGAGAATATATCTGCTCACATGTATGACGATGCCTAGTACTAAAATCAAAATACAGTTTTTTGAATAAAGTAAGCCTATGAGGTTTGCTATTTAATATCCTTTGTGATAATGAAACCACATGTTTTCAGGGAATTTTTTTAACCAGAGCGACTGGAGCTCAGTCACAACCGTTAGTCAAACGGTCTCTCAATAAATAGCAGTGATTGCAGGTTTCAGACTTTCTCTAGACCTTGAAGGCTAAAAAGAAGTGGGCGATAAATGGTGAATGGTCCTCCCCCCACCCTTTAAATAGTTGACACTTGTTCGGTTACAGCTGCTGCCAGTTTTTCTTCCGTATTCCCCACCTCCTGAATCTCCCCTCTCACACTGCCTGGGATGCCTTTTCACGAAAACATGTCTTTTCCTGAGACGGGAGATATAAAAAGAAGAAACTGAAAAGTAGGCTCTCCCAGCTCCCCCGAAGGGGGGCTCATGGGGCCGATCACCCTGCACGAGAATGTCACCTGCGTACCCCCTGAGTTATTCCACTTGGCTTACCTGCGTGTCTGAAAATCCCTCCAAACAGAATTCATTTAATTCATGAAGCATTAGAAAATAGTTGACACCATTAGTCGTTTGGGAAATGCAAACGAAAACCACTAAATCTGACCCTGCACCCCGTGAGAAGGGCTGAAACTGAAAACACCGACGGCGCCCGTGTGGACAGGGATGGGGAGCCGCCAGGGCGCACACACGGCTCTGGGAACGCGAAGTGCCCCAGCCGTGTCTTTTCACACCAGGAACCGCCTCCCAGTCTCTGTAAAGTTAGATGAACACTCGCCCCGTGTGTCGGTGTAGGTGGTTTGGCAGAGGAGTTCCAATCTTAGGTGTCGACCCAGGAGAGAGAGGAGCACGTGTCCACACCGGGACCAGCATACAGATATTTACAGTAGAATTGTTCGTGAGCTCCTAAAACTGGAAAGAGCCCAGGTGTGTCATAATGGGCGAGCGAATTCAACCCAAAAGGGAAGTGGCAAGAATAAGGAGGATGGCGCTGTGGCTCTTCGGAGAGGCCGGACGGCGGGAACGGGTGGAAGAACGGTAGAATGCAGTGGCGAGAGAAGGCACGTCTGACAGTTGGCAAGGGACAAGAGAACTAGATGGCTGGAACGGAAAAACAACAGAACCCTTTTGGACCCATGGTCCTGAGGATGAGCCTTACTTACCGTTAGATCCTCATTAGCCCAAGGTTAATTCAGGAGAAGGGAGGGTTGCTCTCGAAGGCGTCGTACGATTTGGCGGAATCGCCGCTCATGAAACTTGAACCATCTTGGCTTTCAGCATCGTCAGCTCTGAGCCCGTTGGAATTTGCAGAACATCAAAGTGGGGTCTGAGGCAGCTGCTGCTACCTCAGCGTCAAAGAAATTCCTCGCCACACTTGCCAAGCTCACGGAGGGAGAGGGTTACCTGCCTTGACAGATTTCAGTGTGGCTGGAACGGTTTCATTTTGAGGAAAGATTCCTGCTATCTGCATATCGGTAGAAATGCGTCCAGATTCTAGAAGTCATGGTCTTTCCCGGTTTATTAAACGCAGAGTGATTAACGGTAGAGCCACCTTGCAGACCCCATCTGCGCATAAGTTGAGCAGATTGAACTTCAGCTGCACTTCAGATGAACCTCTGATCTGTGAGCAGAGCAGCCATTTCCTGAGATCAAGGGCAGCGCTGTCTGTGGTGTTTATATAATTTTATTAAAAAAAAATAAAAACCTGGAAATGGAAAGGCAAGTGTAGAGCTTACTGATAAGAAATGCAGGGTTCCCAGTGCAGCGCAACCAGGGGGGAGGTGGGCGTTTGGTGTGCCTTCCGGAACAGTCTATAGTTGCACTTGCTCACTTTGGGCTATAAACCGTGTGTGTTTTTAATTGTAAAGGAAAATAAAATTGCAGAACACGTATGAACGCCTGGAAATAGATTGTTTAATATTAATGCCTAAAAGGTAAATTCTAGTGAAGGGTTTTTGGAATGTTCTGTATCTTTCTGGGAATGAAACTCCCAGTCCCAACTCCCTGTGCCCCTCATAACAGCTAAGTCCATTGTAACTTTCAGTAATTGCTTTTTTATTAAAATAAGAGACGGCCGTATAAATTTTAGCGACTAGGCTAAATAGGCATTAACAGGCCCTGAGATCCAACCACAATTTGTAACATCGTTCCTTTGGGAAAATAGATTCTAAGTGCCCAATAACCGACTTACAAATAGACTTTTGAATCATAGTCCATTTGAGAATAAGGAACTGTTTGTGATAGTAATACCTTCGATTGGCTTGCTCGAGAACTGCCCAGAAGGGACCTATATTCTGCCACACGTGTGCCGTGAACCCAACCGGTCTGGGTTTGATCAAAGATTGTTGCTGAGTGGGCACTGGAAGCTGAGGAATTAAAACCAAAGCAGAGGCTGGAGACAAGTCAAAGGTGGAGTTAGGAGAATCTGGAGAGGTTTTAGTGGGAGGAAGGTTTCCAGTCTCAAAGGCAAAGGTGCCTTCTGTGTCGACAAAGTGAGAGAACAGGACAGTTTGGGTAGGAATGGAGGTTAAGAGTAGAGAACATGGCGGGCAAAAGGAATAAGAAGGATCAACCAGAAAACAGACTCTTCGTTATAGAGGACAAACTGAGTGTTACTGCGGGGGAGGGGCGCAGGGGGCTGGGTTAAATTGGTGATGGGTGGGGCGCCTGGGTGGCTCAGTTGGTTAGCGGCCAACTTCAGCTCAGGTCATGATCTCATGGTCTGTAAGTTCGAGCCCCGCGTCGGGCTCTGTGCTGATGGCTCAGAGCCTGGAGCCTGCTTTGGATTCTGTGTCTCCCTCTCTCTCTGCCCTTCCCCTGCTCACGCTCTGTCTCTATGTCTCTCAAAAATAAATAAATGTTAAAAAAAAATTAAATTGGTGATGGGTATTAAGGAGGGCAGTTGTGATGAGCACTGGGTGTTGTATGTAAGTGATGAATCATTGAGTTCTACACCTGAAACTAGTATTACACTGTATGTTAACTAACTGAATTTAAATAAAAACGTGAAAAAAAGGGGAAAGGAATATGTACCAGGAAGGCTGGACGGCCCACGTGCTAACAGTCATGTTTGGTTCTGTCTCCGCAACTGGAAAACATGGCTGCCGTGTTTCTCCAGGTTGCAGTTCAGCTCTGGCCTAGGGGTCATCATTCACTTCCATGGGCATCTCCTGCTCCAAGAGGCCTTGTCCTGCCTTCCCACGCCCTCCCGTGTAATAGCAGCCTTCTCTTCCATGTTCAGTACTAAGCGTATATATGTCCTGTGGCTGCTTCATTAGGAGGCTCGTTCCAGACAGTAAACATGATGGTAGTTGTTGTGTGCTCGGTCTGCGTGCCCTCATCTTGCCTCGGTCACAAGCCACATCTTTTCATATCCAGATACACTAATGCCAGGAGTAGTGCTGCATCACCAGTGAGCTCAAGGAGTTGTCTTTGATCTTCTTCTTCTGTCCCCAAAATATCATAGACCTAACCATCAGAAATCTATTCCTCATGATTCTGAAGGCTGGAAGTCTAAGCTGAAGGTGCAGGCAGATCCACTGTGTGACAAGGGCTCTCTTCCTGGTTTGTGGACTGGCTGCCTTCAGGCTGTGTCCTCCCGTGGCTGGAGGGTGGAGAGTGAGGCGGGGTAGGGAGAGAGAAAGGGAGAGAAGGAAGAAGCTCTCCAGTCCCTTCTAGCAAGGGCACTGATCTCCTTGGGAGTGCCTCCCCCTCATGACCTAATGACCTCCCAAAGGCCCCACCTCCAAATACCACCACATCGGGGATTGGAGTTTCAGCATATGAATTTGGGGGGGATACAAGCATTCAGTCCATAGCGGTTTCTGTGGCTCGACTTGACAACACTTCAACTCAGTATCATCCATGTTTCTCAGGCCACTGTGGGCTGTGGCCTATGAGGCTCTCAGGAAGGGGGGCCGTGTGTGCGACTCTGTGTCCCTGCCTGCCATTGTTGCAACTCCAGTTCCCTTTCAGGTCCTTCCCTAGAACTCCTTGACGGATTGTGGGGGCCCCGGGGAAGACTGTGTCTCAGGAGCGTGGTTTCCTCGTTAACCAGATTTCTGCCATTCACATTCCCAGTGCCGGGCACCCTCCCACACCCGCGGGTGGTGGGTGCCCCAGAGCCTCCCACACCCGCGGGTGGTCAGCTGCCAACCCTTAGGCTGAGGAACAAGGGTCCAGTCCGTCTTCACAAGCAGGACAGAAGTGGAGGAAGTACCCTCCATAATCTTACGACTGCTGCGTATCTTCATTTGTACTGTGCCCCCCCTTAAAAAAAAAAACAAACCACACAGGCAGGGGTCTCCTCATCTGAGGGATTTGTGTTCTTCAGTCTTTGCCTCCATAAGTCCATGGGGGGAGAGGGTGGCAGTGAGGGTAAGGCACCCCGGGCTAGACTGTGCCGCTGCGAAGTATTGGCACGTTGTCCGAGGACCTGTTCTGCTCGTCTTGCCTCATCCTTTCAGTAAGATGTTTCCCAGGAGGTTTTCCTGTCCCCCATGCGTCGACCCCCGGCCAGCACCCTCTGCAGAATCGCCCAGACTTGTCCGAGTGTCCCGGCGAACACGCCCAGGCTGCCACCCCGGGGTTTCCCTGAGTGGGTGGGATTTTCTTCTTTCCACCCAGATTCTAAAAGGGCAGGCTGTTTGCCCAGCTAAGGTAAACACAGATGTTTTGTTTGAGAGTCAGAATTAGGCAACTAATTAAGAGCTTTAAAAAAAAATACAAAGTTTCCTTTATTTTTACTAAAAGCCAGCTTTTATTCTTAGGACACCGTTCTATCAATTATGCTTATGTGACGACACTGACAAAGAAGGCATTGTCAGCGATGGCTTTCCCTCGCTGCCCGAAGTAGCATAAGTGTGCATTTTCCTAGGTGTAGGGGAGCAACCAGAGGAAGAATGGGCTTCATTGAGTGCTCATTGTCTGCCAAGCCCAGCGTTAGGCAGGTTGCACCGATTAGCTCATTTGTTTAGAACAAAAGCGCTGTGAGGTAAGTATTAGCTCTGTTTTACCCTTGAGAATTGTTGTTTAAGGAGGTTAAGCAACCTGCCCGAGGTCACAGAGGTAACAAGTGGAGAGCTGGGACCAGCCCCTGGGCCATCGGACTCCAGACGGGGCTCTAGGCCACAATTATGCCCCCAGTAGTCTTTCTGCTAAGTGTTGTGGGAAGTCTCTTGTCGAGAATGAAAACTGAGCAGTAAGACCATAGAACCTGTGTTTCGCTTGGTGATGGTAGCCGGTCCTCCGTTTAACCACCGGTAGAAAGATTCCTGTCCATTTGACATATGTCTTTAAGATGGCAATTTATGTTACCGTGTGGATAAATTATATGTAACTGTAACTTAATAGCCAAAGGACAGTCGTCCAGATGATAATTTCAGCACCCTTTTGTGTTCCCCTGATTAACTTAAACATTTTTTTTTTTGAGCCAGAAATTTTATTTTTCTATTCAAGCCCGTTTTCCTATTCATAGTCATAAATTCACTGGGAAGCCAGACATACTTTTTTTTTTTAAAATCCAAAGAATGATTGTATGCTTTAATTCCATCTGGTAAGAGACATCACACCAAGGCACTTATTTAGGCTGGTACTAATGTCCTAAAACATACTACTTTAAAATCTTTAATTTTGTTGTGCCCAAATTCTGGATCCCAAGAAGACCACCAGGGAGCCGGGACTGATGCAAACGCAAAGGGTCTTTATTCGAAGCTCGAGCTCGGACTCTTGCACCTCCGCCCGACACAGCGGGGCAGTGGCAAGAGCCCTGAGCCAGGTTTACACAGGCTTTTTATCAGGGTTCGAGTACACTTTTTGGGCAGGAATGGGGATGCTTTGAATTGATTGGCATTTTCGCAGGCTAGTTTCTGATTGAGTATTTCATATTTGGCGGGCGCCGGCTAGCTATGGATTGGCTTAGTTTGGGGTTCCGCGCAGATTCAAATGATTGAAATGGTCAGCGCACGTGGGCTGAACACTCATTAGTTTTGCTAGGGACTATTCTAGGAATCTGACCTCCGTGGTTTCCCTGGAACTCAGAGTGGAGGCAGGGTCTGCTAATCAGGGTCCGGTCCCACCCGGGGTGGTGACGGGGTCTGCTAATCTAATACCTAACAAGATTTAACACACAGCAACTTAGTCTAATACATAGCAAACTAAACAGGCCTCACAGCACCCCAAGAAAAGTTTCACAGTGTTCACAGCAAACAGCAATCAAAACAGAATTCTCAGCAATCATAACCCTTAACAAGGTTCACAGTAAGCAGAAGTCTGGGGCGCACTGTCTCTAACACAGTACCCCTTTATGTTTAGCAGAAAAGAGAACTGGCTTCAACTAATGCAGGGCTGTCACTTAGGACAAGAAATTTTAAAACGCTGTCTTCAAATTTGACTAGGTATTTTCTGGAACATGAGAAAATGATCAGTTTGTTTCTTCTTCTGATGACCCATGGGGGAGAAATGGTTTAATCCAAAGATCTCAGCAGAGGGGTGCCTAGAAGCAGTTTTTAATATAAAAGATTTCGGGTCACCTGGGTGGTTCACTCGGTTAAGCGGCCGACTTCAGCTCAGGTCTTGATCTCACGGTCTGTGAGTTCGAGCCCCGTGTCAGACTCTGTGCTGACAGCTCAGAGCCTGGAGCCTGCTTCAGATTCTGTGTCTCCCTCTCTCTCTGCCCTTCCCTTGCTCACGCTCTGTCTCTGTGTCTCTCAAAAATAAAATAAAAACATTAAAAAAAAAAAGATCTCAGCAGAAAATAGAAATTAATCTTTCGTGTTAATGTCATATCCCCTAATACCTCCTGGAGGCTTTACAGATTATCTTGTGCAAACCGGGAAATGTTTGCCATTGAAGTTTTAGCACCTTTATCTTTTGGGGGGTAAAAAAACGCCACCATGCAGTTGTTTATATGGAGTTTCCTGTTCCAGAGGCACCAAGAAAAATATATACGTAGTATAAAGGAATGGGGGAGAAAAACAGGCCTCAGAACCTGGGCAATTAAGATTCCAGTGGAGAAGAATTTGGATGCTCGAGTTCAGCCTAGGCTATAACTAGAGTTGTTTATTATAAATATCAAGTGTAAATATCATCAAGGGGCTATGTTCATAAAACAGACCTGGGAGGCAGTTCAACGAATTTTAGTGTGAGTGTGTGTCTGTGTGCGTCTGTGTCTACACACACACACACACACACACACACACACACCCCAAATCGTACTGTATGTATTACATTAGAACGCATATGTTCTCACTTGGAGGAACTTTTGATCGTTTTCTTAAGCTCTGTTTTTGATAGATGAAACACCTAAAATTTGCACTGTTCACACGCGACCCCCTCCCACTCTCGTTTCAGGCAACGAGGGCGGCCATCACGCAGCACTGCACCGACCTGGGGAATCTGCTGGGCAAGGAGAACGACGTGGCCCTCATCATCGACGGCCACACCCTGAAGTACGCACTCTCCTTCGAGGTCCGGAGGAGCTTCCTGGATTTGGCGCTCTCGTGTAAGGCGGTCATATGCTGCAGGTAGGCTGACCAGGCCGCGCGTGGCTCGCGTTCCAGCGTGGCTGTCCTGTGCTTTTGTCAAAAAAAAAAAAAAAAAAACAAAAAACTAACGCATGGAAATTCTAGAAGTCAAGTTTCATTTAAAAAAAAAACAAGCAAATTAGAGGTGGTGCCTGGGGGGCTCAGTCAGTTAAGCATCCAACTCTTGATTTCCGCTCAGGTCGTGATCTCCCAGTTTGCGAGTTAGGGCCCGAGTCGGGCTCTGTGTTGATGGTGTGGAGTCTGCTGGAGATTCTCTCTCTCTCTCTCTCTCTCTCTCTGTCTCTGCCCTGCCCCTGCTTGTGCGTTTGCTCACACGGATGCACACGCGCTCTCTCAAATAAATAAAAACTTTAAGAAGATAAAAAACCAGCAAAGTAAAAACACTAACTCAACTGTCCGTTCACAGATTTCAGGGAAGATAGTTAGTGGTTCTTACGGTTTTGTTTATTGTCTTCGGAGAAGATAAAAGAGCCAGAGCCTCCAGTCTTGTTGGCCCTAGGAAATTCACTGTAGTAAGTCTGCCATGAGCCGGTGGGGGAAGTTAGAAGGGCCTTAGGTACTTGGTTCCTTGGTTCTGGATGTCTGAGCTCAATTTCAAGACTTGAGGTAATTCGATGCCTCTTTTCTGATCTACGGTAGGTATTTCTCTTCAGTCAGTAAAGAGCATTGGTTGGGTCCATGCTATGCCAACTTTTATATTAGAATCTAACCACATGACTTTGTTGTTGTTGTTTTTATTTTAATTCCAGTTAGTTAACATACAGTGCTGTATTCATATTCAGGTGAAAGAATTTTTTGTGTTTTCGTGAAATCTGGGAAGGTTTTTGAGGGTGGACGTTGCTTCATTCTGTTGGTCACTGGCTATGCAAGGTTCAATTCTGATAGAGATTCGAGGGTCAGGATTATAAGGAAAATACTAGAAAGATGAGTGGGACCACCTCGATTGTGCAGCAAACAACTTGAGAGCTGAGAGGAAAGTTTTCCGTCTCTGAAAATACAGTGCTTGGGCAGTACCTGGGCACGTGGTTCAACCCACCATCCGTATCATTGGAGTAATGATCTCATTTGTGCTTGCTCTTACATTTTATGGCTACACATTTTTTATACCTTGTTTCCTTGGGTATTTTCTCAGAAATCAATTATCAGGATGCTTTTAAATTCCTCACTGCATTGATCCTTCAAGAATGCCTCTTGTGGGTTCAAGAATTATCCATTCAGAGTAATGGCTGTCACGGTGACAAGACGGTCTTGCTCGCTCTGCGTTACTGAAAGGCCCTAGTGACGCCGTCGGCCACACCCTCTACCCAGCCCTCTCATAACACTGCCTGTTTGGGATGGCCAGCAACTCTGGGGGAAAGCTGCAGGAAAGTCTCTCCCTTGTCGCTCCAAGCTTGCTCCCCATTCCTAGTGATCCTTGTATTAGACCAAAAAATGTGTTGCCATTTTCCTGTGCATACACATACTCAGGACCCTGAACTGTCTTGAGATGATGATAGTTCTCTGTCTTTTTATCCTTCTCTCTTGAACCCTTTTCGTAATTTGGAACATGTCATCAAAGGCCAAGGAGAGCTGGGTGGCGGCTGGTGGAGCCTCCTTGGTGGGAAGGAACGTAGCCATTGTGCTGTGGTGGTTATGATGTTCAAGAACCCCATGGCGAGAAACAAATTCGAATGTGTTCACAACAATGAATAAGAACTCCGTGTTACTTCTACGTCAGGAAGCTTGACGCAATAAGAGGGACCAGGGACAGTGAGGAATGATTAGAGCATCTGGACATGAAAGGCCAGGCTTCCTACTTTCATGATGGTCTCCCTTTCTCTCTCTCTCTTTCTTTAAACAATTTTTTTGAGATACAAGTCACATATTGTACAATCCACCTTTCAAGTATATATAGTTCAGTGTCTTTTAGTATCTTCACAAAGTTTTATAACCATCACCACAACCAGTTTGAGACTATTTTTAACCACCCCCAAAAGAAACCCTCTTTTATTAGTCCTTCCCCATCCACCTCTCCCCTCCCCCAACCTCCCTCAGTACTAAACAACCACAAATCCGCTTTCTTGTCTATACAGATTTGTCTACTTGGGACGTTCCGTATGAATACAATTATATAAGATGTGGTCTTTTTCTGATTTTTTGCACTTAATGTTTTCAAGATTCATCCATGTTGTAGAATATGTCAGTACATATTTTTTTTAATGTTCTGTTGATTTTTGAGAGAGCACAAGTGGGCGAGGGGTAGAGAGAGGGGAACAGAGGATCTGAACAGGCTCTGTGCTGACAGCAGCGTACCCAATGTGGGACTTGAGCTCACGAACTGTGAGATCATGACCTGAGCTAGAGTCTGACGCCCAACTGACTGAGCCACCCAGGCGCCCCCTCTATCCTGCCTTTTTTTTTTTTTTTTTAAAGCAGCTGATACCGTGCTTTCTTTCCTGGGTTCCGTTGGGGCAGTTCAGCTCAGGGACATGCAAATGGCAAGAAGGGGAGAAGGAGTGGCGGTGAATGCTCTTTCCTAGGAATTTCCTCTTTGCGTCTGCATCGTAAAGCTGCCGAGCTGATTTCTGGGAGGTCCTCAGCCCCAGAGGTGGCTTTATAGTCCCACCTGGAGCCAGAAGTCATGGTGAGGAAGTCCCTCTTCCTTGCCAACTGCGAGTTGGTCAAGGGGCCATCACCCTGACTTGTCGGTGAGCAGAAACAAGCCACAGGAAACAACCTGGAAAAGTCTGGTAAACTAAACGAAAGCAAACGTGCTCACGCTTCGTGGTTTTTCAAAGGGAAATCCAAACGAGGCCGTTTGGGTTCTCCGGGGAGAGCAGGAATGCCTTTCAGGGCTTTAGAGGAACACGCTTTTGGCTTGCCAGGTGCCTGATACTAAAGAAAAACATCTTCTCCCCCTTCTTTCTTGGGCGGCCTTCAGAGGGCTTTGTGTGTCACCTCGAGCTGTGCACTCAAAGACTTCACAGGAAGGAGTTCAAGCTGGAATTGGCACAGAAAGAGGAAATTTCAAATTAAATACTGTTACTGTCTACGAAATAGAAGCATTAATTGAAAAAAGGAATCTAGGGTAGCGAACGACTCGACCACTCCAGGAGACGTTTCTTGGCTGGTTTCACACTCAAGACTTAAAAAAAAAAAACAAAAAAAACCCCACATAATTAAAAAAAAAAAAAAAAGGCGCTCGTGTACTTCAGATGTTGCTTACTTTTCGCTGAGAATTTAAACCTAAATGGAATTTAATGTGACTTCAAACATAAGGTTGGCCTGACTGCTCCCTTTTCATCTTTAAAATGCAATCATTGTAAAAGTCACCCTTTAAGGATGGAAGAAACTAATTTCTTTTGGAGACTAACCTCAGGGAAACCGTGAAGCCCCCGTGTCCTGTCAATAGTGGTCCCGAGACTGACGAATGTTTTGTAAAAACTGACAATACCTTTAAGCTTAAACGATATTTTAGGCAGAAAATAGAGGAAGTCATGCAAGAATTTGTTCACTATTTTGCTGACATCGGACTCACACAATTTAGCTAATTATACCGTATTATGCCCAAATATTTTCCATGTAGTTAAAATCCCAAAAAGGCTATCATATGGGCAGCAAAACAGGTATGGGTCAGAAGCCTACGGAGGTTGGCCATCGTATCCGCCGTGGATGCTGCCACATTATTCGTCGAGGTAAAACCTGGTTGGTCTAATAACATGTTTTGTTGGAGGCTTGACGTCTGCATTGTCTGTTGGGGAGAATAGTGACAGAGGACGTGGTCTTTGCCCGTTGAGAGCAAATAGTGAATAAGAGTGTAAGACGGTACTCCCCCGTCTTCTCCTTTACATCTTAGGAAGGCCTCCACTCCTTGTTAGCGGGGCCTCCGTGGAGCTAGCAGATCCCCGACTCCAGCGACCTGTGTCTCGCCATTCGCAAAGACTCTCAATTTCTTTCTTGATTCGTCCCCAGCAGCCGAGGTCAGTGGCTCCGCCCCCTGGGTTCTCCTCTGTTTCTGCGACTCCTCTTTTTCCTCCCACCTGTATGCCTTCCCGATGGGGTCTTTTCAGCAGCCTTCGACGCGTTCTGTTCCCAAGGCTTTGCCTCGGCCTCATCACAGTCGCGCTCCACATCTCCTCCCTGGTGCATTCATTTATTTTCAGGGCTCCGTTCATCCCCTCCGTTCATGGCTCGCGACACCAGGCTCACCCAGAATCCTCTAGAGAGCTGAAACATTTGTTGGCCCTCAAAAATTTAAATAGAGGATGATCCTCTGACCCAGCAATTCCAATGAACCCCAAACGGGTAATCTAACAGGTACTTGTATGTTTACGTTCATAGTAGCGCTATTCACAACAGCAAAAAGGTAGAAACAGCCCTGACGTCTCCCGATGGATGAATGGGTAAACAAAGGATGATATATCCATACTGTGGAATATTATTTGGACATAAAAAGGGAAGAGTATCGGATACACATGCTGCAATACGGACGCATCTCAAACGCGTACCTAGTGAAAGAAGCTGTCACAAGAGGTCACATGTAATAGGATTCCCTTCATATGAAGTGTTCAGATTAGGTGCATTCATACAGAAGGCAGATGAGTGGTTTCCAAGGGCTACAGGAGAAGGAATAGAAAGTGATTGTCTAATGGGTACAGGGTTTCCTTCGGGGGTGATGGAAATGTTTCAGAACTAGATGGTTGCACAAGATTGTGAACATACTAAGTGCCACTGGACGGTTACACTTTAAAATGGCTAATTTTATGTTATGCGGACTTTCCCATAACAAAAAAAAAAAAAAGAAGAAGAAAAAAATGAAGGGGCACCGGGGTGGCTCAGTAGGTTAAACGGCCGACTTCGGCTCAGGTCATGACCTCGTGGTTCACAAGTTCAAGCCCCGGGTCGGGCTCTGTGCTGACAGCCTGGAGCCTGCTTCGGATTCTGTGTCTCCCTCTCTATCTGCCCCTCCCCTGCTCATACTCTCTCTCTCTCTCCCTGTCTCAAAAATAAACATTAAAAAAAATGATTGAAAGAATTCATCCATTTAAATGAAATGTTTGTCGAATGAACAAAACGAAAGTCAGAATGAAAGTGCCCTTTGGTTGAATGAAATCTTTGTGGAAAAGAAAAAAAAGACTCTGCTTCCCACCACGATAAAATCAGAACTCTAGGGCTCATATGAGCCACCGTGTCCCCCGCGTGAATTCTAGTGAGTCCTGGGAGTTGGGAGTAGGTGACCCGCCCAGTCTGTCAGCATGTCCAGCATAATCCCCGTCTGGAGCGACCGGTCTCCACCACATCTGAGACCTTTTCACGCTGGCATTCTTCGGATACCTGAAATTCAAAATGGGTAGGCTGAACGAGCCACAGTCCCCTGGTCTGTGCATCTCCTTTCTTCTGGGCTTCCCCACCAGTTTTCTGAGTTTACCATCTCAGGCGATGGTACCAGGCAGCTCGCAGCTGCCAGAGCCTTTTGGTAACATAACAGGCACGATTCTGTATTTAAGGAACTTGTGAGAAACTAAACCATACAAGGGCACCTGTGTGGCTCAGTTGGTTGAGCGTCCGAGTCTTGATTCTGGGTCAGGTCCTGGTCACACGGTTTACGAGTTTGCACCCCACATCGGGCTCTGCGCTAACAGCATGGAGTCTGCTTGAGAGTTTCTCTCTCTCTCAAAAAAGAAAAAAAACTGAACCGTATAAGTAAACGATTATATTGAATCAAAAATTTCACTCTCTTAATTTGTTGTTCCTTGGTAAATATGGTCTTTGTTTTTATAAAGAAGAAATAAAGACTGCAGAAAAATTACATTGTCTAACCCACGACTTCACCTAGTAGTAATGGAGGGATTGGTGGTTTATCCGAGATACAAACAGGATGAGGGCTTAAATCATGTGTGCTTAAATCATGCAGTTGGCTGTGGCAGCTAATATACAGTCATGTGTTTATTACTGTCAGTCCTCGAGTTCTGTATGGAGTTTTTGCTTTTAACATGCTTTTCTAACTGAAGAATTTGTGTAAACCTATTTAGCATAAAGTCTGGTAGGATTCGTCTTTCTCCAAGAAGTCACGGAGAAAATGTGGAAACCATTTTTAATATGTTCAAGAAGGCGTTCTCTGTTCTTCCTTCCCTGTGTCCTCGCAACTGCCGTCTTCCAGGTTTTCGCATTTTTCCTTTTTTTCTTTGACGGTCTTTAGATTTGTCAAAACGGAGACAAATTCTGGAGGCACAACCTTGGGATGGAGCGGGTCTTCGACCTCTTGAGAACATTCAGAAATTTAAAACGTTAACATGTATCCTCAGGAAAAGAGGCGGGAAAGAATCATCAGGGTTCCCCTTGCGAGGAAGTTGGCGGTGGCCCCACCACCGTCGTCTGCGGAGTCAGGTGATGCTCATTGTCCCCAGTGCAGCCATATTAGCAGATGTGATTTGTGGCTGTGCGTCTCTGGGCAGGAGACAGAGAGGGGGGGAACGCCACAGCAGGGTGGTGTGCAGATGAAGGTTTCAGGAGACCTCATTCATTTTCTTGGGTGTGTTTCGACTTCTGTCTTTCAGGATAGATTCAAAGATAAACACGTGTGAGCTCACCATGATCCCATAGAAATACAGCCAAGAGAAAAAAAGCCGATTGGGCACAACGGATGTCTCTAAACAAACTTTTGCGGTTTATTTTTCTAACTTTAAGAATGATCTGTGTTTCTCAGAGGGAAAGAAAAAGAAAATTCACAGAAGCAAGAAGAAAGAAATCAGAATCCCCACCAACTAGAGCTCATCACTGTTAGCAATGGGCATTTAAATCTAGAGCTCTTTCAGTTAAAACACTTTTTATTGGGACGTAGGGTAGCTCATTCACAGTATGTGAGGTGAAAAAGGTTACAAATCTTAAAAACAGCTATACAAGTTTAGTTTCTATGTCAAATTGTAATATAAAATGTTTTTTAAAAGCTTGCTAGTATTCCGTTATATGAAAACACAATGATTAAACTGTTCCTGTTGTTAGGTGTTTGGGTGAACAGGTTATTTTTTTACTATTATAGACATCACCGTAGTAAGATTTTTGTAGCTAAATCTTTGCAAAGACACTTGATAATTTCCATAAAATAATCATGGATTCAAGAGTAAGCCACGTAGAAATTGGCAGAAGTGTTAGTACCCTTCCTCTAAGAAAGGGAAGTTCTTTGATTTGGAGCGAGAGAGACACAGTCGGCAGCTCACTCCCTGCTGGGACAAACGTGTTCCCCTCGTTCCGTCAGCTTGGTCTAGGGTTGATTTTCCCCCGCCAAGAACGGGGAGCAGTTGAGAGATTATTTTGCAGCAGGATGCACGTGGAGTCAAAAAAGAAATCACATTTTTATTCACGGACAGTGTCTCATTTCCACAACTGGCTCAATCTTTTACTCGTTTTCTGAACTCTCGAGCCTGTGACTCACTTAACCTGCCTCCCAAAACCCATACGCTTGGTCCTACCTTCAGACCACTTAGGGTAGGAAAGGGCTGGCTCTTCCCATCTGGGTCTCCACTCCAGCTAGCCTGTTCCTTAATGAGGCATGCCGGATAATAAGAAGTCTCAGAACATTATGCATTTTGCGTGTGGTATCTTTCAGCCTGTGAACCACACGCAAGAAATTCTATCCAAACAGAGTTCAGACACACTAATTAGAATTGTACCACCAATTGTGTTTTGGTTGGCCTCCACGTTGGTAGGGGGCCAATCATACACTTGCAAAAATAAAACTTTTCTTTAGTTCCTTTCATGATACAATTTCTCAGCATCTTACGTGTTTAGTTATAAGTCAGCTTCCTCCTCTGACATTTCGTTCCAGAGAACATGATTAACTTGTCGAGGGTGTAAGCCTATCCTTGAGTTGTTTGTGTTACAGCTTAGCATGTTTGCCCATTTGTTGATTAAAAGCAATTGAGGTAGAACTCATTCTTAGACAGGGTTTTGTTTTGTTTTGGTAGCTTTTTTTCCACTGGGCTCCAAAATGAATGCTATTATCCGAGTGATTGCGGCAATTTTATTTGGTCCTAACTGGCCTTATTGTTGCTCTGCTAAAGGTGAGCGTGCCCAGATGTCCTGGCTCCTTAGCAACATACTGAATAAAAACAATATCCAAAAAGCTCAGTTTAAAAAATGTTTTCCATCCACAGATTTTACCATTATTTACTCAGAATGAAAATTAGATTTCTGTACCATAGAGAAAGAGCTTATTTAATCATTGTAGAGACTGACATACGTGGGAACTTTGCAGTGTTAACAGAACAACGAGTACCTTTCAAATAATTCTAGCTTAGGGAAAAAAAAACATTTTATTAAACTTTTTGGAATCAAAGCCAATTTTGATGATGACATGTTTAGATATGGAGGACTGTTTTCTTCTGAAATAACTATTGCAGGAAATAGTTTATACCAGTCACTCTCTAGTATCGACTCCTGACTCTGAAGGATTTCTGATTTTTTTTTCCTCCCGCTACAAGTGACATATTATCAATATTTACCTATAGCTCCTCTAGGTGAAAAAGAGAAAAATAAATTAACCTGTCAACTTGGCTCCTCGTGTCCTGAACTAGCAACCTACTTTGGTGGGGAGGTATAGCACACGGGACGAAATACAAGCAAACGTTTTAGTGTGAGATGCAAAATACAGAAAGTCCTTCTTGAGGAAAAATCTGTTCAATCACCCAGATGAAAAGCTGACACCTGCGACACGTTAATAGGACAGAAATCTCGACCGGGGGGCATTTAGTAACATGGTTTGATCTATTAATGGTGTGGCAAGTAATTGGGAGCCCATCTCTTAGGAAATTTTTTTTTTTTTGGTTATAAAATTGGTTGTTTATCACTTTTCTTATATAGTAGAGCTCTCCTCTGAACAGTTCTGAGACGTGGCTCGTGTGGTAGAAGTTCCCCTTGGTTGCGGATCTTCACGCTAGTGTGCCGTTGATACGGAAGCCCAGATGCCAAATGGACAGGGCAAGGCAGATAACAGGCCCTCCCTTCTCGTAAGGCAATAGTCTAAGAATTATGGTAATCGGGTCTGTGTGATCGCCCATCTCTCCGCTCTGCTGCTTTCAACACATTGGGACCCAGATGAGGTGCCAGCAGAGCCTGTAGACACATCACTTCTCAAGTTTTTTCCTGTGTTTCTTCCTCTTCCTCTTTTCGCGAATGATTAATTCATCAGCGCGTGTCATTTTTGACAATAGTGCTTGCCAAACGAAACAAGGTGATGTTAGGTCAAACCGTGGTCCAAGATTCTGAAGTGGAAGCTCATAATATTTGGCATCTTTCCTCCTAGAAAAACAAACCAGGAAAAAAAAAAGTCAAGAATAGAGCCTAACTAAACATATGGAATATGTCATGAATATTTATATCCCCAAGTCTCGCTCTGTGATAGTATTTGTATGTAAGGTGTTTTTTTTCTTCTTTTTCCTGCGAAGTAGTTCAGAATGTGTTTCATTAATACAAGTGTCATGTTAACTTTCATCAGGAGAAAATTCCGCCTCTTCTGACAACACTGACACCTTTCCGATCGGGCATATGCAAAGTAGCTCTTAACGTTAATTGGTCCCAAAGAAAATTATGTTTTCCAGTTTCCTGCCTATACATCTGACACTTTCCCTCATTTAGTACCTGCTGAATTATCGATACTTTCCCTTTCCTGATCTTGACAGCCAGGATTCCTCCTATGACTTTGAAAACCATAAGGAATACCCCACCCCCCACCCTGGAAGCTTTATGTCCTCCAGTTTGAACAGGAAGTACCAGGGTTACAGTTAGCACCTACTCACAGACCACAGCCTTCTCGGGTTGGTTGGTTTCTTTCTTTCTTTCTTTGTTTTTCCAGCTTTATTGAGGTATGATCGGTATACAAGAAATCGCATGTAATTAACATGTACAATTTGAGTTTGAACATGTATATACACTCTTGTTACCATCATCACAAGCCAGGTAATGGACATAGCCATTCTCTCCAAAAGTTCTCTTGTATCCCTTTGTTTTCGGGTAGTGTCTTTGTGTTTTTGTTTCTTTGGATTTCTTTTTTTTTTTTTTTTTTAGTTTTTTGCTTTTGGGTGCAGGAAGAACACCTTAGCGTCAGCCGGAGGCACTGTGTGGTACAGAAGGTCTCTGGAACTTGCTCTTGAGCCATTGTGCCTTGCTACCCATTGAACACCAGCTCCCAGTTCCCATCCCCTCCCCCCTGGCGACCACGATTCATGGACTTCTATACCTTTGACTGTTTTACGTGCCTCAAAAAACTATGCAGTACTTGTCTTTCCGTGATTGACTTATTTCACTTCGCATAATGTCCTCCAGGTCCGTCCATGCTGTCACCATCGGAGGAAGGCTTCTCTGTCTCTGAGTCAGCTTCTTACTTGTTTAACCTTAGAGAGGAAATAAATAGCAAGAAAGGAATGTTTCCGTCGTTTGTGTCTCAGAATTCTTAATATTCTGTTTAGCCCCATTTAGGGCTCCAGGTAAATTGGCAACAGGAGATATTTTGGATTGATGGAGCT
Organism: Paguma larvata; assembly: GCA_030068075.1. Classification (NCBI taxonomy): domain Eukaryota; kingdom Metazoa; phylum Chordata; class Mammalia; order Carnivora; family Viverridae; genus Paguma; species Paguma larvata. The sequence goes on along the minus strand of CM057839.1, from coordinate 73,556,866 downwards.
CACGTAAGTTGCCAAAGTTTGGAAGCTGGGCTCGGTTTGAATTTTATGGTTGGCAATGTCTGAGCTTTATTATCGTTGCCATCTGCACAGCTTTGCTGGGTCAGCAGCGACTAAGAGCTTCTGCTGAAAGATTTGGTTTCTGTTGTTTCTTGTTAATCAGCTAACGGAGCTCTGTTGGAGTTCCGGGGCTGAGCCGTCCTCAGTGCCTTATTCCTTGATAGGCCAGCAACTGGAAGAGACACAGGCAGACAGACAGATGGACAGACTGACAGCTACTCTCTCTCCCGCTCCTCCATCAAAATCTTGACACCTGGGTCATCCAGGAAAACAGAGCGAGCGTTTCTCTCCCACTAAGTATTCATGGCAGCGCCGTTTTCACCGCTCGGACACATCGGTCATTAAAGACCAGAGTAAATACACCGGCTTGAAGATAATCCTTTCTCAAATATACAAGTGCCAAGTTGAAACCATCTGTCAATCGTTTGTGCATTTTTCCCTTACTTTTATTTGTTTTAGTGGATAGGTGTTGTTTGAACATATCAGAGCTTGAGAAATGAGCAGCCCTCTCTTATCATGGTATTTTGCCAGTTCACAGATAACTAAACCTTAAGTTTGTGTGTTCCCTTTGTAAAGTCCAGACAAATATATATTGGGTTTTTTTTTTTCTTCCTGAAATAGAAAATAATGACGGGGGCTGATGCTTATTTGTAGAGAATCGAATACACGGGTATAGGGTATGTTCATTGTTCTTTCAAGCTCTGCGTTTCACATCTAAATATGAATTTTGGATGATCGAATGTGGGAAGAAATAGAAGGTTAACATAGAAGGTAGTAAAGCCCTTTTGAAAAATGGAGAAAAAAATAAGCGCTGAGTGATGTTCGTTTACTGGAACAACACTTGGGATTTGAATTTATATCGCCGTATAGCTGTGATTGTGTATTAACACATGTACGTATAAACATAGCTACTTAAAGAATAATAAATGATGAATGCTTTAATACCAGCATCTCATGAGGTTAAAAAATATTTATAACGATAGAAGTTAAAGAACTAAGGTGGGGGTGTGCTGTGGTTTTGTGTTGCCTTTGTTTGAAAACAGCTGCAAAGAGTCTTTGGTGTGGTTCCATTGTTGGGTGTCTTGCATTTCTCTATTACGCCTAAGACTGTCTCAAGTCAAAGGTTTCTTTAGATCAAGTGTTATGTGTGTTTAGATAAATCGTGGAGAAAGAGGACTTTTCCCACGTCTTCTAGACCTATTGTAAGGTCACTTTGATGTGTTTTATCCTGTGATTTCTTTTGGAGCAAGCTGGTTTCTGCGTAATGGCCCAGGGAACTGCATTGCCCCTGCTCAGCTCACTGGCTTGCCCCGTCTCCGCACGGTGGCCCGGCTGAGAAAGTGTCTACTGATGAAGGTTGGTGAGTAGGCACAAATGGCACAGCCTCTGCCTGCCAAGAGGACTGTGGCGGGAGGGCCAGCCCATGAAGGACAAATGGCAGCACAGATGACAGCGTGAGGTGCTATAAAAGTCAAATCTGGGAAGGGAGGGGGCATCGTTAGCTCCAGGGGTGTGTGTCTGGTGGGGAAATACTGATGATCTTGGCGCTAACACTCAAGGTGTCACAGTGTCCAGACCGTCTGTGAGCAATCAACATCTCTTCCCTCGGAGAGTCCTTCAAGCAGTCCTGCAGAGAGGAATCTTATGATCCTTACTTTCGAGTTTGGAAAGCGGAGGCACAGAGGGGTGAGGACGTCACCCTGAGTCCTGTAGCTATAACGAGTAAGTCCAAGGTTTCATCCCCGGCAGCCCAACTCCAGAAGAGCTGATGCTGGAAGACCGCTCTAAAGATACTGGTGAGGAGCCGAAATGTTCAGAGCAGATGAACGGAGTTTGCATGCGTTTAGGGAAGACAACAATATGAGGTTTGAAAATAGAGTGTATATGCGAGGAATGAGGCCCTTTCAGTTCTTCAACTTGGTGACAATGGGGACCTCACATAGGGTGGTGGCAGCCTGAGTCTCTGACACATATTAGCTGTTCAGCAAACTGTTGGACTGAGTTTCTCGACTTCCTGGAATGGGTTACGATCCAAATACACAGTCCTTAAGGAGTTAGAGTCAGTAACTTCCAGTGAGTGAGTCAATGTAGGAAGATGAGTAGGATGGGGGAGACGTTAAGACCTGCTGTAAGCCAGGCCCTGTCAGAGGGGCCACCAGCAGAGGAATTAATTTCCAGCGTTTCTAGGAGCTGCAGAAGCTTCAGGTCTGGTGCGCGTGGGTGACTGCCGAGTCCAGATCCTCCCAGTGACAATCTGCTGGTCTGTCTGAAGCTACAGATGATGCCTTTTTGGCTGTTTGCTTTCTAGCTAGCATCTACACAACGTCCACTTTGGGTCAGTCGCTGTAGTTTGTGCTGCTGTGGGGAGAAGATGAGTAAGAGTGAGAGAGACTTTGCTCATAGTCTCCCTTTGCTTGTGTTTCTTGTGGAAGAAAGTACCATGACTGAACATAGTATGACCTTAGAAAACACATAAAACCACACGTGCAGAAGATAAAAACTGGTTGAACGTTAAATACCATACAGCTGGAAGTTCCGGTATTTATTACTGGCATTTGGCTCATCGGGGCAAGTTTTCCAATGAAGGCGAGCTCCCTTTGCGTATCATAGATAGTGATGGAAGTTTTCAAACGTGGAGGGAGGCAAACACTTGCCTCTCAGATGAACCAGGCTGGGCTTCAGAAGGGCGAGACTTCAGCAGAAATATAAATATCCCAATTGGAGCAGTCTAGAAGACTAGATGACATGTCCTTTTGGGACACGAGACAAAGCGGCCATCTTCATTCATAGAACTCATTTGTCACCTTTTTGTTTTTTTGTTTTTTTTTAACTGCAGAAAGAAATGTGAATGTTTCATAGTTGATTTTGAGGAAGTACTTCCTTTTCCATGGTAATTTTCTTGATGTATAAAGTAGCACCTAGAAAGAGCCGCTCAAAATACATGCTCTCCTCTATCGACTTATTTTTGCTTCGATAGCGTGTATCTACTGGTCTGCGGTTTGACTTTAGGGATCTGAGCCGGGGTTGTTTGAGCAGTTCCCTCACCGGAGAAAGATTCTCGAACTCCTGTTGGTTTGCCCAGACCCGTGGGTCTTCACCTCCAAGGTGTCGAAATGATCTTCATTGGATAGCACCGCAGCCCCTAGGACGCCAGAGCCCAGAAGACTGGTCTTGTAGGAAGCTGCTCTTTCTAGGTACGCATTCACTCACACTCTAGGAAAAAGTGTTGAGGAAGGTAAAGGTTTTCCCATAACTCAGCCCTTTTGTCAAGGTGACTGAGAGGCGGGGCTTTGGGAGAGGTCAGACTTCATTGAGTAATAAGGCCACTTAGGGTAGGATCCATGTGCTACCCATAGCAATGTTATTCCCGTTTGTTTGCTAAAGCTCCGAGGGCCCAGAGGGACTAGATGTGATATGTGAAAAGGATCTAAGTGACTCCCCTAGCGCTAGGCCAAGTCCAGAGGCATAGCGAGAGGAAATCTGATCCGAGTGCTATGGACTTAATTTATGTCCTCCCCAAATTTAAATGAAGTCCTAGCCACTAATGTGACTGTATTCAAAAGTAGAGTCTTTCGGAGGTAATAAAGGTGAAATGAAGTCTTTCAGGATGGTGGGATCCCGATCCTGTAGGATCAGTGTCCTTATAATAAGTGACCCCAGAGAGCTCCCTGCCGTGTGAGCCTGTGGTAGGAAGGGGCCATCTGGAAGCCAAGGAGAAACCAGAAACCGAATCGGCCAGCATCTGGATCTTGGACTTCCAGCCCCCAGAGCTGCGAGAAAACACATTTCTGTTATTTAAGCCCCCCAGTCTGTGGAACTTTGGTATGCCTGCCCGAGCTGACTAATACACTTAAGTTTAGGTTCCTGCATTGGCCAAGCTAGTTAATAAAACCCCGACTGGAGTTATTTTTAATCAGCCTTAATCAGTTCCCTGGGTTCGTGAATGTAAAAGGATTGGAAAGGAAGGGGGTCATGAGTGAGGCGAGTGGTCGGTGGGAAGAATTGCATGAGTAGGAGATGGTAGCCTTGACAGGTAGACCTGGGAATGCTTTGTATTTCGAACTACGCCATTCCAACCAAGGGTAAGTCATCTTATGTGGTAAGAGCAAAAGTAAGGAATACCTTCGTGAAACTAAAACTTTAGTATTATATTTAGTTCACTACACCAGTCTTCCTTAAAACTCTCCTAGGATTAGCTTGATTTATTTGATTTTAAGGTAAGCTTAGCAACTCAATCCCTAAAAATATAGACAGTGACCACTATACAGAATTCCCTTCTTTTCCAAGATTATGTCTCTTTCAGTCTCTTTCATTACGATCCCAGCTTTGTTCATTCCATATTTCAGTTTCGATATAAGTTTTAAAAGGCAGAAATTGCTGCTTCCATTTCCACCTTGGAAGGCCATTTTTACCATTGCATGTCACAAATGCCATCATTCTCACTAGGTCTGTTGTTTCTGATAGACGAGGAGGCAAGTTTTGCTGACTTAGAAACTCTTCCCACTCTTCATGCCCCGTACCGCTCAAGCATGTCTTTATGAAAGGAGAGTGATTTAGAACACATTTATATTAGCCCGATTCTCAAAATCCTGAAGTTAATCAGGATTACTTTGAGTGCTCCAGCTTTCCTGCACGTAGTCTATAGAAAAATTTAAAGACCCTCATTGCCCTCAATGGAGATTCTCAGTCACGATTCTAGAAGAGCCCCACCTGAAGCTGGTAGCAATTAGGGATTTGTGAGTTTTCCTGTTCAGACCTCTCCACTTTCTCTGCTGCTGGTCCAGCAAATGGGGGAGTCTCCAAAGGATTATTTTAAATGTAGGTCACGTTGTGCTTCTTCAGATGAAAATCACAATGAACTCTGCATATATGCTGAATAAATTAAAGGTATGTGTTACAAAAATATTCCCCATCGGATACATCTGTGGGGCTCCTGCTTTGTCCTGGGGGTATAATTAGACTCTGGGCGGCGAGATCGGCGTAGCCCCTGTCCCTGTGGCACCCGTGGTCTGGAGGAAGACCTGGATGGTGAAGACTGGATCGTACGATTCTGAATTTAATACTGACCTCTCTCGTATCTCTGTGAGTAAAGCTCTCGATCTGCGGTAGATTGAATTCTTAGAGATACTGGCTTCTCTAATGCTGTCGGCTGATGTAGATTCTGTGGCTGCCCTTAATGATCAGCTCGGATTGGCCCCAAGTTTGGTTAGAAGAGAAGCTGTGTGCCTCTGCTAAAAATCCTTCTAGAGGCTTCTCATTGCCCCGAGAATAAACTTAAAAGGCTTTCATGCGATACTGCTTCCCCGTTGCTTACCACGCCCCAGCCACATTGGACTCCCTTCTGTCACTCTGCGATCTGAGCAGGCTGCTGGCTCAGGCCCATCATGAGATCGGTTCTCTTTGCCCATAAAGCCCTGACCCCTGACGCCATGTGGTGTACACGCTCCCTTGATCCAGGTCTCCGCTCAAATACTAACTTTCCAGCGAGGGTGTCCTTGAATACTTGGCTAAATTAGTGTCCCTTCCTCTTTCCTTGAGTTTGGTTTGCTTGATAGCACTCGTCACTCCCTGACATACTCTACTTTTGTGTAATCATTGATAATCTGTCTCCACCCAATAGAAAGCAGTGATTTTTGTCTCTTTGGTCCTCCCCTCCATCCACAGTGCCTAACACGATGCCCAGCACATAGGGAGTGCTCAATAAATCTTTGCAAATGAACGAGTGGCGAGATACCTTCCTTACACCTTCATTTTCCTGGGAGGCAGTGGGCTCCCTTCTCATGACAGTTGCTGAAGTTATGCCAAGAGCACTGATGGCGTAACAATGAAAAGCAAATATCGATGGTTATCAGAGTCAGCTTTTTTCTCTTTCCATTATTTGACCTTATCAGGAGCACCTGCTTAGGCGGTCTGCCCACTTATGCGTGAAAAATGGACTCCAATGGAGAAGAATATAAAAGTCCTCAGAGAGAACATGTAATTCTGAGGTTAGGATGCTCATAGGATCTCCACGTGGGCACTAGAAACAGAAAGAAAAAAAAGTATTGGCTGGACAGGTGAATAAACGCTTCCTTTAAAAGTAACATAACTTACCTTTCCCTTTCTCCTGCTCATAGCCCTTTGTAAAGGCAAAGCTGGCTTTACTGACAGCTAGTTCCACTGAATGCCACCATAAAGGCAGTTTATTCAGCTAATGTTCATTGAGCAGCCACTAGGTTGAGGAGAGGGAGGCAAGATGAGGCTGGAGAAGCCAGCCGGGGGCACAGTCAGGCAGATCCGTCAATCACATTGAGATTTGGACTTCGTCCTCAGCACAGCGTGCAGCCTTGGCATTTTTTAACCAAGGAATGATGTGATCAGATGTATATATTTTAATAACTGCTTTACTGAGGTGTAATTTCACACGCTGTACAATTCACACATTCGAAGGGCACAATTTCATCCTTTTTGAACATTCAGAGTTGCACAACTATCACGAGAGTCCATTTTAGAACCTGTTCGTCACCCCCAAAATTTCATCACCTGTGAATCGCTCTGAATTCCCCCCTCCCCCCGCCAGCCTTAGGCAACTGCTAGTCTACTTAATGTCTCTGTAGATTTGCCTATTTTGAACATTGCACAAAAATAGAATTATATGTGGTCTCTTGTGACTGGCTTCCTTCACAAAGCACAATGTTCCCAAGGGTCATCCCTGCTGTGGATTACTTCTGAGGATGGATTTTTCACATTTTTTTTTAACGTTTATTTATTTTTGAGAGACAGAGCGTGAGCAGGGGAAGGGCAGAGAGAGAGAGAGAGAGGCAGACGCAGAATCTGAAGCAGGCTCCAGGCTCTGAGCCACCAGCACAGAGCCTGACGCGGGGCTCGAACTCACAGACCGTGAGATCATGACCTGAGCTGAGGTCGGCCGCTTAACCGACTGAGCCACCCAGGCGCCCCGTTTTTTCCCACTCACTAGTTTTGGACTTTGGGTTATTTATACTTGTTGACTGTTCCGAATACTGCTTCTGTGAACATTGATGTACAAGTTTTTGTATGGATGTAGGTTTCCTGTTGAGTACATACTTAAGAGTGGAATTGCTGGGTCCTGTGGTAACTGTTTCCTAAACTTAGAGAAACTGCCAGACTGTTTTCTAAAGTAACTGTATCATTTTACATTCCCATTAGCAATGCCTGAGGGCTTCAATTTCACCAGATCTTTGCCAAAACTTATTGGGTGGTTTTTTTGTTTGTTTGTTTTTCGTTTTTAATTATAGCCACCCTAGTCGGTGCGAAGTGAAATCTCGGTGGGTTGGCTTTGCATTTTCCTAATGATTAGTGATGTTGAATGTCTTTTCATGTGCTTACTGGCCGTTTGCATATCTTCCTTGAGAGATCTCTATGTAAGTCCTTTGCTCATTTTTAAATTGGGTTGACTTATTATTACTGAGTTATACGTGTTCTTTATATAGTCTGGATATAAGTATTTTATCACGTATTTAATTTGCAGATATTTTCTCCTGCTCTGTAGGTTGTCTTTTTCTTTCTTTTTTTTTAATGTTTGCTTATTTTTGAAAGAGAGAAAGACAAACACACAGAGATAGAGCACGCGTGAGAGAGAGGGAGACACAGAACTCAAAGCAGACTCCAAGCTCTGAGCTGTCAGCACAGAGCCGGCCACAGGGCTTAAAGCCACGAACCATGAGATCATGACCCGAGCCGAAGTCAGATGCTCAACCGACTGAGCCACCCAGGCACCCCTGTCTTTTCTCTTTCTTGATGGCATTGTTTGCAGCACGAACAAAAGTTTCTCAATGTGATGAAGCCCAATTTTCCACTTTATCTTTTGTTGCTTATGCTTTGGGTCATGTCTGAGAAGCTGTGGCCTGATCCAGGTCATGAATATTTACACCTATGTTGTCGAATGAGAGTTCAAGTTTGGCCCTTACATCTAAGTCTTAGATCCATTTGAGTTAATTTTTGTGGATGGCCTAGGGTAAGGTCCAGCGTCGTTCTTTTCACATGTGGCTGTCCAGTCGTCCCAGCACCGCGTGTTTAAGAGACTGTGCCTCATTGAATGGTCTCAGCCAGATTTCTGTTTTTAGAAGTGCACTCCGACTGGGGGCGGTGTGGTTTAAAGGAGGGGTTAGGAGTAGAGGAAGGGGGATCAGCCGGACCAGTATCTGTTTAGCCATTATGCTCTGCTCAGTCTTCCTTCTGGGCACTAGAACTGTGGTGACCGACAGTACGGTCAGGAATAGCCCAACCTCGTGCTGCTGCTGAGGACTAGCATGCAAATCTACAGGGACAAGGGGAAAAAAAAAAGCAAAGAAGATGAAACAAGTTGTGAAAAAAGAAACGAGGATGTCGTGCATATAAATAATGTCGCTTATTGAATACATAAAACGGGCATTTCCTGTTCGTTTGTTTCCCTTTGGTTTCAGATGCGTCCATGCTTGGGTTGAGCGTGGAGTTGGGTGAAGAGTCTTCCATGGAAAGAAAGATGTCGTTAGTGTCGCAGCACCCTGCGTGCCACTCTACCGCTCAGAGTTGGGCTTAATGCGTGTGTTCACCTGCTGGCGGCCTTTCCAGACTAAAAGAGTGACCACTCCGTCCTTCATTCGTTCGTCTCTGTTAGATCAGGGGAGCTTGGATTAGGGAGGTGAAGAGCAGAGGAGCCCAGGTTTGAGGGGGGTGGAGACGTAAAGTGGAGAAGACTATGTAGGCAGGTATGGAAGGTGAGAGTGGAGACGAGGGACTTGTCAAGAATGGGGTGACAAGAACGCCTCCCAAGGTGGGTACCGCCAATAGCAGTATAGGACAAAGCCAAGGCTTAGGGAGATAAAGTGGGTACCGCTCTATCAAGAGTGGGTAAGTCTCCACCTTTGGCTCAGGTCACTTTCTCAAGGTTTGTGGGTTCGAGCCCCGCGATGGGCTCTGTGCTGACCGCTCAGATCCTGGAGCCAGCTTCAGATTCTGTGTCTCCCTCTCTTTCTGCCCCTCCCCTGCTCATACTCTCTCTCTCTTGCTCTCTCAAAAATAAATATTAAAAAACTTCTTTTAAAAAAAGAACTGAGCTTACCCTTGCTTATCTTTGGCATTTTAATTTCTTTCTCTTACTACACGGCGTGTGTTTTTTATTATAGCTTTTAAAAGTCCAGGCTAACGAGATCAAGGAGAAAATGGTGGCTGTAACACCTGGGGCTAGGTGGGAATGGATGACGGGGGGCTCCGGAGCGTGGTGTGTTTTGCCTTTTCCTAAATTAGGTCACGTGTGTCCCGGTACGTGACTTCCTCCATCTTGGAACTGGTTAGATCATTGGATTTTAATTTGCGTGGTGTTGTGCTCATTTTTAGAGCAGGATAATGACATTAGGAAATTTGGATGGAGGTGATTTTTCGTCGTAATAATGAAATACAGCAACTGTTTCGAAACTGAGCATTTGTGTAATTCCGTGAGGCGGAGCAAGACTCAAATTATAAAACGTATTAAGGAACATTTTAATATGTCCGAGGCTAGGGTCAGAAAAAATGTGAGTACCTAGGCATATAAATAAGAGTCTTTCATTTGCTATATTTTTAAACTTTTGCTTCCTTTTTATTGACCTAGTATTCTGAATCTTGTGGTTCTTATCTGTTTCTCACTTTGGTGGTTATGGATGGCAGCAGGTATGCAAAGCTGAGATCCTTTTTGTTATTTTAGTGCTAACCGGTTGTATCTGGAGGAATTTGGATTTTTTTGCCCTATGAGCTACAAAAATTAATACGTACCAAAAACAAAAAGAGAGAGAGAGAGAGAGAGAGAGAGAGAGAGAGACTGCTAAAGGTCCAGCAACCATCCAGGAAACATCTACCAAGAACACCAATACATAGGCCCAGCCTGAGACAGAATGTGAATCAGGAGAAGAAAACCAGGTTTGCGGTTGTTTATTGTTGTTGTTGTTTTTTGTTTGTTTGTTTTTAAGCCAAGAATAACAAGTGAAAGATTAAAACACCCAAGATTAAAATCGTTTTGAGTTGTTCGAGTTGGTTAGCAGTAAAGGCTTATAAGCACGTACAATTTTATTTAGTGACAAATTTGGGATTGTTTCTTCTCCTTTTTTTAATTTAATTTCATTGTTTTTATTTGAGAGAAAGTGGGGGGGGGCACTGTGTGAGCTGGGGAGGGACAGAGGGGGAGGGAGAGAGAATCTTAAGCCCAGGGTGGAACTCGATCTGGGGCTCGATCTCATGACCGTGAGATCATGACCCGAGCCGAAATCAAGAGTCCAGCACTTCACCGGCTCAGCCCCCCGGTGTGCCGGGTCGTTTCTTCTGTTGTAACCGGCTTTTGGCATCGGTTAGAACTAACAGAAGGAGTGAATGGACAGATGGACGAGGTTGGTGCAGAATGGCAGAGGGTCTGGAAGGGCAGGACGGGCCACCGTTGCTCTAAGACCTACCTGCCTGCACGTGGACACCCAGGGACGTTTTCTGTGTCCTGCAGGGTTTTAAAAGACCTGTGCCTTGTTCTGCCTTTGTGAATTTGAACCTGCGTATAAAGCTCCTAGGTCAGTTTCTGTGACTGCTTTTCAGCCTGGACAACCTCAGCTAAGCCCTTAGATTTCACGAACCCCATTCAGTGCCAGAGAAAGGCTCTAGGTTTTGGCTCTGGGCTTTCGTTTGGAATGCCTTCTCGTTTCATTTCTTCCAAAATAAAGCATTTCCATAGCCTCACACCCCTGTTCTGGTTGGGCAGCTGCTCGTTCTCCTGGAGAGAGTGCCAGAAACATTTTAAGTGGTCCATTCACAAAGGAGAAGGAAAATCAGATTAATGTTGTTTTGGCCTGATCGACTTTCTCAAACCCAGGGAATGGGTTTTTTAGGGAGCCGCAGCCTGCCCGAGTCTATGCGGACAGGCAGTGAGACGAGCGGGCCTGAGGGGAGGTGAACGTTGCCTTTCGGATAGGAAGAATAGGTTGCGTAAGTAGAGCGACAGATAAATAATTTCCAGGAAGGCGTTCCAAGAACGGTTCCCACCTCACTGATTTCGGCTGCCGCAGTTTGAAAACGTGGCTGATGACAGTCTCATTTGCCCAGTTACTCCGTGTGAATCTTCGGCGTTGCGCGTTCCTCCCTCCTCTTATCCCTCTTAGGCACCTGGGGGGCTCAGTTGGTTAAGTGTCTGACTTCAGCTCAGGTCACGATCTCACGGTTCATGGGTTTGAGCCCTGCGTCGAGCTCTGTGCTGACAGCTCAGAGCCTGCTGGAGCCTGCTTCAGATTCTGTGTCTGCCTCTCTCTCTGCCCCCTCCCCTGCTCGTGCTCTGTCTTTCTCTCTCAAAAATAAACAAACATCAAAAAAAAAAAAAAGAAAAAAAATTCCCCATTAGCAGTTCTTGATTCTTACTGTTTTTGTTTTTTTTTTCCTTTTAAATCTCATTTTTTTCACCTATTCATTCGGCCTTCAGCAAACAGTGGTACAGCCTCCACTCAGAACTTTACGTCCCTTCTCTCGTGAAATCTTCCTCGTAACCCCGCGGAGGCAGGTCGAATGAACACCGTGTCCCAGGGCCAGACCTTGGCCGGGACCTGAGAGCAGAAGCCCGGCTCAGGCTTCTATACCAAACAATCCAGCCTTTTAGGGGGGCCATCCCGTGGCTTTCTGTACTCACAGATATGTACATCCATCATCACGGTCCATTTCCAAACATTTCCATGTCCTCAAAGAAATCCCGTCCACTTAAGACCCCAGCCCCCAGCCCAAGCCGTCAGTATCTGCATTCTGTCCCTCTGGGTTTGCCTGTTCTAGACATTTCACGTAAATCAATTCATAACACGTAGTCTTTGATGGCTAGCTTCTTTCGTTAAGGATGTTTCCTTAGCACCTATGACTGTGTCCTTTGTATGTTTCAGTAAACTTCCGTTAGATGGATATACGTTTTGTTTGTCCACTCGTCAGTTGATGAATGGACTCTTCCCACCTTTCAGCTCTGATGAATAACACTGCTATAAACATCCACGTACAGGCTCTCACGTGGACACGTGTTGTCACTTCTCTAGGGGACCGCTTGTGGCACCACTGGTGACTGGATGCTTACCTCTTTGAGCACCTCCCAGGCCGTTTTCCCCAGAGAAATGGGGGTTCCACCTTCTCCTCTCCCTCACCCACACCTGTTCTCGTATGACTTGGTCAGCACAGCTGTCCCAGTGGGTGTGAGTGGTGTGGCCCTGTGGGGCCCACGGGCTCTGAACCCCTGACAGAGCTCGCCTCCACTCCCACGTGCCTGCCTTTCCTTCTTTTTTTAAAACATTTTTTTATTATTATTTTTAATTATTATTTTTTTAATGTTTATTTATTTTTGAGAGAGAGAAAGACAGAGCACAAGTCGGGGGAGGGACAGAGGGAGGGAGAGACACAGAATCCGAAGCAGGCTCCAGGCTCTGAGCTGTCAGCACAGAACCTGATGTGGGGCTTGAACCTCCAGACCACGAGATCATGACCTGAGCCGAAGTCGGATGCTCAACCGACTGAGCCACCCAGGTGCTCCCCTTCCTTTCCTTCTTGATGGTAGTGGGAGTCCCTTTTGCTTCCCAGCCCCCCATCAACGTTGCCCTTCCAGAGCCTTACTGAAGCACTGTTTGGACCTACAGCTTCTCTGACTAGGGTGCTCAGGGGGGATCCCCATTTCCTGCAGGGTGCCGTCTGTATTTCTTCAGGGTTCAAGCACTGCCGTGGACCTCAGCCTTGCATTCCCCTCTTGTTTTAGACAGAGTGGGGACTCTAACTAATGAGGCTGGTATATTTATTACAACCTGCCTGTGCTAAGTACGTTCCTACTTGTGAGCCTTTGCTCCCGCAATTCTGCTTCTCTTCCGTGAGACCCTTTCTGCCAGATGTTAGGGGTTCTTCCTTGTTCCTTCAGCACTTCCTCTTACCAACACACACGTGGCCCTAATCTATTGCTTTGCATTTCCTAGCTATTTAGGCTTTTGTCTGTACATACCAAAAATGCATATAACGGCCACAATAAATGCCACCTCGTCACTCCCTGGTTAAGAAACTGAGCCTTCCCAATGCTGTCGAGGACCCTCTGTACCTAGGATCACCGCCCCGTCCCCGCCCCGCTTCTGTTCCCACAGAGGTGACTACTCTCGTCAATTCTCTTTGGTCACCCGCTTGCTTTCATTCATGGTTTCCATGTTCCTGTGACTCCTACCAGTTCCCTGTGCGTGTACCGGAACACGGAGGGAATGGAATTGCACTGCGGTATCACTTAGTTCGTTCAAGGCTGTTTGAATTAATCTATTCATTCACGTGGTCGGAGTGTATTCACTCTCGCTGCTGCATGACGTTCCATTGTCTGAACAGGACCACAGCGTGTTTTATTTTCCTCCCGCCAATAGACATTGGGGTAGTTGCCAGAGTTTTACTGTTACACACAACACGGCCGAGAAGATAGTAAATGCCTCCTCGTGTACATGGGCAGATGGTTTTCTAGGGCGTAACACTGGGGAGCGGAATTGCTGGGTCGTGGGGAATGTGCATTTTCAACTTCGCTAAATAACGCAGCATGACCTTCTTAAGCGAATCGCCAACAGGATCAGGAAAGATGTCCTGGTCTACATCTTTGCCAAGGCCTGTGTTTTTAAGGTGTTTCAATCTTACCAACCTTGCGAGTGTGAAATGGCTTATCTCCTCGTTCCAATTTTCTGTTTTCTCATTTGCTGGTGAGAGGACTTCAGTGTTTTTGCTTGTCTCACATCTGATATTAACTTAGCCGTGAGGAGTTTCTTGTAGTTAGCATCGGCCTGGCTGCCTTTTCTGTTCTTTTACTTGTGGCTTCCCTGTATTCTTTTTAAACATCACCTGGCTGGATCTTGTTAGTTTTTCGTTTCTAGCTGCGGTTGTAGGGCCCTTGGAGCTGGAGAATTTTACCCATTTCCACAGAGTTTGGGGTGATTGTTGTTGAGGGTTTGCGAATAATGGGAGAAACGAGTTTGCATGTGGCCATTGCTCTGGGCAGCATTCCAAGATGGCCCTAGGGTTCTCTCCCCTCGGGTGGACACCCCCTGCGTAATCCCCAAGACTGGGAATGGAATGGTTTTACTTCCATGATTAGGTCATGTTTTATAGCAGAGTGGACTTTAAGAAAGGGAGCAGGTCTGACCTATCACGTGAACAGTTGAAATCTTGTTCCGAAGGTCGGAGATGGGGAAGCCAGAGAAATTTAACATGTGAGTAGGATTCGATGGGTAGTGGCTGGTTTGAAGATCGAGGGGGACTATATAATATAGCAAGGTGACTTCCACTAGCTGGTAGTGGCCCCAGATGCAACCAGTCGGGAAATGCGGACCACAACTACAAGGCACCGAATTTGCCACAGACACATGAGGTTGGAAGAAGATCCTGCGCTCCAGAGGCGAACCCGGCCTGGCTGAAACCTTGATCCTAGCCTTAGGAGACCACGGTCAGGGAATCCAGTCACACGGGACCCGGACTTCTGACCTCTGTAACTGTGAGCTAACAAATCGGTGCTCTTCTAGGGAGCTAAGTTTGTACGGATTTCTTATGCAGCAGCAGAAAACTAATACAGTCACATGCCATTCGAGAGAGCTTTGGGGCCCTGTTCGGGCATTTCCAGAAGGTGATTGGGAGTAAACACCTGTATTTGAGAGAAAGACGTAGCCTGGGGATAGATTTACAACTGTCGTTATAGAAACGTAACGTGTAAAGGAGATCAGCCAGAAAGAGAGGGCTAAACAGAGCACCTTGGGCGGTACTCCCATTACCCGCTGTTGAATCGTGAATGCGGGTCTGACGGGCGAAGAGCTAGAGCTCAGAGCAGCGTAAGTTGCAAAAACCGGAAGTTGTATCTCCTTGGTAAGTTACCACTTGGTTGAGCGCCGAGCACACGTTATGTACTAACTGTTTTGGAAATATACAGAGGCCTCATCTACAGTTATGTCTGCATTTAAAACATTCACATTGATCTCTTACGGTCGCACGGCGTGTACGCACTGCTGCCTTCTCCTCAGTCAGAGTAGAGAAGAGAAACAAACGCCTGTTACCGAGCTCCCTTTTGGCGGGAATGTCTTAGGTTTAGACCAGAAAAAAGGAAGACAACCAGACCGTGTCTTTTGGTGCCGTCACGATGACTGGAGGCTGGGCGCCCACAGGGTCTGGACAGTCAGGTAATCCACATAAGGGCAGCCGATGTAAAGTTCGGATCAATTTCATCCTGCAGTAAGCCCAGGAAACACCCGACTGTCCTGGTATTGAGGTGTCTTCAATGACTGTGTGTTCCTGGAATGAACACGTGGTTGAAATGCTTACCGGACAGCGGCCCTTGCCCTGGCACCTGGACGTTAAATGTCACCCAATGCGGGCATTTCCCCTGCCCTCTCCGAACCCACCATCTATCAGGCTGGGCAGCCTGTGAGCCAGCACCCGGCGAAAAAGCGGTTCAGTGTGCTGGCTTCTCTCTTCGGTCGCTTCTTGAGGGCCATGGCTCACCTGGAGAAACATTGCTCCTCTGCCAACGGGAGAAAACACAGGAAAACACTCGCCTGGCACTAAAATAGCCTTCCCTTAAACCCTCCAATTTCTCTCATCTGTTTTGCACTCTACTTCTTGCCCCCCGTGGGACACGTCTGGAAACTCGTAGCACGATGCTCCTCCCTTGCTGGTGAGGATGGACGCAGACGTTTGGGGCGAACTCTGAGCGTGGAGCTAGGTGCCAGTCTTATAGAACAGGGTTAGAAACGGTGACGGTTGACCAGGGTGGGCTCTAACTTCCTTTTCGGGCCCAAGGTTCAATTCGTGCTGACTCTGACCCTCCGAGGTGGCCGTTCCCACACCAAAGACCAGTGGCATGAAAACCACGGAGCTTTCTCTCATGTGGATACCAGGATGGAGGGAGAAGTGAGTGAGTGAGCGAGCCGGGTCTTCTCGACACCTCTGGTCACTTGTGCCGTGGGTAGAAAGTTGAGGGTCTGGTTGAGGCAGCCAGGCTCCTGCGTGTGACTCTCAGACAAACCCAGCTAGACCAGCCTGGTGACCCTCTGCTCGAGTGGAAACTGTCCGAAACGGCACGGTGCCCTAGCCCGCCCTAGCCGTGGACGCTCTGACCCGGCCCTGCCGAATGCTTTTCTGAGTTTATTACTGGAATGGTACGCTTTTGCTCAGTTAACTTCCGGATACCGCTTCCAGCTTGGCTTTTCCTTTAGCTCGCTCTGCCTCACTCCACCCCGGCTTCGTTCCGATGTTCATGGTGCCCACAGCCCCTCATTCCGGTTCCGGTTCCCGCACTGTAAGTGACCATTTTGTCTCTCATGGCACAACGAGGTAACCAGCCCAAGGGGGAAAGCAGCATGAGCCCCCGTGTGGTAAGACCTGAAAAGAAATCAGACCGATTTTTTTTTTCTGGCTTACGTCCTGTCTCCATAAGGACCCCAGAAGATGGGTCTGATGACCTCATGGCTAAAGGTCACGGGCTGTGGCAGCGACACTGATTCCAGCACAGACCGAGTGTTTATTATGCACCTGACATTCAACTAGAAGGGTTTTTTTAACTTTGAAAATTATTAAGAAAATATTTTTAAGTTTATTTATTTTCAAGAGGGAGAGAGAGACAAAGAGTAAGAGTGGAGGGGGCGGCAGAGAGAGAGAGAGAGAGAGAGAGAGAGAGAGAGAGGGAGACGCAGAATCCAAAGTGGGCCCCAGGCTCCGAGCTGTCAGCACAGAGCCTGACGCGGGGCTCGAACTCATGAACCGTGAGATCACGACCTGAGCCGAAGTCGGACGCTTAACCGACTAAGCCACCGAGGCTCCCCTCAACTAGGAGTTTTCTGTGTGGTGTTGATTACATTTGCATGGCCACGCCGATTTTCTTCTTTAAAACAAACAAACCGAAGTTCAGGAAGAATAAATAACTTGACAAGCAAATGCTGTTGCTGAGCGCGCTTACCCTAAGCGTATAGATAGAAACCCGTCGAACGGAAAGCCAAGGTGACGTATTGTAGCCTTGTTTCTTTCAAAGTCATCAGTGGTATGAGGATTCGATCCCAAAGAGAATCAGGCTCTGATTTGTGTAGAACAATGTTTCGTGTACCCGAGCAGAAGCCCTCTTGTGTTGGAGAAGGTATAGGAGAGCAGCATCCGTATCCAAGTGTATGATGGGGGCGGGGCAGGGGGACAGGCAGGGCGGGGCAGGGGGACAGGCAGGGCAGGGCGAGACCGGGAGGTCGCGGGAAGGAGCTGCCTACCGCCGGCTGAAAACACACAAAACTATTCTCGTAGGATGCTCCGGGGGAGTGTGGGTCCTGTAGATGTTGAATTCTAAAGGAGTTCTTTAAATAACACATTCCCCTACTCGAAGCCCCTTTCTTCCGTCTTGAGAATCTGTCGCTGCGCTCTCTGCGTCTGTCATCACGCCACTCTCTCTTCTGAAGCAAAACCATCCTCTGTGGACACTTTGTGATGACGTTTAGAGCCACCGGGAAAACCCCAGACCATCTCTCCATCTCAAGGTCCTTAGTTCTTGCTGCAAAATTCCTTTTTGCCCGATAAGGTAACATTTACAGGTTTAAGGGGCTCGGACGATCACATATTTGGGAGGCTGCTCTTGGGCTTGCGAGCCCATAGGAGCCGATCCCTTGTGGGGAGTCCTTTTCATGGGAGAGCGGGAGCCCCAGGGGTCTGAGGAGGTCCTAGGGACAAGGCAGGAGTGCTGGCAGGTTCTACAGGGAAGAGAGCGGTGAAGAAGGGTCAGGATGCCCTCATGTGTGTGTCTTGATTTTCTTTTTCTTTGTGTCGATTTTCAGTGTAGTAATTTGGTATCTTGAATAATATGCAGTCCCCGTCCTCCTCCAACTGGGGCACATGTGTGTGTAGAGCCGGGTACGCAAAGCCACAAACTAGGGGGGGGAGCACATTTTCCCCTCAGATCTCAGAGAAGAGCATTGACATGTAAATTAACCTAACTAGGTGGTATGAAGGAGAATGTGGGGTCTCCTGAATTTTCAAGGTAAACCCTCAGAAAATATTCGAGCCGAACCCTTACCCGACAAACTTTGATAGTCTGGGACACAGTGCTTCTTGGAACATTACAGGAAGAAGTTTGGAGAACTTCCCCCGGGGAGTGATTTTGTCATTGTTAGTATTTGTATTCTGTCTCGTCAAAGCCAAAGCACCCACCACGAGGGAAGAGCTGTGTTCGCAATATCGAAAAGCAAATAGCGAGTCCCTCGGACAAGAGGAGAGCCTGTGTCCTGCGGTCACGGCTAAAGCCGCCCGTTATCCGGAATAAACTCCCCCGGGGGGGAATTTTTCAGACCCACGCAGGGGACCTCTCCTAAAACACAAACTATAAAGTGTCCTCTGGCAACAAAAATACGTGGGATGTTTTTCCATATAATATTTCACATTAAATGTAATCGTAGATTAACTTTTATAGGGAAAATATTTGTTCAAGCCAGATAGGCTCAAATCCTTTCATTTCCTCAAGTAGGACAAAGCGCTGGGAATACGCTCGCCTTTGTAATTTCCGACCCATTTGCCCCAGTTACGGAGCGAACAGGAACTCCGCAAAGCCTGCGCCTGGGAAACTGCCCCCAGACGGAAATCTTCAATCGGCCAGACCCCGAATCTGGAGTCGAGGCCTCTGAGCTCCGGTCCCTGCATCCAGCCCACCCGGAGGATGCGCTCCGCTCGCGGAGCGTGGCTTCCCGGCCTCACCGTGCTGTCCCCAGGGCGGGGTGAGGGCTAGGTCATTGGCAAGACTCTTTCCGGCTCTTAGCTCACACACGGCTCCGCGGTCACAGAACCACACGCTGGATTTAGTTAAAACCCAAACCTGTTTTTCTAGTCTTCGTGAAACGTCAAAACGTGGAATAATGCGTATTATTTATTAACTTCTTCATCGTATTATTATTTAGAATTTAACAATCTGTGAATTCCTAGTGTGAACAAAGCTAGAAACTATAGTGATGAAAGGAACAGATTTTGAAAAGATTGTTGTTCAAAGACTCCTGGCTTTGAACCTGGCCTCTTCCACTTAGGAGCTGTGGGTCTTCACCAAGGAATTGGCTAGAATCATGGATCTTCTCCGGTGTGAAGTGGGGACATCTACCCCGCGGGCATGTCCATGCAAACGTCAGGTGCTTAGTGCAGCACCTGGCTAATAACATTACCTTTTTAATGATAGTAGCATCAACGCTACTGTTTTCTCTGCACAGGACTCTGCGTCTTGAGGAGAAGTCACCAGTTCTTCAAGGTCGTATTACTTTTCAGGATACCTTAGAATATTTGATCCACAAGACGGACAGATAAACCGTCTCTGCTTAAGGGAGAAAGTGGACATTGGGTGCGATCAGGATTGCATCCCGCTGTCGCTAGCAGACATTAGAGGTGGCCGTCTGAAAACTGTGGGCGTGGCATCTGAGTCCCCGAGAAGGGTCTGCCGTGTCCTGGGTCCCGTGGCTTCGTGTGAACAGAGCCGCTTCCGTCCTGTCTCCTGTCTTGTGCTGTCTCCACAACGGTGGGCTTCCGGGTAGACGTCTCACTGCCTCCACTTCAGTGGGCGTTGGGGAGGTTTGTAATTAGCACATAAACGCGGGTATAGACATGTATAGCTGAAACTTGTTCAGTTAGTTGTGATTGCAGTCTCCCTGAGGGACATGACTGCTCTTTTTTTTGTTATTATCATTATTTTTTAACATTTACTCATTTTTGAGAGATAGAGTGCGAGCAGGGGAGGGGCAGAGGAGAGGGAGACAGCAGAATGGGAAGCAGCTCCAGGCTCTGAGTTATAGGAACAGAGCCCAATGTGGGGCTCCCAGCTCATCAGCAGTGAGATATAGACCTGAGCTGCAGTCGATGCGTAACCGCCTGAGCCGCCAGGCTCCCCTGGACGTGACTGCTCTTAATACTCCCCCTGAAAAGTGTCTTTCAGAGTACAAGTGCCACTTCCTGTCAGGCCCTGCCAGGTGGGTGCGCTCTTCCTGTTGCGTTCCTATACCCTCAGGGCTG
The DNA here is from genome assembly GCA_030068075.1 of Paguma larvata. NCBI lineage: Eukaryota > Metazoa > Chordata > Mammalia > Carnivora > Viverridae > Paguma > Paguma larvata. Next base: position 73,536,820 of record CM057839.1, on the reverse strand, counting down.
CCTTTGGGAGAAGTCCTCGATGTCAGTGGGTTTATTAAGTTATTCTTACAAGATAATGGCCTTGGATTGCTTCTGTTGGTTCCCCAGAGCTCCTTCTCGTTTCTTCTTTCTGTTTTTCGATGTAAACTTTGCACCTTCACTTACTGCCTGTGTCCTGTGGAGAACTGGGGAGGGGGGGACCTGCCTGCCGTGTGGCCAGACCAGGCACTGGGGGGATGCTTTCATGCATTCTCATTTAAGCCCAATTCGTACCCCTCAGGGCAGGCCTTGGTATCCCCCCTGAACTGGAGGAAGTACATGTATGAAGTTTATGATCAGAACTCAGGTCTGAGTCCAACTTACTGTGTCGTTTACTTGGAGTCTGTTGTGACAGCTGGGTCTTTTACTCGGGGTGGCATTATTATTGCTGTTATTATTGTTACTGCCCTAGCAGGGCTTGGGTGAAGTTGGTCCTGCCCTACGCTCGTTCGGCTCGTCTTGTTTGGTTTGCTTTTTCTCCTTCGCTTTTTGATGACTTCGTGAAACCGGAAAAGCCAGAAGTAGTTTCAAAAGATCTGTAAGAGGCTTAGATACTCATCCAACTTCACACTTCGTAAATTTCGGTTCAAGGGAAGTTCAGGATGCTGATGGCGGTGTGAAGGAAAGTGCTTCCCTACACACACACACACACACACACACACACACACACACACAGTTGTCAAATTTGGTGGCTTTTTCCCGAGTCTTTATCACGCTCAGGTGCTTCGTGTCGGAAGGGAGCGTAGCATATGGCACTTCTGGAAGTTACTTTTGTCTGTCTGCATCTAACTTAACTTACTAGAGAGCAAAACTCAGCTGAAGACAGATTTGTCTTCAGCTCCATCAAACCGATTCTAAAGAATAAAAGGGAATAGTGGCCCGTGAGTGTCAGCCGGGCTTGCACGTGTCCGCGTGTGGCAGGATTACCTGCTGTAATACTGGCCTTCTCGGCTTTGACCGCTGGCATTTAAAATGTAGTGAACGCGTGGAAGGCAGCTCCGGTGCCTTCTCTTCTAGCTTCTGCCCTTCCTAGAGACCGCAGCCTCCGGTGATACGCTGCCTCACACGCTCACAAAGGGTACCCAGTGCTGATTTCTCCTTACGGGTTGCCGTTTTCTACTTTTTTCTATTTCCTTACTTGGCTGTTTTTCACGTGTAATAGACCTAACACAGAATGCCGTAAAGAAGGCCAACTGTAGACTCCCCGCTCAACTGCCTGATCCCAGAAGGGCTCCCCATGGAAGGTGGGATTTGAGGAGTTCTCGGAGTTGGGTGGTTTAATTGGTTAAAGGAGGGAATACAGAAAAATGTGAAAGCCGGAATAGTTAAAATATTGGCCGGTTGGATTCGTGCGCCTGTGTGTTTCTCCATCCTCTTCCCAGACCTGTGGCCACAGAATGCTTTTTGTGTGGAGCGACCGCGTCCAGTCGCGTACGATCATTTTTCGGGGTAAAGGTACTAAGTCCTCAAGAGCCAGTGGAAGCTATTTAGCAACACCCAGAGGGTTAATGGACTGTCCCTGCTGGTGTAGTCAGCTTCACACAAAGCATATAATGCTCCTTTCAGTTTTTTAAAAAGTGGAGGGATGTATGGCGGAATCTAACACACGACACACATACCCACAGATGGGGCTCGTTAGGTGACTCACGTGAAGGGGTCACTGCAGACTGGGAAAACACATTGTTGTGTGCACAGCAACCAGCTTGTTCTCTCTACTTGAAGGTATACCGCCGAACTGTGAACGTGTATGTTCAAAACTTGATTTCGGTTATACGGAAGGTGGCGGAAACCTTAGGCTCTGAAGATGGATATGGTCAATTCGTAGGTGACAACATAAAAGCAGACAGCTAGACTTTTTTCACAGGTGGGCTGCGTGTCCTCTCAACTCCGGTGTCCTCGAGAGGTCCCCAGCACCGTGCCCCACTTGTCTGTGCTACTGGCTCTCCCCCTCCCGTCCCTCCTCTGCTCACGCACCTCAGACTTCCTGCTCTATCTCCCTCACGTCGGGGATGAACCTGAGCTCTTCTCTCCGCAGCCCAAAGAGCTGGGCGTTCCCCAAGAGGAAAGAAATCCCTACTCCCGATCATTGGTATTAAAGGAAAGAAGCAACTTTTCCCCCCAAAATAGTGTTTGGAAGTAAGAAGTATTGATGGTCCCTTGCAGGCTGTCCCTTCCAGTGTCACCGCGGAGGTGGGCAGGATTGCGTGATTGGAAAGCATGTGTACCAGGCTTCCCAGGACTCAGAAGATGTGGTCATGGCCACATAGCAATTCCGTTACTAGCCACCTCCAGCGCCTTGAGCAAACCGTTCCCCCCTCGGGCCTCCGTTTCCTGTTTGTGAAATCAGAGGGAGAGACCACATGGTCTCCAGGGAGCTATTCGATCTTGTTCCAAAAGCCTAGATATTATTTAAATTTTAAGACCTAAGATAAATAAATGAAATGTCTCCTGAATTTATTTTTGACATGTAGTTCAGGGCCAAGAATATTCACGGATGTAAATGACTCGTTTGGAGAAGGGCTCTTCTATTTTCTGGGGGACCATATTTCACTCGAAATGTTGTATTTTTCATTGTGTCCTTTCAATGGATCTCAGCACGTCTGTGAGCGGAGTTGGCCTGACACACTAAGTGATAACAGAACGGACATCATGTTGTACAAATCAATCAGTCAGGTCTCGAAGGGACAGAAATTATGGAAAAAAAGCACGTAATTTATCCCGGTAAGAGAACGAACTTCTGCCTGAAAAAACATATCCTGCCCTGTGTTAGGGCATCATGCCGATTGGTCCCACAGGTGTGAATAAACCTGGGGAGCGTAAACATTTGGAAGGTATTGAAAAAGTAGTACAAAACTTCCACCCTTCCTTTGTTCCCATCCAAAATATAGTAGTATTGTTGTTGGCTACGGGTTTTCTCAAATCTCAGAGGGGCGATTTCCCCACATGTGAGAAAATTGAATGGGTCGGATCTAAGAATAACAGCACATGCCTTTATGGTGAAATACAGACAATGGGAGTTGTGTGTCCTGGAAGCCGTCAGTGCCTAATCAGGAAATAATCTCGCTAACAGCAGGTGTTTTGATTAACCGAGAAGTTAGTTTATAGCATAATAAAGAATGGCATGAAGGATTATATTGCCCCCGAAAACCAAGACAGATTTTTTTGGCGGGGGGAGGGGGGGAGTAGCTTCTCCTTCCGTGCCCCTGTAAAAGTAATATGTATCGTTGAACTTGAAAAACAATGAAGGAAATGGGAATCGCTAATGGTGTCCCCGTTCTCAGACAGCTACTCTTTCGTATACTTGTTTGCAGGGACTTAAATGTGCGTGCACATTTTATTTTTCACGAGGCACTCTGTATTTGGCATTTTTCACAAAGTTAAATAGGCCGTAAATGGCAAGCAGAGATTAGAAAACCAAACTTATATTCTTTCCATCAGGAATCTTTAGCTTTTAATTTGTGCCAATGTAGTAGTTATTTGTTCTGTTCTTCGTACTTCGTCAACCCTCTCCCTTACTGGATTTTAATAGTTTTCTTTTCCCTGAAGGGCTTGGTGTACAGTAGTTGTGGGTATTGGGTCACTTCATCTACTTTATATGTGGGCCCACTTAAAAAAAAAATCAGTCGTTAAAAAAAATCTGTTGTCATCCAAAGAAGTAGCTTGAGGATTTATCTGTTCTATCTCCTTTCTTCAGCTAGAACTGCCCAGATGCTCTCTGTTTTAAGGACCTCCTGACCATAAAACTGTAAACCACAAATAGTGTTCAGCACCCTTTGATGTCAGCCAACTCTTCTTTCCACCTAATTTCCATACCTTATGGCACTGCTTACCTCCATTCCCTTTTGATTTTTCACCATCGGAGACGGGGAGCACCTGGTTACCTCTTTTGTAACATTGCCTTTTCCCAAGGAACAAGTGAGATCAAGTTACCCTCTAACTTTCCCTTCACGTTAAATCGCTTCTTCGAGTCCTCTCCTACCATGACAAGCTTACTGCGAAGACCACAGACGGGGCGCCCAACGTGTGGCGTACATTCAGAAGTGAAGATCGGATACACGTCTGTATGGGCTGTGAGTTGTTGTACACGCGAAGCGTCACCTTCCTTCCTGATTCCCTACTCCCCACCCCAGTCCCCATTTCTGTTCCTGGGTAGGACGACTTGGAAAGGTCTCCGTGTCTGGCCGGGAATAGGAACCGGGCCCATTGCTAAGAGAACCCTCGGAAAGGCCATCCGTAAGCACTGGATGAACTTCTGAGCCAAGGGCTTTTCCCCCTCTTGAGTCTGTGCCCGTAGCCTCAGAAGTGGGTAGCAAACCGAACAGAAGATGTGAAGTCACGTAGCTTTCTCTCTTTTCCGACTAAGACTCATGTAGTACCTTGCAGTTCACAAAGCACGTAGGGTTTTGCAAGCATTTGTTGAGTGCCTACGACACACTACCAGCGGGTGAGAGACTGGAGCTCCACGGTGGTTTAAGGCAGCTCTTACCCTCTGAGTTCACAGTTGAGTAGAGGGGACAGAATGCACCGAATCATCATGAGCCATTGCGGTAAGCTTTCTAACAGGTAAGATCAAGGTGCAGCGGTTGCAGAAAGGAACAAGTGATCGGTCCTGTCTGATAGTCAAAGGCGACTCGAGAGAAGATGGTTGACCTGGGTTCTAGCACCTACAATGTCATTTCATTTATTGAGCGATGCGGTCCTACTCCCCCGCTCGAAGGTGCGTATTGGATCTTCCCTCTCGGAAATCCTAGCTCGCTGGTTGCTGGCTAGCCAGGTTATTAAATGTGAGGGGAAGAGCACTTTTAGGTGAGGGGCTAGGTCTCAGAGGACACTGAGTGAGAAATATTTTTTAAGATAGACAAGTAACTGACAGGAGGAGGAGGATGAATTGAGAGGAAGGTGAATCAGGAGGGCAAGGAAGACAGGAAGCGTTTGTAGCCTTCCAAGGGGGGACGGATGGTAACCTGGGAGAAGGCTCGACACCCGTGGGGATGGGGCCAGGGTAAGGATTTTGAGAGCGGGAGTCAGGATGGCCTGTCACTCATGGATGTGGTTAAAGAATCAGCTCCGAGTGCGTCATGATGGCCAGTTGCTAACAGGCAAAGTGGTCACTTGGAGACACTTGGAGAGTGGCCTTGAGACGTGGCCCGTGTGATTAGCTGGAACGACAAATAGAGGTGTGACCAAGGATGCAACCTGCATTCAGGGCTGGCGAACGTTCTCTGTGAGGCCAGATCGTAAATATCCTAGGCTTCATCGGCTCCCTACATCTGTTCTGTTTTTGCACACAAGCAGCCGGGGATGATACCTAACGAAAGGGAGGTGGCTGTGTTTCAGTGCAGCTTGTTCCCAAGGACGGGCCGTGGGCTGGATTTGACCCGTGGGCTGCAGTTTTCTGGCTCCTGGTCTAGATGGGTGTCAACATGGAGACCGTAGTCGATCGCAGGAACGGATCAGAGTATACACTCTGTGGATATGCCTGACATAGAGCCCCGGGGAAGGCGGAGCCGCACTTGGTAGAGAAGGACAAACCGGCCAATGAAAATGAGAGCCCCGTCAAGCCAAAGTAGGGAGAGGTTCGGGTGTTAGGGGCTGTGCGTCAGAGTCAGCTGACAGTAACCTAAGTGCCAGGATGATGACGTCATGGGGTCCAAGGAGGCAAGTTTTTGTGGCACGATGGGGGCAGAAGTACTCTGAGGAGTAAACACAGGGTGAGCAAGTAAAGGGCATGTTTTTTTTTGTTTTTTTTTTTACCCCAAGTTTAAATATGAAGAGACCGACCCTCACAAAGGTAGATTACTCAAGCTTGAGCCAAAACTCACACTCAGGTATTTGCATCTTGCGTTTCTGTGCAGTTTTTAAAAACTATACCCCGCCTAGGCGCTAGCTAATTCTTTTGGTTATTTTGTAAAACCACAAGTTAAGAGAATCCTTTCCGGTTGGACCGAGAAGAACGAGCTCTCTGTTGGTCTACCAGTATGCAGGTAGAGTCTCCCTTCTAGAAGTAACCTGCAGCAGACCCGACTCCTGTAAGCTGTCACTTTTACTTGCAGAGACCAGACACCACTCTTTGTAAGTACGATACTACTTGCTGAGTCTGAGGACGGTCTCCTACCCTGGGCCGAGGGCATCAGGTGTGCTAGCTCCTCATTTAATCTGTATAACAGCCCTCTGATTTCAGAGGTATTATTTGTATCTTAGCCATGAGAGAAGCCATGATGCCGGCCCCCCTCCCGCGCCCCCACTCCCGCCCCGGTAAGTGGCGGGCTGGGGTTTAAACTCCCCCGTCACTGAGGTTTCTCACCAGTGGAGGGACAGTGACTGCAGATCCCTGTTGCCTTGTCCGATCCTGTTTCTCTGCCTCCTCCGACCCCATCTCTGTTTCCGATAGTTGCTATGGTTTCATCTCTAGGAAGGTCGCAGGGCTGTGGATATTTTTCTATCCTGTATTTCATTCTGAGGTCTACTGCCATGGCCGGGCATGAGAACTTAACCAGTAGTAAGTGATAAAAAAGTGTGGTGGTGGGAGGAAGGTGGGGAGGCAACGTGCGTGGGTGTGGGGGAGACGCAGGGGGGAAGGAGAAGGGATTTGTGTGAAGGGTAGGGAGGGGGCCGGGCCCGGAGGGCCCCCGAACGTGTCTGTATACCCTAAACACATCTGTTTGTAGCTGGCTGGCTTCTGCTAACAGTTTCTCAATTTACATATGTAAGAACAAGAGGCAAAAAGACTGGAACCGAGGGCGCATGCCACTTGGCCCCCCGCCAGCTTTTGTTTCGAGCTGACAACTTTCTGGATGTAATACAAGATTTATAGTTGTTTGTTTTTCCTAATGAGGTGGCAAGGTAAGGCCGCATCTGTTACAGCTGTTCAGCGCAGGGTATGTGAAGACGGGTCGGCTTTTGTAAAAGCAACATGAAAACATCAACCTTGCATATCTAAAAATAGTGTGAATGGGCGAGCTGGTAACTGGCCTCGTTGCAAGTAAGCTTCTCTTACCTGGTTGGGGAGCGCTGGTGGGGGGAAGCTGGATTGGCACGTGAAATCGGTGAGTGGAAGCTCTTCATTTTCTCTTGAACTTCTGGAGCAGAAGAGTCGTGTCCTGCATTTAAGGAGGGGGAGGTGAACGGTCTGGTGTTGCTCTCCGACGTCCGAACGAGACCTCGCGGGTCTGAGCCCGAATGTTCGGGTGCCAGCCCTCCATGGCGCTGGCTAACAGGTCACTAGGCGTCTTGGCCATGTGGCAGGGAGGCGACAGAGGCAGCTGCTGCTCGTTCATCGGAGGCTCCCACCACACCCCGCCTGATGGCTCCTTTACCCCGAGTGGGGCTTCTCGACCTCATGCGCTTACTTGCAAGAGCAATTCTGTTCTCCCGCAACCAAATAGTATTGAAACAGGAACAGAAAGGTTTCAAGAGTGACACCGATGGCTGTTACCTTCCTCCTCTATAACTGGGTAAACTGAGAGAGAACAGACTCGTAAAGCATAGGAGTTTTCTTTTTCTTATTGTTTTTTTTTACATGACTTTTTGACCCGGTTGTACTGCGAAATAAGTTCAGTTTGGCTTGGAGAGGAGCCACACAGATGGAAAATCGCAGAGACAGTACATAAAATGTAACATACATGGCAAGATTACCGCTTGTAGCTTGATGTTATTGGGATTTGTGTACCGTCTCCCGTTTTATTGAAGGAGAAAGAAACTTCATGCTCATGAAGTTGGCAGACGATCCCAAATCAGAGGAGATTTCAAAAACCTGGAAGGACAGAAATATTCTCATTACGCCTTTAGGAGATTAAAAATATAGGCAGGAAGTAACGAAACGAGAGACAGCTTGGAAAATGCACACTCAGGCAACTGGGGAGAAATGTGAAATGCAGAATCCAAGTGAACAGAGGAAGTGCGTACCAAAATGCCAAAGAATAACAGTGTGTGGACGTATCCACTGGACCCCGAAGTACACTGCAGAGGCCGGACCGTTAGGGGCCACCTACGTTGCTCATCCCCTATAAAGAGACGGTTTGTTCTGCAGGAAGGACAGTCGGCAGTGTTTGTTTTGGTTTCCATAATCTCACTGTGGAAGAGCTCAGGGGCCCAGAAGGCGGTCACTGGTAGAAACTGACACGACACCAGGGAGGGTGGAAGCATAGCGGCAGAGGTTAGGGGGGGTCTGAATTGAGACTGTGATCGTGGGGTCGATCGATAACAGATGGACCTCAAGGACATGTAGGAGGCAAAATCAGGACGAAGACCCAAGGAGGAGGCAAGGGAAGTTGCGGATGGCTTCACGGCTGGGGCTTGGTGCAGCGGGTGGCCGCTATAATACCCACAAGAGGCATTAAGCAAGCAAGTCCAAGTTGGCAGGAAAGGTAGCCTCATGTGTGTTGAGGTGCGGAAGCTAAAGAGATCTTCAGCCGTAGGAGTTTCTAGTACACAAATGGATGTTTCGTCCAACTGGATCGGTCTGGAAGCTAATTCGATGTGTCAGTGATCGATATAGAAAGTCAAGTACTTATGTCGTGTGGACTTTAGGTTTTATCCTAGAAGGCTGAAAAATGTGAGAAGCTCAGACATCTGGCCCAAACAAGAAAGCCAATCTGTTTAAAGCATTCCTTTCTTTCCACAAGACCACACTTATTCACCTTTCGTTCTTTAAGATCTCTTTTAAAAATCAGGCATTTACAAACACCTACAATATTTCAGAACTATATAAGAAAATAGCGATTTTTAAGAAGAAAATGAGTTCTTGGGCGCCTGGGTGGCTCAGTGGGTTGAGCGTCCGACTTTGGCTCAGGTAATGATCTCGCGTGCACTGACAGCACAGAGCCTGCTTCGGAGTCTCTGTCTCTTTCTCTCTCTGCCTCTCCACCACGCTCTCTTTTTCTCTCTCTCTCAAAAATAAAAATAAGCATTAAAAATTTGTTTAATAAAATGATTTCTCATATTTAAGTTTTGCAGGGAAGACCTTTGAGGAGATAGTTTAAAAATCAACAAATTCTAGAAAATGATGGAAATTTGGATGAGTACAGGATGTAAGTTTAACATTCTGAGAATGTCGATGGTGTGCGCACCGGAAATCAGATTGTTGCTTGGTTTCTCAAAGTGTTGGGATTAATAATCTCCCTTGGTAGTAATTAGGAGTTAATGAGCAGAATATCCAGGATAGAGGTGTCCCTAAGATACATGAAACATACACTCAAGGAAAACTTTTGTTCCTAAATTTAAAAGCTTGGGAAAGCTTAATTACTGATCCAAGTAAATGCAGCCTTCGCTAGCTGAGGGCTCCATGTCATGACAGGCGCCAGAAGGGGCACTGACCCAGGAGTCAGGGGAATTGCGTTCTGACGCTGGACCTGCCCGTTTAGCTGTGACTTTTGACAAGGCTCTGGAGATGCCGGAGCCTGAGTCCACCGTACCCGAAGGCAGATTCCTGCCTCCTTCTCATTCTTTGTTGTAGACTTTCCGGAGGTCTCTATGATTAATGATGGGAATCTTAGCCACCTTTCTTAGAAAGGAGTCCAATTCCTCAGTGTGACTATGAAGTATCTAAGACGAGGTACATATGTAAAATACATTGTTAATGTCAGCAGCGACTGTGCGACTGAGAGCAGGTAACAAATAGGGATGCACGTGTTCCATCACAAGACAGTTATATGACAAGGTAGTGGGTACTTAGAAACCAAGGCGTTGACTTACTTGAATCCCCCCTTTTCTTATTGGTGGTGTGGATCCTTTGCATCATTTATTTGGAGGAATGTGTGCCGGGGCCTCGTAACAGGGATTTTTAGAGAAGATGGAATAAGGAGGGGTTTGGAAAAGGCCCTTGGAAGTTTGAGAGAAGCCACTGCTGCCCTTCGGATCTCAAGGATGTGACACGTGGGGCCAGTGTGTAGTGCACTCAAGGGTGGGGGTGGCTTCGTGGTGGCACAGGCTTTCCTCGGGGAGTCAGGTTCCAGTTTGGGAGGCAGAGGACTTTTGAAGAGGTGGAAGATTGAGGGGTGTTATGGGTTGAATTGTGTGTGCGTCCCACCCGATAGGACTCTCCGCCCGTAAAGGGGAAATTCGAACACAGGCACATAGGAAGAACATGTAAAGATAAAGGCAGAAATTGGGGTAAAGTCTCTGCAAGCCAAGGAAGCCCAGAGATTGCTGCTAACCCACCTGCGGCTGAGAGAGAGAAGCACGGAACAGGTGCTCCCCCCCAGGTGTTCACAGCCTTCCAAAGGAACCTGCCAACTCCTTGATCTAAGACTTCCCTCCAGCCTTCAGAACCGTAAGACAGTAAGTTCTCCCGTGCAAGCCATCCAGTTTACGCCATTTTGTGGTGGCAGCCCTAGGAGCCCTAGGAGATGAACCCGGAAGGAGCCGGTGGCGTGAAGGAGAAATTCTTGTAGGATTCTAAGAGAGAGGTGGAAGGTCCGGTCACCGGAAAGGAAGCTCAGAGAGTAAGCTCGAAGATGTGGGCGAGATAACAGGACTCGCTCCCACCGTGGGTGGCCACAGAATCTGAGGACACGGCTTCGCTTTGACATGCGAGATTTGCCGGTCACATTTTTCATGCGTGATGTTGGGAGGTTGCATCAGGTTCTGGCAGAGGCGGGACTGGAAAAGCTTAGAGAAACACCAGGCAAATGTGTCTCGAGGTGTCGAGCTGAGCGTTCTGCAGCGACTCGTTCTGAAGCTTTCAGCAAGTTGATCCATTTCATGCAGTTCACCTGTTGCTGAGTTTTTCTGAACCTTAGCAAGGATGCTAATTAGTTATGAAAACCTATATTGACGGATGAGGTGAAGGTCCTCCAAGGAACATGTATCCCATGGTTAACAGTTGATTTATTCGTTGACGGAATGTCCTTGGAAAGCGCATTGCCGGTTATAAGGAAAGTCTTTGAAACGTTGCAGGATGTAAACTAATCCTGTGACTACATCTATTACTTATGAAAGGAAAAGTATATACTGCCTTTTCATGTAGTAGAAACTTTTAAACTCATTTATTATTTTCTATTGTGGATCTGGTTTAGTAATTTTTATAAACCAACATCCTCTAATATGTGCCTTGATCTCCTAAGAGGAAAGAGACCACAGTCCATTCACCCCAACGATGAATTTTCTGGAGCAGTTGTCCAATTCTTTCCAGTTCCTCAGCTGAAAAACCACTGCGAAGGCAGTAGATTTCACTTAGCCCTGAAGCCGTAGTTAGAATATTTGTCTTCGGTCTCCTCTGTTGTCGTCCCTAGTAAAATAAAGGGTGGTACCTGGCGTTTGCCCCCCTGCTCACGCTCTCCTGCCTCCCCTACGTGTGTGCGTCAGCCAAACATGCAGGTTCGTGGGGACAGAGATGCCAGCGGGGACTGGACACTCCACATACAAATGTTTTCGGACATTTCATTTAGAATGCACTTTCCTCAGCCTTTTGAAGGGACCAACGTGGAGGAAGGGCGGATTTCGTTTTGATACACTTGGTTCCGTATTTTGAGATGAGATCATTTCGGTTTCATCAGCCATGTTAATAATTAGAAGATAATAGCCGGCTGATGATTAGAGTGAGAATTAAGATGGTCTTATTGATCCCAACTCAGCTGTGTCCTGATGAGGTGACTTCGGCTGGAAATCCCAAAAGCCACTGGGGTGGGAGTAACCTGCATGCATCAGACCGTGTGTATAAGAACAAGGTCGTTACGAGGCAGGCAGGGAAATTAAAACTGTGTTCCTCCAGTGGGAAACACCTGAGTTTTCTTCTCTCTGCTAATTGGACACAGGTTGCATTTTCAGAGGAAAGGACGTTAGATGCATCTTTAAGACTATGGAGCCATTTCCCTGTGGGCAATACCAAGGGAAATCATGGAGCGAGAGGAAGACAAAGCGTGTAGGATAGCACTTACACGTGGAACTTAAGAATGCCGAACTAGAAACAGAGACTAGAGTGGTGGTGACCAGGGGCCGGGGAGGAGGGAAAAGGGGAGAAGTCGGCCAGGGAGTATAAACTTGCAGTCGTGAGACAAATAAGTTCTGGGGATCTCAGGGACAGCCTGGCCAGTGAAGTTAACAAGGCTGTGTTACATACTTGAAAGTCGCCACGAAAATCTGAAACGTTCTCTCCGCAAGAAAGAAACGGCAGTATGTGACACGATGCAGGTGTTAGCGACGGCCATGGTGGTCGTCGCTTTGCAGTGTATCTGTGTACCAAATCACCATGCCGTATGCCTTAAACCTGTACAGCGTTACGTGTCAATTACATCTCAGTAAAGCTGGGGGAAAGAGAAATGAATGCCTTTGGAGGAAAACTGCAGTGATTTTATGGTTGTGTCATGTGCCTGAGAGGAGTATATCCTAGGAGAGCACCAGAGCAGGGACCCCACCTGTCCTGATGCGGCTTTGCGATTGGGCGGGAGCGTCGATGGTACACAACTCACGTCTCAGCTTGTTTTCCTGAGGCTAATGACAAACCATGTCCATTATGCTGCAAGCCGATTGGCGTCCATGGGAAGTGCCACGCTTGGCGAGAGGGAAGCCAGTCTAGAACTTACAGGAAGTTGCACAATTCACTTGTCTTTATTTATATCCCATTATGGTTCCAGAAACCGGACATCAGATGCTTGCGTTTGATTTGGCATCATTGTCAGGACTACCTTATGAGGACTTAGGGTATCTCATTTGCTTGGTCTAAATCCGTCTGTGTTCTGAACTCTATATCCGCTCTGTGACTGAGTGTGGAATTTCCCTGGTGACTGGGGACAGGTTGGGGGGTTTGCATGTAGAGGTAAAGATGCATTCAGCCAAGGTCTAGTTGATACAAAGATAGGGTAGTGGGGTAATATTTAAGGAATGAAGGAAATATTGCATGAGTGAAATAAGTGCCAGGATTAATTTCTAATGCTAGTAGAACTGTATTGCTTATGCTTTTAAAAAAATAAGATTGTTTTTAAGCAAACAAACACATGCCCCAGTTTTATCCACTAGTTCAGTTTCTTAGGGTTATTGTGTGTGTGTGTGTGTGTGTGTGTGTGTACGTGTGTGCACCAAAAAGGATATTTTAGTAAAAGAGAAATAGTGTAAGAATGCATTTCTCTGGGTTTGACAGAATGCTAAGCATTCTGGGTGGCTCAGTCGGTTTAGGCATCAGACTTCGGCTCAGGTCATGATCTTGTGGTTCATGCATTCAAGCCCCACATCAGGCTCTGTGCTGACAGCTGGGAGCCTGGAGCCTGCTTCTGACTCTGTGTTTCCCTCTCTCTGCCTCTTCCCTACTTGCTCTCTCTCTCTCTCTCCCCTCTCTCAAAAATAAACAAACATTAAAAAAAGTTAAAAAAAAAAAAAGAACTTAAATTTGAGCTCGGACTTTTTACGGTCCCTTTTTGTACATGTAACGATATCTTTTTCTTAAGGAAAATATTTAAGTCACTTCATATACTGCAGGTGCTCAATATTTGTGAAATGATTTTCATTAGAAAAAAATTAACCCAGGTTGAGTCTACTGATGTTCCCCGCTCATTTGATGGAGGGCCGACCATCAGGTACTGAAAGGAAACTTTACGGCACGTCCTCACTCCTGGACAGATGTATGTCTCAATAACAAAAGCAGCGAAACACTTCCTCAATAGCTAAAAATCTGACCCGTTCCAACTGAAGCGTATTTATCTAGAAAGAAGTACATTTAAGACCGAGCTGTATAAGCAGGTCAGAGTGAAAGCCTTTTTTCCTGTTACAACCAGAGTCAAAACCACTGTGAATAATTCATATATATTTCTTAATTCTATACTTCAACATCGTGGTGTCATCTCCAGCTTTTCTCCTTGTGTTTTCAAAATACCCCTGTGACCAGAGTTTCTTAGCCAGGATGTGTTTAGTTCCAGCCGAGGGAATCCCGGAGCCCAGCCAGGGTCGTGTTCATTCTACGCTCCGGTCCTCCGCCTCCCGTGTGAAAGGACACCCTTCTTCCTTGTGTTTGCTGATCTCACCCAGGAGTTTAAAAAAAAAATTTTTTTTTTAAACAAGGCAGGAGGTTACCATCTTTGAGAAGACGTAAAATAGCAATTTTTGGTTTTTCTGTACACATGTAAGAGATTAGAGATGGCGCTCGGTGGACGCTTGTATTCGCCTCATCCACAACCCATTTATTCTACCCATTAGCAGTAATGAGGAATCAGAGCCCGTTAGCGCCAGAGTGTTTGAGCGGGAAAACTTGCCTAGGCGGCCATGCTGTTGGGCCCGTTTAGCTTCCTGAGAGGGAAGGAACTATAGGAAGATCCGTAGAAGAGTTGCTCTCAGCTTTGTATTTCCAACTTTTTTTAATTAAAAAAAATTTTTTTAATGTTTATGTGAGGGGGAGAGAGACACAGATTGTGAGTGGGGGAGGGGCAGAGAGAGAGGGAGACCCGGAATCCGAAGCAGGCTCCAGGCTCCGAGCTGTCAGCACAGAGCCCGACACGGGGCTTGGACTCACGAATGGTGACATCACACCCGAGCCAAAGTTGGCCGCTTAACCGACTGAGCCACCCAGGCGCCCCTGTATTTCCAAAGGTTTGTGGTGTTTCCACATAAGAGTTTAAAACCATGAAGTGATTCCGTTTTAATTTTTCGGCTGAAGCAGTAAAGGGCATCATGTCTTCCACATACCAGGGAACCTTTGCAGGATAACCTCTGTCCTTCAGGCTGTTGTGAAGGAGCCCTTATGATACGTGAGATCTGTGTGAAAACAGGGGAGGCGAGCCCCAAATATGGAGGCAGAACTGTAGACTGCTGTTGAGGTATGAGGAGGGAAGTGATAGGATAGAACTTAAAGATTTAAGCTTTGTATATGCTACACCATTTCATCTTAAAGTCCTAGAAGGTAACCATCATCATCCTCACTTTATAGACAAGAGTCAGAGAGTAGCCCCAAAACACACCAATAAACTCATTAAGGTAACCTTGAATTACCCAAGAAATGTTCCTTGGGCATATAAAATAATAACATTGTGACTTTTCAGCAAGCTGGCATTTTTACCTGGCTTGGTTCAGATGTTTCCCCACAGGCATCTACATTGGTTTCTTTTATCACGAAGAGATTCATTGGGTTTTTGAAAACTGATTCAGCTAATAAATTCAGAAAATCTGAGAGTTAACGACTAACATGTTTGTAGTTCATTCTGATTTGAGAGTCGGTTTGGTTTAAATTCCAATTAAAAAAAAATTAAGTAGAGGGGCGCCTGGGTGGGTCAGGTGGTTAAGTGATTAAGCATCCAATTCTTGATTTCGGCTCAGGTCATGATCTCATGGTTCTCAAGTTCGAGCCTGTACAACGGGCTCTGTGCTGACAGCACGAGCCTGCTTAGGATTCTCTCTCTCTTTCTCTCTCTCTCTCTGCCCTTCCCCTCTCTACCCTCCACCTCTCAAATGAATAAACACTAAAAGAATTAAGTACTGCTACATTTGTACTAGATTTCACTTATTTGCATGACAGTCTATAGAGAGTATTATTGAACATTGTGAATGATTAAATAAGATAAATTAAAATCCCCCTCATAGTAGAGGAATGATTTTTCGATGAAAGGAGGTGATACGACCCCCCCCCCCCCGTTATTTTGCGTGAAGATTTTTCAGGCTGGTTGGAGTTCTGCCCCATTGTTTCGAAGGTTCTTGAGAACCGACCTGACTTTTCTCCTCACTACACATCTGAACTTTCTTAAGCTTTTGGAACATTTTTTCTGTTTTAAATGTTATATAAACTCTTGGGTTGGACCATTGAATGAAATGTTATGACATTTAAGGGGAAAAAAATCCTATAAGCATTAATCAATGTAAGATATTTGTTGCTTTTTCGTTCGACCCCATCGAGCTTTCATCCTGACACACACCATCCTGGAAGCAACGGCCGCTTGTTTAATTGTTTAGTACAGAGCGCGGTTTGATCTCTCTCTTGTGCTTTCAGTACTGGTAAATTAATCAAAAGAGGTTCCTGCTCTGCCGGGCATTAGCATGGGTTTAGATGTTTCTGCTTCAGGGCCCGTTCATCAACGAAAATGCTTTTAAGCCCCAAATGGAGAGTAAACAGTATCGTTGCGGCCGCTTTGAGGTGAGCCATTACTTGTGACCCGCTTACATTTGGGAAGAGGCCTGTTTGTATTAGCAGCTATTCTGGTTTGGGTTGTAGCATTTTCAAGATGTCTTTTTCTCCTCCTTCTGTTTTAACGCTCTTAGTATTTGCGAAGAGCCACCCCTACCGTCATCACCGCACATTCGTACTGGAGACATTTCAACCTTGATACGTGGAAATCAAAATAAGGAAACCCAGTTCGGTCCGATGCCAGTACTTCTGTGAAGTTTGAAATCTCACGTGTGTGTCGTAACCAGTGTTTGTCATTAGAGGACAATGAAATTGTAATACCCACTGAGGTAGAAGTCGTAATAGAGAGCGGTTCTCTGGGGGCACGTGGGTGGCTCCGTCGGCTGAGCAGCCGACTCTCCATTTTGGCTCCGGTCATGATCTCAGGGCTGGGATCCCATGCTCAGTGTGGAACTTGCGTAGGGTTCTCTCTCTCTCTCTCTCTCTCTCTACCCCAACCCACCGGCCTCTCCCACGGGTGCCTGCTCTCTCTCTCTAAAATTAAAAAAAAGCTAAGAGCAGTTCTTATTGAAATTGTAGTTGGGTTTTATGCTCCCATTAGATAGAGGTTGACACTCTTATTATCATTGTCACTGTTTGCACCAAGCATCGTACTAGGAACCAAGATACAAAAGAAAATAGTCTTTGCTTTCCGGGAATTAGGCCCTTGAGAAAGACACATAAAGGGGTCATTTCAGGGTGATGAGGTGTGTGTGCCGATTGAGGGGTTTACTGGGGGGGCTGCAGGTTAGGCGGGAGGGTGGGTCCTCTCCCAAGGAGGAGAAGACGTTGAAGCTGGCCTTCAAAGTGGAGTGGAAGGTAGTGGAGGGGGGAGGCAGGGAGTGGAGGAGCAGGTTCGTCAGGAGGAAAAGCAGGGCAGCAAGACCTTAGTTGGGGGAGGAGGAGGGGGCGTGGGCATCGTCAGGGATCCGGTGTCAGGAAGGGAGCCTCGTTAGGCATGTGGTGCTCAGGAAACTTTTTTTTTCTTAAAGAAATTTATTGTGATTTAATATAATGGTCTGAGTTCAGAGAAATAAAGGGGAAATTATGTGTTTGAAATACAAATTTGCAGCCCAAATATGGAAGAGATTAAAAACAAACTCAGAAAATAAAACCAGGCATACACGGGAAAACAGACAATTCTAGACATAGACTGATGCTCTCCTCAGAGTCCGTCACTGTTACAGTTTAGCAGTTTTGTTGCGGCGTAACGGTTATGCAATAATGGCAGGTACTTAGTGGGTACAATTTGATGCGTTGGGACAAGCACAAATACCCATGAAACCATCACCACAAAGTAATGGACATATACTCATCACCTCCCAAAGCGTGCTCTGGAATGGTGATCTACTAATCTTGACTTGTTTCTGGACGGAGGAAGCCTGAGGAATTCAAGAAAGCGCAGTAAAAAGATCGACCTTATGAGCAGAGCAAGGCTGTGGTGTAGACAGGAGTGGGGGGCAACAAACCCATGGGGTTTCTTCAGATTTTCTTTAAAAATGGAAAGGAAATTAAAAGAGGAAGTTCTGGTCCTTATTGAGGAGCAGA
Organism: Paguma larvata; assembly: GCA_030068075.1. NCBI lineage: Eukaryota > Metazoa > Chordata > Mammalia > Carnivora > Viverridae > Paguma > Paguma larvata. The sequence continues at coordinate 73,519,176 of CM057839.1, read as the reverse complement.
ATTACTTGAGATAACGGTAAGACTGTCCCCTTCATTTCTGATGGGTGACATCTAAGTTTACTTAAAAAAAAATTATTTGTGTATAAAGAGCTCCGACCTGTGTACAGAAAATTTCTGTTTTTGAAAGAGTTGCTCTGGGAAAAAATAGAAGTCCTTTTGGGATGACATCGATAGTTCGGTAAAGTGACGTAGCTTTTGAAAACTGAGAATTTGTTCTGTTGGTCCAGGGTCTAAAGTGGAAGTCCCTTTGTGGACTACACCGCAGTGTCCTGGAAAACCGCAACAGGGCTTGGACGCACTGTCTCTAGGGGTGCTGGCGAGCTCACGGCCAGCACTGCTGTCCTCGGGGGACAAACTCCCCATTTTCCTGGTGAAATGTACCCCATTGTGTAAATTGGATTTATTTGGGGGTGGGGAGCGACTCCCGATTCTCCTACAACCTTCCCTGGCTTTCTTTGAAGGTAACTAGGTTAATCCCACACGCTTGGCTAATTTTGAATTCAGCCTCATCAACAGATGTGTAGTGAGGCTGAGGTTGGGCCTGTAACGAGAGATCCGGAGGCACAGAGCAAACACGCGTCAGCATCTTTCATAGAACTTTTCCCCATATGCTTTGGTGTTGAAAAGTTGAGACGTACCTATATGAGTACATAGATATCTTGTAGTGTAATATGAATCAAACGGCCACAGTCAAAGGCAAAGGTTGTCATGAAAGCTTTCAGAGAGCTGTTCGATCGAGAAAGGTCCCCAAGGGTCTTTAATCAGCCTTTGTTTTTTAAGAACTTCCTTGCTTTTGCATCACGGTAGTAGTACATGTTCTGACGCGAACCAGAGAGAACAAAAACGAAGGAATAATTCACCTAAATCCATTCTCGTCAGGGACGACCCCTTGCTAGCTTACGTCCTCCTGCGCGTCTATCTCTGCGTGTCCGCGTGCGTGTCCGTTTTTCAGCGCATGTCCCAGACTGGATGCCGCTGTCCGTGCGATCTCTCGGCTCGCTGTCTTCGTTCAATAGCACGCGGTGGATGTAGGCCCACGTTCCGTGTGGACGCATTCTAGAGCTTCAGCATTCTTTTTTTTTTTAATTTTTTTTAACGTTTATTCATTTTTGAGAGACAGAGAAAGACAGGGCATGAGCGGCCGAGGGGCAGAGAGAGAGGGAGACACAGACCCTAAGCAGGCTCCGGGCTCTGAGTCGTCAGCACAGAGCATGGGACTTAGGGACGATGCTCTCAGAGCCGGCTGAGGGCGGTCACCTTGTCTACTGACGCAGTTGCTTTCTTAGCATAAATTTTTGCACTTGAGTTGCCTGTTCAGAGGCCATACGTACTTACATTTGTGCACGTTGGCGGCACATCAGGGTGCGAATTTACCTACACATCCGCTTGTGCGTTTTCAGTGTGTTTAGTTTCTGACGAACTCTGCCGTCGGCTCTGCCCACCATCCCCATCCATTCTCTCAGAACTAACTCAGAGAGAGACGTCTGCGATTTTTCTTTTGCCGGCTCACCACTCTCCACTGTGTCTTTGGCTGCTCTCGTGGGCTCCAGCGGCCCCCACCTAAAGCGCGCCCGGCTGGAGTGGGGCGTAAGCAGGTCTTAGTGCTCTTGCCGGATGGAGCACACGGCCCTGGCCCCGGCGTGGGCGAGAACGCTGTGGGGGCCACAAAGCAGGTACATCTGGGAAGCGGCGTCACAAACAGACGTGCGTGCAAACCGAGTGATGATACTCAAGGGGCGTGGTCCCACAGCTGCCTTCAGCGCCACCCATACACAGTTAGGAAACCATTTTTAGCTCATTCAGCCACCCAGCTCAGTGCCGATTCCTGTAAATGTTGGCCAGACGCTCTGGTTGTGTGGCTGCTTCCCATTCCTTTCATGAATACAGTGCTCTGCCTTTTAGAGCAATACTTAGCTGTAAATTTGGAGACTCCTTCGAGTGGGGTAAGAGGGTCCACAAATATTGTCTGAGGGCCAGCCATGTGCCTTCGTTACCAGCTGATAAGAGTTCCAGAATGTAGAAAGAAAACTGACAAACGTTGCGGTACGTTGCAGAACAATGAGTGTGGTGCCGGCCTTCATGGGGGGGGCGGGTGGATCGCAGAGGAAGAGTTATCCTTGGCTGAGACAGGTGGTCCCGCCGTGTCCGTAATGATGTTTCCTAGTTTCGTCTTGGAGACACGTTGTCCCAAGTACGAGCAACCCCACGAGAGGCAGGTGACAATGTCCCGGAGTGAAGCGTCTCCCTGACCGTGTGAAGGGTCTTCCTTGCCACCGTGCTTGGTAGGTGGGTGTGCACAAAAAAAGAGAAACACCACCTGTGTCAAAATTTAGCCCCCAAGAGTTAAGGAAAAGTCCGTTTCCTTAGTTGACATAGCATCTGGAAGAAATAGAGAGCGGCTAGTTCCTAATTACCATTAAAGTGGATTAAGCCAACCTTCTCTCTTCATCATTCACTCCGGGACTTGAAGAGAAACTGCTCCCCTTGCACTTAGCCTCGTGGGTGTGTGACTTCTTCCAAGAGCCATCAGACAATACCGTTCGACTCCATCAGGGATTGACAGCCCCACCTCATCACTGTAGCACCCCAAAAGCGTTAGGCTGTCGTTACAAATCTGATGTAATTGCCCGATGCATTTTTATCGGTTGACTAGTTTGCTGCAGTCCGTGTGGCAGGATTGTTTAATACATTTTTCTTTGTTCTGTTAATGAACTTCATTACCAGCTGATGGAAAGTTCCAGAACGTAGGACAAAAACTGACAAAGAGAATGAGTGGCTTTTTAAACTAACTGGCCCTGGCCTCTGCTTTGTTACTATCGATGAGATTATCGGAAAGCAAGTCAAACAGAATGTGCTCACTGCCATGGTCACTGCCCAGGCCCGTAAGGCCACTGTCTTTCCAGGAAGCAGTGGTCTTCTCTGTTTGCTTCTTAGGAAAATTTCAACTCTAAACATTTCAAATGGAAAAAACCCTATGTGATTTCTTTTTTTTTTTTTTTTAGCTTTTACTAACGTGATTTAATGGGCTACAGCTAGCTTCTTAAAATCAGCCAAAACTATCTTTTCAGTAATGTTAAAAAATATTTTTCTTTGAGTAAAAGTTAATACCTTCAATTTTAAAATAGTTTTACTTAGAAGTTTGGAGCTCACATAAAGTCCTGGGTTCAGGAAGTGTCCCGGAGAGTCGTCTGATGTCAAAAAGTAGGCAAAGAGGTCCTAGCTTTAAAATTTGCTCACATCAAATATGAACAAATTCAATTTTTAATTTAATTTCTTTTTGTAGTATTTAAACATCATTTCAGAGATAAAGTGCTTTTTGGGTTTTATATGTCATTACAGATTTCATTGGGATTTTTAGGTTAACTGCAAGTGGTCATCTCTTGGAGGGGGTCCTTCTGTTTTTGACTTGTTCCTTGGTGTTACTTGACATGATCAGGCTTCTTGGAAATTTGTCATCTACCAATTTCTCTCCGTTTTCTTTGGAAAGAGTAAAATGGATTATAGACTCCCATTTTAGTGATGGCCTTCCTCGTGGACTATTTGTTTTGTCATTTTGGGAGAGAGAGTAAGCGGAAAAACTATTTCTAGCACACGGATGAGAAAGAACCACGCTCCTGTGTTTGATGTGGCGGCTCGAGGGGGAGGTCAGGCTGGTGACGGCTGCGTGTGTCTTGAGTTCATAGCGCGTTCCGGTGAGCAGCGGATATGATTTTCAGACAGGACAGACTGAGCTAATCACTAATCTGTTCTCATCATTCAAGAAAAACTCTGATGTTCTTACAGTTCCGTCTTCTGAGGCAGGCTTTCCCGACTTTAACTCACAGCCGCACCCAGGGACAGATCTGTGGAGGGAGGCGTGCCGACCATTGTCCCTTCTTTGCTCCCATTCGCTCCCTGCTCCAGGCCTCCCTGGGCCCCCTCTCCCTCCTACCATCTAGCAGAACTGCTTCTGTCATTTCCGCACCGTGACCCATGGAGGTAAACTTCGCAGTGGACATTGTGTCCCAAACACTTCGTTGGACGTATGGACAATTCAACACGGAAGACCGAATCTTTATCCTGCAAGAACCCCGCCCCCCATCTTATTTGTGTTCATGTATATTCACGTTCAGTTTGTATGGATAGTAGAGCGAATTGTTACGCAGTTTAATGGGGCAGCATACAAAGAAATGATGTAAAATTATATATGAAAACAAGCAGATAAGGGACCTTAAGGTGGGGGGTGATAAATTCAAATAACGACGCATCAGCGAAAAATGTCTTCCCTGCTTTTATCCTGAAATGCCGGATAACGTTCCCACCCAGGACTAGCACGGAGCCTGGATGGCGTCCTCAGTGGAGAGGTGACATGGGGTGGTTGGCACTCAACCCAAGGGTCAGGTAGAAACTAAGATAGGGGTTTTCCCCATCTTTCAAAATGCTGACCCACTGATAGCATTTATTTGGTCTTCGTGACTTTCCCGTGAGGCAGATGGTGGTGGTGATGGCTCAAATTGAAAGCAGAGACCCGAGAATCGGGATCAGGTAACTGGGGCGGGGGGGCTCTCGCTGTGCTGGCAAGAGGTGATCCGTGCTCGTCCCCCAGCCCGGCCTGGCCCGATTGCTCAGCGGAACTGTGTGACACCACCGAGGAGGTGTGTGCACAGTAGCCGGGCGTGTAGCAGGGCGGCTGAGAAGGCAGACCCTGGGGCGAGACAGCTGTGGTTGCGTCCTGTCTCGGCCACTCATCAGGTTTTGTGACCTTGGGCACACTGCGCCAGCCTCCCTGAGCCTAGTTTTCTCACCCTTGAGTTGGTCGGTGAGGATTAAATTAGCCTAGTTACGGATGTCTGAGTCCCGCGTGTTAAATCAGCACTTGCCGGGGCGCCTGGGCGGCTCAGTCGGTTAAGCCTCTGACTTCGGCTCAGGTCATGATCTCACGGTTTGCGAGTTCCAGCCCCACATTGGGCTCTGTGCTGACAGCTCGGAGCCTGGAGCCTGCCTCGGATTCTGTGTCTCCCTCTCTCTGTATCCCTCCCCTGCTCATGCTCTGTCTGTCTCTCGCTCTCAAAAATTAATAAACATTAAAAAATTTTTTTAAAAAATCAGCACTTGCTGCTGCTCTTTTATTATTAGTAGTAATAATATTATTTTTGCTTTCAACTTGAACATAGAGGTTTTAGTGCTTGCGCTGGCAGCACACATACCGAAATTGGAAAAATACAGGGAAGCATAGCGTGGTCCCTGCACAAGGAGGGGAACACAGATTTGTGAGGCGTTCCCTTTAAAACAAAGCAGTTGAAGTCTTGGAGGGTCAGAAATGCTGGAAGTCCTCATTGCTGGTCACAGAGGAGGAAGGACAGAGCCGGGGAGGTTGCCCTGCCCGGATGCGCCGAGGCACGGATTCTATTTATACCCGTCTGTGGGGTCCTCTTGCTCGAAGCCTTCCCCCTGCTCCTCCCTGTCCGTGTGGTCACACGGAGTCGTCACCTGAGTTCCGTCCTCCCCTCTCTGAGGTGTGAATGATGAGCGCTCTGAAACCCTGGACTAGGAGTGACTCTCCAAGGGCTGGGGAGGGTGGGGGCTATTGGAAGAAGGATGGAATTTTCCCCACAGGTAAGTTATTAGCACCTCAGACCTCGGGTCAGTGAATCTGGTGCTGGGCCTTGTCCCACGCTGAGTGTGGGCCATGTGATGTTTAAAAGGGCATGCGACTTTGATTTCAGCTCAGGTCATGATCCCAGGGTTGTGGGATGGAGCCCCGCATCAGGCTCTGTGCTGAGCCTGGAGCCTGCTTAAGATTCTCTCTCCCTCTCCCTCTGCCCCCTCCCCGCGCGTGCTCTCTCTCTCTCTCTCTCTCTCCCTTAAAAAAAAAAACAAAAATAAACAAGCCTCAATGGGCACAGTGCATGCTTTTATCACCTTCATGTCACTGGAACCCCATGCATTGGTCATTTTGCCCTGGAAACTGGGCCACTCTAAGTGCGTGATAGGTCAGTTTGTCACATTGCTTAACCTAAGACATCCCTGCTTTAGATTCTATCTATAGTATACACCAATTCAGTTTAATGAGCTACTGTGTCTTTGGGGGTAAGAAATGAAAGAAAGAGAAGCCATTCACTATGACTTTGCTTGCTCTGACACTGCTGTAGCCTCTCCTATCAGACGCCCTTTTCTGAGGCTCCGTTTGGTTGGTGACTCCCATTTTCAGCTGCGAGGTGGGTGTTATTGCAAGATGGAAGCATTTCTCACCATCTCCGTTGTGTTTGTAGATTTTTATAGGATGAGAAGTGAAAGCTTCTACATAAAGCTGGGAACGCTTGCTAAATGTGCTCCTGGTATATCCCCTTGACTCCTCAGGTTTCCTGGCTGGAAGCTTCTTCATTCTACATTCCTCCCCCACCCCGCCCACCGCACCCCCACACCCCCCCCCCCCGCCGGGGTCATAGCCTTGGTCCTAGTGGGCTTGTATGGAGCTAGCTCTGGTCTCCATTTCCTTGCCAAGCTCAGCGTCAGGCTCTCTGCCTTGACAGCAGCGTCGATCTTGCTCACTTGTCCAACGCAGCTGCCAGCCAAGGTGGATGGGCAGATGTTGGTAGCACTGACCCCGCCTACCAAACCACATAAAGGGCAAACTGGATTTCTAGGTGGTGGCTCTTGCTTATAGGAGGTGGTAACCTGATAAATGTGGTTGCTGGTGTATTAGTTTACTCTGAAAAGTGTAGCCACCAGGTGGACTTGAAGGTTGAGATCTGGGCTTCTCTGAACAGGTGTCGTAATGAATAAATACTTTCATCTTTCTTTTTCTTTGATCAAAACTGAAAGATGAGCATTATTCATTTAGTATGATAAGCGTGCTCTTGAACATGAAATGGAAACAATTAAAATGAAGAGTAAGGACAAGGAGAGCTGTGTTTGAAGCCCAAAACAATCATTTAAAAATGGGTAATTCAACAGACATGGGTTACCCATTGTATTTGGTGCTACAGGTTTTAAAGATGAGTAGAAGAAGTCCCTAAGGACCACATAACTCATAGCCTAATTATGGAGACGGAAGTACCACACAGCTGACTATATTTCAGACCAGACTTTGTCCAAAGAAGCGTTGTTACAGTAGTCTTAATCAGTTGGAAGATAAGTTACAAGTTAAACTTGCAGTAGATTAAGTTTCTGACTCTTAGACTTGGCTGTTATAATTGATTCCTTCTGCGGGTGCACAGTGTCTTGGGGCACGTGTTGTCTCTTCATGGAGCCCCGCACGTGGTTGGTCACCATGCCCGTGGTCGCTCCTGCCCCACCACACCAGGCCCTCCTGCCCCCTCCGCCTGATGTCTGTTGATCTTTCTCGGTCACTTTCCCGGACTTCAGGAGACGTATAGAATGAGCCGGAGTCATTTTCATGGTCTGCTTTGGCGACAGGAGAATGCTGCTGCCTTCCCCCCTCCTCCCCGATAGACTTTATCTTCTGGAACAATTTTTGGTTCCCAGCAAAATGGAGTGGAAGGTGCAGAGCTATTTCCAACACATGGGGAGCCTCCCCCACTAGAAACTTCCCCCCAACAGTGGTACACTGGTTACAATTGATGAACCTACGTTGACCTATCCGTATTACCCAGAGTCCATAGTGTACATTAGAGTTCATTCTTGGTGTACAGTCTGTGGATTTGGACAAATGTATCTCCGGAAAAGCCTTCTCATTTCTCGCTCTTGAGGTCAAGAATTGGTGGCTTATTAAATACAGGCTTTAGGTTTGAGAAAGGGTATATGGTTCTTGGAAGAAAGAGTTTTGTCTAACTTCTCTGTGTTTCTACCCAACAATTTTCAAATTGGAGACAGTGGGGGTGCACATGGTGCTGGTCCTTGCCATCCCCTTGGCTCATAAGGCTCTTGGTTGCTTGGATTAGGCCTGGGGTCAAGGTCAAGAGGCAGACAGGGCCCCTGGGTGGCTCAGTCGGTTGGGCGGCCGACTTCAGCTCAGGTCATGATCTTGCGGTCTGTGAGTTCGAGCCCCGCGTCGGGCTCTGTGCTGATGGCTCAGAGCCTGGAGCCTGCTTCTGATTCTGTGTGTCCCTCTCTCTCTGCCCTTCCCCTGTTCACGCTGTGCCTCTATGTCTCTCAAAAATAAATAAACATTAAAAAAAAAAAAAAAGGCAGACACGCCCCCCCACTTTTTCCAGAGTACGGATAGTTACAGTTTGGCTTCTTTCTTGGGTTGGCAATCTCGTGACCTTTGTGACAGGTGACAGGTGAAGGGCAAGTCTAATTAAAATCAGTCTGTGAAGCGTCTTGGTCGTCATTTATTTTTAGTGGTGCATGAGCTCACGATGCCTGGTCCTGAAGGAGCTATAAGCTTGCTCTGAAATGTCAAAACTCAAAGCCTTCTCAGCTTTCCTCTCGGTTCTGTTTCCTACTCCCACTATCCCCACAGCAAGGGCCAGGCACGCTGTTTTGAAATACCAGTGAAACTTGCAGCGGAGAACAATAAATATACGTTAACCCCAAGGAAGGCAGACACTCCTGAGAGACTTTGGGGGGCTTTGCTAAACCATTTCAAGGAAGCAGAGTATCGAATTAATGCTTTTTGTGCTAAAAACATTAAGGTATTTAAATGTGTTATTCTAATCCCTGTTTCAGCCTGGGAACAGAAGGATCTAATATCTCTTATTTAAATCCCAGCCTTCCTAGTCTGAGCCCTTCTTTTCAGCCTTAGCACAGGAAGAAACAGGCGATAGCCGGTCGACTTCAGTGAATATAAACCCGTGTGTAATTCACAACGTACGACCTATTAAATTTTTACATCAAATGTGGTCGCCCGGATCTTCATCTATCTCGCGTCGTTTAGCGGGGATGTTAGGTTTTCAGAAGCCAGACTTCTGTCTGAGCGCCCCTTGAGTCGTTCTGCTTCCTGGACATGCAATAAAATTGTCATGGACACAAGGACAGATGCATAAATTCTGCACCCCCAAGCAGCGGATACTTATTTCAAAGTGAGCCCTTTCTGGTTGCGGAGTAAACTGATCTCGGGCAGACGGGGCGTCCTCCCTTTCTCGAGAGCCGCTCTGAAAGCCTCAGCTGCGCGGGCAGCATTTACGGCCAGCACGCGGGATCAGGTTATAAGGGTTTTGTTCGGCGAACAAAGAATATCAGGTTTCCTCCCGTCGCACAACTGTACGATGGTCGATCCCTGCCTCCTCGGGTGGGGAGAAGAGAACGCTCACGGGACAGCGAGGGCAGTCACCAGTCGAGGAGTAATTAAGATCAGTGATAAATAGATTGCCCTGTCCCCAAATCAGTCATTAGGACCCCCCCCCCTTTTTAAAATTCTTGTTCCTCGAGAAGTTTTTTTAGATTTTGGAATCCAGATTTGGGGCCCTGTAAAGGGTGACTTCGGGTGACTAGAATATTTAGCCATAAAATTCTTCATGTTTAAACTTTGGGTGATGCATCCAGGGTGAAAGTGCAGAATACTTTGATGAAGATACCGGCAAGATTGTTTTCCAGGGTTCGATTCTAAAAGGAGACTCGAGATCGCATTTTGTGCAGTGTGTGTGTGTGTGTGTGTGTGTGTGTGTGTGCGCGCGCGCGCAGTACTGAGATAATCAGCAACCCCTTACAGCTACAGAATTAAATATCAGAGGAGTTAAGTGAACTTTTTCAACAACAAGGAAACTATTAGTAGTAATTGTTAATACATGGTTATACTGGCAAATTTACATAAATGGTGTTTTTTAAAAGCTCTCACATTCTGTCTCGATTCCAGCCTGCCTGGCTACCCCTCCTAAGAGAGGGGCAAGGAGAGAGTGTGGAGGAGAGCTCATCCCCTGTTTCTGGAAGGAGAAGCCTATTCTGGAGTGTGGGAACATTGAACCTTAGTAGTTTTGAAAAAATGAATACTTAACACCACGTTGAAAATAATCTTTGTACTTTTTGGATGCTTTGGAAATTTTAAACTTTCTGCAATTTAAATTTAATATATGCCCAAATATATGTGTTAAATTTCTAAAATGACCACACGGCATCTGCGTGGCTCAGTCGGTTAGCGTCCGGTTTTTGATTTCGGCTCAGGTCACGCTCTCACCGTTCGTGAGTTCCAGCCCGGCGTTGGGCTCTGCGCTGAGGGTGCAGAGCCTGCTTGGGAGTCTCCCTCCCTCCTTCTCTCTCTGCCCTTCCCCCACTCAGTCTCTCTTTTTCTCTCTCTCAAAATAAATAAACATAAAAATCAAAAAACCCAAATTTAAATTCCTAAAGTGGGGGCGCCTGGGAGGCTCAGTTAGTTAAGCGTCCGACTTCAGCTCAGGTCATGATCTCACAGTTCATGGGTTTGAGCCCCGCGTCGGGCTCTGTGCTGATGGCTCAAAGCCTGGAGCCTGCTTCGGATTCTGTGTCTCCCTCTCTCTCTGCCCTTCCCCTGCTCATGCTCTGCTCTGTCTCTCTCTCTCCAAAATGAATAAACATTTAAAAAAAAAACATTTAAATTCCTAAAGTGACTTGGTGGAATTGCACCACCAAGACATAAAGCAAGACGATAGCACAGCCACCTATTTGCCGCCTGCCCTGGCACAGTCAGACTTGTCACAGTGTGCCAGTAGCATGTATGCCAACTTCAGTATAACTGAAGGGAGACCACTTGCAAATAAGCAATGCCATCCGAGCTCCCCGATCAGCTGTCCCGCGGCAGTGTCGGCCTGTATTTCTCAAGGGTGGCTGGATCCTACCAAGCTTCATAGTTATTTCAGGCAGATTGGTGTCACCAATAATGAGGTCTAGCTAGGCCCATCATTTTATTCAACCAGCAAGTTACAGGCTTACTCTACTGGGTACTGTGTCGAAAAGTTGTCAGTAGAGCCAAAGGTATGTAGGAATTCGAGATTGTGAGAGAATAGGATTTTAGACTTAATCTAAAATACATGGAAATATAAACACTTTGTTTCGATGTTTTGCATCAGCTGACATCCCCGAGACCAGTTGAAAAGGGTTCGTAAGCCAGTCTGTGTTAAGGCCTCAGAGTGCTTATGCAAGACGATACTCAGGGGCTAACTGTTGGCTTATCGTAGTCAAAGCATTCGAATTGAGAGAGGCAGGGGAAAAAAGACCAGGCTTTGGAGTTTGCCCTTCCCGGGAGAGCCCTATGTGAAGCCACACATTTTGCCTGCTATACATCATTAAGAGCTGTCACAAAAAGCCGACAATAATAATTTTTAGGATATTAGTAGAAAACAGAATTAAGACCACCGGCATGTTTGGTCAGGAAGTTTGCAGTGTCCATCCCCAGACCACAGGAAAGAGTGAGGTGTTTCATTTTAATGTTTTTAAATAAAAGAATTTCTTTCATAAGGATGTCATTTTTAACATTTATTTATTTTTGAGAGACATAGAGACAGAGCGTGAGCAGGGGAAGGGCAGAGAGAGAGAGGGAGATGCAGAATCCGAAGCAGGCTCCAGGCTCTGAGCCGGCAGCACAGAGCCCGACGTGGGGCTCGAACTCACAGACTGTGAGATCATGACCTGAGCCGGAGTCGGCCCCTTAACCGACTGAGCCACCCAGGCGCCCCAAAGGATGTTATCTTTAAATTAATGGAGGAAAGGGACGTTTTCACAAATTAAATCACAGGTGTTGATTTTTGCATCGTTAAAAAAAACAACTTACAAAGTCCTGTAGACCAGAAATTGGTTAGTTTTTCCTCTCTCTCACCCTCTTATGTGAGACACTCAGATTAGAAGACTATTTTAAATGAAATTCCAACCTTAGTTTGTACTTACTAGTTGAGAGTTAAAAGCAAAGGAGAAAACAAAGCCCCCGGGTGGCGCCTGGGCGGCTCAGTCGGTTAACTGTCTGACTCTTGGTTTCGGCTCAGGTCATGATCTCACATTTTGTGAGTTTGAGCCCCACATACGGCTCTGTGCTGACAACGTGGAGTCTGCTTGGGATTCTCTCTCTCCCTCTCTCTCTCTGCCCCTCCCTGGCACGCTCTCTCTCTCTCTCTCTCTCTCAAAATAAATAAACTTTCAAAAAAAAAAAGCAAAGAAGAACACACAAAGCTTGAAAGAAGGGGATGAGATTCAGTGTTCCTGCTAATCGTTAAATGTCACCTTATGAAAATTTTACACGTATCTTGTGCTTTGGAAATGCAAGCCCAGCTAATTAAAACATTTGCCCAAGAGAGAGCTCGTGATCCTGTCCCGGTCGGTGAGGACTACTTACTTCAGTGTCGTCCGTAGGCAAGCAACAACACCGTCACCCGGGAGCTCGTTAAACGCACACTTCCGCATCAGAACCTGTATTTTCACAAGCTCTCTGAGTGATTCTGATGCTCACTTAAAGTCTGAGACTCATTGGCCAAGGCCGGTGGTCTTCAAACTCCCTTTGCTATCATAAGGACTTTCTACACGGAATAAATAAATTTGAGAGTCCAGCTAGTAAACCTGTTTGGTGAATCTGGTTAATGAGTACGTGTCTTGGGTGCCCCTGGGTGGAGCTTTCTTGCTCCTCGGCCCAGCTCCGCTGAGCTCGGTTTGCAAAGCGGTAATAGAAGTTCACCCCATTTTACAAACGAGGCCTCTGGGCTCTGAGAAAGAAGGGATTTGTTTAAATTTGCTCAGATGATATTGCAAATCAGAATGTAGAAACTCGTTCTGAGACCAGGGCCTTTGTGGATCAGATAAATTAGTGCGTGATCATTAATTCTAGAAAAGCAGCTACCAAACGTACTACTTAAGTTGAAATAACTTTAGAAAGTATGTCTTAAAATTTCAGGAACGCATACCCCATGACATTAGATACTCCAGGATACTGAACTTTTTTTAAGTCTCAAAAGGAGAACGTATTTTTTTGTTTTAGAATCTATTGTATTCATCAAAAAAAGTAGGTAGAATATCTCTCCAGTTGATTAAAGATCTTTGATTTTATTTTTTTATTCATAAGGCACTAAAATAGTTATAGAACTGTCCCAAGTGCCTAGCTTAGCTCAGATGTGGTCTGGAATTCTTATTTTATGGGTCGAATGTATTATACGCTGGGAATACTTAAGTGTGACTTGTGATTCCAGGTTACAGATTAAGATGGAAAAAAGAGCCGGTTTGTGCTTTGTGGCAACTTGGCATACTGAAACGCGACGTACGGCCGAAGCGTAATGGTACCTATTCAGTTCTGTAGAAATTAGCTGTTTGACATCTGTTTTGAGCCCCTCGTGTGTGCTAGAATTATATTTTCTCAAGGCATCACAGGCGAGGGCATAATAAATCCTTGATGAGAATTTCATGCTTCTAAAATGCTAGGATATGACTCGGTTTATATATCCCAGGCAGGTTTTCTCTCTATTCTTGCTTTTTTTTGGGAAAAGGCAGCTGTTGGACTTGCATAGATTTCGCTCGAAGCCGTCAGAATCAGGACTTGACTTGTGTGAGATTCGGAGCCCAGAGTGACAAATGTCGTGAGTGTATTTGACCTGCTACTGGTCTCTTGTTGGTTGGCTTATTGCTTAACTCCCTAATGAAAAAAAAAAACACCTTTAACCTCAGAGATACGTGGACGTGTTCAGTGGCTTCCCTGTTTGGCCACCGCAGCCCTTCCGGCCTCCCAGCCCACCGTGCTCTTGTGGTTGAACTTTCTGCCCCGTAGACCTCCTTTCGCCCTGCATCACTCCAGGTCAGCTGATAAAGGGACCAATTACTTGATGACTCAGGTGGCAAGGAGATTCTCAAGTAGTTGTAGCCCCCGACTCCCCGCGGCTGTGTGTCTGTCCCACATGGTCCTCTGATAATGTCCGTGGATATGAAGAAGAGTTGGAGATGAAACAATAGTGAAGTTCCACTTCAGTGACCGAATGATCGTATTTGAAGTGTGATGTAATCATGGAGAGAAGCGATCAGTGCAGAGGTTTCCAGGCTCCCTGCATTCACGGGACCGCAGCGTCTCAGGAATTCCTTTGCAAGGCCGGTTTCTAACTATGAGGAAGGTAAGGTCAAACAATCGAAGAAGTATTTATGTGCTAACAACTTCGTAGACGTTCAAAACAGTCACGGAAAAAGCTGGAAAAAAATAATACTTGATTTCACCCTTAATAACCATAATCACTCACCAGTGCTATGGTGTGGTGCACCTGTTGAGCCTCGTACGACTCCTCAAACCTTGAAGTAAGCCGGAATGTTGCATCCCTCATCTACTTCACATTGATTTCTGCTTTTTATCGTGGCCGCCGGGGAAACTCGCCTTCACGAAGACATGTCGTACGAAGGAATGCAGCTTGATCTAACAGTGGAACTGTGAGCTACTTCGCGCTAGTGTTTTATACTGCTACCTGCGGGCTGTGGCTGGTTTTCCCTTGAAGATCACTAATTTCCCACTGCAGCACCCCAGAGCACTTAGGGGGAACCACGGGTTCAATGGTATGCAGTTCTTAGGCGTGTCCCGTTTTTTCCAGCGATCGAAGGTTTGCAGATGGGGGAGGAGAGGACATATGTCTCACGCTGGCACGTTACCATGAAGGTTTCACATAAATATATCAACCATCTCATGAGGTGGGCCCTTCTCGTTTGCCCCCATTTCATTGATGGGAAGACAAAGACTCAATTATTTCTTCTGCTGAAGTGTATGGGGAGCAGAAGGCGGCCACGTTCAGTTATTTAACTTTGAATCCTACATTGGTGTCTCCATACCCTATTTGACCTCTACTTCTCTTGAGCTTAGAGGTGAAACGGGAAATCACACTCGTGTAGCAGATGAGAACCGTGGGCTGTGTCTGACAATGAGGAGTTTAGTGAGAGAGGAAATGTCAAGGTCAGCCCTTGGCTCCCAGGAGCCCTTGCACAAATGTGGAAGGAAGAGCTACACTTTGTATCTCTGTCCATTAAAATGGCTTACATCCGGGTGACTGGAGAGTCAGTGATGAACGCAGTAAAGGTTCCGGTAATTTCACGTTAGGCAACGTTAACGTAAGTCTGGCGTCTGCTACCAGGGAGACGGTGATTCTGTTTTGTTCAGCTCTGCTCGTAGCTGTCTGGAAGATCATACTTGGGGACTAAAGTTCTGAAGCATGTCTATTAAACAATGGGTTGAGGACCTGGGACTGTTGAGGTGAAAGACACTGAACGGTGGGAGGAAGGACGTGATGAGTGTCTTTCTAGTTCAGCCTTCCTGACATTTGAAAGAAGAGTTCTGTTTGTTCTAGCCTAACCCAGAGAACAGAACTAGTGCTTTTAAGTAGGCTTAGGTTATTAACCACAAAAAAAGTAGTAATAATGATTTTTAGTGGTTGCAGTTGCCCTCGGAGGCAGTGAACTCCCATTATGGAAAGCCTCTGTGAAAACGATTAAAGAGATAGTAGATTGTACAACCTGGCTCCTAAAAGCCTTTCAACCCATAGATTCTGTTCTTCTCATTTGCTAATTTTCATTCCTTTGAGCCCAGGCTTCCCGAGTACCTGTGCTCTAAATTCAGTTTGCTGTCTCACCAGACACAGATATAGGTCTCTGGGTTGGTAAAATTAAATGGAAGGTGAATTTTAAGTTTTCCATTGGAAACAGGTATTTTGGAGGTCGGAGGCCGTGTGAGAAGTCTTAGTCATACTGAGAAAGTCCTTGAGTTTCTAGTTTACAAGTTGACAAGTACACTACATATGTGGGTGCAGCCAGTATGCCTCTGGGAGACCCGGACAAGCCTTTTATCGTGTGTGTGCGCACACACATGGGGTATATGTGTGTGTGTGTGTGTGTGTGCACGCGTTAGTCATTCAGGAGTTTCCCCATAAATTTCCCCAAGTGACTATCAGCTTACCAGTTCAGAATTTAAAATAAATCAGTCTCGAGGTACTAGTAGTTTTATCACGCTGTTGTATTATCCGGTCTTACACTCTGGACAAATACGTCATCGTAATGAACTTCGCTGTGCTTTAAAGCCCATAGATTTATACTGGATCTTTGTCCCAGATGCCTTGAGGGCTTCTAAGAAATAGCTCCCATCCTTTGGTTCCTTGCGGAAGCAACCCCTCTTCCTGCAAAGGCCGTCTCGTCTTCCGCTTTCGGGCTGTGCTTCTGCACAGTTCAGCCCTGGTAGACCTTCTGTCCCGGTGACTCCCCCTGCTTAAATCCTTCTGCCTTGGCTGCCCTTCAGACACTGCCTCCGTCTCTGAGGTGGAGAAGAGAAAGGCTTTCTTGCTCTCCCTTACTCTGGCCCTCTCTCTGCACCTGTCAAGCCATGCCCATTTTCTTTCCCTTCTGGGAAAGCGGATTTGACGGACGACTCGCTTGCCAGCCCGAGGTTGTGTATGATGCACAGCAAAGCAAAAATGGGGTCTGTGCTGGTTTTCTGGTTTATTTGTAAGACCTCTATGTCTAGCTTCCCTGCCTTTATCCTTCAGGGGGCACGTGTGCCCCCGAGGAGTTTGCACGTACGGTGGCCACTGGGCTGAGCGATTACAAACAGGCTGTGTTTTAAGTTCGTCTCGCCTTGTGTATTTCATCTGCGAAGTTGGCAACTGCTTGAGAGCCACACGCTACTGTTTTCTGAAAGCTTCTTTGCACATGAGCATAAAATGTATGTATGGGACTTGGAAATGGTCCAGTAACTGCCCTTTGAATGCAGCTAAATGTAGATTACAGCTGTTTCCTCGGGAAAGGCGCATTTGGTCCTAATTTCTCTCTTCTCTTCCAGAGTGTCTCCTCTACAGAAGTCCGAGATAGTGGACGTGGTTAAGAAGCGGGTAAAGGCCATTACCCTCGCCATCGGGGATGGCGCCAACGACGTCGGGATGATCCAGACCGCTCACGTGGGTGTAGGAATCAGTGGGAACGAAGGCATGCAGGCGACCAACAACTCGGATTATGCCATCGCGCAGGTCAGAGGCGTGTTGACCAGCTGTCCCGTCCCGTTGACAGGGGTGTCTGCCTGGGCACAAAGGCCTGCTTGGTGCACGAACTTCGGTCCAAGCCCTAAGAACTCTGCCCCCTTTTCCGAGGTCGCGTCTAGACACAGTCGCTAGAGTCTTTGGATTTCTTCGCGGTCTTGATCTTGTGCATTTGGAAGGCCCTGTGCTGCTGGTTGTCGTGCTTGTCATGGTTGTTTTTGCCAGCGGCGAGGAGGGCGGAGCTTTCTGTCCTCCAGGCAAGTCGTCCCCCCCGACAGACAGGTCTCCGATCCTGCTGACGATAATCTCTCACCCTTAACTCCCACGTCTGCCACACATGCCCTTCCCCGCGCCGTCCCGGCTGTGCTCATCACATCACTTCCTGCCGTCCCCATCCCAGAATCTCTCCTCTTTTCAGAAGGTGCTAGAACACTCTGTTGTCAGGTGTTGAAGGTCAGGGGAAAGCAGTGTTTTACGGCCACCAGCCACCCCTCTCCGTAGCCGTAACCAGGGTGCTGCCCGGAACCACTGCCGCGAGACGACGCCGCGGTCAATAGCAAACAGCCTCCTGCTGCCAGGCCAAGTTCAGCCCGCTCCTCTCCGGGTCACGTGTTGCCTGCAGAGGCCCCTGTGGTCACTGAACAGATGTCCTGACAGGGAAAGAAATGAAAGAAAATAGCCAACCTCTTCACCTGAGGTACGGCCTATCTAGACCAGGTGCCCTGCTTGGTCGTCCAGAAAAATCTAGACCTCCCAATGGACACTGATCATTCCCTCCTGTCGAGAGGAACTTGTGATAAGGCGCCTGCTCATTTGGTGGTGAGCCGCTGTTTGGTCCTTTCAAGTATGTGTTAACCTTAATCAGGTGGACACAAGTAATACTAGCGTTTTCTCCCTTCAAGCTGAAATGGGGGGGGGGGGCTGCCTAGAAAGTGTGAAAGAGCTTCCAGCAACCCCAGGACTGCAGGCTGGTCCTGCACAGCCTTGGGGCTCTGCCTCCCCAGAGCGGGGCTCTGCATTAGATCACCCCTCAGGCCCTCCCCCCCCCAGCTCGTGGTTCTGCAAACACAGGGAGGAATTTACAGAATCCTCCTGGCTCTGGAAAGTCCATGAAATCAATCGTGTTTCTCTGTCGATTTCAAATAAGTCCTCAAGATAATTGCTACAGTCGGTCGGGGAAGGAATTCTGATTTTACAGGTGGGAACACTGGGGCTCCTTCACAGGAGGTGACCTGCCTCAGGTCCGAGCCTCCGGGGTCAGAGAACGCCAGACCTGCACGTGACCTTGGGGACCAGCCCTGCACACCTGCCCGCTCACTTTCCCGAGTCAACTGCTCCGAGGCCCGTGAGACTCCCGCTTCCTGTAGTCTGTCGGCAGCTGTAGCTGTTCTGCATCCCAGTATTATTAAATACTTGAGTGATAGCATCATGTGGCTGGAAGGGACCTTGAGAGGTTTCCTAGGAGTTCCAGGCAAATATTTGTCTGTCTTTTTCTTTAAAACGTCTGGGGAAGGGAGATTCTACGACCTGCTTTATTGAAACCGCATACTATCAGGCTGTGGAACCTGGAGCCAACGATTGCTCTCTTCAAGTCGAAAGCATCAAAGCCGAGTGGGGAGGAGAGAGAGAGTTAGAGTTAGGGGTCTTCTTGCCCTTCCACCGTAGCGGCCACTGCCCCCCAAGGAACTGACCAGTGGTCCTGCATCTGTGGGTCTTTGTATCTCCTGTCCGTGGTCCTGCCCATCGTTAGCTAGGGGTCCTGCTGTTTTGGGGTAGCGTTCCTCCTTGCCTTACACCTCCCCTGCCCGACACCGTGACTCTGCCACTTCAGCTACAAGTTCGAGATGCCACCGTTTTACGAGTCCCTGCGCCCCTCTTGAAACGATAAACGTCTCCGGTAGAAGTTAACTTCTTGTGCTTTCGCGTGGATGGACGATTACGTTTTCGGTTGGATCTTTGAGAAAGTGTTCTGGAAGGTTATATACGGAAGAAAAACATGGGTTTTCCTTGGGAAAAATGATGAAAGAGGCCGAGCTCGGGGTCTGCGTCTTTCCTGCCTGCCTGTGCTTTTATCCCCTGGGACTCAGGGCCGCCCCCATACCGCTGCCTTGCCCGTGGGTAGCCTGTGCTCGTGGGCGTAACACGGCGCCTCCAGCCCTCGGCTGCCTGTTCTCCTCAGGACAACATTCCTGCCCCCTACCTTCTTAACATTTTTTGAACGACCTCATGAAACTAGCATTTTGATTTAGGATATATATATATATGTATTTCCTGAAAACAGATCATTGTCGCGCTACAGCGGAGTCGTTCTGGAAGACTCCGGCAGGTGTTCTGTGTGCCCACCGAAGTTTAGCATCAGGGGGTCCGGGTCAAATGCAGACTTCCTTTTTATTTGTTTAGCCAGTTATTTTATGATTCCCCATTCCCCTTCGGAATCCATAATGAGCTTTTATGGGGAGTTTTATTTTTCCATATGCACCTACTCCTGCCGTTTCGAAGTGGCCATTTAGCTCAGAGTATGTGGTTGAGTGACCGCCTTACCCCCATCTCCTGCAAGAACTCATGAAATGGGACGTCGTAACAGACCTTTAGGGCCGAGGGGAACGATTATGTGGGTTCCTCTCGAAAGAAAATGTTGTCGTCGTTGTTTTAAATACTGCATTTCCACTCCGAACTTTTCTTTTCTACAGTTAGTTAAAATTAATTTCAAAAGCAATTAGAAATTAATAGGCAGTTTTCCATATCAAAAGAATTTTTTGCATGAATCATTTTTTTTTCTACTTGAAAAAAATGTTTATTTATTTTGAGAAAGAGAGAGTGTGCACACGAGCAGGGGACGGGCAGAGTGAAAGGGAGAGAGAGGATCCCAAGCAGGCTCCACGTCGTCAGCACAGAGCCCCCGGTGGGCCTCCGTCTCACAAACTGTGAGACCATGGCTTGAACTGAAATCAAGAGTCGGATGCTTAACCGACTGAGCCAGCCGGGTGCCTCTCTACTTTTTAAAATTTAAATTGGAGTTAGTTAACAAATAGTGCAGTATTGGTTTCAGGAGTAGAATTTAGTGATTCATCCCTGACGTACAGTACCCAGTGCTCATCCCAATAAGTGCCCTCCTCTGTGCCCCTCCCCCAGTTAGCCCTTCCTCCACCCACTACCCCTCCAGCCACCCTCAGTTTGTTATCTAGATTTAAGAATCTCTTATGGTTTGTCTCCCTCTGTGTTTTTATCTTACTTTTCCTTCCCTTCCCTTCCCCTACGTTCATCTGTTTTGTTTCTTAAATTCCACGTATGAGTGAAATCATATGCTATTTGTCTTCCTCTGATGGACTTTGCATAGCATAATACACTTCCATCTATGTTGTTACAAATGGCAAGATTTCATTCTTTTTGATTGCTAAATACTACATAGTATTTATATATATACACCACATCTTCTTTGTCCATTCATCAGTTGACGGACATTTGGGCTCTTTCCATAATTTGACTATAGTTGATAGTGCTGTAAACATTGGGGTGCACGCGCCCCTTCGAATCAGCATATTCGTATCCTTTGGATGAATACCTAGCAGTGCTATTTCTGGATCAGGGGGTAGTTCCCTTTTTAACTTTTTGAGGAACCTCCGCACCATTATCCAGAGCGGCTACGCCAGTTTGCCTTCCCACCAACAGTGCAAGAGGGTGCCCCTTTCCCCGCATCCTCACCAGCACCTGTCATTTCCTGAGTTTCTAGTGTGTGTGGATATTCTCCATATAGCCTGACGACCTCTCCCAGGAGAATGAGCCGGAGGACTGCCCTGTGACTTGGAGTGGGAAATTAAGGGTTTACTTCAAGGCAACCGAGGGGGATATCTAGCGACACAGGCTAATTAATGCGTAGAAATCGTGAACTCCAACAGGACTGCCCCTAACGGCGCGTTCGTACCAGAACACGGCACAGTCCATAAAACCAAACAACAACAACAGCAACAAACCTCGTTTCTCTCCCTCTAGCTCAGTATTCACTTTTGGGGACCTTGGTGAGGTAGGGCACAGAAAGCAAAGCCAGGCTAAGAGGAGGCTGAGGGGATAGGATTCAAGTGGTGCCCGAAGACCCCCTGCCCCAAAGAAGACTCAAATATTTTATTTAACACCGGAATATTGCTCAATATTTCAAAGAGCAAGAGCCATTTGCGTCACCATCAGCTTCGTGTCCACTGCTCGTTGGTTTTTTGGTTCCTGGACCACACAGCCCTCTAGCAAGAAGTGCTCTGTCCTGGTTGGAGGCAGAACAGGAGGACGAGATGAGTGCGGAAGTGAAGGCTGGGCGTGTGTCCGAGTCCCTGGCCACCTCTGTGCATGTGCCCTTGCTCGCAACCTACAGGCTGACGGTGGACTCGGTCATGTGTGCGTGGAATTCCCTTTTGTAAAAAGGGGACCGGTGCGTGAGTGTTCCTGTCCCTTGCTCCTGAAGTCACCAGAAAATCTGATTGAATAGAAGCCTCCGGTTGCTTTTCTTTGCTTCCAATTCAAGTGGTCACCTTCTCCCAAGAGTTGAGACCCGCCCCCCTTCCAGACAAAAGTCTTTGCACGAACAGAACATCACCAGAATAACTATCGGAAGTCTCCCCTTGCGTCTGGTGAAAATAACGACTAGGCAGATTTTCAGAGGCGATTTTCGTGGTCCTCCCCGGACCGGGAAGCGTTGCCTGTCGTTCTCGGGAGGGAGCGGTTTTCTCGGGTTACCCGCACCCTCTGCCTGCCTTTACTCCCTTATCCGTCTCTGAGGGCCACGTCGTGACTTTCGTCCCTACGCCATGGGCGCCCCTGACCTTCGCTCTCGTTCTTCCTCAGTTTTCCTACCTGGAGAAGCTCCTCCTGGTTCACGGCGCCTGGAGCTACAACCGCGTGACCAAGTGCATCCTGTACTGCTTCTACAAGAACGTCGTTCTCTACATTATCGAGGTGAGCGAGTGCAGCCCCTTCCTGGGGACGGAAGGCCTTCACATACTTGAGCTACCTTCCGGAAAGGGTTCTGTCCCTGTAAAACTGAAGAAAAGGTGCAGGGAGCCGCGACGCACATCACGTGACCTCTCGGAAGCAGGGGGCACCTTGCAGGTGCAGGTCCTCCAGGCGAGCACCCGGTGCCGGGAGCCTCCGCGCCCTCGCCTGAGCGGACCGTCGCTGGCGCTCACGTCCCGCGCCCCCCGGGCTGGCCGGCGCCTGGGCGGCAGGTGCCCGCGCCTTTCTTGGTGGCCCCCCGGGACGTCTCCAGGCAGCCCCATCATCTTCATCTTCCCTGGGATGCAAGCCCTGATTTCTTGCTACGTTTCTCCCGGCACCTGCACGTTCCCCGAGCGTTGGTTCGTCCCTTCCAGGATGTGGGCACGATGCTGTCTAAATGGGGAAGGTTGGGGACTGGGCCAATCAGGTCATTAAAAACCTCTCTTGAGCTCACTGGGTTGTCCAGCTGGGTTTCAAGGTGCGGATACAACTGCAAGCCCGCTTACAGGGGGACTAGAGCCGGAGAAGGGGGCGGGAGGCAGGAAAAAGCGGAACAGGTGCTTTCTGTTTGAGCTCCGTGGCAGTACCAGCCGGGACAGCTGCGCTGCAAGGGGGTGGCTTTGAGGCCATGGCGACTAATAGATTTCCAAGTGTGTTTAGGAAAGAGGAAGCCGGCGGTGCCCCAGGGAAAGAGAAAAGCAATGTTAATGGCGTAGGGCGTCAGTATTGCATTCCGTTAGGAGTTACTTTGTGTCTGATGTCTCAGTGGTTGGCAGAAGTTATAACTAAGGCACAGATCAACTTTTTCCGATCAGCTTTTTATGCTCAGCTCAGGAAATGTAACCAGTGGTTTGACTAAGCCATTTCTTTACCAAGTTGTGTGTCCTCTTTCCTAGCAGATATTCAGGTCAAACACAAAGGTTCATATCACCCATTCTGTAATTAAGTTATTAGTAATTTTCCTGAGTTGTGCAGGTTGTTCACTGCACGAGGCTGCCCAGCCAAAGGGGCAAATGGGGCAGAAATGTAGGAAAACCGGGAAAAAGAGATGCATTTTTCTAATTTGCACAAAGGCCACCTGCTCGCCGCGTCTCCTCCTCTTGTGCAGCTCAGGCCACGCCAAGTAAGAACTTCTAGATGTGATGGGCTTTATAGTTTCTGCCTTCGTTTTATCTGTGTTATTACAGGTTTGGGGGGGGTGGGGGGCACTTAAATATGTTTGTCCTTTTGTTTCTGTGACACATTCTTTTTTTTTGCCCCTGTGATAAGAGTCGCTCCCGAAAGTCAGTGCCGCGGTCTGCAGGAGAGTGGGAACCCCTGCTCCCACGCGCCACCCCAAGTTTCACGTGCATTTTCAGCTCCCGTAGCAGTTGGCTTCACAAGGTTTCTTAATAATCTGTTTTTCCTCAAAATCAGCAAATTACAGATAGTCTAGACTTCTTATCAGGACATTTTACTTGAAGCCCCCAACCCTTTGGCTTCCCCGAACGTCCTCCCGGGCAGTGCTTAGTCACTTACACCTCCTATCTTGCCTTTTTTTTTTTTTTAACTTCAAGAGAGCTAAGGATGAGAAGAGTACAATTTTTGTCCATCTGGAAAATTCTATCTGGAACGATGTCCTGAAAATGCCGTGTGAGTTCCTTAAATTAATATTTCCATCGTAGCTGGACCACAGCTGTAAACAGTCCTTTGTAAACGGCCTTTAAAAACAGTCTTGATAACATTTCAAAATGAAACAAAGTCTCCACCACTCTGGTCTCCCATTTTCTCCGTAGTCCTTCTAGGAGATTTAATTTGAAAACCAAGAGAACAAAATCCTCCGCTGAGCCCAGACGGAGCGTTGACTCAGTGTGTACACAACCTCTGTGGCATCAGCGTGCACTTGAGGTATAATTTTAAAAACGGGAACTCATAGTGTGTTTTGAACCGAAAGATCAAAGCTTATTGTAATTCGATTTGCCCCTTTGCAATGAACAGCTTTGCATTCTAACAGTTAGCTTGTAACTGAGAACGAATCCTGTTCCCTGTTACTCTCAGATGCTTCTCTTGTAACTCAAGTAGAAACCCTTGACAACAACCAGTAAGTTCTCATCTCAAGTGTCCTCTGATATATGTAACTATCAGTCATTTAAAAATACAGTCTAAAAGCAATTTGGCAGAGGAAAAAATCGTTCACAAGCGCGCATTTGTGTGCGTGCGTGTGTGCGTGCACACGCACACACACAGAGACTCTTAGGCGTTATTTTGAGGGTCGTCACGATTTGAGTTACCAATAAAGATCGGACGGAAGACCTGCGAGCCTGCGATGCTCACGTGGTACACCAACCTGTGACAGTTGATTTTTCTGCGGAATACATGGCTCTGTCCCCTCCCTTCAGTATGGAACACAAACTGGGAGTTCCCTCCGCTCTCCTCCCCGGCTCTCTGAGGTATATTCTTCCCTGACCCTTTTCTGTGTTTATGGAGATGTTCGCCTGCACAGGTGGATGACCTCAGGCTCTGATCTGCAGTCCGTATTACGCCTCGCAGTGTCCTCTCGGGATCATCCCCGTCACTGCTTACAAGTTCACGGCCTGCTATATCACAGAATGGCCCTGTAGTCTATTTAACCTCTCCCAAATTGATGAACGTTCAACTCCTCTCCCTTTCACCCGCACAAAGCCCTGCGGAATAACAGCTTTCCCTCTAAGTCGGCCGTGAATATTCTACTGAAATGATTGTGATCTAATCAGAGCATTGTCACCACGGGGCCTTGAACGTCGCCCGTGGTCAGTTTATATACCAGCCCCATGGGCTCCTTCTGGCCGACAACCCCTAATGCTGTTTGACGTGTCCCATAAAATTTATTCAGAGTAACCATTGGTTCAAGTGGTTAAAAAATAGGGACAAAATGGTGGGATCGGTGATCTCGCGGTCACTCTGTTAATGGGCACAACGAGAAGTACATAAGCCTTGGGTCTCCATTCCTTCCGCTACTGCCTTTATTTAGTGCTTCTGACCCGCACGATGGCAAAGACCACCAGCTTTGCCCCATCGACCGTCTATAATGCAGCCACGATGAGCCTTCTGGAACACACATTTGACCGATTCCCGTGGCTGGCACGGTTTCTGGAAAATAGGCGCTCCGGAATGGTGGCAGCGAGGAAACAGATGTCGCTGCCCTCCTCAGACTCAGACGAGCAAGGGAGGGGCAGAGGGGGAGAGAGAATCTGAAGCAGGCTCCACACCCAGCGCGGAGCCAGACACAGGGCTCCGTCTCAGGACCTCAAGGTCATGACCAGAGCCGAAATCAGGAGACGGATGCTTCACCAACTGAGCCATCCAGGTGCCCCATCCTCGACCTCTGCAAGGTTCCTGTGGCCCCTGATGGAATTCCCAGGTCTCCCTCGTGCCCCTGCCCCTCGTGGTCTGGGTCCCGATTGTCACCAGCCTCTCACTCTGTCCCTCCTCGTCCGTTTTTAATCAGTGCTGTTAATACACAGTCAGATACATCTTTACTAGGCATGCAGTTATATGCATTAACACCGGATTTTTTTTTAAGTGTATTTATTTTTGAGAGAGAGAGTGCAAGTTGGGGAGGGATGGAGTCTGGTGGGGGGGGGGGAGAGAATTCCAAGCAGGCTCTGCACTAACAGCACAGAGCCCAAAGCGGGGCTCAAACCCACAAACTGTGAGATCATGGATTTTTATTATTAGAAACCCACTGGCAGTTTTCTGTCTGCCTCCTGTAGACAAAGCAAAGAATATTACAGAGTTTCTGGAGATGGATAATGATGGCTGCCCAGCAGTGTGAAGGCACGCTGAAATATGACTAGGAAGGGGGTGCCTGGGCGGCTCAGTCGGTCAAGCGTCCAACTTCAGCTCAGGTCATGATCTCGCGGTCCGTGAGTTCGAGCCCCGCAGGGGGCTCTGTGCTGACAGCTCGGAGCCTGGAGCCTGCTTCCGATCCTGTGTCTCCCTCTTTCTCTGCCCCTCCCCTGCTCACACTCTGTCTCTGTCTCCGGAGAATGAATAAACATTAAAAAAAGTGATTAGGATGGTAAACTTGATGTCGTGTGTATTTTACCACAATAAAAAAAAATGCTAGAAATTTTAAAAAGAACATCACAAGCACTTTGTTGGTTTCGTCGCATGGAGGGAAACAAAACTGTGTAGCCAGGACCATATGCTTTGGAGAGCTCATTGAAGGTTTGAAAAACAAACTTTCCATGTAGTTTTGTTTTGTGGTAGCGATTAAATGCTAAGTTCGTGGCTGTGACCAGATGGGCCGTATTTCTCAGAAGGTGAAGTTCCATTGTGGCCAGACCCTGCAGAACGTCATAGCCTTGAGGGGCAAACGCCAGCCAGCTAGAGGGGGTGCATTCTTTGTGGGTCAGAGATAGGGGGCAGAAAAGGGGATAAAATTAGCGAAGGCAAGGAGATAGGGCTGGGTGGGATATAGGAGTGGCCAGAGAAGGGGATTTAAATAACTAAACAGGGGGTTTGTTGCTATTGGAAGCTGGGATTTCTTTTTCTTTCTGGAATCAGCAAGAGACATAGCGAAAGCAATTTCAGAAAATGTGTGTGTCAGTATGCAGGGCGGCTGGTAAGCAGAGAGCTTTCACGTAAGCTTTTAACCCGGAGCATCAGTCGTGACCATTATGTAACTATTTCTCAGCATAATTTAAAAGCAGAAAGGAACAACTGGTTTTTTATTTTTTTTGTTATTTTTTTTTATATTCTTATTTATTTTTGAGAGCAGGAGAGACAAAGCATGAGTGGGGGAGGGTCAGAGAGAGAGAAGGAGACACAGCATCCGAAGCAGGCTCCAGGCTCTGAGCTGTCAGCACAGAGTCTGACACGGGGCTCGAACTCACAGACTGTGAGATCATGACCTGAGCTGAAGTCAGACGCTCAACTGACTGAGCCACCAAGGCGCCCCAGGAACAACTGGTTTTTAAAGAACTCTTTGATTTCGGCAATGGTGGGCATTTACCTTCAATGTAAAGATTGGGGGAAATGCCATATGCATTTTTGAAGTCCTCACGCGACTGCCTGGTGACAGTTCCCAAAGAGAGAAGGGTCGATTAAATCCTTTAAAGTTCCTACACTATTTAACAAAGTAGGGGTTCGTTATTCAGACTTTCCTGAGTACAGTACAAAGCGTCAGAAAGAGTTTCAAAGCATAACAGCCTCAGCGTGTGAGCATTTACTAGGTGTGCGATGGTTTGTCCTCAGACTTTCGAACCCCCAGGGAACGGTAATGTTTGGAACGGAGAAAAGTTGTAGTGATAATAAAATTCAAACAGGGAAATAATAGAGAAGTTGCTTGAATTTAACCTGCATTTCAAAAAATTATGATACAGATCCCTTATAAACTTTGATGCATAACGTTAAGAAAAGACACCAAATCATCTTGGAAAGAGACGAGACTTTGAAATTATGATTATTATTATCATTGTGATGGCGAGTAGTTGGTGGCTCCTAATAGCATAACAATAGCATATAGGTATTGAGGTGAAAAATGGGAATTTTTATACTATGGAGAGTGTCTACTTATTTTTGGCAACATATATAAGAAATTTTAATGTTTTCGTGGGGTCATTAAACTGGTACGGGATACTGGCCAAATGCATATTTGGCACGGAGGTCTGGAAATACCACTGAACAAGAGATTGAAACCACTGAAACTTGAGACCAAATGCAGCTAACCAACGGAATTTTGTTGAAAGCTAATTAAGACTTGTCAGTATCTGACGCGGCTAAAACAAACAAAAACCTGTGCTCTAGAACACTCCAAAATGTTTAGCATCATTTCGTTTTCTGTACCTTAAAACTGACACAGTCAAATGAATTACGGTTCACGTATAAACTGCCATTCTCATCCAAAATATTCTCAGAGAAGTACTTTGAATTTATTTTTTTCTGAAAACATATATATATATATATATATATATAATCTTTTTTGTCGTGATACAGTTTTTTGATGTTGGATCTCAGAGGTTTTGGGGTTTTTTTTCCTTCCATTTTTAAGATCATTCTTGTTTGAAAATAATCATCTCAAGTACTTGTAGGCAGCCCCTTCTTTGATTTATCGTCTGACTAGCTTCTTCTTTGCGGAGCCTTAAATATGTTAATGTGTGAAGGATGTTGTGAGTTTGGTCACCCGTGTTCCAAATCGGCATCTGTTTCCCAAGAGTAACCTAGACTGCGTTGTAAATGGGGGGAGGAAGGCAATGGCTTTGGGTAGATTCTGCTGTAAATGTTAGAATCAACGAAGAACGGACATTTTAAACCTTTAAAATATTATCCAGTAACGTTTCCTCCTTTTAGTTATAATGCACGGCTTAAATACACCTCGAAAAACAAATGTATTTCATTCTTGACACGGAAGAGATGTCTTTGTGGTAAAAGACCAGATTCCCGATAGCTAAGCTTCCCTCTTCTGTCCTGCGCGTCTGCCTTGTCAGAGGTGACTTTGTTTCCTGATAGAGAGCCCTTGTTTGAGGGGCTGGATTGGAGTCATGAGGTTAAAGTAAGCATGTTAACGGGTGAAGGGGAATTGAGACCTGCCTGTACAGGCTGTGACTTCATCAAATCTGAAACCATCCATTTTCTAGTGTAAAAGCTGTAAGCGGGTGTGGACTGCCTGCTCTCTGGCAGGTGGAATGCTGGGACCAGGGGCCCAAACTCTGCAGCGGTCCCCACTTGATGGGGGTGGTGGCGGCGTGCCCAGCATGAGAAGGGCTCCAGAAGTCAGGTGCCAAATCCATTCCATGACCATCCCAGCTCGTGGAGTCGGCGATGACCTGGGTGTTTCCTATCTTGAGCCGATTGGTAGTTACCAAGCAATAATTCCAATTTTTAATATGTTGGAAGGAAAACTGGTTCAAGAATGGCTTCCCAGCGGGCCGTTTACAAATGGAAATTAACCAGAAGTGGGAACATTCTGATTAGTTCTCTCCCCCCCTCTCACACCCTCATTCCCCAAGCACTCTGGGGTCATGGGATCCAGGTGAACCCGACTGAGCCTCTGCTCTCGGAAGCAAGTAGCGGGTGCAGATAAGACTCGCACAGTTTCGGTGCGGCGTGCTGGGTGCCGGCTTCCGGATGACAGCACGCAGTGTGCAGGGAGATCTCTCAGCCTCGGGGGGCCTCAGCTTTCCAGGATGAACCGAGCTACGAGCTGACGGGATGAGAGCTGATCAGGCCAGGGGGGCTGGAGGAGAGGGTTCCGCTGGCCTGCCAGAGAGAGGCCCGCACCTGTCTGCCCCACTTAACCCTCTCTGTTAATTCCGGCTCCGCGATAAAGGTCAGAAGCCACCAGGCCCTTAGTAAACAACAGGGAAGAGGTGTGGTTTGCCGGGTTTTATGTTTCAGTAGGAAGATGGCTGCAGAAGCGAAGGCACACGGTGGGGGGGGGGGGGAGGTGTAGGAATGTTCTCGCAAAGCCTCGTCGGTTGCTGCCCATTGACGGAGTTGGGAGTTTATCAGCAAAAGATAGAGGAGCGGGGAGGGGGGGAGGGGTGACAGGGAGGAGTCTTTATAAAGCCAGAGAAATCTTAGCAGTCTGGAGGGATTTCCCCTACGAGATACAGCATCACTTGGAACTTGATAAAAAATAGACTCTTGCTGCCTTTTCCATATGACAATATATGCTTTTTTAATGATGTTTTTGCAGCTGTTTTACCTGAAAGGCTCATTGTAAAGATCCAACATTCTAAAAAAAAGAGAGAGAGAGAGATGTATTTAGGCACCGATATTTGAAAGATCGAGTCTCTAACTCCATAATACCTCCCCGAGGGGGGGTGGGGAAGGGCACATCCAGAAACAAAATCAAGCCAAGGGCTCACGGGGTGATGTGAACTCCAAGGGGTCTTCCGTGTGCAGAGCTGTGCCTTATTCTCGAGTGCCCGTTCTCTCCTCCCCTCCTGGTGCCGCGGCAGAGCCGAAGTAACCCCAGCAAGGGGGGGCCAGCTCATTGTTAAAGCTCCCTGATTCCGACTTCCTTCCTTTCCTTTAGGTCCTGCTGCATTCAGACGTAACACCTGCATAATTCAGTGCTGGGTTCTCATCGAGGGGATGGTACTTCTATTTACCAAATTGCTTGTGACTTCCCTGAGGGCAAAGGACCCTTTCCCTCTGCCTTTGCCCCCCGACCAGACTAAATACACAAGTGCTCAGTAAACAGATGATCAATTAAACACATTTCAGTAGGGGCTGACATGGCAGAATCTATTGGGCTCTGTGGGGTTGGTAGTGGATGCGTTTAGAATACAGAAGATTATTTAAGTAGCATATTACATTTTTGCTTTCTGTTTAGGAAATATTTTCTGGTCTAACCTAAATCTTTCCTTGCGGAATTTTCGTACAGAGAAACGTACCCTCTAAAGTAAGTATTAGAAGATTAATTCAGGCTTAGAATTTGTTTGACCTGCATCTTTTGAGAGAGAATAAAGAATAATTTTGATTGCATTCTTGAAACACATTCCTACCTTACGTTTTATTTTAGCTGAAACTCCTAGATTTTCACTCTGGCGAAGGCGATTTTTACCAATCCGGCGTTTCTTGCCATTTTACTCTTTTGGTGTTGCTCTCCTAGATTTCTTCTCGTCCTTTCTTCCACTAGTAGAGACCAGCTTGCCTAAGACTTTCGAGATCAGATTTCCTTTAATTCTCAAAATCCACTTCATAAAAGCGTCTCACCACAAACGCCCTGATCGTGCCCGTCTTGCCGTTTTCATCTCCCTACCCCCAAGTAGCACTCTTCTGAGCAAGTAAATTTCAATGACATTTGATTGAGAGTGGTTAAAAGTCCAAGATCAAGAACAGAGACTTCAGTTATAGGTTGTGGAAAAGATAAGGTGACGACAGAAAAGAACACTTCCTGTAGCAGATGAAGGAGACAAAGAGGGTTCATAATGTATCATTCCAATGATGGAAAATGATCGTTTTTTTGTTTTTTGTTTTTTTGAGAAGGTCAGGAGCAGGGAAACTCTCTTCTCCTTTTCTCTAAGCTGGTCAGCCTGACTTCGGAAAGAGAAATAGATGTGGGCCCATCATTTTAAATACTTTTTGACAAGTAAAGTATGATTATAATAACGCAATTCATCTTTCTTTTTCTTAGACATGGGGGTGTGTTGGATTTGCCCTCTAGTTAAAATAGCTTCTGTTAAAAACGTATCCCATCAGGAAGCTCCTCTGGTAAATTCCTGTACTTTTTAGGTGGTAAATAATCTTCATTGCCCACTGACAACTCTCTGGAGCCACTATATTGGTTTTCATTTGAGCCACTATATTGGTTTTCCAACAGGTGTTCTGGGAGTTTAGCGTGCCCTTCATTTCTGGGCTCCAGTGCCCTGGCAGATCAGTGGGCTATTTAAAGGAAGGCTCGAGAAGTGTCGTATGTGCTTTCTTGCCTGGTCTTTCGAAGTGAGCGGAGGCAGAGTCGGATCGTGTTATAAATAGTGTGAGAAACAGTGCTCGAGCCTCCTGAGCATGCCAGTAAAAGAGTATTGATTAAAATGTTGGCCTTTTATCCAAGGATTATGGGATGAGGTTTATTATTGTTCCTTTAACGAAGTTGCATGTTGCTGGGCTGATCTTTTTGTCAATCACTTGTCCATCTGAAAGTTGCTTCTTCGTAACATTAACTACTAATTAGGAGCTTTTACTCCTGTGAGCCTTGCCTTATTGGCTTTCTTTATTCCTTTGAAGGTGTTTATCAGTATGGTCTACTGGTATACCACTTTGGGTTTTTGTAGGTATAATGTAGATGCGATAAAATAAACCCTTTCCTTCCAACTTCGGCTCAGGCCACGATCTCGCGGTTCGTGAGTTCGAGCCACGCGTCGGGCTCTGTGCTGACAGCTCAGAGCCTGGAGCCTGCTTCGGATTCTGTGTCTCCCTCTCTCTCTACCCCTCCCCTGCTCGTGCTCTTTCTCTCTTTCCCTCTCAAAAATAAATAAACATTAGAAAAAATGTTTTAAATTAAGTAAAATAAACGCTTTCTAGTGTACAGTCTGCGAGTCTCAACAAAGGCATATGATAGCGTCATTGCCACTACCCTCAGATACAGAGCACTGCCATCACTCAAAACAGCCCCCCCAACCCCTTCTGTGGTCCAGACCGTATCCCTACACTCAGTCCCTAGCAATGAGTGCTCTGTTTTCTGACGCTATAGTTTTGCCTTTCTTAGAAGGTCTTGTGGGTGGAATTATACTACTATATAATCTTCAGCATAACCCGTTTGAGGTTCATCTGTATTGTAGTGAGCATCTGTGGTTTATTCTTTGTTATTGCTGAGTAGTATTCCATTATAGAAATAGGATTTCCCACAGTTGGAGACTTCTGGAAGCCCAGTTCCGCGGGGCTGTGAACCAGGGACCCGGAAGTCCCTGGACTGCGGGTAACACGGTGGTTGAAGAACTTGAATAAAATTCGGCCGGAATAGCACCGATCATAATGGTGATGATGGTAGTGGAGGGGCGAGTGGGCCCAGTGAACGCTTTCTGCTAAGCCCTGTGGGGAGGAGAAGGGCCAAGAACCCAGACCTGTCATCTTACCAACCCCTCCTCCGTCTGCTGCCTCCCTGGGGCCGGCCATTAGCAGACAGCAGCAATGTTCGGCTGGGCTGAGGGCTCTGCAGTCAGACCACCTCGGGGCTTTGCTTCTGGCTCAAGCCCTGCAAATCTGCGCATGCCTCCTAGCCACTTCCAGCCTCGGTCTCCTTCTCTGTAAAATGAGAATAATAGAGTACATACATCAGAGAGTTTGTGAAGATTAAGTAAAACCATACAGGAAAGCCTTGAGCATGGGGCCAAACCGCAGAGAGCCCCGAAATTAGCCATTTAGCATTGTTTCAAGGTATTTAATATTTGACAAATCTTTCGACTACAGTGTCGTGGGCCTGCGGCTTTTCTAGTTCGTCCTTCTTCCCAGACTAGGAATCGGCCCTACGGGAGCCAACAGTCATCCAGTCCACCCTCTGCTGGGAACCTTCTAGGAGGAGAAATGTCTTCCTTGCTACCTCTTCAGGTAGTTCTGCCTTAAAACAGCTCCTGTTATATGCTGCAACTGTGTATAATCGCCGTAGAGCAAAAGGGCCATGATTCACTGTTAGATTCACTCGTGGTTTGCTTGCCTCCTGCCTGTGCGTTGCTAATAATTCAGGTGCCAATAAATACTTGCATTCCAGTAACATGGACATACGTTTATAACTGAGAAATGATTCTCTAACACCATCCGTGGTCTGGTGCTCTCCCCGTACCCGGGGCGGCACGTACAGATTTTGTCCATCAGCCTCGAATCCTCGATGCTGTCTCACGTTGCCTGAGAGCGTTTAAATGAAACGCTGAAACCGATGCGCCCACCCCTGAAAACCCCAGCCCCTGACACAGGCCGCTCTCCGGGGGTCGGCTTGAAGGAATCTGTGAGTTTCTTCTGCTCCCAGAACTTGAGTTCCACTAGTTTCTTTCAAAGCCAAGCCATCTCCTATTGACGGAATATAGTCCTCCAGGCTGTCCCGGACTGAGAGCTATGCCTGCCTTAGAGTCCAAAAAGAGACTTTCCCCCAGGGACCTACTGGGTGCCTGAACACGCAGGTTTCTCTCTCCATGTGTACCAACCAGGTGGGAACCGTGCTGTCCAGAAACACCGTGTCCGTACTTTCACGGGGCGAAGCGCTAATGCCGGTCTCGGGCCTTTTTCACCGGGGCCAACGGTAGCCTTGAAGTATGCAAGGGTTCCATCAGTTACACCCGCCTTCAGGGTGCCCTGAAACTCACCTGCTTCGGAACCCTCCCCCGTAAGAGCAAACAACAATGAAATCTATCCTGCCCACCGCTACGTGTTGCTCTGAAAATGGAAAATAAATGTCCCTGGACTCCTCTTGCTGTTTCTGTCCCGAGTGGATTTTGAATCTGTAGAAGCTGGGCGCATGTTGTGTATGCTGCTTTTTTTTTTTTTTCTTTTTTGGAGACTTGCCAGGGAAACTTACCCAAAAAGGCAATGCTGTGAAAAATCTCCTTGCTGTTTGCTAGGTCCCAGTAAAGGCCCCTGGTATCTCTCTCGTTCTTCATCTGTGCACAGTATCATTAGTCGATGGAAAATATGCCTTTGTCTTGGTAATTCTTGCCGGAAAATCTAAAGCTCACGTTAAATATTCCTAATGTTTTGTTACATTAACCCCAACTGTGTCCGAAAATATTGATGGGATACTCACCATAGGGAAGTTGTATAGCAACTATGGATTTTTCTGACTACCTGGATGACACCAAGCCGATGGCTGTTGTTTTCACACTGGTCTCATGAGCCCATCTTCGCAGTAATGCTTCCCGGGATAAGCCCCGCCATGCACTTATAGGAACCATGCACACGATGTACACGATGGAGGTACCGGGGGGCCTCCCAGAGGAGCTCTCGCGGGATGCCTCGGCCTGTGTCAGCCTCCTCGTAGGGCTACCCCTGGAGCTAGAGCCAGGCCCATGCACCGTCACCTGCCTCTAGCTGGGGTCCATGCAGATGGGAGTCACGATCGATCCTTCTGCTGCTTCTCCTTTTGTTCCTGCTTCTTAAATTTTTTTTTTAATGTTTGTTTATTTTTGAGAGAGAGAGAGAGAGAGAGAGAGAGGGAGCCACAGAATCCAAAGGAGGCTCCAGGCTCCGAGCTGTCAGCACAGAGCCAGACACAGGGCTTGAACCCATGAAACGAGAGATCGTGACCACTCAACTTACTGAGCCAACCCAGGCGCCCCTTTCTCTCTCTCCTGCTTCTATAGCATCTGTCACAACACAAATCTCACAGCGTTAAGTGATATCTGCCCGTTTCAAGAAATGCTAATCAATGGTTTTGAAACAATAAGCAGAAATGGGGGAAAAAACACCCTAAATTCTACTTAAACTACTGAACTAAACTATTAAACTACTACACTATTAAACTCAGGCTTTATTGTTGCTAATTAAGTTAGTAGAGTGAATTCTAAAGAATAACATTGAAATAACCATTAAGATCAAGTTTTTCTGCCTACAATGAGTCAGAAAGATTTAAGTATTAATTAAAATATATATTACTTAAAAATGAAGTTAAATGTATTGGAGTTCTCATAAGACCCTAAAGGTCCCACCCTAAAAGTCAATGTGAATCAATAGACCGACTTCGCTCTTGGACTAGGAAGAAATATGTGCACAGAGAGACCTACACATACAAGCATCAAAACATGGAAATGCTGAAGATTGTAGGAAAATATATGAGAAAATAGCCCGGAAATCTAGAAAATAAAAGTATTAAGAGGATTTGTCATGCCAGATGTTACACATAGTACAAAAGGTGTAACAGTAAAACCAGTTTGGGGCTGTGCGTGGACAGATCAGTACAACCAAGTAGAAAACACGAAAACCAATCCGAATACAGCTGGATCCTTGGTTTATGCTTACACTAGCATTGGAAGCGAGTGGGTAAAAGATACTTTACATAAATGGTGAAGGCCCCAGGGGCCACTTGGAGAAAATATTACATCGGATTCATAATTCTTTCCTCTTTCCACCTAAATTAATTACAAATGGATTTGAGGTTCATTTTTTTGTCTAAAGAAAACTCCACGGTGTGAACAGGTAATGCATTCACATGCTTCTCAACTCGAAAACCCCAGTGACAATGAAGCGTCACGAAATCACCTGGCTCTGGCCGTGGCCAGTCCCTGTCCCCTTCCCTGTTGGAGAGGTGTCCCTGATATGTCCTTTCAGCATTTGTTTATCCAGACACCAGCCGGTGTGATTTTTTGTTTTGCGCGTCTCTTTCTTACGCAAAGGATTGCATTCTAGAGGCCGGTTCTGCCCTTTCCTTTTGTGCCGGGATGGTCTGTCCTGGGGTGTTTCCACTTCAGTGCTGGAGGGCCGCCTCAGTCTTCTTGCAGTTGCAGAGTATTCAGCTCGGTAAATCGTTTATTTAACTCGTCCCCTATTGATGGACCCTTGGGTTATTTCCAACCCCAACATTTTCCTTCAACAAATTTTGCTGCAGTGTTGGATGAATTCCCAGAAGCGGAACTTCCATGTCAAAGGGTAAGTGCGTTAATAATTTTGATAAGTCCCGCCACACTTCCCCTCTTTTTTTTTTTTTAATTTTTAATTTCTAGGAGTTCTTTACATATTGGGGGAGATTCGCTCATCGTCAGGGCACGAGTGGCAAGCTTTTTACTTTTCATCGTAGTGAAAGGCTGGGGGTCATCTCCAGCTGTTCGGTGCGGGTTGGGTTCCCTGGGAAAGGAGACTCAGATGGAGTTGAGCATGAGGCATTCTGTGCCCTTGAGGTCGACATCTCTCAACGGGAGGGAATGGAATCACGAAGAAGCTGTGGCTCAGGTAAATGTATGAAACTCTGAGTCAGACAACTGGCCGGGGGCCAAAGCCGGGGTGGGAGCACCGATTCCTGCTCTTGGCCTAGCACAGCTGCAGGCTGCCGCTTCCGAGGAGGGCATCCTAAGGAAGGCCGTGGCTCAGGAGAAGCGATGTCTAAGGAAATGAGTGAGAGTAAGGAAAGAAAAGCAAGGAAGGAAGCTTTCCCTAGGAAAAGGGCATCCCCGTGAGTCTGCAGAATTGCAGGCGGCTCTGAATAGTTGAAGGTTGGGTCTAACAAGTGTCTAGAAGTGCAGCGGGAGAGAAAACGGGGGTGACATCGGGTAAGCAGTGGATATGCGTGAGTCCTGGCATTTTAAACACAGTAGTAGTGACGTGATGATACTTGTACTTCTGGAAGGTCATTCTTATACTATTCGTCTTGGCGGCTCACGACAGAGCAGCAGACGAAACTTTCCCAAGGTGGCAGCCTCAGTACGTCTTTTAAGTCCCACGCCCTTTGTGCCCAGTGCTTCTGACGCTTTTCTCCTGAGCAGTGGGGCTGCGTTCCCTTCCCTGGAGTCCGGATGGACCTTTGTCACAGCCTCAAGCAATAGATGCCAAGTGACCTCCAAGGGTAGGTTCCGTTGGAACCCAGCTGACCTGTTGTAGGAAGACCAAGCCATGTGCAGCAGCCACGCGGAGCTTTCTGGCCAGCAGCCTTTCCGAGGTCTCAGCTGCCAGCCGAGAGAACTCCAGCCCCCAGTCTTCTAGCGGATACCTGTGGAGCGGAGACGTGCGGTCCCTGCTGAGCCCCACCCAGTTCTGGATCTGTGAGCATTGTCCACGGTGTCATTGTTTTGAACCACTAAGGTTGGGATGGGGGGGAGTAACTTGTTAAGTAACCATAATCCCTAGACATATTGAGGCCAATTTTGATTTCAAGCAAATTAACTAATGTCCCATCAGGCCAACATGTTTCTTTATCTTTTGGGTCATGTTCATTTTAGCCGGTCACTTCTGGGCATGCCGAAGAGTGTTTGGTATAGATGATAAATTCATTGAAAAGAAACCTAGTTTCAAGGGGCTCGTCACCATGATGTTTAACCAGCAGGCACCAGGCCCGCTGGTCCATGCCATTAGCACAGTCTGTTCTCTATCCCAGTGTTCTTCCCCCCCCCCCCCGGACCCGACCAGGACACTTAAACTATTAGTTTGCACATGACGGAAAAGTATCAGATTTTCCTGTTGCTGTACAAGTGTATGCAGTGGTCAAAACTCATTGAGCTGTACACTGAAAGGGGGGGTGAATTTTACTGTATGCAAATGATGTCTTTAATATATCTCATAAAGTATATCTTAATAAGCGGAGAGATAGTCTAGTAATTGCTCCTAGATATTCGAATCAGGCCTAGTGCCGTACCTACCAGAAAGGTCTTTTGTTTCTGTTGAGCTTCTCCCTTTCCTTCCCTTCTCCGCCTCTCCCCCACTCCACCCCCCATCACAGTCTCTCTCTCATAATCCCACTCTTGCTTCTAATTTAGACTTCGGGTAGGCCTGCCAAGGGTGAGCTGTACATCCATGCCCAAGTTTTAATTCAACAAATAGGGCTGTGATCAAACTCTTGGTTCTGTACGGTAGAGGCTTGGGGAACATTTGACAAAACTAAACTTTGTTCTCCTCTGAGACGGCTAAAGCCTGGGAAAGTCACGCGTGCACGCTCTGTAGGCATACGCGAGCGGGAGGAAGGAGTTCTCTCCCACTCTGTTTTCTCGTTCCTGCGGGGTGAGATGGCTCAAGGTAGGAACTAACTTAAGTATCATTGGGCTGTCGGAGCCTCGTATTCCTCATTATTTCTGAGTTGTAAGAATATAGTTAAAATGCTCGTGTTCTAGTACATTTCCTTAACCTTCAAGTATGAATATTACAGTACATCATAAACCACAATTCCAAAATGTGAACACGTTCCGTGCCCACATTTCGTGTATTTAGTCAATTTCTTTTCCATATCCACTCAGTGACAGCTGAAGGAATTTCTTTAGGATGACAGATTGTCAGCCGTTGACATAGATGGTGTTAGATGTATATTTTTAGTGGGAATGAATGATTTTTAAGTGAGCTTTTCTCAGAAATACACTAATAGGGAGGAGAATTGTTATTCCATGTGTCAAACCTATAGAATTTTTTTTGTTCTTGCTGGTTATGGTCAACCTCCATAGTAGCTATTAACAGTTATTTTATCAAATAAAGGTCAGAGCTTGCTAAAAAAAACCATCCTAACATTTCACTAGAGCAGACACGTTAATATGCAGGAAAGAAAATTATCTTTTAGAGAAAAAATAATTTTAAAAGGTTGAGAATTGTTGTTTCCGGCTCTTGATTGTCTTTCGCGACTTAGGTAACAGTTGGGCAAAGGGACTGATCAAAGCTTGCTCAAGAGAAAGCAAGTGAAATCGGGACTAAAATCCGGAATTCACAGGACACTATTTATTTTAAGAACTTGATCTCTGGATGAGATCCTGATTTCTTACGAATACTTTCCTGGAATCAGAGGCTGAATTGTGTGGTTATGACCTAGTTACTGGCTGGAGGTAGTGCGAATCAGTCGGAAGCTGCGTGTCGGTTTCTGCCTCTGATTATTTGGGACCGTCTCTTCCCTAGGTACGAGCCCACGGGACTTGAGGTAGGAGAGCCGTGTTCAAGTTAAATCAGTTTTAATGCAAGGAATGCCCACATTGGTTCCCAGAGGATAGAATTAGGCAAGGACTTAAGGGGGAAGAGCCGTGCTCAGACTGGGGGAGTGGGCCTGGCGTCCTGAGGGACTGCCTCTCTCTCTCAAATCTCCAGCACTGGCCCAAGGGGGTGCGTTTCTTCCTCCTCCCTGTGCATGGCCATTGTACCACACAACAACACGACCTGCCTTAACCCGATTCCTTTTAAACTGGAAAGATTTTCAAGGAGAACTCTTTAAGGACACGGAGCCAGGGAGGAGAAAACACTGTAAATTGCTGAGGAAAAGTAAATCTTATTCCAAAGGAAAGCGGTTTTAATTTTTTCTCTGGAAAATAATTAACAGCTGCCAAGGGGCCACCAGTCCTTCCGCTGTCTACATACAGCACGGTTTCCTTGGTGCGATCGTTAGTGGTGCTTTTTTCCAGGCGACTCCACAGATGTCCTGTGGGACTGGTAAACCTGGTTCTGCAGAACTCTGGCCCTGGGTGGCTGCTGTGCACCTGTGGTATTTCCGTTCTCCTGGTACCTGCCACACACCACCCTCCTCCTGGGCGCCTGTCAAACCAGGAGGCTTTTTCCCACTGCCTAATGCAGGGAGGCCCCAGGGCATTACCACGACCAGCCACAGGGATAAAACAGGCCTCGAGCGGTAATATAAATACGGCGATAATAATAAATCCAAAAAGAACGCAAAAATAAAACTGCTCAAACATACTTGCAAATACAAGTGCCATCCACAGCTTCACCTTTGACCCTAAAACTGTGCCCCTTGGCCAGAGTTTGCCCTTGAGCTTCGCTTGTGGCAAATCCTTTTTAGGGCGAAGAGTCATGTGGGTACGAAGCATTTTGCAACTTGATTTGCAGCTCCTGGGCCGCTGTGAGTCTGCATTTAAAAGAATGATTACCACACATGTTGAATAATCAAGAGAAAGCTTTGCTAAGCTAGGGACAATGTCGTATACCATGTAATAGCTCTGCAAATATACGAGCATATAAAACACGCTAGAAGGACAAACCCAATATATTCATATTTATATTTGAGTCAGTAAGTGTATGAATGATTTTTTTTCTGTGTGTTTTATAGATATTTCTAAATGTTCTAAAAATGGTGTGTTGATTTTATATGCAGAAAATGTCAGCCTGTACATGTGCGACTAGGTGCTGTAATGATGGGGTTTAGGAAAAAGACAACTAGAAGTTACAGTTGACGTGTGTATTAAAAAACAAAATCAGGGGCGTCTGGGTGGATCAGTCAGGTAAGCATCTGACTCTTGTGATTTCAGCTCAGGTCATGATCTCCCAGTTTCATGGGTTCAAACCCGCCGCGTGAGGCTCTGCGCTGACAGCATGGAGACTGCTTGGCTTTCTCTCTTTCTCTCTCTCTCTCCCTCTCTCCCTCTCTCCCTCTCTCCCTGCCCCGCCCCTGTGTGCACGTGCACACTCATGCTCTCTCCCTCCTTCAAAAATAAAGAAATAAACTTTAAAAACATCACCCCCCCCCAAAATACTCTAGAAACAAAACTTAGGACATTGCAACAAAAATCAGGATATTATGAGAAAAGCATTCCTTAGGGCATGTCACTTATCATAATACCTTTTGCTGCTAGTAGGACGTATCTGTTAGAAATAGTTCTCCCTGAACGATAAATACTGTTCAGAAATTTTCCAGTGTGGCACTCAGCTTAGCGGGGTTTCACGAACTCTCTCTTGAAGAGTCTTGGTGGTCATTAGGTAGTTCCTACCTCTGCATGAGCTGAGTTCTGAACACACCCAAATAATCCCACTCCCGTGATGCAGGATAAACAAAACAGCTCTATGGCAAAACGACAGTCAGTTTCGATCATGACTTTCGTATTTCACGCCTCTGTGTTTTAGGTACCGTGCTCCTCAGATATGGAAACTGTACCCCAGAACAGCTTGGTTCCCATTGCGGTCGGAAGGGGGGTTGTATTTTATTGAGTTCTTCTATGTTAATTTGTTCTTGTTTGGTTTAAACATGTGTACTTAAAAAATTATGCTTGAATGATCATTGATCGCAGTAATTGGAGTATCTAAGACAAGTTTGAGTCCAAATAAAGCTGTGCAGTAACTAACTTGAAGGAAACAATTTCATCGGCAACGATATAGGCTATTACATCAGGTGCATATGCAGTGTTTTTAGGAATTTGACATATAGGTTGCTTCTTACAATAGGTTTTATTCATTTTAGGTTCTCTTATGTAGATCTTTAAGTTTCGGAGGGGCCGAACTAGTTTTATGTGATGGCATGACTTTACGGGTGGAGTTTGCAAGGGTTGTTCGCTGTTTCGGTGCCTCTCATGATGGCGTTTTTGCAGTGTCAGCGTTTTGGTAAACATGCCTGCTGAATTCATAAACAATTAACGCTCTTGATACTTCATGACATTCAAAGGGGGAAAACAGTGTAGCATTCGCAGAACCGTCCCTGTCGGACTATGAGTGGTTATCCATGGGCAGGGTCCCTCGGTGAATCTGTCCCGTGTAAGAGATAAATGAGTCATTGATGCTTAGCTGATGTTTGCAGATCGGATCTGTATCCAATAATAACAAAGCCCTTTTCGTGTTCCACAGTTAACTTTATTTCAAGAACTCTTTAAAACCCGTGTTATTTT
Source organism: Paguma larvata (assembly GCA_030068075.1). Classification (NCBI taxonomy): domain Eukaryota; kingdom Metazoa; phylum Chordata; class Mammalia; order Carnivora; family Viverridae; genus Paguma; species Paguma larvata. The sequence continues at coordinate 73,477,700 of CM057839.1, read as the reverse complement.
CCCCGCTTAATTTTGCCACGATCACGACCCCTCGGCATAAGGTGCTTTCACCCTTTGGGAATGTCTGGTCGACGTACGGTGACTGATGGCCACTGTGTCTCGTGTCACCAGCTTCCAGACTACTCTCAAACCGTGTTTGTTTCATTTGACCTGCAAGAAGTAGTAGAGTTATTCTACTGTGAAGATGCTTAGCACAAAATGATCAGCGATTCACGTAGCTCTGAAACTCCCTCGGGGAAACATCTATTATTTGTGGAAAATGTCGCCTCATTCTCTAAGAACTTCCTCAGCTTTCTGTGTACGTTTTGGGGCGAGGTGAAGAACACAGCGGGAGGTATCTACCCTTGGCGCTTCGGTGCACACAGCCGTCAAGCAGTCCCATGCTTCCAGGTGCCTTTGGTCCACCTGGCTCATGGAAGGTAAAGGTTTCTTTTTATAGATGTGTGTTTTTGGTTTTGTTTTGTTTTTGTTTTTTGATAACTGGGTGTCCAGTCCTTAATAGAGAAAGAGTATTTCAAGCAGTTTTAAATACTGAGAAAACAGTATCAAATTTCTGCGCATTAAGTCAGGATTAGGAAGGGGTACTGTGAAGGCTGGTCTTGAGAAGGGAGAGGCTGGGAGACCTGGCTTCTGACTCCAATTCCAGTTGTGTAATCTCTCTTCCCTTCAGCGTCCTATTATAAAATGGAACTTAACCAACCCCTCAGGATAGTCGTGGCAGTTGGATGGTAATAGCAGATGAGTTCCTTCCAGGGCCTAAGTACCTAAATGCACTCCCTTCCTAAACAGCCATTTTGGTGGATGATTCTTTTGGGTATGACAGAAGTTCATCACTGGAAAGCAATTTTTTTTTTTTTAGTTTATTTATTTATTTTGAGAGAGAGAGAAAGAGCACAAGTGGGTGGGGGGGGGGTGGGGAGATGGTGCAGAGAGAGAGAGAATCCCAAGCAGGGTTCGCACTGTCAGTGCAGAGCCCGCCCGACGTGGGGCTCGAACTCACGACCTGTGAGAGCGTGACCTGAGCCGAAGTCCGATGCTTAACGGAATGAGCCACCCAGGTGCCCCTGGAAAACAATTTTAAACAAGGCTGCCTCACTGGAGGGCAGGTATGGACAAACGGGAGCCAGCACAGAGGAATCCACGTGGGTTGCTCCCAACCACAACTATATTCAGAAGGACAAGGGATTTTTTTTCTCGGATTGTATTTTTAAGGACTGCTTTCAGTGCAAGCTCTCCAGTTCAAGGATTTCAGCTGCTCTCGCTGGAGTAGAGGAGGCCATTTTGGGGCACCAGAGCATTCTTAAGTGGTGTATCACCACTCTTCTTTGATCTAGGAAAGCAAAACGGTGACTCTTCTCATGAAAACAAACTTTGGACATTTCCAATAGAGCATCCAGATCTTTAGGAAAATGTAACACATTTTCTAAGGGAAGTTAAAAAGGTGCAATGTCGTCTGATAACTCAATAGCTTTTCTAGTAATTGTAGTCACAATAGTAGCCAGCACTTACTGAGCCTTTTCATGTACCAACCACTGTTCTAAGTGCTTTACACATATTGTTTGATACCCACCAATCCCTGTTAGGTGTTTCCTACTATTCTGTCCATTTTACATGGAGAAACTGAGGGCCCACACAGGCGAAGTAACTTGTTCGTGGTCAAACAGAGGCCAAGCCAACTCTTTAAACCAGCCATTCTGATTCCGGAGCACTAACTCATATCTATACCAAATATTTCTGGACACAGTGGGAATGAGGACTGGGCACCTACACTGACCTGGTCAGAGCAAAGCCCAGGTCGGTCGTTGACTAAAGAGAAGGGTAATAAACACAGCCGACCAACCCAGGTACATGGTAATAAGATCTCAAGTTGAATCACAGGTCAATCCTGTGATTGCAAGCAAAAGATACACTGGAAATCACCACAGTCTCTTGAATCAGGCCTTGGCATCTAATGTAATCTTCTGTCCAGTTACTTTCAAAACCTTGAATATGATTTAAGGTACAGCTCCTCATTTTGACTTCAGAAGGGTTGAATAGAAGATTTCCAAATGCCTGGAGGCACTATAGGAATTTTTTTTTTTCCTAAAACTTGTCCCCAGGGAGGAGATTGCTGAGCTGAGGAGCTGAGCATCTCACAATGTGTCTTAATGCTAAGAAATAGGGCCTCAGCTGTCACAGTTGTGTTGTGCTTTTCCATCTCAGCTGCTCTGTGCCGTGCCAGCCTCCCCATCTCCATCTAGGCTGGAAAAATTGAACCTTTATGAAATGGTCAGATAGCAACAGCAAGAATAATCATAGAGGGTTATTAGGACATGGTTTCTGCAGCCGCAGGGGCTCATGGTTCTAAGAGCTTTCATAAATACTTCAAGTTGCCCAAATCCGTGTTAATCCTGAGCAGAAGCAGTGGAAAGCATCTCTAAGGGCCAAGAACCGCTGACCTTTTGACCCTGGGCAAAAACGACGCTTCCATTCAGCCACGGAACCTAAATCTGAGCCCTAATCTTGCTTGGTTTCCTATTGTCTGTCTATAGGAGCGCATTGGGCTATTGTCTCCAGAAGATACATATAGTTAACAACCAGGGAAGAGGTCTGCCTGGTGTGGGAGGAGAATTAAAATCTGTTGGGTGGGGATTTTTCCTCTCTCGTTGCTCCGTCTCTGGGCGGTGGCTACTTCTGTATGTTCATGTGGAATCTGGGCTCACTCTTCTGGGTTGGCTGTGGAGCCCAAGGGATCTTCCTCTAAGATGTCTTCTGTGTCGGGTAGGCTGTCCAGACACGCTCACCTAGACTAGGTTAGTGTTCTGAGCTGAATAAAAATCCCCTTGTTTCTGAGTTTTAAGCCCAATTCTTTCCTGCTTCAGTATTGCTCCATCCCTCTAACTTATTGCCCAAACACCTAATTCTTCTGGACGCTCACACAGGTAAACTCTACCCAGGGCTGCTCTTAACATCTACCTACCACATCCCTGTCTGTGGGTGGGACTCCTGTGAAGATGGCAAAGAGTTCCAGAATGATCAGAGAGGAGTTGCTTCTGGATAGTCTTCCTTCCCCTTGCCGGAGTACTTGGATCTGTCATTGGAAGATTTCTTTAGGAAATGCTTTGAAACTTGAAGGTAATTAAGTAGGTGGACGTGAACAGATGTCAAGTTTTGACCACTTAAATATTAACGGCATGATCCACGTGGTAGCCTGCATTAATTACAGACTCATTATTGGGATAATAGAACTTTTGAAACTTCTGCCTTGCATTAGAGACACTTCCCCTTATTAAAAATAAGCATACGTCATCTTAGAGCTTGTCTTTACAAATATACACGATGAATAATTGCAGTGAAACCAAACAAGTGATCACCATTCGGTACCTGCGGCTCAGTATCTATAGTGACACCTTCCCGGAGACCTCGCAGGCCAGAGCTATGACCTGTATCCTGTTCCTCTGGGAGTTGGCCAGGGTGACGAGAGACAGGATGACTAATTGTGCTCGAGAACTGTTTTCTCAAGTCTGACTGAAAACAGCAGGTTGGGAAGGAAAATTAAGATGCAAACAGAGAGGGAGGCAAACCATAAGAGACTCTTAAATACAGAGAACAAACTGAGGGTTGCCGGAGGGAGGTGGGTGGGGGGATGGGCTAAATGGGCGATGGGCATTAAGGAGGGCTCTTGTTGGGATGAGCACTTGGTGTCGTATGTAAGCGACGAATCACGGGGTTCCACTCCTGAAGCTAAGGCTACCCTGTATGTTAACTAACTTGAATTAAAAAGAAAAGGAAAAACATGCAAGAAAACAGATTGGGAAGCAGCAGAAAGTGTAACCACTGGAATTCTGTGACCCCGTGTGTGCCGGTTGTGATTTTATTTGTCAACTAGAACACCTAGAGGCTAGACGCTAATTGAGCAATCGGTAAATCTGAAACTCAACTTCTTTTTAATTTCATCATAAAAGTGAATGTCTAATCTTCCACAGGGAAAATTTTGTCTCCTCCAGTTGTGAGGCAGAAAAGTGAAGTCGTGTTTCCCTTTCCTTCCGTGTGGGCTTTCAGTGGTTACTTCCTTATGAGTCGTGCAGGCTGTTATAACCATATAGCATAAACTATTATATGAAGTGATGAAATACACATGCAGAAAGTCAGGGAGCTGTGTTGTTTTAATGAAAATTAATTTGTATGTTTTGGAAAGACTCACAGGTGAGGCTTTTGGGGTTTTGGGTTTGGTTTTGTTTTGTTTTGGAAAGCTAATTATTAAGACAACTGAAAAAAACTGATGAGTTTTGTTTTTTTTAATCACAAAAGATTTACACTCAAATTGCCTCTCAGGTTTTCCCTTTTCTCAAAAAGCTCTGAAGCTGGGCATCTTGTCACTGAATATTATCGACAGGTCGCAGTATCTCCATGTGATGGAGACAATGGAAGTTGGAGCAGGAGAGCCTGCGAAATCAAGTTTTGGCGAAGGAACTTACATTTCTGCATTCAAAGTGAAATATTTATCAGATTTGACTACTTTTTCTTCAAGTTTATTTACTTATTTTGAGAGAGAGAGAGATGGAGGAAGAGAGAATCCCAAGCAGACTCCACACTGTCAGCACGGGGCCCGAGGCAGGGCTCAGACTCACAAACTATGGGATCTTACTACCTGAGCCAAAATCAAGACTCGGATGCTTTAAACGACAGAGCCGCCCAGGAACCCCTTGACTCCTTTTTTAATTAACTGACTTCCTTCAGGTCTCAACTTAATCAGATGACGGGCTTGTAACAGATTGCCGAAATGACCCTCTTGATATATATAATCGAAACTGAATATCAAAATTAGACTTCAGTATTTGGGGTACAAGTAAATCTATGGCACAGTGATTTAATACAGGTTCATGCTGTCATTTTAAGGGACGCCCTGTACTATACGAATGTGTATCTGTATCTTATAAATAGTATATTTGCAAAGACTTGGCCCAGATCGAAGTCTTCTTCAGCGACAGTCCTGTAACAAATAATTATCACCCAGATTATACGTGCTGCTTTGCTCTCACGCTTTTGTCGATGTTGGCATCTCACCCCAGAAAGCCAGTTGCCTCTTATGTCTTACTGTTGAAGTTCTTCCATCTTTCAGAAAGCAGGTCCACGATTACATGTTGCCTTGAGAGGCTTTCCCAGGTTCTCCAAGTAAAGCTGCAGTAGACTCCTGACATGTGCCCGTTGCTAGTCCGTTGCAGTACTCCCTCCTGATTTTCTTAGAGGTGCTCCCAGTACTGGGATTTGGGGGATCCTGTTAGCGCTGATGCTCGCGCTGCGTGTATGTCTGTACGCAGCTCCACGTCTCCGGCTGTCTCCGAACACGGCCGTGGGCACTTTTGCCTAACTTACGTAATAGCACACGCTCTGAAACACCAAAGAGCTACAAGAACTTCCTTTCGTGTACCGGAAGAGAAAACAGAGAATTCTCCCCAGCGAGCACAAACCTCCATTTCTTGAGGGGACACGAAGCACAGTGCTCACATGCCCTAGCAGAAGTGACTGCCTATACATCTAGTGCTCTGTATGCTCTGGCAAAACATTTCGTTTAAACCTGGCCTTTCAGGTTTTGTTAGGATACTGAAAGCTGCGTGTCTTAGTTTATAACCGTTTTCGGGGGTGCGTGAGGAATGGTCGCTTTAATGACAGTGAAGTAGAGAAGACTCCTGGTTGGGAAGAAGTGTTAGTAACTATTTTACAGTTTATAATAGAAGTGTGGAGTCAGAGATGAGTGCCACCTACTCGGAAAGCTATGGACTTAGAAGCCACCTGCTCTCTCCAGGGGTTGGGATGCTAATTTTAACTCTGAACTATAAGCTCTGCGGGTTTTGGAGTTTGATTTTCTAGGATATTAACCAATCTCATACGGTGAGTTTTGTAGCTTTGTTCATTGTATGGGTCTCACAGTGAAATAGCAATGCTTGGGTCTGTATTTATGGACTAGTGTACATGGCTAGCTTCCTCATTATTACTGGGTCCCAAAAACTGTCAAGAGCGTTCTGGAAACACATTCTAAATCTAAAAGTATCTATAAAAATGAACTTTTTCCCTTGAAGGCAAAATTCCAGTTGGCCGGCAGTTTTCTTGACTGTAGCAGGAGCTCCTTAGGGAGACACGCTCTGAACGGAATGTGGCCTTACTGCCACACTGCCACAGTCTGGATTTGGTGGCTCTGCTAAATGACTTCTTTACTTCACGTGTAGAAAAATGGATTCTGCAACCTTAAAATCATAGCCCTTACCCAAGAGAACTAACATAAAGAAAAAGAGGAAACCAGCTGAGGCTTAAGATGTCTATTTAGGAGAAAAATTAGGTGATAAACAGACACCGCTATCATATTTTTAGCATTGATTAATAGTTCTGAATCATTCGGGCCTTAGGTCCAGAATGTAACAGTTACCCAACAGTTATCCAACTCACGGACATTAAACATTCAGTTGCCAAGCTTCTGGTTTTTGTTGTTATCGTTGTTAATTTCCACTTCATGTGTTTTAGGTGCTTGGCTAAGGATTTTGTGAAAGTATTTTTTCTCGTTTGAATTCATTTTTCGGCAAATTCCAAGTTTGCTTGAGAGGTAGATAGAATTAGCTTATTTCTTCTTATTTACCCTTATTTGAGGGTAAGGAGGTAGTATATTTTATTTGCTCATAAAAAACTGTAATATGTATAATTTATTCAAAATCAAGGTTGCTTTTGAAATTTCCATATGCTTGAAATGTCAAGCTATGCATATAGATACGGTCTTCACAGGCATTCCCTACTGAAACCATGCTGGCATTTCAGAAATTAAGTACAAAGTATGTTTATAAAGAGGCACTTAATTTTGCAACTGTGGAAATGGTAAGTTGTTCGCTTACAGCTGTTACTACATTAAGTTCTTTTTTTAAAAAACTTTTTAATGTTTATTTTTGAGAGAGAGAGAGAGAGAGAACAAACGAGCAGGGGAGGACCAGACAGAGAGGGAGACACAGAATCCGAAACAGGTTCCAGGCTCCAAGCTGTCAGCACAGAGTCTGACGCGGGGCTCGAACCCACAAGGGTGACATCATGACCTGAGCCAAAGTCGGACAGTTAACCAACTGAGCCCCCCAGGCACCCCACAACATGAAGTTCTTAATGCTGGTTTGAAGGCATTCGTAGGTACTAAGTGACTGGGAATATAGCCATTCATTTTTCCGGACTCTTTAATCCATTGCACGTAGGCCTTCATACTTACAAGAAAGTGAAAAAAATTGCAAACACCTTAACCTCAAAAACAGTAACCGTACACTCTTACAGTAACATAGCGCTTGCTATTTCGGTGCATGGATCACAAGATCAAGCTCCTGGTGAGGTGACGGAGAGGCCTTTTTTCCTTCATTTGAAGACCCGAGTTTATTTGAGACTCTGGAGTTACCGGCTCTACAAACACGTGGAGTAAATTCCCCGCTTGAACCAAGTCTCCCAATTTACAGTAGCATAGAACAGCCAAGAAACATGAAGGTAGGAGACGCAAAATGAGAAGGGAGCAAGGAGGAGAGAAATCTTGAACTTGAGATTTTAAGCTTCCAGTGGGCATCTGGAAAGAAATCTGGGGAGAAAGTGACCGGTCTGAGAAGTGCAGCATCGGGCTAGGAATTGGGAAGGGATGAAAACATGGAACGCAAGATCTTCAGGGCAGTGAAAGTACTCGGCGGGATACGGGGGTGAGATGTGGTATCTTGCCTTTGTCAAAACCCGCGGAACTGTGTAACACAGAGCGTGTATCCCAGTATAAACTGTGGACTCTAGTTGACCATCTTGTATGGAGATTGGCTCAGCAGCCGCGACAGATGTACTCCACTGATGCAAGACGGGAAGAGACACTGTGTTGGGCAGGCATGGCTCGTGTGAGACTCCCGTGCGTTCTGCTCAGTTTGTAATTCTTCTATACTCTCCATTTTTCTCTTCCATAAAGCCTATTAATTATTTCTTAAATCGCAGCGATACATGAAGAAGACCAGGAATCTAGGGGGATGAAGGCTTGATGTTAGAAACAGCGTTTGAAAGACATCGATACAGAGAGACTTTGGGGGCCTCAGGAATAGATGAGGTCCTCACAGGGGATGGCAAAAGGAAAGACACGGCGGTCCGGCACCCGGCCTCCCGATATCCCCGTGTGGGTGGGGGGTCTGCCTCGTGACAAGGGAACAGGACCCAAAAGGAAGGACGCTAAAAATTAGAGGAGTAGGAATGTGCCGTCACATCAGCCAAGAAGGAGAGGAACCTGAAAGGTCAGGATTGATGCTCCGAAGAGGTGACAGATAATGAGGAGTTCACTGCCCGTTGAATCAGGGGCGCCTGGGGGGCTCTGTCGGTTGAGCGTCCCACTTCAGCTCAGGTCATGATCTCCCGGTTCGTCGGTTCGAGCCCTGCCCCGGACTCTGTGCTGACAGCTCAGACTCTGTGTCTCCCTCTCCGTCTGCCCCTCCCCTGCCCACGCTCTGTCTTTCCCTCTCAAAAATAAATATGGAAAAAATACACTAAAATGGCCATTAAATCTAATGACTAGTTGGGAGGGGACTGATCAGAGAGTGTAGTTTAAATACCATCCTACTTACATGCGGGTTGTAGAGGTTAAGACTCAGTTGGTCTGCAAATGGAAGCTAGAAGTATAGGTTCCTTTTAGGAAGGAAACGGCTTTCCTTTTAGGTGAAGAATGCTCTTATTTTTGTAAACCTATGTTGAAATGCAAACGGGTACAGCCACTGTGGAAAAAAGTATGGGTGAAATCAGTGAAAGGGATTATGGGTACACTTACCATGATCACTGAGTGACGTATAGAACTTGTTCCATCGCTATATTGGACAGTTAACTATATGTTAACTATACTGGAATTTAAATTAAATAAAACTAACAATCTTACAACGTCCTACAGTAATACTAAGGCCAGAAAACAATGAAATATGAAGAATGTATATTAAATTATTGGTTGTGATAAGAAAGAAGTAAGACTGATCGAAGTATTAAAAACAATTTAAGTTGAGAAATGTCACTGAGAACCAAATAAATGAAAAAATCTCTGGGAGAAATTGTGTTCACAGGCGGAGGCTAAAGAGCCAAAATTCTGGGAGAAGCTGGGCATTTGAAATGGTAGGCAAAGATGAAAATAGACCCAAGACCTTGACTATCAAGAAATAGTCCAGAGAGGCACCCGGGCAGCTCAGTTGGATAAGCATCTGACTTCGGCTTAGGTCATGATCTCACAGTTCATGGGTTCAAGCCCCGCGTCAGGCTCTGTGCTGACAGCTCAGAGCCTGGAGCCTGCTTCGATTCTGTGTCTCCGTCTCTGTCTCTGCCCCTCTCCCATTCACACTCTGTCTCTCAAAAATAAATATTAAAAAAAAAAAAAGCCCAGAAACGAGAAGGAATTGGAATATTCGAGATGAAACAGAAAAATATATAAGGTGATTGAGTGTGTCTGTCAGGAGAGGTCCAGGGTTACAAAGAAAATAGATGGGGAGATGAAAGTTGTATCATCTCTACATCTTTAATAAAGTAGGAGTTCAACCTACCTGACAGTTATCTGGTGTCTGAGACGTCGGGTCAACGGGAGCATGGCTGAGATCAAGTTTTAAGGCGTTGACATTTGAAGTCCTCCACAGTAAAGTAATCTGAACGTGCTGCATTGAGACATTTTTAATTCAAAAGATCCCGTAGACATTATCAGGCCCAACCTGTTCTTGTTTCAAAGGACAGTGGTCTAAGGACCGGTCCTGTGGAGTGCCTGCAGTCACGCGGCTGCGGAGGGCAGAGTCAGGACAATCACCGGAGTCTTCTCTCTGGCAAATCTTGTATTTTTTCCTTTACGGCACTGCAGCTGTGCAGAATTTGAGCTGCTCCGATGAGCTGTCTGGTAGACAGCCGTCGATTGCAATAGAATCACGTGCCATAAAATCTGTCCCTTAAAAGTGTACATTTGAGGGGCTTTAGTGTATTCATAGACTTGGGCGACTATCACCACTCGATAATTCCAGAGCGCTTTATCATTCCAAAAAGTAACCCCATACCTATTAACAGTCACTAGGAACCCCCAAACTCCCCCTACCTCCTGCCGCAGCCACCACCACCACCGCCGCCACCACCACCACCAGCCCCTGGCAACCTCCACCATCTACTTTCTGTCTCTGGATTTATTTATTCCAGACATCTGTACACGGGAGTCATGTCGTATCTTCATTTGTGTCTGGCTTCTCACATAGCGTCAGGTGTGCAAGGGCTCATCCGTGTCGTAGCACGTGTTGGTACCCCATTTCTTTTTATGGCAAAATCATACTCCCTTGTACGGAGCTACCGCACGTTTTAATCCGTTTGTCAGTTGACAGGCGTTTGGGATGGTTCCACGTTCTGTATGTTATGAGTAGTACTGCTCTGAACATTGATATGCAAGTTTTTGAATAGAGCTGAGTTTTCGGTTTTCTGGACATGTACGTAGGAGTGGAATTGCTGAATCATAGAAAAGTAACTCTGTGTTTCACTTTCCAAGGAACTGCCAGTCGTTCTCCAAATGCGCGGCCCCGTTTGACTGTCCTCCCAGCAGTGTACGAGGGCCCCAGTGCTCCGTACCCCCACCAACACTTACTCTTTTGGATTGTGGCCATCCTAGTGGGTGTGAAGTAGTGTCTCATCGTGTTCTGGGTTTGGGTTTTGGGGGTGACTAACCATTTGGGCATGTGCTTATCGCCCGTCTGTAAGTCGTCTTTGGAACCCTGTCTGCTTAGATCCTTTGCCTGTTTTTCCTTTGCCAGTTGGGTTGCTTGGGGTTGTTTTATTCTTGAGTTGTAAGGATTCTCTTTGCATTCTGAATACAAGTCCCTTCTCCGCTTTGTGGTTTGTTTGTTTGTTTTTTTTTAATATAGTTTTTTCCATCCTGCGAGCTGTCTTTTCGTCTCGATGGTATCCTTTGAAGCATAAAAGTTTCTCATTTTCATGCAGTCCAGCTTTTTCTTCTATTGTCTTTTATGTTTTTGGTGTCCTGTCTGAAAACCGTTACCTAACCCAAGGTCACAAAAATGTATTCCTATGTTGTCTTCTCTTTGTTCGGTAGGTTTAGCTCTTAAATTTAGGACTACTGGGGGCACCTGGGTGGCTCAGTCAGTTAAGCGTCCAACTTTGGCTCGGGTCATGATCTCACAGTTCATGGGTTTGAGCCCCGTGTTGGGCTCTGTGCCGACGCTCAGAGCCTGGAGGCTGCTTTGGATTCTGTGTCTCCCTCTCTGCCACTCTCCTGCTCATTCTCTCTCTCTCTCTCTCTCTCTCTCTCTCTCTCTCAAAAATAAATAAACGTTAAAAACATTTTTTAAAATTTAGGACTGTTGTCCATTTTGAGTTAATTTTTGTATGTGGTGTAAAGTAGGTGTCCAGCTTCATTCTTTTGCACTGAGATATCCAGTTTGTATCAGCATTATTTATTGAAAAGATTCTCTCTGTCATTGAATTGTCTTAGTACCCTTTTTGAAAATCGATCGAACATAAATGAGATGGTTTATTTCTGGACTCTCTATTCTATTGGTCTGTATGTTTAAACTCAAAATTCTTTAAAAACAAATAGTGAGACAATCAGTTTATTATTAGTTTATTCAATCCATGTAGAAAGCAGAGAATAGAAAAGTATAACATCTCACTGTATGTGGCCATATTTCCCTTGAGCGAGACTTAGACCATTTACTTCCTTTCCAGTTGTGATTCTTACCTTTAAAAAAAAAAAAACTTTGCTTAGACTGCTCATTTCTTTTCCTGTACACTGCAGGAGACAGAAGACACAGGGAATGGACAAAGCAGCGGGACCCCTAAAATCACTTTACACACACGCACAGAGGAAGGGGTAAAGGTTATATTTCCTTTTAATATTTTGTAGTTTGTTGTCCCTGTTTCTACGGTAAGCCACTGATTGACTGCGGGCAGTCCTGAGGCTCGATACCAGCTGTGCCCATGAGTGCACTTTTATAAATACTTTCATGAGAACTTGAATCACAAGTTCCCTTAATTTAAGGGCAGGCAAAGAACATTCGGAACCAAACATAAACCTTTTTTGAACCCAAGTTCAAACTGCTTTCTTTGCTCCCCAAAGACTTTTTTATGCCTGAAATATCTATGGAAAGTGTATTTCTACTTGAATTCAAAAAAAAAAAAATCCTTCAGATATCTATACTTCAACTCCCATGATTTAACTTTTAGAAACCTCTGTGACCTTATAAACAAAGACACCTCTGGAGAACCAAACTGGAGACCCATATTTTCAAAGAACCAAGAGATTTATTCCATAAAGTTGAAAGAGATCTAAAGAATTCAAGTCTCAGAAGGAAGGATTGTGTCCTAGGTAAGAGCTACACCTGAAAAACATGTAATATTTCAAAAGTGTATGGTTCCAATGAATATTCATGTGCCACATTGTAAATTACCAGATTTTGACAATGACTTGGCTTGCATATGAAATAATACTAGCTTACAGTTATTAGACAGTGAAAGAGACGGAAAACCAGACTCTATAGAGAACCATCAGAAATAGTGAAGGGGATTAAGAGTACACGTCTCATGATGAGCACTGAGTGACGTATAAAATTGTTGGGTCACCGCGTTGTACACCTGAAACTAATCTAACGTGTATGTCAACTATCCTGGAGTTAAGTTTTCCAAAAATTATTTGACAGTGGAACACTGCTTTTTGAAATGAAATTTCCTCTTTAAAATCTTTTTCTTTTTTACATTCTTATTTCACTTCCGGATGGGCAGCCTACAATGGAATATTAGTTTCACGTGTACGATGTAGTGACCCAGCACTTCCGTATACCACCTGGTGCCATCACAAGTGCCCTCCTTCGTGTCCCCATCCCCTGTTTGAAATCCCCATCGTTTTGCCCTCTCCGCCCTACCATGTCCAAAGGCCACTGTCGGTTCTTCCTTCTTGGAATCTATTCTTGTCCCTCTTCTCCCCTTCCTTTGCGATGTCACCTTGTAAATGTTTCAACCTGTTTGTGCCAGTCTCCCGGTTGCTTATAAAGCTCCAGCCCGAGTGCCGTCTTTGCCGTTCCGTGAATAAACTCCGCTTTCTCTCGGAGCTGTTCCATCCCCTTTTGAAAGGTTGGTTGTTCTCGCCTCCGGCTCACAAAACCCTGCTTATGCCCTTCACCGCCCTGACGTTCGAATTTGTTGGTTTACTTCTGCGTTACCCGTGTCCCCCGCCGGTCCGTAACGGCCTCAGTGGCAAAGATCTCTCTCTCTTTCCCCCTAAATCCCCAGCACCTGGAGTAGAGCCGAGTCCACAGTTGGTGCCCCATAAATATGTGTCCAATAAAGGATCAAACAGTAGTGAGTTATAACCAGAATCAAAACCCCGGAGAACCAGAGCGTGTGTATGCGTACAGCGTATAATTAGTGTATTGCTGCAGAGTGGGCCTGGAAACTCACTCCCTGGGGGGAGTCCACTTAACGACCTCTTTAACCGTTTGAATGCAGGAAAGGAAAAAGTTGTTTTCGTTTTCTTTGCTTGTATTTGGCCCTGGGCTCTGGACCCTAGGAAAATTTGGACTGCTTTCCTTCACCTCTTACCGTCTGCGGCCTTCATTCGGTGTGGACCGTTGGGGGGAAAGCGCTTTTCTCGGAGCGAGGCGTCGTGCTGTTGCTGAATTCACCCCTAGTTTTGATCTTACCGCTCATTCAGTTACACGGGATTCTATTTCTTTAGGTAGCAAGTTAAAAACTGCAGCGTGAACGGACAGCACCCACTTCTCAAAACTCGGCTCCGATGGTCTTGCCTCAAGGAAGCCTTGTTTCGCATCCTTAGCAGCCTTTACTGTCCTTCGCGGCATCGGTCACATTCCAGACGACAAAGCGAACGGTTCCGCGTGTTGGGCCCCGCCTCAGTCTAAAGAACCGGATGAGGCCAGGGAACATCTCTCTCTCTCTTAAAACAGCTCTGTCTCTAGGCAGCATTCGATAAAATAAGTTGAATCAAGTAGTCCTTCCCAGCTTTACAGTGCAGATCGCTCTGATTCACAAATCCATCTTCCAGGAGCAGTCACATGTGACTTTTGTAATATTATCTACATCTCCAGAAAGCTCAAATAAAGGGACGCGAGCGGTTCAGTGAGAAGGACAGGTGTTACACGCTTGCGGGAGAAGCCAGGTGTGACGCTCACTTGCGGAGCAGGCCACCCGTTTCTTGGGTTGACCATTTGATTTGATTTTATTTATTTTTTTTTTTGAAACAATTTTTGAAGTGACTGTGGCATTTTGCTACCATTAAATCATTGATGAACTTTGCCAAGTCTTTGGAAGGTAAATATTGAAGGATAAAATTATGATGAGGTTTACATTTATTTCATCAATTTGCTTTCAGCTTGTCCTATAAACTCAGTGCATGATGTTATAATTAAGGATCATAAGGGATGAATTTAATAGAGTTATACAAGATTTTTGCCATTTGCCTCCCCTAAAAGAAAAATGTCTGTAACGGTATTAAAAGACCCTGTCATCTTAATTAAGAGGCAGCTCTTCTCCTGGTTTTTCCCTGTCTTAATTACATAAGCCAGGCTGAATGGGATGTAATAAGATGACTTGAAATTGATCATTAGTGTGTGGAAGGCACTTGGCAGTGAAATACAGAGCAGTATCAGCGGCTTAACTTTGGCAATAGAAAAACGTAAATATAATCCAAATGCCAGTGTAGAACTGAAACCAGGAGTGGGTAGTCAACTATTTGATAAAATGTTCCGGGAAAAGCAGTCAGTTGCATGAATTTTTAAATCAAAATAAAACATGCAGTTTACTCAAAAATCATCTGACTGGGAAGCACTAATGTGTGCGTACATATGTTTATATGTCCGTGTATATATACATATATCTACAGACCCTTAAAAATGGTAATCCCTATCTTTATTTATACTTCTAGGCATAGTCTCTAAAGAAAACCTTTTTTAACTGTTTCTTCTGGAAGCTATCAGCTTATCTCGAAGGAATATGCTTGTGCTATGTGTTGATTTCTCTCTTTCAGACATCACCTTTCGACATCCTGTTTGGGCGAGCGAGGGTTTCCCTCCCATACGTTACCGTCTGACCTCCCCTCTTACTCCTTCCAATATAGTTATGGCTATCATTGTAATTAACTTGGGGATCTATGTGAACCTTTTTAATGATATGTAAATAATGTTCACTGTAGAGCCAAAAAGCATGTAGATTGTTTTTCCTTTCTAGTTCGAATATATGTGCTTCAGTTTTTCCCATAGTTGCTTTTTTTTTTTTCAAGTTTGTTTGTTTGGATTGGGGGTTGGGCACAACAGGGGAAGGGCAGAGAGAATAAATCCCATGCAGACTCTGCACTAGCAGCTCAGAGCCTGATGCAGGGCTCGAATTCATGGGCCAAACCCTGAGATCATGACCTGAGTGTAAACCAAGAGCAGAATGCTTAACCAGCTGAGCCACCCAGGCACCCCATCAGTAAGCCTTCCTTTTTGTCTCTTGCCCTAACCAAATTCCACTTACTATTAATACTCTCCAGAAGTAACAGTATATTATGTTTTTTCTTGAATCTCCTGTCCACCTCTCCCTTCCTTTTTTTTTTTTTTTTAATTTTTTAATGTTGATTTAAGTGAGAAAGAGAAAGGGAGAGAGAGACAGAGAGCAGGGGAGGGCAGAGGAAGAAGGAGACATAGACTCCCAAGTGGGTCCCAGGCTCTGAGCTATCAACACAGAGCCCGACATGGGGCTTATACTCATGAACTGTGAGATCACGACCTGAGCCAAAGTTGGACACCCAGCCTACTGAGCCACCCAGGGGCCCCATTGCCCTCCATCCTGAAGGCCCCTCTCCTCTGGACCACTTATTCTTTAGGCCTTCTTCCTGCTACAAAAATTTGTTTCCTGGTCTCCCTGTTGTCATTATTCTTGACTTCTTCACTCATGTTCCTGAAGCACATGTATCAGAGGTGTTCCATGGGTAATAGATTTCTGAGACGTTGGATAGCTTTATTCTGTGATTACACTTGATTGGTAGGTGGGCTGGGTATAAAAGTCTAGGCTGAACTTCTTTTTTCTCTTAGAATATTCTCTGTCCTTTACCCTCCTTTTAGCCAAAGGGAAGCTCAGGGCTATTCTGATTCTCAGTCCTTAGTATTTAAATACACTTCAGAGTATTCCTCTGTCTTCTCTTTGTTCACTGTTCTGAAATTCACAAAGATGTGTATATATGTGTGTGTTTGTGGATCTCCTTTCCTTGATGTGCTTTTTCAACTTAGAGACTGATTTTCTTTAGTCTGGGAAATTTTCATATATATATGTATATGTTATCAAATATATCTATATATATAGGTAACATCCTCCTTTTTATTTCCTGCATTCTGTCTTTCTATAGCTAAGTCATGCAGTGAACCTTCTGGATTTTCTCCCAATCTCCTTATATTCTCTGTAATTTAACTCTTACTCTTTTGCCCTCTTTGAGATTCCTTGCCTTACTTCTAGAGCCCCACTATTGAGGTTTTGGGGGTATTTTTAATGTTTTTCTTTTTAATTTGCAAGTCCTTTATTTTCTTCCTCCCTGCTTTTATGGTTACTCTCTGATCTTAGTTTATGGGTGTAATATCTTATTATATTTCCTTAAGGATATAAAATAAAATCTATATAAAGTTTCTTTTTTACCCCATATTAGTTTCTATTTTATCTGAGTTTTTTTTTTTTTTTGAAAGTTCTTCTTAGATGCTCCAGTATGTGGTTTTAGTCTTTCCTTAAATAGCTTTTTTCTTATTTACATTATTTTAACCTTCATCTAACAATCCAAACACTGAAACACTGAATAGCTCATACATAATAGTCAAAATATCCTTTGATACATTTCAGATTTTAATAAAATTAATGTGTGCTTAAGGTAACTTGGCTGTGTGATAAAAGGTGACAACTTCTCCTGTTGTTTATTATGTTTGCTTTTCCTTTCCTGGAAGAATTTCCAAAAAAAAAAAGGCATGGAAATAATCGCAAACTTTATACCCCGTCTAGATGACGATAGCACTGTGCCTGCTTCTGCAATTTCTATTGTGAAAAAGAGTGTTACCCCACCCGAGCATAAAGACTACATCCTTAATACTGTGTATGTTCATACATGCTCAGATATTAACCAAGAGGACCTTCTCTGGAATGAATTCTGGAATTTTTCCCAGATGTTAATAATTAATTGTGTTGTATATAGTGTTCAGGTTAAATTATGTATTAGCTTATTGAGTGGAAGTCTAAGATTGACAAGTATCTGTAGCAAGAAAGGGTATTTTGAGAATTTAACTACTCATAAAGCATGTACCATGCAGTAATTAGTGCCTTCAGCAGCTGCTGGTACTCTGTTTAATATTCTGGGTCTCTGGGCAAGATTGAAAAATATTTCTGCTACTGGTTAAACTGTTACTCTGAAATCATAAATATATACACTTAAAATAGACAAGTTAGCTGTATCAATACCTTAAAATTATATTAAGTAAGTACTCTTCTAAGTGTTAATAATGCCAACATTGGGCAAAGGCAGAAGAATGGCCATATAGCTTGATTGCTCTGAATTTATTAAGAAACTATAACTTGTTCCTTTTAAAAATAAAAGCTGAGAGCAAAGAAAAGGGGGAAGAGAAAGGAAAAAAAAAATGCTTCAGGATGGTTTTCCACCTGAACCTCCAAGTTTAGTTGACCAACATCATTCTGCCTTACTTTGGCCACTTCGTAAGGCCTGGGACTGATAGGTGTCATTGATGGAGAGAAGTGACACTCCTGATGTTGTCTCCCATTTTAATTCATTCAGAGATCATATAGCCAGGCCTACTGAAGCAGCTCTCGGTCTGGGGCCTCTGAGGGAGGTGTCACTTCTAAGGGCCTGAAGTTCACGGCCGGGAGCATTGCATGTCACAGCCGAGACAAAGGGCAGAGCAGGCAGGTGCTTTTACAAAGCGTGGCCTGGATTTAGCTTTTATTGCGTCCTGCAGTTGTGCTCTGATGGGACAGACAGGGTTGTGGGGCTGCCATGACCTCGCCTGTGACCTCCTTCCCCATAGCCCCTCTCCATGATTGTTCTGGAGGTGGTGTGTGATCTCGTTCCGATCCGTCATGTGAACGTGGTAGTCTCTGGGTGGGACTTCCAGAAGTGCCTGGCTCATGAATAAATAGTTACTCGGGGTTCAAGTAAATGAACTTTGAACCTTAGGTACCATTCGTGAGATTTAATGCAAAGGGCCTTTTCTTTGCTTCTGTCGATTGCCCCTGAGCTGTAGGTGTTGCCGTCGTGCCCCACGCTGTGCCCTCCACGGATTTGTTCCGTCCTCCTTGCACAGGCTCCCTCCCTGGATGACTTCTGTCCCCGGGGACGTGATGCTTGTCTGTTTACTAATATCGCGTACGTTTTTCTGATCTAAAACTCTCCCCCGAGCCTCAGCCTTGTGCTTTGGATTTCTACCTGGAGAGCCTACAGGTACTGCAAATCCCACGTGCCCCCACCCTGAGCTCACCTCCGACCCTCCCGTCACCAAGCCTCGCCTCTAATCGTGATCACGGCTGTGACTCCAGTCTACCTTCCAAAGGCTCTCCGAATCCTCTGCGGCTGCCGCTCCAGATTAAGTCCAAGTCCACCAAACAGGACCTCTCAGGATCTTTCTCTAGGACTGTTCCCAGCTGTGACCCCTTCCCTGAACAAGTCTCCAGTCTGCCTCCTGCACTTTTCTATCAGGTAAACTTCCAGAAAGGCAAGTGGCTTGCGTCACATTCCTGCCTAAATGCAGTTGTCGGTTGCCCTGAAAAAGGACGTACCAGAGCAGAGAGTACTCCTGGGAGCACATGAAGACTTCCACGGGAGTCCACTGCCAGAGGCCACTTCCGGGGCACGCCCCTTCCTGCCACCTTCTCATAGTCAACTGAAGAGCATACATCTCTCCTCTTCAGGAGCTCACTGGGGGGCGTGCTCCGTGGGACAAAAAGACATCGGCCACAAACCAAGGAGATCACGCTTATTGAAAAAATAAAACCCCACCTCTTCTACCCCACACAGTGGTCAGCGACACAAGGCTTCCGAAGAGCTGTCCAGAAGGAATCTCAGTAAGCAGCCTAGAAGGCGACTGTCCCCATATTTCATGTGGATGCCGTATTCATGACGAAGTGCCATTCATCCCATTGATCCGTATCTGTGCTCAGAAGCAACACGGTCATCATGGGGATACGGATATTAACATGTATATTGTAATCGAAAATTGAAGCCACATTTTTTCTGATGTAACCAGTTAGTTAAAAAGTGAAGATAGGTGTTACCAGTTAAGGTTTGAGGACAGAAATCTTCCCAAACTCCAATCAGCTAAATCTCCAACTCAGGTTGGGGAGAATCCTTAAAGCATGGGATAAAGGGTGACTGTGTCCTACACTCGGAGAACCTCATGCACAGAGAAAGCAGTGTAAGGTAGCCCTTAAAGAGGAAACCGTGGTATCAAACAAAAATGTAACAGCAATAGTATATTAAAAAGGAAAAAGGTTTTTATTTTCCCCCAAAGTTTTCTTGCGTGAAGTGAAAAAGGTGTATCTAAATGAAAGCATGGCGGGAATAATTAGAAGTTGCCCGTAAATTCTTGGTATAGCCTTTAGGTGTACTTCCTAGAAGTTAAGAGAGAATTATTCTGGTGAATAGTTAACCAAATCTTCTTCAAGTCAATGTTTTGTGTTTCTTTGCCTTCAGAAAACTTCAAAAAGGACCTAATCAAGATGGTGGCAGATGGCTTGTATCCAATAACATTAGTATTAGAGCAATGGCTTTGACTTTTTGGCAAATGGCTCAGGGACCTAAAGTATTGATGGATATTGCTCTAACAAGACTTTGCTTTCTCACTTATTACGTGAATTATATTTCTCAGGACTTAAATCTGTAGACTAGAAATGATGCAATAGGTAATATTCTTCCACAGTTACATAAACTAATGGGCTGAGGGGGGGACTTGGCTCCACCTATCTCATTAAAAGATGTATTTCCAACAAAATTTTATATATTATTTAACAATTATCAAAACATAATTTTTTTATCAATTATATACCACTAGTCATTGTGATGAGAACGAATCCGGAACTTTTTAGCACTTAGAGCCATACAGCTGCAGGAAATTAAAACAAAATTAACTTTAATTTCTGTTCGTGTACAATGTGATAGGGTGACCAATATAAGACTTTAAAACAAAAATACATTAAGTTAGGGTTAAATTAGTCTGAGTCAAGTGTAATGGAAAACAAGTTCAAGACAAAAAGAGTGACGTAAGCTTTCTATTAAAGAAGTATTTGGATTTCTTAAAGTGGGTCGTAATGGCCATCCACTTGTGGTATGTGGAATCCATTGAGTACATTAAAAAGATGACATTTATTTTAAAATGTCAATATTTCCATTATGCCAGAAATTATGTCCTTTGCAACTACTTGTCCTTATTAGAAAATTTACATTACCTTAAAAATACATTGAGACCAAAGCCATCTACAGAGTCCATGCAATCTCTTATCAAAATCCCAATGGCATTTTTTGCAGAAGTAGGAAAACCCATCCTAAAATTCTTATGGAATCTAAAGGGACCTCACATAGTCAAAACAATCTTGAGAAGGGAGAACAAAGTTCGAGGAATCATACTTCCTAATTTCATACCTTGCTGCAAAGCTACTGTAATCAAAATAGTGTGGTACCGGCATAAAGACGGATCTATAGAGCAATGGAATAGAGAGCCCAGAAATAAACCCTTACACATGTGGTCAAGCGATTTTTGACAAGGATGCCAAACACTTCCAATGACGAAAGGACCATCTGTTCAGCAAATGGTGGAAGGGAAACCGGATATCCACATGCAAAAGAAAATTACCTTACACCATATAAGAACATTAACTCAAAGTGGATCAAAGACCTAAACATGAGAACTAAAGCTGTAAAACTCATAGAAGAAAACTTAGAAGGAAAACATGACCTTGGATTTGGCAACGATTTCTCCGATGTGGCACCGAAAGCACCGACAACTAAAGAAAATACAGATAAACTGGGCTTCTTCAAACTCAAAATTTTTGTGCATCAAAAGAAACTATCAATAGAGTGAAAAGGCAACCCACAGAACGGGAGAAACTATTTGTAAATCATGTATCTGATAAAGGAGCAGTATCTAGCATATATAAAGAACTCTTACAACTCAACAACAAGAAGAAAACCTAATTCAAAACTCATTAAAGGCCTTGAATAGACATTTTTCCAGAGAAAGTTTATAAATGGCCTAGAAGCACGTGAAAAGGTCATAAGGAAATGCAAATCAGAGTCACAATGAGATAGCAACTCACATCCATTAGGGTGTCTACTATTTAGAAAAAAACAAATAGGAGATAACAAGTGCTGGTGTGAACATAGAGAAATTGAACATTTGTACCTTGCAGGTGGGAAAGTAAAAGGGTGCAGCCACTGTGGGAGACAGTATGGAGGAACTTATAATCCAGCAATTCTACCTCTGGATATATACCTAAAAGAATTGAAAACAAGGACTCACACAAATATTTGAATACTGGGGTTCCTAGGTACATTATTTACAGTAGCCGAAATGTGGTAGCAACTCAAGTATCCATCAATGGATGAATAGCTAAGCCAAATTCTGTGTATTCATGCGATGAAATATTATGTGGCCTTAAAAAGGAATGCAG
Source organism: Paguma larvata (assembly GCA_030068075.1). Taxonomy (NCBI): domain Eukaryota; kingdom Metazoa; phylum Chordata; class Mammalia; order Carnivora; family Viverridae; genus Paguma; species Paguma larvata. The sequence continues at coordinate 73,456,025 of CM057839.1, read as the reverse complement.
TTCTGATCGTTGCTACAACATGGATCTTGAAAACGTTATGTTGAGAGATACGAGGCAGACACAAAAGGACAAATACTGCATGATTCAGTTTATATGAAGTGACTCAAATAGTTACATTCACAGAAACAGAAAGCAGAGAGCCAGTTACCAGAGGCAAGAGGGAGGGAAAATGGGCAGTTATTATTTATGGGAACAGTTTTAGTTTGGGACAATGAAAACTTCTAGAGAGAGATAGTGATGAGGGTTTTCCAACAGTGTGAATGTACTTAATACTGCTGAATTTACAGCTAAAAAGGGTTAAAATGGTAAATACGAAGTTACGTATAGTTTAGCACAATAAATAAATATATATTGAGGGAGTTTTTCAGATTTGGCAATATATGCAGTTTTTCAGTTAGGCAATATATGCATAGCTGTTCGTTTGAAGGACACCTGTCTAGTGTCCTTCACAGTCTGAACCCAGCCCTCTCCTCTCACTTCATTTTCTTTGTTCTCGCCACCTGGAAATTCGCGTCTGCCCCGTCTGCCTGTACCTGTAAGGCCTGTTCTCCCCCCACCAAGTTGATTAATGGAATCTGATATTCCCAAGTACCCACCACCTTCCAAAAAGGTGACTCCCCTGGAGAGAACTCCATTTCTCCGTCTGGCGCGTTCCCAAAGAACTTCTCCATCTCTTTGCTCCGTCCCAAACCTGTCCTCAACCAGACCGAATTCTTTAAGGGCCAGGATGTTCTAATGCTTTGGCTGTGTGACTCCTACACATAGCACAGAACATAATTTGGGGCAGGATCTTAGTAAGTAGTTCAATAACTCAATTTCTAAAAAATATACATGATTCTTTCCTTATAATTCCCCTCTGAGAGAGAAGGCAGACCTTTCCCCCCCACTTTCCAGAACAAGAAACTAAGCAAATGTCACACCTTGCTCAGGCTCCAGGCATCAGGTGGCTGATGGGGATGGAGAAACAGCTTCCAAAATCTGCCTTCTTAGACGCAGGTCTCTGGAGCCAGGCACTAAATCTTATCGTCAGTGCGGTAAGAGCATTACTTTATTGGTTATAAAACACATGTTTTTGAATATTTGCCATAGGTTTTGTCCATAAATGAAACGATCTTATACATATTTCTGCTACCCCTTCCATAATAACCCCCCTGCCACCATTCCAACACCACAGTTTGGAAACAACTGTGTCATTAATGAACGATACCAGACCCTAACCAATGACCTCCAGATGAAAGGCTCATTATTTCATTACTGGTCTCCAGAGCTATTTCGTCCCCTAACACTGTAGTGCAGAATTTAGACTGAAGAGTTTAAGCCTTGAACTATATTAAAAAAAAATGTAAGTAGTCCTTGACATAATTTGGAGTGATTAAATTCTATTGTGCCAAGAATTCCTTATTAAAAATCAATTTAATCATGCATCTACCATCTGGTCGGTATTACGGTCTTTTATGGGAAGGAACCATGATTTTTGTATTTACCTGATGTTCCATTGGGTAAGCCTGTAATTTTGCAAAAAGGGGGAGGAGCTTTTGTAGCACTGAAAAATTAGTAATTAAAGAACCTTTAAAGGCATTTGCTAGACTTTACTCTTGTGACTTTTGAGCTTCAAAAGTGAGTATTTGGGATCATTTAGGAATTTAATGGAAAAGAAAATGTTAAAGTAGGAAATTGTAACCACATCGTATGCTGCGTTTATTTGCGTGAATAATTTGTAACTTATATTTTTGACACTCGAGTTCCTTTAAACATAGATGGTCACCTCAGTGGTTGTGTTCTCTTCTTATTCTAAGAATTTGGGTAGTGAGTGGTGAGAAGTTTGCTTCCGATTGTCTGCTAGCTTGGCTTCAGCTATATTAGCAAAAGATTGCAATAATTTCGCTCATAACCTTGCAGGAAAATGTTTCAAACAGGAGCAATTGCATCTCGTCGTGCAAAATGGGGAAGATTTTTGTCGCCTGGTTTTCAACACCACTTTACTCCCTGACGTAAACAGCATCCATTCGCTTTCCGTACGTGGCGCTAGAGGCTTAAGCTTTGGGTCATTTTCTTAAGTTTCTGGTCTGCTTCTGTGCTTACAGTTGTGAAGTATTTTGTTCATGTTACAGTCTTAAAACATTAGCATTGTAAATTAGCAGCCAGAAACATTGGTTCAATGCTGAATCACCTTGACCTCGATGTTAAAAAAATATATATATATATCACTCATCAGGCACCGGGGTGGCTCCGTGGGTTGAATGTCTGAGTCTTGATTTAAGCTAAGGTCATGATCCCAGGATCGTGGGATCGAGCCCCACCTTGGGCTCCACGGCCGAGCAGAGAGCCTGCTTAAGATTCTTCCTCTCTCTCTCTGTCTCCCTAGCTTACAGTCTCTCTCTCTCTCTCTATTAAAAACAACAACAAAAACCAAAAAACCTTGTGATATACGGCCTAATGTTAACAACCACCCAGTCATAACAGCCAGAATATCTCTCATCTTCGCTGTGCCCCGATTTCCTTGTTCGCGGCAGGCACAGTGCCTCCTTGTTAAGCTTGCTATGCGGTTTCAACGAGATGCCCCTTTGGAAGGTTGTGAACATTCTTGGCACGGAATGTGTGTTAGCTTTTATCATCCTCAGAAACCCCAGAATGACCGTTCTGCAATACGTGGTTTTCTTGCCATCTGTCCGTTAAAAGAAAACGAAGCTAGGGCCTTCAGAAAGTTACCCATGCTCCCGTAGCAATTACGTGCTCAAATGAGGATGAAATCGGTTTGGTCGATTCCATGATCCGTCCCGGAGTCCCTCTTCCCGATCTTTCCTCTTTAATGGTAAATGTTAATATTCTGCACGTATTCATCTGTTGAGGACCGACACCGCGCTAGATTCTGCGTATGTAACAGCCGGTGGAACCTTTATGGTCTCTGGTTTCCTGCATCTTACAAATGGTGCAGTAGACCAGCAACAGTGCAATGAAAGTTATAGGACGTGACCAGCCAACTGAGAAATGAGCCTGGGACAGCGATAGAGCATTACAAGGTCTTTCCTTCTACATAATCCTTTAATGTCACACCGATTCGTTGGAATAATAATAGAGATGTATAAAGAAAAATAATTTCCCCTCCCCTGCCTCCGTTTCTGCCCAGGCATTCAATAAGAACCGTTTATCTAGGCTACCTTCCTATGCGCTCACACAGACATACGCAATTGTAGGGCATTTTTCTCATGGTTTTACAAAACCTGGATTTTATACACAAGCTTAGTCAGTAGAGCATGTGACTCTTAACCTCACTGTTGTGAGTTCAAGCCCTACACGGGGTGTGGAGACTACTTAAAAAAATAGTAATTTTTAAAACTGGATCCTATACACCTTACTTTGTAGCTTTCTTTTCGTTTGTTTGCCTTAAAAAGCCCTTAGAAGTTGTACAATCGTGTGGTGTTTGCTGCTCAGAGAAGACTCTGCAAAGATTTTAGAGCTGAGAGCCTGCCCATTTATTGTGCTAGTCACTAATGCTGACCACTCAATCCCAGAATTTATTGACCGAAGACATCTGGGAAGGGAAGTTTTTGAAGTATCTTGCTGTTACTGCTGTTATTATTTTTTTTTAAGTTTTCTTTATTTTGAGAGAGAGCGTGCAAGTGAAGGAGGGGCAGAGAGAGGGGGAAAGAGAGAATCGCAAGCTGGCTTTGCATTCTCAGTGTGCGGAGCCTGATGCAGGGCTCATGAACTGTGAGATCATGACCTGAGCTGAAATCAAGAGTCGCTTAACCTAATGAGTCAAGTTGGTTAAGGACTCTTAACTGACTGAGCCGCCCAGGTGCCCCGTTACTACTGTTATTATTATTAATATTATTTCTGATAACTCTCGCCCTACAATAGCATCCCTGATTTTTTTCCCCCTTGATTTCCTGTCTACCTACCTACCTACCTACCTACCTATCTACTGACCCGTCTATTTATTTTGCCTTTTCTTCGGTCAATCTAATCTATTTCTTTGGCATACATTCCTTCATTTATATACCAGTAGGTGTAACATTTCAAAAGATAAGTGCTTTTATAGACTTGCTCCATCCACAGCCTAATAAAGAAATTGAGGGGCTTTTTTTCTTTCCTAAGCATTTTCTGTGTTTTCTTTTTGTTTCCCACTATTAACAATACCGAAAAACAAGCCGTGTTTTTGCATACAGGTGCTTTTATTTATGAGAGTAAATAGGATTTTCAGATGAAAAAAACATGCTTGTTTTTTATCTTAATACGCAGCGCCAGATGAAATCCCAGGAAGACTGTGGCGCTCTGACTTTGTAAACAGGTATCTTTCATGCCAGTTAATCAGCTCGGACCTGATGTGGAAATCAGTCGATCATGACGGTATTGCCACTTTAGCAAGAAACCAGATGGCTAATTTCTTTAATTATTCCCTGTCGGGTACTTGTCCCACCTCAGTCCTCTACCTCACGTCTTGGAAGAACAGAGCAAATCGAGGAACAGGTCCCCCCCCTTTCCCAAATGAGGCAATCACCTAAGTATGTCGGCTGTTAGCTGAGAACCCGAGTGGCAGCAGGTCTGGCCCGCTGAGATCGTGCAATGCGGCCAGGACCTCTAGACGGGAGTCTGTACAATTAGCCAAGACGGTTACTGCGTTTTTTGGCAGTGAAGCAGCAGTTAAAGCAAAGAAGGATCTTTTTCCAAGAAGGAAAAGCCATTTAATAAGTTTGAGTCCGTTTGCTCATAACAGCACTACATTTGAGGACCAAAAACCCCAGGAGCTTGGCAAGTCATCAGTGCTTGGCTGGTCTTCCCACCAACTCACCAAGTCTGAGGCTGGCCAGGCAGAACTTGGCTCCCTCCGCTTTGCCTGCATTCATTTAATAATATTCCTAGTTAACAAGAAAGTAAAGGCAGAGGAATCTTTCTCCCCATTAATCCAGAAGAGTGAAGGGTAGTGGCTCTAAGCACGTCATGGTCCAAGGAGCTGTACGTCGGAGGGGGAACGGGCCGTCTGTTTGCACTGAAGGCTGTGTGCTGAGCGCATGCAACTTCCAGCTTGTGGTCCACCAAAAATGACTTTCATCTTTAGGAATCGGGCAGTGCTTTCTTCTTTGTATATGAATTAACATTCGTGTCCGGGTGCCCATTATGAAAGTCTGATTTTATGCTGTGTCAGGGAGCCATAGTGTCCCTGTCTCATGAATAAATAAAATAAAAACCAAGTACGCTCATATAGATTATTTAAAAATACAGTGTGTTCTCATACTTTTTCCATTTCACCTATGGAGCTCGTGCCAAAACGAAATCGGGTTTGAGAGTTTACCGTGTAAGAGAGAACACCAGCTCGCGGGTTTTGAAATTAGGGGATGGATTTTTGTTTGTTTCACTTATTTCGGTCTCACTTTTTTTTTCCCCTCTGCCACATAGTTCCGATGAAACAAACAGGTCTGATCGTCTAACGATGAATTATTTGAATGAAGGTTGAGACTGACTTGGAAATATTGAGAATGAGCTTCTTTATACTTTGCAAAAAGCCGCATCACCACCTGCAACTGGTAAAAATTAGCACAGACATAGCAAAAATCTTTAAAGAGACATGTGGCCAAGCCAGTGCCAACTTGGACAGAATAGGAGCCCCGGCTGCTTAGAGGAAATATCCCAACATTCCACTAATCAAGGATGTTAATCTGAAGTAAAGATTAACATTTCTTACGTGGTTCAGGATTGCTTGGAGCAAAGGTTAACGCCGGGAAAGAGATGGTCGATTTCTTAGTATATTTCCCCCCTTATTGTATATTTTTCACAATGCGAGTATCTTAGTTGTATGAAATTCACTCCAGTCTTTAGGGCAATTCCTCATTAATGATTTATAAAGGTATGTTTCTGGTACAAGGATATAAATGTTACTCAAAAAGAAGTGAAGTTTTCTTAATCCACACCCCGTAAACACAAATATAAGCATGGCTTCACACAACATTTTATTGTTTTGCTTCTAATAAACATCTGTGACACCGGGATTTCTAAGTTTCATCAGTTTGATCTAATAAATTTATTCTTCATCCAGTAGTGACCCTATTGACATTTTGGACCTGATCATTCTTTGTCCTAGGGTGCTGTCCTGGGTATCGTAGGATATTTAGCTGAATCTTACGCCTCTACCCACAAGATTGCGACAGAACCTTTACAGAGGTCTCCAGATGTTGTCGGTGTCCTCAGAGGCAAAATCAACCCTAGCCGAGAATTACTGTTTTTGCAAACAGTTATGTAAATAAAACGTGAACATGTTTTTAAAAGTTGGGAATCGCGCAAGAGGTATGAGACTCCATACTACCCGTTGAGTAACTCTTCTACTTCCAAAAGATAATGGGTATCAAGTTTCTTCTATGTCTTCCAGAAAGTTACCCTGTAAAATCTATTCTGTACTATCATGACCTTTCAGCATATACCTTGATATTTTTCATTTTAATATATCTGTGAGACTTTTGTATTAAGGCACTTAGAGTTTTATATTACTCTCTTTTCAATCTTTTATTTTTTATTTTTGGGAGAGAGAGTGCCCACAAGTTGGGGGGCTGGGTGCGGAGAGAGACGGGGACAGAGAATCCAAAGCGGGCTCTACGCTGACAGCGGTGAGCCCAGGGTGGGGCTTGAACTCAACAAACTGTGAGATATGACCCGAGCTGAAGTTGGACACTCAACCCAGGCACCCCTTATATTCCTCTTTTTAATGTCTTCACAGTGCTGCATTGTTACAGATGAACCGTAATTCATTTAGTTTTCCATGTACAATGTAGGTTCTAATTTTTTTGTGCTTCCGAATACCACAGTCAACATCCTTGTATTTTCATGTTAAATACTGTGTGCTTACAGATATAAGATATAATCCAGAGTATATCCCTAAAAATGGAACCACTAGATTAGAGGAAAAGTGCTATCTACATTAGCATCTGGGAATGGGGGTGGCTATTTCCCCACGTTATCAAACTTGTAAATCTTTGCACATGTACCCCTGTGTGTATATCATACAAAGTGAGGTTTCCCGTATTTGTAAGTTGTTTTTGGTCCATCGTGATCACAACTGCATCTATTCTTTGACTATTTTCCTAACGGCTTATTGGGCATTTTCTTTCTGATTTAATGTATTAAGGAAATTAGTCCTTTGTCCTCATAGATGTTACAAAAATGTTTGAACTAGTTATTCATTGTCTTTCAAGTTCATTAATATTTTCTTCTATAGAAATTAATCATTTCAAATTTAGCCCTCCTTTTGTTTGATTTCTGAGTTTAAGGTCTACAGAGAGTTTCACATACAAAAGCACTGTTTTTCCCCCCTGTTTTCTCTTAATGCTTTGAATTTAGTTTTTTTCCATTTAAATATTCAGGCCATCCATAATTAACTTGAGTATATAGAGTCAGAGCAAAATACCGCATAATTTTTTCTAAGTAGTATATCATGGTGTTAACAAAACTACCTCACATTTGGGTGCAAAACACCAAAGCTAGAATCATACTTGGTGCTTGCAAAGAACCAAGGAGAAGTAGTGCTGTATGGACCTACCTGGTCTGTAGGGCTTTGTAAGTCAGGGTAGTGAATTTGTGAATGTTATTCAAATAGTATTTACTGCACGTGTTACCCTGTACGTAACACTTATTTTTATTTTTTTAATCCACCGAGCAGTACACATTTTTTGTGTTATTAATACAACAGATGCACTTAGTATTGCTTCCATCAATGCACCGTCGTCATGTTTTTCATTCTTAATGTTTCCTCGGTTTCTGTCTTTGCCTAAAATTCTTGTCATGCTTTATTTCCCCAAGGACATGTTAGCGCTCCCAGTGGCCTCTGGTGTTGTCTACTGCTGGAGAGAAACGTGAGACCAAATGATCTTTCCCCTCGTAGGTTAACTGCTTTTTCTACCAAAATAGATTAAAGACTTGATCTTATAAAATTTTAGCTCATTAATTGACATATCAGAATATAGGTAGCTGTTTATCTTTCTTTGTCTCTGGTTTTGTTTCCTGGGGACAAATGGTGCTCTCGCTATTGGCTGAGCAAGGTATTAGGATATTTCAGAATTTTTCTTTTATTATATCTTTGAACATTTTTTTTCTGTCCTACTTGTTGCTTTATATATTTTTTAAGGTACACCCTTTTGGAATTTTCTGGTTATCTTTGAGAGATGGTCAGCTCTCAAAATGAATGTTAACCTTTTGTGCTTTGCTTGGCATTTGTTTTCTCAAGCCCTCCCGCCCCATCCCTAAGTGTGCCGTTGGCACCGTCAGTTCCGGGTGCCATCACAAATTATACATAATTTATATGAATAATTGTATATAAAATATATAATGTCATATATATACATATTCTTTCATATATGTATGTTTTCTATATTATTTTGTGATGATCTCTAGGGGAGAGGGGCTGCAAAATTGTCTCCGAGCCCTTGCTCACCAAAGGTTCCACCTCGTCTACACTGGTCAGCTGTTACTTTGCCTCAGCAAGCACCTTCCTCACCACCATTTAATTCGTCTTCTTGGGCGAGTTGGAGGGTGATGTGTCTTACACTGAATGTCTGCATGTTAGGGGTTTTCCGTGGGATGCGTTCGCGTTTATTTCCTTTCAGGTTCCCTCAGTCAGTGTCCGCCAAGTTGATAACCATTTATGCCCCCAGCTTCACCCTGCCTACCTCCTCACGGCTTCTTGGGAGGAAATGGCATACGTGTGTAACAGTGTCCTTCAACCTCGATTTGCTTACTGCGGCGGATGGGGCAAGGGACCTCAGCCATGACTTGTTCCTGCCTCTAGATTTCTCCCTTTAAACAAGAGTTGGTCAGCTGTTTCTTGGATTGTTTTCCTGTTTCCTGGAAAAGTTTTTACTCTGTAGGCTTTTTAACTCTGCCATTGGCACTCCCCCTTGTTTGTGCCTGTCTTGTGTTTATTATTTCTATTCTGTCATCTGTAGTTTTAATAAATTAGTTTTAAATATATAGTTTCATTGAAAATAGCTGATTCTGGGGCACCTGGGTGGCTCAGTTGGTTAAGCGTCTGACTCTTGATTTCAGCTCAGGTCAAGATCTCCTAGTTCTTGAGATCAAGGCCCATGTGGGGCTCTGTGCTGACAGCATGGAGCTTGCTGGGGATCCTCTCTCTCTCTCCCTCTCTCTCTGCCGCTCTCCCCTCAAAATAAATAAATAAACATTAAAAACAATAGCTATTTTCTCTTTCAATCGTTTTTGCTGTTCTCAGTTGATATTAGGGGAGGGGAAGAGCGGTAGAAATATCACTATCTTCAAAAATGTATATATAAATGAACAGAATTAAACAATATGGTAGTTAAGTATTTGCTAGATATTTATCTGTGTTCATGCACTTGTTTGAATAGGAGAATATAGAAGTATAACACAATCTTGGGAAAATAAAGTGAAAGCTCTTGAAACAGTTTACAAATATGCCTGAGTCAGGTGTGGATCCAGGCTCTGGTTGCGCTAAAAGTTTGGTGGAACTATTGATTGCCAAGGCCTCAAGTGGTTGGAAAGCGTGTGATTGGAATTGTGGTTTTAGGGACAGCTGATATTTGAACAGGTGTTGTAAAAATATTCTGAGTGCAAAACAGCCCAAACTGCTGATTCTTAGTTCCCCGTCAGCATTTCTGGCCAGAGAACAGCCAGGCCTCATGGGAACCTGCTGGGAGATAGTTGGATTTAAGAGCGAATAAGCGTGTGGAAGGACTTTGGAAAGTCCGCCAGGTCAGCAGGCTTACCTCAGATTTGGGAGGGATCCCTAGTAGTTCTTTGAACTAGGGGATGAGATGTTCAAAGCTACACTTAAGAACACTTCATCTGGCAGTTGAATCGAGGTGTATTTCATTTGACCCTCCTGAGACTTGGTAAGCCCTTTGTACTAGCTATCACGCTCCATACGGTTATGCCACATAGGGAACAGTTCCTTTCTCAAGAAGCGCACCCTAGTGGATTCAAGAAACTGATTTTGAAAAATCGACTCAGTAAAATTTTCGTAGCAGAGTTGATCTCAACTCCTGTCATCCTGGGGTAGCTGTTCTGCGTAGCCAGCATAGTTCCACCGTAGTAATGGATTCGGTCTGTCATGATTTTATACCACTAAGGTGAATTCTGTGATTCCCATGGGATGCTTTCAAGTGTACCCCCAGGTCACTGGAATCCTGTTGTATCCCATAAATTGAGATGACTTTTTAAGCAGCAGCATGTTGTAGTCCATTTTTCCACATTCATGCCTTTCTAAGTCAGGTTTTCGTCCGTCCTCACGATGGCTCGTCCCTCTTCTGTTCCGCCCTTACTGCTCCACGTTTTCTCCTAATTACGACCATCTGATGGCTCCTTCTCTAACATGTTTTGACTCCCTGGTATTTTGCTCTGCAGTTGTTTTTATGTCAGTCTTGCCTAATCAATTAGAATTATAGTCTACTTGAAGACATAAATAATTGTCGACATTTTATTTATTTATCCATCCCATGTTGGGCCAGAGATGATTTGACCATGTTGCTTTCATATTACTGTGCTTCGGCCTTAGCTCAGGTGGTGGACATTCGATTAAGGAGAGTCAATAGTTTATGAGCTAAGAACATAAATGACCAACAGAGGAGTTTTTGTTGTCTTTTATTTATGGTTTTTATCTGCTTGAAAGTCCGACAAAGATAAATCACCTTTATCAAATCAACTCTATGGGGAAAAAAAGAGCATGAATTCTGAGACTCTTCCAGTCAATGAGAAAGCATTGCCACGAAACATACTCGATATCAATTAGGTATAAGTTGGTTTTCTGTAACTGTGTACATATTACCTCTTAAAATTGATGAATGCCTTAAATATAAATTTTCCTTAAAATATCGGTGCCCGTGATATTGGGAACTTGTTTTTTATGAAAGAACAGCGGCCACGTCCTGTGGCTCTTTATTCTTCGGCAGCTGTGTCCAGCTGGTGGTCCACATTCCGCCCCCACCTCCCCCACTTCTTCAGTGAATGGAAACACTTAGGTCACTATTGATATAAAACTTCTTGAACTTTCTTCTCTTTCAGCTTTGGTTCGCCTTTGTTAATGGATTTTCTGGGCAGATTTTATTTGAACGTTGGTGCATCGGCTTGTACAATGTGGTAAGCATTCTCCATCTCTATCTGATAGCATGCAGAACTTCAGTGACATTCCTGTACTGTTTATGTCTGGGAAGTGTATCTAAGTCAATCATCTGTATACAGAGCAGGCAGCACAAATACATCTTTGGAGCCTTTGTTGCTGCGACACATCCTGCAGAAGCCCAAGCTCTCCACACATGGTTTCAATCATAGCAGATCATTCTTGAATAACCCCATGAAATTATTAACCCATATATCTTGATAATAGACCCTTGTTACCTCCTGACTAAATGCCGGCACAACATTTCTGTGTTTTTAGCTCAAGTAAAAATTTCTCAACTACCTCTAAACCCATCCCACTTCATAATTTTATTTCCGAGTTCGTAAACATAGATACACATCCATGGTATGTAACCCAGTGTCCACTTTGTCCTTCTTAAAAGGGCATCCGTCCTTGTGGAAGAATGTTTTGTTCCACAGCTAGTGCTGCAATAATGAACGCTGACTTCCAGCTCCCATGGTGAATGGTCATCAGCTTGTTTGGGATTTTTCATGATTTTAGAGGTTTTTGTGTGTGTGTGTGTGTGTGTGTGTTTTTTTCATTACTTCACTCTAGTGGATTCAAAAGCTAGAAATAAATGGAAACCGTAAGCCAAAAGGATGAAGTGTAGCTACTTTAGCTCTTTGTTTCTCTGGCAGGAAGAACTAAGGAGCTCATAGTCTGGTGCTTTAAGACCCCAGTATGTGACGTTTCGAGGTGCACTTTCCCTTTTCTTTTGGACGCTAACTCTGGCATTGCCTGCCCTGTAGGAGTTTATAGTCAGAAACAGCCATCACAGGAAGCTGTAGATGGAAGTTACCAGACATACAGTGTATATCGTGGGGCTATAAATATTTATAGCTTGTATATACATTTGCGGCTGGATGTTCAAGTCATCTGCCCACTCAGTCTTTTTTTTTTCTTTTTCACTAGCTACCATGCTAGGTCTAAAATGCCGCATACGACAGGTTGCCCTAGCGCTGTGTAGCTTGACGGGTTAAGAGGATCAGATGGATAGACCGAGCCTGAGTTCAGATCTTATCTTAGGTTTAAACAGCGTTGGCGAGTTAGTCAGGGTGCTGCTACCAAGTACGCTGGCACCTTTGGTGCTCATACGTAGGCTCGAAAGGCAAAGATGACGGCTAGTGAGAGCAGGGCTGAATCAGTACGCGTCTCTCACCTGAGTTGCATCAGCTCCTCTAACTCACCTACCACGTGGATAGCGGCTCAAGGACCTTCCCTCGGGCAGGCTGTTAACTTTGCAGGACCTAAAACCGTTTTTGAGTAGACCTCTGCTCCATAATGATTTAGTGCTGGAAAGGGCCAAGTCCATGCCCACATACAGAGTTATGAATCGGAAGCCGAGACCCGTGAGGCTCTGCTTGGGAGCTAAGGATTGGAGTTCATGTCACCTGGTATGACGATGTTTGGAGGTGAGCCCTACTTTTGTGCCCAGGTATGAGAGCCGGATTCTTTCCTTAGCGGTACACGGCCTTGGGCAATTCAGATTAATTCAGCAAACCTGTCGGAGGGCCTGCTACGCATAGATGCTGACAGACTTGGATAGTGTTGCTCAGAATATGGTCCACACACCACTTAACCAGGATTTGTGTAAGATGCAGATACCTAAGCGCCATCAGTTTCTCAGAGATAGTGAGACAAGATTTTAAACACACTTTTCTAGGGGCGGTTTGCACATAGGAAAATTTAGGACCCACGATGAGTGACCTTTGATCCCCTGAGCTGGAAATGTGTTGTATGCTCTTCGTGGCCCCCAGATGGTAGAAAAGAGAATATTGCACTAGAGAAGTGAATTTCAAGGTGAAATGGCCCTCCCGATCCATCACTACAGACCACAGTACAGGTGTCAGAGTGAGCTGCCACGCAGAGTCGGGAAAGGCAAGGATCTGCGAAGCGGCGTCGGAGCGGTTTTGGCCTCCAGAAGTCAGTGATGCTGGAAGGGCCGAACCTTTGGAGAACATGGAAGTTTGTCTCCATAGAAATTGCTTTGGTGCCTTTTGTCTGAAATAAAACTCAGAGAAATATTGCAGAAAGAGTGCAAAGACCTCCTGTATTCAGATTCATCGATGAGTACCATTTTGCCCTCATTTGCATTCTGTCTCCTTACGTGTGCATATGTGCGCATGCCCACAAGCATTGTGTGTTCATGCACACACACAATGAGGCCCTCATGTGTACACACACACCAGCACAATGATTTCTGAACCGGTCGAAAATAAGACGTCAGGTTCCTCACTGCCTAACACTTTGGAACATGGTTGCTAAGACCATTCTCCTATACAACCACAGTATAATAATGATTAAAATCTAAAATTTAGCCTGGATATGGTCCTGTTACCTGATCCGTATTAGTCCACGTTGCAGTTTTACCCACGTTGTGCCACTAATGTCCTATTTAGCAGTGTTTTTCCCTCGCCTGCCTCACTGCACAGAGACCCGGTATGAGAGGCGGTTTGGGACATCTGAGACCTCACTACCAACCCCTCTCCCGGGCTGGGTTTCCCCTTGCCATTTTCTCCAAACAGCATTTCTGTCTTGCTTTTTCTTTTTCTGTATGTACTCTTTACGTCGGATTCCCTAGGCCAGCTAAAGTAGCGAATCGTGGTTTCTCATGGCAGATTAAAGAGCATTAAAACTGACTTGAAACTCTTAAATCTCTCAAAATAATGCGTGAACGCCAGCCATTGGCTTCTTTCTCCAGTCAAATTTCTACATCATTTTATGGTGACAAGAACCACCATGATCAGATGGATTGCAACTAGATTTCATCTCTTATTGAGATAAGATAACTCTCAATATGTTTTAAACTGTTTCAAAAATGATCTTATTTAATCTTACCGAGCCAGCATAATTTGAAGGAAAAAACTCTGAGCCAAGCCTCACTTGTAAACAGAAATACACAAATTCTAAATAATCAGCAAACAGAGTTCACGACTGTATCAAAAGAGGAAAGTATTTGACCAGGTAGGGTTATTTCAGGCATACAGGAGGTTCAAAATTTTTAAATCTTTCTGCCTATCATATCAATAAAAGAAAAAAGAAACACCCGATCCCATCAGTAGATGCTGAGACAATATTTGAGGCAAGTCAGCTGCCATTCCCCGAATAAAAACTCTTAAGTAAAATAGGAAAGAAAGAAGCCAATTAACTATAATCCAGACTATTTATTTAAAAACAAACAAACAAACAAAACCCAGCATATTACCATACATGGTAAAATTCTTAAACTATTTGATTTTAAATAAGAAATTAGTCAGGAATGCCTGAAATCACTATATAATTCAGCATCGGTTTTGGAATTTTCAGCAATTGCCAAGAAATTTTAAAAACTATTACTAGAAAAAAAATGATTTCCGTGCTTGTACCAATATGCACGCACAAAAACGGCCTTTTAAATGTGATCATATGTGGCTGTATGTCAATAAAACCTCAAAGACATCAGTAAATACTAGAATTATAAGGGAATTCATAAGGTGACCAGATCCATAACAAATATTAAAAACCAATAGCTTTTTTTCTATTCTAGCAATCAATAGCTTTTTTAACTCTAGCAACGAGACTTAGAAACACAAAAGAGTAGTAATTCCTTTCATATACATTGCGTAGGAGTAATTTTTATAGTACTAAATAGGAAAAAAAAATCCAAAATCTTATTGAAGTATACGTAACAGAGTAGAAGAGCTAGAAAAGCATATTATTCTCTTGTAGGAGAAGACAGTATCGTTAAAAAACAAAAACAAAATGCTCTAAGTTAATACAGAAATATATGTATTCCAAAAAGAATCCCAGCGATTGTTTGGTCGGTGGTGGGGCAGGGGGTTTGCGTAAAATGGAGTGTAAGTGGAATTAACAAGTACCTGAGAAGAAGTATGCAGAGTACAAGAAAGAACACTCGTAAGGGTCAACTTGTCACTAAACATCAGACAATACTATAAACCTATTGTAACCAAATCAATATGACACCGACATGAAACGGCACGAATAAGAGAGTCCGGAAGTAAATTCCAGTTTGGGATCCAAATCTACAATAGGTGAGAATTCAATAAACGTCAAAGGTGCTATTTTAGGATGAGTTTGGATTCATTGTGTTCTAACAACTGGCTCTTCATTTGGAAAAAAAATAAAATTGGACGCCTATCTTATACCACATGGATAGATAAATTCCAGATATGTTAAGACTTACATGTGGCAAAGTGAAACTGTAATATTCCTGCAAGAAACTCCCAAAAACTTTCATAACCATGATTGGACACTCAAAGCTATTCTTGACCATCTAAAAATTAAGCGCTTTTATATGGCAAGAGAAACCGTAAAGAAAGCCAGGAGACCAAGAGTGCATTTGGACGAAACTTTATAGCATAAAAGACAGAGTTGGTATCTGTTAAACTCCAGGAACTCTTAAAAAGTGGATAAACCACAAGCAGAAAATGAACAAAGGACCTGATTAGACTGTTCACAGAATCGCTAATCCAAATGTCCAACGAATATATAAAAACACACTCAAACGCCCTGGTAGTCAGAGAAATGTAAATTTTTTTTTTACAGTAGGAGTTAGTATATTTAATTTTTTTTAGCCTGGAGAATGTTAAATATAACACCCGGTGCTGGAGAAGCAGGGACAAAGATGACTCTTGTCCTTCACGAAGGGAAAGGTAAATGATTGGAACCTTTTTTGAAAACCACTGAGCAACATCTTGTAAAATGTAACATGTATCTTTTTGCCCTGCAACCCTATTTCTGGGAATCCTTCCCATAGAAATAAAAGACAAAGGTGTATTTGTTAGGATATATTATAATGCTTATTACATAATGTGTGTGCAAACAAATGAATACCTATCTGTAGGGGAATGGCTGAAAAAATACGCTGCATCCGTATTATGAATTACTGTGTGGGCATGAAAAATGCTACGTTAGTATCAAACCCAGGGGACAGGTGAGGCATTCCATGATGTATTGTTTTGTGAGAAGAGTATGATGAAGAAAAACTTCTTTCTATAAAACAAAGAATGATCTCTCTATGTATGTGTGGTGTGTGGGAGGTCCTACTGGGTGGTTGGCCGTTGGTGAAGGGTGGGACGATTTGCAGTGGGTAGAAAGGCAAGTCAAAAAGGAAAAGAAAAGATGTGGATGGCAACATAAAGCATGCATGACAGCGCAGAGAAGCAGAACAGCAAGGGCGAGTGGATGGACAGCAGTGCACAGCTTCTGAGATGTCGGTTAGGAGCGCCTCCCATACACAGATAACTTGTATTACTGTGAGAGAGACGAGTCCAACCACTCTGGATCCTTTTATCCTTGAAATCTGGAGAAGGTCGAAATCCCCAGGGCCGTTTTCCTTTCTGCTCCAGGGTGAAAGAGGAGCCCACAAGTTTTGTTGGCCTTATTCCACCCCGTCTCCGATTGTTTTATCCTAATAGATGTGGAAAAGGTTCATTTATCTGGACCCAGGCTGGGACACAGAGTTCTCGGAGACGTGCCTCCAGTTCCCACAGGCTGGAGAGCTTGCTGGGTTTGTGGGGAGGGGTTTGCTTGATGCCGATGCTAAGCAGGGAGTGACCCAGTCTGTGACCTCTTCCCAGAACCAAGTAAGAGAACGACCTTACTCTCCAGTCTGAAATGACATGCTTATTCCAGATTTCTTCTTCAGGGTGTGGCTTTCTCCTTCCAAAACATGTATATGAGTGTGCCAGCCCCCTGTAGAGGACACGTAAAAGTTGTGGTCTCCGAAGTCACCAAGGAACTCATCATTACCGGAGGTGGCTCTGTCTCCTTCCCAGCCGCGTCCTCAGCCAGCCACCATGCCCATGTCTTAGGCGTCCTCACCCCACCCCCAAACGTGCCTCCTGTGATCCTACCTGAAGCTTCGTGAGGTGCGCTTGTTTCATGGGAGTGTTTCCTTCTGCGCCCCTCTCTCCAACACCCCTTCCCATCCCCCCAAATCCTGTACGTCCAGTACCTTACAGGTCAGGCACTCTTTGGTCCCAGAATTCTTTCTTGACTCTCCCTTCTCCTTCTCCATCATCTCCCCCATGAGTAGTTTTGCAGAGCACAGTGTTGTATGTTTATTTATCCGCCTGCCGCCGGCTGCCCGTCTTCACCCCTGCAGTAGACGGAGTTCCTGCGGGTCCGGGACCTGCTTCTTTTCCTCCTCCTTCTGTCTTTAAACCTCTCTACGTATTCCTGGTGCTTATCACAGTGTCTGGCCCATAATTCATTCCCAATAAATGTCTGTCAAATGAATAAATGGGCGAAGTACCTCGTGCTTCCTGAAATTTGAGTATAAAATCAAGATGGGAAGTTGTAAAGTTGTGCCTCGGCGGCGCCGAAAAGAAAGCGCGGCACCTCACAGAGCCATCTAAATCAGTGCTCAGTTGACAAAGGAAGGTAGTTGTTAATTTAACGTGATTTCTTAATCAGATACTTGTGGTGTTGTTTTTAATGATCAGTGGATTCCTTTTGCGCTGATTAAATAACAAGTAAAAACGGTCTTTCGTGCATTTTCTTTGTTTGGAGGGTGCCTGGGGAGTTGTGAATCACTGAAGCTCAGGTTTGGACTTGACTGAAAATTAAGTCATCATTCCACGGAAGCGAAACACTTCAACTGTGTGACTCGGGAAGGCAGCCTCTTTTAACGGCTCGTTGTTCTCCATACAGATTTTCACAGCGTTGCCACCCTTCACTCTGGGAATCTTCGAGAGGTCTTGCACCCAGGAGAGCATGCTCAGGTTCCCACAGCTCTACAAAATCACCCAGAACGCGGAAGGCTTCAACACAAAGGTAAACAGTGTTGATACCTGTTGATACCTCACACGGGTGTAAGCACCACTCTTTGTCTTCCGGCTCTGGTCACCTGCCTGAGACATAACTCATGTGTTAGAGACAACATTGGAGAAGAGTTGTGCCCCAGCCCTCCCCAAAGTATAGCACACCGGTGAATTCCAGATGCCAAGTCAGAAAGGAAGCTCCCATGTTGCACGTTCAGTTCCTGTTTGTTGACTCCTTTCCTCTTGTCCCCGTGTGCCTCTGACATCGGTCTGGCCAGCGGTGCCCGTGGCCCCCCGTCCTTAGGATCAGCCGTCAGAGACTTCCCTTATCCTTCATAAAGCCCTGTGTTGAGGCAGGAAGGGAACTTCCCTCACAAAGCCTTCTCGCCACCTATGGCTTGATTTTTCAGTTAAAAGAAAACGTTTTAGTCAGTGAGTAAAATTGGCCAGATATCAACACGGGAATCAAGTCAGTGGTAGGTTGTTTTGTTTTTTGTTTTTTGTTTTTTGTTTTTTCCAGCCTGGAGAATCAGCCAGAAGAGAGAAAGCATCTACACCTAAAAAGTATACGCAGTCCCGCAAAGGGCTGAGTGGAAGCTGGGTTAGGTTAGGTTTTGCCAAGATTCGGCAGTCAAGACCAGCAAAAGGGGACCTCCCAGGGTCTGCCGGTCACAGCTAAGTGGCAAAGTGGTTGAGTGTCACCGGCCAGAAGGGAGGACCTGTGCCTGGCTCGGTGCAGGATGCCTACATTGCCGTGTTTCTGTCTTAGATTTTTGTGCAGGAGGGGGATCAGGAGGTTGAAGCAGAGGTTCATTTGAACATTTTAACAGAGGTCAGTTAAAATACGGGACGCTGGTTGTGTGCGTGACTTCCTTGAGGAGCCACCGGGGCCTTAGAAAGGATGACAGAGGGCGTCCTTGGCGAGAGATCAGTCTCTGAACCCTTCGTTGTGAGCCCAGGTGTTACTAATCGTCTCCACTCAGAGCTGCCTTCTCTGGTGGAGAACGCAATCATGTCCAAGACTGCAAAAGGGATCCGACTGCTTCTAGTGTCTTCCATACACAAGAAGACTTGGATGAGTAATCGTATCAGCCCTTGTTCACTCTGATTTTATCAATGAGAAGCATAGCCCGTTGGTTCTGCATTATTTACATAAATCTTTTGCAGAGCTTGAGTCCAAAGGCTGTGCAAGAAGGGACGTTACGGAGGGAGTGAGCCCCATTTAGAGACCAGGAAAGCTGAGAATGCTCTGAGACTTATTTGCAGACACCTTGAAGTTTTCGTTTTTGTTTTTGTTTTTGTTTTTGTTCAAGGGGGTGGATGAGGAAGGTCAGGGAAAACATTTAACACGGGAAAATCCCATCGTCTTTACCATTTTTTCCATTATCTTCGGTCTCCCCGCCACTACCTAGGATCGAACTAGAGGACAATTCCCAAAACAATCCGTCGACGTTTGAATAACCTCAAGCTGATGTCGGTACAGTACTTCGGTCCTCTCAGTCGTTGACGAGATCATCGAAATGCATTTATGAAACTATAGTTTGGAAGAAACTAAACTCCGTGTTCTTTTGTTTGACCTTTCAAGTGGGAAAGAGAATTTTTAGAGGCGCATGATAGTAACCAAACTCTTGGAAATTAACAAGTTGCACGGGAGGGATTTTTAAAAAGCAAAACAAAACCGAGTGCTATGTAGGAATCTACATTTCAAGTGTCGTAATGCTTTCAAAAAATGCACGGTTTCTATCTCTTGTTAACAGTTTTGACCTAATACCCTTCTCTTTCTAGATGATTGTAAGATTTTGTCGTCTTTTTTTATGACTATAAAAAAAAGGATCATAATTCATTTTTTTTTGCCTGTGGACAGATTGCGCATTGCTCTATGTATTTGTCCACGTACATTCAGGTCTTTGCGGTAAGGTAATACTATCTGGAGATAGTCCAGTCATGTGTACATAAAAATGAGGAAATAGGTTTTTTTTTTAACTTCAAGAATAATAACTCCACTTCTGGAGGGGCACAGCACACCGGTAGCCTTCACAATGAGCCGTCTGTTGAGTTGCACAGAGGTCAAGAGTTGTGGGCAGCTCCTGACTCCCTTGGTTTGTTTTCCCTTAGGTTTTCTGGGGTCACTGCATCAACGCCTTGGTCCACTCCCTCATCCTCTTCTGGTTTCCCATGAAAGCGCTGGAGCATGGTAACGGCTTCATGATCTCAACTGTCAGCAAGTAGCTCTGCATGCCAGTTGTTCACAATTCCCCCCGCCCCCCCAGTTCTGCAGGCCGAGAGATCACAAGAACACATTCTCAAAGGAAAACATACCTAAAATCTAATGAGAGCTAGGGCTCAGGTTTATAGCTTGTAGGTTTCATCCATTTTGGCTCCGAGAGCCCATTTTCTTTCCAGTCGCCTGGAGAGTTTAAATGCTAGGAATTCTAAGCTTTATTTTTAATAACTGTTGGAGGCGAGGATCTTGAAGCCAAGCACTGTAATGAGACATCGATGCCTCCCGTCCGCGGGTTTGCCGTTTTTGGTCAATTACTTGGGCTCTCATTTTCCGCGCTCGCGCACCTAGCTGCAGAAGCCCTCAAATCTCGTGAGAGCCTGACTGCACCCCTCATTTCTTGAAAGAGTCGCCTGGCCTTGACATACACGTTTCAAGCAAACCGTTCAAGTTTGAGGACCGATTCCCTCCACCGGTTTTAGTCCTTCCTCCAGCTGGAAGAAGGCGTGTGAGAAATGCAGCTCACTTAATACCGCCAAAGGGGTGCCTCCTAAAGAGACACAGCTTTGAGTCCCAGGAAAGGAAAATGTATCATGAGAATCTTCTTCGTTCATCCCTCTCCAACAGTAATAATCCCCCTGGAAAAAAATTACTCCAAATGTTGAGTAGACAAGGCCTTTTATTGTTCCGAGAACCGAAGACTATAAAGCCTCCGAGCCTCTTTGTTTCCGTGTCCATGTGTTTTGTGCTTCAAACAGAAATGACTCCTCCTCCCTGATAGTGTTCAGCCTATTAAACACTGACAGTTAGAGGAAGTGCACGCACGGCCGATTTCTTATACACTGTGACCTCTTCCTTGAGTCTCCTCAGACCTCCTGGTCCTTGAAAGGGTCCCTAAGTCTCTAGATCAGAAAATAAAAGTTTCTGCTTCTAGACCCGCCCCCCCCCCCAAGGGACATTCTAGCAAAATCATGTCCCTTTAACTCTGAAGCTTTCCTGGGATTCATTTTTACTCAGTGTGGATTTTTACAGATTTCGAATGAGCAGGGGTTCCAGAGAGTGCTGGCCTTGGTTTGTTTCAGGAGCCCTGCCAGTTTGGTGATGGAAGCAGTCATCACTGTATCGGGATGGACTGGCAACGGGAAGCAGTTTGTGTGATGAGCATAGGAACAATTTTGGGGGGCGCCTGGGTGGCTCAGTTGGTCGAGTAGTCAACTCTTGATGTTGGCTCAGGTCATGATCTTGCGGTTTCCCAGATTGAGCCCCGTGTCAGGCTCTGAACTGACAGCGTGGGGCCTACTTGGGATTCTCCTTCTCCCTCTCTCCCTCCCTCCCTCTCTCTCAAAGCAAATAAATAAATATAGAAAAAAATTGGCAGCTGTCCTCTTGACGCACACGCAGGGAGACACAGGGAATGGCGTGGACTGGGCACAAGTACTATCTCCAGGCCCCTTCTCCCTCTTATCTAGCTGTTGCACTCTGGCCCTAACTCCAAAGTGCTTGCCTTGGGACTCTCAGAAGATTTATAAGATGGCCATTTACTTGGCTGCTTCCTAGAGAACTCACATGGCCCATTCTGCCGTAGAGACAGCGGTTTTCCGCTCCCGGAGTGATAATTATGTGCTTTGAGACTGCGGTTTGTGGAGGAATCGGTAGAGTCGACCTAGAGTCCATGATGTACATCTGTCCGTTCACTTCATGCAGCCTGTGTTTTAAAGCAGACAGACTCCCGAAAAGTTACCACACTACCTGAGAGAGAACACCGTGTGAATTTCAAGTTCGTTTCTGCCCCCCTTCTCTGCTTCCCTCAAATCTGGCGGTTTGCCTGGCAGCCAGCCAATAGGATGAGGTTTTCCAGTTTGTGTTATCATCACCGTCATCATCAATGCCACCATTTCATTGTATTTAGTAAGCCTGCAGCGTGGGGCTTTTCTTTTAATTGTGTTGTCAACATTCACCTAGTGAGTGAACCTGTGTAAGAAAAAATAAATTGCAAATATTAAGTATATTTGGCAGAGAATTGTAGGAAGCCATTGGTGTTCTTGTTCATCAGTTGACTTCCTCTAATGAATATTTTAGAATTAATTTCTTGATTCTCATGATTAATGGATAGCAAAAGCGGTTGTATCATTGCTCATTAACCTCATTCCTGTGATATTTATGTCCAGGGCACTGTGCTGGATGTTCAGGGTGACCGGTAAATGAATCGATGTGGGTCTCGCCATCAAAGAGTCTGTAGTCTGAAAAGGGAGACCGGATTCACACATGGAAGCTTCTAGTACAAAGTAGAAAATAATTGCCTCAAGTAAAATACAGATGACCTGCTATGGGATGTTAGAGGGCTGAGAGAGAAATGCCTTTCGTGTGGAATTACTAGTGACCTGTTAGAGAGGATAATATCTGGGCTTAGCCTGAAAGCCCAAGTAGGATCGAGATAGGTAGGCATGGCAGGAAGAGCCCAGTAAAGTGGGGAATTTCAAGGCTGATGTGGAAAGCTTTGAGGAGTTGGTCCCTTCAATGGTGGAAGGCAGGAGAAGGTTCGAGAAGGTGAGTGAAAGCTGGACAGCACGGGGCTTTGAGTGCGAGCTTAAGTTGGGATGGAAGATGGTAGGGAAGAAGTCACCACAGAATTTAGATCAAGGAGAGGTTTATGATCAGAGCCATCTGGGGGAACGAACGTATGACGTCTGCTAAGGTGAATGACAGAAGGAAAACCACCTGTGTCTCCCGGTGTTGCAGGGAGTGTTTAAGATTTAAACGGGACGCCCAGGTGGCTCAGTCGGTTAAGCTTCCGACTTCGGCTCAGGTCATGATCTCACCATTCCCGAGTTCGAGCCCCGCGTCGGGCCTCTGTGCTGACAGCTCAGAGCCTGGAGCCTGCTTCAGATTCTGTGTCTCCCTCTTTCTGTCCCTCCCCTGCTCGCTCGCTCGCTCTCTCTCTCTCTCTCTCTCTCAAAAATAAATAAACATTAAAAAAATTTAAAAAAAGAAGAATTAAACTCAGGAAATGGGAATGTGTTTAAAGAGGAGGGAGCATGCTTTGAGAACTTCCGTAGTCAGCAAAGTCATGGCACATCTGTGATGGGCCCTAGCCCTGAGAGTGCCCGGATATAAATCCTGCCTCTCTTCCCCTCTGGCGGCTTCCAGGAGGTCAGAGCCAATAATGAGGAAGTATGTGTAGAACTGCTGAATGGCCGGTGTGCTGTGTGCTACAGGGACGCGGCCTAGGCTAGTGGGTCGAGAAAGAGGCTTCTCCAGGAAATGATATTTGTGTTTTTGAAAGATGAGGATGGGGGTGGGGCAGGGCAGGCATGGGGAAAGGGGGAGAAAAAGCATTGCCTGGCTCAACCAGGCAAGCACACAAGAACGTGCACAGGCCACGGACAGGATTTCCCGGGGAGGCAGGTGGGGGGAGACCTGGATTCCAGACTTTGTTCAGCCTCTGATGAGCATTTCAGGCTGCCGGGCAGTACATGTCGGTAACCTCCCCGCCTCCTATCCCTATCTTGGTGCAACTATAATAAATCAAAACACATCTTCAGGTGTTTCCGGTGTGCACTTCGGGGTCAGCAGCACCCAAAGTCGGGACACCTCCAGCATCGGGGCGGCGGGATTGGCTGGAAAGGAGGGCAGAGAGGTTAGGGGTTATGTCATGAAAACCCAGGTGGGGACTTTTGTTGGTGAGGGGTTGGAGGTAAGAAGATCAAGTAAGGATTGGCGACAAGATGAGGTTTTTCTTTGGGAGCGGGGGAGGGGTGCGGGTAGCGGGGAAGAGGAAAGTCAGTGGAGGAAATCCAGAAAGATCCCAAGTTTGAGAAGACAGGGGTGTGGCGGCTGATGGGGTTACTTGTTTACACGTGCTGATTTACAGTCTTAAATATAAATGAATTCTTGTGACACTTTGACCACTCAGAACCGTGTTTCACCCCACCCCCCAAAAGACACCCAATCGGAGACAAACTGAGGCACTTTCAAGGCACGGGGGACCCTGATCTAACAGAGGAGTGCCTGCTTCACCCCCAAGTCCTCCCTGAAGCTGTTCCTCAGACTCCTCCCCACACCCAGAACCTTAAAGGAATTTTGCCTGACAGGCTAAGGTCCTAGAGTAGTTCATTCGTCTCATTGATCCACGCTTTGTGGGTTATGTCACAAAGATGGTGACTTTTACTAGGGAGCTCTCTCTCCAGTCTCCGCGAAGAGAGGCGTAGGTACATACCAGTGCCGTTCACTCTGGGTGCGTAGCTGTTGGGAAGGAATATTTTCAAGAAGGTGTGAGCACGCCGTTCATTCCTTAGAAAGGTTCCAAGAATTTTGCTTTGCTTATTTTTGCGTGGTTTTGGATGGACCTTTCAAAGCACTCCTTTGCTGATGGCGTTTGTGATGATTCATTTCAAGTTTCAAAAGAAATTTTTCCACTCAAGCAGTTCGGCAAATCAGATTTCTTCCAACCATCACAACCTTAACGCTCCGTCCCACGGCCCATCAACAGCTCCCACGCTTTGATGTGAAAAGTGATTCCTGTCAAAATCAGAGATGTCACCTTTGCAGGGACTGAACTTCATCCAGACCCCTGGTGTCCGGCCACACTCAGGTTTTCCATTGGTGGATCCCGTCTGCATATTTGGGCAATCCTCCTTGACGTGGAATGTGGTTACTGGCAAAAGAAAGTAAAATCAGGTTCAACTTACAAAAAGGAAATTTTCAGATGTTTCTTGATGAAATTTAAGAGGGGAGTGACTTCTCGTCTCCTTCTCGGAGAATATCCTTACCGGCCGAGAAAAATTCCTCAAACGTTTGTTCCTCAATTCCTCCCAGTCCACACCCTGGAAATCCTTCCCTCCCCTTTTCAGAAAGAAGAGTACCGTATGGTTACTTACTCCATTGGCATAATTAAGTAGCAAAGTCTTTTAAGACTTCGGGAAGAGGCTATTTTATACTTTTTAATCAACGCGCTGCTCTAAGATCAGTTTTATAAACTGTGTGCACGTATAAAATGAAACGCGGGGTACTTGTCTCTGCCTGTGACGTTATTGGGTCGTTTTTGCTTCAACTATTTATGATCTCTGCCCGGTGCTGCAAATTTAGCTGTATCTTTTTTTTTTTTTTTTCTGAGACATAGAGACAGAGCGTGAGCAGGAGGAGGGCAGAGAGGGAGGGAGACACAGAATCCAAAGCAGGCTCCAGGCTCTGAGCCCTCAGCACAGAGCCCGACTCGGGGCTCGAACTCACAGACCGCGAGATCATGACCTGAGCCGAGGTCGGCCACCCAACCGACTGAGCCACCCAGGCGCCCCAAATTTAGCTGTATCTTATAAATCCTAATGACTTGCCTTGCCTCACGGTAAGCTGAGTGTGGGCAAGACCATCGTTGTTCTCTGAGATCTCAACTTCTCAAACTCATTTATTCATTGAAAAGAAAAGGCAAAATGAGTCGTCTCCCTGTGCCAGGCCCAAAATGGTTTCTGGGCGCCCAATCGGGAGCCAGTATCGCTCTAGTGCTTCCCTGACCTACCTGATTGGGACTACATTCCGGACCAGTCAGGAGGAGTGCTGTTAGGGTCACAAAGTTTATCCAAAAAATGCTGTATTTTCTTTTTTTTTTCTTTTTTAAAAGTTTTTTTTTGGGGGGGGAGGGAGCAGGGCAGAGAGCAAGGGAGGAAGAGAATCCCAAGCAGGGGCAGCGAGAGAGATAGAGAGAGAGAGAGAGAGAGAGAGAGGGAATCCCAAGCAGGCTCCACACTGCCAGCACAGAACCCAGTGTAGGACTTAAACTCGTATACCTGAACCAAAACCAAGAGTCGGACGCTCAACCAACTGAGCCATCCAGGCGCCCCCAAAATGCTGTATTTTCAAGTCAGGGATGGGAACCAGTAAGCCAGTGTGTTTTTCCCCTTGAAGTGTCAGTACCGTGCTACGCACAGGTTTTAAAAGATCTCCAGTACATGAAAAAGATGCAGGAATGAATATCAGATGCTAAATGGGACAGAAAGGGGACTGGTAACTCCATGCGGCCTCTGGCATCTGGAAACTTCTGGGTGGCCGGGGTAGTGGAGGGTGTTCCTAAGACCCTGAAGCATGTAAGTGAAGTGAATGGGCCTTGCTCGCTAAAATCTAAAAAAGTGGAATATTTTGAAAGCATTTTTTAGATTTTTAGACGAATGAAACTACAGCTTATAAATCTTCATACCTCATTACGAACCCAATCATGATATACTGAAAATAAAACCAAGTCTCCAAATTCATATTCAGAACTTTTTTTTTCCTGTTTGTGGTCAACACAATGACCTATTGAGGGAAAGCTCACACACTGTCCTGCCTCACTCTATGTGTCGCACCGATGTTTGGAAACACAGAATTTGTTCAATATTTCTTAGATATTTTCTTAAATATTCGCTCTCTTTTTTTTAACATATTTTTTTAAGTTTTATTTATTTTGAGAGAGCATGAGTGGGGGGAGGGCCAGAGAGGAGAGTGGGGAGAGAGAGAGAGGATCCCGAGCAGGCTCCGCGCCGACAGCGTAGCCCGCATGGGGCTCAAACCCACAAGCTGCTATATCATGACCTGAGCTGAAACCAAGCGTTGGACCCTTAACCAACTGAGCCTCCCAGGTGCCCTAAACCCCATGTTACATGTATTTGAAACAGTTGGGTTTGGTGTAATGCTTGTAAGAAGCGTGAGCCAGAGTCCCAGATTTCATGAACCCTCATAACTTTACCAGGAAGTTGAACTGAAGTGCATGAGCAGGGGTGGGAATAGACTGTGACAACCCCCAGACCTTAGGGGCAAAGTCCGTTAAAAGCTTATTTCTTGATCGTGTCACCATCAGATGGAGGAATGAATACATTGAGCATATTTTCTTTTCTTTGATTTTTTTGTTTATTTTTGAGAGAGAGAGAGAGAGTGAGTGAGCACAAGCAAGGGAGGGACAGAGAGAGAGAGGGAATGAGAGAGAAGATCTGAAGCGGGCTCTTTGCCGACAGCAGAGCGCCCAGCGTGGGGCTCAAACTCACGAACTGGGAGATCATGACCTGAGATGAAGTCAAATGCTTAACTGACTGAGCCAGCCAGGCGCCCTGAGCATATTTTCTTATTTTCCATGTTTTTGATGCTGTGATTACTGGGGCCTTGAACCTAGAGAGAGCATCCTTCCCAGAGCTATGTAATTCCTAGAGAGAGCAAAGGAGTCCGCCGAAAGAATGTCTCTGACACTCAGATCAACCAGTCCAGAGCCCACACCCCCAACCATCTCCTCTATTAAGTGACCTGTCACTTCTGCTCACGTGTGATTGGCAAGGACTAGTCACGGATCCCCACCTGGGTCTGAGGGGCTAGGGAATGCTCTTGAGCCGTGCACCCGAGAATCAGGCCCAAGTCTGTGGCCACACAGGTGGCCGTTTGACATTGATATTCAAGTTTACTTTCGATCGTTTTTACCACCTTTTTTTTTTAACTATCTTTTTAAAATCCATTTTTAGTACACAAAAGTGAAAAAAAGAAACCGATCGGCATTTGGGTTTCATCCTTAACTTGATCCATCAGTAATGGCAGTAGGGAGGAGAAAATCCAGCAAAAGGCTTATATAACCAGGAACTCAACCCAGCCCTGGTTATGAATGTAATTATAATCACTAACACTTGTATAAACTCTACCTTCTATAAACTCTTTCCAATGCTTTATACCACTCTTTCCCGAGAAGGGAAAAAATAAATTTTCTCTTCGTGAATACATAGCCCTGGAAGCAGAAAGAGTAGTTTGAATTACAGTTGCAGGCAGTCCCGGTATTTGAGCGGGGTGAGTTCTAAAAGTTAGTCAATTAGTCAGTTGAAATTTGAAATGTATCTTCACTTTCAATATCATATTAATCTGTTAGTACCTGGTTGGGTTAGTACCTCAGTACCCCAGACGTCTACAGTCTTAGGAAGCCGAAAGAGCAAGATGAGGAGACGACCCCCTGTTAATATTCTGGAATAAGGGCTCCTGGAAGTTCTGACGCCAAAGGGTGGGAGAGGGAAGGCAGGAGAAACTTGGCATCTGCTCTTTAGCCAAAATTCTTGGCAGGTGCCTTGATGTCAAGGGGATGGTGCTCCCAGTTGAGTCATCTGGGAGTGAGGTGCCTGGGATTTGTAATTCAGGTGATCCGCGGATTCTTACTATATTAAAAATGCACATACAAATTCACCCCCATCTGTTTTCTTGATTCTTAAATCCTGCCTTCTCTGACTGTCCGGGACCATGCTCTAACTTTGTCTTCAGATGTTGCTTTTTGTCAGAGCCATTTCTGGATCCGTGTTTGTGGCCGAGCTGGGTAATGAGGTCATGCTTTTAATGAGCATTTAATTGAAATGGCATCTTCACGAAATGTCACCAGCCTAGCCCTTTGGAATATTCCGAAGTAAGTTCCTTGATCGTTCTGTCTGCTTAGAAAATGAGACAGACTTTCCTTACAAATCGTGGGTTTTTCCCACAAATATTTCCAAAGCGGTTCTTGCATGCAACATTTTTGGGCTGTTGCTACGAATGCGGAGGGCCCGGTGTGGTCTTGCCCCAATTGTTCACAATAGTCTGTTTTAGTGACTGTTTCTAAACCACACCTGGCTAATCTTAGCTTATGTTGGCCCCTGGATCCAACCAGATTTTGTAAATAGTAGAAGTCTGGAAGAACAGTGTCACCCGTGCCCCCCTGTTGTATTGGCCCCTAACTACCCGGGACAGTGTCTCCAACTCTGTCACTTAATGTTTAATACTTTCGATGTGTCTAGTAAACACCATCCTTAGATGAGGTTTTGTATCACATGTCGCCACAGCAAAATCATTCTAAATTTTTCCTATTCGTTTAGGTTCTCCACTCTTTGGAAACCTTCCGATGGGTTTTTTGGGCGAGGCCTTCCCCTCCTGTCTAATTTCATCTCTCACCTGGGTGAATTTGATCCTCGGTTTGCAAAAGGTCGACTGGTCCCAGTTTAGTTAAATGCCAGCTGTTCTGGTCCAAGAGGGGGCTTAATCCTTCCTACGGTTAAGCCTTTGTGTGCTAATGATGGGTTTCTGTTGGGAAGCATTCAGCGTCCTGCTGGTTAAGATAGGAAGACAAAGGCTTGGTGAGATTACATCTCTCCAGGATCACTCTTGATGGATCTCTCTTGCAAGGGACCTATTGAGAGCCTTGCATGGTCTGGCCCCTGCCCGCTACACCATTCCGGTGCCCCACCCCTACCCGGCGCAGCTCACCCCTCCACCCCCCTGGGCGGGAGTCGGCCGCCATGCCTCTATGCAGGTTCATTTCCTTTTTGCCTGGATTGTCCTTTTCCCTTCTCGCTGCCCTCTTCCTCCCAAAGAGCCATCTACACCACCCCATGCTGCTTTGTGTGAAGCGGTGTTCTCCTTGTCATTTGACACAGACGGCGGTCACATAATGTTCTGAGGGCTAGCTTGGGGAACCCAACCACTCACCTGGGTTTGGGGGTTACTTTTTGCCTTTAAAAAAAAAAACAACACTTGAGATTTTAAATATCTGGCTAAACTAAAAACAGCCAAACGACAGGAAAGATGTTTTCCTGAGTGGATCGTCAGAATCATAACAGTGCTATTTAGTTTAAGCAAAGTGGGAAGAAATAATTTATCAGCAGCATGCTTCGGGAATAAACTGGACAGTCCAAAAGGGCTTTCCCACTCTTGAATTATCGGCAAGCAATAGCTTATGAATGCATTCATTCACAAGTGAGTGCTTAGGACTTCTGATCTTTTCTTCAGTGGCGTGGTATTGGCAAGATTCAACAAAGAACAATGCCCACAGGTATGTGCCCCTAAAGCAGTTGAAATATAACCCGTTGAGAACAATCCATTCCCCGGGAGCTTCCCCACCCGAGTGTGCAGAGCGATGACGCGCGACTTGTCTAAAGGATGCGATCTTCTTTGAGGCTGTTGGCGTGTCCCAGGATCCCGAGTTGGTTTAGGAGTTTCTCCTGCAAGGAAGAAATTATTTCCAGATGGTAATCCATTTCGACCAAGGCGGGAGACACTCTTCCCTCAGCGGAAAACGAAGGTGCCTTCCTTCTGAAACAATGAACACAAGTAAAAGGTTGATCCTGTCTTCTCTTAAAGTTATTTTAAGTGTATTCAGATTACCTCAAGTACAAACATTTTATTTAACGCTAGGGAGCATTTTACTTTCTTGACGGTGGAAATGAATACATCACTAAACTCTAGAAGCTACAGTTGGAATATGTCTTTTAGTTTTCCCTATTTTCTCTTGGTGAAGAGTTGCCAGCAGAGGGTTCAGTAGTTGTAAGGGTCTCCACGGAGGTACCATCCTTGTAAATGAGTTCTCAGTCCTACAGGTGATGACAAAGTTGGCCCCCACTGAAAGGCCATCAGGCGTCTTGAGTTGCACGCTTTGTACTGAAGCCTCCCACCGTTTGTGCCGGTCAGTCGTGGGAACAGTTGGGCATCACTGCGTTCTCTCCACAGTCCGACTAGAGAGAAGAGGATTCCCGTCCTATGTCAGACACTACTTTAGAGTCTATTGTATATACTTCTATATATTTCCAGTTCCTCTTTGGTCCGACTTCAAATACTGTGGTTCTCAGTCTGGGCGATTTTTGCCCCCGGGGGGGCATTTGGCAATGTCTGGAGAAAGTTTCCATTGTCAGCTAATGCCTGGGTGCTCCTGGGAGCTAGTGGGTAGACACAGGGCGGGGGACGCCAAATATCCTGCGATGCGCAGGCCAGTCCCGCTCAATAAAGAATCACCTGGAAAAATGTCAGCAGTGCCAAGGTCGAGAAGCTGGGGACTGATGCAGTGCCCACCCTAACTTAGATTTCAGGGGGTTCGTGCTGCTCCCCAGGTCTGCGTGCTGCGTTTACTTCCGTACGTGGCCCAGCTTTTCTGTCCTAGGAATCGAATTTTCTGTCCCCCTCCATTCTCTCCTGAAAGTTCTTTCCCATCAGGTGCTGGGACTTCAAAGGAGTCCTTTTTAATAATCATGTTTTTCCCCTCTTCAAATTGTTTCCTTTTATTCTCCGGGATCTCTTTTTATAGCTCAGGGAGGAAAACAAACCCTTGTTTGCGGTTTGTGACAAAGTGGGTGATCTTTTTCATGTCACCCGACTTCTCTTTGCTGCCCGAGTGTTCTCATCTGAAATAGGCAGGTCATAATACCCTTTCATACAGTTGTTAGAATATGAAAGGAGTGTTACATAGATTAGTATTACATATACTGGTAAGCATACGAATGTATGAAAAGGGGTCAAAACAGTGCACATCATATAGTGGGTCACACATCTCTCTTATTGTAGAATTTCCTACCACGCTTAACAATTTTCCCTTTACATCTACAAAACATGAATCGCATTCTAAGCCCTTCACGTTAGACCAGTGCTTTGTATATTTAATTTCTTTTAGTACATGAATCAGCCAACATTTGGAATACTAGTACTAAAAGGAAATTCCAAAAAGTTGTCAAACCATAAGTGTGAACTTTGATTCTCAGTTCGATTTCACACCTCTTCTGACTTTTCCGTCTGGTCAGCGTGGACTCTGGACTCCATTAGGGCTTAGTGGAGGTTGAACTTCAGGGCACTCAGGTCTTGGTTCTCCGTTCATTTACACGTAGACTGAGACAAGGAAGTCCGCCTTGAGCTAAATCGAACAGGAAGAAGACCTGAAACTCTCAAGTTTCCACCATTACACACCTGAGACTTAGTTTTAAGGAACTAAATAATGGCAGAGCTGGAACCAGAGAGCGGAGCTGTGTGGTCTTCCAGTGCTCATTCCTGGGATTTTTTCCCCCCTAACCTGACTCCCTTCTCACCGCCTCATTGTTCTCAATGTGCTTTTGTTTCTCTCTCAATAGCATTACACGTCTTTGTTATCTGTTCTTCCTATGGCGAATTTAAGATAGTGATGACTTGGGGCAGCTGGGACGGGGGTGGCATCTGGGTGGCTCAGTCGGTTGAGCATCCCCAACTCTTGATTTCAGCTCTAGCCATGATCTAGCAGTTCGTGGGATTGAGCCCTGAGTCAGGCTCTGTGCTGACAGTGTAGAGCCTGCTTGGGATTCTCTCTCATTCTCCCTCTCTCTCTGCCCCTCCCCTGCTTACAGTCTCGAGTGCTCTCTCTCTCTCTCTCTCTCTCAAAATAAATAAACATTAAAAATAAATACATACGTACTTACATAAATACATAAATAAAATACTGACCAGTTGGTACCACATTTTAATGTGTCACTCTTTTTATCAGTATTCCTGTATTTATATGACCGGAACCAGGGCTCCCCATCTCAAGTAAATGATATCACCGTTTGCCTAGGTACTCAGGCAGACACCTTAAATCCCCCCCGATTCCTCACGACCTTTTCCACCCCACAGTCAAATCCGAAATCCTGTCCTTTATACTCTCAGAATATGTGCCAATTCCTATCACTGCTTTCCACCTCCAACATAACCACTCTGGCCAGCAA
The DNA here is from genome assembly GCA_030068075.1 of Paguma larvata. NCBI lineage: Eukaryota > Metazoa > Chordata > Mammalia > Carnivora > Viverridae > Paguma > Paguma larvata. The sequence goes on along the minus strand of CM057839.1, from coordinate 73,423,448 downwards.
GGTCTGATAGAACTTTCTGGACCGTAGTGACGTTCTGTATTCCCTTCTGTCCAATATGGTAGTCACTAGCCACTTGCGGCCGTTGATCATTTGAAACGTAGCTAAGTGTGTCCGAAGAACTGAATTGTTTTTAATAACTTTATCAATACGTAATTTGGATACCCTACAATTCACCCAAATATTATGGTGTTTAATATGTTCAAATAGATGTGCAACTGTCACCTTAAGCAATATTTGAGCATTTTAACCTCCCCCGAAAGAAACCCCATACCTATGAGCGGTTTACTCCTTATTTACGCCCACCCCCAAAAAAAACCACCTCCTGTCAATCACTAATCTACCTTCTGTCCCTGAAGCCTGGCCTATTCTGAACAGCTCAGGAAGTAGAATCCTACAGTAGATGGCCTTTCGTGACTGGCTTCTTTCACGTAGCACACGATTTTCAAGGTTCACCCGTGTTCTAGCATATTTCAGTATTTTATCCCTACTTATTGCCCAATAATGGAATAGTAGGCGTTTTGAGCTTTCTTCCTTCCTTCCTTTTTAATGAAATTCTGCCCAAGTTTCACGTCTCCCCCTTAAGCTTCGAGATCATTCTGTGTAAGTCAGTGGCCATCTCTCTGTGCTCTCCGTGGTTAACTCTTATGTTCCCCAAGAGCCATCCCTTAGTTTAGGTGTATCGCTAATGCAGCCCATAATATCACTTTGTGATTCATCTGCCATTATCTCCACAAATATGCCTGTCTAGAATCAGGAGAAAGGCCGTACCTCAGAGCTTGATGTAGGGCCCCGCCCGGGAGCCCCAGATTCTGCGTAAGATGCCCTTCGATCATTTCAGTGTTTTAGAAAATGGAACAGATCTCAGGAGAGTCAGATTCCTCAAAGTAGATGTGCAAATCGGCAAGCCCAAATATGTGTGGACGGCAGCTACCGGGTGGGAAATTTGAACACCAATATCCCGATATACTCGGCCCGTAAGCCCCAGATCAAAATTTGAGTATAAAAGGACATAAGAGGAGACTGGCAGTCTCCCCCAAAGAAACCAGTCCTGATGTTGAAACAACACTTCGACCCATCAGGATAATAACCCGACTTTTCACAGCTGGCAAGTTAGACAATTCCATTAGGGTTCAGCCGCAGTGATGGTTTTACCCGTTGTAACAGTCATCCGTCAAAAGAAAAAAAGTGGAAACGATTTTAAAAAGTTGAAGCTTCAAAACCTTCGTTGTGTTTTCTAGATGGCTCTCCAATTTATAGACTTCACGCGGTTGCATATGAGAACAGGAGTAGTGAATTCTCTGAGCTCAGTAATCCTGAACTGATTTGTATCCATGTAGTTATCTTCCTTTATTGGCTTATACCTCCACGTTAGCAAAAATTAAAAAGAGTAAGAGAACACTCAGAAAGAGTCTAATACTGGCATTAGAAAAGAGAGACTATTCCGTCCTTGCTCTTTCCTTTGTTTAACCCAACAAAGGGACATTTTGATTTTCATAAAAATGTAACTTTCAGCGCAGTTTCAGTTCAATTCAGTATGTTGGAAACCTGATTTTCTCTGCTTCATTTGAAGAAGATACAAGATTTAAAAAACTCACAGTTAGAAATAGGAGGCCTTAGAATCACAGATGATGCAACTTTTGAAATTCCCTTACAATTGAATAAATGTTACCAAAGTTCTATTTTTATGTTCTGAACAAAACAGATTGCAGCGCCTTTCCCCTGTGAAGTTAGTAATAACTTCTTTGTTTTTCAGATACTCCATTGGCCAGTGGCCAGGCCACAGACTATTTATTTGTTGGAAATATTGTTTACACGGTAAGTTTATCTCTGTTTACGGAACCATTCTTAAGTGGCTTATGTGTGGGCTCTGCCTCTGAAAACCTTTCTATGAGGCCTTCCTTCGTATTATTTGTTTCACATCTTTAAACCACATAGTGTAGATTTCTTAAAGTCCAAAACGGTTGTGAAATGCTTACCTCACTTTCTTAGCGGAGATTTGACAGGGTCGAGATTTCTGGACAAGTGATTAACAAATCACCCTATTCTTCACATGACAGTTTCACACCTGCCTTTGAAAAAGGCACCACCGAGAAAGGTGATTTTCCCCAAATCTTTCCAAGCCAAGAAGAGCACAAGAGTAACTCCCGCTGCCCCTGGAGGGGAGACGTGCGATTCTCCCGGAAAGTAAAAATAAGTCACCGAGGATAATACGTTTTCCCCAATTCCTTTGTTTTCACAGTATGTTGTTGTCACTGTGTGTCTGAAAGCTGGTTTGGAGACCACAGCTTGGACTAAAGTAAGTTTTCTCTGGAATTGTTTCTCTTTCCTGATAGATATTTTGATGGGATGGCATCTTTTTTAAGCCTTGGGAAAGCAATCAGCAGTGTCTAACTATCACATTTAAATTTTGCATGTAAAAATTGTCATTTGATCTTTATCAGAGCAAATTTGCAATCCAAAGTTTTCTGGTGATTCATTTGCTTGGCATTTACTAACATCTCTAAGCTCTTAACAGTTTTTTCATTTCAAATGTATATGCATGTTGTTAAGACAAAACAAAACAAATACACACAGAAAATACAGAAGGACGAAGAGGAGAATTTTTAATTTCCTAAACTTAACCACCAAGAGACAGTTACTGTTAACACTTTTCTGGATAACTTTACAGACTTTGTTCCATGTGTGTTTTTAATAAGAGAACTCATTTACAGAGCATAAAGGTAGTTTTGTGATCTTTTTTCAGTTAAAGATATATCATGAATATTTTCCATACTCAAAAGTATACTTCTATAAAACCTTTTTCATGATTAAAGAGTATTAAGTTTTATCGATATCCAACATTTAATCATTCCCCAATTTTAGATGTTTTGGTGATTTGCCACCCCCTGTTTCGCATTTGTCTATTACTGCTGTTTAAATAGGCTTTTACTTCTGTGCTGGGAAAATGAGGGAGGAGGTTGGAGGTGAATGCAGAAGTAGGGACTCCATTAAGAAACAATGGCAATTAATCCAGATGAGAGGTGATGGTGGCCTGGCCTGGGACACTATAGGAGGAGGTAGTGAGAAATGGTCAGATTCCAGATGTATTTTTTTTGAAAAGCTAGCAGACCTTGATGATGGATTATATCGTGGAGTGTGGAGGAAAGGAAGATGTCAAGCATCATCATATTAAAAGGACAAAGGAGAAAAAGCTAACAACTCAGTAGATGCTTAAAGGATTGTTAAGGTGTAATATCCATCACAGGTTTGTAAAAAGTTCTTTGGAAAATGAAAAGAACAACCGAAGTCTCAGTAAGAACTTCGTGTTCTTTTTGTCTGTTCAGTGTGTTCTTACTGGATTAATGAGGCCTGGCTTTAGGTAACTCCAAGTTGGAGCAAACGCTAGTGAGGACCAGCGAGGGGCCTTGCTAAAAGTATGGGATGGGTCAAGGAGAAGGTCAGCTGAGGCAGCAAAAGACCTTGATCTTCAGGGTAGTTTGGGGCCACCAGTTACATGAATTCATTGTTAAACATTCGGAGACAAGGTCATTAGAAGATAGAACTTTCCAATGACTAGCGACAGGTCAAAATGTTTCCAGAAGGAAAGGTGGCTTGGTCACAGGGATTCTGCCGCAGGTGGGGCTCAGGTGGCTGTCCTGTGCCACCACACAAGCCCCGCCTGAGCGTGTGTTTCCTTTTGCAGTTCAGTCATCTGGCTGTCTGGGGAAGCATGCTGATCTGGCTGGTGTTTTTTGGCGTCTACTCAACCATCTGGCCCACCATTCCCATTGCTCCAGATATGAAAGGACAGGTCAGTGCTACTAATTGTGAATGGGCTTTCCGTGTCCAGTGATGACGATGCTTTCTGTGTGGGGGCCTCTCGTGTCTCATGACACCAATGAACTTCAGGAGAGGTTGGTATTGCCTGCTTCCATCAGAACGCAGCGGGAAGGAAGTAAACCAAATCAGAGCACCTGGACGAGGTGGTCTTGTCCACATGAATGGCATTTGAAATTTTAACTACTGTAAGTAGTCAGCTTAAATCCTCTGACCTACCCAGCACGCCCTCATTTCCATAACGGATCGTGTGTTGATTACACAGAGTTCTGATGTATATGGGTCGTTTTGGGCCCTTGGAAAACTGGAGATGTTTTGAGTCATTCACAGTCCAGGAATTACGTTGATGGTCATTGTGAGGTTAAGTGTGTTGTTATCCTCTGACTGATCAGTACTCTCCTATGAAAGATAAATCTAACAACTCTGTGAGCCAGATCATTAATTAACCAGAATACCTCATTGTTCATCTCTTGAACTAGAGAGGCTGAGGTTGAAGACCTACACACTCATTTGAATTTTTTCAATCTTTTCTTTTCTTGTGTCTTTATCCAGTGTTTGAGATTGAGCCGTCGACAGTGATAGCTCTTAGAGTCCCACAGCGTTGGGTCTGGAGGGGCGTTTGACAGTCCTAGGTTCCAAACCACCCCAACTTACAAATGAAGCTATGCAGACCCAGACACTCCGGGCTGACCCTACAGACCACCATTTTGGGGTCTGCCCATAGCCAGCACTGCCCGGAGACCCCCGGCAAGCAGCTGCCCCAGGCACTGTGCTTTGGAGGCCTCTGCACTGGCTGTCCCTGGCTGGGTATGCTCCTCTTCACAGGGTGAGGAGCCCGTGGTACACAGAGCCACAACCCCTACTTCTAGTCCCTTCCCTGGGCTCCTAGGATCCTGAGTTTCCTTCCCAAACCGCCACAAAAGCCCGCTTCCCAGGCCTGCATGGTCCTCCTCCCAGATCAGGCCTGCGTGAGCAACCCCTGGCCCCACGGTACGTGCACCGGGCCGGTTGGGTGTTTACATCTTTACACCCACCCCCATGTGCACGAGACAAGGGACGAGAAGAGAGGGCCTGTGGGGCAAGGGTTTCCCCTCGTGTTCCTGCCCCAGGAACACATATTTTAGGGGCAGACCTGTTCGTGGCAAATCTGGCTACTGTCTTAGCCTCACCTACTCTGCAGAAGTAAGCCAGAACTCCTGCCTCTACCCAGCTCGAGATACTTGTGCAGCAGCCGTGTCATGTGAGATAATCCAGGGGTGGCACTGCTTGTCTTTTTCACTTGGCCAATCAGTAGTTGACACTCCAGGGTGTCCCAGACCTCCTGTGAGTGCGGGTGCTGAGCAGGGTGGACACTTTTTGTCTGCGGGCTTCTCCGTCTCCTCCTGACGCATCTTGGCCGTCTGTAAGGAACGAGGACCAACACGTGACACGTTTTTCAGTTCTTCTCCAAATCCGAACGACAGCGGAGGTTACAGAAGGTCACGGTGTAGCACAACAAACATCCCCCAGCAAAGACACTTGTACGTTTAAAGAAATCAGTTCTCTTTTAAAGCAATGGGATCCATCCCCAAAACAAACCAAGGCAGGTGCCTAGAATATCTGCATCACGCTCTCTTCCTTCTGGGCAAGGACGGGCGGCTCTTTCGGGGAGTTGTATGGTGTGGGGAGCAGCTAAGTGCTGCAGAGACTTTCTTATGTTAGCGGAGAGTGACAGCCGGCAGAACGGAACCAGTCCACGTGTGACCGGCCAGCAGTCAGTTCGGAAGCCCCTCCCAGCGTCCTCAACAGAGAGACGCTCTAGCGAGCCCCCTCTGCCTGCGTTTGTAGCGGCAACTCCGGTTCAAATGTGCCCGGGCTAGGCTGGTTTCCAGCTCTCACTCCGACCAAGAGGTGACTTTCCACGTGCTGAGAGGGCACGTTTGCCGAGCAGACACCTGACATGCCACGTTTTCGCTCTCCAAGTTGCTTCCTGGTCTGCGTGGTGTGAAGACTCGACCGAAATTTCTGTCATCGGGGACTTTTCGGACACGTTTTAACCAGGTAGTCCTGCCTCCCCAAAGCAAAGAAACTGTAATATCAAACCACATTCCACCTTGGCCTACACATTGTTTTCTTTTTTATGTATTCCCTGCCATTCTGACTTTTCGTCGGTTGGTTGGTTGGTGTGAGGCAAATGATGTCTTGAAAGCGAACGTGTCTCCCTCGACATCGAATGAGATGATAAATGTGGTTCTGCTCTCTTGTTTCAAGAGCTGTTTATTATCACCAGTCTTCATCTGGGGGAGACCTGTTAGTGGAGACAGGGTGTCAGAGAACCGTGTCAGAACCAACCTAACGCTCTTCCACCTGGTGTCTGCTGCCCAGTGGTTTGTTCGTTCTGTGAACACTTTTCGAGAAGCCCTTGCGTGGAGAGTGGCCAAAACTAGCTTGAGGTCTCCCAAAGACCTCCTGCTGACTCCAAAGGGATTACAGGCTCTCATAAAGAAAGTTGAGAGCCGGGCTCAGGTACAGGCAAAAACAGGGCTCCTCGGGGTACCTGTTGAAAATGTGCCAAGCTGTGGTCATCTCTTGGGCTCTAGGTTGGTATTATGGACTCAGTGTTTGTGTCCCTAACCTCAGATTCACCTGTTTAAGCCCTAACCCCCAGTGTGATGGTATTTGGAGGTAGGGCCTTTGGGAAGTTTATTAGGTCGTCAAGGGGATCAGTGCCCTTATAAGAAGGGGCCAGAGAGCTAGCTTCCTTGGTTTCCGCCATGTTGAGGATGTGATGAAAAGTTAGCTGTCTGCACCGGGAAGACCATGCCAGCATCGAGATCCCAGACGTCCAGCCTCCAGAACCATGAGAAAGAAATGTCTGAGGCTGATACGCCCCCCGTCTATGGTATTTCGTTATAGTAGCCTAAAACAGTTGGTGAGTGCTTAGGAGTGAGGGGTACTCTGGGAGAAGACTGTTGTTGTTGTTTTTATTATCATTGTTAGATGTTTCTACTGATTTATAGAAACGATTTTTTGTAGTTCCCAGGGCGGTGGGACTTTGGCAAATGAACACGGTTCTTTTGAGCTTAGGAATTAAACTAGTGTCTAATGGCAAACGGCATTTCTCACTGAAGAGCCCGAGACAGACACCCCACACTAAACCTTCTGTCTATTCATAACATCCTAAACTGTTGAAAAGACGCATTGTTTCTGCTGGGGTTTCCTAACGGATTTGGTTAAATATTTCTTTCTTTGTTTCTTCCATTATATCTGGAGTTTTTCTCACAAGGGGGAAGGCAGGTTTTCCCTCGAGGGCAAAGGAGAAGGCTCTAGATGAGAGTGATTTTCCACCGTCAAAGGGTCTTTATCTTCCCTCCAGTACTTCATGATATGGTACGCGAAACCCAACCAGACAGTGAACAGGAAGTCTGAGTAGCAGTTTCTGAACTCAGGAAAGTCATCTGTGTCCTTCCGCTCCTGAAAGTATACAACATTTGTGGTATTTTTACGAGACACTCTGTTTTTCTATTTTTCTAGGCCCAAGCTAGATCTAAAGTGAATTAAAAAACTCAAGTTAAAATTAAAAACTCTATCCGGGTTAATGCCAAAGCCCCCTACCACGAGAATATGTGCTGATGTTTTTCCATAGGAGACCATATGTTTTTCTTTCTCCCAGTAACATAACCATGGGTTACAGGCATCTCCATAATGGGTCCCCAAAGACAGTGTTTGAAGGTGGCTTAGCCCAGAGTTGCCTGCTGAAGGAGAGCCTTCAGTTAGAGAGTTGAGGATAACTTTATCTGAAACTTGATCGGGAAACATATTTACCTTTTCTTCATGTATTTCTCAAAGTTTTTGACTTGGCGCATATCTGAGGGGATACCATCTCATTTGACCTCTGCGTAGAAGTCAAGAGACCTGCCCCAACTAGCTTTGTAACCTTTGGTAAACCACTTAGTCTGCATTAATTTCCTTATCGGCAAAGTCAGTATAATATTACTCACACTAATTACCTCAGAGGAATGTGGTACAGATAGAATAAGAAAACCTGAGGGAGATGGAAGACATGCCTGTTGTTTTTCCTGGAGCGGCCAATTATTTTTGAACTTGTATAAATAGAAACATTGTAACCTCAGCTTCCAATTCTTTTGGCCAAAGGATTTTAACATTTTATAGGTCTAGATGTGATATTTCTCCGTAAGGTCAAGTGACTACCCGCATCCAAATCATCTGGGTTGCTTGTTAAAAAACCACCTCCTCCCCCCCAGAAAATATGTTCTTGCAAGCCACACATACACACACACTCACAGTCCCTGGGTGTATAGCCCCAAACTCTGAACTTTAATAAACGTCTAAGCTATTCTTCTCTTTAATGGTTGAGAACCACTACTCTGAAACACCTAAAATATTATTCCATCAGTATTTGAGTTATGCAGGGTGTTATAGGAGAAGATGGCATATTTAAAATATTCACAAATGATTTATGTCTCACGGGCAGTGCGCATGTAAGACGCGGCGGGCATGGCCGGTGACCGCTTTAAGGCCTCTAGCTTTCCAAAGAGAGAATTGTACCAAACGACATTACATCGTTCACGATGGAAAAATATTCCTCATCAAGTTTGGTGCTTTTCCTTCAGCGTTCTTTTCATTGCTAGTAAAAGAGGGGGAAAAAAGCCTTTCACTTCAAAGCCTACAAACTGCTAATTTTGTCTGTAGTGCCAAGCTCCAGGCTCCAGCCAGTTTCTGGCACTTGACAGCCTTTTTTTTTTTCTTTTAATTCTAAACACAGGAACGGGTTTACGTTTGGGTTTTATCCCCACACTTGTGTATACACAGTGCAGGCCCCAACGGACTAACAGTCTACAGAAGGAAGGGCCGTTGCCGGTTGGCCATCGTTGGTCAAGGCGATCCCACGGCTCATCTTCCCTAACTGACTGCTTTCTCCCGGACTTTGCGACCTGGTGAGAGCTCAGGCTCAGGCGTTTTCCCACACAAAATGAAAGAGAGGGGTTTTTGTTTCCAAGGGGGGTGTGCTCAGGGAGGTAAGCAAGGGAGAAGGGTAGCAGCTCCATCGGCCGCCATCTTTGCTCCGCCGAGGTTCTAGAACATCTCTGCAGGACAAAGGCTCCCCCAAGGGCCCGGAGGGGACTTGTGCCCTTGTCGACTTTCCTGGTGTGGGACAATGTTGTTTACCCCCTGCGTCCATCCTCCTCCACGCTTTCCCGAGGGGCCTGGTTCGTAGGCAAGAGGCCCAGCACCTCTGGGGACTCATCCTACCCTCCCCCCGCCGACTCCAGGATAGAGCTTGATCCCACCCTCTGCTGTAGTGAGTGATTCGGAAACCCTACAGGGGACCCAGGAGACGTGCTCTGGGGGCTTCTGCCATAGACGCATGTTTGCTCCCGAAAGAAATCCATCAAAGAGATGGCCTTCTCCTGTGTGTGACGTGGTTGCTGCCGTGCCGGCCAGAGCTGCTCACCCGTCGGAGGGAAGCTCCTCCAGAGTCCCGTTGCCGCCTTGACAGATGCGGTATGAAGACAGAACACAACCAGGGTCTCTCGTGTGACTGTTGAGTCCCCACATGAAGCCAGCCTTGAAGTCCCCCCACCCCACACCCATGCCCGCTCTCTAAGGAGCAAGCACCCCATGTGTGGGCCACCGTACTCTGTCAGTAGCAGGTGCATAGGAAAAGCACTTGACCCTCATGTAGGTGTCAGGATGTTTCTTTTCTAGTCATCAGTACGTAGTCAATCAAGGAAATAATGTGCTTTAAAAATTAAAAAAAGGGAGCGCCTGGGTGGCTCAGTTGGTTAAGCAACCGACTTCGGCTCAGGTCATGATCTCACGGTCTGTAAGTTCGAGCCCCGCGTCGGGCTCTGTGCTGATGGCTCAGAGCCTGGAATCTGCTTCGGATTCTGTATCTCCCTCTCTCTCTGCCCTTCCTTGCTCACTCTCTGTCTCTATGTCTCTCAAAAATAAAATAAAAACGTTAAAAAAATAAAAAAATAAAATAAACAGGCTTAAGACTTAATATTGTATATTACACCATATTCGAAGTTGGGTGCTTATAGATTTATTTAAAGATTTGGTAAAGAATTACTTTATTTTAATATTACAATGAATTTACTTTAATATCACAGTCGTTAGTGTTTTAGGTAATAGCATCCCGGAAACACCTAACATTAATACTCTAAGGCTTATTGGGATTCTCTTTAATACAGCAATATTGACTAGAGCAGGTTCTGTTTGACCCGCTTGTATGAGAAGTGGTCAGCCTGATGAGGTAGAAAGTTCCATCAGTAGAGACTTGTCTCTTGGCTTGAAATAACTTTCTGATATCTTCATTGTACCGTTTTCTTGTTTATTGAGGTTGGTCAAATTATTGATTGAAGTCCGCTTTATATTTTGGTTTTTAAACTTGTACATTTTGGGGGCGCCTGGGTGGCTGAGTCAGTTAAGTGTCCAACTCTTGATTTGGCCTCAGGTCACGATCTCCTGGTTCATGAGATAGAGCCCCGTGTCAGGCTCTGTCTGTGCTGGCAGGTGGAGCCTGCTTGGGATTTTCTCTCTCCTCCCTCTCTTGTCTGCCCCTGCCCTGTTCTTTCTCTCTCTCAAAATAAATAAATAAACTTTTTTTTTTAAAGATAGTTTAAAAAAATAAAAATAAGCTTATACATTTTGGGTAATAACAAGAATGACCTGCTCCGTTTCTGGAGAACATTCTCTGAATATATAACAACTTGAACAAAATTAAGAAGGACTCCCTGGTCTCTCTAGTGTCTGTCACTCTCGTCATCCACGTCCCTGTTAGAGGCAATCACTAGAACTGAAAAACATGAACCAAACTATAACCAAAAATTCTTCCTTGATAATGAAAAGAAAAACAGACACGTTTGCTTGATCCGGGATATCAAGACGAGTTCTCTCAGGCCTGTAAAATATTTGGGCTCTACGTTCAGAAAATTCAGGCATCTGACAACAGTTCCATCAGAACACGATGGCCTTGGTGGCTGTTACATGTCGTGCCAAGATGTTTTCGTTTGTCTTTCCCTGATTTTCAAACAAGGGAGAAAGGATATCTTCCAAAACGCGTTAGCTCCTTAAAGCAATTTCGGAGTCCTTCTACGGGCAGGAAGGGGCCAGCACCGCTTTGCCTCGGTGGCTTCTGGAGGGATCCACAGACAGTCTGGGTTAAAGCGACCGGGCTCGACCCTCTCTCCTCTTCAGTGCGCATCCTAACGTTGAGAGTGGGATTTGAACTCAGTTCACCTAATGCCAAAGAGATACATAAAGTTGAGTCTATTGGTCATAACATCTGTCAACTGTTATTTCTGAGCCTCAGTTTCGTCCGGTATGTGGACTGGATAATAGCTATCTTTGGAGTTAATAGATTGAAGAAAAGACTGCATGTAAACAATAGTAAGCAGGGCGGCGGGGGTGGGGAAGACGGGTGACGGGCGTTAAGGAGGGCACTTGTCGGGGTGAGTGCTGGCTGTCATATGTAAGTGGCGCATCACGGGGATCTGCTTCTGAAGCCAAGACTACTCTGTATGTTAACCAACCTGAGAGTAAAAAAATAAAAGAAAGTACATCATTGGTGAGGAGTATGGCACAGACTCCCGTGCCATTGCATAAATGAGGGTTCAGAAGTGGGCAAGTCCAGCAACTTAAGGCCAAAAGGCATCCCAGCGGGTCCTGAGTTCCTCTGGTTCTCTGCAGACCTACCAGAAGGCACACCCTGAACCCCTGAGCATACCTGCCGTGCGATATGTCAGTGTGATATGTCTGCCATACCTTGTCAGAGCACTACAAAATAGGTTGGGTGAACGGGTGGTACCACTGTGCCAGCATGCTAATAAACATTTGTACCCTTGGCGCAAAAAAAAAAAAAAAATAGTAGGTAGCGTTTACTGAGAACTTACTATGTCTCAGACAAATGTGTGTTCGTGATAAGTCTACACCGTACAGACGCAGTTACACAGCGAACCAGGCCTCAGCTCTCCTGCGGATGGACCAGCCATAGGAGGGCCCAGAGCCTCAGAAAGCAAGCAGCGGCCCCTGGGTTGGGCTGGGAAGGGGAGTAGCTGGGCCTCGCCACGTCTGCTGAGCCCCCCGGGCCTGGATGCCCCCACGTGGGTGCTACGGAGAGCCCCCAGAGTGATGCTTGGTACAAGCCGGGGGTCAAGTAAGTGTCAGCGAAACTCCTTGAAATCGTGCTTTGCTTAAATTGCCTCCAAAGACAACCCTGCAGCATAGTCAGAATTTTAAAAGATAATTGTAGAGTCAGAAGCAATACACGTGCCTCGCGTTGGACCAGCACGCTTCTGCCCTTGAACCCCAGGAAAGTAGGTGTCGGACAGTGTCTTTTTTTTTTTTTTAAGCGCGTCTTGGGAAGCCCTTTCTTTTAGTTCCTGCGCCCTCTCCCCCCCTCCACCCCCCCCACTTTTCTCTTTCTTTTGGCAGTTTATTTTATTTTGGCCTCTCGTTTCAAGGATGCTGTGTGCTAATTAGAGGCCAGGCGGCTTTGATTGCGAGTTATTTTTCTCCTCAGTGAAAGGTTTTGTGGTGGTGTTGGCATTTGCCGTTCCTTCGGATGTTAATTTTTTTTAAATATCTGTCGGCAAATTAAAGTACACATTACATGCTGATTTTGTTTGTTTGTAATATTTATCCTCCGCGGTCACGGGGCATGTTTGATGTGGTTTCGAACTTTTCCTTTCTCCAGACACGTGGGAATGCGTGTGTGGGGCGCTGGGGTTGGGACTCTAAGGCGGGAGCTTACTTCTCCGATATCTGCAGAGGGAAACGGCCTTGACCGCGGTGACCACAGCGCGGGGCCCCTGGTCCTCCCGCCCGGAGACCTCCGCGTTCTTGGGGCTTGTTCTGTTTCAGAGGCGAGAGCCACCTGGGAAAGGCCCGCAGCTAAAGGGTTTGTGCAAGAAAGGTAAACCTTGCGAGAAAAGTTGGGTTAGACTAAATAGAATCACAGCATGCTGGGCGGCCTGTGCCAGGGCTTTCGTAATTTGTATAAACACTGATGCAAAGCTGCTGTTGACAGAATCTGAGAAGACCAAAATAGGGCGAGGATTTAAAGGAGGCGAGATCCTCAGTCACTCTTGTGGCATCGTAAAATATTAGCACCCACCGAGGAAATCGTAGGCTTTTGAAATCGAGGTTAACCGGTTGTCGTGAGTGTTGGTCATTCCTTTGGCTGAAGCCAGGAAGAGAAAATGCAGGGTTACCCGTACCTGTGCCTGTAGTGCTCATTCCTTCATGGGTTTTGTTTTCGGTTTGAGAAAAAAAAATTTTAATGTTTATTTTTGAGAGAGAAAGACAGAGTGCAAGAAGGGGAAGGGCAGAGAGAGAGAGAGGGGGGGAGACCCAGAATCCACAGCAGGCTCCGAGCCGTCAGCACAGAGCCCGATGCGGGGCTGGAACCCACACACCGTGAGATCATGAGCTGGGCCGAAATCGAACACTCAACCGACTGAGCCCCCCAGGCGCCCCTGATTTTGTTTTAGTTTTTTAATTGCTACCACCTGCTTGTAAGAAAGGACAGAACCTGAAAGAAGGACATGTTTAAATGTGGAGATTCCGGAGCGTGCCAGCGCAGGCAAGCCCCGCCCACTCTTCTCATCAGCAGCAAACAAGCCTTTTGCGTCCTGGGTGGAGGGCCGTGTTGTCACCGGTCACCTGCCCTACATCCCCGTCTCCTCTTTCGGGTCGCAGCCCCGAAATCCCTTGCCCGCTTCCAGAACACATATGTAGACAGCGCTGGTTCTGCCTCTGCTCCCCGTCTGGGTCTGGACCTGACCTGCAGAACTAGTCAGCCGGGGCTCTCCTTTGTCGTACTTCCCACGGTTAAAAATTTACACTCGTATGCAAGATAACACCTTACCCTGGTTAGGATGACCACTGTCTTAAAAACCAGGATTATGAAAGTTGAAATGAAATCTTTGCGCACTGTTGGTAGGAATCTAAAATGGTGTATGTCACTACGGAAAGTGGCATGGAGACCCCTCAGAAACTTAAACCCAGAATTACCCTATGATCCAGCAATCCCACTTTTGGGTACATACCCAAAAGAATCGAAAGCAGGATCCTGTTTATTTTTCTTTTTAATTTGAGAGCGAGAAAGAGTGCACAACCATGGGAGAGACGGTGTGTGTGTGTGTGTGTGGGGAGAGAGAGAGAGAGAGAGAGAGAGAGAGAGAGAGAGAGGGAGAGAGAATCTTAAGCAGGCTCCACACTTCGCATAGAGCCTTGCAAGGCTCGATCCCACAACCCCGAGATCATGACCTGAGCCCAAATCAAGAGTCAGACGCTCAACCAGCTGAGTCACCCAGGAGCCCCGAAAGCAGGATCGTGAAGAGATATTTTCACAGCCTTTTTCACAGCAGCGGTATTCACAACACCCACGAAAGAGAAACAACCAGGTGGATGGATAACCGGAAGATGATGTATACATACTACGGAATGTTACGCAGCCTTTAAAAAGAAAGAAATTCTGCCATTTGCTGTAACATCGATAGATAGATAGATAGATAGATAGATAGATAGATAGATAGATAGAGATGAGCCTTGACATTATGCTAAGTGAAATAAGCCAGACTCAGAAGAACTAATGGGTTGATTCCATTTATATGAAGTGCCTAAAGAAGTCAAACTGATAGCGACAGAAGGTAGATGGTGGTTGCCAGGGGCTGGGCGGAGAGGAGAATGAGGAGTGAGTATTTAGTGGGTGTAACAGAGTATCGGTTTTACAAGATGACACAGTTTGAAATGGATCGCACAACAACGTGAACGCAGTTAACACCTACTCAACTAACGACAGCCTGGAAACTGGGTAAGGTGGTGAGTTTTGTTACGTGTTTTTTACCACAATTGTAAAAATATGTATTTGAAATACATTTATGCGATTTCGTAGTTTATGTCAGTTTCTTCCTCTAAACTATAAGCTATATGAGGAACATGCCCTTGGTACTTCTCTCCCCATTTCTCTAGCATTCGGTAAACGTGTAAATGAGTGAATTAACACACTTAAATTAAACACCTCTCGTACAGAGTCAAAGAATGGATTTGGCCTTGGGCAATAGGTTCTTCGTATCTGTTTGCCGAATGGATAACCAAAGCAGATGCCAAATTCTTGAACATTTGGAAACAGCTTAGCGTAGGCTCTGCAGATAGTAGTTAATTGATACATTCATGAATTTAGCATTGTTCTCAAGTGTGCTAAAAACCAGTAGCACAAACCATGCATTTTTTCCCGCCCAAAGAATGATTTCCAGTTAAAAGATTTTTAGAACATTTCCAGTTAAAATTACAGTCAAAGCATTTTAGCTACATGGGTGCTGTCTGGGATATAATATTTGTTGATACTGGCATTTGTAAATATTTGGTATTTATTACATTACTTCAAGGGACGGGGCACCAGGGTGGTTCCGTCAGTGGAGCACCTGACCCTTGATTTCAGCTCAGGTCATGATCCCAGGGTTGTGGCCTCAAGCCCCGCCTCTGGCTCCATGTGGAGCCTGGAGCCTGTTTAAGATTCTCTTTCTCTTTTTCTCTGCCCCTTTCACCCACGCACACACTTTTTCTGTCTTTCTCTAAAAAAGGAAAAGATTCAGGAGAAGGGTCTGTTTTGGAACTGATAGTAAAGAAAGGAAAGGCAAAAATGGAATAAAAATGGATTCTCGAGCATGTCATTTGAGGAAGTGCCAAACTAATCATTATCCAGCGGTCTTATCCTGAGAGATAACACCAATGAAGACAGTGACTGCATCTAGAAGAAATGTAACTTCTCTACCCCACTCCAGCCTCAGATGGCTTTCTCATTATTAGATCGAAGGGACTGATATATTTGGAGTAATAAATATAAGCACATAGTTGGAGAAGAGGTTTTGATTTAAAAAAAAAAGTCAAGGTTAGGTAGAGTTTAGGTAGCAGCTGGCCTCTGATAAATCTGGGACGATTTCACGGAAGAAACCGACCTTCTCCGGGGGCCCTGGTCCTCCGTCAGATGGCAGAACATTCCAGGTTTATGGATTGCCTTGGAAGAGAGATTTAAAGCATGCGAGCTTCCGGCACCAAGAGCCGAATGGGGGCCGGGGATTTTTGTGTCCAGTGAAGCGATAAGTACAAGAAAAGAAAAAGTTCGTGATCGGAAACTTGTCTCTCTTCAACACAGCATCGTAATGAAAGGAAAGAAAAGCAGGAAGGAAAGCGATTCTGCGTCCAGTGAAACCAGAAGAGGCAGGGGCCAAAAAGAGAACGAGGGAGGGCAAAGTGTTCGACGACGGGGAAGTCTTCCTCAGAAGTCTTGGTGTGACGGGGGAGGCCAGGTGGGCGAGGGATCCGGAGAGGAGAGGGTTTTAACATTCCACCGAAGGAGATCGCAGGGCTGTTGAGAAAGTTTCCTGGATGTGGCATCGAGAAGGAAAGAAACTGACCGTGAAAAGAAGGTCCCGTAACTCAGTAAGTCAGAGTTTTACCTTTTTAGGATTAATGTGGGAAAAGTAATTCTTAGAAACAGAAGGAAATACCGTATTAGTGGTATTTTGCATTAACCTACCTGACTACTAAATCATTTAAAATGAACCAAAAAAAAAAACCCCTCGTCGGTGTTGTAAAACACACACACACACACACACACAGACACACACACACACTGAATCTTCTCACCATTCAAAGAGAATTGCATTAGGGTATTATAGGTGTTTTCGGTAACAACTTGTTGATTCTAAATGAGAGTTTCGAAACAGGAGGTGGCCATGATTTTAGAAAACCGCTTAGGATGTCAAAATCGCTTACAGGAAGTGGAAAATGAAGCCATTTTTAGGTAACTAGCAAAGTTATCTCCTTGGGGATTTGTTCATTTTGTTAAAAGAAAAACTAATCCTAAGTTTTCAATGGTTCAGACATAGTGGAATAACTTAGAACATAGTATCCTCCTATATGGCATGAAGGTGAATTCCGCTCAGGCCTTTCTGAAGTTCTTCTGACAGAGGTCTTAGCGATAGATGGCATTTTAGGGCTGTTTTCTCTCAAAAACAACCTTTTTATTTCAAAATAATGGAATCAGTCCTTTATTCCTCAGTATCATTTATGTACCTGCAATATTGGGTGGTTGTCATTCTAGAATATTGGAGTTTGGGTCCAGGCGGTCTCCAGAGCCCGCCTCTTCGCCCTCTGAACTCCTAGGAGGGTGAAGGGAGCTTTCAAAACCCCAAACTCTATAAACACTGAGCATCCCACTAATATATTAGAGTGATGTGTTGGAATCTGTATTTCTGACCCTTCCGTGTCCTTTTGCTTTCAGTTTCATAGAGATGTCTTCATGAGTTCTATATGTATTTTGCCTTCCTTAAAGCTAGTTCTTGACTGATTTTTCCTTCTGATGTTCTGTCATTTCTACCCCCTGCTCTCCCCTCTCTCCTAACTTGACTTCTCTGTCAGTAGGTAGTTTCTCCCAGGATACATCTTCTCCTGTTCCTAGAGCAACTGTCTTTCCAAAGTCTTGTCCACAATGGCTGGAGTAGTTTGCGTTGTAGTTTACTGACCAAGAGCTTGCCAAGAGGGCCCTTCCCACACTGTTCACGACCAAAATTACTATCTCCATGAGTTCCGAAGCCATTTTACAAGCCCCTTGTCCGTTCAGACGTGGCTTGGGAAATCCTGTTATTCCTCAAGGGCTCACGAGGACATTACTCATTACATGTAATTGCTGACAGAGGGAGGATTACTCCTTTCCTGATAGCTTCCTACCAGAGCCTGTCCTGTACCCAAAAAGACAACCCTCAAGTCCTGAAATACATGCCAGTCTTAGAAGATCTCCTAAGAAAATTTGGTGAATAGATTATAAGCAAAAGGTTGACAGCTGAACCACTCACTTCACGTTCTCCCCACGTTGGAGAAAAGTGGGTTTTCAGTTCTTCCCTTGGGATGGAAAGCTTCTTGAGGACGAGCCCACTCATTGTTAGGTAGAAGACACTTGAGTACGTGTAGAAGGAACAGATGACTGAGGTAGGAGGGAAGGGTTAGAATATAACCCAAATGAGCTGCCCTCCCTCCCCCCAGTCATCGCCAGTCAGGCTCCCTCAGACGTGCTGGGTTACTTGTTATTTGTTGTTCGATTTATATCAAAATTAACGAATAATGTCATAAGATGGTACTAACCATATGGCAAACCTAAATAATATTGAGTAGTTCTGTGTCGTCCACTTGGCCTCTGGAATCCTCTGTCTTCCTCTGACTCTCCCGTGTTCCCTCATGCTCCCCCTGTCCAGGGGTGTCTCTACCCTCTGCAATCACACAGGCTTAAACCCTTAAGCTACTTCCCCTTGCTCCCCCTCATCCCCAGAGCCGCACCCACCACCATTAATTTTCACCGTGCCACTGGGCTTGTGTGACACCCTTTAGAGCCTTGTCCCCCTGGTCTCATGGTAGATAGTCTACGTTATTTGCCCCAGGAGGGCTCATGTGGCCTGCACGCATACTTGGTCTACAGGACATGTCGAAGCGGCAGGAGAGGGGACAGACCATTTGGCCTTGATGGCAAGATTTTAAATAAACTCCAAGAACCAGGACTCTGAATACTGTCCCTGGTCGTGGCTATTTCCATGAAAAAAAAATCTTAAAACTTCGGCTCTTCTTCCCTGCTAGTGTCTCTCTCTTAGAAATTCTCCAGTGAATTGTTAGAAATTCTCCATTCTGATGGAGAGCAAGCTTCTCTACCCGCCGTTAGCCTTGACCTTGCCCATCTGGGACTATCCCCCAAACATGCTGAACCTTTTTTTTATTAGTTCTACCGGTCAGGGTCCCCGGTTACAGTGAACAAAGGAAAAAAAACTGGCTTTGATTTAAGAAACAGAAGAGGAGTGCGTGGAAGGGAATGATACAGCCACAGAATGGATGGAAGGGCTTAGGGACCAGGTTCAGAAAGCCGGTGGAACCCACCGAGGCTCCCCTGGGACCATGTCGTGGTCAGGATACGACCCCGCGCCGTGACCCTTAGCTGCGTGACTCCACTTCTGCAAAGAATCCTGGGGTTCCCAAAGCTCAGCCGGGAGCATCTGATGGTCTCCCGTCTTGCACCAGCCGTTTCCTTCCTGTGATGGTTTTTCTAGCAGGTTTCTTGTCAACTGACCCGAACGTGTTTTATAACGGTCCTGGCAGTGCCCACCTTCTCCTGCAAACAACGGGAGGGGAAAATCATCTTTTCCCTTAGGCTTCCATTTGGGGAGGGAGTGTGGATCCAAGACCTTTTCTGGAAGGAGAGCTTGTCTCGATGACCAGGCAAATTTGCCTAACTTAACAGATAATTGGAGTAAGTTTGAGAGGTGCAGTCACACAGTACCATAATCACTCGGTAATGAGCAGAGACGAAGCAAGAGTCTTCCCTGTAAGAAAACTTAAAGAAGACTAGAGCTCAGGGAAAGGCAGACTTGAACTGCGTGGGCTTAGATGTGTAGACGGGGAAGGAGGCGGTCTCCCTGACAGAAGCGGTGGCAAGGAACCGTCCACAGCATGGCCTGTGTGGGGCAGAGGGACCGCGACGGGTAATCCGATCTCAGATAATCCTAAAATCAGAAATTAATGGTGTATAGATAATCACCCGAAACTTGTCATCGTCTCTAGCAGTTCCAGTAACAGTTTTCCTCGTGTGTCAAGAAAACCCAGTAGCTGGCCCATTGGGGGGTTGGTTGCCTCTTGGCACACTGGCTTCGCATGAAATAGCTAACCATCCCAGCAGCGGAAAAAAGTGTAATTTCATTGTTTTCTCAGGATACCGTCAAGGCAGGGGCAACCAGAAAAAGAGAAGAGAGAAAACGTGATTAAGCCTTATTTTGTCGTATTAATTAAAACACCACGGCAGTTTCGGCTTGAGCGAATTAGTTCCCGAAACCAGGGGAAGTCGCTACCCCATTTATAATCCCAGCCGTGAGGCTCTAAGTGGTCATGGGAAGTTTCAGATGCACTTTGGTTTTGCGGCAGAATTTAGGCATGGGGGGGAGGGGGGCTCGTTCTGGGATACACTCAGATGAATTCATGTCGATTTGCTGGAAGACCCTTTACAGCGAGTAAAGAGTATTGATAAGCTACGATTTTTCCTCTCCCGGGAGAGACCGTCTGTTGTTACAAGTTATTTACCCCAGATGGAAAACACAACCTCATCTATCCCTGCATGCCCCTAAAAGCTCTTCAGCAGAAGTTAATCTTTTCAGCAGAAGCAGCCAAGGTTTCCAGCGAAGGAATTTGCAGTCTTTGTGGTTTGGGTAAAAAGGTGGTTTATTTTACTGGTTTCTTGGTGAAAAACGTTTCAGGATAAATTCAATCTTGCCTAAAAAAAAAAATGCCCCAAATCTACTTTTCTGTGCAAAATTCGCCATGAAAGTCTTTTGCTCTCGAAGCAGCCAGATCCGGAGTTGTGTGGACCTGGGCAAACAGTTTGGGGTCCAAGGTTAAGGATATTTATTGCTGGAGGTATTGCATGTATTCGTATCCAGGAAGAACAAAATCTAATCCATCGACAGTGGTTTTCAAATGTATTCGTTTGCTTTCTTTTGTTTTAAGAGGGATGTTTTTTCTCTTTCCCCTTTTAATCCTTTTCCACACTTGGTAGACTCGGGGAGGATTTTTGCCAGGGATAACTAGCAAAGGTCTACAACGTGCGACTACACAGGAGATCTCCTGGTTTCACTGCACAGACTTCAGAGAAAGTTCCTTGCACTCCGACTTTGGCGTGGCGTGCAGGAAATTCCTCGTCGGTCTGCCCGATGCAGTAAACAGACCTCTTGCATCTAACCACAGCCACGCCGAAAGTTTCTTAGGTGGGGTTACTTTTGCCTTTTGTGTCCGAGTTAAGGGTCCCAGGATTCCAATTCCACACTTTCTTTAGCTCCCCGGGGTGGAGTTTGTGTAAGGACTGCGTTTGGGAGTTAATGGGACCGGCAGTTGGAGGGAGTCTGTTTTCTCTGTGCGCACAGGGGAAGGATGGGCGAGGTAAACAGATCCCCATGGGGATGCTCTTGCGAAACCTTCCGTTACATCAGGCTGATCACAAAGAAGCTGGCCTTTGCTTTCCGATTTCTCGTTGAGGACACGGCTGATTATATTCAGTGCAAGTGAGTCCTTCAGTAACCCTGCTACTGCGAGTGTGGCCCCCAGCCGGGTAGCCCTGGCGTCACCCCAGCGAGGGCTTGCGCCGCTGCTAATTCTCAGGCCCCAACACAGAGCTGCTAGACCAGACTCTGCCTTTTAACCAGAGGCCCACATGGCTCGTGGGACATTCAAGGTGGAGGAGTCCTGAGCGAGGTCCGTGCTCGCAGAGTGCCTGCATCCTTTCCAGCGAGATCTCCGTGGGGGGGGGGAGTGGGAGAACGGGGGCCTGGCCAGTGGGGCGGAGGGAGGAGAGCTGGAAAGGACGTTCGCCTGACTTAAATTAGGCTCGTTCATTCCATTTGCGGCAGGAATGTGTGTAAATAAACGCTGGCAGGTGCAGAAGCTCCGTTTCCTGCCGAGCTCGGGCAGGAATGCAGGGGCCAGTGGCCATGAAAGGTGGGGATCAGCCAGCAAGCGCGAGAGAAGGACGGGAAAGACGGCTTTCCCTTTATCGTGTTAGGGAGGTTCGAAAGGCAGAGTTAGGTGCCAGACCGCGTGGAACAGGCTAGCGTAGATAAACTCTTGTTCAAAGAGATTGAGCTTGCTTGACTGTTCCCTCCTCCTTCTTAAAATCAGCACAGATCAGATTGCCAAAGGAAAAGGACAGTGCCACAGTCCCGCGCAGCCTGTCTGCCTTTCACGGCCCGGTCCTTCCCTAAAAACCGAGTCCGTGAGACACGGGGAGGAGAAGACGGAGCTCCGCGGGTTACGAGCAACTCCCGTGTACCAGCAGCCCGTCTTTATGGGCTTGGTTTTCAGTAACTGCTTACTGAACTGGGGGGCTGAGCCATCATCTCTGGTTAATGTGAATTCAACCCCGTGTGGCATGCCGGGCAAAGATGCTTGCCCAACCATTTTTATATATTTATATATTTATATTTATTGTCATTTTTATAGGCGCTGGTTGAATGTCATTTCTTCCAAAGAGACATCTGCTTTCCTGCTTAAAAATTAGCCCCAAGTCCCTCGTCCCCGTTCGCTGACGGGACAGCTGTCCCGAGGAGAGTCCTGGTCTCTCATTTTTATCTAGAAATGATTTCCGTCATGCCTCCATGCTCCGGCCGCTGCTAATGATGGTCAGAATGGCTCACCAGGTGCCAGGCGCTCTATCGAGTGCTTTCTGGATTTAATCTTCAGCACGGCTCCCCTTCGATAGACCTGAAACCAAGTCCCGGCGAAGTGAAGGAACCTAGCCGTGGTCACGTGGTCAGGAGGGGCCCCCAGGCTGCCTCGGGGGCCCCTAAGTAGCCACTCACCCCTCCATACAGAAGCAGCACCTTCTCTTTGAGCCGTCCCCTGGGTGCTGCGTGCCTTCTCTGTGCTCTTAGAGCCCTCGCACCATTTCGTCATGAAAAAAAAAAAACATTTGTTTTTATTATTATGAGCGAATGCATACACAAGGCTCTCATCCCCTGGATCGTTAGAAATTTGAGAGAAGGGAGGCACCTGGGTGGCTCAGTCGGTTTTGCGTCTCTCAAAAAATAAATAAACATCCCACAAATATTTAAAAAGAAAAAACTGAAATTCTACAGAAGGGACTGGCCTAGACAAGGCCCTCAGTGCGCAGGAATTTGTTCCTCCTGCATGCCGACAGGCCGGTGGCTTCAGTCCTGTGCCTTGCCCCGGTTCTGCAAGAGGACTTTGGATTGCACGTTGCCAACGCTGAGTGGCCTTCCGGGTGAGCATGGAGGGCCCTTGTCTCTTGGCTTGGTCCCTTCTTCTTTAAAAGGCTAGAAAAAAGTCCTCCCCTGTAGGCCACTACAGGTAAAGCTAGAGACCACTCCTTGGGCTGCGGTCCCCACATGGAACTCCCATGAGCGGGGACACAGCCTTTGAGTCAAGGGGACACGCCCAGAAAAATCTTGCAAGTCATTGAGGCCTTGATCGACAGTCTCGCTTGCAACTTAGGACCGGATTTAAACTCTGACTGAGGGTGACCAGAAGCGAGGCAAGTTGTCACTCCTAGTTAATTTCCTCGCTGTCGCTTTCGTACACTCTGGCCTTTCCCTTGGGGGCGGAGGCAAAAAAATGAGAAAAATGAGAATCCCCAGATCCATCCCCCTAGCCCACCTTCAGTATTCTAACTTCCACGGACTCGTGGGAGACTGGTTAACAAAAAGGACCTTGGCGTCTCGCTCCTGCCCGCCCTGAGCGCCCACCTCCGGAGTGTCAGTGCCTTCCGCAAACAGCACACGCCGAAGTCGGGTTGGCCGAGGGAACAGAGGCATCACAACAGTGTCCCAGAGGGACTCCACGGGTCACGTCCGACCTTGGGGGTGGAGGATGGCATTTGAACAGTGTTGCGGGGTGGAGGGGGGGCGGAAATCATCTCAGGATTTCGCTCTCTGTCACTCATCACCCACACTCCCAAGTCCCCAGCATTCGGGGACTAATTTATTTGCGGAGAAGTGCCATTCCCCTGCCTCTTCTCCCACTCTCTCCGCCTGCCTGTCTCTTCCAGCCTTTTCTGCTCATTAGCAGGCTCTCAGGGAGCAGGCCATGGAAGGAAGCGAGAAGCTAATTCTAAAACCAGTGTCTGCCTTGGCTTAACGCTGCACGTCTGCCTCCTGGGGAGCGTAGGGGGACCTTGAGCTGAGCAAGCCCTTTCTCTGTCAGTGTTGCCTCAGGTGACGTGGCTACTTTCACCTCCAAGTTCTTGCTCCTGACCTGGGCCGGAGAGAGTCCTGAGCTTGCTTGGAAAAGTCCAATGGGTGAGGAATGGGGCTCAGGTCAGAGCAGCGGGCGGACAGAACTCGATTTCCCTCCGGCTTCTGCTTCTCTCTCTCCCCGGTCGACCTCTGCCCTTGAGCCGCTTCACACCCCTGCGCCCCTTCTCCTGCGCCTCTCACGTCTGCTCATATCCCTCTCCCTGGCTCTGCTGACTGTCGACGCCATGAGACCAGGAGAACTTTCTCTGGAGATGAAAGGGGCTGGGTGGGCCCTGTGGCCTTGGCCGTTCTGTCTCGCCCGGGCCCTGGGCTTGGCAGCAAGGACGTCGGAGCGGGCCTCGCTCTCCCACGCATGCGTCCGCCTCCTGCTTTGCCCAAGATTCCCCTTCCTCACCCCATCCTACAGCGGGGCCTCCTTTCGTTTGCCTCTGTTCCCCTGCGTCTCTGTCCCGGACTCTGCCCTCCTCCCCTGCCCTTCTCTCCATCCTTCTGTCCTTCCGCCTGGCGAGAGAGGCATGTTCCTTAAAAAAAGCGCAAAGGCTAAATACTGGGTCTGGTGATGGTCCGAGGAATGTCGCTCGCTCTTTCCAGCTCATTCACAGGCTAGAGGGTGGCCAGGGGTGGAGCCGCCCACAGCCTGGACAGATCTGTCCTGGCCCGGAGGGATCCTAGTGTCCCACTGTTTCTCACGGAGCCCTTTTCTTCCCGTTAGTTCTGTTCGTCTTATTTGTCTTACACTAAAGCAGTCCCAGCCCGATAGGAGAGGAATTCAGAAAGAGCAGGGTGTTTGTGGAGTCAAGGTATTTTTTTCTTCTCCCTTCTAAAACCGGCCTTCTCCTGAGCCATGGGGATGGTTCCCATGCCTCGCTCCGTAATGATATGTTTGTTTACCTAGAGCCACACAATTCTCTCTTGCCCTCTAATAATCCGACAGTAACTCGTAATAAGCAGGATGCCTGTTGCAGGAAGGGACGTTCCAAAGAGAAGCAAAGGGAATTGCAGGTTCAGAATTCCTGAGAGAAACGGAAGGAAACCCTACGGAAGAGGATGCGGGAAAATTACTGAATGACGCGGGCAGTCTTCCAGGGAAGCACATGGCGAGCTGTCTCCGCTCGGCGCCGTTGTTGCAAAGCTGCGTTTGGTTTGGAAGGAAGTTTTTTTCCTCTGAGAATATTCCACCAGGTAGTTCTAAAATTGGCTGGCGATGTTCCGTCATCTCTTAGATAAGAGGTGCGTTTTGGGGTCCCTCTCACTGATCAGTAATGACACTCGGGCGCCTGGGCGGCTCAGTCGGTTGAGGCTCCGTCTGACTTCGGCTCAGGTCATGATCTCATGGTTGGTGGGTTCGAGCCCCACGTCAGGCTCTGTGCTGACGGCTCAGAGCCTGGAGCCTGCTTCGGATTCTGTGTCTCCCTCTTTCTCTGCCCCTCCCATGCTCGCACTCTGTCTCTCAAAATGAATAAACATAAAAAAATAATTAAAAAATGACACTTGAGATTTCCAAATTACCTAATAGGGCCGCCACTGCCACAACAGAAGTTGGGACGTCAGGGCAGTGATGGCAGAATAAAGCATTTGTCGCTGGGCTCAGTTCATAAATCTAAATTAGCTTTTTCTGGAAGATTCTTAGTGTGGAAATGGTGGCATGTGTCTCTCGTTGGGTTCGACTGCACATGGTTTGTGTGTTTGTATAATTAGAAGGGGTCCTGTGCCTCTGTTTTATATACAGTGCCTGTCATCTGTTGTCCACCCTTTTGGCATTCCTATTTTTGGTCACATCTGCAAGTGCAGTCTGCCTTTCGGAAACAGGTCACTAATTCCGACTAGAGGCATGAAATACAGCTGATGCCTGACACGCTGCACATGTGCCGAACGCCAGCCACAAGAGAGGGACGGGCCTGAGGACTCAACCTCGGGGGGCGGAGCGCCTCCTCGGGCCCCTCCAGGGAAATCCACGCCAAGCGGCAGCCCAGAGCTTCTGTGCCATCTGGTAGCTGTTGAGTGGCATAGAGGAAAAACGGCCTGAGACCCAGGCCCTTCTCCGGAGGGACCATCAGGGTTTTACTGCCACGAGAGCAGAATGAGAAAAATACGAGGAGGCTTCCAGTTTCTAGCCCCTTTGTGTCCCGTAGGCTTTATGCGTGTGGTATTGCTGGTGGTCCATTCTAGAACCCAGTTTCCAAAGAGGGCGGGAATCGACTTCCACGCATCGACGCCCCCCCCCCCCCCCCCCCCCCCCCCCGGTCAACTAGCCGAGCTAGAACATCTTTCCGTGTAGCAGCCAGCTGTGCGTCATGTCTAAGTGGTCTCTCTAAACACCCAGCCTGTGTGAGGACGTGTGTAAAGTTCAAAAACGCGCAGAGCCGATTCATGGTGTTTTGAGGTCTGGGTGGAAATGACACTCGAGCGGAGGGGGGATGGGCATGAACTGGTAATGGCAGGAGGAGGTTTCCGCTAAGCTCTGGGCGGTTGGGTTTGGGCCTGGGTTGGGTTTTTCTCTGAGTGCTGTGTCCAGGTCCTCACTGCGAGAAAATGAAAAATCATTTGAGATGTACGCCTGTGACATATGCACTTTGCTGTCGGGTAGGTCTTTTACTTCGATAAAAGGTTTACACTTAAAGGTGTGCCGAGTGTGTAAGGAAAAACATCTTTTCTCAATCCAACTTTCGTTAATAATCAGTTGAGTCGAGAGGAGAGAGAAGGCGGCAACAAATCAGAGCAGACGTTTCCACGTGTCACACCCCGAGGTAGGAACTCGCTTCCCATCTGCCCTGGGAAAACTTCACTTACTTTTTTTAAGATTTTATTTTTACATCCTCTCTACACCCAACCAGGTGGGGCTTGAACCTACAACCCTGAGATCAAGAGTCTCCTGCCCCACCCATTGAGCCCCACCCCTACCCCGCCCCCTGTTCGGTGGGTGATGGGGGAGGCTTCACTTTTAATAACTCTTCTTCGTAAGTTTTGCTTGGTCTCTTGAGGGTTCCTAGGTTGCTTTTTGAGTTGGATTTTCTTTTTTAACAATAGCAGCAAGTACATCAACACGTGTTTGAATCTCAGTAGAATGCTTTTGAATAAATGTTGCCATGCCTGCTTATGCACTGAGTAGTCTAAAAAAAAAAATCTGAAACATTTATTTTAATATACCGACTTGGAAATGACCACTATTTGGATGGTAGTTAGAGTCACGGGAGTCGATGGTACTGCCAGGGTAAGTGGAGAAAGAGATTTAAAAAAAACTAGACAGAGCCCCGAGCCCCGGGGGGGAAACTGGCATCTCCCGCGTCGGTAAACAGCCTTCTGCTCACCAAAAGTAGAACACGTTAACTAGACAGAGTGCATTGATCCCTCTATGATGGCCGCCTGAATAATGCAGTCTTCTTTTCTCTTTAAAAAGTGAAATAGCTTTGAGCTGCTATAAAATTCCTGGCCCGAAATTTTACATCAGGACCAAAGCAGTACCCAGACTAAGAATTTAGTACCACCCCAGTTTTCCTCACTAAAGAACTTGTAAAACGTGCCCATAGACATGTTGGATAAACTTCCTGAAACTGACAAGGAGAATGTCTTTTTTTTTTTTTTAATGTTTACTCATTTCCCAGAGACAGAGAGTATGCACAAGCAGGGGAGGGGCAGAGAGAGAGGGAGACACAGAATCTGAAGCAGATTCCAGGCTCTGAGCTGTCAGCACAGAGCCCAACCCGGGGCTTAGACTCACGAACTGTTGAGATTGTGACTGGAGCCGAAGTCAGATGCTTAACTCACTGAGCCACTCAGGCGCCCCAAAATGCCTTTTTTGTTTTTTTAACTGACAAGGAAAATGTGTTTTATTTTTTTCTTTATCAAGCTTAGAAAGCTAGAAACGAAAGGGCTAAAAACATATGGGCATTGTGTGCAGAACCTAGTCGGGAGGGAGTGTCACTGTGCTTGGCAGGGCATCCGAGTGTTGGTGGGGGCTGACCCATTCAACCAGGGCGTTATAAAGTGTGCAGGCTCATGGGGTCTTTCCCGCAGGTGGAAATTTTATTGGAATAGGTGTATTTCTTTGCATATGTTTACTCTTAAGTGAAAATACTGCTTCTGAAGCTTTCTTTTTCTTCACTTTAATATGGCATTTTTTTTTCTGTGACCTGTCAGGGACTATGGCCGGGAAGCAAACAGTTTAAATTCCACCACCTAAGGGAGACTTCCTTTTGATACATAATTAAGTACTCCTTGTATACCCTCTTCAGACAATAATTTGTTTTCCTGTTTTGTTGTTTTTACTTATTGCTTCAATTTTGATCTTTCCCATTTCCCAGCAAAGCTCAGTGTCTATGCATTGCCGTTAAATTTGTGTTATTGTCATTCGTCATATGTAGAATTTAAATCATTTTTTTTAATATGAAAATGACTTCAGGAAGTTGAGAATCCCCTGGCCAGAGCATCGTACGAATAAGTTTTGTTTAAATCACCTTTTCTCCTTTCCTCTGTCTTGGCGACAGGACTCTTTAAGAAACAACTTCACTTCTCTTAAAAAAAAAATAAGTAAAGTCTTTGAGATGTGGTCTGATCATAACTCTCTTCACACTTGCTGGAGGCTCAACGGCAGATTAATAAAATATTCTTTAAGGAGGACTATTATTTTAAGCTCAGCATGGGTTTTTATGTAAACCTTAGCTCTTTTCCTGTTGGATATTATCAATACCACTTTCACATGCTTCCTTTGTAATGCAGTAACCTCTTCTTCACCTTCCTACTGGTTGATCTCCTGGCAACACTCATTGCTTCTAGAAGGTTCTGTCTTTTAGCTTCTGAAACATAATCCTTTCCTGTCTCTCCTGACCATGACTTTACTGTATTTCATTGGTCTGTCCTACTGCATGGTCCATCCCTTTAAATGTAATTGTTCTGCAGGATTCTTTACTCGCCATTTTTAAAAACCTTCTCCCCTATGTTCTATCATATACGCCAAAAGTTTCAATTCCAGCTAAAAACAATCAACTCCCGACTGTATATCTTTAGGCCAACACTTTGTAGTTGCCTACAACTTGATTTACTTGGAAACTGGAGACCTATCTTTTCATCTTCTGTATTTCTTTAAATACCTAACAGACTACTTGGTACATGACACATATTAGAGAGATGAAAACTATGCTCACAACAGTAAAATCTCCGATTTCTGCCTTCAGTTCTGTGATTTTCACTCCAACAAGATAACCCTCAAGGACGTACCGGCAGGACAAATATAGGTATTTCCTCTCCCCGATTGTTATTTATACTTCTGTCTTGATGATCAGTAGGCCCCCCTCACAGTTGGTGTATTTTTAGCTCTACCTATCAGACTTCTTACAGAAGTACATTTTGGGGATCGAGATGACACTTTGTAGAATATTTTCTTTTCCTTGACTCTTGTGGGACTGACTGATTTTTGAACATAAGTCCATGGAGCAGAACTGTCAGAACGCTTGGGAACCCCCTTTTTCTCTCCCCTGATGCGAGTCTCTTATTGCCAGAAGTGAGTATCCCATGGAGCTGAAGAAAGGCCTATGAAATTTAGCTTTTAAAAACAAAGCTGTGTTTAAGTTCCGTGGAAACAGAAGGTATTGCTTAAAAATGACATGGCATCTGTTACGAAAATTTGTTTTAAGGCATTTCTCTCAGGTTAAGTCATGTTTGCCAAGTTACAGCCTGGAACGCGTTTTGACAAATCAGCAGAACTGCACAGCGGAGAGTCTGCCGTGTTAGACAGCGTTCGCACGGTGCGACGGGCTGGGAAGGGGAAATGGACTCCCGTTGCTTGAGGGGTCGCTTGCCTGTCTTCCTCAGGCGACTTGGCAAAGCCAGAGAGCGAAGCTGAAGACACAAGCTCTGTCGTCTTTGAGATTTACTTTTATTTAACGAAAAATGTGGCTTCATAGACCCACTGCGTTGCTCTCGTTCACGACAACGTGTGGCTTTTCCTTCAAAGTATATTTGAAGTTTCTTTAGGGGAAAGTTCTGTCACTCAGAAATGATCCCGTTAGAAACCTGCGGAATTCAGAATGGAGGGAAATTGGGTTGCTTCTTAGATCTGAGTCATTTAATCCCTGCGACTACCCACCGTTATCCTTCTGAGTTGAAAACTGCATATATATAATTGACATCCGGGGCTCTCGGTGGTGGGTTCTGACTGTGGAGGGGAACGCTGCTGTCTCTGGCTCTACACTCAAGCGTGTGAGTGTTTCTCCATGTAGGTTCAGGGTATCTCATGCTGGGAAAAGGAAAAAAGAGCAGCAAGACATAATGGGAAAAAAAGCCCGAGGTAACAGATCCAACAGTTTGATCTTGCGTTTTGTCGTTGTTTGCTTGATTCTGAGGCTTCAGATCAATTTGAAGAACGGAGGTGTGTGGCTTTTTAAAGTCTTTCTCTTATTTTTATTAGTAGGGTGTGTGGGTTCGGGTGGCCTCGCACACAGAGCCCGCCTTGGCATGGCGTGGCATCTCTTTGGTTCCGAGATACTCATTTTGGCTTTGGGGGTGGAATTTTCTTGATGCCTGTGGAAAATAAGCAAAAGGCAATGGAAACAACGACGGAAAACTGTTTTTTTTCCACACACGTATCCCTTAGTGACTTTCCTTCTTTCTTCCACCTGTGTTACGGAGTATACTCAGGCAAGTTCTGCGCGTGCATGGTGGAGAGGCCTCTCTCCTTGAGGGCTCGGAGCTCCCCTCTCCTGCAGTGGTGCGTTCAATGCCGCAGGTGACTTGTACAGGGTCACAGGCTAGGTTGCCTTTGCGTGAAGCACAGAGGTGTTGTTTTGTGTGCCAGTTGGGTTTTTTTTTTTTTTTGCATAAAAATGAGGGCTAGATCATTCAGTGATCCATAAGGGAAAGTATTCTCCAAACACTACCCAGGGATGAGAGCATTAAATGCCAGCACTAAGTCGTAAGGGGCAGTTGATACCAGACAGGCCTGAGTTCGGGACTGTTTCCATCAAAGAGGTCGGACATCTTAATCAGACATTGCTTCGGGTAGATCTGGGAAAGGTTATTCCTGGAGAGCGCGGTGCATGCTCTCCTCAGCTCCTCATGCATGCCGAAGCTCCGTAGATCCAGGCTACCTGTGGGATGGCCCACCAACGTGCCAACGCAAGCCTGTACAAGAGAGGCCACCATTTCAGCCCCACCTGGGAAGCTGTCCCTTGCTGTGTGACATGCCGTGACTTACTTAGTGAGCACGTCTGACAGGTGGAGGGTTTAGAACCCAGCTTATTAAGGATTTCGTGAGCTCACACATAAAAGTGTGTGGTAACTTACGTCCCTATGATATTTGCTTGGTAAATGACACTTATTATAGGATTCTTCTCAATTCATAGTACAAACCTGTCAGAAACGGTTTGGGAGCATTCTTTGGTCAAAAACTCTCTATGTAGCCATTCAGCACAAATTCATATAGGCCCTGTGATATACCAGCGACTTCGTAGGACCTAGAGATACAACCAGGGTGAAGACTGAGGGCCCCTCTTCTCATGGAGCTTCTGCTCTGGTGACGTGAGGCAGAAACCAATGAATAATATATAAACAGGATGAAAAATCGTTATCACACTTAGGCAGAGAATTACAGGGGACTGTGTGCTTCCTTCAGATAGGGTGGTGATAAGGGCGTCTCAGGGGAGCTGCCATCTTGGCTCGGATTGGACGGAGAAGCAGGAGCCCGTCGTGTCCAAAGTGGGAGGGAAGGAGCCAGTTAGAAGGTGCAGAGAGTGGGGTGTTCTGTGTACAGAGCAGAGGTCAGTTTGGTGATAGGGGAACTGGGGAGAATGACAGGAAATGGCAGCATGAGGTGAGCAGGGGCCAGACCATGGGGGCCTTTATAAAAACCCAAAGTAAGAAACTTAGAGCTTACTCTAGATGGGCTAGAAAGTCTCTGAAGAATTTTACGCAGGAAAATTATATGATCCGAAGTACATTTTAAAAAGGTCAGGTCACAGCCATGGAGGAAGCAGGTAGTTCAGTGGAAAGAGCGGAGGCAGGAGGGCATCTGAGACAGGTCAGGTTTGATAGTGAGAACTTGGGGTCGGGTGGTAGGCGGAAGTGCGAGAAATGTGCTCAGGACGCGTAGAGCTCGCACAGGGATTGCATGAGAGGCTTAGAGAAGGGGAAGAATCCAAGAACCTCCCCCCCACCCCCCGGATACTTGAGCAGAGCAAGGGAGAGACAGTGTGGTGCTGTTGAGCAGAACAGGAAACACTGTGAGAGGAGGGAGTTGATGGGGGAAGTCAACTCCTCTCTTCTGGCCCCGTTAGCTCCTCGTGTAGGAGGTACGCAGAAGAAGCAAGAGAACCAGTGGGTCTTCATGGAGTTGGGATCTGGGTGAGAAAAGGGGCTAACTCCCCATCTGGTACAGGACAGGGCCTAAGGCATGAGCCATCTTGGAATCAGATGGGTAGTACAGGTAGCCTTGAGTTCGCGGGTGGCCCCAGCGAGTGAGTCCCATTGGCGTGGTGAAGAAGGAGAAGCAGAGGGGTGAAGGGAGACGAGGTAGGGGAGACAATGCTGGGATCGCACAGGAACCGTCTGAAGTGGGCAACTCACCGAGGCTGACGGACTTTCCTGAAAACACCAGACCTGGGAGAAGACACTCTCGTGCATGATTCTGCCAGCCCGGGTGGTGCCGGAAGGGGCTGACCGATGGCCCTGGGCCAGGGGGTTTTGTAAGAATTGGGGTAAGGGAAGCTGAGCATTAGTTTGAAAAGGAGGTAAAGGGAAAATGGACCAAACCGAATGAGCCTTGGGAATTTTGTGGGATTGGAGACTTTATCCCAAGGAGCTCCAGTAGCTTCTGTGCACGTGCCAAAAGAAAAAGGAAATCCCATACTACTTGGAGTTGAGAAGTGTTCGATGCATGTGTATGCCTTTAAAGGAGTTAAATTTTATACTCAGTAGATGCATATCTTATGTAAAAATTTTTCATAGCTACAAATACAAATTCATAGGTATATTATAGACACATAATTTAAAATGGGATTCCTAGAAGAAACTACCTCAACTAAAAAGGGCAAATTTAAATTTTTATTATTTTTCCGTTACCTTCCTGTACAAACCTTAGAAACAGGAACAGAGTCATTTCAAAAGTCAGTTTCTGGGAGCAGTAAAGAGGCCTGCTTCAAATTGTCATTGATCCCCAAGAAACCGCCATGGAGGGCTGAGGTTTCAAAACTAGATTAGATTTCACTCTCGAGCTTCTTAGCTAAGCTGCAGCCACTCTGTAGCCTGTTTGCTGGGAAACGGTCTCCAAACAGGATATGGTGATTATTCGTAAATGATCATTGCCCTGTGACAACAGCTCATCACTGGGCGCTCAGGGGAACAGCGTCTTTGAAACATGCATGTAAAGACAGTTCGAATGAAAATATCATATGTACAAGCATAGCAATACCAGCCGACCTACCAAACTGGAAGATTCCTAAGTCAAGATAATTCACAGTAATTTAGTTATAATAACGTAGATGAGGCATTTTTTCAGTAACTGGTATTTGTGGAAAAGGATAACAAAATAAAAAATTCTTGGCAACCAAATGAAAGGAGAGCGCGGGGTTTAAGAAAAGGACAAGGAAGAAGTTCGTGGAACAGGAAGGGAAGATTGCTCAAGAGATCTGTAGGAAACCATTTTCCCCCCCATCCTCTCTGCATTTCAAAAGGCAGAGGCAATTCCAGCCGGCAGACGTCATCTGACTATGGACTGAGATGCTAATAGTCTATCTGGCTTTCTTTTCTTTTCTTTTCTTTTTTACTAGCAGTGAAGCTTCAGTAACACCTTTACTCCCCTCCCCAAAGCTTTGGAGAACATTTTACACGACCCTGTACGAGCAGATCGAGCTATTTGTTCGAAAGACCGGCATTTTTGAAACAGGAAATTCAGCTTCTATCCGCAGGAATCCCCGTATCTGGTGGGCAAAGAATAAACCCTATGCATCTGGATACTTCTATTTCGGATCGTGAGGGTTTGAAGTAATCACGCCTAACCGTTTAGTTGAAATACCTTGTCACTTCATCGCTACATAGTGCCCATGAAAAAAGAAAAAAAGATTTTTCAACGTGTCTGCGCCAGTTTCTCTGTAAGCATTTTGCATCATGCTAAAAAAAAAAAAAAAAAAAAAAAAAACTCCTCTTGGAGCACCTGGGTGGCTCAGCACTTGGGTGGCTCAGTCAGTGAAGCATCCGACTCTTGACTTTGGCTCAGGTCAGGATCTCACCGTTCGTGTGTTCAAGCCCCACATCAGGCTCTGTGCTGACAGCGTGGAGCCTGCTTGGGAGTCTCTCTCTCCCTCTTTCTCTGCTCCTCCCCTGTGGGCGAGCAGGTGTGTGCACACATTCTCTCCCTCTCTCTCTCTCTCTCTCTGTCTCTCTCTCTCACACACACACACGCGCGCGCGCACAATTTTTAAAAAAAGCTCCTCTTCCTCCATTTGCCCTTGAATGTTGTTGTCCCAGGTGCTGCTCGTCAGTTTCTTCTGTGCCCCTTTTTGTCCCAATGCTGTCAACCACTGCTCTTAGACACTGACCCCAGTTCCTGGTCCAGTTCAGACCTCCTCCCGAGCCTCAGGCCCACACTTCTGGAATGTTCCCAGCTTTTCCCACTGGCCGTGTCCTCCTAAACGTCTCCTGATCTCTAGGCCTCTCAAAATCAACGTATCAAATTACGATCTGACGGTATACACCTCACACACACACACACACACACACACACACACACACACACTCGCACATGCTTGCGTGCACCAGAGGTGGGGGGGACGCAGCAGAACTGAAGCTTCTCCTGCTGTAAAACGCTGCTTTCTGACTAATTTTCGCTTCCTACCACCCCGATCACTTTTCTCCTCAGCCATAGCCCTGACCTCATGACTGGCCTGACTGCTGCCCCTCTCTTTCTTCCCTTCATCTCCCCCCTCAGAGACGGACCCAGTCTCCATCGCTTCCCACCACCCCCACCGCTATCCACTCCGTGTCCCTGCTTCCGCCCTAGCCCCTCAAACTCTGTTCTCATCACAGCCAGCTGAATGGTCCTTGCAGAACCTGACTGGCTCATGTCAGTCTCTCTTCAGAAGCCTCCAGTGACCTCCCACCTCGTTCGGAGTGAGTCCTCGTCACAGGCTGTAAGGCTGTTCCTGACCGTCTTCCGTTACTGCCCTCCTCACACACTCTTCTCTCCCACGCTCGTCTTGTCTTTCAACTACCCAAACCTCAGGCTTGTGAGCTTGCCGGTCCCTTCGCTAACAACCCTTTTCCTCAGAAAGTAGTGTCCTGACACCGTCACCCCGTCCAGGTCGTTACTCAACTTCTCACCAGCGCCCTCCTCAACAACCACAGTCTACATGGTGTGCGACACCCCCGCCTCATCGCGCCTTCCGTGCTTAATTCTTAGAGCTCGGCCCACCTTCCGATGTACCGTACAACGTACGCGTGTCTTTGATTTGCCTTCCCGCACAGAAAGGCCTGTGAGTCTGCAAGTTTTGTTTTATTCCCCATTGAATTCTCAGCTTAAAATAACAGGAAGTAAATAGATAGTGTCAGATAAATGAATGAGAATCATCGGGGGCGCATTTAAAGACACTGTTGTGCAAATTGGACCTCAGACCTGCTGAATGAGAACCTCAGGGTGCGTGGAGCAGAAGCTGATATTTGTACAAGGTCTCCAGATCGGAGCCACCGCGGCCAGGGAGATTGCTTCAGCCACAGATGTCCCCGGCTTCAACCCCTCAGCTGGTCTCCATTTTCCTTCGGCGTCCTGCCCAAACTCTTCGAGGTGACAGTCAAGACCCTGGGCCAGTCCGACCCCTGGGGACTTGCCAGCCTCCTTCATTCACATGCTTCTCGTGTCTTTTCCCTGCTAACGTGTCCTACTCTCTGATGACTCGCTCGTGGGGAAAGCTTTGATTCAAATGTCAGTGGGGCAGGATCATTTCCCTCGACGCCCGCATTTCCCCACAGCCGTCCCAGTAAGTACGGGGCGCTTTCACAGTGCATGGTCTATCCTCTCCACATCCGTTAGAATGGGACTGCTCCTCAGGGTGCCTGACTGGCTCACTCGGAAGAGCATGAGACTCTTGGCCTTGGGGTTATGCGTTCGAGCCCCGGGTCGGGTGTAGTGATTACTTAAAGGAATAAAACTTAAAAAAAAAAATTGGACTGCTTCTCGTTAGACTCTAAACCACTAAAAGATTACAAGGATAATCCTTTGTCTTGTACTCAACATCTAGCAAGTTATTAGACACAGTTTCTTCCCGTGGACCCAAACGAAAATTTATCTTGATGACGTGAGGTATCTTTATTGGGTTTTCTTGAGTGTTCCGTACCAGACACCTGCACAGATGAATACACACAGACTGTCGTAGCAGGCGTGGGTGTGTGCGCCCAGTCCTGGGCCTCGGTCCTGGTCTGTTACTGCCAGTCGCTCACCTTCTCTTGCCCCCAGTTTAATCTCTAACTACCCTCTCTTTCAGCAGATGACCTCCTTAGGCACTTAAAGAAAAACTTGTTTTAAAGGAAGATTTTCTCGATGTTCCCTCTTCTGTACTCGTTTCTACACAGACAAGATTTTCCCTTCCTCTCCAGGTTTAACTTTTCTTCCTGTTCCCTGATTCTGTCTTCCATCACTGCTTGGTGCAACCGACCTTGATTCTGTTTTATTCCCCATTCACGCTCTCTCTCTCTCTTCTCTCTCTGTCTCTCTCGTGTCTGTCTCTGTCTCTGTCTCTCCTTCTGTCTTTTAATATTTTGGTCTCTCCTATCATTTAAAAAAGAAGAACAGGGAAATAAGTCCCGCCTTCCCTCCGCTGATCTCCGCCTGCTGTTTTCTTCCTTCTGCCACTTCGCCCTCCTCCGCTGGGGAGCACCGATCCTGAATTCGGAGGTCACCAGCTGCCTTGGAATCCCAGACTCTGTGCCCGTCCCCATCCTGGTTCTTCTCTGCCTGGTGCCACACGGCGTCAGCCTCTTGCCTTCTACTTCCCTGAAGGGCACTTGAGAGGCTCCTGTGAGGCGGGGTCGCCCTGGGTCCCCTTTCCGCCTCTTCCATCATGTCCCCTCTCTCTGCCCTCCTAGCCCTGTCGGGTTGCTGGGCAGTGAACGACAGAACTGGCAAGAAAGCCTGCGGCCATGTAACTGTTCATTCAGCACGCTCCTGTGTCTTCTTCCCGAGTCTTGGTCCTTTTCTCTTTGTTCTCTGTTGCCACTCCTCAGGAAAACCTCTCTCTCAAGAGGTGACAGCCATCTCCGCTCTCTGTCCTTTCCAACTGCCTGCCTCACGTGCTCCGTCCTAACCTTCACCTTTGCAAGTCTAAACCTTATCTCCTCTCTCCCTCACCCCCTTTCAAACAGATTTTTCCTAATTTCTCTGCCTTTGTCCTTCCTCTTCTGACCCGTGTCCCAAGCCTCTGATCATCTCACGGGCCCCCTCCTCTGTCTGCCCTTCACAGCTGATCAGTCTCTGCACCTCGTTGACTTTCCTTCCCTCCCCCCACGGTAACCTTCATATCCTTTATCGCTCCGGGTCTTCCTGCCTTCAGTCTCACCTTCGGTGGTGCACATGACAACTGTGCCTTTTCTGAGACCCCACCGTCACTCAGCCGCAGTGATTCTAGGAACTCTGCTTGGATCTAGGCTCTCCACAGCTTGTCCCATGTTACAGATTCCCCAGCACCTCCTGGGGTCTCCTGCCTCCTTTCTCGTCTGCCTCCTTCTCTTTTGTTCTTCCCCTATAAAACGTCTCCCTTCTTCTCACCTCCCCATAGCTGCCCTTACTTCACATTCTGGTTCTTTTGGGAGTACTTCCTCCATTGGGTTTTGCTTTCTCTCCTTCATTATCGAGATGACAAATGAGAGCCTTAGGACAGTTTCCCTTCCATGACCTGACAGTCCTGTGCGCTTCCTGACTAAGCCTCAGCACTCGGTCCGTTCCTCCCACAGCGTCCTTCATAAATATGTTTTGTCAACGAGCAGTCAAACCAGGGTAGAAAACATTCAAGGAACTGAATGTATATTGTTGCATTCTGACAACTGATAACCTCGAAAAGGAGGTCAGTTAAAATCAAACTCCCAGTTCGATAACCATTTACTGTCCCTCGGAATCTTGGCCACTTCCGTGGGTTTCTCCGCGACGGAGGTCTTAGATTTCTCTCTCGAGCTTTTTTTATTTGTACAATAGAAGGGCGTATTGACTTGGCCATTCAGCAATCATTTCGTGACTACCTACGATGGGGACGTGTTGGTTTCTTTCAGCTGCACAATGCCGATCGACGTTTTCTGAAGACAGAGACATTGTTGATTAGTGGGCCTCTCAGGGTTTTTGGGGTTTTTTTCCCAATTCTCTTTTTGCCATTACAGTCTTTCTTTATACTCCCACCCCCTTTTTTTAAACCCTAACTTGATTTCTCATCTAAGTCTAGGCCCCTGTGCTTTCAGCTACCATACATCAAACTATACTTTTTTATTACTTCATTGGAGGGAGGGAGCGCACAGGTGACTGGGAGAGAGGGGCAGAGGGAGAAGGAGGGAGGGAGAGAGAGACAGAGAGAGAGAATCTTAAACTACATGCTCAGCATGAATCCCAATATGGGGCTCAATCCCAAGACCCTGGGATCATGACCTGAGCTGAAGTCAAGAGTTGGACACTCAGCCGACAGAGCCACCCAGGCGCCCCCATCATACTCCCCTTTTAAACAAACACAGCAGAATATAGAATCAATAGAGATTTTGTCTGAGTTCTGTGATGGACCAAAGCGTGAAATGAAAGAGCTAGCTCTTCATGTAGAAGTTAAGATCTTACAGGTACTTTTCAGGAGTTTCACAGTCCTAGTGCATTGCTTTTTTTTATTCTACGACTTTGACTTATTTCTAGATCCTTGACAGATTTATTCAGATGAAGCTTCCGTGATAACACTTTAACTCTATGGTCTAGTATTATCTCGCCTATCAAACTCCTGTCATTGAAATAATTTGTATAAATACCATGACTCGAGATTGACCTGAGGAATCTCCTCTAGAAATAACCCGTTAAGGCCTGACGGTTTCCTCCTGAGATCCTTTGTATTTGCTTCCATGTCGGTTCCAGCAGAACTTTGAATGTAATGGTTTCAATAAATCCTGGAAGCGACGAATTACTGTGTGCTTGCAGCTTGTGCGACTCTATTCGGAGCCCGTCGGGCTGTGGTAACGGTGACTCGGTCTCACCGTGTCGCACACAGCTTCACTCATCAGGTTGTCTTGTCCAGGCCTGCGCGTGGCTACTTTCATCTTCGCAGCTTGTCTCTCGAGGAAGCAATGAGGCAGTGATTGGCCTCCTATTCAGAATAGACAAGGGCGTCCCTGAGGCCTCAAGGCCCCCTAGGTGTCTTGTAACCGCATTCCACAACAGCTGTTCTGTTTTAAGGCTCAGTGCACTCAACAAATTCCAGACGCCCCACGGCTGCGGCAGTTGCTAAATGGTGACTTCAGGCTTCACTTGGTTCGGGCCTCAAGGGGACGGAGTCAAAGCTGACATGACTTACTGTTCGGGCAACAGTTTCCAAAGAGAGAAAACATTTCAAATGCCAACTAACCGGTGCTTTCTTCCAAAGAAACGGCCTTTGGAGGAACGGTTCTTTCCGGGCCGTCATGATCCTGGTTCCGTTTACTGGGACTGCTTTTTAGTTTCCTGGACCTTTCGTAGTGGGGACATTTGACTCAACGATTTTGATTTTTTGTGCGTGATACTTTTAAATAACGAGCCGATAAAGTAGGAAATATCATTCAGATGATAAGAGGAGCAAGCAGTGTTCAGGATTATTTTAAAACGATCTTAAACATGGCTCACCCTGAACTTCGAGGATATTTGTTTACCAGTAATAACTGTATTTAAATCTGATTTATTTGGGGCACCTGGGTGGCTCCGTCAGTTAAGCGTCCGACTCTTGATTTCGGCTCAGGTCATGATCTCACAGTTTGAGCCCTGCATCGGGCTCTGTGCTGTCAGCTGGAGACCCTTGGGATGCTTTGTCTGTCTCTCTCTCTTTCTCTCAAAACTAAACAAATACACATTTAAAAAAATAACCCTGATACGTTTTAGGCGAGTATGAAAGCTTGGCAAATACACTTCGCAGTTGTTGACTTATTTATCTTATAATTTCGTTTATTAAAAAGAAAATTCTGAATAAACATTGATGTTCTTATAGTCATAATTAAATTATCCCAGGTAATAGCTTCACACGCTTAATGACACGAGTTCCCAGAATAATGTAGTAATCAAAAATATAACTATGACTACCCATGTCATATTTTATTTTATGTTCTAATCATTTTAACCGTTTTTAAGCGTACAAGGCGGTGACATTAAGCGTTATTTGTCATGTTGTACGACTATCACTACTGTCCACTTCCCGAATTTTTTAATCATCCCAATCAAAATCTCTGTAATACATTTTTATTCCCTCTTGTCCCCAGCTCCTGTTATACTTTCCCTAAGAATCTGCCTAGACTGGGTACCTCATGAATAAAGCGGAATCATACAATATCAGCCCTTCGTGTCTAGCCGATTTCACTTAGCATGATGTTTCCACGATTCATGCATGTTGTAGCATGTGCCAGGATTTCTTTCCTTTTTAAGGTTGAATAACATGAGTCCACTGAGCGTTATGTAGAAGAAGAAGAAACTTGTCCTTGACCACCCCGCCAGGGTCTCTGCCTGGGCCCGGTAATTAAGCTGACTGATTAACAGGATTGAAGCATACACATGGACTTCTGTAAGTTTCATGTCATATGGGAGCCGTCATAAGGACATAAAGACCCAAAGAAATGGTTTAAACCTATGCCAGGTTTGGTGAAGAGTGAAAAGTCATGGAAAGTTCTGATAGGGCACAGAGTATGAGCTAAGCGTGATAAACTGGGGGACATTGGGCAAGGCCCGTCTGAAGTCTTCGCAGCGTAGGTCTGTGATTCTTCAGTCCGGATAGAGGGAGGACATCTCTTACAGGAGAGTCTTAGGAACTGCTTCAGGAGAGACCGAGGGGGAAGAGGTCAGAAAGAACCTCTCTTCTGCCATTTTCTCAAACTCCTTCAGCTTAAGATATTTGATATACCTGGGCGCCATTTTTTCCGGGCAGCACGTCTCGAACCCCGCCACCGTATCCCGCATTTTGTTGATTAATTCATCCATTGATGAACATTCGTGTTGTTCCCACTTTTTGGCCATTGCGAACACTCCTGCCCTGAGCACTGGTGTGCGGGTTTCCCATTTAGCGTCCGTCCATCTTGAAATGCGCCTTACTCTTTTCCTTGTGAT
The DNA here is from genome assembly GCA_030068075.1 of Paguma larvata. Lineage (NCBI taxonomy): Eukaryota > Metazoa > Chordata > Mammalia > Carnivora > Viverridae > Paguma > Paguma larvata. Next base: position 73,382,549 of record CM057839.1, on the reverse strand, counting down.
AAGAAATACTAAATATTTCTTCCAAAAGGAGTCCCGGATTGGCCTTTTTGGTTCTTTTCAAAGGAAACCATCCTTCAGTGGGCAGCAGCTTCCTGTTGAAGGTTTCGGCTGACTAGTTAGAGAAGCGTGTGGGTCTTCGTGTCTCGTTGGAAACACCATCTTAACGTCATCACAGGGCCATCCTCAGAACCCTGGAACGATTAAGTGACCATGAAGAGAAGACCAGTTGTGCCCCTTAGAGAGGGCTGGGAGATTTGTGCAGAAAGGTGTTGATGTCAGCGTGGTGTCTTGCTTGGGAACCAAAGATTCCCCTGTCTTCCAGGAAGGTCGCCCCAGACCCTGTCAGTCATGAATCTTCCTGAGGCCGCGGCCCGTTGAATCACCGTGTCCAGGTTGTGGTGCTCCGGACCAGGTGGTTCCAGCACGGCGAGCCCGGGGCTTCTGAGATTCTCTTCAGAACGAGCTGAAGCCCAGCTATCACGTTCCTAGCCACCCGCAGGAGCCTAGCCCCAGTTAGCTGGAAAGCACTAGAGTCAACAGACTCAGATTCCGCGCCCTCCCCGCCCCCCCCCCCTTAATTCCTTTGTTTGAAAAACAGGAGCAAAATATGTCTTCCGTCTTTAGCTCGTGCTTAGATCTGTCCTGGGGCCTGATGAATGTGTTTTCTGTTGTCCTCCAGCTAGGAAAACACACTGTTTTGCTCCCGAGGTTGAGTGAAGGCGGTGGTCCTTGCTCAGCAGCACGGAATATTCATACATGAACAACAGCGGAGCTTCTAATCAAGAACTGTGACCTTTCAAATGATCTGAACTGTCTGCTGGATGTCACATTTTACCTTTTTAGAGAAGTGCTAATTCACGTTAAGTCCGCCTGAGAGATTTGTTTAATGAGCAGATTAAACGGATGATTATCCCTCGCTTCATTTTTTTTTTTTTTAAAGGAAGGGCTTCTTGTGATGGCCCTCTGCTATTTGGCACAGGAACACAGAGGGGTCTTTTTAAAATTACCCCTGCTGGGTCACCGGGACCCAAGCTGTTTGCCTCATTAAACCCCGGTGGCTTCCTTAGAGCACCTCCCCCCTCCCCCACCAAACAGCGCTGACACAATTGTATCTAAATTAGCATCTGATTGACTACCCCCCTCCCTTTTTAAGCTCCAGCTGACAGGGATTGGCAAAAGATGTTAATTGGTTGGGCCTGGCTCAGAACAATGGCCTTGCCAAGACAACAAAAGGACTAATGTTTCTTTCAATATGCACCCAGATTCACATTAAGTACCTCTTTTAATTACCAGGAATTATTGTAATGGCTGGTCAATGGAATAATTGACCCTCAACAGCTAGCGCTTACTCGGAACTAAGTAATGGCCCGGCCTCGTCAGAGTAGCAGCTCGGAGGGTGATTTGGAGGGACTGAAAAGAGATTTTCTCAGCCAGCGTTCTGTGAAGTTCCAAGACAGCCCAGTGGGAGCCCCAGAGAGGGGACTAATTTGGGCTTACCAAGGAGGAAACGTTCTGAGAGCCATTCGAATTTTGCCCTCAGAATCCTAAAGGAGGGGTGGGGGAGGCGCGTAAAGGAATGAGTTAGGAGTCTGAAAGGAAGGAGTTAGGAGTTTGAAAGAAACCAGTTAGTAGCTTGGCAGTCTAGGACTCACGTGGTCAGTGAGAGGCGCTGGGGCAAAGGGCCCCAGCCTGGGTGGAAATGTTCCAAACCTTCTTGCAGGAAGGTTCCTTCCCAGCCCACACCGCAGTTCCCTTTTTAAAAAGGGACGTGTCGATTTCAAATGTTGGGTCCAATGAAACCCCATCTCATTCCCTATTATCATAAGTCATTAGGTATCTTACGAGTAATTTTATAAGTAATTTTGTACCGTACTGAGGTTCTTGGAGAATTTGTTTTAATTTTTTTTAACTTTTATTTATTTATTTATTTTTGAGAGACAGAGAGACAGAGTGTGAGCAGGGGAAAGGCAGAGAGAGAGAGAGAGAGAGAGAGACAGAATCTGAAGCAGACTCCAGGCTCCGAGCCATCAGCACAGAGCCCGACGCGGGGCTCGAACTCACAGACGGTGAGATCATGACCTGAGCTGAAGTCGGCCGCTTAACCAACTGAGCCACCCAGGCGCCCGAGAATTTGTTTTTAAAAAATTATGTAAGTCCAGATGGGATGGAACGGAATCCTACTTTGCAGTTTATGTCCTAATTCTAAGCAAGGTCAGATTTTTTGTTTTTTTGAGGACTCTCTAGTGTACGCGCACAGGGGAGGGGGAGCAGAGGGAGAGAGAAAGAGAGAGAGAGAGACAGAGGGAATATCTTAAGCAGGTTCTGTGCTCACCGAGGAGTCCGACTCAGGGCTCAATTCCATGACCCTGGGATCATGACCTGAGCAGAAATCTAGAGTCGGACTGAGCCACCCAGGAGCCCCAAGCTTAGATTTTAAACTGCCATCCCCCATCCCCGTTATAATATCCACCTATCCACCGACATTCCCTTGTGTTTGGCATTTCATGTGGAGCTTTTATGGAGCGATTGTAACCCCTCCATCCAAGTGGTAGTGTTTGTGAGGCTGCTGGTAAGTTATAGCTGGACACTGTCGCCTTCGAAGTCAGTCAGCACAGAGCCCTAATCTTAACTGAACTGTAGTCAACCAACGTGACCTTTAAATAAGATACGAAAATGCCCAAACTTAAGTTTCAGCCTTAAAAAGGCAGTAAAACACGTACCTCAGAAAGTAATTGCAGAGATAGATTAAATGAGCTTATCTGTAATGTTATTCAGTACAGCCCCAGGTAAATAGTAACACCACTGTGTCATCTGTTACAATTCTTGCCCCCAGACTGCATAGCCAGGAAATGATGGATCTGTCATCTGTATTGACTGTTTTGTGACCCCTGAAGCTTGTGCTCTGATGCCCTGTCACCCATCCGTCCCTAGAGTTGAAGAGAAAATAGGAACATGCTTCAAAAATGGTGAAAAACAAAACAGTAACGCTTCCTTCCATCTTTGAAAACAGTAGACGAGAAAAAAATGTCAACTCTAACTGAAAGTTTCGCAGATATATTGTGATCATGGCCAGGAAATTATTTTCCTTTCATAAAACTAGAAATTCCTTTACTTCTGGCAAGTTTCAGTCAGGGAAAGGAAAAGCACTCAAGCAGAGTATTCACTGCCGGTTCTCAAAGTAGTTCGATTTTTTTTTTTTGTTCATAAAGAAAAGGTACGTTTTCGAAACAGATTGCAGGGGCACTGTGCTGACACCTGAACTTGAGAGACAGGATCTTTGAACTTCAAATGCCTCAATTAGAGGCTGGTTGTGTATTTGTTTGGATGTTCGATCTGGTGAGTAGGTTCCTTTTTTAAGAAGTAGGTTCTCTGAGGTTCCGTGGATAAATATAAAGAAGGACTAACGAAACACCATCACCACCACCACCACCACCACCAACACCTGCATTTCTTGCAGTGACTTGAGTTAGGGCTTTGCCGTAGACTGCCAAGTCTTTCAGAACTTCTTGAGAAACCTCAGTTTTCCTCATGGAGAGTGGACTCTTGGGCTGGAACATTCTGACTGGTGAGCAAAAGCCAAAGTTCTGGTCCAGCTCCTGGTTCAGTTCCCCAGTTCTGAGTTCCTTGGGCGGTTTAGCCATTCAGCCCAGGGTCTGTTCCCTCAACTGTGAAATGAATAGAACGAGATGACCTAAAACTCAACAACTCACCGTATAAAACAACCATCCCGGCACCAACCGAGAGACGTCGCGGTCATGATTTCACTCGATACCTGGGCTATTATATATTCACGGCCATCTTCTACTTCTTAAAACTCTTCTCTCTTAACACCCGAATTATTTCCCTTGCCTACGTTCCTACCCACATCTTTCCGCCTCATTGCTGGTTCTTCTTTTCATTTCTGGCCAACACCTGTGGTGTTCCTCGGAGGTCAGTTGAGTGCCTCATGGACTTCTTCTCACTTCCCATGGCCGCCTCTTCCATCGCCACGCCCCAGCCAAATATACATCTTTCCACCGCAGATGTGAATCCCTATCCCTCACCTCTTCATGAGTACCAGGCTTGCATTTCTAAGACCTTCTTATAGTCCACCCCCACCGCCGCTGCCACGTGTTCACATGGTCGTCTGAGATTCCACACACTCAAAGGTCCAACTCACTGCCTACAACCTGTGTGCTGAACGCATCGTTGTCTGTCTCTGTACTGAAACATGGAACATAGGATTTTTCTTAGTCTCTTGCTACTCCTGACCCACACATCCATCTTTTCCCAGTCCTATCCTTCTCTTCATCAATACGTCTTGCAAATCCACTTCCCTCCACAGTCTCGGTTGCTGTCGTGATAGGTCGTGGTGCTCGTCACCTTCTATTCAGCTCTAGAAGTTACCGTGGGTCATCTCCACGTCATAGCCTCCTTCATCCAGGCTTTACGCTGGAATGCAAACTCATCGCTGCCCGGAAACTTGTTAAGGGTCCCAGTTACCTGCGGAGTGATCTCAAACTCCCCGGAAGGGCTCTCGGGAGCCTCACGACAGAGCCTTTCTGTACCCGGCTCCCCACTTCTTTTTTCCCAACCCCCTGAGCAGAGACGTGCTGCACATTTTCAAGCTTCCGGTTATGCTGTTTCCCCTCGGGAATGCCCTCCTTCCTCCTCTCTCAGCTGTTAAGGTTTCGCTCACATTTCAAGGAGCAAACCCTTATCCTCCATCAGCGTTTCACCGTGACAGGGTGAACTACCTACGCGGAGTTTCCTCCAGACTTCCCAGCAAAATTCATCTCTGTCTCCATCCCTACCCATCGCTCATGAGTGTTTTCGCTGGAAGAACATCGGTTATGCGTTGCTAGCGTTCAGGGATTGTGTCTCAGAGGCTAACCAGGAATCCAGAGGCCAGGCTGATTATTTAAAATTGCGGATTTTAATTCAGAGAATTGGTTGCAGAGGTCATACAGTTCCTGAGAGAGAGCGCGGAGGGGAACCACCCCAGAAAGTCCCCACCACCCTCGGCTGCTGGGCCAAAGGCAGTAGTAGCAGCCCAGTAGCTGGGTCACCCTGAGGGTCTATCCGGCAGGGGCAAGATCCCAGGGGAGGAGAGCAGGGCCACTCTTGGAGCCCTGTAGGAAGAGGGAAGGGTGGCTTCTCCCTTCTTCCCACCCTCCCATCTCCTGCCGGAAGCTCTCACGGCAGACCCAGTTGGAGCTACCGGAACTTGCAGCCTGCAGGGGTCGGGCCCCTCAAACAGAGCAGAGCAGGGCCGTGCAGAAGGGATTTGAGCACAGGAGACAGAGCCATGGCACAGGTTATGTCTGTCCCCAGAACACACTGCAAGCTGTTGGAAAACAGGGACTTCCTCTGACGTGCTTCTGTAACCATAGTGCGCAGTACCAACAAGGTTTCTTAAATATTTAGTGAATCGAAATGAACTCTAAAGTTTCCTTCCAAGCCTCAAATTACCAGTGTATGACCTCCATTTATCACCGTGTTGAAACAAAAACATGACACATTTCCACGAAATTTTTCTTTCTAAAATCGCAGATTTGGGGTAACTGTTCACTCAAACCCATGCTTCAGCTCCGTCTCCACTCTGTTCCTTTATCACCGTGAGGCCAGTGCTATTTATCAGCGCGTGGTTGGTTTTGAAGACTTTCCCTCCAACTGTGAGTCAGATTAAAATGCAGGAAGGGAAATGGAGACGTCGATTTAATAAATGCTAACAATGGGAGAAGAGAAGGGGGAAAAAATGTCGTCGTGGGCAATTTTCACATAACTCATCTTAAATGTGCCTTTGAACGGACGCTCACGCTGGTCTGTGGCCAGGCTCCCCTGCGCCACTCCGACCAGAAGGTGTGGAGGGTAGCGGGCTTCACCGTGGGCAGAGTACAGCGGGTCTGAGGTGGAAGGCCTGGCAGCGGGTCCCTGCCTCCTTTTTTGAGTTGCCTCGCCTTCCCTCCGAGGGGCCATTCCAAAGAAGAAAGGGTGTCACCGCAGCAGCACGCGGGGCCCTGGTGTTCAGATGATCACCTGGTCTCTTGCTTCTGAATCAGCTTCCAGCCTTACCCTTCTTTTTTTTTTTTTTTAAACATTTATTTATTTTTGAGACATAGAGACAGAGCATGAGCAGGAGGAGGGCAGAGAGAGAGGGAGACACAGAATCGGAAGCAGGCTCCAGGCTCTGAGCTGTCAGCACAGAGCCCGACGCGGGGCTCGAACTCACAGACCGCGAAATCATGACCTGAGCCGAAGTCGGCCGCTTAACCGACTGAGCCCCCCAGGCGCCCCAGCCTTACCCTTCTGATGACAGCTGCCTCTGCAAAGTCTTAGAGATGGGACGGGCTGGCCAGCGGGTTACAATCAGGCGTGCCGTGGGATCTGATGTTTGAGGTGTGTGGCCAAGCAGAGTCGGGGGACAGCTTAGAGGATACCCCAAGCCCTTTGTTCTCTGGTGAGGAAATGGAAGCTCAGAAAAAGGTGACAGGTGCTCACAGCCTGTGACTGGATGGCGGTAGACGGGCCCCAGAACGCAGAGCCCCAGAGCCGCTTTTGTCTTGCTGCACCAGCTCCAGAAGTTGATTGAAACCCTAACCTTGAACAGAGGTTGCAGTGTTGTCATTGTCATTGTTAGTGAATGAATTCACTTTTCCGTTCTTTGTGTCTGCTCTTGTTTCTAATTGAGTTGTAGGTTTTTGTTTTGTTTTGTTTTGTTTTTCCGTATACCTCCTTTATTAGCTTCTTTTAGGTTTGGACTCTGAGATCATCTATGGGACACTTGCTGGACTCCAGGCAATGTCCCAGGTCCATGTTTCTTGTTGTTGTTGTTGTTGTTTTTCTCTCCCCCCCCACCAGCACCCATGGCCTTCTCTTCAGTCTAGTTGGTCTCAACCCCAACACCTTAACTCTCACACCCACTCCGACTCTTTACTGCACGCACAGATTGTACTCAGCTCAAAGAGGGGGCAGCTAGGGGTGACTGAGTGGCTCAGCCGGTTAAATGTCCGACTTCGGCTCAGGTCGTGATCTCCTGGTTTGTGAGTTCAAGCCCTGCATCAGTCTCTGTGCTGACAGCTCAGAGCCTGGAGCCTGCTTCGGATTCTGTGTCTCCCTCTCTCTCTGCCCCTCCCCAGCTTGCGCTCTGTCTCTCAATAATAAATAAACATTAAAAAAATTTTTTAAAAGCAAAGGCTTGCAGCAAAGCATGCACATCTGATAGCAACCTCTACGTGTAGGTAGAATTTCCGTGTCTTTAAGACCATCGTCCAGTTCAACTCTTGGCCGGAGCGGTGGTCGTCTCTGCCCCAGAGCCATTCGGACGCAGTTCGTCCAAGCTGACCCCAGATGTTTAGCATGATGACATTATAATATTCTCATTTTCTTCCTCCCCGTTTCTTCCCTTCCTTTCCTTTCTCCCCATTTAAAGACTCTCTAAACCTGCAGAGAACCAATTTTATCTTTAGTTCTGCAGGTTAGATCAGTAGATGTCTAATTCAAGCCAAATACTGGTTGTTTTCCATTGGTCCGATCTGTTCCTCACAGTCACCCTGAAGCGCCGGTTTTAGTTTCCGTACTTTATGAAGAAATGGGGGGGGGAGAGATTGATTAACGTACCCAATATCATAGAGATATTAGCTGTACAGCTGTGGTTCAGTCATAGGTCTGACTGATTTCCTGCTCGCTGTACGATATTATGATGGATATGATTAACTGCTGGCTACGTCGATCAGAATCCATATAAATAACTATAATTTCAGGAGCAATCACTAATGTTGACGCGAATTATTTGCTAGAAAATTCTATCTTGGTAAAGCTTAAAAATAGCTTGGTTTCTATGCTGGAACTATTTAAAGAAACATGTATCTTCTCCCTCCTGGTAAATACAAAAATAATCTGTTCATAACGGCGTTTATTGTTTTGAAATGGTAGTTGCTATCTCATAGCAATGGGCTATCCTCCAATAAGATAACTTAGTGAATTCTAAAATTTCTTAAATATCACAGAATACGCTTTTAATCCTTGCGTCTTAGCCGTCCCCCCGCCAACTTCTTGACCATGAAGAAGGAAGATGAGAGAAAATAAGAGAAGGCGGATGTTTAAAGAGAATAATTATCTGTAGAAGGACATATGTTTTTAGACTCAGTGAACTCGTCTTTTATGAAGTGGAAATCCTGGCCAAACCACATAAATGGACTCAAACTGACTCCCAGATAAGGAGCATTTTAGAAATGAAAAGGCCCTCGCACAGCCTGAAGGACAGGTTTCCCAAAACATTCCGATCAAAGCAAAATACTTCAAGATGCTAGAGGTCCGTGAGTGATTGATAGGAGGTTTTCTTGGGAAGAACATCAATTCCGAAGATAGGAGGAAGAGAAATTTGTCACGGGAAATGAGGAAGCCAACACGTTATATTCGTGGATTGGGCTAGGCAAGCTTCCAACCGTGTGATGTTCCCATCACGAAGTTACTCTTTGCTGGCGACTGTGTGGTTGCTCAGTGAGCCAGATCCGTGGTTACACAGGAGGGAAAGACCAGCGTGCCGGAGAGCACTCAACAGTGTGAAAACTATGTTGTCTGTGGGCACCAAAGGGAAACCTAGAAAAGAGAGCCCCCTCTCAAATCAGAAGGGCATGAGCGGAAGTCTACATGATAAAATACTACAATGGCTTCCTTCATTTCATTTTTACAGTGACTTACTTTAAAGATTTGTTCTGATTTGTCAAAGTTTGAGTCCCTCCCCCCTTCCCATCCAGATTAAGGAAGCAAGTAGAAGCAAGGACAGCAAGAATTCCAGTGTCACAATCGGGACTTGTGTCCCATGCCTCCCAGCAGCCCGTCCCTGGACATTCCATTTCCCTTTGGCCCCCACTTGTAACCTGATGTAGGGGTACTATATTTGGTACCATGATGATTTTAAATTAACTGCCCTTGTATTCTTCGTAAAAAGTTATTTCATCAGCAAATTGCTATCTAGGGTTTGGTACTGGAATGGTGGTTAGACGGTAGGAAGAAGAGATTTCAAATCCTGTTCCTTGTAGGCAGGGATATTAATCCGCGGGAGTCTGAAAGTCGTCGGCATGGGCACCTGTGTTTCTCGAGACCGAATTGGAGGACAGAGCTGGCTACGATTGGAAATAACGACTTTGCTTTTTAAAACAAAGTCCTGCCTGGAAAGTAAATGCAATTCACATTTAAAGGAAGGTGTGTTTTTCCAGTTACGAAGCCATTGGTGTTTTCATGTATTCTCTTCCCAAATTATGCCTTGTCCTTTTTCCTGGAAATGTGCAGGTGAGCTCATTGTTAAGACTTAGACGCAGGGGAAACTCCGTGTGTTCGTCTGGGAAAAAAAACACACGAAAGGTCTTGGCTAAGGTATTTGGCATTACGGCAAGTGACTCATCCGCCTTTTTTTTTTTTAATTCCTTGCATTTGATTCTTGAGCTAAGGGGTGGGAATAAAGAGCTTCTGACTACTTTTCAAGAGTAAACTATAGGATTTGAGACTGTAGACACATCATGACCTCTAACTCTTGCTAGATATTCTAGAAGTATTTGATGAATGCTGTGCACACACATACACACATTTTATTAGATACACACAAACACATACACACACACACACACACACACTTTAGTAAGGTACAGGAAAGCTAGAGCTAGAAAGTTTCCTGGGAGTATAAATGCCTTTACAAGTGTTCATAAACAGTGGTCATCTCCATGAGATTGGCTTCCTGAACTCCCAAGGAAGTCTTGCTGCCTCAGCTGTTGGGATGATACCAGAAATAGCTTGAGGACTCAGAGCTTTGTCCACAATTACAGCGGCGTCCTAGAATGCACTTTAATAAACACTGATGGCCTGTCTGCTATTTTGCAAGGCTCTGTGCTGTGTGTTTACAGTTTAATTGATCAGCGATTAATTTTAAATACCGCACTCCATGTGGTAATTATTATGACCGTTACCTTGACTGCAAGCTTTTTACTATATTTTGAATTTTGGTTTGAAAATATTTTTCTTTCAAATACTTAAGCGTGCTTGTTATAATATGTATATCACCCATTATAAAAATTACACTGAAGCCATTGGCCAGGAATAACAACTTTGAACATTTAGGGTTGGCGTGATTCTTAGCTGAGGTGAACCACCTCTTTTTTTAACTATCTTCCAATCGCTGTACCTGGGAGGCTTGAGGTGTTTGGGTTTTGCTTTTGTCTTGGACAGAAAAAAAATTATTATATTTATGTGCTGAGGAAAATGACCCAGGAGAGAGGTGCATTCTCTAAGCTCTAAATTAGGAAAGTGCAGTGAGGCAGGGTGCCCTCCGGATTCTCTAGACCCCCTACCCCCACTATAGTCCTAAGAGAATCCACACTTCCAGAGGAAATTCATCCTTATTCAACCCATTTTTCACTTTCTTTTTTTTTTAATTTTTATTTATTTTTGAGACAGAGACAGAGCACGAGTGGGGGAGGGGCAGAGAGAGAGGGAGACACAGAATCTAAAGCAGGCTCCAGGCTCTGAGCCGTCAGCACAGAGCCCGACATGGGGCTCGAACTCACAGACTGTGAGATCATGACCTGAGCTGAAGTCGGACGCTCAACTGACTGAGCCACCTCATTTTTCCTCCATTTTTTAACTTCGATTCAGCCCTTAACGAGTCAGAACTCTCATCATGCCTAGGAAACGAGTCTCACCATAACCAGTTCTTAATTACAATTCCCAAGAATATTTTCTCTCTCTTTCTCACAGACCCGTCTGTAGTGTGTTAGGTTTTCTTTTTAAAACTCACTTCTTTTTTTGTTTGGTTTGGTTTGGTTTGGTTTTTGTCTTTAAAGCCAAGAGTCTCTGGGACTCTGTCTATACTCCAGCCAGCCCTTTGCTTCTTCTCCTAGATTCCCTTTCCTGGCTGGTACCTTACGTGCTGAAGTTCCCCAAAGTTCTACCCCCAGCCACTGGTTCATTCTTGAGTGGTCCTATCCACTCATCTGTCTTCCACTAATTCCTATAGACTTAGCACCTCCAAGTCTGAATCTCCAAAAAGTGAAATCACTGGTCTAGGTGCCAGACTCAGTGACCCAGAGCCTTCCAGACTTCCCAACTTGGGTCACACACACACACACACACACACACACACACACACACACCCTGAGCTCAGCCTGTGTAGACATCTTCACATCCCGCGCCCCCCACGCCCTCAGCTGTCTGCGTTTCTGCCTCTGAAAATGGCTCTACCCTCTACTAGCTCACAGAGCCGGGAGCCACAGTCCTCCCTCTTGCCAGGCTCTTCGTCACCAAACCCGGCAGTTCTACCTTTGAAACTTTGCAGGTCTCCCTTCATTCTACTCTGTATGGCCTCTGTGGACTCTCGCGGTCTCTGGCCAATGCGGCCACAGGAGTCGCCGTCCTCCAGTTTGGCCATTGGCCCCAGCCCTCTGGAGCTCCCATGCCCTTCCTCTGGCTTTCAACAGACTCCTTTTCCTGAGTATTCCCAACGTTTTGTTTTGCTTTTACCTATTTGTAGAAGAAAACTGGAAGAATCCAGAGGACAGAAACTCTATCTCCCTTGTATCCCGAGAAGTAACTCTGTCCTGTTTGTCCTCTCCCACAATCCCATTAAAGCAATGTCTAATGAATAAGATCTTAGGAAATTCAACAGCAAGGCTAAAAAAATTTGCCGCTGGGGCACCTGGGTGGCTCAGTCGGTTAAGCGGCCGACTTCGGCTCAGGTCATGATCTCGCGGTCTGTGAGTTCGAGCCCCGCGTCGGGCTCTGTGCTGACAGCTCAGAGCCTGGAGCCTGCTTCGAATTCTGTGTCTCCCTCTCTCTGTGCCCTTCCCCTGCTCATGCTCTGTCTCTATGTCTCAAAAATAAATAAACGTTAAAAAAATTAAAAAAAAAAATTTGCCGCCGACAGAATAAACTAGTATGAGTTAGTATCAAGGAAAACATACTTTGTGCCTTTTTCCCCTTTAAACTGTGTAAGATTATCAAATATTTGAAAAATAGAACTGAAGGTGAATTCATATTTATGTGTTCTACTTCATGTATTTACCTATAAAATCTTTGGCTGGCATGAAAGATTTAAGCCTAAAAGCTTAAATTAGGTGTCAAAGCTTAAGATTTAAGCTGGGATATGCTATTTTGATTGATTACATGTCCTATTATAAAACAATATATAATATTTATAGTTTGAAATATAGTTTTTGGCATCTATTTGATCAAGTGTTTATAAAAGCGAAAAATAGATCACAATGTTTGTAAGCTATAAATAAGCTAAGTAATTTATCGAGGTAGAGAATGTCTTTACTTCTACAATTTAATTTCTTAAGACTTTTGCAACTTAAGAAGAGTGACGCTCTTGTCGAAGTTTGGAGAGTAAGAATTAACTGCATTTAATTTTGGGTAAGAATTGGCTGCATTTTCAGAGTTGTAGAATAGAGTCGGAAAATCCTACCTCAGCGATTGCCTGTATCGTATATATTTATATATAATAAGAAAATAAAAGTATGTCACATGATCCATAAGAGTTCAATTCTAAGGGCGCCTGGGGGACTCTGTCGGTTAAGTGTCCGACTCTCGATTTCAGCCCAGGTCATGATCTCATGGTTCATTAGTTCCAGCCCTGCATCGGGCTCTGCGCTGACAGCACGGAGCCTGCTTGGGATTCTCTGTCTCCCTCTCTCTCTCTCTGCCCCTCCCCTTGCTCTCTGTCTCAAAATACATAAGTAAACTTAAAAAAAAAAAAAAAGAGTTCAGATTTATAATTCTAATGCATCCATCATCCTAATCAGTAATGTGCAGTTTTTAAAATTTCTTTAAAATTTTTTTATGTTTAGTATTTTGAGAGAGAGAGAGAGAGAGAGAGACAGAGTGTGAGGGGGAGGGGTAGAGAGAGAGGGAGACACAGAATGCGAAGCAGGCTCCAGGCTCCCAGCTGTCAGCACAGAGCCCGACACAGACAGTGAGATCATGACCTGAGCCGAAGTCAGACGCCTAACCCACTGAGCCCCCCCTCAGCTGCCCCAGTAAACGGGCATTTTAATAAAATCTCTGTGGTCAGCTTATTGTGCTAAGAGGTTTTATTCTAGACCTTCAGAATTTTGTTCTGGCGGTCCGAATCTGGGTATCTCGAGGGAGCCCGAGCAGGGCCCCACGTGCATCTGTAGGAGTTTAGAATAAAGGGATGCTGTTACAAGAACAAGTCGGATCGGTCTTATTATTGCAACACTGTTTTCGGCGTGAACGGCGGCTGGTGACAGAATGATGAGCTCTTTAGATCCTGACGCTTCAGCCAACCCACCAGGAGAAGGAAATAAGCTGACAACTACCCTGCTGTCGAATTGCTGCTGTTTCGAAGACGACAGAAAGGCCCGTGTGTTTCCAGCCAGTGGGCAGGGGCCCTTGGTCTCCTCTAAGCGGCTGCCTGGCTCCCTCCGCGGAAGGCCACCAAGTGCTCAGAGGTTATAAATAAGCAATTATTGGAGCCCCTTCAGAAAGCATTAAGCAGAAGCGTTAGCAACTCCTCGTGTTCTTTTTTCGGCCTGCTGTTAGAGTTAGTACGCCACGTCTAATAGGCCTGCCTGTGTCCAAATATCCCTCCCTGGGGTGTGGTTTCCCGAAAAGGGGGGTCGGCTCCTCCAGGCACATTTGCTGCTCATCTGTTCGCGGCTCCGGCAACTGCCAGCCAGCCACCCTTTCCGACTGTGACATGCGTTAATCGTCATCCGTGTAGCCTCGTCCTGTAATTGTACACAGAGCCTCGCCGGCTAGGAAGCCCAGGGAACCAGGCTCAGACTCTGCGCGGAGCTGGCCCCGATCTCAAGTGGGGCGTCTTCTTTCTATTATCAACTGGAAGGGTAGGGACAGGTGGGGTTAACCAGATCCAGCCCCAGCCACCCCGCTGACCGTGGAAAGCAAGGGAACAACGCAGAAACGCGTGTCTCGGGAGGAGCACGCGGTAAACCCGGAGCGCCCCTGCTCGCCCCGGAAAAGGTGGGGCAGTTATCCTATTTGGCTGAACACTGTCGTCAAGGTTTCCCATAACCAGATGCACCCGCCGAGCCCTGCCAAGGGCAGCAGCCGCGTTCTCGCCGGTTCCCGGAGGCTTCTCAAGTGGTGTTTTATTAAAGTCTTGTATTTCGCTTTCAGCGAACGTTTATTTCTTCTGTTTGCCTCCTTCAAGCCAGCGCTTCGCCAGGCGCTGCGGACGCAGGGGTGAGCCACCGTCTGTGACCGCCAGGGGCGCTAGGGAGCACGAGACGCGCAAGGCGTGGAACCTTCTTCCGCCTTTTACCGGTCCCGGTTTTAAGTTCAGAAGGATTACTCTGAAGGCTGACGTGCATCCGGATGACATTTATTTCAGGAAAGCGATTGAGGCGCGAGTCCCCGCGGTCAAGTCCAGATTCCCTCCTGTGGTAGCAACACATCGTCTAGCCTGAACTTTCCTTCTGGAAAATGGGGATGCTGTGACTTCTAGTAACTTCCAGTAACTTCTAGTCCCCCTCGCTCCTAGAAGTTACTGGAATAATGGAGACGGAGGTCTTGTGCCTTCTCATTAACAGCGCTGCCCGCATCCAGGTAGCTTTGATCTTCATCTTTCTGTACACAGAAGGGGGGAATAATTTCAATCCTGTCTGGCTTTATTTTTCTAAAAATATCATCTCGTTACGATTACGTGATTTTAACATTTACTGTGAAGTTCTCCTCTGGCAGCATAAAACACTCCAGAAAATGGTAGTATAAGTTTAAGTGTCCGGCTTCTTAATGGGTGGATTTGTGTCACTGGCAAAATGAGATTCTTTTCCAAATAGCTGACACCTCGGGGGAAGTAAAGACCGGCCAGGAGGTGCCCCTCAACTGCTTTCCCTTGTCTTTGCGAGACTCCAGGGATCATGTTGACAGTGGACTTGAACTCCCACAGCTTACATCCCATAAAACAGTTTCTACCCTCCCTTCCCTGTTGTCTCCTGTGCCTCTCCCGTTCAGAGCACAGTAACTGAAGGCTTGGTCAGAGCGATTGAATTGTCAACCGTTGACCACCTCTTGATGTCTTACTCCTTTCCTAGGGCTGCTTTGAGAAAGGGCCACAATTTGTTAGCAGAATTTTCTGTGTCAGGGCTGGAGGCTGGAAGCCTGAGATCGAGGTGTTAGCCAGGTTAGTTCCTTCTGAGGGCTGTGAAGGAGAGCCTGTTCCATGACTGCGTCCTAGAGGTTTCTGGCAACCTTTGACATTCCTTGGCGTACTTACCCCAAGCATCATCCTGATCCCTGTCTTCGTGTTGTCCCCATGTTCATGCCTGTGTTCAGATTTCTCCTTAAAAAAAAAAAAAGTTTATTTCTTTTTGAGGGAGAGAGAGACAGACATAGAGACAGAGAGAACACAAGCAGACAGAGCAGAGAGAGAGAGAGAGACACAGAATCCAAAGCAGGCTCCAGACTCTGAGCTGTCAGCACAGAGCCCGATGCGGGGCTCGAACTCACAAACTGTGATACCATGACCTGAGCCAAAATCGGGTGCTCAACCCACTGAGCCACCCAGGCGCCCCCAAATTTCTCTTTTTATAACACCAGTCCTATTGGTTTACAGGCCTACCCTAATGACCTTATCTTAAGTAATTATTCATCTCCAATGACCCTATTTCCAAATACAGCCACATTCTGAGGTACTAGGTTTAGGACTTCAACTTCAGAAATTGGGAGGGAAAGAGGCGGAGCTTGCGACTCTTGATCTTGGTGAGGTTGGGGGTTCAAGCGCCACCCGTGCCGGGTATAGAGATTACTTTAAAAATAAAATCTTTTTGGAGTGCGTGGGTGGCTCAGTCAGTTAAGCGGCCAACTTCGGCTCAGGTCATGATCTCGCGGTCTGTGAGTTCGAGCCCCGCATCGGGCTCTGTGCTGACTGCTCAGAGCCTGGAGCCTGCTTCGGATTCTGTGTCTCCCTCTCTCTCTGCCCCTTCCCCACTTGTGCTCTGTCTCTCCCTGTCTCTCAAAAATAAAGGTAAAAAAAATAAAATAAAATCTTAAAAAAAAAAAAAAGAATTCGAGGGGGAGGTAATTCAACCTATAACACTATCATAAATTGATTTTTCATTGAAGTATTTTGGGTGCCTACCACATAAAATTCCCCCTAAGAACTAAGCAAGTAAAGACTCGATTGTGCCTATTTTGTAAGTTGAATAGCCTTTCTATTTCGCAGAAGAATCGTCTCTCATTTAGGCCTGGGGCGTCACAAAGGACTTTCAGACGCTTGCGGTGTTTTACTAAAGTCAGGTAAACTAAATAGGTGTCCTTTCTGTCAGGCTTTGAGCTTGGGGCTGAGATTATAAAAATGTGCGGCCATCGCCCTCAAAGAGTTCGCGAAGAAAACAAAAGCATAGTACAGGATGCTCTGTGTCATGGAGGTAAACTACAAAAGGCCTTGGTCAGTTGGGGGGTGGCGTGAAAAAGCTGTGCGGACTCCGTAGGCGTTGCCACGACTCCCCTTAGGGATTGCAAACTTCTGAAGGAAAATGGACATTCCTCCCCTCCCCCCGCATTTAAGAAGTGGGAAAGTATTTCAGTGGGAAAGAACTGTTCCAGCACCAGAGTGATGGCAGATAAGGAGTAGCTCATGACCAGAGTAATAAATGGACTCAGGAGAAAGAAGTGGAATCAAGTGTCCGGGACAAGGCGGTGGCTTTGGACACGACGAGAAATACCTTGTGTCTATGAGTAAAGCGAAAACAGTTCGTAGGAGTGTGATCGTAGGGACGGTTGATGTTTTCAGAAGAGTTTAGAGTCAAAGATTTGAAGCTAAAGTGCTCGATCGTTAGAGGAAATTTCCATGGTTGAATCATCTTTCTTCAATGTAAATTGGAGTGTGTCATTTTGCGGCCTGAAACCCCGTAATAGCTTCATCTTGACGTTTTGATGTAGTCCAGACTCTCGACAGGATTCAGAGACCCTCCGCAGTCTAATTTCTCTTTGTGTCAGGTTTCCCTTGCCCTCTCTGCTCCGCCATATTAGCTCCTGGAATGTTCTGGGCCTCTGCCCAGGCCTGGAAGAGGGCCTTCTTTTCCTTCCAGTGGCATGCCTTCCCCCGTTACCCAATCCACTCCCCTCCTCCTCCCCCGCATCCCCTCCCCCTCCGCCTCCCAACTTCTGCTGAAAAGTGGCTCCCTCAGGGGGTAGTTCCTGACGGCTCCCTACTTCTGTCCCAGCCGCCACCACCTCCCAGAGGCCACTCTTGTTCCCTTTGTCACTCACATGGCACTTACTTACTGAATAGCTTTCTTTTCCAACAGTTAGGAAGCTCTGGAGGGCGTAACCTGGGTCTCCCTCCCAGGTCACCATGGTCTGGCATGCAGTGCCGCGTCTGGCGTATAGCAGGTGTGCCGTGGATGTTTTGCTAAATGAATGAATGAGCAACACAGAGTCGATGGGTCGGGTCTCAAAAACAAGTCTGAAGTTAGAAGATAAAAATCAAGTCTTTATTACCGGCGACACAGGCAAAAGTTAAATTTGAAATTCTTGCCAAACGAATGTAGTTGGGATGTAGTTAACTCGCAGAAATGTTTGAAAGCATGAACCAAGGACTGAAAAAAATGGCGCGGTCAAGGTCTTACCTCGAGGCCGGGAAGCCACGGAGGACCACGGGGACAGCGGGGTGTGTGCGTTCCCTAGATTCTCCTGGGCTTCCTTCTCCTCTTCGCCCCTCCCTCCTCTGTATGCTTCTTTTGTGTTTCCTTTTCCTCCTGGCCGCTCTCCGCCCTTTCACCCTCTTCTTCCCTTTCCCGTGTGTCCTCTGCACGGCTCGTTCTAGTGCAAGTGCATCAGCGCCCGTTCAGGATCGCCCGCCTCCAACCCAACCGCATGGCCGGTCCTTGTCCTCGGGAACCCGACGGCCCTCGTACTTACACCGCCCGCCCTACCCAGCACGCTGGGAAAAGCGTTTTCATTTGAAAACCAGGAATTCTGCATCTTCTCACTTTTATTGAATGAATTTTCACGGCGCCTTCGTTTCAGAAGCCAGTGGGGCGTTTGGTTTTCCTCTTTAAAGGAAAATAAAAAACTTGACTTTGGGTGGAACCCGACTCATTTTCGATCCCCAAATAGGCCGGCAGCTGTCGAAGTCAGCATTCTGCACCGTTTTTTGTCACAATGCCAGCGAGTGTTTCTCCAACCGCGGGGCAGCTCCTGCGCCCGCAGCATTGGGAGGGAAGTAATACGATGCGGGCCGCGGTTACACGGGTTCATGCCGGGAAATGCGTGCCTCGGCACGGGGAGATTGCGAAGGTTTGAATATTCATAAGGTCTCTTATCTAAGCCACTCACTGGTTATTAGTTCGTCACGTTAAATTAAAGATATGTAAATCTTCAGAGGCTCATGGTCTATCCGGGCCGACTCAATATGAACCTCGGAGAAGGAAGCCGCCCGCTGCATTTCCAGGAGGCGTCTGTGTTCCTTCTGCTCCTTCGAACAGCGTTTCCCTGGCTCACGCCGCCTGCCGTCACAGGGGATGGCAAGAGCCCAGATGAAATGGGGATCACTCCAGCCGCAGAACCCTGTTTGATTTTAGCTTTCTGTGTATACCATTTCTCTACTTGGGCTTCAAACATTTTACAGGGACGCAGCCCGCTTTGAAGGCAGAACACCCACAGTTGGTCTTGCTGCCTTCATTTTTCTTACGTCTTGGCTTCAATTACGGGGCTTTTAATATTCATGAGGTCTGAAAAAATAAACATCCTAGACTGTTTCCTCTGAATGGAAATGTTATGGTTTCAACCCCCAGAGAAAACAATTGGAGAGTTTTCTACAAGCCCACGTTTTCCCTCTGTCAGTTAGAAAGTAGCTCCAGCCTGGCCGGAGTCGTGACCTGCCTGACACTTGCCGGCTTCCCAGAGCAGATGGCCGGGGGCCTGTTTTAAAGAGAGGCACAGATATTTAAAGAGTCATGCATGCATGCATATTTAAAGAGTCCATTTGGAATAAGAAATAGTAGAATCCCTTCCACCGATTCAAAATTACATCATTTTTGTCACTGAAGGATGTAGAAGCATTATCTATTCCGTCTACTATTCTGTGTCCAAGTGAAAATTGTTGACCGTTTTCCTCCATTTCGTCTCCTTACTTTTTCATTAGGCCTGTACTGATATTTCCTTCTCTGGAAGTAGCTCAACCAATCCCTTAAATACCTTAAGGAATAGAGGGTAAGACCTTCCCATAAATGTAAAAGCCAACATTTTCGGAAGAATAAAATGGTTGTTTTCCGTAATTAAAGGTGATGATCAAAAGTGGTGTTTCGGTGTGAGAACATTGTTCTAGGTTTCATGAGCGGAAGCCAGCCAGCCCCGGCGGGGTTACCCATTCTGTTGACTCTCTGTCATGTTGGCCGAGGTGAGATTCCTGCGTCCTGGAATTCTCTCCCGAAGGGGTAGCTCTACGCTCCCTCCCTCATGCTCGCTGAGAAGATGGTCCCACTTCCCACACTGATGACCCTCCTGTAGTTCCGTGGTTCCCTCTCTCAAAACATCTCTGTAACCTGTCTTCTCGTTCCTTCTCAGGAACTATAATTTCTCTCTGTGCTCAAGGCTAACCGCCTCTTCCCCGGATCGATTTCTGTCTCTCCATGGCTGACTCAGATGCCATTAACAAAGCTTTCATTCCTGCCCCTTCCCACTAAGGGTGCTGAAAAGACATCCCCGCCTCCTCTGCAGTGAGTGACACATGGCCACAGGGGCCAGAAATGGCCAGTGAGCACTAGGGAGCCTTGAGCAGGGGTTTCCTTCACGAGAATGGAGCTGGTGGGGCTACTTTCTCTTCCTTCCTTGAAGGCAGATAGAATGCCTCACGCAGCAGCCATTTTGGGACTAGGAGGCCGCAAGCAAGAGGACAGAAAGTCAAGACTGAGGGTGGTGGTGCTTCAGGACAGAAAAAGCCTGGGGACTTGACAGCACGGAGGACCGAGTACCAGATAATTCCCCAGAATTATTTGGGGAAAGGAGTCGGCAACTGTTTGTCGTTTGAGCACGGTTGGTTGCATTTTTAGTTACACATGGACAAATACAACCTAGCAGAGACTCCCCTCTCCCCAGAACAAAGCAAATATAAAAACCTTGCCCAAGCCCGGGACTTCTTGTACATTTTTACTTTCTCTGTCTTTGCTGGCTCTTGCCCTAACATGAACTCCCCACACACCTTCCTTGTCCTGGTTTTTTTCCCCCTTCAAGTACCCTGAGCTCTATTTCACTCCCGAGCTTGGTGTCAGAGTAACCTATGCCCATCATGTTCCTTTACTCCTGGCATTGGACTTAAGCCCTCACCACTTCCCCTTTTCTCTCCCAGGTCACAGGTGTCTTTCTAGTCTTGAACTGTGGGTCCGAGTCTTGATCTTCCTCAGCCTTTCTGCAACACCTACCGTTGTCTTCTCCCGCCGTGTCTTCACCCTCCAGTCTTCTGTGTCTTTTGTTTCTTTGTCCCCTGAAGTGGAAGAGTCCCTCAAGGTCCTGCCATGTTTCTCTTCTCCCTCCGCTTTCTCCCCGACCTGTCCCATCTACTCTAAACCCAGCTTCAAATATCGTTTCTGTGACTGTGTCTCAAATCGGGCCCGCTTTGGCCCCATGTTGAAAGTAGTCTCTGTTTCCCGCTGCTAGCTTGTAGATCGTTGCTTCAAGTCACCCTGGAATCTTCCTCATCTTTTTCCTGCCAACGCCTATTCAGGCATCGGATCTCATCGATTTTTCCGTCAGCAAAAATTTCCCACACCTTTCCTGCAATTTGCATTTCTAGTGCTGCCCCCCGCTGATGGCCTGTAGTGTAGGAATATCCTAATGGCTTTTCCTACGTGAGTCTACCCTGGTATAGACCACCACCGTGGCACTCCCCTCACTCTCACTCACACTTAATCCCTCACTGAGTCCTGTCCATTCTTCCGCCCAAATATCTTCCCAATGTGTCCATTTACCCTCACTTCCATGCCATCACCTTAGTACACCACCAGCTTCAACTTGGCTTTTAGCTTCTAGTCTTGTTCCTCTCGATGTTCTGCACTGCATCTGGAATGTTCTTTTGACAGTGTGACTCAAATTATGCCCCTCCCCTTTTCCAAGCCCTTTAATGGTTTAGAATCTTATGTAGAACCAAAATCTTTGCCATGGCAGACAAGGCCCAGCCTGTCCTAGCCTCGTGCGTCTTGTCAGCTTCATCGTAAAACACCGTCCGGCCTTCCTGCTCATCTTTCTGTTTCTGCACATTGACTCAGAGCTTTCACACTCAGGGTTTTTGCATGTGCTGTGCTTCCCATGTACAGTACTCCGAACCCCTTGCCCAAACTCTCTTGCAAATCTCTACCACTTCTTTTGGGCTCGGCTCAAATGGTACTTCTTAAAAGAAGCCGTAGACCCCCTCATTATTCTTTGCAATCACATCAAGACGTTTTCCTTCGTTGCCATGAACGATAAGAATGTCAATTGTGGCAGTTGTTTAGTGTTCTGATTTCCCCGCCCTTAGCATGGCAGCGCTTCGATATGGGGACACTTACATGTTTCTTTCTTCATCGTGTGTGGCAAAGCCAGCTCAGCGCCTTACGCGTAACACGGGCTCAGAAGTACTTTTTGCGTGAGTAACAAATAAAGGCCCAGTGTTGTCTCACTGTCTGTCAAATAGAATCTCAGCTCCTTGGCCTCTTGCTCAAGGGCCTCTAGAGTCTGCCTTCTGCCACCCTTTCCCACCTCTTCTTCCCTCACGACACCCACGCGTGTGACGTGTGACTGAGCAAATGGAAGTCTTCACGGACGGCCACCCGCTCCCTTTGTTGTTCCCGGTCCTCCCCCTGGGCTCCCCTCGGTTGCCATGTTTTATATCGCACCCTACCCCTTCGTCGCTAGTCCAGTAGGTGTCACTTTATGATGCCTCTTTGAATCCGTCCCCAACCAGGGGTGATGTCTGCCACCCTGGTTTCCCCGAGAACCTTGCTGTAGCTTCCTTTCTGCTCTGTCCTGTGCTAGACAGAAAAGGTGTGTGTGCTTCCCTCTTGAACGAGGGTGTAAGATGCTGGAGACGAGTGTGTCCTGTTGGTCTCCGCGCCCACCACACCGCTGAGCACGGGGCCTGGTTGGCTGGCGTGCCGGATAAACAAGTGGGCTCCGGGAAGTCCGTGGTGCCCCGCGGACGGTCGAGGCAGGGAGAGCGAGCTGAGCCATCCGTTAGAAATTCCTGAACCAAACCGGAGTACAATTGAGGAATCATCTCGAAGTTCCTGGCCAACCCCAGAGAAGATACTTGATAAGATGTACCGAGTGGCATTTAAGGTAGAGTAGAGACAGAGAGCTTAGGTTTTTTACAGCAAATTTATCTCTAAGGTGTGGGCATGACAGAACTTCATTCCCCTAAAGCAGGAGAAAAGCCCTCCAGTATATTGGCTCAGCTGGCTGAGTGGATACTGTACTAAATACGGATGTCGGGGAGGAACGAAAAGGGAATAGCCCCCCGGTGTGGGTATTGAAACAACAGCGCCCACCCTTCGTCTCTTGGGATTGGTCACAGAGGAAACGCCAGTCTGCCCAGGGATTCCCTGGTGCCTGTTTTGTTGCGGCTTCCCACAAGAAAGAAACCTTTTCATCACTTGAGTCATCACTGCCCCCTCCCCGCAAAGGAAAATAAACAGAAAATTCTCCCTTTGGGTCAGCTCCGAGCATCAGCTGTAGCCGCTCTCGCAAAGATCAAACCAGAATCCTTGCACCTTGTGGTCACTGGCATCAAAGGCCGCAGGTTTACTTTCCGCCTCATTTTAATATGCTTGCGAGCCTTGGGAGGCTTAATTAAAACTGCAGGGGAGCCAAAGTAAGCATAGAAAGGAACTGTTTTGATGCTTCAAAACCCAAGCAAACAGAATCTGGATTATTCAATTAGGTATGCTTATGGGATTTGTCTTGGGTGTTTTGATTGCTCAAAGCCTGCTGGGGAAGTCAGTCATGGGGTTTAGGCCTGAAAAGAACCATATTTAATGCCCTCCCCCCCAAATTTCACTTCTTATCTTCTTATTTAGGTTTCCCATTACCAGGGCGTTATTGTGAGCTTACATGTGAACTTTTACTCTGACTTCTGTTTACTCAGCTTCTTCTCCTGATACCGGATTACACGGCAGGGCCGGCCCAATTTCCCGGCCTGCTTTGGCAGTCTTGTTCTTGGATCCCTTTCGTGCTTTTCCGCTGATGGTCTTTGCTTTCATAAGACGCAGGGCTGCCAGAGACGCCGAGCGGCCCGGCAGCTCACAGCCCAACAGCCCCAGGTAGACTCTTTCTTGTCTGTTTGGCCTTAGACAAGTCCCCTAATCTCTTCCCATGTGTTTATGTCATCTGCAAAAGGGAGATCGGGGTGGTGGTGGAAACCGTGCCAACATCCTAGGGTTTACCGTGTCAGTTCACGAAAACAATTGATGCTGATGTCTACGGAGCACCGCGCCTGGCTCAGGATGAGTGTTGAGTTAATGGCCATAAGTGCCTTGGCTATCCCAGGACATAGATAGACGTGTCTCCATTAGCTGCAGCCAACGGATGAGGGAAGACGGGAAGGGTTGTGAATGGAGGCCCTCCAGAGGCATAGAGTAGATGGACCCCACGTCTATGCTATGAACAAGCCCAGTCTAAGGCCTTGGAGGTCACGTGAGAGACCACACACACACACACAGCTAAGGTCAGTGGAGTGTCTGTCGTGTGACCTGCTTTCCCAGCAGGCATTGATGTGACAGAGACTCCCACAGTAAGATCAACTGGAACCACTTTGTCATTACACTTTGGACTCTCCCTCTGAAGATCCCATTCAGAGTCAGGCCTCCAGGGGAATTTATCAGCAAGATCATCGTGGCAATGGCAATAAAGCAAGCAGCCGTATCTCCCGGGGCCGAGGTGGTCTGGCCTGGTTGTGAGCATACTGCACTTCGTGGGGTGTATGCTTCTAGCTAATCAGCTTAAAACAGACCCATGAGCCAAGAGCCCATCCTGATATCTGACCATTATTGGAAAGCCACCTAAGAGGAAAGGTTTACCTGGTGTCAGTCGGAGAATCTTTAAGATGCAGACAAAAATATTTAGTGTCAGTTGCTAAAGATTTGCCAGTGATGTTCCCTGGATGGCACTCCCATGCTAGGCTTTCACTTCCCTTCCAGACGTTTGTACCCCAACAAAGCAGGTAGCATAACATGTATGGTAGGGATGGAGAGCCCGTGCAGGAAATAGTTTCCCCTTTATTGTTTCTAGCAAGTCCATTAGTAAGTGGCTGCCTGTGACTAACCAGCTGCTCAGATACAGGGATGGACAGAACACGTCCGTACCATTAGGAGGTTGTCAGTCTCATGACGATACACAAACAGAGAAGCGTAACATGGAACGTAATGCAGAATCACAGGGGGCAGCGGAAAGAGCAGGCGCTCTGAGGTCTGTGGGGACCCGGAGCAAACCATGGTTCTTACCTCGGGCCAGCAACGTGCCCTTAGTAAGATCGTGTGACCACTCTGAACCAAACTTTCCACATCTGTAAGATGGAGGATGAGGTGATTTTTGTAGGGCCGTCCACGTGTATTAAATGAGAGGGCAAGTTACTAGTACAGCACCTGACAAATGGTCGCTATGCAAAAAATGGTGGTGGTTGGATTGTGATTATAGAAGGACCCAGGGGAGGAAGCATGTAATTCTACCCGAGCAGCTGAGGAAGTGGCATTTGAACTGAACCTTGAGGGCAGAAGAAGAATTCTCTAAGTGGCAGAATGGAGCCTTGTCAGCTGGGCAAAGATGGGCAAAGTCCAAAAAAAAAGAATATTGAGGATTCCAAGAAATGCAGACAGTTGATTGAGCATGGCTGGGGCGCAGGGTTCTGGTAATGAGAGACCAAGAGAAGGGTCTTGATGACAGACAGGGGCCAGACCATGGAGAGCCTCACATTCTACCCCAGAGAGTTAGATTTGGCCAAAGTTTGCAGCATACTAAAAATTCCAGTGTCAAGTACTCTCCTAGGCTAGTTATATACATCCTGATATATATTTATCACCTTAACAAGGATAAGATAGCCCCATTTTGTAGATGGGCAAACTTGGGATTCAAGGAGGTTGTTACTTTAAACTTACCATATTAGTTTACGGTGAGTTAGGCAGACTCTATCTGAAGCACATGTCATCTCGTCTCGTAGGGTATTTCATGTCAAATTTTGTTGCCTTATTTTTATTTTTGTTTCATATTCTTTGTAATCCCACCTTGGATACACCTTTGGAACAAAGCAATACCACAAATACGTAGAATGCGTCTACTGGGAATCCGGCTTGAGTGAGCCTGGCCGCTTTGCCCAGGTGGGCAGTCGGTTAGGTAGATTTCCACTCGTGGAAATCACCAGTATACAAAGATCCATTTTTACTTTGGGTCACCTTGTTCTTCCCCAACACATCAAACATCGTATTAAAAATAGCACACTGTATTTTAATTTTTTTCTAATGCTAGCTATGAGGCTTGAGTCCAAACTAAGGTAATATGGGACATTTGGTGGAAGTTGAAGCTATGGACTTCATGAGGTTTGGCGTGTCGCCCCAAAAGGAATACTACTCAACCCAACTTTAGATGGGCCGTCCTCAGCCCAGACATTGAAGTTCACGTTTGCATCGACTCTCGGGATTTGGGGTACATCGCCCGCCCCGAGCCCTGCGGTCTGGACGGCTGCTCTCAGCCCCAGCCCCTCAAATTACTCAACACCATTTCTTTTGGATGACTTCAAAACAGGTGTTTCCTCTGTGTCACAAACGGTTTCAACTAGAGCCCGGCTTACATCCGGCTCGTTCAGCTGAAATCACAGGGCCCAGCTGACGCTCCGTGAGCGTGTTTGCTCATCTGTGTCCATGCTGACAGCCAATCCTTGCCGATTCCCACGTTGGTCAGCGCTGGACATACAACAGATGTTGGGGATTATGAGGAAGGATTCGGGGAGGCTGTGGGCCTGCGCGTCCACGGAAGTAATTCATTGCGGAGACGCAGACAGGCCCCGCTGAACCTTCCGTGAGAGGCTCTATGAAATAAGCCTCGGTGGGCCTGCGCCACAGGATTCGAAACAAATGTTTTCCTGTGTCCTTTAATTAAAAGAAAAATCATAAATCATCTCTAATGGAGAAGGGAGGGAACCTAATCCCGCAAATTTCATTTAAGTTCTAATCTATGAATTACTGAGTCGGATCGTGACATCGAAGCGTCAGAGGAGACTCCTCTCATGGCTCCCCTGGGGAAGCCCAGGAAGACCGTTTGCCGAGTGTCGGAAGGTGGGCTGTCCCGTCCACCCCCATCCCACCCCAAGTTCTGGGAAAAGTCCTTTAAGCCTGGGCTCCATTTGCCCCCATAGACCACACAGCTCTTTCTTCCCAGCTGTTTCTGGCTGTCCTGCGGTTTCTTTGTCTAGCTGGCCCACCAGTAGTTACTGTCCAATGCTCAGCTCACAGTCCAAGACGCTCAGAGTTAAAGGTCTGGACTGTGGAAGCCTCTAGGTTGTGAAGGTTTTTGTGTCTGCTCAGCAGGGCCCTGTGATCCTCAACTCTTACCGTAGCAGGGCTCTGTGGAAAACTCACCGGAAGGTAACTCCCTTTTTTCTTAAGTGTTTCCAGGTAGCATTCTGTAGGGTTCACGGACTCCAGTTCGAGCCTTCTCCTCACAGTCCAGTTATACCAGTTGGTACATTTCAGTAAGTGTGCCGTTGGTGAAAACATCAGATCGCTTAAAGAGCCAAAAAGAAAGAGATGGTACAGTTAGAGCTGTCTCAGCCGGTCAGGCTCATCAAAGAAAAATTTAGAAGTTAAGTCAAATATTTAAACCGTTTCTAAGAAGAGTAGAATTCAGGTTTTCTCTTTCATTGGTTTCAGTGCCAATTTTTTTAGAGCCTCTTAAGGATTTCAGTAGTCAGAATTGTAGGCAAAACAGAAGCTTAGCTGTTACTGCCTTAGAGTTGATGTGAGTTTGTTTTTTCCCCAAGGATGGAGTATATATGTTGCTTTCTCTGCACGTAAACATAAAAATGTTTCTGCCAGCGAGAGAGCACATGGTTAATATGGAGAACAAAGAAACTGACAATAGCTTACTAGGGAATGTTTTTAAAGAAAAGAGAGACAAAAGACACATAAATTTGTATATCATTGGCATTAAATACCGTAGTGAATAAGCAAGTAAAAATAGGAGGAAAAAACATAACGGATCCTTGCAATAAACATCCTAAGACACAGAATTTCAAATGCATTAGAATTTGTACATTCAATCGGTTAGGAGGCTTTCTTGTTTGTTTAAACAGCAACTCAAAGCAACCTCGTTGGTTTTATTTTTGGGAAAAAAAAATGGGTAAGAAGGTATTTTGTTTCTCCTCTGAAAACATCTTCATTTCTCCCAAATCTAGACAAATATGAGAAGACAATTCCATAAAAGCAAAGAAATCCCTCAGAGGCCTCAATAACATTAAGGGGAACCAAGACCAAAAGAAGGTCCGGATGGTTTTACGAAGAGCAGTTTTACATATTATTTACATATTAACCCAATTTGAACATGGGAGAGGGCCGCCAATGCACCAGGCTCTCTGTAGAAAGAACAGTCAAGAGTGTTTATGTTCGATTGCATCTAAGAATCTTTAAACAAGGGAAGCTGTATTGAAAAGATAAATTGGGATCTATGGGAAAGCAAAACGTAACCGAAGTGCTTCTCGTAGGGTATGATGAAAAAAATTGGATCTGTTTTATGTAAATTTTCAACAGTGACCTGGTAAAGAAAGTCAAAAGTGCATTAATTAAATTTACAGAGCCAAAAAAGGCAAAGACCCAGGAGATGCGGTGTAAAAAAATACAGATGGACCGAGAGAGACGAGGGGGAAAAAGACTTTTACGACGCGACACTCAGCTTGGAAATATGCAAGCTCATACGCCGGGGAATACCAGCCGAAAGACAGATAGCTGGTTTAAAGAAAAAGTTAATAAAATGTCGAGTCTGAAAAACTATACAGACCAAAGCCAGGAAATGACGAAGTTATGGATCCCGCAGTAACTGTAAATTAACCCCAGTGCACGTCCGTAGTATTTCACGTCACTGTAGATGGTGTTAACTTTCACGCCTAAACATGCAGGCTGTGTGTGTGTTTCGTCTGAATTACGGTTGTAATGGGAACAAAGGTGCAAACAGGACACGTAATGGATTGCCTGCTCCTTTCACAAGTCACCCAGGAGCCCCGGAGCCCTGTAGCCCGGGCTGGTCACGCGCCTTAGAACAGAGCCGAGGAGTCCGGCGTTGACTCGGAGTCCAGTTGTTCGCCAAAGGCACTAGGAAGATACTCACATTTCTCAACAGCTGTAAAGAGGTCATGAGTGTCCCGGGTACGTGGAAGGAAGTCTATCGGACATTCCCAAGATAACACATTGGATTTAAATGTCTCACTCGAATGTCTCCTTTCCTTTTCCTTGCCTCATGCAACCTACCCCGTATCTCTCTCATATGCTCCCTTTATGCCTATTTTTTCCCCCAGTTACCATCCGTCTTTCCTCTCTATATACCTCTTCTCTTACTGGGATCATTACAGGACATAGAATACAGAGTTTTCCTTTTAAAGCATCCGACCTACCAATCTGTTTGTTCTTTGCTCTGGGTTTTTTTTTGTTTTGTTTTGTTTCTGGTTGTTTGCTTTTTTAAAAATCGTCCATATGCTGTATATTCCAATACATTTCCGCCTTCCAACATAGGACCAGGATGGAGGAGTCCACAGACCTCTTCCTGAAGCATCGTACAGGCCGTTTCTCTTCTAGCTCATGCGTCTTCTTATAGCATCTTCTACCCTCGTCATAGCCACACACCGATTTTTCCCTCCTTTCTGGCTCCATCATTGGGAGTTGTCTACCTACATAGATAATCCCTCTATTTCTCTGATCTTCGTAATCCTTTGGCCTCCTTAGTGCCTGTGAGGTTCTCCGCAGCTGCCTTCCCCTTCCTTGGGCAGGCCATGCCTCCATGACCTGGTCATCGAAGTCTGTGTCTCCTACAAGATCTTCGTATCCGATTCTCCTGGGCTCACAGCAAGCCCTCATTCTTCTACTGCCTCTGGGCCCTCTTTCCCACTGGCCCTGCTGTCCACCTTCACTGTCGTTATCAGACGAGATTGGGTGCGTTCAGGGCCATATGGCTGCCGTTATCAATCTCTCAGCCTTGTAGTCAGGGTGTCCAGTAAATATTCTCTGAGTGTTCTCTCACCAATTCTCCCAGCCTTCAACTTCCTTTTTCACAGCCGGGCTCCAGCATCAGTGATTTAAGTGGTTTGTTCCTTCTTGTCCTTAGTTCCATGCCCTCTTCTGTTCTTATAGTTCCACCTGTCCCTCCCTAGCATCTGCTTGCTTAGCTCCGTGCCCTTCGGGTGTCTAATGGTTATAGAGAAAGTCAAACGGTCCCTACCCTCATCAGGGTCGTCTGTTCTTGCTTGTAGTTGGCTCCATTGGTGTTGTAAGATCTGTTTGTCTGAATTTCCATTCTCCAAGCAGCATTTTCTAAGGTTTCTTGCTCCCCTATAGCCCCAGACTGCTTTGTTTTGAATGCATGGTTCCACCGTCTTACAGAGATTAAGGTCGTTTCGTATGGGTTTCGTATGGGTTTCGTATGGGTTTTTCCAGTCGCCTCCACCCAGAAACCCTGGGGCTCACCCATCACTGTGGTACAGGTGACACTCAAATATGTAGGGCTTGCCCACCTCTCTTGTGACAGACACGGGCTCTGGGGTCAGATGGCCTGGTGGACACTCTGGCTCTGCAACCTGCCGGCTGTGTGACCCCGTGACCCTGGGCGAATCCCGTGACCTTCCTTGCCTGAGGTACCTCGCCTGTAAGACAGGACTGACAGTAGCCTCCCCGGCAGGGCTGCAGGGAGGATGAAATGCACCGCCTCGTAGAGAAGGCTGAGAACATTGCCGGGACTAGGGGACACACAGGACTTGTTGTCGCGGCCCTTTTCGTCAGTGTCCACGTGTGAATCCTGTTGTGAGCCCCTCAGCCTCCCTCCTAAACCAGTCGGAGCCAGTCAGCCTCCACCCTTTGGTCCCACCTTCCTCTTCACTGGCTGCCTCTGCGGCTCCCCGGCTCCAAGCTTCCCCCTCCTCTGCTGGGCCTTGTACCTGGCGAGGCTGTCCCCGTCTCCTTCGCTACAAGAGGCCCCATCTCTCGGCCCTCCAGGTTCCGCCCTCCCTTCGAAGGCTCCTATAGGCCCGTGCCTCGATTCATGTTCCCTGTTCCACACACCTCCTATGGCTTTGTATCATCTCCTGACCTAAATCTAAACGCCTCAGGCCAGCGTTCAGGCCTGCCTCCCTACATACGGCCCAAACCCAAGCACATTCTTCTCGTGAGGAAAATATTGCCATCATGCCCACCTTGAGTCTTTGTTCCTTTCACCTCTTCTTCTGGCTGGCGGGCTGCTCACCACTTGTAACCTGTATAGAGTCCCGGGGAACCCCACAGTCCTTTAAGAACCTCGCTCTTAAAGACTTTGCCTTACGTGTATCTGTCTTGTCCTTCTCGGCCAACCAGAATCTGCTGGAGGACAGGCCCGGCCCTCGGGCTCCCCGTGTGGTCCCAGCGGCGTCACACGCACTGAACTGAACTTTGCGAGTTTGGACCTGGACACCCCCCTCCAGCACCTGGTACTGGGCCTCACACGGCTGTGCCGTACGCTGCTGCCGTCATGGCCTAAAAAAGGAATTTATCAACGTTGTGACGACTTTCATACGTAGGGACAAAGGACATGGGGTCAAATGCCCAGGGTACTCAAATGTTAACCTGCCACTTGCTTTATCTCTTTTTGAAAAGAAACAAAATGTTAACCATACCGTTGAGTGCCCCTGGTTGCCCTCCCAATCTCGTTCACTCTGAGATAGAAATACTTTGTGCCTTTAACGTTTACTATTTCCATGCATGCATTCTGTACACATGAACCTATAGAAAATATAAACAATATGTTGTGTTGATTTTTGCAGGGTTTTGAAGCTTTATAAAGATCGTATCAGATATACCCTCCTCTTCAACACTGGGTTTTTTTTTTTCAAACTATTTTTGATGTTTATCCATAGTTATGGAATCGTACTTAATTCATTTTCATGCTGTTTGCAGTTGTATAAATATGCCAAAACTTATTTATTCTCCTATTGATAAACATTTAAGTTACTTGTTTTATTTTTGCCTTTACCGAAAATACTATAACAAGCTTTCTTGTCTATATCTGTGGACACGTTATGAGTTTCCCTACAGAATATAACCAGGAATGGAATGAGCATTGGAAATCTGCTTTTTATGCAGATAGTTTAATGCAAAAGTTTTCCATTTTAATGCATTCAAATTCATCACTCTCCTTCATGGTTTCTGCTGATTCAGATCAAATTTTCTTTATTTTTTATTTTTTTTTAACATTTGTTTATTTTTGGGAGACAGGAGAGATAGAGCATGAGCAGGGGAGGAGCAGAGGGAGAGGGAGACACAGAATTCAAAGCAGGCTCCAGGCTCTGAGCTGTCAGCACAGAGCCCGATGTGGGGATGGAACTCACAAACCGTGAGATCACGACCTGAGCCGAAGTCGGACGCTTAACTGACTGAGCCACCCAGGCACCCCTCACATCAAATTTTCTAAAAGCTCATCGAGGCCATAAAGGTATTCTCCTACACTTTCTTCTACAAGTTTTAAATTTTTGCTTTTCCCCTTGGAAGTGACACATGCCCGTGCTCTGAAGCAGGGTGCACTCGGATGGTTTACGACAACAGTGACAGGACCACGTACCGGCCAGCCCTCCTTCCCCCACTGATGCACAGGGTACTGGACTGCTGGGTTTCTAGTATTGGCATACGGGATTCTTCATGTCCAGCCTCCCTGTGTTGCATCTGAGGAGCAGGGTCTGAGCAGAGGCGGGCTGGTGATACCCTGCTCACTATGCTTAGAGGGACATGAGCTTTTGCCTCCAGACAAATGGGTTCGAACCTAGAGAGCATCTGAGATGATGAGATCCCTGCGCCGGAGCCTTTGTCTCGCTAGAGAACGTCAGAGTAGTAAGCCCTCCAGTACAGTTGAGTCTAAGCATCTACAAGCTGGACATCTCTGGAGACCTGCCGGGCCGTCGATACAGACGTCCTCTCCTCATTCAAATGATTTCCGTTTTATAAAAATTATTCTTTTCTAACCTTAAGATGCCTTCTGGGATGCTTTCGAAGGCCAAGATATTATTTTTGTTTCGTAGGTATCCACTTTAATAAGACGTGCCCTACTGAAGAATAGGGAGGAACCACAAAATCTCAACAGACCCTGCAGTGTACACACACACACACACACACACACACACACACACTATGTGGGGCTTAACCCCAAGATCAAGAGTCACACGCCCCACAGCTAGAGCCCCAGTCTCCCCCAGACTGTGGGCCGTCTGTTCACAGACACGCGCCATGTTGTCTGTTACTGCCCACGAAGGCAAGGCAGATTCTGCTTTATCGCGTGAGGAGACAGGACCGCTTTCTCAGCCCCACTGCGCTGTGCTGGGAAATAACATTCCCATGAAATAGTTGAATTGTTTAAATCATTTAAATTTGTCATTTTAAGATGCTACATTTCAAGCAGAAGAGAAAAAGATAAGGGTCAGAGATGTAACGAATTTATGTAGAGTGAAGTCAGACTAGGATTTTTAAGCTAAAGATAGAAGCAAGATTATATAAACTTAAGGGCTTGCAATTTATTAAAATGAATGTTATTGAAACGCTAACAAATCATGAGAAAATACTAGTCAGTTATGAGCAGACAGCACAGCCATCGTCTGTTAAGAACATGACTCTCATCCATGGGACTGGCAGGCCCTGGCTCTAGAGTCCTAGACACCTGGGTTCAAATCCCAGCTCAGATCCTTACCGTGCGACCTGAAATTGGTCACTTAACCTCACCCTTAGGCTGCATCATCTGTAAAATGGAAACAGTGAGTTTCTCTCTTGCAGGTGTGTCTGTGGGGCTTAGAAATAATATACGTGGGAGGGGCACCTGGGTGCCTCAGTTGGTTAAGGGTCCGTCCAACTCTTGCTTTTGGCTCAGGTCGTATCACCATCACGAGATCGAACCCGCGTCGGGCTCTGTGCTGAGCGTGGACCTGCTCAAGATTCTCTCTCTCTCTCTTCCTCTGCCCCCTCTCCCCTGCTCATGCTCTCTCTCTCTCTCTCTAAAATAAATTAAGAAAGAAAGAAGGAAGGAAGGAAGAAAGAAGGAAGGAAAGAAAGAAAGGAGAAAGAAAGAAAGAAAGAATGTATGTACTGGGAGTTCCCAGGAAGAGAGGTTCCATAGAAGAGAGTAGAAGCTCAGATAAAGACTCACCGCTCACTTGGGCCTGAGGCCAGTGGTGTCTTTAAGGAAAACAGAAAATGGCAGGGAAGGGTTGGGAAGAACGGAGGGTTGGTTTTAGAGTAATACCATACTTTAAGGTTGTTTGGGATCCCCTTGCTGGGAGTTCGGAGTTCCTGCAGGGTGTGCTTGTGAATCCTTCCGTGCATCCGGCAGCGCGTACGTAGAGACGAAGGAGTAGTTTAGCCAAATACCTTGCGTTCTGTCAACGTGTGTAGATGTGTGTGGATGTAGCTTGGAGGAGCGTGCTCCCTTCGCCTTCGTATCTCTTGTGAGTAACCGAGAGGTTGACACGGAACGGGTGCTCAGACACGGCTGGGGGAAGGGAGGCAAGTCGGTTGTCGCTCTGAAGCTTTGAGCTTTGCGGAAGAAAGAAATCAGCTCCATGAGGAGAAAGCATTAATTTCTTAATTTGGGACTTGGGTGTTTTGCCCCGCTGGCTTGGTTATCGCGAAAACTTGGCTAAAGCAAGTCTCTTCCCCCCGCAAGAATATTTTTTCTATTAAAAAAAAAAAAGGAAATCTGAACTTTGGCGTGGGGGAGCAGTGAAAAGTAACAGCAAGAGTGACTGAAAGAGAGAGAGAGAAGTAGGCAGAAGGCGTCCCCCGGGGGAGCCACAAGCTGCTGCTCAATTTCAGCCGCAGTTGTCAGAGTTAAAGAAAACATCGGAGAAAATGCCTCATCGAGGGGTCCCTGGATTGTTCTGCTGCGAGAAGGCCAGCTGAGGGGTGGACCAAGGCCAGCTGGCAGGGGCTCAGACGGGCGGGTGCCAGGCACCAGCCACTGAGCTCATTCGCTCCACCTCAGTCATTTTACAGTCAGAGCCGCGTCAAGATCCCCACAAGGCCCTGGGCAGATGTCTGGGGGCTGGGGAAGCAAGGCAGGGTTTAAGGAAGGAAGAAGTACGTGCCTAGTGCTGAAGGGTGAGCCCGGGGCTTCTTGGGGGATTTGGTGAACGGAATGTGTGTGAACACAGCTAACTGGACACTGGGCACAGCAGCCTTGGGAGGGAGGTGCTGTTGCTCTCCCGATTCTGCCAAGGAGGAAACTGAGGCATGGTGGGGTTCATTAACTCGTGTTAAGCTGTCACGGTCTAAAGCACAGAGGCGCAATTCTCTCCCAGGTTCATCTGAATCCAAAGCCCTCATTCTTCACGACCGTACTCAGCTGCCGAGAAAACCCTGCAGGAGCAGTAAGGAGTTGGGTTCTAGAACTCCGCTCCCTCAGCGAATGTTCGTTGTGACTTCGTGAGGCAAGGGAGCCCAGCGTCTGTATCCCCAAAGAGACGTCGCTCTCCTCCTGAGACTCCTTGTGGTCGTGAGTCTCCATTCTGGGTTCTAGGTCGAGAAGCACCCTGAGGACTTACTCCCGCGGGATGGGAAACAGAAACCTGGGTCCACAGCAGCGACCAAGAGCCAGTCGAAGCCTGGATCTGAGCACAAGTGCGATGTAGTTAAAGCTTGGTGATTCGAGGGCTTTCCGTATCTGCCCCCACCTCTGCTTCCGGCACCAGTAAGCTCCCGCTTGCAGGTCTAGCTGGGAATGTCCTGTGCCTCTGATCAGCCATCCAGGGTACAAAGCATGTTCAAACCCAGATATGTTTTTGTGACTGCTAACTCCATCTTCCTTAAACTTGTTCATGGAACACCCCTGACAGTGGAGGAAAGTGAAGACACACAGTCCCCGGGGAGCCCTGGGGATCTATCCTGTGGCACTGCATCTCAGAAATGATACTGATTTGAAGACTCTGGTTTTAGGAAAAGAGAAACCATGCACATCTATTGTAAATATGTTCTTGGATTGGCTTCCTACATCATTTATTTCTGCTCTAACCTTTATTATTTCCTTCCTTCTGCTGGCTTAAGGCTTCATTTGTTGTTCTTCTAGCTCCTTTAGGCATAAAGTTAGGTTATTTATTTGAGATTTTTTTCATTTCTTAGGGTAGGCCTGTATTGCTTTAAACTTCCCTCTTAGAACCACTTTTGTGTGTCCCAAAGGTTTTGGACCATTTTGTTTTCATTTTCTTCTGTTTCCAATGGACTTTTTCATTTCTCCTTGTATGTCCTGGTTGACCCATTCATTGTTTAGTCGTATGTTATTTATCTTCCATGTAATTGTGGTCTTTCCAGATGTTTTCTTGTGGTTTCATAGCATCGTGGTCAGCAAAGGTGCATGGTATGACTTGGAGCTTCCTGAATTTGTTGAGGCAGTTTCTGTGGGCTAATGTGTGATCTGTTCTAGAGAATGTTCCATGTGCACTTGAAAAGAATGTGTATTCTGCTGTTTTAGGATGGAATGTTCTGAAGATATCTGTTAAATCCATCTGGTCCAG
The DNA here is from genome assembly GCA_030068075.1 of Paguma larvata. Taxonomy (NCBI): domain Eukaryota; kingdom Metazoa; phylum Chordata; class Mammalia; order Carnivora; family Viverridae; genus Paguma; species Paguma larvata. The sequence continues at coordinate 73,346,857 of CM057839.1, read as the reverse complement.
TCTGTCATTCAAAGCCATCATTTCCTTGTTGCTTTTCTGCTTAGACGATTTGTCCATTGATGTCAGTGGAGTGTTTAAAGTCCCCTACTATTACTGTGTTATTATTGATTCATTCCTTTAAGTTCATTATTTACTCTTTTATGTATTTGGGTGTTCTGCATTGAGGACATAAATATTTACAATTGTTAGATCTTGTTGGGTCATCTCCTTTATTATTATGTACTGTCCTTCTTTGTGTCTTGTTACGGTCTTTGTTTTAAAGTCTACCTGTCCTATGTAAGTATTGCTACTCTGATCTCTTTTGATACCTACTTATGTGACAAATTTTTCTCCATCCCCTCACTTTCAGTCTGCAGGTATCTTTAGGTCTGAAATGAGTCTCTTGTAGATAGCATATAGATGGGTCTTATTTTTTTATTTTTGTTTTGTTTTTTATCCATTCTGTGACCATATGTCTTTTGACTGGAGCATTTAGTCCATTTACATTCAAAGCAGTTATTGATATATATTTATCACCATTTTATTACTTGTTTCGTGGTTGTTTCTGAAGATTTTCCTCTGATCCTTTCTTGTCTTTCTCTCTTTCATGGTTTGATGGTTTTCTTTAGTGATATATTTGGATTTCTTTACTTTTATTCTTTGCATATTTGTTAGTGGCTTTTGATTTGTGGTTACCGTTAGGTTTGAATGTAACATCTTCTGCATACAGCAGTCTATATTAAGTCAATGGTCATTTGGGTCGGAACCCACTCTTCACTCCTCTCCTCTCACATTTTAGGTATGTGATATCATATTTCATATCCTTTTATTTTGTGATTCCTTGACTGACTTTTTACAGAAATACTCATTTTTACTGCTTTTGTGTTTCCTACCTTCATACTGACATTTTGGGTCTTTTCTTTTCATTAAAGAGTCTCCTTTAATCTTTCATGTAGGGGGCTGGTTAAGTAGTCAAATGCTCCTTTAGTTTCTGTTTGTCCAGGAAACTCTTTCTCTCTCCTTCTGTCCTGAGTGATAGCCTTGCTGGATAGAGTATTTCTGGCTGCGGATTTTTCCCATTTAGCCCTTTGAATACACCATGCCACTCCATTCGGGCTTGCAAAGTTTCTGTTGAAAAATCTGCTGGTAGCCTTATGGGGTTTCCTTTGCATGTAACTGTCTTCTTTGGTCTTACTGCTTTTAATGTTTTTTTTCTTTATCTGTATATTTTGCTATTTTAATTACAATATGTCTTTGTGTGGATCTGCTTTTCTTGATTCTGTTGGGGGTTCTCTTTGCCTCCTGGATCTGGAGATTGGTTTCCTTCCCCAGATTAGGAAAGCTTTCAGTTATTGTTTCTTCAGATAAATTTTCTGGTCCCTTTCCTCTCTCTTCTTCTGGGATGCCCATCATATGAATGTTAATACCATTTGTGGAGTCCCTGAATTCCCTGAATCTGTTCTCATTTATGTAATTCTTTTTTTTTCCACTTTTGCTCAGTTTGCTTACTTTTCACTACTCTGTCATTAATTGTTTTTCTGCTCCTTCCAGCCTACTGTTCATTCCATCAGGTTTGTTTGTCATTTCATTTATTGAGCCCTTTAGCTCTGCTATGTTATTCCTTATATCTGTGTTAATGGTCTCACCGATATCCTCCACTCTTTCCTCAAGTCCAGTGCTTTCGATTCTCCATCAGGCATGTTACTGATGATATCTGTTTCACTGAGGTCTCCACCCGAGGCCTTGTTCTGTCCTTCCTCTTCTCATTTTGCCTAAGTCTCTGTGCCTGTTTCCGTGTGTTAGGAAAGTCGGCTATGTCTCCTGGTTTTGAGGGTAATGGCTTTATCAAGAAGAGGCCCCGCAGTGCCCTGCTGTGTAGTTTCCCTTGTTCCCGAGGGCCTGGCATTTTCAGGAGTGTCTCCACTGTTTGCTGTGTACTCTCTGCTCTTGTGTCCTGGCCACTTTATCTTTCAAATCCATCACTCCCAGAAGCTCTCTTTGCCTCTTGTGGACAGTATTTGATCCCTGGCCTGAATGTGGTGCATTTTAACTAGGTGTGCTCTGGTCTGCTTGTGAAATGAGTCTTATCGTCGCTGCCACTGGAACCGAGGCCTTCCAAAACTCCCTGATTAAGAGATGCATGTTGGCAGGGATTTGGGCCAGTGTTTGGGGGGAGGGCCCCCCACCATGCTGGGACTGAGGCAAGCATGACTGGGAGGAGCAGTTCCACCAGAGCACCAGGGGCAGGGCTCAGTGTAAGCAAGTTAGTTAGTTTGGTGTCAGCACTTTGGTGGTTCCTAGATGACCCTGGGCTTATGCTGAGGAGCGGGAGAGAAATGGCACCAGCCAGTTCTTTTGTTCTCTGAGCTATCCCTCTGTGAATGCTGTCTCTCTGGGTCGCGCTCTGAGATGAGCGAATAATCTCCCTACTGTGTGCCCCAGTGACTCTTCATATCCCTGTTTCCATTTCCCATGGTGAATGCCCCTGAGCCATTTGCCCTGCCTTCTCTGCAGGAGCAGCACAATGCCCTCCAAGCTGTCCCAGAGCCGAGCCCGCTGACTTTCAAAATCCAGGCTTTAAGCCCCACTGGTTTCAAGAACTCACAAAATTTGGGCCCTCTCCCTTTCCAAGCCAGTTGCCATGGGGATTTGTTTTCCTAGTCTGCTTGCTCCCCTGTGTGCTAGTCTGTCTCGTGCCCTTCTCTGCAGCTGTGGCTCCCTCTCTCACCACGTGCCCACAGTCTCTCTGTCTCCCGAGCCATGTCTCCATACTTCCTACCTTCCTCGAGGTGGCCTCTTCTCTGTCTTTACTTGTTTGTTATGCCAGTCTTCAGATCGACTTCTGGGGTATTTAGGATGGTTTCATAGTAATCCGGTTGTGTTTTTGCGGGACGGGATGAGCCTGGGGGTCCTCCTACTCTGCTGCCGTCTTCCCCTTATCCTCTTTTCTTGGTTTTAACGTGACATAATCTGTTTTTCCAATCTTCGGGTAAGGTCAAAGATCTAGAAAGACGTGTCTTGTTAATCCTGGGGTTTTTACTCTAATTTAGACTCCACAAATCTTCCAGGTCATATTGGCATTTTAAAAAGTATTCTAGGGGTGCCCGGGTGGCTCAGCCGGTTAAGGATCCAACTTCAGCTCAGGTCACGATCTCACAGTCTGTGAGTTCGAGCCCCACATTGGGCTCTGTGCTGGCAGCTCAGAGCCTGGAGCCTGCTTCTGATTCTCTGTCTCCATCTCTCTCTGCCCCTCCCCTGCTCATGCTTTGTCTCTCCTGCTCTCAAAAATAAATAAAACATTTAAAAAATTAAAAAAAAAATAAAAAGTATTCTAAATGCACAAAGTAGTGATTAATGAGGACTTTCCAGTGGGATAAAATAGCTCATATTTAGGATATGTGTGTGGGACTGTATATTTCCTATTAATTACACAGTTCCCATTGTCTACCTCTTCATTAATTTCAGCGAGAGCTGGGGAGACGGTCCTTCCTAGGGTCAGTCCTGTCAGGCTACATGAGTGGCTGCTGGCCTTAGGTACCCGTAAGGCCACCTCCTGGGGTAGAAGTTTTTATCATCACTTGAAACAACGATTCGATGTCTTTAGTCCCTGCCACCAAGGAACCTGCAGGAAAACCTGAAGGCCGACAGGATCTCCACGATCTCCCGTCTCTGAATTCCTTTTCATCCATGCTCAGGATCAGGATGGTTGTGCTGTGCTGCTTCCTCCACAGCAGTGTACTTCCTCATGACCGGGGGGACCTCACCCCCAGCCCTGCGCAAGCAGCATGGGCCCTGTGACACTCTGCGTTGATAGTTTTCCCCAGTTTGATGGCCCGGGACTCGGGTAGGCACCATATTGAGCCTTTTGACGTGTCCCCATGTGGAGAACATTTTTCATGAGCAATTAGCCCCTGCTCTGTTTTCTTTTCTCCTTGGGTAGGAAGCTAGTTATCAGTGGCCCTCTTTCAGCATTGTAGATCGACAGTCGAGTCCGTGCTCTGAGTGGTGTTCTGTAGAGGTAAGAGCAGCTCTCGGCCCGTATGATGATAGGAGGTTCAGCTTGATCAGTTACAAATAGGAGGCACCCTGTCGGCGGCAAGCACAAGTGAGTGGTGCTTATACTTAAGCTTAAAGAATAGATTTTAGCTGTTTCACTATTTAGCTGTCTTCACTGTTAACACCGGCTGCCCATCACCCCTAGGCAACCTGTTGGGAGTATGATTTGGGAATCCTGCATCGTATTCAGCCTGCCCCGACTCCTGAGAGCAGTGGGGGGTAAGCCTCCCAACAGCTGGAACAGAACATCATCTTCTGGACCCAGCTCCCCCTCACAGCTCACTCAGGAGCCCCTCTAAATCACTGTTCACTCCCAGGATACCCAAGTAAGATCTGGGCTTATATGAGTAGTGGGAACAAATCGATTCATTGTAGGTCATGTGTATATATAGCATTTACCATGTGCCGGGCACTGTTTGCGGTACTTTACACTCGTTAGTTCGCTTGGGCCTCACGATAGCCCTAACGAGTTAAGTCATATATTTTTCCCACTTCACAGAGGAAGAAGCCAAGGCATGGTGATCAAATAATAATAAGTGGCAGAGGTGGGATTGAGGTCTGAGTAGGCTGCCTGTGCTTGTTAGGGACTGAATGTCTGTGGCCCCCCTCACGTTTATAGAGTGACGCCCTAACCCCTTACGTCATGATAATTTGGAGAGGGGCCTTTGGGAGGTGATCAGGGTTAGATGAGGTCATGTGGCAAGGGCGGGGCCTCATGGTGGGATTAGTGCCCTTGTAAGAGGAGACATCAGAGAACTTGCTCCTTCTCTTTCCTTCCTTCTCTCCTTGCACGTGCACACACGCACACGCATATGTATGCACGCACACACGCATACACACACACACAGGTCACGTGAGCACAGCGGGAAGGCAGCCTTCTATGAGCCACAGGAGAGCTCTCACAAGAAAGCAGGCACACAGACACCCTGATCCCGGATGTCCAGCCTCCAGAACTATGAGGATGAATGTCTGGGGTCTACACCCGCAGTCCCTGACGCGCTGTTATGGAGCTCAGGCCGACACTGCTCTTAAAGACTGTGCAATCCCACCTCCCACAGAAGCCCATACAGCCCCTCAGCTTTTCACGAAACCCCTGCCGATCATTCTCTTGGGTCCTTCAGACGTCCTTCCTCAGCAATGCCTCTTGATTCAAGACCTTGATTTCATTCGCCTCTCTGGGAGGAGAGGGGGGAAGGGGCTCCTTATTCCACCTTAGGAAGTGCAGGCGACCCACAGGCTAGGTCCCAAGGTGTGTATTCTGGCACCACAGCGGCCAGCAGATGCACGAAGTGAAGGCAGCACCGTCTGCTGCAGAGCCCCGGGCTCTGCGGGGCCCAACCCTGTGTCTCTGTATCTTCCAGACTTGAGGGCCTGCTAATACTAATCATGGTGAGGGGCGCTCGTCTCCCTTCTGGGGGCTCTTCACTTAGGTGGCAAATCGATGAGGGAGGCCATCTTTATTGGTATCTGCCGTAAATACTCTGCTCTAATATTGAACCGAATATTCTAAATTAGCATGGTTGTTGCAACTGTGAGACATCTAATTTTTCTCCTGAGGGAAATGGGTAACTTTCTGCGACAGCACAGTCGACTCTTGGCTTTCTGTGAAACCACCTGAGAATCACAGTCTAGAGTGATTGTCAAAATTATCTGTAAACACACAGAAGAAACGCTGTACCACAGACACCCAGAGCGTAATTTCCAGAAGCTGGTAGGTTCACCTCTATGGGAGGAGAGTCAGGACTGGTACCGTGGTGTCCCTGCAGCCCCCCCCATCACCCCTGCAGGATTGAGCCCCATGTCGAGCTCTGCACTGTTAGCGCTTGGGATTCTCTCTCTCCCTCGCTCTCTGCCTCTCCCCCACTCATGTGTGCATGCTATCTCCCTCCCTCTCTCTCTCTCTCTCTCTCTCCAAATAAACAAACATTAAAAAATATATACAGCACCAGTTTTAAATCTGTCCTGTTCTCACCTTGACCATGAGTCCCACATTTCAGAGCAGCAATAGCTGAACCCCTTGCCTTAATTTCCTGTACTAGGCCCTGTGCAGAATGCTAAGAATTGTCTTCTCAAAAAAAAAAAATCATTTCAGGAAATTCGTGGTCTCTCAAATGGGGTGCTAAAGAGCAAAATGGGAAATCAAAATGGCCACTACTCGAAAAAGGATAAATTAATAATCCAAGTAAGCAAATCATAGTAACAGCACTCTTCGTCTTCACAGCCTGTTTGGGAAACATTGGGAAATGCCGTCTCGTCACTGGCTGGGGAATGAATAAGGGTCGAAATGTTGCCACAAATTTTTAAAGAATCATCCCGTTCTACATGCCCCGAAATAAGCGTTCCCTCCCTTGGGTAGGGATGGGGTGGGGTGAAGGGAGTCTGTGTTTCCTTCAGAGTTTTCTTTCTGGAGCTTTCATTTTAACTTGGTCGGAGCTGCCCTGCCAGTCAGTGGGGAAAGGCCCCCACTCCTGTGGCTTCTGTCGTAAGTAGCTCACAGGATGATGGCCATGTCTGTCAGAGTAGACCCCACTTGTACAATGTCATTACCACAAAGGGCTCCTGAAATGGCTAACGTAAAAAAATACCGGGGCACCTGAGTGGCTCAGTTGGTTGAGCATCCAACTTCGACTCAGGTCACAATCTCATGGTTCATGAGTTTGGGCCCCGCGTCGGGCTCTGTGCTGACAGCTCAGAGCCTGGAGCCTGCTCCAGATTCTGTGTCTCCCTCTCTCTCCACCCCTCCCCTGATCATGCTCTGTCTCTCTGTCTCTCTCTCAAAAATAAATAAACATTAAAATTAAAAAAAAAAAAATACCGACAATACCAAACGCGGTGAGGAAGTAGAACCACAGAAATGCCGCGACATTCACTTCGCTCCCACCGCTGCATTGGCGAACTCTTGGGACGTGTCGTATAAAGTTAATCGTATACAAGCACATCTCGTTTTATTGCGCTTCACGGATACTGCAGTTTTGACACATCGAAGGTTGGTGGCAGCCCTTTCTTAAACAAGTCTGTCGGCGCCATTTTTTCCAACATTTGCTCGCTTCGTGTCTCTGTGTCACATTTTCATAATTCTCACACTATTTCAAACTTTTTCGTCATCGTTCTATTTGTCATGGGGACCTGGGATCAGTGATCCTTGATGTTCCTCTCATAACCGTTTGGGGGCGCTGCAAGCCACACCCGTGTAAGACAATGAACTTTAGTCCATAAATGTGTGTGTTTTGACTGCCCCGCCACCAGACATTCCCCACCTCTCTTCCTCCTCTTGGGCCTCCCTGTACCCTGAGACACAACAATATTGAAATTAGGCCAGTGAATAACCCTACAGTGGCCTCCAAGTGTTCAAGTGAAAGGAAGAGGCTCAGGTCTCTCCCTTCGAATCAAAACCTACAAATGATTAAGCTTCGCGAGGAGGGCACGCCCAAAGCTGAGCCAGGCCCAAAGGTAGCCCTTTTCCACCACACCGCCAAGCGGTGAATGCAAAGAAAATGTCTGGAAAGAAGTTGAAAGTGCTCCTCCAATGGACACACAAACAGTAAGCAAGTGAAACAGCCTTATTACTGACACAGAGTAACTTCGAGTGGTCTGGACAGAAGATCAGCCACAACTTTCCCTTGAAGCAAAGGCTAGTCCAGAGCAAGCGCCCTCATTCTGTTCAGTTTTCTGAAGGCTGAGAGAGGTGAGGAGGCTGCCGAAGAAGAGTTCGAAGCTAGGAGAGGTGGGTCCTTGAGGTTTACGGGAAGAAGCCGTCTCCAGGACATAAGTGGTACACGGTGAAGCAGCAAGTTCTCCAGAAGGTCTAGCTAAGGTAGTTACTGAAGGCCGCTGCACCGAACAACAGATTTTCAATCTAGACACGACAGTCTTCTTGGAAGACCGGTGCCATGGAGGACTTTCATAGCTACAGAGAAGTCACCGCCTGGCCTCCCAAAGGACAGGCCGGCTCTCCTGTTGGGAACTAATGCAGCTGGTGACTTGAGGTCGAAGCCGACTTCACTGAGGTTGAAGTCAGTGAAGTGCTCCCTGACCGTTCAGAAAATCCTTGGGCCCTTTAGAATTACGCCCAATCGCCTGTGCTTTACGGACGGAACAACAGAGCCTGGACGACAGCATGTGTGTTTACAGCACGTCATGTTTACGACATGGTTTACTGACTGTTTCAAGCCCGCAGTTGAGACCTACTGCTCAGGAAAAGAGATTTCCTTTGAAAATATTGCTGCTCGTGGACAGTGCGCGTGGTCACCCAAGCACTCTGATGGAGACGGGCGAGAAGACCTATGTTGTGTCCATGCCTGCTACCGCGGTATGGATTCCACGGCCGATGGATCAAGGAGTCATTTCCACTTTCAAGTCTTTTCAAGTATTGCTATTGAAGAAATACATTTTGAAAGGCTCTCGCTGCCCTAAAAAAGGATTCCTCTGAGGGACCTGGGCAGAGCAACTTGAAAACCTTCCGGAAAGGGTTCACCATTCTAGGTGTCATTCAGAACACTCATGATTCGCGGGAAGAGGTCAAAATATCAACATGCACAGGAGTTTGGAGAAGTCGATTCCCACCCACCCTCGGGGGTGACTTTGGGGGGTTGAGTGCATCGGTGGAGGGCAGTCACTGCGGGTGTGGTGGAAACAGCGAGAGAACCAGAGCTGGAAGTGGGGCCTGAAGGCGGACGGCATGGCTGCAATCTCGCGATAGAACGTGATCGGGTGAGGACTGCTTCTCATGGCTGAGCAAAGAACGGGGTTTCTCCAGACAGAATGTGCTCCCCGTGAAGATGCCGTGAAGATTGTTGAAATGACAACACAGAATTTGGAATCTTACACCAACCTAGTAGATGAAGCAGGGCAGAGTTTGAGAGGACAGACTCCCAATTTTGAAAGAAGTTCGGCTGTGAGTGAAATGCTGTCAAACAGCATCTCGTGGGCCAGGGAGATCATCATGAAAGGAAGAGTCCCTCGACGCAGCAAGCTTGAGCGTTTCTTCTAAGAAATTGCCGCAACCGCCCCAGCCTTCAGCACCCACCACCCTGACCAGTCTGCAGCCATTGACACCAAGGCAGGACTCTCCCCCAGCAAAAATATTACCATTTGCTGAAAGCTCAGATGACGGTTCACATTTCTTAGCAGTACAGTATTTTTAAGAAAGGTATGTGCACTGTTTTCTAAGACCTAAGGCCATTGCCCAATTAACAGACTACAATATAGTGTAGGCATAACTTTTATATGCACCGGGAAACCGACAACTCACTTGACTTGTTTTATTGCAATATTTGCTTTATCGTCATGGTCTGGAACCGAAGCCCCAACATCTCTGAGGCATACTTGTGTTTTCCATATGACAGAGCAACCCCCCTCTTAGGTGTTTACCCCAGAGAAATGGAAACATGTACACAGAAATGACTGTAGACACACGCGTGCATAGCAGACTTATTAATAATGGGTCCAAACTAGAAATAACCCCAAGGTCCGTTCACGGGAGGCTGGGTAAGCAAATTGTGATATATTCACACATAATACTACTCAGCGTTTTTAAAACGAGTGCGTTAGTGATACACGCAGGAACGTGGATGAATTGCAAAGGCGTCACATTGGGTGAAAGAGGTCAGATTCAAAAAGAAGAATACTTTGTCTTTCCCGCGTACCGGAAGTCCTAAAACAGGCAAAACGTAGCTATTAGTGACCCATCAGGGCAGGGTTTGCCTCTTCCATTTGCACAGACAGACATAGTTGTACAGATGTAGACAATTGTCAGAACACTTTGAACTAAATATTTAAGATTTGTGCTTGTGAGTGTATTTAAATTAGAACTCTCCCCTCCACCCTCTGGAAGAGCATTCCTTTATCCTCCTGGAGAGGGGAATACACTTTTGAAGAGCATAAGGGAATACTTTTGAAAAAAAAAAAAACAAACCATATCATGTGACGATGTTAATCATCCACCACTAACTTTTGAGGGTTTAAAAACAGTAGTGTCCATTGACAGAGCTACCTTATGCGTTAGTGACAAAAAAAAATAAAGCCCGCTGTCACAAAGAGTGTTTGTTACATGCCCTGTTCCTGATGACTCCACGTTTGTAGGAATGATATTTTTAGGGGGCCGGTTATTCTCTGCCTCTCACAGATCACAGGGAGGCTGGGGTGGTAGATTCCTGTGCTGGGGGTTATGGCTTCAAGCCCCCTTTTGTGCTGGTGGGTCTGGACACGCCACTGGACTGGCATTTTTCAATGTCAAGATCAGGCATGGGGGGGTAGTTTCTGAGTTAGCACAGGTCTGTAGGCGCTTCTGGCCTCACTTGGCTGTTTTTCTAAAACTTCATTCGCATTCAGAGCGCTTGGGAGGATCATCTTCTGAGGATGTTCTGCAGAAGACAGCTGAGAAGTTACTCGTCAGTAAATCTAAGCTCAGCATTGGCACCAACGCTAATACCGCAGGCGTTTTGTACAGGAGAATTGTGGGCCCACGTGGTTATGGGAGAGGAACTCTGTTTCCACCTGAATTTCCACCTTCCCTCCTGAACCAAGGGAATGGGGTCTCAGTCCTTTATCGAGTCACACAGGGGCTCTCCTTTCCTGCACCTGTCGGTCATTCTGCGTGCCCCGAGAGTTCCCTGGGGAGGATGGATTTGGGCAGCACACCTGCCTCTGGGCCCAGGCTTGCGGGGCGGGGGGGGGTGCACAGTCCTAAACACGTCAACTGTGGCCCAGTCATCCAGAGCAAAGAGTGTTAGAACGTACACCGCCATCCTTCCGAAAATGGCTCTCGCCGTGAGAAAAGCGATTTAACTTCCCTCCTGCTCGTCCTTGGCAAACGAGGTTTTTGGAAAGCCGGGGCTTGCAAACAAAACTAGGGCTCCCCTGGCCTTTGATTGGCAACAAGAATTTAGGAAGCGTGAGGGGTAAGCAAGACTTAAGGAGTAGAGATCAGAAGTACGAGCGTCCCTACCAGGCTGATGGTCCTCACAGGTTTGGTTTGATGCTGTTGTTACTGTGGCTGGGTGGGGGTGCCGGGATTCGGGGGGTTTGTCTTTGGTTCTGTTTCGGTGACATTGCAAGTTCTCTAGACTTTCTTTGACTTCCACTTTGAGTTTGGGGCCCTGTGTTTCTGGTGTTAAACTGAAGTCAGACTTGGGGCTTGAGTGTCGCGGCCACGTCGGTCTTTGGGATGTCTTCTCCTGCCCCGGGACGGGCGCGCGCGGGAGAGGGAAGTGCCTCATTGCTCATGCTTAGGCGCATGAACCAACATGTTCGAACATGGCAGCTGATCCTGGGGGGAAGTTGCAGACTTAGATTCGCTTCTGTGAAACAGGAACCGTGAAGGATCACATGGGAAGTCCTTCACACAGTGACACACAAAGAAGTCCTCTTCCTTCTCTGGGCACCTGAGCTGTCCCCTTCCTTCTCCACTTTCCGCACCTTGGTTCCCAAGCGCCCCACCCTGGAAGCACAAAGTGCCCTCCCCTGGCTCTGGTTACTTCAGCTTCCCTTTAAACCTTCTCATCTATCGGGGCACCTGGCTGCCTCCGTCGGTTGAGCGTTCGACTCTGGATATCAGCTCGGGTCATGATCTGATGGTGGTGGAATCAATCCCCCCATCAGGCTCTGCAGTGACAGCGTCTAGCCTGCTTGGGATTCTCTCTCTCCCTCTCTAGATGCCCCTCCCCTGCTCGTGCTCGCACGTGCGTGTGTGTACACACTCACTCTCTCTCTCAAATAAATAAAACTTAAAAAAAAAAAAAACACCACCAAACTTCTGGTCTGTCACCTTGTTCCCGGATGGCCGGGCTTGCGGGTGTGTGCTCGAGACTGTAGCACGCTGTAGCAAGCAAATGCACTAATCCCCGGTCACTCCTGTTGTGGGTGTCCCTGCTCAGTACTCCTAATCTAACTCAGCGCCATGCTGGGTGGCTCATCGCAGTCAGACAAACCTCCAGCCCCGTCTGGGCTCTCACCTTTTTGAGCCCTGATGGGTCAACTCATTTCACCCACCTGAGCCTCAGTGTACCGCAGTGGGTTCTGATGCGTTCGGCACCTGAGTGGTTCCTGTCTGTGCTAGTAAAGATGTGCTAACCGAGGGGTGTGTTCTTCCCAACAGACTGTTAGCACCTCAAAAGGCTGTTTTTGAAACCTCACTCAGTTTAGGAGAGAGGAGGCAAAAGAGTAATTACGTGCCATTTGTCACCCAGCCCAGTTCAACGAACATTTTTGTTGTTGTTGTTCTGCTTAAGAGAACAAGAAAATGTAATTAAGTTTAAATAACTAAAGCTGTGGCCTTTGGGAAGCTTTCAGGACTTTGGACCTCAGTCGTTCGGTAAAAATCTGTACAAACCTTTCTGGAACCACACTTTTTAAGTTATATACACAGAAGCTTCCCAGCTCCAAGTGTTAAAAACCAACAGCAGAAACAACAATATTTGCAAATCTCTATATAACTTGTGTTAATTTGAGAGGGGGCCTCATACTTCCAATCGGGCAGCTCAAAGTTCCTTGTCCTTCCTTCCCTCAGCAAGTAAAATTCTTACGGAGTTTCATAATCTATTGTAAATAGTACATCGTTGTTGTAAAGTGTTATTTGAGTCCAGTATATGTCCATGATATATATATATATATCTTTGATAAATATGTATATGTTTGATAAATATATATATATCTTTGGTAAATATATATATCTTTGATAAATATATATCTTTGGTAAATATATATGTATGTGTATATATATTGATAAACATATATATATCTTTGATAAAGATACCTAGCCGGTGGTCTGGAACGTACCCCGTAAGTAGAGCTCAAACCAATCCCACCTTCCTTCCGTGGGCAAGGACCACCCCAGGCATTTGTGGCAGAGAGCAATGCCCAAGGTGCCAGCCCAGCTCCGCGACTGGGGACTCAGTCACCCACAGAGGCAAGACGCTTGTTGCTGGAAGGCTGGACTTGCAGAGAGAGCTGGCTAATCAGCTCCTTCCTGTGGTTTGCTTGGCGGATGGAGGGAGGGCTTGAGTTAAATGGTCCTCTCGTGTGAGTAATACGCGTTTTCGGTAGGAAAAACAGGAAGCAGAGATCGCCAAAGAGACACGCAAACAACAGTCACCGTCCCACTCCATCCCGTATGCGTTAGTCCTGACTATGTCAGCCGCACGTGGGAAAGGGGGTGGTAGTCTCAAGTCCAGCAAGGCTGGGGCTGCTCCACTGCCTGGGAAGTCCCAAAACGTGTTCATGAAAGGGGAGCAAATCCTAAAACGGGACCTGCAAACATTAGAGTATACATCGATGTATACTATGTGTAAGGCTTAACACTTAAAGACACAGTCGCTCGTAGTGGACTGCAGCAGGACACAGCGTCTCAAGGTCAATTTCGAGATTTGGCCCAAGGCGCTGCTTTTCCCCCACCGCCCACTGCCGTGGTAGGTCGGTGGTGAGAGGTGTCAGAACCCCGAGTTTTCGTCAACCGCATCACATGGCATTTCTCTGTGCCACCAAATAGAATTCCCTGTCCCTTTCGTTGCCGCCCAGGAGCGTGTCGTCTGTAGGAACCACAACAGAGTTAAGCCCTGTTCTTGGACATTTCTTTCTTCCTTTCTTTGGTAGCACAACGCAGCGTGACTATTCTTGCACGCACTTCTTTGGACATGTTATTACTTGTTTCCTGAGGATGAATCGGAGGAGATGTGACCGACGGGCCTCGTGTGCTCCCCTAGTTTGAAGTCAGAAAACAGGCGCCCTTGTTTTAGAGAATCAAAGCCAAGTCCTCCAGGGCCAGGGTGGGGTTCGGCTTTACCCCCGACCTCACTGCTTCTCTAATTCATGGTGATGAAGTTCCGAGTACCACAGGGAGCCACGGGGCAGAGTTGAGAGGCAAGGCCCATGTGGTGGTTAGACGTGGGCTTTGCCGTGGCCGCTCGGGACCGGGGGTGCGGACGGAGAGGCCGTGAGACAGAGGCGCAGAGACAGAAGCTCTGCTCATGTGCAGCCAGACGGGGCACCCAGGGTCTCAGCGGCTGTGGCCAGCCCGCCAGAACAGAAGACAGACACCAGAGAAAGAGCTGAAGCTTGCGTGCCACGCTGGGGCCGGGGCGAACCCCACTCTCCCTGGACTTGAAGAGAACTGCCCTGAGCACCCCCTGATTCTCAGCCCGCCCAAGTCCCCGCAAGTGTCCCTCAACTTACATGAGCTTCGCTCCCTCTGCCCGCCCGCCCTCGGAAAGCCCCAGGCCTCTCTCTAATGAGTAGGGGCCAAACCTGTCTCTCCCGGCAGAACCAAACGGTGAGGACTCCAGAAAACCAAACAAACAAATGTGAAGGGTTCTGTTACCTTCGTCTTTTGTCGAAGCAGCCTGCCCTTCCAGGCCAGCTTGCCGGTTGCCAGCCAGCCCCCTCCCAGCTCTGCTCACTGGGACCCCAAATCTAAGGACCTCGTACTCCCCAGCCCCCACTTTTATCTAGAGCAAACTTGTCCCTCCCTTGGCTTCTGCCCTCAATTCTTTACACCTCCTCGCCTGACATTTAACCTGGCCCCGCAACTCTGTTCCTTAAAACCCTCTGCCCGAAACTGTCTGTGACCCAGCACGCCCGGAACAAGGAAAGCCCTTCAAAGCCTGCGCTCTTCACTGCCTGTCCCCGTCACTCATCCTGCCCCTCAGAATTGTGCTCCCTCTGCCCTTCTCTAGCTGTGGACACCCTGCTTATCTTTCTAGACACATCTCGCGTCCTGTCTTCTTTGAGAAGTCTTACCAGCCTTCTAGACTTCTGAAACCCCATAGATCGTGGTCACGATACGTGCTATACTCCACTGGGTAGCGTACGGACGGTCCCTGACCGAGGATGGTTCAATTCAGGATTTTCCAGCTGTATGATGGCCTGAGAGCGAGACGCCTTTGGTAGAAACCGTACTTCGAATTTTGAATTTGGGTCTTTTCCTAGGCCAGCGGTACGTGGTACGCGTCTCTCTCGTGATGCTGGGCGGTGGCCGCTCCCCAGTCAGCCACACAGCCACGAGGGTAAATAACCGACACACTGAAACATTCTCCACCTGGACAACTACTTGTCACTTTCACTACGGTATCTGATACGTCGCCCAAGTTAGTCAACACTTTATTGTATTTTTAGTCTTGTTTTTTGTTTCTTTTTTTATTGATGTATGGTTGACACACAACGTTATGTTGGTTTCAGGTGTACAACACAGTGACTCGACCAATCTATTTGTAGTGTAGCTGCCGTGTGTCACCGTACAACACTTACTGTACCACCGACTGTATTCCCTATGCTGTACGTTTCATGCCCATGACTTAGTCATTTCATATTGAAAGCTGTCTCCCACTCCCCTTCATCTATTTTACCCGCCCCTACCCCCCTCCCCTCTGGCAACCACCAGTTGGTTCTCTGTATTTATGGGTGTTTTCCTGGTTTTTGTTTGTTACTAAGGTTCGTTTGTTTTTGTTTTTTTTTTTTAGATTCCACATATAAGTGAAAATATGGTGTTCGTCTTTCTCTTTCTGGCTTCTTTCACTCAGCATTATACCCTCTAGGGCCATCCGTGTCGTCCCAGATAACAAGAGCTAGTTCTTGTTTACGGCTGAGTAGTATTCCATTGTGTGTGCGTAACTGCGTGCGTGTGTATACAGACATACACACACCCCTCATCTTCTTTATCCATTCATCTCTGGATGACACTTAGGTTGCTTCCATATCTTGACTATTGATTGTAAATAATGCCACAGTAAACATAAGGGCACATATATCTTTCAAATTAGTGTTATCCTTTTCATTGGGTAAATACCCAGTAATGGAATACCCGTACTAGATTGTGCGGTATTTCTGTTTTTAATTTTTTTTAGGAAACTCCATACAGTCTTCCACATCAATATTTTATTATAAAATAGGCTTAGGGAGCCTGGGTGGCTCAGTTGGTTGGGCTCCCAAGTTTTGATTTAGGTTCAGATCATGATCTTATGGTTTGTGAGTTCGAGCCCCACATCGGGCTCTGTACTGACAGCATGGAGCCTGCCTGGTGTTCTGTCTCCCTCTCCCTCTCCTTGCCCCTCCCCAGCTTGCTTCTATAGATCTCTCAAAATAAAAATAAACTTAAAATAAAATAAAATAGGCTTTGTGTTAGGTGATTTAGCCCAACCGGCTATGGTGTTCAATAAGTTAGGTGTATTAACTGCAATTTTGACTTAGGATATTTTCATCTTATGATAGGTTTCTCAGGATATGACCCCTTGAAAATCAAGGGAAATCTGTGAATTTTGTATGTGTGTGTACTTCATGATTTTAAGTTCCTTGGAGGCAAGGACTGTACCGATTCATTTTCCCCTTCTGGGTGTTGAGAATCACTATGCCTCGCACCAGGGTCCTGGTTCTGTGATTGACTGAGCAGCGAAGGAACCTGGGCTGATGCGTAAGGGAAGTGGATGCCAGGAGCCTCCTGGAGAAAAGTTCATTTGATGCGAGTCTGGCTCCAACATTTCTCTATAGGAAGGATCTGGGGGCAGCGCTCTGATCAGAAAGTGGCTTCAAAGCGCTTTATAAAGAGGGAGACAACAAGGCTTGTTGAAATAAAAGGAGACCAGAGCTGACGGAGACCAACAGAGAGGCCCGCCAGGTCTCCCTGACGTTCTTCCGAGGTGCACGCTTTCACTGCGCTGAATTTAACGCTCTCCGTTGCTTTTGTGTTACGGGATGGTTTCCATCGATTAAATCACACCAGTCGTTTTGAAAGAACAGGTACTAACACACGTGTCCCTTCCGTGTCTTGCAGGCAGCCATGGTCCTGAGCTCCGCACACTTCTGGTTGGGATTACTCCTGGTTCCCACAGCGTGTTTGATGGAAGATGTGGCGTGGAGAGCGTAAGTGAAAAGCGCGGTGGCTTCCCTTAAGTCTTGCTCACCTGTCCTTGCAGTCGCCTTGTGCGAACCCTGCCGTAGGGTACGGCATACTGTGGGACTTCTCAAAAATCCGTCTCCTGCTACCCGCAGCTACAGATGTAAAGGATGTTAGGGATTTGGGGTTCTGATTTGTTTTTTTCTTTTAACCTGTGCTTCACCTCAGTATGAGGATGTAGATGGAAAGGGGTCCCGAGGCAGGTTGTGCGACAGTCGGTAGGAATGGTACTTGTACACGATTCTAAGGGACGGTTTCTAAGTACAGTCATTCCATCAGATGGAGGAAGGATAGCTCAAAATTCACTTCCTATAACTAAAATCAGTGCTACGTAATCTCAAATACAGCCTGGCTTTCAATCCCATGCTTAACCAAAAACTGTGTATGTAGGTCGTTTCAAATTAGAAAAGACTCAGAATGCAGGATTCTTCATTTTTCCAATAATTCACAGTAAGGATCCTTCAGATATAATTTATTTAGAGTGTCCGTGTACAGATCTATGAGAACATTAGTCACAAAGATGAAATTAGAACGTGGGTCGTATAGGAAATAATTCATGCCCCACTTCTGGTTATGCCTCAAAATATATTGTTTCTGAAATAGCTGGTGTACGAGGTAAACGAAGCAACTAAGTAGCAAGAGAATGCAAATTTTAATTTTATCCATGAGAAAGAGATGAATACTCGGAATGAGGTAATACTGAGTTTTGTGTGGGGTAGGCCTGATTCCTCCTACAAACAGTTGCCAACTTCCCTGAAAGCCGAGCGCCCTGGATCGGCTTTACGTTGGGCGAAGCATAATTATTTTGGGGCCCTGAGGTAGAGGATCGAGACTTTAATCCAAACCTTCCAGGAAAAGACCTCAGATTTCATTTGTACCTCCCCCTGCCTCCCACACTCAATGAGAATTATTCTTGCCTGACAGTTAAGGGTGTCTTTTGAAAAAGTCTTCATTTTGGCATTATCTTGACAACCGTTGATGCCTGATGCAGACAGAGAGAGAGAGGAAAAGAGAGAATTGTATAGCACATATTTTGGGTGGGTTTTTTTTTCTCTTCACTAAGGTTTTGCAACTGTTAGTAAAAATTAAATAACTCTAATTTATTAAATGGCTTGAAACACCACTCTTTCCTTTCATCTAATAAAATCGTGTTTTGTAAATAGGTGAATTAGAATCTCTGGAAACGAAATTATTATAGCTAAGAAAGATGTTTTTCTTAATCTAATAAACGCGCTGAAGGTAGCGTTCTATTATTTGTTCTTAGAGCGCGTGGCCCAACGTGGTACGTCATATTCCCCTTGCTAAGTGTCTTCAATTTTGCCTGACAGTTGAGTTGGTTTTAGGTAAATACAACATGACACGGGTTACATCAGATCCCTTTACAGTTTATAGTGATTGAGAATAGTGATGGGCCGCCTGGGTGGCTCAGTCTGTTGGGCGGCCGACTTCGGCTCAGGTCATGATCTCACGGTCTGTGGGTTCTAGCCCCGCGTCAGGCTCTATGCTGATGGCGTAGAGCCTAGAGCGTGCTTCAGAGTCTGTGTCTCCCTCTCTCTCTGCCCCTCCCTCGCTCATGCTCTGTCTCTATGTCTCTCAAAAATAAAATTAAAAAAGAAAAAAAAAAGAATAGTGATGCGATTCTAAATTAATGTCAGTCTGTTTTCATTCAATTATCTAGATTAGTGCCATGAAAACAATTTTTATTGAGACTGTATTTGCCAAGTGAGATTTGAGCCAAAGTATCTTTCTCCCATTTGGAAGACCATTGACAGTTTACAGGGTTCTCTACCTCTTTTCTAATCCATTCCAAGTAAAAGTTACCGGGCACCACTATTCCTTCAAGCAGGACTTGTGTTTGGTTTCCCGAGGCACTGTAAAGTCAGCACCATTGACATTTTAGCAAGAATAAACCAAAGGACACTCCCTCCAGCTCCATCAGATGGGAAGAGTAAAAGTCACTTTGTTTCCAAGAACCTTGCCAGCCAGGTAGGAGCAGGGACCGTGCTCATTGAAGAGGAGGCTGGCGGGGGGCCTGCAGAGGTAGACAGACCCCAGGCACTGTCCCATCTGCTGCCTCCCGCCCGGTAGGGGCTCAGAAAACAGCCCTTCCCGGGAGCAGACGGCACCTCAGCTTCGGGCTGAGCCGGAAGGGCCGCTACAGAAGTCCAAAGCCACTTACAGAAATGTGCTTTCGCCTCGTTTTGTTTGGAGACACCAGGGAGGGTGGTGTATATTGGCCTCCCCTGCGGTGTGCCCAAAGAATACACCCGATGTGTAGTACGCATTTCATGTCTAAGGCACAGTCACCTCTCAATGTCGGGAGTCTTTCACGGGGTGGCTGCGTTCTCTCATCTTGCCTTGGACCCATCTTCCGGACTTTGGGTTTTCTTTTGAACCTTGGTGGTTAACTCTATTTTGAAAGAGCTTTTAAATCCCAGCAGAAGGTAGGCCTGCCTTTTCACATGGCTTTCTACGAGCATTTAGGGAAGTGAGCTGCTCTTTCTCCATTTCCCCCCCTTACTCTGCCCAGTCCCCCCTCTCCCATTTCAGGATCTAGACCGTTTCAGAGTCAGGGGGAAAAAATCAGCATGAGGTCATTCAGTCATTTTTTCCACGAAGTCTGTCAGCTTTTTGGTTGAAGATCCATTAGACTCTCCGAAGGCAGATTTGGACGCCGTGAAGTACCTACTCTGTCATCCTGTTAACCATAATTTTCATAAGGGGCCAAATGAACACATCTTTTACCCAAATAATTGATCGATTATACGTGATACCTGGCTAATGAGTATTTTCATTAGAAGCGTGAAGTTTAAATAGCCCAGAACTATTTTAATACACTTTAGCTTACACACTTCCGAAATGTTTCCCCATGACCGCATTCTTAGGTAAGTTGCTACGTAGTCATTCTCATTGAGGAGAAGTTCCTTGGACGCTCTGTAGAAATGACACGAAGCTCAAGGCCCCTGAACACAGGAACCCGTCTCCTTTATCTAACTGTATCTCTTACACTTTACCAGTCAGCACGCAGTACGTTCAGCAATTCCAGAATGACTTCATTTCCTTATTATAATCCCAGATAGCCAGTTAAATGGAAATAAAAAGTAAGAAGAAATATCTATATACAAATGAGTCTCGATTTAAAAAAAAAAACAACTAAGTTTTGGCGAACCACATTGTATTTACATTTTCAGCCACTTTTAATGGAATTAAGTATCTCCTTCTTGACTTGCTACTTTTCCATGCAGAAGAAAGAGTCCAGGGAAAAAGATTTCAGAAACGGAAAGAGGAAAAGTTCAAGATTCTATGCCGATCTATTTATGTTACAAATCCCTAATAACTTGGAGATACCGGTAGCTATATCTGGAGGCTCCCAGACGATTCTCACACTCTGACAGCGGCTAGGCGCCCCCACGCTACCCCTCGTGCGATCATCTGGTCTCTTGAGGCGGGGTTGGATGGAGCAGCCCCAGACCGCAGAGGGTGAGCCACGCAGGGATAATGGGGCTCACTCTGTCGCAGCTGTGACTCCGAGCAAGCCAAACCCCAGCTCCTGGTGAGACCGAAATTGCACGCCGGGGGCTAATGCTTAAAGCCTAGACTGGCTTTTCACGTGTGAACTTTGACGGGGCAAGAGAGTCATTTATCTAAGGAAGAATTTATTAATTAGGTGAAGGCCGTAGAGAAAGCAGTTTGGCGTTGCTAACCTTGCTCCTACCCCAGCGCCACTGGCAGGAAGACCCACCGGATCAGCCCCAGCGTCGCCGTCCGGTGTTCTCAAATAGCGGTCAAGAGTCAGGAGCGAGCCTCGTGGAAAAACTAAAAAGCTGCTGAGTCATTCTCGGACACCGAGGAGTTTCAGTCCCTAAAACCGTGCACAGTGCCCGGGGGCGTTCGGATGCTCAGAGCGTTTCCCCCTGCAACGGTTTTGTGGATGAACCGGAACCCGCAGCTCCAACGTTGTGGGCCAGATTGTTTTTCCCTGGGTCTAAGGTATAGATTTCCAGCCCACTGGCCCAGCCTTCCTGTTCCTGGCCTGCTTCTCAGTGGCACCCTTGTCGCCCAGCCCAGCAGATAACTCCAAAAGCTGTTACAGAGGTTGATGAGCCCCGTTTGGTCTGTCTCGGAAGAAGGAGGGAGGAAGGAGTGGAGGAGGACGATGGTGAATTGAGAACCATCCTCACCAAGGAGAGCGCACGGCTGGCCTCCAGGACCCGCAGATGTCTGGGGCGAATCCCGGTGGAGCGGGGCTCGCCCCTCGGTTGTCTCGTTACCATTCCGGCCCCGCGAGCCCGTGAGATAAAGTTCAGTTTCGGGGCCCAGCATAGCCAATAATCATGATCGGTGTAAATTTCAACGTTCTGTTTTTTTCCCTGTCTCCAGCAAAACGTGAAACGTTTTCTCATTTCTTGTTTAAATTAAAATTCCACCGGCTCTGCTTTGAACTGCGGTATGTTATCACTGAGTCCCGGGACTCGGCTTGATGTAATTAAGGTATTATGTGTTAAAACCTGTGTGGCTAAGTTCTCTTGTTTACTTTGGGGAAAAGGAATGACAGGCACATATACAGTGTCTTAGGACTAATACTCCATTATAGATTAACTTGGAGTGTTAGGGGATGACTGGCATTATCTTCACGGACTTTCTTCCCCTGAAGGTGGAGGGCGGGAGGGAGAATATGATTTCACTGCCGCAGCTGACGTCTTCAGAATGTTCCTGCGACACGCTTTTTGCTTCTTTGCAGAGCCGCTCTGTTTTTGTTCTTACTCTGTCTTCGAGTCCCGGCGCTCAGCAGGATCTTCACATCTGTTTACACTGAAACTAACGAAAAGCTTTTCGTGAAAAGAAACCTGCCCTGTATTTCTAAGCGATGAGCTCCCCCCCCCACGCCCCTCCCCGTTTCACACCTGTGTCTAGTCAAACGCCTTGTCCTTTAGCGGTATCGTTTCCTTGTCCTTTAGCGGTATCGTTTCCAACCAGTAGCTCTGTGTTTGGTCTCAATTTCAGGAAGATCCTGAGATCAGCCGCTTATTTGAATGTCGTAAGGTAGTCTTCGTTTAATCAGAAAAAGAGCGCAGGCAGTTCTTCCTCCAGTTCAAGGGAAGCGACGTGACCAGGCTGAGGCTTCAACTGTGGTGCAGAGACCAACTTATTCCAATACTCCATCAGTTGTCTTGACGCCACATAGATGGGCCCTAAGGGTTGGGGGTCTGTGAGAGAAGGGTGCCAAAGCTGTGCCCGGATATTTGTGTTGACCCTAAATTTCAGGTCTAGCAGTATAAACCCCATTCCTGGGGCGCCTGGGTGGCTCAGTTGGTTAAGTGCCGGACTTCAGCTCAGGTCATGATCTCACAGTCCGTGAGGTTGAACCCCGCATCGGGCTCTGTGCTGACAGCTCAGAGCCTGGAGCCTGCTTCAGATTCTGTGTCTCCCTCTCTCGCTGCCCCTCCCTTGCTCTTGCTCTGTCTCTCTCTCTCTCTCTCTCTCTCTCTCAAATACATAAATATTAAAATAATAATAGATAAATAAATCCCATTCCTGCTGTGACAGTGGCTCTTTTGATACTAAAAAGAGAACAAACTGCTCTCCGGAGGCTCTTCGATCCCAGCAGGGGCCAGGGCTGAGGGACCCGCACACATCCACTAGGGTAAGGATTGAAAGCATCTTCTGGGTTCCCAGGTCCTGCAGTGAAAAACTTCAGAGATGGACCCATGAATATCCATGACCCCCGATCTTTGGTCTGAATGGCTGGGTCCTCAGCCAGATTCTCAGGCTTTCAGCAGCAGCTGGTGTTCTTTGGCGGATGTGGGCTCACTTCTGAGGTTCATGGTCCAAGTGTGTTCTGCAGGACTTGGGATGCTTTCCAGCGTATGAAAGTGGAGCCGCGGCCGCCACTGGGACCGCGAATGTTCCCTGATGTCCGGGGCTGCAGCCTCAGCGTCAAAGGGCATCCAGACGCGGCCCCGCTGGGAGCAGCCAGGCTCGAACGCTGCGTAAAGTTCCTACGTCACGCGCTTTTTGTCTTTTCCTTCTGACGCAGGGCCAAGCATACCTGCAAGAAAACGCTGCTGGAGGAAGTGCAGGAGCTGGAAACGAAGGCCAGAGTGATGGGGAAGGCGATGCTTCGGGACAGTAATGGAAAGAGGTGGGCCAGCGCCGGCCGGGAGTGGGGTGGGGGGGTAACCGGTTCCCCCAGCCCCGCTCCCCGCTTTCCCTTCCCGTCTTTCCTTTCCTCCTCTCGGTTTTCCGTGCGAGCGTGGGATGCTCAGTTTTAACCCTTTTGGTTATTCTCAAAGAATATAATCTAGGGAGATTTAAATTACATTCTCTCAGTGGCCACATGAAACGCGGCCTGTCCCCAGGTAAAGCTGGGGTTTTTACGGGATCCGGGCGTGGGCAGAACAGCCCAGATGCAGAAAATAGAAAGAGTAGCGATACTGTCCTAAGGTGGAAAAGCCCTCTTTCGGTTCTGTTGCCAAAGCTAGGCCGTTTGATATTAGGCCCAACCGTTCTCCTCCTTGACAAGTATCTACATGAAGCTTTGCATGCCGAATAATGCGTGATATTCACGCAAATCTCGTTACAGTCCACGGCAAGCATACCTGGGGCCTTTCCTCTTGCGTTTAATGAACTACGATTTTCTACTGGCGTCGAGAGAGTATCGTGTGACACGCGGGCAAGTTCACAGGAACGAAACCTCTCTTTCCCTCTCCTTATTTCCGGTAGAACCTCAGCCTCCTCTTTCCCGTACTAAAAGTTGGGCATGTGAACAGCTCTCGATTAATCCTGTACGTGAAAATGTCATGAGACGGTGTTTAGTTAAAGCGCGCATACTCCCAAACGAAGTTTACCTGGGCCCGAGAACAATTTGGCATTGCCGCCTTAGACACACGGGATGCCGAGAGAGCCGAGTACTAGCGTGTCGAAGGAACCGTGTCGCTAACCACCAGGGAAACGGGAGTCTCCAAGCGGAAGACTTCCAGAGATTCCTGCCAGGTGTCTTTACGTGTCCGTCCTGTTCCTTCGTACCATCTTCCAAAGCAACGAAGACAGAGCAGTTCTTTTTTTGTAAGGAAAGAATCCAAAGTTTGAGAACGGTTAGGAACACGACGTCGAATAACTGCAGCTCTGTCTCAGGGAAGGGGCTGTAGAGTATGTCGTGGAAGCGGTGGTTTTTGTGTTCGGTCATGACATTTTTTTAACAAGCGAGTCCATCAGCATTAATCGTACAACAGCACTGGTCCCTATAAAAAATAATCTGTCCACAAGACAAAAATCACTGTCTTCACTAAGCTTAAAGCCCTCACTGGGGTGGGGACAGCAGCCGGGCTCGAAGTCGATCTTTGTAGCACAGTCACCCAAGGCAGCACCGGCCAAGGCCCGCTCCGTCCGCTAGATACTTTAGGCGCATGCTTAGCACCTACTAGATTTTCAAGGGCCTATGAAATTCTTTAAGACTTGAAAAAAAAATGTTCACAGGCTCTAGAACTAGGGAAAAGCCTCCGCCAATGGAAATTAAAGGTTTAAAGTTCTACAAGATGCAGATGGGTCTTAATAACTGTGAGACGTCATAAGCACGCTGAGTTTTAGCATCATTGAAAACAACACACAGGGCCCCTTAGATCTTAATGCTCACGTAGACGCAGTAACTGCTGAGAGATCATAGTTCCTAAGGAACATGAGAAGTTCAAAGCAAAATTCTAAAAACCCTTCTCCAGCATCTGACGGGAAACCCTCAAGCCTAGCATGGCCTAAGAAAGGGCCTTACCGAGTTTGGTCTGACACGGGGCCAGGGTCTCACTCTGACCCATGAGGTTCAAATGGGCCTGGACGTGGGGTTGGTAGCGAGGAGGGCGTTCAGAGGAGGCGGCAACCCGGGAGGCCATCTGGCTGGAGAGATGAAGGGCTCGGCGTTGGAGACGGGGTGGAAACCGGGGCTCGGGGGAGGTGGGCAGATGAGATACGGAGTGTGTGTTCCCAGCAGAGGGAGCAGCCCGTGCCCAGGCCCTGGAGGACTGTGCGCCCTTGCTCAGCCCGCGGAGAGCTGGAGCCTGCGTTTGAATTCTGGCTCAGCTGCTGCTTAGCCGCATGACCTTGGACCAGATACTTTAGTGAGATGGTCTCTCCGTCCATAACGGAAGACTGATATCCGAGGGAAGACGGGTTGGGACTTACCGAAGCCATGGATACCACAGGGCCTATCACCTGACCTGTGGCAGGAGGGCCGAGTGTCCGCCGCCGGTCCCCAGTTCGGCCCGAGAGCCGTGATATCGAAGGGGAGGTGGGCCGTGAGCCCCTCCTTGCCGTTGATGAAAAGAACGTAACTTTTAAAATTCACGTGTCCTGTTCCAAATTCACTGCTCAAGGGTCAAAGGAGTATCCGAAGGTAGTTAGAGTTGAAATGGGGTTTCCTGCCTTCTGCACCTGAAAATCTGTTTTTCGATCACTTTGTAAATGTTGTGTAGTTGCAGCGATCGCGCGAGAACGTGAGGGTGCGCACCCCCCACCCCGCCCCGCCCCGTGACTCTGGTTTCCTTCTGCTCTCATCTCGGTGTCTTGCCTCACTTTTGCGTTGCTAGCAGAAGATCAGATCGTTTGGGGATGCCCCGCCTCCCTTCATCCTCAGACCCCCTCCCCCCACCCGACCTCCGCCCCCGACCACCGTCATTTGTTTTTCTCCCTCCTAATTGCTCCCAGATTTTCTGGGTGGTCCATTTGCAAACTAGATAGTGGCCACGGGGCTGCTCGGATTTCGTCCTGCCTGGTCTCACAACTGTTCATTTATCACCTTTGTTTGCTTCTTTTCACACCTGCCTGGATTCCTGTTGCTTCTCTGGTGCCGGGGAGGGGTGGGGGAGGGTCAGCCCAGGAAGGGGTGGGGGCAGAGGGGTCCTGAGTACACCTCCCCGTTTCTTATTCCCCACCCCCATCTAATAATTCACTTCCCTCGGGCGTCTGTCTTTGGCTGTTAGTCTGGCGCATAGGAGAAGCTCTGTAAATATTTGTTGACTGCCTGGAAATGCGAAAGCCCGGTGAGCTGGCGGCTGGGAAGGGAGAGCCAGCCTGCCCTGTCCGTGCGGACCTGCCGGTACCTGTTGTGTTGGCTTATGTCAAGTGTAGCCCCAGACAGTTGCTGAGAGATGTGTAGGTGGCCACTCAGCCCTTAGCGAGGGGGGCGTTTATCTCATGGCTTAAGAATGGAGCATTGTGACAGAGTCACAGATGGAGAGACGCGCAGGCCAGGAGCCGGTGCCCCCCGCAGCCCCCAGCCCATCCCGCACACCAGGTGCCCTCCACGTCCCTGGCCACGGGAGAGTCACGCAGCTCAGTTCTGAAAGCCTTCCCCGGGGCCCCTTCAGGACATTCTGCCAGGTCGCAAAACCCAGGTCCAAGTCACTGGCAAATATTCCCGCAGTTTTTCTCAGGAACGCAACGCACAAGAAATAGAAGAAAAGCGTGTATGCATTCATCCTGAAAAGCCCTCTTGTGCCACGTTTACGACTATAATTTTGAGACGGGAGCTAGGGATCCGAAGGGTCCCTCTCTGCTCTTTATCCATTCAATAAGGTACTTTTAACTGACCATTTTACGGATCTTGCCGAAGCCCTGAACTTCTACCCTCTTGGTAACCGTGAAAATGTCATCAGCGTGCTTCCGCACTTCCGCGTTGGTGAATCTTGTCTTCCGAAACGAACCCGGGTCGTTTATGCATAATTAAACCTGTTCTCGTGACTTAGAGAAAACGAGCTGAGAAAAAGAGATCTGAGAATAAGCTATCCAGGAAGTGCAGGGAAGTAAGAAAACGCCTCCGGCGGTGAACAGAAAGGTTTGTCTTGATTTTATTTTGTCCTTCCCTGATGAAACCTTTCTCTCGGTGGATCGTGTGTGTGCCTCCCAAATACCAGACACTTGTTAATGTTTGGACTGTTCAGAATACCTTTCCCCAAACCATCTTCCCCAGTAATCTTTGCCACGAGAGAGAACCCTCCTGTTCTGTGTGTAAAATAGAGCCTCTCAGGCATTTCATGACTTTGCACGCATCTAAAATAAATGAGCTAAAGGGAAGAATTCTCCCTTTCAGTGTTTTGGTAGTGTTTTCTCTCTCCTTATTCCTGAAGTGTAACTCATGCAGTTTTTGTTTTTTCTCTGGTGGAAGAAAATCTTCCATTGGCCACGTACCGTTACAGATATAATTTTTTAAAAATGCCTAAAATGTCATGTACGGGTGACCAACTCTTTCCCCCTCGCATTGTTTTCTTTCTGGCTCCAGGGTAGGGGGTGTTCTGATGTTTTGGGTATGAGACTAAGCAAGAAGTAAGGTGAATATAGTGGCTGCAAACATCAGTTTCCCAGTTATACTTACTCCGAATAAACAACAAGAAGCCCCTTTTGTTGTAGAACTTTCTATTCATCACAGTTGGCGGGAGGGAGTAGGAGAGGCCCCCGTGCGGATTTTCTCCAGTTTCAAGGTCAGGGAGTTCCGATTGCGGCCCTCGGCTTCCCCCAGCAAGGCAGGGGGATTCTCTTTCACTTAAGTGCTTCCCTGGAGTATAGGTTGCTCTGTGCCCCGGTAAAGGTAGCCAGCGACTGGACTTTGCCCTCCGGCGAGCGATCCCTGAATCTCTTATTGGGTCTTATGTCCCCGTGAATGCCGACACACGGGCTCTGTGACCCCCCAGGCTGAGCCGGCACACACAGGGTAATCTAGACAGCCCGGCCGCCTCTTGGGAATTCGGGAGGGAAACACGACTCACTCCCGTGTGTGGGTGCCACCGCTCGTGCTCACACAGCCTCTGTTTCATCAAGGCCACCTCTGTGCAGATAGCCGGGGCGCTGGTCCCAGCCAGCCAGCTGGGAATCCTAACGGAGTGTTTTCAGTGGAAAACCAGGGGCCGGAGCGGGACCCACACCAGTAAGTTTTTCAGACACACCCAAGATCATCCCTCTAGGCAGCTCTCACCTGGAGCTCTTTTAAAAACCAATGATATTAAAAATCAAAAACTCAACTCAGTGAGTACTCAACTCAGAAAATATCTGCTACGTGGGGCAGCTGGGTGGCTCAGTGGGTAGAGTGTCTTACTTCGGCTCAGGTCTTGATTTAAGCATTCGTGAGTTCGAGCCCCGCATTGGCCTCCCTGCTGTCAGAGCTGAGCCAGCTTCAGATCCTCTGTCCCCCTCTCTCTCCCCCCTCCCCAACTTGCCTTTTTTTTCTCTCTCTCTCAAAAGTAATAAACATTAAAAAAATAAATACATAAAAATAAATATCCACCACACTGTGATCTCTGAACAGAATTCCTTTGATCTTTAAAATAAAGTTTAAAAGCTGTTTGGTGTTACTACACCTCCAAGTCAAAATCGCACAACTGCTGAGTCAAAAAGGAGTGTAAGCAAGCCTCACAAGGTAAGATACACCAGCTTGATTGCATATTATTTCCCCAGTATAGACTTTAGGTCATTTTAGGAAAAAGATTTTTTCCTCCTAGTATTGGCTGTGGGCAGCCCGTGGCTCTGCCTTCCCTTCTGTCTCCCTTTCCCACACTCCTCCTCTCCCTAAAGTATCCATTAGTTTTTTTATTAGCTGAAAGGATAGGAAATTATGGCATCATTTTAGCCAACTTCTCCAGGCCAGGTGGCAACTGTCTGCTTCCAACACCTGGTTAAGATTTAGTTCACTTCCAGCTGCGTTTTTTCCATCACTGTGTCATGAAGCGGAGGAAAGAGCAGAGCTCGGAGACAGACAGACCCGAGTTGGGCTCGAAGCCCTGCCACACTTTGCTGTGTGACCTTGGCTGGGTTAATAACTTCTCTGAGCTTTAGCTTTCTCATCATGAAGTTACTTTGAGGCTTAAAGGAAATAATACGTATTCAATCTATAGCATATGGAGACGTTCAAAGAGTGTTAATACCCACGTTGTCTCCTGACCCTGACGTAGAAGCTGAATAACAATAGTTTCACTGGCAGTTCTAACACATGCGGATTTTCCCAGAGGTCTTGGAGCGTGAGTCTAGCAGATTCTCTGGTTTGCGTCATCGGGGTAGGCGACCCACCCCCAGCCAAGCTGGGGCAGAGGGCAGGGATCTAGCTGAGCCCCAGGTGCATGGGAGCGGTGTGAGCAAGCCACCGTGAGTTTGAGGTCAGGGGCCCCCGGGGGAGAGTTCACAACCCTGACAGTTTCCCAAGTCAGCCTTGGATTTCTGACTCCGCTTTGCAGAGAGAGGCTGTTCCCAGCCAGGCTGTGTCCCAAATCCAGACCGGCCATACACAGCACGCCTGCGCCTGAACCGGCCATCTCCCCTGAGAAACAGCCCACCCCTCCCAGTTCTCTGCCCCCAGCTAGGACAAGTTGACCCAAGACCTCAGGTGTCCTCTCGGCATCATCCTGTCCCCTCTTTGCCATCCCATTCGGCAGGGTGCCAGGGCGTGTAAGCAGGCCGCCTTTCCACCACCTGGCCCCAGTACCCTGTTTCCGAGGCCGGCGGCTCCTTTGCTGCCCTGTCCCCCTGACCACTCTCCCTGCCGTGGTGCCGGCCTGCCTCGCTCCAGCCTCCACGGAGCCAAGACTGTTTCCGAAGCCCAGCCTTATTCCTGCCACTCCCCGGTCTAGAACGTTCTCCATCAGCTGTCCGACTAAGTGCAGACCAAGGCTGCACACCGATTTCCGCCTCGTCTCCTTTTTACCTGCGGGGTCTTACTTAGCCTGCTGCCTCGCGGTGCCCTCCCGAGCTGCCCCTTCCCGAGTTTGTTCCTGCTTCCTCTACAGCTGCTGCTGCCCCTTGGCCCTGCCCTCCCCTCCCCTTCCCTTCCCTTTTTTCTTTCCTTTCTTTCCTTTCCTTTCCTTTCTTCTTTTCTTTCCTTTCCTTTCCTTTTTTCTTTCCTTTCCTTTTTTCTTTTCTTTCCTTTCCTTTTTTTCCTTTCCTTTCCTTTCCTTTTCTTTTTTCCTTTCCTTTCCTTTCCTTTTTTCTTTTCTTTCTTTTTCTATCCTTTTCTTTTCTTTCCTTTTCTTTATTCTCAAGTTAGTTAACATACAGTGTGGTCTTGGCTTCGGGAGTAGAATCCAGTGGTCCAGGTGCTCATCCCAACAAGTCCCCTCCTTAATGCCCATCACCCCCCCTACCCCCATGATCCCTTAGTTTGTCTCTGTATTTACGAGTTTCTTAAGGTTTGCCTCCCTCTCTGTTTTTATCTTATTTATCCTTCTCTTCCCCTGTGATCATCTGTGAAGTTTCTCAAATTCCACATAAGAGTGAAATCACGTGAGATCTGTCTTTCTCTGACTGACTGATTTCGCTTAGCGCAATACCCTCCGGTTCCGTCTGTGTTGCTGCAGATGGCAGGATTTCATTCTTTCTCATCGCCGAGTAGCGTTCCATTGTGTATATAAACCACATCATATCTTCTTTATCTGTTCATCAGCTGACGGACATTTGGGCTCTTTGCATAATTTGGCGAGTGTTGATAGCGCTGCTCTAAACATTGGGGTGCGTGTGCCCCTTCCAGTCGGCACTCCTGTATCCTTTGGATAAATTCCTAGCAGTGCAGTTGTTAGATCGCAGGCCCCTCGGGCCTTCTCCGTTGGCCGATTTTCGACAAGGGTGTCACTACTGGGTGGAGCTCTGGGCACCCGGGGACAAACGAGACAGACCCTTGTCCTGGAGGGAGCTGCACCCGCGAGGACAAACGCTTCTGCCTCCAGACACACTGACGTCATGGAGTTGGCTCTGACTTCTCGCCACTGCATTAGTCTCAGCTCGGGCCACCTCTGATGCATTCGTTCTGCAAGCGTTTTCCGTTATTCAGATACTCAACATATACAGCAGCACAGCAACGGGTACAAAGGACTCCCCGGCACTCGCTGCCCACACTGAACACTTACCAGCGTTTCACCACCCCTGCTTCATCTAGCTCCTGTTTGGCCCCATTTTTGTGTCGCTGAAGCGTATAAAGCAAATCCTAGATACTACATTTCACCCTTACTTCGGACGTAGCTCTAGATATCACGGCATACATTGTACCGTGTATCATCATTAATGCATTTATACTTGCTTATGTGGTTACATGGAGACACTGCGACTCCAGCGCCTGGTATCGCATCTAAAAACTTAACAATAATTCGTCGGTATCAGTTGATACCCAGCCCGTAAACAGATTTTCCAGCTGCTGCCAACCCTCTCTTTCTAGGGATTTCTTAGGTTCGTATGAGGATCTAGGCAAGGGACCCATGCGACCTTTGGTTACTGTTTTTAGGTTTCTTTTCCTCTCTAGCAGCCCCCAGCCCTGCCTCGTTTTCAGTGCCATGGGCTTAACAGAATGTATGCGCCATTTTCTTATTCTCACAATGATCATCGCCACATGCTGTAAGTGAGTTTGCTCCTATCGGAAGAGGGGGCTCAGCCTCGAGGAGATGGGGTCATTTCCCCCACACACACACCAGTGTCACCCAAGCCAAGTCAGGGACCAGACCCTCATCTTCGACTCCCGGCCGCCTTCTGCAAAGCCAAGGGATTGCGAGCCACCCGAGTGCATCCATTTCCAATTGCGTCTCATTTGGGGTACCTGCCTGGAAAGCAGTGGAGCCCCCAGAGATCAGGAGGGGTGGCTACCTGGGAGCAGGCATCTGATCAGAGGCCAGAGGCCTTTGGGGGAAGCGGGGGTTGGGGGGCTGGGGTGGGGAGGTCAAAGCCTGCACTCCAAGGAAGCTAGAAAGTAATCGTTGAATGTTGGTGCCATTTCCATCCGTAAGTGTAGAAGGATCATGGAGCAAACTTAGAGACTCTGTCTTTCCCTAAAGGAATACAGAAGCCCAACAGTCTGTCAACATCCCAGCAAATAAACACAGAGGCGTTCACAAAAGCTGTCAGCTGTTTCGATAGGATTCAGAAAAGAGAAGCCTTGTGGAGTCAGAGGATTTCCAGCCAGAATCACCTTGATGGAGACTAGGATGGTCTGTAAAAGAAACTAATTGAGAGGATTTAATCCCGGGTGGGAAAGACCCTGGGTAAGACCCGAAGCAACAGCAAACGTGTCCATTGAGACAACAGGGAGAGTTTCTTAGAACAATCGGAGGGCCCACCGCACCCACCCCCGAGGAAGAGCGAGCCCAGGGAAACCTGCAGCCTTTGCCGACAAACACTCAGCGCAGGTGAGGAAATGCATTAGTAGGACAAAGGGAGTCAATGGTCCAGGAAGTTACAGAAAGGCTCACTGGATTACCCAAATGGGGATTTCTGGTGCCTGCATCCTGGGCTTTCCGCAGGAAAGAGAGGATGAGGAAAACCAAGCAAGGAGCAGGAAGTAACACACCTCGTTAGCATTTACCTAATGCCTAAGCTGCCTGAGTCCACGAAAAATGGTTGGTTCTCTGTTATTTTACAGATGGTAAATCCCAAGTGCCTTTGTGTCGTTGTTGCTGCTGCTGCTGCCGCTCCTGCTACGGACAGGTGCTTAAGAATCCAAGAAAACTTTCATAGTACCTTTGGGCATTTGTCACGAAGCAAGGAAAGGACTTCTTGTTCCCTTTTAAGTCAGTGTCAGCCACTAGTGCTGACGGCTCGTCACACCCCCTGTGAAGCAGTAGGAAATATTCTACTCCTTTTTTTTTTTTGGAAATCAGTCTTATTTAACCCATTTGAACAACAACAGAAACAGGAGGAGGTAAATTTTAAAAAAATCTTTTTTTTTTCGTGGCGTAGGTCTTATCGTTCGAATGGTGATATTGCACATTCCAGGCAGAGATTAGTTCTTCAGGAGGTTTTGAGCAGCTCTCGGCTAATCACTTCTCTGCTTCATTATCAGTGAGTGTCTGCTTTTCAGCGCGACTCCCTTTGCCTCCCTGCCTCCAGCCCTGACGGCAGAGCATTCCAGGGGGCAGAAAACAGATGACCGCGAACACCCGTTCTGAACTCGTGTTGACCATTTAAACATCATCCAGGAATAGTCAGGTTCCTCCTCCCCTTTCTCAGTGGCCCGGTCCTAACTCCTTAGGGAGGGAGGCTGCAAAGAAGTATAGACCTTCTGGCCCCGAAAGTACAGGCGCAAAGTTGCTTTTGTCGCGCATTTAAGAGAATTACTGAATCTCCCGGATGTTTCGGACTTTCAGGGGGAAAAAAAGCACTCAAATGGCAGGGCTGGACTTTTTTTTCTTTTTTTTTTTTTTTTTCTGTCTGTTTTTGCACCCGATGCTACTCTGAACATGCACGCCCAAGTCCCAGCTGCGGTCCTTGTCGTAAGCCACAGTAGTCTGCGCTCTCTGTGCCTGCACCCTGGAAAGCCAGTTAAGGGCCATGTGGTCACCAGGTCGCTAGGCGACTATGAGATCATTGACCTTGTAGTAGAGAACACAGAGTTTGTAAAAGTTATTGCTCAGAGATGTCAACCGTTGGGGAATTGCCGCATTTAGCCATAGAGATGTCAAACTTTGGGAGAGATTTCTCTAGTAATAAAAGCGGGGGGTGGGAGACGGAGGTGTCTCTGCTAGTGCCCAGGAGGGTAAATCCTTTCCAGACCAGGACACGGGAATGACTGCTGCTTCGGAGCCGTGGTGGTTCGGCCATTCCGTGAGTTGCAATTGATAATACGGTGATTCAGTGTTTATTCTCTCGTCCCAGCCATTAGGATTGGCTCAAGGCTCCTTGGGTGGCGGTAATTGGGAATTCACGCTTGCTAATGAGTAAACATGTTAGCCTCACAGCAAATAGAATCAGGTGATTGGCTTATTTCGGGACAAGTCATTTACTCATCATGCCACAGACACTTACTGAAAACCGAGGACATGCCAGGCCAGGGCGTGGCTTAGAACAAGACAGACGGGTCGCCACGGTGTTAGCGCTTACGTTCTATGAGGGTCACACGCAGTGAGCAAACAGCGAATTAACAGGAGAATCCGTGATGACCGGTGTGAGGAACATGGAACAGAGGTCTGTCATGGGGCACGAATGGGTTTCTGTGTCAGGAGAGTCTCTCAAGATGTCGCTTAGAGACCAAAATAAGACACGGAGACAACCCGACAAAGACTTGGGGAAGCAGCATCCCAGCCGGCCGGAAGAGCTGGTGGTCCGGCTGCTGTCCGCAGAGTGCGGGGCACAGTCCCCTCAGGGGCAGCAGGGGGATTTGCCGGTAACGAGAGCGGCTCAGGATTCCGGCCACCAGGAGCCGTGGCTTCAGCACGAGAAATGCATGGCTCAGTATTGTAAACTACATGACTGCCGTGGCATTTTAAAGCCACAGAATCCCATTCTTTTTTTTTTTTTTAGAATCTCATTCTTTTCATTTTTTTTTTTAATGTTTATTTATTTTTGAGAGATATAGAGACAGAGCGTGATCAGGGGAAGGGCAGAGAGAGAGGGAGATAAAGAATCTGAAGCAGGCTCCAGGCTCTGAGCCGGCAGCACAGAGCCCGACGCGGGGCTCGAACTCACAGACCGTGAGATCATGACCTGAGCCGAAGTCGGCCGCCCAACCGACTGAGCCACCCAGGCGCCCCTAGAATCCCATTCTTAAAAAGCCAAGTTAAAAAAAAATACGTGTGTGTGTATATACATATATATATATATACACGTGTGTGTATACACACACATATATATACACATGTATATATACATATGTGTATATATTTATTTAAAAATTCTTAAAAAGCCAAGTTAATATATATATACATATATATATACACGTATATATATATACACATGTATATACATGTATATGTATATATGTATTTAAAAGTTCTTAAAAAGCCAAGTTAAAAAAAATATGTGTATATATACATATATATACACATTCACATGTATGTGTATATATGTATTTTAAATATACACGTATATATACTTATATATATAAGTATATACTTTTACTTATATATATATATAAATAAAAGTAAAGAAATAAAAAAATATTTTTGGTTTGAATTTACTGTAACAGTTAAAATGAACACATTTGTTTTAAAGCCAATTAGTAGTAACAGTGAGAAGATTTTTAAAATGACAGAAATTTGAAATAAGTTTTGTGGAGGACAGATGTGTTATTTTTTTTCTATTTTCTTTCGGGCTGTATGGAGAAAAGCCCCGATGTACAAAGGTTAGTCGCCATAGTAAGAGGGCTTCACAGTTGACCGCGCAATCTCAGACTGCATGGTGTTTTGGGTTTTTTTGGCTCTTGATTCTATTTAAGGTAACAATATTTTTGCTTCATATGTAAAATAATATAGGTAATCTATAAAGATATATCATTAAATAATTGTGTGATCGTTTTTATAATTATTAAATATAAATAACATAGAAATAATTTCTGTCAATAATATAAATTTGCCTACATTTCTTTTAAATGTGTCTCCTATAAAGAGGCAACCGATGGTGTATGTAAGCACCACAATTCTCTAAAACAGCCTCCTTCGAGAAAGTGATTGTTCTCTTGTTATGTGACTGACTTGTGCAGACAAGCATATGAGCCAGCAATGCACTTGGAACAGGATAGGCTAACTGCCAGTAGCGTCTTATATATAAGGGACACATAACGCTTTTTAAAAAATACCAATATACAATTACAACCCTTCTAATAAGGGGCGTGTTTACAACATGGAATGTAAGAAACTTTAATCTGAAATCTTGATAGAAGCAAGTTAATTTGAAAACATTTGTAGCTTTTAATATTAATTCTTACATGAAATATTTATAGGTTCTTATTTCATTTTATTTTCTTAATTTTTTTAAGTTGGTTTATTTTGAGAGAGAGCTCAAGCAGGGGAGGGACAGAGAGAGAGAGAACCCCAAGCAGGCTCGGCACTGTCAGAGTGGAGCCTAATGCAGGGCTCAAACTCACTCACTCTGAGATTCTGACCTGAGCCCAAACCAAGCATCAGACACGTAACCGACTGAGCCACCCAGGTGCCCCAGGTTCTTCTCTTAAATGTTTTTACAAATATTTAATGTATAGAGAATGCAATTTAAAAGCTAGTGATTGAAGGGTAGTAAACAGAGCTATAAGCTTAAAAGCATTTATTATGCCTATATTTCAGTTGAGTCACAACGTCCAGAAGCATACATTCATTAAAAAATTCAAAGACTTTGGTAAGAATATACACTTTAGAGAAAGTAAAACACACGTAACTATTTTAGTATCACTTACCCATCTAGTCGAGGCATATGAAATGAATGATTTAAATTTTTGGTATTTAAGTTAAAAGATACAATTTAAACCAGAGTTTTACATGCCCTCATTTAATTCTTTGATAAATACAACTTTTCATCACCAACGAAATAAAACATTTTCACATCTGCTGTACATTTCTAGTTTGTCACAAAGAGTTAAGGTTTCAGATGGAAAAAACGGTAGATAGTCTAGGTATTTCTAGAATGATAGCCGTTGATTTTTATTTTTTAAATTCATTTTTTAAGTTTATGTATTCATTTCGAGAGAGAGAATTCGAGAGAAGGAGATAGGGCCTGAGCTGAACTCGAGTCGCACGCTCGGCTGACTGCACCACCCAGGCGGCCCCTACGGTTGTTTTGTTTATTAAAGCATCGGTATGTCACCCAGACCTTTGGTCACCCTGGCTATATCCTACCCGTTCGGAACGCATTTGCTTTTCTGAAAAGAGCCGAGGACAGGAACTTGCTGAAAGCGCTTTGGTCACGTGCAACGTGAGGACCATTGTCCCCTGCTGTCCTCTTTTGGCCACGCTCACACATCTGCTGAAAATTGAAGAAATAACCAAGTTGCCCCAGGCCGGAGACAGAGCCCTCTCTGCCTGCTTCCCAGTTGATGCAGTGTCTTTCACCGGCCGCAGAGGATCAGAGACCCCGACAACCCTCCGAGCACAGGGGGCGTCGGGCGGGGTCGTGAGCAAGCCTGCCTGACGCCGTGTCACTGGACAAATTGAGTGTTCTCTGCCCTGCATTTACCGGTCTTCTGCTCTCTGCTGGAGCGCTGGAGGCGTGCGGACTTCTCAGAGTAAAATCCACGTGCGCTTCTGGCTTGATAACCCAGAGAAAGGCGACCGCCCCGTGTTTCTGCCCCATTTTGGCCACCGCTCCTTTGTACCCAGAGGCCACGCAGTCCTAGGTCAGCCGGCTGAAGGCCACGTTGCTGCCGTTCCTCAGAGTGTTTCACTGTAGTTTCTTCGGTACGTGGAAATGAAAATACATCTATAGCCTCAACCACCGTGGATTTGTACCTGTGCTCTCTTGCGGAGGCATGTCGAGGGGAAAAGTGCTCTGTCTCGTTCCGGGTAAAGAACTTTCTTGAGGATCTTCAGGGATTTTTTTTCCATTAAGCCCAGCAGACATCCTCATTTACGTACCGCAGATCCTCAGTTCTTACTGTTCCTTAGGCGCCTCTTTCTTCTTCTCCCTTTTGATGTAGGAGTCTCAGAGGGCATAACCACACCATTCCGTCAAGGTCACTTCATCGTTCTGTCTCTGCTGGGTTCCTTGCGTTAATTTCTTTCTTGAACATGGCAGCTTATGCTTAAACCGCGCAGAGATCTCGCCTTTTCTGACTTGAGGTCTTTTATAGCTCTGCGGGAACACGTCCAACGTATGACATCATTAGAAATTCCGCATCGCGTAGGCTCGGAGACGCACCTTCTGTTCGTCGTCTTGGTTTCCCGTGCCGGCATTCATGCGTGGATCTCACGTGCACAGTGGGTGCGGTGTTTCGCATCTGCTTCTACCACTGGCAATGACAAAAAACCATCTACCGTTTACCAAGAACGACAACAATGAAGTTACAACAAAAGAAAAACCCGATGGTTGAACTTAGAGTGAATTTTTATCCTTTGTTCTCCCAAAACCGTGTCCACCCACCTTGAGCCGGACAGGACGTGATGCACCTGTCGTGATCACAGGGAGGTCATCCCCCATGGAAGCTTGTCCAACCATGGGAAGGACAGTTTGCCCCTGACCGGCAGCGCACAAGTTTCTGTTTTTCTGGAAGGGACCATCCTGTGCAGATCCCCACAGTCAGGGAAGTGCCGTGGGGGATGGTTTAGGTTTGGACTACCGGAATCGATCCATGTAGAAATACTCCCGTGTAGGGGTAGCAGGGTGTCCTTCTGGCGAGGAGTGCTCCTCAGCAAGAAAGAAATGGATGTTGGCGGACACATGACAGGCAGCATACATACGTATACACATGCATGCATTACAAGCCTCTGATGACCTGGTGGAAGGAAGCCGTGTCTCTCCACATGTCAGCTTTGCATTCAACTTTTAGGGGATTCCTCCTTCAGACAGCCATTCTTTGTCTCAGAAAAATTACCTCACTTCCAGCCCAGAGATACATCTTTCTCGTAGATTCTAGCGTTTTCCTGTACTCTCTATCCATTCTGGAAGCCCCCCATCGAACAGCGGAGATAAATTGTGGGTTTAATTCGCTATTTCATAATTTTTATGGGTGACCCAGAGAGAGGCCAAGTAATAATATGTGAATAATTCGTTGCAATCATCCAATTCTTTCTTTAAAAAATTCATAATCCAGAGGATTTTTTTCCATTGGGAAAGAAGAGGGAAATGTGTTTTCCCTGTCCTGTGCCCCCCCCCCCCGTATTTTTATTTTCTGCCACATCCTTCCTCATGCTATCCCAACATCAGCCGCAGTGAATCTTTCCACAGACTGCTGGGAACCAAGAGTAAGGTGACGCGGCCAGGCCTGTCGGAACAGCCTCACGCTGTGGGAGCCGGGCGAGCCTCTGCAGGGAGGGCCCTTCTCCCAGCTGGAAAACATGAGCAAGCAGTGATGCGGCCCGTCATCTTATTTTGAAATTTGAAAAGAAATGGTTGGCCAGAAATACCAGGCAGGTTTAGCAGGGTTAGCTTCTGCCTGGAAGAAGGCAAGGACCTGACCCCTTCAGCCTCGTCTGTCCAGGCGCTTACCAGTTTTCAGTAAACCCCGCTTCAAAAGTAATGAAAGAAGAGCCTGGCAACGTCTTCGTGGTGTTGCCTCTCTCCCCATATTCACCTCGAAGACACGTCTTTAAGGAAGAGACCAGAGAGGATCCACCAGCCGAGTGGAGTTGGGGTCGTATTTCCCAGTCCTCCGCAACCCAGGCTGTAGGTCTGGGTCTCAGCCTGGACAGCCATCAGATGACACCAGAGAACTAAATGTTAGTTTTCCTTTTCTGTTTACCTTGACGACCAACACACAGATTTTTAAAAGGCAGCTGTGGTACGGTCCCCGCTCGTTCCACATAGAATTCTCCAGCAGGTGCGGCCTCCGTTGAACAATTATCGCCCACTTGTTCTCCAATGG
Source organism: Paguma larvata (assembly GCA_030068075.1). NCBI lineage: Eukaryota > Metazoa > Chordata > Mammalia > Carnivora > Viverridae > Paguma > Paguma larvata. The sequence goes on along the minus strand of CM057839.1, from coordinate 73,307,708 downwards.
CTGATTTGAAAACCCACCGTTCACCGTCACTTCCTGCTGAAGAATGTGGGTTACATTTTTTTTTATTTTATTTTATGAAGCAGACATTTTTCAGGAGATAGTTTAAGACCCGTAGCCTAACTCCTGGGCCACAGGAAACAAAGTTGGAAGCATCCCTACGGGATTATGGAAAAGGAGATTCTGGTTCCCAATCCGCAGCAACTCAGCTAGTCAGTGGAGACCTGACACAACTTAGTGAGTGAGGAGGGCCCAGCTGAACCCGCTGCGCGGCCAGCCCTGGCGAACGAAGCGTGGGCATCAGCCTCAGCGGGCGAGGCTGACCGCCTGTCCTGCGGTGCCCTGCGACTTAGATGCCGTCTCTGCCCCGAGAGAGAAGACGCTGGGCTCCAGCACCTGCCCGCAGAGCCAGGGAAAGGCCTTGACTCCCAGATGTTGAGAACGGCAGCCACGCACGTGGGGGAAGGGTTAGACCCCGTGCTACATCCTAGTTCCGACACGTCCATGGGAAAAGGGAAGGAAGCTCAAATGCACACAAATTACTTTCTTCGGGGGCTTCGTGGGAGTCTACCTAGGACTTAATAATAGTATGTTGTTCTGTGTGGGAGGAGGTAGAAGAAAAATAGAGGAAAAAACTTCCAAATGTTGGTCGTGGCCTGGCTGGACTCCAGAGTGCTGACGATCGTGAGTTCATCCACCCCTTCCTAACGCCTTCCTCGCACACACCCCACCTTGCCCCAGAATGGACTTTGAGCAGCCCAAAAACACGAATCGAGTGTTACGATGTAAAAGATAATTCATTGAAGGCCTCTAGCTCTCTCCATGGGCTCACTCCTGGTCCGAAGTCCTATAAACAAAATACCCTGGGCCGACTCTGCAAATTTTCCTCTGTGTGATTCTCACGAAGAGCGCCGATTGTATTCCCCGCCGATCGGGCCGTGCGTTTTCCCAGGGAGACCGTACGATGCAGGCACCTGTGTGCACTTTATCCTTTTCCTCTCTGCGAGTCTTCCATGGCCCATCAGACTCCTGTGAACTCGGGGCGGGGGGGACACAGAGGTCAGGCTCTGCCAGGCACCTTGATCCCTCATTATCTTTCATTAGCGTTTAGGAGGTTAATCGGTAGTGAAGCCTATCTTTTGTTACTTCAACAATCGAGTCAAGGGGGCACTACGGCCAAACGGGCATCGTTTGCTTGGGTTCTTGTTTGAATTTGTGAACTCATTTGTATTGTAATTACTTTGATTACAATTAATAGATCTTCTAGAAAGTTTACTATTTTAACGTTTATTTATTTTTGAGAGACATAGAGACGGAGTATGAGCAAGGGAAGGGCAGAGAGAGAGGGAGATACAGAATCTGAAGCAGGCTCCAGGCTCTGAGCCATCAGCACAGAGCCCGACGCGGGGTTCGAACTCACAGACCGTGAGATCATGACCTGAGCCGAAGTCGGCCGCTTAACCCACTGAGCCACCCAGGCGCCCCTATTTTAAAAGAAAATAACATTCATGAGCGTTCTCCGTGGTTCCAGACTTGACCCAAATCTGCCGAAGCGCAAATAGGCAAATATGTTTCATTGTACGTATAAAGGCAAGTTCACATCCGAGGAATTTAATTCAGTAAAATACTACTATTAAGTCATTACCTCCCTGTCTCCCCTTCCTGTAGTAGACGCTCTGCCAAATCATATTTTCAATATTTTCGTGACAAAGCTAGCTTTACTCTCAGGAAATGATGTTTCAGCCCACTAGGCTTCATTGTTCAAAAACTGTCCTTAATCGTGGTTTAAATTCTCCCCGGCTTCTCTCCAGCACCCCGTGCTGTTTCTCTGCAGTTATCTGTAAGCACCAAGCACTTTAAAAATAACCACTGCCTTTTTATAAATATTCTTTTCACCCTCCCACGTTCTTTTCTTCCCTCCTTTAACGCTTTCACATACTTGCCCCCTGTTACAAGATAAACGGAGGCATAGTAAGAATTGCAAGAGTCCATTTGAGCAAAACTCAAATCGAATCAGCAGCGACAGACCGAAAGTGGTTAGGGGCGCTCCGCTAAGGAAGGAGCTCAGGGAGAGAGTCTTAGAAAAAGCAGCCCATGGGGCACCTGGGTGGCTCAGTCGGTTAAGCGTCCGACTTTGGCTCAGGTCATGATCTCACTGTTCATGAGTTCGAGTCCCCGGTCGGGCTCTGTGCTGACAGCTGAGAGCCTGGAGCCTGCTTCGGATTCTGTGTCTGCCTCTCTGTCTGTGCCCCTTCCCTGATCATGCTCTGTCTGTCTCTCCCTCTCTCAAAAATAAACATTAAAAAAAATTTTTTTTAGAAAAAGCAGCCCGAATGGAGATTATTGATTAGCTATTGCTTAAAGCCTGATCGGGTTTGTGATTGGTCGTCCTTAGGTTTCAATTTCATAACCATGAGGTATTTACAAGCTTGGAGTTGGGTTTGCCTACGTATGCCGCCAAGGCATCCAAACCGTGTCAGTCTGAGGGCTTCCTTGTTTAGTTCATTTAACACCCTTAAATGAAGGCCATTGTTTTCAAGCTTCATGTGAGGGTGAACTTTGGACCCGGCTGAAGTGCATGGTTTCCGTTTGCACAAGAATAAGCAACTCTTAGCCAATCCGTGTGTCCGTCTGAGAAGCAGTAACCCTTCTTTGGCAAAATTAGACTGTAGACTTGGTAATCCTGGGGCTCTGGAAACTCTTCTTCACGAAGAGATGGGGGGAGGTCACGCCGGCTCCTCCCTGCCTCCAGGACAAGGATGTACGTGCCCGCTCAGCCCCGCACCTCCCCCCCCAACCCCCCCCACCCCCCCCCCAAGGAGGAGGACGAAGGGCCCTGTGGCCTCGCCATGGCCTTCCTTGTCTTCGCTTTGGTACTGCGGCCCGGCCTGCGTTTATTTTTCATCTCTTCATTTCTTCCATCCTCCCACAAACCGCCCTTACCGCATCTTCCTGGTACTCGGCCCTGCTGCTAGTGCTGGGCGGATGACCGTGAACCCTCCTGGAACGTACCTTCTGGTGGGGGGGGGGGGAACAGAGAGGAAACCCAGAGTCTGCAGGGAACAGTGAGATAGAGCAAAGGCGAGCCAGGTGCAGGCGTAGAGAGTAAGGAGGGGAGGTTTACAGCAAGCTGCTCCAAAGGAGAGAGCCCCCCGCGGTGGGGAGAACACCCCAGGCCACAGCCAAGTGCAAAGACCCTGATGGGGGAGCCCAGTTAGTGTTCCGGGAATGGCGAGAAAGGCCCTGCGGCTGGAGCAGAGGGAGGGGGGGAAGCCAGGGGTTTGCTTTTCCTATTTGATTCTGAGCAGGGAAGTGGCGTGGGGTCCGGCGGGCAGAAACAGAACTTTCCTAGAGCTACACTCCGGGAGAGCCGCCCCTTCCGGACCAGCGTGGGGCTTCGTTTTTGCCTCGTCCTTTCCCAGCCGCCCCCATCGGGCAACACACAGAGCCTAGACTATTCCTCGCTCCGTGCCGCCGGGGGCTCCTCGGCCCGCCGCACGGCCTGTCGCCGAGGCCTCCGCGGGTCAGCCAGGTGCCCCGCTAATTTATCTGTTCCTCACAGCCCCGTGACTCTGCCCTGACCTTGCCACAGGCTCCCCGACCGGACCGCGGAGCGCAGCCCTGTCGGAGGCAAAGCTCGCTGCCTCGTGGCAGGTCGCGGAACGGGGTAATGGTTCCCATATGTGCCGGGGCTCGCGTGCAAATCCGACCCGGCCGGCTCCGCTAATGAGGTCAGATGGCTCTGCCCGGGGTGGACGGCCTCTCCCGGGGGGAGGGCGGCTCCCGGAGCTGGGCGACAGCCCCCCACCGCCTTCCCAGGAGCTCCGAGACGCAGCATTCCTGCCCGCCGCCGAGGACCCCGAAGTAGGACACGCACGCATCGTTTTGTTCGTTGAAACCTTTGATTTGGAGGTAATTGCGGCTTCACGTGCGGTTGTCAGAAATAACTGAGATCTCGCGGAGCCTTGGCTCACTCTCCCCCGACGGTGACATCTTGCAAAAGCATGGAACCGTATCAGGGCCAGGAAACTGACATGGAGGCAGTCGGACTCGGAAGCATTTTCAGCAGCCCCAGTATCCTCAGGCCGGCTTTTCATAGCCACACCTGCCCTCTCCCCTCCCCTTACCTCTTGGCATCAGTCTGTCTTCTAGTTCCATAATTTTGCCATTTCAAGAATGTTCTATAAATGAGTCCTACAGTGTGTAACTTTTGGTACCAAAAAAATACCTTTTTTCACGGAGCGTAATTCTCTGGGGACTCATCCAGGTTCTTGCATATTATCAACGGTCTCTTCCTCTTTTCTTGCTGGGTAGTAGTTCATGGTTACGGCCCTACGGCACTTCGTTCAACCACTCACCTGTTAAGGGTTTCCGGGATATCTGGGTTACCAGCCTGGGGCTGTTAGGAATAGAGCTCCGGAAAACATTTGTTTACAGGTTTTTATGTGAACGTAAGTCCTCACCGGTCCGGGATAAATGCCCAGGCGTGCAACAGCTGAGTTTGTAGTAGTTGAATATTTGGGTGGGTGTGTTGTTGTTTTTTTCTTTTTTAAATAAAAAAAAAAAACCAAAAACATTTCTTGGCTTCCATTCTGTGGGTAGGCAGTTTGGGCCACACGTTAGTTCAGGTTTATCTGATTTTTTTTTTTTTTACATATACTTCAAATGCATAAACTTTACCTTCTTAAAGTATAGAATTCAGGGGTTCTTAGTACTTTCATGACGTTGCGACGTGTTTGGATTTTTAAGGCGATGCCAAACTGTTTTTCAGAGTGGCGCTCCCGTTTTACGTTTCCACGAGCCATGTCTGAGTGATTCCGTTTTTCCACATCTGTGCCAGCGTTTGCAGTCACCGTTTTTTTATGGTAGCCATTGTGGTCAACGTGTCACAATAGCTCATTGTGGCTTTCAATTTCTCTAATTGCTAATGATGCTGACTCTTTCCACGTGCTCATTCGCCATCTCTGTGTCTCTTCAGGTCCTTTGCCTGTTTTCCAATTGGATTCTTTAAGGCTTTCATCTGTTGAGTTTCAGTAGTTCTTTATATATTCTAGACATTCGTCATTTCTCAGATATGTGGTTGACAAATATTTTCTCCCTTTCAGCCTCTGGAAGGGAACCTTTCTCAGAAATTGAAAAAAAAAAAAAAGGTTTGTCATTTTAATGAAACCCAAATTATTTTTTCTTTATGGATTTTGCTTTTGGTGTCAAGTCCAAGAACTCTTTGCATAGTCCTGGATCCCAAATATACTGTCATATTTTTTCCGCTACAAGTTGTATGGTTTTATATTTTACTCTTAAGTCTGTAAATCATGTTGAGTTAATTTTCTCATAAGGAGACTTCTACAGAGAGTTTGTTTTTTCTTTATGTATAATTTTTCCTGTATCATTTGTTGAAAAGAGTATCTTTCTTTCATTGAATTGCTTTTACACCTTTGTCAAAAATTAGGTAGGTGTTTTTTCGTGGTCTTTTTCCTGGGTTCTGTATTCTATCTGTTCTATAAATCAGTGTGGCTATCCCTCAACCGATGCCACGCTGTCTTAATTACTATATTCTAGGTCTTGAAATTGAATAGACTTATCCCTTGTATTTTATTCAAAATTGTTTTAGCTACTCTAAGTCCTTTGCTTTTCTGTACATTTTTTAGAGTAATCTTGTCTATACTACAAAAAAATCTTGGTGGGATTTTGACAGGAATCGCATTAAACCTATAGATCAATTTGGGAAGAATTAATATTAAAGCTATATGTCATTGGGAAAGAATTAATATTTTTATTTTTATTGATATTTATGTTGAGTTTTCCAATCCATGAAAATGGCATCTCTTGCCAATTATTTAGATCTTTGTTTTGTCAACATTGTGTAATTTTTAGTATATAAGTCCCATATATATTTTGCTAGATTTACACCCAACTATTCCATTTTGTTTTGAGCAATCATAAATTGCATCATATTTTTAATTTCAGGATTCACATGTCTATCTATTGCTAGTATATAGAAATACAATTGATTTTCGTGTCTTGGCCTTACAGCATGCAGCCTTGCTGCACTCTCTACTTCTGGGAGTTTGATATATGTCTGTGTGTTTATATTTTCTTATTTCTATTTCTATTTCTTGGGATTTTCTAGCCCATCACATCATCTGCAAATTGGAACATTTTTATTACTTCCTTTCTGAACCATATTTCTTTTATTTCCTTTTCTTGCCATATCGCACTGGCTATAACTGTCAGCACAATTTGAATAAGAGAGAAAGGATGACGTTACCTCGCTTCCTATCTTACGGGGAAAGTCTTTCGTCGTAAAGTATAGTGTTAGCTGTGGAGTTGTCAAAGATGCTCTTTGTCAAGTTGAGGAAGACCCCCTTTGTTCCTAATTTCCTAAGAGGTTTTGTTTTGTTTTGTTTTTTAAATCGTGAGTGGGTATTGAATCTTGTAAAGTATTTTATCTGTGGCAACTGATATGATCATGTGTGGGTTTTTTTTCCTCTTTAGCTATTAATGTGGCGGATTGTATTGATCGATTTTTGTATATTGAACCAGTGTTGCATCCTGGAATAAAGCCCACTTGTTCATGTTGTGTTATTCTTATTATATATTGCTGAACTGAATTTACTAACATTTTGTTTAGAAATTTTGCGTCTCCGTTCATGAGAAATATTGGATCGTGTTTTTATTTTTACTTTGTTATGTCTTTAAATGGTTTTGATATCAGGATAATAAGTGAATTGGAAAGAGTCCCTTCCTCTTTGATTTTCTGGGAAAGATTGTGTAGAATTTTATTGGTAATTTTTTTAAAGCTTATTTTTATTTATTTTGAGAGAGAGAGAGAGGAAGAGAGAGAGAGAGAGAAAGCAGGAGAGGGCAGAGAGAAAGGGAGACAGAATCCCAAGCAGGCTCCACGCTATCAGCACAGAGCCTGATGCAGAGCTCGAACCCACAAACTGTGAGATCGTGACCTGAGCCGAAGTCAAGAATTGGCCGCTTCATCGACCGAGCCACCCAGGCACCCCAAAGATTGTGTAGAATTGATGTTAAGTCTTCTTTAAATATATCTGGTAAAATTCTCCAGTGAGGGTAGAAGCCAGTAGAATTCTCCATTTTACTTTATGTTTTCTGTTCTGGTTTTCATTTCTCTGTTTTGTTTTTATTCCTTCTTGTGGATTATGTGAACATTTTTTAGAATTCCATTTTGGGGGTGCCCGGGTGGCTCAGTTGCTTGGCTCAGGTCATGATCTCACAGTTTATGGATTCGAGCCCCACATCGGGCTCTGTGCTGACAGCTCAGAGCCTGACCCCTCCCTGCCCCCTGCTTTCTTTCTCTCTCAAAAAAAATAAACATTAAAAAATAAATAAAATTCTATTTTGATTTATCTATCATATTTTTGAATACATCTCAAGGTATAGATTTTATTTTCACTAGTTGTTCTGAGTGTTTTATATGTATATATATATATATATATATATAATTTATAATATACTTTTCTTAAAAATTTTCTCTCTATACATTTAGAACCACATCAGACAGTGTATAATTTTTGCTTTAACTTAGTCATACACAATTTGGGGAATTCAAGAAGAAAGGAAAAGCCTGTTTTATTTACTCATATTTTTGCTTGCCATGTTCTTTCTTTTTCCCTGATGCTCCAAAATTTCTTCTTTTATCATTTCCTTTTCATTTCTAAAACTTCCATTAGCTCTTTGTGTAGGGTAGCTCTGATGGTGGCAGATTCTCTTGGTTCCTTCCATTTGAGAATGTCTTGATTACTTCATTCCCGAACAATATTTTCACAGAGTGGACAGTTCTTTCCTTTCAACATTGGAAAATATTATGCCCCTGCTGACCTCAGTAGTTCCTGGTGAGAAGTCCACAGTCATTCCAGTTGGTTTTCCCCTACAGGTAAAGTATCATTATAAAGTTCAGTCGGTTAAGCGTCTGACTTTAGCTCAGGTCATGATCTCACAATCTCATGGTTTGTGAGATCAAGCCCCATGTCAGGCTCTGTGCTGACAACTCAGAGCCTGGAGCCTGTTTCAGATTCCGTGTCTCCCTCTCTCTCTGCCCCTCCCCTGCTCACACTGTCTCTCTCTCTCTCTCTCTCTCTCAAAAATAAATAAAACATAAAAAATTTTTTAAAGTATCATTTATCTTTGGCTGCTTTTGAGATCTTTGTCTTCAGTTTGAAGAAGTTTAATTATAATCTCTCATGGGCTGTTTTTTTTTTTTTTTTTTTTTTTTTGATTTATCGTATTTAGAATTTGTGCGGCTTCTTGAATCTGTAGGTTTTTGTCTCTCACCAAATTTGGGAAGTTTTCAGCCTTTATTTCTTTCAGTGCTTTTTCAACCCCATTCTCTTTCTCCTCTCCTTCTAGGACTCTGAAGATGTGCAAGTTATATCTTCTTTTATTCCCACAGGTCCCTGAGACTCTGTTAGTTTTTTTCTCTGTCTATTTGCCTCTGATATGTGGACTCCATCATTGCTTCTGTTCCATCTTCCTGTTTACAAACTGTCTCTTCTGTCCCTTCCATCTTGCTCTTGAGCCCATCCACTAAGTTTTTGTTTGTTGTTGTATTTTCGAGTTCTAACATTTATAACCGATTCTCTTTTATATCTTCTATTTCTTTTTTGAGGCTTCCTTCTTTTATTTTTCATTTGTTTGAAGCTTATTCCTAACTGCCTGTCGAAGCCTTTGTATCCTGGCTGCTTTAATATCTTTGTCAGATGATCCCACCATCTTTGTCGGCTTGGTGTTGGCATCAGTTGATTTTTTTACATTCATTTTGACCTCTTCCTGGTTCTTGGTATGACAAGTCACTTTCAGATGAAACGTAGACATCTTAGGTGCTATCTGACGCTGGATCCTGCCAGGGCGAAGTACTCCAGATCCCCTACTTGACCTCTGTTGCAGCCCGCTGGGTGGGGATGGGAGTTCCTGTGGTCCACATGACCTCCACTGACACTGCAAGGGGTAGGTGAGGAGTGGGGAGGAGACACGGGTATGTCTTTATTACTGCTGGGCAGTGACGAACGTCCAGATTCTCCATGAGGCCTCTTCAGACACAACCCCAGTGAGGAGGAGACAAATGCCTCCTTTCACTAGGGCGGGGATAGAAGTTCATTCTTCTCATGTTGTCTCTGTGGACACCACAGGGGACCAAAGACATTATCAGCTGACAAGGATGAAAGTCCTTGCTCCCTCCTTCATCTCCTCTGTTACCACCTTGTAGGGCACGCCGTTGCAGCCTCCTAGGAGTGGAAATCTAGGCTCCCCACTTGGTCTTTGCTGGCGTGGGTAGGAGTGAAGCCACAGTTTGTTTTTTTTTTTCTGGGGTGTTGGGCTGGAGTAGCGTGATTATGGTCTGCAAGTTGTTTTGTCTTGCTGGGCTGCCCCTTTCCTGCTCTACTGGCTAGAGAACACAGGCTTTTTTTTTTTTTCTGGGCTTTTTTTGCCTGCACCCACGGGCATTTCTGGGTTGCCACGGTTTTAAGCTCCAATCTGGAATCTGTGAGGCCAGAAGAAAACTGAGTTTTCTCATCCCCTGAGGTTCCTAGCTGGTCTTCCTTCCAGTTTCATCCAAGTTGCCGTTTCAGGTGAAAGGACAATGGGGTTGCCAGTTCCCGGTTTCTATCTCTTCTTGAACTTTCCTTCCCACTTCACTGGTTTATTTAAGTTACCACTCCAGTTAGCAGACACAGGACAGAAGGATCCCATGTCATCTGGTTTTGCTTTCAGATCTTTTCAGTGTCCCCTGCCCCTTTCGTTGAAGACTTCCCGGGCAGTTTTGTCCATCAGCACAGCTGGCTCATGTGCATCACCTGTGTTCTGACCCAGGTGGTTGTTGACAGATTCCATCTATCCTGAGGCTGCAAATCTGCTGTTTACTCTTGCAGACTCATTGCTTAATTTAGCGCTACACCTCCTTGGAGGACAAACTTTTCTTTTTGCTAGGAAATCACCCAACCCATCCACACTGTAGAAGAATGACATTTCGTCCAATACCCAGAACAGTCCCCTTACCCCCACTTTCCAAAACTTGTCTGGACAGAAGAAAATAAGCGACTTGCTAGTATAAGCCTTTCTTCCCTCCAGTGCCCAGTTGTGATGGTCAGAGGAGACTCGAGACCAGAGAGGACAGGGCAGATCTGTCCTCTTATCTTTTTAATGGAATTTGTATCAAGTTAGTTAACCATGTGTCCTGTCCTGTCCTCAGCCAGACTGTCTTTCAACTCTTCCACGTAACCTGAATTCTTGACAAAATACAACATCCTATGTCTGTCAAGGACCCGGAGTTGTTTTGCTAAGTTTTGTTTCTTGTGGCCTCATCTAGAATTTGGAGGGGGCTTTCCTCCTCTAGAAGAGAATAGGGATTCTATCATTTGTAAAGAATAATACAGAGGAGTCCATCTCGGTTATTTTTGGGAAGCCCACTGCATCCTAGCCCAGTGTTGAGCATTGTGGACAGATACAGAGAAAAATAATAGTGACAAATAAGACAGTGAGAATAGGACAGGCCAAGTCAGGAAATACAGAGGACAAATGGAACTTTATGTATGCAACCATGCCTTGTGTTCTCAGCCCAGGGTCGTACTGTGAAAAATGCAGGGACAATATAGGACTTGGTCCCTGAGAGAACAGACCCTCTGGTCGAACACTCAGAACCCATGGTGGTGTTTCTAGGAATCACCCCTTAGGTGCTTTCTCACCTCGCCTGTTCTCCCTGGGTCTCTGCAGGCTGAGGAATCCAAAACTGGCATCTCTGGCTTGGATATTTCTAGACCCCAATATCTCATGGCCTCCTAAATGCTTCCAAAGCAACTCAAAGCCTCACATCCGAAAGTGGACTCCCTGTCTTTCCCACTCAACCCATTCTTCTCCTACCTTTCCAACTGCATGATCAATAAGGAGTTAGCCATTGTTCAGGATGTAGCTTCCTGAACTTTCTCCGAGTTATCACTCCTCAGTTTTAACACCGGAGGCCTGTGTAATCTCCATTAAGGCACTCATCACGTTCGCCAGGATACGTGTCTACACGGAGAGATCACCTCAGAGACTGTGAGCTTCATGAGGGCAGGGACAGTGACAGAGGCGGCTTCGTTTCCATCGCTGGATCTCACACACAACAGGTGTCGAATGGAAAGAAGTCGAGTTTCGAAAGCGGGAAGTGCATGGACTGGCAGAAAGGAAAAAGGAGAATAATTTACTACCATTTACAAAGGGCTCCTTGCTCCAGGGTCGTAATTCCTATCTCGCTGGAATCTCAGGCTAGAAAACCTGTTTTGTTTTTATTCTTGTTATGTTCCCTCATTACATTAGTCTGTTTAACTAAGGCCGAGGTTTTGATCCTACAAAGGCCTAAGTAGGTCTGGAATGCACTTGAGCCTAAAAGGTTCTTAGCTTCTGATGTTCAGATTATAAGGCATAAAATAAGTTACCAATTGAGGCTATGAAATCTCATTCTCTAGGGCTCCTTGAAAATAGGTTAGAGTTTCAGTCGTCTGATAGATTGGAAGATGTTTAGCCTTACCTGAAGGAAAAGGAACCTTGGCCCAGCCGTTTTCTTGAGGAGCCTGTCAGATTTCTGTTTTGAGTGTGGTCCAGCAGTAATTTAAAAATAAGTTTCTAAAAATACGTATTTGTTTTTGGCTTTGTATGTCAGCTGTGATTCCTAGCAGCTGTAACTACTGACAAGATCTAAAAACAGATTTGCAATTATTTGCTGTATTCTCTTCGTTTCTGCTCTTTGGCAGTCGTGCATGTGCGATTTTTGCAGGAGTAGCCTCCTGACAGAAATGTGGACATAAGGGTTTGTTATTCCTCAACATAATGCTTCTCAGCTCCCCGCTCCTTCTGAAACTGCTCAGTTTTCGAGACAGGAGCACGCCTCCCCCTCTAAGATAGGTCAGCTTCTAAGCAGAGCCTGCTTCTACAGGGTTGTGTGAGATTGGGTTTCAACATCATTACTGGGGAGGCACCAAAAACGCACGCTAGTTCCGCTGGTACATTTATGTTTACATGTACCTTTCATATCGGTAAGTCTCGGTGAGCGTGCGTGCTTCAGTGAGGACAGGACACGACCAGAGAACACACATCAACTCCAGTATCCTCCACTGTGGGCGAAGTAAAATGTGAAGGTTGCATCGTTACCAGCAGTCGGGGCAACGGGAGGGAATTTACTTCAATTCAGGACCCATTTCCTCTCCTTTTTAACTGAAATTTCTTTTTTTTTAATTGTGATAAAATTTCATAGAGTGTGAAATTTACCATTTGAAAGTGTACGATTCAGTGGCGTTTCGTATACTTACGATGTTGTGCAACCATCACCACTGTCTACTTCCGGAATATTTCCACCTCCCCAAAGGAAACCTTATATGGTTTAAGCGGTCATTGCCCATTTCCCTCCTCCACCTACCCACCTGAGTCTCCAGGCAACCACTTCCTTTCTGTTTATATGTTGGTCTCTTCTGGAAGTTGCATATAAGCATGCAACACATGGCCTTTTGGGTTTGGCTTCTTTCAATGACTGTAATGTCTTCAAGGCTTATCCATGAGATAGTATGTCTCAACACTGGATTCCTCTTCGTGGCCAAGTAATATTCCACCATATGGACTATACAACGTTTTGTTTCCGTTCATCAGGGGATAGACATCTGGATTGTTTCCATCTTTTGGTGTACAAGTGTCTGTTTAAGAACATTTTCATTGTTTTTGAAAGTATATGTTTGAGTGAAATGGGTGTGCGATGCAGTCTTCTATGTGGAACTCATCGAAGAACAGTGGACGCACCATTTTATAATCTCACCAGTAACGTGCTAGGGTTCCAACTTCTCCACATCCTTTCCAAAACATGTTATTTCCTGGGTTTTTGTTTGTTAATTTGTTTGTTTCATAATTACAGTCATCCTAGCACTTAGATATTGAGTGCTATCTCTTTGTGGTTTTGATTTGTATTTCCCTAATGATTCATGATGTTAAGTATCTTTCATATGCTTGTTGGTCATTATATGTAGTCTTTGGATAAATGTCTTTTTTAGTCCTTTGTCCATTTGTTAACTGGGTTGTTTGTCTTTTATGTTGTTGAGTTTTGGGGACTATTGATATAATCTGGACACTAGACCCTCATGAGATACGTGATTCAGAAATACTTGCTCTCATTTTCTGGTTGCCTTTTTACTTTCTTGATAATGTCCTTCAATGAACAAAAATATTTTAATGAAGTCTAATTTATTTTTTCCTTTTGTTGCCTGCGCTTTGGGTTCATATGTATGAAACGTTATTGCCAAATCCAAGGTCATAAAGATTTATTCTTTTGTTTTCTTTTAAGATGTATAGAGATTTAACTCTTATATTTAAGTCTTTGATCCATTTTTAGTCCATTTTTGCATGTGATTGCAGGTAAGGGCCCAACTTTATTCCTCTAATGTCGAAATTCACTTATTCCAATACCATTTGCTGAACAAATTATTCTCTCCTCATTAAATGGTTTTGGTAACGTCGCCAAAAATCTAGGTTCTTAATTACATTACATTGATTTATATGTTTGTCTTGATGCCCTTGCCACACTGTTTTTATTACCATAGCTTTATGTTAAGTTTTGAAATCAGGAAGTGTGAGTCCTGTAATTTTGTTTTTCAAGATTATTTTCGCAATTTGGCAGTCCCTCGCAATTCCCTATGAATCTTAGGACAAATTTTTCCATTTCTGCAAAAAGACCTTTGGAATTTTGCCTGTTTTGATTAGAGCTTTCAAGAAATTCATCTGATAGAAGTGGTGAATTCAGGCTTCCTTTGTCTTGTTCTTGATCAAGAGAGCTAGCTTTCAGTCCTTCATGGTTGAATACGATGTTAGCTGTGGGTTTTTCATAAATGAAAAAGAACTTAGGTGTGGTGTTGAGGAATTTCCCTTCTAATCTTAGTTGCTGAGTATTTTTATTATGAGATGGTGTTGGTTTTGTCAGATGCTTTGTCTGCATCAGTCGAGATGATCATGTGATGTTTTTCCTTCATTCTATTAATCTATGGTATAAGATTGATTTTCATATGTTGAACCACCCTTGCATTCCTGGAATAAATCCTATTTGATCGTGGTGTATAATCCTTTTATTATACTACTGAATTCAGTTTGCCACTGTTTTCTTGAAGATTCTCTCTCCTTTTTTAAATCAAAATCTCATAGGTATAAATTTCTTTCCTAGTGCTAATTTATACTCCTTTTTTCTTTCCTTCCCATTATTCAAAATTAACCAAGTATTTGGTTGTGTTTCCTTTTTTCCAACGTCTTTGTGAGTAGATAGCTTCCAAAATACGTGTAGATGATAGAATACTGTAAGGGGAAATGTTATTATCACCCCTTTCTGTCTTGAGTTTTTTCAAGATTATTGTTCATGAGAAGTTTTAATAATGTTCATTCATAATGCTTTTTTTCTTCTGCCGAGAAGAAAATGGGAAATTGGGAAAATAATATTACTTGACATTTCAGCATTGGCGCACATAGAGAAGCCAGTGGCTCCGACATCTCCCCTCGAGTGTTTTTATGAGCTCCTGGACCCTTTGCATCACCCACACCTTTGTCAAATCTGCCACTTTAAGAGTCTCCAGAAAAGGTTGTTTCTAAGGATAGCAAAACTTGAGAAAGAACAGTTCTGTGATCATGTTTTGTAGCCATAATGTTTTCCAGTAATCGGGTCAGGGGAATATAAATTACTCACAGAAACCAGATAAACTCAATATGGTAGACTGAGCTGACTCAGGACTTTCTGGAGGCGTAGAAATGCTTGGTGAAATATGAACAAAGAAAGGCTTTTAATACATAATCAATTTCAAAAGGAACACAGAAACCTAGGTGCCAAAAGTGGAGAGACACAAAAGCCAGTAGGCCAACAGGGAGATAAAGCTGAAGAAGAGATATCAGACCGTGTAAGGCTCAGGGACTGAAGGTTCAGAGATTAATGTAGGCAGAGGAGATAAAACCTCCGTCCCATGTGAGATAGAACTCCGTGCATAAAGCTACCAATTCCGTAGGGCTGCTATTTTAATGACACAGAAACTAGAAACATTTTCCTCGCTAGACTGACAAAGCAGCAGTGGGGAGGAAAAAATTAGCCCTGAGAAACTGGAAGCCCATGCTTATGGATGAGGTCCAATTTTAGACTATTCCCAATGCTATAGGAGCTCAGCAAAGATAATATAAAAATCGATGTAACCCACAGAATTCTGGCAGAGGCAAAAGAAAGTCATGCTGAAGAATGCTTTCATAACTAGAGCACACACAGTAAACGAACCACAGTGAAGGAGGGTCATGGGATACTGCAGACATGTCTTAGCCCTCCACACCCCCCAAGAACGGGGGATGCGACGGAATGTGTGAAAGACCCTCTGAAACACTGGAGAAAGAAGATATGGAAGGCGTCAAATAGTATGTAAGAACAGGTGCATCTGGAAGATAAACACTTGTAGACATGAGAAGGGTTCTAATTTAAATTAACCGACCATGCGAGGTTTGGTAATAGTTTAAGTAAAACCAAAGGAAGAACGGAAATGGAAAATGTAGAGGAGGTGTAGGAATGGGGAAGATAGGATTATATATACACGAAACTCCTGGAGAATAAAAAACCGAGACCTGGGGACGGGCAGTATTCAAAGTGATTTCCGTACATGAAGGTAAACTTTCGAGTTAGAGTGACTTTCCAGGTCTGAGCAGCTGAGCAGGATCTAAAAACAAATCTGGGTGGCTCAGCTGGTTAAGCATCCGACTCTCGACTTCGGCTCAGGTCATGATCTCACGGTTGGTGAGTTTGAGCCCTGCATTGAGCTCTGCCCTGTTGGTGTGGAGCCTACTTGGGATTCTCTCTCTCTCCCTCTCTGCCCCTCCCCCACTTATATGTTCTCTCGGGCTCTCTCTCAAAATAAATACTTTAAAAAACGCAAATCTACATCTAGTCCTACTAAGTGCCGTAACAAAACTGCCGAACACCAAGAACAGAGTAATTATCGCAGTATCTAGAAGGAAAAAGATTATCTGCAAAGAGCTAGTCCTCTAAATGAGTAGATAATTAAAAAGAATATAAGAAAGGAGAGAGCGAGCAAAGAAAAATGTGATACATGAGAACCAAAAAAGAAATAAGACACTACTTAGACATGTTTTAAAACATGATTAAGTCTTATTAGTTGTGTCAAATATATATGTAAGACAAAAGTATGAAATAGAATTGGGAGATTATTTCTGATTTATTATAATAGAGGAAGCAGAATGGGATCTGGGAAGATCTTCATGTTTGAAATTTTATTGTTCAGATTTGAAATCGGGGTGCCTGGTTGGCTCAGTTGGAGGAGCATGTGACTCTTGGGTCTCAGGGTCGGGAGTTCAAGCCCCACGTTGGGTGTAAAGATTACTAAAGAAATAAATAAACTTTACAAAAAGTTTTGAAGTCGTCCTCACAACCAGGACAGGACTTGGTGCAAGAGAGCAAACGAAGTACCGCGTCTGAGTCTGTGAAAGTCCTAAGCCAAGCTAACAAATAGCCATATACCTTGATTAGTATACCTTCATGAAGACTGTGGTGCTTTGCGAGTCCCAGGTTCTTGGGAGTTTTGGAGCCAGAAAGTAGTGCCATGGGAAAGAGTTTGCTGCCGTGTGCCCCCGCGCCCCCTCTCTTCCAACCCCAGCTCGGTCCTGCGCTGTCGGGGGGTTGACACGCACCTGTTTGGACATCACCATCCACACGCATCCTACGCAGAAACCCAGCCATTGGCCACCCGCAGACCTAGGAGTGTGTATGCTGGCTATCGGGTCTGCTTTTAGGAGGATAGGTTGGCCGTGGATGCCAGCTTGGAGAGGTGTCCCGCAACAGGAACTTCTGGGGTCCCGCATACCTGGGGTGGGGGACAGGCCCTGGCTCTGGGTGGACATGTCCCCCTGGCCCTATTAACCCTTTACCACATGGGAGGAAGGACTGCAGCACGGAGTGGGTCCCTCTAACACAAGAGGTCAAGCAGGTCAGGTGATGGAGCTACCATTTTCTTAAGCTGAGCAGGTTGGTGGACAGTCACTGTGCCGGTAGTTCCTATGTGTTTGGAGTGTTTTGTCATAAAGAGAGAAAAGTATACACCATTTCACAAGGGAAATGGGGACATCTGTCTCGCCCAGAGGCAGGGGCAGGAACACTGCCAGCGGAGCATCGTGTGACCTCTGTATTGAGTACAGCTGAGTCTGTTTCCTCATCTGCCCAGTGAGAGCCCAGGATGTGTGACTTCCCGCTCGTGTGGTCCTGTGAAGTTCTCGTTTGCCCCGTTCACTCTTCAGTGCCTTCCGTGGAGGAATGCTGGCCAGTGCTGGGTCAGACATGGAGGACAGCCCTTCATCTCCTTGCCTGCATCCTAAAAGCAGCCAGCACAGGGAGCCCCGGCAGGCTCACAGCCTCCCCCTCGTGCTTCTGCTCCTCTCTGCCTTGTCCGGGGCTGTCGCTCAGCAGAGCCCAGTGGGATTAATTTGGCCCATGGAAGAAAAAGGCATGAGGGCGCCTGGGTGGCTCAGTCGGTTGGGCGTCCACCTTCGGCTCGGGTCACGACCTCCCGGTTCGTGGGTTCGAGCCCCACGTCGGGCTCTGTGCTGACAACTCAGAGCCTGGAGCTTCCTTAAGATTCTGTGTCTCCCCCTCTCTCTGCCTCTCCCCTGCTCGTGCTTCGTCTCTCAACAATGAATAAACATTTTTAAAAATTTAAAAAATAAAAAGACATGAGAGAGAAGGGAAAGCCAGTGCGAAGGGATAGGAGAAGTGTTTTTTCCTCATCAGCCACCATACATTTGGCCAAGCTTAGCTGGCCGAGGCTCACCTTTAATTGGTGATGAATTAAACACTGTACTTTCGACCAACACAATCAGAAAATGTTCTCTTCTGGAAATCAAGTGCAAAACGATCTTCAGCTCAGAGAACTACTGAGAATACCTTGGGCCCCACTCCTCCTTCAGGGCCCTTGAGTTGCTGTGAAGAGGACTCCAGTCAGGAGACCATCGTCTTCAGCTTGAGGCTCATAGACGGGGGATGGGGGGACGTGCTCGGGCGGCAGGCAACCGCAGCTCCTTAGACAAACTTCAGTGCCCTCACGTTCCCGTAGCAGATTGGGGGTGTATTCGTTTACCAGGGCTGCCATCACAAAGTACCACAGAGCGGGCGACTTGGCGGAAATTTGTTTTCTCACTTCTGGAGGCCGGAAGTCCAAGATCAAGGCGTTCGGCCATATTGGTTCCTTCTGAGGCCTCGCCCCCTGACTGGCGGATGGATGGTCTTCCTTCTGTGCGTGTCCCTGTCCTAATCTCCTCTCCTTAAGAGGACACCAGTCATAATCGGGTTAAGACCCACCCTAATGACCACATTTAGCATAATTACCTCTTTAAAGACCCCATCTCCAAATACAGTCCCATTCCGAAGTTACTGGGGGTTAGGACTTTAACAGATGAACTTAGGGGGAATATAGTTCAGGCCCTATCAGAGGGCGTTGACAGACTCCCACACACCAGGAATTTTCTGGGGCAAGCAGAGTGACCTCGTCATAGTAAGAAATAAGAAATCAAAGCCCTTTGGCCTACCTGGGCAATTTTAAAGCACCCCCTTGCTTTACCGGAATAAACAACAGCCGTCCCAGAAGACAGCTCCATATTTCCTTACTGTGGCGGCAGCCTCGAAGGGAACCCTTTCCGGAAAGGCGAGAAGAGCTCCCCATCCTTCTGTTTTTCCAAGGAAATTCGCCTCGATTTTCCCTGGGTTTCAAACTAACAGGTTGTGCAGAAAGAAATCAGTCTCGCGGGGGGCTGAGGCACCTTGGGGAGGCTCTCGCCCTGGTCCGTTTTGTTGGCTCAGGGAGAGGTGACTGCAGGTGGGCCCGAGGCTTTCAAGACCTGGCCCATAGAAGCAGATCACTGCTTGCAGAAGCGCTCTGGGAAGCCGCGGGTGTGCCCGGTATGAAAGGGCTCTTGTGGCGCACTTCAGTTAAGAGGAAGGCAGCGTTCAGAGGCGTTAGTACAGGACAGACTGGAAACAGAGCGCCTTTTAGAAGAGAGAGCAGGGCCCTCGAGGTGTCGAGATAGCATCTCCTGTAAATAATAGAGCTGCTTGCCAAACTGGACATTTTTCTCAGCGTGAGGAAGCCTTTCCCCCCCTTTCTATTTTCTTTTGAGACTAAAGTCACCGGGCGAGGCCCTTCGAGAGGCATCCCCGTGAACCGGGACTGACCGCGTTTGATCTGCCCGCAGGGTGAATGAACGTGACCGCCTCCTGAAGAAGCTCAGCAGGAAGACGCCCCCCACTCTCTTCCGAGGAGGCTCCCTCCAGCAGTGTGTCCCCCGTAAGTAGCCCTCCCCCCATTCCGGCCAGCCGGACCCCAGGGACGCGGGGAGGCGGAGGCTCCGCTGAAACGTGCCGGTGCTAATAGGGACGGAGGCGCTTGCCCAGCCGGAGCCCCATGTTTGGACGAGGAATTTGTGCATTTGGCCCCGGGCACGTAAGCCTGAGTCTCGGTAGTGCCCTGGGACCCCAGTCAAATGCCTGAATGACAAAAATCCTGAAACTTAAAATCCTGATGCGGTCGAGACCTTTCTGTCAGCCTCCCAACAGGATTTTGTTCTAAGGCTCAAGTGATCTTATTTTCCAGTTATTTCCCCGCAAGACAGCGACGTGTGCTGTTCTCTTTAAATATGAGCGTGTTATTAAAGCAATGACAACCACTGGGAAGAAAATCTCTGTACTCTTCCCAGGAAGGCCTGCGCCCCCATCTAGCACCGGGGCCCCCGCTTGATACCGGAGGCCAGGCTCGATTTCTGCTGAAGGGACCCGACCCAAGCAGGGGGCAGTGGGGGCACGCCGGACCCTAGAGGAAGGGTGGGAGGCCATGAGAGAGAGACGGGTGGCAGAGCTCACGGGGGCCGTGGGCCCGCTTCAGCCATCCAGCCACTCGGCTTCCCGCCGAAGGGTGTTACATTAGCACAGGTTTCCTTGGGCGGGAGGGAGGGTCACCTGCCTTCCCCAAGGCCACGCCCGTTGGCACCTGTTGTCTGTCACCTGCTTCTGCCCCTCTGAACCCTGCCTCTCTTTCCAGCACCCCCTCTCTTGCACGTGCACATACCATCTCTTCAGCTGACACCGCCTCTTGCTTCCCTTTCTCTCCCCGAGGTGTCGAGAAGGAAACAGGAATGGTTTCGGAGAAGTAAAGAATCGTTGTGTCCATAGTAACAGGTGTTGAGGGTCTTTGTCAGGCTCAGCTGAGCTCCTATCAACAGAGCTTTACAGACTTTCTAACAGAGAGAAGGACAGGGGTGGACCCCCCCCCCCTCTACTCACTTTCCAACATGGCAGACACCAGGTTCCATGTGGTGCCTCATGTGCTTTGTGTCCCCCCCCCTCCCCGGAAGTAGGCGGTGTCAGCCCCGAGAGCACCTGGCAGAGGCTCAGATCGGTACAGTCACCGGCCCAGCCAGGCCCAGCGATCTGGGTCACAGCCGTGGCCTCTCCGATCCAGGAGAGAGGTGGAGCCAGGAGGGTTGATGGCGTCCAGGGAGTGAGGGCTGTGGGGTCCCGCTTCTGGAGCTGAGCTGCCTGGGGAGAGGGGTCCTGTCCCAGCAATGTCACTTCTGTTCGTGACCTTACATCTCCGTTTCTACATCTGTAAAATGGAGATGATGTGAGAACTGGGTTTGGGGGGAGAATTAAATGAGATCGTTTGTACCAAGCGCCAGCCATCAACAGATCTTTACAGACTTTCTGACAGAGAGAAGGACAGAGGTGGACCCCTCTCCTCACAGCGCAGTACCTGAAAATATGGAGTCCAATAAATGTGAGGTCTCACTGGCTTTTTCTGCCACTAGTTGAGTAACTTTGGGCAACTTATATATTTCTCTAAACTTCTGTTTCCTCCACTTGGGGCAAAAAAAAAAAAAATTATAATAATATACGTCTTACCCAGCCTTCGCGAGGCTTCAGGATGGTCTAAAGCAGCTTCCGCTTAGCAGGCACAGAGAAAACGGGTACCGATTCTAGAAACGATGACGTCCAGGCCCTGCTGTTTCTCTCATAACTGTTTCACAATAACCCTAGAAAGACTGTACGTGATGCATATATTGAGATCGAAGATCAAGGAAGACCTTTGGCAGAAGAGTCGCAAAACATCTCACCGCAGCTACTAAACGTTTTTCTTCACTCTCGGTATTTTGAAGGACAGAAGAAGTCTCATGAACAAGCCCAAGAAATCAAAAACGCTCTAAAATCACAGCGCGTTTTAAAACCCACCTGGCAACTAATAGTAAGAGACCGATCAGTACCAGAACGTTCTGTCAGGTAACCTCTGGAGGAGGCCATCGAGCAGTGAGAAGCGGTCCTGGCCTCTGCCTGCCACCCCCGCCCCGGGTCCGCCCGTCAGCTGGCTTGGGCCCGTCTTCCCAGGAAACTGGAAGGAAAGCTCTCGTCTTGGCAGGATTTTCAGTTCCTTACAGGCCACCAACGCGCGGGGTTTATCACTGAGATCAGCCTTTTCCCACAGTCTCTTTTCCTTGTCGCCCTCATGGCCGGCCCCATTTCTGTCGCTTTCAGGAATCTTTTTCCAGACAGGAAACTTCTGCTTTCATGAAGACATTATCAGAGCTACCTAAGGGGAGTTTTATGGCAAAATGATTTTTTAAAATGACGTGATTTTATGGGCTTCACCAAACGTTCTGTCAGGAGAACACAACATAACTAAGATGCCTCCCCTGCCCTTCCAACTCCTTTCGCCTACCCCATTCTGCCCCCGGACTCTGGCTGCCGCTGAGCATTTAAGACTAGCAGATGTATTGGGAAACCATCCAGGGGAAGTGTACGAGTTGGGTCCATCCAGGGCTTTCCCCAGGGCCCCGTCAATACTTTCTGGCTCTCAGGACGTCCTGAAAGATGGAGCACATTGGGAAAGGCTAGGAGCCGGAGGCTTCCTCTGAGCTCCCCATATGGATACAAATGGCAGCCACTTGTCCATTGGACAGAAGCCGGTGACCCAACGGGACATCTGTGTCAGCCTGAGGGTGCGGGCTGGCCAGGCAGAGGCTCGTTAGGGTGGCTGTAGTCCTTGTCGCCCCACTAAACACGTTGCCTCTCATGGCCCTCACTCCCGCCAGGCCTGGTTTCTGAGAAGACGATACTGTCTCTGAAGCAGGGAGACACCTTCCCCCCTCCCCCCCGCCAGGGTAACCCTACCAGGCCATCCTCCATTCCTTCTTGAGTTACAGAGTACACTTCAAGTCTCTGCTGAGGCTAAGTCTAGTGAAGGTCTCAGTGCCTAACATTCTGGAAACACGATGCTACGTAGATGCAACCAATGGGAACTGCCGGACAAGCCCTGTGGCAGTGACCTCCGGGCACTCGGCTGACCCTGGGAGAAGAGATTCGCTCTTGGACCAGAAGGTCCTCTCCGATGGACACCTAGAAGCCCTTCCCAGTCTGCAGTGGATGCATAATCCTACTGGAAGGCCCTCGTGCCAGTGAGACAAATACAAGCCACGGACACCTTCCAGCTCCAAGCTATGTCTGTGTCCCAGTAGGCATGGGCAGGACGTGCGTGAAAAACAGAATAAGTAAGACAAGCTGTTGCTCTTTCCACTTCAACAAGGAGCAGAAAGTTCCAAATGCGAAGCTACCTTTCCCCAAAGGACACTCCCGAACGATGTGTGTTTTTATACCTCAGCGAGTCCCCTTCATCTCTTCCTCTCCACCAGGAACTGCCCCCCCCTCCAAAAAGCACATCAAAAAAGACGGGGAGCAGTTGTTCTATCCAGATGGGTTCTTGAGACAGGCTCCCTTCTTTTCTGGAACAGAGCCAGAGGCTTCCTCCGGTGGGGCTGAGTGGGAGCCAGCCCTGAACGAAGAAGGGGGTTCTGGGGGCCGGCTGTGGTTAGCCATGGAAAAGCCTGGCACCTGTGCGGAGGGTCGGAGCTCTGAGGGAACTCGGACCTCACCTGGTCCAGGTCCTTTATTTCACAGGACCGTCAACTAAGAAGACCCAGAGAGCTTACAGAGGCCCCGGTCCTGTGGCCGCGTTGCTGCCAAGCAAGGACTAGAACCAGCCCTTCTTGTCTCGGGCCCTGGGCCTCAGGATCCAAGATGAACAAGATGAACACAGGGCGGGTGGCGAAAGCCGCCTTCGGGAGAGCTCAGCGGTCCCCTGCCTGCCACCAGACAGGCTCGGGCAGAGCGCCGACAAGGCGCTCCCCGCCGTTGCTCGTGGTCCGAGCCGCTTCCGCCAGGTTCCTGAGCATCCCTGTGGGGTGGGGTGGCAGGCCACAGCGTGCTCCCCTCAGGAAAACATCGGATGTTGACTAGAAATGTTCCTGTTAAAAGACCAGAGAAGGAAAAGTGTCCAAGTCGACCTCAGAACACAGCCTTGTGACCGGAGGAGACGGTGTTATTTGCTTGATTTTGCTTTGAAACATCCCAAAGCAAGGTGTCTGGTCTAGGACTGCAGTCAAAGAGTTGCACAGAGAGCACTTTGTGCCGGAGGGGCCCCAGCACCCGGGAGGGAGGCAGCCGCCCCTCAGAAGCTGGACAAGGGATGTCTCCTCTCCCCCGGCTCTCACTGACCAAGCAGCTCCCTCGGAGAAAACCTAAATCAGAAGAATGGAGGGGAGAGGAGGCGTTTCCTCTGCAGATCCCGTCAAACCTCTGAAGCCTCCTCGTGTGGAAAGCCATCATGAGGAAGTTCGAGTGCCCGGCACCCAGCACCCCCAGGGCCGCCCTCCCCCGGCCCGCTCCTGCCTTCCAGCCCAGCGACCCTGCCTGATCTTGGACCCCGCCAGCTGGGGCTCGCGCCAGCTGCCACACGGTGTGATTTTTTTGGTTTGTGGATTTGGTTTTGTTAGAGATGGAGGTGAGCCAGTGGACGAAAGCCCCCTGTGTGGAAGATTCCTTTCTGTTCTTTCCCTTCCCTAGTTCTTCCTTCACCCCCACCCGCCTCTGCTGTCCAGCCCATGTCCTTAGCTGCCTCCCAGGCCACCTGTGCGGAAAAGCCCTTGCCTCCCAGGGTGGCCCTCCTGAGCCCCCCGGGGTTTTCTCGGGTGGTGGCCGGGAGAGCTGGGAAGCCAGCCCAGGCTCAGGAAGTCTGGTTTGTGCAGAGTACAAAGTCACCCTGAGCGCCTTCCTCTTGCATCCCCACGAAGCCTCTGTCATACTTTGCTGTTATCTGTCTTTATGGTTCAGAAACTCTCCTTTATAAGTCAAGTGTCTTAGTAAGACATTTTCACCGGGAGGTGATAGATACACGGACGCAATTTCGGATTTCTTTTTCTCCTTTAAAAACATAATGGAGGGGCGCCTGGGTGGCTCAGTTGGTTAGGCGGCCGACTTCGACTCAGGTCATGATCTCACGGTCTGTGAGTTCGAGCCCCGTGTCGGGCTCTGTGCTGACGACTCAGAGCCTGGAGCCTGCTTCAGATTCTGTATCTCCATCTCTCTCTGCCCTTCCCTTACTCACGCTCTGGTCTCTATGTCTCTCAAAAATAAAATTAAGAAACGTTAAAAAAAATTTAAAAAAATAACGTGATGGTAACCTAACATGGCCATTGAGAAGTCATATGTACATGTGGGTGGGAGTCACCATTGTTAGACCTTTTACTGTGTTGTCTTTTGGTCAGAATGTCTTATCCAGCTGTGGACTTTTCCATTCCCCTGACCCAGAAGAGTTAGCCAATAGAGACAGAGTCTCGTAACTGCTCCTTCTGTGCGAAGGACCCTTGAGGGAGGAGGGACCTACTCTGGGCTTTCGAATGCTAAACCTCTCTTGGAACTAGAGGCGCGAGAGTGTGTGGGTCTTGCAGAATTGCCGCCTGGGTTTGGCTCCCAGCTCTGCCACTCAGTAGGTCTGTGACCTTGGGCAAGTCATGAAATCACCCTGTTCCTCAGTTGCCCCATCTGTGCAGTGGGAAGAGTACGATCACCTAACTCATAGGGCTTTGGGGGGCGGAATAAACCAACTCTTTATGCATGACCCATAGAACAGGCCTGACACACATGGCATTTAATAATTGTTTAATAATACCAGCAGTTGGAGGTTGCTGCTGGTATTATTATTATTATTACTATTACTATTATTACTAGTATTATTATTATTATTGGAACTGATTGTAAGAACCGGTCTTCCTGTGACCCTGGGGCCTCTTGACTTTACCTCGTGATCTTTTTCTTTGTTTACACAAAAATAAACACACCGTAATTTCTTATTACCAGTCCAAATCAGTCCAGTTGAAAAGCGTCACGCGCACGTCGCCAGTTGTCACGACTGGCGTTACGTGTGTGCCCCCCGCCATGTTTGCAGCTTCGTGAAATCACCAGGGCAGCCTGCAGCTTCAGGCAGATCGGCCTCCTTCTGGAGCTGGGAAGTCGTTCACGCCTCCCTGGCTGGGCTCGGCTGCCGGGAGGCCATCCCCCGAGCCCTTCCCGTCCCAGCGACAGCAAGCCAGAACCAGTCAGGCCCTGCCCCACCCCCACAGTCGGCCCACTTTTCCCTTCCGGGCCACAGGTCTGTCTGCCCCAGGCCCCCACCTACCAAAGAACGGTGAGCCCAGTGTGGCGAAACTCGGCCGCAGGGTCCCAAAACAGCCTTTTCTTCTAACCCCGGTGTGCCCCCCCATAATTCTCCTCGTGACCGGTCCCCATGTGTGCTCCTCTTGCAGATGGGTACGCCTTCTCTCAAGAAGAGCACGGAGCTGTTACTCAGGAAGAAATAGTACGTGCTTACGACACCACCCAAAGGAAATGCAGGAAGAAATGAGACGTGAGTGGTCCTCCTTGGTCCCAAGAAAGAGACGCGATCTGTTGCACCCAGTGTTAACACATCTCTGTCGGAAGAGACTGGTGTCAGCAGCCAAACCACCATAAAACACATTTCCGTGGCCTTAGCCAACCGGTTTGTTAGTTATACAGTCCCTTGCAAACCTGCAGTAGATACCACGGGGGAAGCCATCTTTCCCCCTTCCTGTGTGTCTGCAGTGCTTGGCCTAACTTCCGTTTACGTTGTTACGAAGCATTCAGCTGTGCTCTGTGAGGTGTGAAATTAAAAATGTTATGTTTCACCAATATTTAAACACCAGTGCTCGTCGTTCTGGGAGAAAGGCAAGGGAGTTTTATGTTGCGTGAGAAACCCATCTTGTGGAGAGGGAGCGGGGGCACGCTTGCTTCCTGTCGCGGTAACTCACAGAATTAAGTCCACCGGGCAGCATGTAAACTTCATTTTAGGCAGGTTGATGTCTTGCTTTGATTCCTCTTCTGTTTGTATGACGTTGGCATAAACTTCTTGATTGCAGCGAAATCACAGAAATGTCTCCCAGGGTGGTAGCCCTGGGAACGCTTATTGGAACGCTCACTGTCATGTGCTCCACAGGCCCAGCCGGGCAGACGGGTGGGCGTTCCAGGATTCTCCTGCACCCTTCCCAGGTGCCTTCTGGGGCCCACCGGGCTTCCCTCAGCTCAGACCATCTGCATGGCTGACCGCTGTGCTCAGCGCATGGCCACCGGTGGGCGAACCGCCCGCAGTCTGCACTATGTCTTGTTCTAGCACGGATTCAGATACCGATGCGAGACGTCCCCTCCTCCGCACCTGTCCTTTTCCTCCCAGAACTAAAGACAAGAAGCCTAGGTCTCCTGCATATATCCGGGGTGCTCGTCTGCCTCCTTCCGAGGACAGGGAAGCCTGCAGACTAGTGTGGGGTCGAATGCCTCCCGCTCCAGTCAGGCTCTCGATCCTCACTCCCCACCCTCCAGGCCACTGGACCTTTGGCATCCACTCGACTCAGACCCGCACGTGTTTTCTTGGGAGTTCGGGGCCCATTGCGGATTTTCACGGTTGGGAAACCCCTGAATTTATAGTGCGTCTCCAACAAGAGAAGGGCGAAGAGATACACCTGTCCGTCTGCCACTCTAAAATCAGAGAGCAGGAGTGAATCCAGTGGGAGGGGAAGGGACCCTGCGGCTTGAGGGAGGAAGGAAACCATCAAAGGAGAAAGCAAGAGGCGAGGACGCAGAGACGCTGGGAGGAGGACTCGGAGGACGTTTTAGCCAAGCCTCAGGAGCCCTGCAGCCCAGGCCGTTGCGATCACGAGCCTGATGGGTACAGGAGGCTAAACAAGACATCGACATGCCGTTTGAACTGAAAAGAATGCCTACCAGTTCAAGGAAATGCCCTTTTCTGTGTGGATGAGGTTTCCTTCCTTATCGAGGCGGTGTTGGACACAGGCACCTCTCGGAAAAGTCAAGCGTCCCGCATGGAAGGCAGGGAAGGGAAGCGCCGAGTCACTAATTTTCCAAACCGCGGAGTGCCACCTTCTAAATCTGGATGGAACTCGCGAGCCCTCAGGCGTGAATGTGAGCACCCTGAATAAATGGCCAGCCTGGAGGCACGTTCCCGCCTCTGCGCTTGGGTTGCCAAACCAGATTTTTGGATGGCTTAACATAAATACTTCTGGGCAGCTGTTCCTGCTTAAAATGGCACAGTTCTTCTGGGGATGGCTGTGCGAAATGAGGAAATAAAACAATAGTGCACTTTGCTTCCTTATCCTTTATTTCTGGAACATCCACATCTTCTTGGACATTGTAATAGCTGAGAGTGTGATTTGCTTTGACAGAGAAAACTAGTCCTTTACTTCTGATGTGACCGCGATCCCGAGAGGGCTTACGAGCAAGCAGAATTCGGTGAGGGCCGTTCCTTCCTCCCCAAGGTGGGAAACCATTTTTAAATACTAGAGCACCCAGCGAGATGGATCACTGAAGGACTGTCACGCAGGAATTACGCGCCCCCCCCCAAACGTGCCGGTAATTAACGCAACAGACTGAGGTAAATGTCTTTATTGGACACCCAGAGAGACGATGTCCTAAATACACAGGAGAAATGAAAACTTGAATCAAATGTGCGTTAGGCATCCTATTCGGTTTCATCTGGAACCAAGCCTGTCTGGAAAGGGGAACTCAAACTCATACTTTGTCAAACACTTAGTTCTGTCTTGAACTTGAAGCCCTCCCAATTAGATTTGCGAATTACAGTGCGTGCGTGCGTGTGCGCATGTGTTCTCTTTGGGCTTTTGGTTTTTTATTTGATTTTTACATTAAAATGCAGGTCAGAGTTTCTGAGATTTTAGTATATTTTCCAATTCTTTTGAAAATGGGACTCAGCAGCCTTTGTAATTACGAAACATGCACACAGAAGAAACCGTTAGATGGAGTACCTTTCCATTCTCTTGTGCGGTTCCACTGTCTGGTAGCCAAATAACTAAATTGGGCTTCGAGGAGGAACAGCTGTCACTGTGTGCGATGTATCATATTTAGCTGTGGCCATCTCAGGGGCCGTGTCACTTGTCCTGTCTTCAAAGGTCAGAGTGTCACACACAGCCCCTCCCCTGGGAGCAGGGCAGACTGGAGTAAGTTGCATACGCTGGCTGTCAGCTCAGTGGAAATGCCACATGGGACGTGTCACTCTGCCACATGGTAAGGGACATACAGGCTGGCAGGTCATACTTGGTCAGCACTACAAGGGCCTGTTCCTGATTGGGCTGAAGTAGCAGCATCCGCTGAGGCCCAGCCTTGGTCTGGTGTTACACACTGACTGCCGACTCTTATTTGAATCTATTTTCCATTCCGGCCGACTCCGCAGAAGGAAAAGACCGGCCATTCCACGCACTGGGTTTTGAGTTCCACCGCGCACCAGCACAGGCCGGCAAGGGCGGCTGTGGCAAGTGCACGTTAAAAAGGCGAGCCAGGAGACCAGAATAGACCAGCCATTTCTGCTCGGCTGTCTGCATTAGCACTCCATTGCAGAGCAGAAGGGGGCTCTGTCATAATTTGGGGACGGGGCTGATGTGTCCATCCTGTCTCTATGCAAAATATTCAGGGCTGCTTAGCCCCGTCTCCCCAAAAGAGGATCATTTTGTGGGGAATCAGTGGAGCGTACAAAACCTGTGCTTCGGAGCAAGGAGATGCTGTCGCTTTAACATTCGCGGAGTAATCTCCTAAAACGTGAACCTGACTTCTGGCAGAGCGTGGCTGGGGACTCTGTTGCCGTTTCCTTTTCCTTGACGAGGCTTCAGGTCTTGCTGTAGGGAGCTGGCAGTGAGAATCAGTGATAACTTGTCAAGACGCAGTGAATAACGGGAAAAAAAAAAGGGAATACAAGTCCCTAATGTCTGAAAATGCATATAGATGTATATATTACAGGCGTTGAGACTGAATTCTTTAAAGAAAATTCTAGTCTGCAATCTCCATTTAGCATAATAACGACTCTTTAGCTCCTTTTTTGAAGAGGATCTTCTATCATGTTTCTGTTCCTAGGGATTTACGTCTTAGACCCTAAGTCGAGTAGAACGTTTGCAAAACCCTGCTATGGGATGAAGGTAGTCTTTCGTCTTGAACGTGTGGAGGAAGTTCACACTTCTCAGCTGACATTTGGATGACTACCAAGGGTCACTGTCCCAAAGTAATTCAAGGAGCGATCTCGCCTCAGCATTTGAAATGTAGACTTCGGCTCCTGGGAGCCATAAAAATGGCAAACGGGAAAATCTAGTTAAGCAGAGCCCGAAATAAATAACCTGGCAAAGAAGTGAGTTCTTCAGGTCAAGTTAAAGGAAGACATCTCCTATCACATTCAGTAAATACCTTCTTCATGCAAACGCTTATATTAGCAAATACGATAGCGAGAGAGATAGTGGAGATAACGCCCTCCCCGCTGAAAAGGGAAGGCACACATCAGTTGGCTTTGTTGCTGGTTCTCCATTGGCTTGAGCCGGTTGTTGGTCTTAGTATCACCTTGGGAGAGATTATTCAGACTCATCGTAGCCATTTTCCCATCCGCAAAGGCGAGGAGGACGGTTACAAGAGTTTCCATGGGGTGGTAGAGGTGAAGATCAAAGATGACATATTAATATAATTAATTATATCTATAATTAATATATATGATATATTAAGAAGTATCCCCAAAAGGAATAGACCTGGAATACTCTACTCGCTGCGTGGTATTCTTCATTTACTTTTTTCTTAGCGTCCCAGCGGGATGCCCGAGATACTACTACCTGAACTTCACCGAATGCCAAGCCTCAACTAGCGCTGTCCGAAGCCCCCTCTTAGCTTGTTGGGTGTGACTGCAGTAAGCCCAGATGCAGTCTTCAATGCGAATAAAAGGCCACTGAGGCCAACAGAGTGTTCAGAAGCTACGAGAAAAAGCGGGGGGCAGAAAAGATGGGCGCGCTCACCCTGCTACCCCACCCCAAGCAAAACGCATAGTTGTGAACTCCCCTGAAGGAGGGGGGACAAAAGAGTGATTCTTTCACACCCAGGCCGGCTCATTTTCAATGACAGTCTCTTGCCCCGGTTGCCTTAGAGACATCCACTCTGCTCTCTCTCTCCGGCTCCAGCCCAAGAAAAACACGCTCACAAGATTAGCCCGTCGGGCATTTCTTCTGACCTGGCGAAAGAAAGAAAGGAGACCTGTTCCTTTTAAAAGTCAGGAACAAAGTGTCAGCCGTCTTTGATTTATGACAGAAATAGGAAGAAGAAAGTTGAGGGAATAGCGCTATCCAAATAGCCCTGCCCAGGAAACCGAGGGGTCAAGAGCGCTCGCTTATCAAGAGGCTTTTATAGGCGAGCTCTCCTGTATGGCAGAGACGGGGCCGGAAGGAGGGGGGAGAGCCCGAAGGCGAGGATGTGAACCCACTTGCCATGGGATTCGGATCAGTCATCTCCCCAAAGACAGCCACGCAGCTACAGGTGGACCACTGAACACCGACTCGAAAATGCAGCAAGAAAATCCTCCCCGTCCTGGGGTTTCTCTCCCTCCCACAAGGGCCCCGCCCCTGCAGGTACTTTTCGGGTTGTTCACTAAGAAAATCAGCGTGCATGCGGACACGTGCGTTCCCCCACCTGCCTCCTCCCACGTTGCCCGTGATCGCCGAGCTCAGAAGCGCGCCCGCCGCCTCCTCGGGGGGCCTCTCTCTGCAGGGCCTCGCTACCCGCTGTCGCCCAGCCAGCTGCAGGGGTGGGGCCCCCGGGGGAGCAGCCCGATCTGCAGCCCAGCCCCCCCCCCGCCCCGCCCCGGGGGTCCCCGAATGGCTGTTTGGATGCAACATCTTTGCGGTGTCTTTTCTCCTGCAAGCCCAGCCACGTGCCCGCCTGGCTGCTGTCACATCTGTGCTCGGCTTGCCTCAATATTGTTTGCGACAGGGAGGTTTTAATCTGGTTATACAGAGGGACTCGGGGCTGTGGGGGCACGTTTAATTGGCTCCCAGCAGAGCAGCGAGCGCGTCTGCGGAGTGTGGGGGCTTTTTGTTCCCTCCCTCTAGAAGTGTTACCATTTTCACGTCCTATTAATGTCCTCTGGTCGTTAAATTCCAGCAGCACGTCAGAGCGGAGCCGGGTTCCCTCCTGGAGTGAAGACAAACGAAGGGCATTCGCTTGTATTTTGAGAGGTTTTGGAAACACGTAGTGATTTGTGGCTTTGATCAACCCTGTTGACTGGTATATGTCTGCACAAACCTGTTTCAAATAAATCTTTTGTTAAAGTAAATGATCAGACCGTGTTTTATCTTGGAATTTCCTCTTCCCCTAAGAAGCAGCTACTGCCACAGGGACTTGGGACAATAGCACAGAGGTTTTATCTGCAGGTACAGGCGACGGATAGGTCCCGCCTTGAGAGTGATGGCCAAGGAAAGGCTGCTCCGGGGCAGGAGGGCGGGAGAATCTGAATCGTAGGTTCCCATGACTCGGCGCGTCCAGGTCCCTTTTATGAGAAGAGGGTCCACGCGGCCACACCGAGCTTGGATTGATCCCGCCGTGGAGAGAACCGTCCACGGAGGGACTTCTCCCATCCCTTGCTGTACTCGCCTTGGTTTATCTCCGTTTCCCTGCAAACCCAGGTGTGAAACGTTCAAATTCTGTTGTGGAGCATGAAATGACAACCCCGTCATTGAACGCGCCACCCCAAAGCGTGCCGCCTTGCGACATTGAGAAACAGCAGGCGAGAGCGAGAAGGGCGCTCCGATCTCCTGCCTCTACCCAGAAGCAGGTCACAGCATCGCCGACGAGAAAGGTAGCCTCCCCACACCGGGAGGAGAAGAATGTTCTTATCACTGGGGACGGGGGTCCACGCCGGAATAGATCTGTACACACAAACCGACTACAGCAACCCTGACCTTGCATCAGGTTCCCCCATATATTTGTTTCTCTGTTTACTGCTCCTGTAAGCCCAAGCCTGTCTGTCCACTCGTATCCCCACAGTTTATCTTTCTTTGTGTAAAAGGTATATAACCTTCTGGGCCTAATGGCTTCTCAGGGTCTTCAGTTTTCTTCTGAAGACTCCCACGTACACATAAAAATATTAAATAAATGTGTATGCTTTTCTCCCGTTAGTCTGTCTTGTGTCCATTAAATTCTTAGGCCAGCCACAGAACCCAAGAGGGTAGAAGGAAGTTTTTTTCTCCCTTGCATTATTTTAAAGAGAGTAAGGAGACACCTGCCCCTTCCCTGTAGGCCCAATAGGCCACAGCTGGGGAAGCATCCGCTGCCTTGGGGGTTCCCTGGGATGCACAAGTCACACGGCAGAGGCCACACTGGACCTGGGGTCAAAGTGGGAGCTGGAGGGCCCAGACATTGGCTTTGGAAGCATGGAGGAGGAGGGCGGGGGCGGGGGGGTCCTTCCTCACCAGAAACCAGCCTCAGGCTCTGGTTTATCGCCTGCCTGCCCCTGTTTGGGTAGCTCTACACTTGACCCTTCTGCAGGGAGGACAGACTCTGGGGGTGGAGGGCAGAAAGGCCAGAAGGCCTGCGAGAGACAGTTCCCTGCGGAGGCTTGGGTCTGGAACCCCAGAACCTCTTACCCGCCCCTCCTCAGATTGCCTACAGATTCCCACAGCTGCCTCTGATTCCTCCCAGAGAGTCTTACTAGAACTGAGTTGGGCCAGTCACGACCTAGGTGGCCACGTTCCCAGGCACGGGCAGGGACAGGAGGCCGGGCCTCGTTCCAGGAAGCGCTCCGGGCAGAAGGGCCCGCTCTACACAGACCCAGCCTTATCTTTCTTAAATCACGCAAAACTGAAAATGGTTTAATCCGATCAACAGCAGCGCGTTCTACTCCAAACCTTTGCCGCGCATGCGCGCTTGGTCGGTTCTACCCCAGTCTGCCGTCGCTGCGGAATAAACTTGAATCATTGCGCGGCCATAGGCAGCCGAAGACGGTTTGCAGACCCTGCATTTCTGCCTACAGCCCCACTCTGTGGAACAGCTTTCCCTCTGAAAACGACGCCGGCTGCTTTGAAAAGTCATTCAGATTCGACTCTTTATTCTCAACGTGTTTGTGTAAGAGCCGTATATAATGCGAGGGACCCCTGACAGAAGCCCCCTCCAGCCTCTAATCTTTCTCTTTCTGCCTGCGTTCTGTTCTGCGCATGATCTTTCAAGGGAACTTTCCAGCAATTGTTGAAAAGGAGAGCCGTTGTTATAACGGAGACTATGCCTGAGGTCCGAGACTTTATTTTTTCCCCAAAGGGGACACATACCGAGGCTAGAAGCACCAAACACAGCCCGGCTCACAATCATTAAGCTTTCGTTTATCGAAAGTGGGCCGTGCACAGAAATAAAATGACTCACAGTTCCTGAAGGTGGGTCCCCCAAACTCCAACTGTTTGCCTCTTCCGGCACTGCCCTTGCCCTTAGATTGCAGAGCGATGGAAGCTTAAAGAAAGGTGTGCAGGGACCCTCAGCGCCACGACCTTGGCCTGAGCCGTGAATGGGCAGAGTCTGTCCCAGCAGTTTCTCTGTCATTGCCATTGGCGTTGTTGACATCGAATGCTACCTGTATACTCTCTCCAGCGCTAAAGAAAATGTGTCGCGACTTGAAGTATTCTAACTTTATGGATTTTCTCCCGACTTTCAAAATAGCAGCCGCGCATATATTAAGTTTCATTTGATTTAAAACTCTTCTGTTGACCTAATACACCTTGCCCGGGGCTGGGGGCACCCGTGGTTGTCAACATTGCCTTCCAAATGGCCTTGAATGGAGGGAATGAGTAGCTGCTGTGAGCCGAAATAGAACAGCATGTTAGTGGGGCGCCTGGCTGGCTCAGTCGGTTAAGCAGCCGACTTCAGCTCAGGTCATGATCTCATGGTCTGTGAGTTCGAGCCCGCGTCGGGCTCTGTGCTGATGGCTCAGAGCCTGGAGCCTGCTTCCGATTCTATATCTCCCTCTCTCTCTGCCCTTGCCCTGCTCACGCTCTGTCTCTGTGTCTCTCAAAAATAAATAAACGTTAAAAAAAAAAAAAGAAAAGCCTGTTAATGTCATTTTTCCCCCCTTCCCGGTGTCCTTAAGAAAAGCTACCTGCAGATTACTTACAAAGATGGCTACAAGAAAAGCCTTTGGATTCGTTTCACTATTGCATTTAAAATCGAATGGGGGAGAGAACAGTGGGGTTGAGGGGAGACCCTTGCTCAGCTGTGAAAGAAGCCGCTTCTAAGTGAATTTCTTTAATACCTCGGCTGGAAAAATGTCTGAACGGAATCTCACCTTCTAGTCTAAGTGGCGAAGAGCCCCCGTGGGCTGGCTGCCGACGGCAGGCCCCGAGGAGCTGGGGGCTAAGGGTGCCCCCCGTACCACCCACCCTGGTGCACAAGGGAGACCCATTCACACGTGCAGGAGGCCCCGGAGCCTGTGTGCTCGTGATCATGCACACACCTCAGCTCTGTGGGAGAAGTTGTAGTGGACACAAGCATATGTGAACGCTAAAGAAAAAAAAATCCCTCTTAAACGTGAGAACGTGCAAAGCAGGTGAGGCGACGCCATGGGAAGGGTACAAGGGCTTAACACAGTTCTTCTATGAGGAGACGAGAGAAAAGCTGGCAACCGTGGGTGCTGAAGGGAAATGTTTGCGGGCCTCCGTCGGCCCACCTGACAGTTTGAGAACCTGGGGGCTTTACCGCTAAAACGCCGAGGCCCTCTGCTCCCAGGGAAGGGCCTCCAGTGGCCGGCAGAGGCGGGGAGCCCTGGGTGGTACAGTTCAGGTGTGCTCCTGCCCTGACGTTAAGCAAGACCTGCTGACGATCTCGAACTCTGCCCATCGCAGGCAGCTTCAGCCGGGAGGGCTCTCGGATGCCCTTTCTCACGGCCCTTTGGAATACGAGCTGTTTCCCAGCACGGGTGGAGGATGTGTTGAGATGTCGTGGTGAACCAAACCAAGTCCCGGCCTCAGGGAGCTTATATTCTCGTGGGAGAGACAGACTGTAAGCAAAAGAACATAGAATCCAATACCGTGAGATGGTGTCTCAGCTTGGGCTGCTGCAGCAAAGACATCATCAACCGGGGGGCTTAGAAGCAACAACTATGTCTTTCTCATGGTTCTGGAGGCTGGAAGACAGAGATCAGGATGCCTGGGAGAGCCCTACCCTTCCTTCCTTAAGGGAGCCGGGGCTGCTAACCGAGGAAGGACTGCAGGCAGCAAGCCTAATGTACGGAGAGAGACGCATGCATTTCGGAAACCAGGTGTTCTGTGGATGACATCTGAGCGGGGCTCCTCCCTCCACTCGGCAGCTAACCACAGCCTCTGACATGCATCGAACACCACTGTATACGGTGCGCTCCAAAGTGACTTAGAGCCATGAGGTTCTAACACAGTTCTAACTCATCTTCTAGAACTCATAGAGATGGATGTGGCTTAAACATTCTGTGTCAAGCACAGTGTTTATAACCACATTGTGAAAAAGAGAAGTCAGTGAATGAGTCTCCGACACTTCTCAGTAAAAGGTTGCTGAGCGGTGGTTGATCCTTAGATGTTCAACAAAGGAGCCTTTCTGTTCCAGTGCATCTTCCGTTAGACAGAAAATTTCTTAAAATCAAAACTAACAAAGAAGGATTGTACTGGCTTAAAAAAGAAAATGAAAACTAATAATAAAGGAAGAGCGATCACCCCAGATTACTCTCAGCCTTCCGACTTCTTGTCAGGAGAAATGGTTTGAAGATGGCTCCAGGGATTTCAGATTTTTGCCATCCTCACCTAGCTCTGTTGGACCAAATATTTGGAGCCAACCTGTGACAAAAGTCTAGACAGAGGCAGCAACTATTCTTACAGAGGTCACCACGAGACGAGGCCAAGAACAAAGCCGACAGGACTGACGTTCTCTTCTGTCTCCGGTATCGTTAACTGAGTGGCTATTTGAAAATTTTTGTAAGCAAAGAAGAATCCGTGTGCTACTCCCTTATAAGGTCAAGTTATCTTGGATGCTCCTTTTCAGTAAGGAGGGCATTGCTTTGGCCTATGGATGATTCATCTTACTAAATTCCTTTCGATATACTGAACATCTGTATGGCGAAATATTTTTTCTGCTTCCGCCAACGCGATCGGCATGCGTGCGGTATACAGGCATCGTGGTAGGTGCCGAGGAGTCCTTTAGAGCTGAGGAAGTCCTGGTTTCGATCCTTGAGGAACTCGCTAAGGGGACTCGCACACAATTCAACATGGCCCCGGGCAGCATGACACAAGCGCACCAGCATGCGTGAAGGGAGCAGAGAACAAAGAGGAATCACACCCAGCATGTGTGGAAGGAGCAGACAACAGCACTGTCCCCTCCCTAATCTCTGCTGCTCTCAGTTCCTAGAGCCCAGCCTCTAAGGATTATCGGATGACAGGGAAACAGAGGAACAACAAAGGATTCCAGTAGAATGTGGCTAGATGGGGTTTTAGAGATGGTTTAAAATTTAACCAAAAAACCCACTTACATAAAACCAAAGCTGCCGGAGAGCAGCCTGTAGAACCAGCACCATTTGGGAGAAATAATGGCCGGCCGTGTCGCATTATGTCACCTAATCTGCACCACGGCCCCGTGGCTGGATGAGACGATGAGTCACATTTTAACCAACTGAAGTTCCACGAGGTGTCCTGACTTGTCCCATGCTTGTCCGGGATGGAAGAGGGGCTCGAATCCAACTCCCACCTCCTCCCAAGTCCGTCCTTTACCTCAAAGGATGGTGCTAAAGCGGGTCTCCAAAAGACGCTTGCACAGTCCCCAGCGATGCAACTGCCCGGGAAATGCTGTTAAACCCAATTCCCATGGAACATTTCGTTTTTATTTTCGCCCTGAAACGAGACTTGCGAAATACTCCGAGTTCAGTCACCGACTTGATACACACCCGTCCTAGGTAGATTAATACATTTGCAACATACGTGTCGGAAAGATGAGGAAAATCCTAAGAGCCACTCGGCTCCAAGGTGTAGTGTCAGCCTGAAAGATGCCAGTTACTGACTTCCGCCCCCACCCTTCCAACACTGCCCTGTGATGCTCAGGGGCGGGGCGGGGGGGGGGGGGGAGGCGGCCACACCCCTTAACCTTTGCCCACTGGCCGTGCTAGGCTCTGCCAACAGGGGGCGCTAGAGGGAGCCTGACCTGCTTGGGGAGCAGAAGAGCAAGGACCTGCGTGTCCACCGCCCTGTGTGTGACCAGAGACACAGCCTTCACCTTGGCAGCAGTTCGCACCAATTTCCAGCTTTTTAAAAAAATTGGCATTCCAGGGGCGCCTGGGTGGCTCAGTCGGTTAGGCATCTAACTTCAGCTCAGGTCATGATCTCGCAGTTCCATGAGTCTGAGCCCCGCGTTGGGCTCTGTGCTGACAGCTCAGAGCCTGGAGCCTGCTTCCGATTCTGTGTCTCCCTCTCTCACTGCCCCTCTCCTGCTCGTGCCGTGTCTCTCTCTGTCTCTCAAAAATAAATAAACATTAGGGGCGCCTGGGTGGCTTGTTCGGTTAAGTGGCCGACTTCGGCTCAGGTCATGATCTCGTGTCTGTGAGTTTGAGCCCCACGTCGGGCTCTGTGCTGACAGCTCAGAGCCTGGAGCCTGCTTCGGATTCTGTGTGTCCCTCTCCCTCTGCCCTCCTCCTGCTCACGCTCTGTCTCTATGTCTCAAAAATAAATAAACGTTAAAAAAAAATAAAAAAATAAACATTAAAAAAATTGTTTTAATTGTCATTCCCAGAATGGGCCTCCTTGTGTCCCCCTGGGGTACCTGTCAGCAGGTGCTCCCTCTCTGAGCTGAAGGGCCTTTCCTTCAAGCATCTGGATTCTAATACCCCCAACTTCTTCCCTTGGTCCTTTGGCCCTAGAGGTAGTAACTGCCTCGGGCAGTCATCGGCTCTGCATTGCCTCAGTTTCCCCTTTTGCTCTTTCAGTTTCCTAACACCTGTTTAAAGCATTCCTTTCACAATTTCCCTGTTAAAAATAACTGGTGTGACAACGGTCGTCTCTACTAAGGCAAATGGCCACATAGCCTATGACACAGCAGTTCCTCTCCTGGAATTCCACGCAAGAGAACCGAGTGCTTGCATTCACCAAAACACGTTTTAAAGTGTTCCTAACCCCCCGAAACGGAGAGTGACCCAAATGTCTGTCAACAACAGAGTGGATAAATACAGTGTATGGATGGTATTTTTATATGACGAAATATGATGCAGCAATGAAAAGGAACCGGACCTTCATTCAACACCAGTCGTAACAGGGAGAGAAGCATGTGATTCCATTTATACGAAGTTCAAAACCAGGCAAAGCGAATCTATGTTGAGAGAGATCAGAAGGGCCCTTCACCTTGAAGGGAACTATCGACAGGATTCTGTCTCTTGACCTTGATGAGAGTTTACTGAGGTGTGCATTTAAGATTTGCGTCCTTTGCTGTGTGTCGGTTATAACTGAGTGGGAAATTACAATGATTCGGTCTGTGTTCCTGACTGGACCCCAGTTGGTACAGAGAGATGCCAGCCGGCAGACTAGAAAGGCTCGGTAGGTATAGCCAAATGGAGCAGACATACAGCGAGGAGAGAAAGCCTGTGAATTTACAAAGCAACGGAACAGAGAACGAAGGCACTTAGGGCATTCCAGACAGTGGTATTGATTCAAGGTCAGAGAAAGCCAGGTCTGTGCACACCTCTCAGGCAACCTAAAAACATCAGAAATATACACCAACCCAGGTAAAACTGGCTATTGAAACAAAAATAAGGAAAATCTCCCAACGTAGTTGTGATAAGGATCTATCTGTCTTTCTATATTTGACATATTTTGTCAATATAAATTATGTATTTCTTTGTATCAGGCAGGTTAAAAGTATGAGAAATTAGATTACATGTTTATTGTAAGAACCTATTAGATCCAACTATGTTATGTTGATTCCACACTAACCCTAGCAGGTGGAGGTGGTTGATCCCCTGTCCCAGAGGCCACGCTGAGTTCAGAGACGTGCACGCTCACCATTGGTGGTGGAGATGGATTCTACCGTGGGTCCATCCAACTCCAGAGGAAGTTCGATGGAACCAGTGACAGCAGAGACAGGGAAAGCCGAGCGCTGCAAACCAGCTCCAGCTTAAAAAAAAAATCAGTCAGGAATTGAGAACAGAGTCTTGGATGAGATAGCCTCATATAATAAGTTATTTCTGTTTCAAATTTTCCTGTGATCATTCCTTACACATGTATACACGTGTGGCAATTTTATATACATGTTACAGATGGCAATCAGCCTTCTACAGCTGTTTTGTCTCCTGAGGACATAAGGTCTCGTGTAACCTATGATTTTTCTAAATGAAAAGATCTACGTCTCAAAGCGAAACCGAGAGGCAAGTTTTGATGTTTAAAATCAGTCTTAAGGCTGCCACCAAAAACTTTTTACCCTTTTATCATCCCTCATTTAAAAGCTTTCTTATTTTTTTAATTTATTGTGGGGGGGGGAGGGGCAGAGAGAGAGGTGAGAGAGAATCCTAAGCAGGCTCCCTGCTGTCGGTGTGGAGACCGACTTGGGGCTCCATCCCACAGACCATAAGATCATGGCCGGAACCAATTTCAAGAGTCGGTCACTTAGCTGAGCTACCCAAGGGGTCCGTAAACTTCTTATTCTTGACTTGCGTCCAGCTCCTTCAATTCGGAGCATAAATGTTGGAGGCATTCTGAAGCTTTCCCTGTGAAAGGCACAGTGACGCTCACAGCCACTTCCCTCCATAAAACTGTACTTTTATCTCAAAGTTTTCCTGTCCTGCTTGCTGTGGGGTTAGCGTGAGTCGTCACAAACTCCTGAACATCCTCGACAGGAGTACCTGCGTCTCTAGGGGTTTATTCTTCCATGTTTCACTGCTAAAGGATTCTATCCAAGAAGAACGGAGGGCAAAGGAAATCAAGTGCGAATCACGCACAAAGAACCGTCGGCCTGGCGTATCTTCGGTCTTCAGGAAAAGAGTTCATAGTTTCTAACTCTTCGTCATCGCTCGCTGACTCAACCCCTTCAAGGCACTTCAACCACAGCAACATGCATGTTTTCAATTAAGACAAAGATTTCGGAAGGCAAAGAAATGTTCTATGTAAGTATTTTGGAATGAATGGGCTGCATGAACATAGCTGGTCTCCGGCCCTTAAGAAAAAAAGAGAGAGAGAGAGAAAGGGTGAGGGGTAGCAGGGTGGAAATGTCAAGACTCTACCATCTAAGAAGGAAAAGAAAAGGAGGCTTAAGGTTGAGTGATGAGAAATGGTGCTGTCATTTGTATGCATGATCTATTCCTCCTTGCAATATTTAGGCTGTTCCTTTTAAAAATCAAAGGGGCTCTGAAAGTTGAACACAAAGGGTGTGCCTTCCCCAGTGGCCACTGCCCGGCTCCCAGGCCCTCCCCGGGGCAGCCCCCGGGGAGCCCACACACTTCCCTGGGTTGTTAAAGCTACAGCCACCACCGCCCCCTGCCTTGAGCTTCCTCCACTCAAGATTACACAGCTTGCTCACACGCCTTTAATTTGTGTCCTGCTCGAGAGGCAAGGGAAGCGAGCAGAATGCGGGAGTGATACATGTTCTAAATCCTGGAAAGTTCCCTGAGCTGTTACTTACTTAGCAGTAACTCGGCAAGTCTAGGAGGGCCGGCAGGTGCCTCGGCCGGTTGTGTTCCATCCTGATGACGGACGGGGTTGATCGGACGTCTCGGTCTGTCCCTCACAACCTCGCTCCCCAAATTCCGCCAAGCTTCGCCGAGCACATACCCCAAGGAGGGGTCCGCAGTGGACAGTGTAGGCGCGCACACACTGTACATTCTAATGCTGCAGTTCGGACTAGAGGAAGCCCAGGCTAAGTTAGGGAGAAGTCTCGGTTCTGAAGTCTCTCAAACACAAACGAACGTATTCCTTTATGCACTTGAAAAGGGTAAGCAATTAAAAGCCAGCATCCTGTTCATTCATTCAAGTGACTCTAACCCATCACTGAGGGTCAGGGTGGCAGAGACATCATGTGAGTTTGCAGGAAGCAGGGCCTCTACCACAGCCCCCCCGAGGACGTGTGAGTGCTGTTACCAGGTCGGGGCCAAACCCTTCCCTGTCCCAACTGCTGGCGCCACTTAAATTTTTCTCCCTGTGTCCGTCCAGTCCATTGGGGCCAGCAGCCCTGACTTTCCGCGCCAACTTTGTTCCAATTTTCAAGGTTTCCTCAGGAAATACTTCTGATGGCAACTTGAATTCTAATTTGTATCAAAATGAGGAAAGATCATAGAATTCACTACACGAACCGCAATCTGGGAAACAAAGAGCTCCAGGTAAACTTCACGTATGAAATAGTAGGCGTGCATCCAGGCACGGAATCCGAAGGGGAGCACTAGCCTGAAGCCGGGAGTACTGCAGAGTGAGTTCGCCCAACCCACATGCATTTGTCTTAATGGTCTTCGCCGTCCTTGGATGTTGACCTTACTGTTCAATTGTAACTTTTCCAGCCACAGCGGGAATGGGAGGGGAGGAGAGGTTTCCTGGCCCTTCCATGGACAGAAAGAGCTGCTTAGTTTCTCCTTCCTTCCAATCAGAGGGTCTGACCTCCCCACACCGAGGGAGGGCTACAGAAGTCCCGAGAACCATCACGAATCAATACTAAAGGTTTAGAGACAGAAGAAAATGGACAGCAGCAAGCTATTTTATCTGTAACTGACCCCCCCCCCACTTTTTTTTTCCTCCAGCACAACTTTAAAATTGTTCTACTGGGGGTAAATCATACCTTCCAGATTCTGATCTCAGGCCCGTAAGGAAGGTATCCTTAACCAGGTATCTGAATTTTCTATTTTGATGGCTAAACATCTCAAGTTTTTATCAAAATTGAGACGATCTGAGGGTGCATCCAATGATGTTATTTATTGTATTTGGGGGAAGACCAGGCGGCCCTCACCGAGTGAAGGACTCTTCATTTATTAAAGTGCCCTTTTGCTTTAATCATGACATTTAGTACAGTGCAGAATGGGAGGAAAAGTTACACAATCTCAGAGAAGCGAGCACTCTGTGTTTAAAAAGAGGCTGTGAAAAATGTCTTAAAGAGACTCCTTCCTGCGTCAGGTCCCGACGGACTAGATTAGGGATTGGTAAACTGAGACCAATGGCCGAACCTGGCCCACCACCTCCTTTTTGTGGCCTGAGAGTTTAGAATGGTTTTTACATTTTGAAGTTGTGGAGGGGGGAAAAAAAAAGTCTTTTATGACATGTGAAAATTGTATGAAATTCAGACGTCGGCGTCCGCCGGCGAGGTTTTATGGGAATGCGGTCGTTCTCATCTGCTCTTCTGTGACAGTGGCGGAGCTGAATAGTTAGTAGAGACCATCTGGGGGGCCAAGCATAAAATATTTACTCTCTGGCTCTTTCCCGGAAAAAAAAAAAAAGTTTGCCAATCTCTAGGCTGAGTGATCTCAGAGGTCCTTCTCACCACCAAGCTTCTAGAAAGTTTACTTCCTTAGATAACCCACAATCCTCCATCAAAGACCATGCGTGGTCCACACATTAACCTGGTAATAAAATAATCCCCAAGACTCTCCTGTGTTGTCAGCACTTCGTGGGATACATAAAATACTCGCAGAATGTACCTACAAACTTCGAAGACAACCATTACTTTTAAAGGTTAGGCTCTTGGTTCTAGAAAGCAGTATTTGTAATTTTTAGCAATTTTACCATGTGAACAAGTTTCAAAGGCCAGCCAAGAGGTTACCGAGTAAAACGAAAATGAAAGAAACCCAACTCCCTTGGAATTCATACCATAAAATATTTATTAATAAGTAAAAGGATTCCCCTGCCTTTGTTATTAAAAAAAATTTGAGCTTCTTCGTTGATACCAATTGCCAACAATGGTTTTACATCATTCGGTCATGAGAGAGAGAGAGAGAGAGAGAGAGAGAGAGATGAGAGAAAAACAGGGTAGACAGATAATGGATGGATAGATGGATATATAAACTATTGATATAAATATAAATGTGTGAAAGACCATACCTGACAAGTGGTTTGTTTACTTGCAAATCTTGGTTTTGCCGGCAGATGGAAATAAACTTGCACATACTTAAACTTCCTTCTTTTACGCAAACGGTACACAGATTCCCTTGAATTTCCTAATTCAGAACATTACCAATGAATACAGTGCTTGTTGAGGACGAAAAGAGAGAGGAAAACAAAAATGAACTTTGTGGGGGACGAAAGGCAGTATCTCTTTGAAAAGCTTTTCCCTGGACTCAATAGTCCCTCCCTGCCTGAAAAATAAGCCATTTAGATAACAAGAGTATGGAAAGCCTGAGTTGCAAAGTAAATTGTATTTGTGGTTTAAATTTCATCCCCGGTCTCAGATTACGGCTGAGAAGTTATAGTAAGTATCGCTGGAAAGCATTTCTTTGGATTTTTATAGGAAAACAAGAAAATGTTTTATCAGATGGAGGCAGAAGTGCTGATCTTCATTTATAACAGCA
The DNA here is from genome assembly GCA_030068075.1 of Paguma larvata. NCBI lineage: Eukaryota > Metazoa > Chordata > Mammalia > Carnivora > Viverridae > Paguma > Paguma larvata. The sequence goes on along the minus strand of CM057839.1, from coordinate 73,263,978 downwards.
ATCACCCGCGCCGGCACCGTATAGACATGGGAATCCGAAAACCGAATGGAACAAAATGCCAAGCCATACCACACGGAAAAATTCCAAGTCACTTGGAGAAGTAGCAGGTGGTAGCTTATGATTTCAATATAAAACCATCGAATTACTTCTTCTCGGATGTCGCTATCAAGTCAGAAAATTAGAGCATGCGATGGGGAAGGAGATGGATGGTTGTGTCACCACACCGCCCGCTACCGACAGATTAAAATAATCCCCGAGTTCTGAAGTGCCATTAGTTAAGTAACTATGCAATTTCTTTCAGTCCCTTTTAAATGTAGAAAATCACTTTGTAATAAGATCTCTACACAAGGTAAAAAAGCACAAAATAGACCAAAAACAGAAACAAAAATAAAAACAGCACAAAAATAGACAAAATAGATCTATCTCTTTACAACGAAATTAAGATGTACCTGTGAAACGCTGAGATTAAGGACTCATCTCAGGGAGTTCAAGCTGGATGTCCCTTAATAATAGTTCTGTTCTTTACAATTTCCCCCCGAAACCTCGGATGCTCATAAAAATCTTACCCAGGTAAAAGGGAGGGAGCAGGTGTTCCGATCTTGGACGGTAAGAAACAAAAAAAGAAAGAATAATAAGGATATAATAGAACCCCTTAATCCAGCCGCTTACAAAATTCTTCCGACAGCCGTACCTCGAGGGCACGCGCGGCCTGGAGCATCTGTCACACAACCACGGGCATCGACACGGGCATCCCCCGCCGAGGCTTTCTTTCCATCATAAATCAATCATGCACCGGGCCGAAACCATATCCAGAAAGGCTAATTTGGAAAGAGACGTTTCTCCTACAGCCGGGGGGGGCGGCAAACGAAGCCGTCCGGAGGACGCGGGCTGTCGGCACCGGCAGCGTGGGCGGACTCGCACTTCGCCAATTCTTCCCACGTCCACGGCTTCCCCCGTGCACCTGCGTCTCGTGAGGGGACCTGGCGGGCGCGACGAGCTACACGGTCACGGCTGGGTACATCTTCTGCTCGCTGCCCGTGTGGGCGAAGGGGGCCTGGATCTGCCGGTAGCCCGTCTGCAGGCCGTCCAGGAAAGGGGGCACGGGCGTCATCGGCCCGGAGTCGTGCTGCACCGCGTACCCCACGTAGGGGGGATGCAGGTACTGTCCTTGGTGAGGCACGATCTGGGTGGCCTGCTGGCAGTTCAGCACAGAGAAATTTGTGGGCATGTTGACGTACACGTTGTTCATGGTCCCCTCGGGCAGGCAGCAGTTGGTCTGCGACCTCGTCGGGGGCGCCCGGGCCCCCGAGTTGGCGCTGGAGCTGGAGCTGGCAGCTGTGCTGGACTGGCGGGACGAGGACCCTCGCGAGGTGCTGGCGCTGGGGATCATGGGGATGGTCTCCATCAGGCGGCTCCCTCCGGGGGCGCGGCTCTGCGGGGGCTCCTGCTTCGGCCGGAGGCATCTGCAGCAGCAGGCTGCCACCAGGGACCCCACGATGATGAAGGCCACGAAGACGGACCCGACGATGAGGAACGGTACGTAGATGGGGACTGAAGGATACAAAATGGGTCGTTACCACGGACTGTAGGAAGGCAGTAAAACTCGGTGCTGGGCGGCAAGGGAGCGACGCCGGTACCCAGAAGCGAAGGACCCGGGCTAGGCGGCCGGGCTGTGCGCCCTTCGGCAGCCCACAGGGGGTGCCCTGAACCTTGGCACCGACGCCGGGAAGGCGGCAGGGCCCTATGGGCCGACCGGCCCCGGAGCAAAACTGTGAACATTCACAGCCAAGGCTCGCCAACCGCCACACTGGGACAAAATGTCCAACTCAGCAAAACCGCAAATTTAACGTTTGGGACTTCTAAAATTCCTACAATAACTGAACAACAGCCTGAACCTAGGTCTGCCCTAACAGATAGTTGTCGGATCTGCACAGAACGTGAATTAAATTTCTATGGGTGGCTCAGTGGTTGAGCGTCCGACTTTGGCTCAGGTCACGATCTTGGGGTTTGTGAGCTCGAGCCCCGCCTCGAGCTCTGTGCTGACAGCTCAGAGCCTGGATCCTGCTTCGGATTCTGTTGTCTCCCTCTCTCTCTCTGCCCTTTCCCTGCTTGCACTCTGTCTCTCTCTCAAAAATAAATATTAAAAAAAAGGCTTTTAATAATATTTTTAAAAGGAAATGAATTAAATCACTTAAGAGTGGGGATCCACCCGCCCCCCGAAGCTATATTCTTGCAAACTTCTTTTGCCACTCTTGAGCTGTTCTTGTTTACAGAGGCAAGTAAATCAAAAACTTAGGTCTAGCCACAGCCACTTCCAAATCTGTAATGTAAGGCACAGGGGTCAAAGAAGGGTTAAAAAAAAAAAAAAGGCACTGCACACACTGGCTGTGTGGAGCTGAAGGCTGAAGCCTGGTCCTCGGCCGTGGGCCCCCCACGGGCACTGGGCAGTGGAAAGGTGAGGTGACTCCCAGTAAAGGGAAGCTATTTCCAGGCAGGGGCAGGGCGGCATGAAACAAGGTGCCGAGAAGAACGAATGCTGGGCACAACGGGACATTTGTCCCGGGCCGAAGGGGAACCCCAGTGATCCAGAAGGGGCCAGGCGGGGCTGGAGAGGAGCAGTTACACCCGCAGTTAACAGCCCTGGGTTCCGCGTGAAGAACTCGGGGGCCAGCGGGCAGACCACGAAGCAGTGGGCAACCTGCTCAACAAGGCAGGCTGATTCGGAAAAATAACGTGCAAGATAAAAATCAAAACCTGCCTCAAGTTGGTAGCGAGCCCCGTTTTTAGACTGTTTTCCCGAAAACGATCCCTTGGAAGCTCTGGGGACGGCACCAGGGGCGCCTGGGGGGCTCAGTCGGTTGAGCGGCCGACTTCGGCTCAGGTCATGATCTCGCGGTCCGTGAGTTTGAGCCCCGCGTTGGGCTCTGTGCTGATGGCTCGGAGCCTGGAGCCTGCTTTGGATTCTGTGTCTCCCTCTCTCTCTGCCCCTCCCCCACTCATGCTCTGTCTCTCTCTGTCTCAAAAATAAACATTAAAAAAAATTAAAAAAAAAAAAAAAAGCAGCTAGATGCACTGGCTGATGGGGACAGAGACTCCGGAGAGAGGAGGCTGCCCGCTGTCTCCGAGCCCCCCGTGTGGAATTCCACCCCGGGTCACCAAGGCTCTGTGTTTTGATGGGGTCCTGCCTGTCACCTTGACTTTTTGATTGGAAAATACCTAAGGACAGGGACTAGGGCTCGCTGGTCTCGGCAGAGCATAGAGCCGCCACGAGGGTACAGGGCAGCGCTTAGGACGACGCCCACCTCCGCGGTCAGGTGCGTGGCCCGCCCTCTGCCAGTCTGCTGGAGCAGCAACCTGATGATGCTCCTTCCTACCGCTCTCACGCTCCTGACGTCCGTGTCATGAGAAGGCGGTGCCACGTGGAGTCATGGAGGAATAATGCCTTGTTAAAAGTAAAGCGTACTTTATAGGTGCGTCCCAAAGGCTGAAGGTTTCCTAAGCCTCTGACGCCGAGGGATGCTGTATTTACGTAGCGCCCTGTTAGCAGGCAGAAGCACCTGCTACGGAGTTTGCAGCCAGAGGGTTTTCAGATGATGGTGCGGTTCGAACAACATGATCTCTTCAGAGATCCCAGAGGTGGACTCTGGGCTTTTCCTTAAGCAGGTTATAAACACTTCATTCTCTAAATTAGGATAGCAGCCCTACGTAGGTTATTAGGTGGTAAACAAATAAAAGTTAAAGGAGAAAAAAAAAAAAAAAAGAACACGCCAAACAGGAGAGCAGAAACTAGCTGACTTCAGTGTGAGTCCGCAGGCTGAGTTTCGGGGAGAAAGAACTGCGTTCCTTCCAGGGTTCTTCATTGGGGGCATAAAGAACCACCCAGAAGTAAAGACTGCAGTGCTCCCATAAACCCTCACTGCTGCCTGATCAGGCAGGGCGACCGTTTGGACTGCAGGAGAAGTGAGAGGAGCAGAACTTTGAGGAGAAAAGATGGAAAGGAGGGCAGGGGGCACCCACGCCCGTCACGTGGCCTCGAGAGGAGCCAGCCGCCTTTGGATTTGTCCACCGCCCACCCAACTTTTTAGAGATCACGCCTGAGCCCCACTGAGCAGATGCGAGGCGGTAGCAGTTCGGTCTCCTGCTCGCTTCTCCAGGCCCGCTTCCCCAGTCCCACACCCGCAACAGTGAGCTGGAGCTTGAAGGTGGTGCCTTTTCTGGAATCACCCTCAGTTCTCCACTCTGCAGGCTCGAGGCGGTGGAACAAGAGGGGTAGCTTGCTAACTAAATGCTTGACAGGCAAAGGGGACGGCACTGAAGAGAGCAGCCTCTTACCAGGCCCGGGAGACGGTTCTGGAAACACAGGCGCCACTCGGTGCCAACGCTCGGGTAGCTTAAACCCTGGCTCAGGGCGCTGCTAACAAGTCCTGTCCTCAACATAAGCAACCAGCTGCAGAAGAGGGAGGAGACGTCCCCTCTGTGACACGTTCGCCATCTGACCTTCCCCCCTCCCCAGGTGCTAAATCCTCCCTCCCACACGGGGGTGTAGACCCTCGAGGGAGGCAGTCTGGAAGGTTTCTGAAGAATGGAGGAAGTGGCGCTTAATCAAATTCGTTGGTGGATTTGTGCTCTCTCTTTGGCAACTTGAAAAATATATATAATTAAAAAAATCAAAGCCACAAAGAGCGAGCTTGGGCACGGCTTCAATGTCACACCTACTAAGTCTGACGCGGTAAGGCGAACTGTCCAGAAACCAGAGAGGCCCCGGCCGCGCGGCCAAGTGTTCCAGAGGATTAGCCTTCCCGGGTCTGCTCAACTGCCCTCACCGCAGGCAAGCCCTGAGGAGCCGTCCGCCTTCTGCGGAGCCTTTATGGATGGGAAGTGCCCTCACCGTGTCCTCGGGTCCCACCAAGACACTCGCCCTTACAAGAAGTTAGACCTAGGGAGGCAGGGGGAATGGGAGGGGGTTACAGAAGTGCCCAGCCAGGAGGAACAGCGGGGCTGTCTGCACCCCACCCTGCCTTATATATGCGGTTTTCTTCGGAAAACCCAAGCCAAGCTACTCTTACGGTGACAGATAGGGAAACTGAGGCTCAGGGCAGCGAAGCGGGGTCTTGCTTAGCGCAAGTTACTAGCTGCGCCAGGACGCAGGCACCGCCTCCCGCCCGGTCCGAGCCCCTCTTCCGAAATTCCATCGTCCCCCTACCCCCCCCCCGCCCCGATGCCTTTCGGGTCTCCAGGCTCCCGGACCCGGGCCGCGCGGCCAAAGCCACCCTTCCTCCCCCTCTCGCGCTCGGACCCGCCCGCCCTACCTGCCGAGCCGTCGGGGCCGTCTTTGTCCGCCCGGCCAGGCTCGCCGGCGCCCTGCTGGCGGTCGTTGTCGCAGCCGCCCTGGTCCAGGCGCGCCTCGGCGCTGGAGCAGCAGTAGCGCAGCGCGCAGCTGCCGCAGCAGATGGTGGCGTCGCCGCCGTCGAAGCGCTCGGGGCACTGGAAGCCGATGCGCCAGACGCCCTGCGCGTCCAGCCAGCCGTGGCAGTACTCGCCGCTGGCCCGCGCCCCCGCCGCCAGGAGCGCGGCCAGCAGCAGCTGCAGGAGCGAAGCGGCGTTCCGAGGGGAAGCGGCGGGCGAGCGGCGTCCGCCCCACATGGCACCACCCTGGGCGCGGGCGGCGAGGCTCCAGGGGGCGCAGAGCTGTCTCCGGGAAGTGGCGGCCCCGACGACCAGGCTCCCGGGGGCGCGGCGGCCGGGACGGGGACGCCTTCCGCGGCGCTCTCCAAGGGGGCCTCTTGTCCTCTGCCGCGACGTCCAGGAGCCGACGCCGCCGGGCGGCTGGGGCGGCGGTCCCTAAGCCATCCCTCCCTCGGCCGGGCGGGATGCCGGTCGCCGGTCCCCGGTGGCGCCGCCTGCGGAGCGAGCACTCGCTGATGGAACTCTCTGGGCGCAGAGTCAGAGGGGCCCCGGAGCTGCCGTCCCGCAGCCCCCGGAGGCTTCACCCGCGACGGGCGCCTCCCCACGCATCCCCGAGGGGACGCTCACTCCCGCCGCCGATCTGAAGCCAGGTCGTTGCCGCGGAGTTTCAGCCTCGTGGTCCCGCGCGCAAGCCGGGAAGCGGCTCCCCTCCTTTACTGCCCTCTCGGGCGGCGAGAAGGGGCCAGAAAGGGTGGCAGCGCGCGCAGGGCTCCGGGCAGCAAGTGCAGCGGCCGGCCGCGCTCAGGCTCCCCAGCTCCGAACTCGGTCCGCATGGCTCCGGCCGCGCCGCCCGGGCAGCGCCGCCCTCCGCGGGGCGGACGGCCCAGCCTCCCGGCGCACGCCGGCGTCCAGGACGCGGGCGACGGCCCGGCGCGCCCCCGCCGCAGCCCCGGGAGCCTGCCTGGCTGGCTGGCGGCGGCCGCGGCTGCTGCTGGGCGCGGGTCCAGGCGGGCGGCTCGCCCCCCGGCTCCCCTGCTCCGCCTCTCCCGCTGCAGCTCGCTCCCACGGGCGCCGGGGCAGCCTCCGTCCGGCTCTCCCTCTTCCCCGCGGCCGCCGCTTCCCTCGGGAGGGGCGCGCCGATGGGAGCCTCCCACGGCACTTTCGGCCCTCCGGGCTGCGGAAGAAGCCGAGGGCGGCAGCCGCCCGCACGCTCACGGCGCCCGGCCCCGAGCCAGCTCCGACTGGGCTGGCCGCGGCGCTGCACGGCGTTCTTATTAGGGGCCGGCGGCGGCGGCGGCGGCGCGGGCGCGCATGCGCGCTGGTGCGGCCTTCCCTCCACCCCGGGCCGCCCCGGGACGCCCGGAGCCCTTCACCTTCCGACGCCCGCGGGGCGGCGGGCCGCGCGGGCTGCGACGGGCGCGGGAAAGAAACAGAACTCCCACACACTGGGCCTTGCCAACACACGAGCAGCAATTATAGCAAGAAAAGCAAACCGAACTGGCCTCTTGAAGATCCTCGCCCTTCGACCTGATTCTCAAAACTTCCCCCGGGAAGGATTGTAATCACTTCCCATTTTACAGACCGCGAAGTCGCCCCTCGGGTTCACGGTCTGTCTCAGCTCCCAGCAGCTCGTGTCCTGGTCACTGCTGGGCACAGGCCACAAACGCGGACGTTGGCGGAAGCGTTCGGGGGCCTGGGGCTGCGCCAGGTGGAATGAAGAGACTTCAGTGGAAGCACTGTAAATTTGGCTACTGTCTGGATGATCTGCATCGAATTTTTTCTTTCCATATTTGGGCGTGGCGATTTACTGGACTGAAGCAGAAAGGTGCCTCTGTTCCACATTTGGCCTTACGGGTGCGGACAGCTGCAGTGAATAGGAAAACATGGTTCAGACGGACCAGAAATGCGGCTTTGATGAAGGAGAAATTAATAGCTTCTCCCTTGCGGAAGCTGAAACAACAGGTGCTGATGCTATTAAAGCAGCAGTGCTTATTTTTAAAAGAACTAGTGACCCTTCCGACACGGTCTGGAAGTCAGCGGACCTGGTATCTAGGCCCAGCCCTACCAGTGAAGAATGAAGCCTTTTGTTGGCCTCAGTTTCTTCGTCTTTAAAGTGCAGCGTGGGGTGTGATAACCACTTTCACGTACGGTTTCTGTTAAGTACGCGACTGTAGACTAACACGAGGCAAATTCATTCGCAGCAAAGAGACTGCGGTTCAAGCGACCATGGGACACACTTGTGTATGCTTAGTAAAGGCACGGACTCAGGCGTGGTTGATACCCTTCCGCTCACGCCAGCAAAATCAAATCAAAGGAAAAAACCTGCCCTCTTCTCCACACACCGCCCCCCCCAAGAACACCTCATTCTTTTCACTAAGCCTCTCTCCAAGCGTTGCACTTAAATTCATTGCTTTTGGGGAGTTATTTTTAGCTTCATAAAATTATGTACTTTTTCAAGTTTCTTTATTTTGAGAGAGAGAGAATCCCAAACAGGCTCCACGCTGTCAGCACAGCCCCAGAAGGGGCTCGAACTCACCAACCCAGTGAGATCATGACCTGAGCCAAAACCAAGAGCCGGGAGCTTCATCAACTGAGCCACCCAGGCACCCTTAAAATTATGAATTTTAAATGCACTGGACACCAACTCTTTTTCACCTAATACAGTATCACAATTTCAATGTCAAATTCTTCATTTAACAAATCCATGCTAAGGTCTTCCAGTCAGCATATGGTACTCTGTATTGGGTACTGGGGATTCAAGAGGCAGCTAGATATCATGGACATTTCCTTGAAACAGAGCTCAAAGTCTCTGGGGTGAAACAGATTGGACAAAGAGACAAAGAATTGAATAGGCGAAGATAATGTAAGTATGATAAAAGCTATGACTGGTGATATACATAACCTGAGGGCGAAGAGGGAGGAAAGGTCAGAAAAATCATCAGAGGAATAGCATGACAATTAGACCAAAAGAAGGTGCTGGAAGACCCAATTATTTAGGGTTGAGTCATTTTCTTAAAAGATCCTATTAGCTAAATTTACTGAGGGCTTATTCTATACCAGGCACTATGCTAAGGTTTATACGCATAGCCTTATCCAATCCATGCAGATTGAAACCATCCGTTGGCCTGGACTGCCCCGAGTTCTGTCCCACTCCAAAGCCTGCCCAGCACACTGCTCCTCCCCACCGTGCCCGCCACGGTAAGCCCGGGAATAACCGTGAACCGTAGACCAATCACCAGATGCTTAGGTATCATTATTTTCCAATGGGACCATAAATTAATCTGGGGGGTGTTCAGAGGGTTAATACATCACCTTTTTTCCCCCTTTTGGAAAAAATGAGTGCAAAAGAATTGTAGTCCCTATACCATACCCTTTTCCACTCCCTACTTATCCTCTTCCCCAAAACGCTGAAAATTTGTCAGAGTTTATTTATGAAGAAAGCAAAGTTGCATATTTCCATGCGGGAACTGGTTTGGTGCCACAGTTTCAACACAATATGTTTTTCTCCAACGGTTCACAGTTTAGTCCCTGGCAAACCTAGACATGCAGAGCTTTGAACAAATTCGTTGTCTTTTTTATTGTCGCGTTCCCTTATTCCTGGAGAATTAAGGAGAGGCCTGTTTCATAGATACTTTAGGTCGTGGTGCATTGCCTTCAAGGCTCACGTTTTAACACATTCCGTTCATCCCTCTGGCTTGTTTTTACGTTCTCTTTCCGACTCTAATATGTCGTTTTGAAATTTTGTAAGATAAGTTGGCAACTGCTTATTTAGCTTCTCTATGGGAGGTGCTACAGGGAGATACTAAGTCGGTCTCGTTGCTTTCCATAAGAAATAAATAGAAATTCCCTCCCTGTCCTTAACAGACAGCCTCAACTAATTTCACTAGTCTCTTCTGAGAAACCGTAGCTAGAAATCATAACATCTAGGTAGTAGTAATAATAATTTATTATAATCAAAACTGAACGTCAGGCAGTCTGCCAAAATATATTTAAACGCATGTGAAAGAGTGCCCTCTTCTCTTTCAAAAAGTTTCATTCTATAGAACCTGGCCGCGGAAGTGTATTTTCGGATCATTCGGTCCTTCGGTCTGTGCCTGGGATTTTGAATAAAATGCAATTGATTTCAATACAAGCTTCTGACATATCTTCAAAAGTACAAGTAGAAAGTCCTATAACGAAAGCAATGATTACTTGTACCTTTGCTAACTGGAGTTGATACGAATCATCTGGAAGTAATCGTATTTCATTTGGCCGGCAGTTCTCAACGCTGCAAACTCTGCAGTCCTTCTCTGCGAGTTCCAGCAAGAGCAGACGGTTCGGACCATCTGCACACACCAGTGTGTTTAGGAAGTGTGTTCGGGAAGAATGGCTTTCGCTGGGTTCGTTCATTTTCTTCTCCTCTTTTATAAATAGGAGTAGTATTGAAAATTCGCTTTTGGTTTACCAGAAGTTCTTTTAAGTTAAGAGTGTTTGTGTTAACAAACGAGACCTCAAACCCAAACAAATATGCTCCTTTACGTTTCTTTTCATTTGGCCTTGTGGTCCCCTAACCTCAACTGAAAATAAAAATGGTCACAAGGTTTTGAAAACAAACATCTCTCTCGTTGCTTTTAAATTTCTCATCTTTCATCCTCCAATTTTTCCTTGTAATTGAGATACCGACTCTCAGGAAAGTGATTTCCATATTTTAAATTCTTCTTTTTTTCTCATCTATCATTAACTGTAAACATCTGACGTCCTTCTCTCCCTCCCCTACCCTCGCCCCTAACTCCAGAGTCTTAATGAATCATTTTTCCGTTGATTTTTATGTTTACCATGGATATATTTTCTTTTTGGAAATACACAGTTACAAACCATCCAGGGCTTCTTCTAGTAATGCTGGAGTATCTGAAAGGGGGGCATAAACAAAAATCAACCTGGCATCCAAAGCCTACAAGCAAATATTTGCCAATCACATAACTGATAAGAGCCTCGTATCCAGAGTCTAGATAAAAATCAACAACAAAAAGACAAATGACCTGATTCAAAAACAGGCAAAGGACTTGAATAGACGTGTCTCCAACAACCAACAAACAACCAAAGAGATGCTCAGTCTCATTAGGGAAACACACATCAGAATCGCAGTGAGATACCGGGTCGTACCTGCTAGGATGGCAATAATAAACATAATAACGATTAGGAAATAATACGAACGGGAGAGAATGTAGAGAAATGAGAACCCTCGCACCCTGCTCGTGGGAATCGAAAATTGTGCAACCACAGTGCAGAGCAGTTGTCAGGGACTCAGAAAGTCAGGCTCGGAGTTACCATGGGATCCTGCAATTCCATTCCTACGTATATATATCCAAAAGAAGGGCAAACGTATGTCCCTGTATATATTTGCACCTAAATGCTCGTGCCAGCAGTATTCCTAAGAGCCAACAAGTGAAAACAAGCCAATGTCCGTCAGCTGGTGAACAGGCAAACAGCCTGTGGTATATCCATGTAACTGGACTATTAATCAGCCACGAAAGGTAGGAGGAACGGATGCTTGCTGCAACATGAATGAAGCTTGGAAGTATCACGCGAAGCGAAAGAAGCCAGACTCGAAAGGTACCTGTCGTATGGTTCCGTTTATAGGAGATGTCCAGAATAGGTAAATCCGTACAGACAGAGAGTAGATTAGTGGCCGCCAGGGGCTACGGGGGAGGGAACGGGGAGAGTGACCGCTTAATGGGCGTGGGTTTCCTCCAAGGTTGAAAATGTTCTGGAACTAGATGTGAGCGATGGCTGCCCCACATCGCGAGTGCACGAAATGTCGCTACTGGTAAAAGTTATGTGTATTTTACCACAGTCGTAATCTAGAACTAAAAGAAAAAGCCTGCGCCTGTGAAACTGGCTCTCTGCCCGTGACGTCTCGTGAAAGTTCTGAAGCAGATTCACCCCTTTCAAGTCTCTGTTCTCTTAGAAACGAATAGCACCGAAAGACAACCAGCTAAGAAGTCCTGTGACACAGACAGGTGCTTCCGACTATCATCCCAAGCCCCAGGGGTAATGTTGCAAATCCTCTGTTAGCGACTAACTTATATCCCCACCCACGCTCGTAGGCCGAAGCCCTCACTCCCAGTGTGACTGTCTTTAAAGCTAGGGCCTTTCGAGAGATCATTGAAGTTCACGGGAGGATGGGCCCTAATCCACTAGGACTGGTCCTGGTGTGCTTGTAAAAAGAGGACGAGCCCCCAGGGATGGGTGTGCACGGAGGCGTGACCATGTGAGGACACAGCAAGAAGGCGGCCGTCTGCAAGCCAGGGAGAGAGGCCTTGGGAAAAAAAACAATCCCACCCGCGCTTGAGCTCAAACCTCCAGAACTGTGAGAAATAGTTTTCTGTTGTTTAAGCCTCCTGGACTGTACTGTTCTGTTGAGGCAGCCAGAGCAGACCGATGTACCCCGCTCCGCCTACTCCCTTCGGCCTTGTAACGTCAGGATGCCCAAAGATGATCGCAAAGGCTTCCTGAGAATGCGAGGCAGCTTGGGTCAGATTTCTATCTACAGACCAGAGAAGGATGGCTTGAGGGGACAGGGACAGGAGCTACAAACGGTTGGAGAAAACTGCAGTCGGAGAAAACGGTCCGTCCAGAACAAGATACAGTAAATGCGGGCTGATTCAAAACAGTCGGAAGATGGAGTCCAGCTAACTGTTTGCCAAAAGTGGATTATCACACGCATCCAGTTTCCATGTACCCCGAGAACCCTTCATTTATGTCTCTGCTGATATAAATGGAATTATGATTCCTTTTGTCTTCCTTTCTAGACAATAAATCCTTGGAGCCGGAAATCAAATCGTACTCATCTTTGAGTCCCCACAGCGTTGGGCGTAGAGTAGGCTCCATGAACTCAGTCGATAAACATTTATCGAGTGTGTATATGTGCCAGGCACAAAAATGTTCAATACTAAATTGAAGTGTTAACTGTAAGGGATTTTAAACCTTACCTAAATGTTAAAGCCATCCTGAGTATAGAAACTTGGAGATAAAATATCTGGTGAGATTAGGCTAAAGAGAAAGGGATGCTGGGGAAGAAATCCTTGGACGGTGAGTTCAGAGGGAGGGCATTCCCCAGCCAGAGACTCCATGGTCTCACCTACACAGACCTTCATTTGAGACTTCAGGTGAGAGACATTATGCAAAGAGAGGAGATGGAAGAAAGGAGCGAGCTGTGTTTGGATGTCACCACGTGAAAGTCAACACGTAAGCCACCCACGGGATTGGTGCCAGCGGCTTTCACTGCTGGCAAGAGTAGCTCCATCGAGCCGCCGTCGGTGGTCTTGACTTTGCCTCAGTGCCAGGTTCGGGCAGGGCAGTGACGTCCCCAGCACCTGGCGCAGACACTAGGGGCGTCGCTTCTGTCCTCTGAGAGCTAGCAGCGGCACAAGGAAACTGCACCAGCCTCATGGTCACCAGAAGAACAGGTTTGAGAAGGGGATGCTCTGGGGGCGGGGGGGCGGGGATTTTCACAACTAAGAAGACTTTCTGGGTGGGGGTTCGGCTCCCCAAAGAGCCAAAGAGGGAAGAGAAACGTCTAGTCTCGTCACGGAGCATGGAACTCTGTTGTTGCACATCCGGGCTAAGAAACTAGATTCCTCGAATGTAATTTCATATTATTTCTGGAAATAATGCAGAAGGCCCTTTGGATCACAGGTTCCTTGGGATTTCACATTATTAAGATCATCGTTTTTATGACCGGGTCGTAGTGGGGGGAAAGCCCATTTACCCTGTGTGTTTAGGTTTGATGTAAATAGGAATTTCCTTCATCAAAGCGGCCTCGCCAGTCTCCTGGTAAAAACATAAAAAGATAAAAGGACCATTGTGCTGCTTATTTTAGCAGAAACGGAATGATGGAATTCACAGCGCAGCCTCCCAGTAATTATCCTTGTCCAAAGACTTTAACTGTTCTAAACCAAGCCCTCCCCTGTTTTATGGCTTCGACCTTCTTTTTGTACCTTTTGGATTAGTAAGAGATTTTCTTTGGCTTTTGCGAGAAGTCAATCTCTCAGGAAACAATTGAATTAAACTTCGTATTTGTTTAAAAGGCCTTGGGTAGTGCCTCACGTCTGCCTTTCCTCAAAATGTCTCCATCGAAAGAATAAAGAAAGAATGTTCTGCATAGTGTAGTATTCGAATGAGCAGAAAAACGTGTAATGAGTTCCATCTCCTGCAAATGTTCGCGTCCCGATAACACCTTAAGACTTGTTAAGTATTTCAGACCATTTCGCAGCCTTGCAAAATTCAAACATTTCTGCTGGATTTTGTACGTTCTCATATAACATAACGGGTACCTGGAGAGTCTCCAGTTGACTAGCTTCCATGTCCTAATTAGAAGGAGAGTGTTGTTTTCTTTTTAATGTTTTCATGTTAGAAAACATACTTGAATAGCTATGAGACTGAAGCCCAATCAGTTAATAACGACTATTTATTGAGCGTCTGGTATTGACGTCAAGTATTGTGCTAAATTCTCTGCTATCATTATAGTGTCTCTTCTAATGAATATGTTATTAATAAGCTAAAAGAGGTTTAAATTCATCCACATTTCCAAGACGTCCTAATGAGTTAAAAAAGACAAAGCCTATGCAGAATTGTCATCCAATTAATTTAATACAAGCGCCGTTAGTATTCCTTTCCCAGCTTTTATTTTCAATGAACCAGCTTCTAATGTTACACCAATGAGATGAAACGTCTTAGAAAAAATACACAAATCACTGGCATTCTTAATTTGTTACAATTTCCTTTCTGGCGCACGGCGGTTTGATTTTATAAGGCGCGCATATTTTTAGTTATTTTATTTCTGGAAGTAGGTCAGTTTACTTTGGAGATACGAAGCCCGGAAGAAAATATTAGAAAAATAGAAAGTAGGAAAGTACAGGAAGGTCTAAGATGATGAGGATATTCTGCCTAAAGAAAATACGGCGGAGGAGGTGGTTTCAAAATCCGTTCGGTGGGAAGGATTATTTCAGGAGGGTGCTTAAGCTTCCAGTACAGACCGGACAAGGTGGAGCTGCATTACAGAAAGTGATCTTTGAAGAGCCCTCTCTAGCCAGTGTGGATGAAGAGGCTCTAATGTGGATGATGAAGGAAGGAGTAGAAACCCCTATTTCCTTAGGAACCTGTTCAATAAACTCTAGCCTTGGAAGGAGGAGGGGTGTCCCAGGAAAACGGTGCCAACGGACACAACCGGGACTAGCCCTTTTCTTGAGCTTGCTTACCAGTATTCCTTGAATCTGACCATGCCACATGAAGTTTTTAGACTTAAGACAAAGGAAACAGCAAACAAGGTTCGTATTTGTTCTTTTGACATTGATCAGACTTCCTGACTTCCCCAAGTAGGTAGGATATTTTAAAACCAGGGACGTTTGCATGGCTCAGTCGGTGAAGTGTCCGACTCTTGATTTGGGCTCCGTTCATGAGATGGAGGAGCCCTGGGCTGGGCTCTGGGCTGACAGCGTGGAGCCTGCCTGGGATTCTCTCTGTCCCTCTCTCTCCGCCCCTCCCCTGCTCGAGCTCTCTCTCTCTCTCTCTCTCTCTCAGCGTAAATAACTTAACTTAAAGAAATACATTTTAAAACAAGCCAGGATTGTTGCCTCTATTAATGTATCTGGTATCCCCTTCTGACAATATTTTCAGATTCTGGAATAATATGCATTTTAGTGCCTCTGAGAACAGGAGGAAAGGGAGAGTGGAAGGCGACTTGCCTCCTGGGGGTTACCTTGAGACCTAGTCTGGTCCGCGGAAATCACACGATTCCAACTCCCGCACTCTCAAAAGCCATCCGGGGTGAGTTTCAGAGGTAGGTAATTTACATTTATAGACTGGGTCAAGCAAATTCGACAGTTTAAGTGAGCACTGAACGAATGGGAACATAAATATGTTGGGGCCAATAAATGGTCATATTTATAGAGTGCAGGAAAAGCCATATCTCTCACCCCACTTGGAGAAATCCTGCCAACTGGATTGAACACAGTGGTCACGATATTGAGTGCTAAAACCACAGGAGAGGTGAACTCAGCTCTTTAAACTGAACTTTCAACTTCTGTAGTACTATTTCAGATGCGCTTGAATATTCAGCGTCCTCTTGGTAGAGAGGGGATAGTAAGTGCCAAGGCACGAGACACAACGAAACCGAAAAACACAGCCAACAAACAAGCAAAAACGAAAAAGAAAACCAAAGCTACACTTCCTTTTAAACTCATTCATACATTTCCAGAATCTAAACGGGGCTGCCAAATTCTGCCTAATTTTGGAGAAAATATAATCCATATGTTGCCTGATAGGAAGAGAAGGATTAAGCCAGCCTCCAAGTAATAAAAAAATGAGTAACCGTTTCCAAGAAACAGCACTCACTTCTGTTTTCTTCATTATGGTGGGTCCTGTTTTGGTAGTCTTGGAGGTGACACTGAAGATCAGGGCTCGGTTTACTTTAAAGTCTGAGTGTTGGAACAGATTTAGCCTCCCCGATATAAGAAGAACAGCCCCCCGCTTGTTGGGTTCCGGCGGAGGAGCAGAGGGCTCTGCCTCACGCTGGAATTACGGGGGCTGAGTCATGAACGCAGGGCACGCTCACTAAATCGAAGACTCTTTTTAAAACACAAGCAGAGAAGTCCAAGAACGGTCTCCTTGCCCTTTCCACGTGTCACGAAAAGTGAACACCGCCTCTCTATGGCAGCGTTTTGACCCTCTTTGCCATGTCTCTAAGCTTTCCAGAGAGTCCAGGATTCTGAGGACAACGAAAACTTGGAATTCCGATAAATGACACATCTAATCTTCGAACTCTCTTAATTCGTGTTCATTGTGTTCATTTCACAAGTGGCCGTGGGTTTCCAGAGACTCTGGTACTTGACTGTTTTGTCTCTAAAATGAGGTTAAGGGCAGTGTAAGAGCTGTTGTTTTTAACCAAATGATAACATCATGCCATGTCCAGTTGACTAAGTGAAGTAGGAAATCCGACGGGTTTTTCTTTCCAGTTTTGACTCGCAAGTAATTTCAGACTTGGAGAATGGGTTGCGAGGATAAGAATCACGTAGAGAACTCTTCGCCACAGTCACCAATTGTTACCCTTTGAGAAATCTGTTTTGTGTCCAAACAACGACTCCTAAAAATAGCTTAACACTCCTCCTTTTGATTTGGGACTATCTGATCTACAGATATGAGACTAAAGGACCAATAGTACTAATCGTACCTTACTTGTTAGAACAAAACCAAAACCATTCTCTTAAGCTGGTCATTGATTTATACTCTTTCCCTCAGGTTGCCAACAAATTATTAAATCGAAATCATATGCTTTTAAAAATGCATTATTTGGGTAGCCCTCTCCTAAGAGCGTGGCTAACTGTGCATGTGTTACAATGCTAAACATTGAAGAATATAATTTCAAGCCTCTCAAAACAGAGAAAAATACACGAAAGCCATAAACTTCCCAAGACTTTGTGTCTTTGACTCTTGCACTCCATCTTCTGGCTAAAAGTTGGCTGTGATGTCTCACCAACCATTATAAGCAATTGCGGCACTCGAATTAAGCGAAAGAGAAGCATTGACATTATACCAGCAAAAATGTACTGAGTCCATTGGAAAAAGAGCGATACACCAGATCAGGTAAGTGGTGACTGCAAGCCGAAACGGCCCCGCTGCTTACCTGGGATGCCAATCCGAGAAGCCAGTGCCGGGGTTTTATGACCCGGTGGCTGATGGGTAGGAGCGAATGAGTTGGGGACAGAGGCAGGGGGAGCCATCAGCTGATCGTCACGATTTTACTTTAAATCTTAGGTAACCTTTCTCCAAGTCACCGCTCCTAAATCTAAGCCCTTTGAAGGCAAGGATTGAGTCCAATTTACCTTTGCACCATCCATAGACTGTAGACTTTCTTGTCAAATGAGTGAGTGAGAAACTAATTTCTTTGCTTGTGTTTAACACATGCAGGCAGGTTGTTAAGGTTTTAATCTGAAATACAAAGATTCAAGTAATAAATGATTACAGCACACAACAGCAAAACATCTAGGAACTAATAGCTTTTCGGTGGCCCAAAATTATACACGTCTAGTTAGTCAGATTTTCAATTTCAATCCAAATGATTTGCAGAAACTATCTACTTAGAATCCTAATATTTTAGACTTGGAATGGGTTATAAAAACTACATACTTTACATCAAAAATCAGTAGGTTATCCATTTGGTTTGAACTATTGTCATCAATAACTCTACGGATTCCCTCTAAAGATGCCATACTCTTTGAAAACCTGTTCTAGGTTTAATCGTATTTGCAACATATCCTTAAAACAGGTGAAAGAATTGCCACGGGCCATAGTACCGACAGTCACACCAGAGTGGGACGTGGAGATTTTGGTTAGCTGAGGCACCATGGACTCAGCCTTTCATACAACATGACATTTAAATCTCCAAGGGATTGGATCTTTTTTGCACAAACACCCTCGTTCTTAACTTCGCATCTGCTTAGACTCCAGAACACTCGCTGGTAAGTCTCACTCGGGGTTAAACTACAAGGCAATTTGAGTACAATTTCCAAACCAAAGGTAAAAATAGTGGAAGATAGTATCTGTCATTTATTGAAGACCTACTGTGTGCCGTCGATTGTTTATATACATGTCTTGCTTAATCTTCCAAAAGCCGTCTGGGAGCATCGTTAGTCTCGATGTCCAGCTGCCATTTGCCTTTAGCTTCAGCTCTGGAAGCCGGCTTCAACAATTATATCCAGCATCCCTGAACTTGTGCGTGATCAACGGTCATGTGCTCTCACAGGCTACCGCCATCTCGAATCCTTAGAACACCTTTGTAGAAATACAACAAAGACATGGTGTGGCCCTGGGATTCGTTTTTACTATTGAAATATAGCATTGACTTTCAAATATAGGCAAGTGCGGACTGAAAATCTCTTTGGTGCATTTAGAGTTTGGGATTCTCTCCGTCAGCTGAAGTATAAATCTCTGTTTATTATCCAAGACTATGACAAGTATGGAAGTCATCAAGATTGTCTAAACGAAAGCACGTTAGCTTCAAGATACGTTGTTTTTTGAGTCGATAAGTGTTCATGCAAATTGAAATGATACTATGCGGCCGAAGAATAAGGGTTACCAATTATATCATAACTGCAGACTTTGTGGAATTGTTTTTGTGTACCAGTGTTCTTAACATTAAATAAAGTGATGAGTAAGAACTGCATTTATTTTTTCTTTAATTCTACGTAAGCCATGATCCCTTTAAGGCGAAAATACTAGTTAGGAATTCTTCAAGGTTTTCTGGATGCTTTAGAATCCGCTGGTTAACCTTGCCACTAAAACTTCCACAGGAAAAACCCCCGAATCACTCCACAGCAGCATTCGGGATAAATCATCTCTGATCTACACAGAATAAAGACTACAGAAGAAGAAAAGAAGATTTACTTCAAAATAAGCTGCTCAAAACCTTTGCTTCTCCACCAGTCGAAGGTGAAACTGGGTTCTAACTCATATCGTAAAAATGTAGGTAAGATACAAGAAATCTGGCAGCTGACAGTGAAGAAATGATCATTTCTTGCTGAATTTGTAACATTTGACTGATAAAGTCTTAGTAGTGTGTTGACTGAAAAAAAATAACTTTAATTCTCTACCCCAGCGTCTATTCATAGCCTTTGCAACGTGTCCTCGAAGACCCTCCCTTAAAGAGATGCAATCTATTTTCCCCACTCTGAATCTGGGCCGCTGTTTTGTGATTTACTGTAGCCCACAGAATGCAGCAAACGGACTGAGACGCCAGTCCTGAGCCTAATCTCTGGAGGCCTCCCTGGCTTGCGTGCTTCTGCTCTCGCTCTTTGAACCCTGCTGGGCCATGAGATGAGGGGCCGGCAGAGACTGGTCGTCAGAGGTGATGGGATCCTAAACCAGTCGGCGCCCGGCTGCCCTGTCAGGCGACAGCAGTCAGGTTGAGGGAGCAGACTCGAACCTAGCTGAGATCCTCTGGGTGGGACCCGGGGGAGCAGAACCACCCGGCGGGCCAGACGGAATGCCGAAAGATGAATGTTTACAATGGTATGCCAGCCAAGTTCTGCAGTTACCGTATGCTACTGTCTGTGGTGACATAGCATTATCGTGACAATAAATGACCGATACGGTTAGTGGTTACTTATTTACGAACATTTCAGGCTTATTCTTTTATTGCAGTAATCCACGTTGTGATGGTGACGTTTGGCTTTGGCTTCAGTGAATTAACCACCCGACCATTAAGAATTCAACCAAAGCATGGATTTGGTGCTTCTCCATGGAATTATCATCTCTAATATACAACTTAAGAACACACACACACACACACACATGCACCCCCAACCAAGGGTTTGGAAGATTTCTCAGGTCCGAGTTAGACCTATCTGCCTCCAGAACCATGTTCTTGACCACGGAGTTACATTCTCTAATACAGTCTCTGGGGGGAGCTCCAGCAAGAATGGAGACATTCACTTACAAGAAGCCGCCCTACGCCTGATGGACAATTTATTCCGGGCGAGAAATGAAGAGGGAAACTGTTTCCTGGGCATGAAAACTCCCTTGATTTTCTGGGCTAAGACTCTGGATAGGAGGAAACGTTGGTCATCCCACCACAGACCGGCACAAGATGCTCAGTAAAAGTGTACTGAGTTCATGAAACTTACGTATCAATGAAATATGCTTTGCTGCCTACAGAAAGGAAATCTGTTAACATTATGATTTTATGTTACAATCCTATTATTCTTCTGAAGCATTTACTCTAAAATTAGGCAAGAGTAATTATTTGACCAGAGGCTTTGTTAGTCTGCCACCTTCCTCTGATTAGACTAAACTGACAGTTGAAGAAAGGCGTTGGGAAAGACGCCAAGGAACAAATTCTCCCGTGAGTAAATATTCGAGGGAAAGATAGCGCATTGATTGGGTGGAGAAGCGGAGTGGTTCGCAAGGTGGTTCCGGGGTCAGCAGCCTCAGCATCATCGGAGGATGGGTTACAAGTGCCGATTCTCAGATCTTACTTCGGGCCCACGGGATCAGAGCCCTGGCGTGTTTCGACGGATCATTGAGGCGGTTCCGATGCCCGCCGAAGGTGAAGAACCACCAGGTAAGGTGTCATTCAAAAAGATTTTTCTTCTCGTACACTTTCGGGGTGGGTCCTGTGCACAGTTCAGGGAGGTGGAACGGGGCGGCTCTGCCGCTGCCAGCTCTCCGCTCCCAGAGGCTGATGGAAGAGTTGGAGTCTCCTTGTTCCCTGCAAGGTTTGTGAACAATGAAAGTGGGCCGGAACTAGCAGAGGAGCCCTGCCGGCCTGAGCCCCTCTCCCCCTCCCCCATGAGCTTCCCTTACTCCTTCAGCTTAACCCTCTGGCTGTCCCGACAAGGTCAAAGCACCTTGTATGTCCTGCAAAAACTATTTCCCAGTGAAGTGCTTTGCCTCCAGCTGTGAAATTGATTAGTGGCCGCAAACTCCCTCGGGAAGAGTCTCTGCCGGCAGCTGTAGTCGCTATTTGGAAGCTGCCGAAGAAACAAGTTCCTGAGGGAAGGCGAGATTATGTGTTACGCACAGGAAAAATAGTTTTCAAGTATCTTTTCCTCTTGAAGGTAAGGAATGACACACCCAGCGAAGGAAATAATTCTACTTCCTGTATTAGAGCTTTTTTTTTGTCGGAATAGCTTAATTTTTTAGCTAATTGTTACAAAGCGACTTCTGAAATCAGTATCGAGAAAGTTAGCTCGTATGTATTTGAGAGCTGCGGAATTAGGAGGTGCACATGAGCCGCTGCAGATCCTGGGAAGGCGTGCTCTCTCGCAGACCACTTGGCCAGAGCGAAAGGTCTCCAGGCACTCAGGAACACTGTCCGAAAAATGGGACGACCCCAAATGTCTTATATAAGAGACACGACGGGTTCAACTCCTCACTCAGATCTGGAATTCTGTCCTTTAAATGCATTGCTCTCCATAAAAAAAAGAGGCTTGCTTTTTTTTTTTTAAGTTTTGTTTATTTTGAGAGAGACAGAGACAGCACAGTTGGGGGAAGGGCAGGGAAAGAGGGAGAGAGAGAGAGAGAGAGAACCCTTCCCCTCTCCACCTCCATGCCGCCATCACGGAGTGCAACATGGGGCTTGAACCCACTAAGATATGAGGTCGTGACCTGAGCCAAAACCAAGTGTTGGAGGCTTAACCGACTGAGCCACCCCGGCGCTCCATCCATAAGAATACGTTTTAAAGGTTCAGTTAAACGCTGCGTATCATTCATGGGATGTAGGGATACTAAACCTGCAGAAAAGATCAGATACAGATGATTCCATTATCAAGCCATACTTTTATTTTCCTAGCAAGTGTTAATTGAGCATTTACTATGTGGAAGACGTGCATTAAGCACTGGAAACAGGAGAATAAATGACAATCTATAGGAGGCAGATGAGATGTGATGAGTGCTGAAACAAATCGGGTTTAACTGAGCACAGAAAAGAGGAGTCAGTGAGGTGACCGGAGAGGAGACTTCTAAGCTGGGAGAAGAAGAGGCAGTGGGTTTTTCCGGCAGGGAGAGGAGCCTCTGGGAAGGCAAACCTATCTGCAAAGGGCCTTGTGAGAAGGCCTTGGGACTGGAAGAGCAAGGGGAGGGGGAGCTTGGGACTGGTCAGGGGGATGGATTCTGCAGGCGCAGGTGAAGGAGTTCAACCGTCACCCCCATAGTTTGTCAAGGGTATGTAGTTAGATGTTATCTCTATCAGGAGTCTGAAGACGGCCTGGGCAGGTGGATAAAGAGGGCAGGGAGTTTGATCTGAGGTGACCAGAGAAAGCAACAGAACATTCGTCATTCGCCTCTTATCAATTACATGATATGTCCTCGTGCTTCCGCGACCGAAACTGATACTTTCCCTACCAAAGCAGGCAGAACTTCGGGGCTCTAGAGGAGGCAGGTGTGACACGCACTGTTATAAGAACAGTGACAATTCGGTGAAATAAGTCAGTCAGAAAAAGACAGATACCATATGTTTCCACGAATAGGTGGACTTGGTGAGACTAAGCAAAAACCAGGGGGAGGGGAAGAGGGGAAAGAAAAAAAAGACACAGAGAGGGAGGGAGATAAAACATAAGAGACTCTCAAAGACTAAGAACAAACTGAGGGTGAGGGAGATGGGGGGGGGAGAGGGGGTGATGGGCATTAAAAAAGGGCACATGTTGGGATGAACACTGGGTGTTTTATGTAAACCAATTTGAAAATAAACTATTTTAAATTAAAAAAAAAAAGAACAGTGACAATTCAGAAAATGAAACAAACAAACCACTTCTGTTGAAATTTTCCAGTATCATTCAAGAAAGGACAGAAAAATTATTTTTCATCTTAGGGCATATGTGGTTCAAAATATTGAATACTACTGATCCGAAATGCATCCAGGCAACTAATATTCATTGCAAACAATATAATGCCTGTCATTTCCATTTTGTTTTGCTTACTGGTTGGATTATTTTCCCAGCGAGTATTTTCTAGGAAATACTTCCTACTGTCATATTTTTTTCCCCTGAAAGCACCTTTTGAACATATCCTCATATTCTGAAGTAGAAGACTACTGCTTGACACAGGAGAGAAAGCATGTCCAGGCTTCGGCTACTCAGGTGGGAGTAAGTTACATGAAACTGACTAATATCAATCTATTGGCCCAGTTAGCAATCTAACATGGCCAGTTAGATTTTTACCCAGTGCAAGGGACAGAGGTGAAACCAAGATTCGCAATAGGAAAATATATAGACTATGACACAACAACAACAACAACAACAACAAATCCAGGTCTCCTAGGTGGAAAAGTTACGAAGCGCAGCATTGGAGCCAAGCGTGTTCTTTCTTCATAAACTAGGTGATTGGGCGACCAGAGTGGGGGAAAAGAAAAGTCTCTCACGCCCTCTGGTGTCTTCTGATCTGACTTGCAGCGTGCCAAAGTTCTCTGACAATTCATGTCACAGGGAACAAATTCAAATTCTTATTTATGAGAGACTTTATTATAAAAACGATTCAAATATCTATCTAAATATGACAGACAGGAATGTCTGGTGTTCGCTGATGACTGTCACTGAGTTTACCATAAAATGGGGCTCATCAAGAATGCTAAGAGTGTGAGGTCGTGACCAGATGGCTGCCGTCAGGGAACACCTGTCTGAACTAATTACTAGGAGGGGACAGGGACAAAGACCAAGTGCCTATAAAAAGCAGTAGAGCTTGGTGAGCAAAGGGACCAAGCCAAGGAGGTAAATCAGGAGTACAGGAGGAGAACCAGAGTTAGGAATTCTGCAGAAAGGACAAATATAGACTACACCATGGGAGGAGGAAAGCCATGAATGGATTGGAATTTTAAATGCTACTCCAATCTAGCTTAGATCTTAGATAGGCAATCAAATAAACGTCTATCAAAACAAACAAATAGAGGCCATTAAGGGGCAAAATAAAAAAGAAGAAATCCCATTTCACAGGAATAATCAAAACATGTTATCAAACCACTAAAGTGGTTTATATACATTTACTCTTACTACGCGTACTAGAAGCTTCAGAAATGTGTTTAAAATGTTAAAATACCTAAGGAAATGATCAAATTAAAGACCAGACAACAGATTTTGGAAACACATTTTTCATGCATGTGATTTTTGGCAGGAGGAGGAAATAGAATACATGGCTCAGTGACTCTGCTGGTGTACCCGTTGCCTTGAAAGCCAAACCTCCTGGCTTTCAATTTTCCTGGAAATTCGAAACGTAAGAATGCCCTTTTCGAGTTTTTCAGTCTCCAGGTTTCTGGGAAACAGGTTTCTAGGGCATAGTCGTCTATGCTCACTGCTCAGCAAGATCTGGACTTCTATCTAAATAGCTGGTTAAACTGCAAAAAGCAAAACACATGAAGGTGTGATCAGTTTGTGGGGCTGTGTTTTAAGTCTCCGTGTGTGCTCTCTGCATATATCTGCATGTGGGCGCCGGTGTGCATTCCTGGCGTGCAGACAAATCATCAGGAGACCGTGAATAAAGCCAGATACCGTCGGGGAGAGTCAACGGACTCTCTGATGCAGTAGATTTGGGGTGGGGCTAAGAATTTGCGTTTCTGACAAATTTCCTGGTAACACTGTAGCCCACACTGAAAACCGCTGCTGTGGGCGTGTAGAGTTTTTGAGGTGCTAGCTGGGAGGGTGAGGAGGGAGAAGGCTGGATGTGTCCAGAACATTCCCCGTGACGCTCCATCTCCTTCTGAGCTCCGAGGCAACCCTCTGCACAGAGCTGACCCGTCCCCAGGCCTCCAGGAACAAGCGGTTTGTAACGGGGTTCTTAGGCACCTTCCACCCTTTAATGGACTAAAATGCACGGGCAGGCGTGGTTCACACGCCTAAGCACACGTGGGCGCCAAACTCCCCCGTTCATCCCTGGCGCCCCCCTGTGGATCTTCTCACCAGGGATGTAAGGAGGGTGTAGAGCTAGGGCGCCTGCCCGGCAGCAGGCAATCCTACCCTTCCCCTCTCCACCTGCGTTTGGCCCAAGCTCCGCCCTTCCCTTTCCCTCTGGACTCGCGTCCCACCGACCCCCGCCCAGGTCCTGCTCTGCCCCCCGGCCCACCCCCTCTGCCCCCCCTGCCACCTGCGCGCCGCCGACTCCGCCCGAGCCCCGCCCCCTTCTGCCCCGCCCCGTCCCCCTCTGTCCCCTCCAGCACCCCCGTCTGCCCTCCCCTTCCCACCTGCGCGCCGCCGACTCCGCCCGAGCCCCTCCCCTCTGCCCCGCCCCGTCCCCCTCGGTTCCCCACCCCGCCCCCCGGCCTCATTCTGCCCTCGCCTGCGCACCTGCGCCCCTCGGACTCCACCCGAGCCCCGCCCCTCTCTGCCCCGCTCCGTCCCCCTCTGTTTTCCCCCCCACACCCCCCTCTGCCCTCCCCTTCCCACATGCGCATCGCCGACTCCGCCCGAGCCCCTCCCCTCTGCCCTGCCCAGGCCTCACTGTGCCCTCCCCTGCCCACCTGCGCCCCTCCGACTCCGCCCGGACCCCGCCCCCAGCGCTGCCCCGCCCCTCCACCCCCTTGAGCCCCTCCCCGGTCCCGCCCCTCCGGCACGGAGACGCGCACTCGCGGAAAGGGGCCGGAGGCACCCGGAGCTGTTAAAAGGAGGAGTGGGAACCACGAACTGCGGTGGTCTGGCAGTCCGCTGGGGCGGGGTGTGCCGGCGGGAACGTAACCCGCCCCGGGCTCAGGAGGCTTGCTCCTTCCCCTTGGGCGTGGTGGTCGGCCTCTCTGGCTCCCGTCGGCGTGGAGGAGGCTTCGGCACCGAGGAATCGCGCCCGGGCTCCGAGCACGCCGGGGACGCCCCTCCTCCTCCGGCCGGCGTCGCGTCTCCGCCTTCGGCCCAGCTCGCGCACACTCCCTGGTAGGTGCCCTGGCCCTTCGCTGTGGCCGTGTCCCCAGCTTCAGTGGTCCCGTGCCTCTCCGGGGGCCCCGCCTGGCCGCGCAGAAATGAAAATCCCTAGGTGTTAAAATTGCAAGAGGCCCTGGGGGAGGCCTCCTCGTTCTGCAGAAACAAAATTCCTGAAAAGCGACTTGTAATCCGTTTTGTTTTTCGTTTTTTTTTTTTTTTTTTTTAAGTTTTATTTAACTAATTTCATTCTGTCTCGGGTAGGGGCCAGTAGTGGACCAAGCGCAGACGTCGGCAGAATGGACGAAACGCCCCAAGCCACGTGTGGCTGTGGCTGGCCTGTTTGGGGAGGGCGCGGACTGAACAGGGGTTCCACCTAGTGTCCTAGTGTCCTAGTTCTTAAGAAACCAGACGGCAACAGACGGAAAGTCTGAGCCATCCGCCTTGAGAGACGCAGGCTGGCACGAGACTGCAGATGCCGCTCATGAGCTCCTCTCCACGGAAGCCTCCCGAAAAAGACCTCCTGAGTGGAAATGAGAGTTTAGTAGGAAGCCTTCCCTGGGGCAGGAAATCTTCCCAGATGATTCCATAGGGCGGTCCCCAGCTGGGCGTGTTTGTGCGGCAGGAAATCTTCTAAGGAGCCTCGATGGCTGGGAAAAGGATAGTTTTTAGGTAACAGGCAAGACTCTGTCGAAGTAAATCGTGTGTTTAATAATTTTTCCCTCACCAGGTGGTAACCTATATGAGGTCAGGCGACTGGTTTTTCACGTTTCCTGCGGTCACCCTAGGGCCGAGCAAAATGTGTGTGCTGTAGTCGCTGCGTAACAAATATTTACCGCCAAGGCATGTTAAAGATGGATGGATCATAGAACGAGCCCAGCGTTCCTGAAAATCACCGGCGTAACCCCCCTGGCCGCTGGGGGCGCCTTCTTCATTTGTCGACATCCGGTTCACACTGACTCAGTCCTCTCCCCTCCTCCCACTCCCACCCCCTGACGGGAGCGCGGCCCACTTTCAGAGCTTTCAGGCAGGTGTCCTTGCTGACCTCTGACCTCCCATTCATTCTGCGTGTGCTGACCGCAAGACGGAGCCCAGGCATTTCCATCTGACCCCCCCAAATATTAGTGAGGTAGCGATGGGTTTTAGACATTGACTCAGGATGTGGGGGGTTAAGGTAGCAAGTAAGTTAAGATCCCCAGAGACGCAGGCCTCAGCTTCCTTCTCTTCTCACTCAGCTGTCCCCCAGGCGAGGTCATCTCCTTACCTAGCCATCAGCGACAGGAGTGGATCTCCATCTGGCGCCCCTTCTCTCTGCACCCCCTCTGTGTGTTCAGCTGTTCCCTTATCGCTGCATTTGGCTGTTGTAAAAGGCTCCTCGTACTTAGTGTGTGTCTTTGGCAAAACCAGAAATAGAATGATTTCGGGAATGTGCCCAGACCCTTTGCAGGTGCCGGCGGCTGTGTGATGTTGCAACCATTGCAACAGTTGAGGGGCTTAAATAAGTTGGGACAAAAGGTGAATCCCTTTTCAGTGTGTTCTGCCATTCCTTGCTTCCTTCTCGGCTTATTTCGGACACCTCTCTTCATTTTCCAGGGATAGATACTGCCAAGGTATTCTCTTCAGACAGAGAGAGGGGTGATCAGTATTGGTTAAATTCGTTGTTGTCTATGTGAACAGTGGACACAGCTCTGAGAGTTACCCATGACAGTGATGGCCACTGTTGAATGGTATACCTTCTTCTTAACCTGAGGATGATGTGGGGGCTAAGGCCTGTTGGCATGGTGGGCCCATGAGGGTTCTGTGTGGGTGGTATCACAGCCCCCTTGGGAGCTTTTCTGGTGTAATCTGAAGCCTGCCCCCGGACACAGAGGGCAGGGAGAAACCAAAGAAAGAAGCAGGCCACTCCAGGTTGGTAGGTGGCAGCTTTAATAATAGCAAAGGGAACGTACATACGAGATTTGTCTTGGGCGGCAGCAGGACGAACAGGACGCACCCACCTCCAGATCTTCAAGCTTATAATGAGGCCCTCGCTGGGCTCCGCCACGTAGACCACGCAGGCTCTGGCCTTGGAGCTGCCTCTGGGAGCAGGAAAGACACACGGAACCCACATTCCAAGGACAGGAGAGGGAGCGAGGAGCCTCTGAGTGCCCCGATCCAGCTCGTGCGTCATTTGGTGATCACGGTCCTCAACTGCCCGCATATTAACAGTTTCCATTAGAAAAAGCGTATAGAGACCACCACTCCCGATTGCTTACAATAAGGTTGATTTAACAATAGCCGTGAGCCTACTTAGAACGATTAAGGTTGGTGAAAGACCTCGAATACTGTCAGTATTTCTGAGATCGACATGATACATCTACCAAGAGAGTTACCGTAGGAAATGTAACAGGATAAAAATTTAACCACTGGCGCCTGTAAAAAGAGAGCTAGATCGTATCTTAATAAATAACTTGGTGGTGGAAAGTGAAGACTCGATGGTTGAGGTGGGAAGCGACCATAACAGAGGAGGTGCTTCTGAGGCCCCCGAGTGGCTCGGTTGGTTTAGCATCTGACTCTTGATATCCTTGATACCACCTCGGGTTACAATCTCCGGGTTCAGGAGATCGAGCCCCGAGTCAGGCTCTGTGCTGACTGTGGATTCTCTCTCCCTCTCTCTCAGCCCCTGCCCCCGCCCCCCTCGTGCTTTCTCTATCAAAAATACATTAAAAAAAAAAAAAGGAGTTTGTTCTGCTCTGTATAAGAAATGAATAGGAATTTTTGACTGGGGAAGAGTAGAAAAGGGACAGAGGGAAGTAGGGGGAAAGAAGGAGGGACCAGACAATGTGGCCGTAATTGGAAACCAGTGTAGGGATCTGTATTTAATCCCAAATGCAATAGGAAGTCGTCAAAGATTTTAAGCAGAATCGGGCTAATCTCAGTCAAGTAGGAATTTAAAAGGTCTTTTGGATTCCTTGGCTAATCTGAGAACTCCCCTGGTCGCACCTGTATTTTCCATTTACCAAGTTATTTCCTTCTGTTAAAAGTGGAAGCAGAGTCGCTATGCCAAAGGTTCTGTGTATTTTTAAAGTATTCAAGATGCATCGAAATAATTTAATCCTTTATTAAGTTCCTGGCTAAGGACCATAATAGGTGTCATATTTTATTTTCCCTTGTACTAAACGTTCTGGAAACATCATCCTTTTTTTATATACAAAAATCTGTGAAAAATAGAAAGTAAGTTTCTTCTGAGATAAACCCTCTTTCACAGGGGATAGCCATAGATACCGTGAATTCATCATGTGTGGCCCAGGGAAAACTTTTAAATGGTGAGCTCAGTCTGCACTACCTCTCCGCAGCAGCCACGCCAAAAACCTGGGTATGAGTTAGGAACAAAGTTTGGCTGCAGGTAACTCAAACGTGACAGCAGCTTCACACAATTAGTGGCCTTATGATGGTCTGATCAGGGCTGGTATATGTTTCCCGGATGCCATTGCAGATTGGGCTCTTGTCTTTCCACTCATTCATTTATGGGATGTACTTGTTGCCTCATGGTCCGTCATGGCTGCTGCGGCTCCGGCATCAGGCCCATGCAGGAATGAAGCAAGAAATGAAGAGCCGTAAAATGCATGTGCCAACCGAGTATGGTCCTCTTGTAAGGGTCTCTCCTGGATGCCCTCGCCCCCAGCCAGCTTTTAGGTTGTTTAGCCTAAAGAGTGTCATGTGGGCATCTTCCAAGGGTGCTAGGAAATATAAATAGAACAGGACTGAGTCGATAGGGAAGACGAGGAGAATGATTGTAGGCAGACAGGTGGCGGTCTCTGCCGCACCGCAGATGTGGGAAGGGTGGTGCGGCGACCTTGGCCACAACTCCAGATGAGAAAAGTCAATCAAAATTGAAGTCAACAAATGAAAAGAAATTTTTATTAGTTACCTATTGCCATATAACAATTTACTGCAAATATTAGAGACTTAAAAACAACGAGCATTTATTATCTCCCGGAACGTGTGGGGCAGGAATGCAGATGTACTTGAGCCGGGCCCTCTGGATTAAGGTGCCTCATAACGTCTTATAGACGGCTGCATCCTCGCTGTGTCTTCACATGACATCTTCTCTGTGCGCAGAGAGAGAGATCTCTGGCGTCTCTTCCCCTTAGGAGGACACCAGCCCTATCAGATTAAGGCCCTACCCTTCTGAACTTTCATTATCTCCCTAAGAACCTTATCCGGATACAGTCACACCAGGGGTTAGAGTTTCAACACATGAATTTTAGGGAAACAATGCAGTCCGTTAGCGACTCTATCACATAAACGAATGCTGGTGTAATTTTCTCCTACTATGAACTACACCTTTACTTATACCTAGCTATACCTGTCTTACCTCCTCTTCTATTAACTACACCTTTGCGTGGCATTTTCAGAGCTGTTAATATTTGCGTTCTAAGCGCTGTGTGCTTCATTGCAAGCTGAGTCTATGCATTGAAAGCCAATGAAGAATATTTACATTCCTTTTATTCTGTATATTCCTTGCTGAGCCAAGCAGTATTTTAGAATTAATGCTCCTTCTCTATAGTTATTTGTGTTCAATTTTACTGACTTCAGGTCAACTAAACGATGACAGGCTCTGTGGACAAATATATGCTCTTTATTCTTCTATCTCTTTCTTCTTATATGCCACCAACTGTTCAGTGTCCTGCAACTTTTTATTTTCCATTATATTCATAGCATAATTTTTTCTATAGCTTTTGGGTTTTCCAGAGGTTTCTAATTGCCTTTCTTTTTTTCTTGATAAAGGAAATACACGCTTTTTCATGTCTTTAGTATAATCCCACTTCTCAATCATAGTATCTACTATGTAAAATCCTCTCAATTATTTATGTCTTTATTTTCAGAACATTATAACCTCCTGCTCCAATCCGTATCCACTTTGGGAAAGCCAAAGCTGTGTGTCCACCAAACTGTTTCATCCTTAGGAAAATGATCTTTTCCAAACTACTGCTGCTTTTAATTAAAAAAATTTTTTTCAATTAACATTGTATATACCTACCACAGTTGGATTGCTTCTATATCTTGGCTATTGTAAATAATGCTGCAATAAACATAGCAATGCATATATCTTGTTGAATTAGTGTTTTCATTTCCTTTAGGTAAATACACAGTAGTAGAATTACTGGATCATATGGTATTCCTATTTTTAATTTTTTGAGGAAATGCCATACTGTCTTCTACAGTGACTGCACCAGTTCACATTCCCACCGACAGTGCACTGTTCCTTTCTCCCCAAGTCCTCACCAACACTTGTTATTTCCTGTTTTTATTTTACTCATCCTTACAGATGTAAGGTGATAAGTCATTGTGGTATTGATTTGCATTTCGCTGATGATTAGTGATATCTAATTCTTCATGGTGTGATTGTAAATGGAATTTCTTCTTAATTTTTAAGAATTTTTTTTAACATTTATTTATTTTTGAGAGACAGAAGCAAAACACGAGTCAGAGAGGCCAGAGAGAGAGGCAGACACAGAATCTGAAGCAGGCTCCAGGCTCCGAACTGTCAGCACAAAGCCCAATGTGGGGCTCGAACTCACAAATAGCGAGATCATGACCTGAGCCTAAGTTGGACGCTTAACCAACTGAGCCACCTGGGCGCCCCTGTCGAGCATCTTTTAATGTGTCTGTTGACCGTCTGTATGTTGTCTTTGGAAATATGTCTGTTCAGGTCCTCTGCCATTTTTAATAGGATTATTATTTTTTTAATGTTTATTTATTTATTTAGAGCAAGAGAAGGCTCAGCTTGGAGCCTGACATGGGGCTCGATCCCACAACAGGGAGATCATGACCTGAGCTGAAATCAAGAGTCAGATGCTTAACTGAGTGAGCCACCCAGGTGCCCCAGATTATTATTATTTTTTTTGATGTAAAGTTGTATAAATTCTTTATATATCTTGGATATTAACCCTTATTAGATATATTACATGCAAATATTGTCTGCCATTCACTGGGTTGCCTTTCTGTCTTGTTAATGGTTTCTAAGCTTTTTATTTTGGTGTAGTCCCAATAGTATATTTTTGCATCTGTTTTCCTTACCTTAGAAGACATATCTAGAAAGATGTTGTTATGGTTGATGTCAAAGAAATTACTGCTTATATTTTCTTCCAAGAGTTTTATGGATTCAGGTCTCACACTTAGGTCTTTCATCCACTTTGAGTTTATTTTTGTGTATGGTGTAAGAAAGTGGTTCAGTTTCATTCTTTTGCATGTAGCTATCCAGTTTTCCCAGCACCATTTGTTACAGAGACTGTTCTTTTCCCATTGTATATTCTTGCCTCCTTTGTGTTAGATTAATTGACCATATATGCTTGGATTTATTTCTGGGGGTCTATTCTGTTCTTGATCTATGTGTCTGTCTTCCTGCTAGTACCATTCTGTTTGATTACTATTGCTCTGTAGAATTACTTGAAATCTGGGATTATGATACGGGAAGCTTTGTTCTTCTTTCTCAAGATTGTTTTGGCTAATCAGGCACATTTTGTGGTTCCATACAATTTTAGGATTATTCTAGTTCTGTGAAAAATGTTGTTGGTGTTATAGGGATTACATTAAATCTGTAGATTGCTTTGGGTATTGTGGACATTTTAACAATATTCTTCCAGTCTACGAGCATGAAATATCTTTATGTCTTACAGTTTTCAGAGTACAAGTCTTTCACGTCCTTGTTTAAATTTATTCCTAGGTATTTTATTCTTTGTGGTGTGATTGTAAATGGAATTTTTTCTGAATTTTTATTTCTTAATTTCCTAATTCTTAATATCTCTGCTGGTTCATTATTAGTGTATGGAAATGACATGGATTTCCGTATAATAATTTTTTATACTGCAACTTTACTGAATTAATTGATCAGTTCTGGTAAGGTTTTTGAGGTTTTCTCTATATAGTGGCATATCGTATTATGCATGTAGTGATAGTTTTACTTTCCCCTACTGCTTTGGATGCCTTTTATTTCTTTTTCTTGTCTGATTGCTGTGGCTACAACTTCCAGCACTATGTTGAATAAAAGTGGTGAGGGTGAACTTCCTTGTTTTGTTCCTGATCTTAGAGGAAAAATTTCCAGTTTTTTACCATTGAGTATGATGTTAACTGTGGCTTTTTTTTTCCCTACATGGCCTTTATTATGTTGAGAGATGTTCTCTTAACCTCACTTCGTTGAGAGCTTTTATCATAAATGAATGTTGAATTTTTCAGTGCTTTATCTACATCTATTAATATGATCAGTTTTTATCCTTCCTCTTTTTAATGTGATATATCACATTGATGTGCGAATAATGAACCATTTGCATCCCTGGAATAAATCCCACTGGATCATGGTGAATGATTTTTTGTAATGCATTGTTGAATTCAGTTTGCTAATATTCTGTTGAGGATTTTTGCATCCATGTTAATCAGAGATATTGGCTTGTATCTTTCTTTTTTTGTAGTGTCTTTATCTCATTTTGGTATTAGGGTAATGCTGTCCTCATAAAATGAATTTGGAAGTCTTCTTCCTTCTATCGTTTGGAAATAGTTTGAGAAGAATAGGTATTAACTCTTCTTTATGTTTGGTAAAATTCACCTGTAAAGATACCTGGTCTTGGACTTCTGTTTCTCCCCTCTGGTAACCGTCAGTCTGTTCTCTGTAGTTAAGAGTCTGATTTCCTCTTTGATTTCTTCATTGACCCACTGGTCATTTAGCAAGCACATTGTTTAGCCTGCATGTGTTTGTATTTCTTCCAGTTTCATTCTTGTGTTTGATTTCTAGTTTCATACCATTGTGGTCAGAAAAGGTGTTTGATATGATTTCAGTCCTCCTAAATTTATTGAGACTTGTTTTGTGGTCTAAAATGTGATATAGCCTGGAGAATGTTCCATGTGCAGTGGAAAAGAATGTATAATCTGCTTTTGGATGGAAGGTTATGTACATATCGATTAGGTCCATCTGATCTAATATGTCATTCATAGCCACTAAACAGTTATTAACATTCTGTCTGGATGATCTATCTAGTGATGTAAGTGGGATGTTGAAGTTCCTTACTATTAGTATTGTATTATTGTCAATTTCTACCTTTATGTCTGATAATATTTGCTTACGTGTTTAGGTGCTTCTGTATAGCGTGCAGAGATATTTACAACTGTTTATCCTCTTTTTGGATTGATCATGTTATTACTATGTGGTGCCCTTTGTCTTTTGCTACAGACTTTGTTTTACAGTCTATTTTGTCTAAGTGTTGCTGCCTTGCTTTATTTTTTGCTTCCATTTGTGTGTTATATATGTTTTTCCATCCTTTCACTTTCAGTCTGCATGTGTTTTTAAGTCTGAAGTGAGACTCTGTAACTAGTTTATAGATGAGTCTTGTTCGTTTGTTTTTTTTAATCCATTCTGTTATTCTGTGTTTTTTGATTGGAGCACTTAGACCATTCAAATTTAAAGTAATTATTAAAAGGAATATACTTATTGCCATTTTGTTGTTTTATGATTGTTTTTATACATCTCTGTTCTTCTTTTATTCTCATCTTTTGTGATTTGATGACTCTCTTTAGTGTTATGTTTGGATTCTTTTCTCTTTTTTTTTGTGTGTATCACAGGTTTTGATTTGTGGTTACCATGAGGTTCATATATAACATCTTATGTGCATAGCAGTCTGCATTAAAGTTGATGGTCACTGAAGTTTGAATACATTCTAAAAGCACTCAATTTTTACTTCCTTCTCCATATTTTATGTATATGATGTCATATTTTACATTTTTTTAATTTGCATATCCCTTGACGGACTCCTGTAGATACAGCTAATTTTACTACATTTCTGTTTTAACCTCCATACTGGCTTTATAAGTGATTAATCTAGTACCTTTACTATATGTTTGCTTTTACCTGTGAAATTTTTCTGTTCCATAACTTCCTTACTTCTAATTATGGCCTTTTATTTCCACTTAAAGAATTTCCTTTATCATTTCTTGTAAGGCTGGTTTAGTGTTGATGAGTTCTTTTAACTTGGTCGGGAAACTCTTCATCTCTCCTTCTATTCAGAATGATGACCCTACAAGGTAGAGTATTCTAGGTGTAGGGTTTTTTTCTTTTTTCTTTCAGCATTTTGACTATATCGTGCATACTCCCCATTGACCTACGAACTTTTTGCTGAAAAATCAGCTGATGGCCTTATGGGTTTTCCCTCATATGTAACTGTTTTCTCTTGCTGCTTTAAAAATTCTCTCTCTATCATTATTTTTTGCCATTTTTTTTTATTATTATATGTCTCAGTGTGGATCTCCTTGATTTTATCTTGTCAGGGGCCCTCACTGCTTCCTTGACCTGATTAGTGAATTTTTCAGCTATTATTTCTTCAAGTAAGTTTTCTGCCTCCTTCTCTCTTTTCTCTTTCTGGGATCCCTAAATTGTGAATGTTAATATGCTTGATGATGTCACAGAGTTCCTTTAACCTATTCTTGTTTTTATTCCTGTTTTTTTCTCTTTGATGTTCAGCAGCTTTCCATTACCCTGTCTTCCAGCTCATGATGCTTTCTGCTGCATTGTCTAATCTGCTATGGATTCCCTGTAATGTGTTTGTTTTCTCAGAGGTTGAATTCTTCAGCTCTGTGTGGTTCTTTTTTTAATATATATATATATATATATATTTTATCTCTGTTGAAGTTCTCACTGAATTTATCCACCCTTCTTAAGTCTCATGAATATCTTTATGACCATTACTTTGAATTCTTTATCAGGCATGTTACTTATCTTTTTTTATTTAGCTCTTTTACTGAGATTCTGTTTTTGTTTTTTTTTTTCATTTGGGACATATTCTACTGTGTTTTCATTTTGTCTAACTCCGTGTTTGTTTCTGTGTATTAAGTAGGTCAGCTGCAGCTCCTGGTGTTGACAGTAATGGCCTTGTATAGAAGAGGTCAGGTGATGCTCTATGATGCAATCCTCTTATCACCAGAACCAGGTGCTCCAGGGTGCCCCCTGCGTGCACTGCACGCACCCTCCTATCGTGACTGGGCTGCAGGGCAGGTGACTGCAATGTCCCCCTTTTCCTGGTGTGGTGCAGCTGGCAGGGTTTGCTTCCCGTGCTGTCGAGAGGCCTGTGTGCAGCCATTGCTGGCTCCTCGGCGGGCTGTGGGCAGTCAGCCTAGCTAACTCTTTGCCACACCTACAGATCCACCAACGGGCAAGGCGTGTTCCCTACACAGCCAGCCACGAGGCCACCCGAGGCTCTGCAGGCACGCTGGTGTGTGGCGTTGTATTCCACCCCTCCCTGCGGCAGGAGTCCCTTTGGGATGGCGCCGGTTCTGGCTGTGGCTTCTGCTGGATGTGGTGGGGCAGGAGCTGCTTCGGAGGGCCACCTCCAGCGTTGGGTGGCCTGGACGGGGCGGGTCCACAGGGGAGTGTCTGGCAGGCGCGTAGTGCTAGCAGGGCAGGTGGAGAGTGTAGGGTTGTCTCCCACACGTGTCCAGCAACCTAGCCTGGGAGGAGGAGAAGAGAAATGGCACCTGCCAGTTCTTGTGTTTCTGGAGAAATTTCCTGTAGATCTTTGCCCTTCAATAAATCTTTCGTGTATACTCCATGCATTTTACAACTAATGCTTCTGTACTGTGTCTCGGGCTGAGTTATTTAATATCTTGGCTCTTTCAGGATGGGGGACTCCATTTCCTGTCGCCCTCTGGCTTTCCCAGAGTTAAGCCCACTGATATTAAAGTCCCCAGAGTTAAGCCCCACTGATTTTAAAAGCTCCCGAAGTTCAGTCTTGCTGGTTTGCAAAACCAGGCGTTATGGGGCCTTGTCTTCCCAGCGCGGGTCTCCAGGGCTGAGTGTGCCCGTGTGGGGTCGGATCCTCTCCTTTCTTCATGCTTGTGGCGTCCCTCCCATTTGTGGTTAGTCTCACTGAGGGGTTTACTTCCCAGTTGCGTCTCTGCCCTTCCTACCCATCGGGCTGTGGCCTCTTCTCCGTGATTAGCTGTGGGAGGTCTGTTGTGACAGTCTTCAGGTTGTCCTCAGAGTCAGCCACCGAGGTGCAGCTGTTACTTTGGTGTGTTCATGGGCCGGGGTGAGTTCAGGACCCTCCTATTTTGCTATAGTCCCAACCTTCCTATTAATATCCACAACACCTGTTTAAGGTAGATACCGTTTGATCCTCCTTGGCAGATCAGGAGGCTGAAGCCCAGGCTTGTTAAGTCACACTTATTCACACTAGGTCACATGGCGCACCACTCTAACCCTCAGTTATTTCTTAGTGACCTCTCTTTCCTCTCCGGATGCTTTCAGCATCGTTTCTTTGTCTTCGGCGCATGAGGCTGCGTATACAGCCGTCTCTTCTTTGCATCTTGGTCTCCATTCACAGGTGCTTTTCAGCGAAGATTGGGCCTTTCTTCAGCTTTGTAAACAATCTTCCGCATGCTTTTCATAGATTCCCCGTTTCCCCTGTCCTGTCTCTTCCTTCTCGCACTCGCTCTCAGTTGGGTGTTGAACATTCTGGATGGATCGTCTACATCTCCTATCTCTTCTTTCGTAGTTTCTTCTTTTTTCTCTGTATGTTAGGATATTGGCCAAACTGTATCTTCCAAATCTCCTTCTGTATTTTACTTTATTTTAGCAATCTTATTTTTAATCGTCAGGAACTCTTTCACATTCTTTGCTTCTCCTTTCCATACCATTCTTTCTTTTATGGATGTATCCTCAACAATATCTGAATATATAATTGTATTTTTTGGTAAGAAAAATGTTACATTTCACAAATTATTGGTGTATTTTTAGAAGTGATTTGAAAAAACTTTGCCTTTCTGTTCTGTGCTGTTGGCTCTCCAAAATACTAATTAAAAGTGGCAGGATGCCTCTGAAGAGAAGTGCGTGTGAAGGGCCACGACGGCCATTTTGGAGCAGGATGGGGAAGTGTGTAGAACCTAGACATTGCAGCCCGAGTGCCTGGCTTGGAATTCTGGCTTCATCACTTATAACCTGAGTGACCTTGGGAAGATTCCTGGATGCCTTGGTTTCACTTTCTTCACTTGTAGAATGGGGGTAGTGACACTACCTACTTTGTCACACCGTCGTGGTGAGTAAATACGATAGCACGCATCAGGCGCTCAGGGCCTGGGACAGAGTAAGCTCACACTGTGTAGTGTGAGCGTCGCTCCTGCCATTCCCGTGGTAATAATTAAAATCGTGATGACAGCGAGGATGAGGATGAAGAGATGGGACGCTGCTTTGAGAACTCGGAGTACAGCAAAGTGAATCAAATTGCTTCGCAGAGTAAAATACTAAGAACTTTTAGTTCGTGCGGCATCCTGAGAAGTAGAGTAAAAAGGCTAGGAAACCAGGAAGGCTGGGTCGGAAATGAGAAGCGAGGTCAGAAACGGGGCTGAATTTGCAGTCAGGAAGCAGGAGGCCAAGAAGGAGCTAATTGGACGCCGACTTTGGCAGGGAAAGCCAGAAAACGTATAGTGGTAAAAGAACGCACTGTTCTGTCTTAAGTCTCTTGTTTCGCTGGTCTTCTTGGAGCCGTGAGGGTTAACTCCAGCGGACCTGGAATTGCCCCGCACCGTTTTACCGAAGTCCAGGCAGGGCACTAACCCCTGGTCGAGGTGTAGGATGTACGGAGTGATAGCGTTTCTTTGTAACTGGGGGTCCGATGAGTTTGTACCAGCGTGTCAGCAGTGTTTATTGATAACAGTAAGAATGATCATCTAAGCCTTGTCTCACTGAGACCCCCCCCCTGGTCCCCAGGGTGCCTTGCTGCTTGGCTTGGTTCTAGAACAAGAGCATGCCTCGAGGAGATAAGAAACAGCTAAGGTTATGTTTTGGACTCTGGGTTTGAGATATTCCGCGCACAGGTCTGTCAGTCCCAATCCGAGACGAGAGAAGTGTGTCTGCACTGGTCCTCACAGAGGGAGAGTCTGGGAGAGTCACTGGCCTCTCCAGTGCTGTCTCTGTAGGGCGGTGATGTGTTACCTGGCTTCAGTGCCGTTGCTAACGTGTATCCTTCTCCTGCAGTAAACTGTCAATGCAAAAGCTTTGTCATGTTAAGTCCTGTCTCTGTAGCGGTCAGACTTACTTAGGGTGACCGCTTCATCCCAGTTCACCCAGGCCTCTCCTGACTTCAGCGCCGGAAGTCCCGCAGCCCAGGAGAACCATCAGTCCCAGGCACACTGGGATGTTTGGTCATCCCGGCATTTGTGCAAATGTATCTCCCCTTCTTCCTTACCCACAACCACCCCACATTTCAAATAGTTAAACAAAAAATTCCATTTGTTGTTTTGTGTTTGGGACGTTTAAACAAATCAAAGGAAAAAGATTGTGCTCCAAGTTTAAGTTGAGGAAAGGGTGGAGAGGAGACAGCTTCAAGGGGGTGAAAAAGAAATCAAGGATTCTACCCGAAGTGGGAAACTGGAGCTGAGATGAGTAGGAGAGACAGAGGATTGAGGGTCCTCGGACGAATTGAAGAAGGATTCTGTATTTTCCAGAGTGTTCTGAGTGAGGGTTCTAGCCAGTTTTGTGTGACTATCAGAGGAAGGACGGATTTGAGCAGCTGGAGGAGGTGAGAGTACCCAGAACTCCTTGAGCAGCGAGATCAGAGCGGTGCTCCCTCCCTCCCGTCCGTCACCCGAGGTCCCTGAGTCGGGGACATCGATGGCCATGGCCACAGCGGTGCAAGCCTCAGGTCAGCAGAAAAGGTGGGTATTTTTGGAAGGGGGATTCCCTTCTGGGAGCCCTGCAGATGCCTGGGGTTCGCGGGGTCCCTCTTGCTTGTGCCCAGGACACACCTACGTCTGGACAGCTCCACTGCCTGACCCAGCGCGGGGGGTTACACTCGATTTGTTCTCCTTAACAAGGAAAATTCCAACTTTCTAAATATAAATGACACATATAGAAAGGGAAGGACTCATTTTTCTAAGAAGGTTTTGGTGTCGTGTCACCTAAAGGCGAACAAAATAGCAACTAAGTTGGCTTATCAAAGTCCTTCGGGTCTAAGTTTATTATTCTGTTTTAGAGGCATAAGCTGGTTGGAGTAGGTTCCCTCTTATTTTCAACTTGGAAGTCCAATAAACTGTGCTGTCCAAAATGGGAAAATAAAATTATGGATATTCAAATAACCAGAGATTTCTTAACCATGGGTCATTTTTTTAAAGTGGCTGAGATTTAACTGACATAACAATTAGTGTCAGGTGTGCAAGGTAATGACTCAATATTTGTATATATAGCAAAATGATCACCATTATTGGTGACTTATTGGTCCAGTTAACATCCGTCACCACACCTGGCTACAGGTTTTGTGGGTGTGATAAGAACTCTTAAGGTCTACTTTCTTAGCAACTTTCAAATATACAATGCAGCACCATTAACTATGTCGTGTCGTACATTGTATTCCCAGGACTTATTTATATAGTGGGATCGTTCTTTGTGTATCACCTAGAAAATTCAGTAAGTTTGGACAAAAATCATCTGCTGTTTTCCCAAAATGAGTTGTAGAAATGTAAAAGGGACCGATAAAGCAGCCATTTATATGACCATAAAGTCATTCAAGACGGAAAACAAGTAGTTCTGCATTTCTAAGAATGATCACTGCTTAAAGTATCACCATGGCATACAATTTATGATGGGTGGGGGCATTCACTCCAATCTGAAAAACATGATTTCTTTTTCAGTTAAAAATAGGGAACCTAGGTGGCTCAGTCAGTTGAGTGTTTCGACTCTTGATTTCAGCTCAAGTCATGATCCCAGGGCTGTGGGATCGAGCCCCGCGCCAGGCTCCACACTAAGCATGGAGCCTGCATGGAACTCTCTCTCTCCCTCTGTCCCTCTGCCCTCTGCCCCTCCCCTGATTATGTTCTCTCTCTCTCTCAAAAACATATAGAAATAAAAAATTTAAAAAAAAATAACCCATCTGGGCACATTATACTCTTTCTTGGCAATTCTTTTTTTAAGTTTTTATTTGTTATTAAAGATTTATTTTGAGAGAGGGACTCAAGCAAGGGAGGGACAGAGAGAGAGGGAGAGGGAGAATCCCAAGAAGGCTTTGTGCTGTCAGTGCAGAAACCAACATGGGGCTTGATCCCACGAATCAGGAGATCAGGACCTGAGTCAAAATCAAGAGTCAGTCACTTAACTGACTGAGCCACCCAGGTGCCCCTTTAAGTTTTTATTTAGTTTTGGTTCTTTAATATACAGTACAAGAATAGTTTCAGGTGTCCAATATAGTGATTCAGCACTTCCACACAGTACCTGGTGCCCTCACAGCAAGTGCACTCCTGAATCCCCATCACCTGTTTCACCCATCCCCCACCTACCTCCCTTCTGGTAACTGTCAGATTGTTCTCTATAGTTAAGAGTCTGTTTCTTAGTTTGCCTCTCTCTTTCTTTTTCTTTATTTCCCTTTGCTCATTGGTTTTTGTTTCTTAAATTCCACACATGAGTGAAATCATGTGGTATTTGTCTTTGACTTATTTTGATGAGTGTAATATTCCCTAGCTCCATCCACATTGTTGCAGATGGCAAGATTTCATTCTTTTTTATGGCTGAGTACTATGCCATTGCATTATGTACCACCTTTTCCCCCCTCAGATCTAGGGTTAGGGTCAGGTGTAGGGTAAAGGTTAGGCTTAGGGCCAGGGTAAGACTATGTCCCTGATATCTTGGCCATACTTTACATAAACCTATGACAGTCTCCCCCGAGGTGCTAGAAAGGAAGCATCATTTATGCCTCTGACAGTAGTCTTCGAAAGTATAAAAGTCCCACTTTATAAGACCTTTTGGTGGTGGTCCAAAATTTGAACTTGAACTTAGTTTTTTAAATTTTCTAATGTTTTTATTTATTTTTGAGAGAGAGAGAGCACACGCGCACGAGTGGTAGAGGAGCAGAGAAAGAGGGAGACACAGAATCTGAAGCAGGCTCCAGGCTATGAGCTGTCGGCACAAAGGCCCGATGCAGGGCTCGAACTCATGAACTGTGAGATCATGACCTGAGCCAAAGTCAGATGCTCAACTAACTGAGCCACCCAGGTACCCCTGAACTTGAACGTATAAAAGGAAAATTTTTGAAATGCTCATACCGAAACGTCTTACTAATATGGATAATATGTTCAATATTATATATTATATTTGTGCATATATAGAAAATATGCACAGTACAAAATTTTGCTTGTGTTTTCACCATTCCAAGATAATTATTGTTAACATTTCAGTGTTAACATAAGGGCTATATGATTCCAGTCTTGTCCGATGTATCTATAGATGTGCATATACTCCCATACACATAAACAGGGTCATAGTAAACGTGCTATTTTGAAGCTTATTTTCATCCCCCACCTTATAAAATATGGATATTTTCTCATGTGGGTAAATATTCTTTTATAACATGATTTTAAATGGTTTCTGGGTATTTAAAATAAGATTATTTGTAATAAAATATATAGTATAATTTATTTCTTAAACATGAAAAAAATTTATATCTTCGTTAATATACAGTGCGATATTGATTTCGGAAGTAGAATTCAGTGATACATTGCTTACATAAAACACTCAGTGCTCATCACAAGTGCCCTTAATATCCATCACCCGTCTAGCCCTTCTCCCCCGCCACCACCTCCCTCTCTCAACCCTCAGTTTGTTCTCTGTCATTAAGAGTCTCTTGTGGTTTGTTTCCATTTCTTCCCCCTCTTCCTATATATTCATGTATTTTGTTTTTTAAACTCCACATATGAGTGAAATCATATGATATTTGTCTTTCTCTGTTTGACTTACTTTGCTTAACATAGTACATTCTAGCTCCATCCTCATTGTTACAAATGGCAAGATTTCATCTTTATGTCTGAGTAATATTCCATTATATATTTAATATAGATATCCCATATCTATATTTAATATAGAGATATTCCATATGTATTATATATTCCATATCTATATTAAATATAGACATTCCATATATATTTAATATATGTATTCCACATATAATACATATAATATGTACTCCATATATATTATATACAATATATATATGACATCTTTTTTTCTGAGCTAACTGGTATATTTTATTATTTTTAAATTTTTAATTTATTTATTTAAATTCAAGTCAGTAAACATACAGTGTAGTCTTGGCTTCTGCAGTAGAACCCAGTGATTGACCACTTACAAATAACACCCAGTACTCTCCCCCAACAGGTGCCCTCCTTAATGCCCATCCCCCCACCCACCTCACCTCCTGCACCCCTCAGTTTGTTCTCTATATTTAGCATCCCTTATGGTTAGACTCCCTCTCTGTTTTTATCTTATTTTTCCTTCCTTTCCTTTATGTTCATCTGTTTTGTTTCTTAAATTCCACAATGAGTGAATTATATGGTATTTGTCTTTCTCTGCCTGACTTATTTCACTTAGCACAATACACTCTAGTTCCATCCACCTCATTGAAAATGGCAAGATTTCATTCTTTTTGAACGCAGAGTAGTATTCCACTGTGCGTGTGTGTGTGTGTGTGTGTATTCTTCTTTATCCATTCATCAGTGGACATTTGGACTCTTTGCATAATTTGGCTATTGTTGACAGTAATGCCATAAACATCGGGGTACATGTGCCCCTTCAAATCAGCATTTTGGTATCCATTGGATAAATTCCTAGTAGTGCAATTACTGGGTCGTATGGTAGTTCCATTTTTCATTTTTTGAGAAACCTCCACACTGTTTTCTAGAGCGGCTGAGCCAGTTGGCATTCCCACAACAGTGCAAGAGGGTTCCTCTTTTTCCACATCCTTGCCAAGAAATCTGCTATTTCTTGAGTTCTTCATTTTAGCCATTCTGACAGATGCGAGGTGGTATCTCATTGTGGTTTTGATTTGTATTTCCTTGATGATTGATGCTGAGCATCTTTTCATGTGTCTGTTGGCCATCTGGATGTCTTCTTTGGTGTCTATTCATATAGACATATCTGTTCATATCTTCTGCCCATTTCTTTACTGGATTATTGGGTGTTGGTTTGGTAAGTTCTTTATAGATTTTGGATACTAACCCTTTATCCGATTTGTCATTTGCAAATATCTTCTCCCATTCCACTGGTTGCCTTTTAATTTTGTTGATTATTTCCTTTGCTGTGCAGAAACTTTTTCTCTTGATGAGGTCCCTATAGTTCATTTTTGGTTTTGTTTTCCTTGCCTCCAGAGATATGTCTAGTAAGCAGTTGCTGCAGCAGGGTCCAAGAGGTTGCTGCCTGTGTTCTCCTCTAGGATTTTGTCTCACATTTAGGTCTTTCATCCATTTTGAACTTATTTTTGTGTATTTTGTGTCTGGTGTAAGAAAGTGGTCCAGGTTTATTCTTCTGCATGTTGCTGTCCAGTTCTCCCAGCATCACTTGCTGAAGAGACTGTCTTTTTTCCATTGGATATTCTTTTCTGTTTTGTCAAAGATGAGTTGGCCATACATTTGTGGGTCCATTTCTGGGTTTTCTATCTTGTTCCATTGATCTGTGTATCTGTTTTTGTGCCAGGATCTCTTGATGATTACAGCTTTGTAATACAGTTTGAAGTCCAGAATTGTGATGCCTACTGCTTTGGTTTTCTTTTTCAACATTACTTTGGCTATTAGGGATCTTTTGTGATTCCATACAAATTTTAGGATTGTTTATTCTAGGTCTGTGAAGATGTTGGTGTTATTTTTTTTTTAATTTTTTAATGTTTATTTATTTTTGAGACAGGGAGAGACAGAGCATGAGTGGGGGAGGGGCAGAGAGAGAGGGAGACACAGAATGTGAAGCAGGCTCCAGGCTCTGAGCTGTCAGCACAGAGCCCGATGCGGGGCTCGAACTCACAGACTGTGAGATCATGACCTGAGCCGAAGTCAGACGCTCAACCAACTGAGCCACCCAGGCACCCCGTTGGTGTTATTTTGATAGGGATTGCATTGAATGTATAGATTGCTTTGGGTAGTATCGACATTTTAACAATATTTGTTCTTTCAATCCATAAGCATGGAATGTTTTTCCATTTCTTTGTATCTTCTTCAGT
Source organism: Paguma larvata (assembly GCA_030068075.1). NCBI lineage: Eukaryota > Metazoa > Chordata > Mammalia > Carnivora > Viverridae > Paguma > Paguma larvata. Next base: position 73,219,214 of record CM057839.1, on the reverse strand, counting down.
GTCTTTCATAAACTTTCTATAGTTTTCAGTGTCCAGATGTTTTACCTCTTTGGTTAGGTTTATTCCTAGGTGTCTTATGGTTTTTGATGTAATTGTAAATGGGATCAATTCCTTGATTTTCCTTATTGGTGTAGAAAAATGCAACAAATTTCTGTACTTTGATTTTATATCCTGTGACTTTATTGAATTCACATATCGGCTCTCGAAGTTCTTTGGTGGAGTCTTTTGGGTTTTCCATGTCATCTGCGAAAATGAAAGTTTGCCTTCTTTGCCAGTTTGTATGCCTTTTATTTATTTTTGTTGTCTGATTGATGAGGCTAGGATTTTCAGTACTGTGTTGAACAACAGTGGTGAGAGTGGGCATCCCTGCTGTGTTCCTGACTTTAGGGGGAAAGGTCTTAGTTTTTCCCCATTGAGAATATTAGCTCTGGGTCTTCCATATATGGCTGTTATGATGGTGAGGAATGTTCCTTCTATCCCTACTTTCTTGAGGGTTTTTATCAAGAAGGGATGCTGTAATTTGTCAAATGTTTTTTCTGCATCTATTGAAAGGATCATATGGTTATCTTTTCTTTTATTAATATGATGTATCACATTGTTTGATTTGCAAATATTAAACTAGCTCTGCAGCGCAGAAATAAATCCCACTTGATCATGGTCGATAATTCTTTTAATGTACGGTTGAATTCAGTTTGCTAGTATCTTGTTGAGAATTTTTGCACCCAGTTTCATCAGGAATATTCACCTGTAATTCTCCTTTTTAGTGTGGTCTTTAGGTTTGGAATCAAGGTGATGCTGGCTTGATAGAATGAGTTTGGAAGCTTTCCTTACATTTCTACTTTTTAGATCAGTTTGAGAAGAATAGGTATTAACTCTTCTTTAAATGTCTTGTAGAATTTCTCTGGGAAGCCATGATTCTTGTTTGTTGGGAGTTTTTTTGATAACTGATTCCATTTCTTTTCTTGTTAGGGGCCTACTCAAATTTTCTGTTTCTTCTTGTTTCAGTTTTGGCAGTGTGTGAGTTTCTAGAATTTGTCCATTTTTCTGAGATTCCCCAATTTGTTGGCATATTATTTTTCATAGTATTCTCTTATCATTGTATTTATTTGGTGTTGGTTGTGATCTCTTCTCTTTCACTTGTGATTTTATCTATTTGGGTCCTCTCTCCCTTTTCTTTTTTGATAAGTTTGGCTAGGGGCTTATCAATTTTGTTTATTCTTTAAAAAAAAACAGGTTTTAGTTTCATCGATTTTTTTTTGGGGGGGAGGGGTGTTCTATATCATTTATTTCTGCTCTAATCTTCATTTCCCTTCTGCTGTTTTTAGACTTTATTTACTCCTTTTCTAGATCCTTTAGGTGTAAGTTTAGACTGTGTATTTGGGACCTTTCTTGCTTCTTAAGATGGGTCTGAACTGCAGTGTACTTTCCTCTTAGGACTGCCCTTGCTGCATCCCAAAGGATTTGGACTGTTGTGTTTTCATTTTTATTTGCTTCCATGTATTTATTTTTTTATTTCTTCTTTAATGACCTGCTTAACTCATTCATTCTTCAGTAGGGTGTTCTTTAACTTCCATGTATTGGAGGGCTTTCCAAATTTTTTCTTGTTGTTCTCAAGTTTCACAGCATTTTGAATATGCACGGTATGATCTTCATCTTTTTTGTACCTTTTGAGACTGATTTGTGACCCAGTATGTGATCTGTTCTGGAGAATGTTCCATGCGTACTCAAGAAGAATGTGTATTCTGCTTTAGGACGAAACGTTCTGAATATATCTGTTAAGTCCATCAGCCCAATGTGTCATTCAAAGACATTGTTTCCTTGTTGATTTTTCTACTTAGGTGATCTGCCCAGTGCTATAAGTGGGGTCCTAATGACTCCTATTATGGTATTATTATCACTGAGTTTCTTTATGTTTGTTATTGACTTATATATTTGGGCTGCCCCAAGCTGAGGGCATAAATATCTACAATTGTTAGATCTTCTTGATCTAAGGGATCAAGGGATAGATCCCTTAATTCTGATACAATGCCACTCTTCATCTCTTATTACAGTATTTTCGAATCTAGTTTGTCTGATATGAGTATGGCTACCCTGGCTTTCTTTTGCCATCTATTAGCATGGTAGATGGTTCTCCATCCCCTCACTTTCAATCTGTAGGTGTCTTTAGGTCTAAAATGAGTCTCTTGTAGGCAGCTTATAGATGGATCTTCTTTTTTAATCCAGTCTGATACCCTATGTTTTTGATTGGGGCATTTAGCCCATTTACATTCAGAGTGATTATGAATTTAATGCCATGTGTTACCTATAGAGTTGGTGTTTCTGGTGATGTTCTCTGGTTCTTTGTAGTCTTGGTTGCTTTGGGTTTTTTTTTCCCCCACTCAGAAAGTCCCCCTTAAAATTTCTTGAAGGGCTGATTTAGTGCTCATAAACTCCTTTAGTTTTTGTTTGTTTGGGAAACTCTTTATCTCTCCTTCTATTCTGAATGACAGCCTTGCTGGATAAAGAATTCTTGGCTGCATATTTTTCCCATTCAGCACATTGAATATTTCCCGCCACACCCTTCTGGCCTGCCAAGTTTCAGTGGACAGGTCTGCTGCAAACCTTATGTCTGCCCTCATATGTTAAGGATCTTTTGTCTCTAGCTGCTTTCAAAATTCTCTCTTTATCTTTGTATTTGCGAGTTTCACTATGATATGTCATGGTGTTGAGCTGATTTTGTTGATTTTGAGGGGAGTTTTCTGTGCCTCTTGAACTTAAATGCCTGTTTCCTTTCCCAGATTAGGGAACTTCTCAGCTATAGTTCGTTCAAATAAACCTTCTCCTTTTTTCCTACTCTTCTTCCTCTGGATTCCTATGATACAGATATTGTTTTGTTTTATGGAATTACTCGGTTCTCTAAGTCTCCTCTCATGATCTAATAGTTTCTTTTCCTCTTCCTTTCAGTTTCATTATTTTCCATAGTTTTATATTCTATATTATCTATTCTGCCCTCTGCTTCTTCAGTGTTCATTGTGACTGTATCTAGTCAGTTTTGCATCTCAATTATAGCATATTTTATTTCAGCCTGACTAGTTTATAGGTCTTTGATCTCTGCAACAAGGGTTTCTCTGGTATCTTTTATGCTTTTTTCAAGCCCAGCTAATGGTCTTCTGACTATTGTTGTAAATTCTTGTTCAGATATCTTGTTTGTATCAGTTTTGAGCAAGTAGAGACTGTGATTTCTTCTTGGTCTTTGTTATGGGGAGAATTCCCCTGTCTTGTCATTTTGGCTGTTTCTGTCTTTTGCGTGCTTTAAAAGCTTGTTAGATGTGCTGCACCTGAGAATACTGCTGTGTTAAAAAGGGGCCATACACGGTCCAGGACCTGGCACTCCAGGAAGTGTTTCTGGTGTATGCCGTGTGCACTCTGCTGTTGCCTTCTGGCTGCTCTTTCCCACTGGTCAGTCTGCAGAGCACCTCCTTGTTTGCAGGGGTGGAGGGTGTGGACCTGTAATGAGGTGCGCTTTCATTTGTTTGTTAAAATAAGACTTGTGCCTGCCCACGCTGTCTCCCTCCAACCGTGGAGATCCTTTTGACTTTCGACAGACCAATTTCCTGGGTGTTCCAACGGATCTGACCTCACTCCAGCTGTGTGTCTGTATTTATATTTAAAGTGCATTTCTTGCCACCACCATATTGTTGGATTTTGCTTTTTTGTTGAGTCTGACAATATCTGAGTTTTATTTGGAGGATTTAAACCATATATATTTAATGTAATTATCAGTGTAGCTGGGTTTAAATATCTAAGCTTTCTATTTATCTTTTATTCCTCTTATTTTCCATTCCCCACCCCCCACACTTTTCCTGCCTTCTTTTTGATTATTTTTGGAATTCCATTTTATCCCATAAACCGTTTTATTAGGCATACCATTTTATTTAAGCTTTTACTGGTTGTCCTGCAATTTACAGTATACCTCTTTAATTTTCCACAGACTACTTTTAAATAATATTATATCATGTAAAATATAGTGTAAAAACTGTGTGTTAATATTCCTTCCTTTTCTGTTTCCTTTCCTTTGTGCTATTGTTGGTGTATGATTTACTTCAACATATGTTATAAACCATGCAATACATTGTTACTAATTGTGCATTAAATGGAAACAAATTTCTTAATTAGAAAATAAAATGCCTGATATTTATCCAGGAATTGGCATTTTTAAAGTTTTTTATTCCTTTGTGTGGATCAGATATTATCATGTTCTTTCTGCCTAAACAGCTTCCTTTAAACATCTTTTAGTTCACGATTGTTAGTGGTAAACTGTCTCAATTTTTGTCTGAAAATGCCTTCCCTTCCCCTGTCATCTGGGAGGCTATTTTCATTAACTACGGAATTCAGGTTGACAGTATTTTTTTTTCTTTTGGCAAATGTCCTTTTGGCTTCTCCGAGAAGTCAGTGGTCATCTTCTATTTGCTTTACCTTTCTTAAATTTATAACGTGATGTTTTGGTTTTTTTTAACCTTCTGGTTAATTTTAAGACTTTTCTCCTTATCCTTGATTTTCAGGAAATTGATTATGCTTTGTGTGTGTGTGTGTGTGTTTAGCCTGCCATGGGTCAGCTCTGCTTCTCAGATCGTGCTTGGAAAACTTTCCACCTTTATTCAGTGATTTTTTTTCTGTTCCTTTCTCTATCTGCAACTCTAAAAAAATGCATATAAAACTGCCTGATGTTGTCTCACAGGTAATTGATGCTCCTTTTCGGTTTTTGTTCAAACTTTTTCTTTGTGTCTTGTGTCTCAGTTTGAGTAGTTTCTACTGCTATGTTCAAGTTTATATTTATTTATTTATTTATTTATTCTGCAATGTCTAACGTAAACTTATTCAATAATAATTTTCATTTCGTATATTATCCTTTTCAGCTCTAGAAGTATCATTTATTTCTTCATTTATGGTTTTCATTTCTTTCCTCATTGTGTTCATGTTGTGCTTAAGCCCTTAAGCATACTTGTAATAGTTGTTTTAAAGTTTAAATGTCTAAAAAATTTTTTTTCATATATTTTTCCAGTTTTCTAATATTTTAAGCAGGAAGGCATGTCTAGTACATTGTGATTGGAAGTAGAATTTCCCTGCATAATTCTTGTCTGTCAGTTCCATTATCTCTGTGAGTTCTGGGACTGGTTCCGTTAACTTACTTTTATTTTGGTTACAAATTAGGTTTTCATGCTTTGAATATGTATTTGAGTATTTTTGACCAGATGTTGGACATTGTTACTATTACACTGAAGTGGATCTGTTTCCACAGAGGGGTGGTTTTTCCTTCCAGGCAGCTAAATTAACTATGGATCCCTTTAATGATTTGGATGCTTATTTTTAAGCTTTCCTGAGATAAAGTTTGTTAAAATAAGATTATGGGGCTAGAGTAGTTCTTGCTCTAGTGCTAGCTTAGCCTTACTATTAAGGTATGGCCCTAGGGTCTCTGTGGAATATCTCAAGTATTCATCAAGCCCTTTCTACCCTGTTTGGTTAAATATTGAGTCCTGTGGAAGTTGAGGAATTGTTCAGCCTTAAATGTCTCTGGTAGTTGTCTTTGCCCTACTTCACTGAGTTTCACTTCACATATGTGTAGGTGAGCATCTAGTTATTCAGTCTATGACATCTCTAAAGAAATGTCTAGAGCCCTTTCTGTGTATAGCTGCTTTCTCAGTAGTATGTACTGAGAAAATATCAGCTGCCTCAGCCTCCCCAAACTTTTAGCTTAGTCTCCCCAGTTCACTGAAGTATTGTGCTTTGCTTGGGTACTACTTTCCTGTACCGTGGTCTGGAAAATGCCTCTAGGAATAAAGCCTGGGAAATAGCATGGCTGTTAATTCCTTTCTCTTAGGGATTATATTCCTATGTTGCCCTTTGTCCAATGTCTAAAAAGTTTTTTTCATATATTTTTCCAGTCTTCTAATATTTTAAGCAGGAAGGCATGTCTAGTACATTATGATTGGAAGTAGAATTTCCCTGCAGAATTTTTAAAAACAGTTTTGTTGGGATTTAAGTCACCAGTTCATCCATTTAAAATATATCACTCAATGGTTTCTTAATATATTCACAAGTATGTGCAACTATTACTGCAGTAAATTTTAGGACATGTTTATCACCTCAAAAAGAAACGCTGTACCCTTCTGATATTAACCTTTTCCCCTTCATCTTCCCACCAGCCCTAAGCAACTGCTAACCTCCTTTATATATGTATAGTTGTGCTATTAACTTCCCCAAAGAATATTAGTGACCCAGAATTATCTACATAGTTTTGCTTATTAACTTCCCAATGGAATATTATATGTGGCCTTTTATGATTGGCTTTTTGTTTTTGTTTTTGTTTTTTAGTTAGCACAATGTTTTTAAGGCTCATCCGTGTTGTGCGTATATTAGTATTTCATTGTTATGTTCAGATAATATCCCATTGTATGGACATACCACGTTTTGTTCACCCATTCATGGTTAACTTTTTGAGATATTAATTAGATTTTTCTCCCCATGTGTTTCTTGTCATCTTGTCTCCATTCAAACAGTTATCAGGCTTTTTGGATTATTTCCTCAGACGAGTCATTTGATAGGACAGAAAATAGAGGTTCCACCTTTAAGAATTCGGGCTTTTGCTTTTGAAAACTCACTAAATAGAATGGGCATGAGAAAGGGGACTTTAGGCTACAGGAGGAATTTGAAAGCTCTCTCCTCATTCCCTCACGGCGCCCTGAATGATACTGTGTCCAGGAGAGGAGTGGCTTTACTGCTGCTGTTAGACCACAGGTGCAGCATCGTGATTTGTAAGAAATATGTATTCACTCAAGGTGGTCATCCGCATGAGCAACGTACATTTCTCATGTGTATCTACTTGGTCTTTGTCCATGGTTCCTGGCCCCCAGCAGCCAAAACCCTTGGGAATTCCCTGAGTGATAACAACAGTGAGAACATTTTATTTTACTATTTGGTGTCTTGTCATCAGTTCCTGAAAATGCTTCAGACCCTTAAAGGTGAAATGCTGTCTTTTTATTCCTGATAAATCCCTTTCTGTCACAACTGGGTTTATGTTAATGAGGTTACTTTTAGAAGGCCCCTGAGGATGGGGCCTGGCAGCCAGGGGAGCCAACCATAAACAGAAGGTTGGAACTTTAGTCTCACCCACCTCTTTCTGGGGAGGGGGAAGGAGAGGAGTTGAGTCAATTACCAATGGCCAGTGATTTAATCAATCATGTCCTTGTAATGAAGCCTCCATGTAAACCCGAATGAAAGGTTTTGGAGAGCTTCTGGTTGGCGAACCAGAATGTTTCCATGTGTTAACGTGCTGGGCCCAAACTCCACTGGACAGAAGCTGCTTTATTTGGGACCCTGCCCTATGTATTTCTTCATCAGGCCGTTGAATCATATTCTTTCGTATTATTTAATATTCTTTGGAATAAATTGGTAATCTAGTGAGTAAATGGGTTTTCTGAGTTCTGTGAGCTGCTCCAGCTAATCAAGTGAACCCAGGAAGGGAATCATGGGAACCTTTGATTTGTAACCAGTTGGTTGGAAGCACAGGTGACACTCTGGACGTGGACTGGCATCTGAAGTGTGTGTGTGGAGGGAGGGGCAGTCTTGGGGGACTGAGTTCGTAACTTGTGGGATCTGATGCCATCTCCAGGTAGACAGTTTCAGAGTTGCGTCGAATTATAGGACACCTGGCTGGTGTCTGAGGGTTCTTTGGATGTGTGGGGAAAAAACTCTCCCACACCTGAGAATTAGTGACCCAGAATTATTTGCAGGTGTGAGATTTCCAGCCTTCTCAAAAGTTCCAGTTTCCCATACCTAGCTCAGAAGCCTCATAAAGTAACCAAAATCAACCATTTGTTTTAGTGGTGACCTGTGTGGGAAGAGGACAGAAGAACAGAGGGGTGTCCCAATGCTGTGCCCTGTGTGAGACCCTGGAAAGTTAGTAGAAGCCTGCGGCACAGTCCTAAGAATGACTGCGGTTGAATTTTCCTACTAAGTCCTAGTGCACGGGGGGAATGGACACGAAATCGAGTGTGCAGAAAATGAAATACGTCGATTCTTACACACAGATTTTGAAACCTGAGATTAGGGTATATTCCGCCGACACGAATTCATTGAAATCAAGAATACTGTGCAAATATTGTACAAATGAAATATGACTCGAAGTGACAGGACATCCTACTTAGAAAAATATTTTATATTCTGCCTTTATATGCCCCACCTTAGGCTACGAGTTTTCAAAGTACAGAGTTTCTGCGTGACTCCTTTGCAGGTCAGTGAGGTGCGTCTAGACATTCTTGACGTCTTCTCCCAAAACAACTTACACCAGAGCTTAAATTTCAGTGAAACAAAACGCTTTTAATTTTATACTCCAGACTGAACTCTCACACAACCACAAAAAAGTACACAAGTTAGGTAAAACACTGAGGCGAATTTAAAAACAGCAGATAGGCTTCCCCCGTTCTTTATATCCAAGGATTGTGACTCAGTCGATCCCTGAATAACAGATCGGCCGGAGCCACCAGAAATGAGTATCTGGGGGTGTTGGCGCGTTCTGCCGTCTCGGGACGGACGTGAGAACACGGGATGTGGGGCTCCGAACCTCACTCACAGCTGAGCCCAGACGAGGTCGTACTGAAGCTCTCAAGTGGCTTTGGTTTTAGTAGCGTCGTAGGAACGGACTAGTTCCTCCTGAGTGATCGCGCCTTGTTCCAGTTGAGAAAATGCGTACCCATCTGGAAGAGCAAAGCACAGGGGAGTCTGTTAGGAGCGCTCATGTTCAGGGAACATTCCGTTGACAGAGAACAAGACTCCTGCCGGACTAGGACGCATCGGCCGCCTCAGCCAGGCCCGTGGCAGAGGCAGGGAACGGGAATGGAGCAGCTTGTAAATTTGACTCTTACTCCTTTCTGGGGCCACAGTTGAAAGAAGGAAAGTAACTTACACCCAGCGGCATGTAATGAATGATTGGATTAACCGAAATTGCTTCTGTGTGGAAGGAAAGACAAGCGGTCCCAGCCTTCTCTGCCCAGCGTGATCGCGGGGAGCTGGGGAGACCCCAGGATCCCGCACCAGCTCCGAATCGGTGCTTCTCACACACGCACCGGAGTTCACCTGGTGACCCCTGGCCCCACGTCCAGAGATTCTGGTTTCGCGAGTCTGCCGCGGGGCTCAGGAACTGAGATTTCTAGCAGCTGCGTAGCTGATGCACCTGCTGTCGGCCTAAGTGCAAGGCCTGGAGAACCGCTGTTTAACCACAACCTGCGGACGGGCGCCGGCATCACCGGCTTCCAACCCCTGGGGGTTTCCTCCTCTTTCCTTCCCGCTCAGACGAACCCCATCACCACCTCGAGGTGAAAGTTTGGCCTTTTTTTAGAACTACCCGACTGGGCCCGCTTCAGGTCAGCCATGCACACAACCAAAGGTGGAAAAACAGCTCTCCCTTCATTTTTATTTTAAATGTTCTAACCCTAAAAACAAGGAGGGCCGTAAAAATGACAAGTAGAACCTGTCCCGCCCTTTTTAAGTGGAAGGCGTGTTGGCATTTCAAATCGTCTTCTCCCCATTCAAATGGAGACACTGAAGCTTTTTTTTTTTTTCTTCTTCCTGTTTTTAATTCGAGACTTCCAGAGAGCAGGAGGATCTGAAAAGAACATTTCAGATTTGGCCTGAAAATCTATTTCCCCGTGGTTCTCACAGGACATGTATACAGAGAGGACCTTTTGTGAGCTGATGAGGTAGCCGCGTTACCCCGTTCAGAGCTCTGCGTGCTGTTTTAGAATTTTCTTTTGTATAAGAGTGATGTGTTGTGATTTTTTTTTTTTTACTCATTCTAGATATTGAAACCGATTTTTCCTACAAAAGATCCCCCCCCCCCAACTATATAAAGATCTGGCCTCAGAAAACCAGGGGCTGCTGTTACGCAGAGAGAAACGGAATCCTTTGGGAAGCAGGGCCTGCTTTTCCTCTCAGCAGCGTTCCCAGGGAGGAGTGAGGGCCGAAGAGGGACCGCAGGGACCGTGACCCGCCACCAGCCCGGCCCTCACCCCTCAGCCTGACAAAGATGCGGCATCAGGTCAGCAGCTGGAGTCTGAGGAACCTCGAGCTTCTAGAGCTCAGAGAAGGCCTCCAGCTCTTAGCCCCCCAACCCCCTCGCCCCCGCGCTTTCTTCTGTCCTGACGGCCAGAAAGCCCTCAGGGACCCCAGTTCCCCCAGTGACCTTCCCCTGGCTGGCTTCCCGGTGCATCTGCTTCCTGCCTGCTCGGCTGCAGCCAGAGGCCAGGGAATGGGGAACAGAGGAAGGGAGGGTAGAGGTGAAGGAATTTTCAAGTCCTTTTTGTCTTCAACCCGGTAAAATGTTTAGCAGATTTCAGAATCGACCATGTCATTTCTCATTACGTTAGCATCATCGTCTCGTTTAATTCACTTCATTAGAAATTGGGGAGTCTGATCAAATCTTAAAGTCAGGGGCGCCTGGGTGGCTCAGTCGGTTGAGCGTCCGACTTCGGCTCAGGTCGTGATCTCATGGTCTGTGGGTTCGAGTCCCGCATCGGGCTCTGTGCTGACAGCTCGGAGCCTGGAGCCTGCTTCTGATTCGGTGTCTCCCGCTCCCTCTCTGCCCTCCCCCGCTCATGCTCTGTCTCTCCTTGTCTCAAAAATTAATAAACATTAAAAAAAATCTTAAAGTCAGAATTTTCTGGCTCAAGAAGGAGTTGTTACTTGGAATTAACAAGGAACTTCCCCCTCTATTTCTCATTCGAGGAGCTCAGAGCACGTCACAAATTCAAGTTAGTATTGTGGCGTACGGCACAAAAGTATACAGGACCCCAAAACCCACAAACTGCCTGAGGGACTTTAACTTCAAGCAACAAAAGATAATGTTGTAGAGAAAATACCTTCGAACCTCTTATAATCCTATAAGAATCTAACCTTCCAATAATATTCTGTTTTACTATTTTTAAAATGTGAATCATGAAAACAATTTCTCCTTTTATAATCTTTTAAAAAGTAACTGAAATAGACTTTTGTATTTCTCACATATATTCAATCAAAGATATTTTAAGGTCATTCGTGTTCTTGTGTATTATGAAAGAGTTTGTAGTGGTTTCAGGACAAGGCGGTTCCTGCATAAAGCACTTACTCGAATTCAGATGCACATGTCCGTTAACACTCCGTACTGCCTCTAATGACCCCGACAGCCCGAAAGGCCAAGAAGGTAGAGACAGTGCAGCTCGGAGACGGTAACTAACATGCCTAGAGTCCCACAGCGAGTCACGAGGAGAGCGGGGATGTAGCTGCCCATCTGTCTGGTTTCCGTGTCTCTGCTCCGGAGCTGAACAGAGTGGCACTTTGGAACGAGACAGACCGAAGCTCCAATCTGGCTTCCACCCATTTCTAGCAATATGATCCAAGGCAAGGGATAAATTTGCAGAACCACCGTTTCCTCCTTTGCAAAATGAGGACTCGTTCAGTTACTCTGCCACCCTACAAGGATTTAATAGCCGTCTCCGCACGGTGGCTCCAAATATTAGGTGCAGTGAAGGCCAAGTGTTTAACGGTGGCCAAAATCACAGTTTTATATGCCCCATAAATATTGGTTCCATTCTGTCCATATTTATAGTTGATGGTGGGCAGACGGCAGAAGGAATGGCGATGTGCTGGTTTTATCATTCTGCGTGGACTCTCAGTTAGTCAGTTAGTTCATCACTCCATAAGATTTGTGTTGTCTGCTGTGAACGTGCATTCTTGGGCTAAAGTAGTAAAGCGAAAGTCCTCCTCGTTACGGAACTTACGTTCTAGCAATAAAGATACAGAAATAAGCCCATGAAGATAATAAGCACATAAAAAAGTGAATCATACGATACCCAAGAGCGTACTCAAGAGCTGTGAACAACAACAAAAACAGTAAACCGAAATCAGGGGCGGGTTTTGTGTAGCAATAAAGTGCTCACGGCAGGCTCCGTTGAGAAGGGGATATTTGGACAAAGACTTGAAGGAAGTGAAAGAATGAGCGACACAGACATATGAGGGATTTGCTTTCTGGGCATACGTGTTGGCCAGTGCAAAGGCCCTGAGGCAAGAGGCTTCCTGATGTATTATTATAAGAGCACGGAGGATGGAGTGGAATGGAGGAGGAAGGTTAGACGACACTAGGAAAGTAACGGGGTCTGGATGAACTAAGTCGGTTCTGGCCGTTGCAAGGCTTTTACGTGGGATGTGGTAGAGAACGCTGCAGGGGTGGGGGCAGAAAATCGGTGTGCTCGTGCTGACGTGGCTTTAACTGCATCACTTGGGCTCCTGGATGAGAGTCCAGGGCAGAAGCAGGAGACTTGTTAAGAGGCGTTGAAGTAGTGCAGACAGGTGATGGTGGCCCAGCCCAGGGTGCCCACAGGGGCATGAGTGAGACGTGGTCGGTCTCCGAGGACAGCGTGATGGCAGAGCCATCTACTGTGTGACAGGAGTTAAGAATGACTGCAAGGATTTTGGTCTGAGCAGTTGGAAGCGTGCCGTTGTCTCCACGTAAAGGCTGCAGATGGAGGAGGCTTGGCGGGAGAGGACGCCAGGGGCGGTTTTGGATGTCACCGGCGTGTCAGTGGGGTGGCAGGAGCGAAGGCTTAAAGGAGTGGGCTTAAGAGAGACGGGGAGAAGGGCAGACCAAGGGGACAGACGATTTGATCGAGAACCGTTGCTGCAAATGAAACGAAGCACACTCCGATGGGCGATGTGTGGTCCAGAGAAAGCTGTACTTCTTGAGACAGCCGTTTGTGCGCTGGTGAGAACGGTCTAACGGAGGAGAGCGGGAAAGTGGGGACATAGGAGGTCACTGGAAGAGCAGCCAGAGGGAGGCGCCTGGGCGCGCCAGAGCCAACGGGGTCGGAGGACCACGCGCTGGAGGGAGGGCAGAGCACGTGGGTGGGAAGAGCTGGCAGGTGGCGTGGTGGCGGGAGCCTCTGGACCTTCATTTCCAGTCCATTTTTCTCCGGGCCGGAGGGATCAAGGCCATCAGTTGGCAAAGAGGATGGAGAGATGTTACCCAAGTTTTTAAGACCTCCGCTCTCCTTCGTTTTCTCGTCCTGGTTCTTTTTTTTTTTTTTTTTTTACCTTTGGTGACCCTTCGACCACTGTTTCCTAAATATCTCTAGGGCGAGGGAAAAGCACAGAGGTGGGCGCAGGACAGGAACAAGAAGTGATGCGTGTGTGTGCAGAAGAGAAACAGCAATCAATCCAGAGACACACGGTCTGTGATATAAAAAATAGACAATAAGGGGCGCCTGGGCGGCTCAGTCCGTTAAGCGTCCAACTCTTGGTTTCAGCTCAGGTCATGATCTCACGGTTCGTGGGATCAAGTCCCATGGCAGGCTCCACGCTAACAGCATGGAGCCTGCTTGGGGTTCTCTCTCTCCCCCTCTCTCTCTCTCTGCCCCTCCCCAGCTAATGTTCTCTTTCTCTGTCTCTGTCTCTTTCTCTCTCTCAAATAAACTTGAAAAAAATAGACAGTAGAATTTTAAAATCCTACAACTTTCAACAAACAGCCTGGTCGGAAAAGAGGGACTGTCAGTCCCCACAGATACCACGTGTTCCGTGACTTGTATCAGCTCTTTGTTTGACTTGTTCTCAGGACAGTATTCAGCACTCGCATTACCAGACACGGGTCCCATAGGACCTAAACATCCCATCTACGCACTTCTCGGATGCATTTCTCTTTGAAGGAAGGGAAAATGAAATAACTTTTAAAGGTTTTTCATGCCCAGCGTGGGCTATGTTAACACCATACCCCCAGGAAGGGTATGTGAGTTTTCTAAGGGTACAAATTATTTGGAACCAAATACCACTTTTCCGTTCTAAATGGTATGTTGGAAGTTTGTCAGAAGATCTCGAAAACGTGAGGCCGTTAGACTCGAGGATGTTTTCATGCAGGAGTGGGAGGCCGGGAATTCCTGTCTCTCAGCCCACACTTGCTTTGGGCCAAGAACATTAATTTCCTGAATCCAGCCGAGCCCTCCTGCTGTATGGGAACTGCCTTACCTTTTTAAAAAACAGGTAGTTGTTTTAAAAAAATTGTGGTAAAATACGTGTAACATAAAACTTACCGTCTTAATGAGGTCTAAGTGCACAGTCGAGGGCCCTAAGTATGTTCCCTGTGCTGGGGAACTGTCGCCACCATCCCTCCACAGACCTCTTCCCGTCTTCCCAAACCGAAACTCCATACCCATCAAACACTGAGGCCCCATCCTCCCGCCCCGGGGCCCCTGGTAACCCCCACTCTCCTTTCTGTCTCTACGGATCTGAGTACTCCAAGCACCTCATAGCAGTGGAATCACACAGCCCCTGTCGTTTTGTGTCTGGCTCCTTTGGCTTGGCCTCATCTCCCCAAGAAGCACCTAACGTCGAATTACTCCTCCTCCTGGTCGTAGACGGCGTCTCAGCGTCGTGGCCCACCTTACGGCCCCGTTACTTACGTGGGGCGCTTCGCTCAACGGACTCGTCCTGGAAGATCACCTTGTGCAGCAGGTGTTTGGTCTTCACCCTGTGAGCACATCGGTCACAGCCTGGCTTTAGCTCATCGGAAATCAGAACAGAACGAAACAAGTCGCAAGGTAAAAGAAACTTCTACCCACCCCACAAGGGGCTTCTCCTAACACATGGTTGTTCTTAGGAACCTTTCTTATATACGGCGCTCCTAGCTGTCCTTCACTCGCAGTGGAACTGGGAACTGGACAAGTGTCCAGTCAGTCTTCTGGTCTCCCAAAGCACCTCAGAGATAGTATGATGTGTATTTGAAACATCTTTGCCTCAACTTCCTGTTCTAATGGCAAAGCCATGACCTCTACTCTAGATCCAGACTCTGAACGACGGGTCAGGAAGGGGCAGCTCCAGCACTAGAGATATTTCCAGTTCCCAAGGCTTATCCTGAGGCCCCACTGGAAACCCCAAGTTCAGTATTGTCTAAGTTCCAAAGAATGGGGTCATTGTTGGCAAACATAGCAGCATATTTAGAGAAGTCCCTGGTTTCTTATTATTTTTTCCTCTATAAGCTGAGAGATGGGGTTAAAAAAATACCCACGCGGCCTAACCAAATCCGTTTTCTCCTACGATGCCACTAGGCCAGAGGGGCCTTCTGCTGTTTTGGGATTTGCCGTGTATCCTGGTGTTTGCAGGGATTTGAGGGGCTCACACCCCGTGTGATAAACTAGAGCTAGCTTCCCTTCGTAGCTCAGAGGAAGGTTTCTAGGAGTTTCTGAAGGAGCAGCTCTTGGGTGGTGTGACTCAGAGGTGACTGCACAACAGGGGTGGCCTTTGGAATAGTTGACTGCTGGCTTCCCCCCCCTGAATTCCCTGTAGAATGAAGGTTACCCGCCCATAATGTCCTGAACCAGATTTTTTAAAAAATCAAGTGTAAAAAAAGAAAAGGTTGAAATTTTCCAAAGTCATTAAAAGAATCAGATTAGGATTTTACTTTTGCTCATATATTTAGGAGGGGAGGAGCATTTGGCTCTGGGCTTTCCAGAGTCCATTTGCTCGTTTGCGTTCTCTTCTCTCTCTTTCTCCTTCCTTCCCTTTTCCTTTACCCCTCTGTCTGTCTGTCTCTGTGAAATTTGGCACAGGTAAAACATTTACGTGGTTAAAAATTTCAAGAGAAAATACGAAAGGTGGAGAATGAACGTTCTGCTTTGCTTTCCCCATCTTCCTGGTTCCTCGCTGGTCGTCGCTGGTGTCTTTCCCTTCCTGCTAATCACTCGTAGTGCTTTCTCGGCTAGTTTGCAGAGCTGCTTTCTAAGAAAAAGTGCTTAGATATTATCATCCCTGCCCTTTGCACTGAAGGTTGCTTATGGTACACAGCGTCTGACATTTGACTTTTTCTGCTAATACATCCTGGAATCCTTTGCTTCTGAGTACCCAGGGAGCTCTCTCCTTTTCACAGCTGGAGAGCGTTTTAGCATGAGAATGTACCACAAGTATGGCGGTTCCTAAGTGTTGCTGTTCCAAATACTGTTGCAATCTCTAACATTGGGGTGTAGGTGAGTATTTTGAGGATGGGAGGGGGTGGTATATTCCCAGAAATGGAATTACCAAGTCAGAGGCCATATGCAATTATATTTATGATAGATATTGCCAAATTAACTGCCATAACTCTTTACTTTCCCACACGGTCACCAACCAAGGGTGGCCAATGATGATATATGAGAAATATCCTTTCTGCGTACTTAGCATTTTCATTTCTTACGATGAGTAAAGTTGAGAATATTTTAATGCGTTTAAGAATCTTTAGTATTTCCTTTTATTTCCTTTCCTGTGAACTGTTTGTACTTTGCCTATTTTTCTCTTGCTTGGGGGTGGTTGGTCTTACTGATTTCTGGAAACAATTTATCTATTTGGGAAATTAGCCCTTTGTTATGCGAGCTTTCTTTTTGACATTTATATTGTGTTTATAGTTTTGGTTTGGTTTCTTATTATTGAGATTCATTTTGCATGTGATAAAAGTGCATAGATCTTCAAAGTACAACGTAATGAATTTTAACAAAGGCATTTACCTATGTATCAATCTCCCAGATCTGTTTTTTACACCAGTACTATACTGTTTTGATTGCTATAGCAATATAGATTAGCTTTTTAATAAAATGTAATATAATGTCATAGCTTTGTAATATAGTTTGAAATAAAAAAGTGTGATGCCTCCAGCTTTGTTCTTTCTCAAGATTGCTTTAGTTGTATGGGGTTCCGTGCAGATTTTAGGATTTGTTTCTATTTCTTTTTTTTTCTTCTCTAACGCCGTTAGAATTTTGATAAGGAGTGCATTGAATCTATTGGGTAGTATGCACATTTTAACGTTAACTTTTCTGATCCATGAATGCAGGTATCTTTCCATTTATTTGTGCCCTCTTTAATTTCTTTCATCAGTGTGTTACAGCTTTTGTTATTTAGGTCTTTCACTTCCTTGGTTAAGTTTTTCCTATGTATTTTATTGTTTTCGATGCAAACAAGTGGGATTGTCTTCTTTATTTTCAGGTAGTTGTTAGTGTATAGAAATGCAGCTGATTTTTGCATGTTGGTTTTGTATCCTGCAACTTCCCTGAACTTGATTATTCTAACAGTATTTCGGTGGAGTGGTAAGGATTTTCTATCTACAAGATCATATCATCAGCAAACAGAAACAGTTTTACCTCCCTCTTTCCAATTTGCATGCCTTTTTTTTTCTTGCCTAATTGCTCTGTCTAGGACTTTCAGTGCAACCTTGAATAGGAGTGGCAAGAGTGGGCCACTGTCCTTTTTTGTGATTTTAGAGGAAAAGCTTACAACCTTTTATGATGGAGTGTGATGTTACGTGTGGGTTTGTCATATATGGCCTTTATTATGTTGGGGTGTGTTTCTTCTATACCCAATTTATTGAGAGCTTTTATCATGAAAGAATGTTGAATTTTGTCAGATGCTTTCTCTGCATCTGTTGAAACGATCATGATATTTGTCTTTTATTCTATTAACGTGGTGTGTCATGTCAATCGATTTGTGGATGCTAAACCATTTTCGCATTCCCAGAATAAATCCCACTTGATCATGATATGTGGTCATTTTAATGTGCTATTGAATTTGGGTTAGCTAGTATTTTTTGAAAATTTTTGCATTTATATTCAACAGGGATATTGGCCTGTAGTTTTCTTGTAGTACCCTACCAGGCTTTGGTATCAGGGTCATGCTGGCCTGGTTAAAGGAGTTTGGAAGTGCTCCTTCTACTTCTGTTTTTTGGTAGAGTTTAGCAAAACTCTAAAGGGACTGGTAAATGTTCTGTAGATTTCACCAGTGAAGCCGTCTAGTCCTGGACTTTTATTTGTGGGAGTGTTTTCATTACTGATTAAATTGCCTTATTTGGGTCTATTCAAAGTTTCTTCATTTTTAAAATTGAGATATAATTGACTTAGAACATTTAGTTTCAAGTGTACAACATAATGATATGTATAATTACCACCACAAGTCTAGTTAGCATCCATCACCATCCATAGGTACAATTTTTTTTTCTGATGTCGAGTACTTTTAAGTTCTACTCTGTTAGTATTTTTAAATCTACAAAGTAGTGCTGTTAACTGTAGTCACCATGCTATACATGACATCCCCATTATTTATTTTATAGTTGGAAGTTTTCACCTTTGACCCTCTTCACCAGTTTCTCCCTGCCCCCATCCCCATCTCTGGCAACCACCAATCTGTTCTCTATATCTGTTTTGTTTTGTTTAGATTCTACGTATAAAGGAGTATTTGACTTTCTCTATCTGACTTATTTCACTTAACATAATGCCCTCAGGGGCCATCCATGTTGTCACTAATACCAAAATTTCCTTGTTTATTATAATTGAATAGTATTCCATTACACACACACACACACACACACACACACATGCACACACGCTACATACGACATTTTCTTGTTATCCACTGATGGACATTTAGGCTGTTTAATATCTTGGCTTTTGTAAATGATGCTACAGTGAACATGGGGGTGCAGATATCTCTTTAACATAATGATTTTGTTTCCTTTGGATAAATACCCAGAAGTGGAATTTCTGAATCATATGGTATATCTAATCTTAATTTTTTGAGGAAACTCCATACTGTTTTCCATAGTGGCTATACCAATTTTAATTTCCAACAACAGTCCAGAAGGGTTTCCTTTTTCCCACATCCTGCCAACACTTGTTATTTCCTCCCTTTTTGGTAATAGCTGTTCTAACAGGTGATATATCACTGTGGTTTTGATCTGCATTTCCCTGATGATTAGTGATGTTGAGCACCTTTCCATATACCTGTTGGTCATCTGTATGTCTTTGAGAAAATGGCTATTCAGCTCTTTTGATAGTTTTTTAATTAGATTGTTTGGGTTTTTGCTATTGAGTTGTATGAGTTCTTTATATATTTTGGATATTATTCCTTTATCAGATATGATTTGCAAATATTTTCTCCTGTTCTGTAGGTTGCCTTTTCATTGTGTTGATGGTTTCCTTTGCTGTACAGAAGCTTTCTAGTTTGATGTAGTCCTACTTGTTTATTTCTGTTATTATTGCCTTTGTGTTTGGTGTCAAATCAAAAAAATCATCACTAAGACCAATATCAAGGAGCATACCTTCTGTGTTTTATTCTAAGAGTTTTATGGTTTTAGGTCTTACATTCAGTCTTTAACCCATTTTGAGTTACTTTTTGTGTATGGTGAAGATAATGTTCCAGTTTCATTCTTTTGCATGTTGTTTTCCAGTTTTCCCAACACATTTATTGAAGATAAATGTATATTTTTGGTGCCTATGTTGTAAACTAACTGACCATAAAACCGTGGGGTGTTTCTAGACTCTGTATTGTGTTTTGTTGATTTGTGTGTTTGTATGCCATATCACAGTGTTTTGATTACTATAACTTTGTAATGTAGTTTGAAATCAGAAGTGTGATGCCTCCAGCTTTTTCTTTTTTCAAGATTGCTTTGATTACTGATTCAGTTTTCTTACCAGTATTTGGTTTGCTCATATTTCCTGTTTCTTCATGATTCATCTTGGTAGACTGTGTTTGTTTCTAAGAATTTATCCATTTCTTCCAGCTATCCAATCATTCACGTATAATTGTTCATAATGGTGCATTATGGTCCTTTCTCTGTCTGTGGTATCAACTATAATGTCTTTCTTTTATTTTTTTAAAATTTCTTTTTATTTTTTGGATTGTTTATTCTAGTTCTGTGAAAAATGCCATTGGAATTTTTATAACAATTGCATTGAATCTGTAGTTTGCTTTAAGTAGTGTGCACATTTAAAAAATATTAATTCTTCTAATCCATAACCATGGAATATTTTTCCATTTGTTGGTCTTCAGTTTCTTTCATCAGTATCTTATACTTTTCAGTTTATAGTTCTTTACCTCCTTGGTTAAATTTATCCTTAGGTATTTTTATACAATTATTTTATGCAATTACTCTTTTTAATGCAATCATGAATGGGATTGTTTTCTTTATCTATCAGGTAGTTTGTTATTTGTGTTTAGAAACACAACTAATTAGGGGCACCTGGGTGGCTCAGTTGATTAAGCGTCTGACTTTGGCTGAAGTCATGATCTCATGGTTTGTAAGTTCAAACCCTGCATTGGGCTCTGTGCTGACAGCTCAGAGCCTGGAGCCTGCTTCGGATTCTGTGTCCCCCTCTGTCTGCCCCTTCCTGGCTCATGCTCTATCTCTGTCTCTCTCTCTCAAATGTAATTAAACACTTAAAAATTTTAAAAAGAGAAACACAACTGATTTTTTTATATTGATTTTGTATCCTGTGATACAAATTACTGAATTTGTTTATTCCAACAGTTTGTTTGATGGAGTGTTTAAGGTTTTCTGTATATAATATCATGTCATCTGCCTATAGTGACAGTTTTACTTCTTCCTTTCCAATGCGAATGAACTCCCTCCCCAACTTTGTTTTGCTTAATTGCTCTGGTTGGGACATACAGTACTATATTGAATAAGAGTGGTGAGAGAGGGCTTCCTTATCATGTTCCTCATCTCGGAGGAAACGTTTCAGTTTTTCACTGCTGAGTCTGATGTGAGCTGTGAGCTTGTCATATGTCGAGACCTTGTCATACGTTGTCATAGCTGCGGCCTTTATTATGTTGAGGTGCATTCCCGCCATACGCAGTTTGTTGAGAGTTTTTATCATGAAAGGACGTTGAATTTCATCAAGTGCTTTCTCTATACCTATTAAGATAATCATCTGATTTTTATCCTTCATTTAGTTAATGTGGTGTATCGCATTGGTTAATTTGTGGATGTTGAACCATTATTGTACCCTTGAAGTAAATCCCACTTGATCTTGGTGTATGATCCTTTTAAGTTATTGTTGAATTTGGTTTGCTAATATTTTGTTGAGGGTTTTGCTTGTATGTTCGTTAGGGATCTTGGCCTATAATTTTTGTTTCCTGTACTGTCCTCTGGTTGGGTATCAGAGTAAAATGAGTTTAGAACTCATTGGTAAAATGAGTTTAGAAGTGTTCTCTTTTCTTCAGTTTTTTGGATGACTTTGATAAGGATTAGTATCGATTCTTCTTTTAATGTTGGTAGAATTTATCAGTGAAGCCTGGTCCTGGACTTTGTTTATTGGGAGGTCTTTGATTACTGATTCAGTTTTCTTACTCGTAATCGGTTTGCTCTTATTTTCCATTTCTTCATGATTCATCTTGGTAGACTCTGTTTCTAAGAATTCATCCATTTCTTCAAGGTCGTCCAGTTCATGTATCATTGTTCATCATAGTGTTTTATGGTCCTCTGTATATCTGTGGTATCAATTTTAATGTCTTTCTTTTCTTTTTTTTTTAATTTCTTTTTATTTTTTCAATATGATCTTAACTTTAAAAAACCTCGGGATACAAACATAATAAAGTCATTCATTAAAATATTTAGTTGAACCGATGGCAACATAATACAGTGTATTTCATACAGCTTCGTTTTGGCAGGGCAACTAATAAGGCAGGGTTGTTTATTTTTCTTTCTCAAATTATTAAAATTCCAGTTAATTAACACAGTGTAATATTAGTTTCAGGTGTAGAATTTCTGATTTATTTGAGTTCTCTCTCTTTTTCTCTTCATGAGTCTAACCAAAAGTTTGTCTATTTTTTGAAGACCACGGCTGTTAATTGACCTTTTCTATTGTGTTTTTGTCTCTATTTCATATATTTCTTCTGTGATCTTTGTTATTTCCTTCCTTGTGCTAACTTTACGCTTAGTTCTTCTTTTTGTAGTTCCTTAAAGGGTAACATTAGATTGTTTATTAGAGATGTCTTTTATATCTTAATGTTGGCATTTATTACAATGAACTTCCCTCTATAGAGTTGCCTTCGCTGTATCCCATAAGTTTAGTATGTTGTCTTCCCATTTTCATTTGTTTCCAGACATATTTTTATTTATTTTTTGACCCATTGGTTGTTTAATTGTTTAAATTAAATTTAATTGTTTAATCTCTACAAGTTGTGAATTTTCCAGTTTTCTTCTTATAATTGATTTCTAGTTTCATAACATTGTGGTTGGAAAAGATGCTTCAAATGATTTCAGTCTTCTTAAATATATTAAGACTTGTTTTGGAAGCTTAACATATGATCTGTCTTAGAGATTGTTCCATGTGCACTTGAGAAGAATGTATATTCTCTTGCTTTGAGATAGAGTGTTCTATGTGTATTTGTTAAGTCCACCATGTAACAAGACATTTAAGATCAATATTTCCTTATTGATTTTCTGTCTAGGAGATCTATCCATTGATGAAAGTGGGGTATTAGAGTCCCCTACTACTATGGTATTGTCTCTTCTTTTGGGTTTGTTACTGTTTGCTTTATATATTTAGTACTCCTATGTTGGGTGCATAAATATTTACAAATATTATATCCTTTTCTTGGATTAACCCTTTTTTCATTATGTAGTGCCTTTCTTTGTCTCCTGTTTTTTTTAAAGTCTATTTTGTATGATATAAGTATAGCTACCCTAGATTTCTTTTCATTTGCATAGAATATCATTTTCCATCCTTTCACCTTCGGTCTCTGTGTGTCCTTACATCTGAAGTGAGTCACCTGTAGGCAACATATAGATGAGTCTTGTTTTTTTTAATCCATTCAGCCACTCTGTTTCCTTTCATTGGATAATTTAGTCCATTTACATTTAAAGTAATTACTCATAGCTATAGGCATTCCTTTGGTTCCAGATTACCACAATAAAGCTAATGTTGCAATAAACCAAGCCAAATGGATTTTTTGTTTTCCCAGTACATATAAGAGTTATTTTATTTATTTTTTTTAGCATTTTTTTTTTATTTTATTTTTGAGAGACATAGAGACAGAGCATGAGCAAGGGAAGAACAGAGAGAGAGGGAGATATAGAATCTGAAACAGGCTCCAGGCTCTGAGCCGGCAGCACAGAGCCTGACGCGGGGCTCGAACTCACAGACGGTAAGATCATGACCTGAGCTGAAGTCGGCCGCTTAACCAACTGAGCCACTCAGGCGCCCCATAAGAGTTATTTTATACTGTACTGTAGTGTAAGTGCATCAGTGCATTACGCAGTAAAGAATGTACATATCTTAATTAAAAATGATTTATTGCTAATGAATGCTTACCATCACCTGAACTTTCATCAAGTCATAATCACTGTTGACAGATCACCATAAAAATAATAATAATGAAAATGTTTGCAATGTTGTGTGAATTACCAAATTGTGACATAGAGACATGAAGTAAGCAAATGCTGTTGGAAGAATGGTGCCAGTAGACTGTGGACACAGGATTGCCACAAAACAATTAGTAAAAAGAAAAGAGAGGGGGCGGGGGAAAAGGAAAGTCTCTGTGAAGTGCAATAACGCAAAGCCCAAGGAAACAAGACGCGCCTGTGTGTGCTTAGCGCCGTCTCGTCCGTTGTCTCTGGGCTGCCTAGTGACCCTGTTCTCCTTCACTCCTTGCTCTCTTTTTTGTGATTTGATGATTTTTTTTGTAGTGCTATGTTTAGATGCCTTTTTCTTTATTTTTTTGTGTATTTACTATAGTTCTTTGCTCAGTGGTTACCATGAGGCTTACATAAAATGATTTATATTTTTAACAGTCTATTTTACCTTGATAACAACTGAAGTTCAAATGCATTCTAAAGGGCTGCATTTCTACTTCCCCCACCACCCTTTGTTTTGGACGCCATGATTTCCTTTTTTTTTTCTTGTTTATTAACAAATGATTTGGATTATCATTATTTTTTACTACTTTTATCTTTTAACCTTCATAGTGATTTATCTGTCACCTTTATAACATTAGATTATTCTGAATTTTACTGTATGTTTACCTTGACCAATGAGATTTATACTTTTTCATGGTTTTCTGTTGCTGATTAGTGCCCTATTGTTTCAGCTTAAAGAAGTCCCTCTAACATTTCTTGTAAGGCCAAGCCAGTGGTGATAAACTCCTTTAGCTTTTGTTTGTCTGGAAAACCCTTTCTCTCTCCTTCAGTGCCAGCTTTGTTAGATACAGTATTCTTGGTTGGTAGTGTTTTCCCTTTGCCACTTTGAATATAACATCCTACCCTCTCTTGGCTTATGAGGTTCGTGTTGAGAAATCCGTTGATAGCATTCCCTTGTGTGTCACAAGCTTTTCTTTTGTTGCTTTCAAGATTCTGTCTTTGATTTTTGACACTTTTTAATTATAATGTATCTTGGTGAAAACGTCTTTGGGGTATTCCTGATGGGGATCTCATAGCGTCATGCACCTGGATGCAGACACATACTTGGAAGTCTCTTGGGTAAATACCTAGAAATGGAACTGTTGGGACGTAGGATACACATTTCTTTAAACCGATGAGAAATGGCCAGTCGTGCAGACTGCTTTTTCAAGACTATACTTGCTCTTCATCCTTGCCAACACTTGGTAACTGTGAGTGCTGAATACTCAGTGGGTGCCAAACATGTGGGTGTTCATTAATCACCCCATTCACTTATTTTATATTTGCCCACTTGCATTTTTGCTTTTCCCTAAATTAAAAAAAAAATGTGTTTGGGCCTCTTTATTTAGGTCACATCACCAGTTGCTTTTGACCCTTTCCTTCTTGGTTAACAAAGTACTCCAAACATAGCAGCCATTCAGTGTAGTTAAAGATTGATCCGTTGCCTATAATTCCTGTATAAATATTCCAGATTCAGAGAAAGCCCACTGAAAACTCCAGGGCACGCCAGGCCTCGTGGAAGTGCCCTTAGCAGAAGCTTGTTCTTGCTGAGCAGGAGCTTGGCACTTGTACTAGAAGAACACCCAGGTGATGCTGGAGAGTCGGAACTGCTCTCTCCCTGGAGATAGTTTAGGTGTGCGGATAAAAAATATTCACACACATTCATTCCTAGCATTCGGCCTACTCTCCTCTCAAGGCCATCAGATCAGGACCGGTGGGAAGAAGCAGCCACCGTGAAGGCAAACACTGAATTTGGTGTCTTCTTCCCAGACCATGGGAGAAGGGGAGCAGTTCTAGAAGAAGCCCTGGTCCTTTTCTCTGGCAGTGCCCGCCCTCCCCTGACCTCCCGTATGCACGGCTTCATCTAGCGGGCAGGACACAGAGGAGCTGCTTTCCCTGCACGTCTAAACCTTGCTGCAAGAATCTGCAGGGCAAAGCGCCAGAAATGAACAGATCGCTTGGCCCAACACAGGGATCTGGGTGTCTGTCCACCAGCCCCCGGAAGTTAAGATAAAGTTAGCGTGCATAAGCTTGAGGCACCATCTGTGAGAATAACAGCAAGGGAGGTTGTGAAAAGGACACAGCTTTCTTTCAAAATCTGTGAGGTGAAATGGAAACATGATTTTCCAAAATGAGTCATTAAAAAAAACAAAAAACAAACAAAAAAACTTTTGGTGACCAGACATTAGAAGGGAAGGCCATAAGGAGATACCTCAAACTGGTTGTATGTGTGTCAGTGAGGAGTGAGAGTGTGTGTATGTGTGTGATGGAACTGTGCGTAGGGCACTGTAAGCCACTAAAAGTCTTGCCTTTCTCTGAGTGAGAGAATCAGGCGAGGTCAGGAGGGCAGAGCGCAGGGAGTGACGTGGTCTGATTGGCACTGCGGGAGCCTCCTCCCTCTGACTGCTCTGGGGAAGGCCAGAAGCAGAGATCCCGCTAAGAGGCTTCCACAGTAATCCAGGAGAAAGATGATAGGGGCCGGGCCAGGTCAGGATGGCACAGGTTGTGAGCAGCCATCGAATTCTCAGGTTTTTTCGTTTGAAGTAGGAGCAGTAAGATTTTCTGACACGATGGGGGTGGGATGGGAGAAAGAGGATCTGAGAATGACTTCGAGATTTTTGGCCTGAGAAACTGGAAGAACGAAGTTGCCGTCCACCGAGAGGAGGACCTTAGGGGATGCTGGTGTGGCAGGGGGAGTGAAGTTCCAGAAGCCTGTTGACAGGCCCTTAGTAAGCTCGCGGAATCTGGGCAAGCACGGAAACACCTGGGAGGGAAAGGTGGGAAAAAGAGCAAAGAGATCGGCTTTGTCACAGTGGTCAGGATAAAGGGGAAAGCCTCACCTCTTTTCAAACAGCGCTGGAAGACGAATTCCTGGAACTCTGCTACTTTCCATTTCACGAATCTCTTCTAGGGTCGTTCTGTTGCAGGTATTTCTAATCCTGGGTTATGAGAGAAAGAGAAAAAGAAGACAGGAGCTTTGCGTAGCGTGAGCAGCAGTTTCTCCCCACGCGGCTAGCTGGCCATCCTCCCTACCGGCCGGATGATGCGATGCACTGTGCCGGTCTCCCAGGGAAACCAGACTCTCGCTTTCCTGGCAGCTACGCAGCCTGACCAGAGGGGGCGCTGCGCAGAGCTGGGCGGCGCTCGCTGGCCGCCAGCCGCCCTGCACGCTGCCGTCTCGCCGGCGGGCCTGTAGCCCTGCGCGTGCGGCTGAGCTGCGGAGGGCCCTGACTCCGGAGGAGCCGATCCGCCCCGAATTTAGCCAGGCAGCTGAAGATTCCTAGGACCGAGGCATGATTCTGTAGGGCTTGTTCTACCACTAGTTCAGGACCTCGATTCTTAGATTTTCAGCTGTGTGCTACCTGCAGTGCCCACTTCAGTCGGAGAGACCTAGGGCTACCCGTGCCCTTCAGAGCAGTCCAGTCCTCATGGCAGAGCGGATGCGTCCTGTCCGCGCTTCATAACAGGTGTGCTGCTCTGACTTGAAACACAGGAGGCAATGCTCTCCCTTCCTGTGGCGACTTGT
This sequence comes from Paguma larvata, assembly GCA_030068075.1. Lineage (NCBI taxonomy): Eukaryota > Metazoa > Chordata > Mammalia > Carnivora > Viverridae > Paguma > Paguma larvata. Next base: position 73,192,500 of record CM057839.1, on the reverse strand, counting down.
TTTCATTAGGGTCTCGATCCATATTCCTGCCCTCATCATTCGTCCACACAAGTATTCTTTCATTTTTTTTGAGCCACGATTAGATGTTAAAGCAAAAATAGGCATCGTTTCTATTTTCTCTTCTTTTATTTTTTTTTTAACGTTTATTTATTTTTGAGAGAGCATGAGCGGGGGAGGAGCAGCAGAGAGAGCAGGAGACACCGAATCCGAAGCAGGCTCCAGGCTCCAAGTCGTCAGCGCAGAGCCGGATGCGGGGCTCGAACTCACAAACTGCGAGATCATGACCTGAGCCGAAGTCAGATGCTTAACCGACGGAGCCACTCAGGCACCTCTGTTTCTACTTTCATAATGCTTCCAACATATATAGAGAGACAGGCAGCAGACAAGTAGCGAATGAGCCATGTCAGAGGGACCCGGGGATGATGGAAAGGGCCCCTCGTGACATCACAGTAGGAGGCCGAGGTAGAAGCTTGTCAAGGGCGTTAGTGAAGGCTCCTCTGGGGAAGGGGAATTTGAGCTGGGGTAAAGGAGCAGAAGCCAGTTAGGGAAGGAGGGCGTGGGAGGGCGTTCTGGACAGAGGAAACCCCCTATAGGAAGCCCATGTGATGGGCGGGGCCGGAGCAGGCCATCTGTGGCCTCGGGAGGGGTCTGGCAGGTGCTAAGAAGTGACAGAGGACAGCTCATGGAGTTCTGGTTAGTCAGTGCCGCTTACATCCCCAGACAAGTACAATAAAGACGTGCAGGAGTTTAGGCTGGTAGTAAGACGGTGGTTTAGAAATTTTAGACTGGCTGAGACAGAAGATTATGGGAAGGAAGAAGATTGTGTGATTGGGAGAAATTATTAGAGAGGTCAGTGGTCAAGTTTTAGAACAACGTACGTCAAAGAATGTGATCCCACACTCTTTAAAACTGCATTATAAAAGAGTGAACCAGCCAGGGCACCTGGGTGGGTCTGCGGGTTAAGCCTCCGACTACAGCTTAGATCACGACCTCGAAGTTCCTGAGTTCCAGCCGTGCCTCTTGCTCTGTGTTGCCAGCTCGGAGCCTGGACCCTGCTTTGGATTTTGTCTTCCTCTCTCTCTGCCTCTCCCCTGCTCGTGTGCTCGCTCCCTCAAAAATAAACATTGAAAAAAAATTTAAATAAAGGCTCAACAAGCCTAAATGCTAATGTATAGTTGAAGAAAAACACATGTATCTAACCGGTATGCTTCAATTTTAGGAATTTTCTAGGCTGTTCCCTAAGCAAAGAAAGCTGCCTTTCTCATTGGTCAGAGCTGTTCTACCGATATTTTAACTTAAAACCCGTGATGTCACTGTCTTGGCACTGCATTTAATCTTGTAAAATCCTTTTGGATTTAAGTAAAATTATGAACATGCGACAGCTCTGACCAGTGGCCATCGGGATCACCTGCGTGCATTTAAATGCATTCTTCCGAAAGCGAGGGCGAAGGTGCATCTTCCGCTACTTTTTTCCAAGAAACTTTGTCTAGTAAATTCTATAGTTACGTAAAGGATCCCAAATATTTCCTTGATAATGTGTAACTGTAAGATGGCTAAAATGTGATACTAAGGGCTCCGAAAATTATTCGGAAAGCGATCCGTGGCACTGAATGGAGGTCTTAACTTGGGTCTTTTAAAACCTGTGGCTTCTGTGAATTGACTCCCCAGCGATGTCTTCATCTAGCCGTAGATTCGAGATTTCCAAAGAGAGAGAAAGGGCCACCGGTGCTGAGGGGCTCCTGTTAGAATCATCCTGTCGGTATGTTAGCATCTTCTTATGTAACTGAGTATGGCCAAGGTGGTCTGCAAGTTTCCAACTGCATTTTGAAGGCAAGTAATAATAATCTCGAATTTTTCACTGTCTTTAATTTCTCGAGGCCCCCCCTTTTTTTCTTTATTCGAGTAAAGATAAGTTAGCATACCACATTTTTTGTTTTTGTTCTGTTCTGTAAAACAGAGGCGTGAAAATCTGCAATTTCAAAGGGGACCATGAAATCTTTGAAATCTGTACTTTAGTGTAAGGGCTATGTAACTCCATGTATTGTAGTAGTGTATACAGTCGTTTAAAATCCATGGGGCGCCTGGGTGGCTCAGTCGGTTGGGCGGCCGACTTCGGCTCAGATCATGGTCTCACGGTCTGTGAGTTTGAGCCCTGCGTCGGGCTCTGTGCTGACGGCTCGGAGCCTGGAGCCTGCTTCGGATTCTGTCTCCCTCTCTCTCTGCCCTTCCCCTGCTTATACTCTGTCTCTGTGTCTCTCAAAAATAAATAAATAAATAAATAAATAAAATAAAATCCAAATCACATGTACATTTGAATTCATGTTTTTACTTAATTTTCACGTAAGTATCTTCCTAGGACTATACCAAGATTTTTAAAAGATTTTTTACATGGTTATTTATTTTGAGAGAGCGAGCATGAGCAAGGGGAGGGGCAGAGAGAAAGGGAGCAAGAGAACCCCAAGCAGGCTCTGCACCGTCAGCATGGAGCCCAGCACAGGGCTTGATCTCACCAACCATGAGATCGTGAGCTGAGCCGAAATCAAGAGTTGGATGCTCTTGAGCCACCCAGGCGCCCCATTTGTACCAAGTTTTGAAATCATTCTGGATCATAGAATATTTTATAAGCAGGAAACCTAAGTAGATTGGTAGAGGAAATAGATATGTCGAGGTTAAAAAACAAAACAGAGTCAGAAGAACTGCTCCTAAAAGTCAGTGACTTTAGCGGCTGCATTTTATAGCATCCTTGACAGATGAACTTGACAGATGTGCTCGAAGTGAGTTTATAGCAGCTCGTTTAAAAATGCCATCCCAGGAGTGCTGGGGGGCTCAGTCAGTTAAGCGACCGACTCTTGATTTCAGCTCAGGTCATGATCTCCCGGTTTGTGTGGTCAAGTGTGACGCTGAGTGTGGAGCCTACTTGGGATTCTCTCTCTCTCCCCTCCCCTGCTCCCTTGCATGGACACACTCTCTTTCAAAATAAATATTCAAAAAAGGAGAATGCCACCTCAGGTAAACAATTTGGAAGAACTCATTAATTGTCCCACAAGAAAACCAAATTTATGCTTTTTAAAAAGAAAATATAGATTATCCTGCTACCACATGTACCCAATCAAATATTCTCAGCAAAGTTCGATCCGACATGAAAGTTCTGGTGGTTGAGGATAAAAAAGGAGCAAGTAAAGATCCAAATCGACCCCTTACTGCCTACGAGGAGAAGGTCGTCCAGGAAGTTTTCAAATGCCACAGGCAAACGGATGACCAGACTACTTCATTCTGACACTGTTTAGCATTACCGGTTTGAGTTCTGAAATGGAGACACGAATAGTGAGCTAAGAAAGAGCAGAAATAACGCAGATGATGTTCCGAAGAGCTCATAATGATACAGTTGTAAGAGCAGTCTTGCCACGTGCCAGAATTGAACAACTTTAAAAAAGTTAAACGCACTTTTGGAAAGATTTAAAAACTCAAGCTTCCAGTTCTCCGGCGCCACACTCGGCACGACCTTCTTCATCTTCTACGTGACAGCGCGCCGTGCCCCACCGATGACTTGGTTCCTCAGGAATCCTTTCCGAAGTCAAATTGAAAAACTCGTGGATAGGATGTGGGTTAGGAGATAGTCAGGAATGATTAGGAGAAACCTACTGCACGTTAAAATGTAGTGGTTTAAAATTTCCCTAGAGCAAGTACTTAATAGAAAGTTGGTTTTTTTCTTTCCAGAAAGAATCACATCCAACGTAGCAAATATTTATACTCAGAGACAAAGTGAGGCAATGTGATGAAATTTGTGTTCTGTAAGCAAAAGGAAGTATAGAATGAAACAGGACCAGTCCATGGTGCACTGGGGAGGTCAGTGCTCTGGTTTAGATGTGAAATGCTCATTTCAAAGAGTGTTTGTAATGTTCATTTGTTTGTTTATTTTGAGAGAGAGCGAGGGAGAGAGTATCCCGAGCAGGCTCTGCACTGGTAGCACGGTGCAGCCACGGGCCTCGATCTCACCAGCTGTAAGATCGTGACCTGAGCCAAAATCAAGAGTCAGATGCTTAGCTGCCTGAACCACCCAGGCGCCCCTGAAATGGTTTTTTTTTTTTTAATGGGGGGGGGGGGGCCTGGGTGGCTCAGTCAGTTAAGCACCGACTTCTGCTCAGGTCATGATCTCACGGTTCATGAGTTCGAGCCCCGCATTGGGCTCTGTGCTGACAGTTCAGGGCCTGGAGCCTGCTTCGGATTCTGTGTCTCCCTCTCTCTCTGCCCGTTTCCTGCTCATGCTCTGTCTCTCTGTCAAAAGTAAATAAACACTAAAAAAATTTTTTTTAATTGGGAGTCTTCCACGTATCCTAGTTCAGTTCAGGTTTCCGTCTCCCTACGAGCCATAGCTCTGTTAGTAGGAACACTCAGGTTCTAAGTCAATACCTTTGGGGCTGTGCGCTCTGTAGCACTCAGATTGGAGGTGCCCCCGAAATGGAAAATGGTATGTTTCAAGGGTTTTTTTTGGTTATAATTGTTTTTCTTTTCATCAGAGATCTGTTAATACAAAGGTGAGTGTGTAACTAATAATGACATTAGAATGGTTTTCTCCCCAAATGCCAAAACCTACTGAACGGAAGGTAAGATGTACTTGCGGGACTGTAGAAAACATCTTACGTTAAGGCAGAAACGTTTATATTTCAAAGTGTGATGAGATCTGAAGCCGGGAGATATTGTAGCAGACACTTGTTTTAAATCCCCCCTGGGGAATTTTACTCACGTTCCAAACAGTGGGAGCCCACGATCCTTCTCCTTCTCCCTGGGAGAATTTACTTACATTAAGGAGTGAAGTCTCTCTCCTTTCTCAGGAGAGAAGACAGGAAGACTGCTGTTCTCCTACAGAAACTCCCAGGTTCAGAGTTTGGGGGTTCCTCTCCTGTGGCCCCCCTCTCACGCCAGCAGGCCCGTCCATCCGGTTCTCATTGCGTGGCCCCGGCAGGGGACACCAAAGTGGCTGTTGCTATAAGTAAGCCTGTCTCTGCCCGGAAACCTCCTACTGTCAGGATCATGGCAATGAATGTGGACATTACCAACTTACAAGTACTTTCTCCCCAGCTCCCATCGCTAACTTCAGTTGATGAGTTAATACTGATGTACAGGGTTCTTCAAAAAACTTAAGAGACAATTCTTTCTGAATTGTCCTCCCCCCCCCACACACACACGCATGCACACACGCATGGAAATATATCAGGTTCTTTATGACATATTTGGGGGGGAAATTTGAGAAAGATTCACTCCTCTACTTTGGGGTCTAGCAATAATTACATTTGCCCTGATCCATAGAGGAATTAAGGAAGAATTGGACATTAAAAAACGAAATTAGTATTATCCCTTCTAGAATATTTCTTTCTCTACTTCTTGGTTTGAAATTTATGATGTTTTATTTATTTTTAATGTTTGTTTATTTTTGAGAGAGAGACAGTGTGAGCAGGGGAGGGACAGAGAGAGGGAGACACAGAATCCGAAGCAGACTCCAGGCTCCGTCAGCACAGAGCCCGATGCAGGGCTTGAACCCACGGACCGGACCAGAAGAGATCAGGACCTGAGCCGAAGTCAGATGCTCAACCAACTGAGCCACCTAGAAGCTCAGCTTTAGAGCCCTGTTGTTTATGTGACAGATCGTGTACAATGAGAGCGTACAAGTTATTTCTGATTTTTGAAGCCTGTAATTTCATGGGCTCTTTGTCTATAACGTTAAGGATTTCAGGGATTTCTAACACCTTAGTTAAAAACTTTTCTTCCTGTCGGAATTGATAAGAAAAAAAAAATGGGGGAGAGTCTAGCCTCTAATATTCTGGGGGAACTGTATTTCATAGATTCTTATTCCAAATGTTTTTAAAAAGTGAAGAATGTCTTTCTAATTTGAACATCTCCCTCCTGTTTCTTATTTTATTATTAGTTTTTAATCTGTGACCCTCTGGTATTCAGTTTTGGTTCCTCTCAAGTGGACAGAAGTTATAGAAGTCCCACTTCCAAAGAGTAAGCGGGCGACCTTTCAGGAAAAATCAGGAACTAGGTAGTTCACTACCAGAGTTGCCTCTCACACATTTTGAAGCCATCTTCCCCCCCCCCCCCCCCAATTGGCTGCGGGGGAATCTGCAGCGGTGAAAGGCAGCAGACATGTACTACTTCTGAAAGCCCCGTGACTCTTCATCAAGTGGCACATTGTCAACTTTTAACTTAATTTGAAAACCATACAATTGGAAAAGAAAAATTAACCATGACTATATATTTTTTGGTTACTACCTTATTTTTCAACTTACGAGGTCCATAATAGATTTAGAATCAGGCACATAATGGGGACGATGAAGAAACCCAGCCAGAAGTGTGGACAAACCAGGACCATGCTGACCTGAAATAAATGGAAATAAAGAGTATTTAAATAGGAATTGTTTCGTTTGTCAGTACGGAGTACCAAGTACAACCTTCAGTTTCCCTTCTCCTCCACAAAAACCTGGAGAGGCAGGTATGCATCTAGTCCTGGGAGTCTAGAACTACTGAATCAGTGTAAGTACATAAAACCTAAATATAGTATTAGCCAACTTAATTTAATAGTATATGCTACAAACAGTCAACCAAATAAATATTTTGATCAAATAAGTTTTATCTCAGGAATGCAAGGGTGGTCAACCTTATGTTACCTACCAATACCACTTTACTTAACTTCCAGACATTGTATGTGTAAGACAATTGTGCCATTGTAGTCCCCTGCGAAAAATCACTCTTTTCTCTGCCTGATTATTTGGTAGCTAACTGATCACTTTAGTTCAATCAGAACTGGACTGATTTGAGACTGGGTAAAGCTCCGTATTCTATATATTTTTAATTTTCTGTATATTCTGATATTTCAGCATCTTAACAGAAAAGCTGTCTATGTGGAGACTGCCTCTCCCAGAGCTAGTCAGTTCTTAGAGGTAGTAAGATCTCAGGGGGAGGAGGCTTTTCATCTGCAAACTAATCCCCAGTCCTGACTCCTCTATCTGCCTCACACACCCTGGAGGCAATATTCCTCTGCCATAAAAGTTCCAGAACCAGGTACCAGGCAACCAGAAACCACCCGTGTAGTCCAAAACCTGCTAAAACCATTTAAACTAGCCATTCCTGGGCTCTTCACCCTACTCTGCCTTGCCTTTCCCATGGAAGCCCCAATAAAGGCAAGGCCTAAGCACTCCCCAGCTCCTGTGTTCCTCCTTCTGACCACCCTGGTCTCTTTCCCGTGTGGCAGGCTGTGATTTATCTTTAGGACCTGTGAGAATAATAAATGTTATTAAAATGGCTATAGTAAGTCCTTACCAGTCAGTGATTACTTTAAATGTAAATGGATTAAATTCTCCAATTAAAAGACACAGATGTACTGGATAAATAAAAAAAGATCCAACAATACGCTGCTGATAAGAGACTCACTTCAGCTTTAAGGACACACAGGCAAAAGTGAAGGGATTGAAAAAGATATTACAAGTAAATGGTAACCAAGAGAGAGCAGGAGTGGCTATACTAATATTAGATAAAATAGACATTCAGGCCAAATCAGTCATAAGAGACAAAGAAGGTCACTATATAGTATTATGGAGGTCAGTTCATTAAGAAGATGTAAGAATTGTAAGTTTATTTGCACCTGACATTGGAGCACCTAAATATTTAAACCAGATATTAACAAAACCGAAGGGGGAAATTCACAGCAGTATGATAATAGTAGGGAATTCAGTTCCCCACTTTCAGCAATGGATAGATCATTTGGACAGAAAATCAATAAGGAAACAGCTGACCTCAATAACCCAGTAGACAAAATGGACCTTATTCGGAACATTCCATCCAACGGCACCAGAATACACACTTCTCCAGTGCACATGGAACATTCTCTAGGATAGATTACATGCTGGGCCACAAAGCAAGTCTTAACAAATTTAAGAAGATTGAAATAATATGAAGTACTTTTTCCCTGATCATAATTGTATTTAATTAGAAATCAATACTATGAGGAAAACTGGATAAAATCACAAATATGTGGAAATTAAACAACACGCTGGGTCTTTGACGTGGGTCAAAGAAGAAGTCAAAAGGGAAACCACTCATTCATCTCTGGAATAAATCCTACTTGGTTGCGATGAATGATATTTTTAATGCATTGTTGAATTTGGTTTGCTAATATTTTGTTGAGGATTTTTGCATCTATGTTTGTCAGAGATACTGGCCTTTGTTCTCTTTTTTTGTAGTATCTGTCTGGTTTTGGTATCAGGGTAATGCTGGCCTTATAGAATGAATTTGGAGGTTTTCCTGCCTTTGTTTAGAAGTGCGAGAAGAATACATATTAACTCTTGTTTAAATGTTGGGTAGATTTCACTTGTGAAGCTATCTGTTCCTGAACTTCTGTTCGTTGGGAGTTTATTGATTATCGATTCAATTTCATTACTTAGTAATTCAGCTGTTCAGATTTCCTTTTTCTTACTCAGTTTCAGAAGATTGTATGTTTCTAGTAATTTGTTAATTTCTTCTAGGTTGTCCAGTTCGTTGGCATATAATTTTCACAGTAGTCTCTTAGAACCCTTTGTATTTCTGTGCTGTCAGTTGTTATTCCTCATTCTTTATTTCTGATTTTATTTACTTGAGTCCTTTCTCTTATTTTCTAGATGATTCTGGGTTGTCAGTTTTGTAACTTTCTAGATGATTCTGGTTTGTCAGTTTGTTTCAAAGAAACCAACTCCTGGTTTCATCGATCTTTTCTATTTTCGGTCTCCATTTATTTTTGCTCTAGTCTTCATTATGAACATTACTTTGAATTCTTTATCAGGCATATTGCTTATTTCAGTTTCATTTAGATCTTCTGCTGTAACTTTGTCCTGTTCTTTTATTTGGTACATATTCTTCTGTCTTGTTTTATCTGACTTTCTGTGTTTGTTTCTATGTATTATTAGAGAGGTCGGCTGTGTCTCCTGGGCTTGGAAGTAGTGGTTTTGTATAGAAGAGGTCCTGTGGTGCCTTGTAGCACAGTGCTTCCTGGTCACCAGAACTAGGTGTTCCAGAAGTATCTCCTATGTGGGCTGCCTGCATCCTACTGTTGTGGCTGAGCCGCACTTGCTTTTAGCCCCGTTGGCTGCAATGACATCCTTTGCCTGCTCTGGGCACAATGAGCAGGATTTAGTCTCTGCATTGCAGAGGGGCCCGTCAATCAATGTGAATACGCCAGATTAACAAAAGGAAGGGTGAAAACTATACGGACATCTCAACAGAGGCAGAAAAGCACTTGACAAAATGCAACATGCATTCACAATAAAACTCTCAACGAAGTGAGTTTAGAGGGAACACAGCTCAACATAATTAAGGCCATATATGAAAAACCCACATTTAACATATGCAATGGTGAAAAACTGAGAGCTTTTCCTTTAAGATCAGTAAGATGACAAGGATGTCCATTTTCACCACTTTAATTCAATATAGAGCTGGGAGTCCTAGCTGCAGCAAACAATAAAAAGAAATAAAAGGCATCCAAATTGGTAAGGAAGAAGTAAACTGTCAATATTTGCAGATGGCATAATAGTATATATAGAAAATTCTAGACTCCACCAAAAAACTATTAGAACTCATGGATGAATTCACTAAGGCCACAGGATATAAATTCAATGCACAGAAACTCGTTGTGTTTCTATACACTAATAGCGAAGTAGCAGAAAGAGAAATTAAGAAAACAATCGCAGTTAAAATTGCATCAAAAGAATAAAATACCTAGGAATAAACTTAACCAAAGAAGCGAAAGATCTGCAAAACATTGATGAAAGAAATTTTAAATGACACAAATAAGTGGAAAGATATTCCATATTCATGGATCGGAAGATTTAATGTTATTAAAATGTCCATATTATGCAAACCAATCTATAGACCCAATGCAATTGCTATCAAAGTACCAATAGTACTTTTTACAGACCTGGGACAAGTAAGACTAAGTTTGAGTGGAACTACAAAGGACACCAAATAGCAGAAGCAATCTTGAGAAAAGAACAAAACTACAGGTATCACAATTCTAGATTTTGATTACTGTAAGGTATAGTAATCAAAACAGCATGTCACAAAATAGACCTGTAGATCAATGGAACAGAATAGAGAGCCCAGAAATAAATCCATGCCTATGGTCAATTAATCTGTGACAAAGGAGGCAAGACCAGAAAATGGGGGAAAGACAGTTTTTCCAATAAATGATGTTGAGAAACCTGGACAGCTACATACAAAAGAATCAAACTGGATCACTTTCTTATGCCATACACAAAAATAAACTCAAAGTGGATTAAAGACCTATGTGAGACCTGAAACCATACAAGCTTCTACGAGAAAACATAAGTGTAATCTTTTTGACATCAGCTCTAGCAACATTTTTCTAGATATGTTTCCTCAGACAAGGGGAAAAAAAGCAAAAGTAAACTATTTGAACTACACCCAAATAAAAAGCTTCTGCACACCAAAGGAAGCCATCAACAAAACAAAAAGACAACCTACTGATTAGGAGATATTTGCAAATCATATATCCAATCAAGAAGTTAACATCCAAAATATATAAAGAACTTACAGAACGCAACACCAAAAAAAAAAAAAAAAAAAGCGAAACTAAATTGGACCTGAATAGACATTTTTCCAAGAAGATTTACAGATAGCCGGTAGTTGTTTCCTGCGGGAGGGGCCGAGATGGCAGAGCAGCGTGGGAGTTCTGTTTCTCTTGCCCTTGAAATGGATCGAGATCAGCACCGAACCATTTTGCACCTCTAGAAAATTAATCGATCTGAGGATTAGCACAACAATCCGCATAACTCGAGTCACAGAACTTGGCAGGTACACAGCGCGGAGAGGTGAAGGGGTGGGGGAGAGAAGCCATGGAAGACAGGGAGCTGTGTTTGCAGAGAGAGGACAGAGACAGGGGGAGAGTACAGGAAAAGCAGTCCCCCTGAAAGTAGCTGTAGAGAAAGAGCAGAAACACAAGTGACTGAACCAGAAAGGGAGAAAGGAGAAAAGAGAGGTCTCAGTGCCATTAGGACTCTAGAAACAGGGAGAGCAGTTAGAAATTCCGCAGCTCAATACCAGGCAAGTGCTCTGGTGGGAAGGGCGAATCCCTAGCTGGCAGCGAGGTCCGGGGGGGTTCGGGGCCACATGGGGAGAGGCAGTTCCCCTGCTAGGAGGGCATTTGGTAGAGGTCATAGGGCCTCCCCACAGGCGAAAGTCCCAGCGGAGCCTGGAGAACAGACACATTTGCGGGCATTGGAACAAAGATGCCAGGGTGAGGTGACACCCGGTGCCAGTTGTGTGTTGTGATTTACTGTAACCCCTGAACTTCTTCCGCTGCGCGACTGCCCGAACTTATTGTGGGGCGAGCCGGCGCCCAGCCACAATCTCAGACCAGCAGCGGCGCAGTTCATGAACGTTACCCCGGGGATGAGCCGGCACCCGGCCACTGCTCAGTGAGACCCTCCCCCAGAAGGCTGGAGCGGATCCAAGCCACAGGGCCCTCACACGTGAGGGGTTTGGAAACACAGCCCCATCTGAGATAAAATTCGGGAAGGAGGTGCCGCCTGGCAGGATGGTTTGGATACACACATGTAGACGTGGGGAGTGGACAGAAGCCGGAGACAAAGGAGGGGTGCTTGATTGCCGGTCAGTGTGAGTGCAGTGTTCCAGCGCCAGAGACTGGGAAGCTGGGTGATGTCATTTTCACCTCTCCCTCCGGTGTGCAGACATCCGCCCCAGTAAGCGAAGCAGCGCCACCTAGTGGAGAATGGAGCCGCTACACCAAGCTCCATCCAACTGTGTCCTTCAAGGACCACCACAAGTCTCTCTGCCCGCTTAGTGTACACACTACACAGTGCTCCGTAGTTTGACTTCTAGGGGAAACTGGATGTAATTTCATTTGGATTTCACTCCGTTTGCTGGTCCATCTGTTTGGGGTTTTTTTTCTTAATCTTGAATACAGAAAAAGAAAAAAATTATTTTTATTTTCTCTTTTTATAAATTAAAAAAAAATTTTTTTACCTTATTTTTTTGTAAATTCTAAAATTCTATTTTACTTTCTACTGATGGCCAGTAGACACATGAAAGGATGCCCAACATCACTAGTCACCACTAATCATCAGAGAAATGCAAATCAGAACCACAGCGAGAGATCATCTTGTATCTCAGAACAGCTAGAAATAAAACAGAAGCTGGAAAGCTAGAAAGAAAACAAAAAATAACAAATGTTGGTGAGGATATAGAGAAGAACCCTTAGGCCTGTTGGGAATGTAAATTGGTACAGCCACTGTGGAAAACAGCATGGAGGTCCCGCAAAAATTAAAAAGCAATACTACGTGATGCAGTAATTCCCAGTACTGGTATTTACCCAGTGAAAGAGAAAACACTAATTCAAAAAGAGACATGCACCTCTATGTTTATTGCAGCCTTATGTATAATAACCAAGGTATGGATGCAACTTAAGTGTCTATCAGTAGGTGAATGGATAAAGAAGTGGTGTGTGTGTGTGTATTATTTTCATAGTAAAAAGTAATATCTTGCTATTTATGACATCACAGGTGGGCCTAGAGGGTATTATGCTAAGTGAAACACAGCAGACAAAGACAGAGACCCTATAATTTGATTTCCATATGGAATCTAAAAACAAAGGAAGAAACAAGCACAAACAGACCCATAAATACAGAGAACGATCTGGCAGCTGTCAGAGGGCTGGGGATGAGATATTGGTGAAATGGGTAAGGGGGAGTGGCTTCCAGTTATTAATGAATATGTCTTGGGATCAAAGGTAAAGTCGGGTGAACGAATATAATCAAGGATATCGCAATAGCATTGTATGGTGACAGATGGCAGTTACACTCGAAATGAGATAGCATAATCTATAGACACCCACTGTCTTCTACACTTGAAGTTAATACAACACCGTGTGCTAATTATACTTTTAAAAGAAACAAAGCACAACAACAAAAATCGTTCAGAAACAACAAAAGAGGAAACTGGAAAGTATCTTTGGACAAACAAAAATGAAAACACAACCTATCAAAATTTATGGGCTGTGGCAAAAGCAGTTTGAAGAAGGAAGTTGACAGCAATAAATGTTTACATCAAGAAAAAAAGCTCTTCAAATAAACAATTTAACTTAACAACTTAAGGAGCTAGAAAAACAAGAACACCCAAGCCCGCCGCTAGCCAAAAGGAAGGAAATAATAAAGAATAGAGCAGAAATAACTTTAACAGGATTCTAGGACCATGGCAGAGCGGGGAGCAATGGGGAGCTGTCTCCCCTCCGCCCCCCAGACAATAACTGCACTCATAGAATGTGTCTGTCGTAATTGTTTTTGAACTCTGGAATCTGTTGAAGGCTTGCATATTCGAGGGGGTGACTTGCATAGTAAATTGTGTTTAATTTTGGTCAATTTCAGCTCTGGGTACCCATCACGTGCTCCCAGGCAGCCAGCAAATATTTCTGAAGCATCTTGCATACGGGTTAGGGGACTCTGCCTGATGGAAAAAGACCCCGTTCTCCAAATATTGGAGGTGTTTGCTCTAATCCCTTATCGCTGCTTCTGATCACAGGGGTGCAGACAGAGAGGCAGGCAGCAAGTGTTGTTATACACCCTCCGTTGTTCCAAGTCCCTCACCTCTGGCTGAAGTGACTTCAAGAAGCCTTAAAGCCCTAGCAGTCTTTTTTCCACTCCATTTTTTTCCATATTTCCCCCCGTTAGGAGCCAGACATATTTAAAACTAGGAGCCAGCTATATATATATATGTATGTATATATGTATATACATGTATATATGTATATATATATATATATATATATATATGTATGTATATATACATATATATATATATGTATGTATGTATATATATATATACACAAGTAAAATTGTAAAGTGGCCACTTGTGTCCCCGCATAAGAGGACATTAAATGCACACCTCGGATGGATCCTCAGCACGGGGCAGCCTACAACAGTAAATAGAAACAGTCACAAAACCCGACAAACCCGAGAAGAGGGCAAATCTTACTGCCAGAGTTACCACGTTATTAGATTTAAATTTACGGTGTCCAACAAAAACAACAACAACAAAAATTACAAGACATACAAAGAAATGGAAAAGTATGGCCCATTCAAAGGAAAAAATAAACCAACAAACTGTCAATGAAAAAGACCTAATGGCAAGTATGTAAGACAAAGACTTTTTTTCTTTCTTTCTCAAGTTGAATCGATAGGAAGGTTTCAGTTTGGGATGATGGATCATACGGTAGTTCTATTGTTTAATATTTTACTGTTTTCAGTAGTGGTCGCACCAGTTTGCATTCCCACCAGCAGTGGACAGGTGTTCCCTTTCGCCACATCCTTGCCGGTACCTGTTGTTTCTTACCTTTCTGACGATAGCCTTTTAACAGGTGTACAGTGATAACTCACTGTGGCTTTGATTTGCATTTTCCTGATGAGTAGGAGTGTTGAGCATCTTTTGATGTGTCCGTTGGCCATTTGTATGTCTTGTTTCGAAGAATGCCTCTTAGGAGTGCATGGGTGGCTCAGCGGGCTAAGCATCCGGCTCTTGACTTCGCCTCAGATCCTATCACAGTTCATGAGTTCAAGCCCCACGTTAGGCAGCACAGAGCCTGCTGGGGATTCTCTCTGTCTGTCCCTCTCTGTCTACCACTACCCCCCGCTCATGCATGTGCTCTGTTTCTCTCTGAAAAGAAATAAATAAACTTAAAAATTTTAGAAAAAATGGCTATTCAAGTCCTCTGCCCATTTTTTCATTAAATTTTTTTCTATAGAGTTGTATGAATTCTTTATATATTTTGGATATTAACGCCCCCCCCTTATTAGCCTATGTGGCTTAGAAATATTTTCTCCCATTCAGTAGGTTGCCTTTTCATTCGTTGATTATTATTTGTCGTTGTGCAGAAGCTTTTTAGCTTGATGTAATCCCACTTGTTTATTTTTGCTCTCGTTGCCTTTGCTTTTGGTGTCAAATCCAAAAATCTATCACTAAGATCAGTGACAAGAAATTTTACTACCTATTACTTCCAGGAATTTTCTGGCTTCAGGTCTTCTATTCAGGTTTCTAATCCATTTTGAATTAGCTTTTGTGTCTGATTAAGAGAGTGGTCCAGTTTTATTCTTTTGCATGTGGCTGTCCAGTTTCCCCAACACCATTTATCAGAGTGTCCTTTCCCCAGTGTATATCTTTGGCCTCTTCGTTATAAATTAATTGACCATATATTCACAGGTGATTTCTGTGCTCTGTTGTGTTCCACTGATCTGTGTGTCCATTTTTTACTTATCACTGGTTTATGACTGACATACAATATTATATTAGTTTCAGGTATACAACGCATTGATTAGACAATTCTATACATCACTCAATGCTCACAATGTTAAGTATGGTCACTGTGCAATGCTATCATAATATTATTGACTATATCCTCTATGGTGATGCTGTACTTTTCATTTCTGTGATTTATTTATTTTATAACTGGAAGTTTGTATCTCTTAATCCCCTTTATCTCTTACACCCATCCCCCCCCTTCCCCTCTGGAAACCACCAGCTTGTTCTTTAGATTTCAGAGTCTGTTTTTAGATTCCACATATAAGTTAAATCATATGGTATTTGTCTTTCTCTGACTTATTTCACTTACATAATACCTCTTATTAGGTCCATCAATGATCTCATAAATGGCAAGAACTCATTATTTTTATGGCTAATATTCCTGTGTGTGTATATGTGTGTGTACGCGTGTGTATACATGTGTGTACATACCACATTTTCTTTGTCTATTCCTCTATCTATGGATACTTGGGTTGCTTTCGTATCATGGCTGTTATAAATAATTCTGTGTAAACATAGGGGTGCATGTACCTTTTTGAATTAGTATTTTTTTGTTTGGGTAAATACCCAATAGTGGAGTTATGAGATTATATGGTATTATTACTTTTAATTTTTGAGGAACCTGCATAGTGTTTTCCACAGTGGCTGCACCAAGTCACATTCCCACCCACAGGGCACCGCAGTTCTCACCTCAACCTCACCAACACTCGTCATTTCCTGTTGTTTTGATACTAGCCATTCTGACTGGTGTGAGGTGATGACCTCTTTGTGGTTTTGATTTGTGTTTCACTGATTAGTAATGTGGAGTATCTTTTCAGGTGTCTGGTGACTGTATGTGAGACTCTTGACTTATATGTACGACGAAAGTAACCAAACGAGGTAACTTCAGCACAAGTGGAGTTACTTGCAGGAGGTTTGTTTTTACTGGTTTGGCAAATAGGTTTCCTGCATGCCATACCAAAATCAGAGTGGAAAACCTTTTCTGTCAAGTGTGCATGAGGAAACTCAGTAGATCTTCTGTATGTAAACACTTTGTCTTTGCTAGTAGTCTTGGGTAAAGAGATGATTTGTGAATAGAAATAATAATCAAAGAAAAGGAAGAAAATATGTCTTTGCTACAAGTGTCAAGGAGTTAGTTTTCACTCTCTAGATTTGAGTATATTCAAGAACTGAAACAATACACATCCTTAACACCCTGGACCCAGAAACAGGTAGCTCAAGCCCAGAATAACTGAACGTTTGGAGAATAGCTTTCTTCTAGATGTTTGCAGGAAAGGTGTACTGGGGAAAGGATTTTTAAAGGAACTGAAGAACAAGTAAAAAGAATATTCATTTAATATCTAAATAACAAACTGCATATTCCTTCATCTTAACACTCAATTTATGCTTAAAACATTCAGCAAAATACAGAATTTAAAATTATCAATTTTAGTTTACACAAAAATTGTGTATGGTATAAGAAAGTGGTCCAGTTTCATTCTTTTGTGTCTAGATGTCCACTTTTCTCAACACTGTTCGTTAAAGAGAATGTCTTCTTCCTGTTGCATATTCTTGAAGATTAACTGACCATATAGTAATGAGCATATTTCGGGGTTCTCTATTCTGTTCCTTTGATCTATGTGTCTATTTTGTGTCAGTTCCATTCTGTTTTGTTTACTACAGAATTGTAATATACCTTGAAATATGCGATTGTGATACCTCTAGTTTTGTTCTGTTTTCTCAAGATTGCTCTGGCTCTTTGGTGTCTTTTGCGGTCCCACTCAAATTTAAGGATTATTTGTTCTAGTTTTGTGGAAAATGCTGTTGGTATTTTGATAGGGATTGCATTAAATGTGTAGATGGCTTCAAGTAGTATAGACATTTTAACAATATTTATTCTCCCAATCCATGGTCATGGGATATCTGCCCGTTTGTTTGTCATCTGCAGTTTCTTTCATCAGAGTTTTACAGTGGTCAGAGTACAGATCTGTCACCTCCTTGATTAAGTTTATCCCTAGATATTTTATTACTTTTGGTACAATTGTAAATGGATTGTTTTCTTAATTTCTCTTTCTGCGGCTTCATTATAAATATATAGAAATGCAATGGATTTCCGTATATTGATTTTGTATCCTGTGACCTTACTGAATTCATTTATAAGTTCCAGTAGTTTTTTTTCCCTTGGTGGCATCTTCAGGATTTTCTACATAAAATATTATGTCGTCTGCAAATAGTGACAGTTTTACTTCTTCCTTACCAATTTGAGTGCCTTTTATTTCTTTTTCTTGTCTGATTGCTGTGGCTAGGACTTCTAGTACTATGTTGAAAAGAAGTGGTGAGAGTAGATATCTTGTCTTGTTCCTGATCTTAGGGCAGAAGCTCCCAGTTTTTCATTAAAATTCTCAATTTAAATACAGAATTTATGACAATATAAATATTCTTTCTTGAAATGGGAACAAAACCAGCTTATCACCATTCCCTTACTACAAGGCTTATTCTACCACGTTCATGAATTTAAGGCTCATTTAAATATTTTAACAGCTTTATCAAGCACCTAATTGACTTACAGTAACTGAACATATTTGAAGTGAACAATTTGATATGTTTGGCATACATGACATCCATGAGCCCATTAGCACAGTCAAGAATATTATCTAGCCCCCCCAGAAATCTCTTTATCCTGCAGTGTAAGCCCTCCTTCTTGCCCTTCCCTGCCATTTACCACCCACCACCCGTCTCCAGTTAACCACTGATCTGCTTTCTGTCACTATAAATTTGTTGGAAATTTCCATAAACAGACCCATACAGTTTGTAAACTTCTTGGCCTGGTTTCTTGCTCTCACTATAATTATTTTGAGAGCCAGCCATGTCGTCATATATGTCAACAGTTTATTCATTTTTACTGCTGAATAATACTCAGTTGTATGGTGATTTGTCTTTTTATTCACCAGCCAATGCACTTTTGGGTTGTTTCCACTTTGGACCATTGCAAACAAAGCAGCTGTGAATATTCATATTCAAGTCTTTTTTTGGACAAATGCTTTCATTTCTTTTGGGTAAATATCAGGGAGTGGAATGACAGGGTCTTATGGTCTATGTATGTTATACTTTTTTTCCTTTTTTTTAAACTTAAATCTTAGTTAACATACGGTGCCACATTGGTTCCAGGAGTAGAACTCAGTGATTCATCACTTACGTACGACACCCAGTGCTCATCACAACACGTGCCCTCCTTAATACCCATCACTCATCTAGCCCATCGCCCACCCACCTCCCTCCATCAACCCACAATCTGTTCTATATTAGTAAGAGTCTCTTGTGGTTTTTTTCCTTTTCTTCTCTTTTCCCCCTCTTCCCATATGCTCATCTCTTTTGTTCCTTAAATTACACACGAGTGAGATCATATGGTATTTGTCTTTCTCTGATTGACTTATTTCACTTAGGATAATACATTCTAGCACCATCCACATCATTGCAAATGGCAAGATTTCATTCTTTTGGATGACTAGGTAATATCCCATGGTACACATAAACCACATCTTCTTATCCGTTAATCAGTTGATGGACTTTTGGGCTCCCTCCATATTTTGGCTATTGTTAATAATGCTGCTAAGACACTGGGCATTATAGCACGTTATATACATGCTGTAACATGTATGTTATGCTTTTATGAAACTGCCAGGCTGCTTTCCAAAGCATTTCACATTTTTTTTATTAAAAATTTTTTTTAAACATTTTTTTTGAAAGACAGAGAGAGACAGAGCACTACTAGGGGAGGAGCAGAGACAGAGGGAGACACAGAACCTGAGGCAGGCTCCAGGCCTGAGCTGTCAGCACAGAGCCTGAGAAGCCTCTTCCACGCTCCTGAGCAGCATATGCGGGTTGCAGTTGCTCCACATCCTCAGCAACTCGTGTTGACATTTTTATAGTTGCAGCCATTCTAATAATTGTGTGCTACGATCTCGTTTTGGTTTTAATTTGTATTTATCTCCTAATGAATGGTGTGGAGCACCTTTTCATTTCCATTCTTTGTCATCATCTTATTCTTCAGTGAAGTATCTATTTGAATATTTTGACCATTGTACAATTTGGTCATTTTATCTTTATTATTTCCTTTCTTCTCAGTTTGGATTTCATTTGTCCTTTTTCTAGTTTCTTAACATGCAAGCTAGAGCTGTTTACTTGAGAACAATTCCTTTTTGCAGACATAGATTATGGTGCTAAAGATTTCCCTCTAAGTAATGCATCAGCTACATCCTATAAATTTTGGCATGTCATATTTTCATTTTCATTTAGTTCATAATGTTCACTTTCCTCTTTGACATATAAATGAAGTGTGTCTATTGCCCTTAACTCCTGGATTGACTCCTAAACAGTGACCTTGCAGGGAGAGACTTTCGGAGACCCCGCAGAAAAGAGATGGCAAGTTGAAAAACCAAGCTAAGACGTGGCACCCACACAATGTTGGGGAGACAGAGATTGGAGTTTGAGCCTTGCCAAATGGGAATGCCCTTGGTAAACATTCAGGGTCTTTCTGAGATCCCAGAAAAGCCATGCCCTAGATGTAAATGCCTCAAATTAGAAGAAAGCACTTCACCCTGGAAATAATAGCTACCATGGCCTTAACGGCAAAACAAAGCTTCAAACGACCCTTGACCCTATCAAAGTCTTTCCCTGATACTGCGCTTCTCACTTCTCTAGGGCTGCCTCTTCTTGAAGGTTTTGTCCCTCAAGTCCAGGCATTTAAGCAGCCTGGGACTCTGAATGCTACCTCCCCCTCCCAGTAAGATCCCTGCATTAACTTTGAGCTCCTTTTCTTGCGCTACAAGCTGAGCAATACTCACAGGGAAGAAGCCAGGATAGAGAAGGAAAGGAAGGAAAAGGCGTCCCTCTTTTCAAGAATCATTCCCTCGCATCTCATCTCTTTTGGTTTCTAGCCAATGTCTTCAAACAATTCTTGTATCTTGTTTGGCTTTTAGAGTTGTTTTTGTCAGGTTCATCCAATACTGCCCACTTGGTCATGGCTAAAAGTGGGCTGCCATGATCCAGGGGTACAGGGGTCATCTCCCGTTTCCACAGAGAGAGACGGGGAGTGGGAAGGATGACTGTGTGGTAGACACACTGCTGGGAATGAACTGGACGACTCTGGACTTGGGTTTCTCCATTTGGCACCTGACTGACTCTGGACCAAGGCCACCTCTAGTCCTCAAGTCATATAATTCTGTGATCTATTTTGTAAGCATCGTAGGCCTAATCTCCCATAATAGGTGTAGACAAAGTAGAATTTATAAATACGTAAATAATTGTAAAAGTCCAAAAATTGTATCACCTCTTAGGTTTAACATAAGTGAAATAAAAGTTTCATGAAACTTTATGATATATAGAAGCTGGAGCTTCTGGAGCTCCAAGGAATGTCTTTTCTGGTTAAACATTTCAAATAAAAATATTTTCTTAGTTGCCATGCATACCTTATAACAAGTACCTCATAATTTAAGCATATAGCACATTAACGTGAAAACTGTAATTACAGTATTAGCTATTTTAGCTGATTCTGAAGTGAGTATAGCTTTTATCAGTTATGCACAAAAGATAACAATTTTGGAAACCATAGCTAAGTTATTTTGAAGTTTGAAGTAATGAGATTTTGGATAAAACAATATTAGAATTAAAACTTCAGTCAGAATTTAGTTGGATCACCAACTATTTCTAACTGTGTTGATTTCATCTTTTCTTTCCAAATTACCCTCAAAGTAGATGACAAACTCTTATTATTGACAAGCATAAGTTTTCATGAGGAGTATGAAGCATACTCACCACTGACAGGTCATAGAACTAACCTGTCCCGTCATTTCAGGAGCAAGAGGAATGGTGGGCCATAAGAAAGAGTAAATTGCAAAAAACACCATCCATATAATTATGCTTCCCCAAATTGCCAAATGATTAAACTGCAGAAAGAAAAATATTACAGAGACACTTCAGCCTTTTGCATTTAAAAGGAAAAAAATGTGTAACTCTATCAACTGACAAAATCATTTCTCCAGGCCATATGTTCTCACAGGAAGAAAATGCTCATCTTTCAACTTCTGGACCCTTGAGCTTTCCTTTCTAACATCCTTCTCAGAGTAAAGTCTGAACAGAAATCATTACGAGGGGTAAAAACGTGACCCTATCATATCTGTCCTGCATGAAGATGGCAGAAGTGATTCTTAGACTGAAACTGGAGGGTTTTCTGTGCATATCAAGTACCTCTGTCATTCAGGTCAAGGTAATATTGGCGAAGGATCGCTGTCCGTGCCTGGGGCTGGAAACTGCCAAATTCCGAATGGTAAATGCTAAGAAGCTAGGTCCTGCTGTGTTGTTGCCCAACAGGATTTGTGTTAGCAGAGGAATCGTAAGGATTCTAAGTAGGAACCCTGTGTCCCCGTCGTACTGGGTACCTCGGAGTCATCATCTATGCATAAATCAGTGATTCACTAGATAAGATCATTTCTCAAGGGTTCAAGTGCTCTCATCCTGGTAGGTACTGCTCATTACTTAATCCTATCTGGACGACAAAAATATGGAGGGAAAAACCCCAGCCTGCTATTAGCGTATTTATGGTCTCTTGTCGATGAGTCATTTTCTAAGGCAGTTTTTTTTACACTCTTCAGAAATAACCTCTTACTCGAAGGATTTCTCTCTCGTGATCATGTAGAGGATGGATGGAGAAGAGAATCGTCTCAAGACTGTGAGCTTTAAACTTTTCAAACACTTCGGGGCATTTCTGCGTAACCATTCCCTGACAGTTGGCCTAAACACGAGCTGCCATGTGAGGCATTCTGGGTGGCGTAGATCCCAGGTGGGTTTCTGTTGGGACCATGCCCTTGGGGGCAGCAGTAGGCCGCCGTTGCTGCTCTGCGGCGTGTTTCGCTATCTGATCCGCCCTGGCTCATCCCTGTGCCGGAACAGTAGCTCGCCGATCCTCTTCCCCTTGGGCAGAGTAGCCTCTGACCAAACGCGAGAACTTGTCCCTTCTCTTTCCTGCCCTAATCCCCAGGCTCCTTCCTAACCAACATGTGAGCTGGAGGGCAGGAGCCTGGTGGCTCGTAGGCCACAAGAGACCTCTGTGTTTTGTTAAGTCTGCTTCGGCTTTGAAATGACGCCTTCTTCATAAACGAGCTTCGCCGTGCGCGGAGAGTGGGAGTGATCGTGGATCTGAGAAACATTCATACCGAAGGGAGTTTAATGACAATTCAAAGGAGGAGTAGGAGATAATTATTTATGTTACGTTAATGCAGTATAATACTACATTTACAATTGGCGTGCCTTGGGAATTGCTAATAAAATAATTTCGTTCAGGACACTTCGGTTCCACCTTTGGGCTGGTGTTCAGTTGGGGACAGTAGCCATGAAACTCTATGTTGATTACATTAGAGAAAAAAAAATACACAATATGCTACATTATCTTAGCTCTCAAAGGTGACAGACTGGTTAGAATTCATTTTCTCTCGTAAACTTTTGAGTGCAACTTGGAAAACAACTTATTTATAGGTGTATATGTACATGCAGATTCGCTTAAATTACTGGTCGGTTCATAACAACATTTTACTTCTCAGAAATTCCACTTTTAATAAGATCCTAGGGAAATTGTTACTCCTGTCTATAAATACACAAGTACATCTGTGTTCATACAGTACCGATTACAGACATTTATAGTAACAGAAGTTAAAACAATTATTCTGAAAATAATATACATAATAAGTATCCAAGTTATAAAATATGATACAGTCATTAAATGAGGTATAAATATGAAAGATATGAAAAATGTTAAAGACCTAGTATTAAGTGAAAAAAAGTAAATTATAATATATTAGATACATTAGAATTCTCTTTTCATGAAAAAAAGCACACATAAAACAAAGACTAAAGAAATAGAAACCGAAATGTCCATGCCTTTGGCATTGAAAGGTATGGGCAAGTTTTCTTGCTTTCTTTTTCTGTATTTGCTAAATTTTCTATTATAGTTCTGTACTTGGGTAATAATAATAAAGGGTCTCAATTAATGTCATGATACACTGGGTCTCTGTAAGAGACAAGGCAGGGAGGAAGCTTTAAAGACATTAGACAGCTCCCATGCCATCGTCCTGTTTAAATCATCACTTGAATATGCAAAACAAAAGAAGGTAAAATATGAGGAACAGAACAGAATGCTTATTTTCTAAAGCTTAAAAGGTAAATCAACATGCAAACAACTCTACTGGATTGAGGAACTACCGTAAAGAATACTCACTTTATTCCAAGATAGTGTCTCTAAGCCAGCTTTCAGACAAACAGTAACAACTACATACTGTGCAAAGAGATGGAAAGGGGAAATAGATTGGGAAAACGTATTAAAATTTCCATTAGAGTCCACGTCACCCCACTCCCTCCCGGACTCCTCCTACCCCAACCCCGGTTCTCCATGTCCGGTGAACTCTGGTGCCATAGGCTGCTTAACTGTTCTGCTAGCTTCTAGTTAAGGAGAGAATGTAGTGCTTTTCAATCAAAGTTTCATATTTAGAAGCCCTTCAACATACGACAAAAATCACGCTTCTATCATAAGCTTATATTTACATTCTTTATAAATAGAATGGGAGATTTATTTCTGATTAGAAATCCGAGTGCTATTGATGAAAAGCACAGTTGATCAGGGTGGATCGAAACCATCGTAAAGAGCAGTTTGGCTCATTCTTGGCCTTTTGCATTTGGATATACACATATTTTAGAAATAGGTCATCAGGCATCTGGGGCTTTTGATTGGGATTACAATAAATCTATAAATCAATTTGAGGACAGCTGACTTCCTTAGAGTATTGAGTATTCTAATTAATGAGCATGGTATACTTCTCCATTTAGACGTTAATGTCTCCAGTAAGTCTTATAATTTTCCTCAGAAGTCATGGACATCATTTGTTAGGTTTATTCATGTTTTTCCTATTTTTGATACAATGGTAAAATAGTATATAAATTTTTTATTTTTCAAATATTTATTGCTGGTATATTGAAATATAATTGGTTTTTAAATATTGGCCAATATCCATCAAACTGCCAACCTCTTTTCTTAATCGTAATATTTTATCTGTAGAATTATTTTGTATTTTCTGTGGGCACATGCGTATCATCTATGGTTTAAAACCAGTTTTTCCCCTTTCGACACCTTGTGCTCCTTCCTTTGTCGCCTTACCGTGCTGGGTAGTAACCCTGCCACAACGGCGAAGGAAGGGGGCAATATGGAGCAACTTTCTTATTTTTCATTTTATTCTTAATCTCAAAAAAGAAGAAAGCTTTCAGTGTTTCATTAAGTATGATTTTGTCACCCTGTGGGTTCCTGTGTGGCAGTACACGTGTGATACACTGGGCGTTTATAAAGTCCTACTTTTGATGTCTCGACACACACACACACAACACACACATGCATCCGCAACCACTATAATAGTTCCTTCTTGGAAAAGGTGTTGGAGGGTGAGGGAAACTTAAAATTTATGAAATTCTTACAACGCTTGAATTTTTCAATTAAAAACTAGAAGAAGATATTGAATCATATGGGTGACCTTACCGTATAAATAATATTTCCCAGAAACAAATAGTCCGTAGTGTAACCCCCTTGTAAGACCATATCTGAAAAATGAAAAAGTCGTGTATTTACTTTTATAGAGTCTGAAACATAGATTTGAAATTATTTTTACCAAAGGTACCCATACTGGCCACCAAAAATGTTTCTCAGTTATTGGTCATATTTCTAAAGTGACAATGATGCTCGCTTTTCCTGTCATTGTGACACTTTTCCCTTTCTCACTCTCTCCAAAGACATATTAAGCAACAAATGAATCAACAAATTGCGAGGAGCACATGAACGAGATTATTAAGCCTAGTCTGACACGCAGATAAACCATGGGGCCAACTGAAAGTCCAATCCAATGAGTCGCGCTGGGAAACAAGATTAGGATTTTAAGGATTTTGAAATAACGTCTTTGACACTGTTACTTTTCCAGATTACTAAAATAATAAACCTAACATAATTTAAATTTACAGTGGATTTCATGGTCTCTTCAGTTATCGCGAAGTCTGCTATAACTTATAAATTTGATTCTGTATAAAGAATCAAAACTACCTCAAGATTAGGACGATTTTTTCATTTTTTTTATGTTTATTTATTTTTAAGAGAGAGACAGATAGAGCGTGAGCAGGAGAAGGGCAGAGAGAAAGGGAGACACAGAATCTGAAGCAGGCTCCAGGCCCTGAGCTGTCAGCACAGAGCCCGATGCGGGACACGAACTCACAAACTACGAGATCATGACCTGAGCTGAAGTCAGATGCTTAACTGACTGAGCCACCCAGGGCCCCTTATTTTTACTTTTTAAAATTCTCAAATATATACTGGTGCTTCTGGTCCCGGTTGATACGGGAATATTGGGGTGCAAATCCCTGATCTTAACACCAATTCAGAAGCTCACTCATCCCATTTCCTCCTGATTAAGAACTCAGTAAAAATACACAAGGCTGAGACCCTTTCTTAAAATTACCTGCAGTGGAATATTGGGGCATCTCATTGACAGAAACTCTAGGTAAATATGTGGGCCCAGCTAGGGGAGTGACAGTGAGTCCGGATTGTGTATGAAGCTAACGTGGTGAGTTTTATCGGGAATGGGATGATAGTATAGACGAGAACAATCTTGTGATTGCCTAGAAACAGGGAGAAAACTGCAAAAAAGGCCATATTGACTTATGCTGTCCAACTGCAGATTCACAAAGGAAAGAAAGGGAAACTTCCAGTCGGCACATGGTGACGTGAAACAGAAATTCTTTTTCTTCTGGATATTGTACAAAATCAATGATGCAAATAGAGAAAACCTCCGCAGGATCTTTGTCAGGGTAACTATGAGACCAAAAAAAAAAAAAAAAAAATCCACAATCTCAGAAAGCTCGTTAGGGCTTCAAAGCAGCTACAGTGAGTGCAGAAGCCGTGACTGGTAAGTGAGAGTAAAAGCCCCAGGGTGAAGCAGGTATCAGGCTGGCTGAGGGCAACAGACCTCAGAAAATATCAGCAGACAACACTCTCCCTCAAATAAAGCTCTTCCGTAGCTGGGAAAGAAAAATCTGAGTTCCTGAGGAATAATACGAAAGAAGCAGGTACAGCATCCATAAAAAGAGACTGTAGGAAAAAAGGCAGGCGATTCTATTCTGTATGTTTTATATGGTTCTTATCCACCATGCTGTACATTTGTCTAATGTAGGAAATATGTTTGAAAATGGTTTGAAAGCAAATAGAAGATCAGCAAAAGTTATTAGATGATGTAAACTCACCAAGGAATTTTGGGGAAAAAAACCCTATTATACCCAGCTAACAAAGAAACGATTAGAGAAGCCAGAGCAAAAACACTTGTTGGGAGCATTTGATATATTAATTGTAGATTTAAAATGAAGAAAGCAAAACCAAACGCAAACACAGTGTCAGAATGATCAATATGACTGGAAGCGTTCGGTGCCCGGACGACGTGGAAGTGGCGTAAGTCAGATAATGTCTGAGGGCCCGCGCGGATGGGACGGGAAGTAGAGTAAGTTTGCCGATTGTCCCAGCTGTAACTGGGAGTCAGATAAGAACCTTCAAAGCTAGCGATCAAGTAGTGGAATTATAATTTTATATAAAGTGCAAAGCCGTACCATGTGCAAGATAATGGGGTGCCAGAGGAAAGGGAAGGGAAAGGGAAGGATGGGAAACATAATTTTTTCATACTTGGAAACAAATGGATTTGTCCAAAGAAGCAGAGCAGTGTCTACTAAACGTATAATAAAAATAAGCGTAAGAACAAAAATCCAAACCTTCCTGAATACCAGAAGACCACACACCAAAAACTCACCGAGAAATCCAACCACATAATTAAAGATCAGAAAAATAAAACAGGAAATGCAAAGTCAAATGAGATATTGCAAATAAAACCTATTCTTTGAAAAAAAAATTACTCTCTGATTATATACCTCAAGAAGAAAACTCAGTTCTATGCTGTATGCAAGCAACAGGCCTTAAAAAAAAAGTAACTCATAAAGTCTGGAAAACAAATTACAAGAAAGGAAAATACAAATTAAAAGCATAAAACATGGTATTAATATTAATTAAATTGAGGGTGAAGAGAATTAAACAAGTACTTTATAATGCCAAATGTTACAAATTGCAATGAATATGAAACAACTTGGAGTATCAGTGGAATGAATAACAAACATTTCTAAACCATAAATTATGTGAAATTAAAAGGGAAAAAGTTTAAAAAAAATTTTTTTAATGTTTATTTATGAGAGAGAGAGAGAGACAGAGCACAAGCAGAGGAGGGGCAGAGAGAGAGGGAGACACAGAATCTGAAGCAGGCTTCAGGCTCCGAGCTGTCAGCGCAGAGCCCGACGCGGGGCTCAAACTCCCAGACTGCAAGATCATGACCTGAGCTGAAGTCAGCTGCTTAACCGACTCAGGTGCCCCAAAAGTATTTTAGTAGTAGAAGACTGACCCTCACCTTTCTTGGTACATGACAGACCAAAGACAAGGAAATTAGCAAGACCAGGATTTTTCCTTCCACCCGTGAAGAAGTAACAGTACTTTTCCTCTTGCTATAATCAACTAGAAAATGGACGGGGGCACCTGGGTGGCTCAGTCAGTTAAGCATCCAACTCGATTTCACCTCATGGTCTGGAGATTGAGCTCTGCACTGAGCGTAGAGCCTGCTTGGGATTCTCTCTCCCTCTCCCTCTCCCTCTCCCTCTCCCTCTCCCTCTCCCTCTCCCTCTCCCTCTCCCTCTCCCTCTCACTCTCCCCCTCTCCCCCTCTCCCCCTCTCCCCCTCTCCCCCTTTCTCTCTCCCCCTCTCCCTCTCTCTTTCTCTCTCCCTCTCCCCCTTTCTCTCTCCCCCTCTGTCTCTCTCTTTCTCTCTCCCCCTTCCCTCCCTCCCTTTCTACCCCTCCCTCCCTCCCTCTCTACCCCTCCCCTGCTTATGCATGCGCTTGCTTTCGAAAGAAAGAAAATTCAACAAAACATATGAAATGATACTTTCAGACATTGGGTAAACAGCAGCACAGGACTGTGATCCCTGAGAGAAGTTAAAGAGACCTACCACTGCCCTTGCTTCATAGCTGGAGGGAATTTCTGGTCTGCGCAGGGAGGAAGAGCCCAAAGATGAGCCAGCACTTCGGCTGAGTTAATGAGACAGAGGTGGACCTTAGAGCGGCCAAGGTGGCTGGAATTTGTAGAAATGAACATGGAAATGAGGGAACTATGCAGAGAATGAGCTCCAGAAATTCTTTGGCTGAATGCCAATCTGTATACGTATGTGTACTGAGAAATTTCACAAGGCCGCCAATGAGCAATTACTGTGGAAAAGCAAATGACCCCAGGACTGCAAGCCAAAACTTGCCAGATCTAATAGAGAGCTAGGAATTACTCAGATTTGCACAGGCCAAAGTAAAGAGACCTCATTCAATATATGAAGCATTCAGTAGACACCCAAGAAGAGATAACCTTTGTACAAGAACTAAATTACTTCTCTAGTAAAAGATACTCTAGACTCACTTGAAGAAGAAGAAAAACAAATCTTAGAAGGATTAAACTATTTACAGGGCATATAACTTCCTACAAAACCAAAGTCCAAGTATTTAAATGTATACAACAAAAAAACATTCAACAGCATAAAATTCACAATGTCCAGCACCCATTATAAAATTATGATATATGAAGAAGCAAAATTTTGAACCATAACCAGGAGAAAATTGGCAATAGAATCAACGGAAAAAAAACAGAGATCCTGCAATGAGCAGAAAAATCTTTAAGATAGCTATTACAATTACGCTCAAGCATTGGAAAGAAAGCAATGAGAGAAAGGAAAACTGTAAAGAAGAACTAATTAGTATTTCTAGAGATGAAGAGTATTAACACATGAAAGGAAAATGTCACTGAATTGTTATTAACCCCTGAGAGGCTGCTAAATTAAAGACCAGTGAACTCAGGCATGGCAAAAGAAACTAAAAATGAACCAAAGAGAGAACAAAGATGGTGTAAGTGAACAGAGATGGGAGAAGATATCAAGAGTTCTAGCAGATGTGGAGAAAGAAGAAGAAAAGGAAAGAGTGAGAGAAAAAAATATAAAAGAAATGATGAGCAAATCTTTTCATATTTGATGGAAACTATTAACCAACAGACTTCAAAGCAGAGCAATGGCAGGAAGGATAAATGCAAAGCAAATAAAACAACACCGGAGCATGTCAGTATCAAATTGCTGAAAATCAGTGACAAAGAGAAAACTCTGTAAACCACCCAAAAATAGAGAACATAATACATAAAGAGAAACAAATAGGAAAAACATCAGACTTCGCCACAAAATAGTGCAAACCAGAAGACACCAAACATTTTTCAAGTGTTGAAGAAAATAAACTACCAATCTAGGACTCTATACACAGCAAGAATTTTTTTCAAAATTGAAGGCAAAAGAATTTGACAAATAAAATTTGAAAGAATATTCATTTGCTTTAAATTTAAAGAGAATTTAAATTAGCTTTAGATGCTTATGTTAGAAAAGAGGCTACAAAATCAATGACTTAATCTTCCAACTTCAACAAGTTGGAAACGAGCAAATTAAATCTCAGTTAAATAGGAGGGAAAGGAATAATAAGAGTAGACTTTAATACAATAAAAAAAAAGACAAACAGTATATAAAATCAGTGAGACCAAAGTTGGTCTTTTGAAACTATCAATAAAGTCATCTCGCTACACTGATCATCACAAAAAAAGAGAATTAAAAATTACCAGTATCAGTAATGAAATAGAGGATATCAGTAATTACCAGTATGAGTCACACATAATAAGGGAATATAATAAACAAATGTATGTCAATAAATGTGACAACATGATGAAAATTTAAAATTCCTTGAAAGATACAAATTAGCAAAATGGATTCAATTTTAAAAACCTGAATATCCTTATATTAGGTAATTAGATTAACTTCATAATTAAAATCTTTCCCATGGCTTCATCAGTAAATTCTCTCATATTTATGGAAGAAGTAATACTAATCTTAAACTTTTTCAGGAAACAGAGACAAGGGAAACAGTGCCCAAATCAATTTAAGAAGCAAGTACTACCCTGGTTCAAAATCCAGACCAAGAAAATTATGGGTTAAGGCAGACAAATATCTCTCATAAACATAAGTACAAAATCCTTAGCAAATATAAAGAAATCAAATCTAAAAATGATCAGCTTTATATAGATGCATTTAAAAATAATTTGATCAAATCCCAAATCTATTCACAATAAACAGCTTCAGCAAACTCCAAATTAAAAGAAACTTCCTCAACATGCTAATGGACATCTATGGAAAACCTAATATCATAAATGGTAAAAGGAATTTTTTCCCCTAAGACTAGGGAAAAAAACAAACATGTCCACACCTACCACTTCTATTTAACATTGCTTTGGAGGTCATAGACTGTGCATTAGTGCAAGAAGAATAAACAAAAGGAAAGGAAGAAGTAAACCTCTCTTTATTCACAATGTGGTATACATAGAAAATACTAAAAAAGCAAAAATCAGTTACTAGAACAATTAATGAATTTAGCAAGACCACAGGGTGCAAGTTATTGTAAGAAATAAAATGTATTTCTATATGGGAACAATGAAAAATTTGAAAATAAGATCTAAAAATACCATTTACAGTAGCATTCAAAACTTGAATAGTGATGGATAAGTTTAACAAAAGATGTGCAAAGACTGTACATCAAAAACTATGAAAAATTCCTAAGAGAAAGTAAAGACAACTTAAATCATTGGAGAGATATACTATGTTCATGAACTGAAAGCCTTGACAATGTTAAGATGTCAATTCTCCAATTCTCCTGAAGTTATTACCCTGCTGACTAAATGCAATCACAATCCAAATCTCAGTATTTTTAATTAGAATTTCAACCGATTTTAACAATTTATATTGAAATTCAAAGGACCTAGAATAGCCAAATTTTTTCAGAGAAGTTATGTTACCTGGTTCAGGATTTAAATATGAAGTACAGTTATCAAGACAATATGATCTAAGAATAGACATGTATTAATGAAACATAGAGTTTCCAGATATAGATCCACACATACAGCTTCAAAGATGCCAACATAATTCCATGGGAAAAGCATAATCTTTTCAGCAAAAGGTATGGAACGATTGGCCATCAATAGGCAAAAGATAAATCTCAGGTCTTACATCAATCCATAAACAAAAATTAAAATCAGAAAACTAAACAGAAAACTGAAAAACAAACTTCTAAAGGAAAACAGCAGGAACCTTGTAACCTTGTAGTGGGCAAAGCTTTCTTAGGATAAAAAGAAAAACACGGACCATAAAAATGGTTGATAAATTGGACCTAAAATTTAAAACTTCTGATTTTAATAATATTAAGAAAGTTAATCAAGCCATAGATTAAGGGACAAAATTGTATGCATACACGACAAAGGACTCTTATCTAGAAAGAACACTAACGACTCTGTAGGACAACTACAACAATTCAATTTAAAAATGGGCAAAGTAATTGAAAAAAACTCCCTCGGAGGAGGTATACAAATGGCAATCAATCACGTGAGGAGATGCTCTATCTGTATCATTAATCATCAGAAAAATGCAAAAGAAAATCACAAAGAGCTAGTGTATAATATTTTAGTGATGTTGTAAACAATCAGTGATACATGATAAAATGGGGTGAACTTACTCACATTGAATTTCTAATTTAAGATTATGTGACAAGAAAAAAATCATACACGTAAAGCCACAGTCCCTGATTTATATATACCAAAATTGCAAATGGCCTCCGGAGCTGCAGGATTCGCTTCTATGGTAACAGAACCTTTCCAAGACGTTTCTGTGAGGATCTCACGCCGGGGCTAGATCCCTGCCCGCATCACGATTCCTGCCTTCCAGCCACAAGAGCCTATAAACCACAGCTGCTGGAGACGGAGCTCAGCTGCAACTGGCACCT
Source organism: Paguma larvata (assembly GCA_030068075.1). NCBI lineage: Eukaryota > Metazoa > Chordata > Mammalia > Carnivora > Viverridae > Paguma > Paguma larvata. Next base: position 73,160,161 of record CM057839.1, on the reverse strand, counting down.
GGCCACCTCAACCTCTCAGACTCCGAGGGGGTAAAAATGGTGATATCTGAGCAAGTCAGTGACACCGTGACAAGTAAATTAAGAAGGGAAAATGCATCCCAAATTCTAAATAAATTTTAATGACCTTTTGGAATATAAAATTTTCATTAGCTGTCAATCACTAGAAATATAATTAGTACTATAGAATGTAAACCATATTAAAACATTAGAAACAATGCAAACATTTTTGCATATATGTATACATATATATACATATTCCTTGTTGGAATGGTGATTTTATATATATATATGTGTATATATATGTATATGTGTGATTTTATATATATATATATATATGTATATGTATATACATATATATGTAAAATGCCTATTTCTGGGGCACCTGGGTGGCTCAGTCAGGTTGGGCGGCTGACTTCAGCTCAGGTCATGATCTCACAGTCTGTGAGTTCGAGCCCCACAGTCGGGCTCTGTGCTGACGGCTCAGAGCCTGGAGCCTGCTTCGGATTCTGTGTCTCCCTCTCTCTCTGCCCTTCCCCTGCTCGTGCTCTGTCTCTATGTCTCTCAAAAATAAATAAACATTAAAAAAATTTTTTTAAATGCCTATTTCTGCATTTCTTTAGCACTTGTCCTCAAGCAATAATTCCCAAACTTGTCTGTACTTTGGAATCTTCTGGTGAGCTTCACAAACCCCTGGTGCCTGTGGCCTAACCGCAGAGATTGTGATTCAGGTAGTTTGGGGGTGGTGTGAGCCTCTGGAATTTTTAAAAAAGTCTCTCACGGATTCTGAGGTACAGACAAGTTTGGGGGCTGCTACATGTACTAGAAAACGGTAGGGATAATGACCGTGTCTCGCTCTACTTACTTCAGTGTCCTGCATTAATAGATTTCATGTGATACAAGCTGAAACATAATACTATGTCGGTAATGCAACCCTGGTCAAAATTACATTTAGAATGACACATTTAGGTTGAATTTACAAAACAGAAACCTGGAAATACTGGTTGTCACTGCAAGAACCTCCCAGTGGCGAGCGAAAGTTCGTGATCATTCAGGTCGCTTGCCTATTATCCACAAGACACCTTTAAATTTGAACACGTATTAAACCTATTAGTGCCAAAACACTGCACCAGGTGTTGTGGGCAGTAATGTAATTCAGTCCCATTAACTTGCAAGGAAATTTGCAAATATTATTTTATCTTAGTCCACTGTCCCACCCAGGAAGCACAAATAGTCATAATTGTTTATTTCTTGTAGAGAGTGTCAGGGTGTTGTCTGTGTGTGCTGGGGGGCGTTTTACATGTTATGAGATTGAAAATTTTAGTGAGTCTTAGAGAAAAATGGTTTAAAACTGAATGTTTTAAAAAGAATTAGCATATTTAATGCTTGACATTTAACAACATAAATTGGGTAAAATACAAATTTAATAAAGCCGGAGTATTTCTTGTTCTGGATTTGCATTCATTATTACCACAGTGGTTCGGATTCCTTTCTGTTTTGAGGATGAGCTGAGATCCCCCAAATCTATCCTATTTATTGTATAGAATAAATCTTTACCAGCTTTACTGAGATGTAATATACATGCCATCCATCCACACATTTAAAATGTACAGTCCAATGGCTTTCAGTGTGTTAACAGAGCTGTGCAGCTGTCAGCACAATCCATTTTAGAACACTCTCTTTCCCTCCCGAAAGAAGCCCCGGACCTCGTGGCTGTTACTGCCCCATCCACCCCCAGCCTGAGGCAAACACTAATCTACTTTCAGTGTCCGTATATTTGCCTGTTCTGGACATTTCATGTAAATAGACTCATATAATATGTAGTCTTGTGGCTAGCTTCTTTCCTTTAGTATAATGTTTTCAAGATTCATCACTGTCGTAGCATGATCAATACTTCATTCCTTTTTATTAACACTATTCCATTGTATGGATATAGCACATACCCGTTATATATCCGTTCATTGATTAATGAACATTTGGGTTATTATGAATAAAGCTGCTAGGTATACAGATTTTTCCGTGGCATAGGCTTTAATTTTTCTTGGGCATACACCAACAGCATAATTGCTGAATAATATGGTAACTGAATGCTGAACCATTACAGGAAATGCCAGACTGTTTCCCAAAGGAGCTACCCCATGTCACACTCCTGCCAGCGGTGTCTGAGCGTCCAGTCTCCACATCCTTGCCAACATTCATTGCTGTCTCATTTCGATTATAGTCATCCTAGTGGACGTGAAGTAGTGCCTCATTGTAGTTTTAATTCGCATTTGTTTAATGACTAGTCACATTGAGCATCTTTTCATGTATTAGTTATTTGAATATCCTCTGGAAGGGAAGGTCTATTCAAATCTTTGGCATGTGTTAAAAGTTGGGTCTTTTTGTCGTTTTACTGTTGAGTTGTAAGTGTTCTTTATACATCCCAGAGAGAAATCCTTGTTATAAATATAATGTGCAAATGCTTTGTTCCATTCCGCGGGTTGTATTTGCACTTTTTCATTGAAGTATAGTTGACATATGACGTCATATTAGTTTCAGGTGTACCACGTATTGATTAGACAATTCTATTCGTTACCCAGTGCTCATCACGACAAGTGTTGGTCACCGTCTGTCACTATACAAAGTTATTACCGTATTATTGACTCCATTCCCTATGCCGTACTTTTCATCTCCATTTGTCTATTTCACCCATTCCCCACCTAGCTGGCCTCTGATAACCTACAGTTTATTCTCTGTATTTGTCTAGCATTTTGTTTCTTCGTTTGTTCAATTGTTTTGTTTTCTAGATTCCTCATGCAAGTGAAATCATATGGTATTTGTCTTTCTATGTCTGACTTATTTCATTTATATCCTTCTAGGTCCATCCACGATGTCACAAACGGCAAAATCTTACTCTGTTATATGGCTGAGTAATATTCTGTTGTATGTATATGTATGTATGTATATGTGTACGTGCGTGCGTGTGTGTGTGTGTGTGTATACACACGTGCCACATCTTGTTTATCCTTTCATCTACAGATGGATGCTTGGGCTGCTTCTGTATCTCGGCTGTCATAAATAATGCTGCAATAATCATAGAGATGGATATATCTTTTTGAAATAGTGTTTTTGTTTTCATTGGGTGAATATCCAATAGTGGAGTAGCCGGATCATATGGTATTTATAGGTTTCATCTTTGAGGAACCTCCGTACTGTTTTCCACAGTGGCCGCCCCAATTTACAGTCCCATCGACAGTGCACGCGGGCTCCTTTTTCCCCACATCCTCACCAACACTTATTTCTTGTCTTTTTGGTATAAGCCATTCTGATTGGTGTGAGGTGATATCTCATTGTGGTTTTGGTTTGCATTTCCCTGATGATCAGTGATGTTGAGCATCTTGTCATGTGTCAGTTGGCCATCTGCATGTCTTCTTTGGAAAATGTCTATTCAGGTCCTCTACCCATTTTTAATCAGATGCCTTTTTTTTATGTTGAGTTCTTTATATACTTGGATATTAACTCCTTATCAGATATATCATTTACAAATATCTTCTCCCATTGACTCAGCTTGCCTCTTGTTTTGTTTGATGATTGCTTTTGCTGTGCTAAAGCTTTTAATTTTGGTGTAGTCCCACTAGTTTTTTTCTTTTGTTTCCCTTGGCTGATGAGACATATGGATAAATATGTTGCTAAGCCTAATGTCCAAAGATGACTGTTGTATGTTCTTTTAAATTTTATGATTTCAAGTCTCACAGTTAGATTCTTAATCTATTTCGAATTATTTTTGTATACCATGTAAGAATGAGGTCTACTTTCATTCTTTTGAATGTAGCTGTCCTGTTTTCCCAGCACCAATTAATGAAGAGACTGTCTTTTCCCCATTGTGTATTCTTACCTCCTTTGTTGTAGATCGACCATAGAGGCATGGGGTTATTTCTGGGGTCTCTGTCCTATTCTGTTGATCTGTGTGTCTATTTTTGTGCCTGTGCCATATTATTTTGATTGCTATAGCAGTGTAGTGTATCTTGAATCTGGGATTGCGATACCTACCTCCAGATTTGTTCTCTTTCAAGATTGCTGTGGCTTTTCAGGATTTCTTATGGTTTCATACAAGTTTTAGGACTATGTGGTCTAGTTCTGTGAAAAATGCTGTTGGTATTTTGATAGGGATTACACTGAATCTTGAAATTGTTTTAGGTATTATGGACATTTTAACTATTAATTTTTTTCAATCCATGAGCATGATATATGTCTTTCCATTTCTTTGTGTCAGTGCAATTTCTTTCATCAGTGTCTTATAGTTTTTGGAGTATTAAAGTCTTTTACTTCTTGAATAAATTTATTTCTAGGTATTTTATTCTTTTTTGTGTAATTTTAAATGGAGTTGTTTCTTAAATTTCTGTTTCATTAGCAGTGTATAGAAATGCAATAGATTTCCTCTGGACATCTGGGTGGCTCAGTCGGTTAAGTGACCAGCTCTAGACTTTGGCTCAGGTCATGATCTCACAGTCATGAGATCAAGCCCTGCATGGGCATGGAGCCTGCCTAAAATTTTCTCTCTTCCTCTCCCTCTGCCCCTTCTTCCTCCTCCTCCTCTCTTCCTCTCTCTCTCTCTCTCTCTCTCTCTCTCTCAAAGTAAAAAAAAGAAAAAAAGAAATGCAACAGATTTCTTTATATTAATTTCATATCCTGCTACTTTATTGAATTCATTTATTGATTTGGGAAGGGTCGCCAGCTAAACACTATTACATCTTTCAATCCACAAACATGGGATGACTTTATGTTCATTTAAGCCTTCTTTAATTTCTTTCAACAATGTTTTATGATTTTCAAGGTATAAATTTTGAACTTTTGTTAAATTTATTTCTAGGTGTTTTCTTCATCTTTATGCAATGGTAAATAGAATTATTTTCTTAATGTCATTTTCTGTTTTCTTATTTCTGTTGTATAGAAATAAAATCGATTCTCTGTGTGTTTATCTTATACTCTGAAACTTTATTACCTTTAATAGTATTTTAATTTTAGCATTATATATATATATAGCATAGAGTTTTAGCATTATATATATTATATACATAATACATATAACCATGTCATATACAAATAGAGATAATTTTACTCTTTCTTTTCTAGTCAGGATGATTCTTATTGCATTTTCTTGCCCAACTAGACAGCTTAAAATTTCTAGTACAATGATGAATAGAAATGTTGGAAATGATATCTTTGTCTCACTCTTTTTTTTTAAGCATATTTATTTATTTTTCAGAGAGGGAGAGAAGGAGGGGAGAGAGAGAGAGAGAGAGAGAGAGAGAGAGAGAGAGAGAGAACACAAACCAGGGAGGGGCAGAGAGAGTGGGAGAGAAAGAACAGGAAGCATGTTCCGTGTTGTCAGCATGGAGCCTGATGCTGGGCTCAATCTCACAAACTGAGATCATGACCTTAGCTGAAATCAAGAGTCAGACGCTTAACCCACCAAGCCACCCAGGTGCCCCTCATTCTTGATTTTAGGAGAAAGCATGTAGTCTTTCACCATTAAGCATAATGTTTACTGTGGGAGTTTTGTAGATGTCTTTTATCAGATTGAGAAAGATCCGGTTGATTCCTACTTTATTGAATGTTTTTACCATGAAGATGTATTGACTTTTGTCAAATGCTTTTTCTGAACTTATTGACACAATCATGTAGTTTTTGTCCTTTATTGTTATGATGTATGACATTAATTTATTTTTGGATGTTAAGCCAACCTTGCATTCCTGAGATAAATCCCATTTGGTATTTTTGTGTGTAACCTTATATATATATTTCTAGATTTAGTATGTCGATATTTGATGATTTCACATCTATCCTATTTTATGAAATTTCTTTTTAAATCGTTTATGAAAAGACAGAAGAAGAAATATGCATTTACACTGTCTTATATGATCATATAATTACGTTTACCAATGCTCTTTGTGAACTGGGGTTACTTATTTTTAATCTCAAGAACTTCCTTGAGTTCCTTAGTATTTCCTGAAAAAACACGTATTATAGTAACAAATCCTCTCATTTTTCTGTTTCTATGGGAATGTCTCTATTTTGCCTTCATTTTTGAAAAAGTATCTTGCTGGGCATAATTCTTGGTTGACAGGTTTTCTTCTTTCAGCACTGCCTTGTGACCTCCATTTCTGTGTGTGTATGATGAGAAGTCATCTGTAAATCTTCCTGGAGCTCCCTGGTCCACGAGTCATTTTTCCCTTTCTGCTTTCAACATTTTCCTGTTGTTTTTGGCGTTCAGCATTTTTGCTGCCGTGTGTCTGGGTATGGATCTCTTTGCAGTTATTTCACTTAAAGTTCACTGAGCCCCCTTGGATGTGCAGATTAATATCGTTCAGCTAATGTGAAGCTCTTTAGCTATCATTTCCTTGAATAGTTTTGCTATTCTTCTTCTTTCTTTTCTATTCTTCTTCATTCATTTTCTCCACTGATTCTTATACTCACATTTGCCTACATTGGTGTGCTGAAAGGCTTGTCATGTTTCTGAGTCTGTGTTCATTTTTCTTCATTATATTTTCTCTCTGGTTTTCAAATTGCATACTTTCCATTAATGTAGCATCAAGTTCCTAACTCTTTCTTCTTCCAGTTCACATTTACTGTTGAGCCCCTCTAATGAATTTCGGTTATTAAAACTTTTCAACTCCAGAAGTTTCATTTGGTTCTTCATTATAATTTCTGTCTCTTTTTTGATCATCTGTTTGATGTGCCTTCATACCTTCATACCTTTAAGGATTTCTTTTGGTTCTTTGAACATGTTTGTATTGGTTAATTTGAACTCTTTGTGACTCTGACATGTAGGCCCTCTCACAGGAAGTTTCTGTTGCCTACTTGTTTCTCGGTATATGGGTCCTCCTCTCTCTTTGCATGTCTTGTAACTTTTGGTGTTGCTGAAAACTAGACATTTTACATAAGACACTGTAGCTACTCTGGATACTACTTTCCCTCCCCTGTCTTCAAGGCTTATATTTGTTTTGATGTTTATTTGTTTTGTGATTTGGCTGGCTGTTTTAGTGAAGTTCATTTCCCCGGGAGTGTGAAACCTTGGTATTCCTCCTTGGAAGGTGCAGCCCTGAGCAAGCACACGGTCACCCTGGTTTTATCTGGTTGGCACTGATACTCCTTTTCCCTGATTTTTTTCATTAAGCTATCTGACTCATCTGGTATTACACCAGTTTTTAGGCTCCACTAATTACCCATGGGAGATTCTATTGTTTTCGACAGTGTTCTGGGGCCATAAATTGTATACCAGTCTGATCCAATTAAATTCAGGCTGGGATAATTTTGAGACAAGTCTTTGAGATTTGTTCTTACCTCAGGAGGGCTATTTTTATCTGTTTCTGTCCCTGGTTCTCTCTTCCAAATTAACAGGCCGATGGTTTAGCTTGTTGGTCTCAAGAAGAATTATTATCTTTGAGAACATCCCTTGACTTGAACTCTTCCTCCAGTATGTTTTAAACAGTCACTTTCTTTGGAAAGAGTTTTGGAGCTCTATCTCTTACCATAGGCAAAATCTTATTGCCACTACTTTTGGTGATAGCGAGGTTGTAGTCACTGGTCTTCTTGTCTTGCCTTCCCGGCAATCTCTTGGAGATTCTCTTCCCTCCAAGAAAGCTGTGGTGAGAGTGATCAGGGATCCAGTATTCTTAGCCTGTCATGCCTGTTGTAGAGACTCTGTCCTATGGACACAGGTTGATTGGAAAAGGAGAGCTCTAACCTCTTGGCCACATTCATCAGGAATTTGGCCTCTTCAACTCAAAGTTGGGGACAGGGGATAAGAAACGCCGGAGGCCTGGCTGTCCTGTAGGTGTTGTAACATTGACTGGCAACTGAGAACACTCAGTTCTACTACTACTACTACTACTACTACTACTACTACTACTACTACTGAGTGTAGTATTCCTACACTCTTGACCACACCTGCCTGTAGTGGAGCTTTGGTCAAGCTAGGTTGTGACTGACATAGGGAGGGAGTAGGTCCTGGCTACAATGCCACAGACTCTTGATATTCCTTCTGAGTTGCAGTAGGTTTGCTTGAATAAACGTTTCTTCATTTGTCTTTAGGACAATATCCAGAGAATGTGCAGAGTTGTGTTTCTATAGTTTTGACCAGTTTTGCTTATCTGGGTGGGAGGCAGGTCCAAGGAGCTCCTCACAACTCCATCCTAAAAGGAACTTTTTGTAAACTTGTGATTTTGCTGTATTTGTTACCATTTGAAACTTTTGTCCATTTGTTTGTTTACATTGAAGGCCTTTAGCTATATTAATGGAAGATCCATTCCTTTAAATACAAACAAATACAACATATACAACTCAAACTCAATATTTAAAAAATATGTCGAAGATAAAGGATATATTGCTAGTAATACCTGATGAAAAGTAAATTTGGTTAAAGAAAAATACATTTCACACCTTAATTTGTGGCTGTAAACCCATTACACAGCAATAGCACACTTCATAAATTTTTCTCCTACATTTAGATGTATTGGACCCAGGTTAGTCTGTAGAAAAACTTCATACATAATGTTATTTGGAAAATAATATATCAGGAAAAGGAGGCTTGGTCTAATAATAAAGTGTATTAAACTTGTGTTATCGTCCAAACTGAAGCATGAAGTTTGGGAAGCGAAATAAGAAAACAGACATAAATTTCAAACTTCCTAATGGAAGGCATCTATGATTCATTAGAATGATTGTGCTTTCCGTCAGACCTGCCAACTCAAATATTTATTAAAATGAACAATAAAAGCACTAATTCTCAATTTATGTATGTCAGAGCAAAGAAAATGAGTTTTAAAGACCAACTGTTAAATGTCAGCTGGATTGTAATTTAATACGTAGGTGCTTATTTTTAACTTCCGTTTTTGTTGCCTTCAGTTTTTTCTTCGGACACACACACACACACACACACACACACACTCACACACAGAAATACTGTCCCCAGTGAGAAAAACCTGCTCTTTGTTGAATATATGAAACAACGAAGCCATTACCATGCTCCAGCATTTTCATGGGCAACCAGAAGAGAATGAAGGAATGGATCAAAGCATTTATACACTGAAACCAAAACACCTAAAAGAAAGCAAAGCAAGAATGTTATGATAGTATGTTGGTCTAAATCTAAAATTATGTGACATTATGAAATATACTTGCAGTTTGAAACACAGTTATAAAGCCAAAAAGTTTTCCTGGACATGGAAAAATTCTATTTCTTCTTCTAAAAGAAATGGCTGTGAAATTATAGGATATTATTTGAAAAGAAAACTCATTAAATATAAATGTGTAGGATTAAAATATAGAATATTTATTATAAAAATTATAAAAACCTAAATTATCTAATGAAAAAGAACCAAAACTTATTTTTCAAAGAACTAAAAACATTTTCAATCCTTACATTGTAGTATTTAAAATATAATTTCTTTTATATAATACAGTCTGTACCTTTACATCAACACCCAGACTCTGGTCAAAATAAATTTGAATAAACCGCATACAATTTTCTTAAAGGAAATCTTAATAATATAAAATCTCTAGGGTCGAACAAGAGTACTTTGGTTAGGAGATGGTAGAACAACAACAAAAACAAATCTTTGTTCTTTTGGTTCTAAATGTATCAGTTATTTTTATGCTTGCCAGGAAGACTTACAGAAAAAGGACTAGAGAAGAAAAATATGCAGAAAAAAACCCATATCTGTCCTATGACCTAAATTTCCTGAAGTAAAGCTGTTTTTAGGAAAGAATGTAAGAAATTGGTTTAAAAACACAGCTAATGCCATATTGGAAAACCTCAAGATTCATGGAACATTGGGCAGAATACACAGAAGTTTTTGTCTCAGTACTGGAGAAAAATTATCCTTGGACTTAGCACAACTCCTGTCCTTCCTAATAAATATTAAAATGTACATCCAAAAGGATTAAATTGTTTCCAGTTAACGTGCTAGTATTTCAGAACGAAACTCAAGAATAGTCATGGTAATACAAAAAAAAAAAAACTGCGCACAGCAGAGGAGGCCATCGGGAAGACAAAAGGGCATCTTAAACTAAATGGGAGAAGATATTTGCAAATGATTCATCCAATAAGGAGTAAATTTCCAAAATGTGTTTTTTAAAAACTTGTTACAACACACATAAAAAACAAATAATCTGATTTAAAAATGGGACGATAACTTAAATAGACATTTTCCCACAGACGACTTATAAATGGCTAACCGGCACGTGAAAAGATGGTCACATCACTTATCGTCAGCAAAAGGCAAATCAGAACCACAACGAGATATCACCTTACACCTGTCAGAATGGCTAGAATAAAAAAGACAAGAAACGGCAAGTGTTGGTGAAGACGTGGAGAAAAAAGAACCCTCATGCACTGTTGGTGGTGATGCAAACTGGTGCAGCCGCTGTGGAAAACCGTATGAAGGTTCCTCAAAAAATGAGACATCGTAATACCATATGATCTAGTGATTCCACTACTGGGTCTTTACCCAAAGAAAACAAAAACACTAATTCAAATGGATACATGCACCACCATATTTACTGCAGCATTATTTGCAATAGCCAAGATATGGAAGCATCTTGTGTCCATCCATAAATGAAGGGATAAAGAAGATGTGGGGTGTGTGTGTGCGCGTGCGCGCGTGTGTGTGTGTGTGTGTGTGTATAATATTGCTCAGCCATAAAAAAAACAGTATGAGATCCCACCATTTGCCACAATATGGATGGGCCTAGAGGGTATTATGGGTATTATGATAAGTGAAATAAATCAGGCAGAGGATGCCAAATACTGTGATTTCACTTATATCTGTAATCTAAAAAATAAATGAACAAAATACATAAATGAATGCAGACAACACACTGTAAGTTGCCAGAGGGGTGGGGAGTGGAGAGATGGGAAATGGATGAAAGGGAGTGAGGCTTCCAGTTGTGGGATGAGTAAGTCATGGGGATAAAAGGTGCAGCATAGGGAATATAGTTAATGGTGCTATAATAGTGTTGTATGGTAACCGATGGTAGCTACACTCATGAGCATTGCATAATGTGCAGACTTGTTGAATCACTATGTTTTACACCTGAACCTAATGCAGCATTGTGTGTCAACTATACTTCAATCGGTGTAAAGGAAAAAAATATATTCATGGTTATACAAATATATCCATCACTTAGGACAGATCCAATTCAGAATTATCAGGCATTGAAAAAAAATGCAGAAAAATACTGCCCAAAATGAGGAGGTAAATAAACCAATTAAATTCCACCCACAACTAACACAGATGTTAAAATTCGCAGATAAGGATGTTGAAACAGTATAACTCTTCTTTTTTTTTTTTGAAACAGTATTAACTCTGTTCTTTAAAAATTTTTTTTTTTTTTAACGTTTATTTATTTTTGAGAGACATAGAGATAGAGCATGAGCAGGGGAAGGGCAGAGAGAGAGGGAGACACAGAATCCGAAGCAGGCTCCAGGCTCTGATGAGCCATCAGCACAGAGCCCGATGTGGGGCTCGAACTCACAGACTGTGAGATCGTGACCTGAGCCGAAGTCGGCCGCTTAACCGACTGAGCCACCCAGGCGCCCCTGTTCTTTATCTTCAAAAGGAAATAGAAGATCTAAAACCGTTCCAAATAGAAATTTAATAGATTTTAAATTTACTAGATGGCAGTAATGCAGATTCAATATTGCAGAAGAAAGAATTAGTGTCATAAATGTTGCGGAAGTAAGTTGAAGACAAAATGATAACAAAATACCCAAGATGTAACAGAGAGGAGGATGCATAAAACAAAAGTATAGGTTCATTGAGGTTTTGGACAACTTCAAGCGATCTAACTTATGTATAATTGGAAACAACAGAAGTAGGGAAGATATGCCAGAAAAACTATTTGAAAATAACAATGGCTGAAAAATTTCCAAATTTGATGTAAATGATAAAACAGGAAACTTTTTTTTGTAAAGGACAAGATGGAAAGTATTTCATTCTTTGAGGGCCAAATGATCTCGCTATAACTACTCACTTCTGCTATTATACCTCTAAGGTAATCAGTGAATTTGTCAATGAATAGTCATGGCCGTTTCCCAGTAAAATTTTATAAAAGCAGGCAAAGGACTAGATTTGGCCTATAGCCCATATTTTGTTGATCTTTTTTTTTTAATTTTTTTAACATTTATTTATTGTTGAGAGACAGAGACAGAGCATGAGCAAGAGAGGGGCAGAGAGAGAGGGAGACACAGAATCCGAAGCAGGCTCCAGGCTCTGAGCTGTCAGCACAGAGCCTGACATGGGCCTCGAGCCCATGAACCACAAGATCATGACCTGAGCCAAAGTCAGACACTTAACCGACTGAGCCCCCCAGGCGCCCCACTGATCTCCCTAATACAAACCTACAGATCCAGAACCTCAGTGCACCCCAAGCACAAGAACCATGAAGAAACAAGTCATCAAAATCAAATTGCTCAAATCTGTATAAAGAAAAAAAATCTTTAAAGCAGCCAGATGAAAAAGACACATAAAAGGCATAAAGATGAAGATGACAGTAATTCCACACCCAAACAATGCAAGTTAGAAGACAATGGAAATTATTGAAAGAAATAAACTATCAACCTAGAATTTTATGCAACCAAAAATAACTTTCAAAAATGAAGGTGAAATGAAGACTTTTCGAGACGTATAAAAACTGTCAGTTCATTGCCAGCAGATTTGCACTTCAAGAAGTGTTAAAGGAATTCCGTCAGGCAGAAGGACATTAGAACGAATAGTAAGGTAAAGCTACACAAAGGATGGAAATTACTGGAAATAACAAAAATATGGGTAAAGATCTAAGTGTTTCTCTTACTATTTAAATCACTTTTAAAAATAATTGTTCAAACACAAATATTAATATGGTGTGGGATTTTTAACACCTTCTCCTCTTCTCAGAAGGAGAGAAATGGAGGTATACTATTAAGTTTTTTATACTATATGTGAATTAGTATATCACTTGAAGTCATACTATACTAACTTAACAATATATAGTATAAACCCTAAAGCAACTTCTTCAAAAAAAAAAAATTACAGCAAAGAAGCTAAAAAGGAGATGAAATAGAATTCACAAAAATTAACCCAAAAAAAGTCAGAATAAGAGAAAACAAGGAAACAAATTATAATTAGGAAAAATAAAAAATATATAGGAAGATGGTTAAGTTTGAACCAAAACACATCAAAAAACATTAAATGTATATGCTTTAAACATTTGGTGTAAAGGCAGATATTATCAGATTGGATAACAAAGCAAGACTACAAACTTCTACTGGAAGACACAAATAGATTATAAATAAAAGGATGGAAAAGATATATCATAGAAACACTAAGAAAAGCTGGGGTTGTCATATTACTATCAGACAAAATCAATTTTAGATCAAAGAAGAAAATAACAAAGGTAATTTCCTAATGAAAAAGAGATCAGTCAAGACAATATAACAATCCTAAACATTTATACACCTAATAATAGAACTTCAAAATACACGAAGCAAACCTGATAGAACTTCAAAGGGACAGAGATTAATCCACACTTTGGGTTGGAGATTTTAGTTCCTCTCCAGCTGAGTAATTGGACAGAAAATAAGAATGTAGAAGCTTGAACACTGTGAAGGTCCCTCATTTAACCTTCTGTTCAAGTAAAGATGAAATCTTTATCAGATAGACCGTATTCTGAGCTATGAAGCAAGACTCAGTACATTTAAAAGACCCATATTTCTTCCTGGAGTCTATTTTTTTTTAATTGAAGTACAATTAACATACAGTGTTATATTAGTTTCAAGTGTACAACATAATGATCCACTAATTCTAAACACTCCTCAGTGCTCATAATGATGAGTGTGCCCTTGATTCTCTTTATTTCACCCATCCTCCTACCCACCTCTCATCTCGAAACCACCAGTTCATTCTCTATTCAAGAGTCCACTTTTTCACTCTTTTCCCTTTGCTCACTTGTTTTTTAGATTCCACATATGAGTAAAATCATATGGGATTTGTCTTTCTCTGACTGATTTCACTCTGCATTATACCCTGTAGGTCCATCCATGTTGTTGCAAATGGCAAGATCTTACTCTTTTTATAGCTGAGTAGTATTCCCTTGCATATATACACATCTTCTTTACCCATTCGTCTATTGATGGACACTTGGGTTGCTTCCATATGTTGGCTATTGCAGATAAGACTGCCATAACTATGTGGGTGCATAGGGATTAATATGCAAAATATATAAAGAACAAGTAAGTTTTTTTCATGAACGTAAGTTCAACTCAATACCAAAAAAACAAATAATGTGATTTAAAAATGGGCAGAGGGCCCGAATAGACATTTTCCCAGAGAAGACACACAGATGGCTAACTGACACACGGAAAGATGTTCAACATCACCAGTTATCACGGAAATGCAAGTCAGAAGCGCGTTGAGATTATACCAATCAAAATGGCTGAATGAAAAGACTCATGAAATAACAAGTTTGGCGAGAATGTAGAGAAAAAGGAACCTTTGTGTACCGTATGAATGCAAATCGGTATGCCCATTGTGGAAAACAGTATGGCAGGTACTAAGAAACTTAAAAATATAATTATCATGTGATCTAATAACAGCACTTACTGTGGTATTTACCCAAAGAAAACAAAAATACGAATTTGAAAAGATACTCGCAGGTGTCTATATATTTTTAAAGCTTCACTAATGACTGAGATACAGTTAGGTCTACTTTAAGTCTCAACTCCTGCTCCCAGGAAGAAAGCGTTCCAGAAGAATCACTTGTCTCATCTAAAAACAGGCCTGCGTCCCTCATTTGTATTTTCTAGGACTGCCTCACTGCACAGCGCGCCTCCTGAAGCTGCTCAGGGCACAATTTGTGGGGCCAGACATGGTGCCTTTTTTTCCTATGGTTCCCCTCTGCCACATACTGTATTTCAACCTCAGTTCCCTGGATGAACTAAACTACAAGGTAAAGGATTCCTCAAGGCTGCATTCCTTCATTTTTAACTTAATATTTTTTAAGCATCAGAAAAGGAAAAGACCCAAGGTACCTTTGGCGTTAAAGTGAACGCCTGCATTAAATCTTCTGTTTACCTTTGTGTTGAAAATTTTCCCCGCCTGACAGATCCGGTAGAGTTGGGGATACTGAAGCAGGCTCTTCTCGCTGCAACACTGTTCAAAGATCCCCAGAGTGAGAGGTGGTAATGAAGTGAAAACCTACACGGAAAACAAGGATTTATTAAAAAGAACTTTGAGTCTGTAACGGAGTTAATAACATTGTAACATCATCACTTTCCCCGACTTCCATAATGTATTACTACTATTCAGATATCATTATGGGGGGAGCTGGTTGAAGGATACACAGAACTATTTTTGCATCTTCTGGTAAACCTTAAACTATTTTTTTTTATTTTTTTAAAGTTCATATATTTTTTGAGGGGGGGGGCAGACTGCAAGTGGGGGAGGGGCAGAGAGAGAGGGAGACACAGAATCCAAAGCAGGCTCCAGGCTCTGAGCTGTCAGCACAGAGCCCGACGCAGGGCTTAAGCCCACAAGCAGTGAGATCATGACCTGAGCTGAAGGCAGACATTTCACTGACTGAGCCATGCAGGCGCCCCAAGAACCAGTTGTTTTATAAGTTAGTTCACTTGCCGGGACTGGCACATAGTAATTACTCAGAAAATAGTGTTGCGAACGTTAGATTAAACAAAAAATATACACAAAAATTCTTTATCTTGATAATTACTATCAGAAACAGAGAGACGTTTTCCATTCATTTACTCTATTACTTTATTTACAATACTTTATTAAAAATCATTATGCCAGCAACCATATTAAATGAAAAGTACATGATCCTTTAAAAAGTTTTGGACCTTGTCAGGGAGGGAACCCCATAACAGCAGATACAATAATATGAGAAAGAATGGGGAAATAAGGGAAAGTTTAAAAAGGAGACGAAAGGAGGAAAGGGGAGAGGAAAGTAGGAAGCTAGAAGTACATGAACTGTGTCCACCGAGAACTGAGAAGTGCTGTCAAAAAGACTCCTTAGAAAAAGGACACTTGGGGGCACCTGGGTGGCTCAGTCGGTTGAGCTTCCGACTTTGGCTCAGGCCATGATCTCGCAGTCTGTGAGTTCAAGCCCCGCATCTCAAAAATAAATAAACATTAAAAAAAAAAAAAAAAAGGACGCTTGAAGCTCACCAGAATTTACATATTTACATATTTCTGCTCCATTTTGCTTCAGTTCCTGTGTCAGCTTAGCCAGGGATTCTTCACAAAGAGCAACAAGATTCCATGAGCAAGCATTTTTCACACCTCTGGGCCTCCTAAGGTGTGCTGTTGTCTCACTGGCCAAATCAAGTCACATGACCAAGCCCAGAGTCAGTGTAGGTGGGCACACCAAAGGTGTGGATACAGAAGGACATAAACAAATTGGGGGACCTTTATTATGACAGTCTAACACAACATGTGACTCACGTAGCTTTTCTAGAATTTCTAGGTACAAAATATTGACAGCAACTAAATAAGCATTACTTCTTTTTCAGTTTTGTTGTTTCGTTTGTTTTGTTTTTTTGGCTGATTGCACTGGCTAGAACCTACTTACGATGTTGAATAGAAGTAGTAACCCATAGGTGGATTTTGAGAGACTCAGCAGAAAACCATGAGGGAGGGGAAGAGGGGGAAAGAAAAAAAGACACAGAGAGGGAGGGAGACAAAAACGTAAGAGACTCTCAAAGACTAAGAACAAACTTCCGGGTGAGGAGGGTGTGGGAGGGGGGAGAGTGGGTGATGGGCACAGAGGAGGGCCCTTGTTGTGATGAACACTGGGTGTTATATGGAAACCAATTTGTCAATAAATTATTAAAAAGAAGTGGTAAGAACATTCATTCTTCTTGATCTCAGGGGAACAGGTTTCGCCGTTAGGTATGATGTTAGCGGTAGGTCTTCCAGAGGAGCTCTTTGTTAGTGCTGCTCAGAATGAGTGGAACATTCTCTCGAGCATCTTTACTGCATGTGTTGAGATGATTATCGTTCTTCTTTTTCAATCGTTTTTAAAAAAAAATTTTTTTAGCGAGAGAGAGCATGTGTGTGTGTAGGGGTGAGAGGCAGAGCGAGGGAGAGGGAGAATCTTAAGCAGGCCCTGCTCTCAGCATAGAGGTCATAACCTGAGCAGAAGTCACGAGTCTGACACTCCACTGACCAAGCCACCCAGGTGTCCCTTCCTTTTAAATCTTAAAAAAAGGTGTATTACATGGAATTTTAAGTGGTAAACCGAACTGCATTTCTGAGATAAAACCTAATTTGTCAAAAACTTTTTTATATTGCTGCATTTGACATGCTAGAATTTTTTTCCGTTTTCAGTCAGGAATATGGGATTATAATTTTCTATCCTGCAATGCCTTTGGCTGGCTGGCTATCGGGGTAATGCTGCATCATAAATGAATTGGGGTATTTCCTCCTCCTGTCTTTTCTGGAAAGTTCGTCTATATTTGTTAATATTTCTGAAGGTTCCCTTTAATATATGAGAAGGTTTTTAACTAAGAATTTAAAATTTTTAATAGATATGGGGCTATAAGGGTTATATGTATCTTCTCGGGTGATGTTTAGTGGTGTGTGTCTTTCAAGGAATTTGTCCATTTTATACGAACTGTAAAATGGGTCATAAATATTATTCATATTTGCCGATACTCATTTGTTTTCTATAAGGCCTGCAGACCCCTCTCCCATTATTCCTAATATTGGTTAATTTCTGTCTTCTTTTCATGGCTTGTTTGATCAGAGTGAGTAGACATTCATCAACCTGATTTGTCTTTTTTTAAGAACCATTTTTATTGTTTTTTTTTTTGCTTTACATTTATTTTATTATGCTATTTTCTTTTCTATTTCTTTTGCTTTGTTTATTCTGGGCTTCTTTAAATCTCCCTTTTCTAGTTTTCTGCAGGTTGCAGCTTGATATTAGACCCTAAATCACTGGTGATGAGCATTAAAAAATGTAAGTGTTCCTCTAAGCACCGCTTTAGCTGCATCTCACTAAATTTGCAAATTTTTGCTTTATTTTTTTTTTGTTCAAAATGTCCTCTAAATTTTCTTGTGATTTCTTCTGTGACCATGATGTATTTGTAAGTGTGTTCTTTAATTATCAAATATGTGGGTATTTTCCTAATGAATTGTTATTCCTATATTGTTTATTATTACTGCTACTTAGTTTAAATCCACTGAGATCAAAGAACATATTCTATATGATTTTAACCCTTTTCAATTTATTAAGACTCGTCTCATCACCCAGCGTGTAGTCTATGTGATGAATGTTTCATATGCAGCTTGAAAAGATTGTGTCGCCTGCTGTTGTTGAGTAGAATTTTCCATACATGTCAAAGGAAAGTTCTTTTATTGAGGTATAGTGGACTCATAATGCTACATGATCTGTGCAGCATAGCATCCGTGTTAGGCTGTGCTCACCTCAAGCGTAACTAGCCCTTATCCCCACACAACACTATTGTGATACCATTGAGTATACTCACTCCGCTGCATCTTTCATCCCATGACTTATTCTTTCCACAACTGGAAGCCTGTACCCCCCACTCACCTTTAGCCATTTTGTCCAACCCCCAGCCCTCTGACAACTACCAGACTATGCTCCGTATTTATGGATCTCTTTTGGCTTTGTTGTTGTTGCTGTTGTTGTTAGTTTGTTCACTTGTTTTGTTTTTAGATTCCACATACAGTATTTGTCTTTCTCTGACTTATTTCGCTTAGTATAATACCCTCTGGCCCATCCGTGTTATTACAAATGGCAACATCACATTCTTTTTTTTTTTTCTTTTTTTAATGACTGAGTAATATCCTGTTGTGTGTATATACATCTTCTTTATCCATTCATCTGCGGCTGGACACTTGGGTCGCTTCCACACCTGGGTATTGTAGATAATGCCACAATAAACATAGGGGTGCACGTATCTTTTTGAATTACTGTTTTCATTTCTTTGGGTAAATAACCAGTAGTAAAATTACTAGATCCTATGATATTTCTATTTTTTAATTCCTTGAGGAACCTCTATACTTTTTTACACAATGCCTGCACCAATTTAAATTCCTGCCAGTAGGGCACAAGGGTTCTCTTTTCTCCATATCCTTGCCAACACTCGTTCTTTCCTGCCTTTTTGTTCTTAGCCATTCTGTTATGTGTGAGGTGACATCTCATTGTGGTTTAGATTGCATTTTCCTGAGAATTACTGATGTTAAACATCTTTTAATGTTGTCTTTTGGCCATCTGCATGTCTTCATTGGAAAAATGTCCTGAATAAGGTCCTCTGCCCACCCTATTCAGATTTGTTTACGTTGAGTTGTATAAATTCTTTACATATTCTGTATATAATCCCTTATTGGAAATGTCTTGCAAATATCTTCTCCCGTTCACTAGATTACCTTTTTGTTTTATTCGTGGTTTCTTTTGCTTTACATTTTATTTTGGTGTAGTCCCAACAGCTTATTTTTCTTTCGTTTCCCTTGCCTGAAGAGATATGTCCTTAAATGTGTTGCTACGGCTGATGTCCAAGAACTTACTGCCTGTGTTTCTTTTAGGAACTTTATGTTTTCAGTTCTCACATTTAGGTCTTTAATCTGCTTCGAGTTTGTTTTTGTGTATAGTGTAAGAAAGTGGCCCAGTTTCATTCTTTTGCATGTAGCTGTCTTGAAAAGACTGTCTTTCTTCATTCTTGCCTCCTTTGTCATAGATTAACTGACCATTTAAATGTGGGTTTATTTCTGGGCTTTCTATCCCGTCCCATTGATCTGTGTGTCTGTGTATGTGCTGGTGCCATACCGTCTTGATTATTATAGCTTTTCAGTATATCTTGAAATCCGGAATTTTTATACCTCCAGCTTTGCTCTTCTTTCTCAATATCGCTCTGGCTGTTGAAGGTCTTAGGTAGTTCCATAAATTTTAGGATTATTTGTTCTAGTTCTATGAAAAATGCTGTTGGTATTTTGATGGGGATTCCATTGAATCTATAGATTGCTTTGGGTAGTCTGACATTTTAATATTAATTCTTCCAATCTATGATCATGGTATATCTTTCCATTTCTTTGTGTCATCTTCAATTTCTTTCATCAGTAACTTATAGTTTTCAGAGTATAGTTCTTCCATCTCATTAGCTACCTTTATTCTTAGATATTTTATTCCTTTTGGTGCAATGTAAATGGGATTATTTCCTTAATTTCTCTTTCTGCTACTTTATTATTTGTGTATAAAAACATATTTCTCTATCTTAATTTTGTATCCTACAACTCTGTTGAATTCATTTATTCTAAAAGTTTTTTGGTGGCATCTTTAGAGTTTTTATGTATAATATTTTGTCATCTGGATATGGTAACAGTTTTCTTTCCATTTTCAAATTTTTATACCTTTTATTTCTTTTTCTTATCTGATAACATGGCTAGGACTTCCAGTCCGATGTTGAATAAACGTGGTTAGAGTGAACAGCATTGTCGTGTTCCTCATCTTAGAGGAAAAGCTCTCAGGTTTTCAACACTGAGTGTGACATCAGGTGTAAGTCTGTCCTACGTGGCCTTGCTTGATGGATGTTCCCTCTAAACACACTTTCTTGAGAATTGTTATCATGAACGATGTTGAATTTTGTTAATTTCTTTTCTGCATCTATTGAGATGGTCATATAATTTCATCCTTCATTTAGTTAACATGGTGTATGGCATTGATTGATTTGCAAATATCGAAACATCCTTGCATCCCTGGAATTAATCCCACTTGATCATGGAATAATGGTGTTTAATGTATTGTTGAACATGGCTTGCTAATATTTTATTAAAGATTTTCATATATGTTTATCAGGTGTATTGGCTGATAGAGTCTGTTTTTGGTATCCAGGTAATGCTGGCTCATAGACCGAGCCTTCCTCCTTATTTGTTGGGATAGTTTGAGGAGAAAAAGTATTAATTCTTAAATGTTTGGTAGAGTTCACCGGTGAATCCATCTAGTCCTAAACTTGTTCATTAGGAATTTTTGATTACTGATTCAATTTTGTTACTAATACTGCGTTCAGAATTTCTATTTGTTCTTAATTCAGTTTTGAAAAGTTTATATATTTCTGGGAATATATCCATTTCTTCTAGGTGGTCCAGTTTGTTGGTATACAATTTCTCATAGTAGTCTCTTTTAATCCTTTATATTTCTGTGGTGTTATTTGTTACTTCTCATTTCTGATTTTATTCATTTGAGTCCTCTTTTTCTTGATGATTCTGGCTAAAGGCTTGTCAATTTTTTTTCTAAGAACTAACGCTTGGTTTACATGATCTCTTATATATATTTTTTATTCTCTTATTCACTTATTTTTGCTCTGTTCTGTATTATTTCTTTCCTTCTACTGACTTTGGACTTTGTTCTTTTTCTGGGTCCATGAGGTGTAAACTTAGATTGTTTATCAGATATTTTTCTTGTTTCCTGAGGTAGGTGTGTATTGTTATAAGTTTCCCTCTTAGAACTTTGCTGCCTCCCAAAGATTTTAGACTATTGTGTTTTCATTTTCATTTGCTCCCATGTATTTTTTTTAAAAAATTTATATTTATTTTTGAGAGAGAGACAGAGCAAAAGGAGGGGAGGGGCAGAGAGAGAGGGAGACACAGAATCCAAAGCAGGCTCCAGGCTCCGAGCTGTCAGCACAGAGCCGGATGCGGGGCTCAAACTCACAAACTGCGAGATCATGACCTGAGCGGAAGTCGGAGGCTTAACCGACTGAGCCCCCCAGGCATTCCACACCTCCATGTATTAATTTTCTTTTTTCTTTCTTTCTTGACCAATTGGTTATTTAGTAGCACGATGTTTAAAATCTATGTGTTTGTGCTTTTTCCAAAGAGTTTTTTTTTCTTATAGTTGATTTCTAGTGTCATGCTATTATGGTTGGAAAAAAATATTTGATATGATCTTAATCTTACTAAATTATTGAGACTTGTTTTGTGGTTTAATACATGATCTACCCTGGAAAATGTTCCATGTGCACTTGAAAAGAATGTGTATTCTGTTGTTTTGGGGTGGAATATTCTGTATGTATCTGTTGAGTCTATGTGGTCATTAAAAGACTCTTGTTTCTTTATTGATTTTCTGCCTGAATGGTCTGTTTATTGATGTAAGTGTGGTGTTAAAGTCCCTACTATTATTGTATTGCTGGTAGTTTCTCCGCTTATGTGTGTTAATATCTGCTTTATGTATTTAGGTGCTCCAGTGTTGGGTGCAGAGATATTTATAATTGTTATATCTTCTTGTTGGATTGATTCCTTTATCATTATGCAATGCTCCCTTTGTCTCTTGTTACAGTCTTTATAAGTTTTTTTAATCTAAGTATTGCTACTCTTTTTTTTTTTTTTACTTCCATTTCCATGGTATGTTTGTCCATCTCTTCACTTTCAGTCTGTACGTGTTTAAGTCCGAAGTTTCTTACAGGCAGCATGTAGGTGGATCTTGTGTTTTGTTTTGTTTTTATCAATTCCACTATCCCATGTCTTTTTTTTAATTTCATTTAAATCCAAGTTAGTTAACATATAATAATGGTTTCAGGAGTAGGATTTAGTGATTCATCACTTACATAGAACACCCAGTGCTCATCCCAACACGTGCCCTCCTTAGCGCCCCTCACTTATTTAGCCCATCCCCCATCCGACACTCCTCCAGCGGCCCTCAGTTTGTTCTCTGTATGTAAGAGTCTCTTATGGCTTATCTCCCTCTCTGTTTTTAATCTTATTTTTCTTTCCCTTCCCTTATGTTCATCTGTTTTGTTTCTTAAATTCCCCATGTGAGTGAAATCATATGATATTTATCTTTTTATGGAGCATTTAGACCATTTACTATGGCCAACTCATTGCCATTTTGTTCTTTGTTTTCTGATTTTTTTTTGTTGTTCTTCTCTGTTCCTTTCTACTTTTCTTGTTCTATTTTCTTGTGATTGATGACTTTCTTTAGCATTATGTTTGGTTTTACTTCTCTTTATTTCTTATGTATATATTATAGGTTTTTGGTTTGTGGCTACCATGAGATTTGTATATAACTTCCTAAGTATATAGGAATCTATATTCAATTGATGTTACTTAAATTTGAACACATTGTAAAAGAACTTCATTTTTCTCCCCCTCCACATTTGATGAATATGTTACCATATTTTGCATCTTTTTGTGAGTCCTCTTAACTTCTTAGACATACTTGGTTTTATTACTTTGGTCTTTAACCTCAATACAAGATTTACAAGTGATCGTTCTCCTCCCTTTACTGAATGTTTGCTTTTTACCCATGAAATCTTTTCTTTTATAATTTTCTTCTAATTGTGGCCTTTTCTTTTCCACTTGATTGTAGGTTTTTTCCTTTCAGCACTTTGAGTTTCTCATGTCACTGTCTTACGTGCAAATTTTGCTGAATAATCAGCTGAGAGACTGATGGAATTTCCCTTGTACAAACTAGTTGCTTTTTTTCTTACGGCTTTTAAAACCGTATGTCTTGGGGCACTTGGGTGGCTCAGTCGGGTTAAGCGTCCGACTTCGGCTCAGGTTATGATCTCACAGTTTGGTTCGTGAGTTTGAGCCCCACGTCCGGCTCTATGCCGACAGCTCAAAGCCTGCCTTAGATTCCGTGTCTCCCTCTCTGCCTCTCCCCTGCTTGCACTCTGTCTCTCTCTCTCTCTCTCTCTCTCTCTCAAAAATAAACATTTAAAGATTTAAAAAAAAAAACAACCTCTATGTCTTTAATCTTTGACATTTTAGTTATCAGTGTCATGTTGTAGACCCTCCCTGGTTTCACTGGAACTCTCTCTGCTTCTTGAACCTAGATGTCCATTTCCTTTCGCAGGCCAGGGGACTTTGTGCCTCTTATTTCTTCCCGTAAGTTTTCTGCCCTTTTCTCTCGTCTCCTTCTGGGACCCCTATCACGTGAATGTTTTTTTCATTTGATGTTGTCCAAAAGATCCCTTAACTTACCTTCATTTTCAGAAATTCTTTTGTCTTTTTGCTCTTGAGGGTACTTTGCATTACCCTGTCTTCCAGGTCACTGGTCTGTTATTCTGTTCCTCCAATCTACTGTTGATTCCCTCTGATGTATTTCTTATTTCAGTTATTGTGTTCTTTAACCCTGATTGGTTCTTTTTTATATTTTCTATCTCCTATGTTGAAGTTCTCACCGAGTTCAACTACTCTTCTCTCCAATCTGGTGAACATGTATTTGACCATAATTTTGAACTTTTTTTTTAAGTTTATTTATTCTGAGAGAGAGAGAGAGAGAGAATGAGTGGGAAAGGGTAGGGAGAGAGAGAGAATTCCAAGAAGACTCCACACTGTCAGTCCAGAGGCTTGAACTCACGAACCATGTGATCATGACCTGAGCTGAAATCAAAGAGTCAGACCCTTAATCAGCTGAGCCACCCAGGTGCCCCTACTTTGAACTGTTTATTGGTTATCTCTCTTTCATTTAGTTCTTTCTCTGAGGTTTTTGTCTTGTTATTTCATTTGGAGCATATTCCTCTGTCTCTGTATTTACTCGACTTTCTGTGTTTGTTTTTATGAATTAGGTGAAATAGCTATTTCTCCTAAACCTGAAGGAATGGTCTTGTGGACGGCTGTCCGCTGTGTAGATTGTGTGTGCGTGCAGTGACTTTGGCAGGAGCCGTGGCTGGCAGGGGATGGAGTCCCACGTCACTCCGTACGGGGGCTATCCTGATACAGTAGGGTTGGGTTGGAGTGATCTTGGGGCTCTTGGCACAGAGGGTGCCCTGGCAGGACAGCTGAAGCTGGAGTGCGTGCCAGGCAGGGAGACCTGAGGCTTTCCGCATGGAGGGTGCCCTGGCAGGGCAGCGAAAGCTGAAGTGGGCATAGGCTGGGCAGTCTCAGGGCTCTCCACACAGAAGGAAACCCGGCAGGGCAGCTGAAGGTGAAGCGAGCGCAGTCTGGGGTGTCTCAAAGCCCTCATTGCAAGGGGTGCCCTGGTGGGGTGGCTGGAGTGGAGGGGGGCAGGGGCACTCTGCAGAGTGGACACCACGGCAGAGCAGCTGGAGCTGAGGCAGGACGCCGGCCAGAGAGTCCTACGGACACCACACTGGCGGTGCCCCCCAAGTCATCTGGAGGTGAAGCGGGTGGGCCTGCTATGTTTCACGGTGCTTGGTGCCTCTGTCAGCTTGGTGGATGACCGGTGGTGTAGACTGATGTCCCAGGGCTCGTGGAGGTGGTAGGCTGGCCAGGGCACCCAGACCCTGCTCATTCAAGAGAATTTAAGCCTCTGAAGGTCAGAGTCCATTCACTTAACTTGCCATTTAATTGTATCACTCTCCGCTTCATTTCTACTTAGTTTCTAATAAACTATGTGATTAGAGTCTTACATAGCGTTTTTTAGGATTTTTTAGGATATCTGGGATATGTAGTTATTAGGATAACTACAGTGTAATTATAAATGTGGTTGAATAAATCATCCTAATTTTTTCTATTTGTTGCATTTAGTCGTCTTCTTTACCTTATATCCTGACTTCTTTTGAAGTAATTGAATATTAAGATTTTATTGTATCTCCATTATGGGTTCATTAGCCATAACTTTTGGGGGGGCTGCTTTTTCTTTAAAATTTACGGTATGCACATGCAGTGTATCACAAAATTCAAACAATAGTACACTCCCAAGTCCCTCCTCCCATTCTTTGTACTATATTTATCATACATTTTAATTCTCATTTAACGACAGTTCCCAGAATGCATTATTAATTTTGTTCTAAACAGTTATCTGTCATCATGATTGAAAATAAGGGGGAAGAGAGAAAGTGTCTTATAAATTCCCAGATAATTAACATTTCTCTTCCTCTTTATTTCTTTGGGCAGATCCAGATTTCACGCTGATGTACTTTTTCTTTTGTTGAAGGGCTTTCTTTCACATTTTTTTTTATTGTCATATTGGTTTCCGTACAACACCCAGTGCTCATCCCAACCCGTGCCCTCCTCTGTGCCTGTCACCCACTCTCCCCCCTCCCATGCCCACCTCAACCCTCGGTTTGTTCTTAGTATTTAAGAGTCTCTTACGTTTTGTCTCCCTCCCTCTGTGTCTTTTTTCTTTCCCCTCTTCCCCTCCCCTCCCCCTAGTTTTCTGTTAAGTCTCACAAAGTCCACCTATGCATGGAAACATATGGTATCTGTCTTCCTCTGCCTGACTTAAATTTCACTCAGCATAATACCCTCCAGTTCCATCCATGTTGCTACACATGGCCAGATTTCATCCTTTCTCATAGCCACGTAGTATTCCATTGTGTATATGTACCGCATCTTCTTTATCCATTCATCGGTTGATGGACACTTAGTCTCTTTCCATGATTTGGCTATTGTCGAAAGTGCTGCTATAAACATCGGGGTACACGTGCCCCTATGCATCAGCGCTCCTGTGTCTCTTGGGTAGATTCCTAGCAGTGCTATTGCTGGGTCATGGGGTAGTTCTATTTTCATTTTTTTTTTTTTTAATCTTTATTTATCTTTGAGAGAGAGAGACAGACAGAGCATGAGCAGGGGAGGGCCACAGACAGAGAGGGAGACAACAGAATCCGAAACAGGCTCCAGGCTCTGAGCTGTCAGCATAGAGCCTGATGCGGGGCTTGAACTCGGAACGGTGAGATCATGACCTGAGCCGAAGTCGGACACTCAACCGACTGAGCCACCCAGGCGCCCCTATTTTCATTTTTTTGAGCTTGGTTTATTTTCAAAAGACATTTTTACTGGGTTTAGAATAATTTGGGGTTAATGGATTTTTTTCTTTCTTTCGTATCTTTAAAGATATTCCATTGTCTTCTGCCCTGCATAGTTTTCAATGAGAAATCTGCTTTTATTTGTACATTTGTTTTTCTGTATATAATATTCGTTTATCTGGTTGATTTAAAGATTAATCACTTGGCCACTAATTTTCAGCAATTTTGTTATGAAGAATATTTGTGTGTTTTTCTTTAGGCTTATTCTTCTTGGAATTGGTTGAGATTCTTAGATTTATGAGTTTATAGCTTTCATCAGTTGACATTTTCAGTCATTGTTTCTTCAAATATTACTTTCTTTTTTGAAACTGTAACTATATGAAAATTAGAATGCCTGATATTGTCCCAGGACAAAATGAGACTCTGTTAACTTTTTTCAGATTTTCTCTCTGTGCTTCTGTATTGTTATGTCTTCATATTTACTGATCTTATTTCTGAATTTTGTAATTTGCTATTAATTGCATCCAGGAATATGTTCATTTCCTATTTGTATTTTTCATCATAATGTTTTATTTGGTTCTTTTCTACATCTTCTGTTTTTTTCCTCGCTATGTTCATGTCTTCCCTTATATCTTTGCGCATTTATAAGGTTTAAAATACTTGCCTGATCATCTACTAATTCCATCATCTTTATGATTTCTGTATCTGCTCTTATTATTTTTCACATTATGGATCTTATTTTCCTATTTCTTTGCCTGACTGGTATCTTTTATTTAATGCACAACATTGAATTTTGTGTTGTTGGCTTTTTAATTTTCTTCTTTAAATATTGTTTGCCTATGTTCTGACCTGCAGCTGAGTAACTTGCAAATTAGTTTTATGCTTTGTAGTGTTGCTTTTTTGTTATGATGGGTCCAGAATCGTGTTTATTATAGGTCTAATTTATCCTTATTTTTAAAAGTGTGACTTGTATAGGTTTTCCCTGTTGCGTGTAACTAGATATTATCCCTGAGCTAGCTCCAGGAAGTCAGCCCTACTGCTTCATAGGGGTTCCTTCCCCAGCTTTGGGTGGACTTTCTCATGCATACACAGACCAGAACCAGTAGTTCACAGGGGCTAGCTACAGATCTCCAGGGCCACTCTCTCTGTCTCGCTCTCAGTATAGTTCCCTCTTTGACATTCTAGCTGCCTTGGCCCACTGAGCTCCGACCGCTGTGTCTTCAGTTCCTTAGGATGCCTGGGCTTTCGTTTGGGCCCATCTTCCTGCACTGTGACAGGAATAGGCCTTCTCTCAAGGATCACAGCCACGAGCAGCCTGATGTTTAATGTTTGAAAATCAACGTTTTATATATTTTGTCTGATAGTGTAGGTTATTTCTGGCAAGAGGGTATTCCTATAATGGTTAGTCATGCATGGGAAGAAGCAGAAATAATATATGACCTCCAGAAGTAGTATGACAGCAGATTTAAATTTAGCTCTCAAATAAACAGTCTCTCTCTCTCTTATTGCCAGTAGCTATTTAAAATGTCCTAGGTCTCATCTGTTTTGCCATCTATAAAATATATTCATAATGAGATAAGATTTAGTAAGTCAATGGATATTAATAAGTCATCATTTTTGTCCTGAAATGTCCATAATTTTAAGTTTCCCACTGTAGCCCTCATTTACAGTTTATAAAAAAAAAAATAATAAGACTCCACTGACCAATACCTGTGGCCTATGCATTCATATGAATATTCTTTTTTTATAATTTTTTAAATGTTATTTTATTTATTTTGAGAGAAAGAGAGAATCCTAAACAGGCTCCTTGCTATCAGCACAGAGCCCAGTGTGGGGCTTGATCTCATGAACCGTGAGATTCTGACCTGAGGCAAAATCAGGAGTCAGACACTTAACCAACTGAGCCACCCAGGCGTCCCCATGGTGAATTTTCTAACACAGAGGAGAAACTCTGCCCCCTCCGCCGCAGTATGTAATGCAACTTAACAAACAAACAAATGTTGAGTATTGTCCCCTGTAACCGAGAGCCTGGTAGAGATAACTGTGTGTGTGACCTCAGGTTCGTTGGCGTGGTGCACTAACCAAATACACCTGGAATTGACATGTTCCCAACTGTGACTGTTCCCAGCACTAGACATCCCTGGGTTATTGGGCACTCAGTGACTTCTGGCCGGGGACTTGTGTCTGTGTTTCAGAGTTTAAGCTCCTAGAAGACAGAACTTTAGGGATTGAGGCACACAGCATCCAGATTGTACTAGGACTATGATAGTGCAGGGCAAAAGAAAAGTCATGCTATGCTCACCGGGAGCCTAACGTCTATGCTAGGTTCCCTAACCTTTCATCTTTAAAGTGGAGTTAATAATAATACAAGAAAAAGAAAACAAAAAATTTAAGGTGAATTTAACCATATTGTGTATTTCTAGCTTTTGATGAGTTAAGTAATAGTATGGGATTGCTTAGTTGTAGAAAATTCCATTTATTATATTCTTAATATAGGACTTGATATGAAATTCATCATTTCATACAAGCACAGGGTGATAGATTTACAAAAGGACAGATTTTCTACCAGGTTTAAAAGGCCAGGGAATTACGCTATAAACACACACCCACATATACCAAGATAGATAAATACTATATGTATTAAATGGAATTGGTCGATGTAGAGTTCAATAATAATCGCTTGGCTTAAAAGCCTGGAAACATCTTACAAGCATATAGTAAAGAGATTTTGGATGTATTATCAAAATACACTGGTACAAATTTAATGTAGTTGCTTTAGAATGATCTGCTATGATTGAAACCATGTGTGGAGAGCTTGGGCTTCTGCAGGATGTGTCGCAGCAACAAAGGCTCCAAAGATGTGTTTGTGCTGCCTGCTCTGTACACAGATGGTTGACTTAGATACACTTCCCAGACATAAGAGTACAGGAATGTCACCGAAGTTCTGCATGCTATCAGATAGAGATGGAGGATGCTTACCACATTGTACAAGCCGATGCACCAACGTTCAAATAAAATCTGCCCAGAAAATCCATTAACAAAGGCGAACCAAAGCTGAAAGAGAAGAAAATTCAAGAAGTTTTGTATCAATACTGACCTAAATGTTTCCATTTACTGAAGTACTTAATACTATATCATTCTTTTTTTTCCATGTTATCAAGTGGAATTTTGCCAAAATGTAAATAAAATCGAGCTTCAGTGCTTGAACTTAACAGAAAGGCAGTTCGTTTTAGAATTTTTATTTCATTCTTTATTGTTTGATAGAGAAAGAACAATAACAATTTCAATGAAATACTTAGATCTAATTGTCCAATAATGCATTGTTTCAGTAAAGAATGATATTGAGTTGTAAAGGTTCAGAATGATTTTGCCTATGGCTTCAGTACATTGTCACACCTGCAGCTAATAACATTTGGAACTGGCCCAGCCAAAGGAAGGAAAACTCCTAATTCAAAAAGACCTGTGCCCTGCTGTGTTTACTGCAGCTTTATTTACAATGGCAAATAGTGGAAGCAGCCCAACTGTTCATCAGTAGATGAATGGATAAAGAAGAGGTGGTATATATACAGTGGACTATTACTCAACCATGAAATAGTGTGAAATCCCACCATTTGCAATAACATGGATGGATCTAGAGTGTATAATGCTGAGTGAACTAAGAGAAAGACACATACTCTATGATTTCTCCCCTGTGTGGAATTTAAGCAACAAAATCAACCAACCAACAAAAAATCAGACCCTCAGATACAGAGAACAAACTGGAGTTTGCCAGAGGAGAGGTGAGTGAGAGGATGGGCGAAATAGGTCAAGGGGATTAAGACTGTACTGATAATGATGAGCACTGAGTCATGTATGGAATTGTTGAATCACTATGTCGTATACCTGAAACTAATATAACAATGTGTAATTAATTATACTCGAATAAAAAAATTGAAGGCGAAGGACTTGGAATAACTAAGACAATTTAAAAATATAGAGTGAAAAGAATCATTCTACCTGATGTTAAGGCTTATGGTATCGCTACAGTATTCAAGACAGGGCGGTGTTGGCAGAAGAACAGACACAAAAATCAAAGAGTCAAATTAGAGAACCCAGGAATAGAGCTACATAAACATGCCCGCCTTGTTTTAATGGTGGTAGGAGCTATAACCAATTTCAAGTGTACAGTGCAGTAATGTTAAGTATACTCACATTGTTGTGCAACCAGTCTCCAGAACCTTTTCATCTTGTAAAACTGAAACTCTCTACCCCTGAACAATTCCCCATATCCC
Source organism: Paguma larvata (assembly GCA_030068075.1). Taxonomy (NCBI): domain Eukaryota; kingdom Metazoa; phylum Chordata; class Mammalia; order Carnivora; family Viverridae; genus Paguma; species Paguma larvata. Next base: position 73,129,192 of record CM057839.1, on the reverse strand, counting down.
TGAACTCTCAACCACTGGTCACCACCGCTCTACTTTGTCTCTGTGAATTTGACCATTTTAGATACCCCGTGTAAGTGGAATCATACACTATTTGGTTTTTTGTGTCTGACTTATTTTAGTTAACCAGTGTCTTCAAGGTTCATCCATATTGTAGTATGTGTCCGAATTTACTTTCTTTTTAAGGCTGAATAATATTCCATCGTATTTATATATCACATTTTGGTTATCTGTTTATCTGTCGTTGGACATTTGGGCTGCTTCTCCTGCTTGGGTATTGTAAATAATGCTGCAGTGAGCATGGTGTGTAAACATCTCCTCAGGATTCTTGCTTTCAGTCTTTTAGATACATACTCAGAAGTGGAATGGCCGAACCATATGGTAATTCTATTTTTAATGTTTTGAGGAATCATCATGCTATTTTCCATAGTGGTTGCACCAATTTTTATTCCTATCTGCAGTTCACAGGAGTTTGCTTTCTCCACATCCTCACCAACATTTGTTATTCTCTGGGGGTTTTGTTTTATTTTTTAAATAGTAGCCATCCTAGTGGATGTGAGTAATATCTGACTACAGTCTGGATTTACATCTCTCCAGCGATTAGTGATGTTGAACATTTTTTCATATGCTTTCTGGCCACTTACATACTATCTCTGTAGAAATGTCTCTTCAAGTTCTTTACCCAGTTTTATATCAGATTGTTTTGTTGTTGAGGTACAGAAGCTCTTTCATTATTCTAGATATCAGCTTATGAGATATATAACTTGCAAGTAATTTTCTCATATTCTGTAGGCATTTTTACTGTGTCGATTATCACAATCAACACGGAGGTTTTAAAATTTGATGTAGAACCACTCGTCTATATTTGCTTTTGTTGCATGTGCTTTCATGTCATGTCCAAGAAAATTAGTGTCAAACACAATGTCATGAAGATTTTCCATTTTATTTTCTTATAAGAGGTGTACAGTTTTAGGTATTATGTTTAGGTCCTTAATCAATTTTCAGTTAACTTTTGTAAATGGCGTAAGGTGAGGGTTTGATTATTTATTTGCATGCGGATACCCAGTTTTCCCACCAGCATTCACTGAAGGGGCGATCCTTTCTCATTATGTTATCTTGGTGTTTTCAAAGATCATCTGACCATTTACACTAGGATTTATTTCTGGGTTCTTTATTTTATTCCATTGGTCTATATGCCTGTCTTTATGCCAGTAAAACATATTTTAAATACTGTGACTTTATATATGTTCTGAAATTAGGGAGTACGAGACTTCTTAGTTCTTTTTCAAGATTGTTTTTGGCTATTCAGGATACTTTAAGACTTCATATGAATTTTTCTATTTCTCTGAAACATACTTGGGATTTTTATAGGGATTGCATAGAAGTCTGCAGATCATTTGGGGGTAATATTGTCATCTTAACAATATAAACTTTTACCATCCATAACTATGGGATGTCTTTCCATTTATTCGTATCTTCTTCAATTTATTTCAGCAATATTTTGTAGTTTTTGGTGTACAAGTGTTTTTCAACCTTGGGTAAGTTTATTCCTAAGTTTTCTTTCTGATGCTATTATGAATGGAAATTTTTTCGTAATTTCATTTTTCGATAGTTTATTAGTATATATAAATACAACAGAGTTTTATATGTTGATTTTGTATCCTGTGTTATTATTGAATTTATTAGTTCTGATCATTATTTTGTGACATCTTTAGGATTTTCCACATATAAGATCTTGTCCTCTGTAAACAGATAATTTTACTTATTCCTTTCTGATTTAGATGCTTTTATTTCTTTTAATTGCCTAAGTGCTCTGAGACTTCCAGTACTATGTTGAATAGAAGTGGTGAGAGCAGGCATCCTTGCCTTGTTCCTAATCTTAGAGGAAAGATTTTTAGTCTTTCACCACTGAGCATGATACCAGCTATGGGATTTTCATATATGGCCTTTATTGTGTTGAGGTAGTTTGTTTTTTTCTTTCTAGTCTGTTGAGTGCTTTTATCATGTAAGAGTGTTGAATTTCATCAAATTCTTTTTCTGCATCAATTGACATGATCATGTGGGTTTTTTTTTTCCTTTGTTGACTGATTTTCATATGCTGAACCATCTTTGCATTCCAGGATACAGTGTATATTCCTTTTAATGTGCTGTTGAATGCAAGTTGCTAGTATTTTGCCAAGGATTTTTGCACCTCTATTAATCAGGAATATAGGTCAGTATCTTTCTAGTAGTGTTTTCTAGTGTCTTGTAATGTAGCTTTGGTTTTACAATAATGCTGGATTCATAAAATGAGTTAGTGTTACTTTCTCTATAATTTTTTGGAAGAGTATGAGGAATATTTTAATTCTTCTTTGAATGTTTGGTATAATTTACCAGGGAGGTATTTGATTATTGATCTAATCTCTTTACGTTATAGTCTGTTGTTATTTTCTATTTCTTTATTACTTGCCCAACTGATTTCTGACGAAGGTGGAAAATCAATTTAATCGAAGGATAACCTTTTCATCAAATAGCACTAGAGTAATTTAATTTCATGGGCAAAATAAATAGACAATCTAAACCCTCCACTGTGCACAAAAATTCACTGAAAATGGATCATGACATTAAGTGAAAAACATAAGACTTTTATAAAACTACACAGAGGAATATTTTTGGAATCTAGAGCTAGGCAAACAGTTTTTTGATACAGAACAAAAACATGGTCCATAAAAAGAAAATTTATACATTGGACCACTTCAAAATTAAAAACTTTTATATTCTGAAAGACTCTATTAAGATGACAAAACAATATGATACAGACTGGAAGAAAATATTTGCCAATTACCTATCTGCCAAGGGACTAATGTCTAAAATATGTGAAAGACTCTCAAAAATTTACAGTAAAAAAATAATTTAGTTAGAAAATGGACAAAAGATGGGAAGACACATTTCACTTAAGAAGATAGATAGCAAATAAGTACATGAGAAGATGTTCAACATCATTAGCCACTGCAGAAATGCAGTTTAAAACCACAATGAGTTGAGTATGTGGGTGGCTCAGTTGGTTGTGTCCCTTAGCTCAGATCATGATTCCAAGGTCACGGGATCAAGTCCCAGAGTCGAGCCTGCTTAAGATTCTTTCTCTCCCCACCCCCCCCACTCACACTCTTTCTCTATAAAATAAAACCACAATGAGATATCACTACCCATCTATCAGTGCCGGGGTCCTTGTTCCAGCGAATCTAGGGGTCCACGAAGGACGGACGGTCAGGCGAAAGGAAGTGAGAGAGTCACGAGAAAAGTGTAGTTTAATGTCCAAGCAATCTGACATCTACTGGAGTCTTCTCGATTCTGGCGTTCTAGCCCTGCTGGTCTGTGTCTTTATTTAAAAGGTAGTTTGATCTCTTTAACAATAATCCATTTTTACCAGCAGGTGGCAAACCTCTTTAATCCTGTATGTTGGTTTTAATTTAGGGTGGGGGGAGAGAGCAGGGTGTTTCCTTAAGGCCTTATAAATCCATCAAGGCTCCAGGTCCTTCCCCTTTACATTACTTGGGGCCAAGGAGAGTAGCTCAAGAAATCCAAGCCCGCTGTTTTGGCTAGCTGGAGCTTTGCTTTAACCAGTTTTCTACACAGGGAAGGGTCTCAACCTGTAAGTCCAAAATGGCTCCCAACGTATCAGAATGGCTAAAATACTAAATGGTGATAATATCAAATGCTGGTAAAGATCCAGAGAAACAAAATAGCAGATACTCTGCTGCTAGGAATTGAAAATGGTAAAGTCACTCTGGAAAATAGTTGGGAGTTTCTTTTAAAACTAAGTGTGCACCTACCATATGATCCAGCAGTTGTACTCTTGGACATTCATTGTAAATAAGTGAAAACTTGTGTTTGCACAAAAATCTTTATACAAATGCTCTTCAACAAGTGGACGGTAAATGTTATGGTATGGAAACAAATGATCGATACAAGAACAACTTGGATCAATCTGAAGGGAATTATATTGACTAAAATAAATCCAATCTCAAAAGGTTATACCCACACAATTCTACTTTTATAACATTCTTTCTTTTTAAGTTTATTTATTTATTTTGAGAGTGAAAGCATGAGCAGGGGTGGGAGAGAGAGAGAATCCCAAGCAGGCTCTGCCCTGTCAGTGCAGAGTCAGACATGGGGCTCGATCTCGCGAACCATGAGATAATGATTAGAGCCGAAATCAAGATCTTGTATGATGCTTCACCAACTGAGCCACCCAGGCACCCCTATTTTTATAGTATTCTTGAAAGAACAAACTTATAAGAATAGGGAGCAGATTAGTCCCCGTCAGAGGTTAGGGATGGCTGTGGATATAAAGGGGTGGCAGGAGTGGGATCCTTGTGGTGATGTAACAGGTCTGTATTATTGGGGATGAGGTGGGGGTGGGGTCTGTCTCGATTTCTGTGATGGTTACATCAATCTACACATGAATGAAAGGACACAGAATCACACAAGAATGTGTAAAGCTGGTGAAGTATGAATAAGCTCGGTCACCTACATCCTGGTTTTGATGCTGTTCTGCAGTTACTCAAGGTGTTTTCTTTGGGGAAAATTGGGTGAATGTTTCATGGGACTTCCTGTGAATCTATAATTATTTCAAAGTAAAATATTCAAAAAATTTTTTCCATAGCCAAATTTAAGGCTTATACAGATACTTTTTTAAGTCAGGATGGTGGTTAGAAGACTCAAATTTACTGTATAATTTTGACCAAAAACCTAAAGCAGGTTACCTAATAGCAATTTAAATGATAGAAATATGGGGGGAAAAAACCCAAACTTAAACTACCATCCATGATGTCAAAGAAAGACCTTACCTTTTCATGAAAGAAAGCATATCTCTTTTCTTACCTCAATAATGTATAACACGACATTTTTGTAGAAACAATACAGTATGCATTTTGTCACTCGAAAATAATTCCAAGCTCCATGAACCAACAGAAGCTTCTCCAAGTAGCTAAACTAAAAGAAAGAAACACCAGTCAGGGCAAATTCAAATGAAACAGCAAAGTAAAAGATATTTGTTTGACCCATTGTTGTAGAATATATTTGAAAGACTGGAGACAGATGGGGCAGAAATAGGAAAATGTCCACTTACAGTTCTAGGGATAACATTCATTCTTGGAAAAGTATAAAATGGCACAAACCATGGCGTAATACCTTCTCCTTCTCTACAGTCAAAGCAAGATGGAGGGAAACAAAAATAACATGGCTTAAAGTATTATCATTGATGTGAAATAGCCTGTTAGTGGGGGCCTGAGCATAAATCAGTTCAATCTCCTGCATTAGTGACTGGCTTGATGTGGCACCTTTGGGGTGGGTGGAAGGAAGAAAAGAAAACTTGAAGGGTCTGATGGTCCAAGATGGTAATATAGGAAGAGTACCTCAGGAATCCTATCCCATGCCAGCCACAGGTCCAGCCAGGCACACAGAGACTACATAAAGGACAACCACCCACAAGACTATTCCTTTAAGCTTAGGAGGAACAGCTGTTCTTCCTAATTCATAAAGATAAACACAGGAAGCCAAGTAAAATGAGAAGACAGAGGAACATCCTCCAAATGAAAGAGTAAGACAAAACTGCAAATAAAAAAAGAAATAAATGAAACAAAGATAACCAATCTATCTGATAAAGAGTTCAAAGTAATGGTCATAAAGACGATTACCAGATTGAGAGAAGAGAAGATGAGCTCAGCAAGAACTTCAACAAAGAAATAGAAAACATAAAAAAGAACCAATCAGGGCTGAAGAATACCATAACTGAAACAAAAAAAATACACTAGGGGAAACAACAGTAGGTTAGATCAGTGATCTGAAGGACAGGGTAATAGAAAGCACCCAAGCTGAACAACGAAAAGAAAAAAGATTTTAAAATGAGGATGTGTTAAAGGGATCTTTTGGACAATATCAAGCAAAACATTCATGTTACAGAGTTATAGAGGTCTCAGGAGAAGAGAGTAAGTGGCAGTTAAGTTTATCTGAAGAAATAATAAAGTTTCCCTAACCTAGGAAAGGAAACATACATTAAGATTCAGGAAGCACAGAGAGTTCCAACAAGATGAATCCAAGGATAGCCACACCACAGCACATAATTAAAATGTCAAAGATTAAAGAGAGACTTTTATTTTTTTAATTTAAATTTTAGTTAACATACAGTGCATTATTGGTTTCAGGAGTAGAATTCAGTGATTAATCACTTGCATACAACACCCAGTGGTCATCACACATGCCCTCCTTAATACCTATTGCCCATCCAACCCATCTTCCACCTATCTCCTTCCATCAACCCTCAGTTTGTTCTCTATAGTTAAGAGTCTCTTATGGTTTGTTTCTGTCTCTTTGACAGAGACTTTAAAGAGCAGCAAGAAGATGACATGGTACTCTACATGGAAAACCCAAAGGACTCCACCAAAAAACTGTTAGAACTGATACCTTAATTCAGCAAGGTCACATGATATAAAATCAATGTATGCAAATTCGTTGCATTTGTATACACCAATAATGAAGCAACAGAAAGAGATATCAAGGAATAAATCCCATTTACAATCGCACCAAGAACCATAGAATACTTACGAATATACCTAATTCAAAGAGGTAAAATATCTGTACCCTGAAAACTATAGAAAGCTTATGTAAGAAATTGAAGACAACACAAGGAAATGGAAAAACATTTTATGTTCACAGATTGGAAGAACAAATACTGTTAAAATGTTGATACTACCCAAAGCAATCTACATATTCAATGCAATCCCAATCAAAATAGCACCATCATTCTTCTCAGAGCTGGAACAAACAATCCTAAAATGTGTATGGAACCACAAAAGACCTTGAATAGCCAAAGTAATGTTGAAAAAGAAAACCAGAGCTGGAGGCATCACAATCCCGGACTTAGGCCTATACTACAAAGCTGTAATCATTAAGACAGTATGGTATTGGCAAAAAACAGACACACAGACCAATGGAATAGAATAGAGAACCCAGAATTTGACCCCCAAATGTATGGTCAACTAATCTTTGACAAAGCAGGAAAGAGTATCCCATGGAAAAAAAGACAGCCTCTTTAGCAAATGGTGCTGGGAGAACTGGACAGCAACATGCTTCATTCCAGAAGAATGAACCTGGACCACTTTCTTACACCATACATAAAAATAAATTCAAAATGGAGGAAAGACCTAAATGTGAGAGAGGAAACCATCAAAATCCTAGAAGAAGAAACACACAACACCCTCTTTGACCTCAGCTGCAGCAACTTCTTACTTGATACATCTCCAAAGGCAAGGGAAATGAAAGCAAAAATTAATGATTGGGACCTCATCAAGATAAAATGCTTCTGCACAGCAAAGGAAACAATCAACAAAAGTAAAAGGCAACCAGTGGAATGGGAGAAGATATTTGCAAATGACATATTGGATAAAGCGTTAGTACCCAAAATCTATAAAGAACTTACCACACTCAATACCCAAAGAACAAATAATCCAGTGAAGAAATGAGCAGAAGACATGAATAGACATTGTTCCAAAGAAGCCATCCAAATTCAACATTGCTCATCATAAGAGAAATAAAAATCAAAACAACATTGAGAAGCCACCTCACACCGGTCAGAATGGCTAAAATTAACAAATTAGGAAACAATAGATGTTGGTAAGGATATGGAGAAAAGGGAACCCTCTTGCATTGTTGGTGGAAATGCAAAGTGGTGCAGTCACTCTGGAAAACAGTGTGGGGGTTCCTCAAAAAATTAAAGATTGAATTACCCTATGACCCAGCAATAGCACTATTAGGAATTTATCCAAAGGATATAGGAGTGCTGATTCATAGGGGCACGTGTACCCCAATGTTTATAGCAACACTATCAACAATACCCAAATTATGGAAAGAGTAAATATGTCCATCAACTGATGAATGGATAAAGAAGGTGTGGTGTGTGTACATACACACACACACACACATGATGGAATACTACTCAGGAATGAAAAAGAATAAAATCCTGCCATTTGCAGCATGGATGGAACTGGCGGGTATTACGATAAGTGAAATAAGCTAGTCAGAGAAAGACAGATATCATATGTTTTCACTCATATGTGGAAGTTTGAGAAACTTAACAGAAGACCATGGAGGAAGGGAAAGAAAAAAAAAACATATATATATAGTTACAAACAGAGAGGGAGGCAAACCATAAGAGACTTTTAAATACAGAAAACTGAGGGTGGAAGGGATGGGAGAGGCAGGAAAAATGGGTGATGGGCATTGAGGAGGGCACTTGTTGGGATGAGCACTGGGTGTTGTATGGAAGTGATGAACCATGGGAATCTATTCCCGAAGCCAACAGCACACTGTATATACTGTATATTAGCTAACTTGACAATAAATTATATATATATATAATAAAAAGAAAAACAAGAGAGAAACAACTAGTAACATACAAGGGAAACCCCAGTCTGCTATCAGCTTATTTTTCAACAGAAATGTTGCAGGCCAGGAGTACCATGATATATCAAAGTGCTGAAAGGAAAACACACACAACCAAGAATACTGCATCCAGCAAAGTTATCATTCAGAATTCAACAAGAAATAAAGAATTTCCCAAACAAAAACTAAAGCAGCTCATCCCCACTAAACTGGCCTTAGAAGAAATGTTAAAGAGACTTCTTTAAGTGGAAAACAAAAGGCCATAATTTAAAGTAAAAAAAAAAAAATGAAAGAATAAATGCTCTAAGTAAAAGCAAACATACAGTAAAGGCCATAGAGCAATCACTTGTAAACTAGTATGAAAGTTAAAAGACAAAATAATAAAATAAATTCTAAAATATTAAGGGGATTCACAACATAAAGAGATTTAAAATATGGTAAAATTTAAACTGAGCTCAGGGGCGCCTGGTTGGCTTAGTTATGCATCCAACTCTTGGTTTTGGCTCAGGTCATGATCTCATGGTTTTGTGAATTCAAGCCCCCACATCGGGCTCTGTGCTGACAGATTCTCTCTCTCTCGGCCCCTCCCCCACAGTCTCTTGTTCAAAATTAAGAGACCATCAACTTAATATAGTCTGCTATATACTTAGGATGTTATATAAAGCTTCATGGAAACCATAAACCAAAAACTTATAATAGATACACAAAAAAATAAAGAGAAATAAAGACAAGCAAAACACTAAATAAAATCACAAATTACAAGCAAAAAGAGCAAGAGAAGATGAAAGGAATAGAGGAGAACTATAAGACCATCCTTATTCCAAGGATGCAAAGATAGTTCAGTATTCACAAATCAACACACACCACATTAATGAAATGAAGGGAAAAAAATCATATGATCATCTTAATAGACGCAGAGAAAGCATTAAATAAAATACAACATCTATTCATGATAAAAACACTCAACCAAGTAAGTTTAGAAGAAAGGCATGGAAACATGATACAGGCCACGTATGCAAACCCACAGCTAACATCATACGGAGTGCCGTAAAACTGAGAGCTTTTCCTTCTAAGATCAGGAACAGGACGACAATGTCCACTCTCACCACTTTTATTCAACATGGTCCTGGGAGTCCTAGCAATAGCAGTCAGACAAGAAATAGAAATAAAAGGCATCCACATTGGTATGATGAAGTAAAACTGATACTATTTGCAGATGGCATGATACTCTACAAAGAAAATTCTAAAGATTCCACCAGAAAACTATTAGCAACTGATAAATTAATTTAGCAAGGTTGCAGGATACAAAATTAATATGCAGAAATCTGTTGCATTTCTATACACTATTAGCAAAGTAGCAGAAAGAGAAATTAAGAAAAATTGTTTTGAGAATTAAATAAACAATTATTAAATACATAGGAATAAACTTAACCAAAAAGGCAAAAGGCCTGTGCTCTGAAAACTACAAAACACTGATAAAGTAAGTTAGAAGTGACACAAAGAAATGGAAAGATATTCCACGCTTGTGGATTAGAAAAATTACTGTTGTTTAAATGTCCATAGTACCCAAAGTAATCTACAGATTCAGCACAATCCCAGTCAAAATACTAATATTTTTTACGGAAATAGAATAATCCTAAAGTTAGTATGGAACCACAAAATATCCCTAGTAGCCGAAGCAATCTTGAGAAAGGAGATCAACACTGGAGGTATCACAATCCCAGATTTCAAGATATATTAGAAAGCTGTGATAATGAAAACAGCATGGCACTGGCATAAAAAGAGACATACATCAATGGAACAGACTAGAGAGCAGAGAAATACCCCACACTTATATGGTGAATTAATCTTCAGTAAAGGAGGCAAGAATATCCAATGGGGGGGGAAAAAACAGTCTCTTCAAAAAAATGTTTTGGGGAAACTGGACCACTTTTTTTCATGATACAGAAAAATGAACTCAAAATAAAATTACCTAAATGTGAGACCTGAAACCCAGGGCACTTGTGATAAGCACTGGGTGTTGTATTTGATGAATCACTAAATTCTATACCTTAAACACTGTATGTTAACTACCTGGAATTTAAATTAAAAAACTTGAGAAAGGAGGGGAAAAAAGTTATCTCTTGGACCTTGACCTTAGCAGCACTTTTCCTTACCTGGGGAGATATATCTAGAAAACAAAAGCAAAAATAAATGATTGGGACTACATCAAAACAAAGATCTTTTACACAGCAAAGGAAACGATCAACAAAATGAAAAGGCCTACTGAGTGGGAGAAGACATTTGAAAATGATATCTTTGAAAAGAGCTTAATATTCAAAATATATAATGAAGTTATTCAACTTCACACCAAGAAACTGCAAAAAATCTTGTTAAAAATGGGCAAAAGTGGCTGGGGGGATGGGTTAAATAGGTGATGGGAGTAGGGAATGCACCTGTTATGATGAACGCTGGGTGTTGTATGGAAGTGTTGGATCCCTGTATTGTACACCTGAAACTAATATTACACTGTATGTTAACTAACTGGAGTTCAAATAAATACATTTTTGAAAAATGGGGAGAGGAGACACTTAAAAATAGACACTTTTGCCAAGAAGATATATGATGGCAAGCAAACACATGGAAAGATTCTCAGTATCACTAATCATCCGAGTAGTAGAAATCAGAACCAGAATGAGATATTCCCCTTACACGCGTCAGAATGGCTAGACTCAAAGAGACAAGAAATACCAAGTGTTGGTGAGGATGTGGAGAATGACGAACACTCTTGCACTGCTGGAGGGAATGCAAACTGGTGCAGCCGCTGTGGAAAACAGAATGGAGGTGCCTCAAAATATTAAAAATAGAAGTACCATATAATCCAGTAATTCCACTACTATGTATTTACCCAAGGAAAACAAAAACACTAATTTGAAAAGATAATATGCACCTTTCTGTTTACTGAAGCATTACTGACAATAGCCAAGATAGGGAAGCAACCTCAGTGTCCATCAACAGATGAATGGAGAAAGAAGATGTGGGGGGGTGTGTGTAATGGAATATTAGACATAAGAAAGAATAAAATCTTGCCATTTGTGACATGAATGGACTTGGTGGGTGTTGTGTGAAGTGAAGTAAGTTCACAGAAAAACAAGTACCATATTATTTCACTTAAAATGTGGAATCTGAAAAACCAAACAAATAAAAAAAGAAGAAATATTTCTCTGGGTCCCCAGGACACCTGATATTGGCCAGTTTGGTGTGTCTACAGTGTTTAATAGTTCAAGGCTTATGTCACATATAATTGCTGAGATCATTGGAAGCAGGTATCCCGGCAGCACCGAGCGGTTTAGGACAGGATCGAGTGAGTTTGGTGTGGTCATTTCCTTGTTTACAGACACAGGTGCTGTGACCACAGTTAACTGACACTTCTCGTAACCCAGGTACTCTAGCACATGGGAGCCTTAGTTCTCCCTGTTGTACAGCTAGAACACAGTCTCTGCGTAAGAAGCAGAGTCTCAGAATGGATCTGACTCAAACACTGGGGTAATACGGTCTTCATCTGTGCTGTAGAGTCCGAGGAATCCATTTTGCTACTGCTCGCCCGTGGACAGGGTCCTAAATCCTCTAGGCTCTCAGAGACCGCCACAGTAACAGCCCCAGCAGGGATGTTCTGCTCAAAGTATGGGATTATTCCTAGGGGGCTGTTCGAGAATTACATGGGGCTCCTGAATTCAGCAAGAGTGAAAAGTGTTATTGTTAGTTGCTCAACTGTGATGAAAATACTGTATCCGTTAAAAGCCGATCTTAAATTATTGATTAAAATATTATGTTCTAGTGTCTAAATATTAATATGTAGGGGCAGGAAGCGTTCTTGTGAAACAGCTTAGATATTACGTAAATACGCAGGGACTGTAAACCGCAGGCCACACACTCTTCTTAATGCATCCCAGTAAAGGTAGAGCTACTGCGGAAGGCAGGTTGGCAGTTTCTTACATAACTAAACATACTTTTATACTTTCCTGTATGATCTAGCGAACTGCACTCCTTGGTATAAATCCAAAGGAGTTGAAAATTTGTGTCCACATACAAAAGCCTGCACTTGGGTATTTATAGCAGCCTTATTAATAATTGCCCAAACTTGGAAATAACCAAGATGTTTTTCAGTAGGTAAATGGATAAAACAAAGTATTGTACATCCAGGAAGTAGACTATTATTTATCACTAAATAGACATGAGCTATCAAGCCATAAGAGATGCGGAAGACACTTACTGCACATTGCTAAGTGCAAGAAGCCAGTTGGAAAACTAGAAATGTATTATGACTATGACAGTCTGGAAAAGGCAGAACTGCGGAGCTGGTCAGTAGGTCAGTGGTCGCCAAGGTCAGTTAGTGTGGAGGGAACGATGAGTAGGCAGGGTGCAGAGGGACTGTCAGGGAGGTGAAATTACTCTACGAGTCTGTGATGAGAGACACTTGGCATCTGCATCTCCCCACGCCTACAGAGCGGACAGCACCAGAGCGAACTCTAGTGTAAGCTGTGGACTTTGGGTGAGGACGGCGTGTCAGTGTGGGTTCATCAGTTATAACCGATGTCCTGCTCTGGGAGAGGATTCGATGGTGGGGGAGGCCGGCAGGGGTGCGGGCACACTAGCTTTTTTTCATGCCTGCCAGGAGGCAGTACCTACTTTTAAAAAGCAGAAGTTGGGAGATTATATGTCTTCAAGAAATTTTTATCCAGAGACTCCCTAAAGTAAAGCACACCTAGACTGGCGAGACTGAATTAGAGATGAGCAGAGCTACACAATCCATAACTGCTCGAGGAAAGCCTTTTTGCTGCAGACTGCATAAGGACCAAACGAAGGAGGACCCCAAATGTGCAGGGAGTTGCGTATGAAGAGCAGCGTGACCAGCAGGGTGGCCCTCAGGGACGCACTCCAGGCGCTCAGCACTGTCACGCCCACACCACTGACCTGCGCGATGGCAAAATCCGAGTTGTTGGTGGCCTGCATCCCCTCGTTCCCGCTGATTCCCACACCCACGTGGGCCATCCGGATCATGCCAACGTCGTTGGCGCCATCCCCAACGGCAAGAGTGATGGCCCTTACGTGCGTCTTAACCAGGTCCACTATCTCTGCCTTCTGGAGGGGAGATAACCTGAAAAAGAAGACAGAAATCACGACTTGTTAGTGTTTTACGGTGGTTCCTTTTACTCCACCTTGTTCTAAAAGCCTTTACAGGCACCTGGGGGTTAAGTGTCCGACTTCAGCTCAGGTCACGATCTCACAGTTGATGGGTTCGAGCCCCATATGGGGCTCTGTGCTGACAGCTCAGAGCCTGGAGCCTGCTTTGGATTCTGTGTCTCCCTCTCTGCCCCTCCCCTGCTCACACTCTGTCTCCCTTTGTCTCTCAAAAATCAAAAAAAAAAAAGTTTAAAAAAATTTAAAAAATTAAAAAATAAAAGCCTTTAACATGGAATCGACAATAATCTACATATAACCACCTTTAAATGACAGTTACTGATAAATTTTCCAATACATTAAGCTTTTTACATGTATAAAAATATTTCACCCACCCATCAAAAAAAAAAAAAAAAAGAATAAACCAGGAGAATCAGACCTATAAATACACAGAACAAACTGATGGCTGGTAGGGGGTGGGGGGATGGGCAATGTGGGTGGAAGGGAGTGGAAGGTACACACTTCCAGATGGAATGTAAGTCACAAGAATAAAAGGCACAGCATAGGGAACGTAGCCAGTGGTCGTAATCACATTGTATGGTGACAGATGGTAGCTCCACTTGTGGCGAGCACAGCAGAACATACCAAGATGTCCAGTCATTGTGCCCCACACCGGAAGCTGATGTAACAGTGTGCATCAGTTATACTCAAAAATTTTTAAAGTGCCCTCCCACCCACCCCCAAAATAAAAAGTAAAGCAAAGAAAGCACACAGTCACTTCTTTAACATCACAAAAGAAGTACACAGTATCCGTTGCCCAGTTTGCACGGAGGTAAACTCTTCAATTTGCCATTCACCCCACCACTCCGTTTCTCACACTGGCCTGCTGTGTCAATTTCCGTCATCTCGCTACTCGAGAGCAGGAAGCGAAGATCGGTTTCGGAACCTATATGAAGGCATTTCCCCCAAGGGTAGCATGTGGACTTAAGTCCTCAAGTGAACGTAAAAAACACAAGGAGATATACGAACATGAAGGTATCCGCCAGGAGTCTGTGGTGACAGTAACAATCAAGAGCTAAGTGACTGAAACTAACAAATGTTATCCAATGCAGATGAGGATACTGTTGATCCTTTTTTTTTTTTTTTTTACCTCAGACAAGCTACAAAAGGAAATTTTGTATTCCTAAAATATTTCAGACTAGCAGACCCTGTCTACACAAAATACTTAACAGACATTCCGAGGAATGAGAAGGAAATTTTTTTTATCTCTTAGCATTTATGTATTCATTCACGAAATCAGTTGGATGCACACCTCTACCCAAGATGATAAGGGACACACAAAGGTTTTCTTTTCCAGGAAGTGCGTGATCATCCCCTTCCCACAAAACAGCTCCTAAAAACTAATTTAAATTTAACCTTACAAATTTCAGGCGGAATTATTAAAAACTGAGGAGATAAAGTTTCCTTGACTAGAACACACTCCAGATGTTAAAACAGAAGCACAGATGGAAAACCTTTGGCTTCATAATGAGGAAAATACAACGAGTTAACATTAATACGTTGTAGATATAGTATGAAAAGTTACTGAAGTCGAGAATGTTCCAGAAACCATTCGTAAGTTTAGTTTCCATCCAGAGACACTGGTTGATTTACCGGAGTAACTACAATGATACTAACTTCACCATTTTGTCTGGCAAGTACTTTTATATTTAAACTATGATATTTGCGGGGGAAAAAAAAACCCTACCTCATATTAATACCAAATTTCATACTTTCAAATCTTAATTCTATCTTTGGGCCAATGCAGCTCTCCAAATACAGAAGAGAACTCTTGGGGACCCACTAAGCCTTCTCTTCCCCTTGCTAAACATCCTTGATCCTTCAGTCCTTTTGTGAGATGGTTCTGGGCCTTTCACCAAAGCTCCACGTCGATTCTGACCAGTCGTTGGCAAGGATGTAGAGAGAGGGGAACACTCGTACACTGTTGGTGGGAATGCAAACTGGTACAGCTACTCTGGAAAACAGTATGGAGGTTCCTCAGAAAGGTACAAATAGAACTACCCTACGACCCAGCAATTGCACTATTAGGTATTTGCCGAAAGGATACAAAAATACTGAGTTGCAGGGGCACGTGCACCATGATGTTTATAGCAGCATTATCAACGATAGCCAAATTATGAAAAGAGCCCAAATGTCCACAGAGGTGGTGTGTATATATATATGGATTATTACTCAACCATCAAGAAGAGTGAAATCTCGCTATTCGCAATGATGTGGATGCAGCTAGAATGTATTACACTAAGTGAAGTAAGTCAGAGAAAGACAAAGACCATATGATTTCACTCATGTGTGGAATTTAAGAAACAAAACAGATGAACGTAATATGGGAAGGGAGAAAAAACAGAGGGAAGCAAGGCAAAAGAGGCTCTTAACTGTAGAGAACCAACTGAAGGTCACTGGAAGGGAGGTGGGTGGGGGATGGGCTAAATGGGTGAGGGGTATTAGGAGGGCATTTGTTGTGAGGAGCACTGGGTGTTATATGTAAGTGATGCATCACTAAATTCTACTCCTGAAATGAACATCACGCTATATGTTAACTAATTAGAATTTAAATAAAAACTGCAAAAAAAGAGAATGGAACTGGATTATCACTATTCTGACTTTGGATCTCCCTCCCATACATGAAAATAAATCCTAAAATAATAGTAGTCTTTTAATACCTAGCTGTTAAATGAGTTTAAATTAATAAAACACTTTCGGTCATGTTTCCATGTGTGAGTCTTAAGCCAAATGACCCGAGTCTTGAAATTTCAGGGTTATACACAATGGATGATCTTTACGTTCATGTCT
Source organism: Paguma larvata (assembly GCA_030068075.1). Taxonomy (NCBI): domain Eukaryota; kingdom Metazoa; phylum Chordata; class Mammalia; order Carnivora; family Viverridae; genus Paguma; species Paguma larvata. The sequence continues at coordinate 73,112,764 of CM057839.1, read as the reverse complement.
GACAGAGTTTATCTTGTCATCTTACTGGCTGAAACAACATAGATGTCCCATAGCCATGTATTCACAAAAATTGAAGGGCAAAAAGTCTACTCAGGATAGGGGGGAAAAAGTCAATAGGCTGTTCCGGGGCACAAAAGTAAGAAGAAACCACAGCCCTGAAACACAGTTCGAGAAATTCAAAACAGACATTAAACAGCTAGTTTCTATTCTTTTCAGCCGAATGGACATTTTTACCTTCCAAAAACTAGTATTTCACATGTCCACTCCCTTTGTGATTTTTAATCTATAACATGGAACCAAATAACAAATTCAACAACAATTTAGAAAGAGCACATAATTCCAACCTATAAAACAGACACTATAGTCACATTTGACTTGATTTAAAAACTGTAGTACTTTTATCACCTATTTTCGTGGAATAAGAATATACAAAGATAAGTTAACCAGTTGGCTGGAATAATGTCCTGGTTTTTCCATGGGCACACACTACTGACTTTATCAATAGAGTCAGTGCTAGAAATTAAAAATAAAATGGTTTCGGGGCACCTGGGTGGCTTAGTTGGTTGAGCATCAGACTTTGGCTCAGGTCGTGATCTCACGGTTCGTGTGTTCGAGCCCCATGTCAGGGCTCTGTGCTGACAGCTCGGAGCCTGGAGCCTGCTTCAGATTCTGTGTCTCTCTCTCTCTGCCCCTCCCCACTTACATTCTATGTGTGTGTGTGTGTGTCTCAAAAATAAGTATTAAAAAATATTTTTAATAATAAATAAAATGGTTTCCACTCAAAATTTTAAAACAGGTTCAATATATGGTATGGCATATATTTTCTCGTATATAAAAATAGGTTTTCTTGCCATATTTGTGCTTGGAATTCTCTGTGTAAGCTACTTACAGGTAATCTCATATGCATTAATTATTATTTATTCAACAAATATTTATGTCCCTACATATGAACTAGGCACAATTCTAGATACAGAAAATAGAGCAGAGAATAAAACAAAACATTCCTGCCTTCATGAAGTTTACATTCAGTGGAGAGGACACTGACAATAAACCAAGTAAGTAAAAGATAAATTATGGCATATGGTGATAAGAACTTTTTTTAAAGTTTACTTATTTTGAGTCAGTGCAGAGCCTGATGCAGGGCTGGATCCCATGAACCGTGAGATCGTAACCCTGAACCGAAATCCAGAGCTGGACACCCAACTGACTGAGCCACCCAGGTGCCCTGATGAACTGAAGTTTCTAGACTAATTAGAATTTTCTCTTCTAATTGTGTTTACCTGAGTGCTGCTGATTAAGCAATTATAACAAATACTGTATGACACCGTCCAAGTAGCTAAGCCTTTCTATTTCTAAATGACATTCAGAAAGCAAATTATTGGTCACAACTAAGAAAACTTCCTACACCTGTTAATGGCATCTATTAGGCAGTGTCCTTCAGCAATAAAACAAGTATAAAACTGGAAAAAATTATTAAAAAAACAAACAGTTCGGCCCCTCAGAAAATGACCGACGGTGGAAAAGAACTTGAGACATGTTTATTCGTGAACACGGGTAAGACCAGGTGACATCGGCTGGGCCAGGTAAGTGCACGCACTCGTGACCTTGCCGCCTGGAGGCGTTCTCTTCCCCTGACCTGGGAGCGGGTGGAAGTCTGCGGACTTACTATCAAGACGCGGTGGACACGGTTGGGAGCAGATCATGAACACCCACACCTTGACCAGGTGGGGCGGCTCTCCCGCTTCAGAGAGGGCAGCAAATCAGCGAGAAATTTCACAGGGGGATTTTGCAACAAAAGAATCATGGCAGGGCCGAGATAATAAACGTTCCACATATTCCGAACTGACCGCTAAAGTGAGGATGTGCAGGAAAGAGCCCAGGGAGGCTTTCAACGTGTTACGCCTCTGAAAGCATTCCTCCCCAAGGCGGGAGCGACAGAGTCTGACTTGCCTAGGCACAAACTTGTCCAAATAATTGGGTGATGACCAAACTCCACAGGCACAGGAGAAACTGCTGAGAAGGCAGGCTTAAACAAACAAACAAAAAACAGCTGAGGAAAGATATCCGTAACTGCAAGTGAACAGGGAAACAGATTTCACAGTCTGAGTCCAGGCAAATTACTGAAACACTGAACCAACAAAATGCAGAAGAGTAAATTAGAATCCAGATACACTACAGTGTATTTTCCCACAATATCCACTTTTACTCTAAACAAAACAAAATCACTAGACGTGCCAAGAAACCTGAGAGTATTTGTTTCCATACATAGTAAACAAAGCGGGCAACAGAAGCTGACTGAGAATAGACCTGATGGAAGATTTAGCAGACAGAGATTTCAAAGCAGCATTATAAATATGGCCACAGAATTAAATTGTGTTCAGAGAATGAAAGGAGACTGTGATGATGAGGAGTCGACAAACAGGATATCCCAAGAGAAGAATGGAGACTATTAAAAAATAGAACCTCTAGGAATGAAGTTCGTAACTTAACATCGGGTCTGAGATAGTGGAAGAAATTAGTGAATTCGAAGTTACGTCAATGGCGAATGTGCAATCCAAAAAGAAAGGAGGCGAAATTAAAAACGCAGTGGCGGGGCCGCAGGTCTGCAGTCGACATCAAGCCTTCATCATACATGTGATTGGAGGCCCAACGCAAAGGAAACCAAAGTAGCGAAACAAAACAAGAAAACCACCACCAACAACAAAACAACCCTGAAAAAATAATGGTTGAAAACTTTCCAATCTGGTAATAACAAAACAAAACATTAATTTAGGGATCCATTGAATCCAAAGTAGAATAAATACAATAAGAAAGAAGAATCGCGTTTAGAGCCAACATAGCCAAATGAATGAAACCCAGTAACAAAGAGAAAATCTGGAAAGTAGGAAGAGGAAAATGCCACATCACATACAGGGTGATGACAGCATGAATTTCTCATCAGAAACAAGGGAGCCAGAGCCAGGAGAATGACAAAGTAGCGAAGGAAAAAAATCTTTTCTTTGATAATAGCTTTAAGTTGGAAATCAGCAACAGGGAATACCCAAATGTGTGAGAATTCAGTACTTTTAAATAGCCCATGAGTCAAAAAGGAAATCAAGAGAAATTAGAAAATACTGTACCTTGAACTAGAATGATAATGAAAACACAACATATCAAAATTAGTGAAATGTAATTAAATTAGTGCTTAAAGATTTATATCTTGAAATGCTTATCGTAGAAAATTTAAAAATTTTAATCGATGGTAAGAGTTTCTACCTAAAGGAATGAAAAAAAAAGTTCAATCCAAAGTAAGGTAAAAGTAAAAATAATACAGGTGAGTATTCTATATCAGAATATTATGGGATTATATATTGTAACATGCACATATTATATAATATTAATGTTATATAAATATAATATTACAAATACATTATAAATATATATTAGAATGTAAATAAAAAACTGGGCAAACCATGGAGTTGGCCTTTTGAAAATACCAGTAAAATTGGTAAAGCCCTAACTAGACAGCTCAAGGAAAAAAGAGCAAATTCTCCATATAAGGAAGGGAAGGAACACCACCACATACCACACAAAAGTAATAAATAAAGGAATATTTTGAAAAACTTCATGCCAACAAATTTGACAACTAGATAAAATGGACAAATTCCCTGAAAGACACAAATCACAAAACTGAAGAAGCAGTAGAAAATACTTGCTTAATAAATTGAATTATTCCTTAAAGCCTTCCTACAAAGTCCAGATCCAGGTGGCATCAAGTGAAGTCTATCACACATTTTAGGAAGAAGTAACACCAAATACTACAGAAAGTATAGAAAACAGAGGACAAAGAAACACCTCCCAAATCAGTTTATCAGGTAGAATTATCCTGATAACAAAGTCACTCAAAACCTTGAGATAAAACCACAGACAAATGTCTTTCATGGGTATAGACTACAAATTCTTGATGAACTTTTAGTAGAATATACAGAAAAACCCCGTCATAAAAGTTTGAAGCCGTGAAGGAAGTTAGAGGCAGACTCTGCTCTCCTGTGCCACCACTCCCTCTGTAACGTACAGATTCAGCCAGGTCCATCCCAAATTGTTCTCATCGGTTCAGGATGTACCTCAGTCAACAGACTTCAGTTTTATATTCATTTTTGTTGACTGCTCCTCCAATGGGGCATTTAAAGGGACGATGGGACTACGTGGAGAAACTAAGACACTGGACCGCATACACCTGGATAATTGAGAGCTGGCGTCATGGTGGGCTGACAGGTGACCCCTGCAGGAGCTGGACAGGGAGGAGAGTGAGGTCAAGTCGGACATTCCCCTGCTCCTCCCTGCCATATCCGCTCCAGCTGGCTATCTCTCTGTCTCCTCCAGCTCTCTGCTCCTCTCGGGGCAGCCCGCTCTATAGGACTCTCTTTTCAGGCACAGTGCCTACTCCCCTCCTCCAGTCCCTTTGGACCTAGGGGTAGAAGAGCTCTTTCCACCGCTATCAGCAGGTATACAGTCCCTTGGTTTTCACCTCAGGCTCCTGGCAGCCAGTATCTTTCAGAGCCAAACACCACGTCCCATTTGCTGAGATTTCTGGGAGAAAGCGTATGTGAAACTTCCTCTGGATGTAGTCACATGAAGATGTGTGGGCTCTCAACCCCCAACGTGCTGCCAAAAGGGGGTCTAGCCTGGGGATAAAGCCAGCACCAGATGAATCAAAAGAGAGACACCATTTGAACTCTACAACAAACCATGAGTCAAGCCAGAGTTGGGACAAACCACCAACAGGTCACTGCTGGACTATCCATCCTTTGTGGCAGAATTAGCCCCTGTGTTTTCTCTTTCTCTCTTCTTCTTCAGCTCTGTCCTTTCATTGCTTCCTCCAGCACGAATAGCAAGTTCAAGAGGAGAAACAGTGAACATTTCTCAAAATATTGTTATAATGCAAAACGAAAATGGTTCAATAAAATCTAAGTAGTGAAAAGAAACAACATTCTGGCGAATTGACTGTTGATAAATTTGCTTGCTTCCCTTGAAGTTAGCTTTACCTACAGAACTTTCAGTGATGTGAGCTAGTAAACTCTCTTTTAGCCCAAAGGCAAGTGTGAATTCAGCTTTCTATCATTTCTGTCCGTTTTAACTGATGGAAGACGACATCACAAAAAATCCTGAAGGCTCAACTACAGTCATGACAAGTGAGAGTGGAATGAAGAACAGAAGCTGCTGAATTTTTATAGCAGATGCCGAATGAATGTGAACAAAGAGGGACCCCGGAGGGAGACACGTGAGGCGTACAGGGACCTGATTGAGGAACAAGTCTAAATTCACACTTAGAAGTCCAAGGCATCAAAACGTCTTTATAATTGGTCCATTTAATATTTTTATTCAGGAGAAAGAAACAATTATTCTTTACTTAATTTTCCTAGCTCTGTCCATCTTTGTTGTACATGATTTGCCTCTTTAAATTGATGTTTGGACTTTCAGTAATACTGATTACTTCATTTTTCTCTAGACGTCAGTGGAGTTGGAGCCCCCATGTCAGGCCCTGTGCTGACAGCTCAGAGCCTGGAGCCTGCTTAGGATTTTGTGTCTCCGTCTCTCTCTGCCTCTCCCCTCAACACACTCTGTCTGTCTCTCTCTCAAAAATAAATAAATAAACATAAAAAACATAGGGGTGGCTCAGTCAATTTAAATATCTGTTTTCACCTTAGGTCATGATCTCCTGGTTCATGAGTTTGAGCCCCCCTCCCTCCCCCCCAGGTTGGGCTCTGTGCTGACAGCTCGGAGCCTGGAGCCTGCTTCAGATTCTGTGTCTCCTCTCTCTGTCCTTCCCCTGCTCATGTGCGTGCTCTCTCTCAAAAATAAACATTTAAAAATTGTTTCAACTGTTTTTTTATTTATTAAATTAATTAAATAGAGGGCCTTTGTTCTTACTGAAGGCATCTTTCATCTGGTCAGTACCTCAATAAACAATTTATCATTGAAAAATTATAACCTGCTTTCTAGTACATCTTAAGCATCACAATTAGAATTAAACTCAAATCTCTCTCTTCAATTTGAGCGTACGTTTTACCAATAAGGAACTTTGTCTCTACAAAAGCTCATATTTCTATATTTTCCTTACATATTTATGTTAAATATAGCAGGAAAGGAAAAAACCGTGAGCATATCCTTACCTACAACACAATACTGCTCGACACGAGAGGGCCAAATTGAGGAAGCTCGTCTTAATCTCAGGATGGAAGACATACTTCAGTGTTTCACCATCGATGATGAGGGCCAGGTCATTTTCTTTACCTAACAGGATTCCAAGATCTTGACAGTTCTGATTAACTGCTTGTTGTGTTGCCTAAAACAGAGTGGGGGTGAGGAACACCGTATTTTTCTCCTTTTATATATAAATATATAAATATAAATAAAAGACTTTCTGAATCAAGATGGTAGATACAGGCCTACTTTTTACCTCATTCTTCCCTTCAAATATCTCACTAAAATGAAAAAGTAAATTACATCAAAAGAAGAATGACATCATTGCTCGCCAGCGAAATGCCAATAAAAAACACAGTGAGATACTACTTTCTCACTTTCTAGTTAGCTATTAGCATAACTAGAATCAAAAAGTCAGAAAGTAAATGTTGATCAGGATTTGGAGAAACCCAAAAGTCTCAAACACTGCTGGCAGGAACGTAAAATGAGATAACCCCTTCGGGAAATAGTCTGACAGTTCCACAGATGGGGAGGCGTGAGTTTACCCGATGACCCAGCAATAGCGCTCATAGGTACATATACCCAAGACAAATGAAAGCCTGTGTTTACACGAAACTCATACGTGAATGTTGATAGCAGCACTATTCACAATTGCCTAGAAGTGAAAACCTGATGAATGGATAAACTAAATATGGTATATCCATAAAATGGAATATTCTTTAGCCATCAAAAAGTTATGAGGTATTAATGCATTCTATGACACGGACGGACTTAAAAATACAGTAAGTAAGTGTTACAGCTCTTTTAGAATTTGTCTAGCAGGTCTTCCGGTTTTCACTGGAAGGCCCCCCCCCCCCAAAAAAAAATACAGTAAGTAAAAGAAGCCGGTCACAAAAGACTATGTTTTTGTGATTCAATTCACGTGAAAATCAAGAATAAGCAAACCCGTAGAGTTTGAGGCATATGGGGAAACCGACTGATCTATTGAGGTAGATTAGTGGTTGTTTGGGGGGTAGGGGGGAAGGAAGATGAGAGAAATGGTAACTAAAGAGTATGGAGATTCTTTTCAAGGTGATGAAAGTATTCTAAGAGTTGGCTGTGGTGATGGTTGCATGTATGTGTGAAAATATTAAAACAGACTGAATTGTACACATTAAACATAAAATTTTTGTGATATGGATACCTCAATAAAGCTGTATTTTTAAAATGTATCTAAGAGTGAATTCGTATCAGCTAGAGAGTACGAATGGGTGCTAAGAGCATACCAGAAAATTCAGAGAATTTTTGAGAAAAATATCAAAGGTGGGAGCAAAATAATGGAGTGAACTCTACCAAACTAAGCCTCAGGTTTTAAGGGAGAAGTATAGAAGTTTTAGAGACTCGTTGCTCAATTTAAGATACCTGGGAGTCCCCTCCCTTCGCTCTTTTCCTCAGACCATCCTTCCTTTCCTTCATAATGCACATACACTGTTGAAGGCTCAAAGGTTTAAAGAAATGACTCCCCATGCCAGTAACAGAGTAGAAAATTCTGATAGTGGAGTATTTTAGGAAAATACATAATAAGTCATGCAGATGAATGCTAAAGAAAATTCCTTATTCAAATACAAGTGAAATAAAAATAATACATACATAATACAATACAATAATGCATACAATATTACCACTTTCTGTTGAAAGATTAGTGAACTAATAAGTGTGCCAAAAGATTTCTTGATTGTTGCCAACTGTTTCCTTTGTGTGAAATATGTGTTATAAAATACTAAATCATATTTAAAAGCTTATTATTTAATTATTTTGCTTAACTATACTTGTCAGTTATATTCAGTTATCTGTAGGAATCGGAGATTTTTTTATGCTCCGTACTTTTCTTAAACATATTAATGAGTGAAATTTTAACAAGATGTGGCACCTGGGGAAAAGTTTTAAAGCATACCAGGTGTCAAGCACCAAAAGCTTTAATGACAAAAAAAATCCTTTCTATTTTTCTCAGGAGGCCTTCATTACTCATTACTCAAATGAAATAACTGCATTTCCTGAAATAAAAGGTAATTTAATAATCCTTGAATTACCAAGGCCGTTATATAAACCTGAAGGTCTAAAAACAGATGAAATTCAGACGCTTACAATTTGATCTCACCTGTGTAAGAACTAGCACATGTACTGCACATATATCATATTAAGCATTTCCACCCCTGCTTTTCCACACAGTGGACTGCATATCCCATCAGTGACCTCAAATGACTGCAATCGTTTTGTTGCCCCCAAAATAAGCCAGCAAAACCCAAGGTTTTCTACACGTTAATACCTCTTCTCCTGTCTCATGTGATCAGTGAACACAAAACTTGGTGCTTCTCTAACTAATATATTGCTTTCAATTTTACAGTTTCGTGGAACACGTAAATGCTTGAAGCTAAAGCTATCAGTCTTAACGTCTTTTTTTTTTTTCTTCCACTCCTAAATTGTTTGTTTTTCTTTACCAGTCCTTCTGCTGCCAAGGTTAACAGGAGTTAAGATAATTCCTCCAACATGGTTCGCTCGAGAACGTGACTGCCTGAGCAACTTACCAACATTAATTATGTAAAATCCCGCACAGCACAACCTGCAGCGATTATTTGGGGAAATGCGGTGTGTGCTTCATTATGAAAAGCAAGTATATCAGTAAGTAATGATTATTTAGGAATAATGAGTTTCGAAAATGACATAATTCTAAAGTTTACGAGAACTTAAAACATAAGAGAAAATCTTAAAGAATCAAAGTACCAAGATCGCCATGGAAATCACAATATGTAAGTGAAACAGAGCTTTCACTAACAAGACTAGCTTCTGGAAAATTCTAATTATGCAACTGAGACCGACATATTCACAAACTTTGTAAACGCAGATTTGAATACATGTCTCAGCTGCTCTTGCTGTATATAATTTGGAGAAATAAAAATTATAATTCAGCCTTCATCTAATATTTAACAGAAGAGTTGATATAACATTTTGTTCTATATTTATTATACTCTTAAGAGACTTATTAATAGTACAAACACTCGGAGTGCCTGGGTGACTCAGTCAGTTAAGCATCCGACTTTGGCTCAGGTCATGATCTCACAGTTCATGGGTTCGAACCCCGTGCTGGGCTCTGTGCTGACTGATCTGAGCCTGGAGCCTGCTTCGGATTCTGTGTCTCCCTCTCTCTCTGCCCCTCCCCCACTCATGCTCTGTCTCTCCCTCTCAAAAATTTCTAATTAAAAAAAAAATAGTCCAAAGACTACACACAACCCTCAAAGTACATGCAAACTAAAAATAAATAATAAATTGAGAAATAAAGGAAAATATTAGAAAAGATACCACCACTATTATATGTCATGAAGAGTTAAAAATAATGAGAAAGCTGAAATGATCTATTAATATCAGAGAACATAGCCTTAAAGAGAAAATATTACCAAAAATAAAGAGAGACATTTCATAATGATTAAAAAGCTAATTTTTCAGGAAAAAATAACAATTTTATTTCCTAATAATAGAGCCTCAAAATATATGAAGCAAAAATGAGTAGAATAAAAGGGAGAAATATAAAATTCAAAATTACAGTAAAATATTTTAATAATTCTTTCAGAAGTTGTTAGAATGGCTAGAAATACAATGAGGACAGTTTATTAAAACAGTGACTCAGTCACCGTGACTCAACTGATATTTGCACATAGTATTTTACCAAAACAGACCATATACTAGAACATAAAACAAGTCTTAGTGGATTTAAAATGTTTAAGACCAATGAAAGTATATGTCCTTTGTCCAAAATTAAATTAAAAATCAGTAACAATACGACATCTAGAAACATGCCAAATATATGTAAACTTAACACACTTCTAAATAACCCATGGGTCAAAGAAGAAATAAGTGAAAATTGGTTATTTTGAAATAAACTTATTGAAAATATAACAATATGTATGGATACAGCTAAAGCAATGCTTAGAAGAAAAATTATGGTATTAGGGCTGAAATTAGAAAATATGTCCATTATACATATATACTACATCATCTTTATCCATTCGTCAGTTGATGGACACTTAGTCTCTTTCCATGATTTGGTTATTATCGAAAGTGCTGCTATGAGCATTGGGGTACATGTGCCTCTATGCATCAGCACTCCTGAGAAAGAATGAAATCTGGCCATGTGTAGCAACATGGATGGAACTGGAGGGTATTATGCTGAGTGAAATAAGTCAGGCAGAGAAAGACAGATACTTATGTTTCCACACATAGGTGGATTTTGAGAGACTTAGCAGAAAACCATTGGGGAGGGGAAGAGGGGAAAAGAAAAAAAGCCACAGAGGGAGGGAGACAAAACATAAGAGACTCTCAAAGACTAAGAACAAACTGAGGGGTGAGGGGGGTATGGGAGGGGGGAGAGTGGGTGACGGGCACAGAGGAGGGCACTTGTTAGGATGAGCACTGGGTGTTATATGGAAACCAATTTGACAGTAAATTTAAAGAAATAAAAATAAAACTGCTATGAGAGGAAAAAAAAAAAGAAAAGAAAATATATCGAAGGGCGCCTGGGGGGCTCAGTCCATTGAGCGTCCGACTTCAGCTCAGGTCATGATCTCGCAGTTCGTGAGTTTGAGCCCCGCATCGGGCTCTGTGCTGACAGCTCAGAGTCTGGAGCCTGCTTCGGATTCTGTGTCTCCCTCTCTCTCCCCCACTTGTGCTCTGTCTCTCTCAGTCTCTCAAAAATAAATAAATGTAAAAAATAAAATTAGGAAAATTTGTCGAAAATAATCACCTAAATGTTCACCTCATGGTAGGCAGGATTTTAAGATTCCCAGCTACCGATGTGCACACTCCATATAACCTATTCCCCTTGAGTGCGAGTGACCCTGACCTCCTCTGGTAGGCTCTTTCAAAAGAGGATTTACAGGTCACAGACCAAAGGACAGATATTCAAAGCTGCAGCAGATGTCCCTTTGTGGGCCTGAGCTAAACTGCCGTGTTGCAGAGACAGCCACGGGGCCAGGACCGAAGGGTGACCTCTAGTTCCTCACAGCAGTCCCTGGCCGACGGCTAGCAAGGAGATGGGACCTCATACAGACCCAGGGAAGTCACTTCCACCAACCCACTAAGGGAGCTTAAAAGCGGCTTTTTCCCCAGTTGAGACTCCAGCTGAGGGTGCAGCCAGCTGACATCCTGATTTCAGCCTCGTGAGACACTGAGCAGAGAAGCCACCACCTAAAACATGGCAAATGCCTGACCCATCAGACCTGTAAGACAACAATGTATGTTGCTTTAAGCTGCTAAATTGGTGGTAATTTGCTATGCAGCAAGAGGAAAGTAACCCACTGTTCTAAAATACAGTGTATACGTGAAATAAGTCAGTCAAAGACAGATACCATATGTTTCCACACTGGTGGATTTTGAGAGACTTAGCAGAAAACCATGGGGGAGCGGAAGGGGGGGGGACCACAGAGAGGGAGGGAGACAAAACATAAGAGACTCTTAAATACTAAGGACAAACTGAGGGTTCAGGTGGGTATGGGAGGGGGGAGAGAGGGTGACGAGCACTGAGGAGGGCACTTGTTGGGACAAGCATTGGGCGTTGTATGGAAACTAATTTGACAATAAATTGATTAAAAAATAAAAAATAAATATAGTGTATTAATAGAGAATTTGAGATACAGTTAAGACCAACAGATCAGGAGACAATTGCCATTGAAAAGACAATTTGTTATAGTCACAGATCCCAAGAAATGGAAGCAAATCACACAGTGGAGATGGAGGGGACACGTGGGAGAGCACTGGGGTCAGTCAGACAGCAAAGGGAACAGAAGGAAACTGTGGGCAAGAACCTTTATTGTGCTTTCCGCAAAAAAGGGACAGGTGAGACAGGGTACGCAGGTTTAGGATTTTGCTATTTTGAATAACTTCAGTAGGCTCTGGGGCTTCGGGCAAGTGCATAGTGGCCTGGAATGTGAGAGCCCGATAAAGGGGGGGGCGGGGGGGGCCGGGGGGGTGGGTAGGGGCTCTGGGGTTGGTTGGTTTGCTAAGAAAGGCACGTGCACTGGCAAGTTGTTTACTAGCTGTGGGAGTTGCTTAGCCCTGAAGGGGAGGTACCTTTCCAGTACCTCCCCAGCAAAGCCCCCAGTAATAGCAAAACATCAGAATAAAGACATTAATTTTTATAATTACTTATAATTTTTATAATAAAGGGCTAATATATATACACCTCAAAAAGACTGAAGAACAGATAAAACACAAAAGCAGTAGACGGAAATAAGTAATAAAGACAGGAGTAACAATCAATGACACCGAAACAGACAAATATAGAGCAAATAACAAAGTCAAAAATCTGGTTCTGTGAAAAGATCAACAAAATGGATAAACCCATTACTATACTGATCCAGAAAAAGGCAAGAATTCAGAATTGGGGCGCCTGGGTGGCTCAGTTGGTTAAGCACCTGACTCTTGATTTTGGTCATGATCTCACAGTTCATAAGATCGAGCCCCACATCAGGCTCTACAGCAACAGTGCAGAGCCTGCTTGGGATTCCCTCTCTGCCCCTCGCCTGCTCGTGCCCCCCCCCCAAATAAATAAATAAACTTAAATGCAAATAAACTTTTAAAAATTAAACTTTATATTGGTATTTTAGGAGCAAGTAATTGGAAAATTAAGCTGTACACACAATTCCGGTTCCAATATGGCCAAATACATAAAGTACCTAGTGACAAATTTAACAAAATGTAGTTGAGATTTTTAGTTTACCGTTACTTGTCTATTTTTGCTTTTATTGCCTGTGCTTTTAGTATCATACCCAAGAAATCATTGCCAAGTTCAAGGTCAAGCAGGTTTCCTCTACATGTCTTCTAGGCTCTTATAGTTTTGGGTCTCTGTGCATGGTCTGAATGTTTGTATCCCTCCAAAATTCATATGTCCAAATCCCAATGCCCAGCGATATTAGGAGGTGGGTCTTTGAGAGGTAATTAAGTCATGAAGATGAGTGCTTTTCTGAAAGAGGCTCCAGAGACCCCTAGCCCCGTTGCCATGTGTGGACGCTGCTTAGAAGGCACCACCTAGGACCAGGAAGACGACTCTCACCAGAACATGACCGTGATGGAGCCTTGATTGCAGATTCCCCAGTCTCTAAAACTGGGAGGGATAAATATCTGTGGTTTCTAGGCTGCCCAGTCTGTGGCGTTTTGTTATAGCAGCCAGAATGGACTAAGACAGGATCTAATTTTTTCCTTTTGAATGTGACTATCCAGCTTTTCCAACATCATTTTTTGAAGGGACTATCCTCTCCCCAGTGTGCACTCTTGGCATGCTCATAATCCACATACATGGGTTTATTTCTGGACTCTCTACTCTTTCCCATTGCTCTGTCTTTATGTCAGTAATAATTGTAACTTTTTAATATATTTTGAAATCAGGAAGTATGAGGCTTCTGGCTTTGTTCTTCGTTCTTAGAATTGCTTTGGCTATTTGGGGTCTTTTGTGATCCCTTATGAATTTCTATGGAAAAAAAATTTTGGAATTTCTCGTGTGTGCAGCTGCAGCAAACATTAAGTATAGCCAGATTACCATAAAACTTCACATTCAAGGCCTTTAGCTCAATTTCTATTACCAGATTCATCATGTCCAGCTTTCGACAAAAAATTACAAGACATTTAAGGCAAGAAAAAGCACTGTCTGAAGAGCTAAAGCAAGCATCAGAACCAGATTCAAAGATAAGACAGATTTTGGAAGTAGAACTGAATTTAAAATAAACTATGACTGGGGCTCCTGAGTGGTTCGGTTGGTTAAGTGTCCGACTCTTGATTTCGGCTCAGTCATGATCTCACCATTCCTGAGATGGAGCCCCGCATTGGACTCTGTGCTGACAGCACAGGGTCTGCTTGGGATTCTCTCTCTCCCATTATCTTTCTGTCCCTCTCTCGCTCACACTCTTTCTAATTAAATAAATATTTTTTAAAAGTAAATAAAATAAACTATGGTTAATATGTTAAGGACTGGAGTGGAAAAATAGACAACATAAAACAAAGGGGGAAGGTAAGCAGAGTGATGGAAACACTTAAGAAAGAATAAAAATGAAATGCCAGAAATAAAAAACACTGTAACAACAGTGAAGACTGCCCTTATTGAGCCCAACAATAGACTGGACACAGTCTAAAAATTAATGAGCTTGAATTATGTCAATAGAAATTTCCCAAACTGAAATACAAAGAAAAAAAGAATTGGAAAAAAAAATCCTGAATGGAATATTCTAGAACTGTGGGACAGTTTAAAATATCTAACATAGAGCTAATTGGAATTCCAGAAGGAGAAGAGTAAGAGAACAAAACAGAAAGAAAATTTTAAGTGGTAATCACCAAAAATGTTCCCAAACTAATGGCAAACACATAGCCATAGACCCAGGAAGATTAGAAAACACCAAGCATCATAAATACCAAAAAAGTCTATACCTAGGCATATCATATTCAAACCACAAAATCAAAAGCAAAGAAGAAATGTTGAAAGAAGCCAGAAAGGGAGAATAAAGTAAAAAATAGCAGCTTCTCATCAGAAACCACCCAGTTGAAAAGGAAGTGTTGAAAGAACAAGAAATACCAACCTAGAATTCTATATCTAGTGTAACTGTCCTGCAAATGTGAAAGAAAAATAAAGACTTTCTCAGACCAAAACAGGAAGTTCATCACCAGCTGATCCACCCAGTAGAAATATTTTTAAAGTTTTTTTATGGAGAATAATGATACGTGTCAGAAATTCAGAACTACATTTAAAAAAAAAGACTGAAATGGAAAAATGAAATCTATTGAAAATTCTTTAAAGTGAGTAAGAAAATTATACAGTAAAAAAATTGTAACAGAAAATAAATGGCTGTAGCCATTTCACTTTTAAGGTCAGGGATGTTCAATATTGGATTCCAAAATCCTTTCATCCTTGCAATGTAAATGCCACCTATCTACTCAACTTCTGATAAAGACCGCTATATGCACGGATTTTCCTTTTTTTTTTTTTTTTTTTTTTTCATTTTTGAAATTGAGGATCTGAGTGCTGGGCTTGGTATGATGCTGGGAACAGGGGCGATAAAGGACTAGCCTAAGCCTGAGGGCAAGCAGTGGGGACCAGAAGTAATGTTCTTATGGACTTGAGTGGGAGTTCAAGACAACTTCTGTAGACTTTATGGTGTTGGGGAACACTCACGTAACAAGTTGGGTACACTCGCATTAAACAATTTTTAAAAATCACTTACCTCAAGTGAATTTGAATTCAATTTAATACGAGGCATTTGAGTTGTTAACAGTTTACAGGAATATGCTGCAAAGCGAGAAATAAAGCTGTCACATATTTGAAGACTCCATGCCTTCCATGAGTTCATTTTTTAAATAAAAAATTTCTATATATTCTTTCGTCATCATACTCTGTCTTATGACTAGTTCAAAGTCTAGTAGCTTATCACAAACACTAAGCATGGGATTGTGGAGGGAAAAAATCGAACCACTGGTTCATTTTAATCTTAATCAGCAACTTAAGCAGAAATGGTTTGGAGGGAAGGGGCATATAACTAATGGCTAAATCTGTACCTTTAAATGCCTGTGGATTTTTATTTTTATTATCTCTCTGTGACGTGAGATTCATGCTTTATAACAATTCCAAGTATCAAGCCACTATATTGACATATTATTCCTACTGTACTAATAAAATCCTAGGTGTGATTAAAAGAAATAAACCCACACAATGTTCATAATAATATTCAACAGGATGATCAAATTATACACCTCAGGGGGCCGCCTGGGTGGCTCAGTTGGTTAAACATCCGACTTCGGCTCAGGTTCCCATGGTTCTCATGGTTCTTGTGGTTTGAGCCCCGTGTCGGGCTCTGTGCCAGCAGCTCAGAGCCTGGAACCTACTTCAGGTTCTGTGTCTCCCTCTCTCTTTGTCCCTCCCCTGCTTGTTCTCTCTCTCTCTCTCTCTCTCTCTCTCTCTCAAAAATAAGTAAACATTTAATAAATTTAAACAAATTTATGGAATATCACTTTTAAAAAATTTTTTTAATTTATTTTTGAGAAAAAGAGCATAAGTGTGGGGTGGGGGAAAGATAGAGGGAGACAAAGAGAGAGAATCCCAAGCAGGCTTCATGCTTGCAGAGCCAGATGTGGGGCTTGAACCCATCAACCGCAAGAACATAACCTGAGCTGAAGTTGGACGCCCAGCTGACTGAGCCACCCAGGAGTCCCTATACGTTATCATTTTAATGTCTTCTTTGAAATTTCCTGAAACTTGTGGATGCCATACAGAAAAGCAAAAGTAGCTTCATGATTTTTATGTAATTCAAAATTTCTATTTACGTATTCTATTGCGATCTATTCAGTTACAGGAGACAATTATCTTTTTATGTTTATTTATTTTGAGAGAGAGAGAGACAGAGATGATCTCAAGCAGGTTTCATGCTGCCAGTGCAGAGCCTGATGTGGGGCTCAGGCCCATAAACCATGAGATCATGACCTGAGCTAAAGTCAGACACTTAAACGACTGAGCCACCCAAACACCCCAAGATTTATTGATAACATTTTATTGCAATGTTCATTGTGTCCACTTTTATTTTGTAATCAGTTACTGACAAAGTTAACTGCCTAATGCTGGCAGTTTCTGTACCAGCATGCAGGCTGGAGAATTAATATTTGTGCCGGACACAGCCAAGCCCAACTCCACCTGTGGGTTCCAGTGCTGCCCCCAAGAGGAAACTTCCTCTGCCCTGAAGCTGTTGCTGCTGCTGCTGCTGGCTCTGTATAAAGGCTAAGAAGTCTCCATATAGAGGTTCCTCAAAAAGTTAAAAAAAGAAATACCCTACTACCCAACAATTGCACTGCTAGGTATTTACACAAAGGATACAAAAATACCAATTCAAAGAGAAACATGCACTCCAGTGTTTATAGCAGCATTATCAACAATAGCCAAATTCTGGAAAAAGCCCAAAAGTCCATTGAATGGATGGATGAATGGACAAAGAAGAGGTGATATATATACATATATATGTAATGAAATTACCCATCAGAAAGAATGAAAGCTTGCCATTTGCAATGACATGGATGGAGCTAGAGTGTATTATGCTCAACAAAACAAGTCGGTCAGAGAGAGGCAACTACCGTACGATCTCACTCATGTGGAATTTAAGAAACAAAACATGAAATAGGGGAAAGGGGAAAAAAGAGAGAGAGGGAGGCAAACCATAAGAGACTCTTAATGACAGAGAACAAACCAAAGGTTGTTGGAGGGGCGGTGGGTGGGGGATGGGCTAACTGGGTGATGGGTATTAAGGAGTACACTTGTAATGAGCACTGGGTCTTCTGTGTAAGTGATGAACCACTAAATTCCACTCCTGAAACCAATACAACACTAGAATTTAAGTAAAAACTTGAAACAAACAAAAAGTATCTGAATTCAAAAAAAATAAAAAGTCTATATGTGTTATGATGAAAATTCAAATCAGTATGCAAGTACTGATGGCTTACTTGTACCCAGCATCACATTGGGAGCAAAGGAAGATTTACGACAGATACATGATATGCCTCTTAAGAAATCAAAGCTAACACAAAAGAGAAAAAAAACACAACATATTGGTAAGCCAAATATAATAGTGTAAATGCTGCACAGTCGAGAAGCAGCAGACTGTGTTGCATTGTGTTATCAGAAAGCCTGGTGGCTCAGTCAGTTAAGCATCCGACTTCGGCTCAGGTCATGATCTCACAGTCTGTGAGTTCGAGCCCCACGTTGGGCTCTGTGCAGACAGCTCGGAGCCTGGAGCCTGCTTCGGATTCTCTGTCTCCCTCGCTCTCTGCCCCTCCCCTGCTCACACTCTGTCTCTCTGTCTCTCTCAAAAATAAACAAACATTAAAAAAGAAAAAAACAACAAAGTTTTCAGAAGTTTGAACTAGTAGTCTTAGAAAACAGACAACAAACGTGAGAGGGGTCCTCATTTCCACCTGCGGCCATTGTCAAAACCCAAGCCTGACATACTGATTCCTGAGAGTATGTCAGTAAGTAGACCTCCTGCCAAGTCCTTAATTCGCTTTTCTTTGTAATCAGTATCAAGACTGTTTAGTCTTTTAAGTGCACAACACTAGCCACCGTGAGCTCCATGAGAGACGGCGGTAATTAGAACTGCCACACCATTCACAAAGGCAGCGGCCGACATTTTCAAAGCCCTCGCTGTACCCAGTATCTCAGAAAGAGCTGTATGCACACATCTCGTCAAATCGTCACAGATTACCAGAGGTGTCATGGTTACCTCCATTTTATTAATGAGGAAATTGAGGGTTAGGCATAAAAGCACAAGCTTATAAACATAGAGGCAGAAGATTCAGACTCAAAACATGGTCCCTGTGACTCCAAAGTCTGTGATTTTAAACCACTATGCTCTAGCTTATCTTCTCGAGATATAAAGATGTCGGCTCTGAGACACAGCTCAGTCTTTTTCTTTGTGACTCCCTTCCCCAGCCATTCAGACTCACAGAAGTAGGGTGAGAGCTCTCTAACCGAAGGCTATTGCTTTTCTTGGGAAAGAAATATAGGCCCAGAGAGCCTCTAAGAGAGCAAATTCTGTCAGCATGGGCTTTCGGTTAGATCGAAGTTCACTGACTCCATTTTTCGCTGGCCTCTGCAGACGTCGCCTCTAAGGGATGAATTCAATCCGGGACCCAGGACTCCAAAGGTGTCAGGGGACTGTGGGCTGCATTCAGGCAGCGGACATGTTTTGCTTTGCCCTTACAAAATTTTATACATTTGAGCCAACGTCTATGCATGAAGATATTTCATATCAAAACACAAAATTCTTAATTATCTTTTAAGAACAAAAAACCCGTGCCAACAGTAGACACTCATTTCCAGAAGGCAAGAATGCACTGCCTGTCCCTGGAGGGCCGGTGCTCCCCCTGCGGCCTTCCCCCTCCAGCGTGTGAGTACTGCCCCTCACTCTTGTCCTCCCTGATTCTTCCGGATGTTTGCAAGCCCTGCTTTAAGAAATTAGAGAGTTTGTTTCCTTTCTTCCTTCGAGTCCACCAGAGTTACTACACACTTTTTTTGAACGGATACAATTTAATATGGCGGTCTTCTAAGAATCCAGTTATTCCGAGCAAAGAATCCTTCAAGTGAATTATAGACTTCTCCTAACAAAAATAAGTTTCATTCAATAAGGATAAAAATTCCCCTACTAACAACAACGGCCGTGTCTCGTCTAAGTAGGGTTTCAGTCCTGAGCTGAGGAGATCGTTGAAGGCTCTGGAAAAACAAACAGTCCTCAGGTGTGGGTTTGGAAAGAATGACTAGGTGCACTTCAGGAAGATGGTAAGAGAGCAGTCATCCACTTTGTGGTGCTGGGTCAGCCGAGCCCCTTCGCAGCACATACGCTAAGTTACTATAGTCACTGAGTTCATGGTTATCAAAAAACCTAGCAGGTCGTACTAAAGCCAAAATATGGAGAGCTGGAAAACGGAGAGCGTATGCATAGTGTTTCCCCAGCTGTCTGCCAGGTGGATGAATGAATGACCACGTCGTCCGAGTCCTTAAATTACGTTAATATCTCGCATTCATGAAGGACTTGTAAATGCTGCACCTCAAGCTAAGGTCTTCACAGAGACCACCTCAGGGCATCCTCACAACAGCCCTATGAGATTAAAACTCTTATTATCCCCATTTTATAGACAAGAAGTTGACGTTTAGAGATGTTAAGTAGATCCTTCAAAAATAACCAACCCTTCATTGACGCTGCGTTCTCTTCTAGCCACACCCTGTTTCTCTGCTCCCCTTCACAGCAAAACTCTTCGAAAGACTCCTCTGCACCCACTGCACCCTCATCAGTGAGGGCTGACACATCAGCCTCCCAAATGTACCCCAAATTTGGTCCCTCTCTGCCCTCCCCATCACATCCTAGTGTAAGTCACCATCGTCTCTTGTCTAGACGTCTACGAAGGCTTCCTACCTGATCTCCTAACTTCCATCCAGTCCAGTCTCCACAGGATAGCCAACAGATATTGTTAAGACACACATCAGATCATATGACTCTCCTGCTTGAAACTGTACACATTTCTTATTGCAGCCTGACTAGCCCTCATCTCCTACCTTCTCTGCTTGGCTTCCTGTACTCCAGACACACTGGCCTTTTGACCGTTCCTTGAATATTACACATGCTCATACCTGGGCCATTGTGCTCATTATGCTCCTTGCCTGCAACACTCATCCCAGAGATCTTCCCAGTGCTTGCTCCCTCTTTCCATTTGGGTCTCTGCTTCGAAAGTCACCTCCTTAACAGGTGTTCCATTTAATTACCTTCTCTACCTCCTGCTATGCCTTTCTTTGTTTTTATTCTTAGCACTGATTGTAATATTATAAAACACAATGATTTGCTTATTAATTTTATCTTCTCTACTCGTATATAAGTTTCATGAGAACAGAGAGTATTGCTCAAGTTTTCATTCCCAGCTCCTAGATTTTCCTGGTATCTAGCAAGTATTCAATATTAAATGAATAAATGTAGAATAAACAAATGAGTGGAGACATTTAAAGGATATCTAGTACACACAGATTCATTTTATCATACATGTACGTCTAACCAGAGCTGGCTACCATGATGATTATGAAAAATAATAATTTCAATTCCTTGTCACCACTGACATTTGAATATGCACAGCTAACAGTTAATTTCTCAACTCCTCTTCTGCACACCTCAACCCTAAGACCCGATCATACAGTAAAGTAAGGGGGGAAAGGGAAAAAAAAGTGACACTGGAGCTTGGGGGAAAAATTAATTGAAATTTCTAATAACCAAAATATTTATGACTAAACATATATAGTAGGCATATACATTATAAGGAAAACATGCCATAACTTCAGGTTTCCAAGGAAAGGAACAAGAACTACATGTTACTCATGTAAGCATTCTGCAGTCTCTATTTCAACAATGTGAAGGAGACCCATTGCTTAGTTTGTTTACATTTTCTGCCACGTGATGGCAAGCTTCCGCTGCACTCCATGTTTCCCAAAGACATATAAAACAAATACTTGAAGGAAGCTCAATCATTCATTCTTGATACTAGGATGTATGTAGAGTACCTACTCAACCGGATCTTTAAAGACTTTGGGTCTGTTACCTATGTTAATTGCAGTTTCTTGTTTATCTCCTGTCAGGACCCATATTTTTATGTTTGCTTTCAGGAGAGTCGTTATCGTTTCTGGAACACGTGCTTGAAGGTGATCTTCAATGGCTGTGGCGCCAAGCAGCATAAATTCCTAGATTTGTTTTGAAAAAGATAATTTTTATTACTAGTTAAGATAAAAAAAAACATTTTAAGATGGAATAAATCGGGCAAATCTTGACAAGAGATATGTATTCTACTTATTATGTGAAGTCCCCTACCTGTACACACACACATATACTTTTTTCTAGTCTCTTCCATTGGTCTATTTGTCTGCCCCTATTTTGCTACCACATGAGGCAGTGTAGCATGTTAAAAGCACAGACTCATGGATCCGTGCCCTAACTCTACAAGTACTACAAGTTATGATCTACAAGTGATCATAAGCACATGACTTAAATTTCCGTGCCTTCACTTCTCCATCTATAACTGGAAAAGTAGGCTCTCTGAAGAACTTTTAACATTGCTTGCAAGGCAATTGTGTGAGCAAAAACTTCCTCGATTTGTGTCTGTCTATAAAGCGTGTCTCCTTTACATTTGAAGAATAATTTCACTGGACACAGAATTCTAGCTTGGTGTTTTTTTCTTTTAACACTTTCAGTATTTCATTCCATGATGTTCTTGCTTTCATGGTTTTGAAACAGAAACCCAATGTAGTTTCTGCCCTTGTTCCTGTATAGGTAAGGTTTTTTTCCCCCCTCTCTGGTTTCTTTCAATTTTTTCTTTTGAAAAGTGTTTGCAGAAAAGTCTAAAGAATCAACGAATGGAAATAATGAGTGATTATAGCAATGTTATGGGATATGTGGTTAATATACAAAAATCAATGAATAATTGGAATTTGAAATTAAAATCAATACCATTTACTTTAGCATCAAAAGGGTGTATATAAGTATAAATCTAACAAAATATTTACAAGATGTATATGAGGAAAACTACAAAACTCTGATGAAGGAATCAGAAAAGACCTAAATGAAGGGGAAGATCTATCATGTTCATGGTTAGAAAGACCCATGGTTCGTGGTCGGTATTGTTATGACGTCAGTTCTTTTCAGTTTGCTATATGCATTCAATGTGATCTCTATCTCAATCACAGAGAGTTATTTTGTGGATATCAACAAACTGAGTCTATAGTATTTATTGAAAGGCAAAAGACTTAGATTAGCCAAGATAATATTGAAGAAGAGCCAAGTCAGGGGGCTGACACTACCCAATCTCAAGAGTTACTATGAAGGGACAGTAATCAAGATAGTGTGGCACTGCTGAAAGTGTAGACAAACAGGTCATTGGAACAAAACAGAAAGCCCAGAAATAGACCCCACAAATACAGTCAACTAATCTTTGACAAAGGAACAAAGGCGATTCAATAGAGAAGTTCTTTTCAACAAAGTGGACATGCACATTTAAAAACTAAATGAGAAGTGCCTGGGTGGCGCAGTCAGTTAAGTATCTGACTTCAGCTCAGGTCATGGTCTTATGGTTCATGAGTTCAAGGCCTGTGTTGGGCTCTGTGCTGACAGCTTGGAGTCTGGAGCCTGCTTCAGATTCTGTGTCTCCCTCTCTCTGCCCTTCCCCCACTCACACTCTGTCTCTCCCCCCAAAATGAGTAAATGTTTAAAAAAAATTTTAAGTAAAAAATAAAATAAATTAAAAAAAAAAAAACTAATCCAGACATTGGCCTTAGACTTTTCATAACAATGAACTCAAAATGCAAAACTATAAAACTCTTAGAAGACAAAAGGAGAAAATCTAGGCAACTTTGGGTTTGTTAATTTTCTTTTCTTTTTTTTTTAGATAACGAAAGCATGATCCATGAAAGAAAAAAAATGATATTTAGACTTTATTAAAATTAAAAACATGTCCTATGAGGGGTGCCTGGGTGGCTCAGTCAGTTAACCATCTAACTTCAGCTCAGGTCAGGATCTCATGGTTGGTGAGTTCAAGTCCCGCGTCGGGTAAGCTTGAGCCCCGCTTCAGGTGAGCCCCCCTTCTCTCTCTCTCTCTCTGCCCCTCACTCGCTTGCACATTCTCTCTCTCAAAAAAAAAAAACAAAACAACAACAACAACAAAAACATGTTCTGTGCAAAGTACTATTAATAAGAAGACAATATACAAATGGGGGAAAAATATTTTTAAAACATGTATCTAATAAAGGACTTGTAACCAAATACACAAAAAATGCTTAAAACTCAACAGTAAGAAAACAATCTAATTAAAAAATGGGCAAAAGGTCTAAGCAGCACCTCATCAAAGAAGATAGACAGTTGTCACTAAGCCTATGAAAAGATCATATGTCATCAGAAAAACACACACTAAAACAACAGTAAGGTACCACTACACACCTATTAGAATGTCCCAAATCCAAAATGTCCCAAATCCAAAACACTGACGACACCAGATGCCAGCAAGGATGTGGAGGAGCAATGCTTATTCATTGCTTGTGGGAATGCACAGCCATTTTGGAAGACAGTTTGGCAGTTTTTATAAAGCTAAACATTGTCTTACCACATGATCGGGCAACCATACCTCTTGGTATTTACCCGAATGAATTGAAGACTCACAGCCGTGAAAAAAATAGCCCTGAATATTTACAACAGCTTTCTTCATAATTCCCAGACCTTGGAAGCAACCAAGATGCCTTTCAGTAGGTGAATGTATAAACCGTGGTACATCCAGACGGAATATTATTAAAAAAATAAAAAGAAATGCGCCATCATCATTAAAGACATGGAAGAATTTAAGTGCATATTCCTAAGCAAAAGCAGTCAATCTGAAAAGGCTACATACTTACAATTACAACTATATGAACTTCTGGAAAAGGCAAAACTAGAGAGTAAGTAAAAAAAAGGTCAGTGCTTGCCGGGGGTTCAGGAGGAAGGAGGGAAGAATGAACAGGTGCGCACGGGAGATCTGTAGGGCGCTGAAACTGTTCTACATGATACCGCAATAGTGGACTGACACGCATTTGTCAAAGCGCACAGAACTGTGTAAGAGTGAACTCTAACGAAAACCACGGGTCAGTACTGGCTCATCAATTGTAATAAGCGTACGCACTAATGTAAAATGTTAATCACAGAGGGAACTGTGCAAGGGGTAGGGAAGGAGGAGTGTATGTGAACGGTCTATACTTTTTGGCTCATTTTTTCTGTAAACATAAAACTACGCTAGAACTCTAAAGAAATAATATATTAATTTTAAAACGGCCAAAGGATTTGAGTAGACACTTCTGCAAAGAAGATACACAAATAATCAAAAAACACATGAAAAGATGCTCAACATCGTTAAAGAAGTGTAAATTAAAACCACAATGAGATACTGCTTCGCACCCAGTAGGGTGGCTGTAGCAAGTTACAGACAGTAACAAGTGTCGGCAAGGATGTGAAAAACTGAAACCCTCATACACTGATGGCAGGAACGTAGAATGGACAGCCACTTTGGAAAGCGAGTCTGGCAGCTTCTCAAATGGTTGCAGGGAGTGGCCATGTGACCCAGCAATTTCGTTCTCAGGTATATTCAGCAAATAAAGAACGCTCACATGAAAACTTCCATGAGGGCTTCCAGAAGCATTATTCACAAGGGCCAAGTGGAAACACCCCCGATGTCCTCCCACAGAACAATGGATAAACAACTGTTTGTCTCCACAATGGAATACTATTTGGCATTGGAAATAAATGAAATACTGGTACATGCTATAATATGGATACATCCTAAAAACATTAAGCTAAGTAAAGAAGTCACTAGTGTTTTATGATTCCATTTATATGAAATACCCAGAGGAGTGAATCTATAGAGACTAAAAGTAAATTAGTGCCTGCAAGGGGCTGAGGGAGAGAGTAGGAGGTAACAGAGAGTGAATACTAATGGATATGGGGATTGAGAAGGATGCTGAAAATATTCCGTGTTCATTATGGTGATGGGTGCACAATTCTATTGAATATAGATTATATAGGTGAATATACTATAGATTGTATACTTTAAATGGTGAATTATATGGTATGTGAATATCTCAATAGAGCTGTTGTATTAAAAAAAAAAGAAAGAAACAAGGAATGCTTCAAAGGAACTTTGAGGCCAGAGAACCTCAGAATCAAGTCTAATTCAATCAGCCAATATGTCAAATTCGTACTTTACCAACTGAGTGATCCTAGCAACATGAAAATTAATTACTTTAGCGGTTATGGTCTACGTTATGATGCACTTAATGACTGTTGATACAAATGTAGACACTGTCTCTCTTACTCTTACGCAACAGGAAATAAATTAAAATCTTATGAGTGTCTAAAGGAAAAATATTCAAGAAACAAAGAAGTGCTACCGGCCTCAGGAGCTAGGAAGATCAGAAAATCCCTCCCTGTAACTGAAAACAAGTAGGATCATAGCTTTCTGTATGGAATTATCTCTAAGAACCAATTTCACAGAACTAGTTGACCCCGACACGTCTTTGGTGTTATATTCCAGTAGCTACCAAAAAGACTGTAGAGAGTAGCCATATAACTAACTAACACAACGTCAGCTGGACCTGTGGAAATTAACCCAAGTCACCGGGCGGAAGAGTAGACATTCTGTGGCTAATACAAAATAAGAAGAAAGACAACTGAAGGACAAGACGATGAGTTTTTCTAGATGACATACGCTGGTTCCAAGCCCAGAAAACGAGAATTGAGGACATAGGTTAAAAAACAAACAAAACAAAACAACACAACACAATACATCGAAGTCAAGAATCAATTCCCTAAATCCCTCGGATCGAAACCTATGTACACTTAACAATCCTCTCCTGTATCACTGGTCCCCTGATGTGTCCATTTGTCACAAAGTACCCTTCCGTGGAGTAACTAGTTCCCCAGACAGGTCTCCCCTGACGGAGATGTAAGGAAAAGCAAAATCTAGCCCCCGGCCTCCTAGAAGTCTGGCCCACAGGACCCAATCCCCCAGGAGCTTACCGCTCCTGCATGAACTGGAAAACATCCTGGGGGTAAAAGGGAAGGGATGGTAGAAAGACATGAATGAATATATCTGACCATTTTCAGTGTGATTTTAGCATTATGGAGCCTGTCATTTGCATAATGACTCAGGCTACAGAGACATCCTAGTCACACTGAACAGGGACATTGAGTTTTTTTGACTCCTGTACTTCTTAGATTTTTTTTTTTAATGTTTCTTTTTGAGAGAAAGAGAGAGCACGCGGGTATGCATGCAAGCAAGAGAGGGAGGAGCAGAGAGACAGGGAGACACAGAATCTGAAGCAGGCTCCAGGCTCTGAGCTGTCAGCACAGAGCCTGATGCAGGGTGCAAACTCGCAAGCCGTGAGATCACGACCTGAGCGAAAGTTGAACGCTTTAACCAACTGAGCCACCCAGGCACGCCAGACTCCTGCACTTTTTAAACTCAGAGTCATGGAGAGAAAATGCAGTGATTTGTTAAATAGCACAACAGTGCTTTGTTAAAGTGTCTAAAACTGATTAGATTTCCATTTAGACTTTCCAAGTACTGTATGCAGCTTGTTGGTAGCAACGGGTATACAGGCAGTCTTTAAAATGTAATATGGCCCTCAACCCAGGTCAAAAACCACCAGGACCACGTAGGAAGAATGGGCCCGTGAGAGCCCTCTTACCATTTATTACCAACCTTTGAAGCTTAAGGAAAAGAATACCAAGCAGTCAACAGCATGCCCTGCCAATTACACAGTCATTTACCTTCCTTGGAAGCAGAGAAGCCTACAGTATTCAACGCCCGGTATTTCACTCATCTATTCAACTAATACTTTCTAAACACCGACTGATTGCCAGGCACCGTGGACAGGCTTGGAGGCCAGCATTCAGCTGATGAATGCACCTAATAACCTGAATGCACCTAGTCAGCGTGAGGCCACCCCACTCCCTGACCTTGCCACCCACCTCACATAAGCTGGGAAAGGCAAACCGACTTGTTCTTTTTCTTATCCTATGAATTCCTTACTCTTGTCCCACTTAACGACTTCCAGATTGAAACTTACAACTAAAGTATAAAATATATCAGTGTGATTGAAAAAGAATTGCATAGTAAGACTTGTACAGTCTTGCACGTTCCAGAGGCCAATTTTCAACTGCCCAGATTTCTTCCCAGTGTGTGGGAGCAACAGACGACGTGCTGGGAACTTAAGAAAGAGGAGGGTTACATAAATTAGTCTCTTTGCTGTGCTGTCTCAACAGATGCGGAGTAATCACCCGTGAGGGCTACTGCAGCACCTTCATGCACTTGGTGTAGAGCTAGGTTAGGTTCCTTGGTGTAGAGCTAGGTTAGGGTTAGTTCGACATACGACTTTGAAAAAAAGATGGACCCACTGATGTCAAGAAAACTGCCCGACTCTAAATCTTCTCTGTTGGTGCTCCTGCAGGAATGAACTGCAGAGTTCATGGAACCAAGTCAAGAATCTAAGATAAGAATGGACCCAGGGATACAGGTGTGCTGTTTCCATGGGACACATGCACCTCAATGTTTATAGCAGCGCTATCGACAATAGCCAAAGTATGGAAAGAGCCCAAATGTCCATCGACAGATGAATGGCTAAAGAAGATGTGGTGTATATATATATACAATGGAGCATTACTCGGCAATCAGAAAGAATGAAATCTTGCCATTTTCAATGAGGTGGATGGAACCAGAGGGTATTATGCTAAACAAAATTAGAGAAAGACAAGTATCATATGACTTCACTCATATGAGGACTTTAAGATACAAAACAGATGAACACAAGGGAAGGGAAGCAAAAGTAATACAAAAACAGCGAGGGGGACAAAACATAAAAGACTCTTAAATATAGAGAACAAACAGAGGGTTGCTGGAGGGGTCATGGGAGGGGGGATGGGCTAGGGGGGTAAGGGGCAATAAGGAATCCTGAAATCATTGTTGCACTATATGCTAACTAACTTGGATGTAAATTATAAAATTAGTTAATTAAAAAAAAAAAACAAAGAATGAACCCAGGAGCCACAAAATCCCCGAGGCCACGACAAGTAAATTCACAATGACCCGCAAGTGACACTCAATAGTCCAGAGTGCAAGAGATCCCCTGGAAAAGTAACCACCAGAGAAAAGCACAATGAAAGTAACTCCCTCCGTGTAACGAAATACCATGGACTAATCTCAGAAAATAACAGAAGAATATTCAGTGATATGGAAAACTATGCCTGATTTATTGCAAAGTGAAAACTTTCATGATTCAAGCTGTATTTTCATGGGGGAAAATTTGATGGAGATTTTTTTGGGGGTGGAGGGGGTTTTTACTTTTAATTTTTATGGGAAAAATTTGTGTTTGTGTATTAAATACCTTCATTGGAACACCACATACACAATACGCGTATATGAAGAACAAGACTGGAAGGTTATACACCAGAACTTCTTCATTAGCCCAACATTACAGGTGATTACTATTTACTATTCTAGCTTATTTTTCTGGGAAAAACATGGTATATTTCTTTCTGAGTGGGAAAAGTTACTTTAAAATAAAAGATAACAAGATGGAAGTGATTCAGATATGATTTGGAAAAGAACGATTTTGAAAAGTTGACAAGATACATTTTATGAATTTTCAGTATAAGATTTATACTTCTGAAGAAAAAAAAACACAATTTGACTGAGTTTTTAAAATTACATCAAGCCATGAAAACACCGAGAAGTGCATGTCTTCAAAGATTTCACTTGGCCTTGTAGCGTCCATATGGGGTGTGTTACCTTTTCAATATTGTTATAGCATTCTTCCAAACTCCGCATTCTGTCTTGTGCAACTGTACTTGCTTTTTTATACTCCATCGACCACTGTCGATATTCGTTCTCAGTTAAATCTGCGTAGGCAACGCAGAGAGTTCTCAGCCCTGTAAGAAAGAATGGAATATAACCTGACCAAGCCACCGGTCATCAGGGAAGAGTAGAGAATTTGAAAGCAAATCCCAAAGTGTTTTAGAGGTCATGGGAATGTGAAGTCCTCCACGTGGCCCCACCTGATCTGCCCCTGGCTACCTCACTGATCTTCTCTCCTCGCCGCCTCATTGCTTTCTGCCCTGCACCTGCTGGTCCTCTTACTTCCCAACACTTGCACTTGCTCCGCCCTTGACCTGGAATATTTACCCCAGGAAAGCCACGTGATTCTCTTCCCTTCTTTCAGTCTCTGCCTAACTCACCCTATACAGAGAGCAACCATCACGCTCTGTTCCCCTCTCCTGCTTAAATTTTCTCCATCACACTTATCACACACACACACCCCCGCCCCGACATTATCTATTACCGGCTAATTCCTTCAGGGTATGAGCTGTCTATGTTTTGTTCACTTCTGTCCTGGAAGCTTACGACAGTGTACGGCATTTAATGGATACTCAATAACTAGTTGTTGAAGGAAGGAAAAACTGAATGAGGCTGGAGTTTTTCAATTTCAAAGTAAGCCAAACATTTGTTAAAATAACAGAACATTAATTTAAATCCCGTTTTAGCAAAGACTTATTGGAAAGAGTTTAGAAATCACATCGTACTCTAATATTTTAGGCTAGCCCCTGAGAAACGGTCAAACAGTTGACGATCCCCTAGAAAGTAACTCTGTGGATAAGCTACAGAAGTTGTTATATTGTTTTTAGCCCCATTACAATGCAGTTCCTATGTGCTTCTACCTGTTGTAACCTGCCTACAGCTCACTTGTATTTTAAGATGGCAGTAAAAGGCCCAAAGTGTAACCTTGGAAAAGCCAACACTTTCGGGCAAGACACACAGCCGTGGGAAGCGGAAGCTTATAAACTAAAAGGCTAACGTGGGACACAGCTTCTAGGTATTATTACTTAACTCTCACATGACATGACACCTTGCTTTTTCAAAACTTCTATAAACCTTTTAGTGAGTGTGTTCTCATTCAAAACTCACTCATGAAATTTTATTTTTTTAATTAAAAAAATGTTTTAAATGTTTATTTTTTAGAGAGAGAGAAAGAGACAAAGCGTGAGCAGAGGAGGGGCAGAGAGAGAAGGAGACGCAGAATGTGAAGCAGGCTCCAGGCTCAGAGCTGTCAGCACAGAGCCCAGTGAGGAGCTGGAACTCACAAGCTGTGAGATCGCGATCTGAGCCAAAGTCAGACACTCAACCGACTGAGCCCCCCAGGCGCCCCTTGAAATTGTATTTCTTAAGAAATGGATGATAAGTCAAAATCAGAAGGATAATAAGAGAATGGCAGGAAAACATCAACTATGTCTGCTTTCTGAGTCATATGCACAAAATAATTAACTTTGAAATATGCAACACATACTAGAAAAGGCTCTCTTTTTCTCCATATGGGTCAAGTTCTTAGTACAACAAATAGATAGTAGATGTCTTTGAAGACACTGCTTTTGGAATAAAGGGAGAACTTCACAATAGAAACATACTTTTTACTGGCTGTTCATAAGCATAAAACACGTGAAGAAACAAAGAAGGAAAAATAATAATGTCTTAACATTTGTTTGAAGAACCATTTACCTTGAAGCAAACAGAAGGCATTACAAAGACACACCTATGAATGAGCTCCCTTTGCCTACCTCTGGGCCAAGCACCAGTGACATACATTCAGCTTATAACTTCAATATTTAAGAACAGCATTTCAAAAGGAAACAACATTCTAAACAATTTTCACTTACCTTCTTTGGCAAAACATTCTAGATGGGTTAACGTCTCCTGCACAAAGAGAGAGGCATCTGAAAGTCTCTCATAAATCACTGTATCCTATAAAAAAAAAAAAAAAAAGTTCCTGTGACTAACATCTTATGTAAGCCTGACAGTCCAAATTCTAAAGACTGCATTACAGCTTTATTGTTATATATGATAGATGTGAAGGGACTCAGGCAGCCCCAGGGAAGGCACGATTCTAAAGAAGATGCATTACTTACAGAGGAACAGAGATAGCAGATTTTTCACTGAAACAATGCAAGTGACAAGCCAGTAAAGCACAATCTCCGTAGAACTGAAAGAAAACATTGTCAACCTAGAATCCTATATTGAGAAAAAAATGTATTTCAAAATGAAGGTGAGAGAACATAAAGATGAAATAAAAATATTTTCCGGACAGGACATAAACAGGCTGAAAAAACTTATTGCCAACAGAGCCATGCTATAAGATATGGAAAAGGGAATCTGATAGACAGGAGATTATAGCAAATAGAAACATGGGTCTGAAGAGCACCGAAAATGATAATGACATGAGTGTGTGTCACACACGATATTTACCTTGTTATTTACTTTATCTAAAAACGATAATTGAGCAAAATTAATAACAATATAGTGTGAAGCTTATAACATTTATAAAATTAAATGTCTGACAAGAGCACGAAGATTGGGTGGAGAGAGATCGAAGTACAGAATTGTAAGGTTCTTATACTCTATGTGAAATAGCATATAATCACTCCGAGACAGAATGTAATAAATTAAAGATGCCCACTATAAGACCTAAAGCAACTAATAAAATTTTAAAAAGGAAAGATATAGGAATAAAAAAATACTCAAGTTCCTTGGGATAAATGGCAGAATGATGTATTTAAACCTAGCTGTAAGCACACAGGTAAATGGTTTTAATATCCAGTTAAAAGACAAAGATTTCCAGGATGGATAAGAAACAAAAACAAAACAAAACAAAAAAAACTAAATGCTTCCTAGAAGAATCATACTTTAAATATAAAGACACAAAGGGGTTAAAAGAAAGAAAAAGACATACCGTAGCAACACTCATCAAAAGAAGGCCTGCAATGGGTATGTTATAACCAGACAATGGAGAATTCAGAGTAAAGAAAATTGCCAGGGATAAAGAAAATCATCTAGCACTGACAAAAGTGTCAATTTCATCAACAGGAATTAGCAAGCCTGAATGTTTATATGCCTAATGACGTAGCTTCAAAATGAAGTTTAAACTAATAGAAGCAAATGCAATGCAGGAAAAACTAAAAGAACATGAAGATTAAAATCACCAATCCATACACAATGATATTTGGGGATTTTAATATCCCCCTTTCAAACACTGACAGAACAAGTAGACAAAGAGTCATCAAGGGTATAAAAGATTTGAATGACAGTATCAACCAACTTAATATTTATAAACTACTTTACCCCAAAATAGCCGAATACTCAGGGTTTTTATGTGCACATAAAACCTTTAACATTACGTAGGTCATATGAGCCATAAAACAAGTCCCAATAAAATAAAGGAGTCAAGTTAAATAAAGTATGTTCTCTGCTAAAATGGAATTGTTATAAATCAACTAAAAGAATAGCTCTGGAAAATACCCAAATATTTAAAAACACACACTTAAAAAGAACCCATGAGTCAAAGAAGAAATCAAAACAAAACTTAGAATATTCATTTGAATGAATGAAGATGAAAATGCAGCACATCAAAATTGGTGACATGCTGCTAACGCAGTAATTAGGAAATGCAGAGGACTAAACATTTATATTAAAAAAAGAAGAAGAAAGGTCTTGAATCAAGTTCTGCCTTAAGAAACTATAAAAAGCCTGGGGCACCTGGGTGGCTCAGTCGGTTGAGCGTCCAACTCTTGATGTTGGCTCAGGTGATAACCCCAGGTGGTGGGATTGAGCCCCACGCTGGGCTCTGTACTAAGCGTGAGCCTCCTTAAGATTCTCTCTCTCTCTCTCTCTCTCTCCCCTCTCTCTCTCTCCCCCTCTCTCTCTCCCTCTGCATCTCTCTCTTGCTCACACACTCTCTCCCTCTCTCTAAAATAAAATATAAAATAAAGAAACTAGAAAAAGAGGAGCAAATGAAACCACAAGTAGGCAAAATAATGGGAATAATAAAGAGTAGATATTAATGAAACAGAAAACAGAGAAACATTGAAGAAAAATCCAATCTGAAAGCACTTTCTTTAGGAAGATCAATAAAACCAATAACTAGCCTATCCTCAGATCCAGATGGCTTTCCGGTAAATTTTAGCAAACATTTAAAGAACAAATACCAATTCTACACACTTTTTTCCAGAAAACTGAAAAGGAAGGAATACTCCCCACTAATTTCCCAGGGCCAGCATTAAAAATCAAACAAAGGCATTACAGAAAAAGAAAATTAAAGTTCACTATCCCCTTTGAAAATAGATACAAAAACTATAAACAAAACTTTAGGAAATTGAATCCAACTATATCTAAAAAGGATAATATATCATAGCCAAGTGGGGTTTATCCCAGGAATACAAGATAGGTTTAACATTTAAAAATCAATTCAATATAATCTCCCATATTAACAGGCTAAAAACAAAAAATCATATTAGTATCTTACTGCAGGAAAACTATTTGACAAATTCAACATCTATTACTGATCTTTTAAATCTCAACAAACTAGGAAGGAGAGGAAATTCCCTTAATATGATAAAAAGCATCTACAAACAAAGTATAAAACTCATATGTAAATACAAAGATTCCAGAACATCTAAAACAATTTTGAAAAAGAACAAAGTTGGAGACTGAATGATATCTGATTTTAAGACTTACTATAGTGATACAATCAAGATAGTGTGGTATTGGTGTAAAGATAACCAACAGAACAATGAAAGAAAACAAAGTCCAGAAATAGGCCCCCACACACATGTGAAAAGTTCATTTTTTTATCAAAAAAATTTTTAATGTTTTATTTATTTTTGAGACAGAGAGACAGAGCACGAATTGGGGAGGGGCAGAGAGAGAGGGCGACACAGAATCCCCAGCAGGCTCCAGGCTTTGAGCTGTCAACCCAGAGCCCAATATGGGGCTCAAACCCATGAGCCATGAGATCATGACCTGAGCCGAAGTCAGACACTTAACCAACTGAGCTACCCAGGCGCCCCATGAACAGTTCATTTTTGACAAAAGTGCAAAGGCAATTCAGTGAAGAAAAAAATAAACATTTTAATAAGTGCTACTGGAAAGTTAGACATTCATACCATATCCAAAAATTACCCAAGATGGATCCCGGAAGTCAATGTAAAACCTGAAACTATAGGAGAGCCTGGGTGGCTCAGTCGGTTAAGTGTCTAGCTCTTGCCTTCAGCTCCAGTCATGATCTCATGGTTTTGTGGGTTCAAGCCCCACGTCAGGCTCTGTGCTGACAGTGTGGAGCCTGCTTGGGATTCCCTCTCTCCCTGTTTCTCACTGCCCCTCTCCTATTGATATAAGCTACAAAATGAATGAATTTTAAAATAATTAAGAGTTACTATTGTTGATACCACTGCAGTAAACATTGGGGTGTATATACCCCTTTGAATCAATATTTTTGTATCCTTTGGATAAATACCCAGTAGTGCAATTACTGGGTCATAGGTTAGTTCTATTTTTAACTTTTCGAGGAACCTCCACACCATTCTTCAGGCAGCAGCACCAGCTTGCATTCCCACCAGCAGTGCAAAAGTGTTCCCCTTTCTCCACGTCCTTGCCAATATCTGTGGTTTCCTGAGTTGTTAATTTTAGCTGTTCTGACAGGTGTGAAGTAGTATCTCATTGTGGTTTTGATTTGTATTTCCCTGATTATGAGTGACGTTGAGCTCAAATGTCCATCGACCGATGAACGGGTGAAGATGTGGTATGGGGCGCCTGGGTGGCTCAGTCAGTTACGCATCCGACTTTGGCTCAGGTCATGATCTCACAATTCGTGGGCTCAAGACCACATCAGGCGCTCTGCTGTCAGTGCAGAGCCCATTTTGGATCCTTTGTCCCCCTCTCTGCTCCCCCCCTCAAAAATAAACATTTAAAAAATTATATTTAAAAAATGTGGTATATATACAATGGAATATTAGCCATCAAAAAGAATGAAACCTTGCCACATGCAAGGGTGTGGATGGAACTAGAAAGTATCATGCTAAGTGAAGTAAGTCAGAGACTACTGTATGTTTTCACTCATATGTGGAATTTAAGAAACGAAACAGATGAACATATGAGAAGGAAGGGGAGAAGAGAAGAGAGGGAAACAAACCGCAAGAGACTCTTAACAATAGAGAACAAAGTGAGGGTTGGTGGAGGGAGGCAGGTGGGGGATGGGCTAGATGGGCGATGGGCACTAAGGAGGCCACTTGTTGGGATGAGCAGAGGGTGTTATATGTAAGTGACGAATCACTAAATTCTACTCGTAAAACCAATACTACATTATATGTTAACTAACTAGAAATTAAATAAAATCTTGGAAGAAAATACATAAAAATGAAATACTATGAGTGACAGAAGCCAGACAATAAGCTATATATCCTACGTGACTTTATATAAAATTTAGTAAATGCAAACGAATCTGTAGTTGACAGAAAGCAGATTGGTATCAAAACTTATCAAATTATACACTTCAAATAATGTGCAGTCTATGTTATGTGACTTTTACCTCAATAAAGCTATTTTTCTTTTAAGTACCTATGGCTGTGAAAAAATATATATGTGCTTAGGGGCGCCTGGGTGGCTCAATCAGTTGAGCATCTGACTTTGGCTCAGGTCATGGTCTCATGATTCGTGAGTTTGAGCCCTGCATTGGGGTCAGTGCTGACAGCTCAGAGCCTGGAGCCTGCTGGGGATGCTGTGTCTCCCTCTCTCTCTGGCCCTCCCCTGCTCGCACTCTGTCTCTCTCTCAAAAATAAACATTAAAACAAATTTATATTTATATATTCTAAAATATTTATATATTTTTAAATATTTATATATTCTAAAAACAAAAGGATTTACAGAGGTAAAACCATTTCCTGAGATTCACCAAATCCGAGCACTTTGGGCTTGAAACAGGGATCAAAATTCCTGCTCTCAACTCTTAGCATCAACAGTCTACTCATTAGTTCTCAACAGAATAACTGAGTGACAACCAATATTTCACTGACTAAAGCTTAATAAACATTCTGGTGTGGATCACCAGAAATTTCAATGGCTTGGGTCTTGGAGAAGCTTTGGGGCTCCCTCGAAACGGCCTTTTCAGTCTTGGATAATGCTGGCAACAAGCAATGGCAACAGCAGATACAAAGGAACATTTGAAAACACCGCGAAGCTGTAAAAGCTTCTTACAAGTTGTTGAAACAGAGGGAAGGAGTTAATATGAATAAGGCTGGTACTTACAGCCCCTTTGCAGTACAGCCGGAGCTTTCCTGTAGGCGTTCGGACAATGACAGACATCCGTTTTCTATTACTGAGACAATATGAAATGTATTATTAGTTTCGATGTTCCTCAGGGCATGGCGCTAACACACACTCACACAAAATCAAAATTACAAGAATTCTCAGAGTCCTCAGCTGAGCATTAGTGAGAAGGCCAACCTGTTGCCAGCCAGCCTCCGTCTCTTTTTACTTTACCTATTTCTTTAACCCGAGATTGTAATACAAATCTCCACCTTCTCCTACTACTATTTCTGTTACTATCCTTTTCTTCCATAGAAATTTATTAGCACAAATATATATAGACATATATATACACACACATATATACATATACACACATATGTATCTTTACATGTTACTTATGTATTATAATATGTATAATATATGTGTTCCATATTATTACATCACGTGTATTATGTACTACATGTATAACATATAGCTATCCTGCATTACACATATAAGACATAAATTATATATATATATAGCATATATAATATAATCGCTTAACTGATGAGAAAAGAGGAAATCTTCCCTGGTTGTACATTTTTCAGGCCTCACGACATCTCTACCAAGTGGACCCTCCTGTCCCCACTCTGCTGCACAGAGATGTTAAACTGCTGGCTTGAGAGATGCCGGTTATTTTTATGTACAGTTCTGTCTCAAAGTCCTCTGGGTTTTTTTGTTTTTCTTTTTGTTTTGTTTTGTTTTCTTATGATGGTAGGCAGAACTTCAACTCATTGCTTCCGTTCCTGAGTCAGCAGCCCAAGTAGGCTTGCAGAGCTCCCCTCTCTGCCTTACCCCACACACTGCCAGAGTAAACTGGCCCAAATCATTTTGTTTTTCCTTCTTCCTCGTCTTGTCATTCCTTGACCTTAACCCTTGGATGGCTCTCCGTGGCTTTTCAAGAGACCTGAACAAACGACCTGCAACTCAGCGCCTTGCCAGAGAGTCATCGTATCCCCCGATGCTACATGTTGCACGATCCAAGGGGGCTCCCACTGAGGAGCCCCACGCCTGAACACGTGACCCAGAAAGTATCTCAATGGGGACAGGGACAAGCATTTGCTTTAGCTACTTAGCTGTTAGAAGGCCACTAAAGGCAATTGAGTCATTTCAGTGTCACCTAGCTAGGGGTTCTTACTTTAAGGAAGGAAATGAGTGCTCCGGAAGTAGTGATAATCAGGCATCAAGTAAGAGGAAAGCTAGCATCAACATTGAGATTGATACATTTTCTTGTAATACGGTTTTCAGAAAGAGCTTTCCTGGAGAGAATTGGCAACAACGACTTTTCTGAGGTTCAAAGTTTTTTTTAAAGGATGTCATTGGAGGTGCCGGGGTGGCTCAGTGGGTTAAGAATCCGACTTTGGCTCAGGTTTTGATCTTGAAGTCCGTGAGTTTAAGCCCCGTGTCAGGCTCTGTGCTGACAGCTCAGAGCCTGGAGCCTGCTTCAGATTCTGTATCTCCTTCTCTCTCTGTTCCTCTCCGACTTGCATTCTGTCACTCTCTCTCTCTCAAAAATAAATAAAGATTAATAAAAAAATTTAAAAAAAAGGGATGTCGTTGGCTCTAAAAAACAATTTTAAAAATCACCCGGCTTTGGGAAGAACAAAGTATTCCTTATCTAATTTTCTAGTATTTCCCTTTCTAATTTTTCAGATTCCACATTAGAAATCCTAATGAGTCTTGAAAACAGTGCGATGAAAACAAAACCATCACCAATATCCTCACGATAGGCTTTGGGGACCAGGCCACAGCGGCGGGCCCAGGAGGCCCTCTGAAGTCTAAGAGGAGAGAAGGATTTGGAGGCACACTGTCTCCTTCGGGGGGGAAAAAAAGGAATACTTCACTATTTTTTAAGAAATCGTTTTGGGTTTATCTGTAAAAATAATGTCCAATATTCATGCATTCGTCAAATAGTTATGGAGCACTTACTGGATACCAGACTCCACAGAAGGAGACTCGTGCCTTCCTGGAGCCTCGAGTCTAGTCGGCAACACAGTCAGTCAGTAATAACCCGGATGTAAAATCTCAAGTCTGACCGGCGAGCGCTGAGGAGAGGTGTGGGACGCCCTCTCAGCTACCAAAGGGGATCCGGCCTAATCCGGCCTGAGGAGGCCGAGCATCGGGCTCAGATTTAAGGGCTGGTGGAACCTAACTGGAATTTCATGATTCTGTGTCAAAGCTTGGATTTACATGATCAAATCCTAACTGAAGAGTCGCGGAGGGTGCCCTGGGGAATACGTGAACAAAAGGGCACAGTAGCTTACCTAGAAAACTCCAGGATGTTCAGAATTTCAAACATGAAGTTTTGTCCCATCTACAGGAAGATAAGACAACATACTCTTACCTGGGGAAAAAAGTACTCATCTTGTGAAATAGCTCTCTCTCCCGATCAGAAACCAGTTTTACCCTACAACTCCCCGGCTCTTTCAAAATAGAAACGTCCTTACAAACTCGATGAAATGATGCTGCCCTCTTCTGGCCAGAACATTGTTTGCAAGCTGGGCAGTATTTACAAAGATGCTTCTCAGCGTGCAGATTTAAGACTGAAAACACCTCCTTTCAATAGAAAGCACGATGAGAAACATTTTATAAACACTCTCGTGTTGCAAGGGGAGGTAGATTTAATGAGACCATCGACAGACAGAAATGGAAAAACAAATCAGTCTTTTCATAAAATCACACAGTTCCGAGGAAATCCTTAATCCTTAGATAATCTGAAGAGGGAAGCATGGGAAGAGATGGCACGCTATAAAATTTTATATCCATAAAATTTTAATTCTTTTCTAGATTTTTCCAGTTACAGCTTCTTGACTTCCTGTAGCCACAAGCAGTTCACCAATAAGGCAATGCAGAATTTCAAATAATTTGAGAGTGGTCCATGTGGCGTGTACCATGGATACAAGGATGAATCGTTCAGTCCATTCTGCCAAGGACTGAATGTCCAGGAGACATCCCTAACTGCTGCATTCTTACTAGAAAAAAACTAGGGTGCTGGGCACCAGGTTTACATTGCATCTGTCCTTCCCCATTATAGCAAAAGCTTGTGGTGAGTGGTCAAGATAAAACAAGAAAAATGTATATATAATATAGACATTATATATAATAAAATGAATAAATCAACATAACAACAGAACTCACAAAAAATAGTTTGAAACATTTCAATTTTTCATAGAAAAAAGCGTATTTCTTGAAGAGCTGATGATTCTAACTCTTCGGGATAGCTCACTTTTTTGGAGCACTTTCTCTGTGCCAAGCACTAATTCTGATTACTTTACATGTATTAACTCATGTAGTCCTCACAAGAACCCTATGCCGTTCATGAGAAGAAAACCGGGGTAGACACAGAGGTTAAGGAACACGCTTGAGTCAACTGGCTGGGCAGGGGTGAGTCCAGGTGGGAATCCCAGGCACTGTGACCCCAGAGCTCCCCCCGCAACTACTCTGCTGTGTCTCTCTGGAAGGGGCACATAAATCAGGAGAACCTAAGATGCTACTCACAGCTTCTATGGTGACAGAGGATGGCGTTCTTGCAGTAAAAACAAAACCAAGTTTCTTCATTCCTTTCACTAGAGCTGCTTCATCTACCAAGAAAAAAGTCTGTATTAATGGAGACCGAATGAAGATATTAACATTATCCAACATTAGTTACTAACTAACTAATTTAATTTACTACAGATCTACAGATTTCCATTCTCCGGCATCGAATACCATGACATTTTTTTAAACTTGGCTTTTTTTTTTTTTTTGGATCCAAATTCACTTATCTAAGTACCAGAGGGGTTCATGAAAGAGGAAATCTGGTTAAATGGGCCCCTTTCGGTGAGGCTGAGAGTTACTTACCAGCCTGAATTCCTTTCTGAGTACTCATTATGGTTTTGTTCTACAAGCCATTGATAGAATCGCCACAAAATATCCCGGTGCCTTAACCTTATCCCTGCCTTGTTACTGAGTATAACTAAATGTTCTACTGAGCCCCAGCTCAAAGAGGCCTCCCCACCAGCCTCCTTATGGGGGTGGAGGGAACAGGAGCCCCAGGGCTGCAGCGTGGCTCAAAACCACACACCACCGTCACCACCCCTGACCCAGAAGAATGCCTGAGAAGGAGTGACACAGGGGCCACCAGGGGATCAGTGGCAGCGTCACCGCTTCTCAGGGCTCGTCACCCACCGGGTGCTCTGGGAGCACGCAGCACCCACCTGGGGAGGAAGCCTGGTAGGATATATTATTTCCTTCTCTCTCAGCAACAACAGTGTGACACACACACAGCAGGGTAAGAAATTCCATTATGTAATCTTTTGTGGGCTGTAAAAAAGGCACAGAGCTAGTGAGTCTCTTCCAACACCAGTGACACAAGAGTTAGATGTAGTCTGCAATTGGTATCGACTGTGGTTTTCACCTCAGGTACACAGAGAGTCCGGGCACTGACTAAAAACCCTATCACACATTGAAAACGTTGTTGGCAGAGTGGCTACTACGGCAGAGACAGCGCAGGGCTGGGGAGACCTAAGGAACAAGATGACCCTACCCAGTGGAGCTTCTGTCCTCACTGGGGAAACAGGTTTTCTCGAAGCTGGCGGAAATGAGTAGGGGTTGTCACACAGAAAGGAGGGGCGTATTTTAGGAAGGTGATCTGGGGAAAAATAATCAAGGAGATAATATCTGAGTTAAGACCTATGGAAAAGTTAGTTAGCTGTGTTTGTTGACATGTGACTATGGCACATACTAGACAAAGGGGATAGCACTTTCAAAGGCCCCGAGTCAGGAATCAGATTTTTGGGTTTGTGAGCTTCAAGTTTGTGTGACTCTAGCGTCTTGAGCAAGGGGAACAATGACACAGAATGAGGTTGGAGGGAAAGCCGCAGCGATGAGCTAGGATTTTATTTTAAGTGGGGTTTTTAAGCAAAAGAAGGGCACATACAGATTTGTGTTTTAAAAGATCACTTTTATTTTTGATGGGGCGCCTGGGGGACTCAGTCAGTCAAACGTCCGGCTCCTGACTTCAGCTCAGGTCATGATCTCACGGTTTGTGAGTTCAAGCCCCACATCGGGCTCCGTGCTGACAGTGCGGAGCCCGCTTGTGATTCTCTCTCTCCCTCTCTCTCTGGCCCTGCTCGTGCTCTCTCTTTCTCTCCCTCTTTCAAAAAAAAAAAATAAACTTAAAAACAAAAATAAATAAAAATAAAGATCAATCATTTTTAAAATTTTTTTTAATGTTTATTTATTTTTGAGAGAAAGAGATGGAGTGTGAGTAGGGGAAGGGCAGAGAGAGGGAGACTAGGGGAGGGGCCGGGAGAGGGAGACACAGAATCCGAAGCAGGCTCCAGGCTCCAGGCTCTGAGCTGTCAGCACAGAGCCCGACGCGGGGCTCGAACTCGGGAACGGTGAGCTCACGACCTGAGCCGAAGTCGGACACTCAATCGACTAAGCCACCCAGGCGCCCCATAGATCACTCTTATTTTTGAGAAAACAAAGATTTCAAATCAAGTAGATAGTATTTCAAAATTGGTAAGTGAAGATATTGGTAACATACAATAGAACCAAATAGCTTAAAAGCATTGAGAGATTTTCTTACACAGATTGCCACACAGTAACATGTTCTCGAATAATGCCTGGATTCATTCACACCAGTTTTGGCACTCCCCTCATAACATCAGCACGGAATCCACTGTTCACTATATTAACATCAAAAATTTTTCAAGACCCTCTCTTTCTTGGCTCAGGAAAGTATACTTTTTCATAAGCCATATAGATGTCTTAAAGTTATGTAGCATTACATACTTGGAGTGAAAACAGCCAACTTACGTGGCCATTCTCAAAGTTCTGCAATAATGCCGGGTCATTAAATCCGCCGCATTCTGTGATGGCAGAGGGTGTCACACTGAGGAAGAACAGAGATTTGCTGTAATTAAAAGTTCCCAATGGAGCCAGTCAGCAAGCGAATGGACCTAAAGTGAACACGCAGCCCCATCTTCTGATTTCAGGATGTTACACTATCAAGTCTGCAGAACTACAGCCGACTCTGTACCGGTGTACATGGGTATGGACTGTGTGGGTCCACTTACACACAGATTTTTCTTGTACAATATGGTAAATGTATTTCGTCTTCTTTGAAATTTTCTTAATAACATTTTTTTCTCTAGCTTGATTGTAAGAGTATGGTCTATGATACATGCATAAAATATCTGTTAATTGATCGTTTACATTATCGGTAAGGCTTCCCAACAGTAGCCCAACAGTAGTTAATTGGGGAGTTGAAAGCTATACACGGATTTTCAACTGCATGGCGATGGTCGGCACCCCTAACCCCTGTGATGTTCAAGGGTGAGCTGTATAGTAAATGTTTAAGGTTCTGTCAAATTATACAACCTCTCAGACCTCAAGTTGCAAAATGGCATTAGAAAGTGCCTGACTTTGTGCTGAAAACCATATAATTATACAGAGTTTAAGACAGAGTAACCATCAAAGCACTAAATCAAAGTCTGGATACTGGGTTCTTTGAATATCACATGGGAGGGAAAGATCCATCCAAGCGAGATTTCTGGGAACTGCCTTGGGGATGCGGACACGGACGGCTGTGTTCCCATATATCAGAACTCCAGTACTAATAAAAAGTCCATTGCAGGGGACAAGGAACATGGGCAAAGTAGCAAAGAATGTTGCCTAGTTACCTTATGTTGTCCAAAGCTGTATCACTTCTGTCTGACAGATTTCTGAGGGAAAACGAGGGAGGAAATATAATGGTT
Source organism: Paguma larvata (assembly GCA_030068075.1). Taxonomy (NCBI): domain Eukaryota; kingdom Metazoa; phylum Chordata; class Mammalia; order Carnivora; family Viverridae; genus Paguma; species Paguma larvata. The sequence goes on along the minus strand of CM057839.1, from coordinate 73,069,577 downwards.
AGAAGACTAAAACTATAAAAAAAACTTTAGGAATTCTAGCCACATAATAAAAGCAGATATAAACCCTATTTTTTAACAATTGCAAGTTTTCATTTAGGTTATATTAAGTTTCAGTCTCATTCAGATATAGTTATGTTATTAGAAATTCATTTAAGTTTTGATATAAATAAAGGCTTATTAATTTGTTACGAAAAAAATGAGAATTTTCAACAGGGTATGGCAAAAAAGAAAAAAACACTTACCCATAAATTATGCCTGCAATGGTACACTTCTTCAATGTCATAATATTGCAAGTGAGTGTTCCTGTTTTATCAGAAAATAAATATTTTACCTAAACAAAGAAAAGACAAGCATGATAAACAACGTAAATACAAAAATTAAGAGCAAAGACAAATTTAAGTTCTTTTTATCTAAATCCTCAAACTATCTGAACTTTTAGGAAACAGGAAGTTTCGCCTACAAGAACTCTGCCTTTAATATTTATACTTCCTTCAGAGATTCTCTTTCTTTGACACCGCAGGTGAAATTCTATATGCAAGCAAATTTCAAGCCATCAAACCTAAGCAAATCAGAAGTCCAGGTTCTTTTTCTTGCCACAAGAAATCTCATCAAAGGTGTCTAGAAACCATTAAGTGGATATATAGATAGATACAGATACACACACACACACACACACACACACACACACACCAAAACCAGATAAAGACATCATCGCAGAAAAAAATTACAGGCCAATATCCCTGATGAACATAGATGCAAAAATACTCTACAAAACTTTAGCAATCAAATTCAACAGTACATGGAATAGATCACACAGCATCATCAGGTAGAATTTATTCCACCGATACAAGAATAAACAAATCAATCAATGTGATATCCCACATCGATAACATAAAGGATAAAAATAATACAACCATCTCAAGAGATACAGAAAAAGCGTTTGACAAAATTCAACCTCCATTTATGATAAAAACCCTCGATGAAGTTGGGGTTAAAGGAAACAAACCTCAACATAATAAAGGCCAGGATGACAAGCCTGCAGCTAATACCAATGGTCAATGGTGAGAAGCTGAAAGCTTCTTCTCTAAGATCGAGAAAAGAAAGGGTGCCCACTCTCACCACTTTATTCAACACGGCAGTGGAAATCCTGGCCAGAACAATTGGGCAAGTAAAATAAAAGGCATCTAAATTAAAAAGGAAAAAGTAAAACTGTCACTATTTGCAGATGACATTTTATATATAGAAAACCCTGAAGACCACACCAAAAACTTCTTGGAATTAATGGATTCAGCAAAGCGGCAGGATACAAAGCCAACATACAGAAATCTGTTGCATTTCTATGGATTAAGAATGACCATTAGAAAAAGAGAAATTAACAATTTCATTTACAATTGCATCAAAAAGAATAAAACACCTATGAATAAATTTTTTTAAACGTTTATTTATTTTTGAGAGACATAGAGACAGAGCATGAACAGGGGAGGGGCAGAGAGAGAGAGAGAGACACAGAATCCGAAGCAGGCTCCAGGCTCCGAGCCGTCAGCACAGAGCCCGACGCGGGGCTCGAACTCACAGCGTGAGATCATGACCTGAGCCGAAGTCGGCCGCTTAACCGACTGAGCCACCCAGGCGCCCCTGAATAAATTTAATCAAAGAGGTAAAAAACCTGTATGCTAATCGAAGAAATTGAAGAAAACACAAATAAATAGAAAGATATTCCACACTCATGCATTGAAGAAATCAACATTGTTAAAACGTCCATACTACCCAAACCAAATGCAGATTCAATGTAATCCCTATCCAGATTCCAAAGGCATTTTTCACAGATTTAGAACAATCCTAAAATGCATATGCAACCACAACCCCAAATAACCAAGGCAATCTTGAGAAAGAAGAACAATGTTGGAGGTATCATGCTTCCTGGTTTCAAACTATATTAAAAAGTTATAGAAATCCAAACAGCATGGTATTGGCATAAAAACAGACACATAGGTCAATGGAACAGAATAAAGAGCTCAGAAATAACCCATGCACATGTGGTCAATTAATTTACAACAAAGGAGCCAAAAATATGCAACAAGGAAAGGACAGTCTCTTCAATAAATAGTGTTCAATAAATAAATGACAATCTCGTCAATAAACTGGACAACCACATGCAACAGAATGAAACTGGACCACTTTTTTTTTTACCATATACAAAATTAACTCAAAATGGACTAAAGACTTGAACACAAGACCTAAAACCATAAAACTCCTAGAAGAAAATACAGGTAGTAAGCTCTCTGACATCCATCTTGGTGATGATTTTTTGGACACTAAAAACCAAGGCAACAAAAGCAAAAATAAATAAGTGGGACTACATCAAATTAAAAAGCTTCTGGACAGCAAAGGAAACCATCAACAAAATGAAAAGGTAACACAATGGATAAGAGAAAATATTTGCAAGTCATATATTTGATGAAGGGGGTTAGTATCCAAAATATATAAAGAACTCATGCAACTCAATAGCAAAATAATAATCCAATTTTGAGGAGAGGATCTCAATAGACATTTTTCCAAAGAAGACATACAAGTGGCCAACAGACACAGGAAAGGATGCTCAACATGACTAATCACCAGGGAAATGCAAATCAAACCATAATGAGGTATCACTTCACACCTATTAGAACGGTTATTACCACAAGACAAAAAATAAGTGTTGGCAAGGATGTGGAGAAAAGGGGACTCTTGTGTACTGTTGGTAGGAATGTAAATTGGGGCAACCACTATGGAAAACAGCATGGAAGCTCATCAAAAAATTAAAAATAGAACTACCATATGATCTAGGAATTTCGCTTCTGGGTATTTATTTGAAGAAAATGAAAACACTAACTCAAAAAGATAGATACACCCCATGCTCATGGCAGCGTTATCTATAAGAGCCAAGATAAAACATAAGTGTCTGTCAACGGATGAATGGATAAATAAAATGTATACGTAATACAATAATACATAATTATACACACACATACAGAGAGCCATAAAACAGAAGGAAATCTTGCTGATTGCACCACATGAAAGGACTTCAAGGGCATTATGTTAGGTGAAATGAGTCAGACAAAGAAAGACAGATGCCACAGGATTCACTTACTTGTGCCATCTAAACAAGAAAAATAACTAAACTCATTGCTACAGAGAACAGATGGGTGGTTGTCAGAGGCAGGGAGTGGTGGGTGAGTAAAATGGGCGAAGAGGGTTAAAAGGTACAAACTTCCAGTTAGAACATAAATGAATCCTCGGGATGTCATATACAGCATGGTGACTGTAGTTAATAATCCTGTATTGCATATTCAGGAAATAAAATACTATATTGCATGTTCGAAAGCTGCCAAGAGGGTAGATCTTAACCGTTCTTATCACCAGAACTCTGAAACTATGTATAGTGAGAGAGGTTAACTAGACTTATCATGATGATTGTTTTGCAATGTATTATGTTGTACACTTGAAACTGATATAATCATATGTCAATTATACTTCAATAAAAAAAGGAAAAGAGGCCATGTTCAAGCTTTTTTATCATGGTAAAGTGTGTTTCGATAAAATTTACCATTTTAACCATTTTTAAGTGTTATTGAACGCATTCACATAGTGGTGCAACCATCACTACTCCAGAATGTCTCCAGAACGTTTTTATCATCCCAAACGGAAACCTTCTACCAATTCAGCAATACAGTAACTCCGCATTCCCTGCCCGCAGCCCCTGGTAACCACGGTGCTACTTTCTGTCGCCATGAATCCGACCATTCCAGGTACCTCGTATAAGTGGAATCATGTTCCATTTGTGTCCTTTTGTGTCTGGAGTATTTCACTTAGCATAATCGTCAAGGTTCATCCGTGTTGTAGCCTGTTTCCAGAGTTCATTCATTTTCAGGACTGAATAATATTCCGTTGTATATGCAAAATTAAATATTTTGTGTAATTATTTATCTATCGATGGACATTTGAGTTGTTTCCACCATTTGGCTACTGTGAATAGTGCTGCTTAGAACATCTGTGGACAGCACCTGTTTGAGTCCCTACTTTCAATTCTTTTGTGAAAATACCCAGATGTGGGATTGCTGGAACACATGGTGATTCTAGGTTTAAGTTTTTGAAGTTTCGCCATACTGTTTCCCACGGTGACTGCTCCGTTTTACATTTTCACCAGCAGTGTATAAGAGTTCCAATTTCTCCACATCCTCATGAACACTTGTTCTCTGTTGTTAAAGTTTTCCAGTACGTGTCCTCGTGGGTGTGAAGTGGTATTTCATTATGGTTTTGATTTGCAGTTCCTTAAAGATTAGTGATGTTGAGCATCATTTCACATGCTTATTGTCTGTTTATATACATCCTTCAGAAAAATGTCTATCAAAGTCCTCTGCTATTGAGTCGTACTAGGCTTTATATATTCTGAATATTAAACTCTCTATGGTGTTGTTCTCAATTTCATTTATTTCTGCTCTTATCTTTACGTATTACCTGCATAAACAATATAATTAATTTTCAAAGCTTGAGTTCTAAAGCCAGTTTTATTTGATTTAGTTGCTACCCTAAAGTGGCTAGAGTCGACAGACAAGGCAAGATAGATAAAGTGATTTTTTTTCCCAACTGTCAACGGAAGACATATGTTCTAAAGGATTAGCAAATAATCAAATTTTCATGAGCAGAAAAGTTGCTAGAAAACTATTCCATCTTTCTTCATCTTTAGTTGTCCAAGATAAAATTAATGTCCAAGGCTATTAATGGTATTCTCAGATCAGGCATTTCCAGGAGCCAGAAATATTCTAAAATAAAATTTACTGAGAACTCATTATTCAAATGATACTATACAATGTGACGGTATATTAGAAATCGTATATACTAATTACTGGCTATAATTATTAGCATTAATTAAATCCCTTCTTCACAGTAGGGACTGTGCTGAGTGTATTACAAATACGTCATCTTATTCGGTCCTCCTAACAATCTTCCGAAGAAGGCTCTATTATCATGCCTGAATTACAGGTGACGAATCAAGGCCAGCAAAGTTACCTACGAAGCCCATGGTGACGCTCCTGGCAAACAGTGACACCAGGGTTCACTCCCAGAATGTGTAACTCCAAATTATTTCACCATAATTTACATATTGCTTCCAATTAATTGAAAGATGGGAACTTATAATATTGTAAAAAAAGAAAAAAAACATTAAGAACAAAAATAATTACAAAACAAAACAAACAAAAATAATTACAAAACAATACCAATCCGATGTCTCCACCCTTTCAGGTACCATACAGCTGTGGGGGTTCGTTGGGTTTTTCCGGCTGTCCTGAGGTGTAACTGACAAAGAGTTGTGGGAGGTTTTAAAAACTAGTGTAAAGCTGTCACTGTCATTTAGAAGGCAACCAACTGTCCTTTGGTAACCTGGCACCATTCCTGCCCCTTTCTGTGGTACTATAGGGGCGAACGGCCTGAGGGTACATTTCTCCCAATCTCCCAGGATTCCAGTTTAGAGTCTACATTGAAAGGAACTTTTGGTAAAAAAAAAATTACAAGCTGTTATTATTGCCCTGTTGGCAGAGGTGGGCAGATAGATGGGTTAGACAGGTGTGAAATTTTGCCGCAGGCTCCAGATGCTTCCCTATGTCATCCGCCTTAGGGAAGCAGGAGCGTGGCCGCGGGGGGCAGATCCCCAGGTCCCTGGGACTCCCTGAGAGTCACAGAGCTAACCGAAAACGAGAGCTCACTGAAGCTTTCGCCACCTGCCTCCCCAGCTCTTCCACTCTTTCACAAGCACAGTAAGAACCTGTATTAGGTCCGTTGGACTTGCAACCCATGATGCATTCTATTTTTGAATAATCATACTTCTGAAGCTCCATATGGGAGCCAGCCCATGGCTGAATGTGGCACTTTAACTTCGCACATGTCCTCCCTAGATCCACCTTCTTCAAAGTCCCTGTCACGTACGCAGGCCCCGAAGGGGCCCTCACCTGTCCGAGCTCTTCGTTAAGATTGGACGTTCTGGCCATGGCATAGACATTATTTCCTTTATAATGCATATCTTCATCCTGCAAGAAATGAACAAAATAGCCAAGTCACGCAGTCAGAACTAGGCTCGAAATGTCTGTAGGTCAAGTGTACTGCCACTGGTCTTCTGACATGGCTGCCATGAGAAAGACTTCAAAATGGAGAGTCTAGAATACTTAGAGACTCTTGGGGGCTAGCTTCTCACATACTTTGGCAGAGCTGATCAGGAGGGGCTATGCTACATAGAAACGAGTATCAGGGTGTTGTTGGTTTGGTATTGGAAGACTTGGCTTCCGCATCCTGAGTATGCTTTACAGTTTAACATCTATAAATGGGAGCAGGAACACGGGTCTCCCAGCACTACTGTGAAAATTAAATGAGAATATATTTAAAAGCACTCTGTCTCGTCTTGTGGTTGTTAAAAATAACACTACTCTTCAAGAGAGGGTATTCCGTGGATATATGGAAATCATTTTAGTGTACGACTAGCAAAAGACTTACTTAAATACTTTTAACTAAAAATTGCAAATGCGCATTCAAATTAGAAAATGTGTTCAGTCACATGATACTACGCATTAATTTAAGTGAATGCATGGTTTTCACCTAAGAAATCTTTTCCGTAATTTGAAGCGATTCTGGAATGGCTGCTCCTGTCACTCTTGCCAAGATACGTAAATCTATTGTGAGTCACTTGGACTCTCCTAGAGTATCTTAAATTTTAATGGGTCGTTTCTTTACTTAGTTGCTACTAAGTCACTAGCTCTTGAATCTTTCTTATCAGCTAGAAAAAAAATGTATTAAAAAACAGTGTCCTGAAGAGCCACACAGAGAGGCCCGGGCACTGCTGAGTCAGGCTGACACCGACGTTTGGCTCTCCTGTCAGGACCACAACTGGCCGCACCGGCCCCATGGTGGGAACTCGGGCACGCTGATTCTTAAAACCAGAGCCACAGGGTCAAGAGAGAACTTGTTTTTAAACTTTCTGATTTGCATACTCACCCAGTTTATAAACAGGGCCTGGATATATTTCACAACTTCCAGAGTGACCACCAGGCTAATGGGGATGAGATTGTGGTACAAGATGATGAACACCAATACGTCAAACCCTAAGCTGTGGGGGCTGTCGTCTGTGGAAGAAGAGTAGAGGAACCGTGTCACAGCTTCAGGAAATGCCTCTCTTCACTTCTGTTTGCATCATTACTTTTTAAAATTGTGAAAATTTCTCTGTGAAGATTGATATTAAGAGTATAATTAAATGGACACATAAAAACGCTTTTTTTTCAAGTATCCGTTAAGCACCAACTATGTAATAGGGCGTGCGGCAAGCATCAAGATACAAGATCTAGTAAGAGATCTCAGGGAGCTCCGGATACAGCTTAAGAAAGTAAGACGTGTCAGGAACCATGAATTCCGTGAGAGCGCTGAACATGAAGAGTAGCAACGACACAAAATGCAGGGCCCAGAAAGAGGGTGCACGAAAGAAGGTGAGCCGAGTTTGGAGGAAGGGAGTTTGTTAAACGGAGATGAAGGGAAGAGCATGAGGAGGACATTTTATTTACCTGGAAGTACATAGCCTGAAGACAAAGAAATAATTAATGATTTCTTAAACTCAAGAAAAGAAGGAAAGTGAAGTCAAAAGGAAAAGAAAGAAAGAAATATCAAACTTTGCAAAACCTAGTGATATACAAATTTTTAAAGAGGTAGATGTGTTTGAGAGAGTAATTTTCCAATAAAAATTCAATCTAATTTCTTAGAAATTTACAGAAAAATATCTAGAAGGTATTCAGGGGACGTATACATACTGCTTTATATGATAGGTCTTTCTGAAAAGTTACATCTCAGTCTTACATATTAAATTTACACGTTGAGTTATGTGGGTGGGGTTATAACTGAAAAGAACTAAACTAATCGATTTGTAAAGTTTAATTAATTAAACACGAATAGGTATACAGAGAGACAAAATTTAAATAATAATTTAAGTTAAATTTTATATTCATTTTTCCTAAAAGGGAGCACACTTGTAACTTAGAGCAATCCTAGTTAAATCTAGATTTCTAAATTCCATCCACCTAAAAGTCAAGTTTAATTCATTATCATAATCAATTCAAATTCTTATCACCTTGAGTTTACTAACATTCCCTTATTTGCCATAATTACACTTTCATACTTACTATATTACTTTATGGTCATAAATCATTCTTTTAGGAATACTAGAGGCAGATATTATTGGGACCATTTTTTGGACAGAGAAGCTGAGACAAGATCTTTAGTGCTTTGCTAAATTTATTAATTACAGAAAATGCGGTTATACTTTAATTACCTAATACCTTTTTCTTCTTTTGAACTAGAATATCTTAGGCAGAATGGTGTCATCCAGAGCCAATAATGGATTCTTATTTCCAATAAGCCAGTAACTTTCTATGTGCCTTTTGCTAAATATACAGAATCTATTTCACTTTCATAAAACAAGGGGCTGGGCTAGAAAAACTATAGAGTTCTGCTTCTAATATAAAAGTGATTTCTTTTAGTAAAAAACTTAATTACTGAGTTCCTATTATAAAAAGTCACTGTGCTTGGAGTTAAAGATAAAATGATTCCTGTCCTCAAAAATTCACAATCTATCTGGGAGGAGGGGCAACCAATCATTGTAAAACATGGAATGGAATGCTATCGATTAAAGACATCATTATAGAAGCCAAAGAGGACTCCTGACTACATTCAGAAAGGGAGGTAAGATATAGAAAATGCGACTGGGGAAGGTAAGGCCTCATCTGGGACTGAAATAAGAAGTGACAGGTATCCGGTCAAGAAGTGACCAGAGGTGCATGTGAAGCAGAAGGAACACTAGACGAAAGGCCTAGAGATGCTGAAGCAACTGGTGGATGGAAGGATCAGGAAAGAGAACAGAAGTCAGGCTTCTGTGACTAGAGACTTGGCACTCAGGGAGAAGTGGTGAGGTCTCGGGTGATGGAGACAGGGCCAGCTTACAAAAGTCCTGATGTACTGGCTAAAGGAGATTTATCTTGACCCTGGAGGCCAGAGATCAGAAAACTTTCTCTAATAGCCAGAGGATAAATAATTTCAGTTTTGTGAGACATACAGTCTCTGTTCCAACTACTCACCTCTGCTGCCTGTAGTATTGAAAGTAATCACATGTAGGGGCACCTGGGTGGCTCAGTCACTGAAGCATTGGATTTTGGACCAGGTCATTATCTCACAGTTCGTGGGTTCGAGCCCTGAGTCAGGCTCTGTGCTGACAGCTCAGAGCCTGGAGCCAGGTTTGGATTCCGTGTCTTCCTCTTTGCCCCTCTCCCACTCATGACCTGTCTGTCTCTTGAAACTTAATAAACATTAGGACACCTGGGTGGCTCAGTTGGTTAAGCATCTGACTTCGGCTCAGGTTGTGATCTCACAGTTTGTGGGTTCAAGCCCCGCATCGGGCTCTGTGCTGACAGCTCCGAGCCTGGAGCCTGCTTGGGATTCTGTGTCTCCTTCTCCCTCTGCCCCTCCCTGCCCACACTCTGTTTCTCTCTGTCTCTCAAAAATAAATAAATGTTAAAAAATAAATTAATTAAATAACTAAATGTTTAAAAATTTAAAAAAAGAAAGCAATCACATGTCATTCATAAATGAGTAAGTATGCCTGTGTTCTGATAAAAAGTTTATTTACAAAAGTAAGCAGTGGGCCGTCAGGCAGTAGTCCACCAAGCCAGTGTAGACGACAGGATACAGTGAAGCTACTGCATGTATTCATAACTCCTTTTTATATATATCTTCCTGGAAACTGTATGAAGAATAAATTTGAGTGGAATTTGACTGAGGGCTGGGCAAACAGTTGGAGGACTGTGGCAGCAGTTCAGGGATGAAAAAGAGAGTGTGCACAGACAAAATATTGAAAAGGTGAAATCAACAAGACCTTGGAACTGATTGGATGAGGAAGGCCATGGGGATAGAAGTGGGGGAAAGAGGAGGAAGTGAGGAGGGTTAAGAGTGACCTTTATGCTCCCAGCTTAGATGATGGTTGGATAGCAATATCTACAATTTACATGGAGAATACTGAAAAAAGACACTGGTTTAGGGGGGAAAAAACTTGAATTTAGTTTTGTACATGCTGAGGTAGGAAGTCTACGTGATATCTGGAAAGGAATGTCCAGGCACCATTGAGTTAATAATTCATAGAGATATCAGGGCTGGAGGCAAGCAGGTAGAAGAGAAATTAACTGATGGATGGCAATGGAAATTATTAGAGAAAGTGAACTCTCCTAGAAGGATTTTCTTGGATAAGACAATCCCTAAGAAGCTGCTGAAGGCCCTCCTACAGGAAGAAACATGTGCACATAAACATAGGACTAAAATTTTGACAAAATTTTCAGGATCTATGGACCCAAGTTGAGGCACTCCTGGTGAACCCAGGATCCTAAAAAATACCAGCATTTAAGAGGTGGAACAAGGTTTCCATGAATCAAATAGGGAAGATTTGTTTGTTGGTTTGTTTGTTTAATCAAAAGAGGGTGGGGCACCTGGGTGGCTCAGTCTGTTAAGCGTTAGACTCTTTGTTTCAGCTCAGGTTACGATCTCACGGTTCATGAGTTCAAGCCCTGCATTGGGCTCTGTGCTGACAGTGCGCCTGCTTGGGATTCTCTCTCTCCCTCTCTCTCTCTCTGCTCCTTCCCTGTTTGTTCTCTCCATCTCTCAAAATAAATAAATAAACTTTAATAAAAAATAAAATAAAAATCAGAATTAAATTCCACTTAAAAAAAAATTCCACTTAAAAAACAACCACTAGGTTTGGCAATTAAGAATTGATTTCTAGGCTTGAGCCACGATTCCAGTTTACTGGTTGAAATGGATAGCAGATGGATAGAGACCCAAGAGTGACCAGTAGGTAAGAAAATAGAAACAGCGAGGGTTGTCTCTCCTTCAAGAAGTCTGACGAAGAAGGGAAGAAAAGGTCATTTATAGGGTATGCAAAATTTGACACATTTTATCAACATCAAAATGTCAGTGACTTCTGTAAGAATTTATGTCTGTTTCAAAATAAAGTAATATTCACACTCTTGGGCTGGGGTAAATTAAACAAGCACATTTAAGTTGATGTTACTTTTTTGAAATCATTGAAAAATCTAAAAGCTTTAAATAAAAACCATACAGATAACATCTAGAAACCCAGATCGCATAGGAATGAATCCTTAATTTTTTTTTAAGTTTATTTATTTTTGAGACAGAGAGAGACAGAGCATGAAGCGGGGGAGGGGCAGAGAGAGAGGGAGACACAGAATCCAAAGCAGGCTCCAGGCTCTGAGCTGTCAGCACAGATCCCGACGTGGGGCTCGAACTCGCAGACCGTGAGATCATGACCTGAGCCGAAGTCAGCCGCCCAACCGACTGGGCCACCCAGGCGCCCCGAATCCTCAATTTTTTGATCCACTCTACAAAGTCTGTATCTTAGCTTCCTTATTTTTAAGATGCTTCCAGACAGATTTGCTCAAGGGAAGTTAGAACAATTTAAAATCCTCAGTTGATAGATGAGAAAAGTAGAAAGATATATGACAGTTAATTGTGAAAACAGGAAAGACATAAGCAAAAAAAAAAAGACAACTTTTAATGGCCAAGTATCAGCTTACCTTTAAATCTTTTACCAACCTCTGGTCAGTTTAACCATGGAACCCCCTTCAGGGACCCTTGTCCTCATTGGAGGCCATCACTCATTGTACACAGAGCACTGTACTAACCCTGTAAGGTGGGTATTATCCCCATTTTCAAGTGAGGGAAGCATTGCTCACAGAAATAAAAAGCCTTGTCCAAGTGCTCCTGGTGACTAAGTGACAGAGCCAAAGACGTAAGCCCTGTGTGTCTGCCTCGTGGTCTCATTTCGCTGCCTTGACCCCTCTTCCCTCCTTTATTCTGGAATGCCAAGATTATGTGGAACAATCTTAAGAAGGAAACATTCTGTTTCTAAAGCCCGCTGGTCCTCAGTGTCTCAAAAAACAAAAACGAACAACAAACAACAACAACAAAACCACTACCAGTTAGAACAAGGGCCTTCCTTTTCAAATAAAAACATGGAAACAAGTGTTTAAAGTCACTTTAAAAGCATCGCGAGTCCTCAAATGGTAGCATCTCGACACCCTCGGCCACTTACCCTTCGTCCCGATGTACCAGATGCCTCCGGCATGCCCTTCCTTCCAGAGGACGGCGCCCGCGCAGCTCACCAGGGACATGGCCAGGAGCAGCAGGAACAGCAGCAGGATCTGTACATTGGTCACCTTCTCAACGGTCGATCTCTTGAGAGGCAAGTTGGTGGAATTCTGCGCCGTGCACGTGGGCACGCACCGAAGAGAAGGAAGCACAATCAACGGAATTACAATGCGTGAGTGAATATTTTTAGGGCAGGGGGAGGTCGAGAATCCCAACAGTTGAAAAGGAGAATATGGTTTCTGCCAAAAAACTACCGACACTAGAAGTGTGCCGTGTTGTTGAATACACAGTGTGACTTTCCCACTTCAGCCCTTGAAGCACCTTGTACGGACTCACAGAGAACATATTCACACAGCAGATCCACCACCCCACAGTTCTAGAGCTTTTACAAGAATCCAATGTGCTAGGTAAGTCAGACAGTCTACATGATCTTCTGTACAGATAAAGAGAAAAAAAAAAAAAGACTGTACTAATTAACGTATTGGCTTTACTACTTACAGTTATGGAATCATTTCTGGTGTGAAAACCACGGAAAGATACCTTTCATCTGAGTCTGTTGGGGAAATATCAAGATTTTGGCAGCACAGGGGCACCTGGGTGGCTCAGTCAGCTAAGGGTCCAACTTTGGCTCAGGTTTGATCTTGCAGTTTTCACAGGTTCGAGCCCTGCATTGGGGTCTGTGCTGACGGCTCAGAGCCTGGAGCCTCCTTCAGATTCTGTGTCTCCCTCTCTCTCTGTCCCTCCCCTGCTCATACTCTGTGTCCCTCTGTCTCTCTCAAAAATAAATAAGCATTAAAAAAAATTTTTTTTTAAATTTTACCAGTATGATAATTATTCTAACACATGCATATTTTAGGGAAACCAAAGCTCTGGGCTAGGAATACAGTGAGAGCTTCAAATAATAACTTTCTATTAACATCAGATTTGCCCATAAATTTCTGACAATTGCCTCCATAGGTCTATTAAAATATTGGCAAATATATGTATATTTAACTTTTTTGTATATAACATATATAATTGGCAAGCATATAGATACTTAACTTTTCAATCATACTTCGCCAGATTAAATTTACCATTTCTACGTATTTTTTTAAGTAGGCTTTGCACCAAGCGCGGAGCCCAACATGGGGCTTGAACTCACGACCCCGAGATCAAGACCTGAGCTGAGATCAGTAGTCAGAGGCTTAACCAACTGAGCCACCCAGGTGCCCCTACATTTTTTTAAGTGTGGAAGCATAAATCTTCCAAGTCTGTAAGTTATGAAAATATGAGTTAGTAATCTAAATTACTCAGTTTTTTTTTTACAAAGCACAGGAATAAAAATTGAAATCCTAGTTTTAACTGCATTAAGCATATTATTAGAGAACGTCGGTGCGTATATGTGTCCATATTATAATTTATGTAATATATACACTTATGTATCATATCTCCAAAGCAATCATGTCATTCCTTCTCTTTTGTTAACCAGTATAAGTAATGTCTTCAAATGTTATACAATATAGAATAGTTTTCAGCTAAGCGTGTTGTGCTTACAATCTTTCGGTAAGGAAATATGTACTTTTACTGGTTCTTCTTTCCTAAAGTCATGAAAAAGCCCACTTTGAGATTTTTGTTATTCTGGAGTGATGCAGTCAGCATGTATAGTAAGCAATGATTTACACCCGCAAAATAACGTAACAGGGAAGGATGCATTTTCTCCTGAGCGGCTGCACGGACTAGCCACACAGCGGGGACAATGGAGTACGTTCCTTAAATTAACAGTAGACATTTAAATCTGAGATACAGTGTTGTATTAGCAGATAAACAATTAAGTGATACAGCGTGATCATTTGAAGACAACTGAAGTCAGAAACATGTGGTGTTTGAGAGTCGTGCATTTTACAGTTGAATCGCGGGTCATGATTGCGCGGGTCCTATGTGGCCCTTGGTTCCCTGTCCAGATACAAACTTCTGTTTGCAGATAGACCATGTCTGTATCGCTGCCTTCGTCCGGGGTTTTGAGTATACAGAGCGTGAGGAAAACGAACACATTAATGCACTCCTGCAGGACGCAACCCCAGGGCAGGAAGAATGAGACGAAAAAGAAAAGTAAGACAAGAAATCAGGAAGCAAACGGAGAGTGGAATGTTACTGACCAGCCATAGCTTTGCAAGAAAGTGTACCCACATCCTCCATCCCAGGGCCCCAACTTTCCTCAGACCAGGCTGTCACCATTCCATGCCTTCTTTCTCTGCCGTTCACTCTACAGTCACACTGGGCAGCGCTCCCCAGATGGCTGTTGGACACACGCAGTCTTGGTCTAGCGCTCTCCTACCTGCCTCCCCTTCATTCTGAACCTCCCCGCAGCCCCGACACTTACATCTACTCTTCTCAGCCTTCAGGTCTCAGTTTGTTTACATGGTACTTCCCCCACGACAGCCTCAATGTCAGTTTGGATGGAGCTCCTATGTAAACACACGGCGTCCTCCACTTACCCTCCTTAGTGACCTCTTGCTATCAACGTTACCTTGACCGTCTGCCTTCACAAACTGCAAGTAACTCGAGGACAGGAAACAGGCCTTGTTGTCCCCTATGTACCCCAAGGTCTTAGCACAGTGTCTGGCATTACATAGGTGCCAAAAAGATACTTGTGCAAGAAACAGTCAAAGCCAAGTGTTGTGTTTTAGCAGAGTAATGGGTATTACTTACTGTCAAAGTATTAGGGACAATAAATGTTCAAAACATTCCTAGTCCAAAACAAGCGTTTTGAGGGATGTCCTGAGGGATTTTTGAAAGACGATGATTGGCAAGAATGGTATGTGAGAGTAATAACTTACACAGAACTTCTAATGTCATTTCGGCCAAAATAACCTTGCCATTAATGGGAGCCATATAGACTAAAACGAAATATGGATCCCCCTTCGAACTTCAGGTTAGTAAACAGATGTGAGCCTCCTGATTTCAAGGGATATATGCTGCTCACCCCTCTCACCTCGTAAGAAAGGAAAATATCTAGAGGCAACGCAGACGTCACAAATTATTTTACCTGCATGAATTTGGTTTCGGATCCAGTGTAAACAACTACGCCCAGGATCCACTGGGTGTTTTTGAGTTGCATACCTCTTAGCAAGACCTGATCAGGGCCAATTGCAACAGGGCTAAAAATAAAGAAGAGCATTTCTAAGTTACTGGAAAGTTTTCTTCTTTTCTTTTCTCAGTGTAAAGAAAGCCTAGGCTTTCACCTTATATATATTTCTTTTTATCAAGTTCAATTTGGGGGGAAATAGCAAAACAAATGTGCCTTCACACAAGGAGCATGGAAAACAATTGTTTTATCATCTATTTCTCACTAACCTAAAAGTATGTTGATTAAAAGTTTTAGAGAAACAATCTCTCTCATATCTAGGGTGACTATGAAACTTATTGGGTAAAGCAATAAATACTTGTATATTACCAATTTGGTAATCTAGAAAAGATTACATGTGGTCATTCGGAGCACACAAAGCAAGCTGGACTTGTCATATTTTCCTGTCCTCCTCCCCTCCGGCACTGGGCTGACTCACTATATTAAAAAATGCTTCTGGGTCACCTGGGTGGCTTAGTTGGTTAAGCATCAGACTTCGGCTCAGGTCATGATCTCACAGTTCATGAGTTTGAGCCCCGCGTCGGGCTCTGTGCTGACAGCTCAGAGCCTGGAGCCTGCTTCAGATTCTGGGTCTCCATCTCTCTCTCTGCCCCTCCCCCACTCATACTCTGTCTCTCTGTCTCTGTCTCTCTGTCTCTCTCTTTCTCTTGATCTCTTGCTCTCAAAAATAAATAAACATTTAAAAAAATGCTTCCATAAAAGTCTTAAGTGGAAGCTAAGGAGAAGTGGAGCAGTAATTAGGAAAAATCCTTCATCATTATCAAACTGAATTCCTAGTGGCTTCTCTTCTTGGATGACTTCCGAAACCTGTTCTTCCCACTAATTTACCCCAAGGGATGTGCTAAGTGCTTCTACGCAAAGGGAACTTAGACCTGACTTCTCTAGCCCTTCCATTTGCAGGTATATTGATTTTTAAAATGCCATACATTTTCCTCCCATATTTAAGAATCCTTTTAAACATATTGATGCCTCAGGTATTTCAAAATCAAGTAAAAAATGAAAAAGTATTAAACTGAGAGAACAAAAACTGCCATATTTTAGGTTCTGTTAAAAAAAATTTGATCAGAAAAAGATGATACCTTTTATCATTTAGATACAAGGTTCCAATAAAGGTATCGAAATGAGGATTAGGTCCTTCACATTCTATTTTCCCAGAGAGGCTTGACAATTCTTTCTCTGTTTGCATTTCAGCAGTTTCTAACAAAGCCTGTGAAATAAAGTCAAAGTAAAATTAACATAAAACTATAATGGATGTTTTTTCTTTCCAAATAGCAAACAAATGTGAAAGTTTAGTGCAAATATTCTCAGGGATACAAACGTCTTAGAAGTTTTGACGCTCAGAAACCTACATTGAAACAGTATGGGATGCACTTCTGTTAGTTCGATGTCCTCATGGTTAATAAAATAAAATTATGAAAATCGGGGTCCAAAATGTATTGCCCTAACCAGATAATAAATAAACTTTAATTTAACCTCAAACTTTAACATAACTTTGTTAGAAAACTTTGCCATGCCAGGATTTTGCAAAAAAATTTAGTAAGGTTGGAAGAGGTAGGTAAGTCAAGTTTTCATCATCTCTACATGAAAATAACAGTTTTGAAAGGGTAGTGACTATAACACACCATTGTGTCATGTTTGAGATACATTTATGGCTGTAGCTAATGGTACTGAAATCTGGACCACACTTAGGGTAGCGAGGATCCAGAGTAATGACTCCAAACTTCTGCATATGTCAGATTCACCTGCGAGTTGTTAAGATACACATTGGGGTTTTTTGTTTTATTCAGTAGGTCTGAGGTGGAGCGCTAGGATTTGCACTTCCAAAAGGATGCTGCGGCTGCAGGTCTAGAGAGTACACCTGGAGAAACACTGACCTAGAGGATGTCTCATTGCAGTAAGATGATCTCAACTTTACAGAGAGCAAAAGCAAATCATCTTCAGGAGAACAAGAATCAAACTGCCATCAGTCTTTCAAACAGCAATACGAGATACAGGAAGATGGTGAATTTTTATTTCTAATTATCTAAATAAAAGACCTTTAAATTTAGAATGTTATATCTTTCCAAATAGCAAACAAATGTGAAAGTTTAGTGCAAATATTCTCAGGCATGCAAACGTCTTAGAAGTTTTGATGCTCAGAAACCTACATGAAACAGTTTGGGATGCACTTCTGTTAGTAAAAAGATGCCTTAATGAAAATACAAGAGCAAGTAACCAACTGGGAGGAGGCTTTCACAACACATATAACTGACAAAGAATTGGTATAAAAAAGATGGGGGCACCCGAGAGGCTCGGTCGGCTGAGAGTCTGACTTGATCTCTGGTCATGATCTCATGGTTCCTGAGTTCAAGCCCCACATTGGACTCGCTGTCAGTGCAGAGCCTGCTTCAGATCCTCTGTCTCCCTCTCTCTGCCCTGCCCCTGCTCATGCTCTCTCTCTCTCAAAAATAAATAAAATATTTTTTAAGAATTTACATATGTAAAGAAATCCTATAAACCATTAAAAAAAATCATCCCCAATAGAAAGATGAACAAACAACATGAACAAATATTTCCCAGAAAAAGAAAATATGTATTATTGATAAGCTTAAAAGCAGATGCCCAAGAATGATATATTAATGAATTTAAAAAGAAAAAGTAGGGGCGCCTGGGTGACTCAGCCGGTTAAGCATCCGACTTTGGCTCAGGTCATGATCTCAGAGTTCCTGAGTTTGAGCCCCACGTTGGGCTCTGTGCTGACAGCTCAGAGCCTGGAGCCTGCTTCGGATTCTGTGTCTCCCTCTCTCTCTGCCCTTCCCCTGTTCATGCTCGGTCTCTTTCTCTCAAAAACAAATAAATATTAAAACAATTTTTTTAAGAAATAAAAAGTATTATCATATCAATTGAGGCTGAGAAAATTAGTAAAAGGTTTAACATGCATTCTAGAAAAATAAAATTCTTAGCAAAAGTTTGCAAAGTTGGTAAAAGTTGTCTACCAGAATGAAATGCAACTATCCACACTTAACCATAAAATGTTAAAACATTTCCATGTTAGTCAGGAACAAGAAGAGACTGGGTTCTATCATCAAATTTATTTGCAACTGTTCAGGAGTTTCTGGGTATTGCTGTAAGACGGGGTGGGGGCGTTGGTAAGAAATTAGGTATGATTATTGGAAAGTAAACAACAAAAATAACCCAATTTTTAAAGAAAGAATTTATTATCCAAAAAATCCTATATGCTTGACTTTAAAATTATAGAAATGTGTAGGAATATTTACTAAGGTGTTTGGATTTAAGATAAATAAACAAAACTAACTGTAGACGTATTGCAATTAAACATTCACCCACTAGAGGGCAGCTGTCTAATAAAGCTGCTAAAGACGTCTGGATAAAGGTTTTTATGTGAGCACAGGTTTTCACCTCTCTGGAACAGTGCAATTACTGGATCATATAATAGTTGTGTGCTTAATTTTATACAAACCTGCCAAAATGTTTTCCCAAGTGGCTGTACCATTTTATATTCCTACCTGCAATGTTATGAATAATCCAGTGTCTCCATATCCTCACCTGCATTTGGTGTTGGAACTATTTTAAATTTCGGCCATTCTGATAGGTGTGTAGCGATACTTCACTCTGATTTTTATTTGCATTTCCCTCATGGTTAATGATGTAGAAAATGTCTTCATGTGCTTATTTTCCGTTTTTAAATCCTGTTCTATGAAATGCCTCTCTCTCTTTTGCCCATTTTCTACGTGAATTGGTTTGGTGTTTTGTTTGTTTGTTTGTTGCTTTTTTTTAAATGTAGAGTTTTAAGAGTTCTTTATATATTCCAGATATCGGTCCTTTGTCAGACACGTGCTTCGCAAATATTTTCTCCTAATTTTAAGCTTGTCTCTTCATCCTCTTCAAAAGCAAAAGCTGTTCATTTTGATGAGGTCCAATTTATCGATTTTTCCTTTTCTGGATCACATATTTTTGTATTGATTCTGAGAAATCTTGGCCTACTGTAAATCCTAAAGATTTTTTTCCAATGTTTTCCCTAAAAGTTGTATAGTTTTACATTTTATATTTAAGTCATGATAAATTATTAATTAACTCTTGTATACAGTGTGACTTAGGTCAAGGGTTTATTTGGGATTTATTTCTTTTTGTTTTGTTTTGTTGTTGTTGTTTGTTTACTTTTTTGCCTATGAATGTATAATTGCTCCTGCACCATTTGTTGCAAATGTTAGCTTTTCTCCAAAGAATTGCTTTTGCACCTCTGACACCATCGTTTTGGCCTATTTGTATGGATCTATTTCTGGGTTTTCTGTTCTGTTGCATTGAGTTACGTATCTATTCCTTTACCAAAACTGCACCCTCTTGATTGCTGTAGTTGTAGAATTCTTAAAATCAAGTAGATTTATTCCTTCCATTTTATGCTGCTTTTTAAAATTGTTTAAGCTATTACAGTTTACTTGCCTTTCTGTAAATAGTTTAGGATAACTTCATCCACATCTTCAAAGATCTTGCTGGGATTTTCTACGAGTTTCCTGAGATTTATTTGTATGTCAATATGGGGAGAATTAGCATCCTTACTGTGTTGAGCCTTCCGATCCATGAACACTGTTTATCTCTCCATTTATCTAGCTCTTCTTTAATTTCTTTCATCAATATTGTAATGAAATTTTCAGCATACAGATTCTGTCTATATTGTTAGCTTTATACCTAATTCATATTTTAGCACTTGTAAATGGTATTGTATTTTTCAATTTCAGGGTCCACAGGTTTCATTTCTATACAGAAATGAAGGTGGTTCTGTATGTTTATCCGATATCTGTATCCTTGCCAAAAATACGTTCTTTCATTTTATTTGGGGTTCCTTGGGAATCTAGGTAGACGACTTGTTTATGTAGACAGCTTTGTCAAAGTCAAATAGAGACAGTCTTATTACTTCCCTTCCAATATGTATGCTTCTTTTTCTTCTTCTTGCACTTTCTACCGCTGCCAGTGCTATGTAAATAAGAGTAACGTCGACAGGTGTCCTTGCCTGGTTCCCATCTCAGGGGGGATGCGTTTAGTCTTTTACCACTTATATTTCATCACATGTATTTTAATATTAGCTCTAAGTTTTTTGTAGATGTTCTTTACCAAGTTGAGACTATTCCCCTCGATTTCTACATTTCTCTAATTTTTCTCATGAATTGATATTGAATTTTGTCAGAGGCTTTTCCTGTATTTATTGATATTACCATGTGATTTTTCTTCTTTAGCCTAAAATGGTGGACTACATGGATGAGTTTCCAATTATTAAATGAGCCTTGAATACATGGAGTAAACCTTTATACTTCTTTTCCTATATTGCTGAGTTCTATTTACTAGTACTTTTAAAGAATGTTGGTGTCTATACCCTTGAGGGATATTGAAACATATTCTTTTTTTGTTTTGTTTTTCCAGTGTCTTTGTCTGGTTTGGGTATCAGGGTAATAATAACAGCTTCGTAAAATGAATTGGAAAGTGCTCCCTCCTTTTCTGTTTTCTAGAGGAGACTGTGTATCATTGATGTTAGTTTTTCATTGCATGTTTCTTAGAACATTCCAGTGAAACCACCGGGACCTTGAGATTTCTTTTGGGGGCATTTTTAAATTATGAATTCAGTTTCCTTAGAAGTTATTGGGCTATTTGGCTTATCTTTTTCAAGTGTTTCTAGGTTTTTCTGGTATCTTTGCCACGACTTCTAGCTTTATTCTACCATGGCTGGAGAATACATTCTCCATGGCTTCAAGTCTTTTCATTTTTATGAGGCTTGTTTTATGACCCAGGTATTATGTACCTTAGTGTGTGTTCCTTGGGCAGCAAAAAGAATGTGTCTTTCTTTTGTTGGGTATTGTTGAATGCTGTATAAGTATCAAATAAATCCTGTTGGTTGATGACATTTAGTTCTGAATCCTTGAGAATTTTCTATCTGGTTGTTCTGTCAGTTAATGAGACAGGTTTGCTGAAGTATCTGACTAAAAATGTGGATATGTATATTTATCCTTTACGTTCTAGCAATTTTAGCTTTACACATTTGCAGCTCTGTTTTTTGATGCATATACATTAACGTTGCTATGTCTTATTGGAGAATTGACTCTCTTGTCATTATATAATGATAAAAAATGTTCCCTTCTGTCTCTGGCAATTTCATTTGCTGTGATGTCTACTTGATATATTAACAAAGCCACTCCTGATTTCTTTCAATTAATCTTTACATGATATATCTTTTTCTTTTTTACTTTGAACCTGCCTATACCATTATAATTAAAGTGAGTTTTGTATAGAAAACTTATATGATCCAACATATACTTAGATCATGTTTTTAATCCATTAGATAATAATATTCTAATCCAATATTTCAGGGTATGTTAACACCATTCACATTTCATATAATTATTGATTTTGTTTTTTCTGATTTTGCTTTTTTTTTCTTTTTCCTGCTTTCCTTTGGGTTGCTTAAACATTTTTTAGAATTCCATTTTGATTTATTGATCATGTTTTTTAGTATATTCTTAGCGTATGACTATTGTAGTGGTTATTCTGGGCATTACATTATTTATGTATAACTTCTCACAGTTTATTTGTGTCATCATCTTACAAGTTTAAATAAAATATAGAAGCTTTGCTTCCTTTTATGTCTCTTTACCCACTCCTGTTATAATATATATCTTAAATATTTTCTTTCATACATTTAGACCACATCAGATAATTTGCTAATTTTTGCTTCAATCATCAACCATAATTTAGAAAACTTTTAGAAGAGAAAAAAAAAGTGTATTGTATTCAGCCTTATTTTCGCTTTCTTATGTTCCTTTTTTATGATTTCCTTTCTGCTTTAAGAACTTCCTTTAGCCATTCTTTACAGTAAGTCTTGTGGCAACAAATTCTGTTATTTTTTTCCTTCAGTTGAGAATGCTTTGATTCTCCCTTCATTCTTGAAAAATATTTTTGCTCCATACATGATTCTGGGCTGACAGTTCTTCCCTTTCAGCATTTCTCAAATGTTATGCCACTTCCTTCTGACCTCCATGGGTCTTAATAAGAGACCTGCTTTTACACAAATGGTCTTTCCCCTATAGGAAGGGTCTTTTTTCTCTCAACTACGTTAAAATATTTTTTCTTTGTTTTCAGAAGTTTGATTATAATGTGTCTTTGTATGGATTTCTTTGGGTTTATCCTTTTTGGTGCTCTCAGCTTCTTATAGTTTGTTTATGTCTTTTGGCAAATTTGTGAAGTTTTAGCCACTGTTTCTTCTAGTAATTCTTCAGCTCCACACTCTCTTCCCCTCCCAGTATCTCATGTCATGAGTGTTAGCTCTTCAGTTCTATTCCCACAGGTCTCTGAGGCTCTGTTCTTTTTTTTTTTTTTCAGCCTAATATCTCTGTTGTTCAAGTTGGGTAATTTCTATTGCTTTATCTTTTGGTTCACAGATTCTTTCCTCTGTCCATTCTATTCTGTTGAGCTCATGACCTGAGAATTTTTAATGCCTTAAGTAGTTACTGTACTTTTAAGTTCTAAAATTTCCACTGGGTCACCTATTTCTTTGCTATGATTCTGTTTCTTTGCTGAGACTTTTTATATTTTCCTATTTGTTTCAAGCTTGTTTGTAGTTGTTCAGTGAAGTTGGGTTTTTTTTGTTTTTGTTTTTGTTTTTCTGATGGATCCTTTAAAATTGCTTCCAGATAATTCTAACGTCTCATTATCTTGGTGTTGGCATTGGCTGTCTTTCTTTTTTTTTTTTTCAATGAGTTTGAGATCCTCCTGGTTTTTGGTATAATGAGTGACTTTTTATTGAAATCTGGACATTTGGGGTATTATAAGATCTGAATATAATTTAAACTTTCTGTGTTAGGTGGCTTCCTTTGACACCACTCTGACAGGGGAACGGGATGTTGCCTTGTTACTGCAAGACAGGGGTAGATAGACAAGTTGCACACTTGGACTCTGTTGATAGCCACATGGAGGGGCTCCTTGTTACAGCTGGACAGGAATGGAAGTTCTGGCTCCCTTGTAAGCCTCCATCACTGAAGGAGCCTTACTTGCTTTTTGCCCCATCTTCACCTTGCCAATAAGGCAAGGATTGAAATGCCTTATTACCATTGTCCATGTTGTCCCCACCGACACTGTGAAAAGAGGGGCAGGCCTTATTGTCACCCTTATTACAAAATGAAAGTCCTAGCTTCCTCCTTGTTTTCTCTGATGCCATCCTTGTGGCGAAGCTGGGTGCCTCATTACAGCCTGGGAAGGGTGGAAGTCAAGGCTCTACACTCAACCTTTGCTGGCAGACGTGGGAGTGGGACCATATTTTCACTCTGTGTTTGGCTGGGGTAGAGTAGTCATTGTCAAAGTTTCTGTCTTATTGTCTGCCCTTTTCCCAGTCCTTTGACTAGAGAAAGGAGGCTTTTGTTGAGGCATCTTTTTTTTTTTGCGGGGGCGGGGCGGGGCAGGGGTAGAGAACTGTGTCCATTGGTTTTTCTGGGTTTTTGGTTTCTTCAGTTCCAAACCTGGTATATACAAGGCAAAAGGAAAACCCAGGGAACTCACCACCATGTTGTTCCATGAGTTCTAAGGCTCCACAATCTACCTCCTTCTATCACTCTTTCAATGTTTTTCAATGACACTTTTAATGTCTCTTTATATTTGTTTTCTACATAATGTCCAAACTTTTTAGTTGTACTTAGCAGGAAAAATAGAAGAAAGTATGTCAACTTCATTTCCCCTGAAACAGAAGTCTGTAATTGCATTTTTAAAAATCAAGAAGGTACCAACAAACTATCACAACAATTAGTACTGGGGATAAAGGTGAGACTTAGAAGATGGAGATAGTTTAATAGACTGCCTATGTTTCTGTATTGTTTATGTTATTGTTATAAAACTTATATATTACTTTTATAAATTGTAAATATATATATATAATTT
Source organism: Paguma larvata (assembly GCA_030068075.1). Classification (NCBI taxonomy): domain Eukaryota; kingdom Metazoa; phylum Chordata; class Mammalia; order Carnivora; family Viverridae; genus Paguma; species Paguma larvata. The sequence goes on along the minus strand of CM057839.1, from coordinate 73,045,318 downwards.
TTTCATTTTCAATCAAACTGAAGTTTGCAAAAAAGATTAGCAGACATGTAAATAGTCAAATGTAAAATCAGGGGCTTCCTTTCTGAAGCAAAGTGATAAAGCAAAGACTCAATTATTTTATTTACTTTTTTAATTTCTATTTCTTCGAGAGAAAGAGAGAGAGAACACAAACAGGGGAGAGGGGCAGAGGGAGAAGAGAGGAGAATCTTAAGTAGGCTCCACACTCCTCACAGACCTGACACAGGGCTCAATCCTACAACCCTGGGATCATGACCTGAGCCAAAGCCAAGAGGTGGACACTCAACTGACTGAGCCATTCAGGCACCCCAAGACTCAGTTATCTTAAAGATCAACGTCTTTTTTCCATTAATAGGAAGTTAATTCGAAAACTATCTCCTCCCATTCATAATCACAAGTTACTCTGAAATTCAAATGACAGTTTAAAAAGCAGTGTTATATAAGATCGCTCATTGCTCATTTAGATGAATAACTATGGTATTTATGAGAATAGTTAAATGACCAAAGCACTAACAAAAATATCCTCGAAACAACATGCACAAAGACATGTTATCCTTTGTGACCTGAATTTTATAGACTTTTTTTTTTCTTACAGTAGTGACATATCACCTAGTTCCTACTTATTTTTTTTAAGTACCCTGTAAATAACTGTTGGGGATGCATCCCATCTGCACAAGAGTGGTGAGAGACTTTTCTTCATGAAAAATAAATAACTGGGACCTGACAAAACTTGACACGGTGAGTTTAAGCATACAATCAGGATTTTAAAAAGTATCTTTACCTGCCGTATTTTTAGGTTTGTCTCCCCATCCAGACTAGATGTTGCAATATAACATGTTGCCTCAGGTTCACTAGGGAAAATAAGGCAAATAACATTGAATTAATCTCTCTCCAAACAATGAATTTCCCAATAATGTTACCAATGAAATGGGACCTACATCGATGGCTTCTACATTTCTTCAAAACTGAAAGGACCACGGTTACTTTCCTGGGAGATATTAACAGTCTAATCTCACCAGCCTAAAAGCCCTCTTGTAGTAGAAAACTTTCTACCCTTAAAAAGCCATGTGATTAATCTCAAAAAGAGAAAAATAGCCGAGGGTGAACAGGAGATGTTCTAGAGCTCAGAACAGACCAGCATCACGACTAAGGTCAAACTGACTTAAATTCTGTTATTCTCTAAAACGTGTCCCTTGTAGTTCCCAATGGCTCAGGCTCTGTGGCCTTTATAATGAGGGTAAATCTTTAGGGAACTCTGGACGGAGCAGAAGTCCTCAGACAAACACCACACTTGGGCTTCTCTATTTCTATCTAATCTCACCGGTTAAGAAATTAACACTGAATAAACAAACCTTTGCCTTGCTAGGTTTTACTCCATGTCAAATGCAACGCACTCATGAAAATAAATTATTTGGGGGGGGAATCCTTTGTGGCCACAAAGAATAACAAAAATTGTCATTAAAGTTTACTTAGTCTTGATTGCAGTCTTATCTCTGTTGACTGTCTCTCATTCACGGTAATATCAAGTTTAAAGTAAAACAATCTGTATTTGCCGGCCAAGACCATATACCCCAAGATAAAAATATATCTTCATTAAGGATGTCAGTGATAAAACAAAGTAAGAACTTCCAAAAACTTTCTCCTCTATAAAGCAATGAGATAACTGACAAAATTTATCAGAATCAAGTTTTTCAGAACTCTGAAAATTACCCAAAGGCTTAAATCAAGGGAGGGAGATTTTATCCCAGAGAAAAAGCCAAATATTGTTGTGTTGTTTTTTTTTTTTTTTTCAAAAGTGAGTTTTGTAATATTTTAACTTCTTCCTGCTTTGGGCTTTGTAGCAGCTTTAGAAAATAACAGTCCACAACCGCAGTACCAAGGGAGCATAAAAGAGAATGACCTCTTTCAAAGCCTTATTCCCAAAAAGTTATCATTTCACCTGTCTGATGGTCTCTGGAAGGTCCCACTTGAAGGGCTTGTTTTTATCTGACTTGACCCAGAGCTTACCCAGAGCTAAAATCCTAGCTAAACAGTGATGGGGGTAGGAAAAACATTTGCTGAGAACATTTACGGGAAAGCATTTAATGTTGCTGCTGTCTGAGGTGATGCATAACAGTTAGGGAAACCAACAGACTAACTAAGAAGCCTAAAAGAAAAAACTTTTTTAAATTTTTTAAATGTTTATTTATTTTTGAGAGAGAGAGAGACAGGCAGAGCGTAAGCAGGGAAGGGACAGGGAGAGAGGGAGACACAGAATCCGAAGCAGGCTCCAGGCTCCGAGCTGTCAGCACAGAGCCTGACGCCAAGCTCGAACTCACACCCGGGCACCCCCTAAAAGAACAACTTCTAATGAAAAGCAACAAAAAGAAATCCTGCGGAGGAGAGAGAATTTGATTGCCAGAGATGCCACATTATGTTGCTTAAATGTTCAATTTTCAACAAAAACCATGAAACATGAAAGCCATGAGTACAAGTAGGTATGAACCATATACAGATCAAAAAGCAATTGATAGGAAGCATTCCTGAGCAAGTCCGGACATTGAACTTACTAAACAAAGATGTAAATCAGATATGCTAAATATGTTCAAATAGCTGAAGGAAACTTTGTCAAAAGAAATAACATATTAGAACATGTCCCATCAGCACTTGTTGGGATTATCACGGGGTGTTGTATGGAAACCAAATTGACAATAAATTATTCAAAAAAAAAAAAAGAACATGTCCCATCAAATAGGGAATATCGATAAAGAATAGAAGTTATAAGAAAGAAACCGAATGGAAATTCTGGAGTTGAAAAGTATGATACCTGAGATGAAAACTTCACTGCTCACATTTGAGCAGGCAGAAGAAAGACTCAAACTGGAAGGTAGGTCAATGGAGATAACTCAGACTAAAAAATAAAAATTTAAAAGAATAAAGAAATAAAAAAAAAAGGAGAGAGAGAGAGAGAAAGAAAGAAAAAGAAAAAAAGAGCCTCAGAGATCTGTGGGACACAAACAAACATACCAACATACATATAATGGGAGGCCCAAAAAGGGGGAGAAAAAAATGTTTAAAGACATGATACTCCAAAACTTCCTAAATTTGATGAAAAGCGTTGATCCACACATCCAAGAAGCTCAACAAAATAAACCTCCAAGTAAAATATTCTTAAAGAAACCACACCTAGACAAATCATTATCAGACTGTTGAAAATTAAGGCCAAAAAGAAAATCTTGATAGCAGCAAGAGAAAAGCTACTCGCCACTTTCAAGAGATGATAAATAAGACCTTCAACTCTTTCTCAGCAAAAACCTTGGAAGAGCATGGAAGTTACTAGGATGACATATCAAAGCCCTGGAAAAAAATTCTCAGCCAAGAATGCTGTATCCAGCAAAACTACCTTCCAAAAACTGAAGAACTCATACATTCCCAGATAAATAAAAACAGAGAGATTGTTGATAGCAGGCTTACCCTAAGATAAATACTAAAGGGATTTCTTCACACTAAAATGAAAGGTCAAAAGGCAGTATCTCCATCCACATGGAGAAAAAAGAGTACCAATAAAAGTATATATAGGTAAATGTAAAAGACATATATGACATATATGTATATGACATATTATATATGTGTGTATATATACATACACACACACACACATATATATACACATTTTTTTGTCTGTAATTTTTTCTCCTTATTTAAAAGTCAACTGCATAAGCAATAATCATAAACCTATGCTGATGGTCACACAATATATATAAAGATATAATTTGTGATAATGACAGCAAAAAGCAGGGGGAAGTGGTAATAGATATTTTGGAGCAGTTTTTGTATACTAAGGAACTAGACTGGTATTATTACAAACTAGACTGTTATATAAACTATGATGCTAATTGCAATCCCCAGGCAACCACCAACTAAATATATACAGTAACTAAAACACAGAAAGCAAAAGAAACAACAGGGAATTAAAATTACATTAGAATATATCTATTTAGCACAAAAAGGCAGTGACAGAGGAATTGAAGAAGAAAAAGACAGAAGACATAAAAAAAATAGCAAATTGCATATAAAATTTCTACTGAATCAGTAATTATATTAAGTGTAAGTGGCTTATACCCCCCAACTAGAGGGCAGAAATTGACAAAATAGATTTTTTTTAAAACATGATACAGCTATATACCCTCTATAAGACACTTTGGATTCAAAGACAAAACTAGGTTAAAAGTAGAAGGATGAGGAAAGATTATACCGTCCAAGTAGTAAACAAGAGAGCTGTTGTGGCTACATGGACATCAGACAAAAGAGACTTTAAGACAAAATTGTTACAAGAGAGAAAGGATATTTTATAACGATGAAAATGTCAATGGATCAAGAAGATATAGCAATTATAAACATTTCTACACTGAACAACAGGTGTCAAAACACATGAAGCAAAAACTCACAGAACTCAAGAGATAGACAATTCAACAATAATAGTTGGAGACCTCAATACCCCGCTTTCTATAATGGACAGAACAACTATGCAGAAGATCAACAAGGAAGTTGAAGACAAACAACATTATACACACACTAGACCTATCAGACAACTACACAACACTCTGTCCAACAATAGCAGAATATATATTCTTCTCAGGTGTACATGGAACATTCTCCAGGAGTGATCATCTGCTAGACCATACAACAAGCCTCAATAAATTTAAAACATTGAAGTCATACAAAGTCTCTTCTTTGATCACGATAGGACAAAGTTGGAAATTAATAGGAAAATATACTTGAGGGATTCCTAAATAAGTGGAAATAAAAGAACATACTACTAAATAACCAATAGGTCAAAAAGGAATCAAAAGGGAAGTTAGAAAATACCTTGAGGTGAATGAGAGTTTAAGACACCACATACCAAGACGCATGGGATACGACTAAAACAGCACTTAAAGTTAAATGTATAGGTGTAAATGCCCACATTTTTTTTAAATTTAAAAAGAAAAATCTAAAGTCAATAACCTTAAATTTACACCTTAAAAAATTAGAAGAAGAAGATATTTTAGATACATTTGTAAATGAAAACTTAAAGCGAGCAGAACACACGGGGGAACAGAGGTAGATGTATTTGTCTCGAAACATAAAAGGTCTCTGGAAGTGTCCATGGGCACACGATAATCTTGGGTGTCCGATGGCAGAGAAACGGGCAGGAGGGAGACGTCACCAGATGTCTTTTCCTACCTTTTAAAACTTGGAACACACGTGGGAAGGAGCTATTCTGAAAAATTAAAATTCTTAAAATGCCTCTTCCAAATTTGAAATACTTTCACGTACTCAGTCTTGCAAGCACGTTACCATGATTTTGTCCAAGCCCTGACTGGGGCTTCGAACTCTTCATCGGCGTTTCTACTTACCAAGCATATTTCCACTCTTCTTATCTATTTTTACAACTACCACGTGAAAATCATCAAATGACCTGAGAGATGCGAGGACCAAAAACAGAAATAGAGAAGATCTGTTCCAAACAATAACGTCTGTTCATGTACCCCCAGATGTTTCCATGAGACCAACAGCCCCTATTTAAAAAAATTCTCTCTAAATTTAATCATGAGACATGCAAACCTAGGGCCAATGAAGGTGGTACCTACTTTTTAAAAATATATTTAATATAAAGACTAATTTTTTAGAGAAAACAAATTTTAGTAAATTTTTATATATATACCACTCGGATTTGAAAAATAACAAAAATAATTATTTTTTGGTGTGAAATATACATACAAAAAAGTTTATAGAATGAATACTTTTATTTTGAGAACACTGTTTTATTGTTATATATATTACAAATAAGAAGTTGACTATTTACAGTACCTGAAAGGCCCTCCAACTGAATTTTCCTCTCTTCCTCCCAGAGAGAACTACTATATTAATATTTGTGATAATCATTTCCTTTTCTTTATAATTTCATCACTACATTTGTGTGTATCACTAAGCAATATGTTGGTTACTTATAATCTCTACATATTTGAGGGGGCTATGTACACAATAATATACACAAATAATGAGAATTTTGTTCCTTTTTTTCTACTCTATATAGCAGTTTTGCTCTTTGATTAAGATAGTTCCCTTTTACTGGTAGTTTTCTAAGAATTTTTATCACAACTGGGATGTTGCATATTTTGAAATGCTTCTATTGAAATAATTATATATTTTTTTACTTTTAATCTACTAAACTGAAAAATCGCATTCTTTGATTTCCTAATAATAACAAAACAAACTGTTGTGGTCACCCTTTAGAAGCAGGATCAACCCCCACCCACCCAAAATCTGGGTGTTAAAACTGATGAATGATGCCACCAATACACCGAAAGGGTGGGAAGATTTATTATCTACATAATGAGGCTTTCTGGGGAGAACGGGGTAGACCTTTGAAGCTGATCCAGAAATTCCTTGAGAGAGCAAGTAAAGGAGACAGGCTTAGGGGTGGGGCTTTTTTGGTGCGTAGGGAGGGAAGCCCCCACACAAGCAGAGGCTCACAGGATTTGAAACTCCTGCAGGTGCCAAAGGAGGGAGCGCACAGGCTTTTCTGTCAGCCAGTCCAGACATGGGGCAGAAGGGGAAGAGGAAAGGAGGGTTACGAGCTGTCAGCAGATACCCAAAAATGGAGTCTGCCTCCTTGTTATAAAAACAAATATGCATTCCTGTGACAAACCCCATTTGATCATGACATATTACCATCTTTCATATTGTCAGGTTTTAAGATTTTATAATTAACAGCAAAATGGACTTGTCAATTTCCTTTCTCATTCTGTATTTGTTAATTTTTTGTGGCAAGGTTATACCAGTTTCAGAAGATTAATTAGAGGATATTCTTGCTATTTTTTTTTGAGGAGTTTATCAGAAAATTGATATTTACACTGAACGTTTATAGTCTTAAACGTCCTTATAGTCTCTTTGCAGTAAGTTTATGTGTTTTTTTGTTTATTTAATTTTTTTTACTACTTCTGTAATATCTTTAATGATTATAGAACCATTCAGGTTCTATACCTCTTCCAGAATAAGTTTTGGTAAATTATATTTGTCTATGGATTTATGTATTTCACTTCAATGCTAAAACAAGATCATAAAACTTTCATAAGATCCGCTCATTTCTTTAATCCCTGGTGCATTTATATCAACTCTTCCATTTTTTAACAAATACACATATTTGTGCCTTTCCTTTCCTTCCTTGATTAATCTTACTAGAACTTTCATGTATTAGTCTTTTTCTAAGAAGCAAGCTTTGCCCATTTTGATCTTCATTGTTTTCTTTCATTAATTTCTACTCTCTTTTTTAAGAGAGGTAGGGAGGGACGGGGGGGGCGGAGAGAGAGAGAGAGAGAGAGAGAGAGAGAGAGAGAATCTTAAGCAGACTCCATGCTCAGCGTGGAGCCCAATGCAGGGCTCGATCCCTGAGTCCAAATCAAGAGATGGATGCTCAATCAACTGAGCCACCCAGGCACCCCATTAATTTCTACTCTTATCTCTATTATTTCCTTATGCCCCTGATTTCTTTGAGTTTATTCTTCTGCACTGTAGCTAGTTTCTTAGACTGGATTCTTAACTCTTTTTTTTTGGCATTTATTCTTTTGTAATGAAAATGTCTATTAATTCAGCTATATCATGGGAGATTTGATGCATTCTCATAAGTACTAAAATCTAAGTATTTTCCAATTTCCATTATGACTTCCTCCTTGACCCATGAATTATTTAAAGGCATGTTTTATTTCCGACATAAAAGGTTCCTACTCATCCTATTCTTGATTTCAAACTTAATAGCATTGTGGTCAGAGCAAGTGGAATACCGGTCCCTTATAATCTGACAATTCTGTCTTATGTCCTAACGATCTTGACATATATTCCTAATTGTGCTTAAAGATTATGTATACATCACTTTTGAGTATAATACATCAAAAAGTTCTGTTCTATACATGCCCATTATTTCAAGGTTGTCACTGTGCTTTTCAAGTATTCTACCTCCATACTGGCTTTCTTCTCCATCTGATCAACTCATGAAAGCAAATATTAAAACATCACAGTATGATGCTGAGTTTGTAAGTTTCTTGTAGATGTAGACGTTTCTTCTTTTCTCCATGAACTAAAACATTTGTTATGCAATGGTTCTTTTCTGTTTCTTCAAATGATGCTTTATCTCAATTAATGCTTTTTGCCTCAAAGTCTATTTCATCTAATGCTGAACTTCTCTCTTCTGGACTTCTTTTCTTTACTCTTTTCTGGGTATATTTTTTCATCCTTTGATTTTAATCTTCATGAGCACTTGTGTTTTCTGAATTTCTTGTAAACATATAGCTGGACGGCTTTATAATCTTCTCTTTTTAACTTCTTAAATCCATTTGCTTTAATTGTAATTGATGATATATTTTTCTTTATCTACTTCCTGATTATGTGCATTCTATTTCTCCCTCTTTTTGCCTCTTTTTTCTATTCTTCTGTTACTTTTGAGGGCTTTTTCCTTCTTCTGAAATGATCTTTCCCCTTGATATGACTGGAAGTCATATACTCTAGGTCTAATCTTTCAGATATTAAAGTAAAATTTTAGACAAATATCCAGAATTTAAGATTTTTATCTTCATTCTGAATACGAACACGTCTGGTCCACTTCTGACTATCACATGCACAATGACTGATATTATTTAGTTCCAGCTTCAGATCCTGGAAACCCAGTGAGTCCAAGCGATGGACCTTCAACAATTCTGAAAAACCGTCAGCCGTCTTTTGGACTGGTGCCTTTCCTTTTCTCTGTTTTATCTCCTTCTAATTAATTAGAGGTTTCTTCTTTCTTTCTTTTCCGTGACGACATTAAATTCTCTTCTTAAAACGTCTTCGCCACGCCAGCAAAGTGAATTCAGAGATCACATCTGCATGAGCCAGCTTGGATTCTCACAGGGGATGTTTTCCTTCCCGTCTGTGCCAAAGTCAAGGCGGACATCTTTCTCTATTGCCCCTCCAACATGGCGGGGTTTACTCTTCATTCTACCTTAACTAAGAGTGTAGTTCTCAACTTCAGGCAAGAATCACCTACCCAGTTCTCCTCATACGGGTGTCCCCTGGGCTCTATCGCTGTCTCTCGTGCCCACTAGGCTCAACAAAATGAAGCTTATGGTCTTCATAGTTTGGCAGAAACCCTCGGGGGAAAAGCACATGAGTACCTTCCAAGATCCTTAGGACCTCAGTTCATTCTGGGCTTCAATCTCGTTTTCTTGCTTTTATGCCCAATCAGATAAGTATTGGGATGTGTGTGTGTGCGTGCACATAGGTGTGTATCTGAATTGTTTAGCAGGGGCAGGGGAAAACTTAGAAAATATCATCTATAACACTGCCAGAAAAAAAAAGTCCAAGGATAATCATTTTTGTCCTCGCCTTACTTCTCTCCTGCTCCAAAATAAAGACTGTTTTCTATATAAGTAGTACTTTTTGAGAGAAAGGAAGAGGCAAAGAAAGCCACACAAACAAATGATGTAGACCTTTTGTAAAAACAAACAAAACACTTTATGGTTTATCTCTGGCTCCTGTGTCAACCCCGTGCCCCTCACCAAACCCGAAAGGGAACACGCCAGCAGCAGTAAGTTCCTTTGCCCAGTGGGGTAATGCATCCATGGCAAAAGAACGAAGTGCGTCTGGTAGGAAAAAGAGCTCATGTGGGCATTAACTGCTTTTCGAGAAGCTGGGACAATGGCTCTAGAACAAATCTGTCTCTCTTCCCAAGAAATCTCTCCATGCCCCAAAGTGACGTGTGTCTAGATGGCTAAGAACTTTTTTTTTTTTTTAATCACTTTGAGATGATTTTGACTTGCTCTAGGGAACCAGTTTACCCAACATGTCAAACGCAGCTGTGTTCATGACTACAGCCACTCTTACCACAGACGCCCTAGACCGCGTTCTCCTTACAGAGAACGTGAAGGAGGGAACCCAGGAGGCGCAACACAGCGGCATGCGGGAGGGCGTCAGACGTGACCTGACGGGAAGGAAACACCCGTTGTAGGGACTCTCTGTGTAAGTTTCCTCTAAAACGGCCAGCAAATAAAGCAATATAGTCCTACAAAGAGAACAGAGGCTGTTCTCACACGAGCCCACATGATGGTACCAAGAAAATCACTTACTCTCCTGCAAGTCACTTTGTTTATAGAATGGGAATATCTCAGAATGGCCATAAGATTAATATAAGGTAGGTGTGAATTTTTCAAATGTGGGGGGAACGTCTGTAGAAATTGTAGAAGGGATGGAATTCGTCTAACAATTAGAATAGAAGAAAATATGTCCAGGGACATTAAACAAATAGATAATAAAAGTATAGAAGGGCAGTCAGCAGACTACGGCCCACAGACCTAATCCAAGCCCTTCCTCTTTTTATAAATAAAGTTTTATTGGAACATGACCTCACCTATTTGTTTACATGTTGCCTGGGGCTACTTCTGATGCCACAACAGAGATTGCACGGCCCTCCAAGCGGAAAATATTTACTATGAGTCCTTTCACAGTAAAGCTTGGCAGGTGCTGGTCTCTACTATTAAAGAGATGGACGGAGAAAGGGATGAATAGGGGAGGCCTTCGTTTTTCTTAAAATTTCTAATTCGGAATAAAAGTTCCTTAAATGCCCGCTAACATAACTAACCTGGAAGAAATCAGAACCATGTCTGCAGGAAGGAACTGTCCATTTGAGGCCTTCACAATGTCACCCACATTGACCTTTGAAACCAGGAAAGAAAACACAGAAGCATAAATTTTAAAGGCACAAATAGAGGTAAAACATGTCAAATGTTCTTAAGAAAAATTCTGATACGAAAATCCTGGAGCCATGCTAAGAAACTTCAGCTACATTAGAACACTTTTATTGTTTCAGGGATTTGTTCCTCTCAGGTAGTTGTTCTTAACCAGAGTCTGTGTTGCCCTCCCCTTCCGCCAGGGACCTTTGGCAATGTCTGGAGACATTTTTGGTTGTCATCCCGTTGGGGGTTTTAGGGGGTCATGCGAACGGCATCAAGTGGCTGGAGGCCAGGGATATTGCTAAACATCCCACAATGCACAGGACAGTCCCTACAACAAATAATTTTCTGGCCCCAAATGTAAATAGTGCCAAGGTTGAGAAATCCAAACAGACCTGTCGGCACTGCTGTTTTTGCAATGATACACTGTTCATACAATACCACGCTGTAATTGCTTCCCTAATGGTGCGTTTTTCTCTGCTGGTCTGTGAACTTCATGTGGAACAGAGAATGAATGAATGAATGAATGAATATTTGTTGACTGAATATATGCATGAATTTTAACTTGTAAATAAGAGAAAGAGAGATAGAAATACTAGAAACCATACAGAGAGAAAGCAGGATGAGTTCTTGACGCTTTCTTCTTGTGTACTTTTTCTTTGACGAACCCCTTGCTACGCATTGAGGATGTAAGTCTTAAAAGTGGCAGGCCCTTCCTGGGCAGCTAGATAAGCAGGGAGGGCAAGAGGGTAAAATTCTTCCCTAAACCAATTTCTGGTACTATATTGAAAAATCACAATAATCTCTTACTGAAGAGGAGAGAACAAGGAGACTGTTTTCCTTTCTATGGTATGATTACACAGATCATGTCTTCCTTCATTAATAGAGCGAAGATTAATCAAATGCTTCTGGATCAAAGTGAAGAGAGAACCTTAAAAGCTACACGTGTCTACGAATGCAAAAAACATGTGCAACAGCAGGGGAGAAAAATGGATCGACAATTAAACAATTGTCAATTACATAAAGTTCACAATGCAGCTAACCATAAAGCATTTGTAAGCGACTAATTTACAGCAAGATCTAACAATGGCTAGTATGAGACAAGTTGAAACTTTGTAACTAAAACTAGATGTGCTCCCTAGAAACAACAGTGACCCTGAAAATTATGCACCCACGGAACTGACAGCAGGCAGTCATTCCCTTAAGGGTGGTCATGTCTTACAAGCTCTTTTTCTATTTTGCCCACAGGACCTCCAGGTCAACTCCCTTTTCCTTTAGTAAGCCCCTGATATTTAAAGTGCTCTGTTTGATTGTACAGGTTACTGTAAAAGGAGTCAGAGGGATAAGAATTCCTGGGCCTCTGCTCTAGCTGCTTGACTTGTTCTTCAAGTGGAAGGCACGGGGTGGGGGGTAAATAAAAGTCAATCATGTAAGCACTTCTGCTCAGGGGGAAGCACCCCACTGACCCACCAGAGCCCCACTCCTCTCCTCTTGTCATTCTGCCCTGACGTTCTGCCATCGGGAATGGAGTAGATCTCTCAGTGGCTTTGTTCTCTTCATCCCAAAAAGAGGAGCAAAATGCCATCATGATTGACTCCCCTGTTTTATCTCTCTTAGGGAAAGAAACACTGATACATAGAAATCAAAACATTCTTATAATTAGCCTTCAAAGGAATTTTACACTGGTCAGCAATTAATTCTTATTAAGTTTATTTATTTTGAGAGAGAGAGGGAGAGAGCACATGCAGGTGCAAGCCAGGAAGTGGCAGAGAGAGAGAGAGAGAGAGAGAGAGAGGAAGAGAGAGAATCCCAAGCAGGCTCCTCACTGTCAGCACAGAGCCTGATCTGGGGCTGGATCTCACAAACCATGAGATTATGGCCTGAGCTGAAATCAAGAGTTGGATGCTTCACCAACTGAGCCACCCAGGCACCTCAGCAATTAATTACTGATGAGGACAAAGTCGGTATCTGGTCCCAGTATGCCTTTAATTTATATCCCAAGGAAAACATATTCACGAAAACATTCCCTGAGGTAGTCTCCATGTAAAGGTTGCCTTGTACTCTGAGCAACAGTTTGTGAAGTATCGTCTGTGGATATCCTAGGAAATGGGACAGACGTAAATTCAAATCCTATTTTCAAGACTTCTGGGCTGTGTGACCTTGAGCAAAATATTTATTTCTCTTTGATCCTCTACTTCCTTCCTCATCTCCAAAGTAGGATAGTATGACAGTTCTTGAAGACACATTTCATAGATAAAAATCTGTAACTTTAAATATGGTAGGCGACAGGGGCGCCTGGGTGGATCAGTCGGTGAAGTGTCCAACTTCGGCTCAGGTCATGATCTCATGGTTCATGAGTTCGAGCCCCGTGTCGGGCTCTGTGCTGACAGCTCAGAACCTGGAGCCTGCTTTGGATTCTGGGTCTCCCTCTCTATCTGCCCCTCCCCTGCTCATGCTGTTTCTCTCTCCTTCAAAAATAAATAAAACATTAAAATTTTTAATTAATAAGTAAATAAATATGTGCTTATTAATAATAAATTAATAAATAGGTGCTTATTACTAAATTAAAAGTTCAAATACATTCTTACCTCTTTCCACATAATCACTTTCCATTCATCCTCTCTGAACACTGAAAAACACAAAGCTATATATTAACTGTAACAATTATATTAGGTCAAGTCCAAAATAATAAGACACTTTTCCAAAAATCTAAATGTGTTTCTTCATAAGGTATTGTCTTTATTAACTTAACCTTGATATAAAGTGGAAAAATATGTAAACTGTGTTCACACACGCTGCACCAAAATAGAGCAATATGTATAATATAATATAACCTAAGTATAGACAGATGACAGGTAGAAGCTACATTAAGTTACTTCCACTCCTGAAAAGTTTGCTGCTACATGCTAAAATACAGGCTGATAGCCTGAAAAATAACATATATTTCTAATCAATTACCAAGATAGCACATATCAAAACTAGAACTGAGAGAGACTATGTAACACCCAGATCTTTTTTTTTTTTTCCTAATGTTTATTTTTGGGAGAGAGAGAAAGAGAGAGAGGGACAGTATGAGCAGGAGAGGGGCAGACAGAGAGGGAGACACAGAATCTGAAGCAGGCTCCAGGCTCTGAGCTTTAAGCACACAGCCTGACTCAGAGTTCAAACTCCTGAACCCTGAGATCATAACCCGAGCCGAAGTCAGACATTTAACCAACTGAGTTACCCAGGCGCCCCCCAGATCTTTTTTACTGACATAAGAATTGCTCATATCCCAAATATTCCAACTTCCCATCTTTTTTCTTTTCTTTTATTCTAGTTAGCATCTAGTTAACAAAATTAATCATTTTTACAGATGGCAACAGTTTCCTTATGGTGGTTGTTTTTTTGTTTCTCCATTCCTTTAAATAATAAAACGTTATGAAACATAGCACATGTATCTATTTGGTCCATTTGGATCTTTTCTTACAGTGAAAAGAGATACAAGTTCAATCTACTATCTTACCAATTATGTTCTTCATGTTAACTAATTTGTCTCCCATATGTCGTTGCTGTGGTAGGAAAAAAAAAATCCATTACATCAAAAGTTCAAAGTGAATAATTCACGTTATAGTACAAGTCATAGTAGGTTTAAGAAAGAATAGAGGCACCAAACCTAACCGTCAGTCTCTTTGGGCTATAGCTGATTTTGTTTTGCCCCTAACTGACTCTCTGAAATGAGGCCTTCTAAGGGAGGGAGCACAGCCGAGCGGCCTCTGGAGACGGCCTGCCTCCGTTAACAGCCCAGCTCTGTCTCTTATTGACGCAGCCTTGTCAGGTCACTAACCTGTCTGTGGCTCAACTGATATGAATACATGCACACACACACACACACACGCACACACACACGCACACACAATTTAAAATTTGAAGTCTTAAAAGTTTAATTCACATTTCGTGTCGACTACAGATTCAAAGAATTATACCAGGGGCAATAAGCAGCTCGGAAAAAAAAAAGCAACAAATAACACCTTTTCTACTCAAGGCAATAGTTTTGAGAACATTTCACTGACAGTCAACTTACATAATCTTCTATAATCTCTTTGATGCCTGAAATCACAAGAATAATCACCAAAGGCAAGAGAGTTGTATACTTTCCCGTTGGAGACACATCTGGAATTTGCTGCGAAAACAATCAGAGTTACACTATGAATCTTAGGATACATTTGGCTTCTATGTTGCTTCACATGAAAAGCCAGGCTACTCGCCTACCCAGGACATGGAAACAGCCAACACACAGTGTTAACCAGAAAGCGGAAAGAGACTCAGCGCATCGAAACCATCCCTCAAGCGCGACACGAAACATCACGTTATGAAAAAGCCACCAGTGCGCCTGCTTAATGCTTCAGACATATGTCCCCTTCCCAATAGAATACTTTCGCCACATTTTGAAGAGAACAGTTCAAAACGTGATTGTCTAAAATAGCATCCTTTCAAAATAGTTAAATCCAGAAGGTCAGTTATCTTAACCCAATCTGTCTTCTTTTTGAGGCAGAAGGGAAATTTTTTGGAGGCCCAGGAGAATAAGGTTGCTTGGGTACAAATTACCTGTGGAGGGCGCTCTAGGGCCGTGCTCCACTGTCTAAAGTAGGAGAAAAAAGTGACAGACAGACTGTGGCAGTTTTCTGACGGATGCAAGGGTAGGTGAGGTTGCAGACTGGACCTTTTAGGTTAACAGATTAGAACAGCTCTTAGGCCTGTATTTCTAGATTTGGACCTGTGTATACTCTCTATGCTGCCTTATTTCCTGCTTGCTTATTCTTTCTTTGTGTAGCAAAATAGTATCAATAATTCTTGTGGTTACTTTAAAAGCAATCAGAAACAGAGGAAGAAAGGGAGAAATTTTAGGATCGCTTAGGCTATCTATTAAATCTGCCTCCTCAAATAACTTGCACCAGCCTGTCTTCTCCATCTCTCTGTGGGGTACCCCCAAGCCGGTCTTGCTGCTCACAGGCCCCTCTCTCTCTCTTTTCCTCCATTAAGCCTAACCGGAGCTGGTCACTTCACTGTCGCTCCTGACTGTCCCTGCCTTCTCACTGCAGTCCGAGCTTCTGAGTGGAGCACACAGAGCTGTTTATGACCCGGCCTCACCTGACATCTTGAACTTCTTCTCTACTCTCCAGACAAAAGTTTTACCATTTCCAGAACATTTCATGTGCTAGAGAAAATTTTAATACTTTAAATTCTCACGATTCAAAACATAGAAGAGGTTCTCAGAGAAAGCTCTACCTCTTTCCCTCCCCCCACTGGGTCCCCGGTTCTCACAAAAGGCGATCAGTGTTTCTAGTTTCTCTGCCTTTGCTCACATGGTCTCCTGTGCCTGAAAGTTCTTCTCGTCTTCCACTGACCTCTGCTAACTGTTAAGTTCCTCATTCTCCAGTCTTTGGCTCAAATGACTTCTTTTTCAGTAGCTTTTCCTGAACCACTTGCCTTCAAGACCGAAGTAGGCTGTGTTCCCCTAGAACACAGAAATACTAGAAATTTCTAGAATTTCCCCTAGAAATACTTTATAAGTATTTCTTAAAGCACTTGTATGTTAAGACTACCAGCTCTCCAAAGGTAGGAACTATGTCTGACGATTCATCCTTGAATCCTTAATTTCATGCACAGTTTTGGTACACACTCTGTGATCTCTATACATTTTTTCTAACGCCAGTCTTCTGTTTAAGACCAATTCGACAAATTCATTAAATTCTTAACTCAAAGCTTGGCTGTTTTGAAGGCACTGCTTCTTTTTTTAATTTTTTTAAACATTTTTATTTATCTTTGAGAGACAGAGAGAGAAAGAGAGCGAGGGACAGAGGGAGACACAGAATCCGAAGCAGGCTCCAGACTCCGAGCTGTCAGCACAGAGCCCAATGTAGGGCTCAACCCACCAATTGTGAGATCCTGACCTGAGCCAAAATCGGACACTTAACCTGCTGAGCCATCCAAGCACCCCTTGAAGGCAGTGTTTCCATTCTCAAGGAATTACAATTTGCCAGAAGAAATAAAACCAACTATAATGTATAGCAGAGATTATTGCTACAGAAGATAAGGAAGGGAGAAGTTAGCATGGGACATGACATTTAGTGGAGCTTGGAAGAGGGTGGTTTTGAATTGTGCCTTTAAGAGAATGGGTAGGGTGTAGCTAGGTGAGTGCCTGCTGGGTTATGTAATAGAATGAACCAAGGTCTAAAGAGAGGAAGAAAACTGAGGAACTGTGAGGCGACATGCCTCTTAGATTGTGTTGGGTTGTAGGGTTCATGACGAAAATAAGGCTGAATAAACAGGAATAAACCAGATTATGGAAGGCCTCGAATTTAAGTGTTTTGAAAAGATGTCATTCCTAAAAGAAAACATAGAGGGAAAGCTTCCAGACATTGGTATTGGCAATGATTTCTTGGATATGATGCCAAAAGCACAGGCCACAAAAGCAAAAACAGACAAGTGGGACTACATCAAACTAAAGACCATCAAAAGAATGAAAAGGCAACTATAGAATAGGAGAAAATATTTGGAAACCCTCCATCTGGTAAGGATAGAAGGAACTCCAACCCTATAGGAAAAATTAAAATAATAATCCAACCACAATGGTCAAAGGACTTGAATAGACATTTCTCCAAAGACACATGCAAATGGCCAAGACATACATGAAAAGGTGCTCGATGTCACTAGTCATCAGGCAAATGGAGTTGAAAACTACGATGAGGCATCACCTCATGAGTGTTAGGATGGCTACTAGTTAAACGCGGAAGATAACAGGTGTTGGTAAGGATGTGAAAAAAATGGAATCCTTGTACACTTCTGGTGGGAATATAAAACGGTGCTGCGGTTACAGAAAATAATATGGAACTTTTTCAAAGAAATTAAAATAGAACTACCATATGGTTCAGCAATGCTACTTCTGGGTATCTATCCAAGAGAGTTGAAATCAGGATCTTGGAGAGAGAGCAGCACTCCCGCACTCACAGCAGAATTATCGACAATAGCCAAGACCTGGGAACAGCCTCGATGCCTGTCGACGGATGAGTGGATAAGGAAAATGTGGCACCTATACCATGGAATATTACTCAGATTTGAAAAAGAAGGAAATTCTGCCACATGTAACAACATGAATGAATCGTGAGGCCATTCTGCTAAATGAAATAAGCTATAGAAAGACAAACGCTGCATGAATCTGCTGATAGGAGCGATCCAACATAGATTCATGTAGTCAGAGTAAAATGGTGGTGTTGGGGTCTGCAGACAGGGAGAGACAAGGAGTTGTTATTCGATGAGCATCAAGTTTAAGCTGTGCAAGATTAATTAACCCTAGAAATCTGCCGAACAACAGACGTCTACGGGTAACATTGGTGCATCGCGCACTTAAAATTGTTAAGGGGGTAGATCTCACATTAAGTGCTCTTACTGAAATATTTTTTAAAAAAGAAAAGAAAATTAGCTATTTTAAACTAGCATTTGGACTGTCTTTAAATTCTCCCTTTCCATATAATAAAATCATCCTCTTGTGGAGGTGGCAGAAATTATAAAAGTTAGGCCAATAATATCTCATTAATGATCTAAATTAGGAAGAGCCGTGGGCCAGTTCATCTACTGGGCATTGAGATGTTTTTCTTCCCAAAACTGAGAGTTTCAGTGTCTTACTGAGTCACTGAGATATGGTAAGAAGAGAGTTCTCTTCTTGCGGTGTTTGAATGTATTCTTACATCCGATTTTTATTTCAGCGAAATGAGCTTTTAATATTCTCCTTTTTTAAAACAAGTGTAATCCAATCACATGTTCAGAAATATTACCTGCAATATAGTAATGAACAGGAAGAAGATATTAGCGCCTTTGCTAAACTGCAGGTACAAATATCGAGGGAAGAACGACCACATGGTGTACTTGGCTGTTCTGTAGGTAAAGAGAAAATGATCATTGTCAGCTCATACTCTGAACTCTAAAAACACCAAAGGAAAACCCAGAAGTGGATAAAATATTTTTATAAAATGCTGACTCTTTGCTAAAGATTTTTTTTTGTCATTTTCGAAAATTCATTGTTATCTGAAAACAATGTCAGGTCAAAGAAAGAACGCTCTGCACTGACAGTGTGGAGTCTGCTTGAAATTCTCTGTCTCCCCCGCCCTCTTTCTCTCTCTCTCTCTCCCTCTCTGCCTCTCCTCCAATTGCATTCTCTTTCTCTCTCTCTTTCTGTCTCTCCCTCTATCTCTCAAAATAAATAAATAAACAAATAAATACATAAATAAATACATAAATAAACTTTTAAACATAATCAGAAAGACCAGGTGTTTAGGGGAGGTGGCAGAATAGGAGAAACCTGAATTCGCCTTGTCCCACAAACAGCTCGTGATGACAGCTGCATCACAGAGAAGAGGCCACACCAGAAAAGGCAGGAAGGGCAGAACTGTATTTAGGAACCAAATTCCCAGCACAATGAACCACAAATGGGAGAGACAGCCCAAGTACCAGAAAGCAAGAGGATCTGACCCCACACAGGGCCCCCAGGCTCTCAGGACCCACGCTGATGAGTCCCCATAAAACCTGGCTTTGAAAGCCAATGGGGCTTCAATCCAAGAACTTAAAAATTCAGCAGGCTTAACTGTGGGAGAGCCAGAGAGCAAGAGAAAGCGGAGTCCTCCCTTAAAGAGCCAGTATACTACCCAATTCAGCCCAAGACCCAACCCAGAAGCAGCGGTTTGAAAAGCACATGGGGTATACAGGAAGGAGACTGACTGATCTCAGGACATGTGCTGGAGGGGCAGGGATCTGCATGAGATTTTTCCAGGAACAAGGGTGCTGGCAGAAGTCATTTCTCTTTCCTTCCCCCAGGCTGGATAGCCAGATGTTTGTGGGAGCCAGAAACACTCTTCGGCTACCTTGCTAGCATCAGGTGCTCCACCTCAGAATTCCCCTGGGGACCTCCCCCCCACCCGCCCCAATCCAGACTGCCTGATTCTTCAACAGGCATCCCAGCCAAGCAGCTCCCACGGGGACCGGCACCACTGCAAACTGACTCCTGCCCTGAAGAAAGAGAGACATAACCCCACATAACAACACGAGCAGGCTATGCAGAAAGCAAGTCCTGGCCTACCGCACGCATCTACAGCTGTGGCAGACAGGTTGGTTGACTGCTGGGCCTCCCCATCCCCCCACCCCACCAACAAGCCCGCAGTAGCCACAGACATGCCTGTCCACAGTGCAGGGAGCAAACCCTGTCCAGTGCACTGACAGAACAAAAAGTGGGTCATTGCGGCTGGCTGAACTAAGAATAACTGAGGCCCAACCACAAGAGGAAGGTGCAAGGCAGCCCACACAGGAGACGCTGCTGGAGGATGTTGTTCTGGTGGCCAAGGGAGATGGCACTACAGGGCACCACTCTTCTGTTAAAGACCACCTACCTAATACATAGAAATAGACACAGAGTTAGACAAAATCAGGAGACAGAAGAATATGTCACAAATGAGAGAACAAGACAA
Source organism: Paguma larvata (assembly GCA_030068075.1). Lineage (NCBI taxonomy): Eukaryota > Metazoa > Chordata > Mammalia > Carnivora > Viverridae > Paguma > Paguma larvata. The sequence goes on along the minus strand of CM057839.1, from coordinate 73,025,079 downwards.
AATCACAGGACAAGACCTAAATGAAACAAAAATAATATTTCTGATAAAAAATTCAAGTAATGGTCATAAAGATACTCATGGGCCTTGAGAGAAGAGTGAATGGATTCAGTGAGAACTTCAACAAACAGACAGAAAATACAAAACACAAGTGAAAGCTGAAGAATTCAATAACAGAAATAAAAAATTCACTAGAGGAAACCACGAGCAGATTAGAAGACACAGAAGAACAGATCAGTGACCTGGAAGATAAGGTAATAGAAATCAACCCCAGCTGAATAGCAAAAAGAAAAATCCACAATAAAAAATGGGAATAGGTTAAGGGAAGTCTGTGACATCATCAGTAACATTCACAATATAGAGATCCCAGAAAAAGCAGAGGAAGAGAAGGGGGCAAAAAAACTTATTTGAAGAAAGAATAGCTGAAAACTTCTCTAATCTGGGGGAAAAAAAACAGACATCCAGATATAGAATGCAGAGAGCACACCTAAAAAGATGAACCCAAGGATATCCACGCCAAGACATAATAATTAGAATGGCAAAAAAGTAATGATAAAGAGAATTTTTTAAAAAGCAAGAGACAAGCAGAGAATTACATAAAAGAAAAAACCCCATAAAGCTATCAGGTGATTTTTCAGCAGAAACTACAGGCCAAAAGGTGGTAGCATGATAGATTCAAAGTGCTAAAAGAAAGAAAGAACCTACAACTAAGAATATTCTATCTGTTGTGTTTCTATACACCAATAATGAAGTTGCAGAAAGAGAAATCAAGAAAAAAAATCCCATTTACAATTGCACCAAAAGTAATAAAATATCTAGGAATAAACTGAACCAAGGAAGTGAAAGACCTGTACTTTGAAAACTATAAAATACTGATGAAAGAAATTGAAGATGACACGAATGGCATGATCTTTCATGCTCATGGATTGGGAGAATCAATATTGTTAAAATGTCGATACTACCCAAAGCAATCTGAATGAAGCTACATGTAGCACCGTCCCAGATTTCAGGATATACTATAAAGCTATAGTAATCAAAACATTATGGTTCTGGCACAAAAATAGACACAGAGACCAAGAGAACAAAATAGCCCAGAAATAAACCCACATATATTTGGTCACTTGATCTATGACATAGGAAGCAAGAATATAAAAAACGTAAAAGACAGTCTCTTCAATAAATGGTACTGGGAAAACTGGACAGTTACATGTAAAAGAATGAAATTGGACCACTTTCTTATATCATACACAAAAATAAAATCAAAATGGATTAAATATCTAAATGTGAGACTTGAAACCATAAAACTCCTGAAAGAAGTGTCCATTTGGCACTGGATTTAGAAATGTTTTTCTATATATGTCTTCTCTGGCAAGGGAAACAAAAGCAAAATTAAACTATTGTGACTACACCAAAATACAAAGCTTTTGCACAGTGAAGGAAACCATCAACCAAATGAATAGGCAACCTACTGAGTGGGGAAAGATATTTGCAAATGACATATCCAGGAAGGGGTTAACATCAAATATATAACCGTATTCAAATATAAACTTATTCAACTCAACTCCCCACCCCCATTATTCTGATTAAAAATGGGCAGAGGATCTGAATAGACATTTTTCCAAAGAAGACATACAGATAGCCAACAGACTCATGAAAAGATGCTCAACATCACTAATTATCAGGGAAATGAAAATTAAAACCACAATGAAATATCACTTTACACCTGTCAGAACGATAAAAATAAAAAAACACAAGAAATAACAAGGATGTAGAGAAAAAGGAACCTTCATGCACTGTTGGTGAAAATGCAGACTGGTGAAGCCACTATGGAAAACAGTATAGAGATTCCATGAAATATTTAAAATATATTTACCCTATGATCTAGTAATTCATTACTGGATATTTACTCAAAGAAAACAAAAACACAAATTCACAGAGATATATCCACCCCTATATTTATTGCATTATTTATAATAGGCCAGATATAGAAGCAACCCAAGTGTCCATCCATAAATGAATGGGGAGAGAATATATGATATATGTCAACATGGAAGGACCTAGAAGGCATAATACTAAGTGAAATAAGTCAACCAGAGAAAGACAAATACTGTATGATTTCAGTCATATGGGAATTTAAGAAACAAACAAAGAAAAAAGAGGCAAACAAAAAACTAGAAACTTAAATACAGAAAACGAACTGGTGGTTGCCAGAAGGGAGAGGAGTAGGGGGATGGGTGAGCTGGTGAAAGGAATTAATACCTTAATTCCACCACTTATCTTGGTGAGCACTGAGTAATATATAGAATTGTTGAATCACTATATTATACACCTGAAAACTAACATATGTTAGTTATACTTCAATTTAAAAAAAAGAAGCCTAATGCTAAATTCCCCAGTGTAGGATAATGGTGGGGAACTCAGCAGCTCTGTGAAGTTCCACTGGAAAGCACTTTAACTCGGGAATGAAAAGTGGTACAGTCACTCTGGGGAACAGTATGGAGGTTCCTCAAAAAGTTAAAAATACAACTATCCTATGACCCAGAATTGTACTATCAGGAATTTATCCAAAGGATATTAAAAATACTGATTCAAAGAGGTACATGCACCACAATACTTATAGCTATCAATAACAGCCAAATTATGGAAAGAGCCCAAATGTCCATTGACTATTGAATGGATAAAGAAGATGTGAGGGGGAAGGGGTGTGTGCGTCTGTGTGTGTACACATGCATGCATGTGTATATAATGGAATATTACTCAGCCATCAAAAAGAATGAAATCTTGCCATTTGCAAGATGTGGATGGAGCTAGAATGTATCATGCTAAGCGAAATAAGTCAGTTAAAGACATGTGACTTCACTCACATGTGAAATTTATGAAACAAAACATGAACATAGGGGAAGTGAAGGAAAAATAAAATAACAGAGAGGGAGGCAAACCGTAAGAGATGCTTAACTGTAGAGAACAAACTGAGGGTTTCTGGAGGGGCGTTGGGGGGCATGGGATAAATGGGTGATGGGCATTAAGGAGGGTACTTGTTGGGATGAACACTGGGTTTTGTATGTAAGAGATGAATCACTAAATTCTACTGCTGAAACCAATATTACACTATATGTTAACCAACTTGAATTTAAACAAAAATTGTGGGTGAGGGAGGAGAATGGAAAGCACTTTACCTCCTGGATACATATTGCTAAAGAGCACTCTCAGTTGGTAGTGGGCTGCCTAGTATTGCCATAAACAGGAACAAGTGAGAGCAGAGGCCAATTCAGAGACAGAAACCTTGAAGGTGAGATGAAGACAGCCTATTCTTGGTAGTGAACTTGAGAATTCAAAGTTTCTCAAAGTTTGAGACAACTGTTACAGCCTGAAGCATCTACACCAAGTGTTTTTTGAAGGTGAGGACCACATCTTCCTCCTTCCTCTCCTCCCGGCTACACACGCTTCTCACCTGATGGAGTTTTTGCAGAAATTGTTCCTAAGGGGTTCGTTGAGGTAAATGGTGCGGACTTTGGACACATCTGATCCATGCAGAGACCATGGCCAGCCCATCTCTTCCTCCACCTTCTGACGGCTTAAAGAGAAATCAACAGGTCCTACGACAAGAAGGCAAAGGAATGTTACACAGAAGTGCAAATGAAATCAGGCTCCAGGGAAAGCAGCAAGGGCACTGCATGTTGGGGCAGGGTACTTCAACCTCTGTTGAGTCTCCTGGGAGGAGACTGCTTTCCTAGCCTTCAGTTCTTCACCTGTCCCATCCACTTCTCCAAGGATCAGACATCTAAGACCTCTCCTGTCACCATGTGTTGGAGGGGCAGTTCTGGTTCCCTCACAGCTCCCGCATTCCCATTCCCTCCCAGCCCTGGAGGCCCTGGGTGGGCACAGACACTCAGCCCCAGGAGGAGACTGGGGACAATGCAGTGAGATAAGGCCCAGCAGCTGGCCTCAGAAAGAGAATGGGGAAGGGGAGAAAGTGAAGAGGGCCAGGGGAAGGGGACAGGAGAGTGTCTTGGCTGAAGAGCAATAGTTCCATGACCAGAGAGCAGCCTCCTGACCAAGATGGCCTTAACATTCCCCTGGGCTTGACTGAATTTTCAATAGATGTCTTCTTATCTATAGGTCCCTGGAGTCCCTTTCCTTTTTACTACTGTAAAGCATTTACTTTGGAAAATGTGGTTGTAAATTGTTATTCTACTCCCTTTGAAATGTATAGAAATGTCCTGAAAAGCCCCCTTGCCAGCTTTAAGATCCATGGGAATGCTCTTCTCAAGGACCTGGAGATCTCTGAAATGCGATCATCGAAGAACATCTCCATGGCAGGGTAGGAGCCTCATTTCAGGGGGTGCCTTGCTCCAAGTGTAAAATTCTCACGTCATGAAGATAAGAGAAAATGTACTTATTCTTTGGGTAAAGCCAGTTAGCAGACACAGGTGGCCAGCAATCCCCTCTTAAAATCCACCCCAGCTCTTAAAATCTCTCCCATCTTTGGTCTCGGCTAAGGTGAGCTCGATCTCTCTCCCTTATTGCAATAGCTTTGAATAGTCTTCCTTGTCCATTAGCTTCACCCAGGTAATGTGTATTTTGCGATCTCCTACCCCAAAAATGAACGAGGTTTTGGACCAAGGGGCCAAGGAAAGTCTCATTTGTTTCGGGTGAGAAACAGAGGCTAGTATGCCCTCAACAGCAAGAAGCATCTTTATGTCTGAGTCCATATACCCAGTTTTCCTCAGATTTGCCCAAGGTCTGCAGTGCAGGAGTAATAGGAATATTCAAATCCTTGAGTTACGGAACTTTCCCACCAACACTGTATGTTTAGTCCAGTTATTTCTCTTCAAGCGTTTCCCTAGCAACCCGTCTATGTGTGAGGGTGAAGAAACAAAAGGTGAGTAACAGTTGATTAAGGGGCTGCTGCTGAAAATAAATAAAGCTCTAAACACCTGACTAGACACATGCGATCTTCCAGGCTACCTGGGAAGGGGAAGCCTGCTGACTTGCTGCTACCTGAGAGGAGGGCCTGGTGACCAAGTGTCCCCAGTTGAAAGGTCTGTGTGAGTCCCAGCTCACACACTAGGTGCCTCTCGCCACACCAGCATGACTCTTCAGCAAATAACTGGTCTGTAAGTGTGGCCACGTTAAATTGAATAATAGTAAAAACTGAGCCAGCATAGCATCTATGAAAAAGTAATTCAGCCCTTTGCCCATAAAAATGACAAAGCCTAAGGAACAAAAGACAAAGGCAATTCTTGTTTGCACATCAAAAGAATTAAGTTACAAAACATCCAGAAAATACATTTCCTGTAAAAGAAATTAAATATGGCCATTAGGAAACAAGAGGTCAAAAAGAGAAATACAAAATTATTTTTTCAAGTGATAATGAAACCGCAAAAAGAATTTTTAATGTGACCTAAACAAGCACAGGAAAGAAATGAAAGAGAAAGATCTTAAGAAAAAGGAAAGCCGACTTAGAAGCAACTAAGATAAGAGAGCTGAAAAGAGGCGTGTCCTGCACAGACTATGAAAACGAAGCAAAATGAAAGGAAAGGAGCACAGATGATAAAGAACTGGGGAAAAATTGTAGATGTGGGACCAAGAATCCAATATATGCATATTTCTTGTCCTTAAGAAATTTAAAAAATGAAACAAAAATACTGAAAGTCATAGTAGAAAAGACCTTTCTTTAATGAGAACAAAATGGCTAAGAAAGATCTAACACAAAATAAATGCCAAGACACTTCCCAGTTAAGTTTATTGGATCTTAAGAATAATGAAAATAAATCAGTATTAGACCAGCAAATCACTTATGAAGGTGGGAAAGAGAGGGACTATTGGGGCCACGCTTAGATGTCACCACTGAGGCAGGAGACCAGATGTCCTCTCAAGAAATAAGTGAAAAGCTGGTAAACAAGATGTAGAAAGCATTTATGTGATTTATGCGGATACAAAAACAAGGCTTTAGATCATCGTAGGCCATCTTATTGTGACCAAACCTGTTGACACAGCTTAAAATGGCAATCTTTTTTTGAGTCTTTTTAAATTCATTAGTCAAGATAGTAGCTATTATCAAGTCAAGTTTTAATCAAAAACAAAATTCAAGAGAAATAAAAAATTCAAAAATCACTTTTCTTCTGAAGAAATTTGTCAGTTAACGCCAAAGTTAACTGTGGGGAAACAAGGGTTATGTAAGTCAAGGCTTGGCGCGTGCCCAAGAGGGAGACTCTGAGAAAATGTCATAGTCACAGAGATTTATCTCAGGGTCAGGGTGAAGCTGGAAGAATGTTGCCCCAGTATCCATTCAACCACTCCCACAGGGCCTTAATATCATTCTGACAAGGGGAGAGAGAGAGAGGGAGAGAGAGGGAGAGGGAGAAAGAGAGAGGGAGAGGGAGAAAGAGAGAGGAAGAGAGAGGGAGAAAGAGAGAGGGAGAGAGAGGGAGAAAGAGAGAGGGAGAGGGAGAGAGAGAGAGGGAGAGAGAGGGAGAAAGAGAGAGAGAGAGAGGGAGAGGGAGAGAGAGGGAGAGGGAGAGGAAGGTGGGAGGGAGGGAGCTGTCTAGCAGAATAAGCCAAATTGGCATCATCGGAGTTGTCCAAGAAATCTCAGGCACTGTCAGTTTAAAAACCATTCAGAATTAGTTGTACTACAAGGTAAAAGCAGATAGAAGCACATACAAAGAGAGGGAAAGAGAGAGAAAAATAGGGCAAAAGCAATGTGTGAAGAGATGATGGCTATGAATTTTTCACAGAGGCAAGAAAACCAATACATCTCAAAGTAAAAAATAAAATCACATTTGGATTCACGTTTTCTGTGAAAATGCAGAAAAATAAAGACAAAGAGGAAATCTTAAAAGCAGCCAGAGAAAAATAAGAGGAAGGAATGCTTCCTGTAAATTTTATGTAATTACATAATGACACCAAAACCAAAATCATTACAAGAAAAAAAAAATAGTACACATTCAAATCCTTTATAAACATGAATACAAAAGTCCTTAGCAAAAAATCAAGTCTACCAATACACAAAACGATTACACATCATGACTTAATGGGCTGAGTTGCATCTTCACACCAAACAAGGATACATTGTTGTCCATGTGACCTTATTTCGAAGTAAGTTGTCTTTGTCTGTTCAGGCTGCTCTAATAAAACACCACAGGCTAGGTAGCTCATAAACAGCAAATTTATTTCTCACAGTTTTGAAGGCTGGAAGTCCCAGATCAAGGTGCCAGCATGGTGGTTTTGGTGAGGGCCGTCTTCCTGGTGCGGAGCTGGTGCATTCTCATTGTGTCCTCACACAACGGGAGGGGCTGAGGATCTCTCTGGGCCCTCTTTTATAAGGCACCGATCCCATGCATGGGGCTCCTTCGTGTTTAAGCACCTCCCAAAGGCTCCACCTGTTAATACCCTCACCATTAGTGCTTAGGAGTTCAACACACGGATTGGGGAGAGCGGAACACAAACATTCAGACCACAACATGAGGTCCTTGCAGCGTTGACCAAATTGAGATAATGTCATAGGGTGAGCCCTAATCCGATATGACCAGTATCCTTATGGAAAGGGGAACTTTGGTCACAGAGACGGACACATGTAGAAAGGAAAGACAATGTGAAGAGAAGGACAAATGCCGTGGGAACATGGAGGTACAAAATGGAATCGTGCTGCTGCAAACCGAGGGACATCTGGACCTACCGGAAGCTGGAAGAGGCAAAGGATGATCCTTCTCCTATATATTTCAAGTCAAGTATGGCCCTGATGACCGTGATTTTGGACTTCTATACTTGAGAATTCTGAGACAGTAGATTTCTGTTGTTCTAAGTCACCCAGTTTGTGGCACTCTCCCTACGATAAGCCTAGGAAACTGATAATGATCTAGGGGGGTTTATTCCAAGAAAGGAAATTTGATTCATTATTTGAACATAAAATGATGTAATTTATCATCTCAAAAGACCAAAGGGGGGGAAAAAAAAACCCTACGATAATCTCAATAGCTACAGAAAAGGCATTGACCAAGTTCAACATCAAATGATCGAAACTCTCACCAAGCCAAGAAAATAGCGAAGTTCTTCAACCTAGTGAAGGGTATCTATGAAAAACCTGCAGCAAATATCAGACTTAATTGTGAAAGACCAAATGTTTTCTTCCTAAGACTGGTAATGATGCAAGGCTGTCCCTTCACCGCACATATACAGTATCGTACTGGAGCCTTTATTCAGTGCAAAAAGGCAAGACAAGTAAAACGCAAAGAGAAAGGAAAGAAAGAAATAGAAGTCTATTGACAAACTACATGATGGCCTATGTAAAATACTCTCAAAGTATCTATTTTAAAAACTGTTCTGGTGTAACGTAAAAAAAAAAAAAAACTTGAAAATTAAGACTCCCATCTTCATAAAGAGAAAAATATATATATATATGACTAAACTGAAAATCAATGACTCTTCTTATATCCATCAGAGAATTCAGGTCACAGGGCAAACTGCCAACCCAAAAACTAAAGAGATGGGTGAAAACAGAATCACAACTTATTTCTGGAGCCAGAAACTGGTAGAAAATGTAGAGGGTCATTGATTAATTGCAGAAGGCTTAACCATGCACTAGATTTGAGATAAAGTCTCCTGGGGACACAGTCCTAGAGGGGGACTTTAAGGAGCACCACCAGGCTCTCAGGGTGAAAATCAAAGTCCCCTCATGCTTCCAGTAAAGGAAGGGGACAAGGCAGAACATTCTGTTCTCCTCAACAAGGGCCTGTCCTCAAGGAAAAGTATTTTACCAGAGCCTCATCAACATGGGAGAAGGGAAATACCTAACTTTAGCTCATTCAAGTCTTCCTGTCTTACTTAAAAGAAAAAAACCCTAAGAAGCACTTGTGAAGAACAAAACCAAATCACAGGATTATAGAACATTTGCCCTCTCCTGCACTTACCACATGAATACAGTTCCTGTACAGTAACAGGGAATCACAGCTGGAAGAATTGGCTAGAGACTTAAGAGTCTCTAGGGAAACCAAAATACGCAGTGAATCTAGAGCTGCATATGGAACAATTTCCAGGGATGGGGAGGGGGGAGAGGAGGCCAAACACTAGCCGAGCAACTCCTACACATAAAGTGAATGAAAAACACTCAAGTCAGAGTGGGTAGGAAAGGCTACCTACCTTCCTAGAAACCCCACTCTGGGTACGGCAACCCACAATCGGGAGGGAACTCAAAAACTCAGAGCTTCTCCTTAAGGAGTAAAGGGTTGAACCCTACATGTGGCACCTCAACTTTTATCTGCACCTTAGAAATGAGCCCCCAAAACATCTAATAGGGCTTGCACGCTGAGACTCATGAGGCTATGGTGAACTGAGAAAATTGTTCTTAAAGGTCTCACCTGTGTGCAAACACGCCCACCCCAGGACTGAGCACAGAGGCAGTCAACTAAAAAGTGCCCAGACTTTCTGTGAAAGAGACTTATTTTCTCATGTTAAAGCATTGGCCTATGGAGCTGGTATCTACATTAACACACACCTGGGGGTCTGCCGAAATTCTCTCCAAATATGGAGGCCTGTGGAGCCATGTTTGCTCTTCCCCTTAAAGGGAAGAGGCCACACCCTCCATATTTGGAGAGAGGGCCTCACTCCAGCCCTCCGATATCTCCTAGAGTAGAACTTGCATTCATCTGGTGACCTGGTTTTTACAGCCGGCAGGGCTATGCTCATGGGTCCCACCCCATGGGGTTGCACCCCAGCATCACAACAGAGAGACAACAGACAGGAGCCCAGGCTCTCTGTGACACAGGCCAATTAACTTATCTTCACAGGTGTGATCTGAGTGGTAGACTTCTAATCAAACACATATCTGAAGACCCACAGTCCTCCTCTCCAGAGACCGTGGAGGGTGGGCACTGTCTTTGTACTCTGCCACCCTCCAGAGGACCCATATCTCCCAGAGATGAGCTTTTACACACAGCTGGTACCCCACTTTGTACATCCAGCTTTCGTGGTTGCCACTCAGGGGACACTGCTTCACTGCGTGGCTCTGGTGGCCCATGGGGGTTGCATTCCTGGGGCTCATGGGCTGGGACTCTAACAATCAGAGAGCTGGCTCTTGGCCAGCACCACCCCCAGGGCATGTCACAGACAGCAGATGGAAACCACCCCCCCCCCCAGCCTTTCTGTGGAAGAGGCCTATTTGCTGGCCCTGGAGCTTCGGCCTGAGGGGCAAGCCACTGGTTTGGCACTCAAGGGGCCTGCTGGAGTGGCCTGCAGGGATGGAGGCCATCTGTGTGTTCTCCCTCTGCCTCGCTCTTGTTGCCAGTATCTGCCAGAAAGGAGCTGGTACCCGTGCCTGGCACCTCAATTTTTGTGACTGCGTCGCAGGGGACACTCTCGGTTACCTGGCTCTGGTCACCAGCAGGACTCATGCTTGTGGGTCCCATAAGGCTATAACCAACAGAGAAAGAGTTCTGAACCAACTACCGTCCCCAGGGCACAACAGAGTGGCAACAGTCTTTCTGTGGAACAGGCCTGAGAGCTTCATAGCTGCAGCCAGGGGACAGGCTTCTAATTAACCAAACGTCTGAGGGCTAACTGGAATCCTCTCCAGAGACCTCAGAGGGTGGCACTATCTTTGCAGCCGCCACCCAGAGGACATCTCTAGACTGCCTGGCTCTGGTGGCCAGTGGAGCTAACACTCATGGTGATGAAGGACTATACCTATTTGTACACATTGAAAACTGCCACACGAGGGTCTATCTACCAATCAGGAAATAAAAACACTAACTTTAAAAGCTCTCTGCACACCCATATTCACTGCAGCATTATTCACAATAGGGAATATACAGAAACAACCTAAGTGCCCACTGGTGAATGAATAATAAAGAAAACGTGGTGTATACATACAATTAAATATTATTCAGCCATAACAAAGGAACGTCTTGCCATTGGCAATGACATGGATGGACCTGAGGGCAGTGTGCTAACTGAATTAAGACAGAGAAAGACAATAGCATGTGATCTCATTTACATGTGGGAATCAAAAGCAAACGAACAAATAAACAAGCTCATAGATAACAGAGAAGATTGACGATGGCCAGAGATGGGGATTGGAGATGGGCAAAATTTTAAAGAGGGTCTAAAGGCACAAACTCCTGGTTACAAAATAAGTAAGTCCTGGGGATATAACATACAGCATGGTGACTGTAGTTAATAATCCTGTATCGCATATTTGAAAGTTGCTAAGGGTCAATCTTGAAAGTTCTCATCGCAAGAAAAAACATGTATAACTATGTGTGAAGACAGATGCTAACTAGATTTGTGCGGGATCACTTCACAATATATACGAATATTGAATCATTATGTGGTACACCTGAAACTAATGTTATATGTCAACTGTATCTCAATTAAGAAAAAAGTTAGACATAGAATTACTATATGATCTGGGAATTCCACTTTTAGATATATACCCAAAAGAATTAAAAGTAGGGACTCAAACAGAAACCTGCACACCAGTGTTCACAGCAGTATTATTCACAATGGCCCAAAGGTGGAAACAATCCGAACATCCATCAACAAATGACCTGATAAACAAAATGTGGTATGCACATACAAGGGAATATTATTCCGCCTTTAAAAAGAATGAAATTCTGATGAAGCTTGTAAATATTATGCTAAGTGAAACAAGGCAGACACAAAGGGACAAATACTATGATTCCACTTATATGAGCCACCTAGAGTAGTCAAATTCATTAAGACAGCAAAAAATAGACGAGGTTACTGGGGGTTGGGGGAAAGGGAAAAAGAGGATTATTGTTTAATGGGTGTGGGGTTTCTGTCTGGGATGATGAGAAAGTTCTTGAAATACACAGTGGTGATAGCTGCACGATTTTGTGAATGTATTTAATGCTACTGAATTGTAAACGTAAAAGTTACTTGATGGAAGAGACTTTTAAAGATAGAGAACAAACTAAGGGTTGATGGAGGGAGATGGGTGCGGGATGGGCTAGATGAATGATGGGCATTAAGGAAGGCACTTGTTATTATGAGCACAGGGCTTTGTATGTAAGTAACGAATCACTGAATTCTACTCCTGAAACCAATATTGCACTGTATGTTAACTAACCAGAATTTAAATAAAAATTTGAAAAGAAAAAAAACAAAACAAAAAGTGGTTTGAATGGTGTATTTTCTGTGTCTTTAACCACTATAGAATACTAGGCAATTGTTACTATAAAACTATTATAATTAAACAGTGACTAGGAACAGAATAAGCCAAGAAAAGGTGATCATATGTACATACAGAGGCCTGGAGAATAATGAGTGGCATTATTAAGTCTTCAGGAAAAGAAAGGCCATTCTGCAAATTATACTGGACTAACTGGTTAGCAATATGGGGGGAAATTATATTTCTAATTTCCATCACGTACAAAAATACATGTCAGATGGGCTAAATTGTCTAAGTATGAAAAGCAAAATTTCAAATATTTAAAGGAAAGAATTAATGAAATCTGTATGAGATCAGGGTATGGGAAAGAGTACTTCAAAAAGGTGCAAAAGCACAGACCACAAAGGAAAATACTAATGAATCTGACTTCATGGAAACAAAGAATCTTTGGTGCATTACAACAGTCGAACAGGGCACCTGGGTGGCTTAGTTGGTTAAGCATCTGACCCTTGATTTCAGCTTGGGTCAAGATCCCCCGGACCATGGGATTGAGCCCCACATCGGGCTCAAAATAAACAAACATTTAAAAAAAGAAAAAATATATATTAAAAAAGAAAAAATATATATTAAAAAAAGAAAAATAATAAAACATTAAAAACATTAAAAAACAAACCACATACCCCTAGAGTATATTTTAATGTATATTACTGACACAGGTTTTCTACCCAGATGTTTTAAGAGTCCCACAAATCAATAAAAAATATAAAAACATGAGCAACACATACGAATTGGTGATTAATTTAGAGGAAGATAAAAGTAAAATAAATAAATGAAAATAGCTCAAGTTCGATCAGGCTACAGCTAAAAACTAAAGAGCATGACAATGGGAGGGTGAGGACATGGGGCATTAGAAACCAGTAGAGGACAGGTGGGAGTATAAACTCATACAACCATTTTAGAGAGTAAGTGAAGGGTGCAGGTGTCCCACAGTCCAGTGCAGTAGTCACCCCTCATCCACGGGCAATGTGTTCCGAGACCCCTAGTGGATGCTTGAAACCACAGAGAGTACCAACCTATACAAACACACCTATAAAAGTTTAATTTATAAGTTAGGCATGGTAAGAGATTAACAGCAATCATGATAAAATTGACCAGTTAGAACAATACACTGTAACAGAAGTTATATGGATGTAGTCTCCCTCTCTCTCTCTCTCTCTCTCTCTCTCTCAAAATGTCTGACAGGACTGTACAGACCTTCTTCTTGTGATGATGTGAAATGATAAAATATATCTACGTGATGAGACAAAGCAAGATGAATGAGGGGGGCATCGTGACCTAACGTTAGGCTACTATTGACCTTCTGATCATGTGTTAGAGGAGGACTGTCTGCTTCCGGACTGTGGTTGACCCTAGGTGACTAAAACCGTGGAAAGCAAAACCACAGTTAAGAGGGCACCACTGTATTTCCACTTCTAACTACAACTTAAAAAAAAAAAACCTCATACATGTATACAAGGAGACATGAACAAGGATGTGCATTTCAGCACTCTTTGTGACAGTGAAAAAAATCTGGAAAAATCTCAATGCTTATGAATAGAGGAACAGTTAAATAAAACCATTCTTAATCATATGATGAAATATTGTAGAGACATTTAAGAGTGCTACCCACCTAAAGGAACTAGAAGCAGAACAGCTAAGACCCCCAGAACCCAGCAGAAAGAGAGAAATAACACAAATCAGGGTAGCAATTAGTAATATGGAAACTGAAAAAGTAGTGGAACAGATCAATGGAACCAAGAGCTGGTTCTTTAAAAAATAAACAAAATTGATAAACCTCTAGCCAGGCTTCTCAGAAAGAAAAGAGAGAGAACCTAAATAGATAAAATCACAAATGAAAAGGGAGTGATTACAACCAATCCCTCAGAAATACAAGCAATTATCAGGGAATACTATGAAAAATTATATGCCATCAACTTGGACAACCTGGAAGAAATGGACAAATTCCTAAACAGCCACACACTATCAAAACTCAAATGGGAAGAAATAGAAAACTTGAACAGACCCATAACTAGTGAAGAAATTGAATCAGTTATCAAAAATCTCCCAGCAAATAAAAGTCCGGGACCAGATGGCTTCCCTGGGGAATTCTACCAGACATTTAAAACAGAGTTAATACCTGTCCTCCTCAAGCTGTTCCAAAAAATTGAGATCGAAGTAAAACTCCCGGACTCATTCTATGAAACCAGCATCACTTTGATTCCCAAACCAGATAGAGACCCAGCAAGAAAAGAGAACTACAGGCCAATATCCCTGATAAATATGGATGCAAAAATTCTCAACAAGATACTAGCAAATCGAATTCAACAGCGTATAAAAAGTATTCAGGGGTACCTGGGTGGCTCAGTCGGTTAAGCGGCCAATTTCAGCTCAGGTCATGATCTCATGGTCTGTGGGTTCGAGTCCTGCGTCGGGCTCTGTGCTGACGGCTCAGAGCCTGTAGTCTGCTTCGGATTCTGCGTCTCCCTCTCTCTCTGCCCTTCCCCTACTCATACTTTGTCTCTATGTCTCTCAAAAATAAATAAACGTTAAAAAAAATTTAAAAAAAAGTATTCACCATGATCAAGTAGGATTCATCCCTGGGTTGCAGAGCTGGTTCAATATTCGCAAAATCAATCAATATGATACATCATGTTAACAAAAGAAAAGATAAGAACCATATGATCCTGTCAATAGATGCAGAGAAAGCATTTGACAAAATACAGCACCCTTTCCTAATAAAAACCCTCGAGAAAGTCAGGATAAAAGGAATATACTTAAACATCATAAAAGTCATTTATGAAAATCCCACAGCTAATATCATCCTCAATGGGGAAAAACTGAGAGCCTTCCCCCTGAGATCAGGAACATGACAGGGGAGTCCACTCTTGCCACTGCTATTTAACATAGTGTTGGAGGTCCTAGCCTCAGCAATCAGACCACAAAACAAAATAAAAGCCATCAGGATTGGCAAGGAGGAAGTCAAACTTTCACTTTTCGCAGATGACATACTTTACATGGAAAACCTGACAGAATCCACCAAAAGCCTGCTAGAACTGATCCATGAATTCAGCAAAGTTGCAGGGTACAAAATCAATGTACAGAAATCAGTGGCATTTCTATACACCAACAAAGAAGCAACAGAAAGAGAACTAAAGAAGCTAATCTCATTCACAACTGCACCAAAAACCATAAAATACCTAAGAATAAACCTAACCAAAAATATAAAAGACCTTTACGCTGAAAACTAGAAAAAACTTATGAAGGAAATTGAGGAAGACACAAGGAAGTGGAAAAATATCCCATGCTCATGGATTGGAAGAATAAATATTGTTAAAATGTCAATACTATCCAAAGCAATCTACACAGTCAATGCAATCCCAATCAAAATTGCACCAGCATTCTTCTCAAAGCTAGAGCAAACAATCCTAAAATTTGTATGGAACCACAAAAGGCCCCGAACAGCCAAAGTAATACTGAAGAAGAAAACCAAGGCAGGAGGTATCACAATCTCAGACTTTAACCTCTACTACAAAGCAGTAATCATCAAGACAGCATGGTATTGGCACAAAAACAGACACATAGACCAATGGAATAGAATAGAGAACCCAGAAATGGACCCACAAGCATATGGCCAACTAATCTTTGACAAAGTGGGAAAGAGTATCCAATGGAAAAAAGACAGCCTCTTTAACAAATGGTGCTGGGAAAACTGGACAGCAACATGTAGAAGAATGAAACTAGACCACTTTCTTACACCACTCACAAAAATAAACTCAAAATGGATGAAAGACCTAAACATAAGACAGGAAACCATCAAAATCCTCGAGGAGAAAGCAGGCAAAAACCTCTTCGACCTCAGCCGCAGCAACTTCTTACTCAACACGTCTCCTGGAGGCAAGGGAAACAAAAGCAAAAATGGACTTTTGGGACCTCATCAAGATAAAAAGCGTCTGCACAGTAAAGGAAACAATCAGCGAAACTAAAATGCAACCGACGGAATGGGAGAAGATATTTGCAAACGACATTAAAGGGTTAGTATCCAAAACCTATAAAGACCTTACAAACTCACAACACCCAAAAACAAATAATCCAGTGAAGAAATGGGCAAAAGACATGTATAGACACTTCTCCAAAGAAGACATCCAGATGGCCGACCGACACATGAAAAAATGCTCAACATCACTCATCATCCGGGAAATACAAATCAAAACCACACTGAGATACCACCTCATTCCAGTCAGAATGGCTAAAATGAACAAATCAGGAAACTATATATGCTGGTGGGGATGTGGACAAACAGGCACCCTCCTGCACTGGTGGTGGGAATGCAAACTGGTGCAGCCGCTCTGGAGAACTGTGTGGAGATTCCTCAAAAAAATGGAAATAGAGCTACCCTATGACTCAGCAATAGCACTGTTAGGAACCTACCCAAGGGACACAGGAGCACTGATGCATAGGGGCACGTGTACCCCAATGTTCATAGCAGCACTTTTGACAATAGCCAAATCATGGAAAGAGACTAAGTGTCCATCAACTGACGAATGGATAAAGAAGATGTGGTATATATATATGCAATGAAATACTACACGGCAATGAGGAAGAATGAAATCTGGTCATGTGTGGCAACATGGATGGAACTGAAGGGTATTATGCTGAGTGAAATAAAGTTAGGCAGAGAAAGACAGATACTGTATGTTTCCACACATAGGTGGATTTTGAGAGACTTAGCAGAAAACCATGGGGGAGGGGAAGAGGGGAAATGAAAAAAGACACAGAGAGGGAGGGAGACAAAACCTAAGAGACTCTTAAATACTAAGAACAAACTAAGGTTTGAGGGGGATGTGGGAGTGGGTAGAGAGAGTGATGGGCACTGAGGAGGGCACTTGTTGGGATGAGCACTGGGTGTTGTATGGAAACCAATTCGACAACAAATTGATTAAAAAAATAAAGAAAGAAAATAAAAATGTGCCCAGAGTGTATGCATATATCGAAGCATTGCAATGCACCCTTTAATATATACCCTCGTAAAAATAAATTTAAAAAATATGTATACATAAGTAATTAAAAAAAATAAAAGAATGCTACCAATAGATGATAGAAGACTGATATACTAGATAGAGTTCAAAAAATCTAAGAGTGATATATATATTACTCTACTAAATCATTTATGTAAACTTTTAAGAACCATAACTACCATCTTCTATCTTGCTTATGGATCTATATTTTGTAAATGTAAATGTATTTGTAAATGTATGTATGTAAATATATTTTTAATATTTATTTATTTTGAGAGAGAGAGAATCCCAAGCAGGTCGGTGCTGTCAGTGCACACACAGTCTGACGTGGGGCTCAATTCCATGAGCTCATGACCTGAGCCAAAATCGAATTGGGCACTTAACTAAATGAGCCATCCAGGTGCCCCTGTAAATGTATTTTTAAATGACTGAAATCACACATAACACATTCAGAATAGTAATTGCCTGGGGCAGGGGCCAAGGGAGGAGGACGGGAGGATTCAGCCTAGAGCTAATGGTGACTTTTGGCTTTGTTTTACCTCCAATGATTTATTTATTTAAAAAAAAAAATTTTTTTTATAAAAATTTAAAAACATAAAAAATAAAATGTTAGAGGTTGTTTATTCTGTATGGTGACAGTCTGCGTGTGTGTTGAATTTTATACACACGCACTGACACACATCGCACAGACTGACTGCATCCACCAAAGAGTGACTGTCCAAACTACTGGAATATATTTGAGCAACAGGTAAATTACATTCGAATCTACCGTCTCGGTTTATTCTTTCTCTGGCCCTTTAGGGTCCAGGACACTGATTCCAGCCTCTCGACACCTGCCCCACAAAATTTCAAGGGCAAGAATCTGCAATGAAAGAGAAGAATGGACTCCCTGGGTGAGCCTGGGATGTTTGAGAATGGACCCGAGTTCAGTTACTCTGACAGTTGTCCAGCTGCTGCTTAAAGGGACAACACACTGAAACAAAGGGCTTCCTAGTTACTCACCAGTCAGGCTGCGGACACCACTTTTGACTGGAAAAGTGACCTTTTAGGGTTAATATCCCGAATGTCTTCCCTCAGCACAAACAGCTCTAATCCTGGACAGCGGCCCCTGGGCTTGGCCTGGAATGAGCTGAAACCTTCCCAGCTTGCCTCTGGAAGTTCTGACAGTTGAGGGCTCGCAGCGCCCTCCACACTGAGCTTCTGAGACGGGGCTGCCCACGTCCCTGTCCTTCCATGCTCACCGAGGGTGCTTGCCTTGCCCTCTGAAGTACCTCCCAGCCTTCAACTCAGCCCAGAAGGATAAAAGAGACCTTCCAAGCTTCGGAGCTAATTCACTTTTCCTCCAAATGGTGAAAAAAATGTATGTAATGTGCCTTTAACAAGTGAACACATGAAGACAAGACAAGACCTCGCTGGAAACAACATGAACTTAATATAGATTTGATAACTGATGAGTTTTGTCGATAGTATCATAAAGTAAGTCATTGCTCTCAAACTCTAGAGTTTCAGGAACCCTTCCGACTCAAAAAATATCAAAGAACGCAAGGAATTTTCATCTATGTGGCGTATTACCTACTGATATTTACCATAGTAGAAATTACACTGGTACAACCCTTCCTGAGAACAATCCAGCACTACTCACTGAAACTAAATACGTAAGAAGACACATACAAGACATACAAGTTCATAGAGGCAGGAACGGCTAGGAATAAGCTAAGTAAGTGTGAGTAGAGGAAAAGAGAAGCTATGGCATGTGAGTGCAATAAAATAATAGGCACCAGTCAGAAGCATGTTATACAAAGTGACAGGAATAGGTCCTAAAAACTTAAGTTTATCAAAGTTAGCTGAACAATATTCTTTACATAAAATTGTAAAACTTTTACAAAATAAATATGATTATACAGTTTCTCAAGGAAATATATTCAAAATATGAAAGATGACTAGGGTGGGGACGAGCATTGAATACACGAGGGACTGAGGAGGATGGACATGCAGGCAGGAGATGGAGAAACACCACTAAGGTAAAATGAAAGAACAAAGATGTAGCCTTTCCAGACGAACGATTTTATATCATTAATAAGGAGTATGATCAATGACTGACTCAGTTCTGAGCACCTGAGATCCTTAAAAAACAAAACACTGATTACACATGAGCAGAAACAATGTTAAGACTTCAGTTAGAGTAAATGTTTCTTTAAATGTGAAAACTGGGGGTGCCTTGGGTGGCTGTTGGTTAAGTGTCCAACTCTTGATTTTGGTTCAAGTCACCATCTCAGAGTCATGGGATCAAGCCCTGTGTCAGGCTCTGCGCTCAGCATGGGGTCTGCTAAAGATTCTCTCTCTCTCTCCCTCTCTCTCTCCTGCTGCCCCTCTCCCTTACTTAGGCCAGGCACCCCTCTCTCTCAAAAACAATCTCTCTCTTCAAAAAAAAATTGGAAACTATTCATGGGACATAATATAATAAGTATCCCACAGGAATTCATGAGTTAGCTGACCTTAAAAGAAACAGTTCCTTCTCCTGAATAAGGTTAAAAATTATATATATTATATTGAAAGGACTTTTTGAGGCAATGCTGGAAAAAATGAAATTTCTGTGTTGAACAAATATACTACCATGTTTTGCTAAGTTAGGCTGTCCTGATATTCAGCAGAGTAATTCTAAATTACATCTTGGGCAAAGTTATAAGCACAAGTGAACTACTTTTTAACTAAGTATGTATGAATCTGAAATTCTATGCGGAGATTTTGTGACTTTTTACAGGACGCAAGAGGCTTCAGCACACACAGAAATTTACAGAACATGTAACTTCTGTAACATCTTACTTTGGATTGTTCTCTGTGTTATGATACTCCACATGTATGTATACTATATTATAAATTTTATAGCATACTCTTGGGGAGGCTCTGGAATTACTCTGTTTCCTAAGGAAGAAACCAGAGCAGACCACAAGGGTAGCTATAAGCTCTCATTCAATCGCCACGTATTTTGAACACCACTTACACGTGATCCATCGTTTCAGACGCCATCATGGAGAGATCTACAGGACAGCTTCAGTGGAGATCCCCACCAACGGTGCAAGGGAAGCTTTCTCAGGCCACTTCCAGCAGCCCCGTGCCGCTCACCAACAGACGGTGTGGACGTGGCAAACCTTTCGCTCTTTTCCGTGCCAGCTGCCACCTCCGATCACAGGACAAGATAACGCTCAGGAACATGTGTAACACGTACAGACGTGAAATCATGGCTGCCCAACTCCACGATCCTCCGAGCCATGGTATTTCTGGAGCGCTATCCCCAAAAAGACCTCAAATCTTGAAACAAACACATTAAAGCGTCCAGCTTACATTTTGCTATAGAAATATAATACATAGGGAAAAATTCACAGGCATACCCATCAAGCTGTTCAGATAGGGAGAATTTCTAATAGGCAAAAAAACAAAACAAAACAAAACAAAAAACCCTCACACTTTAACTATATGTGAGTTGGTGTAAATAAAAGTGATTACTGAACTATGGGGCACCTGGGTGGCTCAGTCGGTGGAGCATCTGACTCTTGATTTTGGCTCAGGTCATGATCCCGGGAGGTGTGGGATCAAGCCCCATGTTGGGGCTCCACAGTGGGCATGGAGCCTGCTTGAGATTCTTTCTCTCTCCCTCTGCCCTTCCCCGCCCCCTGCCTTAAATCAATTTTTTAAAAAGTGATTACTGAATTAGTCAAAATCACGGATTATACAGAAATAAGAACACTGAGGTCTTCTGATGTATGGAAGATTATATGACTAAAATAACAGGAGAAAGAGAATGAGCAAACCATAAGTATATCCCGAGTGTTATCAAGTCCTCTGGGCTTTGGGGGCCAAGTGCTGACGGGCTTCTCCTTCATGCTGGCCAGCCCTTATCACCTCTTAAAGTGGAACAGACACCTTCCTCCACTCCACAAAAAACAGGGGATACCAGACTTTAGCGAAGTCTAATGGCTTAGGACTAAATTAGAACAGAGCAGGGAGCAACTTGGAACTCAAGAGCAGACATCACTGCTCAAATGGTCCTCAAGCCATAGCTTCACATAAGGTTAGCCTGGAAGTCTCTCTCCTTAGCGCTGACCTAAGCACTACTGATAAGAATACTTATCTCCCTGAGAGGAGGGTACTTGGGTCCTGTCTTTGATCCTCAAGTCATGGGCCCTGACCCCTTCTCTGGACCAGCCAGAAAAAACAAAATGAAAAAAAACAAAACAAGACACAGACACTAGTTCACCAGAAATGACCTGCCCATGGCGAAGGTAACCTCAGGAGCCAACTAGCCCTTCAACTTCTAGTCTATTCTCCACATACTGTCCGAGTTGTCGTCCCTGGATTCTATGGAAATAAATGAAGACCAACCAAATGAGAACAGGCAAAGTCCATTTATTCTGAGCTTGCTCTAGCAAGGCAGTCACCCACCATCACTTGCATTTTGGCAAGGGCTGAAAAGCAGGCAGAACAGTGGTAAACCCTCACAGTGAGGAGAAGAACCGCTCTAGGTGTGCCCCAACTCGAGGCTGCTGACACGGGGATGCCGTAGGTGGGCTTACAAAAAGTGGGCATCCTATGCAATTTATAGGCTTGCACATTTGGCTTTTCCCCAGTTGGGAAAGCTGGAAGCAGAGGCAAAAATGGCAGAAGCTGTCGGTTACGAATCAAAGCCTGTCATTTGGGGCCAACTGTTACAGTGGTTAGCGTTCGGCTTCCGGGGCTGTGACTGGTCTGACTTCGTACAAGTGTGACTTGTAGACACTGAGCTGGCTTCCTTGGGCTAGTTGCTGCAGACAGTGGTCAGGGTTCTGTTAAATTTGGTCTGGCCATCATCTGTCTATACATTCAGCCTCTCAGTTCAAAATTCTCTGGCTCCCCATGGCCTACGGGATCAAGAACAGAGTCTAACAGAATATATCGGACCCTTCACCAACCAACCGGCCCCTTGTCTGGTCTTCTGTCCTGTCACTCTGTCCTCTCATGTGAGGATCGAGACACTGAACCGTCCTGAGCACATGGAGCCCCTTCACCCCCGACTCCTCCACAGGGACAGACCACCCGGTCTAATACTGCCCACCCTTGGCAACCCCCTGCTCGGATACCCCCTCCTCTCTGCAGCCTTCCCTGGTCTTCCCGCCATTCTCTGTGGCCCTCTCCACTCGGTACCTACCTCTAGGCCAGCACTGCCAGCCGGGAGTGATTTCTCAGTACACGTGTCTGCTCACCAGGCCAGACGCTGACTTCCCCAAGGGCAGAGAGTGGTTCGTGATTTGTGTTCGGATCTAGCCAGAAGGAGGGCAATAAGATTTTGCTGAATTAATGAACAAATAAGCACACCTAATACTGGTAAGTATCCTGTACGGCTCATGAGAGGGAGGGATCAAATAAAGGACAGATTATTCCGTAAGGTTGTCTGCCACAGATGGATGGACAGACAGACACACACACACACACACACACACACGTGATTTATTTTTCGTCCTTTTCCCATGCCTCGTCATTCTCAGGTAAATGACATCCACGTGAATATATAGTTTTAATCTTTTCCTACCACCACATTTAAAGTTATTCGAGTCTCAGCTGCTGAAGTGATGGCTGTGCTTCCTGTGACATGAAACAGCTTGCTTCTGAGTCACGATTCTCATCTCAGATGTGGAAGGTTTGCTTCCGTGGATGACTCTGAAAGGGAACATCTCCCGAGTTCACTGCACTTGGAAGTCAGCACTTTGAAACGGAGGTAGCTTCCCTCCCCCAAGTCTGTATTTTTCAAGTGGAACATCACTTGTAGCAAATCCTGTAGCTGGACGAAGTGGAACCTGAGCCCAGCGGCAGAGGGCACCTCCGGGACACACTGGGGAAGAAGAGATAAAGAGCTCAACCTTATACACTCCTCCACTCCACACCCAGCTTTGAGCCCCTTATTGGCTCTCCGCGGGACGCCACGACTGTGCGATGGGTCACAGTGGAGAGAAACTGTCTGTGGGGCAGGCCACACTTCTTGACTGTCCACCAGGAGACTTAATACTGCCCGTTCTCACGTTGGTTCGGCAGGACTGGCATAACAAAGTGCCACAAACTACACGACTACATGATATAAATCTTATTTTCTCACGGTCCTGGAGGCTAGGAGTCCAAGGTGCCAGCAGGCGAGGTTTCTGGAGACTTCTCTCCTTGCCTTGCAGATGGCCGCCTTGCTGTGTTCTCACCTGGTCTTTCCTCCATGGACACACATCCCTGGTGGCACTCTGTGGACTCTAATCTCTTCTTATAAAGGATACCAGTCATAGTGAAGCAAGGCCCACTCTAAACGCCTCTTTTTAACTGAATTATCTCTTTAAAGGCCCTCTTTCCAAACACAGACACATTCAGAGGTACTAGGGATTAGGACTTCATTATATGAATTGGGAGGACGGGGGAGACATAATTCAACCCATAACAATTTTCCAAGGGTCTTGCTCGCAATCAGGTGTCTCTGATGCTTAAGCAGCCAGGGAATTTAGTACTAACCAGGGTGCTCCCTTTCTGAATCAGGGGCATTTTAAGAGAATACCCTGACCCAAAGAATAGGAGTTTCCATCTCCAGCCCCCAGGTCCCCAGGCATACTCACCGTCTCCTCTTCTGCAAGGTGACCTGGTGGGTAACTGTAGGACAGCCCAAGGGCTTGTCATATTGTCCTTCCTAGGATAAAGCTTAGCTTCCTCATCTTTGGTGCCCTGGTTACCATCTTAGCTCCTGGCATCCTAATAAATTACTGATGCATGTACTTTGTTTGCAAGCCATGAAAGCGAGGAAGACTGGGGACGGTGGGAGACCCGGAAGACGGTGCCGCAAGGGAATCGGAGAGGGTGGGCCAGAAAATAGTCTGCCATCCCTTCCAGATGGCACTGGACCAGTGACCTCCCTGTCCAGAAGGGTGCACTTCCAAGTCACAGCAAGATGCAAGGCCATTTCCAATGGGAAAATGTGCGTGGAAGACAACAAAAATGCTAGCTTCCTTAGGATGCTCTCACGCTTGTTTAACTCATGATTCTCAAGGTTTAGCATCTATGGGCTTGGCCAGGAAAAGGTAGGAACAGAGCCC
Source organism: Paguma larvata (assembly GCA_030068075.1). Taxonomy (NCBI): domain Eukaryota; kingdom Metazoa; phylum Chordata; class Mammalia; order Carnivora; family Viverridae; genus Paguma; species Paguma larvata. The sequence continues at coordinate 73,000,804 of CM057839.1, read as the reverse complement.
TCTCGCCTTCCGGGGAGAGCCAGCAGCTACTTGCTCTGGACGAACCTAACTTCCAGTCTTAGGACACAAAGTCATCCGTGTCAACTCTTTGGAGGTGAAACCTGGAGAAAGAGCTGACCAAGGAGGTAAAACCACTTAAGGGCACTGGTGGTTACCTGGGTTGTGAGGCCCGATGTGAATAATGAAGGAGAATGAAGACAGAAACACGAGTAGGCTGGTAAACGCTGAACTGAAATTCCACCTTTCTAGTCAAGACTGGCCACTGCGATGTAGGGAAATTTGTCTTCAGCATACTTCCTAGAATTCTCTAGTCTACACTTGTACTTTAAGCATGTTCTTTCCAGCCTCCCCTTTAGAGATGCTATGGATTGAACTGTGTCCCTCGAAAAGATATGTTGGTGTCCTACACCTGGTATCTGAGAACATGCCCTAATTTGGAAATAGGGTCTCTGCAATGTAACCAAGTTAAGATGATGTCATTAGGTGGACCCTAACCCAGCAGAACTGGTGTCCTTATAAGAGGGAAACGCCAGAAGCAGTCAGAAACACAAAGAGAATGCCATGTGATGATGGACAGAAAGACTGAAGGGACGTATCTGCCAGCAAGGGAACACCAAGAAAAGACAGCCACCGCCAGAAACTAGGAAGAGGCAAGACCGGATTCTTTTCAGAATCTCAGATGGAGCACAGGTCTGTGGACGCCTAGGTCTCAGACCTGCATCCTCCAGAGCTGGGAGAACACATTTCTGTTGTTTTAAGCCACCGGGCTTGCTGTGCTCCAAGAAACTGACACAAAACCTCAGGACACAACCCCTCTAAGGAGCTGATATAAAGACAAACCTCCTGGAAGCGAGGTCTATACCAGCCAACCTTACTTCATCAACTCCCATTAACCATTCGATTTAATGGAACCTGGCTGCCACCACTCCGCAGAAACTGCTGGCAAAGATCACCGATGTCCTACTTGTCGAAAGCTCCAGTAGACTCTTCTTAGAGCCCGTGTCACTTCTTGGCAGCCTCCTCTTCCTCTGCCCGTCTGCCACACGTCAATGGTCAGCAGAACTCTGTCCTGGCTCCCTTCCTTTCTCATTTGAAGCCCTCCTAATGCTAGAGCCCACCCATTCTTCAACACCCAGGTGATGATCATAACCATGAGAGACGCCCACATTCAAATCACCCTAAATCTATTCCACCTTGCATTTCCTATTAAGTCGAGAAATGGTTTCTACAATCTATCCTGCTGCCAGAAACCAAGCACCCTTCAGCTCTCTTACTCTCCAGATCCAACTTATAAACTATTTCCTCTTAAATACCTTCCCCATCTACCACGATTGCCAAAAGGCTCCTGTGAGCCACTTGTTACTTGCCTGCACTGTTGCAAGCCCCTCCTACCTCTAGTTAAGCTCTACTCCACAAAGCTGCTTTCTTTCCAAAATACAAATATGCCACTCTCTGCTTAAAAAACACTACTGCCCTCAACATGGAGTCCAAACTCCTTAACAGGAGTGTTCTATGACCTGACCCCTGGTTACTTACGTAGGCTTGCCCCTCACCCTCTATGTTCCAATTAGAGGAAACATTGAACAACTTTCAGGTCCTTCCACACTCAGTTCGCCTCCTTGCCTATAAACTGTGGCACAGGATACCTCACAGAATGTAATTCCCACAAGGACGAGGACAAGAACATGTCTAATTCAACATTCTATCTCCGATGCCAGGCAGTGTGCCTGAAAATCAGCAGGTGTTAACACTTGTTAAATAAGAGAAGGAGCATACCTGCCTCATGGGAGAACTGCTGTTTCCTCTGCTCCCCAGACCCTGCCACCATGCCCCTGCTAAGGGCAAACCTTTCCCACCGGCAGGAAGCAGACTCCTATCCTTCAAACAAGTAGTTCTAGAAGACACCTGGAACATTCTCAGTGGAATGGAGCTCCCCCTGACCACAGTAGTGACCTTGAGAACACACTGTTATACTGGCTGTTCCTCACTCCATGGCTGTCTCATTATCCCTACCCCTCGCTCGTGCTCTGTGAGGTGTCACCCAATGGTTTAGCAGTTGGATCTGCAACGCTTTGGAAAAACACATCCACATCTGGAGCTCTGTTAAGCTCTTCAGCTTAGGGGCGCCCGGGTGGCTCAGTCAGCTGGGCGGCCGACTTCGGCTCAGGTCATGATCTCACAGTCTGTGAGTTCGAGCCCCGCGTCGGGCTCTGTGCTGACAGCTCAGAGCCTGGAGACTGCTTCCGATTCTGTGTCTCCCTCTCTCTTTGCCCTTCCCCTGTTCACGCTGTGCCTCTATGTCTCCCAAAAATAAATAAATAATAAAAAAAATTTAAAAAATAAAAGATCTTCAGCTTAAAATAAATTCAGGAGCGCCTGGGTGGCGTAGTCAGTTAAGCGTCCGACTTTAGCTCAGGTCATGATCGTGTCTCGGCTCATGAGTCTGAGCCCTGCATTGTGCTCTGTGCTGACAGCTCGTAGCCTGGAGCCTGCTTCGGATTCTGTGTCTCCCTCTCTCTCTGCCCCTCTGCCACCTGTGCTCTGTCTCTCTCTCAAATATAAACAAACATTTAAAAATATGTTTTTAATTCAAATATTCAGAAACTTTAAAATGCACTCCTGGGTAACTTGAGGTAATTGAGAAATTAAATAAGAAGCTATAAAGTATTTAGGATAATTGTTAGTGAATGAACCTTCCTCGGTATCCAAATCTGTGGGCTGCAGCTACAGCAATCTTCAGGTCTTGACAGTTCACCACTGGAAGTAGTGGGGAGAGAAATCTTTATTGATAGCATGGGGGCTGAGCTGGTTTCCCCCAAAATAAATATATTATCAAAGCCCTCGACCCCCGGAAACCCTTCTCACTGGTTTACTGGGGCCAAAGTAAGGCCCTCCAACACTGAATCTAGGAAGAAGAGAATCTAGAGTTTGTGTTGACATTCGATGCCGTGATATTAAAATCATAATGACATCAATAAAGACTCTGATTTATAATGCATAATGATACACCTTTCCCACTGCCTACATGTAACAACTACTCAATGGTGATTAACGGTAGGTACTTGGAAATAACACATCCCCGCGTCCTAATCCCAACTCAGCTTTGGGCAAGTTTCGTTCATTTTTTCTGAAACTCAATCTCCTCCTGGATATATAATGAAGATAAGTTATCACCATGGGTTGTTACAAATATTAAGTAAGATTGTGTATGTATAGCATGTAGCCCAGTTTGAGACACGTATACATCGATTAAATAATATGCTATTGTTACCACGTCTCATGCCATTTCATCTCTCCAGACAGGTTAAGTAAATTGCCTAAAGAAGGACAGTTAGAATTGGAGCCAGGCCCCTGAATCAATCTTGACTTCATGGGTTGGTTTATAGGCGATGATTTCTAAGCCCGCTACAACGTAAATTTGCTCACGATGCTCAACATAGACAGCCAAGTGTTGTTTTTTTTTTCCTTTTGTTTCTTTTCACTTGGCTCGCCTTAGGGCCACACACAGATTGTGAAGCTTATCCGATTCTCACAGTGTACAGAGAGCCAGAGCGAGCGACGAACTTTAACATTCTGAAGCCAACATTGACATTGATCAAGGCTAATGTTGACCTCGTAACCTTCATACACACATCATCGGTTTATATTGCTGTCCCTGGCAGCCGCCACCAAACTGATTCTGGTTCCAGGCAAAACCTACACACATAGCCTGGAGCCACCCTACACAAGGTCACTAGGCACTCTCTGTATCACCCACCACACAGTCAACGATTACGCAGAGGGAAAAAAGGACAAAACTAGTATCAATTAGTTCCAGGTTATATGGATTCGGGGCTCAATTAGTTCTCTGAATTAATGCTGAGTCGTAGTTTCCCCGTGGCTGCTGTAACCAATTAACCACATACTTGGTAGCTTAAAACGACAGAAACGTATTCTCCCACAGTTCTCACGGCCAGAAATCCAAAATTAGGTTTAGTGAACCAAACTCAAGGTGTCCACAAAGCACCTTGCTCCCTCCGGAGGCTCTAAGGAGGAATCTGGTCCTTGTCCCTTCCAGCTTCCGATTGCCAACAGTCCTTGGCTTGGGGCCATATCCCTCCCATCTCTGCTTTCATCTCCCACGGCCTTCTTCTCTTTTCTCTGAGTCCAATCTCCCTTTGCCGCTCTCTTAAAGGACCCCTGTGACTGTATTTAGGACCCGCTCATCTAATCCAGAATAACCTCTCCATCTCAAGAGCGTTTTTTTAAACCACAGCTGCAAAGACTCTTTTCTAAATGAGGTAGCATTCACAGGTTCCAGGCATTAGGATGTGGGTATCTTGGGGAGCGGGGTGCATTTTTCAGCCTACTACCAAGGGCTTGTGCTTCCTAAAACACAGTCTCTAGGTCCTCCATCAGTCTTGTTTCTAAGAGGTAAAATGGGTCCCTCTAAACACAAGTATACATCCTTTGCCAAGATTTAATAGGAAACACCTGAAAACCCAACCGTGACCCCCTAAAAGAGTTTAATAGTCGCTCCCATGGGTCTTCAAGCAACCGTGCTGGCTGTCCGCTGAGCTGCCCTCTGTCCAGCCCCTTAATACTTCCCTGAAGAGTCTTCTCGTTCATACACCATTGATTGCCCTCGTTCCCTCTTAATTAGTGGAAATAATACATTACAGGGAGGATGTAGCCTTAAGAAGCACTGCTTTTGCAATGTGCAGCTTATAAAACAACAGAGCACATCTCGTAGATGACCGGCCTCTGGGAAGGGAAAGCTGTCCCCAGGCCGGCCTTCCCGAGGCTGACCCTCCAGACAGGTAGATAAAGCGGAACACAAGCCGCACAGCGGCCGGTGACGTGGAAAGAGACCCTCTGTGCTGCTCGCTCTTCACCCAGCCCTGGCCACACCCGGCGAGAGAGGTGCTGTCACTCGCCCCCGCTGGCAGATGAAGCGGGTGCCACACGGCCCGGTCGTTGGCCAGTCACGGGATTTGGAAGTGAGCCAGCCGGCTCGGCTGCGTCCCCAGGAGGTCCCAGCCACTACCTCTCGCGCCCGCGTTTTTCCGCAGAGGGCTCGCAGTCGGCCCCCCGGGGCGCTAGTTCGGACAAAGAGCGGGAAACGGAGGTGGCGGGCTTGCCGGGTCCGCAACCTGGCGTCCGTCACCCCGCCCCGCGCGCGCTCCAGCCGGGCTCGGGGCCGCGCCCACGCACGCCACCCGCGCAGCCGCGGCTCTGCGGCCTTTGACGCTCGGCTGGGGGGCGGGCGCGCGCGCACGCACGCTCACGCAAAGGCGCGCACGCGCACGCCCGTCAGGGCCGGCGCTGAACCGCGGGAGCTTTAAAGCTGGGCCTGCTCGGCCGCCGTTGCCAGATCGGCAGTCACCCACCGTCACGCGCGTCTTGGGCCTTTGCGCCCAAATGTGAGCCGTGTTCTAGCTGTGCTGACGCTCCGTCCTTGGATCGCGGCTTCCGGACCTTGGAAGAGGGCGGAAGCGTCAGGTGTCTGTCCCCTGCGCCTTTCTTTCTCACCAGCCCATGCCGACCAGACCTTCGCGGTGGACTTCTCCAGAGCTTCGCCTGAGCTGAGGTTCCGGGACGCCGCGGGGCCCGCGCTGTCTCTGCAGCCCGCGGAGCCACAGGCCTGAGGACAACTCGTCCTGCACCATGGGCACCTCTGGCCCTGGCTGCAGCGTGGGGGATCCCAGCCTTTGGACTGGAAACCTGGCAGGAAACAACAGGACGGAGAAAGTCCTCGAAACTTAAGCCCACTCAAAAAGGGTGATTGTTTGGGGGTCAGACGGGTCTAATAGCGTTGGGGATAGTGGAGTATGAGAGTTCTTGGGGTGTCCGGTGTAACTGGTAAGAATGTCAGCCCGCGAACTCTGGTGAGCAAGAAATATCACACGTCTTGATTTTTCTGGATCTCAGTTAATTTCTGAACCATAGCCACTCACTTTCCCTACCCTCATCTACTGGGCTGGTTAAAAAATAAAAATTACCCCACTCCTTCTTGGGGTTACCAGGGATTAGGCCAAATTCTGACTTGGTGGGTAAATTCATGGCTTAGTAACTTACCAAGGTCACGTTGCCAGTAGGTGACAGGGTTCACACCCAGAAATCCTGGACTCTAGAGGTTGTACTCTCAACCAACCAAGATGCTAGATGTCTTTCTGTGGTGTTTAACCTCAGCCCTATTTGAAACCAGTTTGGATCGCAGCGCTCTGAGGCCTAAAGACACTGGACTAGAAGTCAGAAGGGGACCTAAAACAAGACTCTATAGTTCTCTGATCTTCAGTTGCCTCTGGATGAAATGAGGTTAATGTCCAAGGTCCAGGAATTGTAGGGAGTGTAACTGTTCATTTGAAGGCCACCATCCCGTTCATCATAATGATGACTCCTGGCTGACAGATTTTCAACCATAGATGCGGCAGCTTCAAGGTGACGTAGCCTCATCATTGCTGATGCAAAGCTAGATTCTATACCACTCAACTGGTGCACAGGACAGGTGAGAAATGCTAATGGTGCAAAGGAGGCAATTATGACACCGGCTACGGGCTACATCCGCTCCCTCTCCACCTCCCTTCGGACATAGACAAGAACGTAACTATGCCACATGGAAAGGGAGGCTGACTCTTGAGACAATGAATCTGTAGTCGGAATGCCACTGGTCGTTTCAGAGAGAGCCCTCCCATCATATATGGCCGAGTAGCTCCTCCTGGAATTATCAAAAGGCCAGCTGAATCTACATTTCACTTTCCAAAACAAATGTAACAAAAAAAAAAAAAAAAAAAAAGGAAAGAAAGAGTACGACCTTCCAGGCACTGCTTAAGAAACACATGCTGACTTCCTTGAAGCTAGAGGCCAGTGACACATGAAAGTGCAGACCTGTGCAGACCTGGGCAAGTTTTAAGTGAAATCAGTAGCTATTCTTTCTCTGTGGGTAGGGGGGGCCTTAGTTGGCAAGTCAGAACAGATTCCTGAAGAGGGTTCTGGTTGTGTGAAAACTGATTTGCAGACTCAAAGGCTTGAACTCCCCTGAGGTAAGAGGGAGTTTTCTTAAATTTAAGATATAACCAAAACGGTTCCTGTTGGAACAGACCCTTGGTTGGAAATAAACAGCTTTGCTCAAACGCTGAAATGGTATAAACACTATGTTATATGTCATTCCAAACAGGAAATAGAGATTTTAAATTGTTTCAGTTTGGACGTTTTCAGCTAAAACCCAAAGCATGCAGAAGGAAGATTCCGTTTAGAGGCAATTTGAATGAATGAATGAAAGAATGAATGAATGAATGCAGTTTGCCCCTATCTTATAGAAACTCTGCCTCTTTTCACTTCTGGGCCCTTTTATAGACTCCAGGGAGTAGGAATTCAGCTAGCTCATCCCCAGAACTCTCGGGTAATGGAAATTTAGGCTGAGTTCTAGACAGATCGTATTGACTGTCTGATCTTTCAACTCACTGGAGACAGATTTCACAGTTAACTCCATAAACCACCTCCATGTTTAACACCCTCGTCTTCGGCATTGTTTTCTTGGTTCTAGTCCAGTCCCTCCTTCAACAATTTAACATTATGGAAACTTAGATCTGGAAAACAACCCTAAAGGTGGTTTAACAACAAATTTAATGGATTAAAACACACCAATGTATTATTTTACAGCTCTGTACATTAGAGTTCCAAAAGAAGTCAAAAACGCAACACAAGTCATAAAAATTAAAGTGATAGCAGGGCTGCATTCCTTTTTGGAGGCTATGTGTAGAAGCAGGGTGTTCTTTTCTTGCCTTTTCTACCTTTTAGAAGGTATTCCTTGATTTGTAGCCCCCTTCCTCTTTCTTCAAAACCAGGAATGTTGCACCTCTCTGCCTGTTATTCACATCATCCCCTGACTGTGATGTCAGCCAGGAAACATTGTCTGATTTTAAGGACATGTGATTAGATTGCTCCCTCCATAATCCAGAATAATCTTCCCATTTGAAGGTCCTTTCGTTCATCACGTGTATAAAATGCCTTCTGCCATGTAGCACTCAAAGGTTTTAGGAGTTATGGCATAGACGTTGTGGGGGCCATTATTTTACTTACCACAGTCACCACTTCTAACTCTTTTCTATAAGGAGGAATTCCTTGACAGACGCTCCTCTAATCTTATGGGGAAGTTATTACTTCACAAGGCTGTAAAGGGTAATAATGTTGACCAACTCTAAACGTCAGAATATTCTTATGTTCAGTACCAGTAGTTCTCACGCATAGGCCTTTGTCTTAAGAAGCACAGGAGAAAACCTAAGCCAGTATCCCACCTATTCACCCCCCCCATACACACATGAAGTTCTTAAAATAATTGAAGACAGCCAGAAGATTTCCCTTTTATTTAGTAGTTGAACAAATTGAACACCTATTGTATGTGGGTGCTATTCTAGGCTTCAGAGATACAGTGATTAATCAGCCAAAGTCCCCAGTCTCATAATGCATTTCTTCTAATGAAGGAAACAGATGGATAATCCAATAGACAACCTCAGCAACACTTTTAATATCACACACGGGTATCAAAATAATTTTTGAAAGAATTTGATATATTTTCTTTAAAAAATCATGTGTCTAGCCAACACGATATTCTATATGGAAAACCCAAAAGATTCCACCAAAAAAACTGCTAGAACTGATCCATGAATTCAGCAAAGTCGCAGGATATAAAATCAATGCACAGAAATTAGTTGCATTTCTATACACAATCAATGAAGCAACAGGGAAATCAAGGAATTGATCCTATTTACAATTGCACCAGAAACCATAAACTACCTGGGAATAAGCCTAACCAAAGAGGTGAAAAATTCAAGCACTGAAAACTATAGAAAGCTTATGAAAGAAATTGAAGAATACAAAAAAAAAAAAGGAAAAATATTCCTTGCTCATGGATTGGAAGAATATTGTTAAAATGTCGATTCTACCCAAAGTAATCTATACATGCAATGCAATCCCTATCAAAATAACGCCAGCATTCTTCACACAGCTAGAACAATCCTAAAATTTGTATGGAACCAGAAAAGACCCCAAATAGCCAAACCAATCCTGAAAAAGAAAGCCAAAGCTGGAGGCATCGCAATTCTGGCTTTCAAAATGTATTACAAAGCTGAAATCATCAACACAGTATGGTACTAGCCCAAAAACAGACACTCAGATCAATGGAACAGAATAGAGAACCCAGAAATAGACCCACAAATGTATGGCCAACTAATCTTTGACAAAGCAAGAAAGAGTATCCAGTGAAAGAACACAGTCTCTTCAGCAAGTGGTGCTGGGAAAACTGGACAGTGACATGCAGGAAAATGAAACTGGACCACTTTCTTACACCACATGCAAAAATAAACTCAAAATGGATGAAAGACCTAAACATAAGACAGGAAGCCATCAAAATCCTCAAGGAGAAAGCAGGCAAAAACCTCTTTGACCTCAGCCGCAGCAACTTCTTACTCAACACATCTCCAGAGGCAAGGGAAACAAAAGCAAAAATGAACTATTGGGACCTCATCAAAATAAAAAGCTTCTGCACAGTGAAGGAAACAATCAGTGAAACTAATAGGCAACTGACAGAATGAAAGAAGATATTTGCAAATGACATCAAAGAGTTAGTATCCAAAATCTATAAAGAACTTACAAACTCAACACCCAAAAACAAATAATCCAGTGAGGAAATGGGCAAAAGACATGAATAGACACTTCTCCAAAGAAGACATCCACAGATGGCCAACCAACACATGAAAAAATGCTCAACATCACTCATCATCAGGGAAATATAAATTGAAACCACACTGAGATAGCACCTCACTCCAGTCAGAATGGCTAACATTAACAACTCAGGCAACAACAGATGTTGGCAACGATGCAGAGAAAGAGGATCTCTTTTGCACTGCTGATGGGAATGCAAACTGGTGCAGCCACTCTGGAAAACAATATGGAGGTTCCTCAAAAAGTTAAAAATAGGACTACCCTATGACCCAGCAATTACACTGCTAAGTATTTATCCAGGGGATACAGGTGTGCTGTTTCAAAGGGGCACATGTGCCCCAATGTTTATAGCAGTGCTATCAATAATAGCCAAAGTATGGAAAGAGCCCAAATGTCCATTGACAGATGAATGGATAAAGAAGATGTGGTACATATACAATGGAATATTACTTGGCAATCAAAAAAGAATGAAATCTTGCCATTTGCAACTACATGGATGGAACGAGAGGATATTATGCTAAGCAAAATTAGTCAGAGAAAGACAAATACCATATGACATCACTCATATGTGGAATTTAAGATATAAAACAGATGAACATAGGAAGAGAAGCAAAAAGAATACAAAAACAAGGAGGGGGACAAAATATAAGAGACTTAAATACAGAGAACAAACTGAGGATTGCTGGAGGGGTTGTGGCTGGGGAAATGGGCTAAATGGTAAGGGGCATTAAGGAAGACACTTGTCGAGATGAGCACTGGGTGTTATACATACGGATGAATCACTGAAATCTATCCCTGAAATAATTACTGCACTATATGCTAACTAACTTGGATGTAAATTTAAAAATAAATAAATAAATAATTTTTAAAAGTAAATAAAAAATATTGTGCTCATTAAAAAAATTTTTTCAAGATGGCTAAATAATTTAAGTAACATGAAATATGAAAAATGTGAACTCTCAGTGATCCTAGCAGTAATCAGCTAAAAACAACAACAAAAAAAAACAATGTACACATACATGCAAAACAAAACAAAACAATTCATTAGTAACCATTCCAGGTACTGAGATATCAAGCCCTTCATCTGAAAGCAGGCAACTAAAGAAAAAGAATAAACTATCTATCCTGTTTTTATGTACAAATGCAGCAGCCCTAGTTGATGAAAGAAAATGTTTTACACAAAATGTAGAAAATTCAACTCAATTAGAATGTCAGCTTTTTACAGCATGTAATGAATGATCTCACTCAAGCACAGGTCATCAATGAAGGAAACCATTAGATGAAAGTGTGATGGGAACTTCATGGTGGAAGGATAAGGCTGTCACCACCTGATCCATCCAGCCATAATTGTAATTGATTCTGCTTCTAAAGATGGCCCAATGACATCGCCCATCCCTTTTCCTAGTGTGACCTGTGACCGCCCCATCAAGAGCTAGAGTCTCTTCCCAATCATTTGGATCTAGGCTGGTCTTATGTTTTGTTCTGACCAATGGAATGAGATGGAAGTCATGCCGTGTGTCTTCCAAGGCTGGGCCTCCAGAGAATTGCAACTTCTGGCTTTATCACTTGGAACACACCCTCTTCAAAGCCAGTTGTCTCATAAGACAACCCAGAGACCATTGTGCCATAACAAAGCCCAGGCTGGCCATGTGAAAAGAGAGGCTGCATGGATAAAAGCTGACAAGGCAGACATGAAACCTTGTTGAACTTGCAAGGCCAGCCCAGCCACGAGCTGAATACTGTAGAATGAGTGATCCCAGCCAATGTTGCATGCATGGGAAAAAGTGCCCAGCCAATCCCTGCCCAAACCATTATTTGTGGAATTGTGAGCAAATAAAATGGTTATTGTTTTAAGCCAAAAAAAAAAAAAAAATCATCTGTCTAGCAATTATGGTGGGGCGGGTAAAACTGGTTAGACCTTTGTACACGTATTTTATATTTTAGAATTGTTTACATTTTTTATAGTGGAAGAACACCAAAACCTTTCCAGAGCCACAGTCCTCTGAAGGTCTCACTCCAGCCTTGAGGGACAAACAGTAGTAAATGAAGCAGAACAGTTTCTGTTAGAGTAATCAAAGACGGCTTCCTGGAAAAAGTAGAACCTTTGGAGATGACCTTCCCAAGATTTCAATAAGCAAAGAGTAGGCAGGAGACAGTCTATAGATTCCTACTGACACCGTGGAGCCAGGTGAGAGGGAGAATTGTGGCAGACGAGCCTTTTAGTTGGGGCATGTGGCTGAAGATAGGGTGTAATCTGGGTGTTTTATTCTAGTGGGTAAATCGAAGTCTTCTCAAAGTCACAGAAGAGACTAGGAATTCAGTGGCAGTGGAATAGCACGCCTCTGGCGTACTATCTGCAAAGATCCTATAAAGGAAGAAAGAACCGGAAGTCAGACATAGAGGATAAGCAAGACACTTGGAAAGTTGGACTCCCTAGTCCAAGAATATTTTCTCACATAATCGGTGACACATTGCAATGGAGAATTCTGATTCCATAATGCCCAAAAGGAAGGTTAACTTGAGCCCACAGATGGTCTCTTCAGAAACAAGGCGAAGGTGGGGCACCGGGGTGGCTTAGTCGGTTGAGTACCCAACCCTTGATCTCCACGCAGGTCGTGATCTCAAGGTCATGAGTTCAAGCGTCGCATCAGGCTCAGCACTGACAGTGCAGAGCCTGCTTGGGATTCTCTCTCTCTGCCCCCACCCCCACCCCACTGTCACTGTCCAGCTCTCTCTCTCAAAGTAAATAAATAAATAAATAAATAAATAAATAAATAAATAAATAAATAAATAAATAACTTTTTAAAAAACCCATTCATTGGACTGAATTAGCTAATGACACAACGTCTCCTTTGTCGGGAAATTGATGCATTTTGTAATTAACATTTGAGGTCTCTCCTCCAATTTGGCTTTCTTATTAGAATGCTTTGTTACAAAATGTTTAAGTTCGTGTATTTATTTTAGGCATGTTTGCCTTTGAGACTCAGAAGGATTCTGACTTTTGTTTGTCTACAGATTAATGTCAGTCATAGCTCTGAAGACCATCTTAATGATTGCTAGAAGTGTTTCTGGCATTGTTTTGTATCCTGTGATGATAATCTTGTTCTCGGTGTTTCTTATTTTTAAATTTTGTTGGGTCCCTAAGGGGGTATGCCCACTTGAAATTCCAAATTCCAACATCAGTGAGCAGGGTATAAAATGAGAACAGAAAGGTAGTGCAGCATTGGCATGTCCGACGTAGCAGCCATAGCAGTATAACATTGATGTCTTATCCTTTCTTGGTTCTCTGCAAGGTTCTGGAAAACTCTGACCACTCCCTTCTGTTACTACCTCTATCACCCCCAGGGAACTTGGGCACGATGAGTAACAAAGAATGGTTCCCATTCCTAAGTGGAAAAGTGTAGTCTTGCCGGGGCAACCAACTGGGACTCGGTTTCTTTCCTTATTTGTACAGAGGTTTGGCTGTTGAAAGATGTAACATGATTGACACAGTTGGAGTGAACCAAGCCCTGCTCACTCAATGTCTATGAATACCACGGAAAATATTCCAAGTCTCGAAGTGTACTCTCATAGAGGAAAGTTGTTTCTTGGAGGCAGCTGCAAAGTTGACAGATCTAAGATATGATCTCTACAGTATCAGATCCTTACTGGCATTGTCGCTTTAGACAGTGGGTAGGAGCTGAGAAAACTTGTTTGCAAGCATATTTGAGATACGCCAAGGAGTTTCGTAGCAAGAAGCAGGAAGACTCTGAGAAGAGCTGGAGATAGTGCTGGTGAAAGTGGCTTATTACTATTAATGTTATCTGATTTGCCATTGTTCACCACCTCTCTTACCCAAAAGATGTCATGGCTGGTGGATTCATGGGTTCTTCTTCATCATCACCATCATCACCATCACTACCATTATAATTCATCATTCATTTAGTATGAAACAGAAAACTCCAAAAATCCTAAGGAGGACCGGTCATATGAAACATCAGAGAACTAGAGTGAAGATCTACAGATTCCTTTCCAGAGAATACAGAATCATTACCCAGCTCCAGTGTCCCTGAGGCCGAGGAATAGGGGGGCGCCTGGGTGGCTCAGTCGGTTGAGCGTCCGACTTCAGCTCAGGTCATGATCTCACAGTCTGTGGGTTCGAGTCCATGTCGGGCTCTGTGCTGCCGGCTCGGAGCCTGGAGCCTGCTTCGGATTCTGTATCTCCCTCTCTCTCTGCCCTTCCCCTGCTCATACTCTGTCTCTATGTCTCTCAAAAATAAATGTTAAAAAAAAGAAAAATTAAAAAAAAAAAAAAAGAATGCCATAGGGGCGCCTGGGTGGCTCAGTCGGTTGAGCGTCCGACTTCAGCTCAGGTCATGATCTCACAGTCTGTGAGTTCAGGCCCCGCGTCGGGCTCTGTGCTGACGGCTCAGAGCCTGGAGCCTGCTTCGGATTCTGTGTCTCCCTCTCTCTCTGCCCTTCCCCCACTCATGCTCTTTCTCTCTGTCTCAAAAATAAATAAACATTAAAAAAAAAAAAAAAGAATGCCATAAAGCTACAATATTAAAAAGCTGGTAGAGGGGCGCCTGGGTGGCTCAGTCGGTTAAGCATCCAACTTTGGCTCAGGTCATGATCTCGTGGTCCGTGGGTTTGAGCCCCATGTCGGGCTCTGTGCTGACAGCTCAGGCCTGGAACCTGCCTTGGATTCTGTGTCTACCTCTCTCTCTGGCCCTCCCCCACTTGTGCTCTGTCTCTCTCACTCTCAAAAATAAATAAACATTAAAAAAAATTTTTAAGCTGGTAGAGAAATATACAATGTTCTATGGAACATTATGCTCTATTTAGACAGTCTATTTTAAGTCAGAGGGAGGAGGTGGTGTATTGGATAGATTATTAAATGCATTGTGTTAAATAATTGGCCCTGTTTAGGGGGGAAATGGTTAAGGTACATTCTTATTTCCAACCATTCATAAAAATGAATTCCAGATGGATTAAATATGTAAATACATTCATTCACTAAATAAATATATATTAAGACATTACCATGTTCAAGGTGATGTAGATGCAGTAGTAAGTCAGACAAGAATCTCGGTTCTCATGGAGGCTACATTCTAGTGCAGAGTGACAGACAGCACATTAGTAGGGACATGTATTATGGAGAAAAACACAGCAGGCAATAGGAGGAGAGAATGGAGTCTGCAATTTCAAATAGGAGGTTAGGGAAGGCAATACTACAAAGAGGACATTTGGGTAAAGGCTTAAATAAGGTGAGAAATTTGCCATGCAGTTATGGAGGGGGGCATTCCAGGCAGAGGTAGCATTTAATACAAAGCCCAAAAATGGGAGTACACTTGTTTCAGAAAGAGCAAGGAGTGGCTGATGTGCACTGAGCGCAGGAGAGAATAACAGGAAACGAAGCCAGAGAGGGAGCCAGAGATAGAAGGTTGGTAGCCATTCTAAGAACCTTGACTTTTTCAAGTCAGGTAGGAAGTAGTATGATCTGATTTTCATTTCAATGGAATCTCTATTTTTTGTTTTGAAAACAGAGTCAATGGAGGCAAAGTCAGGAGCAGGGAGACCTGTTAGGAGGCTATTGAAATACTCCAGCCGAAAGAGAGCCATGGCTAGGAGTGAAGACAGTGGGAAGGGGTCGTTTCTGAATACACGGAAGGCAGAGCCAAAAGGATTTGCTGATGGGTCAGAGGTGTAGTCCAAAGAAAAAGAGGAGTCAAGGATGCTAAGGCAGGCAAACTCAAAAACGGCCCCCAGACACTATTGCCTCCGGGTAGTCATGCCCTTTTGTAATCCCCTCCTCTTGAGTGTGGGCTGGGCCTAGTGGTCCTCTTCTAACCAATACAAGATGACAAAGATGATGGGACGTTACTTCCATGAAGAGATTGCATAATATTGTGATTTCTGTCTTATTAGCAGACTCTCTCTATTACCTTCTCAGCATGCATGCTTTGATGCAACGGACCGCCATGCTGGATAGGTCCCTGCGGCAAGGGACTGTGGGCGGTCCCTGGCCAAGAGCCAGCTGGGAATAGAGGCCCTCAGTCCAATAGCTATAAAAGAAATATTGTCAGATTTCATTTCACAATAATTGTAAATTTCTTTAGAGAAAAATTCACAAACAACGTTTTAAAGAATTTATCTAGGAAGAGGAATTTATAACATATAATCAACAAAGTGGTCATATCAATAAGATATACTTGCAGTAATACATTCTAATGTTTTAACTTCGTAATCTATCTAAAGTAATAAGAAAAGTCTTACAACCCAATGAATATAAATTCAATGAATATATATCAATTCATAACAAAACAAGCAGGCAATTCACAGGGGAAAAATATGGCATATAAATACATTAAAAGATGCTTCAGCCTCACTAGCTTTAAAAAAATGGGGGCACCTGGGTGGCTCAGTCGGTTAAGCGCCCTACTTCGGCTCAGGTCATAATCTCGCGGTTCACGAGTTCAAGCCTCGCATTGAACTTTTTTGAATTTATTTGAACCTATCAGAGCCTGGAGCCTGCTCCTGACTCTGTGTCTCCCTCTCTCTCTGCCCCTCCCCTGCTTGTGCTCTGTGTCTCTCTGTCTCAAAAAATAAATTAAAACATTAAAAAAAGTTTGTTTAAATGCTAATTCAAACAAAAAATACCATTTTTTTCCTTCTTACAACTCTATAAAGTAGGTACAGTTATGCCTCCTTTTACTGCACTCTGTAGATATTACATTTTTTATAACTTGAAGGCTGTGGCAATCCTGCATCCATTAAGTATGTCGGCATCATTTTTTCCAATAGCATTTGCGCATTTTGTCTCTATGTCGCATTTTGGTAATTCTTGCCATATTTCAAACTTTTTCATTATTATATTTATGACGGTAATCTGTGATCAGTGATTACAACTCACTGAAAGATGATGGTTAGCATTCTTTAGCAATAAAGTATTTTTAATTAAGGTATGTACATTATTTTTTTAGGCATAATGCACTGTGAAACAAAAAAAAATTCATTTGACTCACTGCAATATTATTCTTGTCGCAAAATTAGCGTTATTGCAGTGGTCTGGAACTGAACCCACGATACCTCCCTCTGAGATATGTCTGTACCGATATTGTCCCCATTTTATAGATGAAGAAACTGAGGCTTCAAGAGGCTAAGTAACTTGCTCAACGTCACACAGTTAATCAGTTGCAGAACCAGAATTTGAAACCTTATTTCTGTCTCCAGAACTAATAGTCCTAACCACCGTACCATCGCGGGGTGTTATGCAAGCCCCCCCCATCTCCCCTCACACTCACACACACACACGCACACACATATTCATATACAGGACCATCTTTTGCAATTTCTGTAAAGATGACTTTATTATTTATTTGAACCTAATTCTCCTCGGACATGTTACGTGAGTTATTCTTTTAAGTCAAATCCTGATAACCCCAGGATCCTGTGTGGGAAAACACCAAAGCAGACTGACAAACATATAATAGGAGAACCAGAAGAAGAAGAGAATTAGAATGAGGCATAAAAAATATTTAAAGACATAATAAAAATTTTTCAAAATTTTATTAAAGTTCATAGATCCAAATAATTCACTGAACTCCAAACTGAATAAATTCTAACAAAAACAAAACGACCTAAGTACATTGTAGTCAAACTGCTGAGAATCAAAGAGAGAGAAAAATGTCTTGAAAGCAGCAAAAGAAAGAAGATATCACAAACATGCATTGTTTCTCATCAGAAACAACGTAGGACCAGAAGTCAAAGGTAGGGAATCTCTAAAGTGCTGAAAGGGAAAGGTTATCAAACCAGAATGTTACATTCAGAGAAAACATCCTTCGGAAACAGAGGGGAAATAAAATATTTTCAGATAACTAACAGTATTGGGGATCCCAGACAATGTTACAAGGCAAGAAAAAAAAAGGCATAGATATCAAAAAGGAAGAAAAACCTTATTTACATATGACATGATTGGTACACAGAATATAATTAAGAACCTTTCTAAAAAGCTACTAGAATAAGTGAATTTAGCAAAATCAGAGAATATAAGCCCAAATAGAAAAAAATCAACTATATTTCTTTTTTTAATTTTTTTTAATGTTTATTTTATTTTTGAGAGGGAGAGAGAGACAGAGCATGAGTGGGGGAGGGGCAGAGAGAGCGGGAGACCCAGAATATGAACCAGGCTCCAGACTCTGAGCTGTCAGCACAGAGCCTGATGCAGGGCTTGAACTTGGAAATGGCGAGATCATGACCAAGCTGAAGTCGGACACTTAACCGACTGAGCCACCCAGGTGCCCTAGAATCAACTGTATTTCTGTATGCTAGTAATGAAGAGCTAGCAATTAAAACTGTACAAAAATAACAATTAGAATAACTTCAAACAACCTGAAAAATTTAGGCATAAATTTAACAAAATATACAAAATACACTAAAAGAAATACAAATCATTGCCAAAACTAAAGAAAACCTAAATAAACGGAGATGTATACACTATTGATAGATTGGAAGATTCAATACTTAGATGTCATTTCTTACCAAATTGGTCTTTAGATTCAGTGCATTCTCCATCAAAATGCCAACATTCTTGGTGGTTTGTCTGGTTTTGTTTTCTGTTTTTAATTTTTTTTAGTTGAGTAATCTCTACATCCAGCGTAAGGCTTGAACTCACAACCCCGAGATCGAGAGTCGGATGCTGTTCCACCTGAGCCAGACAGGAACATCGCTCCCCAGCCTTCTTTCACATAGAAATTAACCAGCAGATTATAAAATTTATAGGAAGACACGGCAGATTGAAAATAGCCAAAAGAGTGTGCAAGGACATAAGAATAGATATATAGAACAAAGCAGTAGAATAGAAAATTCAGCAGTAGACTGGCACATACACATATTCAAGTGATTTTCACCCACCACAGAGTTCAACAACATATGGCTGCTGGACCAAGTGAATATCTGTATTCAAAAACAAAAACAAAAAAAATTAATCTGGATTCTTCCCTTCCACCACACCAGAAAATAAGCCAAAACTGGATCACAGATTTAAATATAACAGCTAAAGAAGTCAAAGAAAGAAGAGGGGGTGGGGGAAGGAAGATGAATGACAGGAGGAAGGGGAGGAAAGAAATCTCTGTGGTTCACAGGTAAGACACAAAAAGCATGGGCGATGAAAGACAAACACTGACGGTTTGGACTTCATCACAATTAAAAACATTCTCCTTCAAAGACGCCATTAAGGGAGTATTCGGTTTTGAATGTCCCCTCTCTCTAAAAAGAACTTTCATGCTGTTCTTCCTCTCTAATCGTATACTCTAATAAACTTTTGCCTGCTGCTCAAAAAAAAAAAAAAAAGCCGTTAAGAAAATGAAAAGGCAAGTTAGACACCGGGAGGGAAAAACATCTATCATGTGTGTTATATCTATATATGGTGTGTATGTATATCTATGCATATATAGTATAGATAACTACGTAGATATACTTACATAGATAGATCTGGATCCCAAATGACCAAAACTCATAATACATAGAGAACTCTTACAACTCAATAATAACAAGATAAACCAACGGGGGGATGGAGACGGGCAAACATATAAAATTATCTATAGACAGAACTAAAGAAGATGTATAAAGAGCCAACGAGTACAGAAAAAAATTGTCAACATCGTTAATCATCATGGAAACTCAAATTAAAATTACAAGATACCATCTCACATCCATACCAGTGGCTAAAACCAAAGAGCCTGACAACAGCGAGTTGGAGAGAATGCGGAGCCACTGGAACTCTCCTACAAGGCCGGCTCCCCGGGCCCGTGCTCCGGAGAGCTCCACGCCTGCACCAGTGCCTTGCTGTCACTGTCCTGAAACTCTCGAGGACAGTTTTACCTTCGAATGAGGGTTTTGTAAGTGAGGTCCGATGAAACAATGGAAAACAACAGGTGAGCAGAGAAGATACTCATAGTATGTATGCCTGTTTGTTCCTTGCTGCTTCTTCACGTACGGTGTTCGCAGTGGCCCGTGAGCACAGAATTCTGATGGACACAACGCATGGGAGTTCAGCAAGCCTCAAAGCAAATAAAACCTAATCCTGTTGGTCCTCAGAAAATTAAAAATAGTATTATCATACGATCCAACGATCCCATTTCTGAGTAAACACCCAGAGAGAAATGAGAGCAGAGATTTTGTACACCAACGTTCATAGGAGCAGTAGTTGCAATCGCTAAAATGTAGAAGAAACTCAAGTATCGATGGATGAAGGATAAACAAAATGTGGCATGTATATACAATGGAATATTATTTGGCCTTAAAAAGGAGGGACGTTCTGCCAGATGGTACAGCATAGACGACCCTCGAAGACACTATGCTAAGTGGAGTAGCCAGTTGCAAAAGGTCTTTAAAATGCTGTAAAAAAAAAAAAAAAAGAATAATACAGCTAAATTCATAGATACAGAGGCACCTGGGTGTCTCAGTCAGTTAAGGCTCAGTCCGACGTCGGCTCAGGTCATGATCTCACAGTTTATGAGTTTGAGCCCCGCCTCGGGCTCTGTGCGGACAGCTCGGAGCCTGGAGCCTGCTTCAGATTCTGTGTCTCCCTCTCTCTCTCTGTCCCTCCCCTACTCGTGCTCTGTCTTCCTCTCTCTCAAAAATAAATAAACATTAAAAAAAAATTCATAGAGACAGAAAGTAGAATGGAGGTTGCCAAGGGGCTGGGGAGGAAGGGTAAATGGAGAGCTTGTGTTTAATGAGGATAGAGTTTCAGTTTTGCAAGATGAGAAGAGTTCCGTGGGTGAGGGTTGCACAACAGTTTAAGTGTACTCAGTGCCACTATTGAATGTACACTTAAAAGTGGTTAATGATTACGCGCATTTTACCACAGTTTTTAAAAAAAGTAATTATGTTATACCCGTGACTGACAGTCCTAGGATATAATAGAGTTGGCAGATAAAATACGGTATGTCCCGTGCAATATTTGGGATGCCCTTGCACTAAAGAAATGATTTATTGTTTGTCCGAGACCTAGATTTAATTGTTCATCTTGTATTTTTCTTTGCTAACTTCGTCAATCCTACTCAAGAGGCCATACTTTGCATTTGAACCAGAACTTGCTTTGAATGAAGAAAGGTGGCAATCGCATTCTAAGAAACATGAAACCCCAAAGAATTCTGCCATTTCCTTTTTCGCTTGTGTTACCCACTGTGTCAGCCAACTACTTACGCTGTGAAAGAAGACATAAGACATAAAAGGAACAAAAAAGATCAGGCAGCCTCCAGGTCCTCTTCCTCTCAGCTCTTCCTCACCCATCAGGAAGCCTAAGGTAGAGTTGCTACAAACTGCGTGTGTGGAGGAGAGAAATAGAAACAGTTGAGTTAGTTTTGTGCAGTATTTCCCCTGTTTTCATAAGAGCTAAATAAATATGTGAGCTCTGAAATCCAACCTGTGTAATTTTAGTGATTCCGCATGCAAGTCAAAGCTCTTGTGTTTGCACCTAAAACTGGCTGTTTTGTATTCTTTTATGAGACAGTCGTCGGGTGCAGACATAAGAGGAGCCAGAGGAGAGGCTCAGGACAAACAAAGTTAATTATACTTACAGGTCCTAGAGACACACGAGGCCACATGGGAAGGACACCAGGGTGGACGAGAGAAACAGGACGGGAAAACCTGAGCGAGGGGTAGGAGAGCAGGGGGGAGGTGCTTATGTGTGCCTGTAACGCTGGTGGGGGTGGGACCAGGGGCAGTGTACCTAGGCCATGGCCCTTATTGGTGTTTCTTGGAGAAGTCGAGCCAGGGCAAGAGAACAACGTAGGGCTTTAGACTCTAGGGGTGATCCCTAGTTGCTGGTACCCGGAATGATAGAGAATATTGCCTACTGGACATGCATGGGCCAGATAGAGGAGGTATGTAGGGCTCTGGATTGGCCAGCTTACGGACTGAAAGCTCAGTCTGAGTTCCTCGATCTCTAAGAATTGCCTAGCCCAGTAGGGCACTCTCTCCCCAGTCAGAAAGGGTTTTTAAGATCAAAACATCATCATTTACAGGGGGAAATACACACACACACACACACACACACACACACACACACTACTCCTTTTTAACATCATATTAAGGAAAGTTTGGGGCGATAAGAGTGGATGTTTCAAGTAGGGCATACGTTGCCCTGAACAGCACAGAAAACATTACAAAAGTAGAGAGGAGGAACAGACGCGAAATACGGGTCTCCAGAGGCTGGCCCATAACTACATTTCCCACTTACACGGCATTTGCCAAGAAAAACAGACCTGAAATTTTGGGGTTTTCAAACAATATCTCGGTAAAGTTGTAAGGTTTGTTAGAAATACGTTTGGCTTAAGGCAGCAGGTCCGGCAGCTATGTTATTGGATATTATCGAAGTGTATATGAAGACGAGTGGTTCTGTGTGTAACCAAGGGGGAATGGTGGTTTGGTGGTTATGGTCAGAGATGCAAGTGGGAGATCGTGGCAGAAGCTGGAGGTGTCGGGAGGAGGAGAAGGCAGTGGGGGCAGGGGGTGTCCAAGTATTGACTGATATGAAGCGGTTGCCTCCTGGGGAACGCCATCATCTCCATTAATTTTTAGAATGGCCCAGGTAGCAGTAACTTCTACCGGATTTCTCTTTAGGCACAGGAATATAGAGGCGTGCATTCGAGCAGAGAGCAGAGAATATACCAGGATCACGGGCTAGGCAGACAGTGAGCCCAGAAACGTAAGAGAATCCCTAATATCAAAAGAAGAAAGGCAGAAACGCCTTGTGTCCTGTCTGTGTCTTAGGAGAGGCAGTCCGTGGGCATTGTTTGGGTAGAGATCTTAGCATCCGGGGTGAGGGATCTCTCACACAGCGAGCGCAGTCATCTCCAGTGGTGAGTCTCGGGCAGAGGCCAGGTCATCTGCAATGGTGTCTTCTCCAGCGGTGAGCTCTGGGCCAGCGATGTGGGACTGGGGTATTCTTCTCAAGTGGGTGCTTACTGGAGTTGCCGTGGGTCTCAGCGTTCGGCACATTCGGTGGGGACAAATGTTTACTGGAGCGTAAACGAGTGAAAGCACCCAGACCAGCAGCAACAAGATTAACAGTTACCAGAATGGTGTGCAGCTGGACTTCACAGGGCTTTGTGTTTTGTTTCCTGTTTTTGTGGGAGTTTCGATTCAAATGGGTCCCAAGTCACACGGCAGCTGCCTGGCCCGGGGCGGCGGTCTACGGTTAATGGGTCCTGGAAGAGTATGACTTGGCTAGCTAGGAGGGAGCCGTCTCTCCCCAGCCAGAAGCACTTGTGAGATGCCCAAACATCATAGTACAAAGAAAAATTTCCATATGTATATTAAATCTATGGGCACTGTATAGCACAAAGTTGAAACAGCAGTAAGCTTTATGCTAATAATTCATAACTTGAATAGCAAATAAAAACCACCATGACAAGTCAAGAGAGAGACGGCAGAAGAAAAGAGCTTTATATTTCCTGCTTTTTGCACAGGGAACCACACATTTGGATTTGTACTGGGTCCAGTAAATTAGGCAGCCGGCTCTGGCTTACACAGCTCTGGTAGGACTGTAAATGGTATGACCATTTTGGAAAAGAATTCGCTGGTTTCTTGTAAAGGCAGCCGCGTGTTTATCATGTGACCTGGGGAGAGAAGCCGATTGAGCCACCTCAGTCACATTTGCACCCTACTGAAGAAAGTGAAAGAGATCTTACGATGGGCAGCCCTTCCGGACCCACAGAGAATGGAGGAAGAGCAATTCCCCCCAAAAGAATAGAGAAAGGGAGACGAAGCAAGCAGAAATGAACGAGGCAGAAGATGAATAAAGAGAGGAGGAGGGCGGTAAGAGAAACGAGAATATTCTATTACAGATGGCAGGGCTCAAATCCGTTTCCTGCCCACCTCAGTAAAACTCTTCTTTGCATCAAGCCTACATTAAGGCGATATCTAGGAAAATGGCTTGTGTCTGCAAAGGATTGCTTTGTAAATTACACCTGCGGCAAATAAACATGGATTCAACATATTATAATAAGAAGAAATATGAGGCTCATGAAGTGCTTGAGATTTTAAGTTCCCCCCCAGAAGTTTGGTTTCCTACCATGAAGGCCAGTTGACAGATGCCCAGTGACCCAACTGTGGGACCTATCTAGAAGCTTCCAGTACTGACCACTTATTCACTACTAGGAGGACAAAGACAAAGGGGGTAGGTAGGCGTGTGGCAGGAGACCCCAAGATGATGGAAGAGAGAGTCCCATTCTACCCTTATTCTGAGGGCGTAGCTGCTGTAGCAGTCTGGCCCAAGCTGAATTCAGAGCCTCCAGTTGTAAATTTGGAGAAGGGGGGGTCTGTTTTTGGCACCGCCACTGGCCTCTCGGTTGCCTTGGGCGAATGATTCACTTCCCTGTACTTCATTTTCCTCCAACACAAGCATAAGTTCTACTTCCTCCATCTACTGTCAAGATGGTTTGTTATATAAATGAGCTAATAAGCATGAAATCTCTGTGGGCAAATGAAATTTCGTAGAAAATTAAGATGACATGCTAGTTATTATTATTAGCGCTGGGGAGAGGGGCTGGCATCCTCCCTTTCCCTTCCAGATTTCTGGCAATGAGGGAGGATCAAATAAGGATCATGACTGGATTTGGAGAATGACCTTTCAATGTATTGCTATTCATGAAACAAGGACCAGAGAGTTTTGGGCCCTGCCAGCTTCCTGACAGCCCAGGAGCTGCTATGAATCCGGAAGAGGCATTAGTTGCTACAACTCAGAGATGGACCATTTTAACAATGATACAAGGCAGTTTCTTATCTCGTTCCTCGCAGCATCACTAAAACAAAAACAAAACCAAAAATGGAAACCTTTCTCTGATTCCCAGAAGCAGAGACTTTGTATGCAGAAAAGCTGGAGGAGAGAGAGGGTCAGTGAGCGAGAATAAAAATAGTATGGTATGTTTGGAAAGGAAAACTAGAGACCTCATTATCACCCTGGCAGATACTGAGAATAAATAATGAATAAAAGTACCTCAAGGCTAAGCCAAATGGATCACATATTGGTTATGAGTCAGCAACACAAGCCCTTTTATTAGGGAAGCTCAGGGCTCAGCACAATGTTAATATTTTCTGCTGATGTTTATGAAGCACTTACTATGTGACATGGGCTTTTAGCGTATACACGCATTTAATCCCGCTGGGTAGGTGTGATTGTTACTCAATTTTACAAGTGAGGAAAATGACGACCAGTAAGTTAAAGTATTTCCGCGAGTCCTCGGAGCCATGATGTGGCGAAATCTGGGACTTGAGCTGATATCTGTCACCAAAGCCTGCGTTCCTAATCCAAAATTGTAAATGGACCCCAGAGAGCTCCCTACTCATATAGAACACAGGTTGCAGTTCTGAGCTTTGGCAAAGGGGCTTGGCGAGCCTTCTGAGGATTCAAAGGACAGCACTGAAAGGAATAAGATTACTTAACTTGGAGAAGAGAAATCTAAGATATGACCCACAGCCATGTTAACCTATCTGATGGCGATTGGTATCAAGGTGTGGCAAACCAGTGTGGGTGGTTTGGGAGAGCAAAGAAGGAGTCAGAGGAAACCAGGATCAATTTGTGATTGTTTCTAGAAGCAAAGAATGCTAAGGATTTGCAGCAGCCATGAAGATGCACCCTCAAGAGAGCCTGGCGTGGGTTGCATAAGTGACGGACAGCCTCCAGGTGTCCCACTTTTGGGTCTGCGCAGGCACTCAGGC
The DNA here is from genome assembly GCA_030068075.1 of Paguma larvata. Classification (NCBI taxonomy): domain Eukaryota; kingdom Metazoa; phylum Chordata; class Mammalia; order Carnivora; family Viverridae; genus Paguma; species Paguma larvata. The sequence goes on along the minus strand of CM057839.1, from coordinate 72,975,394 downwards.
CCAGATCTTGCTGCCCCCAGGCCACCCCGAGTCAACGACCGAGACTGAGGAGGTCTAAGAGCTGGGCCATTCTTGCCCACTGTGGGTCTACTCTATCAGCCTTGACTCTCCATCTGAGAGTCTCAGAACGGCACTTGGTCTGAAGTCTCTCCTACCCAAGCTTCCTCCTTCTCCCTTCCTTTCTTAGGTATCATACCTAGATTCTAGCCTGGAGGTTCTCCTCACCTACTCCTGCTCTCTCCCCTTTAACCTTACCAGGTGTTTCCCAGTCGATCCCTTGTATGTAATCCTGCGTTGGTGTTCACTTCTCAGAGAGCCAGACAGATACAATATTGAGTGTGTAGTGAAAGGGAGATAAGGCCTTTGTCTTTAAAAGCAGGCACGGCAATTAGTGACAGAGAAATTTTAAGTCCAGGCTCTCGGGACCCAAAGAGGATATGCTTAGAAGACAGTCTATTGTCTTCCAGACCTGAGATTCTAAGAGTCTGTATTTGGGGCATAAATATAACAGGTTGAATGTTCTCAGCTTATTTTATTTAAAAAAAAAAGTCACTGTACTATGAAAGTAAGAATTATGACCTTAAGGTATGATCTGAATGATAATGAGAAATGCCTGAAATGACATCTTCGTTGCACCTGTCACCATCTGTGACCTGAAATCCGCGCTGCTCTAGCAGATGCTATTAGAATGATCGCAGAAGAGAACAGCGACCGACACTCATTAGTAACAGGCTGCAGATCTCAGGCTTGAGCCCCCACAAACCAGCCTCGGAGCTGAACTGAATCTCCTGCATCCCTGGAGCAGCACAACTCAACTCAAACTTCCCCAGAGTCCTGAAGAGTCCGACAGCCCCTGGTCCAGCATTTGCCCTGAGCAGGTTAGAAGAGGCCTTTCCCTATTAAGGCATCAGCCTTACAAGACCAACAGTTAGACATATTTTGGCAGTGAATACATGGGGTCAGAGCTTTGAATAATTCTTTGTAATTAATAAAGTAAGACATTTTAAAAAGAGACAAGGCTATAATGTCTTGCTTCTAACCAACTGTGGTGTGTAACCTTGGATAAATTATTTAAGCTATCCAGCTCACATATACACATGCAATTCTGTGTGTTGCGGGGTCAACATTATAAAGTCATCGAAGTTGTAATCCTCACCCCCTGTTAAAGGGGTTATGGTTTTTCTTTGTTTCTCATGAGAACTGGACTATTTCAGAAAATACCTCTTCGTATGGATAGAGTGTACTTCCCTTAGGTGGATGTGGTAATTCTCCTCCTCTGTATATTGGAGTCAAGAAAGTTAAACCTCTGTTCTCACCTGAACAAACTATTTCAAGAGCTTCATGATAACGTTACACTGAATAAGAAGATGTTTGCTATTATCAGCTCCCAAGATGCAAACGATTCTACTATCAAACAATGACACAGAGTAAACACTCTTTAAGATTAAACCTGAAACCTTCTTTGCAAGAAAAAAAAATTCCGAGTCCAGTTCATGGTGAGACACATTCAGAATTAAGCTGTAAAGGGGCCACCCTCTCCTGCTAAGGCTTGGGCAACCACTGGTCTCCTCTCCCTCTTGGCTGTGTGTTCTCCCCACAGTCAAAATGGCCGGCCTGTCTGTTCTTTGGCTGGAGGGCCCTTTGCCCGCTCCTGGTGGTTGGGGGTGAGAGTCAGGAGACAGAGAAGATGGAAGCAGTGAGAGAGACAAGAAAGGCAGAGCACACACCACCAAAGCCACCATTTATCAAGCAGGGTGGCCCGACACAGAAATTTGGACCTGGTGTAGCCACTGTGGTAAGTAAACAGAGCATCTGCAACAGGCCAATGAGGAGAGGGCCACTTGAAATTTGAGAAAGGCATCTTTGGGGCACCTGACTGGCTCAGCTGGTATTGACCTCAGGGTCCTGAGTTCAAGCCCCACATTGGGAGTAGAGCTTACATTAAAAAAAAAAAAAAAAAAAAAGAGTACAAAAGAAAAAAAAATAAAAACAAGAACAGCCCCCTATATAAAGTCTCAAGTGCTACCATACTACCATTCGAGATAAATTTTTAAAAATATTTCGATTTCATCTTGTTCTCTTTGTTAACTTGCAGAAATATTAGATTTTTCTGCTTTTGGCTGTACTTAAGTCGTATTTCAGAAACATTCTGGGTACTGTAGATTTTTGTGGGCCGGCCTGGGAGCATTTCCCCTCTTGCATCAAACCACAAAAATTCAATAGATATTGTATCTGTGGTAAATGTGTTCCAAGTGTCAAAAAAAAAAAAAAATCTGGGTCACCTGAGTGCCTCAGTCTGTTAAGGGTCCAACTCTTGATTTCAGCTCATGTTATGATCTCACTGTTCGTGAAATCGAGTCCCACTTTGGACTCTGCTGATAGTGCAGAGCCTACTTGGAATTCTCTCTCTCTCTCTCTCTCTCTCAAAATAACTCAATAAACTTAAAAAAGATCTCACAAACAAGTTTTTTTAAATTTTTTAAAATATTTATTTATTTTTGAGAGAGAGAGAGACAGAGTGTGAGTGGAGGAGGGGCAAACAGAGAGGGAGACACAGAATCTGAAGCAGGCTCCAGGCTCTGAGCTGCCTGCACAGAGCCCCACAGGGGGCTCAGGCTCACAAACCATGAGATCACGACCTGAGCTGAAGTTGGATGCTTAACTGACTGAGCCACCCAGGTGCCCCTCACAAAGGAGCTTTTAATGCATAAGGTATTTATAAACCAGAGCCTACCTATATAGGAAGCATCACACCAGGTGCTGAGGACAAGTTCAAGGAGCTCACAGGTCTTTACAGAAGACATAGTATAATTGAAGTGCACGATGGGGAGCGAGCACGGCCATATTGTTTTCATGGGGTGGTAGCAGCTTTGCCTTGGTGGGCCCCTTTGTCCATAAAAAAGTATTAACATTATATTCTATTACTATTATTAAAGACAAATATAATACTGTTTGGATTCTTTGCTCTTTTTTCTTTTGCAGATTTTAAAAGAAACTAAAACATTTTTGTGGGCCTTTAAAATTATCCTGGGTCACAGACATTGTGCTTGCTGTGCTTAATGAGAAGTCAGCCCTGGAGATAACGACAAGATGAGGATTTGCAGAGGTGACATTTGAGGTCAGAGTTCAAGGATACACAGAAATTAACCAGAAAGGCAAGTGGGGAAAGGCCATCACAGGGAGAAAGAATAGCGTGGACAAAACCTTAAAGCGTGAAGGGCAAGGTTAAGGGCTCCTACAAGGCAGAAAATGAGGTTGGTAAAGGTAGGCAGAGGACAAAATATGAAGAATCTTGCGTATTGTACTAAGAACAGATAGGAAGGAATGGAGACAGCTGAGGAGTGACAGGTCTAGACGCATCTCATACAAAGACTGCGCTTGAGTGACTGTAAGGATAGGAGACCACGTAAGAGATGAAGGCAAGGATCTGAGAAATGGCGATCGCCGTAACACACACGATGGGAATGACAATGATGAGGATTCCGAGAACACAGGATGGTCAATGGGACGGAAAGAAGTGACGATGCAGAAGTCTGGGTTCTTATTTTCTCCCTTCTCAGCCTTTCATTAGTGCTTGACTGCCCATCAATCACACACCAACGCTAACCAATCAACCAGCCCGCCTGTGGGAAACAGGTATTTTTCCTGATCACTCTGCGGTGCATCTGATTAATTTCTCTTGACCTTTTGATTTCTCTCTAATCCCTCTTGTGTTCTGACACCCTACGTAAACCCAGTTCTCCATCTCTAAGGGGTATCAGTGCCTTGGTCACAATTTCGTACTTGGCCTTTGATTCTTTGCATCCACGGCTAGGACTACAAGATACTCCTGCTGCCCATTCTGACCCCTTGGACCCCTCCTCGTCGAGCCAGTCCCACCTGACCTCCACACTGCCAAAAGGGATCAGACTTTGCTGCCTTAGATGAACTGGTGAATGGTTAGAGGTGATAGAGTAGGCAGTTAGCTAGGTGTGAGCAGGAAACACCAGCGTTTAAGAAAACAAGTGTTTCCTGTTAAGAGAGGAGGAAAATGAGTTTCACAGAGCCAGAAAAGACCCCGGGGAGGGGGGGGGGGCACCTGGGTGGCTCAGTCGGTTAAGCATCCAACTTTGCTCAGGTCATGATCTCGTGGTTCATGAGTTCGAGCCACCGCATCGGGCTCTGTGCTGACAGCTCAGAGCCTGGAGCCTACTTTGGATTCTGTGTCTCCCTCTCTCTCTGTCCTTCCCCCTCTCATGCTCTGTCTCTGTCTGTCTCAAAAATAAACACTAAAAAAAAAAAAATTAAAAAAAAAAAAGACCCCAGGGGGATATGCGTGTTCTCTTCCCTAGGACCACTACCCTTCAGCAACCTACAGTTTCATTAGGATACGTTTGCAGTTCTGACCCCTACCCGCTTGTGGGGGGATGGCTGCCATGACAGTTCTGACAAGGGCCATGTAAGGCCTGAAACTCCCCTTCCTGGTTGGTAGGAGTCTCCCCTAGGAGACCTTAGCCAGAGACCACACAGGCTATGACCCATAGCCTATTCCAATATAAAAAGAAAAGACGACCCCAAGCCCTGAGGCAGCAGCCACCTCTGGAACCACCCTCTCTCCCATCTCGAGAGTGTACTTTTGCTTTAACTGCTATGAAACAGCTGCTTGCTTAACAGTTTGGCTCTGAGTCCTTTCCTGGCCAAACTCAAGGACCCAGGCCGGGGATTGGCATTGACTGAGCTCACAAAAGAGGGGGAGGAACAGTCTGAGGGAAGACAATTGCTTCAGGTCTAGAGAGGTTGGCCCTGAAGTGCCAAAGAGGCAGCCCGGCAGACACCGACCAAAGCGACCACAAATGTGATCCTAGCGGGGCCCCTGAGGGGCTCAGTCGGTTTAAGCGTCCGACTCTTGGTTTTGGCTCAAGTCATGATCTCAGTTTGTGAGTTCAAGCCCCGCATCGAGCTCTATGCTGACAGTGCAGAACCTGCTTCGGAGTCTCTCTCTCTCTTTCTCTCCTCTGCCTCTCCCCTGCTCACACTGTCTCTCTCTCTCTCTCAAAAATAAATAAACTTTAAAAAAATGTGATCCTAGAATTCAGGAGAATGTTCTGAGCTAGAGATGGAGATGGGTGTGTGTGCAGAAAATAATTCACATAGTAGGCCTTAGGCTGTCCTCTAGAAGGCCTTCATGAAAGACTGACACTTAGCTGGCCTGCGGGGACTTGATCTGGGGAGTGTTGCCACCATTCCTTTACTAATAAAAGTGTCTCAGTGTGCCTAACCTGTGCGAATAATGTGGTTTATGCAGAACACTTGCTTTCCTTCTGGGAGTCTGGGATTTTGGTACGTGCCGGGCAGAGGTGTCTAGATGACCAGCCCCCAGTAAAAATCGTGGGCACGGAGTCTGTCATGAGCTTTCTTAACGGCAACGCTTCTTCCATGTCCCATTTGGTGCTGGAGGGATGTGTGTCTTGCATGACTGCACTGGGATAGGACTCTTGGAGGCTTGCCTGGTTTCATGAAGACTTCGCCCCATGTCCCGTTCCCCTTTGTCTCCTTTCCTTATAATAAATCTCAGCGGTGAGCACAACTATATGCTCAGTCCCATGAGTCCTAGCCAACCACTGACCTGGAGGTAGGTCTTGGGATCCTCCCACACAGAGAGTTATCGGGAACACTAGGTTCCCAATAATGGGACGAAAAATAGAATAAAACCCCTCCCAGTCTCCATGCTTGTACTGGACCGGCCATGTGGCCTGACCCCAACTGATCAGAGTGGAATGGTCACTCTGCCTCATCCTACAGACAAAAACGAAGAAGCTTCCGTCCTATCGTAAAACACACTGTCTGAAATGCAGCAAAGGGACAACGGCAACACGCAAAGGTTAAAGCCCCCCAACTACACCAGAAGCACAATCTATTTAGCTAAGTAATAGAAGCGTCCTCTTAACAAAATACTAAAAGAAAGAAAGAAAGAAAAAGAAAGGGAAAAGAAAGGGAGGGAGGCAAAGAAAGAAAGAAAAGAAAAAGAAAAGAAAAGAAAAAAGAAAAAGCCCTAAAGGTGTTGTAAGGGCCATGGCTAGTCCTTCTAGTAAATCAAGAATAATACAAGACTTCTGGTATTTGATACAAGACCCCAAATGAAATTGTTAAGGAGCGAATTAAAGGTTTAAGGAACCTGTCCAAACAGTCCCTAACGTGTTGCACAGAGACACAGGCCCGTGCGACATCACGGCAGTTCCGGATCCACGTCACAGACCCACACCGTTCGCTGGGATCTCCTCAAACCTTCGAGCCCCTGCCACTCACCGCCACCACCGGCAGGGAAATTCTCGCTGGATAGCCTTCGGACGGTGGCCCTCATTCAGGACTGGGCCAGCCAGATTGGCTGAGTGAACACCTGACTCTACATCCAGCTAAGAGGGCCAACAAAGAGATGATTACGAGTCTGGTTATTTCCACGGTTCATCCTTCCAAGCTGCCTCAGCAGGATGCGTGAACATTCCACACCAGTAATCAGCGTGATCCAAGACGCTTCTTTCCCCCTTCTTCATTTAATCTTTATTCCGCTTCCCTCTGTCAGGTAGATAGGAGCTACGTTTATCCTTTACCCCATAAGCTGGGTGGTCAGGAGTCACAATCAAACCTGATCAAATCTCAGCTACTGGAAGAACGGACACCATCGGTTCACCATTATGGATCTGAACTCACAAGAGGGGCTAAATTGTGTCACTTCACAATACAGAAGCTATATACGAATTTAGATCATTTCCCATTGGGGAGAATGTGACAATGTTTTGCAACTGCCCAGAAGACACTTGGATTATGGTTAAAGAGGGGCATTTTTAAAGTTGAATGTGTGAGAAGGAAGGGTACATATATACTGGGCAACCAAGAGGTTACGCTCTTCCAATAAGACCTTAATACAATAGAGGAAAAATACACCTGACAGTTTTATTTTGGAGAAGACACGTGATTATGTTACCAAAAAAATTAAAAATAATAATTTTAAAAATGGAAAGAAAAAGAAAAGTCTAGGAGCCAACTCAGAATCTTCAGAGATTTAATACTCAAAATAAATTTAAAAACTTGCTGAAAGTAATTGCCCTAATTATCAAAAGGGCAGACATGTTCAGAACCTAACACATCCACTGTCATGGAAATAAATTCACAACCTGCCTGAATGAAGAGATTGAGGGAACACTCACCGCTGGCACTCACAGTCATGTCCTCTGGACACCGAACATTTGGCGTTCTCGGTGATGGACGGTTCTGGTTTGCTGGGCAATCGACTTCTGTCTTAACAGAAGTCCCAGCTCTCGGACTTCCAACATTCCACGGGATTGAGGAAGAGTCCCCGAATGAGCTGGCTGCCACTGCCAAGGGAATCAAAACTGCCCCCTTCACGTGGAGTACTCTTTCCCCCACGACTTCTTCCTCCTCTGGCCATTCTTCAAATGGAGAGGCGCAGGAAGATCAGAAATTCACCCCAAGTTCCTGTCCAGGAGTAGTAGGTGTGAAAATGCCTCAGACTCAACAACTCCGATCCTTCACACAGGGTCCCCAGACACCTCCTTCATCTCTTTTCGGGATCCGTCCTCCATACAGATTCTGCCTTATAACTCTCAGGGGCAGTGCTCCCGTGGTTTGTGGACCCAAGGGGTGTATTTACATATGGAAACTAGGGCAATGGCAAAGACATGCTATCGCAAAGTGACAACAGTAGAAAACTCTCTTTAGGAAGGAATAGACTGAAAACTTCCCAAAGCGTTTCTGCTTCTCCAGAATCCAGGGGAGTCGGGAAAAGCCCAAGCTTTGGAGGCAAATGGTCCTGTGTTTGCCTCTAAACTCTACTCGCTATGTTAAGTGGCAATAATACTTCAAGATCTTGGGAGGCTTCAATTATAAATTCATGTTACATACTGAAAGGAAAGTGACCACAGGGCGAATACAAGATACTCCAGTACAGGTCAATGCTACTTGAAAGTATCAGGGGTACGAGAGGGAATGCAGATGGGAGGCTGGCAGTTCTGAAATAGAAGTGTGCAAGACAGCCACACCATGAAGAATAAGCTCTAATTACCCGACGTGGAGCATAATATTCAAACGAAGAGTTTCAAACTGTTTGTTCCTTTCTACATTGGAACCGTAAGGGGTGCAATCATGGCTAAATAGAGGCTATAAATAAAGAGGCTTTGTATTTGTCATCAGCTTTGTTTACTGGGAAACGAAAGAAAATATTACAGAAAACACTCCTTTGTTCCCAACTAGGATACCGATTTATGAAATAGATTAAGCCTGCCGCTTAGAGGGAATCTTCCATAAACTGTACAATGTAGTTCTATTTCAAAGGTCTGTTTGGGATCCCTTCACATGCCGGTCCTACCGTGTCTTGCAAAGGACTAAGTCAAAGAATCATTGTGCTTTGATTTTTTTCTTTATCCCTACTTTTTTCATTTCCCCCTTTCTTTGTTCTCCTCTTGATTTTCACAGCTGATCAAGCCAGGGAAGGGAGAATTTCCTAAAGAATATTCCTCATGAGCAATAAATGCTGGATTTAGGCTCTTGTCATACTGGGAACAAACGGTCTCACTGAAATGAGGGAGACGTGTGTATTTAAATGTCTACGTTGGCATAGCTTCTAACACCTCTCTCTCTTCCATTCGGGTGATCTTCCATCTGTGAATATATCACTCTCCCGCTTCATACTCCACAAGAAACCAAATAATGTCCTTTTTTCCCAACATTTTGACTCCCTTCTCTTGCTTTCCAGGTTCACCGCCGTCGCAGCCAGGTTAGCTAATAACTGAGGATGATGATAACTGATGATAAAAATGATCACGACAGTTCCTTTCCTGGCTTTTTCGCTTCCTCTCTCCGTCCCACTGTGTTCTGAACGCTACAGCACACCAGCGTTCCTGACACCTGCAAAACGATCTTACCGTTCGCCACTAAAATTCCCCGAGAGCGACTGAAAGTTTGTAAGGTGGAGTAAAGTTCCTTAGTCTGGCATTTAAAGTGTTCGAACCTCCCGGCCCCGTGACTGAGCTGTCTAAACCATTTGCTCCAAAGTCATAACTCTTGCTAAAGGCCTTCCCCTCCAGGTGTTAGGTGCACTCCCTAACGACTCCTGTGTATGCGTCTCACCTGACGAATTAAATATAGTTACTTGATCAGAAAGAAAAGCTCAATCTTGAGATATACGTGGAAGTCTCCTAGCATCTGGTCCTGGGGAATTTGTTCTTGTGGTTTTCCCCACGTGGTGTCACCACAGGACATATATATATTCATAAACGACACCGAAGGCATGTAATTCAGGAACTCGTTTTATCAACTGATTTTCAATTTCTAAGAGGCAACGTTCTTTTCCTGTGAAGATAGGGACTCTGTCCTCAACACCCGTAACACTGCCTGACACCTTGTGGGCGCGAAATTTCTTTTTCTTTTCTTGAGCAAAGAAATCATGGGGCGCCTGGGTGGCTCAGTCGGTTAAGCGGCCGACTTCGGCTCAGGTCATGATCTCACGGTCTGTGAGTTCGAGCCCCGCATCGGGCTCTGTGCTGACAGCTCAGAGCCTGGAGCCTGCTTCAGATTCTGTGTCTCCATCTCTCTCTGCCCTTCCCTTGCTCATGCTTTGTCTCTATGTCTCTCAAAAATAAAAATAAAAATGCTAAAAAAAAAAAAAAAGAAAGAAATCACAGGGGACCAAGAGAAAAGAAGAGTTCACGGACAGCTTCGTTTTAGTATTTATTGGTAGAAATAGATCTTCAATGCATACTTCGGGTTTATAGAAATTCCACATTCTCTTAAGGGTTTTTTGTTTTGTATCATTTGGAGTTTTTGGCCTCCAAGTAAACTTAACATATTCTCTATGCATTTGACTCTTCATAGACATTTTTTTTTTTAGATTTTAAAAGTAAATTTGAGAAACCATGCATATTTCTTTATGTTACTTAATATAATCCAAAGAATTGTCTGCACGTTCAAGAAAGTCACAAAAAGGCTGAACTCAAGTTAAGTAATCTATATGTACTAAAGTGGCCACGCTCCATTTCTGAGTAAAGAAATACCTGTTCAGTATTACATATTGCTTGCTGTCTAGTAAGATTGTCAGAGACGCTTGAGTAAATTATCTCTATTTTTAAATATCTTCATCTACTTCCTCCCAGAGATGACCCTGTAAATGTTACACGTTGTGCCATGTGCAGTAATAGCCCAGAAGCTTCAGTAAGAACCAGACTGGTCGTTTTTAGACGGAATATTTTAACCTTAAAATTATATACCTATATATACATATACGGTATGCTGCATATTAAATTTAACATTTCAAGTAACTTAAATATATTTAGCAAACATTCAGCCAAACACTCTCTCGTGAAGATACTGTCCTTAGAATAAAAAGTTAATGAAAGGCTTATCGAGACCCCGATGTCTGGACGTGGGACTAAGCCTATGGAACTTGAAAGTCCAAGAACAGTCTGCTGTGCTATTAAGAAAAAGGAAGATTGATTTTTAACCTACAGAGTTGTGCAGATACAAAAGTGCTCAGCATGACAAAATTACCAAAATAAAAACATTTTAAAGATTATTTGGTTCTAGCAATATTAGACTATTCTGTACTTGTCGATAATTTAACATTTGCCATTTTAAGTTTTATATAAATTTTCTTTTTAACAAGTTAAAAAAGCACACAAAAAATAGTTCGAACTATAATAATCTGTTCTTTTTCATCCTGGTTAGCTCATCACAAATAATTCAACAAAAGAGTGCTTAAATACTCAGCTCTACTAAAATGTAATATTTGAACAGACCCTACGCCTCACCCGTTGTTGGCTATGCCGGATCCGAGGACAGGCTGCCGACAGATGGGGCAAGTGCAATTCTCTGAGAGCCAGCGGTCGATACAATGAATGTGAAACTCATGCATGCAAGGTAACTGCCTGAGCTTGTTTCCAGTCACGTAGTCGCTGATGCAAACACTACAGATTTTACCTAGCTCACTATCGATACTGTTATGCTCATAGTTCCGGGTGGAAAGATTGTCAATCTGCTCTTTGGTTAAACCACGTATATGATCACCGTCATCACTTTCGCTTAGTAGGAAGAAGTGAGCAAGGCGAAGAATAGGGAGTGTCCCGGTTTCCACTAAGGTGTTTGACCCGCGCGACTGCCTGCCACCCCTGTTACCACTGTGCTGGGCGTGAGGCTGGGCAGTCTCGTTCTCACCACGCGTCTCAGTGCTGACTTCCTGGGCCCGCCTGTTTAGAGAGGACCCTTCACTGTGCTGGCTGAGGTCACTAAGTGCACCTAGGGTGCTCGGATCGGAGTGCCTCTCTGGTAGCTGCTGACCAGGTCTCTGCATCTCTGACTCAGACTCGGCCTCCATTAAAGAACTCAATTCTCCAAATCCAGTCATGATCTGCCTTAAAATTGACCGCAGAGGCACTGAGGAGGGTTCCACCAGCTCATTCTCAGAAATCCTGCGAAGAGGAACTGTGATAGTACTAACATACGTTTGAATGCCTGACCGCTCTAAACGAGAAATAGTTCGGCGAAAGCCCCCGCTGTTGCTTTCAATGGTGACTGTGTTTTCGGCGAGCCCTGCCCTAGATCGAGTCCTACTCGCGATACTGTCCCGATCTCGGTTTTCTCCAGGACGAATCCTTCTCACTTGGAGGTCCAGCGTGATGGTCGGAAGTCGTCGTGCGGCCGCTGAAGATCTGCTGGATTCTTCCCCTTCTTCTACTGTTATTCTCGACACCAGTCTTGAGTTAGAGAATGGAGCATAGGTGGTACCTCTCCGTTCCCTATCTTGCTCTAAAAAGACACGCGCGATACCTCTCCTCCTGACAGACCTTCTCATGTTTTGCTGTAAAGGCCTACTTTCTCTCTGTGAGTTTCGGTAAACATTTCCACTCTGTCTCTGAATTGGTGAGCGGCTTCGACTACTGAAGGTAGACCGTAATCTTATTGGCTCTAATCTTTGGTTTGTATTCCTCACTGTAACATTAGTTCTAGCCCCGTTTTCCCAAACATGTGCTGCTCCAAACCGCTGCCCCTCCCTCTGCCTGAGTTCGTTACCCCCTGACTGGTTTGCGTGACTACCAAAATTAGCACGCGCGGCTCTCATCCTAGGAACGCCAACTGCCCCCCCCGTGCTGTTTCTTGATCTTCCTGATGTTGAGAAAGATCCTTCTACTGAATTCTGCCCCCTTGAACCAAGCCTAGTCCTTGGGATGTTGGAGCTACTACCACTGAGATTCATGGAGGTTTGGCTTCTGGTTCGCCTAGCCACAGGACTAGCTGATCTCTGTTGCCTGTTTGTGGCCGGAGCCCTGCTAAAATCTGAGAGCGGAATGCCTGTCTGATCTTCGCCATGAATTTCGATTCCTCTATTCTCATGATTTATATGGATTTCCAGACTAAACCGAAACTCTCCGCTGTTTGGGTTTGTTCGACTCACGGCTCTCCAAGTTTGGTTCCCATTTTGTCCACTTCGAGTCGCATTTCCTGTGCGCCGAAACGTGTTCAACCATTCCAGCAGAGAATCTTCACTTGAACTTTCTCTAGGCACTTCCGAGTCTGGAAAGCAAAGCAAAGCAACTTAAGATCGATTCCTAAAATCCATCCTTAGGCTTTTATTAGAAGCTTACGAGATAAAGTTTTTAATAATTTCAATGATATTTGAGAACATCTGTGCATTTTAATGAATGAAAATGGCAAAAACTGAAATTTCTAACAGAAAAGTATATACTGTAAGCATATCATAATACATTCTGATGATGTGTTACCTATAAATACTGTTTATGCAAAGCTCTAAAGAAATCTTCACTCTTACTTTGTATATGCCTATTACTGGCAAAATATTAAGGCAAATGAGGAGGCGCCTGGGTGGCTCAATTAAGTGCTTTATTCTTGATTTTTGCTCAGGTCACCATCTCACCGTTCGTGAGTTTGAGCCCTGTGTCTGGCTCTGTGCTGACAGCACGGAGCCTGCTTGGGATTCTCTGTCTCCCTCTCTCTCGGCCCTCTACCCGCTCACATGCTCTCTCTCTAAGATAAATAAATAAACATTTTAAAAAATTAAAGCAGATGAAAAATACATCCAATACTAAAACTGTATATTTAAATTGCTTTAGTCATAGAGTAAAATCAATAAATAATATAGTGGCAAAACTTACATATAATTCATCATGTGAATCTGTGGAATCCTGGTAAAGGCAACTCGACATTTTTACAACTAGGTATTTTCATAACCTCAGGAATTTTATCCTATTTCTCAGGAACTGCCAAAAATGTACACCTCAAGAAATCTGGCTTTCTGGGGCACCTGGGTGGCTCAGTCGGTTAAGCACCGACTTCGGCTCAGGTCATGATCTCACAGTTTGTGAGTTCGAGCCCTGCGTCGGGCTCGGTGTTGACAACTCAGGACCTGGAGCCTGCTTTGAATTCTGTGTCTCCCTCTTTCTCTTTAGAAAGGCAGAAGTGCACCGCAGTGGTCCTGTTCACACTCTGCCTCTCTGTCAAAAGTAAATAAACATTAAAAAAAAAATCTGGCTCTCTGAATACAGTATTAGAACTAGATTATGTCTTTATGTGAAGCTGGGAAACTTTAGGCATGCTACCTAAGTTCTCTATGACTGCGTCCTTATTTGTAAATCGGAGAGAATAAAAGGATAAATGTCATAGGATTATCATGAGAATAAAATAAAATACTGGACATAAAATGATTAGTATAATACCTGGCATATAGGAAGCATTTGATAAATGTTAGCCATTAGGAATATTTTCTGTTCATTTAGAATGTTAGCTCCATGAAGATGAAGAGTTTTGTCTTGTTTTATTTATGGTTAAATCCCCACCTCTACGACAGTATCTGGCACAAATCAGGGTCTCAATTAATGCTGAATGAATCAATTTAGAAATAAATATGCCCCTGATAAGCTATAATACTGCTACTATGGGAAGCTTAAGTTTTCCATTTTTAACCAGTGGATTATATAAAGGGCAAAACTCAATGAAAATCATTCTAATGCACGTGAACTATACAGACTTTAAGTTTATTCTACACAGAAATGGCCGTTAAATGAGAGGACCTTCATTTCACTTCGTTATTGCAATCTCTTATAAAAAACATTTTTAAATATTAAAACTATTAAGCAGCTGCTGGTGTCAATAAAAATAAACGAACTTCAGCCATCTATAAAGAGACAAGCTATTTTATGTGTGGTGAGCACGTTTTCCATTAAAGCGTAGAAAGAGGACCAGGATTAGCAGCTATAGCAATACGGTACAACTTCCCTATCGACATATACAGGACAAAAAAGGGTTAATATCCAATTTCCATTTTAATTTGGAAATTTTAATTTGGAAAGAGACAGGAGTAAAAGGCAGATAAAAAGCATTCTAAAGGCATCTTTAGTGACTAGACTGTAGCGATGACGGTGTGGGTAAGAGTTCGCCACTCCTCTAACGGAAACCGGAAGTGCACCGCGGTGGTCACGAGAACGGCCTGGCAGTTGGGGGCAGCCCTGTGACTAAGTTCTCATTGATGGAATGGGAGTGAACGCGATAGACCTCACTTCCGGAGTGGTGCCTGACCTCCTTCTGGAACCTAGACCTGCCGGCTGGAACGGAGATGTGCCTGTGACGTGGCCTGACCGTGAAAACCAGATCCTGGGCCAGCAGCGTCAACGTAAGCTGCCACGGCAGTGGAGACGGTCTGCGGCTGCGCTGTCCAACACGGAAGTCACGGACCACACGTGGCTACTGAGCGCTTGAATGTGGCGAATCAGAGTGAAAAGCTGAATTTTAAGTGTTATTTAATTTTACTCAATTTGAGTTTAAATGGTCGCATGAGACTAGTAGCTGCTGCACTGGATGGCGCAGCTGCAGAGCTACTCTGCTGGCCGGGTGGGTTCCAGGAGGCTTTATGGAGTCAAGCGTGCCTAGCTTCCCCGGACTGTTAACAGAAAAATAAACCTCTCTCTCACTGAGCCATGGCGTTTTTGGTTTTTTAATGGTCTTTGCTCTAATACGATAATCCTGATAAATTATGTGAAACTACTTAAAAATAAAAGTGAAACTACCGATAATGACTACCTCTGGGAAGGAAGTAGAACCGGTAAGAGGTACAGTGAGTCGGCTTTGCTTTTAATTCCATACACTTCTGTTTAGTTTGAATTTTTTTTTCAATTTTTTATAAGAACTTCTTACATTACAACTTAGTGTTTGTTCAATAAAATGACAAACACAAAAATAATAAAACAGACAATATAGACAGGTTTCTTCAGTCTTTCTGTATTGCTCTGTAGAAATTTTTAGAAGCTAAGTTTAGTTACATTACTTTAAGTAGTGCGTACATTGTAAGATTAAAAGAATTATGCTGGTAATTAACTTAATTGCATACTATTTCACAGTATAGGAGCTCCCTAAGGGCAGACTGTGGAAAAGGTTTTTGTATTCAACCCCTGTCCTAAACTGCTGACCTAGGCCGCTTTGCATATAATGGGTAAATACTATGCGAATGAGTATCACATTAAAAATGGAAAACATTAGAAACAAATGTATTATGCAAGACCCCGGAAGTTCACCGTCTGCAATCGCTCTCATCAAACCTGTTCCTAATGGAAAGTAGCCCACAGTACCTCTGGTATTTGCCCCATTTCTCGAGTCAGGCTGAGATGCCAGCTGTTCCTTGACTCCATCTAATCGCTGCTGTAGTTCTTCTGATGTTATTTCCCCTAAAACAACAAAAAAATTGCTCAGTGAAATTAAATATCTTAAATTATTGTTTTATGAGAACTCGTGAAGGCTAAGAGTAATCTTCAGCAATCTGGAGAAGACATTATAGTATTTTCAGGTTTTGTTAAGTTGAAGACAGTTAAAAATATTTAATTGATGCAAGTATACATCATTTTGGTTGTGTTTTGCTAAAATTAAAATATAATTCGAATAATTTTTAAAAATCCTCTCAGTTGATACACTTAGGAATCTAGAAGCCCTAATTCATACATTTTTATTAGAGTTAAAAGAAATTTAAAAGGAAGTATTTCTAGAAAAAACTTTTAATCTTTACTTGCTTGAATGTTACCTCAATAGTTCATTATATCAGCCATCAATATACAAAGTGTAAATATGCAATATACAAATATATCCTGTACAAACGTGCAAGTTTCAATTAGTTCATTTGTGAAATGAATTTGTAAAAAATTTATGGAGCACACTAGACTTTTGAAGTGTTATTAATTCAGCTAAGTAAATGAATAAATTATAACACCTCAAAGTAATTTTTTTTTTTAATGTTCATTTATTTTTGAGAGAGAGAGACACACACACACCCCCAGAGTGTGAGTGGGGGAGGGCCAAAGAGAGAAAGGGAGACATGGAATCCAAAGCAGACTCCAGGCTCTGAGCTGTCAGCACAGAGCCTGACACCGGGCTCAAACTCATGGACCACGAGTTCATGACTTGAGGCAAAATGGGACACTTAACCGAATGAACCACCCGGCGCCCCAGAACTGGATTTTAAATAATATCTAATTTACAACTATTACTTAAAAGAGAAACAGGGCCATAAATGTAAATATTTGACACTGTGATGTACATTAAACTCTTTGTTAGCCTAGCATTTGTGTAACAGTGCTCCATGTCTAAGATTCATACTTACTCATAAAATAGAGAAGGAAGCCAGTGATTTTCTATTTTGTCATATTATAAGGTTCTTAAGTTCAAAAAAATAGTGTATTACATTTTGGGAGAGGGAAGGAGGAGGCAAAAAAATCCTCTTTCACCCATCTCTTACCAGGGGTGCCTAAAAGATTGTGGTCTCTCATGAGCCTATAATCCTCATCGGTGAGCTCATTAATGAACTGATAGTAGGCTTCCTCTCTGTGGAGACGCTCTTGCTGCCATCGTCTCTCACTTCCACGGGGATTCCGAGCTTGAGATGAGGCTTCTTCACCGCCATCGTCCGGTCTCGATCTAGACGGATTCATACTGAGATTCCTGGCTTTCTGTTGAAACAATACGTACAGGACGCGGGCTGTTGGTCGTGGCCTACACACAGCTTCGTGTTTTTAACTCAACTGTAACACTTTACTTTCATCTTAAATTTCGTCCTCTACTCATAGATTTCATATGCCAAACCCTGCAGTGAGGAACTCACACATAAAATGAAAAACAGCTTCTAGGAGGTAGAACGCAACCGAACACAACCAGACCTACTTCTTTGCTTCAAGCCATTGTTTAAGGTAGACTGGATTTGGTTTAACCACTCGTTTCTCATGCCCGAATACGGAAGGGATTATCTCATTTTTCTACCTCTTTCGCTCTCTGGT
This sequence comes from Paguma larvata, assembly GCA_030068075.1. NCBI lineage: Eukaryota > Metazoa > Chordata > Mammalia > Carnivora > Viverridae > Paguma > Paguma larvata. The sequence continues at coordinate 72,958,079 of CM057839.1, read as the reverse complement.
AAAGTTGATCTAAAAGCCCTCACTGAGGTTTCAAATATCTAGGGACTTCATGTTAGCATACAAAGTATAAGCTGAATTGGGGCGCCTGGGTGGCTCAGTCGGTTGAGCGCCCGACTTCGGCTCATGTCATGATCTCGCAGTTCACGAGTTCAAGCCCCGTATCGGGCTCTGTGCTCACAGCTCAGAGCCTGGAGCCTGCTTCTGACTCTGTGTCTCCCTCTCTCTCTGCCCCTCCCCTGCTTGTGCTCTGCGTCTCTCTGTCTCAAAAATAAATTAAAACATTGAAAAAAAATTTTTTTAATATATAAGCTGAATTATGCACTTTATGCATAATTTTACATTATTCTTTACTTAATAAGCAAAGAGCTGTTGGGAGGCTGTCATTTACATTTATTTCTAGCAAAGGCATTCTTCCCAAAGTAAAACTCAATGTACTATTACCCTCCAGTGCACTTTAAGGTAAAAATAATTCGGCCTCCTGTGTCTACTGAACAGACTTGGAGTGGGTCTCTTACACCTAACAGGGAACAGTATGCAGTGCATGGCTGAGGACGGTGAATGTGTATCCGAGCACTCGGTGTCTCCCCAGAGCAAACCTCGTCCTTAGGCCTGGTTAGTCTCAGAGGTTTCTGAGTGCCAGGCAAACTTCCTGACCTTGCCTAGGCAAACCTTATTTTTTTATTATACTCAAATGTCATTCCCTAGAGGCTTATTTTACGCAGGAAAATAAACCCATGAGGAAAAGTACTTTTTCACAAATATTTTAGAATTTCTTAAACCCATCTAGGTAGTAAGTCAACGGTTCTCACCTGGGAATGCACATCAGACTCATTTGAGGACTTTTTTTTTTAATTTATTCTATTTTTTTTTAATTTATTTTTCAGAGACAGAGCATGAGTGGGGGAGGGGCAGAGAACGAGGGAGACACAATCTGAAGCAGGCTCCAGGCTCCAAGCCCGATGCGGGGCTGAAACTCTTGAACGGCGAGATCATGACCTGAGCCGATGTCGGATGCCCAATCGACGGCGTCCCCCAGGCGCCCCTCATTTGAGGAAACTTTTAAAAATAAAGATGCCCAAGATCTCATCTCTAATCCCAAATCAGAATTTTCCAAGGTAGGGCCCCGGTCTACCTTTAAAAACTAATCTGGGTGTTCTGTGGAATGAAATAAACTATTCCTGGACAATTTCTAGAGGTCAATAAAGGGTGCGTGTAATATAGCACATGACTTAATGGAGCCTGGAGGATCAAATAACTAGGTGACCTGGGAAGCAATTGTTGCAACTCTGACTCAGGGTTTAATCAGCAAACTACTTTAAATACAAAGTGAATTAGCCTACAAGTCTAAACTACGTGTGACTAAGCAAGTACCCAATTTCATTGGCTAATGGACCTTCTGACATTAATTATTACAAATTCAAGGATTTTTACTACAGTGACTATTATGTCGTCTTTTAAAGGAAAGATCTCATAACACTACCCAATCGAATGTAAATTAACATTATTAAAAACTCAGGATTTCTTTCCATTTTCAGAACAATCAGGACATCATTAGCAAAGAGCACATTTGGTAAGCAGAGCAGTAATAAAAATTTTTGTACTAAACATTAAAAAAAAACCTTGAAACCCATCATAAAATCAAGCTACCCTGATATCACTCAAAACTTTAAGAGCTTCTTCTCGAAGGTAATTTTCTTGTACAATTAACCACAATTAAACAAAGTGAATACCTTATTTTCCTTTCAACATGCTTTTAATATATGCAGTGGTATCCATCCTTCAATTGTTTGTGCTTTTTTGGAGAGCTGCCCATCTGAAGCAATAAGAGAGAATTTAATCACTCAGAAAATGGTCTCTATGAAGGACAGGAATGGCTAACAAAGTCAAAGCTCTGCTGCAAAGTCAAAGCAAAATCTTCGGTGAATTCGGTTAGACACTCACCTAGAAAATCAGATCCCCAAACAATTAGGTCATTAAAACCTCCCAAAAGGCCCTTTCCTCCCACAACAGAAACTAGGCCTTCCCTCCTACACCGCCACAGCTCCTGGGATCCCAACTCCCCTCTCAAAAGGCCTTCGTTCCTGCCCTGCTCCCATTCAGATGTTACCAGGGTTAGGTAGGTGTCTTCAGTTTACTTCTGAGCCTTCACTTTCTTGCCACCCCCGCCCTCCGTCCCGCTACTGGTTCCTTTCCTGGCCGTTGCGACGGAAGCTCGCGCCCGTGTACGGTTCGCACTACAATAAACAAACCGGGCCCCAGGGCCCAACCAACCTCTTCCCAACCGAGCCTCAAGGAACGCTTCCCTTAGCGACCTGGATTCCCACAGGGAGGCAGGTGACGGACGGTGCAGCTGAGCCAATCACCAGCTAGGGGCGTGCATTAAGGGAGCAGTTAACCAATCGGAGAAGAGACGGGGGGCCAAGGAGGGCTGGCTTTCCTGAGCGTCTCCCGGAAGTAGTGGCCGACCCGGAGCCTTTCCCCGAGCTCACCTCGCCAGGAGCTGCTCCTGCCCTAAGGAGAGTCCCCTGCGGGCGGCGCTCCTCTGGGGTCCTGGAGGGTTATGACCGACGGGCGTGGGCGAGAAGGGCTTGTCTCTGGAGGCCGCTGCGCCCTCTAATCGTCTCCTGGAGAAGCCAGAAGCCCGTGCTGCCGCTTGGGGTCGTCCAGATGGCGGGGAGGCTCTAGAGGAGGGACACAGGCCCCGGCCTCTCGCCCCCCGCCGCCAGGTCCCCCCTCCAACGAGCGCAGACGCTGGACGCTCTCTGGTGCGACCGAAAATTGTGTCCGGTGGGATCTAGGATGCTAGCGTTCCGCGTTCCGCCCCGTCAGGGCTCGCGGCCAGGACTGGTTGTCCCAGGGCCGCCTCCTGGAGTGCCAAGTACTGGGCCGCTCAGCGCTCCTGCAGCCTCATAAGCCCAGGGACACAACTTGCTTTCCACCCTTGGGAAGTGGCAGCACCTACTCAGCGCTTAGTTGTGGCTTGTGTCCGGAGTCTGGCTACAGATTGCAACCCAGCAGTCTGCTCCCGTCCCTTGACTGCCCCGGTACCACGTTAACTAATCAACCAGGCTCTTCTTTTAATTGCTCCCTGGCACCAGGAAATTACAAACCCCAATCATTCTAAAGTGCCTTTATTTGTGTTTTTTCATTTTCCCGCTAGGAATGCACTTGGAAACTCCCCGCATTCATGGCTCTAGCTTTAATACTGAGACGTGACACCCAAACTCAGCTTCAACCATTCATTAAGCCTTTGACTAAGACTCTGCCCAGCCTGGTGTAGGCTCCTTTCCTGACATCCCTACCATCCAGAAGACTTAACCGTTGCATAGCACTCACATTGCTCCTATTCTTTGTTCTTTAACTCATTCATTCATTCCTGCCTTAACCTTTTTTTTTTTTTAAGTTTATTTACTTATTTTGAGAGAGAGCATCTGTGCACAAGGGAGGGGCAGAGAGGGAGAGAGAGAATCCCAAGCAGGCTCTGTGCCGTCAGCTCAGATCCTGACTCAGGAGTCGATCTTGAGAACAGTGAAATCATGACCGAGGCCAAAATCAAGAGTCAGATGCTTAACGGACTGACCCGCCCAGGTGCCCCCTTGCCTTGACTTTTGAGGAGCTAGCCTATCCCCAGCGCCACGCTTAGCACCTGTGAAGAAGATGTAGTCTTAAGCCTGGGTAAGCTATTGCTTTAGTAGGGGTAGATGGACTAAGTTAAAAAAAAATCATATTGTTGTAGATACTAAAGTGAAAATATAATAGTGATGTCTGCCAGCCCTTTTCGGATATCTCTATAGACCGACCTCTTCTTGACATCCCAGAACAACTTGAAGTTCCTCAACAATCGTATGGGATCTCCTAAGCAACACCCAAACTCACTTTCACCTAATTTCCTTTCTCAAGACCCAGATCATGCCTCATCTTCAAGGAAGTTTTTCTGAGAGCCCTGCAGTGACACCCTCACTCCACCGTCCAGCCCAGTGTTCACGTATAAAACTAAACAGATGTCCCTTTGGGGGCTCCCATAGCTCCCTCTATATAACTCTGCCTTAGCAGCTATTCACTTACTTAAATACTGGGTGCCATTATGTATCAGGTCCTAGTGATAAGAGCAGAGAATAAGACAAAAAGGTCCTTGCCCACCTTGTCAGTGAGAAAGCCCCTGACAAGAAATACAATGATTTTCTGTGAAATTACAGGTCTCCTCCATCCAAGAGTCTAAAATCCTTACACTTGAACAAATGGTTTCATTCATTTTTATAGTCCCAGAATTTAGTGCAGCCCCTGACACACTGTGTCCTTGGCTTACTGCATGAGTGAGCAGAGAAAAATGGGAACTTCCTGCAAACAGGATTAATGCATGTTAGTACAATGACCTCAGAAATTGTGAGTTCATGTCGGAGAAAGCCACACGTGAGATATCCACAGTTTAAGCAGAAGTCATTTTAAATATCTGTATGAGTTTTAAAGAGTGTACTAATCCATCAAGTGCAAATACCTTCCAATGTTAAACTGAAAAGGCGCGCACACACGCACACAGACACACACACACACACACACACATATAACCTAAGAGTCAAAAAGTGTAAAATCCAATCAAATGATTTAACTGGTGGAAAGCTGCAGATTTTGGGGAGCAAACGGGTAGTGTATGTAACTTGAATCCACTACCTCACTTCAGTTTTTGTAGCCCAAGACAAAGTAACTCTAAAGGTAGATGCAATATGGTAATTGGGACAGTGATAAATCATTCTGCAATGTGCATTCCAGGCCTCATTACCTGTCCAAATCTCTGGTCTAATGAATCTCCATTTACCAAAATGGCACCCGGCCCCTTAGTGTGCGTGCATCTCTTAAGTTCAAGACTTTTTACAATTAAGAATAAAAACGTGTTAAGAGAATTTAAACCATGACATTAAAAAGATCCTTCATGTATTGGGTGTCTCGTGTCCTTATAATGATTAAATGATTTTGGCTTCTTACAATGGCGACCTTAATTAAAATTTAAAATGCAAAACCGAGTAGTTGTTTCAGACGTCTAAGTTTCAGCTGAAATCTTACTGAGTTTGTGGACAGCATTGGGACAGCTAAGAGAAATTCAGGTGTGTCATACTAATTTTTATGATTAACTTTAGAAATTATTAGTTAAGGATTCAGGAAGGCATTAAATCCAACACCTGAAGTACGTATGGAAGGAGCATCTCTTACAGAACCGACCGAAGAGAAAAGCTACCACCTTTAAGGTGGCTTCTGGAGTCCTGAGTCAAGAAGCCACTGCAGCAGCTGCTACAGTACAAGGATCTGGAAGCCAACATCAGGAAGTCTCTGCCCCCACCGCCATCGGTTATCTCTTCACATCATCAAAGCTGGCAACTGGGTGCTGAATCACTACTGCAGAAAATCCTCCCCAGTCTAGAACCCCTTCTCCATCAAGAGAAACAGCCCAAGTGAGTAGAAATACGGCCTCGGCTTTGGCTCAGTTTCCCACATCTTGGTGAATACATTTTAACTGGCAAGGATGTAATTTGCATTAGAACTGTAGTCACAGAAAAGTCTGGGTAATGTCACTTTTGGCGTTCCAGCCTTTATGCAAGATGGCACACTAGCAGAAGGAAAGAAGAGAGATTGAGCAAGGAAATCCAAAGCCTCCCAAGCTAGTCTCAACCTATCCAATTAGGCCAGAGACTGTCATAGGTCATGCCCCCTAGAAATAGAGCCTGAGACAAGAATTCCAGTTCAAGCGATGTATTAGGGAAGTTCTCCCTGGAGAAGGGAAGCAAAGGACGCAGGACTGGCCAGGAAAACAAATAAGAATGAACCTCAGCTGATCCCCCAAAATTCACCAGCAGGTGTTATCCAAGAAGGTCAGCGTTTTTGCGTCTCCATGCTATTGGATGAGGTCTGCAGGGGCAGGAGGACGATTGTCTGCGGAAGGTGGCATCCTGACCTGTCATCCAACAGAGCAGCTGAAATATAGATGCACTAGCATATAAAGTGGATATGGGCAGAGCACGAAGAGAATTCACTATAGTCCGCCCTTTGCAATGCTTAGATCACTTCCTTTTCACATGAGGTTACTCCATCCAAGCACAATGTTCCCAGATTTCTTCTTTGTCACAGTTTCTGGGGAATTTTATAAGAGGACAGTAATGAGTAACAGGACGAACTACTGCTGCCGTTGGTCTCAAGGCCATAACCGATACTCCTTATCTCTACCTCTCCCGCCTTTTCTAGATTCCCCTCTGCCTCAGCTATTACTTCTGCTAGGAGAGGTGGTTGGACTGATGGATTGCCCCAGGGACTGTTGCCTAGGAGGTTTAATACCCTGCTTATCAGGTTCGTATCATGCTGGGGTTGCTGTACTTATCTGTTTGTAGTTACACCTGTAGTTACACCCAGGCACGGGAATACCAAGAAATGCCTCCAGTGAGCCTCCTGAGTGCCAAGCACACTCTTCTCTGTCTCCAGTATGCAAGCAGCAGCCCCACGTCCTGCTGATTTGCCCGTCTGATGGCATTAGGAGCCCAACGAGACCAGACAGCAAACATTCCTCTAAGTTTCGCGGAGCCCTTACCGTGTCCTCTGAAGGAAGCACCCCACGTCTGAGTGTGAGGCTCTCTAGGCCTCACACTCTCTAGGGGCCTCAAGTGGCAGAGACAGGAAACACAAAGTCTCCAAGTGGATCGGGAGTGATGGTGAGCGGGCCACTCCTATTTTTATCCCTTGATCTCTGGACCCATGTATTCTACCTACTAGGGATGCTCGACCCATGTTACGGCCATTGATTTCAGAAGTACATTGCCTCCTGAAGAAGAGGAATCCAAGCTCACGAGGTGTCATTTCAAACCCGGAGCCTCAGCAAGGCCTTCCACAGGCCATCGCTCACTCCATCAGTCGGACAACTTCTGGCGCCGTGGTGTGGGGCATGGGTTATAACCAGGGGAGCCTCTGGCCCAGTGCCCACCACCACACCATCTTGCTGTAAAGCGAGCCCCTTGGTCAATGGCACCCTTATGTGAGGTCCTATGTCAGAATGTCAGACCTCACTGTGCGGCAGTATTTTGTCAGATTCCACGTCGGAGTCCTCGGATGGTGTGCTGGAGGAATCGCCATTGGCAGAAAAAGTAGGCCCACACTTAGAATACATGCCCAACCTGGTCGGGATGAAATGTCACTGTTTCCACGTCTGGAGGGCTCGATGTAATCAGCTTGCCACCCAGCAGCCCCTGGGCCTCCTTAAAAGCTCCGTACCGGTCTCTGCGGCTGACAGGTCAGACATATTTAGCAGCACCACTAGTTATGTTGGCTTTGGAGGGAGAGTCCAAGTTGTTTGGCCCATTCATCCCTCCATCTCAGCCACCATGGTTACTCCATCCACCAGCCTGCTGTGTCAGAACTCAGTGACCACTGACGTGGGCTGGCCAACATCTGCTGGCCTACTCATCCCGTGTGCTCGATTTGTTAGCGCCTCGTCTGCAGGGGACATTCTCTAATGGGCGTTATTTGCCATAAAAGATCCTCACACTCTCCCAAGGATCCAGCCTTCTGTCTTCTCCAGCCTCCCCCACTCTTTCTTTTCCAACCCCTGACCAATAAGCTAAGCTGACATTTGTCACTACAGTGTACCCCCTTACCCTGGCCGCTTCTGTCTCCAAAGTCGATGCCTAAATGCACTGCCTGAAACTCTGCCAGCTGGGAAGGTTTCCCTCCGCCACTCGCGTTCAGAACCGCCTCTGAGCGGGGCTAAATCACAGTAGCAGGTGTTTTCGGCCAGTGTTCATACCAAGGTGACCCATCCATGAACCAAGCTTGGGTTTCTCCTTCTGTGTCAAATGGTCACAGGGACCCCCCCGACCCTCGAGGCCATGACTATGTGTTGAGGGAGAAGCATGGGAACGAAGAGGTGGGTGACATGGGAGTCTCAGCCACCCATTAGGCAGCTCACTTTGTGCTCCCCGGACCTGCTGGAACCTAATCGAGACGTATGAAATGGCTTACGCTGCCGCTGCAACCCTCTGATCTTCTGACACAGTAAGTTGGGCAGAACCCAACTTATGATCATTTGGTGTCTCGTTTTAAATGCTTTGTGTCTACGAGGGCCCAGCAGCATGACAGGAGCTGTTTTTCAAATGCTGAATAGTTCTGTGCTGCACACGGCATGGCCTTGCTCCAGAACCCTGGGGTCTGTGCTGTGACTTGCCTAGTGGGGCTTTCCAGAAGCACTAAATGGCATTTTTCTCTACAACAGATACCTCTAGTACCGTGGGATCTGCTGGCTCCAATGGCCTCCCAGGAGCGAGGCTGCTTGTACCTACTATGGAGCCTTTCCTGGCCCTGGGCCTTCCTAGAAGGTAGCGACCTTCCAACTCACTTGATAAGTATATTCCCAAGTGCTGTCTCCCAAACCCAACGAGGCCTCTGAGCGTTCTGCTGTTTTCTTAGCGGTAAGGAATGCACAGTCCGATAACTTGCCTTGTGCTTCAGAGAGGCTGCAGCATGCCCAGCCACCGGACTCCCAAAACCTTCACTGATGGGGCAGGCCCTTGACCCTTTGTAGGCCTTCTCTCCCACCTCCTGGAGCAAATATCTGTTACCAAGACGTGCCGGGTATTTGCCATTTCCTGCTTCTAAGTTCCAAATAACCCAGTATCCTCAACGTAGCAGGCCGACATAAGGCTCTGTTGGATGTCCAGGTTGTCCGGGTCCCTTTGGACTATATTATGACAGCGAGCAGGATAATTAACATGGTCCTGGGGCAAGGGTGTGCTGTGTTCATGCCACGTGGACGCTTACTGCTTCTGATCCTTCTTCCTGGTGAGTAACAGAAAAGAACACATCCGCAGATTGAGAGCTGCATACATGTACCGAGGTTGTACTAATATGCTCTAGTAAAGATATAAAACCTGGCAAAGCAGCTGCAACGGGGCCAATACTTGGTTAAGTTTGTGGTATTCTGTCCTATGTCCTCATCTATCAAGTTTTTTGCAAAGCTCAGACTGGCAAATTAAATAAGACTATGGCAAGGAACACCATACTTCATTTTTAAAATCTTCGTGGATGGTATGAATCTCGACCATTCCCCCTGGCTTGCAATACAGTTTTTAAATTTACTATGTAGGTGAAAGACGAGTGGTTTTAGGGACTACATCTTGGAGTTTCTTTTTTTTTAATTTTTTTAAATGTTTATTTATTTTTGAGAGAGCATGAGCAGGGGAGGGACAGAGAGAGAGGGAGACACAGCATCCAAAGCAGCTCCAGGCTCTGAGCTGTCAGCACAGAGCCTGACACGGGGCTGGAACTCACAGACCCTGAGATCATGACCTGAGCTGAAGTCGGCTGCTCAATCAACTGAGCCACCCAGGCGCCCATGGAGTTTCTCACTCTAATAGCTCAAGGGACCAATGTGAGGATTTTGCCAACAGCTCAGCATTCCAATTCTGATGATATATTTGGGAAGCAGGGAAATAACTGAGGCCACGGACTCAGCGGACCCAGTCTGAGATGGACCTGGGCCAGAACTCCAGTTATCACCTGACTCCCTGTTGGTCCTTCCTTGTAAAAAGGCAACTTCTCTTTCAACTGCTTGGTTCTGAATCTAAGAAATGGCTCCAGTCTAGATATTGCCCAGGAGACCATGCCTTTCCGCGGCGGTCCCTGACCTCAACCTTCTGCTAGCCCATTATTAATTAAGGGTCGTGTCCTATTTACATATATTTAGCACTATTCTTCCTGACCGCCCACCTCTCTTGCTCCTTCCTACAGGCACTCTATGTAGAGTCCTCTCCATGGATGGCTAAAGGTCAGGCCCCCTGCCTCACCGTCCAACTTGGCCACCCATTATAGTAAGTGAGTGGTTCTGATGGCTCGGCGCCGTCTTCTGGCCTCTGTTGTCCTGGGATTCTTTAATCCCCTTTGCTACCAGGAAGCCCAGTAACACTGCCTCTTATTATCAGCCTCAGCCTACAGAGAACCGTCTCTCAGTGATGCCGGTACCCCTTCTACCTGTGGATTTCTTACTGCCTTCGTTTTCTCTGGGATCTCTTGAGAAAAATAATGAGCTGGGGGGCTTTCCGATCTTCTGTGGGAGACCCAGTCTATCACGCTATTATGGATTGAATGTTTGTGTTACCCCCAAATTCATAGGTTGAACTCAAACCCCCAGTGGGGAGGGATTAGGAGGTGGGGCCCTTGGAAGATGATTAGCTAAGGATGAATGGGATTAGTGCCTTATAAGAAAAGGCTAGAGAGCTAGTTTGCTGTCTTTCTGCTATGTGAGGAGACAAGAAGCTGGCATTCTGCAACCCACGAGGGTCCACAGGATGTCCGGGTGGCTCAGTCGCTTAAGCGTCCGGCTCTTGATTTCAGCTCAGGTCATGGTCTCCTGGTTCATGAGTTTGAGCCCCACGTAGGGATCTGCACCGACAGCACAGAGTCTGCTTGGGATTCTGTCTCCCTCTCTCTCTCTGCCCCTCCCCTGCTCGCTCTCTATCTCTCTCTCTAAAAATAAATAAAAATAAACTTAAAAAAAAAAAGACGGTTCTCACTAAATCCCGACCATGCCGGCACCCTGATCTCAGACCTCCAGCCTCCAGAACAGTGGGAAATAAATATCCGGGTTTTCTGAATGTTTATTTTGAGAGAGAGAAAGCATGCACATGCCCGGGGGGGGGGTGGGGGGCAGAGAGAGGAGGGAGAGAGAGAACCTCAGGCAGGCTCTCTACTGTCGGCACAGAGGCAGATGCGGGGCTCGAACCCACGACCGTGAGATGGTGACTTGAGCAGAAATCAAGAGTCAGATGCTCAACTGACTAAACCACCCAGGAGCCCCGGGATGCTTTTTATTAGCCGCCCAGTCTATGGTATTTTGTTACAGCAGCTGAAACTGACCGAGACACACGCTGCTTCTCCGAGCCTTTTGATCCCTTCTCCACAGCCTGCCGCGGCAATTCTGGCGTCTCCGCTTCATTTAATGTAAGCCACTGTTTCTTTCAAGCTTCCAAGAGTCATTCATCAGCGTAACAGAAATATCCTCGGGGTGCTTTCCAGGGATTTAAATCCTGCGTCATGGGAAAATGCTCCCATACTGACAAATTCTCCTTTCTCTTGCTTCCCGGTCTAGCTGCCTTGCGTCAGCACAGCTGTGGTCCTCTCCCAGACATTTCCCCCCGGTTTTTGCCGGTGAAAAGTTACTTAGGTCCAATGACTCTTTGGCCTGTAACCCCTCTCTGCTTACAGGGGCAACATCCCTAATTGAGTTATGGCGGAACACAACCCCTAAGTTTTTGGTCTGGTATCCAAAAAAAAGTAGGCAGTGGAAAATCCTTGTCTCGATCTGAGATTCCCGAGTGGCAAGGGAAGGAGGGGTCTATTTTCTCTCGAGGGGCAAAGACCACTTCTGCAGGCCCGTTAATTCAGAGGAGTGGGGGGGTTTCACACACTGCATCTATCCCACAATAAGATGCTTGTACGTCAGGGCCCCACGCCCTCCCTCTCAGGGCTCTGCCTTTGGCAGAACAGCTCTGCCTTGACTGGGCATCCAGCCTTCCCCGCAGTTCTGCTGCAGGTTAGACCTCGACCTGCACCACAGCTCAGCCCATTCCCAGCTGCGGGTGATGACTGGGTCCTTAACTGCGGTCAGAAAGGCCCTCTGACTCTCACGCTTCGCCTCTGAGTCATGATTAAGTGACTCGAGCCTGCCATTTTCTTTCCTCGGGACAGCAGCGGTGCCCAGCAGTAGCCATCCAAGTCCACGGCCCTTATAATAACTACTTTCTGCGTGTCTCTCAAATGCCAGACCACCAGCCGGTGCATTCTCTTCCACCTGCAGCACACACCAGCCCTCCGCAGGCGAAAGGCTTCGCAGCTGCACTCCCTGCTTCACGTTGCCAGGACTGTCAAGACTCCACTGAGGGTTTCGTGGCCCGTCACCTAGCAAATGATCCAGTTCCAAACGTTCATCCTTGCTTCCAGGGATTCCTCCAGGGATCAACTATCCTAGGTTGGATTCCTTAGAAACAGAGCATGAGTCAGTGATTTATTGGTGGAGTATTCTTCAGGAAAAATCTCGAAGTAGTGAGGGAAGAAGGACAGGGAGCAGGGACACGCTGAGCAAAGATTGGCTAACTTCTAACGGAGCTTGGTTCTTCTATTTGGGAAAAATCGACCTTGTCTCCCTCTGCGTGGTTAACTCTTTGAGGACTCATTAGCTCTGGTGTCTCCACTCTGGAGAAGATTCACTGACCTCGATTTTGGTTGTGTTCTTTCTAGTAACTCATAGTAACCTGTGTCTTTCACTTATCACGTGATATCATTGTCTTCTACTTGTTCAAGGAAGAGAAAGAGAAGAGTTCTCCCAAACACCTATGTTACTCCTCTCTCTGAGGGTCTTAATATGCCTTTGGGTGAGGGCAGGGGTGGGTAAGGAGCGGTATAGGTGTATAGTATACATACCTCCTATCATACATACAGACGATTAGGATATATTTACAGCTCTACCCCGAATCTCTTAATATCCACTAGCCCAGTGGTTCTCAGTTCTGGCTACAATTAGAATCCTCTAAGGAGCTATTAAAATTTTTGGTACGTGGGCCTGACTGCCTAAATTTTCAGATTTAATTGGTCTAGGATTGGACCTGGGTGTCAGGTTATTCTCAGATTATTCTAATGTGCAATGCGGATTGAGAAGTCCTGAACTAGGTTGTGAAGTGTATGGGGCAGGTATCTGGTCCTATTCCTCTAGATATTTCCAGGGTCTACCTCAGTACCTGTGGAAGGCACCCGATAATATTGAATAAATGATGGGGCGCCTGGGTGGCTCAGTCGGATAAGTGTCCCACTCTTGATTTCAGCTCAGGCCATGATCCCACATTGGGCTCTGAGCTGGCAGTGCGGAGCCTGCTTGAGATTCTCTCGCCCTCTCTCTCTACCCCTCCCTGCTCGCGCTCTCTCTCTCTCTCCAAATAAATAAATAAACTTAAAAAGTATTTAAGTAATATTGAATAAATGAATGAATGAAAAAAGTAGACAGATAAGAGCAATCTCTTCCCTGTTTACGACATAACTCGGCCATTTAACAATATTAAATCACATTTATAAAAAAAGTTGACCTGAGGTGCCTGGGGGGCTCAGTTGGTTAAGCGTCTGACTCCTGATTTCGACTCAGGTCATGATCTCCCAGTTGGTGGGTTTGAGCCCCGTGTCGGGCTCTGCACTAACTGTGTGGAGCCTGCTTGGGATTCTTTCTTTCCCTGTCTACCCCTCTCCTGCTCGTGCTCTCTCTCTCTCTCTCTCTGTGTCTTTCAAAATAATAAATAAACTTAAAAAAAAATAAATAAAGTTGACCTAAGCAAACTTTCTGTTCCGATGGTCACAGATCTCCCCGGAAGAGGTTAAAAGTCACCACATTCTACTCAGACTTAAAAAAAGACAGCCTTGGCAAATGCGTGGAAGATTAAAGCGTATCTATTTTGCTGGAAGAGGCAGGGAACAGGGATGGCCAAGTTCATGAGAAGGTCAATGCCAGTGGGAAAGGAAATAAACATTTATGAGTACCCACCATGTTCCAGACACTATACCAGCTGTTTTTGTTACAGCCAAAAGGGCACCGCGGACCACAGGAGGTCAGCAAATATCATTGGAGGAATAGCGGAGTGCGGATGGAACAGAGGGTGGGTGAGGGGGGAATGACTCCTCTGTAAGAAATAGTCCACACACGCCCTGTTGAGAACTGTCTTTTTAAAACATGAAGGACATCATATCTGGAAAGAACAACAACGAAACTGGGCTGGGAATGAGAACAGGAGACAAGAACTTCAATCTGGAAGTTCTAGAAATTCATTTCAATAAGCATTGTTTATGATTCAGAAGGCGTATTCCAGAGAAAGCATGCATGGTAATTCCCAGCCTCGTCCAAAAATACACATTTAATCTGTAGTGGATGTAAATTATTAATTGTCCAAATATGGGTTTTACTTCCTGTGATCAGCCGAGCATGCTATAAAGTGTTGCAGGGAGGGGAGTAGGCAGGTGCAGAGGATTTTCTGACGGTCACTTAGAAATGAGGTTTCTGGGGGCGCCTGGGTGGCTCAGTTGGTTGAGCGGCCGACTTCAGCTCAAGTCATGATCTCACGGTCTGTGACTTCGAGCCCCGCGTCGGGCTCTGTGCTGACGGCTCAGAGCCTGGAGCCTGCTTCGGATTCTGTGTTTCCCTCTCTCTCTGCCCTTCCCCTGCTCACACTCTGTCTCTATGTCTCTCAAAAATAAATTTAAAAATGTTAAAAAATTTTAGAAAAAAAACAAATGAAGTTTCTGGGGTGCCCGGGAGGCTCAGTCGGTCTGCCATATTGGCTCAGGTCATGATCTCACAGTTCGTGAGTTCGAGCCCCACATCGGGCTTGCTGCTGTCAGTGCAGAACCCACTTCAGACCTTCTGTTCCCTTCTCTCTCTGTCCCTCCCTCGCTAACGTTCTCTTACTCTTGAAGTACATAAAACATTAAAAAAAAAAATTAAAAAGAAATGAAGTTTCTAAACTGCAAATGGATTGTGTTTGAAAATTTGTAAATTGCTGATCAGAACTTAAAACTCATTTCATCAAAAAAAAAAAAAAAAGTATGCACGATGGTTTAGTTTCTGTCTTGCCCGCAAAGCTCAACTTGGTTGAAATTAAATGTTTTAAATTTAATTTGATCCTCCTACTGTCCTTGCCCTGTGAGTTTATTCTTCTTTCAGTTCCTTCTCTTATTATCTGTGTGAACTTGGGCAAAGTACTTAATCTCTAGATGCCTCCGTGTCCTGATCCGTAAAATGACAACCATAGGACCTACCTAATTCTGAGGATTAAGTAAGTTAATACCTAGCACATAGAGAATAGTCAGTAAATAATAGCTGTTTCCTTTTTTACTTGTTAAAGTTTATTTAAGTATTTTTGAGAGAGTGTGCGAGTGCACATACAAGTGGAGGTGGGGACAGAGAGAGAGAGGAGAGAGAGAATTCCAGGCGGGCTCCAGGTGCACTGTTAGTGTGGAGCGCAGCCCGATGCAGGGCTGGAACCCTTGAACTGTGAGATCATGACCTGAGCCAAAAATCAAGAGTTGGACGCTTAACCAACTGAGCCACCCAGGGACCCCAATAATAGCTATTTCTGTTATATTACTGTCGGTCTATGGTTGGCTATCCTTCCCCTCCCCCTCCCCCTGCACAAAGGCAAAAACCTTAGACAAGGATTCATTTAAAAATACTTTATTTAGGAAGCGTTCCCTGGAAAAACCAGTAAGGGAATAGGAGAGTGGAACTGGGAAGAAAAGGAGCTTAAGTAAGGAATGCATGTCAACGTTGACCTAAATTCATAGAGGGCACAGGACACAGTGTAGGTCACCCCAGTGTCATCCCCGACAGAGGCTATGGGAGCTAGAGTATTCACACTTGTACTTGTAGTTATTAAGTGAAGGTGGGGGGTGACTTAATTTCCAGGTACTTCGGCTTTGCGTGTGAAAGCAAGGTGGGTTCCAGTAGCCTAAAGGGAGCCCCATACGCAGCCCCAGGTCAGCGCCCTGAGGGGGTGTGGTTATCTGCTTGACCTGCTGTCTGCTCCAACACCATCATCGTCATCACCTCCCCTACAACACACAATGGTACCTCGTAGAAAAGGCACTGTGTCATGTTCTAGGGAGAAAAACAGTCCTTGTCCTTTTACACCTTTGAATTCTTCTGAAACCACAGGATAAACACACAAAGGTAAAAGAAGTCTGTGCTAAATGCCAAGTAAGTTTGAACGAGGTACTTGCTATGAGAGAATGGGCTTTGAGTGACAAGGAAAGGTGCCAGTAGTACCTAAGTTGGATCTCACAGCGTGGGTAGGGTTTAGACAAGTAAAGAAAAGAAAGCGAGGTTGGGTAGGTGGGGGGGGGGTTGACGGGGAAAGGAGTGGAATGATGAATGTTTTAGGGAGAATCAATAAACTGTACTAATGTGGTAGTTCTCAACCTTGAAAGCTCATTAGAACCACCGGGGAGCTTTAAAAGTCCCCATGCCCAGCTGTAGCTCAGATCAATTACATCAGAATCGCTGGGGTGATTCCTCAGGTATTTCCAATGGACACCCAGGGCTGAGAACCAGTGTTTCAAATTGGCTAGGAAGCAGCTTCTGAGGAACCGGCTAGGAGCTGCCCTAGAGATCCAGAAGAGCCCAGATTGTAGACACTTTAGCTATTCGGAGCGAATTATTTTAATCACATTCTAACAGTTCTATTGCACGCTGCCCTCAAGCATTTTCCTAGGGGAGGCATAAGTAAATACAGAGTCTGGAATATTAGATGAAGGAGTTTGAACTCTATAGGCAATGAAAGGTCACACAGCATTCCTCGAAGATTTTTGAACACAAGAGTGATGTAAATAAAACAACGTTTTAAAATTTCAACAGGATGTAGGGTGTTTGAGCAAGCAGGACAATATCTGAGGGAACTTGACCTTGGCTGGTAGGGGGAAGGGCTCCCAACAGAAAAAAAGTTCCAGAGGTTCTGAGCGTGAAGTTGCATGGAAACTAATAGCCTTGGGTGTCAAGTATCAAGTGGTGGCAGAGGTGACCTAACCATGTTTATGTGTGAGAAAGGGAGCTAGACGGTTCACAGGAGAGCCATGTTTGTACAGGAACCAGCCAGAAAAAACTTGGCTTTTCTGGTGATTGGGCCTGAGTGACCGTCCAGCTAGCTAAGGGGTAAAGCATATTGGAATGAGAAGCCAGAGGAGTAATTTAAGCCTTGAAAAACTGAACATAAACCGAACCCATGCTCCTGTAGACTACTTGCTACACTGTGGTGTAGCAAAATGTATCTTGAACGGAAACACAGAAAGTGATATGCTTGTTCCAAGTCTAAAGGGGCCCACAAGAAGAAAAAAGGACAAGAGTAGAATACTGTTCTTCCATCTAAAGAGGTAACTTTTCCAGGGTGCCTTAGTGGCTCAGTTGGTTGAGCGTCCGACTTCAGCTCAGGTCATGATCTCACGGTTCATGAGTTTGAGCCCCATGAGCCCCGCATGGGGCTCTGTGCTGACAGCTTAGAGCCTGGAACCTGCTTTGGATTCTGTGTCTCCTTCTCTCTCTGCCCCTCCCCCACTTGCACTCTGTCTCTCTCTCTCAAAAAAGTATAAGTAAACATTAAAAAAAATTTAAAGAGGTAACTTTTCCCTAATACTTACAGAACACAAGAGCAGAATTCATCATTGACAAATGTGGGAGGTTTGCAGTTTGGGACGCCCTGATCGGTAACTGTGATAGGAATCTATGAGCTAAGAAAAGAAGTCATTTTTAACCTGGTCATTCATATTAGCTCTTCAGCTGTCTGTTGTAGTTACTCTGCACGTCTATTAAAGAAGCAAGGAGTGAGGGTATTTACTTTTTAAACTATCCTACAAAAATCTAAGTGAAAAATTGTTCCCGCTAGGGAAAGTCCTGTTCTCATTTTCCTCCTTCCCCAGCTAAATCGTCATGGTCTGTCATTTTAACTACTCTATTGCCAATAATTCCAACCTCTGTCGCCTCATCTTCTTTTCATTAAACCCAGCTGGCGCGGCTCTAACCCTGGATGAATCTAACATCTGTCTGTGCCAGCCCTCCACCTGGGCTGTTGAGTGCTGGCGATGAAAGTCTCACACAACGGGGCAGATGGATATTGGTATAAATGCATGGCCGCGCCTGCAAATGGACCCGCGACATTGGCTAGACGTCCCTGCCAGCTTGCTCGCTCGCTCTCTCTCTCTCCTTCTGCCCAAAGCTTGTTTTAAACCTGTAGTCTTTTCAGACGTGAACAGATACCGCTGCTTTCTCCCTCTACTCCTGTCACCTCGCTCACAGAGGTAAACTTTTCTGATACCTTCTCGAGAAAACCGAAGCCATTTGAAAAGGGTTACTGCTTCCACTGTCAGCAAATCCACTGATTCACGGGTATCTGGGAAAGAGCTGCCAAAACACGGCCACAATATTTTGTGCTTCCTGTTACCGAGAAGGGGAGCCTGCTTGCTCAACTCTTCGAATCTGGGCCGGTCTTGGATCTTGTGTGAGCCTAAACCTGTTCCTCTCAGAGTCTTTCCTATCTCAGGAACTGGCATCATCTTCAGGAGTCATCTGGATTCCTGGCTTTTCCTTGCTTCCCATCCCACTGAGCAGGAAGTCCCATATCTACTTGTCAGTCTGCCCTTCAGTCTTGCCTCCTGGAATCCATCGTTAACATAGTAGCCGGGATATTCTTTTTAAAGAATAGATCACATCTGACCGCTCCCTTCCTTACAACTTTCTAATGGCTTTCTACTGCCCTCAAAATAAAATCCAAGCTCCTTTCTATGGTCTTAAAAGGCCCCGTCTGCTCTGGTCCCTGTCTGCCTCTTTGCCTTCATCTTGCACGGCGCCCTCCGCCCTTACTCATGAGAGTCCAATCGCGCAAGACTTCTGTCCCAGCTTGAAGCCTTTGCATTTGCTGGACACCATCCATTCACCCTGATCTCTCGTCTTGGCAGGTTTTTCTCCTCATTCTCACTTAGGCATCACCTCAGAGAATCCTTGACCGTCCACCCAATCCGAAGCAATCTCCTCTGGGCTCACTTTCCATCACATTGCTTTGTTTTATATCCTTCCTAGGACTTAGAGCTTTCTGCCTTCTTCTTCATCCCTCCGAAGGAAGGAGCTCTCATGTTCTTATATGACGCTGCCCCTAGGGGTAACACTTCACTGGGCTAGGACGGGCCCCCGACCCAGCTGGGCCAGGGCCCTTCCTGTGGTTTTTAGAACTGGAGTTGAGAAACGCAGTCAATTCTTCTCTGGTGACAGGCATCTGATACAAAATTCAGCAACTGTTAGCGGTCACGTTTCCAGTCATGTGGAAGTGACTCTATCCCAACAAACGACATTCCCATGAGGAAGGGGAGAAAGAACGTTATTTTTCAAAGTGCATTTTGGTTCTGGTTGTTGCCAAGCTTTAAATTATATTCTGGATGTGTATAGAGTCACTTGAGAAACTTTGCATTAATATTTTCTCTGAAAAATTTTGAAAGGCTAGAGTGTTGCTTGATCTAACTTGTTCTTTCTTGTGTCTAACGCTACTCAAGTGTCGGTCTTGAATATGTGCCTTTGATGATAAAGAGGCTGAACATTCCACGTGCAGAATGGAAGGCTGGATATTTTCTGTGTAAAGCACAGTTTAATCTTGAGGGAGAAAACAATTAAAAGCTGGAGAGACGAGAAGGCATCGATTCTGAGAAGACCCATGATATATCACACATTGTGCTAAATTCTTTTGCACCCTCTAAAAAAAAAATACACGTTCAGAGGCAAGACTGAGGCAAGATGTTAAACGTTTTAAAACGACTGGCCCCCATCCACCTTAAGGTCCATTCGAACCTTTAGAAAAATCAACCCCGGGGCGCCTGGGTGGCTCAGTCGGTTAAGCGGCCGACTTTGGCTCAGGTCATGATCTCACGGTCTGTGAGTTCGAACCCTGCATCGGGCTCTGTGCTGACGGCTCAGAGCCTGGAGCCTGCTTCAGATTCTGTATCTCCCTCTCTCTCTGTCCTTCCCTTGCTCATACTCTGTCTCTATGTCTCTCAAAAATAAATAAATGTTAAAAAAAAAAAAAAGAAAAATCAACCCAATAAAACATATTCTGATTAAATATCATTATGCAAATTATGTGCTGGGCACTTTAGGAGATACAGGGATGAGTAGGTCAGAGGCTCGGTCATTAAGGCGTTTATTAAAGGACAGATTTTTTTTAAGTACATAAATGACTAAAACACACACCAGCTGTGACATTTCTACATGAGTTACAAATAAGGTATAATGGTGCCAGAGGTAGGGGAGGAGTTCATGGTAAAAACGACAACACCAAAACCAAAACCAAAACAAAACAAAACAAAACAAACCACCACCACCACCACCAGCAGCAGCAGCAACAAAAGGTCATTTTCAGGTGTAAGGACCAGGAAAAGTTTCATGACGAAGCTGTCCCTTGGAGGCTGGGTAGGGCTGCAAAGGTCAGAGGTGGTACGAGGAAGCACCCAGCCTTTGAGAACAGGCCAGACAAAGGCATATTTGGCAGGAGTATGAAGGACAATGTGCAGCTAACGAAGGCCTGAACTCGTAGGATTGCCAGTAAAACAACAGACTGTCTGTCTCCCGGCATTGCTAGTCACCGCGACCGGGGGGTTCGGGGCCCAGTGTGATAGTTTTCAGAAATTTCAAGTTTGAGATGACAGCAGACTATTCCCCGAGGCTGAGCAGGAGGCAGTGGAAATGTCGGGCTGGTGTTTGGGAGGCATGTTAAGACGGAGAGGTTACATTTAGGGTGCAAATCAGACCACGTTTATGCAAAGCAGGAGCAGTATTTGCACGCTGTGTGGAACACGGACCAATGAGGGTCATAGACTCTGCTACGTCATGATCTCCAGGGACGGTCTAGAGACGCGTGATATCGGTATAACCTGAAATTGAAAATCAACTTGAAACAGGAGCTCCATGCTCTTGATGTGTCCAATTCATTTCAATAACAATTAAATACGGACCCTCCTCCTTTGATCCACAGGAAACCTGGTCGAAAAACGGATCGTATTCTTCAAGTTTTTGGAAGCCTAACATGTGCCAAGCTCTTCCTAGCTCATTGGTTTGGCCCCTTCCTATCTTTCATAATTGAGTCTCAGGCTGCTGCCCTTTCCTTTCCTCCAAGCATGGACACAAGTAAGGCCAGGCTGACAGCCTGTTGGTAACAGAAGGGAAATACCACACGGAAAAGAAAACCCCAAAACTGGATATTAGATATTGCCGCTCCTCACACATTAGCCGAGCTCCCCAAAAAAGGAACTAATGTCTCTCTCTTCCTTAGCGCCTCATCCTGATCAGGGGTCTGCTTACCTCAAACCACCATATTCTTCCAACCGGGAGTTCGGACCCCAACTTTCACCCTAGCTTTGGAGAGAGAAGCAGGCCTTTCTCTGCCCTAGTCCAAAGCTGGCTTCCTTTCCTGCCCCAGGATTACTGATAGTAAGAATATTCTCAATTAGTTTTGCTACAGTAATCATTTCACTCTGTGTGTGTATGTGTGCGTGTCCACACACATCCTCTTGTACGTCTTAAAACTATACAATTTGTATTTTAAAAAATTTAGTCTCTTCGGGGAGGAGTCATACCTACATCCATAGGGTGGATCGAGTCAAAACAGTAGTCAGAAGTACATTTTAAGAGGTCTGGGCCCGTTACTATTTGGACAATCATATGCAAGCGATACAGGAGATGGGTGGGGGTACCCACAGGGCAGAGCCAAGTCCTATCGTCTGTTTCCTCCATGGTGTTGGTTTGGTTTCTCAAGATCTCTGAGTAAATACAAATCTGTTTTTCTAGAAGAGTGTATTCTAAATCCATATCTGGGAAAAACATTTAATTCTTTAAGTCTGCAAAGCAACAGTCCTGCTAGAGAATCACCCGATTGATATCACTAAATAAAACACGTCACATCCTCTAAGTTAGTATATTTTATAGCTTCATTCACAAAGAAAGAAACTGATGGTTCAAGGGCACAGCACAAAGAAACAGCTGAGCAGGATTCAACCCTAGGCTCACCTAACGAGTTAGCGTACTTAAACATTAAATAGTATTTAACGTGCTAGGTAAAAACAACTTCAATTTAACCTGTGGCCAAGTCACAATTTTATCCAAAGAAATTTATAGAAGAGAAGAGCCCCTCTGAGGAGTTTTCATAAAATGGTATCATTGCCATCATCTGTACATGGATTTTTTTTAACCTTTTAAAAAATGTTTTAATCAATTAATTCATTAATTGATTTTTTTATAAATTTTTTTTAATGTTTATTTATTTTTGAGACAGAGAGAGACAGAGCATGAGTGGGGGAGGGGCAGAGAGAGAGGGAGACACAGAATCCGAAGCAGGCTCCATGCTCTGAGTTGTCAGCACAGAGCCGGATGCAGGGCTCAAACCCACACACGTGAGATCATGACCTGAGCCGAAGTCAGATGCCCAACTGACTGAGCCACCCAGATGTCCTTGTACATGGATATTTTTTAACATAAACATGGTTACTCGTTAATTCAACAAATGTTTACTGTGCACTCAACTCAAAGCATGTTACTAGGTATGATGGAAGATGCAAATATGACTTTCTATAGACATTTATAATAATAAGAAAATAAGAAAAATAAAACATAATTTGAGGACTACCACAAGACAGGTGAGAAAAAAGAAACAAAGTGTTATGGGGGTTTGAAGGTGGGAGAGATTATATGTCCTTTGGGGAGTGGGGGGCTTTAGTGGAAATTGTAGCAATTGGAAAATGTAAAGTACATGCAAATCTACAATTAAAAAATTAAAAATATACACCTAAATAAGAGGGATTAGACAAAATGAGAGGTTATTATCAAGATATTGGCATTCCTTCAGCTGGCACCTTTCCTACCTTAAAATTATCAACAAATTAGTTTCAAAGCATCTAGATCCATTGTTGGATCTAGCACGTGGCTAAAACGTGCTGTTCTTATAGGCAGAGGGGTAGAAGGCCACACTTAAAATAATGTCCCTTCTCAATGGATGGAAAGGATTCAGATAGTCATCTTTCTCAATAGTAAAACTATTCGGGAGTAGCATGGCCACTCCTCATTGATTCATTTTTATTGATGCTTGTAACGTGGGTCGATATGTTAATAATGTTGTGCAGCCCTTAGCAGATTGTGAACAAGAATACACCAAGTCAGTGAGCTGTTTACAAATACATAGACTTTCTCCTATAATGATAATGCCCTTTAACATCTAGAGTTCGGAAGTGGCGCAAAATGTGATTCCAATTGCAAACTAGCCTCCCTCGCACATACATTTCTCTGGTTAAGTTTATATCCAAATCACGTTCTAGCGATATTGCTGTTAAGAAAAAAAGAAAGAAAGAAAGAAAAAGAGAAAGAGAAAAAGAAAAAGAAAAAGAAATTCCCTCTAAGCGATTGAAACTAATCTCCTTGGACTACTAATCCCATCATGCAACGCTCCCATATTACCACTGTGTGGGGTGGAGTCGTAGAAGGGGCGGCAACGACGATGGCCTGTGCATTCTGGGCATTGTAGTCTGGGGGCTCTGGCCGCCGTCAGGACAATCCACGTGGTGCATCTGGCGGCAGCTTCGGGCAGTGGCTACCCTGCTTCCTCCACCGGGTCCTCGAGATGCGGGCCCCGGCGGGGCCGCTCTAGTGCCGCGGAGCGGGCTGTAGGGAGGCCCGGAGGCAGCCCGAGCCTTCGCGACGGTTTTGCGACAGCTGTGGCCGTGTTCCGCGAGTTCCCTCCCTCCTCCTCTCTCTGAGGAGGTACCGGCTGTTGTGCGGCGCTGCCTTTCTGTTTGAGTGTATGGGAGAGAGAGAGTGAGTGAGTGAGTGAGTGTGAGCGTGTGTGAGAGAGAGGGTGAGGCGTGAGTGCTAGTGTGAGAGGAGGAGAGCCCGCCGCGGCCGCCCCGCCGCTCCCCGCAGCGGGAGCAGACCGCGCGGCAGGAGAGAGCAGGAGAGCCGGCGCCCCGGGAGCCCGCGGGGACAAGGGCAGAGACGCCGCTCCCCACCCCCAGCCCTCGTCCCTCTGCTCTCCTTCGCCCGGGGGAACCTCCCCGTCCCCCCACCCCCTCGGCCGGCCTCTGCCCCGCCGTCCCCCTGGATGTCCCCGGCGCTCTTGCGGGGCCTCCTCCTGCTCTCGCCGCATCAGTCGGGCTGGTGCTGCGGCCGCCGGGCGTAGAGCGGGCGGGTTCCCGGGGGCTGCGGCTGCCGGTGCTTCCCCGGTCCCCACCCCTGTCCCCCGGCCCCCCGACCCAGCTCCCCGGCCCCGGAGGCTGTGACAATGGACTATGACTTTAAAGTGAAGCTGAGCAGCGAGCGGGAGCGGGTCGAGGACCTGTTTGAATACGAGGGCTGCAAAGTTGGCCGAGGCACTTACGGTCACGTCTACAAAGCCAAGAGGAAAGACGGGTGAGTGTTTGTGTCGGTGCCGGTGTCCGCGCTGGGCGGCGCTCCCGCAGGCCGAGGCAGGTAGCCCGGAGGGAGAGCGGGGCGCCGGCGTGCCGGTCTCCCGCTTCCTTGACACCCGAATCTGGCCCTGCCAGCCGGGTTTGGGGAGGAAGTGGTGGACTAGGGATCCAGACCCGCACGAGATCCTGCCCGTGTATTCTACGTCGGTGGGCTGATAGGGAAAAAGAGCTGCTACTCCATGGACTGCATACTTTTCGAGGGTTTCGGTTCTAGATTAAAAAAAAAAAATCGTAGTAAAACGTCAGTGTAAATGATTTTTCGGGGGGAGGGGTCGTCGTATTCTGGGAACCTTCTGGGGGATTTCCTCACCCACCTCTGGAGTGACATCCATCAGTCTGGAAGGGAAGCGGTGATCCTTCCTCCCCCAGTTTGTGATTGATTTATTACCAAATTCGGATTTTATTTGGGAGAAAGCAAGCAGCGAGTAAATGTGGGGCTGAAGAGTGCTTCACGGCGACCATCTGTACCCTAAATGTAGCAATTGTTATTTAGATACCATTAACCTGTGAGTTTTGCATAGAACAATGGGGGTTTGGTGCAGGGTGGGCGGCGGGGAGGAAGGCAAGGGACTAATAGGGGCTATCGCGCTCAGGCCTGTTCCCCCCAAATTTAGCTGTTGGCAATAAACTGTGAATAGTCCCTTCGCTTTAAATATTTTCCCTTAGAAATAACTTAATTAAGTCTAGGGCCGGTAATGCTCCCAGTTTAGTTTCTTAAACAGGCAAGTGAAGTGTTCATTTTTCCTTTGTCAGTAGGTGAATGTCGTGGAATATTGACAAAAGAGGAGGCAATTCTTAGTTGAGGGGGAAATATATTTTATTAACTCCTCGTTTTCCTCTCGTAAAAACGTTACGGTGATGTCGTCCGTTGCCTTCGACACTATAGAAAATTGCGGGAAAGAGCATGTCAGTTTATTATATAATCTTCAGATTTCAGTATAAGCAAAGTAGCTCTACTTAAATATCAATGATAATTTGGTAGCTGCTGTTTTAACATTTAAAAGAATTGCGTTGGTTTTGTTTTTTTTTTTTCCGAATTAGGTAAGAGGGTATGTTGGTAACTATATTAGCACTCAAAAAAGGAAACCGTTCCTAAAACTGAAGTAAGTTGGGGGGAGCCATATTTATAAATAATATTCCGGATTTTGGAAAAGGAAGTGTATATTTAATCGACATTTTTCTTAGATTTACTGAGGTATCTTTCTAAAAGAACTTAAAAGGGACTCTTAGAGGAAGACAGTGGTTCTGGTTAATTTGGTATGTGCATTTCAGTGCTTCTGTGCAGCAGTTAAAGCAGTACAGATATCCGGAAAAGGTAGGGATTTGAAAACTTGATACTCTGTGTGCTGCGGGTGTTTAAAAGTACTTCTCAGTGGAAGGAATATTCTGGTGACACCGGACAAATCTGCAGCTGGAGATACCTACTGTTGGCTCTTTTTCATCCAAGTCTTATTTTCATAACATACTTTAAAAATTATCCTTCTCAAATAGTATTTTTCTAAAGCCTTAAACCATCTCTCTGTCCCCCAATATTATGTAATTTGGGGCATATTCAGAAAATTCCCAATCCCTTGAGATTACACATAGTAAGACATTTGACCGGTCTGTCATCTGCTTTATAAAATTCTGGCGACTTTAAATTCTCTTTAATCTCTCTGAGAGGAGCCAGTTCTGCTTTCAAAAATTACCGATTGAAGCTAATAAAATACATACATTTATTAACTTCGGTCTTGTATTTTATTTAAAAACTATGATACTGTTTAGTGGCAGGAGGTACTTTTAACCACATTTCGTATCTCATAGGTTTTAACTCAGGCTAAGAATAATTTTAGAAGAATTAATACAATTTAAAAATAGCTAAGTGTACAGTATGTCTTTTGTGATAGCTGAAAAGTACCATTGCATTTTGGACAAAAAATAACTTTATTTATAATTCTTTGGGCTTGTTTTCCAGCAACCTTTAATGATTTTGTTTATAAGATGAACTTTAAAAGAAATTTAAAAAGGCTCAAATGTCAAGAGAGTTTTAAAATTACTTCAGACAGTTTTTGTTTTCCAGAGGGAATATTTTTGGTTTGGCTTCTCATAACCTCACTCGGGTGAAATATAGCATTGTATTTATGAGGTTCTTTTGATCTTATGTCAGTGAAATGTAATTTAATGCATTTTAGTCCTGGTAAAATAACATTTGTGGCTGTTTAATCTTTTGTAAAAAGATGATGACGAAATAATTTGTTTCTAGTATTGATTTACTTTCAAATTAAATTATACATTCTGTAACTGAAATTTCAGAGTACTCTAGGAACCCAGGCAATAACACCTTCAGAGAGAATCCTGAGATGCACGGCGAAGTGGGTTTTGTTTAGACCTATTTGACTATAAAATGAACACATGTGAATGAATGTATCTTTTCAGTCTTCCAGCAAGCGCCACTCAATGTGAACATGTAGTAAAAGAATTCAGACTGGAGGCGTTAGCTTCTTAAATTATTAAGTTTTAGGAAATAAAACAGCTCATACGGTCGTTTCTTTGACTTAAAGAATTATTCATACTATCCTCCTAGTATACCACACTTTTGATAAACTCGGCATTTTGAGGAATGTCGGAGAAGGAGGAAATACTTCATCCGAGGCATGATTATATATATATGGAAAAAGGCCTTTTATAATTGTGTTAATTTCAGATTCTAATAGAGTTAAAACACCAATGCACAATCAATCTTGGAAATAATTTGTTCTCACTGTCACCATAAACGAGATAGTGTCCTTTGTGTCCGAACACCAAAAGGGTACTCGGTAGGAAGCAGGGATCTTCATGTGCTTTCTGAGTCACTTGCGTTTCCTCTTTGTACAATTTAGGCAACCAAACTCATTTTGTTCGAAAGAATGGAAAAGTGTGAGAAGACAAAACAGCTTGTGTTTTTGAATTCTAAACTGTTATTACAGGCCCTGGCCTTTTCTAGCATTTAAAAATCAGTTCGAGGTAAGAGTTCGATCTCCAAAAAAAGAAAAGCAAAAGCAGTTTTCTTGAACAGGGTTCTTAATTTGCTGCTCTCTGTGTTTGAAAGAACAGATTATATGTAATTGGGATTGTGTGTGTGTGTGAGAGAGAAATATACAGAAAACTCGTGCTGGGGCAAAAGTGCTGGGGCACTTCTAGAAATTAGGAGGCAGTCATGACGATCGTAGCTAAATTAAGGGGTAATACGGGGTCCTGGGCAAAGCCCTTTACATTCATCGCCTGTTTAATCCTCAGGAAGTACCATCTCCAGTCAGTTCTGTTTTTCAGTTTTACAGGTGAGGAAACTGTAAGAAAGGTTAAGCTGTTAGAAAGGTCAAATAAATTCGTCCATGCTTAGATGACTAATTAAATGTCAGAGGTGCAGTTAGGGGGTTACAGAAGGTCCTTTTATTCTAGAGCACATGCTCGAAACCATTATGCTCCATAAAACCAATACACTGAGATGAATATAAACCTAGACGTGGAGATTTGGTGCTTTATCGGGTCATTCAGAAAACATGAATGTCTTACCTATCACGGCTCTAGTCTTTAAAAAAAAATTTTTTTTATATTTATTTATTTTTGAGAGAGAGAGAGAGAGACAGAGCACGAGCAGGGGAGGGGCAGAGAGAGAGAGAGAGAGAAGGAGACACAGAATCCGAAGGAGGCTCCAGGCTCTGGGCTGTCAGCACAGAGCCAGACTTGGGGCTCGAACTCAGGAACCAGGTGATCATGACCTGAGCCCAAGTCGGATGCTTAACCGAGTGAGCCACCCGGACGCCCCAGGACTAGTCTTTTCAATTAACTCAACTGGTATACTTTTGTAATACACTTGTGAACAGCCCTTGTTTTTTCAAGTGCTACAAGTGTTTATGTAGATACCTTGGTGTGTCTGTACATATACACACATGTGTACACACACGTATACATATGTGTGGAGGCGGAATCAGGCGTCTTCATCTAGTGGAAGAAACTCTTAAGTTGGGGAGACAAATACTGAGTGTGAGTTCAGACCCTGCTTCTGATTACCAGTATGACCTTGGGCAAGTCACTTACCCTTTCTAGACCATGGTTTCCTTGTTTGTAAGATTAGAGGGTTTGAGTTGATAATTTTTAAGGTCTTTTCTAGCGTTAAGAATCAAGGACATAAATTATGAATGTAAAGTGTAATACTTTTGCAAGATTAGGTAAACGCCACTAAAACAAATTTTACTTTAGACCGTGGTACGCTTCTTTGTTTCTTAGTCTCACGCTTTAATGTAGGTTCTCACCAACTGCCGAAAAGCAGTGAGGTAACTTCCAAAGACCTACCAGCTCTTTTACCTGTCTTAGACTGCTGTAGCATTCTCTTATCTTTGTCTCTCAAGATGTTGGGATTTGTGGACTGTGCTTGCTCCCACTCCTGTGAACCATTCATTTGGTGGCTGGCACAAAGGACCCTTCTGATGCAGTCTGCATTGGAGCTTTAATTCAGTTTTGATTCCTTAATTATGATCAGAGCGTGGTGGAACCCTTTATTTCTCCTGAAGGAATCTAACAGTTTTTCTTCTGAATATTGCTGAACACCGTGTCTACGTTCAATTTAACTTAAATATTTCTTTAGATGTCAAATAGAACATATATACGCATTACTGCCAAATACTGAGGATTTTGCACGCCCAGTAAGGAGTATTCCTTTTAACTTTTTAAAAATGTGATGGAAAGGGAGACTGTTGAATTTATCTACCTTAGATGGTCAGTGCATTCAGATCTACCGGTAAGGCCACTTCGAGGTTTCATGCTTGAATCCCATTTTCTTAATCGCAAGACTGGCAAATTAATTCATTTGGGGTTTGTTCATTTGACTTTTACTTTTTCTGTTTCTTTCAACATTTGAAGAAATCCATACAGTCATTCATTAAGTAATATTTATTGGACCTTTTATGTGCCAAGCACTGTCCAAAGTATTGGGAATACAAAGATGAATAAAATACTCCATTATTTGAGGAAGTATCTACTGGGGAAGCCGATGTAAATACGCCGGAGCAATGTAATAGGCGCTGTAATAATTAATACGAGGTGCTCTTGGAGCCCAGAGATGGAAACTGCCAACTGTTGAGGGTTTCCGAGGAAAGCCTCTCGAAAATGGCAACATTTCGTTTGACTCTTAAAAGGTGGGGCGATCTCCTCAGACAGGGTGTGTTCGGAGCACCAGGCTGCGGAGCGGTGCTCCACCGTCCTGCTCTTACAGACCCCGGCAGGTTTCCCGGGTCTGCATTTCTTCCTCTCCGCCTTCCGTCCCACAGTGTTTAGCCTTCGAGGCCCCTGCTGTGTGTGTCCTACTGTGTGCGTGCACTGCAGATGGTCCTGTACCCACCGGGCGGGACGAGGGATCCCTCAGTTCACAGCGAGCGCCTGAGTTCTCCGTGTGGCAGCTGTCCGTCCCCAGAACGCGGCCGAATCGGAGCGCCGGCAGCCCCGGGATCCAGCGTCTGACTGCGGGATTTACCGCGCATGTGTCGAGCTGCCGTGGCAGAGTTCTTGACCGCAGATGATTCTGCTCTGGCCTCACCTCCACGAGGAGCACAGAGCCGGAATTTTCTGTGCCGCAAGACGGTGGTGGCAACAGATTCCCAGAGGGAGAATTTCTCTTGTCGGAGTCTGATGTGGGAAGAGACGGAGGTGGGGATGGCTTCCGGCATGCTGGATCTCAGCTGGGAAAACAGAAGTGACGACGGACTGTCATAAATTATTGTAGGCCATTTCGCAGACTCCCCTACTTTTTCAAAAATCACTCCTCTTGGCAGATGTGTTCAGAATTACGATTTCCCAACATGGGAAACGTGATCCCTGTGTAAGTTGGGAACCGTACATGCCGAATTGGTGCTGATAAATAGATCTTACCCCTGTGGCTGCCGTCATCTTTCCTGGAGTGCCTTTATCGTCGAATCTGATCCTCATTGTCTCTTTATTCTGTTTCTGTTCTCTTTCTGTTATTAGCCACTGCTAGAGAATGAACATCCTACTGTCCTTTCCTTCTTGAGAACAGTCTGCAAATCCTTTCCTTCACACCCGCTTAGGTCGACCGTGGTCCTCTCCTTGTTACTTAGAACCTACCCAGATACTTCTTGTCTTTAGGTATTTCTCGTTACCTCAAGGCGGCTCTTGGTGTTGTGACTGAAAAGTGACTCTCAGCTATTACTTTGATCGTAATCCTTGAAGACCCTCTAGTGTCATGGTTCTCAAGATTCTCTGTTATGGGCGTCGTTGGAGTCCCAGAAGCAGGCCCTGCCGGAGAAGGCTGCCTTTACTGACGGAGTTCTGTCCTGTCCTTCAGGCGCCTTACGGCAGGAAAACTGCTGAGGGCCCCCTTCTTAAAATCGAGATACGTGACATACCATGACACGGTGGTACATGGTGTACATTCACCCTTTTAAAGTGTGCAATCCACTGCTTTTCAGTACATTCCCAGGGCTGTACAGTCATCACCCCTCTCTGACTCCAGAACATTTTCCTTACCCCCAAAAGAAACCCCACGTCAGCCGTCACTCCGCACCCCCCATCTTCCCAACTCCTGGCGACCACTACTCTACTTTCTTCCTCTCTGGACGTGCCTGTTCTGGACATACCGTATACATGGAATTACACAATGTGTGGCCTTTTTTTGTCTTTTACTTACATAATGTTTTTAAGGTTCATCTTCGTTGTGCCTGTATCAGTATCTCATTCCTTTTTATGGTTGAATAACAGCCTTCGGTGGCCGTACCACATTTTGTTTATCCATTCATCAGTTGGTGGACATTTGTGTTATTTCTACTTTTTGGTTCTTACGAATAATGCTGCTTATAACATTCATGTTTGCGTTGTCGTGTGGGATATTTGTTTTCAGTTCTCTTGGGCGTATAGCCAAGGTATGGTAGCTTTTTGAGAAATTGCCAAACCTTTTCAAAGCAGTTGAGAACCACTGTTGAGTGGCTTTACCTTGACTTTGATTTAGGACCCGGATGGTCTTTGTGGTCTTTGTGTCAGGTTCTTTGTGACACCTGACAGTGAGACCCGGGACTGTTCACACTCTAGCCCACTGCAGTGATTCTGAAGTACAAATGAATAAAATTGCTCCCCTGTCAAATCAGACCACCATTCCGAGCTTTGTCTCAGGCAGCACCTCATGCTGGAAATTGTCCCCCCGCCCCAACGGAAGTAGGTTCTAACATTTAGCTTCAGAAATTCTAACTACTTTATCTTAACATACAACTCCAATAATTCCCTCTTCACTAATCACCCCGCAAAACATATTTAGTCCTTCATAGATGTATTGTGTAACTGCTTCAGAGTTTATGTGGTTAATGTTTATATGTCCTTTGGGTCTTTCTGGTGAATGTTTATGGGTTAGATATTATAGATTTCCTCTAGGGCAGTAATCGTGTTCCCCTCCGTTCCTGGCACGTTGCCAAATGTTGACAGGTACTTAATACTTTTTTATTTTTGGTGCACATGAAATTCATATTTGAAAGTCTTCCTTTTAAATATGCTGAAATTAAAAACTTGAGCATATTATCGGAGACTAGAAAAGCAGCATCTGGAGAAGATACCCAGAGAAGCAAAGTTTGATGGGCCGGCTGGCTATATTGATGCCAGGAACAAGATTGAACAAAACCAAAAGCCAAAGACAGGGCAAACTTTGTTGATCAGCTGAGCCAAATACAGTCCCAGGTATTTGAAAACTTGAACCACTACAAAGAATAAAACTTTTTTTCTGAAATATACCTTGTAAATAACTCAGTTTAAATGGGAGATCAAACCTCTATTTCTAAATTTAAGAGACATATAATTAGTCTCTGAACCAGATTGACATTTTTGTTTAAATCATAATGTTCCATGATTGTTTGATATTTGAAGTTTATTTTTGTTATGTGAATAAGTTATGTAGGCTACTAGTACTCAAGGTAACTCAGTTACTCCTCTCTCTGGACAGCTCTTTAAAATTTATGGCTTTATTATAGCTCATGAATTCCAACAAATAATCATCCTAAGGACAGGAATTCTTAACATCATGATGTAAGGACCACTGTACATGTTTCTAGACACCCGAATTTAGAGGTTGTCTAGAGAACTAAAGGGATTAAAAAAACCTAAAACCTGTCCACCAGTGGTGTTATGACTTATGTTAACCAAGTCATATTTCTGGGGAAAGCAGAGGTGAGTATTGAAAAATTATTTTTATAAGGTTTCTGCTTTAAGGAGAGCCAGTCGTGAAAATTTGAGTTCATGTAGAATAAATTTATTTGGAGTTTTTTTCACTTCATGAAAGAATCCCTTTAAGTACATAAGCTCTCTTGGTGTATTTACCACATGACTCAGTTTGTAAAAAATTCAGTTCATACAGTTTCCAAGAAAATGTTGTGTAAAGCAAAGCATACTCGTAATATGTTTTCTAATGTTGACCTAACATTGAAGATCCTTTTAAATGTAAAATCAAATCGTTTAAATATTTGACATTTCAGGATAGTTTCTATTTAGCTGTAGTGTTTTATTTTGTTTATGGTAAATTTATATTTTTAATTTACTTGGTAGGTATTTGCTGAATGTCTCTAATATGTCAGGTTCTGTGCCCGATATTGGTGATTCAGCAGTGAACGGGCCAGGGTCTAAGTTTTTAGGGAACTTACAGACTTTTCAAGGATGCAGGCAAGTACAAAGGTAATTATAGCATAGTGGGATAGGGCTGCCATAGGGAAAATGTATAGGTTGCCATGGGGGTACCTGATCTGCTCTTGGGGGTCCAAGGATGGTGTTTCAGTTGTGACTTGAAAGAAAATTAGAAGTTCCACAAGGGGATGAACAAGGGTGAGTGAAGGTGGGGAGTTACAGTGTGAGCTAGAGGGGCAGCATCTCGTTCCAGAACTTATTTATAAAGGAAGGAGTTCTATCTGGTGGAAAAGAGAGTATGGTAGCGGTTGTATGATGTGTAGTAAGCAAATTTTAACTTAAATTAGTTATTTGAAGTGATTTCGAGAGCTTTTATGTTATGTCCTAGGAGGGAAGGGCAAACCTGTCTGCAGGACCCTTTGGAGCCACCGTCAAGTAGCATTTATAGAGCTCTGAAGGAAAGACAGTGTGGTGAGGGCATTAGAAGAATTTCAATACCAGACCGTAGAGAGTAGGAACAGGTAGGGTGAGAGGTATCAAAAATTAAGTCGAAGAAGTAAGTGGAGTCTTAGAAATCATGTCGTGGACTTCGTACTTGATTCTGAAGACAACAGGGACCATTTGTAGGATTGTAAACAGGTAACAAGTTCAGATTAATCATTTAAAAAGATCGCTTGACCGCATATTCAGAGTAGCTGGCTACAGGGACCGGGGACGAGGAAAATGTAATAGTAGTGCAGGTGAGAGATGCTGGAGGCTCGAGTCGGGGAGGGGCGGAGGGGTGAGGCACAGTCAGTAGGACCTGCTGATCTATCGAGCGTGACAGAGGAAGAAGTAAGAACCAAGGTCTCGGTTTCGTGGGCGGCAAGGTGTTGCCATTCACACACATAGCCAAAACAGAAAGAGAAGCAAGTTTAACGGGGAAGATGATGAATTGAGTTTCGGTGTATTGAAATTCATGCACCTGTTAAACATCTAAGAAGAAACGGCCATTAGGCAGATAACCTGAGTGTAGCGCTCAAGAGAGAGATCTGGATAGGGATAAACTTGGGAGTTACCAGGTCCTGGAAGTAACAGCTTCGAGTGATCTTAAAATTGCCTAGGGAAAGTGTAGAGTAAGAAGAGGTCCTAGGACAGAATGTAGAGAAACAGTTGAGCCCCGAGAAGGAGGAGAAACCTCAGGGTCGTTCCCGTTGTGCACCAGCAGTTGTGCAGTGTGTAACTTATTGGCCGTACACAGCAACGTGGAGAAAATCAGGGCCTTGTAGGTAAAGTCATTCCAACCAAGGAAAGAGTGTTTTCAGAATGACTCGTAGGCTTACCATATGCCACACAGAGGGCAAGGGAGATAACGAAGTATTCGGGTTAAGTTTTATTTATTTATTTATTTTTAATGATTTTAATGTTTATTTATTTTGAGAGAGAGAGACAGAGAGAGCAAGTGGGGAGGAGGGGAGAGAGAGGGAGAGAGAATCCCAAGTAGGCTCCATCCACACCATTAACACGGAGCCTGATACAGAGCTTTAACCCACAAACCGTGAGACCATGACCTGAGCCAAAATCAAGAAGGAGTCTGACACTTAACCAACTGAGCCATCCAGGTACCCCTTAGTTAAATATTTTAAACAACAACAACAAAAAAAATTCAGTGAAAGACGTTTGGACACTAAATTGATAACTTGTTTTGTAGGTTCTGTCCAAAATATTTTGTGGCACTTTTATGGGTAGCCTTATCATTCAGGACCAAGCAATGAAAAAGTTTACTTCCATCTTTGGTTCCACATCGGCTGTATTATTGAAGCTAAAATTGTAGATGCTAGCTTGCTGTTTATTTGTTTGTTCATTCATTCATTCCATGCTGTTCAAGATAGTTCTTTTCTTTTTTAATGAAATAGCTTTTTTTCTCTGTTTATAAAATAATTATACTTCTCTACAATTACAGGTTTATTGTAGAAAACTCATAGTCCAGAAATGTATACAGAAACTAAAAGCCCTTACGGTACTACCGGAGACCAGTACTGTTTTATCATCTTTCCAGATAACTCTGTGAATGTAGATAGAGATTAATGAAATCTACTATGATCTTACATTTTTTTCATTCAAGAATACTATGCATTGCTTCCTGTCAGTAAATACAGTTCTAAATCATCAGTTTTAATTGTTGCAGTCATTACATTATATGTATGTATGTAAATATGTATCTAGTGAACTAATTCTCTAGTGGTAAAAAAATGTTAGTAGTCTCCAAATTTTAGCCATTACAGTTAACAAATGACCTCCTAGAAAATATGCCTGCAGTTTTCCAACTGTAGCAAGTCCTTGAAATGGAATTTCAGGGTCAAAGGTTATGCACTTTCAACAACCATATTTTTCTTAAAAGATTGGGTTATAAAATTCGTATATCCTCATGATAAAAACTCAAACAGTACATAAGGGTAACTAGGACACTGTAAATCTCCCTCTTTAGAATCATCATCGTCAGCAGCTCCTTGTGTATATGCATATAGAAGCATATATATGTATGGATAGACTTTAAAATTTATTGTAATAATTCATTTTGAGCAGATAGTAGTACATATATATGAAAAATGTAAATATACTGAGGAAATGTAAACTTACATGTTTTCACATAACCAGCCACTTAGGTCCTTTTTCCCAGAGCTGTCCACTGATAGCTTTCTTGTATGTGTTTTACAGTTTGTGGAAACAAACGTCTTTTGACTTTGTTTATGGTATTGTTTTTCGTGTGCAGCTCTTATGAAGTTACATTTATCACTTATTTCCTTAATGACTGCTGGGTTATGTGTCAGAATTAGTTAGAAAGGTCTGTGTGTCATCTTTAAATACAAATTGTATGGTATTGTGTAAGTCTGTGCCTTTTTACAGTTCGTATGTTTTGGTGATCAGTACCTGCACATAGGTCACAATTCATTTCAGCAACTTATTCTGTTTTATGGATATAATGTCGTCTACTGGCCCCATTGAAGGGCCTTTAGGTTCTTTCACTTCTATGTCTTTCTAAAAAGCACTGCAGTAAATGTCCTTTACATTTGTCTTTGCACCCAACATTCAGATGGAGGCAGAACTTCCCAGGTCCCCAGCTTCCCCACGGGGATATTTGCTGGGGCCGATACCACTGGTGAAGAGTGAAGTTTTCACGAAGTAAGAGAAGCTCCCTAGCTGTATCTAGAGGGATTTTTATCCCTCCTGGTTTTTCTCAGTTCTGGAAACTGGTCGTTATGCTCAAGCACGAGTTCCCAGTAACAACCCCGGTACATCACTGCAGGGCTGGTGAGGCGCGGGTCAGTTTCCCAGAAATAAATCTTAGGAGGCCGGGGCTTAAGACTCTTCTGTGGGCCAGTCTTATGTCCTCTAAACAGGTTGCACCAATTATACTCACCTCAGAACTCCAGAAGCAAAACTTATCTGAAAGGAAGATGTGGGAGAAGATATAATAATGACATGTTTGAATCACGGGGGTTAAATACATCGTAAAGTTGGGATTGTTTACATGATTCTTTTGGGACTTTTGCTCTGAGTTCTCTTATGTATGTTAGATTACTTGCTGGGCTAGAAAAATTTAAGAGCCGCCTGAATGTTTAAAGTTACAGCCCTTATTGTGTTTACGTCTTAACCTCACGCTCGCTTCACCAGATCTCTCATTTTCCCTCTCCGAGCTGCGGCTCACTTCGTTCCGGTCACGGGTAACTAACGCTCTGGTGCGTTCTGCCTCCCGCCGTTTGTTTGACACGGACTCGTGTACTTTTCCCCTAGATGATTCCCCTTCGTTTTCCTGTGGCTGACTTTGCCCTCCTTCCTTCTCTACCCAGCACTGACCTTCACCCCATCTTTTCCTTCTCCCACTTTTTGACTTGCTTTTTCTGTTTTCGTAGTTTTTTTTTTTTAATAATAGTTTATTTTCAAATTGGTTTACATATAACACTCAGTGTTCATCCCAACACTGCCCTCTTTAACGCCCGTCACCCCCCTCCTCCCTCCGTCACCTCCGTCACCTCCGTCACCTCCGTCACCTCCGTCACCTCCCTCACCTCCCTCACCTCCCTCACCCTCAGATTGTTCTTAGTCTTTGAGAGTCTCTTATGTTTTATCTCCCTCCCTCTCTGTGTTTTTTTTTTTCCTTTCCCCTCTAGCCCTCCCCCTGGTTTTTGCTTAGTCTCACAAAGTCCACCTATTCGTGGAAACATATGGTATCTGTGTTTTTCTGACTGACTTATTTCACTTAACATAATACCCTCCAGTTCCATCCATGTTGCTACGCATGGCCAGATTTCATTTTTTCTCATTGCCATGTAGTAGTCCATTGTATATATGTGCCACAACTTCTTTATCCACTCGTCAGTTGATGGGCACTTGGTCTCTTTCCATGATTTGGCTATTGTCGAAAGTAGTTTTTTGGGTTTTAGCCTTGTGCTTTGTCACCTGTCTCAGGTGACCTGTGGGCTTGCCTCCATGGACTTGTTCTGCCAATAGAATTGCTTGACTTTGTGTGTTAGCAGAGGTAATCATTCTTGGTAGATAAGCAAGCAGGTGATTATCTAAAGATAATTCTGATGCATTTTAACTTCGAAGAGACTTTTTGAAGTTAAGTACTTTTAAAAATAATTCTTTATTCATAGACATAATTTCTGCTGGACAGAAATTGGAAGGTATTTACTCTGTATAGAGAGTTAGGAAGCAGAAGGAGTATGCAAAATTTATCTTCATATCTTAAAATCTATTTTAGTAGAAATGAGTCTAGCCATACTTGAAAATTTAAACCAGATACCCTGGAATAAAAGTTACTATTATCCTGTTTTAGCCAAGATTAGCTGACTGACCTCCGCAGATCCCCTTCAGGCTTGTGACATGAGCTAGATTCCGAAGTATGTAAATGAAAAAACATAAGGAAATCTGTTAAATAAAGTAGCACATTCTTACTTCTTCTGTTTCTCTTCTGGTTTTTCGTTTGTTTGTTTTTTGAATCGGACCATTCAATTCTAAAAGGTGATTCAGCCTGATATTCTTTAAGTACTTAAAGTTTTCAATGCAGCAAAAAACAAACCGAGTATAACACTTTTAAACCCTATTATTTTGATGTTGATCATGCAGTGTCTTTGCTCTGTTTCTACCGTACTTTGTAACCGGACTCACTGAGTGTAAGTATGCTTTCCGGTTCTCAGATCAGAATGTGGTACAATTAGGTTTTGCCTTAGTGAAATTCTGTACTGGAATTATCCCAGAAACGTTTTGGAATGTAAGATAACATTTGCCACTACTTATTTTAAAAGCATTTAAAAGTGCTTTTGATTTTGTCGTAGTGTCCTAAGTAGAGAAATTAAATCCAGTTGTCTTCATCAGAAAATATTAGTAATGCCTTCCAAGAATTTATAAATTGATAAGTTTACAAAAGTTTTTTATAGTTTTATCGAGATAAAATTTCCATACCATACAATTTACCTATCTAAAATGTACAGTTCCCTGTTTTTTTGGTATATTCACAGGGTTGTGGAGGTATCACCACCATCTAATTTTAGAATGTTTTTTGTTCCTCCAGAAGAAACCCCGTACCCATCAGCAGTCATTCCCCTTTCCCTTCAACCTCCTAGCCCTAGGCAACCACAAATCTGTTTTCTGCATCTGGATTTGCCTGTGGTGGACATTTCATTTAAATGAAATCATACAATCTGTGGTCTTTTGTGACTGGCTTCTTTCACTTAACATGTTTTCAAGGCTCATCAATGACTTAGTGTGTACCACACTTTGTTAGTCATTTCTCAGTGGATGGATGTTTGAGTTGTTACCACTTTTTGGTCATGCCGCTGTTGGTGTACAACTAGTTGAGTTCCTGCTTTCAATTCCTTGGGTATATACCTTTAAGTAGAATTGCCAGATCATATGGTAACTCTGCTTAATTTTTATGAAACTTTCAAACTATTTCCACAGTGGCCGCACCATTTTACATTCCCACCAGCAACGCAGTAGGGTTCCAATTTTGCCACATACTTGCCAACACATATTTTCCTTTTTTTTTTTTTTTAAATATAGCCATCCTTATGGGTATTAAGTGGTGTCTCGTTGGGGATTTGATTTGCATTTCCCTGAGGACAGTGACGTTGAGTATCTTGTCATGTACTTCTTGATCATTTGTATATCTTCTTGGGAAAACATAAATCCTTTGCTCATTTTAAAATTGGGTTATCTTTTTATTACTAGTTGTAGGTGTTCTTTTCGTATTCTGTATACTAGACCCTAATCAGATACACGATTATAGTTTTATCGAGATAAAATTTCCATACCATACAATTTACTAATCTAAAATGTACAGTTCCCTGTTTTTTTAGTATATTCACAGGGTTGTGGCGTTATCACCACCATCTAATTTTAGAATGTTTTTTGGTCCTCCAAAAGATACCCTGTACCCAAGATTTGCAAATTTTTTTCTCACTCCGGGTTGTCTTTTTACTTTCTTGTCAGTGGTGCATAGAAGTTTTTAATTTTGATACAATCCACTGTATTTATTTTTCCTTTCGTCACTTGTGCTTTTGGTGTTGTGTCTAAAAACTGCTGTCTGACCCAGGGTCACAAAGAACTTACTCCTATGTTTTTTCCTAAGAGTTTTATAATTTTAACGCTTAGATTTAGATCTGTGATCAGTTTTGGATGTCATGTGAGTTGGGGCCCAAGTTCGTTCTTTTGCTGCTTGTGGATA
The DNA here is from genome assembly GCA_030068075.1 of Paguma larvata. NCBI lineage: Eukaryota > Metazoa > Chordata > Mammalia > Carnivora > Viverridae > Paguma > Paguma larvata. Next base: position 72,918,700 of record CM057839.1, on the reverse strand, counting down.
TCCAGTTGTCCCAGCGTCTTTGAATTGTCTGGGCACCTGTGTTAAAATTTGGTTGGTCCTTAACGTGGGATTTTTTCCTACACGGTCCATCCAGCTTTACTGATCTGTGTTTGTCCAGAAGCCAGCACGACACTCCATTGGTTACTGTAGTTTTATAGTCCATTTCAAAATTGGGAAGTGTGAGTGCTCCAATTTTGTTCTTCTTTTTCAAGATTTTATTTTTCATTTTTTTAAATTGTAAATACACCGAATATAAAATTTACTATTGTAGCCATTTTAAGTATACCACTCACTGATATTAAGTATGTTCTTCTGGTTGTTCAAGCCATCACCCACCATCCATCTCCCGAACTCTCCACATCCTGCAAAACAGAAACTCTGTATCTGGTCAGTAAAACTCGCCCTACTCCCCTCATCCAGCCCCTGGGAACCCCCATTCTACTTTTTGTGTCTATGATTTTGCTGCTTTAAGTACCTCATGTAAGTAGAATCATACAGTATTCATCTTTTTGTAACCGGTTTATTTCACTTAGCGGAGTGTCCTCAAAATCGGTCTGTGTTTTAGCATATATCAGAACTTACTTCCTTGTTAAGGCGAAGTGACATTTCATCGTATATGAAATATACATTCATTCGCCGATGGACACTTGGGTAGCTGCCACATTTTAGCCAGTGCGAATAATGCTATTGTGAACATGGGTGTGCAAATATCTTAAGACCCAGCTTTCAGTACTCTTTGATGTATCTCCAGAAATGGGATTGCTGTGTCATATGGAAATTCTGTTTTTAATATTTAGAGCAGTTGCCATCCCATTTCCCACAGTGGCTGTATCATTTTGCATTTCCACCAACAGTGCATAGAGGTTTCCAGTTTCTCCACATCCTTGTCAACACTTACTTTGTATTTTTTGTTTGTTTTTATAGTAGCCATCCTGATGGGTATTAGGTGGGATCTCACAGTTTTATTTGCATTTCCCTGATGATTAGTGATGTTGAGCATCTTTTCACGTGTGTATTGGCCATTGTGTAAGTTCTTTGGAGAAATCTCTCTTCAGGTCTTTTGCTAATTTTTGAATTGGTTTATTTTTTGTTGTTGAGTTTTAGGAGTTCTCTCTATATTCTGGATATTAATTCCTTATAACATATGATTTGCAAATATTTTCTCCTATTCTGCAGGTTGCCTTTTTACTCTGCATACTGTCTTTTGAAACACAAATTAAAAATTTTTTATAAAGTTCAATATTTCTATTTTGTTTGTTTTGTGTTCTGTGCCTTTGGTGTTATATCCAAGCAATCACTGGTAAATCCAGTGTTTTAAAGCCTTCAGCCTATTTTTTTTTCTAAGACTCATGTAGTTTTAGGTCTTATATTGAGGTCATGGATCTATTTTGAGTTAGCTTTTGTATATGGTGTTAGGTACTGGTACAGCTTCATTCTTTTGCATGTGGATATCCACTTTTCAAATACTTATTGAAAAGATGTCTTTTCCTCCATTGAGTGGCCTGAGCGCCTTTATCAAAAATCATTTGACCATATATGTAAGAGTTGACGTTTAGACGCTTTATTCTGTTCTTTGGTCTGTATGGTGTATGTTTGTCTTTTTGTCATTACCAGACTGTTTTGATTACTATAGCTTTGTAGTAAGTTTTGAAAACAGGAGTGTGAGTTCTCTCTAGCCTTATTCTTTTTTTCAAGATTGTTTAGACTGTTCTGTAGTTCATAAAGTTTAAACTATGATCACATTTGGTATTATCTTTTACTTTTTTAATAGATTGGGATACCTTAGACTTATGGCTCTAGGTTACAAAGTTTTTTGGGTAACTGGTTCACTTTTTGGTCATCATTTAATTTAATTATTGTGGATGAAAATTATCCTAAAACGTAATATACAATTTATATGCATGCATGTATTGGTTTGTCTATGGAACAGTTGTGTTTTCAGAGTTCATCGGCCTATGTTGTTTTCCTTTACTCTTCCCTTGTCAGTTGTCAGTTAAAGATGCAACTTAATGCTTTTTAAATTATGGGAGTAATGGAGTATGAATTGTAGAACTTAGAATGCAGATAAGTTCTAAGAAGAAAATAAAATTCACCTTTGGTCACGCAGACATTTTTCTAGACATGTTTTTTAAAAGTCAGATACTTTGCCTATCATTTTAAAGCCTGCTTCACTCCTTCAACAGTAGATTGTGTATATTCCATGTTACTTACCATCTTTCTTTTAAATTTTAATGCGTATTTATTGTATTGTGTGGTGGTAACTTATATATGTATATATATGTATGTATGTATATATATGTATGTGTATATGTATATATATATAAATTTATTTTATTTTATTTTTTTACATTCAAACATCTTTTGCAGTTAAAATTTTGTTGCTACATCTTTGTAGACATCCATGATGTTATCTGTAGGAAGAAAATTCAAGACGTGGCTTTGCTGGATCAGTTTTCTGGTCAGGTTTTGGATATATAAGGCCAGATTTTCTCCAAGAAAGTTTGCACTTATTTGTAATCTCATTCATAATGAACAAGAGTAGTGTCTGCCACTTTCTTGGTCAGTATCTCTAATATATAATTTTAAAAATAGTTTTCTTTTAAACTTTACAATTTTGATAGAAAACCTATGGAATCATGGTTTTATTTACATTTGTTTCATTAATATTTAAATCTACAGTTTCTTATTTATTCATTATTTAATTTCTTTTGTGAATTGCCTATATTTTGCCTGTTTTCCTATAATCTTTAAAAATTTTTTTGTAAAGTGCCTTGTTTATTGGGATATCAACTCTTTTCATATTGCAAGTATTTCTAATATTTCATTTGTCAAGTGTTATATTTTTGAAATCTTAATGTGTAATAAATTCTCATTGTCTTATTGCTTGTGACTTTTCTCTTTTTTCCTTACATTTTCTAGCATTTCTATGGGTTAAAAAAGTTTTTGCAGTTAAATTTTTATTTACTCAAATGTATTTGTTTTAGCGATGTTATATAGGATTCTAACTGTAGTTTTTTTTTTAACGTTTATTTATTTTTGAGAGGCACAGAGACAGAGTATGAGCAGGGGAAGGGCAGAGAGAGAGGGAGACACAGAATCTGAAGCAGGCTCCAGGCTCTGAGCCGTCAGCACAGAGCCCGATGCGGGGCTCGAACTCACAGACCATGAGATCATGACCTGAGTTGAAGTCGGCCGCTTAACCAACTGAGCCACCCAGGCGCCCCTAACTGTAGTTTTTGTAGTCATTTTAATACTGTTGAATAATTCTTTCGCAATATATTTGAAATGCCACCTTTATCACTACCCTAAGTGCCCATGTATACTTGTTTTCTTTCTGGACTTTCTCTGCTAGTCCATCGATCCGTCTATTCTTGTGTTACTCCCCTGTTGTTTTGAGTCAGACTGTAATAACTGGTGCAATACCCTTTCATTAATTTTCTTTAAAAAAATTTTTAGTTTTTTTGTCCTTTTTATTCCAAGTAAACTTTAAAATCAACAATTCAAGTTCTAAAAAATATTTTTTGACTTGGGTTTAAATTGTGTTTAATGTGTTAATTACTGTTTATATTCAGCAGTGTGGTTATGTTTTTTATTTTATTTGTTCAAATTTTATCTTACAAATCTTGAAAAAGCCTTGCAATTTTATTCATCTAGATGCTACATATTGTTTATTACTAGGTACTTTATTTATTTTAGTAGTCTAATGTGTAGTTTTGTGGGTCATTTGGTCTCATGCAATTATTTGTGACATACTTATACTAACAATGATTTGTTGACTCTTTGTTATGGAATTTTAAATATATACCCAAAGTAAAGATAGTTCACTGAATCCGCATTAAGTTACCGTAGTAGCCAAATAGCCAAAAACTTTCTTTTCCTGTGTAGTTAAAAATTTTTAGTGGATTTGTGACTCTTTCCTATTATATTTTTAGTATTATTATGAATCTATTTCTAGTTCTTCAACTTTAGAAAATCTAAAGTAACCAGCATTGGCTGGGAGTGGAATATTTTTGCCTTACTTTTGATTTTAAATGGTATTATTTCTAGTTTTTCTCTGTTAGGTAAGACCTCTTAGTAATTTTTATTCTCATAACATAATTAGATATGAGACTGACATCTATATGCATTATACTAGCTGTATGAGCTTAAGCAATTCATTGAATCCGAGCACTGTAGATTTCTCGTCTGTTAAATGAATTCATCTCACACAGATCTTTTGTGTAACATGGTAAGATAAAGCCTGTGAACAAAGTTTTCAAGCTCTTGTAAGGCCATCTACGTTTGTGTGCTTTAATATATTTATTAATCTTGCTTTCTTCAGTTATTCGTGATTCCCTATTTCTCCAGTGCCCAGTTGTGCTAGTTCATGTTTGTCAAGAAGAATTTGAGATGTTTATTAGTAGATAATTTTCCTAAGTATGTTCTGTTTCCAGATAGTGACCTATAGTGCTTCTGCTATAATGTCATGGTTGTGTTCCTGAGAAATGTTTTATTATGAAAAATCCCTTACAGAAACAGCTGTTTCATTGGGGAGAGAGGATGACAGGGTTTCTGCCGACTTGGTATGACACACATATTTTTATAAGTGTAATCTGAAAGTACTACATCTGTTGACCAGTTAACAGAAACAAACTATATGTTTACTCCTTTACCATTTAGTCCACTCAGAAGATTCTTAGCTGTCCCTATCACCTTTGTCCTTGACCATGCCTTCTTTTGTTTACTGCTGGTGATGGTAAACAAAAGAATAAAACAGTGCTTGGGTAAACAGAACCATTCTGTTCCAGAAGAACACCCAGACACTGAAACAGTACATCTGTGTGTGCCTATTGTTTGGACACAACTATTATTTTTCCTACTTACTCTATGCTGATTCCATTTTGCATTGTAATAACAGCGCCTTCACCTACTGATTCTTTTCTCCTAACTAATTGATGATGTTATAATTACATTATGTTATAAAAGACTCATGCTCTAGAGGTTTGCTAGTATGGAGCAAATAATAAGTACTGTAAATACTTGTTGATTGCAAATGGCCAGATGACCCATTTCAAAAATTGAGTCACACTATCGTTGCTCTGGCTCAGTGCAGGTGTTAAAGCTTGGCTCAGTAAACTGTGCCTTTTGAATGGATCTGGTTGTATAAATATGTTCGTTCTTATTGTAAGCATTCAAATGGATTCCCGAAAATTGTAGGGAGAGAGTACCACTAGAAAACACATATTCAGGGGAGTTGGAGAGAGGAAGCAGGTATTCACTTACCACTTAGACAACGTATTAAAAATAAAGTAGAAAATATAATTCTATTGTACAAAATACTTTTAACACATTGTTGTCACTTTGTAGGAAGATAACTAGAACAGGTTTGGAGAAAGGCAAGTAAAATTATTGGGAGAAGGGTATTATAATATATACACTAAAAGGGTGTGGGTCTTTCAGGTTAGAAATTAAGGGGGGGGGTGGATTTGAAGTATAGAAAATTGTGACTGTAAAGGTAAATTGAATATGCACTTCTTTTATTTATTTATGTATTTACTTTGAGAGGGGGTGGGAAGGGAGAGAGACCGAGAATCTCAAGGAGGCTCCATGTTGTCAGTGCAGAGCCCGATGCGGGGCTTGATCCCAGGACCCTGGGATCATGACCTAAGCTGAAATCAAAAGTCGGACACTTAACCAACTGAGCCACCCAGGCGCCCCTGAATATGAACTTGTTTCTTTTTTTTTTTTTCTTAATTTTTTTAACCTTTATTTTATTTATTTTTGAGAGACATAGAGACAGAGCATGAGCAGGGGAAGGGCAGAGAGAGAGGGAGACACAGAATCCGAAGCAGGCTCCATGCTCCGAGCTGTCAGCACAGAGCCCGACGCGGGGGCTTGAACTCACAGCTCAACCGACTGAGCCACCCAGGCGCCCCTGAACTTGTTTCTAAATGTTAGGCTTATGAGCTGTTGTTTTCTTCCTTTCCCAATCTTGAAATAGGACAGTTGGATAGAAGCTCTATAATGGTTTATTTTGCTGCTGAAAACACAATGAATTTCTAGAAAAGTTTAGGTATATTCGCAAATGATAGATCCACAGTTAGTTACTAAATGGACCTGAGATTTTATCCTCTGTCTTCTGATGGTTAAATCAAGGGGTGTAAGCATACCTTCCCATATGGTGCTATTTTAAATGTGGAAGACTAACAAATCTTCTTTGGGATCCAAGATGTGGAACTGTGACTGATGACTGAAACTAGAGACACACTTTGGCACCTTAACATAAGGCACAATTTTGTAACAGACCAAGGTGTCTAAACATGAGATAGGAGGCAGAGAATTTTCCCTTCCTCTCTTTCTTTTGTTTTCTTCCTCCCTCCCTCCCTCTCTCCCTTCCTTCCTGTCCAGAGAGCATGCAGAGAGCATGCGAGCTGGGGAGAGGGACAGAGGGAGAGAGAGAACCTCAAGCAGGCTCCATGCTCAGCGTGGAGCCCAGCGCAGGGCTCAGTCTCACAACTGTGAGCTCATGACCTGAGCCAAAATCAAGAGTTGGATGCTTAAACAACTGTGCCACCCAGGTGCCCCAGAGAATTCTTTCTTTATACACATGGTTTCAGCATATCCTGAATGACAGATTGATGGAGTTGTAAATGAAACTCAAGTATTGGATGCATGTTTGAACTAGATGACTTGTATAATCCTACCAGCTCTGTGCCTTTTGAATAGGATCTGGTTGTATAAATATTTTTATATTTTATATGGGGAATCATTATCAGTCAAAGAACATTGGACCAAATGGGCTAGATCTAGAAAAGTATAGTAAATTATGATGAGACCTGGAGATGGTTGGTTTGCCTTTCAAAGTTGATGAGCAACACACTTACATTTTTTTAACAATTCTTTAAAATCTTTTAAACTAATGAAATGGTCACAGAAAGAAGTATAAACAGTATGCATAATACATAGAAGAGCATGAACCGGAAAATGCTCCATTCCTCCAAACACCCCATTTCCTTCTCCACCTAGTGGTGAGGGGAAGGGAGGGTTGAGAAATATTCTGAGGTTTCTGGCTTGAATAATAGAGTTGGTGGTGGCCCCATTAATGGAAAGATGGAGCAACTCTTGGAAAAACAGGAAGCTGTGTGGGACAGTCTTATTGAATGGTCTTACACTGTCTTATTTAATTATTTAGGTCTCAAATTGTGGTTGCCTTCTAGTGACATCTTCAAAGAAGTCAAATCAGTTCAAAAGGAATAAGAGTAGACGTGAAGAGATTTTTACTGGACAAATTTGGGGCAATTTGAACATCACAAAGAATAATAGATTATAATATGTCAAATAAAGAATCCAGGAATCCCTATTGACAGTAAAAAAGGTAGGAGGAGGGAGTTCTTTATAGAAGAATGCCATTTGATGAATGTAGAAGGAACGATGAAATCAGAAAAAAACATTTTGAGACTCCCGGTATAATAATTGATTCAGACAAGAATCATCTGTGGATACTAAAGTCACTTGGTGAAAGTTTGTTGGGGTATAGAATATTCCTTTCATCTCCAAGTATCACCTCATGAATAATTTTCTAATTGCAGAGAAGAAAATACACCTTTACAAATGGAGAGTTCTGGCAGTCCCCAGCTTAACAAAATGATGAATCTTAGCATCACAAATAGTGGGAGAGCCCATCGTTATCTGATGTGATGAAATGAGAAAATTTTAATAGAGCAATGTTAATGTAGTTTGCTGCGAAAGTTACATGAGCAAAGAGAAGGGTCCTATGACCTGTAGCAGGGAAAGACTCTATGATAAGTATTAAAAGTGCAATTGGAATGTGAATGGTGAATACAATGTATGCACTCTTTATAAAACCTCTCTCCCAGGTCTCTGCGAGATTTCTTGAAGGTTACTTTAAATCTACCCTTTTTTTGCCTTTCTTTTCCCTGATTAGTTAGCACTCATGTGAGTTGATATCTCATTGTATTGAGATATATGAATTAGGATATATTTATATTCTTTTAAAATATTGGTATTGTTTGGGTTTTAAAAGAAAAAAAGTTTTTCTTGTGGGAATTTTTCATTTTTTTATGTTTTATTATTTTTTTTCTTCCAAGTTTTATTTAAATTCCAGTTAGTTAGCTTACAGTGTTATTTTAGCTTCAGGTGTACAGTGTAGGGATTCACCATGTCCGTACATCACCCGGTGCTCATCGCTACAAGTGCACTCCTTAATCTGTCACCCATTTAACCCATCCCACCACCCACCTCCTCTCCAGTTACCCTCAGTTTGTTCTCTTTAGTTAAGAGTGTTCCTGGTTTGCCTGTTTCCTGGTTTGTGCCTCTCTCTCTCTCTCTCTTTTTTTGTATCAAATGTAATTATATTTGTTGAAATTCTGGAATATAAAAAAATCATCTAAAATGTTTAAATCAACACATACATAGAAAGAAAAACATAGGGACACCTGGATGGCTCAGTCAGTTAAGCATCTGACTCTTGATTTCAGCTCAGGTCATGATCTCACAGTTGGTAGGTTCGAGCCCTGCATTGGGCTCTAAACTGACAGTATGGCATCTGCTTTGGATTCTGTGTCTTCCTCTGTCTCTCTGCTCCTCCTGCTGCTCACTCTCCCGAACCCCTCAAATTAAATAAAAAACATTGAAGAAAAAAAAAAACCAAATTTGGACTGGAAGTGAACATGTCAAGGTATTAGTTCTTTCTGAGTGGTAGACAAACAAATGACTTCCTAACGTTCCAGAATGTCTCTAGTGAAGCTGTATTATTTCCTATTTAGTCATGGGTATATAAAGTAATGTATTCCACAGACTTATTTTAGGACATTTAAATTGTGATGTAATCTAATCTTAAGCTCTGCAAGAATATTCCTTAGACAAGATTTTATATGTTTACTTTAATGCAAATTATAAATCACTAACTTTTTGGCAGAAATATTATTAGACAACTAAGTACACATCATCAGTTTTTGGTTTTCTTTTGAGTGGTATATCAGTGGTTTTATAAAGATGTTTATTTCTCTTTTTTTCTGAGCTGGTCAACACTCGAGTGAAGGTAGAGTGGATTTTCCTGGAGTTTTCTAGAGACTCAGGTGGCTTCTATCTTGTTACATCATTCTCTACTCTTGGGCCTTGGAACTCTAAATATGATTCCTGGAAACAACAGCAACATATGGGAGCTTGTTAAAAATGCAGAATCTCAGGCCCAGCCCAGACCTACTGAATCAGAATCTCCATTTTAACAGGATTCCTAGGTGATTCATGTACATACTAAGAACTACTCTGTGGTTTATCTGTATGCTCAAAGATGGTTTATCACCCCATATTCTTACTCCATCCTTGAGAAGGGGGAAAGAGGAAGCGAAGTGGAGGGCATGCAGGTTTGTTCTAAGGACATAAACTGGAACTGCCCATATTACTTTTGCTCATATCTCAGTGGCCAGAAGTTTGTCATGTAGCCACACCTATTAGTAGTTATAAAGGAAGCAGGAAAATCTGGATATTTAGTTAGGTAGATATGTGCTCAGCTATGCTTGGTGGGGCTCTGATAATAAAAGGAAGAAAATTATGGGTACGGTAAGAAGCTAGTAGTGATACTTTGGCTGGATATGGAATTTTAGGTTGGAAATTAAAAACACACACCAGAATTTTGAATATATTGTTATCCTGTCTTCTAACTTCAGCATTGTTGAATTCCATTCAGTGTTGTCCAATGCCATACAGACTCCTGATCCCTGTATATAACTTGTTTTTTTTTTGAAAGCTTTTAAGATCTTCTTTTTAAACTTCTGTTTTCTTTAACTGTCATAATTATATACATTTCCGGGTCTTTTGTGCTGAGTACAGAGATGTGGGAAAGGGACTTTCAGTTAGCAAACACATCTTTCAGTTGTATAAAATGTTAACTCTTTGATCATTTCTCTTTGCATTTACTTTGTTCTCTTTTTCTGGACTTCGATTTTTCAACTTTATCTTTCAGTCTTTCTAGGTAATTTTTTATTCTGTTTTCATATTTATTTTTGTCATCTGAATATTTTTATTTTCTTTAATTTTAATTTTAATTTTTTTAATGTTTATTTTTGAGAGAGGAAGAATCCGAAGCAGGCTCCAGGCTCTGAGCTATCAGCACAGAGCCTGATGCCGGCTCATGAACCGTGAGATCATGACCTGAGCCAAAGTCTGAAGCTCAATATACTGAGCCACCCAGGCGCCCTCAACACCTGAATATTTTTATATAAACTTGTTTATATTTTATGGATACAATAGCTAATATCTTTTTGATAATATAGATGCTTTAATGTTCTCCTTTGTGCATTGTCTTTGTTTTCTCTGAGCTGTTTTGGTCTCTCCTTATTAGAGGCTTTCCTTAAGTATGGTGATTCTCAGAAGCCTATTAATACTTAAGCATAAGGCACTAGAACATTTGCCCGTAGAAGCAGATACTTGCTTATAAAAAAGATCAGGTAGGGAATAGGCCATTTTTTATGGACCCCTTAGATTTCAGTATCAGTACAACTTTTCTCATGAGCTTCCCCAAAAGATGACCAAAATATCTTATTAATAAAGCAAAGCCCAGTTTACCGCTACTGTAGTAAGGGACTCTGTCCTTATGGAATTTTAGTAGTGTCTCAGAGACAGGGGGTATTTATGAGGATTTCGGAGTCTGGTTTAATGTAGATCTTTAATTGCAAAAGCCTGAATGGGATAAGGCAAAGATAATGGCAGTAAGTAAGAGTTTCAAATCCAGTCTTTGATAAACTTAGTTGGGTGACTTATTGTCCTGGGAAGGGGGTTTATTTTTTGGATAAGTGTATCTTGGGGACGTGAAACAAACAAGGTTATTTATAACTTTATTTTCCTGGGTAAGAGTTCTGGATTAGTAAGGTCGTATTAAGTCAAATAGTAAGGCCACGTTGATGTAGTGTGTGGTTTTAGGTGGCTTCGGTCCTCAGACCCCCCTCTCATTAATATCTAGAAATATGATCAGTCTAGATCTTTATCACTCTATGAGGTGTTATGATGAAATAAACTGGGGATGGGGAATGTGAAAGGGGAAGGTGATCACTTCAGTCTTTGTAAGAATCAGAGTTTCCTCTCTTCCTGTTACAGGGTCATTTGGGGGCCCTTCCACTGGACAGTTGGCTCTGCAGCAACGTTTGATACCCTGGAGGTCACATCTAAGCACTGCAACACAAATTCAAAGAAAAGGATTATAATCAGAACCTGCAGGAGCCAGGAGTGCCAAAATTAAGCTAAGAAATTAAGCCAAAGTTAAACCATTCATCCAGAAGAGCCCACAAAACCAGATGTGTGGTGATTGGCAAAATTACCAATTTTACGATTATCTCCTTCGCTCTTCCGGTCTCCGTAATAATAGTAAAGATCCCAGAGAGGACTGAAGGGACCAAAACGTTGTAAGCATGCCATCTATCCCGAGATCAGCCAGTATTGTATCTAAAGTAGCTCTTTTCTAAATTCCCACCTACCTGGTTTTATAAGCCTCTGGGACAAAGAGTTCTTTGGTTTGCATTATTTCATTCTTTTGTTTGCATTATTTCATTCTTTTTCTCTGAACCTGAGTTAGTGTGTAAAATTTCCTATTATTTAGTAGGCTTCTTCTTAAGCTGCAAGTGAAGAAGCTTGATGTGAGGGAAGTAATTCGGAATCCCTTTGAGTGATTAGAGAATTAGATTCTCAGATTGTTTCCAAGAGGGGAAGCCGATGGGCCCAAATGGGCTTTGGGTAAGATCCCTGAAGGGAGGCAGCAGTTTACCAAGGCCACAAATCCCTGACTAGCTGGTTGGTTGTAACCCACAGACTTTTATGCTATAGATTTAATATTAGTCTTTAGGAAACACCTGATGATCTGTGGAGGCAAAATACCCCCATCAGAGTTGTTTTAGAGTACTGTAAGATTTTGGTGTCACTTATCAAGAGTGGTTCATTACCAGGTAATGAAATTTGTAATGTCAGTATCATCAGGTAGCTCTAAAGTGGAGAACTTGGGGTTGAATTTAAGCAGTCTTGTCTTCACTGTGAGGTCTGTGAAAGTGAGAGAGCCTCCGCATATACATTATTCTCTTGTCTCTTTCCAAGCTATTCTGGGAAAGTTAAGTTATAGAAGCTAGCTCCCGTGACAGACCCCTGAGTATGGTTTTGGTGGAGATGGGAACCTCCTATCCTGTGTACAGTATGATAGATGGCCTGTTGTGGGACCAGTCATTTAAAAAGTTACTTAACAGTTGAGTCCAGGTACCCTTACCCAGAATACCACTTGGTTCATTACAAGGACCTGGTACCAAGGGAGGCTGTGTGGGTACCAAAGGAAACTGTATAAATTGTGTATAGTCGGTGCTATAGACCGAATGTTTGTGCCCTCCCTAAATTCATAGTTAAAACCTAGGCCCAAATGTGTTCACATTTGGAAGTGGGTCCTTCGAGAGGTGATTAGGTTATGGGGCAAGCCCTCATCAGTGGGATTAGTGCCCTCATGAAACAGACCCTAGAGAGCTCTTCTGCCATGTGAGGACACAGCTGGAAGATAGCTGTTTATGAACCCCTAGGAAGTAGGCCCCCAGCAGACATGGAGTCTGCCAGCACCTTGATCTTTCACTCTGCAGCTACCAATACTGTGAGAAATAAATCTCTTTTCCTTACAAGCCACCTAACCTATGGTATTTTTGTTATAGCAACCAGAATTGACTAAGGTGGTCAGTTTGATTGTACGCCTTAGTCGAATCATGAGTCAATTTTAGCCAGGTTTTGGGCTTATAAGAGAGAGTGACTAAATATGAAAAAAACAATTTTAAGAATAGGATCCTTATGGGTAACACAGTTGAAAGTAACCTTAACAGCAAAAGAAGAAAAAAGGTAACTAGGAAAACAAAGGGCAGAGTCAATCACTAGTGTTACTCTGTGGGTCTTGGTGTAAAGGTCTTTCGTTGAAGCACTCTCCTTCCAAAGACTTTCTGCTTCTAGAAGACTTGTAAGAATCCTCAGTTTGAGTTCTCTGGGTGCAGCAGTCTTCCAGGAATTCAGCATTGACATGAGCCTTTAAATTTTTTTTTTAACTTTATTTATTTTTGAGAGAGAGCGAGCATGAGTAGGGGAGGAGCAGAGAGAGAGGGAGACACAGAATCTGAAGCAGGCTCCAGGCTCCGAGCTGTCAGCACAGAGCCTAATGTGGGGCTTGAACTGATGGACTGCAAGATCATGACCTAAGTCAAAGTCGGTAGCTTAACTGGACACCTGAACCACCCAGGCGCCCCTGACATATGCCTTTTTAATTGAGAGACAGGACACCAAGGCGTCTCACTGCTGTGCTAGTTGTTAGCAGTGGATAGTTCTTTCCATCAGATTCAAGGCCTGTTTTTCTCTGACATTTCCAAAGACCTTGTCTCCAGGTTTTAAGTTAGATATGAATTGTTTAGGGAAATGTTGAGGAAAGGCTGGGTATACCTATTTTTTTTTAATATATCTTTTTAAATGTTTATTTTTGAGAGAGAAAGAGACAGAGTGTGAGCTGGGGAGGAGCAAAGGCGGGGGTGGGGACACAGAACCTGAAGCAGGCTTCAGGCTCCATGCTGTCAGCCTGAACCGTGAGATCACTACCTGAGCCGAAGTTGGATGCTTAACCGACGGAGCCACCCAGGTGCCCCACTGCTTGTACCTATTAATGTTAAGATTGGATGTATTGCATGAATCCCTGGCAGACAGCATTTGGCTATATCTGCTTACAGTAGAATAGGTCTAGTATCAGATATAACATTCCTAAATGTGTGGGCTGGTCTGTAATAATTCATAATTGGAGAGTGGTTGAGGTCCAGAGGAATCGATTTCATTGTCGTTAAAGCCAGTGGCAGTACCTTAGGCCATAGAAGTTTGAGAGACTCTAAGACCTTCGCTAATACTAGTTTCAGAACCTTTCTTGAAGATTGGACAGTGGCATCCTGAGTATGTGGAAGGGTTTTGGAAACTCTTTAATAATAGCTTCAGCAAAATGGGTACCTCTCATCAGAGAGAGAAGTTGGAATTTCTGAGGTTGGGAACACATAATTGAATAAGGTTTTTGCTACTTTTGGAGATACAGATTTCCAACAAGGAAGGGCGTCTGTGTACCCCAAGAATAAGCAAACTGATCAGAATGTATTCAGAACCCTTGTATGAAAACTATCTGGAGGTGTTCAAAGAGACCTTGGGGTTTGGACTCTTGTCCATGCTTCGTGTTTACTGTTGTTGTTTTTAATGTTTATTTATTTCTTTATTTTGAGAGGGATGGAAGGAGAGAAAGTGCACAGGAGCAGGGGAGGAGCAGAGAGAGAGAGAATCTCAAGCAGGCTCCACGCTGTCAGTGCAGAACCCATTGCAGGTCTCAGTCCCACAAACTATGAGATCATGACCTAAGCCAAGATCAAGAGTGGGACACTTAACTGACCGAGCCCCCCCAGGCGTCCCCACATTTGCTGTTTTAACCAGGGATTATACTGGTGACATAACTATAAAGACATAAACTAGAGTATGCTCAGCAATTTTAGTAAAGTTTTCCCACTTCACTAAACTGTTAGAGAACTGAGTTCTCTAACCAGTTCGCCCTTAACATAGTATATAATTTTCTGTAAAATTTTCCCAGGTTTCATTTGTGGACCTTCGATGCCACAGAGAAACTGTCCTGAGAACACCAGAAGCTAACTTGGGTACTTATCCAGATTTCTCCCTAAAACCCTTCCTTTTCCAGCTCTGGAGATAATTGCTGGCATTGTACAGTGGCCTCTTTGAGCCTCTTTAAAGGTTTGGGCTTCTCGTGTCATGAGGGCTGCGATCTTAAGTAAGATACCTATCTGCCGTAACAATCAGCCAGGGTATTTTCTTTAATCTTTGTGTCACCTCTTTTTTAAATGAGCTATCTTTTTAATAGTTACCTTTTTAGGAAGCATTAATGCTGAAGTCAAGAGTCCTCATGGTTTCCAAAGCATTCCAAAGTTATGGACTACTTCAAAAGCAGATGCACTCTGAACTTACATGTATTAACCATTTTAACACTAGTTAATCTGTTCACTACCTGGCAAACTGGTGAATTCATGGTGAGTTCTGCCATTTAGATGTATTTTGCCTCTAGCAAAGGAATCACATTCTAGGGCGAGTTTGAGATCTGTTGCAGCATACTCTGTCTACTATTTACTGGTTTTAGTCTTCCCATCATCAATGAAGATGAAATCTGAATTTTTAGTTTCTGATAGGTCTATTTAGGGCATGGTTTGCCAGTGAGAGTAGTGTCTCCTTTTTTAGGGAGGAGAGAAGTGGCAGAGATCAGCCAGCTTTTCCTGTAAAGGGTCAGATACTAAATGTTTTGGGCTTTGTGAGCCCTATAACAACCCCTGTTGTGTATTCTTTTTTTTTTTCTTTAATAATCATTTAATAGTGTAAAAATCATTCTTAGCCCATAGGCCATGCTGTGGGCTGAATTTGGCCCATGGGCCATAGTTTGCTGACCCCTCAAGTATTACCATGAATGGAAATATGTGAAGGGTAAACCAATAGGATTTTATATGAGCTAAGCCTCCTTGCTGAGACATGTTCTATCTTTGCAGTGAGCAACAAAGATTGTACAATAGGAAGGACCTTGGGGTTAGAAGAAGATTCTTAAATTAAGTAGACAGAAGCCTTTAACTACTGTGGCTATTTTTAGACAGACTGGGTAGTCTTTTGCCACTGGGTCAAGAGAAACTTTAGTAACCTCTTGATCTCTGATGATTCTCATCAAGTGAAGTCAGAACACTAAGGGCTTGTTCAGATCTCTCATGGATGAATAGATAGAAAAATTTATGATAATTAACTCAGAGTAGGAAGTGGCTGACGTGCCCCTTTTATATAACAAAAGATCTGTATGTGGTTAGGTTTCGAAGGAAGAGCTTTGGTTATTGAGGTCTTGGTTAAATTATTAAATAATCATACCGTTACGGCAAATTGAGAACCCATTGCCTGCAGTGGTCAGTGGGATCTAGGAATCTTTGTAATTGTTTCTCAGCTTCTTGGAAAGTTTTGAACAATTTATAATCTGTCAAGAGTAAGGGATTTAGCTCCTTAGGATAAATCATCTGCTAGTTAGTATACTTTAATAAAGCCATACTTCTCTTTGGAAATCTATGTCCTCTCTGAGATAAAACAGAAAATATAATCCCCCTTAGGGCTTACATCATCTTTCAAACACAACAAAAGATCGTCCACATATTAGACTAGAGTAGAAACCCAGGGAAATTTAATATCCTTGAGGTACAGGGTGAGGACTTGTTGCAAAATTGTGCCCCAGTATATACCTAGGGCATAACTGTCCAGATGTATTGTTGATTTTCCCAAGACAAACAAGTATCGACTATTTTGATCTAAAGAAATACTACAGAAAGACACAGATCTGTAAGTGGCAGGAGGCAGTGAAGATAAAATACTATGTTGGTTTGGTTCTGTATATAAGTGAGGTGGAGAGGGGAGATGAACATTCTGTTCATATTTTTTAATCATAAAGATGGGAATATTACAAGGATTAGTGTGAAGTATGATGAGTCCTTTCCCTGTAAGGTTCTCAATTGTTTTTAGCCCCTGCTTTTAGCTGCTGCATTTAGGGAGTACCATCCCAATGTGGGTAGGTATTTGGATGGGTTAGTTCAGTCTTCATGGGCTCAGCCCCAGTAAATCTGCCAATGTCAATAAACTTCTTGTTTTTTTACAAGAAGGCATACTCCCTAGAGATGTTCAAGTTGGGTTTGATTTAAATAAAGGGACAGCAGTAAATCCATGTCCAAATTAGCAACGACCTGATTATAGAATAGGAAGATCTCGAGGATTTCAAGGAAAGAGGTATTAGGAGACCACTTAATATGGTAATTCCTTTCGCACAGTAGATCTTTCCCTATTAAATCACTTGGAGTGACATCACAAAAGGAGGGAAAAAATATACCTTTGTCAAAGGCCTGCCAGCAAGTTGAGATAGTAGTACATGAGAATGTCTGAGAGTTATCGTAGATGCCATCACCAAAGTAGTCTCAGCCCCAAGGCAGAAGTTCTGTAACAGTGTAGGGTGTAAGGTTGGTGTAGCATCATCAGTATAAAGACAGATTTTGCAAGGTTGCCCTTTAATATTTAGAGAAATTTCTCCTTCTGAGTTTAAGAATAAAATAGGATTATTCTCTGAATAATCACCCACTTTATTTTTTTCCTTCACTTTCTTAGCAATGGCAGAACTGTCGTTTTTCCATTGTCCTTTCTGATTAATAGTATCTACAAGTGTCTACCAGGAGACTCACTTTATTGACTTAGAAGCTCTTCCCTCTTGGTGTTCCTTTAGTGGTTATGCCATGTTAATTGGTGCATTTACCCCTTTTCCAAACAAGGAATATTACAAGGCTTCAAATCCATTTACTCCTCCCATCCCTGACTTGATACGACCATGTTGCTGTATCTTTTAATTCTGTATGTTCGATACCCTACAAGATACTATCATTGTCGTATACAGTCAAAATTCATTTAGATGCACCACTGTCTTTACCATTTCTTGTTCTTCCTGCATCATTGTGCTTCCGTTTTGGATCATTGTCTTACTACCTGAAGAATACCCTTCTTACTTACGCTACTGTGATTGATAATGCTTCTCGAATCTGTAATTTGCTGTCATTAGTTTCAGAAAATTCTCAGCCATTGTCTCTTTAAATATTATTTGTGCCCCCTCTCTCTTATTTCTCTCTCGTCTCCTGATGGGATTTAGTTATACGTAGTTAGCTGTTCTCATCTGTATTATCTATGTCTCTTACCTCTCCTTTGTGGTTTTCATCAGTTTATCATTCCAGTCTTTATTTTGAATATTTTCCTATGATATCTCTTCCAATTCATTAATAATTCCTTCTGCTGTGCCTTTAAATCCACCCATTGTATTATTATTTTTTAAATGTTTATTTATTTTTGAGACAGAGACAGAGCATGAGTGGGGAAGGGGCAGAGAGAGAGGGAGACACAGAATCTGAAGCAGGCTCTGGGCTCTGAGCTGTCAGCACAGAGCCTGACGCGGGGCTCGAACTCACAGACTGCGAGATCATGACCTAAGCCGAAGTCGGACGCCCAACTGACTGAGCCACCCAGGCGCCCCCCCCCATTGTATTATTAAATGCATTTTTTTTTTCAGTTTTATAATTTTTTTCTCCTCAGAAGTCTGTTGTGTCCTATTTTTGGACTTCGAGATTCTCAGAATTCTCAGTCTTTTGTTATCTCAAATATTGTTTGCACAGTTAAAGACTTCAGAGACCATCCGGGACCCTTACGAGTCTGTTCCTATTGTTTGCAGTTTCTGCTTGTCTTGTCTCCTCATATGCCTGGTTATTTATTTATTTTTATGAGGTGTAGACATTGTATTTGAAGTTTTTCTTTAGAAGTCTAACTTATACCTAGGAGATGGTGTCTTTCAACAGTGTCCACTTTCACTAGTGCCTGAAGGTGCTAGCAGTCTAGGACAACGTTAGTCTGTTTTCAGGCTTCGATATTGGAAGCTGATTTGGAGTCTCCAGGAGAGTCCGTATACTTCTCGTTCATACTCATATCACTCTCAGAGTACTGCTCTGTGTGGTCTGAACCAGAGTGCATGGGCATTTCCTCGCGTCCTTTGCTTCTTTCTCCCTGGCTTCAGTGATCCTTGGCCTGACCGTGAGTTTACCTCCTTAGCCCTGCAGTGTTACCCAAAGCATCATTCCACTCAGTAGCCTCATTGTAGGACTAAACATATCTCTTTGACTGTCATTAAATCCTGAGTTAGCTTGTTAATTATTTACTTTTTATACCATGTAAATAAGTAAATTTTATTTTATTATGGTTTTTCTTGGAGTCACATGCCATTTATATTCTCCTTTGTTTGTTTACATAATTGGAGTCCTTTTTTTTTTCCTCTCTTCAAACGAAAGTTTGTATAGAAAAGTAAAAGGCAATAAAAAGATCTGTTTAGGAGAAACAGGGCCAATGTCTTGATTTTTCCATATTTTTCTCCCCTTACCCCTTACTGCTCCTGAGTGATCTCCTTAAAATTTTAAGACCTTATGAAAGTTTGGAAAACTTACGTTGCAAGAAAACTTCACATCAAAAGCTTTTAAACATATTTGAGGCATATAAAGTGATATAATAAAAAAAATAATGAACATCTTTGTCTATCTACTTAAGGAACAAAACATTACAAAATTAAAGTTCTTTGTGTACCTTCTGTGGGAG
This sequence comes from Paguma larvata, assembly GCA_030068075.1. Taxonomy (NCBI): domain Eukaryota; kingdom Metazoa; phylum Chordata; class Mammalia; order Carnivora; family Viverridae; genus Paguma; species Paguma larvata. The sequence goes on along the minus strand of CM057839.1, from coordinate 72,899,476 downwards.
GGAGAATAAGTCTCGTCCACCAAAGATAATTATGTCCTTACCCCTAGAACATTTGGATATGTTAAGTTATATGGCAAAGGGAAATTAAAGTTGCAGATTGGATCAGGTAACCTTAAAATAGGAGGATTAGTGTGGATATTTTGGGTGGGCCCAGTGTAATCCCAGTAGTACTTAAAAGTAGAAGAGGGAGGTCCAAGTGTCAGAGGTGTGACAGCAGGAACAAGATCGAGCGATGTGACATGAGAAGGACTTCCCCTGCGTTTCCTGTTTCAGAGATGGAAGAGGTTTATGAGCAAAGAAATGTGGTTGCCTCTGTAAACTGGAAAAGGCAAAGAAACCGAGTCTTCCTTAGGGCCTACAGAACAGAATACAGTCCTTCTGGTGCCTTGGTTTTAGCTCACCAAGCCGCATATTGGACTTTCAACGTATATATGTGTGCATGGTAATAAATTTGTGTTGTTTTAAGCCAAGTTTATGATAGTTTGTTACAGCAGCAGTAAGAAACTAACACTCTCTCTCTGATCAAATTTACATCTCTCACCCTAGAGGTAACCAACACACTGGTGTTACAATTCCTATGAATGCCTTTACTTTTTTTTGTTTAGTAAGTTTTGAGAGAGAGAGAGAAAGAGAGAATGTGAGCACAGGCGGGGCAAGGGATAGAGACAGGGAGACCCAGAATCACAAGCAGGCTCCAGGCTCTGAGCTGTCAGCACAGAGCCCGACGTGGGGCTTAAACTCATTAACCATGAGATCATGACCTGAGACAAGTTGGATGCTTAAGCAACTGAGCTACCCACGTGCCCTTTTCCCGAATGCCTTTATACGATACTGTATGTATGTTTTTTTAAATACCATATGTATATTTAAGTAATGCTGTGCATGTGTTTGAACTTCACATAAATGGTATTGAATGGTACTTTTCATTTTGCAGCTTTGTTATAAACATTGTTTTTGAGATATACATGTTGAAACATGTAGTTATACCTTATTCCGTTACTGTAAATTCCATTATAGCTTATGAAAATTATATAGGTAGTCTCTTAATGTACATTTGGATTGTATGATAAGTAGTTTTATTAAGGGAACCAACATTTTTCAATTAGAAGATTTCACATTAAAATATTTCTGGCTTATCCTTAAAAATTAGAATATTCACAAAAAATATTCTGGAGTTGTACTATCCATTATAATAGCCTCTAGCCACATGTGCCTTTTTAAGTTTAATTATAATGAAATAAAATTTAGAGTTCCCTCTCGGTCGTACCTTTATTTTAAAAGCTCAGTGCTCCCAGACAGGGCTAATGGCTGCTACCGTGGACAGAGCATAGGACATTTCCATCTCACAGCGTGCTCTGTTGGACAGTGGCTCTCGTTGGAGTCCTAGATCCCTTCTGTAGGGTACCTGTGCTCTTCAGTCCACCAAAGCTCTCCTAGCACATGAACTTCTTTGGCCCTTTCTCTGATAGAAGGTACTAGCTCAGGAGCAAGGTTGCTGAGGTTTGAGTCCTAGCCGGTGGTGTGACTTTGGCCAGCCAGCAGCCCTTTTGGTATATTTCTTATCTGTGAAATGGGGCTAAGTAGCTGTTCTTGGCATCACATGTGTTGATACATAAGAAATACATAGAAGAATACCTGGTGTGTTGTAAATGTATGTAAGTGTTGGTTGTCCTTATTATTGTGTAAAGTATCTGCCTGATCTCCCTGGATACCTGAGCGTGCTGTCCTGCCTTTAGTAGCAAGGTCAGCAACAGCGAAACTTTCTGTACACTGAATCCCCTTCCAGTGACCAGCCTGTCTTTCACCTTTCTTAGAGGCATATTTCTTAAGAGTTGTTTATTCCTATTAAGTTTAGTTCATCACTTCCCATTTAGTCTTCAGTGCACTCCAGTCTGGCTTCTGCCCCCACCATTCCATTTAATTCTGCCTGGCTAACGTCCCCATTCTCTCTGTTGCTAAGCCTAGTGGATACTTACAGAGCGAGTATCACATAATGGTTAAGAATTCAGGTTCTGGGTTCTGCCTAGTTTGCTAGATATATAGCTTTGAACAGGTTACTTGCTTTCCCTAAGCCTTAATGTGTTCAGCTGTAAAAAAGATAAAGAAGTTTTTTCACAGGGTATTGTGGGAAATGAACAAATCAGTCCTTTTACAGTGCTTCTAACAGTCCTAGTTGTAGTCATTTAGTGAGCACCTTCTATTATCATCATCTTTGTTGTATATTTTAACAGGTTTCCTTTTCTAATAATATTTCTTCTCTAAGCTCTTGACTTACTACACTTGTTTTTATTTTGCATATGTGGTTTCTCTTTCTCATTGTTCTGTGGGAATTTCTTGTCTTTTCTCCAAATGTAAAATTTCCTCGTAACTAGATCCTTCAAAGCCTGGATTTCAGGCCTTTCCTCCCCACTTACACTCTCTTCCTATGTAATATCATTGACTTGCAGGCTTCAAATATCATTTGAATACTGAGGACTGTCTGATTTGCATCTCTGGGCCAGACATCTGTTCCGAGCTCAAGGCCTGTTTATACACTCGTCGACTCACTTTCATTTGGATGTATGAAAAGTTTCTCACACTGAACATGTACGAATTTGAATTGTTTCTCTGTATTCTCCTTTCCAGTTGGCTGCATTATCCACCCAATTGCTCACATCAGTAATTTGGAAATTATCTTGGATATATATCTCTTTCAGCCTCCAGTCAGTCACCAAGACCTGCTGATCCTTATGTTCAAAATATAGTTCCGACTGTCCACCTCTCACTGTCCAATCAGTTGCATCTTCTCTGCTCTTAATCTAGACCAAGCCACTATTATCTCTTGGCTGGAAAACAGCTGTAGGGTTTTTGTAAAATTACGGTACCCCACTATATACCATTTTTAAGTATACAGTTAGGATTAGGTACTTTTGCTTGTGCTACCATCACCACCATTCATCCACAGAACTCTTTTCAACCTGCAAAACTGGTACTCTGTACGTATTAAACAGCAACTCGCCGTCTCCATCGGCCAACCTCTGGCAGCCACCATTCTTCTTTCTGTCTCTCTGTATTGGACTGTTTCAGGTACCTAATAGAGATGGAATCACAGTAGTTGTAGCCATACATAGTTTTTCAACTTAATTCTCAGTAGCACACCCTGTTAAATATCCTCACTTCTTTACCATTCCTTTCTGTTTTCTTTCTCTTCTCTCTCTCTGCATTCTTCTGCTCCACCCTTCTCTTTGCCCTTACTCCTATTCCACAAATATATGTTTAAAAATATGGATTAAGGGGAGCCCGAGTGGCTCATTCAGTTAAGCATCTGACTTCGGCTCAGGTCATGATCTCATGGTTTGTGAGTTCAAGTCCTCCCTTGGGCTCTGTGCTGACAGCTCAGAGCCTGGAGCCTGCTTCAGATTCTGTGTTTCCCTTTCTCTCTGCCCTCCCCTGCTCATGCTCATGCTCATGCTCTGTCTCCCTCAAAAATAAACATTAAAAAATCTTTGTTTTAATATCGATTAAATTCTCCAATCAAAAAGTATAGAATGACTAAATGGGAAAGAAAGCAAGACCCAGATATGTGATGCCTACAAGAGACTCACTTTAGCGTTAGTGAAGGGTGGGAAAAAGATATTCCATGCAAGTGGAAACCAAAAGAGAGTGGGGATAGCTGTACTTACGTCAAGCAAAATAGACTTTAACTCAAAAGCTGTAACGCAAGGTAAAGAAAGCCATTGTACGATGATAAAGGGATTATATCTTTATGGGGCTATAACAGTTGTAAATGTATATGACCCCAACATTGGACCACCCAAATTCAGTACGTATATGCTAACAGATATGAAGGGAGAAATAGACAACAATATAATATAGTAGGGAACTTCAGTACTCCACTTTCAATAACGAATAGATCATCTAGGCAGAAATCAATTAGGAAACATTGGATTTGAACCAGTGTTTTATATATATATATATATATATGTAATCTACAGCATATATTTATATAATCTATAATATATATTTAAAATATATAACCTACATATAACATTACATCTAACAACAGCAGAGTATACATTCTCCTCATGCGCGTGTGTGTCATTTGCCAGGATAGACCATGTTAGGTCACAAAATAGGTCTTAGCAAATTTAAGAAGGTCGAAATCATACCCATTATCTTTTCAGACCACAGTGGTATGAAACTAGAAATCAGTAACAGGAAGGAAGCCTGGAAAATTCACAAATAGGTGGAAATGAAACTGTACACTCCTGAACAACCAATGGATCAAAGAAGATCTCAAAAGGGAAATGAAGAAATATATTAGAACAAACAAAAATGGAATCACAACATGCTAAAACTTATGGGGTGCAGCAGAAGCAGAGGAAAATTTATAGTGATAAATGCCTGTATAAAGAAACCAGAAAGATCTGAAATAACCTCGTTTTATAACTCAAGGAACTAGAAAAAGAACAAACTAAACCCAAACTTAGTAGAAAGAAGGAAATACTAAAGATTGGTACAGAAATAAATGAGATAGAGACCAAAAAGACAATAGAAAATATCAGTGAAACTAAGAACTGGTTTTTTCGAAAGATAAAACAGACAAACTTAGCTAGACTAAAAAAAATAAATAAGATTCAAATAACATCAGAAATGAAAGGGGAGACATTACAACTAATACCAAAGAAATACAAAGGATCATGAGATTACTGTGAATTATTATATGCTAACAAATTAGGTAGCCTAGCAGAAATGGATGAATTCCTAGAAATATACAACCTACTAAGGCTGAATTGTGAAGAAGTAGAAAATCTGTTCATAGTAACGAAGTAAGGAGATTGAATCCCAACAAAGAAAAGCCCATTACCAGATAGTTTCCTGGTGAATTCTAAACATTTAAGGAAGGATCCTTTTCAAACTCTTCCCAAAAACTGAAGAAGAGGGAACACTCTTACACTCATTTTGCAGGACCAGCATTACCCTGATATCAGAGCCAGACGAGGACACTACAAGAAAACAGGCCAGTATCCTTCCTGAATATAGTTGCAGAAAATCTCAACAAAATATTAGCCAACTGATTTTAGTACCACATTAAAAGGATCATATGCTGTAATCAAGTAAGATTTATCCCCCGGATGCAAAGATCTTTCACCATACACAAATTAATAAATGTGATACACCTCATAAATGGAATGAGAAATAAAAATCATATGATCATCTGAATAGATATAGAATAAGCATTTGCCAAATTACAACCTTCTTTCATGATTAAAAACTCTGGACAAAGTGGATATGGAGGGAATGTGCCTCAAAATTATAAGGCCATGTAAAATAAGACCATGGCCCACATCATACTCAGCAGTGAAAAGCCAAACACTTCTCTAAGATCAGGGTGCTTACTCTTACCACTCCTGTTCAGCATTGTACTGGAAGTCCTAGCCAGAACAATTAGTCAAGAAAAGATAAAAGGTATCCAATTCAGAAAAGAAGAAGAAAAATTTTTTGTTTGCAGATGATATGATCTTCTATATGGAATATTTTAAAGACTCCACCAAAAAACTGTTAGAATTGGTGGATTCAGTAAAATTGCAGGATACAAACCAACATACAGAAATCATTTGCATTTTTTTTTTAATTCCTGGATTTTTCTATTTTTTAAAAAATTTTTTGTTTTACATTTATTATTTATTTTTTTGGATAGAGCACAAGTGGAGGAGAGGCAGAGAGAGAATGAGACACAGAATCTGAAGTAGGCACTAGGCTCCGAGCTGTCAGCACAGAGCCCAGTGTGGGGCTCGAACTCACAAACTGTGAGATCGTGACCTGAGCTGAGATTGGACACTTAACCTACTGAGCCACCCAGATGCCCCTCATTTGCATTTCTATGCACTAACAACAAAGCATCTAAAAAGAAATTAACAATCTTACATAAAATAGCATCATAAACTTTAAAATACTTGGGGTAATTTAACCAAGGAGGTGGAGATTTGTACAGTGAAAGAAGTTAAAGACAAATAAATGGAAGGCTATCCCATGTTGGTTAAATGGAAGAATCCGTATTGTTAAAATGTCACACTATCCAAGCAGTCTACAGTTTCAGTGCAATCCCTGTCAAAATTCCAATGGCGTTTTTCACATAAATAGAAAAACAATCCTGAAACTTGTATGGAACCACAAAAGACCCCGAATTGCCAAAGCAATCCTGACAAAGAACAAAAATGGAGAGATCGCCCTTCCTGATTTCAGTCTGTCATACAAACTTAGAGTAAAACAGTATGGTACTGGTATAAAAATAGACACATAGACCAGTGGGACAGAATTGAGAGCCCGTAAATAAACTTCTGTCTATATTAACATGTGACTAATATTTGACTAATAATACTAATATGCCATCTAATATTTGACAAGGGAGCCAAGAATACTCCTTGGAGTGACTAAGGGGTAAAGAGCCAGTTGCATCTGTGCTTTTGTAATTCAGAAGGGGATACTATGAACAAGGGATGGCAGTAGGTTGGAGAGCAGGGATGTGATAACTGACTAGATAGGTGAAATGAAGAGGAAAAGTAAACTAATTTCCTGATTGTGAGTAAATGGTAAACCACAGAGTTTGGCAAGTTGTGAAGGTCTGAGGACCACTGCCGAGGGTGAGTCTGGGGCTAGGACAGTGGTTTAGAATTTCCAGGCGTGGAAGCAGATCCTTCTGGACTTTATGTCCTTTCAATGTTTATTTTTGAGAGAGAGACAGAGTACGAGTGTGGGAAGGTCAGACAGGGAGACACAGAATCTGAAGCAGGCTCCAGGCTCTGAGCCGTCAGCACAGAGCCCAAAGCAGGGCTCGAACGCACGAACTGCGAGATCATGACCTGAGCCTAAGTTGGACACCCACCCAGGGCCCCGACAGGTGTAAATTTTCTAATTGGTCTTAGGTGTCCATCACTTTAACTCCTTACTCACCAGATATTCTTTAATTTCTTTAACATTTTTCCTTATCTCACATTTTATTTTGGAGATACCTCAAACTTCCTACACGTAACTTTCATTATTGAACTGTTCTGAGAAATATAATATGGAAATACAAGCCAAAGAACATTTACAAATTTTTGTAAAATCATCAGTGTAAATACTTTTGCTTTTAATTAATCTTAAAGAAATCAAACATTAAATCCAAGTTAACTCTGAAGCTGTGGCTAATATGTTTTGGAAAATTGGGTTACTAGGATGAAGTAGCTTATGTGTTTGTAGTTCTTTATAGGTCGTTTCATATCTAGATCACTGCTTCAAACTCAAAATAGATTTATAATTATAGAGTTGGCCTTCATGCGGTATTCTTATTCTTTGATGTCAAATTTATAAAGTATACGTATATGTTTTCATCTTGAGGTACTTTATAATAGTAGGAATGAAGAAGTTATCCATAGCGTCACCAAGCTAGTTTTGCAAGTCCAGTGATGTGTAGTGTGAGAGAATTTGTCGTTGCAGGAGTCCGTGCTAGACCGGCTCTGCAGTCATAAAAATATGTTCACTTTTCATAATAATCCTATAACTGTCCTGTCACAGTTGATCTTTTCTCCAGGTGTCTGTTCATGAACAATTTTACAAGCGTTTAATTACAAAACTTGTATCAGCGGATACATGTTACATGATACAGATTATTTCACAAAATGGTATGATCTATCGTTTTGTATGACCGTGTCATTTAGAAGTTTTCAATTCTTTAAAGGTATAAAACATTGATTTATTAGTAGTAGCAAAGCTTTTCTAACATGTAAGAGATGTTAAGAGTGTGTTAGAATCTAAATTTGTACCTCTCATATTTGTGAACTGTGTGGAAATTGGTTTTCCCCACTACCTTTACATTTTGGGCTTAGTCTAGTTCTGATAATCATAAGATGTTCCCCCCCCCCTTTTGTATAGTCTTTTGTGCCTTGTCTCTTGGCTTCAAATCACTCAAAGTATATAATTTGTTAAATCATAGCTTTTATACACAAATAAAAATTTTTTTACCTCTGCTGTTTTTTAGCTTTAATGTAATTAAAAGATCATAGATCTGTGAATGCTACAAATAAAACTTGAAACTTCAGGTGGTCTTTTGTTTTAAGGTCTCTTGGCCCTCTTTTTGTTCACAGAATATAATAGCAGCTTTAATTTTTTTAAAGCTTATTTATTTTTGAGAGAAAGAGTGGGGGAGGGGCAGAGAGATAGAGAGGGAGAGAGAGAATCCCAAGCAGGCTCTGCAATGTTAGCACGGAGCCCAATGTGGGACTTGAACTCACAAACCAGGAGATCATGACCTGAGCCAAAACCAGGAGTCGGATGCTTAACTGACTGAGCCACCCAGGTGCCCCGATAATCGCAGCTTTAAATGAAAAGTTTCTGATAGCTTGTTCTCTATGCATAACAAGCCAGATAAGTTGTGAGGAGGGAGTTTGAATGTGTGTTAATAATAAGCAAAAATAGTTTGTTTATTAGCTCATGTAGGTAGAGGAGGTATATTCATTTACACATGACCCATTTATTGCCTTGGTGAACATGCCTTAGGGTATTTTACCGGAAGCAATTTGTAATAGAGTTGGGAGTCACACTTCCTGGACGGAGCCAATGTAGCGTATGGTCCGAGATGCTTTCCGCGGTCACCCCGCCTGGGTTTGAGGTCCCGGTTTGCTGCTCTCTAGCATTGTGACTATAGACTCTGTTTCCTTTTATATAAAATGGGAAAACAATAATGCGTTGTTGTGATGCCATTTTTAAACAATGCTTGCACGTAAAGGACAGTCTGTGTCATAAGTTGTGTCACCTACATAACTGATACTTTTTTTTTTCATGACTGAGTTAAAATAGTAGTGTGGGCAGTCAGTAACTTAATTATACTAAAAATTATTTTTTTCCTGTGTGTGTGTGTATACATATAGGTGTGTATATATGCACATACATACACACATATATTTAGCTATATCTAGCTGTTTGTGTATGTCTATACTGTATATATGCAGATATGACTGTACATGTGTATATATATTTATGTACACATATTTGCATATGTATTTTTAAATGTGGTTATGTATGTGTCCATAGATATTTCTGTAGAGAAAGCATGTGGCCTTGCAGGATATACAGAACTACACACATGTAAATTACATATTTTACATAAACACTTTCAGAGCGTGTGTGGCATGAACTTTAACATGTACTTATCTTAAGTGCTTAATATAGTACTTGCCTGTGCTTGGTACGTATTATAATGTTCTTCTAGGAATCCCATTCCTTGTCTGCCTGCCAAGAAGTCACATTTGTTGAATATTCACTTGTGGAGAAATGGGCTTTCTGATATTTTGGAAAGTTGGAGGCAAAGGTATAGAATTCCCACTCCTGGGAAATAACTTTGCTTCCTCCCTTCAGGTAATAGTGAGTTTGGTTTTAAGAACTAGGAGAACCCAGGCCTTGTAAATCTACTAATGGAGTAATGTTTTACAGAATGGTCTGAAAGTGCCAGATGTAAGGTCAGTGTTAATGTCACTGTGGCCTTCAGCTCTCCAGTCTGGCGCGTCCCTGCCTTTCGAGGGGAGACTCGCTGGCGGCTGACGCCCCTGCACTATCCCGTCCACTCCGAGATATACTGCGTACTTTATTATTCTGTGCCTTCTAGTGCCTTTGACCAGATAGTCTCAGTGGCCCTCTGTTTTCTGGTAAGATGTTACTTATTCCCCGAATTACAGTGAGACCCTCGCCAGTCTACCTTACGTGTAATTGGTGTTGGAATTACAGTGAGTGGAAGCAAACAGGGAAGAAGAGATAGGTTTCTTCTTGCCAGTTTTTAACTCGTTTGAAGCACTGTATTTGGGACTGTTCTTAGGCAAGGTAAGTTTATCGCTCCTTAATTCCACTCCTGTTTATTTATGTATTAAAAATAGCAAATTTTAGTTTTGGTACTTGTTATTCAACTTTTAGATTATTGACAATAGCTTCCTAACTACCTTTTGCCTCCAATGTTGGTATTTATGTTGTGTGCTAATGTGATCTTCCTGTAAGTTGAGTCTAGTCAGACCTTATTAATTTTGTTGTGTTTAACACTGTCAAATATCTGGGTAATTCTGCTGAAATTTTCTTAAATTTTATTTATCTTTGGCATATACCAAATTTAATTCTTCTCCTACTATAGGTTTTTTTCTCAGAATTTTAGGAAATTCTGTTTTTGTACTTATGTAGGGATAGTTCCATTTAACTGGTTGTTGCTTGTTTTTCGTACATAGAATTGAAGTGAAAATAGTGCTAAGTGCATGGTTTACTCATCCTCAACCTGTGCGAGGTCCTACCTTCATTTTTCATTCTGCCATCTCTGTCCCATTCTCTTCTCCCATTATAATCAACTCTTATTCTTTAATTCATTTTATTTTTTGAGAGGGAGAGAGAGAGAGTGCGCGTGCGAGCTGAGAGCAGGGGAGTGGCAGAGAGAAAGGGAGAGAGAATCTTAAGTAGGCTCCACGCCTAGCGCAGCACCAGGCTTGATCCCACAAGTCTGGGATCATCACCGGAGCCGAAATAAGAGTCGGACCCTCAACTGATTAAGCCACCCAGGTGCCTTCCCATTCTTACTTATTCAGTATATATATCCTTTCAGCCCCTATTTTATTTTTAATTTTTTTTAATGTTTTATTTTTGAGAGAGAGTGAGAGACAGGGTATGAATTGGGAGGAGCAGAGAGAGAGAGGGAGACACAGAATCTGAAGCAGGTTCCAGGCTGTGAGCACAGAGCCTGATGCGGGGCTCGAACTCTTGAACCGTGAGATCAACCTGAGCCAAAGTCGGACGCTTAACAGACTGAGCCACCCAGGGGCTCCTCAGCCCCTATTTTAATCTAAGTATCTTTATTACATACTCGTATCCATGAAAATATTGTTTGTGTATGGTTTAGTCTCGTTCCTTTTAAAAATGTCCTGTTCTGGGGCGCCTGGGTGGCTCAGTCGGTTAAGCAGCCGACTTCAGCTCAGGTCATGATCTCACAGTCTGTGAGTTCGAGCCCCACGTCGGGCTCTGTGCTGATGGCTCATCAGAGCCTGGAGCCTGCTTCAGATTCTGTATCTCCCTCTCTCTCTGCCCTTCCCCTGCTCACGCTCTGTCTCTATGTCTCTCAGAAATAAATAAACGTTTAAAAAAAAATTTTTTTTTAAATGTCCTGTTCTACTTAACTGTATGTAGACCCAGTTCACTGCCTTTGACCAGATAGTCTCAGTACTGTATATGCCTATACTGTGTGTTCCTTATCTCTTACCAGTGATGCACACATAGCATGCCCCTGCTTGCTTCCATAACAGTGTCACCTTTGGAGCCGTAAGAAGCCTTCCCTATGGTATGTAATCAAGAGAGGCATTGCTGGTGTAGGAAGTATACATACTTAATATCACTACTCCAGATCGCTTTCTAAAATATGCCAGTTTATACTCTTAGTACATGAAGGTTACCATTCCTTCATGTTTTTCACCAGTTTAAATGAGAACCTTTAAATACTGTTAAATATTAGTCGTTAAAGATACTGGGAACAAAAATAGAATGCAAGAGTGAGAGGGTAGAAGTCTATTAATTTAATTAGAAAAACTTTTGTGGCTGGATTTTTATTTATAAATTCAGGGCTTACACTGTGTTGCTAATGACAGAATAAAACCTCTGCATGTGACAAACCTGTAATGACTTCATATCCTATCCAATTCATTTGTTCAGCAATGAGTATTGATGACATTCTCCTCAATGACAAAGTATCGTCCACAGGGTGAAGTATACATTAAGGGAGAAGACATTTTTAGGGTGTCTTAATGACATCAACCTTGAATAATTAAAATAATACTTGGAGTATAATATGAACATTTAAGAAACATTTGGGTATATTCATATACCTGATGTAATAGTGCTTTTAAGAAAAAAATATTGGGGCCAAATAGAAATAAATTCGCGGATGTGTGAAATAACAAGAAAGACCATTTGGGAGAAAAATACTATGCATTAATTTCTGTGTGTTGCTTATTTCTTGGGCCATGAATATTAAGGAGAAGAAAAATGATTATAGACAACTAATATTAAGATATGGTTCTTGAAGTTAAGATGCAATGACTATAATAACTTTATTCTTTATAGTAATGTTCAGAAAAATGGCATTTTGGGAAGTTGATTTAAAAAGATTGATAAGTAGTCTACTTTGATGGAAACCCCCCACATTTAGTGATACTTGATCATGTTAGTATAATATACAATACAGACAGGAAGGGACCAAGTTACTTGCTGACTTCCAAGTTTAGCAGTTTGTTAAATTCTGCATAGCTGTTTCTCCAAACAAAGTAAAGATGAGTTAAAAGTGTGAGAACTAACAAATGTAGCTTGAATTCCTTGAGATAATGTAGATGAAAGATACTCATTGCTAGGTTTACAAGAAGCTTTATAATTTCTTGGAGCTTGGCATCTGGAGCTGCCAAGAAACTTGAAAGTAATTCCTGATAGGTCAGTCTTTTTCACACTGTATCTTGGGGACTATACCAGTGCCAAGGACAGGAACATCCCCCAAAGTGCCAAGAAATCCCCTCAAATCTAGAATTAGTAATTTTTAAAATAAACTTGGGTTGTTGACAAAAAAGTTAATTGGTAGATTACATTTGCCAGAATGATCAAAAGAGCCGAATGTGTTAATATGACCAGGGATTTTAAGCAAGATACAGTGTGGCTACGTAGGATGTGCTCTCAGAGTGTACCCTATTTAAATGAAAGGAAGTGTTGTTTCAGTTTGCTTTAATGCATTATAACTTCATGTAAGATCACTGGGCATAAAGCCATCAGGAATGCGCCGGAAGTCAAAATTTATTAGCCTGCCCTAGCAAGGGACAGCACGCACCTGGGAACTGTGAAGCATCTCAGCAAGAGGGAGTTGGGCAAGGGCTTCGGAGGGTTTGGGCTAGGGCTGCATGGTAATAAGGAAAGATTGAGTGAGTAGATCAGCTCTGGATTGGATACTCCCATGAAATGGGGTCTGTTTGGTAATTGGGTATCTCAGCATTCTCTTCAAGAGTGGGAGTGAAGCAAAGCTGGGACTCACTGGTAAGAAAACAGTAATCACTCAGAAAAGGACCGTTTTAGTCATTCTGCAGCTGTGGTGTTGCCTTAGGCAAAGCTTTATTTCCTGTGTGCCTCTGTACTGGCATTGCCTCTAATCTGTTAGGTGTATCACAATCTGATTATCAGTGGAGATTATTTTCACTTTCTCAGCCCCTCATTCTGGCTAAATTCAGCCATTCAGGACACTGTTCTGTGAAATTCAGATCTTCACTATTGCCACAAGTCCATCGATGAGGAGCTATTCAGAGAACCTCAATTGTTGGACTGAAGTGAGTGCTTTATGCATACTTTTTGTTCTCGTAAGGTTAGTTATTGAATCATCCAAAGCAAGAATGGCTGTGCACATGTAAGACTCTGGAGCCATTTGAGCACTCCAGTATTGGCACATGCTGAGAAGATGAACAGAGTTTGTAATCTGTTTCTGAGCAAAGAGCCAAGACCCAAGTGTGGTTTTGGTGTAGAAGAAACTTTCCTAGGTTTGACATCACAGGGGCTCCCTGTCCTGTTTACTGTTTTGAGTTTACTATTTCAGGAATTGCTTAGTAGTTGAGTGCGATTGCCCAGGAACTAGAGTGAGAAGAGTTGCACCCAAAAGAAAGTGGCTAAAATCTCAGTAGTTTGTTTGCATATTTTAGTGAAATCATGAACAAATTGTAGTTAGGTATTGGATTCATAGAAGGAGTGACTAGGGATACAAAGAGCAATATTATGGATATTGTTATTAGACTTAACAGGTGTCTATTAATAATGCAGAAATTTAAACCAGCATAGAGTACAGAAAAAAGCTTGGAGGGGGATGTGGGGGATGAGAGCATGAAGATTTAAGCCTGACAGTCTTTGGTTCCGGCCATTTAGAGCTTGTCCTGGGTGGAAGCTGTCTCATTCTCTAGGATCATCTTCTGGAGGGTTCTTAGGAATCCTCAATTTGAGGTCTCTGGCTGGGACCGTCTTCCTATAATTTGAGGATGTGTTACGTCACGGTAATTGAGAGCTATGCATCAGAGGAGTTCGGCTGTTGTAGTTGTCAACAGAATATGGCAAGGTCATTCCATGGGGGTTCAAGTGCAGTCTTTCCCGAAGTCACCTAATCTGAGAGCATATAGAGCTGATTAAGTATCTAGCAAGGGGGAAGATAAGGTGGAACAGCTCTAGAAAATGTTAACCAGAATTATTAGAATGAGAGAAAACAGCTCCTGTATTGATGTATATATAATACACAAGGACATAAGGATTCGGTCAGTGATTACCCAAGGAGTTAGAACACATTGTGAACAGTGAGAACCTTAACCAACCTGCAAGGCTCCTTGATTTCTACCATCAAGTGTGTTCTTAATTGACAAAGATATTGAAACCTAGCAACAAAAATCATATTGAAACAGTCACTGTACCAGTTTTTCTATAAGAACGTGAGTCTGCCTCTTCTCAACTCAAAGTACACATTAATATATTTTATTTGCATTTAATGATAACGGCTGAACTTCTCTTTTCATTTGTCAAATCAATTTGGAGAGAACAGAGTTTTCAAAATAAGAAAAGCAAAGATATTTTAAGTGTAAAAGACATCCGTTTTATTATTTTGATTTTGGACCTGAATTCACAAAAGACAAAATCAAGAAGAATTTTAAATGATAATAATATGTGAACTTTAGTCATGGTATCCAAAGGTAAAAAGTAGTTCTAAGCAATATTTGAAAATACTAATTGCAACAGGGACAGTAATTAGTAGGATCTGTAACTTTTTAAGTAGATGTTATTAAAAATGATTAAAAATATGGCAAAGTCCCAATGATATATATTTAAGAACATTCTTTCCCAAATTGGAAATATTAAGATCATTAAAAATACCAAGTACTTAATAAGCGAGGTAGGTGGTCGAATTCCCATCTCTGTAGCGTTGGGCTGGGCGAGCTCGCCGTCTTGCACAATCACTAAGGTTCCCGCTGCGCTCTAGCTTCCTCCCAGACCTTTTCCCTGCGGTAGCCACCAGGCTGCGGCACACGGCGACAGTTGCTTGTGATCCGCTTACAAATTACTGCATAATAAAGATAATTACATCTTCAATTTAACACATCAGACTTTCTGTAATTCACAATTTTTATTACATAACTAAACACAGTGATTAGTTCAGCTGTTTCTTTCTCTTTTTTCTCCTTTAAAGCATGACTTTCCATGAAGGAAGTAGTGCACCGAATTATATTCTGGCTCAGCTCCTTGATCTGGCTGACTGCTCTGTGATGTTTTTCTATCATTGCAGCTGACCGTGTAACTCTCCAGAACAGACTCTCCCACTCCCAACAACTTCTGTTGACACTGTAATCAATACCACATGATCTTATGTAGTGCAGTTAGACCAGAACTTCTGGCTTCTAAAACTGCTATTGAGAAGTCCACAGGTATCCTGATTCCTGATTCTTTTTTTTAAATTTATTTTTATTGAGATATAATTCACATATAGCATAGTGTACGTTTAAGGTGTACAACTTGTTGACTGATAAATTTACATATTGCAATATGACTGCCATCGTGGTGTAGCTAATACTTCTATCATGCCACATGTCCTGGCAGAAACAATTAAGATACGGTCTCTTAGCAACTTTGAAGTTTATAATCTAGTATTGTTATCTATAATCACTATCCTGTGCATTAAACATCTCCCCGGTGCCCCTAGTGCCAGGTAACCCCATTCTCCTTTCTGTTTTTATGAGTTCAGGGATTCCACATGTAAGTGATACCATACAGTATTCGCCTCTCTCTGATTTATCTCACTTAATGTCCTCAGGTTCATCCACGTTGTTACAAATGGCAGGATTTTCTTCTTTCTCACAGCTAATATTGATCCTTTCTAAACAGCCCATTACCTGTCTCCACCAGAAGCTTGTTAAATCTGCTCACCTCCACTTTTCCGAAAGTTTTAAATATTATGTTTTGATGTGTGTCTGTTTTCAGTTATTTGTGGTGGGAACTCATTGGACCCTTTCGGTTTTATAAATCCTGTCATTCAGTTTGAGAAGTTGTCTTGAATTGCTTTATACATTTTCTTTCTTTTCTCTGTTCTTTCTTTCTTAACTGTTAATTATTTGTATATTGGATTTCATGGGCTGGTTGTCTAATTTTTCTATTTTTCTTTCATGTTTCTATTCTATTTTCTAGAAATGTCTCTTCAGCTAAAAAATTTTTTTAATGTTTTATTTCTTTTCAAGAGAGAGAGAGACGGCGCAAACAGGGCAGGGGCAGAGACAGAGAGAGGGAGACACAGAATCCGAAGCAGGCGCCAGGCTCCGAGCTGTCAGCACGGAGCCTGATGTGGGGCTTGAACTCACGAGCAGTGAGAATCGAGATCTGAGCTGAAGTCCGACACTTAACTGACTGGGCCCCCCAGTCTCTTCAACTTTAGCTTCCATTCAGCGGGTTCTACTTCCAGGGGTATCTCGTACTGTCAGCTCTCTGCTCTCGGGGATTCTGCAGTACACGTCTGATTGGTTGTCAGCCTTCTTCACTGTCAGCTTCTGATCTAGTTTTCTCGTGGATCTTCTTAATCAGTTAGTATTTGTCCACTTACTTTCTAGTTTCCAAAGATTTATGCTGCCTTCTCTCCATTTTTCATCCATGTGAGTTTATATTTTTTAAAAATTTCTTTACCATAGTTTTAGTAGGGTTTTAGGAAGGAAGAGGAATTTCATATGTGTATTCACTACTCCATTTTACCAAAACCCTGCTCATTTTCTTACCCACCCTTTACGGCCATTTTCCATTACTGGCTGACTCCTCCTGCCCGCTAAAGGCCAGCGTTCATCACGGTTCCCTTCTCTTCTCTTTGGTCTCCTCGTGTAACACACTTTCCCTCAGCTTTAGTTGTTATTTTTTATGTAATATTTGCTTGTCATACTCATGTCTTTTACCCCCCCTGGAGCGAAGCACATTTCCTCTGTACCCCTTTGGACACAGGCGACACAGCCGACCCCCTCCCACCTTTCCTCTGCCTGGTTCTAAAATCACACTCGTCCTCAGGACTGTCGCGTTTCATGCTGTCAGGCTGCTTGCTGCTGCTGCTGCTCTCTGCCGACCTCCGAGTGCGCCACACCGTCCCCGTGCTTCCGTAGGTTCGTGCACAGTCCCCCTTTCTGGAACGTCTGCTCTAGCTGCTGCTTTCTCTCCCCAGGCCCTCCTTCCTTTCCTCACAGACTTCTGAAGTCTCAGGAATCTCTGCTTAGGTAGCCTCTTTCTGGAGCTTTCTTTCATCTTGCTTCAGCCCTTTAAGTTATAGTTGGTCATCCCCTCTGTTTATAGCACTTAAAACACTATGTTGCAGTTATTCATTTATGCAGTCCGACTGCTTTAACCGGATCATGACTGAAACTAGGGGACAAATCCTTTTCCTCTCCAGTGTGCCTTTTTACTAAACGGTGTGCGGATGGTATATAAATAGATGTGCTCTGGAAACCACAAAGCACTGTTATATTATGCTGGTCATTATGCTCAGTGATCTTCAAGAGGAGGTCGCCTGTTTGATTATCGAACATCTGAAGTTTTTCATTTCACCTTTCTTTCTCATCATTTACCTCTATAAAATATAAACACATGTAATTACTTGGGATGGGGGACAGAACGGTTTGCAGACTAGAATTTTTCAGTTCATGGAGAATACAGTTGCACAGCCGCTTGGCCATTTATAAAGAAGAGCAGTTCGGGGTTTTGTTAAGGAGGTGAGTGGGTAAGTCTTAGGTTTAATCTGTTTTCTTTCCCACCACTCTCTTTCTCCTTAGAGTACCCAATTCTAGGATGTTGTCCTCAAACAGTGCACATAACAGTCTCTTACACTTACTCCTGGGTGAAGCGTCTGGGTAAACCGGTACCATGCCTGTGAACGTGTCTAACAGACATATTCTAGTCCACACTTCACTTCATTTTCTTTTTCTTAATTCTTTCACAAATCATTTGGACTTAGTGAACATTTAGTATAGGTACCCTTAATGTGTTTTTAAAATAATGAGTGCCCATGGTGCTTTACCAGAAAGTATATTATAAAGCTGATTGTCATAAAACAAATCCTTTTTTTCAGAAAAATCATGTTGGAATTGGATTTTTTTCCCACAGTTAAGGATTCGGTGTAAATATATTGTAAACATGAAGCTAAAGCTATGTATGTTTTAATAATAATTTAATAAGGTATTAAATGAACTTAAATGAATATATTTTATTCAACCAAACTTATTTATTCAACCAAACCTCCTTTTATCTTTTCAGATCTTGAACTCTGCCGCCTTTGCCCTTACTTTTATTTTTTAAGTTTATTTATTTTGAGAGGGAGTGGGGGAGGGGGAGAGAGAGAGGGAGAGAGAATCCCAGGTAGTCTCCGTGCTGTGAGCATGGAGCCAAATATGGGGCTTGAACTCGGGATCTGTGAGATCATGATCTGAGCCGAAGCCCAAAGTCAGGACACTTAACTGACTGAGCCACCTGGGTGTCCTCCTCTTACTTTTAGTACATGACCTGATTTCCAACATCAGGAAGAAATCAAAGCCATCAAGATGAGAACTCTCCCTAAAAGTATTTCTCCTTTTAGCCTTATCTAATTTCTCCTCAGCATTTTAGTTTTTGCTCTCTTAATTTTTACCTCTCCCTCTTATATCAGCAGCTCCTTTTCTCAGGATTCTTCCTGTCAGTACTTAACCTATTCAGTTCTCTTCCATCTTAAAATAATAGTCATTCTTTAACTTTGCGGGTTACTCCAGCTGCTGCTGTACTTTCTCCCTCTCAAGTACCTACATTTATTATCTTAGTTTGCTTGTGCCTCATTCATTCCTCAGCCTTCTGCAATACAGACTCTGCCATTGCATCACTTCTGCTATTTTTGCCCAGTCGGCTCTCTGGTGACTTCATCATTGCTAATTCAGTGAGCGCTTCTTCCCCTTACGAGTCTTCTCTACAGCCTTTGAAACTGCTTACTATTCTACCCTTTCTGAAGGTGGAAGGTCCTTTTTTTTTTCTTTTTTTCTTTTTTTCTTTTTTTTGACAGTTCTTCTCTTTGGTGTCACTTTACTCCCATGGCTTTGATTACTTTGTATGTTCTAATTATAGTAAATCCGTGTCTTCAGCTTCCTCTTGAGCTTTAGACTTGTTTATTCAGCTTGCCATCCTCACTTCGGTATCTCGTATGTACTGCAGACTCAACCTACACAAAACAGAGCTATCTTCTTCTTCCCTCAGTTCTTCTCCTCCTGCTGTTTCTTACTTCCGTCAGTAACATTGCGGTTAACCTGGTGCCTTGGCAGAAGTCATTAACTTTGACTCCGACTCCTCCTTCCGACCAGTATTCAGTCACCAAGTGCTGTTGGTTCTACCTCACAGCACTCCAGTCTGTCTGCTCTGCATGGCAGCCTTCTGCAACCGGGACCGCCCTCTCTCACCTGAGTTAGTTTAACACTGTTTACTCCTCAATGGCTTCTCTGCCTCCTGTTCTTGTTTACTCCCCCAAAGCATTCAAAAGGGAGCCAAAGATATTTTTTTCAAATAAAATATACCTGATATTCTCTTATTAAAGGTATCTTTAATGGAGTGCTTCCTGTTCTTCTTGGAGTAAAAGGACTTTTCTGTTCTGGTTCCTAATTAATGTCCTTAGCCTCATCCCCCATTGTTTACTATGTTCTCCTCACATGCTTTTGTCTCACCTCATGTGTCTTCGCATTGTGTTCCCCTCTTCACCCATACCACACACACATATACAAATACACAGCCCCCACACCAGCAGTTCTCAAACTCTGACCCGGAAACCGCTGGTTACCCCCAGAATCCTTTGAGAGGGTCCACAAGGTCAACACTATTTTCATAGTAGTGCTATGATGTTGCCGTTGGCCCTTGAATACCACGGGGTTGGGGGTGCCCACAGCCCACCACGGTCACCACAGTCTAAAATCCACATGTAACCTTTAGTTCCCTAAGAACTTAACTACTTAAGCCATATAGATAACATAAACAGTAGACTAACACGTTTTTCATGTTACATGTGTTATATACTGTGTTCATACAATAAAGCTTGAAAAAAGAAAATGTTACTAAGAAAACTAGAAGAGAAAATATGTTTATAGTACCGTATTGTATTTATTGAGAAAAATGCGCATATAAGTGGACCATGCAGTTTAAACTCATATTGTTCAAGGGTCAACGGTATTTCCTTTTCTCGCTCTGTCTCATGAGTGTACAGTGGGTTTTTTTCCCCAAAAGTGTCATAACGTGGTGTCATTGCTCTGGTGGCTAATGGATATGTGATTTTATAGTCTATGTTTTTAAAAGTTCCCATTTTTAAAATCAAATAGGGTAAATACAGATAGATGTGACAAACACGTGGAGGGCCTCACAATATCCAAGAAAGTGAGGGATCCTGAGCCAAAAAAGTGTGAGGATTGCCGCGTAGGCCTCAGTCGAGGGCTGTTTCTTCTGAGAAGTCTTTGCCCAGGTCCTCCCCCAGAGTAACCATGGAGCAGCCTCTGCGGTTTGCACTTGTCCTGCACAGCACTTGCATCGTACTGCGGTATGTTAGTTACTTACCTGTCTAGGCCAGTGGACGCAGAAAGCTCCATACAAGAAGGAACTCTGCTGTAACCCCAGTACCGAGCACAGTTCTGAATACATAGTAAGTGCTTAGTAAACACGCGTTGAGTGAATCTCTTCGAAGGTATTTGGGGGATATGAGGACTCTAACATATTTGAAATTATAACCATTTTGTACTTTATCGGTGCATTCATTTCTTTACTTTTTTTGACCCACCGATATCTGAATGAGTTTTAGAAAGGGGTGTATGTGTGTGTACGTGTGTTGAGTATACAGTACACACACACACACACACACGCGCGCGCGCGCTTGTATAGAAAGGAAACGTATACATATTAGAGCATAAAGAACCTGTTACTGAAAGTCTGGAGCTCCATTTCTGAATCTTTGTCTTCCCCAAACCATGGAGCCTTGGACCAGTCTCTTTATTACTTGGACACTAACTTTCCTCATCAAATAGTGGGCTTGAACTAGACTATCTAAAACCTTTTTCCTATATGGTACTATGTAACACATGTGAAAGGTGGGCAGTATATTAAATATGTGGTTTATATTTATTTATATTTTATATTAGTAAAAATGGCACATAAATTTAGTTTCATTTATATTAAAATAACTTTGTTTTTACAGGAAAGATGATAAAGACTATGCTTTAAAACAAATAGAAGGAACTGGGATCTCTATGTCGGCATGTAGAGAAATAGCAGTAAGTGAATCTCTTTTTATAATCCTTGTTATCATTTGACTTATAAGTGTCAACTATGTGGTTTCTGAATTGTGTTTGTCACATATATACATTAATTGAAAGTTGGTAAATATCTTTCACATTGACTATTTGTAGAAAAATATATTTGTTTCCTAAGAGAAGTAAAGGTGACATGTAGTTCTAGCAAAAATGTCTGTGTAAATTCATTTATTTGGGAGTCAGTCTTAGTTGCTTATTTAAGTATATATTTTTCTGAAAAATGTCACTGCATATTAAGGGTCCAGTTATTGTTGTTATTTCATCGTGTGCAATAAAAGTAAGTTTGATGAATCTATATGTTCATTAAAATTAATATTTCTGTTTTAATAAGATGAGATGTCATTACTTACATGAACTTAAAATGCGATTGTATTATTATTTTCGTTGTATCTGTTCATTTGCGTATGTAAAAATATGTGCTGTTTTCTTTTGGAAATTTAGCTTTCCATATGGCAATTAGATTCTCATTTTAATCCCAAAGGAAAATATTCCTGTTAATGCCCTGCTAAATAATTATCCACACATTTAAACTGAGTATTGCTTCCATGAGATTTTACTTCAGTTTTTACAATTGTAACACTATGGGTCCAAATTTATCTTTTTGGCTGTAATTAGAATATTATACAATATATATTACAATCTTTCGTTGCTTTTAGCCATTGTATCTATCTACAGATAATAAGCTGTTGTGACCTGGATATATTAATTTAGATAATTTTCCTCATTTTATAGATTCTATACCACTAGGTTTTCAGCCATTCGTTATGTCATGTTGACAGGAACCAGAGTAGGTACAAGGAAAGAAACAGAAGAGTCAGGGTCCCTGGCCTTCAGTGCTTACGTGCTGACGAGGAGAGACACTCATGCATCTCATAATAGTAGTGCACCAGGCACAAGGATGGAACTGTGTGGAGACTGGGGAAATGATCTGCATCTGACTGAGAAGATCAAGGAAGGTTGCAGGGTGTGGAAGACATGTGAGAATTACCTGCACGAGGGAAGAGTAGAGGTGGGATGGAGGGCATTCCTTCTTAACCAAAGGCATGCTATGCTGGAAGTTATCTTTCATGTAATTGATAGCTTTTTAATGTTGTTGAATCTAGAGGAAGGGTATCTTCCAACATCTACAGTTCTGTATATTCTAGTTAGTTTTAAGGAGTTAAAATCCATTGAACTGTGGTCAGCGATGTTAGATGTCATGATAGAGATGGTCTTTGGAGGGATCAGAGAGTGATGGAAAGTGGAGACAAGGGAACTTTCAGGATTCTAGTGATGTTCTGTTTCTTCTTGTTCTGGGTCTGGTTATGTGGGCTTACTATGTGAGAACTCACTGAGCTGTGCGCTTCTCGGTTTGCGTGCTTTTTCTCTGTGTTTATTAAACTCCGGCAAACTGTTTTGAAAACAAACAACTCACTTTAGGAACACACATGGTTCACGTGTATGTTGGTAAGTTTAAATGAAGTTAAGCACAGAAAGAAATCCGAACGCTTATTTTTAATGTATATGACTATGGTTCTTCAACCTAAAGTGAGCAGAAATTTTTATTTTTGATGAAATTTACTGATTTTTCCCTTTTATGACCATTGTTCCATGCCTGGCTGAAGAAATCTTTATCTGCCCACTGACTGTGAAAATATTTTCCTGTGTTTTTTTTTTTTCTAAAAGCTGTGTAGTTTTGGTTGTGTGTTTTAGTTTGGGCTCTACTTAATTTATTTTTCTTTGTATACATGTGATGTAAGGTTTGAGCTTCTCCTCCCGTCACCCCGTATGAATGCACAATTGGGATAGTGTTGTTTTTTGAGAAGATTCTTCCCCATCGAGTTCGTTTGGCAGTTTTGTAAAAACTTAAATGACGATGTAAGTGTGAACTTTCCTGGGCTCTGTTCCATCCTACCGGTCTCTTTGTCCATCATTATGCCATCATGAGGTCACTCTAGCTTTACAGCAAGACTCGGAGTAAGACCGCATAAGGGCACCGGCTTTAGTCTTCTGTTTCAGGATCGTTTGGGCTATTTTAGGTCCTTTGCATTATCACATAAATGTTTGAATCAGCTAGTCAGTTTTTTATTTCTAAAATACGCCTGCTGGGTTTATGTTTGGATCAATTCAGGGAAAACTGATATCTTAATAATATTGCATTCAGTCCATGAATCTCAAAAGATATACTTTCTATTTTTTAATGTTTTCTTTAATTTCTGTCCACAGTGGTTTGTAGTTTTTAGTTGTAGAGAAAACGCACACCTTCTGTTAAATTCATTCCTAAGGACTTTATGTTTTCTGGCACTCTGTACATGGGATTACTTAAAAAATTTTTATTTCCTATTTGTTTGCTTCTATACTTAGAACTTTTATAATATTGTTTATTTTATATACATTTTATATCTAAATTCACCAGTAGGCTTTGGTGATACATGCAGATTTTCTACATAAATGATTATGTCATCTATGATTTGGAATAGTTTTACCTGTTTCCATCTTTTTATTTTTATTTTTTTTCTTATTGCACTTACTTGGGCCATTCATATAATGTCGAAGAGTAGTGAGGCTGGGCATCTCTGACTTGTTCCCAGTCTTGGCGGAAGTGTTTCCAGTGCTTCACTATTAGGTGAAGTGCCAGCTGTAGGTTTTTATGGGTGCTGTCAGTCAGACTTGGGAAGTCCCTTCTAGTTTTTCATGACTGGTATTGAATTTTATCAGATGCTTTTTTCCTACATGTACTGAAATGACCCTATAGTTTCTCTTTTATTCTGTTACATTGGTAGACCACATTGATTTTTAATGTTTATCCAATTTTGCATTCTTGAAATAATCCTTGCTTGGTTATGTATTGCTAGATTTGATTTACTAATGTGTTAAGGAGTTTTAAGTGTATGCATTTGAAGGATGTTGGTCTATAATTATCTTTCCTGTAATATCTTTGCCTTTGGTATCAAGATTATCATAGGGGCGCTGGGTGGCTCAGTCAGTTGAGCGTCTGACTGGCTCAGGTCATGATCTCATGATTTGTGATGTTTGAGCCTGGCATCGGGCTCTGAGCTGACAGAGCCTGGAGCCTGCTTCACATTCTGTGTCTCCCCCTCACTCTCCCCCCTCCTATGATCATGCTCTGTCTCTCTCTGTCTCTCAATGATAAATAAACGTTAAAAAAATTAACAACAAAAAAAAGATTATTATCAAAGAGCTCTTAAGAGTTTATATTTCAACTTGTGTTTGATATGTTGTATTTTTATGTAGTTTATTTCACTCAAGTTGTTGATTTATTAGCACAAAGTTGTTCATAATATTCCTCCTTATCTTTTCACATCTGTATCTTCTGTAGTGATGTCCTGTTTCATTGGAGGTTGGTAATTTACGTTTTCTCTCTATATCGTTGATCTCTACTCTTTATTATTTTTTTCCTTCTACTTTTGGCTTACATTTCTTTTTTATCTTCTTAAGGTGGAGCCTTAGATCATTGATTTTTAAATTGTTCTTTTCAATAAGCAATTAAAACTATAAATTTCCCGTTAAGCTGTATTCTACTTGCCTTCCATGAGTTTTGTTACATTGTATTCTCATTATCATTTAGCACACAATATTTTCAATTTTCTTTGTGATTCTTTTATTCGTGGATTATTTAGAAATATATTGTTTAATTTTTTAAACGTGTGGAAAGAATAGAAAACCCAGAAATGAACCCACAATTGTGTGGTCAGTTAATCTTTGACAAAGGAGAAATGAATTTACAGTGGGAAGAAGACAGTCTCTTCAACACATGGTGTTGGGGCAACTGGACAGTGACATGCAAAAGCAGGAAACTGGACCACTTTCTTACACCGTGCACAAAAACAAACACAAAATGGATTAAAGACCTAAATGTGAGACCTGAAACCATAAAAGTCCTTGAAGAGAGCACCGGCAGTTATTTCCCTGACAACCTCTTTAGCAACACTTTTCCAGATATGCCTCTTGAGGTAAGGGATACAAAAGCAAAAATAAACTATTGAGACTACATCAAAATAAAAAAGATTCTGCATAGCAAAGGAATCAGTCAACAAAACTAGAAGGCAGCCTACTTAATGGGAAAAGATATTTGCAAATCACATATCTAATAAAGGCTTAGTGTCCAAAATATATAAAGAACTGATACAAATCAACACCCCCCCCAAAAAAAAAACCCATTAAAAAATAGGCAGATGACATGAA
Organism: Paguma larvata; assembly: GCA_030068075.1. Taxonomy (NCBI): domain Eukaryota; kingdom Metazoa; phylum Chordata; class Mammalia; order Carnivora; family Viverridae; genus Paguma; species Paguma larvata. The sequence continues at coordinate 72,873,926 of CM057839.1, read as the reverse complement.
TAGTCATTGCTCCAAAGAAGACATCCAGATGGCCAACACAAAAAAGATGCTCAACATCACTTATCATCAGGGAAATGCAAATCAATACTACAATGAGATGTCACCTTACACCTGCCAGAATGGCTAAAATCAAAAACACAGAAACAGTAAGTGTTGGCGAGGATGTCGAAAAAAAAGAACCTTCTTGCACCATTGATGGGAATGCAAACTGGTGCAGCCACTGTGGAAAACCGTATGGAGAAAGTTAAAAATAGAACTACCCTAGGGTCGCCTGGGTGGCTCAGTTGGTTAAGCATCTGACTTCAGCTCAGGTCATGATCTCACGGTTTGTGAGTTCTGAGCCCCACGTCAGCAGCTCAGAGCCTGGAGCTGCTTTGGATTCTGTGTCTCCCTCTCTCTCTGCCCCTCCCCTACTTGTGCTCTTCTCTCTCTCTCTCTCTCTCTCTCTCTCTCTCTCTCAAAAATAAACAAACATTGAAGAAATTTTTTTAAATAAAAAAAATAGAACTACTCTAGGACCCAGTAATCATACTACTGGGTATTTACCCAAAAAATGCAGAAACACTTATTCAGAGGGATACATGCACCCCTATGCTTATTGCTGTGTCATTTACAATAGCCAAATTGTGGAAACAGCCCATACCTATCAGACCTATGGCATAAATTCATAATTTATTATTCTTGCCATGTTGTGAAAAATTAATATTATAAATCAATGTCATTTTGAGAATATTGGAGATTTTCTTACCTGTTTTCTCACAGCTGTAAGTGGTATTTATTGACAATATACAGTTTTATATATTATTAATTTATTTTTTATTTATTTGTACTTTAAGAGTTCAAATTAAGTGTGATACTAGATGGTGCAATGAATGAATTAGTTTATAATGAATGACATATTAAGACGTTTGTATTTTTAGCAGTGATCTTAGTGCTCAGGAAATTATAAGAATTTATTCCCAGTAGAATTAGAATTTAGGTGGGTTTTGTGATGGAAACCACTGCTTAAATTTATTCAAATCTTTTCTTTAATTTTTTTAACATAAAATCTTCAAAAAGGTAAAAAATAAAAAACACCTTAGAAAAGAGGTAACTATGTACTGTGGGCTCTGTACGGGGTGATGAAATGCTGAAGTTCTTTTCATCAGCTTTGAAAACTGCGGGATGTTCTCACAGTGTCAGAGCACCAGTGTCCAAGCACTGCCTACAGCACGTAAAGCACTCGCCGAATGAACCTGCGCTTTGCTTGGCTTGACCACCTACTAGCTTGCAGGGCTCAAGGCAAGCTACTGTGTTTAGTAGCTCATAGGGTTTATTGTGAGGAGCTTAGCATACTTCTTTGGACACAGTAAACTCTAGGTAAATGCTCTCAATAATCAGTTACCACGACGGCAGCCACAGCCTAGGATTGCCTGCTTACGTGCATTTGTCTCCCACTGGAGGACCTCGGGAAGTCTTAGCACATTTTATATCCAGGACCTAGTGTATCTACCACAGCGGCTGGCATGTAGGAGGTATTTGGTTAATGTTCGCCCTGCTAAATGTAGCACAGCTCCCTGGGTTTTTGGAAGTACTTCAATAGAAATATTTACTTAGATGTAATTCCCCACTGAGACTCTGTTCCACCTCTAATCCCACAGTGACCCATCTCCTGATAAATCTCCCTGAAAAAAACACCCAGCACAGAGTGGTTTACTTGCTCAGTAATAGTAGTTATTCACTATATTAGTTTACCGAGGCACCATAAGAAAATACTGACTTTCTCAGTGGTGGGACTTGTAAGTCCTCAGAGCTGGGTTTCCTCTGCAGCATCTCCTGGGTTTGCAGATGACTGCTCCTTGTGACCTGTTGGATGGTCCTCTGTGTACAAGCTGCTTCGTGTCTCTCTGTGTGTCCTACCTAATCTCTTCTTATGAGGTCACCATTCAGATTGGATTAGGGCCACCCTAATGACCTTACTTAATTGCCTCTGTAAAGGTCTTATGTACTGGCAGTTAGGGTTCCCACATATGAACTTGGGGGAGAACACAGTTCAGTCCATAACACTTACTATGATAATGATGGCACTTACCGTTAATATATTTTTAAATCGTTACCCTCAAAGATTTGTTGTCTGACTCGTCAGATAGATGTTTTAAAAATAGAAGCAGATTGGATTTTTTAAGTTTATTATTTATTTATTCTGAAAGCGGGGGGTGGGGGGGGAATCCAAGCAGGCTCTGCACTGTCAGTGCAGAGCCCGATGAGGGTCTCTAAAGCAAGATCATGACCTGAGCTGTAATTAAGAGTTGGATGCTTAACCAACTGAGCCACCCAGGCGCCCCAAGAAGTGGATCTTTAAAAGTAGATTGGTTTTATGATGAAAGCAGTGATCTTAGTCCACAGATCAGAAGCCAGAGGGTATTTTGTATGATGCCTTTACATTTGTATGTATTTTTTTATTCATAAATTCATTATTCACCAAATACTTAGCGAGTGCCTACCAGGTGCCCTGGCCGTGTGCTGGAGGAGCCTGGCAGTGAAATGCTGAGCAGGACACGTGCCTGCCGTTGTCCAGTTCACAACCTGGCATATACTTAAAACGCCTGTGCTTACGAAATGGCACGAGAACTGTCCCCAGAGTATTAGGTCTTGGAAGGTTCAGTTTAGACCTTAGAGTGCTGGCTTTGTGTTTTAAAAGTCAATTAATTAGTTTTAAAAGCATTTAAATCCTGCTTCTAACCACTACCTAGGACTATGACCATGAGCACATTATTTAATCCCCTCAAACTACTATTTTCTCATTTATAAAATAGAAGTAATGCAAATATTTCATACAGTCATTCATGATTAAGTGAGATAAGGCATGTCGTATGCTTATTTAGCACCATGTTTGGCACTATAGAAGAACTTAATAAAATGGTTGCTGGTTGTCGCCCCCCCCCCCCCCCCCATCCCCATACAGGAGCTAAGCCTCATCTTGGAGATGAAATTGAAGGGATATCTAAGAGTAGCTTTATATGTTGGTTTCTACTGGAGTTTGTTAAAATTTCCACCCTGCCACTTTCCAGAAATGATTTGAGATAGTGCCTGAGAAGTGTGTTCCAGTCGTGAGGTAATGGGGAAAACACTTGACCCAGAACTAAGGTGAACTTAGCACTAGGTTTAGCTCTCCAGCCAACTGGATTATCCTGGGTGACCCCAGAGTCTAGACTTCCCCTGTCAGATTCTTTGCCTTGTTTAGTAATTAGGAAATGGTTAATCTTAGATCATGCCCTTTAGGTTTCTGAGGACTTGTGTATAAAGTCTCATAGCTTTGAGATTATATTCTAAAAAATATATGTAACTTGAATTTAATCTTGCTCCTGAATAAAATAATTATCGCTTTCCAGAGAATAATCGTTAATGTAAGTGATTTAATGTATAGTCCGGTCATAGTCTTTCCTTTTCTGAGTTCTTTTTAGTGTCCCTAATAGATTGTTGACCTTGCATTCGTGTTAATTCTTGTTTTGGTAGCAGTGTTCTTACAAAAGGTACCTGAAGTCGTAAGTTCCAAGACCTTGACTTTCTCACATGGTTGTCATGTATTTGGAACACATTTGGAAGCCACTGTGTAAGTCAGTTTTAATTGATAAAGACATAATATCAGGCTTCATGAGAAATTTTTTCTTGTCATTGTTGCAGCTGTTGTTTCTTTCCTTTTTTGCTTGGCGAGGTAGGAATACTTCTTAACTAATGGATTATTAGGGCCACTTTGGTTTTAAATGAGAATAAAATAAGGAGCTAAAAGATTTTAAGTAGAAAAATGTCCTTCTAGGAAATGAGAAAGGTTAAACTCATAAAAATGTGTTCTACTTAGGTGCTTCTGTCTAAGTTCTTTATTATTTTATTAAAGGCTACAACATTGTAATCAACTTTACTATATAATTTAAATGCCTGAAAAAATAGGTACCATATCTCACAGAATTACAGATCTTATTTCTCATCTGATATTTGATATTGACAAATGTTGTATTTTCTAATGTTGCAATTAGTTTTTTTTTTAAGAATTGCAAGCTATGCATTTAAGTTCAATTGTTTTATGATGTCAAAACAGACAACTAGCAAAAGTGGAGAAAATATTTGTAAATCATTTATCTGATAAGGAATTAATATCTACACTACGTGAATAGTCAGAACGAAAAAAAAACAATTCAAAATTGGGCAAAAGACTTTGGATGGACATTTCTCCAAAGGTATACAAATGACCAATAAGCACCTTAAAAAAGATGCTTCACCCATCGTTAGGGAAAGGCAGATCAAAACCACAGTGAAATGCTACTTCATATCTATTACAATGTGGCTGTTATTAAAGAAAAAAAAAACAAGGAGACTAGGTGTTGATGAAGATGTGGAGAAATTGGAACCCTCATGCATTGCTAATGGAAATATAAAGTGGTACAGCTGTTGTGAAAGCCAGTTTGGCGTTGCCTCAAAAAGTTGCCACAGAAGTATCATACAATCCTCCAGTTCCACTCGTGGGTATATTTCTGAGGAATCGAAAGCAGAGACTCAGGTAGCTATATACCAGTGTTCCTAGCAGCGTTATTTACAGCAGCAAAAACATGGAAGCAACTCGAGCGCATCAGCAGATGAATGGATAAACAAAACGTGGTGTATACACACAGCAGAATGTATTCAGTCATAAGAAAGGAAGGAAATTATGACACATGCTAGTGCTACAGTGTGGGGTAACCTTAGAGACATTATGCTAAGCGAAATACGCCAAACACAAAAGGACAAATACTGTATGACTCTAATACTTAAAAGAGGTACCTAGAGTAGGCACATTCATAGAGACAATGTAAAGTAGAGGCTGACAGCGGCTGAGCAGGGAGGGAAATGGGGAGTTATTGTTAAGTGGGTACAGAGTTTCTGTTTAGGATAATAAAATAGTTCTAAAATGGATAGTGGTGATGGTTGCAAACATTTTGAGTGTACTTAATGCTATTGAATTCTACACTTAAAATGGTTTAAATGGTAATTTTAATGTTATATATTTTATCACAATAAAAAAACAAAACGAAATAAAAGCCAACTAAACAATAACAACAAAATAGATTTACTCAGTTATATCTTTTCCAGACAGTTTTTCCTCATTGGTTACTGAAGCACCTGTATGGACGCTTTTAAAACAGTGTGGGTAGTTACGGGATTTTTAGGATTGATTACCATTGGGTTTTTATTACCTGTGAATTACAAATGGTGTGGCTTATTTAACGTTATTTTCATGGCAAAAATTTTTAATGGCTCTTCCTTATTTTGCAGTTACTTCGAGAGCTTAAGCATCCAAATGTCATCTCTCTTCAGAAGGTGTTTCTGTCTCATGCCGATAGGAAAGTGTGGCTCCTGTTTGACTACGCCGAACATGACCTCTGGGTAAGGTCAATTGCTGGTAGACATCAAATCGTTGGTTTCAGTCAGGGGTTACGAGTGACTAAAAACAGTTTTAGGAGTTTATCTTACTATGAGATTTACCTTTTTAAAATAAAAGTGACCTCATAGAATGTGGTTGATGAATTACCAAGACTAGGGCATTTTGCTTTGTATTATTACGTTTTGGTCTAATCAGTTTGATCTTTGTAACATGCTCCAGAAAACAGTAGAATCTGCAAAGTATAAACAGCTCTTCGGTATTGTGTCCTAGCTACAGATTTCTGATAACTTTTGTTAGGTAATTGTAATAGCCATTTTGTTACAGAATTTAAAAGCAGCATGTTTCCTTTTACTCTATAAAGGAATATAAAATGAGAAAGTGGTATCCGTGTTTAGGGAGACAAATATGTTCTGTTTGGACTACTAGACAGAGCTAATCATTCTGTTATTTGTCATATGACATTAGGCCAAGTCTCTTAATGGCTCTGAAGTTGTAGGCTCCTGCCCCCACCCCAATCTGTAAAATGTGATACTTTTCCTGCTTTTTTACAGGACGTTTTGGAAGAACAATTTTGTATTTGAAAAGCTTTATAAGCTAGGTGACTATACAAATCTAACATCCTATTAATCATTTACTGGATATTATTCACACTTAATACTCTGTATTCTAATGTATTTCTTATTTCCATAAACAGAAAGTCGGTATCGTACTTACTTGAATTAGGCATGGTCTCGTTTAGGAAGAATTCTTTGTGGAAGAGAGCTTCCAATCAAATCCTTGAAGATTCTCAAAGTCAAATAATTACTGTCTATTAGATTAGTTTTATTAGGTTGGCTAATATAATGACAAAAATGATGTTATATTGATAAAAATTATTATTAACTGAAAATTTAAATTATCTTGGCTAAATAGCTGAAATATAAACAGCTGAGTCAGTATTTTGCATTTACTCAGTAGATTGTTTTTAAAATTGGTATTTACGAAAGTCTTGGGCAACTATAAAATTTACTCTATTAAAGGTAATGGTTATGTTATTTGAGAATCTGAAATGCAATCTTGGGGATAAGAGTTTATGATATATAAAATGAAAATCTGTAGCAAGATAGCCAAAATAGTTCTGAAGTATACTCACAAAACTTATATGCTTGATGCTATGATCAGTCTTGTGTAAAGAACATGTTAACACCGACTACAGTTTAGAAAGTAAAACAAGTAAACAAAAACCCAATATTACATTAAGTCGTTAACAATACTTTACTTCTGTGAACTTTATTTTTTCTGATATTTAACAAGTAATAAGATCTTTAAATATCTCCCTAAGTTTTGTATACTGATCTGTATTTACTGGCTGTGTATTCATTGAGATAAATAAAAGAAAAAACATATATACAGATCTTCCTTGACTTACTATGGAGTTACGTCCTGATAAATGCATCGCAAATTGAAAACACATTAAATCAGAAGTACATTTAATACACGTAACCTGCTGAACATCATAGCGTAGCCTAGTCTACCTTAAATGCACTGAGAACACTTACAGCCACCTCCAGTTGGGCAAAATCTCCTAACACAGAGCCTGTTTTGTAATAAAGTGTCAGATACCTCATGTCATCTATTGAATACTGCCCTGAAAATGAAAACCGGAACGGTTGTGTGAGTACGGACTGCTTGCAAGTGCGCTGGCTGCTCCCCTCGCCGACGTACAGCAGCTGCCCCCTGGCATCGCCTGGCATCATGAGCCAGGATGGCGCTGCGTGCTGCTAGCTGTGAAAAGATCAAATTTCAAAATTCAAAATGTGGCTTCTGCTGAATACGCATCTCTTTTGCTCCATCATCATGTCAGAAATTCATAAGTTGAACCACTGTAAATCAGGACCATCTATACTGATATGCAAGGGGTCAATTTCAGAGATCTTCAAAATAATTTACATTTTTCATTCAGCTGCAGGTTGTAATGTAAAAAACAACATTTTGAAGTAAAACTAATACAAGTAAACAGTAAAATTTTTCAGAAGTCAGTTCACCTTCTGAAAATAGTAAAATAGTTTTCAACTCTTTTGCTAATTTCCAGAATTAGCCTCATTTACATAATTTTAACCTTAACAGATTTCAGAAATTGAAACTTCTATAGGTTTCATATACTTTCAGGCTTATAGGAAATATTTTCACTCTGTAGATTCCTATTTTCCATGAGTAAATGCAATTTGATTCAAATTATTTTTATAAGTTATCTGTTTTTGAACTGAAAGCAGACATCAAATTTTCTGTTCTATGAAACTATTGTCCAGAGTCAGTGCTCTTGTAAATATTTTGTTGTTGTTCACTACTGTTCTTTTAAAATAAATCTGATCAAATCAAATTAGGATTCTGTTAACAAAAATTTATTAAATTAGGGTGGCCAATATTGAATTGAACACGCATTCGCAAGCCTAACGTGAAATCAAATTATATGACCTAAATTTATGAGAAATTTTCTAGGCTGATTTATAAACATAATTTGTTTATAGTTGAACATAGGAGATAGTATCATTCAATATAATTTCTAGCAGGCTAGTATGTGATATTTAATTTTACATGTGGTATAATAATTCTGCTTTTGCAAATTATGCTGCATGCAGTATTCCCAGATGTGTTTACATAGGCTTTATTGTCCTCTTATTAATGCTCATTTAAGTCAAAGAAGTACGTTTAATTTTCATTTTAATAACAATAAAATAATTCAGTTTACTAAAACCTCCTTTATCCATTTCATTTTCTTATTTTAATTGGAGTATTGAAATGAATCAGCTGGGGTAAGGCAGCAGAGAGTAACAGAAACAGCTGCAGTAAAAAGAGTCATTTAAAACAATCACTTAGGTGGTGGCAAAATTTCGTGATAAGCACACCGCATATTTGTTATATAGCCCTGGAATAAAATGAAGATAAGAGATTACCCCAGTATAGTTTTTCGTAGTTCTAAAATACTGGTAAAAGAGTAAGTTGTTAAACCCTAATGAAAATGTTCAGTGAAGGGTTACCTAACTGGCTTGGCCAGTAGAGCCTGCAACTCTTGATCTTGGAGTTGTAAGCTCGAGCCCCACCTTGGGTGTAGAGATTACCTAAAAATGTTAACTGAAGAAATGCATATGGCGTCGTTGATTGTACCTCCCTACATACTCTTCTTCTCACTCTGGCAGGTTTTAAGTTTTAAAAATAATGATGTATTTTAATCTATTTTTATTAAGCTCTGAAAACCACTAGCTCTTCTTGAGGTGAACAGATTTTATTGTCACACCACTTCTTTGGATACATGACAGAACGTTCTAGATTATTGAGTTTTAGCTCTGTTTTGTTTGTTTTAAAATACTTTGGAAAAATAACAGAAGAAAATTAAAATAGTTTTATGCTGCTAATACAGTATAGATTAATCATACTGCATGCATGCATGCCGACTGATACACTTTTACTTTCCCAGCAGGTAATCTTTGCTGTATATTTTTTCTTTGGAAAGTAAAACTTCTTCACTCATGAATTGCTCGTTATTCCTTATCCTTGTTCTACTTTCTATGTCTTAAGAAAATAAGAAGTGAAAATGTTGACCTATAATATAAAATGTCAATCCTGTTTTAATTATGTTTACTAATTTCAAGAATATTTTTAATATTCACTCATAAACACTGCTCAGGAGTTCATTCTTATGCACATGAGGTACCAGGCGTATACCTAGTGTTACACACGGGAGAGTTGACTTCAGCCGACTTGTAGGTGTTCTTGCAGTTTAAGAGTGCTTTAATTAAAATGAAGAAACCTGTCGAGAGTTTGAAACATTGGATCTTGTTTCTATTGAGGTACATTTATTTATAAAGCAATTTTCCTATTTATAAAATGGTATCGTGTTTTACTGGATATCCACTAATACTGTTCCTAGAAAGTTTTTAATGAATAGTACAAGGCTGTTTTTTTCTCATCTGAATCTTTCCTATTTCTAAATATTTCCAGTGTGAACTAGTCACTTACATGTTATTTCTTTATGCTTCTGTGTATTTTATTGAAATAATTTCCCTATTTGCTTCCTTTATAACCCATGTATTATAAATAGGGAGCACATCTATGCTATGTCAGCCAACTCATAAGTATCTTTTGAAATTTGTTCTGTTTATTTTCTTTTCATTTAATTAGTAAAGATAAAAAAAGAATTCTGTTCTTGAAAATTTCCACCAGGTAAACAGGAGTCAGGTATATTCTGAAAGTATTTTTTAATTATACTTTTAAAATAAACTCACATTGTTCTCAACTTCACTGTTGTAATCATTTATTTTCTGAGACACAATTATATGCTCAGGAGATGAAATTTTAGCTCCAGTTATTAGGAAGTTTTAAATTTGTGTTATCTAGCAGAATATGAAATTATATTTTCAATATCTTTGGGAACCCCTGAGTGTTAGGAAAATATTATACATCAAGTGATCTTTCCCTCTTTTCTTTTTAAGCTTCTGGTGTTATTTTTCTTTCTTTCAGCATATAATCAAGTTTCACAGAGCTTCTAAAGCAAACAAGAAGCCAGTTCAGTTACCTCGGGGAATGGTGAAGTCACTATTATATCAGATCCTGGATGGGATTCACTACCTGCATGCTAACTGGGTGTTGCACAGGGATTTGGTAAGTTGTTACGTAGTTAGGTTAAAGCAGAAGGGTGCATTTACAGTTGGATGATTTTCTAGTCGTTTCTACGTATCAGCGCTGCATAGACTTGCAAACCTTGTGGAGGGAGGGAGAGTGCGGTAGTCTCATAGCGTAGCCTAGCTTTGTGCTGTTTATACGATGCGTCCTTCTTCTCTGACGAATACTGGCTGGGGTTCACTGAAGACGTGAAAGGGGGCACGTTTGCTTTCCTAAGCTTTTGTTTACTTTTAAGTTTATAAATGAAGTCTTGACTTGCTTTACATTATTAGATGCTAAGCAAACTCTAGAAATGGATGTGTTTATGAATAACTTGGAAATGAAACTTGGGAGCCTACTGCAACTAAGTAGAAGAGGAGATATTAATTCAATCTGCTGTTTTTTAATGTATTTTTTTGAGAGCTAGAGATCGATCTGCTTGTTTTTTAGGCCCCACCATATTAGTAGCAGGCTCTTGACCGGTAACATTAATTAGTCTTAACCGAGCACCGTACTGAGAAGCCTTGCCGTGTTAAGGCACATTAAATTCCCAAGAATTTAGAAACTTCAGAAATTGGCCTTCTTATTTTTATTTTACATAGCGGAATAATTTATGCCTTTTTATAAGACCCATCTAGCCTTAAGTTTTTCATGAAATTGTGCATCGTTCATTTATCTTCATGGGTGTAAATTATTCAAATCTCAAATTCCCCAGATTGCATAATTGCATTGTGCTTGTGTTGTTCTTTTCTTTGTAAAGATGGTAACTATAGTAAAGTTTGTAACAGTGCCTCCATTCCAAACAGTTATAAACACAGTGCTGGAAACGACGATTTGGTCTCTCATCACACGTGTTACATAGGAAAAAACCCTGTAGACTTTGAGATGGAGCTGGTCGGCCCCTTGCCCACATTCTTTCTAAGCGGCTCTGTATTTAATGCTTTCGAGTCAGGTGTTCCCGGGCCATAGTTTCTAGTGCTTTCATCTATTTTCCATAAATCTCCTTACAATATGTTTAGTGGTACTTATTTTATCTCCAGGTCTCATACGTAGAAAGCATTTAGACTAGGACCGATAACACCGGAAATTTGGTTGAAGGAACTTTTTTCCTTATGCAAATTTTATTTTTAATATTATTAGGGTATTTTATTTACAGTGGCTTTACAGAACAGAAGTAAGACAAATCCGTTGGGCCATCATTATGAAGCTGAAAATAAATTTCAGTTTTTAGGGGAGTCAGCCTAGGGAAGAACCATTACTACTTTTGAGCTACTGACCTTTTATGATCTCCAAAAGAATAAAGTACGGCAAAAGGACATGTTCCCCTAATTATGCTGAGATGACACTACCTTTTCTTTTTATTGTATATTGTTTTTCATCATTAAAATAGTCTTTATTAGGTGAATACGCACTGAATACAAATCAGTATTTAAATTATGTTAATATATATATTTGAGCCATCTATAGTAATATCAACTACAGTTGTGAAAATAATTATAAAATTTAATTTTTTTTTAATTTCTTTTTTGGGAAAGCTCTTTCTATTGGTGCAGCACAAACAAGTTCTCTTTGACCTAGAGATAGTGTAGGACATGTCGTTTTGGAGGTCTCCATCTGTTAGTGGCGTGCCTAGAGGTGGGGGCTGGTGATTTAAAAATAATAATGAAACAGACTTTTATTAAAAAAATAAAAAGGGGACACTTGGGTGGCTCAATCGAGCATCAGGCTTCGACTCAGGTCATGATCTCATGGTTCGTGAGTTCAAGCCTCTCATCAAGCTCTCTGCTGTCAGCGCAGAATCCACTTTCGATTCTCTGCCCCTCCCTCCGCCCCACCCTTTCCCTGTTCTCTCTCTCTCAAAAATGAATACACATTTACAAAAAAAGGAGAAACAGGCAAAAAGAAATTACTTTCCGTTGTCACCATATGCTGGCAGTTGTGAACAGTGTCAGTGATAAAATATTCCTATTCACTGAGCAAGCCATTCCCACTCCTGCACCCCTCTTCTGTGCCACTGCTCTCTGTTTAGTTGTCTATTTAACCAAAATATTTCCCAACCTGTAATATATTGAGTACAGCTACCTCCTTTGATTTCCCCGTGTAGAGTAAGAGCTCCTGAATCATTGGTGTGTGACTCGTCACACCTAACCCTTTTGTGCATTGCAGACACACAGGGGCCCACTGAACCGTTGTGTCATTAAAGTGGTGACCTCTGCCCCCAGTCTGGCTCTTACTGGTTCAGGTGCTTACTTCTTGAATTAGTCCTCAGTTTTTGTAAGAAAGATGCATTATCATAGTTTGTTTTTTTTAACGTGTCCACCTTCCTACTAACTAAAAATTAAATTTCGGAGTTTTGATGTTATGTAATGCTCAACTATAATTACTTTACATTATATTTGTAGCAAAGAAGTATTTACTCTGAAGAATGTTCTTCAGAAGCTTATAACTTGACTTTAACTCTTTGTCAGATATGGTTATTTTCAGATGAAATATTTATCCTATTAGAACAAATGTAACTAATAGCCAGTTACATTCCTTGCTTCATTTCAGTCAGGTGTAGATGAAATGTGGCACCACTGACCTGAGCAGACCTGTGTAAGATTTCCGGTGTCAGGAATTGCCGACGTGCCACGAGAAATGCCATACTAAGATGGATAATTGGCACAGACTCCCTAAAAATTGCATGTTAATAATGCCCCAGAATGGTATCGAAGGTTTGCATAATAAAATTGTCTTCATTATTAATAGAAGTAATGGCTTGAGATGGTAGAATAATGGAGTTGTGTGATACATGCAGTTGAACTTTAACAGTTAATAACCCTGTTTGATGCGTACAGATTAACTCTGTCACTGTTAATCATCGCGTGGTAGCGCATCGGTAACTGGGGTCTGTCATCCTTGGTGGGAAGTGGAGATTTAATAATTCTGGAACTCTGGTTGGATGGAAGGCAGTAATAATTGCATACATGTGTGGATGTTTTATGAAGAATGGGCCTGAGGGGCAGCTGGGTGGCTCAGTCGGTTAAGCGTCTCTGACTTGGTTTCGGCTCGGGTCATGATCTCACGGTCTGTGAGCTCGAGCCCCGCGTTGGGCTCTGCGCTGACAACGTGGAGCCTGCTTGCGATCCTCTCTTTCTGACCCTCCACTGCTCACACACAGTCTCTCAAGATAAATAAATAAACTTTAAGAGAAGAAGAAGAATGGGCCCGAAAGGAAACATATGAAATATTTATTTTTGTGAGATAATTTATGAGTCCAAGCCAAACTTTTTAGTTATAGAACATCAAAATATGTATGTATCATTTGGTTTGCTTTTACACTTAATCCGCTTGCTGTAATTTGAGATAAATAAAAACAAAGATGTATGTATTAATTTTGTTCTTCCCTTTGACTACACTCTTTCCCTTTCTTCTTTTATTCTCCTCTCCTTGGGAAATGAAAATGGTCTGACCAACAGGCTATAGTCCTGGTTCTGGCCTTACCCTTTGTATTACGATCCTTCAGAGAACCAGAATGTGTATGTGTGGAGAGACAGACAGAGATTTATTTTAAGGAGTTTCCTTAGGCAGACTGTAGAGGCGTGGTGAGTCCATCATCTCCAGGATAGACCAGAAGGCTGGACACTAGGGAAGCGTTGCATAAAAGTCCAAAGACAGTCTGCTGGCAGAATTCTCTCTCATTCAGGGTGAATTAGTCTCTGCTCTAATATGGCCTTGACCTTCAACTGAATGGGCAAGGCCCACCCTTGACATGGAGGGTGAGCTGCTTTTCTCAACGTCTACGAATTTAAATGCTAATCTCATCCAAAAACACCTTCAAAGAAACATCCAGAAAAAGCTGTGACCAAATATCTGGGCACATGGCCCAGCCAATTAGACACATAAAATAACCATCCTATACAAATGAGTGAACAGAGACACAAAGTTGAAGGAATATGGGACCAGTTACTTCCAGTTTTTGCTCCCCAGTTATCTGCTTATATAAAAAAGGAGTATCGGGTTAAAGAATATTAAGACTTTTTGTCTGATACTGTAAGGAGGGACTAAATGTGAAATCTTCATGAAAACTTTGAGTAAAGATAGGTTTAAGTGAGTCAGAATAAGGAAAAGTTTGAATGAAGTCTGTCAGCCCGCGGGTTGAGTTTGGTGGTTTTTCTGAGCACAAATAAAAAGACATTAAACACCAAAATCCTATTTGATACTTTCTGTGTGAAGCAAAAGTTTGATTTTGCGATGGTGTCCGAAGTCTTTCCTCTTAAAAGGTTGTCCTCCTTGACCGAGTGAAAGAACGTTGGCAAGGCCATGAGAAGTTGTCACTAGTAGCGCCTCTGCTGTGACCATTTCAGGACACCCAGTCCCCGGCCAACTCACTCTCTCAGTCTGTCCTCTTTTAGTAGAAATGATTAGTTTTTATATAACTTTCCAAATCTAAGATTGGTTTTCTTGTGCAGTTATGAAATAAATTTCTAAGTCAGGTTCCTTTTTTAACTAGGAAAAATCCTGTGATTGGATTAAAATTCGAAGATCTCTGTCAAGAATATGCATGCTCGTATTTGTGAATTGAAGTGAAAGCTGGCTTTGATCTTTTTTTTTCTCTTCCTCCATCTCACTCCATATGCCGGTTTCCAGCCAACTCAGAGATGGCCCTGCTTACTTGAACCCCCTCTTCCCGTCGTCTCTATCGTTTAAGATTCTATTCCTCCTTTACAGCCCTGCCCCTGCTACCTCACCGGGAAAGCCCTCCCGAGTCACCCTGGCTCACCCTGGCTCGGGGTGAGAATGTACAATCTCAAGTCCTGTAGCAATTCTTCTGAACTACCCGAGGGGCCCTTAAACTAGCTTTGGTAACACGTTCTCTATTTCATTATAATTTCCTGAGGGCAAAGACTGGGTTCGGCTGTGTTTGTATCCTTCCCGGCGCCTAGCAAAATACACAGTCGGCGGATACAGTATTGCTTGTGTTTGTTGAATGAATGCACTAGCTCGCCTGTGGCAGAAACAAAGTGGCTTCCAAGGCGACTCTCTACAGGTTATTTCTGCCGCTCCAGGATGGTTCTCCCTGTCTGCAGATGTGTGCACACTCGTTTGAGTCTCTTCTTTTTACTGCCTACCCTCGTATCACGGCTGTGGATTACTGCAGTGAGAGGGCAAAAAAAAACAACTTGGTTTCGTAATTTTTAATTCTTTTCAGTAGCCTTCCTCTTTCTACCTGAAAGAATTCAGCTCTTCAGTGAGTCCAAAAACTATTGAGCAAATGATATCGATCTCTTGATTTCTTCTGTCACACTCCATTTCTACCCAGTATTTTTGTTTCACCCAGTGAAATCTGTTTCCTGACCATTTTTACCTATTTATTCCTGTTCTCTTTATGTCATTTATTTCCAGTGTTTTCCTTAATCTTGAGGTTAGGACATCTCCACCATAGTTCATTTCCATCCTTACTTTTTTTCAAAAAACATCTTCAAGGGGCGCCTGGCTGGCTCAGTCGGTTAAGTGTCCAACTTCGGCTCAGGTCATCATCTCACGGTCTGTGGGTTCGAGCCCTGCATCGGGCTCCGTGCTGACAGCTCAGAGCCTGGAGCCTGCTTCAGATTCTGTGTCTCCTTCTCTCTCTCTGACCTTCCCCCACTCATGCTTTGTCTCTCCTGCTCTCAAAAATAAGTAAAGACAATTAAAAAAAATTAAAAAACAAAAAACATCTTCAAGTCCCAAGTGTGTGAATTATTCTTTAATTCTAGATAAGGCAGCAGTTACCTACCATGTGAACGTACCAGCTGTTGTGAACTTGCAACTCTCGTTTCACTTTTATACTACTTTGACTGGTTCATTACTGGTCACAATGTAAATAATTTCTAGCTAGTAGTTATTCACTTTTAATTTTCTAAGACACTTAGTGTTGGCTAAATTTTATGCTTTTGTTGAAAATACTCATCCGCCCATATCAGACAGACCATAGAAATGGTTTACACTTAACTCAGACTCTAAATGTTAGGGACTTGGGCTTTCAACATATTTCCTAAGGGACTTAGGAAAGTAGAGTACTAGTTAATAAACCTGGCCAGTTGACCATTAATTTTTGTTAAGTATATATCAAGTTCTCATTATCATTAATGTGTTCCACTTTTTTAAAAAGCTGATATTCAGAATGTCATTTTAATTATTACCTTAATGGTTTTAGCATAATACTATTTTCACCTTGTTGCCCTAAGTGGCGTATAATGTTACGTGAGAGATTCTGTACTTTTCATCATAGTTTTTTTTTTCTTCCTTTTTTCTCTCAAGCTGAATTACAAGGTTGTATATGAAATTTGGAGTGCTTTGTTGGAGTATGGCAACAATCTGCTGTAAATCAGTCACTCTTGCCCTAAAGCAATTCAAAATAGTTCTCAATGCTGCAGTAAAATTTCTTAGAAAATAAATCTCTCCAGAGATTTCCTGTAGGAGTATCCCGGTGGAGATGTGCTGCCGTGTTAAGCGTGTGAGGCGAGGTAGCCCAGCGGCCACAGTCTGTACATATGTAAGAGAGGGTCCCGCCATCTCAAAGCTTTAATCTGAGGTAGAAGAAAAAAAATCTGATAGTGCTGTTGCCTTGCAGTTAATTTTAATTACGCTGGGTAACTTGGAATCACTTGGTGGGGCTTCAGCTGTCCTTGGTGAAGGATGAGTTGGTTTCCTAGCAACCATTAAATAAGATCCAAATCTCTTGAGTGAGCCACTGACTCAAACTCAATTTCATAGGGCCAGCTTTATCTTGGCATCTTATGTATTGATGGTAGCATGATGGATTATTGGGCTATTCTGGATCTAATTCTCTCTATTCGAGTGGAAGATTGCCTGGTTTATTAATTTTGCTTCCTAAACACTATATATTTGCTCCTGGTGATATGGTTTGTTTCGAAGTGCATTTTTTTATTGTCTGCTGAGTTCTGTCAGTAATAAGTGGAAAAACTGAGAAGCAAAGAGGTTAAATGACTTGATTCTGGCTACTTGGAGAACTGTAACAAAGCTGGATCTCGATGCAGGGATTTGTCTCCTAGGTTGGTGATTTTTAAATTGCAGATTGTAAGCCATTAGTGAGTCAGGAAAGCCCACAACACAACTAGCCTTTTTATTTTTTTAATGGAATAGAATAGAAAAAATATCAGAGTATATCATATGTATTAAGGGCAGTTATTGTTTCATGAAATTTTCGTTTCACTTTTATATGTTTATATGTGAGTATGATCATTCAGTATTAAATTATTTTCTACCTGTGGATTGTCTTCAAAAAGGGTATTCGATATGGTCAGGAAAAGAGGAAAAAACTTAGGTCTTTAGAAAATACTCTCAAATTATAAGTACTTTAATGGTTTGTGCAAACTGCTTGACAGTGATGATAAAATTATTTTGAAGAGCAGCTGCCCTTTAGGGAAAAATTTTTCCAAGGAGGCTTTATATATGGGTGGGAGAATTTCAGGCAGGTTTCATTCTCTTCCCTTAGTATCTTTTAAATTGTCTGAATTGTTTGCAGTTAACATATATTATTGTTATCATCAGAAAAAAAAAGCGTTTCACCTGGACTAGAAACTGAGGAAAATGTCTCTTTAGTCTGTTGTTAAAGTCTACACATAATATTCAGTGTAGTTTAGGGTATTTTTATGTTGGTAAAGGATGATGCTATTAAAGAAAAAAGGAAAACACACGCATACACTTTCTTTGTGCCCACAGAGAAGGGCCAGTCGGTTCTTCAGGGGGGCAAACAGCAAGCAGAAAGGACCTGGGGTAAATGTATGCTGGAAGGCGCGAGCCACAAAATGATGGAACTCCTGGAAGAAAGGAGCCTGCGTTTGCAGCCTCTGTTCTAGTTTTTGCCCCTTCTCTGTGCTTCAGTTTCCATAAAATGAGCGCGGGGACCAGGTTTCTTTAAAACAGATTTTGGGAAGAAAAGGACCCTGGGAAATGTCAGGTTTCATCATGCTTGTTACTCGAGATTTCTTTCTTTCATTGCGAGCTCCAGTGGTTTACTCTAATTTACTTGTTTAATTGTGTAGCCTTAAGATTGTACCCATAAAATTTAGGTTTAAGGATAAAGTGTGGGTTTTATCGATAACACCTGATTGAGGCAAACTTAAATGAGGTTTCCATTGATTTTAATTATTATTGTGAATGTTGTGCTTATTCTAAAGGGTGTTTACTTAAATGACCAATCGGAAATTTTCCTTGAAAATATTTGATTGTTTGTAAACAATGTTTGGTTTCTTGACAAATGCTACATTTGCTTAATTTTGATATTAATGTTGAGCATACACAATGGACCACGTTCTATTATTTGTAAATAATGAAAAAGCCCACTTGACTTTACTAAATGGCAACTGCAAATGTCATATATTTCATATAGACACATTACAAGTTGGCAATAAAAATGTTGTTATTTGGTTTCCGTATTGCTTGTTAGGCTACTTTTTCTTAGATTCTGAATGAGTCTTTTCAGAGAACTTTATCAACACACTGCTAGAATATTTTTAGTCAAATTCTCACCAATCCAGAAGGGTTATTCTAAATAATCTCTTCAAGATTTTTTGGGTTTTGTTTTGTTTTTTTTTTTAAGCGTTTAAGACAATATGTTTGAGTGATCCCGAAAATTCAGTAGAAGTAGAGGATTATCAGTTTTGAGTCTCATCTATCTTTTCTCTGTTTTTCTCTACTTTTGACATAATTGATGTGATAATATCATTGTATCATTTACATAACTGCTTCCATATTTTAAAAAAATGTATGTTTACTTTGAGGGAGAGAAAGAGAGTATGTGTAAGCAGAGGAGGGGTGCAAGGAGGGAGGGGGAGAGAGAGAGGGAAAATCCCAAGTAGGCTCCATGCTGTCAGCACAGAGCCTGACACAAGGCTCAATCTTACGAACTGCAAGATCATGACCTGAGCCAAAATCAAGAGTCAGATGCTTAATAGACTGAGCCACGAGGCACCCCAACTGCTTCCATTTTTTTTAAAACAAAATTTACTATCATCCAAAGCACAGTGTATTTCCAAAAACAGGACAGATTTGGAAAGGTTTTGTTTAAAGGACTTTTGAATCATATTAAAGACAAGTATTTATCAGGTCTCTGATAGAAGTTATTACTACTGGATACAGTGTTAATGGTGAACCCCCACTTTTTCTCTTTTGGCCTTTAGACTTTTACATTAGGAAAAGAGAAATACATACTGTCTATAGTCAAAATACCAAGAAATGTTTTTTCTAAAAATAAGTTTCAGAATTTTCTGAATTATATTCTGAAAAAGCATATGAAAATTAATATTCCAGTCTCACTTTATAATTGCAGAGTCAGGCCTTTTAGAATATTAGAGTATTGTATTGTCATCTAGACTAATGAAGATTTGCCAAAGTAATTTAAAGATAGAACATATTAGATAAGGTTTTGTCTTATCTCAGCTAAAATTGTTACCTCAACCTGTTTAAATCACAGGCCCCCATGGCCATATATATCTTTCCTTTTTCAGTTTGACAACTGTATGTCTTTACTGGATACAAGCAAATGAGAAATGGTCATAAAAGAGGGTAAAAGTAAGTCTTTCTACAGAATACCCCATGCAGCTAGCCATATTTCAAAGTCAGTTCAACATAAAAGTTCAGGATTTTGTGTAAAGTTTTATAAAGTTTGTTCTAATCAACACATAGGATTTTTTTTTTAGATTTAGTAAAACTAGAAGTTTCCTCAGGTACAAATAGGTATTAGGTTCGCAATAGTTATTGAATTAATTGTTGAAGAAATATTTCTTTATTAAAGTTTTCTACTCCCAGTACAGCTGGGATTTTACTTTTTCTTCATAGAGTATCACTTTGTTGTAATTACCTACGTCCATTTTTATTATTTATATATAATTTGCCTTCAGATGTATATCATGCCATAGATACAATACTTTTAAGTAGGTATATAATCTGAGGATTCCTAACTCCCTTTGCTAAAATAGATGTATGGACTTCTAAGATTAGTTTCAGTTCTTGAATTTATGGTCTTTTCAAATTACAGATAGGCTTGTAATTTAGGTCAGTACAGTTTAAGATGCCTTTTTAACAAAAATGTAAATGGTGGGAGATAGACTGCTAATTTTTTTAATCATTAGTTTAAAAATCTGTTTACGTAAACACTGCATGTTTCCCTGATTTCATGAACTAGTAGCCTGTAAAGTTGGAAGGCATCTTAAAGTGACCACTCCCATTCCTTACACCGTGGAGAAATTCTTGGTAATACACGCGGCAGGTAACTGTCCTGTCACTGTTCAGCATCTCCGGCAGTGACTTGTGTTCTGTCCGCGTGCGGTGGACTTGTTACACGGCCATGTGCCTCACCAGGTAGAGTCAGAAAATCAGAATGTATGACACTCGTTCTTCAGCCTCTCTCTTCTTCTGAGTGATCTTCTATTTTTATTTTTATATTTATTCCCTTTGATTAACACCAGCTGGTAAAATCAGGTGTTATCTGGGCCTTCGTGGTAAGGAGGAAGAGGAGAATCTAAAAATAAAAAAGTAGGTAAAAGGTAGGAAGAAGTAAAGAAGAAGAACAGGAAAACTTAAGGAAAATAAAGGGTTGCATTAACCCTCGTGGGTCAAGCCCCACGTTGGGCTCCATGCTGAGCACGAAGCCTATTGAAGATCCTTTCTCTTCCACTGACCCTCTCCCCAAGTCGTGCACATGCATGCGCTCTCAAAAAAGAAATTCATTCCTTTTGATCTAGCAATCCCCTAGTTTGTTTTTTTTTTAATTTTTTTTTAATGTTTATTTATTTTTGAGACATAGAGACAGAGCATGAGCAGGAGAAGGACAGAGAGAGAGAGACACACAGAATCCGAAGCAGACTCCAGGCTCTGAGCCGTCAGCACAGAGCCCAACGCAGGGCTCGAACTCACAGACCACGAAATCATGACCTGAGCGGAAGTTGGCTACTCAACCGACTGAGCCACCCAGGCGCCCCAGCAATCCCCTAGTTTTAACAATCTCTCTTATGGATATTATTTAAAAAATGGTGAAAAGGCCATCAAAGCTGTTTTGATAATGACAAATTGAAAAAAAATGTACATGTCTAACAACTAGAAAATGTGCAGATTGTGACATGCAGGAAAAATGAACTATTGTGTCGTCATTTAAAATTAGATTTATGGGTGGGGAGGTGCCTGGTTGGCTCAGTCGGTTAAGTGTCCAACCTCTGCTCGGGTCACGATCTCATGGCTCATGAGTTCAAACCCTGTGTGCTGACAGCTCGGAGCCTGGAGCCTGCTTTGGATTCTGTGTCTCCTTCTCTCTCTCTGTCCCTCCCCTGCTCATGCTCCCTCTCTCTCTCTCCCCTCCCACAAAAGTAAATAAACATTCAAAAAAAGTTTTTAATTATGTTTATGGAGGAAGGAAGCAAAAATAAGATAAAAGCAGAAAGGGAGGCAAACCATAAGAGACTCTTAAATACAGAGAACAAACTGTAGGGCTGCTAGGGGGATAGGCTAAATGGGTGATGGGCATTAGGGAGGGTACTTGGGATGGGCACTCAGTGTTGTATGTAAGTGACGGGTCACTGAATTCCTCCTGAAATCATTATTACACTATGTGTTAACTCACTTGGATTTAAATTAAAAAAAATAAAATAATAAGATTATGTTTCTAGTAAGTGTATGTAATGTTATGATGTTGAGAAGGCAGATTGCAACATAGTGGAGATAAAATATTGAGTGAAAAATGCATCAACAAAAGAAAATATACCAAAATATTGTGGTTAAATCTGGTTGGTAAATGGTACGTTCTTAATTGTATTTGATAAAAGTAAACTTTTGTACAAAATCATATATAGTATTCTAGAAGGAAAACAATGTGTGTTTTTAAAAGTCTCACAAGTATTAGTAAAAATTTAATGAATTCACTTACACTATTATAGGAACTTATCACGTAATAAACCAGAAGTTATTTACAATAAAGAAGGGCATCGCTCTTTAGTGTCATTAGGGAGAAGTATTTTCTCAACTATAAGAAAATACTTATTACTTGTTACTTATTTCTTGAAACTACACTAAAACTCATGTGCATTATAGGGTGTAAAATGTCTATTCAAAAATTGGGATATTTATTCTAGTTTTAGCTGGAGATAAATTCCAAACTAAGTAAATTCCTAACTATCACTAAAGATATGATAGATATGCTGAAATGTAAAAACAAGGATAAAAATAGTTTTATAGAAAACAATTGTAAAAGTATTCTTAAAGGATATAAAATGGCAAGTTTGCAGCAAGAAGAAAGTAATATATAGAAAAATGGCAAAAATAATTGAATATACTTTTACTATCCTAGAATATAGAGAATTGATGTGAATATTTAAGTTTAGTAACCTAAGCCACCTTAGGCAAATCTAGAGAGAGTAAATCATAACATGATTATCAGTGAAAGATACTCAAAATATTTAAGTTATATATCACTCAAGCTTATAAAAATTATAAAATCTTAAATGGGTATACATTGCTTTTGGTTTTGCAGATTGGTTTTATCATACTTAATGGTATTGTATTGTTTTGTAAAAAAGACTTGAATTTATGAAATTGATACTTGAACCTTTCAAGGGCAAAATCCGTTAATGTGTATCAAAAAAACCCCTAAGAATGTTTAATAACATTTACCCAATAATTTGACTTCCTAGTAATTTATCATAGGTATATACAGAAATGTTTGTTACCGCATCATTTTTCTTTTATTAAGGAACTAGGAACAACCTCAACATTTTAATAGGAGATAACTGATGTAAGTTGCAGTGAGTCCATATGATTCATAACGATTGTATCAGAAAAGTAATTTTCAGGCTGAAAAAATCTTCATGATCTATTAGTGAGGAAGGAAGGTACAAACAATATATTTGGTATAATGCCATTTTTTATTTTTATAGGGAGGAAAAAATAAAAAGCTAAACTGATATGTTTATGGTGGCCCTCTGTTAGTTTCGAGATTATATATAGTTGCTTTGTTTTCAGTCCTCTGTTAGCAAGCACATTGTTCTTTTCTTTATTTCCCAAGTTATATCCATTGAGCATGTATCCACCTTTGAAACTTAACAAACAAAACAAACTTCTGTGGGCACCTGGGTGTCTCAGTTGGTTAAGCATCCAACTTTTTTTTTTTTAAACATTTTTATTTATTATTGACAGAGAGACAGAGCACGAGCATGGGAGGGACAGAGAGAGGAAGAGATACAGAATCTGAAGCAGGCTCCAGGCTCTGAGCTGTCAGCACAGAACCCAATGCAGGGCTCAAACTCAAATTGCGAGATCATGACCTGAGCTTAACTGACTGAACCACCTAGGCGCCTCTTAAGCATCCAACTCTTGATTTCAGCTCACAGTTCATGAGATCGAGTCCAGAGTCAGGCTCTGGGTTGACAGCAGAGGCTACTTGGGATTCTCTCTCTCCCTCTCTCTCTGCCCCTCTCCCACTTGTGTATGTGTACTCTCTCTCTCAAAATAAATAAACATTAAAAAAAAAAAAAAAACTTCTGGTTTTAGAACAATAAAGCTATTGATATTATTTGATCTGGTAATTCTACATTTGAGATTTTATCCCAAGGAAATTATCTGGTGTTTGTGTTGGCGTGTTTGGGGGTTGGGGGAAGGCAAGTATAATTTATACAAACATCATCAATGGGAGCATAAGGGTTGGGGCCAGAAGTGGGGGTGTGGGGTAAATACAACCAGCCGTCTATTAATAGAAGAATGCAGTGTAGAACTGTAAAAGCAATAGACAAACATCCAGTGTGTCCAGAAAATAATACTTGAGAAGACAACATAAAACGTATTACTCACTGATTACTGTTATACTACCAAATATATAAATTAATATTTAGAATAGTATTTGGAATTACAGTTGATTTTCAATTTGAATATAAATTGTGTATACTTTTTTGTAGGTAAATTTGGTTAAATTCTTAATAATGAAACTGGAACTATTTTAAAAACTAAAAGACTTTTGATATCCTGTCTCTGCCCCTTAATACCTCTCCCTTAAGATGTATTTGATCTCAGTGTTATTCAGTTTTCTAGTCTTCAAGTAATTGGTACTTTTTCTCTTACTGGGGACTTCATTAGATTCTTTGCTTGAGCTATGTTACAACATACCTTACAACTTTACAAAAATACAATTAAATAAATCCAACGTGGAAAATACATTTCCATCTATAAGAAAGTATACACATGTATATTAATATGTGCACCAACACACTTCTTTATTAGGAACAAATAAGATACAGCTTTGCTGTAAAATTCAAGTTTATTTCTGTTACCATGTTTCATTGTTAATGAGATGAATATTGCTTCTGGTAGTCTGTGACAGTGAGGAAATGATTCTTGCATCAGTGAAAATAGACATATTCTGGATTGATCTCGTTGCACTGAAACTAGTATTTGATGCCTCAACTGCCTAAAATGAACAGGTTAAGAATTTTGTAACTAAAAATTCAAAATTCGTAGTTTTAAAAGATAACAATTTTAAACTAATAATGTGAATCATGTCTATTATTTGAAGTATGATGTCTATTATTTGAAGTATGAAGTATGATGATCATATTCACGCCTTGGTGAAAGACCATTTTATTTAATCTTGTATTACCTAAGAGACTTCGTATTACCTAGATGGTAGGTAGGAAGTAGAGGAGCAGGCTGGAAGGGAGGGATGTAGGAGGGGCTTATTGAAAAGAATGATCTATTATTACCATGGTTACAGCCATTGTAGTTAATGCTTGTCTCAAAATGTGATTAGCATCGACCCTGACAAGGAACCTAATTCCTATTCTCCCTAAGAGAGGACTTGTTAGGTAAGTAAAAGATGAGCCAACACACCCATGGAGTTTGATACTCCGGGCACTGCCGCCACCCCGATAGTGCAGGCCCAGCTTTGCAGGGGTTTAGTGTAAGACGTTAGTGAGTTCCTGAGCACCGTCTCCTGCTGCGTATCTTCCCGACCAACTCCTGGGCTCTCACGTGTCGGGCGTCATCACCTCTGGAAGCTTTTCCTTCCCGAATTTGCCCCGCCCATTAGTCTAAACTCTGCCCCTAAAGAACTGTTCGCCTGCTGCTTTGTTGCTCTCTAGGCCCCAGTGCCTCTTAGTACTTGAACCGTTGACTGTAGAGGATGCAGTTACTGGTTATAAAGGAACATCTGTTTTCTCATCAGGAAGCGCAGTTTGTTAAAAAATCCTATACTCTTTTTTTGTTTGTTTGTTTTCAGATTTATACAGAAAGCAAGAAACAACTTTAATAGAGTAGAAGTTGATCTTTTCTCCTTTAGCTTAACGATGTTAAGCAGCAATACTGGGTAAAATTTAATAGTAGAGGTAAAAAATTAAAATTCATAGCTCAGAAGAAAAAGTGAAACTCTTACAAATGGCCTTCCAGATTTCATTCACTGGATTTCCAAATTTCTCTCCAACTCAACTCCTTAGAAGGTTTCTTATAAAGCAGTTTTTTAAATTACCGAATATATGTCTATTTAAGACTTTGCTGCTCCCGGTTGACTCTCGCGTGTGTATATCAGAGTTAAAGTCTTTAGTATGTATTGTAACACCCAAGCTGCGAGTTACTGGGTATCTAGAAGGCGTGCCACCAGAAAGCGGACAATGTTTTGTGAAAGTTAAATTCCGCATGAATCTTAGAGAACAGCACTGACAGCGGTTTCGTAGGGATCGCTGTTTTTTTCCTGTAGATCCGTCAAGAATCAAACTTTCCTGTTGACCAAAAGTCTCCGTTTTGCCTTGACACATTAGTGCACGTATGAAGACCCCACGTCACCCCTAGATGAGGTCTTGACAGTTATCTGGACACACAGGCCATCATCCTCCACTTCCGCGCCTCTGTCAGACGTACCTGAGAATGGCAGTTTCTCTATCAGCCCAATTCTTGTCTTTCTCAAGATACAGTTCCCTGCAGTCCTTAC
This sequence comes from Paguma larvata, assembly GCA_030068075.1. NCBI lineage: Eukaryota > Metazoa > Chordata > Mammalia > Carnivora > Viverridae > Paguma > Paguma larvata. The sequence goes on along the minus strand of CM057839.1, from coordinate 72,847,947 downwards.
CATTTTTTTTTTTAATCAGAATTGACCCCTTAGATGAAGCTCATTTGCCATCTCTGCTGTATGCCAAAGTCATCAGTGAACTGTCCCACGGCATGACAAATTCTGGAGGTCAGAATGCCCCTACATGAATGGTCTTCTCTGCAATACAAACATCTCACTTTAGGAAGTAACTGAGTTTTGGGGGGAGCATACCAACAGAAAACGAGAAAAGCCGCGAGCCTGCAATATAAAACGAGGACATGTTCTTTTAATTACAAACAAAATTTTTTTTTCCCTCTGGAAGAAACAAAACAGCAATAGAAGGATATCATAGTTTCAAGCAAGTATACTTCAGGCAGCTCATTAATTTATCTCATGGTTCTGTGGGCAATAAGAGGTGTTCTGTAATCATGTCTGTGCATAGCACAGCTATATTTGAAGATGTTGCTATGACGTAATAATACTTCTAAGTCACATTGGACCTCTGATCTCCATAGCAAAAATATACTTTAATAGAGTATATCCCTCATTAAAATGTAAAATTCTATACATGCTTTCAAAGTGATTGTGTTGGATAGCATATAAAAATATAAAAGATCATGGACTGTTTATCACAGTTATGGTTATTACTAATTTGATTCATGTATTGTCACTAACTGCTTGGAAGTTTTGGCTGCGGAGCTAAAAACTACCAGATTCTTCTACTACTAGACAAAAAAGAAAAAAGGAAATTAGCTTTTTTGGAGAGTATTGTTTGAATGTGGCATTAAATACTAAAACAAAAATTGTCAAGTCTTTGAAGCCTTCCTTAATACTGATTAAGCAACAAAACAGAAATAATAATAAAAGTATTGTGATCTTTAGGGCCTTTCTGTCTTCTTCTCTTCCATTAGAAGACTTCCATTAGATTATAATAAAAGAAATTTAGTGTTAGATTTATCTGTCGGAGTCAGAACGTCATACCCTGGGGCTTCTACATAGAAGGCTACAGTGGAAAATAACATGAGGCGGCACCATTGTTTACAACACAACGCCATTCTCTTTTGTTTGGGACTATATAGCATGGCTCAAACTGAATTTTAAATCCCTTACAGAGGGAATGTCGCTAATGGCTTTTAGCCCCGAGACCTGCTTCATATTCTAAATAGGCAGAGTTGCCTAGAAAAGTAATTTTTAACTATTAACTAGAGCTGTGGCCCCAAGCCCCAATATTAGGGCTAAAACCCAGGTTCGGAACTTGACCAGTGTGCTAAGTCGAGAACAAAATGAAGAACGAGAGAGGGAGTTTCTCCCCCTTTACCTCGTAGCATGCTGACTGAAACCACTCCCCCTAGGGCTTCTCAGGTATGGGCCCAGCTGCTGAATGAGTAAGAAACCAAAAATAAATAAATAAATATTTTCCACCACATCTAAAATAAAAGGAGGAGCGAGATGTCCATGTGCTCTGGTCTTGCCGGATATGGAGACACCACTATTTTAGGATTGAGCCCTGAAAAAGTCTGTCGCAGCAAACCAGTTAATCAACTTGCACCTCCGGAGAAGGGAGCGGGGGTTAGGGTTCGGCAGGGAAGCAATGGGTGAAGGAAGAGCCTTTAACTTTTCATTAGATGTGACTTTATAGTCTGAATTGTTGATGATCAGAATGTGTTCGTGGATTATTTATCTCATTAAGGCGAAGTGTGGGGCGAGAATCAAGATTTTGCCAAATAACGCAGAGGAAAGGTCTTTGGGGGCAGAAATAATGGGATAGCAATGACTTGGTTTTGAAAGCTCTGACTACAGGACACTGAAAACAGGTGTGGCAGGAACAGTGTGGGCGGTGGCAGAGGGGGGGCGGGAGAGAGCTTGCAGGTGCCTTGCGTCCCCTCGTAAGGGCTTAGGATCTTACTCACAGGCGGTGAGAGGCTAACGTAGAAATAATACGTTAGTAATAATAAGGCATGGCAGAAGAATTCAAAGACGTTTCTGAAAGGTTCATCCATACCGCTGCCACTAACATTTTCAGTTCTTCTAGGTCTCACTCCTCGTACTGTTTTCAGACCTATTCGTAATCACAGTCTATATATCATTCTGTGTTGTGCTGTTTTCGCCCACTCTTGTAAGAATTTTCCATGTTTCTGTGGAAGATTTTAAGCAAGGGAGTGACATGATCAGCTTCGTCGCTCAGAAAGGTGACCCTGGCAACATGAGAGAAGATGGATCTGATGGGGAAAGAATCCTAATGGGGCCAAAGAGTAGGGAGTGTGTTCCAGGGGTGTTTGGGGACTTCTGCCCCGGCGGACCGTGAGCGAGTCTAGCACAGGCATGGACGTTCCCTCCCAGGCCCACATCGGTAGCTGAGAGCAAGCCTCCCCCCTCCGCCAAAGAGAAATGTTGTCCAATTCCTCTTGGAAGGCCCTCCTGGGCCTTCAACACTTTACACTAGTCTCAGAGGTCGGATTTTATTTTGAAGTAGGCTGAGCTCTGAGAGTCTCTGCAGAGTGTAACCCAGCGGTGATGGATTAACATGGTGCACGAAAGCAGTTGTATTTGTGCGAAGCAGCACTTGCAGGTAGCTCCCGGGGAATATGGTTAGTGCCGTGCTTCCTTTTGGTGCCTTGCAGGTTATCCCCGGAGTCCAGAGTGCGTGCGGGCACGCCCGTGTGTGTGTGTGTGTGCGTGTGTGTGTGGCAGCGATAGAGGTTCTGAAAACTTTTTCTTGAAAGAAGCATTATCATTATCATTGTAGTGTACGTTAATTGAAAAACTTGATACACAAAGTTACTTTCAAAACGATGTATTAGGAGGGGAGCATTTGACTTCAGACGTGGGGTAGATTCTGCTGCTGCCCCAATCTTGGAGATTCTGTTTACAGGGCGAGTCCTTTAATCTCGCTGGTGCCTAGTTTCCTCACCTTGAAAAATGTAGGGATTTGTAATTTCTGAAATGTATATGCTACCATTTCAGCAATTCTTTTCTTTTTGCTGGGGGAATTTTGTGGTTTTTTTTGATCCGTACTAGTTGATAGAATAATATACTCTAAGTTACATTTTGTCAGTAATAGCACGGAGGCTGTTACCGCATATGGTCAGGGAGGCCTGTGAACTGGTTACCACTGTAAACAGCCTTCGTAAAAATCTTTAATTTTAAGGTCGCTTTGATCTCTATTTGAAGGGCGTTCTGATCTAGTTTCACTTTTGTTTAGCAGACTGGTAGAATTGAAGACCAAGTAGACAGGCTAGCGGGGTCTTGAAGAAAGTTTTGGGGGTCGCTCCCCCCCATTCCCTTCCCTTCCTTCTTCCCCTCTTCCTTCCTGCTGAGGAGGGGGCACACCTCACGTGTCAGGACAGTAGATACCACTCCCAGGTTGTAGATGACAGGTAATCCTGTATGTTTTGAGAGACTGGAACACTGTTTGAAATCTTCTGTAAAATCTCCCTTTAAATTTTAGCTTCGCTTTTTATTTAAACATAAAAAGACCTCAAAACCATTGAGGTCAGAGAAAATTCCTTTTACTTTGTTAATTCTTTTAGGAAAGAACTTTATTTAGTAAATTGATTTCTCTATAATTTATTTGTTTAAACATAGGTACATACTTTGCCATTACCTAAAAAAAAAAAAAAAAAAAAATGATATCAGGTGGCTCCTTCCTTTTACTTAGAATTAAGTCATCTTCGAAGATTACATTTTCCCTTAAAGTTGCAGGGCGTTTTATATATACGTTGGCAGGAAGCACAGTATTTAAACTTCCTGTCAGACGCTCCCCAGTAGTGAAAACAGGCTGATAAAAAGGCCAAGAACAGCCTTCGCTCCGCGTGGAGAAGAGCACTGTGATATTTGGGCCTTCATGAAGTTTGCATATTGCTTTGCATATATACACAGTTTCTTTGGTGACTTCCTGTGTTTGATTTTAATTTTTGAGTAAATGAGGTTTTCTAAAGGTGGATTTATGTTATATTGGCATATTGTCTATTTAAAAGAAACCACTACTGTCTACTGAAAAAAAACACTATTTTGTTTCCACAGAAACCTGCTAATATTTTAGTTATGGGTGAAGGTCCTGAGCGAGGAAGAGTAAAAATTGGTATGTTTTATCTTTGATAAGTCACAGTGTAGCACTCTTTTAAAACTTTTGCAGGCAGCTGTATCACTTCTAAGTTTTGCTGTAATAATATGCATATATTCATGTAGTTCCAGCTGATCAAAGCCATTTCTAAAGAGTTTACATTAAAAGTGAAAAAATGTTTCACACTCTTAAAAGGTGACAGACAATCTTAAGAGATCGAAGTGTTCTAATTATAAAATAAACCATGGAAGTTTCTTAGAAACCTTTGCCTTCATTAAAAATAGCCTATAGAGGTGAGTGTCTTCTATCCCTGTTAGAAGCCAGCCTCACCTTTAGTCCCAAGGGCATACAGCGTACTAGTAATTATACCGCCAGTTCTGTTCGGCTGAGCCAGACTAGATCAGAACCTATGCGTCTGTTGACCTTGTCTAGATCAGAAATTACAAACTAGGAAAACCGTTAAGGCTGGATAGATACAGAACCTTAAGTTCAAACAAGCCTGTCTTACAGAAGGCCTTTGCCTGATGGGGGAAAAAAAGTAACAAGCATTCTGTACCTTGGTGCGTTTTCTAATAGCTCTCTTTTCTTACGTATCAAAACAAAACTTTACCCATTTCCGGTCTGGTACCTATAAAGATAGCACTGAATTTATTTATTCTAACTGGTTATATTTTTCATTGTCTTTTCCAAGTTGTGTTTGTTGCATTTATTTAGTTTGTCTTGTGTGTGGGTGGAAGAAATGTTGTAACTAAATTATATTAATTTAAAAGCAGGATTGTGGGAGTATGTAAAAAAGTAAATAGTAATTTCTGATTGAAGATTTAACATAGATCCGAATTATCAACTGATTTGTACCACTTCACCAACAAAGAAAAACCTAGGTGTTGCTAATCCCTCTTCCCTGTCCTCCCTTATAAATTCCCCAGATCTCACTTTCCCCTTTTAATTAGACTCTCGGAATATTCTTTTATCGTACAAACCTTGCAAATTTTTCAGTATCGCAAACATTTGATGCAACTCAGAGTGCTCCTAGCCATTGACTCCCTTTAAGAGCCGGGCCCTGTCAGTACTGACCGTAGAGTCACCAAATGCCTAGTAAGTCCTTACTTGTGTTTCAAAAAGTCCAGTTTGGTTGCATCAAGTTCAAATGTAACTTCACAGCATGCAAAATAGAAAAGACTCAGGCAACTAGTAGTTCTGGACACGGTTTTACTAGAAGATTTGGGGAAATCTTATATAACAAATTAAAATAATCTAGTTTGGAATTTATACTTCTATGTAATGTGTATGATGTTAGCAAGTTTGGGGGGATACCAGTGACTTAAAGCATTTACATTTAAGAAGAAATATTAGTTTTTCTATAAACCAGTACTTAGTAATGTGAGTCATGGTTTTAATTCTTTGCCAAATTTCTGTGTTGTTTTTTTTAACCTCCATAATTAAGTAGGTTAGACAAGGGTGTACTTCATTAAAAATGTACATTAGGAGAGCAAAGCCAAACAAAGGTGGATAAGTCTTGACATTTTTGATAGGTGCTATAAATAGTGATTGTTCATCCAACATGTATTTGACAAAAGCTGTGCGTGAGGACAGTAGATACTAAAAGAGATAGGTGAGAAAAGACAGTGTTTGCCTTTAAGATTACAGTTCAGTAGGACAAACAGCCAGGCCTGAATAACTCTGCTACATACTAAACCGTGTCAAATGCCACAGCTCCCGTTCTGAGCTGGGAGTTTATGACATTTGTCAAATCATTTAGTTTCTTCTTTTGAAAATTTCTTCTTTTTTCCTCTTAAAAAGGGGAGGCGATTGAATTAGATGACCATTAAAAAGTCTTTTCCAGCTTAAAAAAGTTACTCTGAATCTTTAAAGTTAATAAAATTCAGTCGAAATAAATGGGGGAAAACAGTGGTGTTAACATACTGTCTAGTCAACTTCTGATGATCCCAGTGAAGGCTTATTGACGCAAATAATGGAAAGCCTTACTGTAACTGCTCTGGTTTCTCAGTGCTTATTACCAGTACAGAGAATGGGCATGCAGCTTAACAGCCCTGTCCCCAGTGGCAGTGTGACAGGTGGAAAGAAGTCTGCCCAGGGGAGTAGGGTCGCCCTTGACCTCCGGCAGCAGAGCCTATGTGTAACCCAGGGGAAGAGCAAATGACCAGAGTTTGCCAAGATTGAAGATCTCACACTGGGTTTTATTTAGACTTCTGAAAGGGATGAGACGTTTTTGGTGTCCTCCCCCAGCCCCCCAAATTCAGCACTTTTTTCCTATCTTACTAAATAACAGTGGTAAAATTAGAATAATCAATTGTTTGTAAAAATCTATTGACTCAACATTATCATTATCTTTTTTTGCAGCCGATATGGGCTTTGCCCGGTTATTTAATTCACCTTTGAAGCCTTTAGCAGATCTGGATCCGGTAGTGGTGACGTTCTGGTACCGAGCCCCAGAGCTACTTCTTGGAGCGAGACATTATACCAAAGCTATTGGTGAGTAGAACTAATTAAAATTCCATGACATTTTAAAAGTGGCTTTATTTTATTGTAAAATATACATATTTCTATGTATTAAGTCAAGTAATACAGAAAATTATGAAAGTAAGCGCAAAAATGGTCCTAAAATTCTATTACCTAGAAATACCATTATTAGCATTAGGAGTGTATTATTCCAGGCATCTCTCTCTGACAGATACATAGATATTTTAAAACTTTAAAAATATATGGGATCATACTATGCATTCTAAGTAAAATGTATTTTAAATTTAATTTTACTTGAAAAGAGAAATAAGCACAGTAAGATTTCTAAACCATTAAACTTGAGACAAATGTTTGTTTCACCAAAAGAAATATTAACTTCGAAAAGAGTACCCTTAGAGTTAAGAGGAAAAAATTATGGGAAAAGTAGGAGTTTAGCTTAATTCACTTTTCAATTTTTGATTGTGTTGATTACGTCCCTACTGTGAAGAATTAGGAAGTTAGTACTCTTGTACTTCCTCCCCACCGACCTCTCAATTTATAAGCTATCTTAGAAATATCATTGTCATCGTTATTATTACTACCTCGTTGCTGTTTCTGACATTTATTTTGTTTGCCACCCGGAACTCCCACAGTTGATACTCAGATGATGTCTTGTGATGGATTCAGCGCTCAACCACCGCGGTCCTTTTACCACCACTTTCCCGTTCCCGAATCTTTATTCTGCCTCGTTTTATTTGGCCTTGCTTTTCTTTGTTCCTTTATTGTGTGTCTTTACTCTGTTCTCCAGGATGGCACTGGGCCTGCTTTTTTTTTTTTTTCTTCTTGATTAACTCCATCCTGAAGTCATCTATGCATTGCTGTATCCTGGACTGATTTTCCTCCTGGCTTTTCTCTTTATTTAATTCCTCTGCGTCGGATAGGTTTCCTTCTGGGCTTTATAATTTTGCCATAGCATATTCTCAAGTAACTTACTTCGGAAGGGTATCTTGGAGGTAACTTTTCTAGTTCTTGTATTTCTGAAAAATGCCTGTGTCATACTATATCATGCAGTTTGACCAGGTTTAAAATTCTAACTACAAAATAATTTTCCCTCAGAATTTGGTGACACACCTCCATTGTCATGTATCATCAGCGTTGCCAGTGCAGTCCCACGCCGGTCTTACTCATTCGTTGGTGGATTGCATGGTGGTTTTTCTTTCTGAAAACAAATAGGAATTCTTATCCTTATATTTCACAGTAATGTGCTGGCTACCTGGTAAGCACGTTCATTCGGAAGTTCGTAGTGGAAAGTCTGTGTAGAAAACTCTTACACTAGTCTTTTGATTTCCTCCTGTCTACTTTCTGTCTCTCTCTTTCCTAAACCCGAGTATGGGCAGATGTTGGACTTCTGGGGGTCATCCTTTATACCACTTTTCTTCTGTTTTTCGCCTTTGTCTTTTTTTTTTTTTTTCCTAAGAACCCCTTCTTACTTTCTGACTGTTAATTTTTTGTATTATTTTATGGAAGGAAGCTTCTTGAGTATCTGTGAGGACAGTGCTGTATTCCTGGAATAATCTGTGTTTTCTTTATAGGCTCTCTTTTTATTAATTTGTTTTGGTCTCTCCCTTCCACACATCGTGCTCTTCCACTATGTGTGGACCCCTGATTGTCTCTTCATATTTAAGAATCAAACGGTACTTGCGAACTTCGTGTGCATAGGTCGTAGGGCTCGTTGATTGGCAGACTTTAGGGGGACGTAGCACAGAACTTTAACAGGGCCATCCCTAAGCATGCACAAGTCAGCATGTGCAAGTCTTTGCCCTGAGGCCGTTCAGATTCTTTAAGGGAAGAGTCTTCCAACTTTGGGCTCAAGTTTTGTATAGCGCCAGGACAGCAGATGGGACTAGGGGAAGGAGAATCAACTGTTGATAAAATACAGACTTTGTAACTGGTGGTCCAAGGACAGAATCTTCCCCGAGTTGTACAGGACAAAGCCGCTTCCCACTCAGCAATAATACTGTGGCCTCGGGCCTTCTCTGAGCTGTTCCGTCCGCCTTCCGTCTCCAGGAGTGTTCTTCGGTTTCTCTGCCTAGATCAGGTCTTCGTATGGCCATAGTCAAAGCACTACCTCTTCTGGGGAAACTCCTATGATCACGCAGTCTAGAGTAGTTACCCAGCCTTCCCGTCCCACTTCTAGCTTACTGCCTTGATAGCATTGAACAGTATGTAAAATCCACTAAAATAGACGTTGCCCAGCTGGTCACCCTAGTAGGCCAGTGCCCACATGGTACACGGTGAGAACTCAGTGCTCTCCGTTGAATAAATGAATGAATCCTGTCCCCGGCGATGGCCTCCTGCTCAGAAAGGACGTTGTCAGGGTATGCTCCTGCCGTGTCAGGGTATACTCCAGAAGAGAAAAGAAGAAATACTTGTGATTGTTCCCCTGTATTAATCTTGAACCCAACATCTCTTTCTTTAGAAATCTCTATTTTTTTAATTTAAAAGTTTATTTATTTTGAGAGAGAGAGCATGGGCTATGGAGGGGAAGAAAGAGAGAATCCCAAGCAGGCTTCACACCGTGAGTGCAGCACCCAACACAGGGCTCAAACTCACGGACCCTGAGATCATGACCTGAGGCAAAGTCAAGAGTTGGACACTTAACCGACTGAGTCACCCAGGCGCATAAAGATTTTCTCATCTTTATGTTTACTAATCTTCATACTTGCTTTGACATCAGTTTCATTTTGTAGAAAAATAAAGGTAGACGAAGTTGAGTCCGTGAGATCTGGGACTTCTCTGTGCTATCCTTGAAGCTTTTATATGAGTCTAAAATTACTCCAAAATAAAGTACTTTTTAAAAAGTCAATTAGAAGGAAAAATAAAAGTTACTGAAGCTAGTCCCATTTTTGAGTACATATTATTACCTACACACACATTTGGTTGTCTTTTTTGTCCGTATATTCTAAGTCTTAGCATATAAACTAATATGATGCGTAGCTGTTTTTCTACCTAGAAAATGAGTATGTAAAAGCAGGGTTATTTTCGAGAAGACATATTAACAGACTATACAGATAAGGAAGTGATTGCCTGATCTTAGCTGTTATCAACTGACAACTTGAGACTTTGAACTGATTTAAATTAAGTAAAAATACACCACCACAGAAGCTTGTGGCTCTGACTTAAACTGTTTATTATCTTTTTCTAAGAAACATCTTATTGTGAACATTGCAGTTTGTATAACCTGTTATTATTCACTAGGATAATCCAGAGTCTGGCAGTTTTGATGCAGGGCTGTTGGTCACAAAGCCGAACTACCTGCCAGTTGTTCAAAAGCTTTGTAATTTGGAAAAGAGAAGGCCTTTCTTCATATTTTCCCCCTCTTACTCCCTTCTCATCATCAAAATTCATTGGATAACTGTTAGATAAACTTTTTAAAACTTAAGAGAAACCAAACGTATGCAACTTAATCTGACTTGTAGCCGTAGCTCCGTCACTGGAGTGGGGGTGGGGGGTGTGCATACGCACGCACGCTCGCCCTTAACAAAGCGTGTAGTTCTTTAGCCTCATTTTTTGAAAGTGAGAATTTAGCCTAGATCATCTCCTGGATTCCCTTTTAGCTCCAAAAGTTCTGTGACGTTGGATAAAACTGCTTCTGAGGTAGGGAGATCGCAGAGGGGACCGACCGAGGTGTAGATGATTGAAACCAAGGTCAGTGCCAGACCCTCTGCGGTGGCGGTCCCCACCCCTTGAATACCTGACACGGCCAGGATCAATCTTGGAAAACCCTTTTCTTTTATGAAGACATTGACTCAAAGTGTTAAAATATAGGTATCTTTCAAATTACTTTTTTTGAGAGAGAGAGAGAAATCATACATAAACCATTTTAAATATATATTTTTAAAAATAGAATAAGAGAATAAAAAAGGAAACTTCTTCCTTGATTCCAGTCTTCTCTCCCCCACAGTCCCATTCCTCCTGTTACCTGTGTAAGTACCCTAAAGGTCCATTAAAGTACTCAACACTTGTCTGGTGTTTCTACTTCCTGTCAGATAATTGTAGTCTGAGCAGCTGATGGGAGAACATTTGTAGTTAGATGCACAGAACACTTGCTCAGTAGTTCATTTCAGTGGCATCGTTTAGAAGGATGAAATCCGCATGTGTAGTTTGGCAGATTATGTTACATGAAGGATATTAAGAAAAAGCAAAAGAGCATCGGGGTAAAAGCTGCCCCATCCGCTATTATCAACAGATTGTAGTGTTGTGATCTTTTATCCACTCGTACAAAACTGCAAGCTGAACCATTCAGCTGAAGTGAGTAAATAATAGGTCAGTTAAGCATTGTCCTCCTAGTGACAAAGCTTAATTCAGTTCCAGGTGTTTTGGGGTTTCGTTTGGTCGACTTTGTGCACCAGGCTAAAGAGGAGTTTCAAGTTTTAATTAATCATCACTAAAACAGTCTTAGAATTTTACTAAAGTATGGTAAACTCAGATGTTTGTTCTCAAATAACTGAATGCCCACCGATTATGTAGCGTTCTGTTAAGTGGGAAATACACTGTAAGGGAAAGAGAATGAGAATTTACTCTCTTATTGAAGTAGACACTTGCTATTCATGCATCTGTTAATCAATACATTATTTAACAAGCTCCCCCTGCCTTGGGTCTACATAGCATGCTAATTCCTGTCTGCTTTGGCTGGCTAGTTCAATAGATACACAACCATTATGGATTTTGAGAAAGAGATGAGTTATATAGGTTTTTACCTTGGAAAGTCTTTCTAGAAGGACATAGGCAGGGAGGTGAACAGGAAGGGACTTTTTCACGAACTTGGTACAATCCAAAAAAAAAAAAAAAAAAGAATAGGCGGGATAGGAGAGACTTATTTACACAGATTTAGAAATGTATCTGAATTATACAGATAGCTATAGCTAACTTCCCTTCCTGATTAATATCTGGGTCAGGATTTTGAAGAAAGGAAGGATGATGAGATTGCTAAAAGGTAAAAGGTAATAGAAGAGACGCAGACAGAGAGGTGTTAGGGTAAGGTTAGGCAGGGTTTAATACACGGTTTCTTCCTACTTTCCGACTATTTTAGAAGCAATGTAGCTTTAAGGATAGCTACACTACATAGTTACCTCTCATCTTCCTTTAAACGTTCTGTTTTCCCCTGTAGAATTTTTCCTAGCTAACCAGAATGAGTTGTTACGGTCTTTTGGGTGTTTTGGGTGCTGTGAGTAGAGTTTTAAACATGCAGACGGACCCATTAGCCCTTTTTGTGATGCTACTTAGCTTGCTATCTCCCTTTCACTAAGATGATCATAGCCAAGTTTATTTATTCGGCACGCATATGAAAAGAATAATTACAAAATAATTTTTCCATATACTTTCTGATACTAGAAGTAATACAGCCTGGCTCATATTTCTTGGTACTTTTCCATCTGGTGGTATTGGCTAACTTGGTTCTCCCATATGGGAGAAAACGGATATGCAAACCATTCTTAAAACTCGTTTGTAGTCCGTGTGTATAATCTCTAATAAATAGATGATTAACTTGTTACTCTGAAATGTACATGCGCTAATTTCACATTAAAGATCTATATTCCAGTTTTAGAGATTCTCAGTTATAACTGAGAAAATGAACTTTATAAATTAGCATTTGTTTCTCATTTCACTTATGTGACAGTTATTAACGTACCTGATTAATTGGCTTTAATAAAATGGTGATTTATATTTTTCCGTCTATAATAATATTTACCACGGGTATTAGATCAGTCAGAAACCACTTACTGAGTGTCTGCTGTGTACACACTGTTGTACTTATTAGTATGGAGAAGTCAACTTTGCCGGTTTAGGGCTTTCTCAAGAGTAGAAACTGAATAATTTCAGTTTTAAATTCTAAAATGTCATGCAGAGCTTTTCTCTACTAAGAACAGTTCTGCTGAGTCAAAGTTCAATCTGAATGAAAGTGAGCCTGTATCTATCTTAAAGTGAATGAAAGGAATTTGTTGGGTGAGGGAGGAATCCATTTGCCTGGCTTTTATGAATCATCCCAGCGAGTTTGTATCCTTTGTGCCTCTTAAAGTAGTATTTTGCTCCCTATTTTCTTGTCTTTATTAAATTGGAAAATCTGATCCTACTGTAGCGTAAAGAAATACTTTGAACAAAAAAAAACTGTTCAAGTAGAAATGTAGTTTCATTAGACTGAGGTGTCAGGCACTGTCTTTTTTTATTGGAATATGACCTTGCTCGCATGGAGAATTGTTAGACTTTACAAATTAGCAAGTACATAAACTAGTAAAGAAAAAATATTTTTACCTCAAAAAATTGCACTAATTGTTTTTGGCCAGTATGCCCAATTTCAAAGGCTATTTGGGTTTTCTGTTTTTGTTTAATTTTTTGTTTAATTTTGTTTGTTTGTGGTTCCTGTGCTCCATGGGCAGCTTTGTATGTATTTCATAGATAAGGTAATGTTTGAAGCATTTAAAAATTGCCAAAAATTTAGGTAATAAATTTGATTTGAACTTGGAATGAAGCCAGCGGGTGGAATGGAGGTGTAATAGGGAATGAAAAATTGGGGTGGATTGGGTGGGAATATATATTTACAAACAATATTCCATGATATTTTAAACTATAATTGCTTTAGGAATTAATATGACTTATTAGGAAAACAAAAGAAACAAAACCACTCCCCACCGAGATAAAAATGCATTTTCTTTTGGAAAGAACCACTTTATTTTCCTCCTTTCTTTTTCTTTTTTCCTTTCCTTTTTTTTTCTTTTCTTTTTTTTTTTCTTTTTGTTTTAAAGATATTTGGGCTATAGGGTGTATATTTGCAGAACTACTAACGTCAGAACCAATATTTCACTGTCGACAAGAGGACATCAAAACTAGTAATCCTTATCACCATGACCAGCTGGACAGAATATTCAATGTAATGGGATTTCCTGCAGGTACACACTATGTTTTTGTTTTTGTTTTTAAATCACTGTTGTTTAAACTTAGATATCTTCATTGGAAAGGTATATATCTTAAGCTGTGAAAGCCACTCTTACTCAATTATATTTGTGACTTGCATTAATCAAAGATCCTTAGAAATAAGCAAAATTTAGAGCTCACATATTAGCATAAAGATATTTGTGGGTTTTCTGAATTTGAGGAGTATATTTTTGTTTCATTTTATTTTTTTGTTTTGTTTTGTTTAATATTTGAAATGATAAAGTATTTGCAATATCTGTATTACAAGGTGCCTTTAGTTCTTACCAGAGGAAACTATAATAAAATTCAGTAGTATGTATTTTGGTCTGGCGGTACATATAATAGTGCCAATACTTGGGATTTGAGTCCAAATTTTGAACATTGTTTATATTTAGGGCACTGTACAGAATCACATTATATTGAATAATATAAAATATAAAATATTTTTGCTCCATAACCCTGGCTGGTAAGAACATTCTTTTAAGTGTTCTGTTAGAACAGCTACTTTGCGTGCACTGATTAGTGGCAGGGCGTTAGACCTTGACAGCTATAGCGCCATCCCTTGTTACACCACAGAATGGTAGTTCATCAGTCACCAAAAACTCTGCCCAAAGGTCTAGAATAATGAAAATTTGCTTAAAACACCTGCATAATATTGGCTAGTGAGGTACTTATTAGAAACTGTTTCTCATTAGGAAGTTTTCTCAGGTCAGGGTAACGCAAGACTAATGCAGAAAGACTGGGAGTTACCATTACACATTCCCTTGGTGGAGTGTTAACTTAGATACTACCTTTTGGCAGAATTGGTCCACAGTTCTGTGAAGACTGCTTTTTTGTGATGGGAGTTTTATTTATTCACTAAATATTTGAGTACCTGCCATGTGCCAGGTTTTGAGTTATGCATAAAATATTGTTGACATAACAGGCATAATTCTTGCCTTCTTGGAGTTTGATATTGTACTACTCTCAGTAGAATGTTGAAATAATAGCTACGGATTGAGTAGATGGAGAAGAATGGTCTTTTCTTCCCACTTCTGGATGTGTCCGCCATCTCTAAGGCCCAAGGGAAAGCAATATGGCTTACTTACAAGGAGGTGAATGGGGATGGCTTCTGTAGGAGATGATTCTTGACGGGTAGTTCAATAGTTAGGGTAGGCTCATCTTATAAGGAATTTGAGAAGTAGGCAGGAGGGTTTAGATTTAATGTGCAAAAGAATCCATGACAAGTTCTTGAGAACTAGTGATGTGGTTTATGTTATATTTTAGAAAGATTAGCTTGTGGTGGTAGGTAAAAACCAGTTAAAGAGCGGTCACTGAAGTCAGGGAGGCCAGCGACTTGCCTGGGTCACAGGACTCCAGATGCACGTGATGAGAGAGGATGGGAAATCAAGGACAAAAATAGAATTGTTTATAGGAAATATGTATTTGAGGAAAAAGTAAAAGATTATCTCAAGATTTCGAGCTTGAGAAATTGACAAAATGGAGGAATCAGAGCAAGGAAATAAGGAGAACATTCCATTTAGGAGTTTAAGTATGTATTCAGTTGACTTTACAATATGTGGTATGTGTGGAGGCTAGGTAGCAGATATTTGTGTAAGTAAGTTGAAGGAAGCCTACCTCTAAAGGCCATTTAAAAAATAACGGTGCTGTTAAGCTGCCTGCTGTAGTACCGCACCTGGGAGTCTCTCGGTAGAAGTCCTTTGGTAGTGATGGAAAAAACAAGCCATCTAGCACGATCCTTTGAGCAACTCTAAGGCCAGCAAAACTAACTGAAACATTTTCTACCTAATGTATCCGTCTAGTAGCTGGGCTTGTTTTTGTTAATGTTATTGAAACTAGCCAAGCCACCAGCTGTCTTATTTGCATACTAGTTATATCCTACCCTGTTCTATTTCAGAAGTTGTTGCTGCTAACATTGATTGCTGATGTAAAACAATGTATTTAATAAAGTGAAAGTAAGGAGGGTCATATATATATTTTTTAAAGTGCATCTTATAGCTAAGGAGGGAAAAAATACTACATTTATTGTTGAAGAGATTGGTTGCTGATTTGACCAAGGTATTGACCAAGGTATTGAGTGGAAAAGGGGGAAAAGTGGTTTTACAAACAGAAATAGAATGATTTAATAATAGAAATATTTATTAATAACTTATTCCCCTCTACTTATAGAAATTGAGGTAACTGATAGTAAATTACATAGAAAGTAGACACTAAAAAAATAAACTTAAAAAGCTAGAGATCTAAGGTTACACAAGGGATGAGAATAGTATTTACAGGTCAAGATAAGATGTTTACTGAAGCTAGTCATTTATCTGAGGTCTCTGCTTTCTTGGAGGTCCAAAGTGTATGACAGGTCATAAAAATTGAGGTAACTCTTACTAAAATTCTTGAGAATAGCAACCTAGACAACATAAAATTTTATCAATGTATTCCACAGATAAAGATTGGGAAGATATAAAAAAGATGCCTGAACACTCAACATTAATGAAAGATTTCAGAAGAAATACGTAAGTTGGAAAGAAAATAGACCCTTTGTTGATTTCTGCTTTTCCAGAATACTTAGTATGAGATCGAGTACTCAACAGAATACTGAACATAAAGTTACTCTAATAAGTAATTTTACTTATTTACTTAATAAATATTTTACAGTATGACAGTCTTATTTCTTAAGATGTTTAAATGATATAAAGAAGATAAACAGTTAATTTCAGCAGGTAATTTGGGTAGAAAAAACCTCTTTCCGTCCTTACTTTCCGGAAGTGGGCATCAGTGAAAGTATCATAGCCGAAGCAGTAAGAGACTGAAATAACCAACCTTGCTGACATTCACTTTCCTACCCACCTGGGTTGTGTAGTCATTTTAAGTAGGTTTTAATAGAGAAGAAGGAATATTTCATTTATTAGCAGTGCAAGATCGGAGGATTGGGAGAGAGGACAGTTTATCGGCCTGTAACAAATTAAAAAAATTTTTTTTATTTATATTAAACTTACTGGTAAGACTGAATTAAACATTTGATCTATACATTATTTAAAAGAATTGTTGACCTAACAGTCATATAAAAAATGCTATTCAGTATATATTATTTATGAAATTATTTTGTGTTTAATCAGTGGCATCCATTTGTAAGTCACCAGTGTGCATACTGAATGAAACAGGAAACTCATCTCATGCTATGCCGATTATGCCATTTTGAATACATGTTCTGTATCGGTTGTGATTAAAATAATTGGACAGGCCTCAGCCAATGTCAGATTAACCTCAGAATCTAATAGATATTTCATAGTCTTTCTCTTTCAGGTATACCAACTGCAGCCTTATCAAGTATATGGAAAAACATAAAGTTAAACCAGATAGTAAAGCATTCCACTTGGTAAGCTTTAGAGAACAGTAATAATTTTTTTTTCCCTTGATTAGCCCAACCAGAGGTTTTTGGGGGTCAATTTATACGGTTACTTGGCACTCTTAGAGTACTGTAATGGCAAATGCAGACATCCGGTGGTGCATATTAGTAAAGGCATGAAAATATTTGTGTTTGCGAACTCATAACATGGTTAACAGACTAATGTTCAGTTACATTAGATTTTCTAAAGGGTGTCACTGAACCAAGGCTGTCGAGAACATTTTTAAAGTTACATTATTTGGTTTTCATCAGTTATTTAAAGTTTCCAAAAATTTCGAAGAATCTGAAAGAAAAACCATCCCAGTGCTCAGAAATAATTTTTACAGGTTATTTTGTATTTCATCTCTTTGAAAGATTGTTTATAAAATTTTTAACTCCCAAGATACTCTTATAAACTTGAGTATTAGAAGTCCTTCAGTGGATGGTGTGCACTATTTGCGTTTTCTGGAAGAATTTGAGAGATGCAGTATTTATTACTGCATAATAGAAAAGTAATTTGACCTAGCGTCTAAATGAAACCATGCGCTATCGTGATTTATGAGATTATATTCAACTATCGCCAACTTACATTTGTTTACAATTTAATTTCCACTTTTACACATTACTATTAAAAATGATTTCCAGTTTTATGTTTTTAAAAAAGTCGTATAACATCCAAAGGGGAAATTGGAGGGAGCAGGTAGTATCGTCTTTGGCTTAAAAGTCTTTTAATCCTTTATCCTCGGTATTTTTAAATGAGTTCATTAAGTGGGAATTTTTTTTTGCCTTGAAAGGATTGTATTTTCCTATTTTACAGTACCAGGCCACTTGCAAACATGTCTTCTATTTCTGCTTTTTCTTCTCTGTCCACTGCTTTCTGCTTCTATACCTTCTACTTATTTTTATATCATGTCATATATCCTATATTTCATATCTTATTAGCAACTTAAAAAGCAGTACTCAACCTGTCTTATTAGCACACAATATATTATTATCCAAATAATGGTTTCTTATACTTAAAACAGGACCCAAATAGGAAAGTCAGTTAGATCCTTTAACATATGGATTATTAATTCTAACAAAATAATGATAATAGCAGTAGACGAAAGTCAACTTGCTCTGTCTTCCCCGCCCCCGTCTGCTGCTATTTGATAGTCTGAAGTGGCTCTCAGAACCATCACCACCGACATCCCAAAGATAGACTTCCCTTGAAGCTTGTTTGCTTGTTTTTACTGGGGTGACCTACCTTGTGTGGGGCCATCTGAAAGCTCCGACGTAACTCCATTAAAACTGCCGAGTATTTTAAGTGGCAAATCCGTGCTTTTCCTTTCAACTCTAAAAATGTAGTTGCGCTTCCACTGAAATATCAGATCATCAAAATTAAATTTAAATCTCACCCTCCCAGCATTTCTTCTGTATTTCTGAATATTTTATGTCCTTCTGTCCTCTCCCATCAAGTCTCAACACGTCTGTTGGCTTTCAAGTGTGGCCCTAGTCCACAGCACCAGAGTCCGCTGGGAACCTGGTGGAAAGGCAGCTCCTCGGACCCCTGCCCAGACAGCCCAGTCAGAGCTCTGGGAGGGGGCCAGCAGTCTGCTTTCCGGAGCGCTCCAGCGGTGATTCCGATGTTCTCTGAAGTCTGAAAACCACCGCGTTAGATCAAAGAGGAGAAGCTAAGAGACCACTATTTAGATAAGCTCTTAAATCACATAGTAAAGTCAAATATCCTAAAATGAATAAATAATAAGGTAAAATATGTTCATAAAGTCTTCAGTAAACTATGTTTTAACCAAAAAATACTGAATTTTCACACCGGCGTGACCTTTCTATAGGTAGCAAAATAATAATAATAATAATAATAACAACAACAATAGCAGCAGCTGAGACTTACTAGTGCCGTCTTGCACCAGGTACCATTATAACTGCTTTTCATTTATTAACTCATTTCATCCTAAAAACAAACCTCTGGTAGTAGGCACTGTTTTTAATCTCCGTCTGACAAACGGGATTACAAAGAGAGGAAGGAGCTTGTCCAGAGTCACTCAGCTCATAAAAGTCGGGACTCGACCCAAGCAGTAGTATCCTTGGAGGCTCCCATCCATAACCTCTCTGGACTTTACAAGTTGTGTGTCAGGCACCACGTTTATCTAGACTAGGATAGCACTGGCCAGGAGAGCTTTCTCTGGTGATCTGTGCTATCCGGTAGTGTAGCTTCTACCTGCGTGTGGCTCCCGAGCTCTACACCTGTACCTGATGTGGCTGAGAAATTGTTTTCTTTAAGTTTAATTTGGTTTTAGTTAATTTGGATTTAAATCTAAACAACCACACGTGACTAGTTTATTATTTGTGTTATAATAATGTTTCACCTTACTGGGAAAAGAACAGAAAATACCAGAATTTAGTTCCGTTCTAAGTTGGGCAAAGCAGTTCAGACAATGTAGATCATTGGTTTAAGTGAGGCATAAGTTTAGTTCCTTCTCACAGGAGAGCCGAGTAAGATCATGATTATTAGAATGACTAAGTGTGCATTACCTCAGGAAATAGAAGATACGTTCTCCTGCTGTTAATTCGGGGGAGTAAGTACCTTCCAGTTGTGGTGTTTTCGTCACAAGACATACACCTCCCGTGTGTCTGAGGAGGTACGAGAAGTAACGCAGGCATGTTTTTATGACTTACGGTTTCAGCTTCAGAAGTTGCTCACCATGGACCCAATTAAGCGAATTACCTCAGAGCAGGCTATGCAAGATCCCTACTTCCTAGAAGACCCGCTTCCTACATCAGAGTAAGTGATCCGCGTGCTCGTTCGGCAGCAGGAGGGCGTCCTTCGGAGCGTGCTCTGCTTGAGCTGCCGACTCCCAGTTGCCGTCCCTCTGCCGTGAGGACCCGAGGAAATCGCTAGGACGGGCCAGGAGGGAGCTCCGATGACCGAGCTGGCCTTTAGGGGGTTTTCAGTTCCAGGCATCTCCGTTTGTGTCTTGCTTTATGTTACGTCGCCGGCCCTGGTCTCCGGGGCGCTCCGGCGGCGGCAGGTCAAGCGTGCGTGCCGCAGCTCACTCAGGCCCCCTGAGGTCGCTCACTGCTCACACTTACACTTTTATGTTCCGAGCTGCAAATCCCACTCCCAAAGAAACCTGCATTCCCCCCGTCACCTTTTATTTGTAGACGGCAGAGTAAAAACAACAAAAAAATGTGTTCGAGTAGTGACATTTCAGCTGGCCTCTATGTTTTGGTTATGGTAATAAGAGTAAGGCTGGGACAGAAGAAAGCGAGTCGTACTCGATGGCGGTTGGCCACTTCTGAAAAGCCCGCCCGTGGCCTGCCGTGATGTCACTGGTTAGAGGGAAGACCCGTCTTGTCGCAGGTGCAGGAAAGGCGCTCGCTTTACAAAGATGGTGGCAGAGTCCGTCCTCAGAGATTCAGATGAAGGATCGGAAACACGGATTAGCACACCAGAGATCGCTTCTCTTTTTTCTCTTGTGGTCAGCGTCTTTGCCGGTTGTCAGATCCCTTACCCAAAACGAGAGTTCCTAACAGAAGAAGAACCCGATGACAAAGGAGACAAAGTAAGTATTAAAGTACGACCGGCTGCCTCTGGTTTCAGCCGGTGCTGCCGGAAGCCTTGTTTCGTTTGTGCGTGGTTCTCCTTCTGAGTTGCACTGTATTTTTCTGTTTCGCCAATTGAGAAGAACCAGCAGCAGCAGCAGGGCAATAACCATACTAATGGAACCGGGCACCCAGGGAATCAAGACAGCAGTCACACACAGGGACCCCCGCTGAAAAAAGTGAGAGTTGTTCCTCCTACCACTACCTCAGGTGGACTCATCATGACCTCAGACTATCAGGTATTTCCGGTGTCTTTTGTGTTGACTTGCCACGTCCGTACTGGCGTCTGGGTTTGTGCCCCTCGGGAAGAAAACGCTGACCTTCACGTGTCTGGGGGAACACACGTGAGCGTCACTGGCGTGGAGAAGTACCGACTGTGGTACAGTGGAGGGGCCCGACTTTTGAACCAGGCGGGCCTGGAATGATCGAACTTAAATTATGCCATTTATCAACTCTGTGACCTCGGACAGAGAATGTGGCGTTTCCTGGCTTTAATTTTTCATCTGCATAGTGGGACTAGCGAAGCCTACCTGGTAGCCGGCGTGAGCGTAGACGTGGTCCACCCCAGCGCCGAACCTGTAGGAGCAGCTCAGTCAGCGCCGCGTGCCGTTTCGGTGTGCCGGTCATGGTCGGGAGCACGGGCTCTCAGACCCCAGCCCAGCGCAGATTCGGGGTGCCCTGGGGCAAGTAATGCAGGTGTTCCCAGTTTTCTCATGCGTAGAAGTGGATGAGGGCCAGCGTGCGGTTGTAGCAGCGATTTAATGAAAGAACTTACGCTGAGGCACGGTGGCCGGCCTGACTTGAGTCCTTCACAGATGTCACACTTTTATCATCTTTATCATCATCACCATCATCAAAATTCTTAGTAGCATTCATAGTACACAAGTTTATTTATTTATTTTGAGAGAGAGGCTGAGAGAGAATCCCAGGCAGGCTGCGAGCGTTCAGCACAGAGCCCGACCCAGGGCTTGAACTCAGGAACTTGAGCCAAAGTCAAGAGTCAGACGCTTAACCGCCTGAGCCACACAGGCGCCCCGCGGTCAGTGCTGCTTAAGTGCTGCTGCTGCTGCCGCCACCTATGATAACAGGAGCTGCTTGGGTACTTACCGTGCTAGCTGTTCTACTGAGCGTGAAACCTACCTTATTTCCTCGTCAGCTCAGAGAACAGACGCTCGTAGAGCTTAAATAACATTTATGTGTTCGCCCACTGGGGGCCGACTCCGCTCCGACCGCCAAGGCCGCCTGCTTGTGGACCCTGTCAAGTGACGTCAGTCCCTTTGTAGAAAGACCTGCCTTGAAAATCATACACCACCTCCTTGCCTATTCCGATCGTATTGACAGCTCACTGGGTTTCAGTGTGGAAAGGACACCGAAAACTTGACCAATTAGAGTGACTTACCTACCGAAAGAGAAAAGGAGATCTTACTGAACGGACGCGGTTCCCAGAGCCTGCTACTGCCGTTCAGGAGTAAGATCTTCGGGGGCGCCTGGGGGGCTCAGTTAAGTGGCTGACTTAGGCTCAGGTCATGATCTCACGGTTCATGAGTTTCAGCCCCGTGTCGGGCTCTGGGCTGACAGCTCGGAGCCTGGAGCCTGCTTCGGATCCTGTGTCTCCCTCTCTCTCTGCCCCTCCCCTGCTCACACTCTTGTCTCTCCCTCTAAAAATAAACAAACATTAAAAAATTAAAAAAAAAAAAAAAAAGGAGTAAGATCTTCGCTCTTTCTCTGGTGAAGGAGAGGTCCAGTCCACCAAACCATGGCAGCTCTTGTCTGCCTGGGGACTGGCTCTCTTCCGGGAAACCAAGGACAGACATCTCTGAGGGCTAGTGTTCGTTCCAACATCTCTCTGTCCCCGTGTGGATGGAGAGAGCACGTCCTTCCTGGCTCGGGAACGTGTTTGCACACCGCGCCTCCCTAGAATGGAGCAGAGCGGGGCTCGGACCTTTGCTGCCGAAACCAGGAAAGTGTTGCCGCACTTCTGTGTGTCTTGATGTTCTCATTGTGGTTGGTTTTGGTAGGTGACTTCGATTTCACGTGTCCACTGTGATTTCATGTGTCCACTCTTTTAAAATGTTATTTTGCTAGGGTTGGCAGAATTTAGGATTGCATGATTTATTAAATATGCTTTGAAAGAGGAAAGTAGTAAATGATGGTTAATCAGTTATCGCTTTTTCTTGGGAGCAAATAATATGAGAGAGAGGGGAGGAACGGGAATAACAGTATGACAGCAAAATCAGAGGACTCTAAGCTCTATCACTGTTCTTTCCCTTTGCGCTCTTTCTAGAATTGAGAATACCATTCTTCTCATGTTTCTGTAATTATATACTTTAGTATATAACTTGTAGCAGAAAATAAATTCATTAAAGGGCATAAAAATATTAAATACCAAAGAAAAGTATTCCGTGGTACCTTTTCTTGTCCCGTTCATTTTTATTCTTTTTTTTTTTTTTTTAATTCAGTGCTTTAATAAAGCACTCTGGGAGGTTTCTACTGAAGAAACTAGCATGTAAATTAGCTTTGAGTTTCTTAGTGTATACATCATTAAGTTCATTTATAAACAACTCGAGCAAATTAATTATTACTTACCAAGGAGGTAGCAAACAGCTCACGGAGGGAGGGTGCTGCCGTAGGAGAGCAGCGAGCCGCACAGCGCTGAGGAGACTCGGCCTGTTCCTGCGCACTGGCACTCCTCTGCCTTCGTGAAGAAAGGCAGAAATGAAAAGATTGGGGGTTTTTATCTGCAACTAGGACACGGCACAAGACTTTGACATTCTCCCTGCCTTGAAATAGGCGACATTTTAAACACACACGAGCTGGGCGGGGGGCGCGGAGCCGACTCTCGGGGACGTCTGACCCACACCTCTCCCTCGTTCTCCGTTCCAGCGTTCCAACCCACACGCTGCCTACCCCAACCCCGGACCAAGCACATCGCAGCCGCAGAGCAGCATGGGATACTCAGCTACCTCCCAGCAGCCCCCGCAGTACTCCCACCAGACGCACCGGTACTGAGCCGCGCTGGAGTGTCGTCCGCGCGCTGCTGCTGGCGCCGCGGGAGCCCGGCCCGGGCCGCGGGAGCGCGCCGCACGCGCGCCGCCTCCGACTGTCCGGTAGCCACGTTCCACCGCCTTTCACAGCCCGGGGTGGTGGCTCCCAAGTTGTACCTATTTTGGAGTTAGACTTGAAAGAAAGTGCTAGCACAGTTTGTGTTGTGGATTTGCTACTTCCATAGTTTACTTGACATGGTTCAGACTGACCAACGCATTTTGTTCCGTGACAGTCTGTAGCAGTTGAAGCTGTGAAATGTGCTCGGGCGAGCATTTGTCGTTGTGCGTGGTGAGTTCTTTCCGTGTGACAACACTCTCTGACCAACAGTACACACACACACAAGTTCAACTGGTACTTGAAGCGTAGGCATACGTCAGCTCGACGCAGTCCCCAGGACTCCGGGTGAGATGGTGTTGGCACACCTTTCCTCTTAGTGTCTCATCAGCGGGCCGATTTCATTCTTCTACATTAATCAGTGTTTTTTGACCAAGACTATCGCTTGGGTTTTTTTGAAAGTACAAAAGCCACATAGTTTTTCCAGAAAGGTTTCAAAACTCCCAAAGATTAATTTCCAACTTTTAAGTTTGTTTTTATTTTCAATCTATGACTTGACTGGTATTAAAGCTGCTATTTGATAGTAATTAAATATGTTGTCATTGATATAAACCTGTTTGGTTCAGCAAACAAACTGAAATGATTGTCATAGACAGTGTTTTACTTTTCCTGTTGGTGTTGCTGATTAGTGAGCATGCTTTAAGACGAAAAAAGCATGAGTGATACCTTCCTC
This sequence comes from Paguma larvata, assembly GCA_030068075.1. Classification (NCBI taxonomy): domain Eukaryota; kingdom Metazoa; phylum Chordata; class Mammalia; order Carnivora; family Viverridae; genus Paguma; species Paguma larvata. The sequence continues at coordinate 72,823,677 of CM057839.1, read as the reverse complement.
TGAAAGGTGCGGCATCCGATTCAGATATTTTGTCCTGATTTTAAAGCTGGTTGGTGTAGTGCTATTAAAATTTTGTTCAGTTAATTTTCCTTTTGAAAACTCGTTCGCACGTTGTTTAGGGTGCCCTTACTTCAGCAAAGGAGGAGGAGTAGGAGAGCCTTAGAATTTTTGAGGAAAAAAAAAAAACCTATAACATACAATGTACTGTATCAAACTATTTTACATGAATGACACAAGTATTCTGAATTTAAAAAAAATTGAACATTGTTAAAAACAAGGTGTTATGTAATAAATTTATTTTTCATAAATCAAAATATGGAGTCAGCTGTATTTTTCTATACACAAAGGTGTTTTATTTTAAAATGTGCCTTAACAAGTGGCCTCTAAATAAATCTCTTCAGTTGTCTTCATCTTTTTTTAAAAATTTTTTTTAATGTTGGTTTATTTTTGAGACAGAGTGTGAGCGGGCTAGGGACAGAGAGAGGGGGAGACACAGAGTCCAAAGCAGGCTTTAGGCTCCAAGCTGTCAGCACAGAGCCCGATGCGGGGCTCGAACCCAGAAACCGGGAGATCATGACCTGAGCCGAAGTCGGACGCTTAACCGACTGAGCCCCCCAGGCACCCCTCAGTTGTCTTCATTAGTGGTGTCTATATATTCTCCCTCTGCAGTGGAAGAAGGATCTGATTTAGGTACGGAGTCTTTCCTCTGCCACACTTAGTTCTAGAAGAGATGTGGGGGCGCCTGGGTGGCCCAGTCGGTTAAGCCTCCGACTTCAGCTCAGGTCTGATCTCACTGTTCATGAGTTCAGGCCCTGCGTCGGGTTCTGTGCTGACAGCTCGGAGCCTGGAGCCTGTTTCAAATTGTCTCCCTCTCTCTCTCCCCCTCCCCCACTCACAGTTTGTGTCTCAAAAATAAACAAACATCAAAAAAATAAAAAGATGTGGAACAGACGACTTTCTAATCGAAAGAATTATGATGAGCTTTCCATTTCTAGAATAAGGCGTAATTCTGTGTTAACCCGAGAACACTTTGTTTTATCCCAAATGATTATTTTTCCTCTCCCCTTTAGCACAAAACACAGAAGATTTAAAAAGCCAACAATTTTTTTTTCTTAAAAATTCAACTCCTTCATATAAAAACCCTCAAAGAACTAAGGAATTCCCAGTCCTGCGAGGCCCGATCGTAGCAGCAAGGATAACTTAGGAGCTGAAGCTGTGCGCGCGCATCCGGCCCTCCCGCCCCAGCCCATCCGCACAGCGCGGGTTCGAGCACCGCTCCCGCCCCGGCGCCGTGGGGAGCTGCCCGCAGACGGGTCGAACGCTAACCTCTAACCTCGTCTTCTTTTTTCCCTTCACGGGAACCGCCTTCTGTTTTCCCTGCCTGCGTCTGATGCAGCGGCTTCCAACCTGAGCGGGCGTGAAAACGATGGCGGTTTGTCTTCTCGGGGTCCAGTCCCAGAGGTTGGTTCGGGGGCGGAGGGAGGACACGGAATCTTCATTTGTAACCGGCTCCTCCGCCGGTTCGGATGCGGTTGTCTGAGGAACACACGAGAACACCTCCGAGCCGGTCTAGAGATTTGAGCCAACGGCAGTTCAGAGACTTGGAGAGAGGGCTCCCCTGTCAAATACCCACCCTCTCCGGCATGAATTTCAAAAACTTAAACTCTGGGGCGCCAGGGTGGCCCGGTCTGTCAGGCGTCTCTTGATTTCAGCTCAGGTCATGATCCCAGGGTCGTGGGATCCGGCCCCAAGCCGGGTTCCACGCTGAGCTTGGAGCCTCCTTAGGATTCTTTCTCTCTCTTTGCCCCTCCCCCTTCTCTCTTTCAAATAAAAATAAATTAAAAAAAAAAAAAAAGTAAAACCCTTTATAGCAAAGTTCCACTATTAAATGTTGGACACTCCTAGGGCTCGGTTCTCCCATTTTTGAATTTTTCAACCCCCACTGAGTGACCCTCATCCAATTGAGGAGGTAGACATATTGGTAGCCATCAAATTTACATATACGGCCTATCCCCTGTACACTTCCGGATTCCCATATTTAATTGTATCTGTGATGAGAAACAGACAAGCACACGCCTACCGTCCTTCTCTAGCCCGCTCCCGGTTTGTTTCTCCGCATTGCAGCCATCACGCATATCTGACTATGATCTGTCTCTTCCCTCTAGAAGGGAACCGCCCCCGGGAGGAGCCTGTGCGTTCTCAGCCTCTCCTCTTTCCACTTGGCCCTGGCCCTGGGTGAACTCCTCAGGCTCAGGGCTCGGTAGGCCGATGGTTCCCGGATTTCCTGTCCAGACCTACCTGCCGTATGTGACTCATGACTACAGGTTGTCACTCGACCAGAGATACCTGAAGCGGCCTCCTGGCTCCGCCTCGCACCCTGCTCCCTTCGCAGACTTCACCATCTCAGTGACGAGGAGCCCCTCCCTCCCAGCCGTCCAGGCCACACACAAACCGTGCTGTCATCCTCTCTCCCACACACTATTCCCATTCCACATGCAAATCCTGGGTGTGTCCCTTTCTGCCCCGAAAGGAACTGCCCTCCCGCCTCTCCTGCACCGCCCTACGCCAAACCCCGCCACGCCCCCTCTTCCCTCGCCTCTTACGCAAGCGTCCTGCCTGTTTCCACCCTGATCTCAGCCTCCAGCAGCCCGAGTGACCCTCTTGACACAGCTCATGCCACCCCTCTGCCCTCCAGTGCTCCTGGCTCGGTGAGAGCCAGGCAGGCCCCTGCCCGTCGTGGCCTCCCGTTTGCACGCCTGACTTCTGTCGCCCTTCCCGGGCGGTGGCGCTGTCCTGCGCTGTTCTCCAGCACGCCAGGCGCGTCTTGTCTCACGACTCTCCCACCCTCTTCCGGCTGCATCTGTCTCCTGCTCTCCCCAACTCGGCTCCCTCCCTCACTTCCCCAGCTCTGCTCAAATCTGATCTGGGAGAGGCTTCTCCTTTCCACTCTGAAATAGCAGCCTGTCCCCCGCCTCCCCACGCCAGCCTCGTTCTCTGTCCCCTTTACCGGCTTCATCTGCCCCCATCGCACTGACCGCTACTAACCCACACTTGCTTGTTGTGTCTGCCCTGTCCGCCAGAAAATAAACTCCGGGCAGGCAGTCTTTTTGCGCTGAGATGTCATTGACTTGTAACGTGTCCTGCTTAGGGGGTAGGAGGTGTCGATTGCATACACTTAGGAATTGCAACACGACTACCACCAGTGTTAGCTAACACGGCTAGGCGGTCTTCTTATTAACTCCGGTAATCCCAGCAACTGGAAGAACGCCTTGCAGAGAATAGTGCTGATAAGTATGTCCTGAGTGAATGAATGACTGAATGAATGACTTTGTATTTAGATGTCAAATAGGACCTCAGATCCCACAGATCCAAAAGAGAACTTTTCATCTCCTCTCCCTAGCCACCGTCTAGCTTCCTACCGCCCCCTCCCGCCCCCACCCCCGGCTCCCACTCACGCCACTTTGTGGACAGTGATCACGACTTGGCATTTTTATACACATATAGCTTTTTTTGTTTGTGTATTTGTTTATTGTCTGTCTCCCCCATGGAGTAAGGAGTTTGTAGCCCTTTGAAAGAATAAACTAGAATGGCCATTGTACATGCTCTTAATCCTTTCAATGGCTTCCTGCCAGTCACACTTAGGAGGTTATAGGTTTTTTTCAGGAGGATATTTGGTAGACCTCAGTAAACTTTTTCAAGCCTTGTCTAAACCTAGGGGCTCCTGGGGGGCTCAGGCAGTTAAGCATCATCGCACTTCTGCTCAGGTCACGGCCCCACAGTTCGTGAGTTCGAGCCTCGCATCGGGCTCTGCACTGACAGCACAGACCCTGCTTTGGACCCTCTGTCTCCCTCTCTCTGCCCCTCCTCGAGCACACTCTTTCAGAAATAAAAGAATTTAAAAAAAAAAAAGACTTCTCTAAGCCTACAACAATAAGACACTGTGGTATTGGAGAAAGAATAGGCACATAAATCCGTAGACCGCGATGAGTCCAGAAAGATACTGATGCATTTAAACGCGGTTGATTTTCCAAAGGGTGAAAGCATTAGCAGAGAAAGGATGGTCCTTTCAGCAAATGATACTGGAACAACTTGATAACCCTTATGCCAAACCAACCGAACAGAGCCTTACACTCCGTACAGAACTGAACTCAAAATGGCTCACAGACCTAAATCTAAATCTAAAACCCCAAACTATAAAACCTGTAGAATAAAATATAGGAAGAACCTTTGTGACCTTGTGTTAAGCAGAAGTTTCATAGGTATAATACCAAATGCACGATGCATAGAAGAAAAGATTGATAGATAAGTTAGACTGTATCGCACTTTTAAGAACTTCGCTCTTCGACAGACGGTTAAGAGAACGGAAGGAAAACACTGACTGGGAGAAGATATTTGCAAGTCACGTGAGAACTTGTCTCTAGAAACAAAGAACCCTTAAAACTCAATAAAAAAAAACAACACAATTTTTTTATGGGCCAAAGATTTAAACCTTCTACCAAAGAAGACAAACGGATGGCAATGCAAAGAGGCTCAGCGTCCTGGCTCGTCAGGGAAATGCAAATTCAAACCACAGGGAGGTCCTACCACACACCTATTAAAATGGCTAAAATTAAAAAATAACTGAGTACCAAATAAGTGAAGACGGGGAGCAACTAGAACTCTCGCCTCGCTCGCGGGAATGCGAAGTGACACAGCCGTTTTTGAAAAGGTTCAACAGCTTCTTTTAAAGTCAAGCGTAGCCAGGGCGCCTGGGCGGCTCTGTCGGTTAAGCGTCTGACTTCAGCTCAGGTCATGATCTCGCGGTTTGTGGGTTCAAGCCCTGTGTTGCGCTCTGTGCTGACAGCTCAGAGCCTGGAGCCTGCTTCAGAGTCTTTGTCTCCTTCTCTTTCTCTGCCCTTCCCCTGCTCGCGCTCTGACTCTCTCTCTCAAAAAAAAAAAAAGAATTTTTTTTAAATAAATAAAGTTAAACATACCCTTGTCATACAGCTCAGCCATTCCAAAAGAAGCGAGAGCCTGCTCACACAAAAAACCTGTACGCACATCTTTACAGGGGCTTTCTTTGCAATTGCTAAAAGGTGAAAAGCTATCCACGCACTCACCAAATGGTGAACAGATACTGCAAAATAGTGAATTTCCCAGGCAGTGAAATAGGAACTGCGTTACAGATACACATAACACGGATGATTTGCAGCTTGTTATGCTCACCGAGAGAAGTCCATTACTGTGTGATCTCACTTATATGGCATTCTGGAAAAGGCAAAATTATAAGAACAGAAAACAGACCGCTAGTTGCCAGGGGCGGGAGGGGGAAGAGGCATCCGCTAAAAAAGAACATGGAATTTTTTTGGGTGACGAGACTCTTCTACATCCCGATTTTTGTCATGGCTACACAATTGTATGTGCCAAAACTCGCAGAATCGGGGCACCTGGGTGGCTCTGAGTCAGTTAAGCGCCTGACTCTTGATTTTGGCTCAGGCCGTGATCTCGCAGTTCGTGGGTTCGAGCCCCCTATCAGGCTTTGTGCTGCTAGCATGGAGCTTGCTTGGGATTCTGTTTCCGTCTCTCTCTGCCCTTCCCCTGCTCGTGCACTCTCGCGCTCTCTCTCTTTCTCAAAAAATAAACATTTTTTACAAACTTGCAGAATTGTTCAGGTGAATTTTAGTGGCTTTGGGTAAACGCTACCATAGTAAAAGACAGAAGGGGAAGAAATGGGCCAATATCAAGTGTTGGCAAGGAGAGGGAGGGACCGGAACTGCCATACATCAGTGGTAGGAATACCAAATAGAGCAGCCGCTCCGGAAAACAGTGTGACAATTGCTTGTAAAGGTAGACATACTTCCCAGGGGCCCCAGCAATTGTGCTCTTGTGTATTTCCCCTGAGAGAAATGAAAACACGTCCACGCAATGTTCGAAGCACCTTTATTATAGCACCAAAATGGAGGTCTACCAACGGATGAATAAATAAGCGAATCGTAGGGCATCCACGCAGTGGGGTGTATTGCTCAGCAGTAAAAATGGACATTCGGTTGACTCTGAGTTGTCCTGATGGCTGCGTGGGTCTATGGATACATTTTTCAAAACTCCGGAAACTGTACACTTAAACTTGGCAGTTTGTATGTACGTAAGTGATGCCTTAAAGCCAGTTTATTTAAGATGGAACAGTCCATAAAGCATTGAGCGCACGCCTAGCATGTAACCATTCATTACATGTTAGCTACTACTCATATTCGCTTTCTATGGAGATACAATTTTTCTGAAGACTTAAAATATGACCTACTTCTAGCAGGTAAGTTGAACTTTGTGGGTCATTTCATGACCAGAGGTCTCCTAGCCCTTCACGAATCAACGCTGAGCAGTTACATGAGCGTAAGGAGAATGCTTGACACCAATAATTCCAGAGCTGAAATATTTAAAGGTAACTCTGAATTCAATAACCCATCGTTAAGTTTTTCTTTCTTTCTGAAATTCAGCGGAGGTTAGGGGCTCCTGCTTTTCACGGGACAATTAATTCTCCTCACAGTATTCATCTCCCGTAGGGGACAGCTATGAATTAATTTTCTCATAACCTGAATGTGTTTTGAGAGAGCTATGGAGCTGAATTCACATTTCCTGAGCATTTGATATATGTCATAAAGGCTAGGAGGGCTTGTGGCCAAACACGACTGAAACAAACCACTATCCCTATCCTCAAACACTCATGGAATTTAATTTAGTTGAGGAGTCAGGATACACGTATGGGAAATGCAGCAACGGACGCCATTATTGGATCAAGCACTAAACGGAAGGTTAAGAACCGTAACTATTTCTCTTTTGAGAAGAGAAAGTAGTACAGCAGGAAAGATTTCGGGGGTGAGGTGGGGAGAGTGTTGGTGCAAAGCATCAGAAAGAACATGGGTTTGGGATCAGAAGACCTAGGGCTTGGTTCTGCCAGTGACTTCATATAAGGCCTTGGTCAAGTCATTCTTTTCCAGGCTCTGTAAAGATTAAGAATTGTAGTAACACGGTGCCTGGGTGGCTCAGTCAGTTGAGCGTGCGACTTCAGCACAGGTCACGAGCTCACGGTTACTGAGTTCGAGCCCCACACGGGGGTCTCTGCTATCAGCGCAAAGCCCGCTTCGGATCCTCTGTCGTCCTCTCTCTGCCCCTCACTAGCTCGTGCTCTCTCAAAAATAAATATAACATTAACAAAAAACTTAAAGAATTGTAGTAATAACTATGATGTTTTCGGTGAACCACAGAAATGCTAAAAGGTGCTGTGTAAAGGAAGCTCCATCACTCTTCAGAGTTGCATAATTAACTCTGGTATCTCAGCTTGACCCTAAAGTCTGCCTACCATTTGGGGAATTAGGTAATATTTCCCCCATTGTACAAATGAGGCAAAATGAAGTTTGGAGAGATTACACCCTGCAAAGTCAGTCAGCTAACTTGTACCACCAAAGTCAGATGACCTCAGCGTCCGGGCCCCAGAGAAAGGAGTAAGTCTAGGACGGTCACCCACAGTGAAGTGGCCACTCTGTTCAGAGCACGAAACGTGTCCTGGGCAGCAATGGCCAGAGATGAAATGGGTCAGCTTGTGGACGGCCAGTGAGGACCGTTTCGTTCACAACGAAAGCCATTTCTTAGGTGTGTTCTTCCAGTGAAGTTACAACGCGCAAGAAGAATTGGTGTTTAACCATTTACTGATAATGTCAGTTGGAGGCATACTCAACAGAGCGCATGGAGGTGAAAACCGAGGCTGGCCCTGAAATCGGCTTGATAGGCAGCAATTGGTTTCCCAGTTGAGTTTCTTCATTGGTGGAAACTCTGCTATACCGAGGCAAAACTAGATAACTAACAATTCTCTGATTTAATCCAAGACTGTTCCTAACATCAGATTATACTGGACTCCTCTCCCGGTCCCGTTCTCCCTCCAGCGCCATAACCGTCTCACTGTGAGTTTGTAGTATAGGCTGAAATCAGGGAAGTGGGAGGCCATTTCTGTTGTTCTTCCTCAGGACCCCATCGGTTTCTGGGGTCTTTTGTGGTTCCCTACAAATTTCAGGACTGTCTTTTCTATTTCTGTGAAGAGTGCCCCTGGAGTTTTGATAGGGATGGCATTAAATCTGTAGATTGCTCGGGTAGTTTGGGTATTTTTACACTATTCTCCCGTTTAACCAACATGGAATCTCTTTCCATTTATTTGTGTTGTCTTCAATTTCTCCCATCCGGATTATAGTTTCCAGTGTATAGGTCTTTCTCTTCCTCGGTTAAATTTCTTCTTGGGTGTGTTATTCCTTTTGATGCAATTATAAATAGGAGTGTTTTCTTCATTTCTTAACCTGGTGATTTGTTTTTTTAATTGGATGCTGGACAATGTGGATTTTGCTTTGTTGGGTTCTAGGTCTTGTTCTGTTTGTTTAGTGTTGGATTTTCTTTGGCCATCCTGTGGCATAACTGGATCCTTTTGAAGCTTGCTCTTAAGCTTACGTGTCAGGTCCGGAACCGTGCCTAGGGCTAACTAAGCAGTGATACAAAGAAATGTCCTTCTGATAATTCTGCCAGATCCCTCAGCAGCCACTCTGATTGGTAGGAAGATAGACTATGCTCGGCCCTGCGTGAGCTCCTGGAAGTGGTTTTCTCTGACCTCACACATGCACAGATCAGTGCTCAGCAAAAGATTCGAAGGGACTCCTCTACAGATCTCCCAGGCTCCCTCTCTCTGGCAGTCCCCTGCTCCAATACATGGCCCTTAAATTCTGGCCACTTTAGCTTCTAAGTATATTTTATTGTATTGTATTTTACATGAGAGGGGGAGGGGAAAGGGAAAGAGAATCCCAAGCAGGCTCCATGCTCAGGAGAGAGCCTTAGGTGGGGCTCGACCCACAACCCTGGGACCAAGACCTGACCCGAAATCAAGAGTCTGATGAGTCAACCGACTGAGCCGCCCAGGCGCCCCTAGCCACCTCGGCTTCTATACAGTGCAACTTCTATCCGCTCAACACACATCAAGGCTGATGGACTTTATTTGGATTTCCCTTTCTTGTGTTGGAAAGTGCTTTCAAGCAGTAAGCTCACCCAAGAGTAAAACTCACTTTGTGCTGCCTATTCTCCAATGTCTGAAAACCAATTTTTAAATATATTTGGTCCGATTTTCAAACTGTTTAAGGAGGAGGGGTGTCTGACGGTTCCTGAGTTCGAGCCCTGCATCGGGCTCTGTGAGAACAGTGCAGAGCCTGCCTGGGATTCTCTCTCCCTCTCTCTCTGCCCCTCCCCTGCTCTCTCTAGCTCTCTCAAAATAAATAAACGTAATGGGCACTTAGAAGGGCACTTGTTGGGATGAGCACGAGGTGTATGTAAGCCAATTTGACAATAAATTATATTTAAATAAATAAATAAATTTTAAAAACGTGGGTAAGGAGAATGGGGAAATCTGGTCCCGTTGCTCCATCGTGGCCGGAAGCAGAGGTCACAGCGGGAGACAGTTTGATGGATGGATAAAACACTGAGCAGAGTCACAGGATTTATTAGCATTGTGATGTAAGTGATTTTGGTATTGATAAGACAGTCAATACATTTTCCTAAAACTTGTGTACATGTCCAAACATCTGGTTTGGCAGTCTGGTATAGAATGTGAACCATGGGTTTCCCAATGAGAAGATGGAAAAAAAAGAAGTTTAGGTAGATAGATAAATAGATAGATGATAGAGATAGATAGATAATAGATAGATAGATAGATATAGATATATATATAGTAGATATATATATAGATAGATAGATATAGATATAGATAGTAGATAGATAGACAGATGGGTGGGTAGATAGATGGATAGAAGATAGATATAGATAGTAGATAGACAGACAGATAGACAGATGGATAGACAGATGGACGGATAGACAGATGGATAGATATAGATAGATAGATACATACATAACATACATACACAGATACATAGATACATAAGCAGACAGACAGACAATAGACAGACCCAGATACCCTTTAAGAGATGGAAATGGAATGCTTACCAATACTTATAAGGTTCAATTTAGTTACAAATATATAAAACTACACATTACATAAACTAACATATTATTTTAGAATATTGCCTTTTCTCACTCACTAGAATGAAATTATTTTATTCATTCTCTCATATGCATCTTTGACTTTAGCAATTTTGCCATCACTACAATTTCTTTTTAAGTTATCTAAAACATCATTTTTTTATGTCACTTGAAATTGTTTGAGATACAGCATTTTTTTTCTTTTTTTCTGTATATCGCTCTCACTGGAAATTTTACCTGGGCCACAAGTATTCACTCACATTACAAGAAAGGGCTTGTCTGGGGCTTGTGTTTGTTTGTTTGTTTGTTTTCATTCAGCAATCACCACATGCAAAATACTTCATGGCTTTTGTGAGTGATTTTCATAAGGCTTATTTACAACATATCCAAGAATTCTACCTGGGTGTGTTGCACCCTCGAAGATAATCACTAAATACTAAACCTGGTCAATTGCTTTGTCTCTGTTTTTAAAAATCCATTCCATCAGATGACCTCTATAATCATTGCACACTAGCATTTTAAAATCATTTGAGACTAGACTGGCAAGATAAAAAATAGAGGTGTCCAGGGGATGGAGAACTATCTACCATGCTACTGGAAGTCAGAAGAAAGCCGGAGTAGCCACACTTATATCAGACAAATTAGACTTTAAAATGAACGATGTAACAAGAGATGAAGAAGGACATTATATAATAAAGACAGGGACCATCCAGCAGGAAGAGCTAACAATTATAAACATCTATGCGCTGAATTCAGGGGCACCCAAATTTGTAAAACAACTAATTACAAACATAAGTAACCTTATCGACAAAAATGTCCAAACTGTAGGGGAACTTAACAGTCCACTCTCAGCATTGGACAGATGCACAAAACAGAAAATCACCACAGAAACAATGGCTCTGAATGACACATTGGAACATATGGGCCTCACAGACATTTTCAGGGTCCGTCATCCAGAAGCAAAGGAATTTACATTCTTCTCAACTGCACATGGTACATTTTCCAAGATAGACCACATTCTGGGGCCCAGGGAAGCTCTGAATAAATATGAAAGAATTGAGACATAGCTTGCACACTGTCAGACCACAATGCTTTGAAACTTGAAATCAACCACAGAAAAAAGTCTGGAATATCCAAAAACATGGAGGCTAAGGAACAACCTACTAAAAGACGAGTGGGTCAGCCAAGCAATCAGAGAAGAAATTAAAAAATACATGGAAACAAATGAAAATGAAAATACAACAATCTAAACGCTCTGGGATGCGGCAAAGGCGGTCCTGAGAGGGAAATATATTGCAATCCAGGCCCACCTCAAGAAACAAGAAAAATCAATAACACAAATCCTAACAGCACGCCTAAAAGCACTAGAAGCAGAACAACTAAAACAACCCAAGCCCAGCAGAAAGAGAGAAATAACAAAGATCAGGGCACAAATTAATCATATGGAAACAGAAAAAGTAGTGAAACAGATCAATGAAACCAAGAGCTGGTTCTCTGAAAAAATAAACAAAATAGACAAACATCTAGCCAGGATTCTCAAAAAGAAAAGAGAAAGAACTCGAACAGATAAAATCATGAATGAAAAGGGAGTAATTACAACCAATCCCTCAGAAATACAAGCAATCGTCAGAGAATACTATGAAATATTATATGCCACCCAACTCGGCAACCTGGAGGAAATGGACAAATTCCTAAATAGCCACACGCTACCAAAACTCAAACGGGAAGAAATAGAAAATTTGAACAGACCCATAACAAGTGAAGAAATGGAATCAGTTATCAAAAATCTCCCAGCAAATAAAAGCCCTGGACCAGATGGCTTCCACGTGGAATTCTACCAGACATTTAAAACAGAGTTAATTCCTATCCTCCTCAAGCTGTTCCAAAAAATTAAAATGGAAGGAAAACTCCTGGACTCATTCTATGAAGTCAGCATCACATTGATTGCCAAACCAGATGAAGACCCAGCAAAGAACGAGCATTACAGGCCAATATCCCTGATGAATATGGACGCAAAAATTCTCAACAAGATACTAACAAATCGAATCCAACAGTATATAAAAAGAATTATTCACCATGATAAAGTAGGGTTCATCCCTGGGTTGCAGGGCTGGTTCAATATTCGCAAATCAATCAATGTGATAAATCACATTAATAAAAGAAAAGATAAGAACCATATGATCCTGTCAATAGATGCAGAAAAAGCATTTGACAAAATACAGCAGCCTTTCCTAATAAAAACCCTGGAGAAAGTCAGGATAGAAGAAACATACTTACACATCATAAAAGCCATATATGAAAAGCCCACAGTAATATCATCCTCAATGGGGAAAAACTGAGAGCCTTCCCCCTGAGATCAGGAACACGACAGGGGTGTCCACTCTCACCACTGCTGTTTAACATAGTTTTGGAAGTCCTAGGGTCAGCAATCAGACAATAAAACAAAATAAAAGACATCAAGATTGGCAAGGAGGAAGCCAAACTCTCACTTTTTGCAGATGACATGATACTTTATATGGAAAACCCGACGGAATCCACCAAAAGCCTACTAGAACTGATCCATGATTTCAGCAAAGTTGCAGGGTACAAAATCAATGTACAGAAATCGGTGGCATTTCTATACACCAACAATGAAGCAGCAGAAAGAGAAATAAAGAAGCTAATCCCTTTCACAATTGCACCAAAAACCATAAAATACTTAGGAATAAACCTAACCAAAGATGTGAAAGACCTCTACACTGAAAACTATAAAAATCTTATGAAGGAAATTGAGGAAGACACAAGGAAATGGAAAAACATCCCATGCTCATGGATTGGAAGAATAAATATCGTCAAAATGGCAATACTACCCAAAGCAATCTACACATTCAATGCAATCCCAATCAAGATTGCACCAGCATTCTTCTCAAAGCCTGAGCAAATAATCCTAAAATTTGTATGGAACCACAAAAGACCCCTAATAGCCAAAGTAATACTGAAGAATAAAACCAAGGCGGGAGGCATCACAATCCCAGACTTCAACCTCTACTACAAAGCAGTTGTCATCAAGACAGTATGGTATTGACACAAAAACAGACCCATAGACCAATGGAATAGAATAGAAAACTCAGAAATGGACCCACAAGTATACGGCCAACTAATCTTTGACAAAGCAAGAAAGAGTATCCGATGGAAAAAAGACAGCCTCTTTAATAATTGGTGCTGGGAGAGCTAGACAGCAACATGCACAAGAATGAACCTAGACCACTTCCTTACACCACTCACAAAAATAAACTCTAAATGGATAAAGGATCTGAATGTGAGACAGGAAACCATCAAAATCCTAGAGGAGAAAGCAGGAAAAAACCTCTTTGACCTAAGATGCACCAAATTCTTACTCGACACATCTCCAAAGGCAAGGGATTTAAAAGCAAAAATGAACTACTGGGACCTCATCGAGATAAAAAGCTTCTGCACGGCAAAAGAAACAACCAACCAAACTGATAGGCAACCAACGAATGGGAAAAGATCATCGCAAATGACATATCGGATAAAGGACTAGTATCTAAAATCTATAAAGAACTTACCAAACTCCACAACCAAAAAAAGAATAACCCAGTGAAGAAATGGGCGGAAGATATGAATAGACACTTCTCCAAAGAGGACATTCAGATGGCCAACAGACACAGGAAACGATGCTCAATGTCACTCATCATCAGGGAAATATAAATCAAAACCACACTGAGATACCACCTCACACCAGTCAGAGTGGCTAAAATGAACAAATCGGGGGGTAGCAGACGGCGGCATCACCGCGCCACCCTCGTCCAGCGCCTCCGGGACTGGGAGCGGGGGACCCAGTCAGCCCGAGGAGGCGCCGCCTGCAGAGCACCTCTAACTGCGGCACAATTACAGCGAAATCCGGGGTAGCAGATGGCCGTGTCACCGCCCAGTGAACCGCACTAGGCCGGCGTCCGTGGTGGAGAGAGAACAGAAATAAAGGGGCAAATAAAGACTCCAGGACTGGTGGCGAGGGACTGGAGAGATGCCATTGTTTTCTCACAAGCCGGGAAGTCACCCCAAAAGCCATCCCTGCGGCAGTTGAGGCGAGACCCGCCTACACCAAACCACGCCCCTCCCCACCTATCAGCAGGAGTGACTGATGCCAAGGGGAGACTGCTGCCTGGAGTAACTCCAGGTCATTTTTTCTTTTTTAAATTTATCCCTCCCTTTCTCATTCCTACCGATCCCCATCCCTGAGCTGGTCATCCAGGGTACTGGCTGGCTTAAACATTTTTTTTTTTTTAACCCATTCTCTCAAGCCATGTTCTGCACCTCCTTCTGTATTTCCCTATCCCTCTTTCTGGAATAACCAGGCCACATAAGTTCATCTAGATAACATCCATCTTTATTCCTTTTTCCTTACACCCGTCCTTATTCTGATTTCTCTCAGTCTGGATTAAGCCCTTTAGTCACTCTACCTGGGCAAAGTCCATTTCCTTCTTCTCCCCGCACCAGTCATTACTCTGTCTATATATGCTCTGCCACCAGCACACTACATACCCTGTCCTTAACGTGTAGCTGGTACTTCAGGACATTGCCCTTAGAGAGTCATTTGTTATAATTTTTTCTGTTGTGAACTGCTTGTCTGTATCATTTGTCAGTACGTTTGAGTATTTCTGTTTTCTGTTTGTCTGTCAGTCTGTTTTCCATTCCAGGGCAGCTTCAAGAAACAATCCAAAACACATCCAGCCAAAATGACAAAACGGAAGAATTCTCCTCAAAAGAATCTACAAGAAGCAGTGACAACTCAAGAATTAATGAAAACAGATATAAGCAACATAACAAAACATGAATATAGAATGATAATCATAAAACTAATCGCTGGGCTTGAAAAAAGCTTAGATGAATGCAAGGGGTCCCGCACGGCAGAGTTCAAGGACCTTAAAAATGGTCAGGAAGAATTAAAAAAGACATTGGAAGAAATACAAGGGAAACTGGAAGCAGCCACAGCACGGATTGAAGAGGTAGAGGAGAGAGTTAGTGCATTAGAAGATAAAATCATTGAAAAAGAGGAAGCAGATAAAAAGAGAGAGAAGCTGATCCAGGAACAGGAAAGGAGAATTTGAGAGCTGAGCGATGCACTCAAAAGAAACAATATCCGTATCATAGGAGTTCCAGAGGAAGAAGATAGAGACAAAGGAGTCGAAGGGGTTCTTGAACAAATCATTGCTGAGAACTTCCCCAACATGAGGAAGGAAACGGGCATGGAAATCCAAGAGGCACAGAGAACTCCCCTCAGACGTAACTTGAATAGACCTTCTGCACGGCACATCATAGTGAAGCTGGCAAAATACAAAGACAGGGAGAGAATCCTGAAAGCAGCTAGGAACAAAAGAACCTTAACACACAAAGGCAGACATATAAGGGTAGTAGCAGACTTATCTACAGAAACTTGGCAAGCCAGAAAGGAATGGCAGGATATCTTCAATGTGATGAGCAAGAAGGACATGCAACCAAGAATTCTGTATCCGGCTAGCCTGTCATTCAGAATAGAAGGAGAGATCAAGGTTTTTCCCAACAAACAAAAACTGAAAGAATTTATCACAAATAAGCCAGCACAAGAGATCCTGAGGGGACTTTATGAAGGAAAGGTTGCAACGAACACAAACTGCCAGAGACAGCCTTACAAACATGAAACTTACAGATAATACAGTGACTGTAAGCCCATATTTTTCAATATTAACACTGAATGTAAATGGACTAAATGCGCCAATCAAAAGACACAGGGTAACAGAATGGATTAAAAAACAAGACCCATCTATTTGCTGTCTTCAAGAGACTCATCTTAAACCTGAAGACACCTTCAGATTGAAAGTGAGGGGATGAAGAACTATCTACCATGCTACTGGAAGTCAGAAGAAAGCCGGAGCAGCCACACTTATATCAGACAAATTAGACTTTAAAATGAACGATGTAATAAGAGATGAGGAAGGACATTATATAATAGTCTCAGGGACCATCCAGCAGGAAGAGCTAACAATTATAAATATCTACGCACCGAATTCAGGGGTACCCAAATTAGTAAAACAACTAATTATAAATATTAGCAACCTCATCGATAAAAATGTCCGAATAGTAGGGGACCTTAACACTCCACTCTCAGCATTGGACAGATCCACAAAACAGAAAATCACCACAGAAACAATGGCCCTGAACGACACATTAGAACAGATGGGCCTAACAGACATATTGAGGGTCCTTCACCCAGAAGAAAAGGAATTTACATTCTTCTCAACTGCACACGGTACATTTTCCAAGATAGACCACATTCTGGGCCAAAGGGAAGCTATGAATAAATATAAAAGAATTGAGATCATACCGTGTACACTGTCAGACCACAATGCTTTGAAACTTGAAATCAACCACAGGAGAAAGCCTGGAAAATATCCAAAAACATGGAGGCTAAGAAATAACCTACTAAAAGATGAGTGGGTCAGCCAAGCAATCAGAGAAGAAATTAAAAAATACATGGAAACAAATGAAAATGAAAATACAATCCAAACGCTCTGGGATGCAGCATAGGTGGTCCTGAGAGGGAAATATATTGCAATCCAGGCTCACCTCAAGAAACAAGAAAAATCAATAACACAAATCCTAACAGCATGCCTGAAAGAACTAGAAGCAGAACAACTAAAACAACCCAAACCCAGCAGAAAGAGAGAAATAACAAAGATCAGGGCACAAATTAACCATATGGAAACAGAAAAGGTAGTGGAACAGATCAATGAAACCAAAACTGGTTCTCTGAAAAAATAAACAAAATAGACAAACCTCTAGCCAGGCTTCTCAAAAAGAAAAGAGAGAGAACCCAAATAGATAAAATCGTGAATGAAAAGGGAGTAACTACAACCAATCCCTCAGAAATACAAGCAATCGTCAGAGAATACTATGAAAAATTATATGCCACCCAACTCGGCAACCTGGAAGAAACGGACAAATTCCTAAATAGTCACACGCTACCAAAACTCAAACGGGAAGAAATAGAAAATTTGAACAGACCCATAACTAGTGAAGAAATGGAATCAGTTATCAAAAATCTCCCATCAAATAAAAGCCCTGGACCAGACGGCTTCCAGCGGAATTCTACCAGACATTTAAAACAGAGTTAATTCCTATCCTCCTCAAGCTGTTCCACAAAATTGAAACGGAGGAAAACTCCAGACTCATTCAATGAAGCCAGCATCACATTGATTCCCAAACCAGACGAAGACCGAGCAAAGAACGAGAATTACAGGCCAATATCCCTGATGAATATGGATGTTGAGTACTAGGTGTTGTATGGAAACCAATCTGTGAATAAATTATTAAATACTCAAAGAAAAAAAAAAAAGAATTGCTAGTGTAGAATACAATAAATACAATTGACCCTTGAATGATGTGGGGACGTGGCTCCGACCCCCTGCACAGTTGAAAATCCATGTCTAATTTTCAACTCCTCCCACCATTGAATAACTGATTATGACTGTTAGCCTTACTGATAACAGTTGATTAATAGTATCTTGTATATCGTATGTATTATATACTGTGTTCTTATAATAAAGTAAGCTCGAGAAAGAAAAAGTTGAGAAAATGGAGAAAATACATTTACAATACTTTTTTGTATATATAACAAAAAAAGTCTATGTGGACACACACAATTGAAACCTATGTTGTTCGAAGGTCAACTGTATTAAGAGCAAGAATTAAAACAATGAAAAAAAAATACAGGTGTCCACTTAAATGTGAATTTCGGATACACGGGAAATAAATTTCAGTATAAAATGCCCCAAATATTGTATGGAACATGTTTGCGTTACAAAAAAAAGATATTTGTCTGATATTCAAATTTAACTGCTCATACAGAATGTCCAGCTGAAATTAAAATACAGACTTTTATTTGCTAAATCTGGCAATTCTATTTTTTTTCTTAATTTTTAAAAATTGAAGTGCAGTTAACACACAACGTTACATTAGTTTCAGCTGTTAGACATAGTGAGTTGACGATGGTACACTTTACGCCGTACTCAGGACAAGTGTGGCCCCAAGCTCCCTTGCGTCCCCTACAACCCTAGTACAATAGCATAGACTATATTCCCTGTGTGGTGCATTTCATCTTCCTGACTTACTCGCTTCGTAACTGGAAGCCTGTGCCCCCCGCGCCCCTTCGCCCATTTTGCCCATCCCCCCACCCCTGGCCACCATCAGTTTGTTCTCTGTACTTATAGGCCTGTTTCTGCATTTTTGTTTGTTCATTTGTTTTGTTTTGCTTTGTTTTTTAGATTCTACATATAAGTGAAATCGTATATATTTCTCTTTCTCACTGACTTACTTCACTTTGCATAATACCCTCTAGGTCCATCCATGTTGTTGCAAATGGCAAGATCTCATTCTTTTTCATGGCCAAATGACATCCCATTATATATATATGATATAGTATATATATATATGTATATATATACATATATATTATATATACGACATCCCATTATATATATTATATATATCATATATATGATATATATGACATGATATATGTGATTATATATATCATATATATATATCGCATCTTCATCCATTCATCTACTGATGGTACAACCCTATTTTGGATCAAGGTCTTCCTCGGAAAATCTTTATAAGATGTTACTTATTAGATGATTCCTTCTCTTTTGAGTGATAATATTCAAAGACAATCTCGCTTTATATTTGGGCATAAACAACAATTTTCACCACCATTTTCTTCCCAAGTAGTAATATTTTCCCTTGGGGGGATGTGCAAATTGATTCAGAGAACCAAATATTAAAAGACTGCGTTCACCCGCTTTCTGGATATCCCGCCAGACCCCACAATTCCTAATTCAAGTGTTACAGAATTCATTCACACAGGTTTGGGCTAGGCGAGTGTGTTCATTTTCCTTTTCACAGTCTCAGCTTTATTTTCCCCGAGATTTCGGAATACCAGAACTTTTCAGAGGTACCTGTTATCTTGAACATCAGCAACCTGACCTCCCAGACTGCAGGTACCCACCCCCCCAGCCACAGGCGCTTGTGTTGAGGGCAAACGGTTGTATCTGTGAAGAAATCGAGGATTAAAGAATCCCTTCGATCAAAATGACTTAAAAAAAAAAAAACCCAAAACTCTTAAGGAACGAATGTCTTCATAACCCTAAGTGTATTGTCTTCGTCTGTTCTTAGCATAGTAACAAGAATGCTTTCGTTCCCCCCTCCTGTATTATTTAGAAAGAGTAATCCAATTTACCTCAGTACTGTGGAATCCTGGTGGGGTGTCAGATCTTTAATAACTTAACTTGTTCTGGCACTTTATTAAATTACGGGCGGGAAAATAACATTTGCCACCTTGGATCCCGTTTTAGAATCCATGAAAGAGCGTGAACTTCCTTC
The DNA here is from genome assembly GCA_030068075.1 of Paguma larvata. Classification (NCBI taxonomy): domain Eukaryota; kingdom Metazoa; phylum Chordata; class Mammalia; order Carnivora; family Viverridae; genus Paguma; species Paguma larvata. The sequence continues at coordinate 72,804,219 of CM057839.1, read as the reverse complement.
GCGGCTCCTGAATACTCTCGGTTAATATCAAATTGTACCCAGCTCCAGGCCTTTCCTATGGTTCAGAAAAGCATTTTTGTTCTGTCCCCAAGGATACAAATTGGAAACAAAGTGATAAAAAAAAAAAAACAACAAAACAAAACTTGGAAGTAACATGATAAAACATCCCTAAGGAGGCACGAGAATCCTCCCTTAAGCAGCTGGTAAGTTTAGAGTCCTGCCCAGATGTGCTGAAAATACCCTTCCCGCACAGCAAAAATATTCACTGCCCTCTTTAAATCAGTGATTTTTCTCTTTCTTGCTTCTTTCTTTCTCGACATAGAAAAGCAGCTGCTCCAGTGGGCAGACGACTCTGCTGTTCTGAGGGAAATGAGAGCGCTCCCTGCCTTTGAGGCTGACGCAATGGGAGGTCAAGAGTGCTTGCTCCAGCAACTTCTTTATACCCTGGCTTAAAAGGAATTCTCCCAGCGAATTCCTATCCCTAAAGAACACCCCTGTTTCCCTTTCCAGAACAATGCTTCCTCGGCCAGCCAGACCGTTGATACTAACCAGAGCTTGACCACAGCCCCGCAACCCAGTTCCTCACCCACGCTTCTACATTTCACGTGTGCTAAGTCGAGCATCCTTCAAGAGAGATTAAAAAAAAATTTTTTTTAATGTTTACTTATTTTTGAGAGACAGAGAGAGTCAAGGGTACGAGCAGGAGAGGCTGAGAGAGCTGTCAGTGCAGAGCCCAAGGCGGGGCTCGAACCCACAAACTGTGCGATCATGACCTGAGCTGAAGTCGGACGCTTAACCAACTGAGCCACCCAGGTGCCCCAAAGAGAGAGACTTTTTAAGCATTATTAATTCAACAAATGGCATTTCCTCCAGGCTATTCTTTTTCCGTGCTTAAGGGCAAGTACCCCTGGAACAAAGTGCTTACAGCACCCTCGCCCATCCAGTGCCTACCAAGCCAACTTGAAAAGATGCCCTGGCGGCCTTTGTCTTTCCTTTACGACTTGATTTCTTCCACTGTACTTTATACGGAACGATGGTGTGTGGTTTAGAGTCAGACTGAAAACGAACCATTAGCTGCTTGCCTGAGGAAACGGCATCTTCTGGAAGACAGAGAACCGGACTGATCTTTGACCTAAGGTGGCTCTTGGGGCAGCACTGGGGCAAATCGGTCCGGTTCTCTGTGGCTCAGGGACAGCGGGAAGACCACGTCCAAACAGGCAGGCTCGGGGCTACTGGGTGAATGTCCCGCTGAGGCTGACGCCTTTCCAGAGTTCCAGTACCCACCTGATGGGTGAGCTGAGTCTTCTAGAGGGTCTGGGGTGGGGCCCACGTGAGCTCACGACACCCCCCTTTCTAATGACATCACCCGCCCACCCCCTGTGAGCTTCACAGGAGCAGGAACCTGGCCTTACGTGCGCCCCACGGGCACGGCGGCTGGCAGAGAGGACCCTTGATGGTTAAATGCAGCTTAAACTACTTCGTCTGGGAAGCCGAGGTTTAGGGCTATAGGTTCTTTTTTTTTTTTTTTTTTAACATTTATTTACTTTTGAGACAGAGCGCGAGCAGGGGAGGGGGTAGAGAGAGAGGCAGACGCAGAATCCGAAGCAGGCTCCAGGCTCTGATGAGCCATCAGCACAGAGCCCGAACGCGGGGCTCGAACTCACAGACCGTGAGATCATGACCTGAGCCGAAGTCGGCCGCTTAACCGACTGAGTCCCCCAGGCGCCCCTAGGGCTACAGGTTCTAGTTGACTTTTCCTCAACACCCACCCGTGAGCAGAACGGGAGGGGGAATGGCAGAAGGATGTAGTCTTGTGCCACTAAAAATTCGAAGGAATCAAAGGTCTTAACTTGAATGGTTAATTTAAATAGGTTTGGACTTTTCTTTTCCTCGGTGAAGTTGCTTTGCCATTCCAATTTGTGATATCTACTAAAAGCATTGAACATTTTTAAGCACAGTTAAGCACTTGCCCTAACATGGCCCAAAAACCCATAAGTAGGAACGTCATTCCCTGACTCCTGCCCCCTCACGTAGCTCTGGACCACACAGGTGCTCCGGGCCGAAGCAGGCCCTTTGACCTCCCGCCCTTACAACATGTTGGGTTTCTTGGGTTACAGAGAATTTGGGTTACCCAAGTTCCCTCGGCATGAACAACTGTCTTCCTTCCTTTCAATTCCACGATACCGGAGTATTTGAATGGAAACGGAAATGAAACACGCAACCAACTCTGTGCTTTACATAAAGACCTTAACGCGACCTGGAGGCCAGGGTCCCCACCCTCCCCATCTTTGCTGCCTACCTCTCTGTCGCCTCCCAGCTGCTGGCCAACATGTCCCCAGTCTTGCTCCTATCACGGGAGTGAGGGTATCAGGGGTAGGAATCCTGCCACACTGTGTTGTAACCGCCACCTCGCTTGCCTGTATTCTCCCTACCTCCTGTCTCCCCAAGTGAGCTCGGTGCCCAACACTCTGCGAGCGTTTAACAAATTCCATAAAGACAAGGGGCGAGTCCTTAAATGTACTAAGTGCTTTCTATATGTCAGCCCGTAGCTCACCATCTGTCTTAATCCTCACGACAGTCTCAGGACCCAGACATTATTATTATTTCCATTTTCCGCATGACAAGGCTGGTGCTTAAGAGGTTTGCATGTTGCCCAAGACGCACAGATCTCGGCAGAGCCGGCATTCAATTTAGGCCCCTGTGCCCCTACAGCTTTCGTCTTTACACACGGTGTAAATTAGTGAATTAGTGAATTAGTGAGCCCACGCTGCTCCAGTAAGTCAGCGGAGGGAGGCGGGAAGGGGAGCAGCAGCCCCAGGACAAAGTCGATGCCGAGGGTGGCAGAGGGGAGACCACCGGACGTGGGGGCTGGATGTGGACTTACCGGCCTGGAAGCCTGTTCCCTCTGGACTTTCCAGTTACGCAGAAAATAAATATCCTTGGGGCGCCTGGGGGGCTCAGTCGGTGAAGCATCTGCCTTCCGCTCACGGTTCCTGAGTGTAAGCCCCACATCTGTGCTGACAGCTCAGCCCACTTTGGGTCCTCTGTCCCCTTCTCGCTCTGCCCCTACCCACCTCTCTCTCTCTCTCTCTCAAAAATAAATAAACTTTAAAAAGAAAAAAGAGACATCCTTACTCTTTAAGCCATGTTGAGTTGTTTTTTTTGTTTTGTTTTGTTTTGTTTTGCTATTTGCAACGAAGAATAGTCACTGAGACACTGGACGGAGCTGGGTCTGGGATTCTTCACCCACCACTACCTCTTCTGCTTACTAATTATTTACACATCTGCTTTCTTTTCTATAGGAGCGTATTCTTTATGAAATTTTAATTGCCATTTGTCGTGTAGCAGTTGGAGATCAAACCACATCCACAATGAGCTTTCCGAGGACTCAAAAATGTGCTCGAGTGCCTTTGTTTTGATCAGTTTTCTTTTTTCATCATTGAACTTCTGTGTTTCGGTCGTGCCCCTAAGAGTTTGCGCAAGCGTCTGGCCCTTCGCGGGGAGAGAGGGTAGTACTGATTTCTTGGCGGGGCATCGCAGGCGTACCCTCTGATCACAGAGCCCTTTATCCCTCATGCCCGAACTGACTGATCTCTTTGAGAGCCGCACAATCCCAGCCTTGTGGGGAGAGAGCCTCCCGCATTCGGGGAGCGACGGCCGGTTTAGAATTGCTCTTTGTCCAAGACCGAGTCTCTTCCGCATCCTTGATTATGTCTAAACGATGATGTTATCCTGAAACAGAGCCCACTTTCTCGGTCCACCAGGAAGCACTGCTTTGTCCACCTACCGTGGGGACGGGAGGAAGTGGCGGCCTACAGGGCCCAACACACGGCCAGGTGAGCCGCCCCTGAGCTCTGGCTTGGGAGAAGGAGGTTTTAAAGGCTGAAAGGCTTTGGTGTCATGCCAACCTATTAGCCTGCCCGGGAAATCGGACCGGCAAGCAATGCTGAATGCTTCCCAATGGGGACACTTGAGGTAGCCGTAATTGTCCCAGCCAGGGGGGACGATCATGAGGGGACAGTGCCCATGATGTACGTGACCTAGGTGAACGCAGGCCCGCACAGCAACCACAGCACGCGGGGGTGGACAGCGCGGGGCTCCCAGGCCCACAGAGGATGACTCGTGCTAGGCGAGTGGCTTAGTGGCTTTGATGAGTCACTAGAGGAACAAATACCGCCGCTGAACAAAATGACAGGACCAGGTGTGTCGGGGAGGACAGATACTCTAATAGAGCCTTGACTAAGAGAGGTGACCTGGCCCACTGAGTCTTGACACGCCCGCACTGCTTACGAAGGCACGGTCCCCAAGGATCAGCTGGTGCTCCCACGGGGCCATTGCCGGCACAGCTGTGACCTTAGCGTCTAATAGGACTGCTCTTAAAACTTCATTCACTCGTTCACTAAGGCCTACTATATTCTAGGGATTAATACGTATATATGCCCGTTGGGTGGGTGGGGAAAGGTGGTCTGGGTTGCGAGGCTACTGATATCATAAGTACGCTAAACTGGCTTCTTATTCAAAGAAACAAAGTGAGAATTTTTATAATTCAAAGTCATGCCATTTGTAAACACGGGGGCTTCAAGAAACGAGCCCGTCTCAGGGTCTGGGAAGCCTTGGAGCAGCTAGTCTCAGCTTCTGGGATTCCTACACATCCTGGACCAGATCCCACTCAGCCCCTGGAGAGTGACAGGATGGCCCCCTCAGCTCCCCCCATTCCTAAGTGCCCTTCCTGGCCTGTTCCGCCGAAATCTCCCCACTCGCCGTGACACGTGCTGCCGTGTGGCCAGTGAAGGCCACGGGGTGGGCCCACGCCTCTGGGGAATGCACCGGGGTAAGAATTTCCTGGACATTCCTTGGTACGATCATCCGGAAAGAGGCAGTCCCCGAACCAGGACGAGGACAGTGGGCTCTGCTGGAGAGGCCCAGCCTCCTGGTCCCAGAGCTTCGCTCGCTCGGGTCTGTGCCCGGGAGCCTGCAGGACAGCCCGCCTACCCTACCTGGGGCTGCAAAAGCCTCCATTTCAGACGCTTCAACATCATTTGTCGCATACTCGGTCCCAGAGAAAACTAACGAGAGAGAAAGATGTTCATCCCACCACCTTAAAATTGTGTCCCATTCCCAGACCACACGCTCGTGGTGCCCTGGGAATTAATACTGGCGCGGGCACGGTCAGATGGCATTGTATCTGTGCGGGCATGGTAAAGTCATGAATTTGGTAAACTGTGACCATTTAAAATATGTCAGTATTTTTTATAACTGCTTTGGCATCTTTTTTTTTTTAATTTTTTTTTTAACATTTATTTTTGAGAGACAGAGAGACAGAGCGTGAGCAGGGGAAGGGCAGAGAGAGAGGGAGACACAGAATCTGAGGCAGGCTCCAGGCTCTGAGCCGTCAGCACAGAGCCCGACGTGGGGCTAGAACTCACAGACCGTTTGATCATAACCTGAGCTGAAGTCGGCTGTCCAACCAACTGAGCCACCCAGGCGCCCCTCTTTTTATTTTTTAATATATCGAGTGATTTAAATAAATAAAAAAAAAGGGGGGTCGGCCCTGAACTTTTTCAATCTTGGAAAGCTTCTGCGTGGCCTGGGTACTAAGCATCCTCAGTGAAAGGGGGCCTTGCTACTCAAGTGTGGCCCCCGGGCCGGCACATCTGCCTCACCTGGAACTTGTGCTGAACACAGAACCTGCCTTTCGGCATACTCACCAGGGGATTTCTAAGCACTCTGAAAGTTCCAGCAGCACAGCCGCAGGGGAGACCAGGAGAAGGGGAGTCGACAACTGTAGGTTCTGGCCAGATGACAGCACCCTGTTCTGCAGAAGGTCCCCTGCCCCCGAAAATGCCAGCGCCCCTGGACAAAGCGGCGCTGCCCTGGGGCAGGTCAGGGTGGCCTCCGCGGGCTGTGGCCCGCTCATGGCCCCCCCCCACCCCGCGCAGAGTCAGACGGCCCCTGCCGCGCGAGCCCTCCACCGTGCAGAGAGCCTGAGACAGGTCTGTGCACAGAGCCGTGTCCAGGGGCAGGAGGCTGGCCCCACGCGTGGCCCCGGGGCCTCTGTGACGCAGGGCCCACGCCCCCAAACGGGACCGGCCCTCGGCCACACACGCCTGCGCCTGTCCTGCTCCCAGGCTCCGGCCTCCCCAGGGAAGGGCACAAAGTGAAGGGCAGGGGCCCCCACACTGGGCATGAGATCAGGGAAGGAACACGGTCCTTCCTCAGACAGCAAGGCCACTAGGCAAAGCCAAACTCGGGGCCTGGGCCCCTCTCCCCGCGCTGACTCCCATCAGCCGGCAGCCCGTACCCGGGAGGTGTGACGATGAATAAAGCAAGTGTAATTCCATACGGAGCTCAGAGGCCATGAAAGGAGGGATCTCGCTCACCACCACTTGCAACAGCTTACTATACAAGCCGAGGCAAAAAGGGCTTTCTTCTCGCCTGGCAACCACCCAGCCAATGAGAAGCCTCCTCAACTCAGCCAATGAGGAGCCGCCACAACCCAGCCAATGAGAAACCTCCTCAACTCAGCCAATGAGAGGCCACTGCCCCAACTCAGCCAATGAGAAGCCTCCTCAACCCAGCCAGTGAGAAGCCGCCACAACCCAGTCAATGAGAAGCCTCCTCAACCCAGCCAATGAGAAGCTGCCACAACCCAGCCAATGAGAAGCCGCCACAACCGGAACTCTAGCTCTTCTCCAGTGAACATTTGTTTGGAACTAACTTTCCTAACGCCCTCCTTTCCTCTATGAAACGACACTCGCCTCCTTTGTTCTCTGACGTGCCCGTGGTTTGCCGCGGTCTGCGTGTCCTGAATTGCAGTTTTTCTGCTATTCCTGAATAATCTCATTTTTGCTAGTTAAATAACTGGCCATTTTACTTTGATGGTTGACAGTGGTAAGGCAGCCCCAAGACCACTGTGTGACATTCCGACCGGAGGCGGCCTTGGAAGTGGGTTCCCAGGCTCCTGCATAACAGCTGCAGTGAGGACCTCACGGAGTCGGAGGCCAGGGCTCCAGGTGTCCCACTTCCTCTTTTGTGTCAGTATCTCTCCTTCCCCAGCCTCCTCCGCAGCTGTCCTTGAACCCCCACCCGGGAAAGGGGAGCCGGGCGGCGGGCGCAATTGCTGAGCCCCTGAGACGCAGGGATGGGGAGACCTCTGCAGAGCAGGGGCCAGAGGACCAACGTCGGAGTCTCTACTCTGATTCTTACAGGCCAGGGCACAGTTGCTGAACCATGACTTCCAGAACAGTGAGACAAATCGCGCCTCTAGGTTCCGGGGGGGGGATAAACAAAGGAGTGTGCGGACAGTGCTCTGTGCTGTCTGAAGGTGACAAGATACCTCGAGGACGTTTCCAGCTGCTCAAGCGTCCAGATCGGCCTCTCTGTGGGCGAACCGGGTCCCGAAGAGAACACTTTCGTGTAACCCTCAGGGTCACGGGCAAGATCCAGCGCCTCAAATCAAAGAAGGAAGTGCTCAGTGCCCGTCGCGTCCCAGGCTTCCGACCCTCACATGCCCTCCTGCGTCCTCAGCCTCCTCCCACCCACCGTCTCCTGGGTGCTCTGGGTTCTCACTAAACCACCCATTGGCTTGGCTTTGTGAGGAAATACACAGACCACAGCGTTCTTCACTGTAATGCACTTCCCAGCAGGTCTGGTTGGTTCGGCAGAGCCTGACAGGGCGAAGGGATAGCTTCAGGCCAGGCCGGGCAGCCGCTGAGCCCAGGCGAACCAGCGACCGCAGCGTCCCCGGACGCACCGGACGCCCTCAGGAAGCCGTCCCTTCACACGCACAGTCCTTCGCCCACCCAGCTCGCCCCTCAACCCTTCCTCTGGGCCTTGAAAATTCCCGGTCAAGCTTGCAAACACTTCCGGTTACTTCTGTTTGCAACCCGACCGCACCCCTACCTTCCAGGCCAGCATCCTGTGTCTACAGCGCCACACGTGGATTGGAATTGTGCATATACTTGGCCTGTCGGCCGGGTATCCTTCTTCTGCTTCCGGGACACGCAAACCCTGAGGCTCTTAGCCGGCCATTTTCAAGGGCAGGCCGCAAGGACGCTGTGATGGCCGTTGAAGGTGGAGGCTGGCCTGTCGGAATCACCCAGAGGCTCCCGGCTCAGTTCAGTAGGCCAGGGCGGCCTGGAGCAGTGCGGGGAGGGGCCTAGGAGAGAGCCTAGCCTGTGGGAAGGACTGAGGCCGAACGGGAGCACAGAGAAGAGGACCCAAGTGAATGTTTCCCTTAAGAGCTGGCACCTGTTAGGGAGGGAGCTGCCTTTGGGGAAACGCCCCTTGCAAGGCCCTTCGGTGGAAGAGGAGGTGGAGGCCACAGAGGGCTGAATCTCAAGCTGAGGGGAGGGAGGGTTCCAGGGGGAAGTGGTAATCAGCCCCTGTGCTGAGGGGAGGGCGAAAGCCAGTTAAGGACTAAGATGCTTCAGGTTGCCATTGCACTGATGTGATTTGAACCTCTTCCCTGGCTTCCCGCCACCCCAGTGCTGTGCGTGTGTGTGTGTGTGTGTGTGTGTCCAGGCAGGCGAGAGAAGAGTTACCCTCCGGGGCCTGGACACAGGAGCTCAGGGGCCAGAGGCACCTGGGCACACAGGCTCTCTGTACCCTCCAGGGATTCCCAGAAATTAGAAGTCTAAAGCAGTGGTTCGCACCCCAGCTGTAGGTTATAATCACCCACGAAGCCGGTTTTAACACACAATGCCTGGCGTTCACTCGCCTCCTCAGGTTCTGGCCTCAGCTGTGTTAAGCAGGGGGGGGTGGGGCAAGGCATTGGTGAGTTTGAAAATGCTCCCCAAGTTATTCAAATGTGCACAAGGGTTGAGGACCACTGATCAGAAGGACCGAATCAAGAAGGAAGTTGGGGGGGGGCGGCGGTTGCCGCCTGGATGGCTCAGTCGGTTAAGCATCCAACTCTTGGCTTCAGCTCAGGTCATGATCTCACGGTTCGTGAGTTCAAGCCCCATGTCTGGCTCTGCGCTGACCTTGCAGAAACTGCTTGGGATTCTCTCTCTCTTCCTCTCTCTCTGCCCCTTACCTGCCGTCCCTCTCAAAATAAATATACATCAGCTTAAAAAAAAAAAAGGAAGGGAGGGGGTGCAGTGAGGCCTCCAAATGGGGAGTGGAAAGCAGGGTAGGGGAGTCAGGGAGGCAGAGAGCTGGCCATTCAGGACTCCCCTTGCAAGGAAGGAATTTCTGGGGACAGGCAGAGACCAGGGGACCCAGCACGCACAAATACGATGACCGATAGCCTGTGTGTCTCCAGCTCAAGCCCTGTGTCCTCAGGCCGCCCGGGTCCGCGAGGGCCAACTCACGGAAGTTGCACGGCATCACGTAGACCAGCTGCGAGTTCTCCCTTTCGCAGATAAGGACAGGGCAGCAGCGGGGCGGGCATTTCAGCCCAGTCCCAGATGCATGCACTGCGGTGGGAGTGGGGGGATGGGAGCAGCGTCTACCTGCCCTGAGCCTCCCCTCCCCTCAGCACACCGCTGCCCTACAGAGCAGACACGAGGGAGCTGGGCCCGATCCTGCTTTTCTGTCGTCGCCCAAAGCTCTGGGCTCGGTATTCTCTTTTCTGTGGCCTTAAAATGATTGCCATGTTCAGTCTGTATTCCAGCTCATGGAAAAGAGAGAAGATTCTCGGTTGCATGAGGCTGTCAATCTTGTGTGGTGCGCTCCTAACTAGGCAGGGGTTGGGGCATGGACATTCCGATAGATAAAATTCACAAATAATCACCGAATCTGGGAATCGCCGAGGATACTCGTGGCAGACCTCTCCGGACCCTGGCGTTCACAAACACTCAACCAAACGGGGGCCAACAGGGAGCAAGGGAACAGAAGTGAATGGTTTGAATCAAATTCCCAGTCCCCAGCCCAAAGATCTGGATTCCAGGCCGCATGCAGGAATATGTATTTTAAATTCCCCTCATGATTCTGATGCTCTAAGACGTGGGAGCCAGCGGTGGGAATGGCCCGTGAACCGGAAAATCAAGCCTGGCCTCCCGTAAGCCGGTGGTCTAGACTGCACAGAGAGGTGGAAAGAGCCCCCTCTGGGAGCCAGGGCTCTGAATTCCAGCGTTGACTTTGCTTGTACTGGGTGGACAGGCTAACAGTCATCCAGCATCCAGACCCTTCGGTTTTCTTATCTGTGAACTACAAACATTGGACAAAGTAATCCCCAAACCTTTCCTGCGATGGATGTATCTGATTCTATGAGAGTCGAATTTCTTATTCAGTAAGGGTAAGCATGTTTTTAAAGGCATGGGGATCAATTCCCCAAGGGGGAGTTGCCATAAGTTTAGTATCTCTTCCTAAATCTGCTGAGGAGGTTTGGCAAGACCTTCCAACCAGCTCTCTCGTCTTCCTCCCTTCCCATCACAGGGACCCTTCATGCCATTGACCCATGGACCCTTCATGCCAGTGACCCATGGGCCTTCCACTTCTTGCCCGACTCTCAGAAATCTCCCGTCTGACTCTTGCTCTTTCTTTCCCAGAAACCCCAGGATGGCAGTTTTCAAGCCTGGCTCTATATTAGGGTCACCTGGGAAGCTCTCATGATTTATCGACACTCAGGCCTTCCCCCCAAGACAACTGAATCAAAATCTGGGGGGTGCGGCTTAGGCATCTGCATTTGTAAAGCTCTGCAGTTGATTGCAATGCAGGAGAAAGTTGGAGCCAGCTCCCCAGAGCTGGTGTGAAAGCAGAGGTGGTGGGTCTCAAAGTACCTCTTCACTCAAGTCAGAGAGCGAGAAAGTGTAGGGTGGAATTTACAGTATTGCCAAGTCTTCTTTGCGTAGACCTACATGTCAGTATTTTAGATACATCACGTCAGTATCCACAGGAGCCAGCATCAAATACACTGGGGACAGGAAATGAAAACACCAGGCCACCTGGCACCACTGTACGCCCACTAGTGGACCTGAGTCAAGTCTCCCAAGTCCAGTCTTCCGATTTACAGCGTGAGCCTAGTCTTTCCCTCTGACCTTACAGGGTCCTTAGGTGAATCACACGATGTAAGGCACGTGAATCGGCTCTGTAAACTATAAAGCACTACGCAAATTGAATGGGTTTAAGCACCTCGCATGTAGAAGGAGTTCACATATTTAACAAAAATATGTCGGTTCTTTCCCAATTAATGCATGGAGTCAATGCGATATTAATACCAATCAAAGTGCCAGTAGGCTTCTTTACAGAAATCAACAAACTGATTCTAAAATTTGCGTGGAAACGCCAAGGACCTTGAAGAGTCAAAACAGTTTTGAAAAAGAAGCACAGACTTGAAGGACTCACATTCCCTGGTGATGAAGCGACAGCAATCAGGATAGCGGAGCAGTGTAAAGAGAGACAAGGAGTTCAAGGAAATGAAATCCCAAAATAAACCCACATACATACGGCCATGTGACTTTCTACAAAACCGACAAGACAATTTGATGGAGAAAGGATAATCTTTCAACAAATGAAACTGGAACAACTAGACAGCCAGAGTTGAGACATATGTATGCATATGTATATACATATGCCTCCTAAGAAAGAAGAAACAATTTATAAAATTATAGCGTCTCCATATAATGGAATACTACTCAGAAAGGAAAAAGGCATGAACTAGAGACATACACATTAGCATGGAGGCGTCACTAAAATATTATACTAAGTGAAAGAAGCCAGACACAAAGGTTACATATTTTTGATTTCACTTACGTGAAATTTTACAAAAAGCACAACAATAGTAATAGAAAGCAGATCAGATAGAAACCTGCCAAGAGTCAGGGGGGTGGGAGGCGGGGATTGAATATAGAGGGGCTTATGGGAACTTTGGGGAGATGGAAATATTCTATATCATGATTGCAATCATGACACACAACTGTATACATTGGTCAAAACTCACTGACTTGTTTAATTAAAAACGGTGAGCTTCATCGTATGTCGATTATATTTCAAAAACGCTGACAAAAAAAAATTATCGGAGTCTTTGGCTTGCCAGGCTCTGTGCTGGGCACATCAAGATGAATCAGGCATGGCCCCTCCCAGCAAGCGCTAGCAAATAAACGCAACACATCATTGAAAGTGCTGTGATAGAGACTGCACGCAGAATAGAAAGAGGTCGATTCTCACCGGAGGAGCGAGAGCGGACTAGATGGTATCTGAGCCAAACCTTGAAAGATAGGTAGCTATTTGCCAAGTAATAAAAGAGAAAGGCAATTCTAAGCCGCAAGAGCCAAAGAACAAAACTTTGTGAGCTGGAAATAGCTAGACACATTCCAGGAAATGCAAGTGGTTGGTCAAGATAGAAGTTTCCAGGAAGAGCATGTCCGGAGATGAAACCATTGAAGGCTCTCATACCACATGCTCAGGCACTCAGGTTTCATCCTATAAACCAAGAGAAACTACTGACTAGTTTTGAGCTGTAATGAACAGGTTCAGTTTGGTGTTTTAGAACTATTACTCTGGAAGGCAGATTGGAGGGTGGTAGCAGCTAGTTAGAAGGCTGAGAAGCCAATTAAAAGACTATTGCCATCACTCAGGTAAGATCATCTGTGAGTTTTGTTCTGTGGAGTAACGTCGAGGCAAGAGTCACGAGAGATATTAAGGGAGCGTAGCTTGGTATGCCTGAGGGTGCTGCGTAAGAGAATGATCGAGAGTCAAACAGGGCTCCTTGAATTCCAGCCTGGCGACTGAGTGGCTGGCCGTGACATTTTTCAAGATGGCAGACCTCGAAAGGAAGAAGAAGCGTGGAAGGGAAAGACGAGTTCGGGTTGGTGCATGGCTAACTTTTGCACCGTCCGTTCTAGTAGCGTGTCTACAAGGAAACTGAATACCCAAGAGTAAAATTAAAATGAGATCTAGACTAGAGGTATGGTTCAAGGTAACGCACACACAGATGGCAGCTGAAGCCAAGGCGTGAATGAGGGTGATCATACAGAAGGGCGAGGAGGACTTGTAGTTATGGAAGGGATGATCACAGAACAGGAAGCCTTAAGGGAAGCTAAGAAATAATGGTCAAAGAGGTGGAGATGAGCTGGGAGAATGCAGGGCAGAGAAGCGAAGGAACAAGCGACCTTTTAGAGAAAGAGACGGTCAACACCGTCAAATACCACTTCGAAGTCACTCATGATGACAACAGGGAAGAGTCCACTAGAATTGCCAAATAGGAGATTGTCGGCGTTCTATGCCAGGGTAGCTGCTATGAAGTTGTGGCGGCAGGGCCTGATTGCGGAAGGCCGAGCAATAAATGAGACGCAAGGACATGGAGACGGTAAGCAGGCAGTTTGGGTCTGAAACAGAAGACAGAGAAAGGAGTGGGTAGCTAGGGAGAGCTGTAGGATCAAATGATTTGTTTTTAAAAATATTGAAGAGGTTTCTCAAATTTAATAGGTTGTTGAGGAAAAGCCAGTGGAGGAGAAGTTGAAACTATAGAAGAGTGGCCCAGGGAAGAAAGGTCTTAGCCATGAAGGAGACACGAAAGACTGAAATAGGAAGAGAACACCCTGTCATCTGGGGATGCAGGAAGGACACAGAGGGAAAGTCCAAGTGGAGAGAAGTTTGGAGGAAGCTGAGGGAGTTTATGGCTGAAGATTTATTTCTCAATAGGTTTGAGGAAAGAAGTGAGAGTTGGAAAGGCCATTGCGAGGCATCAGAAAGGGAGTGAATCTGTAAATTTGCAAGGGCACTGGAGGTTGCACCGTACGTCCACAGTGTCTTCTGTCTATAATGGTGGTGATTTTCTGCACCAACACTGAACTGCCTCTGTGTGGCAACCAGGAAAATAGATTGTTGGACTCACCCCAAGATATGGATGGAACAAGAAGGACATGGAAGAAAGGCAAGGTGGTGAAGATGCTTAGAGACTTGTTAACAGAACAGAGAAAGTGACGAGCCCCAGGACCTAGGCTGGAAGGAGCAAAATGGCGGTGCGATGGTAACACTGATGAGAGAAAAAGAGAGGTCAGAGTTTAGGGGGTTTTGGTGAGCACAGCGAACAGACAAACTGATGAGCAGGGATGATAGCGGATGAGAGTCAGGACTAAGGTGCACAGGTGTGGGGTTTCAGAGGGAAGATAGTTCTGGGTGATGCCAACATCCAAGCTATGGAAACCTCAAGGGAGACGGGAAAGAGGAGGAGAGGGAAGATCATTGGTGCCCAGGCTGTGATGTTGTGTAAGTCTTTCCATGAGTGTCGAAGTTCCCAGGATGATGTGGGAGAAAGGAGTATCATGAGTGAGGCATCAAACTCCTCAATGAAGGAGAGAAGGGAGTATAAGGCCGGAAGCTGTCAGCCATACGTATGGTGGGCTGGACTTCAAGGTTTGTCCCTGAGAGTAGCACAGTTATGGTTCATCTGAAAGAAGCAGTCAAGAGCTAGGGGGCTGCTGCCCGCTGAGGGCTCTAAGACATTCAGAGTATGAAGGAAAGTGGAGTTTCCATTTCAGAGAGAGGATAGGGGATATTCTTGGGGTGCAGTCAAGTTTCCTGTAATACCAGGAAGTGGAAGAGGTTGGAGATGATGGTACAACTGATTTGGATGATAGCAGGGCACCGGTTAGGAGAGAGTAGCTGCTGGGAAATCCGGGTGAAGGCAGCACTGCATTGTCGGCGCCAAAGAGAACACTTTGAGGCTCACGCCTGGGCCGGTGACAGGATGGCAGGGCTGAGAGGCATGGGCTGGGTTTGCCGGCCTCAAAGTTCTGGGCAACTAACTGTGGAGACTCTTGGGGGTCTTAGACCCAAACAGTATGCGTGAAAATGAGTAATGGGAACCTCACTACCTTGGAGGTTGCAGGTTGCCGCAAGGAAGGGAGCTCATGACCTACCACTTGTAGTCAATTGCAGACCGACCAGGAGGAGCCAGACTTGACCTTGCACGTGATACCACCAGACGCCTCCAGCAGAAGGAAGCGAGTTTCGTCTTCACCAGGCAACAGCCAGTGAAAGCCACCACTCTTGGAACTCCAAGTTTACTCCCATGGACTTTTCATTTATGACAGGCTTCCTAAAGCACCCCCTTTCTCCTTAAAAAGAAGAAGAAGAAGAAGGAGGAGGAGGAGGAGGAGGAGAAGTGTGTCTCCTTCATCCTCCGAACTTGCCTACAGTTTTGCCATGCCTTGTTTGTCCCAGATTACACTTCTGTTTCATCCCCGGACGAACCCAGCTTTTACTGATAAAATAAATTACTGTTTCCATTTTTAGGGGTTATAAATGTGATGGGGAGTTTTGTTGATGTCCCGGAAGAGAAAGAACAGGAGACCCTTCAGGGGGTCAGATCCCTTCCCAGGAAGGAAGAGATTCCCGCCCAGGGGGATCGCAGAGATGCTAGGATGTTTACCCCTTGCTGGAAGTAGTTGCTTATGGTTAATTAAAGGACAAAGACTCAGTAAAGGTGAAGATTATGCCTAAAGGTCCCTCCATGGATACTTGTTTAACTGAATTGGAATAAAGGGTGGACCTCGTGTGTTCCTTGTGGGGTAACAGAACGGCAGAGCTGGAAAGACACACATCGTATACGCATCTTGCGTATCTGTTGTATGTGCATCTTGTATATGAGAGTCTGCTCCACAGCGCTCATTTTAGTGCCCTTCATGTTGTCCCATCCCCTGCTCTTGACTGTCCCCCCCCCCCGCCCCCCGGGGTTACCCTTCAGCTCTCTCAGACTACTGTCCCGGCTTCAGACTTGTCTAGCCCCTTCCGTCTCCCTGCATATGCTCTTCTCTTTTCTTGGAAGGAAGCTTCCTCACATCTGCCTGGCTACTCCGACTCACTTGGCAAGTTCTTTCTGGCTCTCCCAGGCATCCTTAGGGGACCCTCCAGCCAGTTCCTCCTCTTGCTCTCTCAGGCTTTCCATCAAAGCAATAATCATGTTCCAACCGAATTGCTTGCTGCGATATTATGATGTATAAGAAATGCATATTTGGTCATTCCGCTGACTAGAGTCTATTTCTCACATGTATTTGGTCTTTGTCCGCAGTTCCTGGCTCACAGCTCCCAAGACTCTTGGTCTCTTTCTATCTGTGTCTTTATGCCCAGCTCTTCTGAGCCTCGGGGTCTCAGGAATTGATTAAACGCACGGACTTGGAAGCCAGATAAACTCTGGACTCAGATTCCAGGGGCTGTCACTTGTCAGCTAGGAGCTGCTGCCTGTGGGCAAGTAACTTAACCTCTGGAAGCCTCAGTGTCATCATTTATGACACAGGGGTGGTGAGGGTAGTGGCGGTGTGAAGGTAGAGGGGTAAGCAATAATGTTTGGAAATTCAAAGGGGACCGTGGCTGCCAACACCATTGCTGGTTTTTTAGAAGACAGATTCAGAAACCCTCTTACAGCCCACATCGATTCAAATCCCGATGAACAGATTTCACACCACTTTTTAGAAACCAGAATGCCAAATTATTAGCTCACGGTAAGAATGCCAAGCAGACCAGACACCATGTTGCCCTCCCCCCACCTCCTCCCTGGGGACGGCGCCAGGGACACACTGAGAAATTCTCATTACCCGCCTCACATTTTTGAGGTTCCGTTAGGACTCTTATGCCTCTCTCTGCCACGTCATTTTAGCTTCTTTTCACAGCATGTCACATTTCCGAGTTAATTCACGCTGAGCCATGATAGTGAAAGGCTCCTTATTTTAAACCCTCAGCCAAAGAGGGTGACCCCTCCCTGAACCTTGAGTCCAAGATCTTGGGCTCTGTCTTACTCTGAGAACTGAACACCCCCCCCCCCACCCCGCTCCAGCCCATTGGCGACGCTGTTTATCCTCAAAGGGAAGAAAAGTAGGTTTTTATTTATGGGCTAGATAATGTATCATATAGAGTTGCAAAGAATTCCCCACTGGAAGTCTCAGCAGCCGAGAGCCAAGGGCGTTCGTCAAAGACACTATTGATACGAGGGAACAGAACCAAGTGTCCTCAGCTGCCCTGAGAATGTCTTTCCTGAGGTATTTGTCTGGGAGTCGGTCTGACATTTCTGACATTTGCAAGGGAGCCTGTGGGACTGTCGTCTTAAGCAAGGAAGCAGCTGGGAGCTCTCTCCCACAACCAGCCCTGAAATGTTGTGAAATTCCGTTGTTTTCCACAGCTAGCGCAGTGGCCCTGCGAGACGTGATGGGGGGTCACCGCGGAATGCTTCAATCCCACCTGGTTCCAGGCCCCGAGCGCTGGCCACGCGTGCTCTTTTCTATCCTTCCCTCTTTCTGTCTCTCTCTCTCTTTCCTCCTTCCTTGAACTTCCCTTGTGCGTGTGTACCTACACAGAACTTTAATAAAACCTATAATGAAGGTTAAATATGTTTAGGATAAAATGTACTTTTGTCGTAACTCCTTTTAAATTAAATAAAAATTCCGAAAGGTCAGGAATGTATCACAGGAGGATCAGGAAGGAGCGGATCTCAAACATCTCATTTGAGGACCGGAAACTTCACCTCTGGTCTCAGGGCTACAGTCCCCACAGAGCTAAGTTTCGCATGGTAGCCTCCGATTCCAGTGACGGTGGCTGTGTTCGGCCGGATCGTTCATTTTTTCCTAAGGAAGGAGAGACTGAGTGTGTCGTATCTGGAGGGCGTGTGTACCCAAACTCATAATGTGCTTTCTTGCCCAGTTCTGGTTTGGGAGGGCGGAGCTGCTCTCATGGGTCACGGGGTTGAGGGATCTTGTAAAATGCAGGCATCACCATTGCAAGTCTCAACGGTGGCCACGATGACCCCTGATGACCTCCCAACGTCATCTACCTCTCCAGCTCCCACCCGCCCCTGGACTTTGTCCTTGTTCCCTGTCTGGAGTCCCTCGTTCCCTGTTCCTACATATCTACTACTTTTTTTTTTTTAACGTTTTTTTTTATTTTTGAGAGACATAGAGACAGAACGTGAGCAGGGGAAGGGCAGAGAGAGAGAGAGGGAGACACAGAATCCGAAGCAGGCTCCAGGCTCTGAGCCTTCAGCACACAGCCCGACTCGGGGCTCGAACTCACAGATGGAGAGATCATGACCTGAGCCCAAGTGGGCCACTCAACCGACTGAGCCACCCAGGAGCCCCTGTTTCTATATATCTAAATCCATCCGTCTTCAAAGCCAGGGTCAAACGCCACCCCGGCCCTGAACTTTTTCCCCTGTGCACTCGCCAGCTGTCAATAACGGCCCCTTCCTTCTCTGAACTCAGAGCATTTTTCTTTTGCCGTATCGCTTCTAGCTCCGCGTTACGAGTGATCTGTGGGAGAAAGGAGGAAAACTCACATTTATTAGACCGGTCATTGCATTAGGACTTTTCGTTAGCTCCTGAAATGTTTACACAACCCTGGGGGGTGCATACTATTACCTCTTGTTACGCAAAAGGAGACACCAGGTTCAGAGTGGCACCATGAAATTGAAATCGGAGGGCAGCCCGCCTGACTCCACATCTGTGCTGTTACCACTCCATCGTGTGTCTGCCTTAGCTCCTCTCGCACGGTGGCTTCCTCGAGACTAAGGACCATTATTGGTCCCATATGATACACCTCGAGACTCCCGGTGCAGGGCTTGGCACCTGGCCGGCGCTGGGCACGCCGAGGGGCTGAACGAAGGCTGCATTGATGGAATCGGCCTGCCCGCTGCTCATTTCCCAGCTGCGCTGCGGATTACAGCTGTGCGTTCCAGAGCACCACACGCTATAAATATCTACACGTCCCGATGTTTCCTCCTGCTCTCTGGGTCCCACTTCTGTGTCTCTCTTTGATTGGCAAGCTTTGAAGGAGGCAGAGACTGAATCTGGGCCTCTCTTTTGTCCGGATCCTGAGCACAACCACGAACAGGTGATTTCTGGTGAGGAAAACAAAGTTGTGTTTCAGAACGATTCTGGGCTGCTTGTCAGGTCAGTTCTACTTGCATCTCCTCCCCCTCATTGTAACACATAGGAATGGCATGGAGAGTCCACTGTGACATCACCTCTGTTGCATCGTTTACTCTCAAGGTCCCTAGCCTATTGTGACCTATTCTACTCCTCCCACCCCCCGCTGGTTGCTCAAAGCCCTCATTCCCAAGCGCGGGGGCAGAGCTTCCCCCAAGCCACAGCGTCGGCCCTGACTTACCCCTTCTGGGTTTCTTCTAGATCTACGCAACTTATCTTAGAAACTAACGGAGACTAGCCAACCATTCGTGGTATTGCTACGTTATTCCTTCTCCTCCCATTAAGCAGTATAAGGGTGGGAACTCCCGTACCAGGGTCTCCCGTGGAAAAAGATATTTTAGGGCAAAGGGACTTCTGGGGGAAACTTCCATTGCACCAGCTCCCCGTGTGGCCGGCCCGGCCCACACGCCATCTCCCGGAGCCTGCCTCCAAACCTCCAGGCTTGATTTCCAGCCAGGGACTGAGGAGGAGCCACACTCTCGTGGCCCATCTGATATGCGATATGACTCACAGACTGGCCGACGGGACAAACACAGACGTGATTCTCCCAAGAGCAAGCGTTGATAGACGGCCCCTGTGGGGTCGGCCACTCCCCGGCCAGCCGAAGGGCCTCCAAGGCCAGCGGGGACAGTGTTTCCGCTCTTTTGACTCCTCTCTCCGTGCTGGCTCTGACGGAATGCAGCACCGACCTGCCCTGTGCGCCATACGTTCTGGGGCTCTCTGAGACAAAGGGCCCCACAGGGACGGCCAAGCTCCGGGTAGGTCAGAGGGGGAGGGGCCCCCACTTGCCCTGTCCTACAGACGACGAGGCGACCCGCATCCTGCACGTGCCTTTGCTTGTTCAAGGAGTGCCACAGAGCCTCTGGCTCCCTTGGTGTGTTGTTTTGGTATAAGCAAATCCTTTTTTATTCTCCAAATTTGCGCCTAAATCCCACGGAGGCCTCGGATTGGAGGCGGGTGGATTTCCTGGGCATCCGTGCGCCGAACAGCTGTTGCGGGATTTCTGACTTCTGAATGCACATTCGTTCCCACGAAGAGCTCCAGGGACATCTAAGCCCCTTGGATGCTCCCTCCTCCGCTTGTCCTCTCTTCTCCGTCCCCGACACGTAGGCGATGGGAGCTCTTACCACAACTGTTTGGGACTCGTTCAACAAAAAGTCCCTTTTAATCCAGCATTACTAAAACGTGTTCTAGTCTATTCTCATGTACTTATGTGAATCTCAGTGTACGGCGGGATGCAGTGTAACACGAAGAAGTAAAATTGTTCTGCCGTGACTATGAGTAATTTTGTTATTTGCCTCTTTTTGGATATTGGGGAAACTTGATTTGTGGCAAGGTGATATATTGAAAAAGAGAGAACGTATGTCCCTGGTATAAGAGTTAGGAATTGGCCAGATACATTTCAGGCATTATAGGTAGATAGGTAGATAGATGGATAGACAGACAGACAGACAGACAGATAGATTGATGGATAGATAGTTGGATGGATAGATAGATGGATGGATGGATAGATGGATGGATGGATGGATGGATAGATAGATGAAAGAAAGAGAAAGAAAGAAAGAAAGGTATTATATACATATATTTATATACGTGATCTATATATTTAAAATTATAAAGAGATGCTCTTCTCAAGTATTGAGTGATGGGAGTTCAAAATTCCATTTTCATTAAGGAGAAGGAGCATAGAGTTCAGGCTGTGAGACGGAGGAGGATGGGTTGATTTCCCAGTGGGGACGGGGTCCGGTCTCCTGCACAATTATCCAGAACAGCCGTTTGTCACGTGCTGGCCCCTGGGCCTGTCATCGTGAATTCACCTGCAGGGCTCACGAGTTCAAGAGGGACATAGATGTTCAGGACGGTTCCCAGCATGGACAGAGGCAGGCCATGGCCATGGCTGGGCTCCCGAGGCAAGGCCATTACAGTGCCCTAGGGAATTCTTCCGAAAACACTCTGGGAATGCAGACTTTGGAAAGGCCTGGTACTCATGCACTTGACCTTTTAGCTGCCGTACAAGCAGGAAGTAACCCCCAGGAGCAACGGCATCTTTGAATATGAACAGCAATCCCGATTTTTGCCAGCAGTGTCAAGAAATGAGGAACTCTGAAACTTAACCTTTGAAACCCTTTAACATTTCGAAGAGTGTCCTGTTCTCCCAGAAGCATCATTATGAAAAAGCCAAAATGTGATCTTCGCTTCAGAGAAAGTCATCGAATCCGGATGGCAGTCTCAGGCCCAGCTGCACCAAATGGTGAACTTGCTGAGAATACAGAGCCCTACCTCCCACTCTGAATCCTCACAAAGTAGGTTTGGAGTGGGCCCTGGAATCTGCACTTAATCCAGCTGGTGTATAGCCAGACTCAGGGACACTGGCCTGGTTTAACTCCCCATGTTTCGAAATCCCTTTCACAACATCCCCAAGCCAAAGAGTCTTGACACCATTGTTTCTCTTACTGAGCCAGAATCTGCCGCAGAGGAGGGTTTACCTATCTGCCCTGGTTTACCCCTTGGCACAATAAATCAAAGTCCTCTGAACTCAGGGCTTGGGAGAATAGCCCAGGACCAGGGAGCTGGCGGCTTGTGAATACGAGTGTACTTGTGTGTACATGTGTGCAGATGCGTGTGTGTGTACACACGAATGCATGCCTGCATGTTTTCGGGGTACTGGTTACAGCAGGCATGAGGTGGGAGTGAAGGCAACATTTGGAGATCGACTGGGGACTTGGCACGTCCAGGTTCAACAGCCATCAAGACCCGAGAAGCAGAGATCGGGGCAAGATGGGAAGGAGAGACATGTGAAAACCAAGCAGAGTGAACACAAGACTGCCTTACTCAAGAGGCTCCAACTGGCCTGATCTTCAGAACGGGGGGAAGCTAGAAGGTGCGGGTGGAAAGCCAGTACCAGGTACCAGCTGAAGTTAAGGAAACGGGTGTGGGGAAACCTCAGAATTCCCAGGAGACTAGAGCCACAGGAAGTCAGCCATTCCTCCTGGTGGGGGGAAGAAAAGGAGCTGCTGGCTCACACCATCTGAGCGGGGTGTGGCCCCCTGAGTACAGAGCTAAAATTGTTTCTAGGTCTCCTTAATGCATGGGGTAAGGACTGTCATCTGCCTGGGCTCCTTCATTCTGAGTAGGGACTGCTCCGAAGGACGGGTCTCCTTTGAGGCTTCTATTGTGCTGCCAGGATGGAGCAAGACCTAGATCCTTACGTGTCCCTATAGATACTTCTCGGTTTTCATGGATTTTTTGCCACCCTGGTTGAATGCCTTTAATTAATAAAGTACAATACTCCAGAAGTGGTCTCATCAGCATGGAATAAAGGCAGAACCAATACCTTCTTTGTTCTGGACATCAAACTGCTATTATTGTAGCTCCCACACTGCTCGTTCAACTTTTAGTAAGATTGGTTTACATCGACCTTGAAGACATCCATACCCTCCAGAACCCTTCCAGCTCTGAATGTAAGTCAGACTTCATATTTTTTCTTTTTCAGTTTTATCTGTTAGTGTTGACACACTAGGTTCTTCTGAATCCTGTCCCAGAGCGAATGTTTTAGCTCTCCTCCACAAGTCCATGTCACTGGCAAATTTGATCGACGTGACCTTGATGTCTTCATGTAGGTTTTTTAAAAGAGCTTGGACAACACAGAACTGGTATGCATCTTTGTGGCGCGGTAGAAGAGACCTCCCTCCACCTTGACGTTGAATAATCGATGTTCATCCACCAACTACAAAGTCCCCTGCTTGTCCCATCACACGCGGCACTTTGTAAATGACTGAATTATAGCATTTATCAAAGCGTATCATAATTACTTCTTTACATAGCCGTCTTGCTCACCAGCCCGTTTCTCCAAGGCAAGGACCACGTTTTATTCGTCTTTGTGACGTCAGCGCAGAGCACAGTAAGCGTGCAATGTACGTGGTATGGATGACTCCTCTGGCCGACATTTTCCCAGCTCCTTTACAGAGATAAGTGTCAAGAAGCCTCCTAAGTCATCTTGCAGATGAAGGTGCTCTTTTATCCCGCAACTCAATCTATCAAGAAATGCAATGAGGTATGAGGTTAATCGGACACAAGTTCACAATCCACGATCATCCGTTCTTCTCCTTACTGTGCACAACAAACGTAGGCTGAATCACATGCCACCCGCTTGTTAAGCTAACCTAGACATTTGTTAGTACTCAAGGTCATGTTCACTGGGCTGTGGTTTCTGGTTTCCGCCTTGTTCTGTGTCTCCCCCACCCCACTTGGAGTATCCATAGTCCTTTGGCCTCTTACCATTCCCCAGAATTGCTCAAAGAGTCCTAATCATCTCTGTGTCTCCCATGAGCCTCGCTTTTGTTCCCCGGGAGGCCCTCCCTCGGACTTGCCTATCTGAAGTCTGGAAAGCCTTCAGCCCGGGCTCGTGATTTCCTCCCCTTTCTTGAACCACGCCTTCCAGTTACCCAGGACTTGATGCGGGTCTCTCGGGGCAAGTCTGGGAGAGAAAGTGAAAGTTATTTGGGGGGACCCATGCCCTCTCATGCGTGGCCTGGGTCAGGGCAAGGAGACGCTGCAGCGTGGCCCGCGGGCTCTTTTAAGTATCCCCACCACCATCGCCGAGGACTCTTGAATAACCTTGTTGGGAAGAGTCCTCCCCCAAATCACGGAGATTGGATTTCCTGCCAGCTGCAAGGAGGGGTGGGAGGAGGCTTGAAGTGATCGAGAAAAGTTGAAAGTGGCCTGTCTTCTCTCATGAATGTCTCAAGGCTAATTGATAGCATTACATAAGTCCTTCCTCCCTCTCAGTTTTTAGATCATTTTCGCTGATAGAGAAGACAAAAGAGAAAACTAGGATGGGGTATTTCTGTCTTCGCTGAGCTGTCTTTTACCACCAGGCCACCTGCCAAGCACGGCTTCAAAGCTTCCGGGCTCATGCTTCCTGAATGTAGTCTCAAAATTTGCATTACGGTGTCCTGTGTGTCCACTGTCAGCGATACGCTTCCATCGTATGCGTGCATTCCACAAAGGGTTATCCAGTTGTGTGCCAGACACCGGGTTCACTGTTGGTACAGCCCCGAACAAAACGAGAAAAAAGCCATAAGCCCTGCCCCTCACAGGGCTTACAGTCTCTCAGCAGATAGACAACAAGACGAATAAGTGAAATCACTGGCATGTTGGAGAGTGGTAACCACTGCGGAGGAGAAGGAAGTAGAGAAGGGGACTGTGTACTAGGGCATGAGGGATTGGGAGTTGGGATCTGAAATCATGCAGTCTGGGAAGGTCTCACTGAGAGACGTGCGGGTCACCTCAAAAGTGAGGAGGGGGGCCAGGCAGGGGAGGGGGACAGGCCACGTCGGTGCCTGGGGAGGGAACCACCTATGTGCTTGTTCGTGGCGGCCGGACCAATTGGAGCAGAGAATTGGAACCTGTCCTGTTAGGATGGGAATTCCACAGAGGACCTGCTATTTCTCCTTCTCTGTGTCAGAAGAGACTGTTCTGGCCTGTGATGCAGGCCTACTTTAGGGGCCGTGGAATCGAGTGGCCAAGGATCGTGGTCTCGCGCACGGTGGCCCCAGATGGCTGTGCTTTCTGAGTTCTTGCTATCAGGCCATCCACCGGCATTTTGTTAATTTATGACGTGGCTCCCGAATGCCCATTCTACGGCCACGGATACAACATCCCCAGCCCTGACTTCACGGGCTCGAGGACATAAGAGGTAAAGGGGCACGCTGAGAGATTCAGGTGGCTTCTGGTGGGAAAGGATGTCCAAATCCTCTCTTGAAGAATGGACAGGAAGGAGCGGGCCAGGCAAAGAGGCAGGGCGGAGCTTTCCAGACAGAGCGTGCCCCAGGTAGCAGAGATCCCAGCACGAACTCGAGACACTCTCAGAATGGTCCCAGATGTTTGGAGGGGGGTGAGGATGAGCTGGGGTTGCTGGGTGTTTGTGGAGGGAAGGATGGCAGAGAGACCCGAGAGCGGGAGGTCAGCCCAGGCCTGGTCGTGTCTGGTCTTGTCAAGGACTGCATTCTAAATGGACCAGAAGTCATCAAACGGCTTGACTAGGGGAGGGACACGGTCCAGCATGCTCTCTGGCGACATGAGGAGAGCCGAGCACGACAGGCAGCAGCAAGGCCCGTGGGAAGTGATGGTGGCCTGAACTCGGGCGGCGTCCCAGAGCACAGCGACAAGCGGACAGACTCAAGATTGGGCGCCCCATTTGCAGGTCGTGGGGATGATTCGTTGTCCGGTGTGAGGGAGGGTTAAAGATGACACTCAAGCGTCCCAGTTGACAACAGCGGTCGGCATGCTGCTGACGGTGCGCCAACGCCTCTCAGTTCCAGCTCAGGTCTCCTGGAAGGACAGACGAGACAAGGATTCTCATGCCCCAAGGCAGCCAACCGTTTTGTATCCCTGCGTCGGCAGTCATCGGGGCGGCGGACCGCCTGACCTCTTCCTTGAGTTCGATCTCACTCGGCCAAGGACAGTCCTCCCAAGAGGGAGACACCTGTGACTCCGCGGCAGCCAATATTCCCAGGTGCTACGGGGCGGCAACAATAGAAGGGGCCTGGGAGGGGCACTCGCTCTGCTTCCAGGCTCTTCTCCTCTTCCGTTGGCTGAGAAACCGATGCCCAGACTGACTTGGAGAGCGCCATGGACCCAGTGTTCCCGTGCCCCCAGATCTAACCCTCCAGGTCATGGCGTTAGGAGGAGGGCCTTTGGGAAGTGATTAGGTCATGTGGGTGGAGTCCTCACGAAGGGGTTAGTGATCTCATAAAAGGGATCCCAAGAGCCCCCCTCGCCCCGCCCCCAGCAGCACCACTGCCGCGTGGGGATACGAGAAAGTGCCAGGCTGCGCCCCCGAGGAAGGTCCTCACCCGAACCGCCACCTGCCCTGACTGGCACCCCCGTCTCCGAGGACAGCCTCCACCATCGTGAGAAAGAAACTTCTGTTGTCTGTCAGCCGCCCAGGCTACCGTACTTTTTCACAGCGCCCAGGAGCCGGGCCAGAGAAGAGCAGGTCGCTCCGATCGAGGGCCGGTTTCACGCGATGGGGAGAGATGTTAAACCGCCGGCTTCGGGAACCTCCATCTCTGCGTCAGGCTTTCCTGCTTCCCGTCCGAGACTTGGTTGTGTCTGGTACAGTCGCGTTTACTGAAAAGGCGTCCTCTGGATAAAGGGGCTGTTGTCTGGGTCCCCAACAGGCTGTCCCAGTTTTAGCTTACTGGGGCCCCGTCACGGGGAGCCGGCGCCTCTGTGGCTCGAGACTCCGAGGCGACATCCGCGTCTTAGTCTCCGCGAACAGCGCCCCCAGGGGCGCAGGGGGCGGTGTAAGCTGCGCGGCCCGGCTCTGAACTCGCCCCGGGAGAAGAGCGCCCCCTGTCTGCCCCTCGGTTCGCTCCCGGCCCCTGCGCTGTCTCCGGCCCGAGCGGAGCTGGCAGAGCAGACGCGGAGGAGCCCTGGGCGCGGGGTCCTGCCCCGCCTGCCGCTCTGTGAAAACGCAGCGACGCCAAACACGGACGACACAAGTCCCGAGTGCCCTCCGGGAGGCCGGTGCGGGCTTCCCGCCCACGGCATTCAGTGCGTGACTGTGACCTTGCCCCTCCCCCTCCCCCAGCTGGACGGCGGCTGTCGACGGCTCGGCTGGGACGCGTCCAGGTTGCCGTGGGAACGTGCGGGGGCGCTCCAGCTCCAAACCCAGACCCCTCGGAGCTACTGCGAAAGGAACCACACGCCCGGGGCCAAGGGCCGGCCGCGCCGTCTGGGCGGCCCGCAGCGAACGGGGAAAGGCGGCTGGAAGGAAGCTGGACCTTGCGTGCTGTTGGGGAAAGGGCCCCTTAGTCCCCGGCCTCAGCGGCTCTGCGCGCACACCCCGGAGAATCACTTCCCCGCGGCTAGGAGCGGGGAGTGAGCGCGCTCTGGGATCAGGGAGACTGGGTTCGAGTCCAGGCTCTGGCACCCACTAGCCACCCCACCGTCGGGCGGGCGCCATACCCACCTCCCGAGGCTATCATGGGGGTTAGATGCGGGAACACGGTCCTGTGCGGAGCCCCTTAGTGCCAGCTGGTGAGGGCAGACGGTAAACCACTTTTCTAGCCAGAGCGTGGCGCCCTTTGCGGATCCCCGGTGTCTTTGCGGGCACTCGGGGCCCCAGTGCTTGGGAAACACCCGGGATTCTGCTCTTCCAAAGGGATCCCGCTCCCCTGAGTGGCTCCTTTCCTTGAGCAATTCAGTCTAATTGCTGCCTTTTCAATTTGCAGGCGAAGATCCCACGATTCACAAGAGCTCGGCCTGCTAAATACCTTTAATCTTTGCAACTGGGGTTTTTTATGTGTTTCCCCCCACCCCCCCACACACTGAAATAGGAGATAAAAAAAACCCACAAAAACCAAACACCTCTATTAATACGTAATCATGGTAGAAAAATTAGATGATACAATACAGATAAACAACAACCAGAAATATAATTAAAATAATCCAAATCTTTCCACCCAGAGACAACACTGTAACGTAAATTCTAGACTCTTTTCCATGTAAATATATATGGCCTTTTAAAGCAAATTTGACTCATATTATCCATAAGGCCTTCAAACTGCTTTTCCAACACATGTATCCTGAACATCCTTCCAAATAAATATAGAAGCATCATTTTAAATAGCTGCATAGTGTTCTTTTACACGGTTATATTATAATGTATCTTACCACTTATTGAAGAGGTTTCGGTTCTTTTTGCCGCTATGCAAAACACGGCAGTGAAAACCCTGTGCCTGTATCTTTCTGCTTTTACACACTTGTTTCTTAAGAAAAAATTCCTGGAGGCGGAACGATAGAGGACGTATCTCACGAGGGCTTTGTTGCATATTGCTGAATCCCTTCTTAGATGTACCGTTTACACTCCGATCTGAGCACACGAGTCCTTTTCCTCACACCCACACCGGCACTGGCTTTGAATTTCTCAATGAAAAAATTATTCTTCTTTTCCCTTTTTTTCCCCACCCATTCTATGAAAAATGCATTCTCGTAACGCTTTTTTCTGTTTGCTTGATTACGAAGGAGAATGATAACTTTTCACCCTTGGGGGCCACTTGTCTGGGTTTCTTATTTTACCCAATGCCTCTCTGTTGCTACTCTTAGCCATTTTCCCGTTAGGGTGTCTCTCGCCCTTTGTCGATTTGTGCTAGCTTTCTAGAATAAGGTCTTACGCAAACCTCTGCCCAGGAAACACTCCCTGTCGTGGGGGTGAGAAATTACGGCATGAATGGTCTGGCGGAGGTGCTGTTGAGGTCAAGTTCCCCCAAAAGTGCCCTGAAAAGAGAGAGGTCACTCCCCGAATGGAGGGTAGGGGCGTTGGGAGCTCCTGGAGTTGGTTGTTGAAATTGGCACTAACCACGGACAGAGCTTGGCACCCAGCGGGCCTCGGCAGGACTGACTGCATTATTTCATGTAGTCTAGCGTCTACCAGGTGCATCCGTATCGTAGCTCGTGTCAGAATTCCCTTCCTTGTTAAGGCCGAGTACCATCCCATCGTACAGACGGACCCCATTTTGTCTGTCTAGCCATCCGCTACTGGAACCGGCTGCATTTCAAAGAGCCGTACCCCCAGGATTCACGGGGGATGGGATCACAGGCAGATTTGAATCAGTATTGCCGGGATGAGGCTGGAGACGCCGCAGCAAGCTCCCGGACCCTCACGAGGCAGCTCAGTTCTTCATCCGCTGTGTCCCGTCCCAACAGCACCAAGAGCTGATCTTACAGGCAGCTTTGTAAAAAACGCAGATTACCTGTTCTCTCCTTCCTAGCTAGTTCCAACCGCCAACTCCCCGCCCCCCCCCCCCCAACTCCCCCGGCCCCTGCCCCTGCCATCTGACAGGTCTGAGCAGCCCTGCCTGGGTCTGAGTGCCTCCCAGCCACGGCCGGCCGCCTCCTCCGCTGGCCTAGCTCCCAGCTCCCAGCAGCCTCTCCCCTGCTCCAACTCCCCGCCCTGTTTTCATCTGTTACACATACTTGGCTTCTTTCATTCGGAGCAAGGATCCTGAGGCCAAAAGCCTGTGTCTTGTATTCATTCATTCAACAAATATTCATCGTTACTTTGCGCAAAGCGCCGCTCCTGCTAGATACAGGGGATACGGCTGAGAACCCAGGAGACCCAAATCTCTGCCTGTATTAGCTTTCGTGCCGATGGGGACGTAGATAACAAACAAGAGAAACAGGCGAACTGTTAGCTAGCGATAGGTCCTGAGCGTGAAAACCAAAGCAGGGAAGAGAGATCGGACTTCGGGGGTAATGGTAGTTTAGAGAGTCTTCACTTGGAGACGAAGTGGGGTAGAGACGTGGGGGTGTCAGGGAGCCAGCCATGCGGGCCTCTAAGGAGCTCATTCCAGGTAGAGGGAACAGCAAATGCAGAGGTCCTGGGGCAGGAGCATTCAAGGCACTGCAGGAGGCCAGTGTGATGGGGACGCAGCAAGGGAGGCAGAGGAGGGGAGAAGATGGAGCCAGAAGGGCCGCAGGGTGAGGCCGTGCAGTGCCCTGAGGCCCAGCGCCGTCCAACAGGGATATGGGAGCCACACGCGCAGTTTTAAATGTTCTAGTCGCCAGGCTAAAAAAGTACAAACCAACCCGCGAAATTAATTTTAACATATTTCACTAAACTCAACATATCTGAAATATATTATTATTTTTTTAATATTTAAAAAATATTTTTAAATGTTTATTTGAGTGTGACTAGGGGAGGGGCAGAGAGCGAGGGAGACACGGAATCGGAAGCAGGCTCCAGGCTCTGATGAGCCATCAGCACAGAGCCCAATGTGGGGCTCGAACCCGTGAACTGTGAGATGGTGACCTGAGCCGAAGTCAGAGGCTCACCCAACGGAGCCCCCCAGGCACTTCTGAAATATTATTATTTCAACGTGTGGTGAATATAAAAATTCTTGACGAAGTATTTTCCTTTTGGTATTGTCTTTGATCCTCAGTGTATATTTCCCACTTACAGCACCTCTCGGTATCAGCAAGCCACGTTTCGAATGCTCACTGACCACAGGTAGCTAATGGCTAGCACAGAGGGCAGCAGAGTCTAGGCCACGAGAAGAGCTTGACTTGTCCTCGGAGAGTGTTTTACAACGTAGGTTTAGGGGCGCCTGGGTGGCTCGGTCGGTTAAGCGTCCGACTTCGGCTCAGGTCATGATCTCATGGTTCCTGAGTCCGAGCCCCGCATCGGGCTCTGTGCTGACAGCTCAGAGCCTGGAGCCTGTTTTGGATTCTCTCTCTCCCTCTCTCTCTGTCCCTCCCCCGTTCACGCTCTGTCTCTGTCTCTCTCAAAAACAAATCCACATTAAAAACAATTTGTAATGTAGGTTTTATTTTTCTTCAGGTATGGCAAGGCCAATAGATCAGGAGACCAGGGGTCATTGGAAAATTAGTCGGTTGCACTTACAGTTCCCAAGGGCTGGGGCGTGCCGCTCCTCACCGGGCCCTGCTGGGCGCACCAGGGGGAGTCAGGGGGCAGAGGGCGAGGCGAGAGCATGAGCTACGGACTTTTCGATGGTTTCTATGGGAAGGAACAGGAGCGGTAGGACAGGTTTAGGATGGGGAGTCTGAATGATTCCAGTGGGCTCTAGTGCATACGGCTGCCCCATTTGTCAGTACCTGGCCCTCCCTGGGGTGATCAGGACAGGTGTTTATTGGCCCTGAGTGCAAGAGTTCCATAGAGGAGGGGCTGGGGTGTGGGCTCTGGGCTGGTTGATTTGCATATGAATGTGCCCTCTTAGGTCGGTGGTTTGCTGTCTCTAAGGATGAGCCGGTCCTGGGAGGGGCAGTCTCTCTCGAGTCTGCAAGTCCCCAGGACGTCAAAGCATCAGAAATACGAGGCTAATGTAAGAGAGGAGCACGAGCCCCGTGGGATTGGAGCCGAGCAGGGGTGCGATGGGGCCGCCATGTGTGCAGGACTGGCCTCCGGCGGGGGAACGATGGAAAGGGGCAAGGGCGGACGCGGGGCAGCTAGGAGGCTGTGTAAAGGAAGGCGGGGGCGTGGGTAAGGATGGAGGCTCTGCGTGCGGGGTGGGGGTGCGGTGGGGAGAAGCCACATTTCAGACAAGACGGACAGACAGATCACTAAGATGATTCCTCACAGAAGCCTAGAAGCAACTAAATGAAAATCGGCACTAACCAGGGTCCTTTGGAGGACGGGTAGGGTGACACATGGGTGGAACTGCTTAGACTCCGTCAAATCCCGGGGGAGTTGGGACCGTGAAGCAACACCAACACAGACACAGAGTTACTCTCCGCTGGCTCCTCACCACATTGGGCCGGTCCCTCTGCCAGGCCAGGTGAGGTCATTCCATTTCCCCCAGAGCAGGACAGCACCCAGAGGGGGCCATACCTTCAGGACGAGTGGGGCCCCTTTTCCTCCCATACATCTTCACGTGTACAGGAAACCCCAGGGCTCTGCGGGAGGAAAGACGGTTGTCGAAGGAGCCATCTGTCATTCTGTGATCCTGAGGCTCTTCGTCTATTCAGAAGGCACAGGCTGCCCCAGGGTCTGGGGGTGCCAGCCAGTGGGCCTTGTTCCGTCCAACAGTCTGCCCCGCTCCTGTGGTTCACGCCACAATCACCTGTCCCTACTGTCTTTCTAATCCAAACACAATGGGTTTCATTCCTGGGATCTCGCATCCTTCACCCGCCGTCCCTCCGCCCAGCCCAGATGCATGATGGCGACTCTTTCTTTGCCTATAAAGTAAGATGGCGGATCTGTTAGCTCCTAGGCCGGAAATCCCAGATGTCAGGGAAGTGTGCTCAAAGCTGCTCTCTGGGGAGGAGTTATACCTTATTCCGAAGTGGTTCCCACACTCAGAACACACCTGGGACCCTCTTCTCCTTGGCAATGTCCGTCAGAGTCCTTCGAAGCCACATTGGAAACCCCATCTCATTTTTTAGAACAAAAATAATGGTAGTACTCATTTTAATCTCATGTATCGTCCACCAGACTTGACTTGGAATTATTTTTTTTTTTTGCCACTTTCTAAGCTCGTACAAAAAGAAACGGTCCATGTGCTGAAGGCAATTATATTCAAAGGCTACCAAAGACTTAAATTCCTTGTTTCGACACTGACCACCGCAGGGTATGTTGTTGCAATTGAATACGTACCTAATCTCTTACTGGAAAATGATTTATCGAAAGATTATCCTGAATTTACATGCAGAGAAATTTACAAATCGGATGTGCACAGGCTGATGAATTTGAGGAACTCAACACCCCATCGCGACCAGCACCCACACTGGCTCACAGAGCGTTACCAATGGCCTGGAGGCTCCCCCTCCGCCCCCCAGCCCTGCTCCTTCTAGGGGAAGCAGCACCTGACCAAGGCCAAGGTCAGGGGAAGCAAGTGAGGCCCCTAGGAGAAACTCACTCTTAGGGTTAGCGCTAAAGCCTCCTCCTGTCTTGCCCTGGGCACTTTCCTTCCCTCACTCTAGTCCCCACCTTGATCCTGACTTGTAAAAATTTTTTTAACGTTTATTTATTTTTGAGAGACAAAGAGACAGAGTTTGAGCAGGGGAAGGGCAGAGAAAGAGGGAGACACAGAATCCAAAGCAGGCTCCAGGCTCTGAACTGTCAGCACAGAGCGCAACATGGGGCTTGAACTCACAGATCGTGACATCATGACCTGAGCCGAAGTCAGCCGCTCAACCAACTGAGTCACCCAGGTGCCCCAATCCTGACTTCTAACGGCACTGATCCGTTCTGCCTTCTTTTGCACTTTGCAGAAGTGGAATTCTCCAAAATGCTGTTTCGTGGTCGGACATTTTTGTTCACCATTCTGTTTGAGAGATCCACCCGTGTTTTTGCACGGGGCTGTCGTTCAATCGCTCTCGTTGCTGCAAAGCAGTGATTCTCACACTTGGGCGGACACCATCGTCACCTGGGGGCTTGCTCAAACACAGATGGCTGGGCTCTGCACCAGAGTGTTGGACCCAGTAGGTCTTGGGGGGGGACCTCAGAGATGGCTTCTCTAACAAGTTGCCCCATGATCCTGATGCCGCTCTTCCCGGACGGTACTTACGAGAACCACCGCAGAATGGTGTCCCACGCTGGGAATAGCTCACCATTCCCTTGTGCATCCTACTGTTGCTAAGCCGGTGGGTTTCCAGTTTGGGACTACAAACAGCAGTTCTCCAGACGGTTTTGTACACGTCTCTTGGTGAACCGTGTCTGCGCCTCTGTTGGATGTGTCCCTGGGGGCAGAATCGCGGTTTTAGAGTAGGCATACCATCAGTTTTAGACAGACAGTTTTGCAAACTGGTTGGTCGTATCAGTTTACATTCCCACCAGTGGCTTCTGAGGACTCCTGCTGCACGCCCTCGCCAACACTTAATATCACCCACCATTCTTCTCTCAGACATTCTGCAGAGCGTGTTCCAGAATCTCATTGTGGCTTTAATTGCTTTTCCCTGTTAATGGATCAGGCTGAGCACCATTTCATACACTGATTGGCCATTTGGCCGGCTTCCCTTATGAAGGGCCTATTCAAGTCTTTAATCCATATTTCTATTGGTTGTCTGTCTTTTTCTTATTGATTAGCGGGAGTTCTTGACGAGTCCTTTCTCAGATGTGTGCACTGCAAATACCTCCTCCCTCTCTGTGTGCTACCCTTCACTTTCTTCAGTGTCTTTTTTTTAAGTTTATTTATTAATTTTGAGAGAGACAGAGACAGCGTGAGCAGGGGAAGAGCAGAGAGAGAGAGAGAGAGAGCAAGAGAATCCCAAGCAGGCTCCACACGGTCGGCACAGAGCCCGACATGGGGCTCGAACTCACAAAATCATGAGATCATGACTCTTCAGTCTCTTTTAATGAACAGAAAGTTCTTAGTTTTAATGTAGTCCAGTCTAACTAACTTTTTTCTTTATGGTCTTTATGGTCTGCTTAAGAAATCGTTGCCAACTCCAAGATTCCAGATAAAGATTTCGAAGGAGGCATCCAATACTCACTTGGAAATGGAAGCTTGAGCGCAATCATGCCCGACCTTTGGATCCGGAGCTGTTACCCGTGGCGTGTGCACTTTCATCGACCGCGGCATACGCCACACATCGTCCCCAGTCTTCCCCTCTCTGCTCCATCCACATCTCTGCTTCCATCCTGCTCTTCTCCCTGCTACCCTCTCATCGCTGTTCTTCCACGTGGTCTCACATAGCCCCTGCGAACACACATGAGCTGAGAGCCTCCCTCCTCTGCGGTCTCCCGAGCTCATAACGGGGCTCCCGTGACCTGCTCCACGGAGCCCACTGGACCACAGCATCATCCCACGAAGAGTGATAGGCTTGTGTTCTTGGATCAGACGTGGCCATGGGGTCTGCTTCTTAGACAAGAGTCCTTCCTCTCAGGGAAACACCTCCATGCCTGCTCAGTAGTGCTCGTTCGTTGCTTTTTTCCATCTGGATGTCCGAAGTCCCAAATGCTACGGCAGGAGGTTAGAATGGACACCAATCTCTTAAGGCTGGGTGAGGGTTGAATTCAGTTCTGCAGACTGCACGTATCACCCTGTAAACATGCCTTCCTAGTCCACCAGGCAGGGCATCATGGGTCCTGGGCAGAGCCCAACCCCAGGGGTGAGCAAGAACCACACAGGCAGGTGGGTTCAGCATGTTTGGGTTTGGAGGGCCCAAGAGGCGGCCAAGAGGAGTTCACAGACACGGAGGCTTGTGAGAAGGCAATGAGAAGCATAATCATGGAAAGGACTTGGGACCAGGAATGAACAAGTCAGGTAGCAGCATGTGTGACTTGAAAAATTCTCTTAAAATGTGCTCTCTGAACCCAGGACGCCTTTCGCTACCAGTATGTGGTCTTCGCCCACAAGGGTCTTGGTCCATTTCCGACACAGAAAGCATCACTCACCTGATGGTTAAGAGAGCTCATTCAAACACCCTTCCCTATTCCTTTGCAAAGTGATAGACAAGGAAGGTAGCCTAAACTAACCACCCTGGATATATGTCCAATATAGATACTTTTAGATTTCCATTAACGGGCACCAGAGGTAAACAAAAAATATTCAAATTTATTTAAGTTTTACTTCATAAAGCATTAGAGAAATCTTATTCCCTCAGCAGATCTGCGTCTATTGTCTAGGTCAAATGTTACACTTTTTTTGTATTTTCTGAGCACACATCAATGGATGGGGTGTTGTTGGCAACAGTGGGGGAGACCAGTTAGAGGTTTTAAGTACTGTGCATGGTGTTTGATAGACACACCAACTAGTCTCTCTCCACTCCTTTTCAAGGATCTTATTTTCACTCTTTGGCTTTCTTTACTTACTTTTTTATTCCCTTACCTATTTTCTGGTTGTTTCTTTTTCAGTTGTGCTATGGATATCTTTGCCCTCGTTCCTTTCTCCTGGTTAATTTCCCATCTGCCCTCTGTGCAATCATAGTTTTCATGTTCCGGTCTAAGAGTAGAGAGAGTACTTTAAGACATAGCCTCATTCCTGCCACCTGTCTGGTTTTGATAATTTATTGCTTGGGAGTATAGGGGTCCCCCCCCCATTCATCTGTAGTTAAAGTTATATTTACAAATTGAACAGGGGCGCCTGGGTGGCTCAGTCGGTTAGGCGGCCGACTTCAGCTCGGGTCATGATCTCATGGTCTGTGAGTTCGAGCCCCACATCGGGCTCTGTACTGATGGCTCATCAGAGCCTAGAGCCTGCTTCAGATTCTGTATCTCCCTCTCTCCCTGCCCTTCTCCTGCTCACTCTATGTCTCTTAAGAATAAATAAACGTTAAAAAAAATTTAAAAAAGGAAAAGAAAAGAAAAAAAAATTGAACATTAGCAGGGTGCCTGAGCAGGGTGCTCAGCTGGTTAAATGTCGAGTCTTGATTTCAGCTCGAGTCATGATCTCACCTGGTTCTGTAGATTTGAGCCCCGCATTGGACTCCGTGCCGGCAGTGCAGAGCCTGCTTGGGATCCTCTCGCTCCCTCTCTCTCTGTCCCTCCCCTGTGCTCATGCTCTCTCTCTCTCCAAATAAATAAACTTAACAAAATCAAAAGTTAGCATTGCAAGAAAACGATCACAGATATATGCAAAGATTATCAGGTTATTTATCACAACACTGACTCGTATAGCAAAGCAAATTAGAAGGAAAGCAAATATCCACCTGTACGGACTTGATTAAGTTTACTCCTCTTACGGTAGAGTGCTAACACCTATACGAATTATGCTGTAGGGTAATATTTGATGATGTGGAAAGCTGTTATTATTATTATATTACTGGTGAAAAAAAGGTTAAAGTAAATATGTAGAGACCCAAACTATGCACCTGTAGTCACGGAAAAAGACAGTCCCAATGTGAGTGAGAACTAAATATCAGCAGGATCAGTTCTGAGTATAGGCGAGTCGTCGTTGGATATCATTTCCCTATTTTTGCTTTTCTGTATTTGCTATGAGATCCACGTGTATGTTTTTGAAACAAGAAATAAACGATGGTTCTAAATTTTCTTAATTTAAAATTTCAGTGAATAGAGAGAGACAGGGTCCTACCAGGGGCCCAAAAGGAGGCAGACGGGGAAGGAAATGCCCGTTTGGAGCGAGAGCACGTGCTGCCTGTTGTGTGAGCTCCATCAGGATACCCAGCTGGACTTTGACCTGACTTAGACTGCAATCGGCCCCAAAGAGGCCCCTTGATACATAGGACACAAATTTAAAGAATAGATGCCCAGAGAGACACCAAATGTTTAGCTTCCTCACCAACCCGGAAGTTTGTTCCTCAACGTATCAGTCTGTATCAGTCTGCAGGAGCCTGTGTAACAAATACCACAGGCTGGGGGGTTTAAACAACAGAAATGGGTTTCTCACATTTTCTGGAGGCTGGAATTCCAGATCAGGGTGTCGGCAGGTTTGGTTTCACCGGAGGCCTCTCTCCTTGGCTTCCAGGCGGCCACCTTCTTGCTGTGTCCTCACATGGCCTTTCTTCCGTGCATCAAGATCCTGGTGTTTCTGTGTCAGAATTTCTTTTGTTATAAGGACATCGGTCAGATGGGATTAGGGGCCACCCTTATTTTAACTTAATCCCCTCGTTAAAGGCCCTATCTCCAAAGACAGTCACATTCTGAGGTTCTTGGGGTAGGACTCGAACACACGAATTTGAGAGGGGGATGCGGTTCAGCCCAAAGCGGCAGCTGTCCTGTTTTCTGAGTGGAAGATGAGCTCAGGTGAGCTCGGGGGGTTGGGGGGAGGGGGAATTGCTGCCTTACTTGGGTAAGGCATCATGTTTTTCTGAACGTCGTGTGCATTTTTACCTCTGTCCACCAGAGGGCAAACTTTTAAAGTGCTTATTTAAAAATGTTAGCTCATGCTCTGTCTGTCTCTCTCTCTCTCTCAAAAATAAACATTAAAAAAAAATGTTAGCCTTGGTTTTTAACTCCTGAGAAGCCTAAATAGTTTCTCTTTTATTTTATTTATTAAAAAAAATTTTTAGGGCGCCTGGGTGGCTCAGTCGGTTAAGCGGCCAACTTCGGCTCAGGTCATGATCTCACGGTCTATGAGTTCGAGTCCCACGTCGGGCTCTGTGCTGACGGCTCAGAGCCTGGAGCCTGTTTCAGATTCTGTATCTCCCTCTCTCTGCCCTTCCCTTGCTCATGCTCTGTCTCTGTGTCTCTCAAAAATAAAACAAAAACGTTAAAGAAAAAAATTTAAAAAAATTTTTAGTGTTTGTTTATTTTTGAGAGAGAGAGACAGAATGTGAATGGGGCAGGGGCAGAGAGAGAGAGAGAGAGAGAGAGAGAGAGAGGGAGAGAGAGAATCCGAAGCTGGCTCCGGGCTCTGAGCTGTCAGCACAGACCTGACACAGGGCTGGAACCCACTAACCATGAGATCATGACCTGAGCCAAAGTTAGACACTTAACCAACTGAACCACCCAGACGCCCCTAAATACTTTCTCTTTTAAATAAAAGATCATTAGGGGCGCCTGGGTGGCTCAGTCCGTTAAGCGTCTGAGTTCGGCTCAGGTCATGATCTCATGTCTCGTGGGTTCAAGCCCTACCTTGGGCTCTGTGCTGACAGCTCAGAGCCTGGAGCCTGCTTTGGATTCTGTGTCTGTCTCTCTCTCTTCCCCCTCCCCTGCTTATGCTCTGTCTCCTCTCTCTCAAAAATAAATAAGCATTTAAAAAATTAAAAATAAAATGAAAGATGATTAGATCCAGACACTTGTGCTGTGTTTTACTGTCAGTTATTATCAGTTTAAACCTCTCTTTGAAAGCTCAGGATCATGGACTAAGATAATTTTTCATTAGTGGGTGTGAATGTCTTGACAATTTCAAAATCAGTTGTTCAAAAAAACCATTTCTTTGTGCATATTACATTTCATTATAACTTTTGTCATTTCCGTTCCGTTATCTCAATTCCTAAGCACCTTATGAGATAATTAAAGAGTTGTTATGTAAGAATGGAAAGAAAATGAATTTTGAAGTCGAGGTGCTTGAGTCCAGTTGTCTGTCTGTGTATTCAGTTATTCATCCAGCCAACAGACATTTGTCATCGGATGCGAGGCAGTGGGATTCAGGTCCTAATTCTGCCACTTGGTGGCTATTAGACAGTGGGCAACCATGGGCAAGTCAGACTCCCTGTATTTCTGCTTTCGTTCATAAAAAGGACATGACACTGACCTAAAATGACTGAGTGAGGCTCAGTGCAGTCAGTACGGGCGACGGGGGAGGGACGTTTGGAAAACCTCAGAATGCAAAGCCTCTGGCGGTTGGTACATACTTGCCAAGTACAGTCTCCGCTTTTTGAGCAGTTTCTTAAAGGGCCAGGGTCAGGGAGCACCTGTTTCTGAATCTCTGGGGTGTGTATATTGCAAGGCTGGGGGTGGGGGGTGGGGGACATACTCAAAACTTCCTGAGACTTTCTAGGGGGTAAGTGCCCAGGAAAACATGCCTCTTAATAAGTTCACCAGCTGAATAGGCAGAGCCCCGCAGCTTAATCTAGGCAGAGTTGCTCAGCGTGAGCACCACGGTCATGTTTTGCTGGATGGTGGGGTCTCTCCCGTCCTGCGGGGCATGAGCCCTATCCCTGGTCTCCACCCTACATTGAGCAGCACACCTTCCTGCTGCCTGGAGGGACAGGTGTCTCCAGACAACACCAAGTGGCCCCTGGAGGTCAAATTTGCCCCCGGTTGAGGACCACGGGGAGCGAGAAAAATGGAACTGGTCACAGTGCCCTGAGGCAGAGACACGGTCCCAGTCTAGCGCCCGTCGCGGTGCAGCTCTGAGCGCCCCGCCCCCGCCACGCCGTCCACACCCGCCGTTCCTACCCTCCTAGTGATCAGAGCCGCCCTTCCCTGAATGACCGCCGAGCCACGCGAATGCTTCCCAGAAACGAACTCGAGGAACACTGGGTGGACTCGATTATAAACTCTGGCTTAAAAGTGAGGAGCCCGAGGTTCCGAGACCCGTGCCCAAGGTCACCGCTGAGCCCAGATCTGCCTCTGAACGCACGGCTTTCAGTGTCTCTGCGTCCTCCTGGGAATGAATCAGGCCCCGCCTTTGTCGCCCTCCTCAGGTCACTCACCTCCTGCAAGGACAGGATCCGTGTCCCGTGGAAGCTGTGGCCGCTTTCCGTGGTGAGGAGCACAGCTCCGTGGGCGGTTTTCTTGTTTCGTGGGCCAAACGGAGGGAGCGTGGTGGTAGGATCGCCTTCCTCAGGAGAGAAAAAAAAGACAATCTCAAGCCAACCTGCCTATAAGGTCCCTGATGACCTTGTAACATGAGACCACTTAACCAGACTACACGTTTGCGTGTTACCAGATACGGGAGACGAAGAAGCAGAAAGTATCTAAAAAACTACGCAGCCGGGCGGTCAGGGCTCAGTTCTTCAGTGCAAACCCAACGGAGCTGTGCCGGCACGAATAAAGTTGCTTCCTGGAAAGAAAAGTCTCAGCGTCAGGACTCTGCGTGTGAGATTCCTGCTACCGCATCGCGCATCTTAAGCCGGCGTAAAAAGTTACACCTTTTTGTGTTTGGGAAACAGATAGCCCGTGTAACACACGCATGTCAAGAATGAAGGGGAGCACAGACCGGAATTGACTGCACGAAGCAGCGGGCCCAAGAGAGAATAAACACGGCCACGGTGGGAAGGAAAGAAGAGCTGAGATTCGCCGGGGAAGCTCGGAAGCCGGCACAGCGCACTGGTCCTACGGAAGCTAACGAGGGGTGGGGAAGGCTCACGGGCCTCAGGGTTTCCATCTGTGCGATGGGCACGCCGCTGTTCCTAACGTGGCAGGTCAACTGTGAGGTGTCTCCAAGAGAAGCGGGTCTGTGAATCCACAAACAGCGAATGGCGCGGACTAACGCATCCACGTGATTTCTCTTCCCCTCTCTCTTCTGTCTTCTCATTCGGGCTTTCCGCAGCCCAGGGGGGCTTTCTACCTTATTTGCGCCCCAGCAGAAGTGTGTGGAATCCACGTGCGGCATGCTGTCATGCTTCACGTTGCAAGGGGGAGGGGACACGGGGTGTCACAGAGACAGGCTCTCACTCCAGTTTGGGTTCCCCTGGGCTCGGGCTGAGCCAGACTCGGGCTGATTAATGGCCCGCTGCAGGTTTGGAAGGCAGGCTCCCGGGGAGCTCGGAGGAGCAGAGAGAACAGACGAGCTGTCCAAGGCCAGGCGGAGAGTCCCCCTGGGGCCCAGGCCCGGGCAGTGCCTGCCGGGGCCCCTTCACTGCGGGGCCACCACAGTCAGAAGAGGCTCCAGAAACTTTCACCGCTGGCTCTCCTCTTGCCAGCATCTTATTTCCATTACCTTAGCCTCAAGAGCCTTTTTTGTTTTGCACTATCTGAAGATATTTTATCAATTTGCATGCAAACTGTTGCTTAGTTTATGTATCTTTCTAAGTATTTAAGATTTCTGGTCTTTGTTTTATAACTTTATCCATTTTTTTAAGTTTTTATTTATTTTTGACTGAAAGAGAGCGTGAGCGAGTGTGAGCTGGGGAGAGGCAGAGAGAGAGAGGGAGACACAGAATCCTAAGCAGGCTCCAGGCTCTGAGCTGTCGGCACAGAGCCCGGCACTCAAGCTCACGATCCGTGAGATCATGACTTGGACCGAAGTCGGATGCTTAACCGACTGAGCCACACAGGCACCCCCTAACTTTATCCATTTTTGACTACCTTAATTTCCTTCTTGCCTTGTTTTGAATTTTTCTCTTCTACTTCTTTAAAAAAATTTTTTTTGATGTTTATTTTTTGAGAGAGAGAGAGAGAGAGGGAGGGAGCACAAGTGGAGGAGGGGCAGAGAGAGAGGGAGACACAGAATCCAAAGCAGGCTGTCATGACAGCCCAGAGCCTGACACAGGGCTCGAACTCAAGAACCACCAGATCACAACCTAGGCTGAGGTCTGACGCTTAACCGACTGAGCCACCCAAGGCACCCCTCTCTTCTGTTTAATTTTGTTTGAACCTTTATCTTTAAAAAATCCTCATTCCTTTTATTGTGACTATTTATTTATTTATTTATTTATGATAGAGCACAAGCAAGGGAGAAAGCAGGGGGGGGGAGAAAGAGAGGGAAGGAGGAGGGGGAGAGAGAGGGAGAGGGAGGGGGAGAGAGAGAGAGAGAGAGAGAGAGAGAGAACCTCAAGAAGGCACCACGCTGAGTGGGGTTCAATCCCACAATCCCGGGATCATGACCTGAGTCAAAATCAAGAGTCAGATGCTCCGCTGACTGAGCCCCCCAGGCGCCCCATGAATCATTTTAATATCTCTAAGCGAACACCCTTTTATTACCTATGTTTTAATTTTTTATCTATCTTCACCCTTTTCATAAAACAAATAATTTTATCTTTTTAAATTTCCTTCTTATATTCTGTCCTTACCAGTTCCTTTTTGGTTGTTTTGTTCCTTTCGAGGTCTTAGTGTTAGGCAGCCTCTGTTTTATTTGTAGCTCTGGTTTATAAATGGCGGGCAGAAGGCGCGTGTGTGGAGTGAGGGAGCCGGAGAGGGGCCCAGGCCACCAGCAGAGGCGCCTGGAGACGCCTGCCTCTCCGCTTCCTCTTCATTTAGTTTCCAGTCCCTCCTGTGTCCCCTGGACCAGTCTCAGTCTGTGTCACCCAGAGGCCCCCGGGTTGCGTTGCTTCCTGGGGTGTTGACAGTTCACCGCGCGGGGCCAGACAAGGCGCTGGCCTTCTGGAGCTTCTTCCGGATGTGGGCAGACAATAAGCGAGCTCCCAAGAGTAATAAAAACTGTAAAGAAAATGTAACAAGAAATAAAAGTAGAGGCCGAAGAGGGACAATGTGGGGACAGAGGGCTGGGGAACTTGGCGGAGAAGGCGGCAGTCCCCTGCTCCGGTTTCTTTCTTTCTTTCTTTTTTTAAGTTTATTTATTTATTTTGAGAGAGACAGAGTGTAAGCAGGGGAGGGGCAGAGAGAGAGGGAGAGAGAGAATCCCAAGCAGGCTCCACATTGTCAGCACACAGCCCAACACAGGGCCCGAACTCACGAACTCTGAGAGCCAAGAGTCAGATGATAACTGATTGAGCCACCCTGGTGCCCCAGGTCTTTTTTGTTTCTTAAGATGAGGTCAGGTCTCTTCTCCCGGCAGGTGGTATCGTCTGGGCGCTGGGAGCCGGAGAAGGCCTGAGGCGGGAGGCCCGGACGACTTCTCGAGGAGCTTTCAATTCTGCGATCGTCCGATGAATTCTTATAACCGTTTACATCCGTTCGCTCTTTTTCCGTTGTTTGCTTTGGATATGCGGGACTCCTGGAAATAAAAACTGTTGAAACATCCCATCCGGACAGATTTGTCGGAACGGTGTTAACGTACCGTGTACGTGGTAACCGTGTCCCCCGTATGAGCCCCCGAAAGATGGAAATCACGGACACACGAGCAGAAGAATTGGTCTCTGCCGCCTGTGATGATGGGGCCTGGGACGAGCCACCGAGACGACGCACTCCCAGCCAGACGGCCGCTGGGACGAGTTCTTCCCTCGCCTCTCACGGGGAGGCCCGGCAAGGCCGACCTGCAAGAACAGGGAGTGACCTGAGACCGCGCGAGGTCAAGGGCGGTGATCCGGCAGAAGGAGTCCTGGACTTTCTTGGGCAAGGCTGTGGTCGGGGGTTCAGGGTTGGGAAGACACGAGCTACGGAAGTGTCCTGATTACTCAGCAAACTAAACCCCATGCCCTTGTGAACGCCGTCGGGCGTCCTGGGGCCTGTCTCCCTGCGGACCGCTGGTCTAGGGACGCCTGAGCCGGGCGGCCCCAGAGCTGCCTGCTCTCCGCAGTCCGGCCTTGACTCCTTCTCCGGCCAGGAAGTCCAGCGAGGCTGGCCAGGCCAGTGCTCTCCGGGGACACGGGAGGGTGAGGTAGGCGTCTCCCCCCTCAGCTGCCGGTGCCCAGAGCCCATGAGCTGAGCCCACCAAGTCCATCTGCAACAGGTCCCAGGGCCGCGGCGGGCTTGTTGGAGACGCTCCGGGAGGGGGTGAGGAGGGCAGAGGGGAAGGGGTTGGGATCCCCCAGTAAATACCCGTGACGGCAGCTCCCGGCGGACGGCCCAGGCCGACCTAACCCTTTACAGGGCTTGGGACCAATGAGCCCGACTCAGAGGAGGGATTTGGGTGCGGCGACCCTGGCTGGACTTGAGTGGGAAGCCTGGTGCTGAGTCCTCAGAGGGGGCCCCGGGGAAGCAGGGCATAGAGACAGGACTGAGACTTTTCTGCAGGGTCCAGCTGGGGCTGGGGCTCTGCCTCCTTCCCCCCCCTCCCTGCCCTGCCACTCATCCTGGCAAGGCCATCACAGGGGCCTCCCTTCATGAA
Source organism: Paguma larvata (assembly GCA_030068075.1). Classification (NCBI taxonomy): domain Eukaryota; kingdom Metazoa; phylum Chordata; class Mammalia; order Carnivora; family Viverridae; genus Paguma; species Paguma larvata. The sequence goes on along the minus strand of CM057839.1, from coordinate 72,760,595 downwards.
GAGAAGCAAGCCGGGGTTCGCGCTGACACAGCGCGGGCCCTCCTTTGGCCTCACCATTCACGCAGGCAGAGACCGGAACCCCCTTGCCAGCCTTTCTAGAAGGCTGGGGGCGCGTGAGGAAGGACTCCTGCCGCATCTTCTGCCATGCTTTGGCTCCTCCGAAAGAGCTTCACACTGGCCACACGGCACCGCGACTGTCTTTCCGCAGGTGGGGCCCGTCGCACGCGCACGGCTGGAGCGAATTGCACGGTAGGTGCTCAAAAGAAGAGCGTAAACAAAAACACGACATCGAGCGTGCGATTTTGCCAGCCGCCCCCCCCCCCCACCATACCTGGGTGCCCCGGAGTGGGGCTCTGCGAACATTCGTATCCAGGTCCCAGCCCCTCTGGCCGGGAGCGTCTCCCACGCTGGTGTTTGAAGCTACGATTCATATTTTTCGTACAACATGACCTCAAAACACAAGCCAAGCCAAGTGCTCCCTCGGGGGCGCGGGCACGGAACACGGCCATCTGTCCCGGTGCTGCGGGGGAACCGGCTGGGTCGTATTTGTTGAGAGGCTGTATTTCAGATGCCAACCCACACACCGCCTCCCTGAGGGATTCCCCAACCCCCCCCACTCCCCCCCAAGAATAATTTTGATTCTACTTGATTTTCCACTTGATGTCGTTGTGAGAATCTACCGAACCACGGCCAGAAATCCAATTCCGTTCCAGCTTTCTTCCCGGCTAAGCCAAGAGCTCCCTGAAGGGTGGGCAATATCTAATCCCCCCGTCCCCCGCCCCCAGCGCGTGCCTGGCACTCAGTAAGTGCTCTGGGCTTCTAGGATGCTACACTTGCGTTTCTCGTTTGCTCACCGGATGCTTGGTCTCAGGCTCCTTCGCTGGGTCTGCTTTCTTTTCCTGACCGCTAAATGTTTGGGAGCCCTAGTCTCAGTCTTTGTCTCTGTTCTCTCCTCGTCTCCACCTGCATCCACATCTCACACGGTCCCGCCCACCCTGTAGACCTCAGAATCTCAATATCGTGCACCATGCCGTCCGATATGGTAGCCCCCCGGCACTCGGCGACGGGGCGTGTGAAATGTGACGGGTCCAAACTGAGACGTACTGTCGGTGTCAACGCACACTGGATCGGGAAGACTAGGTATGGAAGAAAAAGGTAAAATATCTCATTAATACTTTCGTCTTGGTCGTATGTCGAAATGAAAAAAGGTCGGCTCCGTTGGATGAAATGGAAGACGTGAAGATTCGTGTCCCTGTTCCTGATGCCTTGTGTTGAATGTGACTCCTGGAAAAATTGAAATTATCTAAGGGACTGACACATTTTTTTCTGTTGGACACTTCTGATCTATACACTGATGACTCTCGAATTTCCATCTCAAGCCTCTTTTCTTTGAGTTTTAGAATGGCGTATTCGTTAAGCTTCTCCAGAGACACAGATCCAATAGGATGTAGGTGCACACACGCATACGTGTGTGTGTGGAGAGAGAGAGATTTATTTTAAGGAATTAATTCACTTGATTGTGGGGCTGGCAAGACCCAAGTCCGCAAGATAGGCCAGCTGGCTGGAAGCCCAGGGTAGAGGTGACGTGGCAGTCTTGAATCTGAAAGCCGTCTGCTGGCAGAATTCTTTCTTCCTTGAAGGTGTTCAGTCTTTTCTCTTCAGGCCTTCAACTGATTAGATGAGGCCATGCACATGATGGGTCATCTGTTTCACTCAAAGTCTACTGATTTAAGTGTTAATCTCCTCTAAAAAAAAAAAAAGAAAAGATACCTCCACAGAAACATCCAGACTGGTATGTAACCAAGTATCAGCACCATGCTCAACCAGGTTGACATATTAAATTACCCGGGATAAGTGGTTTAGCCCACTTGGCACCTCCAGAGCCATCTAATGGCCATCTTGGACGTTGAGGCCCCAAGCAGACCTCTCTGCTCCTCCCCACTCCAGCGGATGGAATTCCCATTCACCCGGTAGCTCGGCCCAAAGCCTCGGAGTCATCGGTGACAGCTTTTTTCCTCTCGCCTCTCCTCTTCTGTCCACCAGCCAAGTCCTGCCAGCTCAGCCATTAGATCAGATTCTGATTCTGATCCCATATCAGATCTGAACCCCCTCCCATATCCCACCAGTCCAAGCCACCATCATCCCTCACCTGCACGTGACACTCCTCCAAACCGTCTCCCTGCTCCCCTGCCCCCCACCTACACGGATCCCACAGCAGCTACGTTCTCCGGTTTAAAATGCCAGCCTCCCTGGGAGCCGCCAGTCTCAAAACTCTAATGGCTTCCCATCATTCAGAATGAAGTAAGAAAGCTTCACTGAGGCCCACAGGACGCTAGGACCAGCGCCCCTGCCAGTCTCTCTGCTCACCCTGGCCGAAGTGGCCTGCTTGCAGTTCCGCCACGTGTCCAAGGCACTCCTGTCTCAGGACCTCAGTACTCTTGGCCGTCCTACTCTCCCTCCTTCCTTTCCTTCCCTGCCCAGGCATCCTGCCGGGCCCGCCCGCTGCCAAGAACCGCCTCCCTGGAGCCGCCATGTGGCTTCCTTGCGCCTCGTCGGGTGCTGACTTGGCATTGAAAGCCCTTCCGGCCTCACTCACCGTGAGCCAGAGGGGCTTCGACGCCAGGCCACGCTCACGTCCGGCAGTCTGGGTCTGTCATCGGTAATGACAGTAACAACGGTTTCCGTTTCACAGGTTTGGTTTTGGGGGAACAGAGTGATGGTCTTCATTAAGCACTAGTCCATAGGAAATAGCCACCAAATGCCGGCTAAGACACTGCTGATTTTATGGGTGAAGCTTACGGGTCAGGAACTGAGAGCCAGGCACCAGGACAGGGCTGCCTAGGATCCAGGTTTGTGTCTGTTTGTACCAGCCCCCCCCCCCCGCCCATAAGAGCCCCAGGGGTACGATTATTTGGGGGGAGGGTCTGGGGGACATAATTCAGTTTTTTAAATGAATCAGACCTCACATTAAGTTGATTTATTTACTTGAGAGAGAGAGCGAGAGCGAGAACAAGTAATAGGGGAAGGGCCAGAGAGAGAGAAGGAGAGAGAGAGAATCCCAAGCAGGCTCCCGGACTGTCAGCACGGAGCCAGAAGTGGGGCTCGAACTCACGAACCGTGAGACCATGACCTGAGCCGAAGTCAGGTCCTGACCCTCCTGAGCCACCCAGGCGCCCCCAGATCTCACATTAAATACAAAGTTGGCAATGGCTGCCCAGAGATGGTTCGATATTTTCCCTCTTACTCTGCATGAGCTTTATTGGGGTTGAATCCTCACTGCCTGTCAGCCTTCTTTCCTTCCAACCCAGCACCTCTGGCCTTATGGGCCCAGCCAGGGACCTACTGATTTGAAGGTGAAATTTGTTATCTTGGCAAGTTAAGAGTACGGTAGGAACATGGGCTTCTCACTGGAGCTGGGCCGTAAAATGACAAACGCAGCCCCCGATCAAGGAAAAAGACAGAAGAAGCAACGCGCGGCTTTCAGTGACTTTCGGTCTCTGGACGCAGGGGAACCGTAACTGCAGACTGCCAATGGCGTTGGCAGACGTCACCTCCGAATCTTCGGGAAATGCAAAACGGGACGAGCACCAAGGGACCGGAGACAGTTCACGGGGTCTGGATTTTCAAAACTCGGGAGGTGATTTAGAACCGTGTGTCGCTTAGTCCACGAGACAAGCTTACCGGGTCCTGCAAACAGACAGATGTTTGCATTAACACACTAACTGCTCACCGTTAACGGCTTCCTGGGCGACGGGGGTTGATCTGTTAATAATCTCTGCCATTTATCGGCACCCTCTGGGCCGGGAGAAATGCTAAGTGCTCTCTTTACATTTTCTTGTTTAATCCGTTCTGCCACCCTTCGAGGTTTGCGTTCAGAGGCAATGGAAGCTCGGAGAGGGGACCTAGCGTGTCGGCAGCTCTCCGGGGAGAATGACAACAGCTGAGACTCCGACACAAGCGTATCTCATTTAAAAGCGACTGCTCTTAACCATTTCTCCGTCCTGCTTTGAAAAACCCAGACCGCATCCCAATGAGCAAGAGCCCAAGAGAAGTCAACGAAAGAGACAGAAATAGGCGGTCAAGAGAACAGGGGGACGAGGCTTCTGGGATAAGGTAGCCAATGCCTCGCTCACCTCGCAGCTAGGGCGAACTGTCTGCCTTGGAAAGAACAATGTTCACATGGGGAGAAGGCCACTCTACATGAAAATGCCAGGAGCAGCTTTAAACCAAGGGTTCAAAGTCACATCAGGGGACGTGAAGTTGACTGGAGGAACGGGAATCTAGAAACTCACCCTGTTTATGGCGTAGTTACGGTTTTCCCTCTGTACTACCAACACCCATCCTCTGAAACCAACGTGGGATTGATATTCTGTTCGCAACAACGATTCTCCAGTTTTCCCGCGTCCTAGTTTCGATCGCTCCATCCTTAAATACTCACAGGCCCTGGCAGGAAGCAATCGGGACCCTCCAACCCTCACACTGTGTAAGTAATGAGAGTTTAACGAAGGGGCTATTCATGAAGATTCGGACAGGATTGAAGGAGACCAACAGGTCAGGGTGAAGGTCTCAAGACTCCTTAGCTCACCCGCCCTGGAAGGGCCAAGATTCCAGAGCCTGGAGAGGGTGGCTGTAGGCCAGGCTTTCTGACCTGAGCTTGCTTCCCTAGAAGGAATTGGCAGATGGGGAGGGGAGAGGGGGAGCCCTGCTTTCACCGCACTTCCTTCCCTACCCTTGAACCCCGCCAGTGCGTCCTAATGGAAGTCATTGAAAAAGAGAGACTGTTACTGTTTCCATCAAGGTAGAGAAAGATGGGACATGGGTTTGGGTGGGGTTAACAGAGGACACCTGCCACGGTCCCCTACTTCCCCAAAGAAAAACCGAAATGAAAATAGTCAAAACAAGAGCAAAAAAGAAAAAAAAAAAGCCAAGTGATAAAATGAAGTAATACATTTTAAAACAAATCACGACAAGAAACACCCATTGAGAGGTCACAAACAGGTTCTTGACCAGAAAATAACCCGAGGATGTGTGCTTACGCGTTACACGCATTTGAATTTATTGCCAATATTTAACATTTTTTAAATGTTTTTGGTTTTGAGAGAGAGAGAGAGAGATACACAGCGCAAGCAGGAAAGGGCAAAGAGAGAGAGGGAGACTCAGAATCCGAAGCAGGTCCCAGGCTCTGAGCTGTCAGCACAGAGCCTGACGCGGGGCTCGAATTCATGGACGGTGAGATCATGACCTGAGCAGAAGTCAGACACTTCACCGACTGAGCCCCCCAGGCGCCCCTATCGCCAATATTTAAATATTGGGAGATTTTTACACCGACATCTGGATTTCCTGTTTTCCTTTTTTTTTAATTGAAGAATAATTGACATCCAATATTGTGTTGGTTACAGGTGTACAACACAGTGATTCAATGTCTATGCACGTTGCAAAATGGTTACCATGCTCGGCCTAGTTACCATCTGTCACCATACAAAGTTGTTACGAAGTTGTTCGTATTACTGACTGTGTTCCGTAGGCTGCACCATACACCCCTCTGTCTTACCCATTTTACGACCGGAAGATTCTAGCTTTTAATCACCATCACCTGTCCATCCCCAATCCCTCTGGCAACCATTGGTGTCTTCTCTGTATCTATGAGTCTGTTTAGTTTTGGTTACTCATTGGTTTTGTTGTTTAGATTTCACAAGTAAGTGAAATCCTAAGATCTTCTCTTCTTGGTCTGATTTGGTTCACTTAGCATAATACCCTCTAGCTCCATCCATGTGGTTGCAAATGGCAGGATTTCATTCTTTTCTCTGGCTGAGTAATATCCTGTGGCTACATCTTGTCTTTACTCATCTATCAGTGGAAATCTAGCTTTTGTTCTCTTCAGGTAAGCAGCTAGAAGTAGAATTACCGGGTCATATGATAGTTCTATTTTTAATTGTTTGAGGAACCTCCATACTGTTTTCCGCAGTGGCTGCTGATTGACATTCCCACCAACAGGGCACAAGGTTCCCTTTTCTCCCCATCGTCGCCAACGCTTAAGTCTTGTCTTTTTGAGGCTAGCCATTCTGGCCGGTGTGAGGTGCTGTCTCCTTGTGGCTTTGAGCAGTGGCGTCGAGCACCTTTCCGAGTGCTTGTTGGTCACCCGTACGTCTTCTTTGGAAAAATGTCTATTCAGGTCCTCCGTCCCCTTTTCAGTCGGGTTGGTTGTTTTTTGATATTGAGTTGTGTGTGAGCTGTTTATATATTTTGGATATTAGCCCCTTATCAAATACGTCATCTCTGAATATCTTCTTTCATGCAGTAGGTTGCCTTTTCATTTTGTTGATGGTTTCCTTTGCTGTGCAAAAAATCTCTTTAGGTTGTTATAGTCCCATTTGCTTCCTTTTGCTTTTGCTGTCCTTTTTTGAGAAGACAGATTAAAAAAAAAAAAAACCTGCTAAGACCAATGTCAAAGAGCTTACTGCCTATGTTCTCTTCTAGGAATTTTGTGGTTTCAAGTCTCTCTTACATTCAAGTCCTTAATCCTTTTGAGTTTATTTTTGTGTATGGTGTAAGAAAGCGATCCAGTTTCATTCTCTTGCTTGTAGCCATCTGGTTTTCCCAGCACTATTTATTGAAGAGGCGGCCTTTCCTCATTGTATATTCTTGCCTTCTCTGTCATAGATTGATTGACCGTATAATCATGGATTTATTTCTGGGCTCTCTGTTCTGTCCTATTGATCCATGTGTCTGTTTTGTGTCAAAACCATACTGTTTTGATGATCATGGCTTTGTCGTGTTTGGCCCCTTCTGCCTGGGACACAAACATTCCTGTCCTCATCGGCATCCGTCAGGTAGGACCTTAGATGTCACTTTGTCTCCAGAAGCCGGCACGGCATCCCCAAGCTAGTCATAATCTCGTTCCATTATCACCTCTAGACTAGACCTAAGAGGACAGGGATCGGACCTGCCTTGCCTGTTGTATCCACAGGACTTCTCCATGAGAACCCCTCAATCCTATTTGACAAATTCATGGCCATGCCTTACTCTCTAACGGTTTTAAAGAAAAGAGAGGCAAGTCCTGGAAGCAGCCCCAGTTTTGTCTCCAAGATAACCAGTATGAAACAAGCAGCTCCTGGGAGAAAGCCAGCGAGTGTGAGAGTCCCTGTCTCACTTCCCGGCAAGGACCGGCTCTGGCTAGCTCTTGCAACTCCCCCTCCACGAGCAAACATTTGGTTTATAGGTTGTTCTTTCTTGGCTTTGAAAACCCAAGAACACGTTCAGTTTAATTACCATTCAGCATTAGTCAGCACGGATTCACAGACGTCCTCACTCTACATATTTATTGAGAAATGCATCGACCCTTATTTTTCTAGACAGGGCAATTTCAGACACTTCCTGTCTCCAAGAAGTCATTGCTAATATTGAATTCCAATAGTATGTGAAACTGTGGCTGGCGGCCAACAAAAGATGCTGTAAACCCCAGCCCTCCCCTGATAGCCCAGCGATTTGTGAGCAACCTACGGGGCGGCAGGATTCGTAGAATTCCAACATCCAAGCGGCTCTCTTTGGGTGGGGAGAGCCAAGTGAGGACTGATAGCCCCGAAGGAGCCAGTTTGGGAATCAAAGTTGCATGCGTTCATCCGCCCTGTGTTTATAACGAAATGTTTTTTTTTTTTTCCCAGAAGATCTGAAACTGTACCCTGACGTGACAAAGGAAAACGCCAGAATACATTTGCTTTCTTCAACTGGAAGAAATTCCGATGCCGTTTCCAGACCTGACTCGACCAAGGCAGGTGGGGGCTGGTGCCAGGCAGCTCGGGCCCCCGCCCGGTGCCAGACCTCGGGTCCTCAGGAAGGATGAGAGAGCCCATCTGTCGGCCCAGCATGGCTGCACTGTGATGTGTGCAGCGGGTACCTTGTATTTCCTCTCTGCAGGGATTTGATGTAATGTCTGTCGGATGCAACCAGAATCTCAAAAACATGAGCCTTAGGGAGAGAGAGGCCCTCAAGCTGTAAATAGCAGCAGAATGAAACGCCATGGTTTTTGTTGACAGGTGTTCCCTTGGGAAGGTCCCCCGCCCCCTCCCAGGAGGAACTGTCTCACCAGAGTCTTCCGGCACCCTTGACAGTACGACATGACAGTCCACAAAGAGGCTGTAGGAATGACTGCTCTGTTATTACAGGGAGATTAAAAGTGACTCATTGTCAGGAACAGGAACAAGGAGTAAGTCATGCTTTTCTTTCTTTCCGTGGAAAATGGTCCGGGCTGCTGGATTGGCCCCGGTGTCTAGAATTAAGTCCACCATGCAGTTAACAACTGGCTTCACAGAATCACAGGCTGTTACGGCTCCAGTGGGACTTGGAGGCCACATACACGAGGCTCCATGACGTGCGTTTCACAGAGGAGGCACCCTAAACTCGGAAGGTCTGAGTGATTTCCCAGAGGCCGTCCTGGGGGCTAGAAGCAGAGAGGGGGCCAAACGGCCTCATCCGACCTGTGACCTTTCACACCATGCCGTTGCTCTGAGGACACGGCCCTGCCTACTTGGGGTTACGCAGGAAGCAATGGGTTTAACTGTGTGCCTTGGTCTGTTTGGGCTGCTGTAACAAAACTACCTTAGGCCCGAGGGCTTAGTCAACAAGCGTTTATTTCTCAAAGTCTGGAGGCCAGAAAGTCCAAGACCAGGGCTTCAGCGGATCTGGGGTCAGGTGAGAGTCCACTTCCGGGTTCACAGATGGCCACTTCCCAGTGTCCTCCCGGGGTGGGAGGAGCAAGGGAGCTCTCTGGGCTCTCTCTGCAGGGGCGCTAATCCTACTATCGAGGCTCCTACCCGTCTGACCTTCCAAAGGCCCTACCTTCTCTTACATCACCCTAGGGGTTCCGATTCGGCGGAAGAGTTTTGTGGGGACACAGCATTCAGGCTACAGGGTAGGTGCTGCATGTTCCTAGGCCCCCACGGCTGCTCGGTGGGAGACAACTGGGCATCATACTGCCCAGGCTCTGTCTCCTCCCTATTTCCTGCCCCCTTTCATTCCCCGCCTAAATCAAAGACAGAAAAGCACAAGGCAGGAAGGTCTCCAAGATCTCAGACCGCCGTGATGGGGATGCAAGTCACCGGGCGGATCGAAATTCTCTCCTGCATCCAGCCCATCTTGCCTGCTGCTTCCAGACCGTGTGATCTGTGCTGACCAGAAGTTTAGCCATTTCCTCTTTTCAAAGTAAATACCCGAGGGGGCGCCTAGGTGACTCAGGTGATGAAGCATCCGACTCTTGATTTCCGGCTCAGGTCTCCATCTCTCGGTTTGTGGGATCGAGCCCCGCATAGGGCTCTGCACTGACAGCACAGAGTCAGCTCGGGATTCTCTCTCTTTCCCTCTCTCCCTCTCTCTGCCCCTACTCCACTCTCTTTCTCTCTCTCTCAAAAGAAATAAATATTTTAAAAATCGTAAATAAATAAATACCTGCAAAGGAGACAACATCAAGGGGCTTAAGAGGCTTCTGGGCAGGAGGAGCAAAGGGTGTCAGGCTCCTCAAGATGAGAAGCCAACCCGGCAGGAAGAATGGCGCTCGTGGGTTTTTATTCTTAGGGGAACAAACTGCACAACAGCTCGTTCAGCCTCCAGCTCGTGTTTATGTCTCTGGCCAGTCAGTGAAGGGACTCCCGAGTCGTTAGGGACCATCCCTGAGGCCTGGGGTGAGGGCCACCCAAATTTTCTGCCTGACGATTCAGGGGCTGAGGAACCTGAGGTCCCTCGGCCTCATGACAGATCTGGGAGGGGAACACGGGGGCCGGGGCCGGGCGATTCGATCCCCAGGCCTTCACGTGTCTGGAGGCAAGACTCCGGTGTGTGTGGCAATCCTGTCCTCCGTGGGTGAGGCTGACAGCCATTAAAATGGGCTTTGGAAAAATGAGGTGGGGGAGGGCTAAACAGGGAGACCGGCCGACTGGACCTATCAGTTCTCCTTCCTCTGCACCTCGACGTACAGTATACAGATGCTGGATCCCAGAGTCTTAAGAGAGAAAAGGGCACGTTCCATTTCTCATTCCATGGGCTCACCAGGCAGGGAGTGAGCCAGCGACCCGCTCCAACGAGACGCTGAAGGCTTGGCTCTCGAAAGGTATTGAATTCTGCCTCATCCTTAGCTTCCCTAAGAATATTTGCTTTTTGGGGAAAAAAAAAAAACTTAATAACAATTACTTCAGGGCTTCCATAAAAATGGGCAAGCTGATTTTCCCGCAAAACAGCTAAGCCTGCTAGTCCCTGGCAAGAAGTCAGCATCTCCCCTTTTCCAGTGTGTAAGCGGGTCTGGGAATTTGCCAAAAGAAGTAATCCTAAATTCTGAGTGATCTACACCGAAGACCATGTTTATTATAGCATTCCTTCGTAGCATGAAGAGTAAACACTTTAATATTTAATGATAGGGTTATAATAATTATTAAACTGTAAATTCTCAGTAAGGAATATTATTCAGTCATGACAAGTGATGAGGAAAGGCTAAGTTCACAACAAATAAAAAATCAAAAAGATATAAAATTAAATGGTACTTGTGTATTTGTGTGTCTCCAGAGAGACATGGACAAAAACCTGCCGTAAAATTTCCTAAAGCAACAGTAGTTGCAGAAGGCGGGGCAGGATCATGGATGATTTTCCTTTCTAAGTTTTCAGTTACATAATTGTAGTTTCGTAATGGAAAAATTTAACTATAACTTTCCAAAAAATATATTGCACTGACCCAAGTAAAGGCATTTCACTCTTTGGACCTAAGAGACAGCTATCGGACTTGAAAGAACTGCCCATATAGAGGACACGGTAGTTTAGTGACTCAGCCTGAGTCGCCCGTGAGTCAACCATGTGAGGCAGTTGCTATGACAGCTGGTTAGGTGGTGTTGATGAAAATGTGGTTTCTAGAACTCCAGCTCTTCCTTGCATCAGCCACGTAAATCAGAGTTTCCTGCCCAGAACTGCATGGGAAGGCTAGCAGAAGGTGACTTCGTCGGGGGGAGAGGTCGGGGCAATGAGGAGTCTGAGAATTGAGTGACAGGATGGCTGAAGTCTCGAGTTGGGCGCAAGACCCGAGGTGTAACAACCGTCCTCTTGGTTGTCCTCAAATATCTGAGGAACTGGAACCTTGCCTTGCTCTTCACATGTAAGCCAAGGAAGTTGGTGTCTTTATCCAAGAGCCACCAAGGAAAAGGTCGCTCTTCATTTAGCGCCTTGGTTCTGATTCTCTGTGTGTCACGCACTGGTTCACACCCAGAGGTAGTCCTTGGTTGGGTCTCTCTCCCTCATCCCAGGCTTGATTTGCTAATCATCGAATTCTTCCTTTGCAAGTGCTTCAGTTCAGACATTAACTAGAAATCCCTCGTCAGTAGTTCTTGAGGTACGGTTGCTGCTTCCGGACAAACCCATGCTGGGCTGGCATTTGTCAGTTTATGCCACCACTTTAATGAGCACTCACCACGTGCCAGCCCAGAGAGGAAGGCAGCATGGAACCTAAAACACAGTGACACAAATGTGCCGAGCAGCTCATCCAGGGACTCGGAGCCGAGGGTACTCACTGTTGGGGTCCTCGGATCATCCCCCAAAGAGCACAAGACACAAATGCAAAGGCAAGAGCGTTCATTGAGATTCCAGCATGCCGGGGTCAGCAGCTCCATGAAATGGCGACCCCGAGAAGAGCATGCAAGCTCCTTTTAAGCACATTTCCAAGGCGGGAGACAGGTGTCTCTAGTTTCCAAGGCAGAAAACAGGTGTCTCTATTTGGGGGTTATGGGTGCTCTAAGGATTGGTCTAAGCTGGTCTGGTGAGGGGTGGAACCTGATAGATGGTCCAAGCTGGTCTGGTGAGGGGTGGAGCCCGGATTGATAGGTCCGTCTTCTACTTCCCAATCTTTTGGAGCAGGAAGTGTTTTAGGGCCGCCCCTTGCCCCTTAGGTCCGGGACCTTTCATTCCCCCCTTCACTAGTACCTAATGGGGCCCAATCATGGGTCCCTTGTATCTTGATCATGGACAGGCTGGTATCCGGCTCGAAGGACCATAATTTGTACTGCATTAACTCGCTCTTTGATAAAGTTAGTTAGCCTGTTGAGTATACAAGGTCCAAAGGTGAGTATCATAAGTAGTATAATAAGGGGACTCTTACTATATTCATGTAGTTCCCTAATTAGCTACAGGGTGGAAAGTCCCCCTGCCCCTCCAGAGGTATATAGGCATAGTCCCCATATCTTTCCTCATTCCCAGTCTTTTACTGCCTTGCCAGCTGGAGTGAAAGAAACTTTCGGGGAGTTACCACCGCCCTGCCTGGAACAGGTCCTGTAAGTGCAGCCCTCTCTCTGGATTGGCTTGGTGTCCTGCCAGAGCACTTTTTGTACCTGGAATAGGGCTCATAGGGAGGAAAGAAAAGTTTTGATCTTCGAGCTCAGCTAGTAACTCGGCCTTCAGGTCAGGCAACAGAGGTGGAGGCCGAGTGTACATGATTTCATAAGGAGTTAGTCCTAATTTATAAGGAGAATTTCGTACTCTAAAAAGAGCAAAGGGGAGGAGAGATATCCAGTCACCGCCAGTCTCATGGGTTAATTTAGTTAACATCTCCTGCAGGGTCCGATTCATTCTTTCTACCTGCCCTGAACTCTGGGGACGATATATACAATGATTTCCAATCTGTCCCCAACAGCTTTTCCAGGTTCTGGGTTACCTGAGAGATGAAGGCAGGTCCGTTATCTGAACCTACTGACACTGGGAGACCGTACCGGGGATGATGTCTTGTCCATCATGACTGCAGCCCTGCATACCTGGTGTCGTCCTTAATGAAGCTGCTGCCATCTGTATGCCAAGTGGCCTCTGTGTCTGGCAAGGGCTCTTCTCTTAGGTCTGGTCTAGTTCCCTGTAGGTGGCTCAGAATCTCAGAACAATCATGTCTGGGAGCCTCCAGGCCCGGATTAGGCAATCAGCCATTTATCAGGAGGGCATTTTAAGACTTGTTCTATGGCGTGGGGGGTGGTCACTTGGAGCGGCTGTCCCAGAGTGCATTTGTCGGCATCCTTTATTAGCAATGCCGTGGCTGCGATTATGCGGAGGCATGGGGGCCACCCACTTGGGACCGGGTCAAGTCCCTTGGACAGGTATGCCACCGGCCGCCGCCAGGGCCCCAGCGTTTGGGTAAGGACTCCTTTAGCCACCCTTGCTTTTCATCCACAAACAGGTGGAACGGTTTGGTGAGGTCTGGCAAGGCCAGGGCCGGGGCCTCCAGGAGGGCTCTTTTGACCTGGTGGAATGCCCTGTCCACAGGCTCAGTCCAGTCCAATGGGGCATTCCTTCCCCTCATGGCTTCATAAAGTGGTTTTGCCATTTCAGCAAATCCTGGGATCCATAGCCTACAAAATCCTGCAGATCCCCGAAATTCTCTTACCTCTTGGCAAGTGGCAGGTCGGGGAATATGTTAGGTAGTTTCTTTTCTTGCCTGAGACAGCCATCTCCTTTCCCCTTTGAGTATGTACCCAGATACGTCCCCTTTTCCTGACAGAGCTGGGCCTTTTTAGCGGACACACGATATCCCAGGGTCCCCAGGGTCTTGAGTAATTTTCCAGTTGCAGCTTCGCAAGCTCCAGCAGTTTCTGCGGCAATCAGGAGGTCATGCACGTACTGTAACAGACTGACGTCAGGGTGGGCTCACCTTTACTCACCCAGGTCCTCGTCGAGTGCCTCAAAGATGGTAGGGGAGTTTTTAAAACCCTGGGGAAGCCATGTCCAGGTTCGCTGTCCAGTGAAACCGTTTTCCAGGTCTATCCACTCGAAGGCAAATATGGGTTGACTGGCAGGGGCAAGAGGTAGACTGAAGAAAGTATCTTTTAAGTCCAATACAGTATGACTAGCAACAAGGGAGTATTCCACACAGATTGGCAGGGGATGAGAATGCCCAGGTTGCTAAGGCCCCTAATATGGGGCGCAATCCCTTGTTTGGCTTTTTCATGCATTGGGTATTGTCTTACCCGGGCAGGAGTGGCATTTGTCTTGAGCTGGGCAGGAGTGGCATTTGTCTTGAGCTGGACAACTTTAGGAGGCCGGTGCTTGGCCCACTTGGTTCCTCCTGTTTGTTTCCACCCAAGCTTCCGGATCTCCCACATCCAACGGGACAACAGCTCACTAGTGCCCCCTATCGACATGTGGGGTTCTTTAAATAACCTGTACTCCTCTTCCAAGACCAAGGTTAAGACATTTATGGCCTCTCCGGCGTTCTCCGTCACTGAGGCTCCAGAGGGAGTTGAAGTGAATGTGGGCCCCCACTTTGCTGAGCAAATCTCTCCCCAGTAAGGGGCAGGGGCCCCCAGGGATGACCATGAAGGCATGGATTACCCAGCCCTTCCCCAGGTCCACCGTTCTTGGGGTAGTCCATGAATATCGGTTCATCCCCGTGGCTCCCTGCACCTACGATTGTTTGAGAGTTTCAAAATTGAGTGCTGAGCCCCAGTATCAACCATAAAGCATATTGGTTTCCCCTCCACTTTTAGGGTTACCCAAGGCTTGGGGAGCAGCTCCGAACCCCATCCCTTTCAGTCATCCAATTCGCGTAATTCTACAATTTCTGTTCCATCACCCCGGCGCTTAGGGCACTCGTTCTTCCAGTGGCCCTTTTCCTTACAGTAGGCGCACTGGTCTTTCTGAAGCCTGCGGAGCCATCCTTTTTCCCCTTAGCCATGTCCCCGAGTTCCTGCCCTTTAGTTTCAGGGTCAGCTGATGCTGCCAGCAGCATCCTCGCTAAACCCCGTGTCTGTCTTTCTTCCGGGATTTCCTGGTTGTTGTAAACCTTCTCAGCCACGGCCAAGAGCTCAGCCAGCCTCTTACCTTCCAATCCTTCCAGCCGCTGCAGCTTCCAGCGTATATCAGGGGTCGACTGATTGACGAAGGCCAGACTTACAGCCGACCGACTCTCCGGAGCCTCGGGTCCAGGGGAGTGTAGGTCCGATATGCCTCCATCAATCTCTCCAGGAAGGCCCCCGGGGACTCTTCCGGCCCCTGCTTTACCTGACTCACCTTAGACAAGTTTGTGGGCCGTCTGGCAGCCGCTCGGAGCCCCTCCATTAGAGTCTTGCGGTGAACCTTTAGCCTTTCCCTACCTTCCTCGGTGTTAAAGTCCCACTCCAGCTGTCCTAAGTTGATGAGATCCGGGTTGGCCGTGAGTCTCCCAATTTCCGGGCCTCGGCCAGGATCCTCTCCTGTTCCTCTGCGGTAAAGAGGATTTGTAACAGCTGGTGACAATCGTCCCAGTTGGGCTGATGAGTAAACAAGACAGATCTAGCAAATCAATCAGTTTGCCAGGTTTCTCAGAGAATTTGGGGTTTTGTCGCTTTAAAACAATGGTTAGAGGCGTCGACTCTGCCTGGCCCACGATAATCCACACACTGATTACAAAGACAACACAGACAACAAGAACAACAATACAACATACTGGTACTGAAACAAAACAAAACCTAAAACCCGAAAATGGGACGACGGCCTATCCCGTTTTCCACGGGCTCCGTCAGACAGGAGCGACCTGCTCTGTCCCGCCAGAGTTCCCGAACAATCGAGATCGAGAAAATCACTGATCTCCCTGAACCCGAAGTGAGGTCAAGACGTGTCTCACCTCACCCTGGTGCGGGAGCCACTAACGCGTCCGCCTGGCTCCCGGGCTTCCCATTAAGCTCGAGCCACACAGAGACACTACAAAAAGACACAACAAAACAGAGCGCTCGCTTACCAGCCGGCCTGTCCAACACTCAATGCAGTCGGGGTCTTTGAGGGCGAGATTCCCGGCCCATGCACCAAATGTTGGGGTCCTCAGATCGTCCCCCGAAGAGCATGAGACACGGATGCAAAGGCAAGAGCGTTCATTGAGATTCCAACATGCTGGGGTCAGCCACTCTGTAAAATGGCGACCCCGAGAGGAGCGCACAGGCTCATTTTAAGCACATTTCCAAGGCGGGGAACCAGGTGTCTCTAGTTTCCAAGGTGGGAAACAGGTGTCTCTATTTGGGGGGTACGGGTGCTCTAAGGATTGGTCCAAGCTGGTCTGGTGAGGGGTGGAGCCTGATTAATTGGTCCAAGCTGGTCCGCTGAGGGGTGGAGCCTGATTAATTGGTCCAGGCTGGTCTGGTGAGGGGTGGAGCCTGATTGATTGGTCCATCTTCTACTCCCTGGTCTTTTGGAACAGGAAGTGTTTTAGGGCCATCCCTTGCCCCTTAGGTCCGGGACCTTTTACTCACTCTTCCCTGTCCCCCACCCCTGGCCAGATTTGCCCGTCTGTGGTCCATCCTTCTCCGACTCAGCTGCGGTGTTCTTTGGCATCTGCCCGCCATCTGGAAATTACCCCTCTGCTGAAGCGAGGTGGGAGGCACCTGCAGGCCTGGGGCATGGAAAGGATGACTTTGAAGCTGAGGACTACTTTTTTTTTTTTAATATTTATTTATTTTTGAGACAGAGAGAGAGACAGAATGTGAGCAGGGGAGGGGCAGAGAGAGAGGGAGACACAGAATCCGAAGCAGGCTCCAGGCTCTGAGCTGTCAGCACAGAGCCCGACGCGGGGCTCGAACTCACAGACCACGAGATCATGACCTGAGTCAAAGCTGAGGACTACTTGAAAAACCGCTCACCTCTAAATGACTTTCTGTGCAGCGTTCTTCTCAGACTCTCAGGCTTCCTTGGGCCAGCTCGTGATAATATCCCTTCTATGTTTAAGAGCACCCCAAAATAAAAGATCTCGTTTCAAGTAAAATATTTTCTTCCCTGGGCCACATTTGGGGGAATATTGTCCTAACCAGCTGGGAAAACTGCTAAATACAGGCTCAGGGTCAGCACTGTGATCAAGTGTGCAGACCGGGACAACACGGCGCGGCTGTCTACGGAGGCTGGAGACGATCCCAACACACTAGCTCAGAGGGCTGAATCGTTAGTGACGGTGTCATTTTCGTGATCACCGTTACAGTTATTAGCTCCGTTACTAACTCGTTGAGGGCATGAATCTAATAGGAAATGCTGGATGACCCCGTAATGTGGCCCACAAGCATTTTTCTGTTTTCCCGATACAGTCGAAGATTTTTGAAAATCTCCTTAATGAGGAAGACAAATTTTCCCCAGCCTCTGGTGTCAAATCAAGAGATAAGGTATCCTACTTAGAGCACTCGTATAGAGCTATTTTTCTCTTCAGGATTACATTCATTCCTTTGTGTTTAAAGTTAATTTTATTTATTATGTCATTAACCTAATATTTCTTGAGGGCCTACCGCGCGTCAGGCATTTTTCTGGGCATTTATCAGTGATGAAGGAGGCACACAAAACCCCTCACAGAGTTTACATTTTTGGGGGGAAAGATAGTCAATAAAAATACAAATAGGTGTGTAATATAATGTCCCTTGGTGATAACCACTATGGGGGAAAATAACGCAAGCTAAGAGGAGACACTAGGGAGGGCAAAGGTAGTCTTAGATGGCTCACAAGGCAAGGCGTCTCTGAAGAAGTGACACAAGCTGTAGCTTCAGGGACAACAGTGTAATGTTGAGACCTAGGGCTGGACACAAAGGCCCCTCCCCAACAGCAGCGTGACTTGGTGCAAGTTACACAGCGCCTCTGTTTGCTAGTCGCTAAGATGGAGCTAACAATAGTGCCCGCATCAGAGTGGTGTTTATTCATCACTCAGTTTCTAAAAATTCTGAACGCTCCGCCTTTCCTTGTCTGCCTTGTTTGTCTTATAAATGCATGGTGGCCGTGTTTTCCAGACACACACCAAAAAGTGGACACGTGCTTTTACAGATGATTGTGTCTGGTGTGTGCATTTTACCTCTTATAAAGAGATAAAAGTCAACTCGCATTTTGATGCATATGTAATTCATTATAAAATCTTGGTTGGTGAGCATAATTCATCCCAGAAACATGCTTGTAATCCAAAGCACTTGTCTATTGAAGCAAATTTCCCCATGGAAAATAATGGAAACTCAGACGATTCATTCTACAATCCTAACAAAAATCATATAAAAATGATTATAATACTGTAATATAATACAAAATAATAAAGAAAATACAAAATATAAAGAAAAATAAACAAATTAACCTGCACTTACCTTGAAGACCTTCATGGCTGGTGTGAGGGAGACAAGGGAGGAGGGTTATTGTGTAGACGACTTTCACTAACACTGACGGAATCACTGCTATCTGTTGGCTCGATGGAATCTTTCTTTTTGCACAACTTTAACAAGGGACCTATCCAATGACCCTTGCCTTTGCCTCCTTTTGAGGATTTCTTGGAAAAGACATCGCTTTGATGATCATGCACAATCCCATAGCAAGAGAGAGACAGAGACAGAGACAGAGAGAAAACCATTGGCTCAGCTGTGATCACGTGACATCCAACATCACGTACAACATCGTGTTGCAAGACATAGCTTGTTTATCAAGTTGAAGTTTATTAGAAATGCTTGCTCGTCTCGCAGAACACTCGCAGAACGAGTTATTCGCAATCCAAGGCTTTATATGTATATATAAACTTTTTAGTTTGAAGTAATTACACACTTACGTAAAGTTTCAGGAATAGGACAGAGCCCCACACACCCCTTACCCAGATTTCCTTAGCAATAATTATATTCGCTTTCATGGCGGGGGGCTGTGCAGCACTAACCTTCTACAACTGGGCCCGGGTGCTGGTTCACTGACTGTTTGCTCTTTAGGTGTTCAACTGTGCACAGAAGCTTTGCTGATTTTTCAGTAAGTTATATTTTACCATTTCTACAGGACTGAAAGAGAGGGAACAAGGGAGCAAGAATGAACCCTCCTGGTGAATTTTTCTCCATTCTTTAGTGAAACTTCACTCAAGTGCCATTAAAGAAATTGTTTAAAGCATGAACTCACAAGGAGAAGAAAACGGGAGAGGAGATGACAGAATATTTCAACAAATATTTGGAAGACGAGTGAGTGGGAAATGAGTAGAAACAGTTGGCGGAGTGGGAAAATAGGAAACTTCACTGGAAGCCTCCCTCCCTGTGAGGGCCCCTGATTTAGGACATGCCAATAAGAAGCCAAAATCCCATAAATGGGCTGGAAGGGGAAAGAGGTAGGAGCAAGACTTTTCAAAATATACATCTTTTTACGGTGCTTGGATTTTGATACGTGGAAATGGTTTTCTGTTCACAAGAGGAACAAGATGGAGGGCAGGAGGAGGGGCTGGAAAGGAGAAGCTGGACTCGTGTTGTAGGAGCCAAGATAGACCCCTGTTGTGGGACCCAGGAAAGGCTGCCCTGCAGGAGCCTCTCCGGGTCCCTGGAAGGCAAGGCAGTCGGGGCTGAGCGGAGCAAGGGTTGCTGGAAAGGTCGATTGAGAGAGTTGGGCCCTAGCTGCCTTCTCCCCTCACCCTCCACGGCACCTGACACCTCAGGGACAGAGGCACCACCTGAGCTGGGGGGAAGTGACATTACAAGCAAAGGCACCGTGTGTCAGCTGACAGAATGATGAGGCCTCTTCCCGCCTCTTTCCCCACCTCGGCTCTCAGGCCTCTGGGAAGCCAGGCCCACACCTCCATCGTGCCCCAGCCCCCAGCCGCCTATCAGAGGGTTTCTCTGCGTGCAGAAAGGAGATGGACAGAACATCTGAGCTCAGTGGAACGACTGGTTTGCATAAGAGACTCCCCCCTCCCCCCACCATCAAGGCTGTAAATTTTCTCTAAGGCCTGACTCGGCACCTGCGCGTGGATGCTCTCCTCACTTCCGGTTTCCACACAGGAAGCTGACACAGGGAGACTTTTGTCAGGATCCTGCTGTTAGGTGCAGCTCCGGTCACACAAGACATTTCCTTGGCCACTCCGTCTGCTCTGAGCCTTCCAACCCGTGTTCACGATTTCCCTCTTTTTTGTGTTCTTGGTTTTGGGGGATCAACCGATATTTTTAAATGGCTAAACTAGGTACTAGAGCAGTTTTCGACTCACAGCAGGATGGAGCGGAAGGTTCAGAGATTTCCCCCATGCCCCTACCCCCACATGCGCGCAGCCTCCCCCGCTGTCCGCAGGCCCCTCCAGAGTGGGACGGTTGTTACAACTGGTGAACCCGCGTCGACCCAGCATCGTCCCCCAAGACCCAGCAGTTGCCACCGGGTTCGCTCCTGGTGTTGTGGAGCCTGTGCGTTTGGACACGTGTCCACCATTCGGGCGCCACAGGGAGGGGTCTCAGCTGCCCTAAAAATCCCCTGTGCTCTGCCCGTTCGTGCCTCCCTCCCCCACCCCCTGGCCACCACTGATCCTTCCACTTCTTCCTAGTTTCCTCTCTTCCAGAATGTCATACAGTCGGAATCATAATTAATATTTTAAAAATAATTTCTATTGTCGAGCAGGTCTTGGAAAAATAAGGACATTAAAAAGCTCATGTTTGGGGCGCCTGGGTGGCTCAGTCGGTTGAGCGGCCGACTTCAGCTTGGGTCATGATCTCATGGTCTGTGGGTTCGAGCCCCGCGTCAGACTCTGTGCTGATGGCTGGGAGCCTGGAGCCTGCTTCGGATTCTGTGTCTCCCTCTCTCTCTGCTATTCCCCTGCTCATGCATGGTCTCTCTGTCTGTTAAAAATAAATAAACGTTAAAAAAATTTATATATAAAAAAAAAAAGCTCATGTTTGAGGCGCCCGGGTGGCTCAGTTGGTTACGCCTCCGACTTCGGCTCAGGTCACGATCTCGTGGTTCATGAGTTCGAGCCCCGCGTTGGGCTCTGTGCTGATGGCTCGGAGCCTGGAGCCTGCTTTGGATTCTCTCTCTCCCTCTCTCTCTGCCCCTCCCTTGCTCTTGCTCTGTCTCTCAAAATAAATAAATGTTAAAAAAAAGAAAAGTTTGTGTTTAATATGTCACATTAGAATGGGAGGTGAGGGAGTCCCTGCGTTTCTATTAATTTTTCTTTTCAAATGGAAGACAGTTGCCATAGGGGAGAAGAAAATATCTTCCATAAGTTGAGTTGAAAACCTGTGAATGAGGGTTTGATGCGAACAGGCTCAGGGCCCTCTGGAGATCTCAGCTCTGGGGGTGCTTCCGGGAATGTGTGGGGCCCACGCTTGGGGTAGTCATAGCTTCCTGTGCTAGCCGTGAGGCACCGGTACATGTCCTGTCTATGTTCTCACCGAAAACCCGGTTATGGGTTGGCTTATGTCCCCTTGAAAGAGGTGTGTGGTGTCCTAACCCTTAGTGCTTCAGAAAATGACCTTATTCGGACGGACAGTCTTCAGAGACATCATCCAGACAGAACAAGGCCGTGGGGTGGGCTTGAGCCAAGACGACTGTTGTCCTCATGAAAAGGGGAAATTTGGGCCCAGCCACACGGAGAGGGAAGATAATGTGAGGACTTGCAGAAGACGGCCGTCTATAAGCCAAAGAGTGTCTGAGGCCACCCGAAGCTGGGAGGGAGGTGGGAACAGCATCTTCTCGGCAGGTTTCAGAGCGAGCAGGGCCCTGCTGACAGCGTGGTTTGAGACTTCTTGCCTCCAGAACAGTGAGACAATGAACTTCTGTTGTCCCGAGCCTCCTGGTGTGTGGCACTTTGTTATGTCAGCCCCAGGACTTCTAGCTGGCGTGGTGAATTTTCTAGAAGGAGATTTGTTGCTTCCTGGTTGGAAGGCCAGACTCCAGAGGGTTTTTGATTTTGCTTTGTTTCGATGGCATCGAACAATGAACGGGACGCCCCTTCACCCCCAAGCCGATGTGGAGAATTCCTGATCGCTTTGGCTAAGGCCAAGGTTTTTCCTCCTTTAGAAAAAGGGGGGAAAATGACAGGTAGTTACATTCAAGGTCTGTCTCCTCCCGGGCCTTGAAGATGAAGAAAAGCAGCTTAATTGGCTCTGGGCTGTCTTGGGGGTGATTTGATATTCTTTTTAAAAATAGATAGCGAGGGAAGTTGTCTCATGTTGAAATGCAACTCCCTCCATCTCAGGTTTAAAGCTCCTTTGCAGGCATCCCTCCCGGCTTCCCGCTAGCCCTGCTGGCTCACTCGCTCGACTGCTCTCCAGGGCCAGGTGGAGAGAGCTACCACCGGCTTCCCCTCCGCCAGGGCCTCCTCTCCGTCCTCCTTCCTCATCGTTAGGATTTCCCCCTTTCAAGATCTATCTGAATTCCGAGGAGGTTTGGGAGAGGAAAACGCATCGCTCCATCTCAGCCATGCTGTCACTAACTCGGCATGGAGGAGAGGGCGTCTGTCTCTGTGTTGGCTCAGAGGAAGTCTGTCCTCTCTCCCTAGCCCACACCTCCACCCGACGGCGGGGCGAACCCCCACCCCTGGGGCTTCATTCGAATGTTCAGGTGCTGACATGGAAAGGGCCATGGCTCTCACAGTAGTTCAGGGCTGCTGAAGTGTGTTACACATCATTAGCTTCTAATTGCCTTGGCTTCTCGATTCATGTCATTTATTCCAAGTCACTTCCGGTGGTTTTAGCGGAGCGTAACCCTGGAATTCGAAGCGGTGGGGAACATTTTGAAACCTCGTTAACTGTTGGCTTCTTTTCTGTCAAAATTCTAGGCCATAAAATTGCTTCGTTTGGGTGTTTTTTAAATCCAAGTGCTTCTGCACCCTAGTGAATTCAGGCCCCCTCCCTTGCAGGCGCAGGTGAATTGTACTCTGACGAAACATAGGAGCCGTTATATGACCAGATTTATTGATAACGAAAGACCCCCAGAAAGATCTCCTTTTTCTCTTGGCTTCGTTTAAGACTCTCCCTGAAACTTCTGGTAATAGTGTCTGTCATGGCTTAAGCTCTTGGCCAAAATGACCAGATAGAGGGCCCGGGGGGGGGGGGGGGGATTTTTAATTCTTCTTTGGGTCTTTCACTGAGGTGTTAAGAGTGCAAAACGTGGAATCCTTTCTAAAGGTTGGTGTTAAAGAGAAGGAGATATATAAGGAAAGAATCAGAGTAACAGTACCGTTGTCACAAATTACAGACCTCTTTGGAATTGTGTTTCATGTGAAATTATAGTCTGTCTTCAATTTCCTTTTTGCAGCTGTGAGTTGTTTACTATCTAACCATGCAACCTTAAATTAAAGAGAAGATGGGGGGAAAATTCCTGTTTGGGGCGCAGTGTATGCTCGTCTTTACGGATATCTCAGAGCACGCAAAAGATAATGTTTCTATTAGTTGTCATACGGGTTAATTTTAACACCCACCTCCCAGGTTGCTTATGTAGTTCCGAAAGCGGTGTACTCATAAATAAGAAGAAATCTAGAAAATCTGGAAAAATTTCAAAACTGAACTAAATGGCGGTGATCTGGTTTTAACCTTTACAAACATCAACTTCATGGCCAACTTCCTTTCAGACATCTCTTGGGATCTGGCAAAGGCAAACTGCAGAAAGGTCAGCCAGATTCCAGTTGGGCAGAAAATCTTGTTTAGAGATTTGTATTATCACAACCAACGAGCAGTATTTGGAAATCAGACATAAATGATGCCAAAGAATGAGGGAGGTCGGAAGGACTCGTAACTGTCACAGCACCCGCCCCAGACCCGGAGCGCTACTGGTGCCCAGGGAGCATCTGCTCTACACTGGGGGCGGAAACAGCTCGGAGGTTCTAGGGCCACTTGCACCACCTAACGGCCAGTGGTCCTTCGAGGAAGAAATGAAATCTGAGTTGTGCCATGACAATTTGGTTCAAGAGTTCCAAGGGTACTGTAGGCTAGGAAGTGGTGCAACCGATGCTGTTACAGATAAGGGAGAACACAACAGAAGGGTGGATTGAGATCCTGGTTCTTCCATTTCCTTAGCTTTACAAATACCTAGAAATAACATAAAACACCTAGCACAGTGTCAGGAACTTGGTAGGTGGACGCCAAATGGAAGCTATTAATGACACTGGAAGTCAGCCGCCCATTGCGTGCGGCAGGAAGGGTGTGTGTACAGAAGAATACGTGAGTGGGAGAGCTGTTGCACAAGTCTGAAGCCTTCCATCACAAACTAGAAATTGCTGTGAGTGGCAGTTATGACTGTCCATTGATCTACAAAGAGAATCTAAGAGTCACTGCTTTAGAGTGGGACCGGGTGGACAGAAGCCGGACAGGACACCAAACTGGGAGACACTTGGCAGGCCATGGTTTATCCTAAGATGATGTGGCTCTGGGAATTAACTCTGGAAGTTCCCGTGAGATTGATAGTAATGAAAGACACGTGAACAGCCCTACAAGGAAGCCAGGGCCAACGCATGGCAGAAAAGCCTTGGGAATGGAAGCTTGGGAGCCAGTCCTGGTCAAAGTGAAAGGCTGGGGTACTGAGAGGAGCCAACATAAATCGATAAGAGGGTCTCAAACAGGCTAGGACGGCTCCATATGGGACACAATACACACGTGCTCATTGACAGGCTAAATGGGTGGATGGATGGCATCCTTGGAGCTAAAGAGAGAGAAGCAGGAAAGAGCTGAGGAGGATCCCGAAGGGCAGAGTGTATGTCTGAAAAAGCTCCACTGTTTCCTTCTGCCCTGGTTATTTTTTTTGGTTCCTCATCTCCCTACCTGTCCAAGGACAGTCTCGGGTACCCCCAAACCTGGTCAAAGCCCCGAGGGAGGGTCCCCGACAAGGGTCTTGCACAAGGCTTTAACACATGATCATCACTGCGCCTTTTTCAATCCCCCTTTCTCTTGTCATCCTCATTTCTGTTCCTCTAGAGAGGCTCTCCTTCTAGGACTTTCCTCCCAACGGTCAGTCCTAGGGGGTCTGTTCATCCAGATTCACTCCGACATAAGCCGTTAGACCATGTAGTGTCCGCGCTCAAAATTTTCCAAGGCTCAGCGTTGTGTATGAGTGAGAACCCCAGGTGCTTCGCTTGGCTCTGTTTTGTCCCCGCACAACCGCCCACGCTACAGCTTTCTTCTAGAAACTCTCCACTCCTGCCTGTGTGCCCATGCATTTCCCTTGCCTGCAAAGCCCTGGGTGCGCCCAGCCACCGGCCTTGAGGCGCTGACCCGTGTGTCCCTTCTCACCCCTACTCACCCCTACCCCTTTCCTTTCTGGACTTCATTCATCCACTCTCTTCCTTGGGCGATTCCTCTGCCAATTCCTACTAGATCATAAACTACTTGAAGGTAAGGACTACATTTTTGCATTGCCTTCCCCTCAGGACCCAGCATCGTCTGATGAATAGAAAACTATATTGGCATTCGTGAGATGTCTAAAGCACTCCTGAATTTACAGTCGTTTCAAATACATCTTATTAGTTGAAGGGAAGCCAAGCTACCTTTCCAAAGGCCATATAAAAGTAGACTTTTCAAATCAGAATTCCTGGCTGAGTCGTAAGTTGAATTAAATTTTTGGCTTAAAAAAAAAAAAGATGGGATATGTGTTTTTCCTTTCTTCCACTAGTTGTTTCCAGGCAACCTTGAACTTGTCAAATAAAGAAGTCTAAACAGAAGACTGAGATGTATGACCTCCCTTTGAGAATCCTGCTCTCAGCAGGCTAAGCGCACTATTCGGCATCCCAACTAGACATTCCTGAAGGACCAATGTCTTTTCTCACGTCGGGTTTTCTTGGTGATGTCAGGAAGAAAACTGGGTGCAGTGGAGAACGTAGTATTTGGGCTTACTTAGTCTAAATCCTTTGAATCCTGACCTTATTGCTGTGAGCTTGGGAACAATCATTTAAAGTCTCTGAGCTTTGATGTCTTTGTCTCTGAAATATTCTAACGTCCCAACCTGCCTACCTCCTAGTGACGTGATGTGTACCACGTGACCGAACGGTAAACTAAAGCTGCCTGTTGTCACCACCATCGTCGTCGTCATCATCCCTGGAGCTCCCCTCATCAGCTGTCCCTGTCAGGGCCAGCACCCATGTGGCCGTGGCCAGTTCCCGAGGTGCGGCCACGTACCCCACGGCTCCGCATCCCGGGACCACCTTCACGCGACCAGAATCAGAACTGGCTCCACTCTCCCTTCTTGACTTCCATGTCCTTCATCCTTGGCCAGCGAAGGCTGACTCCAGTTCACACCCCCTTTGGCCCTTGGCCGCTGGCTTCTGGTCCTTTCCAGCCACTGAGACCAACTTGGGGGGACGCAGGGATGGCGGTGGGAATGGCAATTGCAGCCTGATTTGAGGGGGGGTCAGTCAAAGAGAGGCCTTTGCTGCTTGTCCTGAACTTGGTTGGAGACCTGATCACCCCTCAGCCCTGCATTTGGCATCTTCCCTTTCCTCATTCGCTCCGGGAAGGAACAACTATTGTCCCTGTGAAAATGGCAAGGCCTCTGTTCCCCTTCTCTGGTCTCAGATCGGGAGAGAGGAGATAAAAAAGCCGTGGGGCCCCCCAGAGGCTCTTAACTTCTCCAGACCTCCTTAGTCTCCAGACACTAATTCTGAGGATCGCCAGGAGGGAGTTTCTAAACGAAAAGAGGGAATACTGGATTTATTCAAAATCTACTTCCTCCTTGCAGAATGGAAGGAGCCTTCTGTCGCTACACAAAACACACCATTTCAGAAGAAAGCTCTTTTTTTCTCTATTATGGCAAAATACAACACTCCTTTGTCAGGAAGGAGTAAACCTCAGAAGACGTAGTTCTTCCCTCCCCAGACGTGAGGACTGACTTCTATATTTTCTGTCTATTTTGAGATGGATTCAAATCCTTCAGACATGATTTGAGAGCAGCAGTGAAGAACAATTCTTTTGAGGAGAGATTTTTCAAATGGCATTTTCCGTCTTCAAGTCCAGCTCCCCAGGCTGGGCTGGACCTCACCTACTGGTTATGGCTGGGACATCGTTATTCTGGACTGACGTGCTGTCATGAAACATCCTTATTCTTCATCCTGACCCTGTGAAGCTAATGAGACAGGCCCGATTATTAAGCCATATGGCAAAGAGATATTTGGATAAACAAATTTGTATTTCAATAAAATTTAACAGTCCCGTAAGATCTAATAATTAAAACGTAAATGACAGTAGGTACACTGGCTTAAAGCTGACTTCGTAACTTACCAGATGGTATTTGGTAGGTGATTTGTGTTTCCTGAGCAGAGGTTTTGAGGCAGGTAATATTTTCAGTTTCCTCCCTGCCCATTTTTCTCTTTGGTAATCTTTCTAGTTCATTGTATCACCCTCTGAGATCAGCTTTGTTTTATAGAATTGCTTGGGGCGGACATCTAGTAGTGCGCTATATTGAAGGGTTTTCTTGTTTTGGTTTTCTTGGTTTTAATTTCCTCCTTTACTTACACGAGTTCTCTCCTCCAGGATTGGAAGGAAGAAGTAAAAAATTGCACTTTCCCCATCTAATTCCCTTCTGTTTTCTCATCTCTGCTTCTGATGGCAGAGGCTAAAGCAGCTTTGCAGTGAGGAGTGCTTTCACACCCTTGCCAGGGTGAGTAGGGTTAAGTTAAAGGACCAGCAGCTGTTTTTCAGCTGTGGGGCTGAATGGGGGGGGGGCGGTGGGAAGGGAGAATAAGAGCTTTCTCCTCTCTGCATTGACACTATCCCCCCATCCTGCTCTTCCTTCTTCATTTCTCTGCCCCTCCTTTCTACCCCTGAACCGAAGCCCTGGGGGGAGGAGTGGGGAAGAGGGCAGGAACATGAAGAAGAAAAAGAGGTGAGGTTACCAGCTAATTCTCTCTTGCCCGGACTCCCGTTCAAAAGCAAAGGCCGCCTCCCTCTAAGCCTCCATCAACTACGGGAACATCATCTCTTCTCCGTCTCCTTCAGACACACGCAGCAGCCTGCAGCCTCCCTTCGGGCAGTCTTTTTCTGAAAGTAGCACTAACCAGCAGGGAGATGTTAGAAGATCTAGATTCTAATTAAGGTCGCCTCTGATTGCACCAGACAAGTCCCTGCTGCTTAGAAAACAGGCTGGAAAATCTCAGACTAAGGGGGTTGTGGAGAACAGCACGGATCAGGACCAGGGGGTCGCCCGAGCCCTCTTTCTGTGGACGTTATCTAGAATGGGAGCTATAGAGGTCAGACGATAAAAATTTAAATAGCCAACACTACCACCCCTTGCTAAACCATGAATTAAGATATACGACAGGGCCAATGGCGACATCCACTGTGGCACGCAGCTGTGCCTGGTAAACACTTGCTATGGAACGATTATGGGCCATGAAGATGGGAGGGGGGTGGGAGAGGATGTGTCGGCTTTTCCTTAAACCGGCAGTGTTAAAAGGTTCTACCTTTTGAGTGCATAAAGCAAAAATGAGAGCCCTGCTCCTCTGTCTGAAGACCGAGAGCTAGGGTCTGCCTTTCCATAGCTGGGGGCATGCAGAGTCAGATGACTGTCTGGAATGCCCTCCCTTGCCCCTTCCCCTCAGAGGCCCCTGGCATCGTGCGTGTGTACCTTGTGTCCGAAATCATTCTGGTGAGAGAGACAGGCTAGACTGATGGTCAGAGTAGTCATCCAATAAATGCTGGATGAAATTAAATGAATATGGGGATGAATGGTTGCTTAAATGAATGAATGCCTGGTCCCTGCCCTGTTGGGGCTTAACATCCAACAGAGGAGTCGAGACAAACATACATGAAGCACGAAGCTCACAATTTCATTCTCTTGGCACTGCTCGCTAACCGGAGTTAACCAGTGGGGAGAGGGGGTGTGTCCGCTTTTCCATTGGGGTTACCAAGAGGGACTGGGCAAACATGGTGGCTTCCTTTTTATTAGTGGAAACCCAGAAGCCCAGCAAGGTTAAATGGCTCCTCTTGGGCCACTGTCATCCGTGGGTAAACACCAGGTGAATATGACTGTTTGTCTACCAGGACAAATACGTCTGTATCAGAATTTATTTTTCAGTAACTTTAGACTTGAAAATATCTAACTTCCAAATATACAGAAAAGCTGCAAGGATAAGAATTGTACACAGAACACCCGTACCTCCACGATTCATTGTAAATGTTATTGTTCCATTTGCTTTATCATCTGTGTGCTGAAATATATGTTTATATTACATCATGTATTATATGAGCAAAAGACGATTTTTCTGAAATATTTGAGAGTCAGTTACATACAGTTGGCCCTGAAACAACATGAGTTTGAAACGTGAGTCCATTTATAAGAGGATTTTTTCTATAAATACATTACAGCACTGTAAATGTATTTTCCCTTCCTAATAATTTTCTTAGCAACATTTAGTTTTCTCTAGCTTACTTCATTATAAGATTATGGCATATAATAAGTATAATATATAAAACATGTTAATCCACTGTTTATGTTATCAGTAAGGCTTTCAGTCGATAGTAGGCTGTATGAGTAGTTAAATTTGGGGGGGGGAGCCAAAAGTTATACGTGAATTTTCAGCTCACTGGGGAGTCAGCACCCCAATCCCTGTGTTGTGAGAGGGTCAACTGTATCGTTGCAGGATTCTCCCACAGAGAGCTGTGACACTGAGGTTTTTTATCCAGGAAGCAACTTTTATTCATGCCAGCACCACTCAGTTGGGTTCGTACCCAAAGAACTGAATGGCCAGCATCTCTTGGTATGGTTTTTTAAACATATTTTCCATTTCTTTGTCTCCCATCTATGGTAACACACATAAACATGCAGTCTGGTTAAGTCGTCTCAGTTTACAAGGTCATGGGAGATATAGTCACCTAGGTGCGTATCCAGGTGACCTTGAAGTTTTCTCTCCCTTTTTTTTCTCTCTCCTTAGGGAGGGGTCCCTGCCACAGTATATTTGGCCTCTTTGTGTCTAAATACTTCAGCGTGTAGTTCCTATGAATGAGTCTAGGATCCATGTCCCCATCAGCATCTTTCACGGGACCTCTCCTCCATGTGGCTAATTGGGCTTCCTCATAGCATGGCAGGCTCAAGGAAGTTGGAGTACTCTCATGGCTTTTAAGAGAGAGCATTCCAAGCAGCAAAGGCAGAAGTTACAGGTCTCTTTACGGCCAGCTCGGAAGTCACATTGCTTCACTATCACTCATTCTATTGCTGCAGACAGGCCACAGAGTCAGTTGGATTCAAGGGCAGAGGAACCCAAACCCACCTGTGGTGGGAAAGAATTGTTGGCCATCTTGAATCCAGAACAATGCCCACCATTTTCTTTTTTATTTTATTTATTTATTTTTTAATTTACATCCAAGTTAGTTAGCATCTAGGGCAATAATTTCAGGAGTAGATTCCAGTGATTCATCCCCTATGTATAACACCCAGTGCTCATCCCAACAAGCGTCTTCCTTAATTCTCCTTACCCATTTAACCCATCCGTCCACCCACAACCCCTCCAGCAACCCTCTGTTCTCTGTATTTAAGAGTCTCTTATGGGGGCGCCTGGATGGCTCAGTCGGTTGAGCGTCCGACTTTGGCTTAGGTCATGATCTTGCAGTCGGTGAGTTTGAGCCCCGTGTCAGGCTCTGTGCTGACAGCTCAGAGCCAGGAGCCTGCTTCGGATTCTGTGTCTCCCTCTCTCTCTGCCCTCCTCCTGCTCACGCTCTGTCTCTATGTCTCAAAAATAAACATTAAAAAAAAATAAAAATAAATAAATAAACATTAAAAAAAAGTCTCATGTTTTGTCCCCCTCCTTGTTTTCATGTTCTTTTTTCTTCCCTTCTCTGTGTTCATCTGTTTTGTATCTTAAAGTTTTACATGAGTGAAGTCATATGATATTTGTCTTTCTCTGACTAATTTCACTTAGCATAATACCGTCTAGTTCCATCTGTGTCGTTGCAAATGGCAAGATTTCATTGTTTTTGATTGTCGAGTAATATTCCATTGTATGTATATACCACATCTTCTTTAGTCATTCATCTGTCAATGGACATTTGAATGCCCACCATTTTCTATCTTGTGGTCTAGGCATTTATATATGATTCCCTGTCTCCTGCTGAACTCTAAACAGCTATGGCTTTGATGGCACGATTCCCATCTGTCTCATCTTAGCAACCTCCCCCATGGTACTCAGCCCACTGCTTTGTACATAGTAGGTGCTTAATACTTATGGAATAAATATTGATTATAAACAGACTCCTCAATGGTCCAACCTCCTCGCATTATTTCTGAGGACTCTGAAACCATATGAGAGCTCCTTGATAGTCTCAAGGTCACAAAGCCCCTTTGAGTTAATCTCCATGACCGTCTTATGAATAAATGTTCCAGTAGAGAGGTATGACTGGGGACTAAGGAGGGTTGCTAGGAGGTGGTAGGAACATGGTAAAGAGACTGTTGGCTTTCTCATTTGGTGCCTGTGGTTTTGAGTGAAAATCTTGTTTTGAATGGCTAATTGGCTTACCTGAGTCCTAACGTATCTGTAAAATAAACTGGAAATATCTTTTTTCTATATCTGCTGGCAGAGTAAGAGTGCTAGATTTAAAATACCATGGAAAAGACATGGAGGAGGGATGGACTGGGGGTTCGGAAGTAGCAGTGGAGATGGTTCAAAGGATGTTCTGTCCACTTTGTCCCTCCTTGGTCCTCTGTGACTGTGCTAAAGAAGCCCTAACATAAGCGTGGTCAGTGAACATGCCAGCTGTTAGGAAGGACTCGGGGTTCCTCATGCAGCTCTGCCCAGAGCTCAACAAGAGGGCTGAGCATTTTCCCTTCAGCACTAGCTGGGCCCTGTCCTGATGGGTGCCCTTGCCAAATCAGAACTAATGCCCACGGCAGGGCCGATTTACTCAACTTCAACTTTGGTCCTCAAGATTTTTGTTTTGACATTTTAAAAAATGGCCTCGTCAGTCTATGCGCCCTGATTTTTGTGATGGTTCTGAACGAATTCGAACGAATTAGTGTATCTTTCTGGATCTTGATAGAGATGTAGGAAGATAAATTGCATCCGTCTTCCAGGAGAGTTACAAATTCAGCAGAATGTCGGGCTGGCAAGGCGAGAAAGGAAACATCCCTGACAGCAGGTCCAGGGAGCAGCCAGCACTTGCTGAAAGACCACAGGCTCTCGGACAAGGCAGACTGGACACAGGGGAAAGATACAAATGGACTGCCCATTCCAGACTCCTGGGAAACCATTTGCACCTGTTAAGGAGGACTCTCCATCATTTTGGCCACAAAAGCAACACCTCACTACCCGGCACTCATTTAGATGGCCATCTCCAATACCTATGATGCTGCCGAAACCTGGGAAGGAAGTTAAAACGTCCCCGAGGCATTAAAAGAGATGTCGCAGAATTTATGACAAAACCCCATGAAGTTTTAGACGGGATTTGAACAAATGTGGTTATCTGCTGCCCAACTCGCAGCTAGTAAGAAGCAACTTGGGGAAGAATGCAAGAGGCTTCTAGGGGCAGAGGCGAAAAGCAGGAGGAAATCACAGCCTGATGGGGTAGGAGCCCTAAAAACGGATGAAAGTCTGTACCACCTCCTGGGACCACCCTGGGAGGAGGCAGACCCTCTGTATTCTAAAGCCCCTGAGTACCGCATTGCAACCTGAAATAGAAATGAAGATAGATGGGGCCCGATAGTACCCACGGGGGTTAATGCATGCTCATTATTTTGTCCTTTATACATACAGCTTAGAAATAGATCCCTCCCAAATGGTTAGATATTTGTAGAGTTCTTATACTTAAAGGAATAGATTTTAGTTATCTGGAAAATGCAGGAAGTAACTGCATGAGTCTGCCTGGGCGGCCATAACAAATACCACAGGTGGGGGGGCCGGGGGGGTGCTTAGGTGGGCAACAGAGATGATTTTCTCACAGCCCAGAAGGCTGGGGTCCAAGATCAAGAGGCCCAGCAGGGTTGGTTTCTCCTGAGGCCCCTCTCCTTAGCTTATAGAAGGTCACATTCTCCCAGTGTCCTCACATGGCCTCTTTGCCGTGCACCTGCATGTCCAGGGTCGCCTCCTCTTGTTATAAGGATGCCGGTCACACTGGATGAGGGCCCCGGCCTTATGACCTCATTTAACTTAATCACACCTTTAAAGGTCTCATCTCCAAATATGGTCACATCCTGAGGTACTGGGGGCTAAGATTTCGATGTATGAATTCAGCGGGACACAATGCAGTCTGTAAGACTAATAAAACTTTATTTCTTTATTTGTGCTTTATTTGGCATCAACACAACTAATTCATCCTGGGGGGGAGGGGGGTGGAAATTAGCCGAGCGACCAGGTAATCTTTTTTTCTAGTTATCCTGAAGCCACTGACAAGAAGGTTGAGGACACAACTGTTTGTATGTAGTTCTTTCCATTTTTCACCCTCTCTCTCTGCCTCTCTCTCTCTCTCTCTCTCTCTCACACACACACACACACACACAGACACACCCTAGGAGAGCAAGTCTTATTTATTCATTTTTCATACACATCTTTGAAAACCTCTCCTTTTTTCTGCCATTGCTTTCTTTCAGACTCTTATCATTTTCCCCCCCCCAAATTCCATTATCCGCACTGATCCCCCCCACCCCTGCCACGAGGAGGCAATTTCCCTGAAACACAGATCTCATCACGCCACTTTCTGCGTACATTCCTCCAGTAGTTCCCCTATTTGCTTCCAGGATTAAGTTCAAACTCTTCAGCGGGTTGAAAAGGAGGCTGACCCTGACCAGACCGATGCGATCAAGTGCTGGCGAAGATGTGGAGCCACTGGAACTTTCCTACGTTGCTGGGAGCAAAGCAGAATGAAGCAGCCACTTTGGGAAACAGTTTGGGAGTTTTGTGCAAACTAAACACACACTTATCAAATGACCCAGCATTCCCGCTCCTACATAATTACCCCTAGAAAAATGAAAATCTATGTTCCACAAAAGTCTGTATACAAATGCTTACAGTGGCTTCGTTGATGATGGCCAGAAGCCCGAAACAACCCAAAAAGTCCCTTAACTGAGGAATGAATAACAACTGTGGGGCATCTATAAACTAGAATACTTCTTAGCGACAAAAAACAAAACAAAACAAAACAAAAAAAAACAAACAAACCCAAACACATTCCTGCTACAAGTAACAACAAATATGATTTTTATATCCACTGTGCTAAGGAGTCAGATTCAAATAGCTACAGACTTTATGAAGCCATTTATTCACACTCTTGCAAAGGCACAAGGGACAGAAAGATCGCTGATTGTCAAGAGCTGAGCTGGGGGAGGGGCTGATCACAAAAGGGGCACAGGACTTTGGGGGTGTGTGGACCTGTATCCATATCTTGACAGTGCTGGTGGTTACACAACTGTATATATTGGTTCAAGTTCCTAGAACTGTATACTAAAAAGAATGACTTCTACTGTATGTAAACAGTTCCTTAATTTTTAAAAATGAGAAAACAGGGGTACCTGGGTGGCTCAGTCAGTTAAGTGCCTGACTCTTGATCTTGGCTCAGATCATGATCTCACCTGTTCGTGAAATTGAGCCCAGAGTTGTCAGCTCTGTGCTGACAATGGGAAGCTTGCTTGCGATTCTCTCACTCACTCACTCTCTCTCAAAATAAATAAGTAACCTTAAAAAATCCTTAATAATGAGAAAACAAGAGTAGTGACCATATGTCTTGATTATCCCTGGTACGGCTCAGATTTATGTCTATTGTCCCAGGGTAATTTAGTCTACCTTCCACCTTTGACTCCAGAAAATGTCCCCAAATTGTACAATCACAGTCTTAACCCAGGATAAACCCAGAAAGCAGTCCCCGAAGTAAGGATTTGTGGACAGAGACTTTGTTTCGGGAAGTGATGCCACGGAGTAGGACTGGACACTGGGAAATGGTGAAGCAGGGAACAAGGTAACGCTAATACTGAGGGGGCCCCCCGTGTATAACGGGGGCTTGTCTCCACGGGTTCTTATCCTGCGTGGTTTGGGAAAGAGGAGGGTCCGCGGAGTGCTAACTTCCAGGTTGTGCATCCTGAGGGCCACGTGGGTCAATGCTGCCATCCTATTCAGCATCTGAGAAGCCCCCAGGATGCAAAGGAAGGTACAGGCAGAAGCCGCGATGTGGTTTTGTCAGGCTACACCTGAGTAAAGCCAGTTGCTGCAGCAGCAGTTGGTGTAAAGGATGGGTTGAGGTGGCGTGAGGTGGGACACGAGACGCGTCCGATTCAGACATCCTACTCTTGTGCTGGGTCCTGACTTCTTTTCTGACCTTACCTCCAGTTCGCACCTCACATACGCCTGACCCAACCACCTGACCCTGGACACCTTGTGCTCTCCCTTGCCTCTGAGTCCCCAAGTTGTTCTTCTCAAGGGCTGCCACCCAAGATTCCGTAGGTCGTACACTGCCCAAGGGCTCCTGGAACAGGGGACATATCGAGACTGACATCCAGCCTGATCTCATTGTATCTTCGGTAGAGAGGTGCCCACAGAGCTGTATCTTCCCAGAGAGGGTACCTTTTCCTAACTTGCACAAAGGCACCCTACAGCCTGCTCCACTTGGAAGGTGTCCTCTGCTTTCCACATTCTCATGTCTCCTGTCCTTCTCCGCCTGCCTGCTATTTATCCTCCAGACTCACCCTAGGAAACGTCTCTTCTGGGAAGCCTTTTCTGATCTTGCTCCACGCCAACACTAGGCTTTTAAATACTCCTTGTTATGGGCTGACTTGTTCTTCCCCAAACTCAGATGTTAAGACCTTAGACCTGTAGTACCTCAGAATGTGACTCTGTTTGAAGATCAGTCCCTTAAATAAGTGATTAAATTAAAATCAGTCCCCTCCCTAGGATGGGCTCTACTCCAATATGACCGGCGTCCTTTTAACAAGAGGAGGCGACCCTGGGCATGCAGGTGCACAGTGAAGAGGCCATGCGAGGAGAGAATGTGACCTTCTACAAGGAGAGAAGCCTCGGAAGAAACCAACCTGCTGAACTCTTGATCTTCTGGGGTGTGAGAAAATCATCTCTGTTTCCCAACTAAGCCCCCCAGCCTGTGGTATTCGTTATGGCCAACTGCGCTAATAGACCCCTGTTCTGTGCCCTCACAATGCCTTGAGCATGTATGTCTTTAGCTGGTATTCCGGAGTTTGAAAAGCACTGGTGTCCCTGCTTCCTCCCCCAGCTGGATCCTGGGCTTTGTGACGGCGGTGTGATCTTGTTAGCATTCGCTCCCTGTCACCCAGTGCAGCGCCTGACATCAATATTTGTAGAATGAATGACTAGGCAGAAAAACCCTTATCTCATTTGGCATCCTGAGAAACTGTAGCTGCTGGTGCCATTAGAGGCTCAAATGAGGGAAGCAAATTTTGTGAAAAATACATCCAGAAACACAGTTTCATTCCATACAATGTTTACGGTATAGATCACACAGTGTCACCAGCGAGAGATTATGGCTTCCCATTAGCGCTGGGGTTGGCTTCTGTCCGTGTTCCAAATTGAACTCCTATCGCTCTTTTCCTTGATCACTGTGCTGGGGCAAATATCAACATTTCGCTGCTTCCTCCAGCTGCCTCTTTCTGCAGCCACCCCGGCCACCACGCACATCTCCATGTACTGGGTAGGATTCCTGCTGCTGCCCACGCTGCTCTTCTGGCTGGTCCCCGACTTGGCCCTGCCAGCTCTCCTTCTCCTCCTAGGACTGTGCCAAGCCTTCATCTGCCCCAGGGAATCTTTCATTTCTGCTTCAGACTAGAGCAAGCATGCCCATCTGATACCCGGGAGTACAACTTTGCATATCACCACAGGACACCATAGCTACCCATTTCCATGGTTGTCTCTCTGGTATACCAGAAATTCCTTCAAAATCTCTTTCATTAAAACAAAAACAAAAACAAAAACAAAAACAACTTTATCCTTGGTGCCTGGCAAGATACCTGATATATACGTTACTCAACACGTGTTAGTTGTTATGATCATTTCTAGTAACACACTAGGAAATTGTGGGAAGGGCAGTTAGGTATCATAGAACATCAGGGTGAATTATTTATAATCTAAATATCTTTTCTTTTCGGCTTCACTTCTTTGTCTCTGCCAATTTCTTTTTGACATAGGTTGTTTCCTAACTGCTGGTCTCCAAGATTGGTGAGAAAAAAATAGAAGAAATGACAATGAAAATTAAAGAGGGTGAGGGGAAACATAATTAGACCCCCCCCCCACACACACACACACAAGTGTAATTGAAGACAAGAATTTTACACACGTAAATACCCAAATTGCAGCATGGATTCCCTTAGTGTCCTAAAGTGTACATAGTCCCTAGTCTCTGAAACTAGATATGCAAAACATCTCTCTTTCAACAAGGGGCTGAACAGATTAATTAATGCTTACAAAGCTCTTTAAAAATGAAAATGTGCACACAGATCCTTATTAGTATTAGTTATGCTCTATATAATTAGACTTAGATGTAACATTTTTGTAAGAAATCAGGTAACATGGCTCAAAAGTATAAAAGGCATGTACAAAATACACGTTTGGCATCCACATTAATCATACAATCAACAACTCCCAAACCCTCGTTCCTGACTGGGCTATCAATAATATAATATGAACTTGAATCATTTGTATGCTTTCCAGTGTGATTATTGGCACAATGTAGCGTTTTGTGATGTAGATTTTAGCACACTTCTAGAAGATTTGCTTTTTTTATGTTAGATAC
Organism: Paguma larvata; assembly: GCA_030068075.1. Taxonomy (NCBI): domain Eukaryota; kingdom Metazoa; phylum Chordata; class Mammalia; order Carnivora; family Viverridae; genus Paguma; species Paguma larvata. Next base: position 72,723,231 of record CM057839.1, on the reverse strand, counting down.
ATTCGAAAGACCTCATTCTGATGTTTTTTTTTTTTTTCTGGTGGAGGAAAAAATTGACAGCACTATGAAAATTTATTTATTTTATTTTATGAGATTTGAAATGCTGGGTTTTGCCATAATGCACCTATTGTAGGGGAGACAACAGGGCCATTATAATGATAACGATTTCTTCTGTCACTTTTCTTCAGTTTGGGTGAGAGTCCTTAAGCTCTTTATAAGAAAGAGCTACTTTTCACTTCTCTGCAACAGAGAGATCCTTATAGGTGATAATACTTCTACTTTATGGTAATTGCGTATTTAATGTCTGTCTTCTCCCTTGGATGGTAGGTTCACAAAGCCAGAAACTGTATCTGCCTTCTTATATGATATTTGGCACACAGCAGGTGTTCAATATACATCCTACGCAAAGTGGAGGGGCGAGGTGTGGAGAAAGGGAGCATGGCTATTAGTGATAATAATACTATCTATAAGAGAGAGAGAAAGACAGATGGAGGAAGGGAGAGACTGGTGGAGAACATACATTTTAGAAGGCTATAGAAAAAGATTTTGAGATTGAACAGAAGGTTCCAATTTGCCAAGGTGATAAATCTGGGTTCAAACTACTCAATTATGTACATATGGTTTTGCTAATACTTAAACCTTATGATCTGAGGAAAAAAGAGGATAGCATGGTTATCTTTGAAATTGCTTGCCCTAAAGGGAGGTATATTTCTTATGATAAGTCAGGTAGAACTCGCAGATGTCTGGAATTCACAGTCTTGCTCATTTAGGGGTGCCCACAGCACCTTGGTGGTATATTTTTTTTAATATAATTTATTGTCAAGTTAGCTAACATACAGTGTATACAGTGTGCTCTTGGCTTCGGGGGTAGATTCCCATGATTCATTGCTTACATACAACTTGGTGGTATTTTGTACTTAAGTTGTTTCTTGGTAAGGTATGTGGGCTGACTGTTGACATTGTCATTGGCTATCACGTATGGAGGCCTTAACTCTGCCTGGTTGGACTCAGCATTTCCCATTGTTTATCTCTAGTTCTCACTACTGTGCACCAGAGACATCCTTAGAGACATTTTACAGAATGAGGAAACTGAAGCCCAAGTTCCAAACAGCTATTAAGAGACACAGTGTGGATTTAAATTCATTTACTCTAATGATCCTTTCCCTACATTATGCTATGTTGGGGGAAAGACTGCTTTTTGGACTTAAGCATGTGACTTGAACATGTTGTTTAACTTTTATGCGTATCCATTTCTTCATCTGGAAGACGGAGGTCTGAAAATAGTTAATCTTTCAGGTCTATTTTCCACTAAAATTCTTCAAGTAGAGGGAGGTAAGGCACGGCACTCCCTGCTGTGTCGGAGCTGTCCATGGTCCTGACAAGACTGGCACCAATAAAGCCATAATCATCTTATCAAAGGAAGAAGCGCGAGAGGCCAGAAACGCCTCCATTAATAAAGATCTTGCTCTTATTCTCTGGGTCTCTTAAGTAATTAAGCATGCCTTCTCTTACTGCTGACTGTATGGATTATTCCAGGACCCATGCCACTGCAAATTAAAGATACAGGTAAACATGCACACCCTCCCCCACTCCAACACACACACACACACACACACACACACACACACGCCTGAAATAGTCTATGTGTTCCAGCCAAATAAGCTGTAGTCCATTTTGCCTGCATTTTTTACTCTTTTGCCTTGAATTACAGACTCTTTTTCTGAGCAACAGATGTTCTTGAGCCTGAATTTCCAAGCTTAACCACCCTACGAACCAAGTGAGATTAATTGAATGAATTATCTCAGAAGCCAAATAAGTTCCCTTGTTTTAGTATATTTTTATTCCTTTTTCCATTTATCCAACGGGATATATATCTCACATGTGTCTGTGTTAAGGGATACATATTTACTGCATAAGCAGTGATTTCAAAACAAAATGTAGTGGATACAGGGATGTGAAACTTAAGATGAGTGCCCCCTGTACGTTTTCTCTGTTGATCATGGGGTAGTCACTGAATTTTGTACCATCATCTCTACCATTTACAACTTAACCCTAAAGATAATGTAACTTGTAGAAGGCATTAATACTAAACCTCTGGTATTTTGAAATCCTTTTACTCTATGATGGCTTTGCAAGATTTTTTAAAAATATCAATATTTAAATGCATAAGGAGTTCTGTCCATATCGAGAGAGACGTGTCCCACTGAGAATTAATTATAAGCTAGAGCTGCATTAATAAAGATATATTGGGCCACCGTAAAAGCAGAATTCTAAAAACAACAAGCGGCAAAACTATAGCTAGACACTACTTTTAGTGGTTGCTTGAGTCCTTTTTTGAATTCCGTGTTCATTCACATATCTGCATATATAAACATGGTTTTACATTTCCAAACACACACACGTGTGTTTTCTTACACGCATGCATAAGTAAATATATATGGCTAAATAAGCTATTTACATTTAAGGCCAGAGAGGATTCATTCCCCCGCCCCCTCCAAATTATCTTCCTGAGTGATTTGGAAGGGGAAGAAAGTCTTCAAAGGGAATATTTTTGAGGTCCTTGAAGAACGCTGAACAAGTCAGTTCCCAAGTCAAGCCAAGGGAAAGAGTCAGAGAGCCCAGAGCCTCTGTGGTGCTCATCCGAGCCTCAAAGACTAAGATCAGTCTTAGACAGAGGGACATTTCCCCCAATTCATGCATGAAGAGGCTCTAGGGCTGGGAGGTCAGAAGGGAACTCAGACCTAGAGCTCCTAGAGAGTTTGCAGCTCTGGGGATGGTGGAAGCAGCCCCCCCTCCCCCCGGGCAGGGCCAGCACCACCTCAGGATGTTTGGCAGAAACAATCACCAGGGAATGGTGGGTGCCCAGCACTACGGGGGGCTGTGCACAGGCCTGGCCAAGCAGCAGCAGCAGCAGCTTATGCAGACCGAATAAATTCCTCAGCAGGCAGCAAGGACCTAGGGAATGCATGACGTCAGCTGTGTTTGGGGGGATCAGTAGCAACCTCCAAATCAGATACAACATGCTTTTGCCACATTATCATTTAAACTTATTTAAAATTTAATTTTTAAGTAAATTAAAATGTAATATGCGCGAATATATGTTTCTTTAGAAAATTTTCAACAATTAGAGAAAGGCTAAAATCCCATTTGCCATCACCCCTAAACCTAGTTCCCTCTTCCCTTTTTAAAGAAATAACCATGGTTTATTCCTGCCATATTAAGGAACAGTTTTCAAAAAAAACAATTATAGACCGGAAGTCAATGAGAATATTGGTTTTCATATTGCCTTAAAGTTTTTTTTATTGTTTATTTATTTTTGAGAGAGAGAGAGAGAGAGTACGAGCAGGGGAGGGGCAGGGAGAGTGAGACACAGAATCCGAAGCAGGCTCCAGCCTCTGAGCTGTCAGCACAGAGCCTGACGCTGGGCTGAACTCACAGATCATGATCTGAACCGAAGTCAGCTGCTTAACCAAGTAAGCCACCCAGGTGCCCCTTAATATTACCTTTTTTAAAAAAAAGTAAAAGAAGCACATGAAACATCAAGAGTACAGGCAATACAAGCAGGGCAAAAAAAGAAAGAAAAAAATAAAAAGAGCTTCTGATGAGATGTTGGAAATATTCACCCCTCTCAGCCCAGTCTCATAAATACATTTCTCAATAGAAGGGAAATGGAGTTAAAAGTCTGGGTCCACGTGGCTGATTGATGTCCCACTCTGACGTGTTGACATAAAGAAAGAAAGAAAAATCACATTCCCGAGGTTGTGGCTACATAAGGCAGGCCTCTGGCGGCAATGTCTAGTCATCTCCCCCAAAGCTGTTTTGTCTTCCATATTGATGATTCAAGGTAGTTAAGAGGTAAGAGGCTGGGCAGCCTTTCACGGGGTGGTCGATTAACAATTTATTGGTAAAATTCCCTGATTTGACACATTTCACAGAACAGACGTGATCCTAAGGCATGGAATAAACAGTCAAGGTCTGCATGTGCTAGTTAATTTCTTATCCACGTGTTTTAATGGGGCCATGTGATTATCATTATTTAATTTAATGAGGCAGGCGCTCTGATTGCTGTGAGACAGTCATCTGGTAAGTGGTACTTTCATGGCCTGATGGAGTTGCCACACTGCCCTCTGGTTTACCGTCCAGGGGCAGAATCCCTGGGCATTTTGTTGTTTGTTACAGGTGGATATGGTACATGGACAACTTGGCAATGGAAGACTTGGCAGTCCTCTGAAGTGTCAGGCAGGTGAGACAGGAATCCCTTCACATCTAGGGAAGACAAGCCAAAGACGAGTGAGCTGGAGACTCGTGACTGGTAAATCCCTGGTTATATCATGTCCCCTGCCTTCACATCCAGCATCTTAAGAGAACCTTCCAGGACACTCAGGCAACCAAATCCTCATGTGCTTCCCTTTCTGCAAGAAAGTACTCTGTGGGCCTCTAAAGAAGAGGTCACCCTTGCTTTCTCTCCCAGTCACCGATGCTCAGGCAACTTGGTTTATGACAAAAGTGAGCAGGGCTTGATCTCTTGAACTTTGAGATCATAACCTGATCCAAGAGCAGTCGATGCTTAACCGACTGAGCCACCCAGGCACACTGAACCCTTTTTAAGTGTGTAGTTCAGTGGTCTTAAGTATATTCACATTGTTAGGCACAGCAATCTCTAGAACTTTCTCATCTTAGAAGGCTCAAACTCCACATCGATTAAACACTAACTCTCCACTCCCCACCTACCCGCCCCTAGCAACCACATTTCTCCTTTCTGTCTCTGTGACTTTGACTATTCCAAGTACCTCACGTAAGTGGAGTCATAACAATATTTGTGGTTTTTCGTAACTGGCTTATTTCATGTAGCTTAACGTCTTCCACGTTCAACCATATTGTAGCTTGGGGGCTGAATAATATTTCATTGGGTGTATATACCTCATTTTGTTTATCCATTCACCTCTCAACAGATATTTGGGTTCCTTCCTCCTTTGGGCTATTGTGAATAGCGCTGCCAGGAACACAGGTGTGCAAATAACTCTCCTTCTCTCTATCTCCCTCTCTCTCTGTTTCATAATCCAACCTTCGGATCTCACCCTTACTCAACATTCTGCTGCCAGGAAAGGAGCTGTGAGAAATCATTAACACCTTGGTGCAAATGCGCGTAATGTGTTATTCCTAAATGAGACTGTCTGAATTTTAAAAAGGGGTCGGAAGGGAAAGGGGAATGCGTGTCAGGTTGTGGAGTCCCTGGGTGGGCGCTCTGGGGGCCTGTGGGCATGCTAGCATTTCTCAGAGCTGCTGGGAATTCTCTACCAATGGAAGCACGACGCTGCTCCCGTCAGCCCAGAACATTCTTGTCTACTGTGCCAGTTCCAAACTGAGTCTATCTGAACCATTGAACATCAAGCATACACTCATCTTAAACTGTAATCACTGCGTTTTAGGCTGGGAGAGAAAATCCTTATAACGTGCTGGAGAGAGCTCATTCTTCTCACATTGCAGCTCCAATCAGACCCCGGGACACATCTTCCCGCCGGGCCTTCTCCTTTCATGCCAGCGTCTCTGAGGCCCCAGCTCCTGCTGTAATCCTCCCCAGCCAGCGTTTCTTAATCTCTGTTATCTTTTCCTTATGACAGGCTCCCGCTCTGCTTTGCCACACCTGTCAATTCCCGCTGCTCTCGGAGTTCACGGCCACGAACACACGGGTGCCGGAAACACATGTCCGCCCACGACTGAAGACATGCAACCCAGGAAATATTTTTCTTCCTACAGACTCTGCCTGCTGTAGGCTCAGAAAATGTGAATGAGCTGCAAGAATTCGTGGTTGCCGAGCGGAATCTCTGTCTTCTTCCCTTCAGTTGTAATGTCACAACCGTGGCCTATCACGTCCGATCAGGAGCCGTGACTTAATGTGTTTCCTTTTTTTCTCACATCTCTCTGCTTGCACCAGCTGGACGCAGCCCGGGGGGCGGGGGGGTGGGCTCACAGGAGACAACGGGGGAACACCCAGGCACTTCGGGAAGGCAGGTGCAGAATTTGGAACCATAGGCAAGGTTGATTTCTGAGTGTTGAGGCCCACCTTGACATAGGTGAGTGGGGGTGGCCGGCTGGTAAGTAGGGGCGGAGGCGGTGGGGGAGAGCGATGGGTGCCAGAGTAGTGGACCCAAATTCAGGACCTGTGCCAAAGTGAGGGAGCAGGAACCAGAGACCTAAGGGGGACATGGAGATGCGAATTTAATCCTGGAAATAGCTTTCCACGGACTGCTTTTATTTTATTTTATTTTATTTTATTTTATTTTATTATGTTTTTATTTATTTTTGAAGTTTAGTTATTTATTTTGAGAGAGAGAGTGTGTGTGCGCGTAGGGGAGGGGCAGAGAGAGAGAGGGAGAGGCAGAATCCCAAGGAGGCCCCACACTGTCAGTGCTGAGTCTGTCCAGGGTCTCAAACCCTCGAACCATGAGATCGTGACCTGAGCCGAAATCGAGTCCGAAGCCTAAGTGATTGAGCCACCCAGACACCCCATCTTTTTTTTTTTTATGTAGGCTCCACACCCAATATGGGGCTTGAGCTCATGACCTCAAGGTTAAGAGTCACATGCTCTACTGACTGAGCCAGCTAAGCGCTGCTCACTGATTGCTTTTAGAAGCTTGGGTAGATGTTTGGAGGAAATTTCCTTCCTTTAGAACTTCCCATTACCAGTTAAAACTCTCATTTTACAAATGTCTTCTGGGTTGCTTGGGTGGCTCAGTTGGTTACGTCTCCGGCTACAGCTCAGGTCATGATCTCACGGTTCATGAGTTCGAGCCCTGTATTGGGCTCTGTGCTGACAGCTGAGAGCCTGGAGCCTGCCTCGGATTCTGTCTCTTTTCTCTCTCTCAAAAATAAATAAACATTAAATCAGAGTCTGAGTTAAATCAGAGTCTGTGAAGGTGGGCCTTAGGCATTACACAAAAAACAGCAATTACCCAGATGATATTTTTTTAACTGTTCAAAGTTGTAGCTTTTTTTTTTTAACGTTTATTTATTTTTGAGAGACATAGAGACAGAGTATGAGCAGGGGAAGGGCAGAGAGAGAGGCAGATACAGAATCCGAAGCAGGCTCCAGGCTCTGAGCCGTCAGCACAGAGCCCGACGCGGGGCTCGAACTCACAGACCGTGAGATCATGACCTGAGCTGAAGTCGGCCGCTTAACTGACTGAGCCACCCAGGTGCCCCCCAGATGACTTCTAAGAAGCCATATTTAACCACTTGCTTTAACCTCTTTCCATATACATCCATCCTCCATACTACTTCCAGATAAATCTTTCCAAGTCTAATGCTTTAGAACACTTCCGTGGCTCCCCATTGACTTCTTAATTTGATGGGTGTCTCTGGCCTGTCTTCCAAGACACTTTGTGTCACGGGCAGCCCTTCCCAACCTCCACGCCTGGGGCTTGCATGCCCTCTTCTCATGCCTCATTGCCCGCTTGACTGCTGCAGCATAGAAGGGCCGGGCGCGGACACAGGCGTGGGGAGGAAATCCCATCTGGAGGCAGAATGGGGTGTCTCAGGGGCATGTGAGCAAACAGGAGGGAAGCCCAGTACAAGGAATGGGGGGTCCCACCACACAGGGTGGCCACATTCAGAGGTTCAAGTAGGCAGCAAGATCACAGACCAGAGCAGTCTCTCGGCTGTAGGTTGGTGGTCCAGAGCTCTGGAAGGAATGCTTATCGAAGCTCGTTGGGCGATGAGGAGAAGGTAGACTGTCAGTCTCAGCCCCAGGCCAGCTCTATCCCAACTGTTCACAGGAAGTATCTAGAAATCTGCCAACCATGCCGCCTCTCCCAAGGCAACAGCATCTGCCCAGGGTACTGGCCTTGGCCCCATAATCAGCAGGGTGGGCACAGTCTTGGCGGCCGGATCCTGGAGGGCGAGGGCTCAGAAAGTCAGGCAGGAAGACCAAGCCAGCGGTGAAGCCTCGTCTCCTGGGCTTTGCCTGCCTCCTGCTTTCCAGAACCTTCACTGCCTCGCCGGCTGGAACCCCCGGGCTGGTCTAGTTCTGCATTGGTCCCTCCCGTACACTCTGCGCTCTGTCCTGAAATCTCATCTTAGTGGTGAGCCCCGCCAGAGTCCCTCTGGGCTCCTGTACCATCTTGGAAACAGGTCGAATTTGCCGTGCCCCGTTTGCCCTACCTTAGCTAGGTTTATCATTGCGAACCCTCCCCAAAGCTACCGCCTCTGCTCCCACTCACTTCATCCGGCCTTTGGTCCGTGCCATGGCCTTCTTCCTTGGTCCAGACCCCAAATGACTCCTTCCCCACCAGCATGCCTTGCATCTAACTCCCTATCAGAGGATAACGCTTGGAGGGAAGAATTTAAAATCACCCTACAAATCAACATTTGTTGATGTTTGTGTTGGTGCTAAGTGGAAAAAACCAAAAGATCGTTTGTATCTGTATGTGTTCGCCCCAGGTGTGTAACAAATGCACAGAAACCATCTGCAAGCGTATTCAGCAATATGTTAAGAGCAGTTGTCTCTGGGTGATGGAATTATGGAAGTCTTTTCTCCTTTTTGTTAACCGCCATCATATAATTTTTCTGCAGTAAATAAAATTGTTTTTTAAGAAGGAAAACTATATGTGTGTATGTATATATATATATACATACACACATATATTTTTATTTGTAAATATATATACACACGCACACACACGTGCGTGCACACATATTTACAAATACAAAACATAAGGTGACTACAGGGATTCTGGTTCTCAGAAACAAGACAGAGGTCCAACTGAGAGCATCGGGCCAAAGGCATAGTTCAATTAAAAACTAGAGATTGTGGCTAAGCCCCAAAGTGTTGGGCCCGAGCTCCCAAGGGCAGGTACTTAAGACTTAAGTGGGTGTTTAAGGCTGCAAGTCTTAACAGCTCGCTTGGGTTTGAATTCCAGCTGCCCACCTGAGAGCTGTGCAGCTCTAGGCAAATTGCTTAACCTCTCTGTGCCTTGCTTTTCTGAATATTTTGGAGCTTCTGTGGATCAAACCGTGTAACAGGTACTTCACAAGGTGCCCGCTATATAGCAAGTATGCAGTCAGTGCTTCTATTATAGGAAGGAAGGCAGGAGAGCCTGGGTGGAAACTCTACCTGGAGCTTCTAACCCTCTTTAGGGGGACTCCTCCCTGAAATCGCACCCATTCTTGAAACTCCATCTCCAATGCCACATCCTCCACTCAAGCCTTCCCTTTCTGGGCCTCCTACCAGGGGCGGCCTCCCTTTCCTCCGCATCCACCAGTCACTCTGCACCGTGCCCCCAGGCCCTGAATGCACCTTGCCTTCTCTGCCAGTTTCGTCCCCTCTCTGGAACCAGCCGCCTGGAACCTGCGTCGTGCCTTCCACGCTGTAGCACACATTAACTATTTGAGTGGAATCGCACGTTTTGAAGACGATCAATTTGTCCTACGCAAACGCTAACTGAAATCTCCCACCTGAGCACTTGTGAAATACTGATATTCGCTGCTTCGATAGAACCCTACTTGTTGCTTGACAGATATAAGGAAGAGTAACTGTAGATTTAAAATTAGGAACTTCCGTCACAGGTAAGACCATGTCAAAGAGTTACCACCCATTAACATCTCGGTTCTTTGCAAAATAGGTTACAAATAAGATTGCTGGTTGGTGGAGTAAGGGGCATCTGGCCACAAAGTTGCAAATATCTGTGAGGGCATCCAAAGGCTGAGCAGAAATGGCGTCTAGTCTCCTCTTGTTCCTGGCCAACTTGAACGTGAGGAACTGCGCGAGGCTGCGTTGTTGGCCTGCAGCCAACAACTTGCTATTTGGAGAAGAAAAAATGCTAAACTTGCTAGAGTTTTGTTTCATATTTACCTCCTACGTGTCCTGGCAAATAAACCACACGTTTGTTATTCTCCATTCAGACCATACTTCCTCTTCAAATGTTTTTGTATTTCGTTTGCCAGGGAGCCTCAGAATCTTAATTGTGGTGCTGCATCAAATTCTGTCAGAGGGAAGAGGGTGGAGAGTTGAGCACCTATTTGCACAAGGGCTGGACGGTAACCGCATGCACTAAAGTGACGTGTCTGAAAATGGGAGTTCAATGTCACACACCCAACACGTTTTATCTGGGTTAAACAGCACTCCACGCCACCTCCTGCCCGAAGCCCACTGAAAATTGATTACCAAGCGCTGTTGTTGCCTTGGACGTAGCACAGGTGCTCGATAAATGCTTATTGATGGACTGCCTTGCGACATTTATTTAATGTCAATTTTTGAAAGGCAATGAGGAGAGCATACAGAAATAGTTGTCTGTGCATGAGGCGCCTACAGTTTTCACGGGACGAAGAATTTCTGAATTGGTCTAGAGAGGTGGGAAAATGTGACATAGGTAAAGAGAATTAGAAGGTGGTGGGGGGCAGGGCCGGGCTTTGGGACATTGTGTCCCTCGGTGTCCTGTGTTGAGAGGTGGAGACCTACCTCTTTAAGCCACGTCTGAGCAGCAGGATGTTGGGGTGATGGGGAGGTGGTGGGGGCGTACCCACCCTGGCTTCGACACTGGGGTCTTTGCTTTCCAGAAGTATTCCTGCTTTTCTCCGTGGCTCTTGGGGTTTCGTCTGCATGTGTGGGAGGGAGTTAAGCACAGATGGGTAGATGGACGCCTCCTGAGTTTCAAAACACACCTTTAGGGGTGCCTGGGTGGCTCAGTCAGTTAAGCAGCTGACTTCAGCTCGGGTCATGATCTCTCAGTCTGTGAGTTCGAGCCCCGCGTCGGGCTCTGTGCTGACGGCTCAGAGCCTGGAGCCTGCTTCAGATTCTGTATCTGCCTCCCTCTCTGCCCTTCCCCTGCTCACACTCTGTCTCTATGTCTCTCAAAAATAAATAAACATTAAAAAAATTAAAACAAACAAAAAACCCACACTTTTAAAGCTGGGACATAAAACGTGGGCCAAAATGGGCGAAGTTATTAGGAGCAGAAGGGTATTATTTATTGATTCGGAAAGGCTTCGGCTTTCATTTATAATTTTAAAAATACAACAGGGATCACTTTTAAAAGAGAAAATGACTTCGTTTTGAATCATTTGAAGAGAAATATTGCTCTCGCTACTGCACGTGGGGGCAGGGTGGGGAGAGTAATAGATTAATGCTGTCTCATCTCGGATCTAAAGACCCAGTTCTAGGGGGAAGGGAGAGACACGTGGCAGGGAGATGGGACGACCCCAAACGAACAGAACTACCCAGCGCCCAGAGCCCTCGCTGGCTTCGCCGTGCGTGGAGAACACACCTGCTAACCTGTGGCCATAAGTTCTATGGCACCTGCCCGAAGAATCTTTCTTTATCTTTCACCAAATCGGAATTGCAGAAAGATTATGGGGTGCCGTTAGTTTCCCTAGCCTGGCTGAACTTGACCCTTTCTCCTGGTGTCCACTGACCATCGAGGGGGGGGGGGAACTGCTTTTAGCAGGCTCCACTGCGATAATCTCTAAGTCATTAACTGTAGCTAAATTTAAACCTGCAAGAATCGATCTCTAAGATCCTAGCGATAGTTGCTGACGTAAAGACCAGTTCCTCAAAAAATCCTTTAAAAACAAATGATTTTAGATCTGGGGCTGGGGATTTGCATTTCCCCATCTTCCGATCATCTTCGGCTTGTTCCCTGTGGCTGGGATGCACTCCGTCACGTTCTTTTTAAGAGCCCCTGGCACTGGAGGGTCTCACACGCAGGACTGCGATCTATCTTTCATGTGCATTGGGGCAGATGCGAGGTTAGAAACCACTGTATAAATACAAGCTGAAGCCCGTGTTTTCCAGGCAGATTTTATTAATGATGCTGTTATGTGTTGAATTGTGCCTCACCATTCATGTGTTGAAGCGTCAAACCCCAAGACCTCAACATGTATAGATGGGAGACAAGGTCTTTAAAGAGAGGATTAAGTCAAAATGAGGCTGTCAGGATGGGCCCTAGTCCTGTATGATTGGTGCCCTTGTAAGAAGAGAATTAGACACCAGCAGGTGCGTCCCCAGAAGGAACATCAGTGAGGACCGTCAGAGGTGGCCATCTATGAGCCAAGGAGAGAGGCCGCAGGAGAAGCCAGCCCTGCCTGCACCTTGATCTTGGACCCCAAGCCTCCTGAACTGTGAGAAATAAATTTCCGTTGTATGTATGGTAGTTCGAGCAGACTAATACAGAGGCTAAATCACTTCTGAGCATGCTTCTAGCTAAGTATTAAAGAGACAGAATTTCATGTTGCTTATTTTGCAGGGGGGAGCATGTGAGGAAGCATTTCAGATATGGTCTTGTTAGAAATAGATGGTACCCTCTGAGGGTGTCACTGAAGAGTGTGAGGAACAGGTTGATTGACAGAGGTGTGGGCCAGGCTGAGGGAACTAAGGGGGGATGGGGCAAGCCTGGGACCGGCAGCAGCAGGGTGCCATTAGTATACGTGACCTGAGGGACAAGGGGAGCGAAGGCTGGCTGGAGCCCCCGGCCAGCTGTAGCCGTAGAAGGGAAGCAGCTGGACAGAAACAGTGGCTGTAGAGTGACAGGGGCTGGCGGAGCAGGGGAGATAAATACTCTGCTCTCTCTCTCTCCTGCCCTCTTAACCTGTGCTAGTGCCTCCTGTTGCCCGCACTGTGTGATGATGCGACCCTTCAAGGTCGGGCTCCCGGCTACGGCACAGGGCGGAGAAGGGCAGAGAACACAGGAGGGCGGGCATGGAGAACGGTCGTGCATCTCTCATGACCCATTCCTGCCACATGCAGAATGGCGCCCTCTCACCCTGGGTTCCTTCACTTTTCACTTCTCCTCTTGCTTTTTGGTATTTTTCTTAGGTGTAGTTTCTTCACTTTTAAAAGCGGGAACCATGCGATCGTCATGAATGAAAACAGCCTATCAGCCTACCGAAAGCCCTTGGCACGGAGGAGATCCTCTGTTCATCTCGTTTGTTCTTGTTCACTCCTAACTCCTCCTCCCCCGTCTGTATCTTCCCCATGCCCTTCTTCAAGCCCTCGTTAGGTCCATGCCGGACCCTCTTGGGGTGGCTTTGTCAGCAGGTCAGTGTGCTCTACGAAAATGGGACAGGAACAGGAAAGGAATAGGTAAGAAAGCAGTTTTGTGTTCTGGCCAGAATAGAGATAAAATAAAGGCCTACTAAAGAGATGGAAGAGGTTAAAGAGGAGGAGGCTAAAGCAGGGAGAAGAGAAAGTGCAGAAGATCAATCACAGATGAAGAAATAGTTGCTCTCTGGCTCCTTTTCTTTCCAAGGTCTGAAACCTCACTCCTGTGGAGGGAGGGAGGGAAGAAGGAGTGGGTGGATGGCTGGGTGGATGGGTAGATGGGTGGATGACTGCTGGACAGATGGATGGATGGATGGTTGGATGGATGGTTGGATGGATGGTTGGATGGTTGAATGAATGGATGGATGGTTGGACAGATGCTTGGGTTCCTGCATACCTGTACATAACTGCTCTGTTCCAATAACAACATTATGATTTGAGAGGCACAGAAACAGTGCTAAGGATTGGGAGGAAATTTTTACAGAGCATATGGGTACCATCTTGCCAGGTAATCTAGTTGTCAAGAGTGGATGGGAGGGTGAGAGAAGGGTGATAATATTAAACTAGATACAAAAATACAAGGTGAATTTTAGCTCTTGGTTTTATTTTTGAAATGAGAGCCATAAATAGTCACAATCTTACCCATTCTGCATCTTTCTTAGCTTTCCCACAGGGAACTCTTACCTAAGCACATAAGATACATAGTTAGATCTAAGCCTCAAATACATTTTATACCAAGAATTAGGAAAACTTTTAAAAGCACTACTGATGGGCCAGCAAGAGTGCTTCTCCCTCAAAGCAGGGGGCACTTCCTGTCCCAGGAGGATGGGAGCTCCAAGAATGGGTGTTTGTTGGTATCACCAAGAGAGTTCAGTGAATCTCAGTTCTCAATAAAAACATCAAAATGTGACTACTAATAATAGAAATTAAGCTCTCATTAGTTTTTAACACGTCTAAGGTAAGGTCATAACACAAGTTGTTTCTTCCTAAGAATCTGCCATTGTTAGTCTGTGTTATGTTGCTCAGAGTAACCAAGTATACTGAGTCCTTTGGTGGGGTACGCTACCATGGGGACTGCTGGATGCTTGGTGGCATGAGCTGATGAATGAGGTCTCCTATCTGTCAAGAGGAAGACCAGACTCTGGACCAGAGAAGTCCCCCGACACAGGGGAGGTCCAGTGAAGCTATACTTGCTCTGCCTGTTCTTCTGCTTCTTTCCATTTCTCAAGGGCAACCCTGGCTATGCCCAAATCCTATCCAGTTGAAATTAAGTGGTGTGTCTTCACTGACAAGTGTAAATAACTGAATGGCGGTTTCTGAGGTTGAAGTGGGCACCCCCTAGGTGTTTGAGTTAAAGAGGCAAACCACCCCTGATTTCAGATAGCACCCGAAAAGAATAGTGACTGTCAGGAGGAGATACTGTGTGGGAGGTAACAAGTATGGCCTTCCTCAGAGGGCCATATTGTCTTTTGAACCCTAGACCTTGCATGTCTGTGAAAAATGGGATTGGAGGAGTGGGAGTCAGAGGAATGTTAGGCCTTTGTTAAGATTTCTGCTGCTGTAGACTTCCTGCTAGTTTTCTCTCATTCTCCTACATTTTAATAGAGAAGTTGGAGTTTCCCCACTACTTAGCTTTCTACAAGGTTATTTTTGGCTACAATATGGCTTTGACTTATGTGGTTTTCATTCTACTTTTTATATTTTTAATATTCCTTCTCTTTCTCTAAGTTGCAGAATGCTTTGATTTATTTTCTTAAAAATTGTTTTTGCTTTCAATTCTAGTACTTTTTTTTTTTTTTTTAAGTAGGCTTCATGCCCAGCGCCAGAGACCAACGTGGGGCTAGAAGTCAGGACCCTGAGATCAAGGCCTGAGCTGAGGTCAAGACCGGAGCTAAGATCAAGAGCTGGACTCTTAACTGACTGAGTCCCCCAGAAGCCCCAATTCTAGTATTTTTAAAGTTTGTTTTTACTTTTGATTGGCTAGTCTCTATACTGACTTTCTATGCTTCATATGCTTTTTTCATTTTCATTGCAATAATTTTACCTTTTCTATCCTTGTCCTGTAACCTTTTATCCTTTCTACTTTTGCATTTCCCTTTTTCACTTTTCTAGATTTTAAATCTAAATTTTATCTATCCGATCTCCATTTTATTATTTAAACTGTTTTGACTTTCAGTCTTGGATGTGGCTTCGGCTTAATTAGCTCACTCACTTAAAATATTTGATCGATGTTTTAAAACACTATTATTTGATTTTATTAGATTTATTCTTCTCTTCAACCACTACCTTCGCTTTTATTCTTTCCTTTCTTTGATATTTTAAGTTCTTCGTGCTTTCATTTTAGGGATCATACATAGTTTAGAATTTTATTTTGGGGATCACAGGGACCAGACAAGAAACAAAGATATGTAACTTAAGCCAGATATAAGGCTGGCACGGGTACCTGGAGACGGCACGTCCTGCCTAGAAGATCCAAATGAAGGCAAACAACATCGAAGCAATATTTAGGGTGAGAAAACGGGAGTTAACTAGTGGTGCTAATTTTTGAGCGGGATTATAGTTTGTTTTCTTTTTGTTTGTCTCTATTTTCAAAATCTTACAAATGTCAATCACCATGCTTTTGTAATAATGGGAAGAGAGAAAACAGAAGCAAAAGACAGCATAACAAGAACACTGTTCCAGCCAGACACACACGTCTGCCGGCTGTATATGGCCTGCAGGCTCCAGTGTGTGACCCTGATTTATTTTCGTAATGGCAGGAAAGAAGCTTACATTGCAAAGAGGGGAAGCTGGAGGCCCTGCTTCTCCCTGTAGCCGCCCTCCTGCCCTCCTACTCAGGCTCCGTGCCTCCCAGGGAGAGTTCTTCCCAAATCTTTACTTGTAGGGTCTTGATGCTCCATCAGCAAAATTTCTTACCGGTAAGACTTCAGGAGCGCTTGGTACATTCCAAGTGCCCCTGTTTCTTCTGAGCCACTGAATTCTTTTTATTTAACACCTATTGGGAGTCACGTTTCATTCTTTGGGTTGAATAGAATAGTTGTTATTCATGATTTTAGCATTCTCTCGCAAATGTCCAACCCATATATGTTTGTTCTTTTATTTCCTCGTTACTTTCTAATCCTGTTTTGTTGAATATATGCCGTGAGACACCTTAAGTCGACTTCGTAATAACATAGGGTATACATAAAGTAATTGACGAAATGTGTGGGAACTGCCTCAGTTTACCTCCTCAGTCTCATTTCCGTAAAACTCTTTCCATATTGCTCTTCTACACACACACACACACACACACACACACACACACACACAGGCGCGCGCGCGCACACACACACGCACCCACACACGCCCTAACCCCATATGCAACGGTTTCCTGGAGTCCAGAATTAATTACCTGAATTCACCATGCATCCTCACGCTTGGTCCCACCTCTGCCTGGAGTTGGCCCTTCGTTTATCTTACTGATTCCTACTCATTCTTTCGGAGTTCGAATCTCCTGTTCACCTTCTTCAGTTTCCCTTTTCTGCCTTTCCCCTTAAGATGCTTCTCCCAGTGCTCATAGAACCCTCTAGAATAGTGTGTATCCTAACTGTAATGGTCTACTTGCTTCTCTTGATCTTCTCCCCTAAACTGGGAATTCTCTGGTGGCTGGGACTTAGTAATTTTTTGAACATTTCCATTAAATGCAAGTAAAATGTTCTCCAGACACGCGTCCACACTGAAATGAGTGACAAAACATAAAATTGCAACCAGAACGGAGGCATGGGCCTTTGTTTGGGTGGATTAATACATTCTGTGTAGATTTGATCTAGTCATTTAACCAAGCATCAATGTCAAGGGATGACATTACCTTAAATCGCTTGGATTCCCCTGGAGAGCAAGGTTTCACTCTATTAATACTTGTCATGACAGATCATTTGGTTTGCTACACACCGACCTTGCATTTAGGTGCGTAGAGAGACAGTTCAGCTTTGCAGATTCTGCGTGAGTAAACCTCCGCACAAATAGCGTTTATGCCTTTCTATCTTTTCATTTATACGGCGCCCAATACATTTCCTGAGCATTCTCCACACATTTTCCTTCAAACCCGCTCTTTCTCGGGTCTACCCTGTCTGCAAAAACCTCCTCCTGCTCCTCCTGCAGAAGCTCGAAACCTTGAAATAGCGTCCAACATTTGAATCCTCTCCTCTTCCGGCCCACAGTCAAACCCCACGGATGGCACCATAAGACACGCCCCACATCTGCTCTTTGCCTTCTGTTGTCTTTGCTCCTTTCTCAGGTTGGGCCTTCGTCGCCTGTCACTTACTGTGAGGACCTAATAACTCATCTCTCCTCTGGACGAGAGGAATCTTCACAAGGCCTGCCTGCTCTCCCTTGCGCTCCTGTCCATGGTGCTGGGCCCGACCTCCGGGCTCACGCATGTTGAATGGACAAACTCTTCAGAGGCTCCTTATAAGACACTAGTGACCCTACGTGGTTACGTCCTCTTCGCTTCTTCTAGCTTCTCTGCAACTTGTGTCAGCATTTCCCAGTTCTCCAGCCTCTCCTATGTCATTTCACACCCTGGGGTGTCTTTGTCCGGCTGTCTCTGCTCGTCCAAGTGACATCTGCCCTTCAAGGTTCAACTTGGTTGGTATCCCTTCCCCGCTTCCGCTTGGGTGGATTTATTTTCCCTCTCCATGATATTCTGGAGGCATTTACTTTATCGTCATTTACTTCTCTCTTAGAAACTACTACATTTTTTTCTTGACTTACTTTCTTTTTCTTTTTTATTTTTTGCGTTTGAAAACATCCTGGGTTTCCCTTTCCAGGCTGGAGGGATCCTCCTTGATAGCAGGAAAAACCATTATACGGTAAAACTTTGAATCGCACGTAACTTGTTCTGTGAGTGTTCTGCAAGACAAGCAAATATTCTAATAAATTTTAACTTGACAAACGAGCGATGTCTGGCAGTACGAGTAGCACGTGATGCCAAAGGTCACGCGATCGCCACCGAGCCAATGGTTCTTCTCTCTGTGGGTGATCGTCTCCCAGGCTCGGAGGCTTGGTCTCAGGCCACGGTATTTGGCAGAACTTAGTGATTTTTCAGAATGTGGGAAGGTGCCCACAACTAGCACTAGTGTGTTTTTTTTTTTTTTGTCACTTCAAAGCACCTCTGGACAGTCCTTTGCTTTTCCATCCAAGAGTAAGCTCAGGAATGCTTAGCTTCATTCTAGGTCAGGCTGCCTGCAGACAGAGGCCCTTTCCTCTGCTGCCTTATTGCCAGTTCCATTAAACACAGTATATGACAAGAGTTTAATACTGGACTGCAGTCAACACCTGTGCGAGCATATACAATGGCCCCCAGGCGGGAAACATTCCATTGAGCCAACAGATAGCAGTGATTCCGTCAGTGATAACGAAAGTCGTTCTACACAATAACCCTCCTCCCTTGTCTCCCTCACACCAGCCATGAAGGTTTTCAAAGGTAAGTGCAGGTTAATTTGTTTATTTTTCTTTATATTTTGTATTTTCTTTATTATTTTGTATTATATTACAGTATTGTAATCATTTGTATATGAATATGTTTGGGTTGTAGAATGAATCTTCTGAGTTTCCAGTATTTCTTACGGAGAAATTCACTCTGATAGACAAAAGCTTTGCATTACAAGCGTGTTTCCGGAACGAATTATCCTGGCCAACCAAGGTTTCGCCGCACTTGGCTTGGCATCCTCCAGAGCACCTTGCAACCTGTGTCCCCTTCTAGAAATGCTTATTGAATACAATTAATCCATTGTATGTAGTAACTGGGAAAACCCGATTATCTCTTATGGGTAGTGAAGGCTAGAGGATGGGACACGGGGATCACAAAGAGGAATCAAACACAGCCCTCCCCCCCAAGAATGACTCAGACTAGGAATGAAGGCAACCAAGAAGCCTTCTGGGATTTGCTAAAATAAAAATCCTCTGAGACCCCAGGCAAGTCATTTAACTTCTGTGTGTCTTGGATGACTCATCCGTTAAACATCCCATCTTCAAGGGCTTTTCCAAGGAAAAATACACTTTTAAAAAACACCCACATCTTTGGCGGGTTCGAGCCCCGCATTGGGCTCTGTGCTGACAGCTCGGAGCCTGGAGCCTGCTTCGGAGCCTGTGTCTCCCTCTCTCTCTGCCCCTCCCCTGCTCATGCTCTGGCTCTCTCCCCAATATAAACAAACACTAAAACAATTAAAAAAAATTAAAAAACACCCAACTCTCTTAAGATCTTTACATTTTATAGGAAAAGCCATTGCATAAATAACCCACATATAAACGGGTTTGGAATGGTTTAACTAGCAAAACCCCCAGGCCCCGATGGTCAAGAGGAATGACTGATGATGAAGGCAAGTTCTTCAGGTAACATTAATCCGGGAGTCATTTCCTTCCTGTCGAAGCCCGGGGGTGGGCTTATATAACTCTACCTGACCACAGCACAGAGATAAAAGGCGTCCTGGGCCACCGCGGCAGGTAATTTTGCAGACTATGCATCGCGAGACGGCGTCGTACGTTTGTTTCAGGAGCAAATTAGGAACGGTAATAACCCAGGCAATAAAATGAAGACTCTGGATTTTTAATAACTGAATTTGGAGCAACTGCTCTTCCAAGTTTCTAATACTGTGAAGGCAAGGTCCACGGGAATCTAAAAGCAGCAGAGGTCCCGGACAGGGGCTCGACACTGGAGTAGGGGCTCGATGGGACCAACGCGGGGTCGTTGCCCTCAATGGCAGGCTCCAAGGTTTTTTTTTTTTTTTTTTAATTTCTTATTGCAGGAAATAGGTGCGCCCGAGACCCTCTTTACCGTTTGTGCCAAGGCGTAGCGTGAACTTCAGTTCACTCCCTAAGCTTTGGTTTAGCCATTCCCGGGTAACCGTCTGTGTTGTTTGTAAAACACTGACTTCAAACCGATTTCCTGCAGGTAGTCAAGGAACTGGATCTAATCAATCAGGAAGTAGAGTCTGGAGAGGGAGAGGGCTGAAGAAGAGGAATAATTAATGTTCCTGCAGCCCATTCCGCGGCCAGGTAACTTCCGATCTGGGTGTGCTTCCTCCCCTCTCCCCCCAGCAACATCGCGACTGTGTGTCTATTGGGCGAGGGTCAAGAGAAGCTGACCGGTGCCACGTGGTGCCAGGGCAATGTGGACGTAGGCAGCGTATTCGGGCCATCGTGCTAGCCAGGCCCACAGTCACGGGGGCACCTTCGTTCTTCCTGATGCTGTTGTCATCGGCTTCCTGACCTTCGTGGGGGATGGAAGCCCGGGGAGATTTCTGAGCCCGATGCCTCGGAGCCCTCTGTCTCTTAGCGCTATTTGGATTGCTCGCGTATTAGTTTTGCCTATGATATCATAAAAATCCATTCAACAAATATTCGCTATATGCCTAGCATGTGTTTGGGGATGGGGATTCAAGATGAATAAGAAAGGGTCTCTGCCCTCTAGGAATTCCCCTGTCAGGTGCGGGGCTATGAGCTAGGGTAGGACAGCCATGTGAGGAAGTGCAAGCGGAGCACGGGGCGGGTGTGAGCACCTGCACGAGGAGGGGGCATTTGAACTGCGTTGTGAAAAGTGAACTTCCCAGGTGCAGAAAGGCAGGAAAGGTATTCAGACAGAAAATGCCCAGGCACACAGGAAGAATATTAGGGAGCAGGATGCTTTGGGAAAACTAGTTGGAGCTGGGAATTATTAAGGGTTTTATTCGATTTACCCCATAGATGGTGGGAGCCTCCGAAGGGTTCCGAGCAGAGGAGAGATACAGTTCGATCTGTATTTGAAAAATCAGCCATGAAATAATGCAAAGACAGACCGAAGGGAAATGAAGCCGTGGGAAATGTGTTAGAAATACTACCCCAGCACAGAAGGTGGCTGCAGTGACCTTGACTTGCGATGGGGAAAGAGTAGGGGGACAGACCTGGGAGAGTTCCCCGCCGTGGCATCAGAATGGTGTGTACACAGCATTCCGCTGTCTCACTTAGTCACTTTCAGGGCTGTCCTGGTCCAGTGGAAAAGCAGATTTCCCATGAAAATATCACTTTGGTAACTCTGGTAAATAACATTCTTTCTTGGGCCGCGTGGGGGGCTCAGTCGCTTGAGTGTCCGATTTCGGCTCAGGTCATGAACCTCGTGGTTCGTGACTTCAAGCCCTGCATTGGGCTCTGTGCTGACAGCTTTGGATCCTCTGTCCCCCACTCTCTCTGTTCCTCCCCTGCTTGCTCTCACTCTCTCTTTCTCAAAGATAAATACACGTTAGAAGAAATAACATACTTCCTCTGTGCCTTATCTGTAAAATGGCATCGCACCACATAACCACCAGATACTACAAACTCTAACAAGTACACCATATGGCAAGTAGTGACTTCACAATTCATGTTAGTTATATTCACCTTCTTGTATTTTTCCTCCCTGAAATTTAAGGTTAATATCAACTTTTGCCCTGCTCTCATGAGATAATTGGCTTCATATTCCAAGTTAAGATAACGTTCCTCATTTTTTTCAGGGACGATTTTATTCTCGTGAGACGCGGGTATGTAGACGCGTTTGTTTATTTCACTCTAGTGTCAAGATAAAAATAGATACTCTCCTCCCAAAGAAAGCTAGACCAAGTGTAGCGTGTTTATAAAGATTTACGTATGGAGCTAAATTAATTCTGGAGAACTGAGGTATTCCTAGCCATCATTTCTCCTCATCCGAGAACAAGTACAAATGAGCATGTCAAAAATGATGACAATTATTATGCCTTTATAATTTGATTTCTTACATATTCTAATTATATTCTTTTAATTAGTAACCACTCTTGTTCTTGAGCCTCCCCAAAGTGAGATTGAACTCGGTTCCTGATGCAAAACAGTTTGTAATTTTTATGTAATGTGACATGTCATTAAGTCAAGAGAATGACAATTGTTTTTTCACTAAAGACTTAGTAATGAGGAGCGAGAACTTATGCGAATCACCCAGCGCGCATCTAATTTATAAAGCGTCTAATGTATAAAAGTCACCGTGTCATCACTATCCGAGTCATCCGATTAAAGCAGAGATGATGACAACACTTCATTTGAAGTTTGGGAATGGACCCAAGAGCCCAGCCAGGCAAGGATAAAGAGAAGAACAAAGATGACACATTTCAAGAGGTTTAAAAAATATCGCCGGGAAGATCTTACGAGGAATATGGCCGCGGTCTTGTTCAGTTGCCATCACGCTAGACAGTATGCATTCGGCTCGCTGGCGGGTCCAGAACCGGCCGCACCGCACGCTCTGAGAACATCATGTCACGAAACGTGAATGCTGGCTCGCCAGCTCTGCTTCACCGGAAGTCTCCTTAGCAGGATGCCCCGCCACTCCCCTCCCTGCCTCCCAGATTTGATTCTACTAGTTCAGCGCGGTACCAGTGTATGGGGATCAGGACATCCTATGTCAGACTAGCCAGTTATTTACAGACAACAAGAGGGAAGCCACGCACCTTGAAGAGTTAGACATACCTTCATCTCTGCCATCCCATCTCTTAGGCCCCGCGTGTCTCTTCTTACGTACGAGAACAATCCAGACATTTTTGCTCTTGGAGGTACATGCTGAGGGATTCAAAGTGTCTTCGTGTCTGCAAATTGCCTCCACGGGTTGACTGCAAAAAAAATCATGTGCACAGAGAGAGAGAGAGAGAGAGAGACTGAGGAAGAATGAAGGCGCAAGTACGGTGGTGTATAGACAATTGGTGAATCTGGGTAAAAGGCATATAGGAGTTATTTGTACCATTTTTTTTTTCAGTTTTTCTTTACATTTCTTTACATTTGAAAAATTTTCACTATAAAAATTGGAGGAAGCCCCCAAATAAAAAAGGATATGTGATAAACTTTTTAAGATTTGAGGGGCACCTGGGTGGCTTGGTCGGTTAAGCCTCGGACTTCATCTCAGGTCATGATCTCACAGTTCGTGAGTTCGAGCCCCACGTCGGGCTCTGTGCTGACAGCTCAGAGCCTGGAGCCTGCTTCCGATTCTCTGTCTGCCTCTCTCTCTGCCCCTCCCCTGCTCACACTCTGTCTCTCTCTACCTCAAAAAATGAATAAAAACATTGAAAAATTAAAAAAAAAGAAAGGTTTAAGATTTGAGCAATAGTTGAAGGCAAGAGAATTTGTCTGTGACTGCCTTGAAGGCCCATAAATAAAATAAAGGTGGCGCTTCCAAAAATGTTTATTACCTCTTTATTATGTTAACTTCATTAGGTTAGCATCATTAACCATTAACTATGGTTCCCTTTTCTGGTGATTTAACGGACTTTATTTTTCAGTAGAGCCTTAGATTTACAGTGCGGTTGAGCGGATAGCACACAGTACACATACTCACCTCACCCCCACCGTTTCACCCGTCGCACAGTTTCTCCTGTTATTAACACCTCCTGTGGTTAGAATTAATGAACCGATATTAACACATTTTTATTAACTAAAGCCCATAGTTTACCTTAAGGTTCCTTTTTTGGGTTTTGCATTCTGCGGATTTTGACTAGTATATAATGGCATGTATCACCGCGATGGATCGTACGGAATAGTTTCCTTGCCCTAAAACTGTTCTGAACTCTGCCGGTTCGTCCCTCCCTCTCCCCAACCCCTGGCAACCACTGATCTTTTCCATTTTCCTAGTTTCGTCTTTTCCAGAATCTCCTAGTTGGAATCCTACAGAACGGTAGCCTTTTTAGATTGGCTTCTTTCACTTGGTAATATACACTTAAGATGCCTCCATGTCTTTTCATGGCCCAATAGCTCATTCTTTTTATCACCGAAACACATCCTACTGTCCAGATGACCCCAGTTTGCTCATCCATCCACCTACTGAAGGACTTGGTTGCTTCCAGCGTTTGGTGATGACGAATACACATTTGCGTGCAAGTTTTTGTGTTGGACTAAGTTTCCAACTCGTAGGCAAACCAAGGAGCGCATCGCTAGCTTGTACGGTAAGACGATGTTTCGCTTTGTGAAAAACTGCCTCGCTGCTTTCCAAAGGGATGTACGTTTCGCATATCTTTATTGGCCATCTGTATATTGCCATCTCTTCTTCAGCAAGATGTCTGCTCAGATCTTTTTTTAAGTTTATTTATTTATTTTGAGAGATAGAAAGAGAGAGAGAGAGAGAGAGAGAGCGAGAGCAGGGGAGGGGCAGAGAAAGAAAGGGAGAGAGAGAACCCAAAGCAGGTTCTGTGCTGTTAGCTCAAGTTCACGAACAGGGAGACCATGACCTGGGCTGGGTGTCCAAAAGAGATGGACGCTTCAATGAACGAGCCACTCAGATGCCCCTTGCTCATTTTTAAAATGGGTTGTTTGTTTCTTATTGAGATTGAATGACTTTTTTTTTTTTTTTTTTTTTTGTGGGCCATCTCATGAATGGGGGCAGGGTCCAATCATGCGTTCTTCTATTCCACAACTACGGCAGAAACTGCATTTCCCTTCTCCTTTCCTAACAGAATCCTGACATTGTTGCGGACAAGGTCCCCGGCCTAAAATATTTATAATTTCAGATTCCTTTGAGGCGTGGTCGGTGTGACGTAAGTCTGGCCCATAAGAAACAAAATCAAACAGAAAGGGCTGGTCGGGGCTTCCCAGAAGGACTGTTAGAAAGGAAGACTCCGTCGGCACGTACCGCTTTGACCTTTTGCCCTTTACCTGTACCCCTACCATTTCCCAGAATGGGATACAGTGCCCAGAAAGGGAGCGGCCATCTTGTGAGGAGGAAGACAAGGTCCCTTGACAAGGACAGTAGAGCCCACGGATAGAGGGAATCTGAGGTATAAGGACACCATGGAGATGTCGCAGAAACCCAGGACTGTCTCTAGACTTCTCCTCATGTGATGAGAAGCACCCCCTCTTTGGTGAAGCGTTTTAGTCAAGTTTCTGTTACAGGCAAACCAATTCATGCCCCGATATGGCAACATTTTTCAAGCACTGTTCAGTGCGAGACGCTATCTCCCTGACAAGACTATTCTAAGCAATTTTTATTTAAAGGACTGGTTCACAGAAGTACTACATTGGAAAAAAATTTCTATATATTATGCACACAGTGCTAAGGATGGAGTTATATTTACAAACGTGTTCAGCACGGCACTGGGCATTATGGGGAGAGGAAACAAGAGAACGAAATAAGGACATTAGCCTCTCGGAACTTACGATCTGATTAGAGAGAAGACTGACCTATATGAAATAATGCTGAGAACTTCAGGACAGTAAGATTAAGGGCTAATAGCAGATATAAACTAAGTGTAGCGACAGTTCACATAAGGTGAAGAAGAGAGGAACAAGGGAAATGCGATTGTCCGCTCTACAAACGCACTCTGGGCAGCCTACAGCTTCGTATTTTTGAGTATTAAATCAGTGGCCTAAATATAGACAGGAAAACTAGTGCCTGGGTAAGTGAAGACAAAATGAAGAAAAGTCATTTTATATTTGTACACCAATTCGGCTTTGAATTCAGAGGAAATTTATCATGCTAGTATCAATATTTCAAACACAGAGCACTGTAGATAAGTCACTAAAATTCTATTTACCTTATTAATTGCCAGTATATTTCATGTTGACATGAAATGGAAACTAAGTATATGTAGTCTTAAAATAGAGCTTTTGCAACCCTTTCTTTGCTGGGTTAATGGGTTTCACCTGAAGACAGGCCCAGGGATTTCCTTAGGCGTTTCTGGTGTTGCAAATTTTGCTAACTGTTGTAACTGCCATTCCTTTTTCCTAGCTTGTAGTTGTCCTTACTAGCCGGAACAGAGGGGGATAGTTAGCACACGTCAGCGAGACAAGAGCAAAGCAACCCGAATTCGCTTTTCTTGGGACCCTTTATTGGGATTCGAACTTTTTTTCTGAAGTTTTTCAATTTTAGTGATAAAAGAATAAAGGCATGCAACTAAAATATAGATGACAGCTCTCTCTAAAGCTTTTAAACCCCTTTCCTTCAGGACTTGGGGGCACGAGAACATATTTAGCTTTTCTTTCTTCTCTTCCTTTCCACTTCCATTCTTTTTTTTTTTTTTTTTAATTTTTTTAACGTTTATTTAATTTTGAGAGACATAGAGACAGAGTATGAGCAGGGGAAGGGCAGAGAGAGGGGGAGACACAGAATCGGAAGCAGGCTCCAGGCTCTGAGCCATCAGCACAGAGCCCGACGCGGGGCTCGAACTCACAGACCGTGAGATTATGACCTGAGCTGAAGTCGGCCGCTTAACCAACTGAGCCACCCAGGTGCCCCCCACTTCCATTCTTGAGTTTACGCCTGAGTCATCAAGTACCACCTGGCTGTGCTTCATTGCCACGGGGCTTAGTTTCGGGGTTATCAGGTCTTTAATAGGCACTGTGGATTTTCTCACATCTGGGGTGGAGGGAGACTGGAGACAGGGTGAATAAAAAGGGAGGAATCTATAGAAGGATAGGAAAATAGGCAGGATGTTAAGGGATTTGACAAAGGCATAAAACCAACAGATGACAAAGGCTATAATCCTCTCAAGGTTGCCTGAATTTAACCCTGTAGGACGTCTGACTACCTACAGGTAGATGGACGAGTTCGCAGGGGCCCTCTGAACCCGGGTAAGGTTAGGGCACGGGTGGAAACTCAAAGGGACTGCAGTGGGTACATCGGTGGCAGAGGCGATGGAAGGGCCCCTTATGATGAACTCAGCCCAAAGTAACCTCACCTCTGCACTCTGGAACCGACTCTGGCCAGAGCCTCATCCGGAGCCGGGGGCGGGGGACTGATCGTGAGAGCCACCTCCTCCGCAATCCCCCGCCCCTCGGCGCCGACGCTCCGCGCTGCTTCCGCTTCCCCATTGGCTGAGGCGCTCGCCAATCGTGGTGAAGCGGCTCGGTGAGAGGCCTCTGGTTGGCGGAGCCGGCGCTGAGCCCCCCTCTCGCTCCGGCCGGGCCCCCAGCCGGGAGGGGGCGTGGCCGCGGCCGTGGCCGGGCCGGAGGCGGCGTCGCTGGCGCCGCTGCGTGCGGTGTGGTGCGGGGCGGGGGCGCCGGGCGGTCGCGGTGCGGCGGGACCATGGAGCTCGGAGCGCAGCCCCGGCGCCGGCGGCGGAACCGCGGACCGGTGAGTGCGGGCTGCAGCTGGCCGGGCTCCCCGGTCCCGGCCCCTTCACCGCTCGGCTCCGGGCCGAGGGGCTGCCCCGGGGGAGGGGCGGTCGCCGGCCGGGTCCCCGCAGCTCCGTGGCCAAGTGAAGTTGCTGCATCGCGCCGCGCGCTTTCGGGCGGGCGGCGGGGCCCACTGCGGGCCGCGGCGCCGCCCCGCGCCTTTGCCCTGCAGCTCAGCAGCATCCTCCGCGCCGGCTCCCGCGCCGGCCCGGGCTTCCCGCCGTCGCGGCGCGGCCCGGCGGCCGCTCTCCCCCGCGCGGTTCCTCGGCCCTCGGCCCCGGCGCTGCGCGGTGCGCGCTTCCCGGGCTGCGGGGCAGGCGCCCGCCATCCCGGCCGCAGGTGGCGCCCGGGCCTCTGCTCGCGCCCCACGCACGATGCTCGGGGCTGCCCGGCGTCCGGGACCTTCCCATCCCGTGGCTCCGCGCGCCCTGCCGGCATGTGGCCCAGTCCCCGCGTGCCTGCCGCCCCGGGTCGGGCCCTCCACCCTCGGCTTCGCCCTCCCCGCGCGCCTCTGCGCCGGGTGCCCCCTCCCCCGGGTCTGCAGGCCCGCGGGGCTCCTGGCCTCCGCAGCCAGGCTCGGCTCCCCGAGCGCAGGGCAGGGGGTTCGGGCCGCCGGCTAGGGGCGCGCTGCAGGGCAAGGGGAGAGGGCTGCGCGCCCGGGAGCCGCTTCGCTGGCACGGATCGTCCCCGGGAGACTTTCCCTGCGCGGCGGGCGGGGGCCGCGGCGCCTGGCGCTCGCCCTCCTCCGCGCCGGAGCTCCGACGCGTGGAAAACCACCCTCTCTCCGTCCGTGGTACTTAACAGGCAATGGCGATTTCTTCTTGGTTTAGCCTGCCTGCAAGGGATAGTTCCGTGGCGGAGAGCAGAGTTCTTAATTATTAAGAAGCTAAACGATGGGCTGGAGGATGAATGGGAGCGTCTCATTTTTCTTAGCCGCTCTTCGGCGTTATTAGGAATTCTTTCTCATTCGGAGGTCAGTTTAAGTCCTACTTAACTACCAGCAGTAATTTTTGAGTTTTTGAAAAACCGAACATTCAAAGGCCAGCTTTTGCTTTGCGGCTCTCCAAATCAGATGCATACTGGGGCATGAAATTTCAAGATGCAGAATCCACATTTTTTTTTTTTTTTTGAGGGGAGGCGTCAGCCTCATTTAAAAACTTAGATTTGTCTAAAGCTTCAAATCTCTGCAGTCTCTATCAAAACTAAGTTCAAAGTGTTACAAGTGACTTATTTTTCTGTTGCCTCTAGGGCGAATTCTGTTGAACCTTGGTCGCTTCTTTTTTGTGTGTAGTTTACTCAACTTTCCTTTTCTAGCCATGAAACAATGCAGGGATTCTTTAAAGCTAGTTCTTTTATCTACTCGAGAGGTTAAACAAAGGAAAGCGGGGTTTGACCTTTCCCATCGGCAGTTCTTATTGTGTGTCTGGTCTCCTTTCTAATAGCGTCCTCCATCGTGCTCATTTTCCTTCATTTTTAAAGATCTTAATTTATATTCACCAAAGTTTTGTCCTTTCCGGTGTTTAAAGCTCACTAGGTTGGGACGTTTGCTTGGCTTTATGTATTTAGTTTGATCTGTATTCACTGTTGTCTTAAAACAGTGAAAAGAAGCTCGTTCTGGAACTATCTACATATAAAAATTGTTCTTGGATTTCCGGTTGCTGACCGGAAAAGTTGAAGTTGAAGTTGCTCTATAGCCTTGTTTTATCTGTTTCCTTAAAATTTATGATCTGAAGTCAGTGGTGTGCTACACCGTTTTGAAAACATTCTGGAAACAAAGGCGGAACTGGACTCTGCAAAGTGGTCAGGCCAGCACTGTCGCCTCCTGTGTGTTCTCGGTGTGGTCTTTACCCGTCCCGTAGTAACCTGCGCGTGGTAAGTCACCTTATGGTTATTGATGGGTCCGTTAAAACACTTGCCTGTTTATAAATATGAAAAGAATCGTCCGTACTAGTAGGCCGGTATTAGTGGTTTCTTTGAGTTCGTAGAACTTTCTTTGAAAGATAATCGTCGATTATATTTGCCACCTCTACGCGGTTATCATTCCTTGTATCTTCTCGGGCCTGCGCCCCACGTTGTGATACAGATGGTAGGTGCTCAACCTTCTCAGGCCTTTTTTGCTTAGAAGCCTGCTTTCCCCTGCAAGGTCAAGGTTTTCTTGGGACCTGCTCTCGGGCGTTTGGAGCCGAGTGGAGCGTGCAGGCCATATCCTTCACACATGATGGGTTTTCTGCGGTAATGCAGGAGTATCGTATGCCACTCATATGTAAATAAGCCATGTTATGAAATAAATGGACGTTCGCGGTGGAGACACACGGAGTGACACGTCTCAGTTCCCCTCTGCTCTTCTTGGTGCCCTCGCCCTGTTTCTGTCTCCAGAGGTGACCAACCCCGATCCTATGGGATGCGGCCTTCCAGAATTTTTTCAAAGACTTTTTTGCTTCAGAAGCCATTTAGTGGACGCCTGCTAAGTACCTAGCGCGATTTTAACGCTGGGATCGCAGAAATAAGAGAGAAAGAGCTCTCCAGATGTTGCTAGTCCGCCGAGACAGACGATTGCAGTGCAGCGCAATCAGGGCTGTGATGGGAGCTGGTCACCAGAGAGCACGTGGCGATCTCACGAATGACCTAGTCCGTTCGTTCGCTTGCTTTATTCACTCGCCGTACTTCAGAGCTTATCGTACGTGCTGGGGATACAAAGATAAACCAGGCACATACCGCTTTTAGCATCTGGTCGTCTGGGTTCGTGGACAGTTTGAACCATCGACCTACCTAGCTCACCAGGGTAGTGTATGGGAAGCGCTCGGACAGGGGTCCGGAGCTTATAGGGTGACTGCACACCCAAGCTGAGGGACTATTCAGAGAGATGAGGAAGAGCCTCCGGGAGAAACACAAGAGGAGGAATTGGTCAGAGACCGGGTTGAGGAGAGGCTCGATACAGGCCGTCAGAGAGAGGGTATATGGGAGCGCCTGAAAAAGTTTAGTATGGCGGTGCGACAAAGTGTGGATGGGCGGGGAGGTGGTCGGAAATGGGCCAGGACAAGCGACGACCGGGGCTGCACCGCAAGGGGTCTTGTGATTCCTGTTGTAAGGGGTTTGGACTCCTCTGTGGGCAGAAGGAAACGGTCGCAGAATTCTGAAGCTAAAGGGCGTGATCAGATTTGACCTTGGCCGAATGGATGGAAGGGAGCAAGAGTGGAAGAGTTACTGGGACTCGGTGGTTGGTCGGTGGGGGAGGGAGGAAAGGGAGGAGTTCCGGGCAGTGCCAAGTCCTGGCTGGCCAGCCCGGCGGACGATGGTGCCTTTCTTAATGGATCAGCGGCCAACTGGAGGAAAAGCTGACCGGTGCCCTTGGCTTTGTCAGGTTTCAGGTGGCTGTGGGACACGGTGTGTGGTTGACTGCCTCAGGGAATCCGGCTGTTGGGGGATGTCTGGACTTGAGGCAGACCTCTGAGAGTCCGTAGCCCTCAGTTCCCAAAGCGTGTGCTGATGGCGATGCGGCGAACTCACAGGGAGACCGCAGGGTATCGCATTGTGGAAGGAATCTCGGCCGCACGTAATATCCGTCCAGCCCCGCGGGGAATACTCGCTCAGAGTAACCTACGGTTTCCTCCATCGGTTGCACTTTCTTTTTGTTGATATGTTTGCAGGACCGGGCGTTCAGGGGTTGCGTTCCACGTGAGAGTCCGTGTGTAACAGGAAACGAACGAGGCGATATCCGGTCCAACTCCAAGGTTTGAGAAATTGCAAGGTGTCCGCAGGTGCACGTGTCTCGCAAATGAATACCGGTGGTTTGTTTATAAATACCGATTTATTTTTCTCCATTGAAATGTGCTTTTTACACATGGGTAAGAGGTTGTTAGGGCGTAAATACTCCAGTTATTTGAACTTCTCCAACACTTCAGCACTCAGGCGCTTCTTTTGGCCTCACACCCTAAGAGTGCAGTGAACAGAGAAAGTTCCGGAACCTCTGCCTTTGCCCGTATTTGTTCCCGGAGGCTGCTGGAGTGGATGGGGTTATTCAAGAAGCACGTACAGAGACAAGGAGTGGTGTCGAATGGGATCTGAGGAGCTCTCGTGCTCAAAAGATACGCAGGAGAGACTCGGCTCTCACAGTGAGGCCGGGAAGGACAGTTGTCGGGGGAGGGGGACGTGAACGGTGTCTTGGAAGCCGTGGGCCAAAAGATCGTCAGCCAAGAGGGGGGTACCAACAGCCAGGAAGTTATTAGTAATACAGGCGGTGGCGACGCAGTAATCGGGTCGTGAGCGGGCTGGCCAGATTGGAAGAGGGTTTAACGGCCAGGAAGTAGTGCCAGGATCTGGTGGTGGTGAAGGGGGGCTCCAGGAGGCCAGGGAAAGGGGGGACTTTTTTTTTCCTATTTTTTTAATGGAGGGATTTGAGCATGTCGAGTAACCAAGAGGCAGAGGGTGCTAGCTAACGAGAGAGCCGGACAGTGGTTCCACAGTTTCCGTTGGATCCAGCCCTGGGATGTCATGACTGGTTTTCACAAGAGGAGCCTCGGGGGAGCCTTAGTGCCGCGGCCTGCAGTGTGAACGGTACTCGGGTGGGGAGGCGGGTCCGGTCACAAAAGTGACCTTGGCCGTGGACAGGAGAGAATGGTGTTCACTAGGGAGCCACATCTGGTACAGATGCTTTGTTTTTGTTTTAAACACGGACTTTATTTTCTTTGATTAGCTTCTTTTTTTAAGAACGCTTAAAAAAGTTTTTTTTTTTTTTTCCTTCCCTTTAAGACATGCTCGTCTTAGGACAGGTTGGTCCTTCTCAGGGTGGGGTTCTCTGGGCATGGCCGTGCCTTTTTCGAGGTCCCGGCGTCACACGAAGGTCATATTGTCTGTGACAGCGCTGTCCTGTTTTCCTTGGAGTGGACGCTTTCTGCCGTCAGTGCCGGGCCGCTTCCCTCAAGGTCAGTTCCGTTGGTTTTGTGTCTCAGCAGATGTCCTTAGATTAGGATGAGTTTTCCAGACTCAGATTTCGGTCTTCAGCTTTGGAGCCTCCCTGTTCTGTGTCTTCTTCCCGGGATCTGTGCCTCTTCTCTTTGAGGTTAGCTCTTTTCTTCTCTCTTCTGTCGACTCTCCCCTTTGTTCGTTTTGAACTTTAAACACCCTGAACATCCCCGGGTAATTTCTCGTCTGTCAGGTCTTCCAGCAGCTTCTGAGCCTCCGCGCCGGGCTCAGCATCTGGGTGGGATTTTTCCCTTGGGCCTCTTCTCAGGGTGCCCCCCGACCTCTGGGAGCGGTGGTCTTCTATTGATCTAATGCTGTATTGTATATTTTTGGAGTTTTCAGTGTTTTAATAAGAGTTTTCTGTAGCTTTTGCTCTAATGGTTCTTTTCACATGTTTGCATGCCTGCCGCGGATCATTCTAGTTACTGGTGAGAACAGCATTAATAGGGCAGAGCTCCCGTCCTAGATAGCTGGGGAGGGAGAACAGAGGTAGGTTGTCTTGCCAGCTAACTGTGAGCTCCTTGTGGGCAGCCTTGTCCGCAGCCAGCACTCAGTAGGCGTACCCCGGCTTTGTTGAGTAACCTCCTAAACATTGCAGTCGCTTACAGACTGTCGTTTAGGTCGTCACCTTACCGGGCCGGTGATAACTCTCACAGCCTCCTGCGCTCCAGCCGGCCATTTCCGGTATGATCTTCGGTCCTTGAGGACTTCCTTTTACTAGCGACCGAGAGCCATCCTGGGTTTTTCAGGCTGTGCTCCGGTGCATCCCGAAGACGTTATTACCACGCCGCTGCGGTTCCTCTCACCGAGGACAGTTGTCCAGGTCGTGGACTAGAGCAGCTCGGTGAAATGACGCTGCAGGAGAAGAGTACGGATGTGACTGACTGAGCTAAGGATCCATGGGGCCGTGTTTTTGTTGGCTAAATGGAAGAAATGGCATATTCTTTGCACATAGTAGATACTCAGCAAAGATTCTTTCATTGACTGAACGCGGCATGGGTTGTGATTGAGGACCGTAGAAAAAGCAGAACGCTACCACTACTGCTATGTAGTTTCAACCTGGCCTGAGTCATTTTGCCCTGCTAATGACACACTTTGGTTTTTGGCCCCTCGGAACGCCTACACGACACCTTTCCCCCTTGTTTGGTTATGTAGTTCCGCATTAGAGTTATTGCCTAGGCACAGTCCAGCTCCGAATTGACTTTGTAGCTCTTTTCGGGGCCGTATTCTGTGCGGGTTAGAATTCATACTTACGGAGAGCTTCATGGATTTAAATTGCTCCCTGTGGTGCATGGAAGGAACGGTGTCCACACACTTAGGGAGTGGAGTATCTAGTCCAGTAAGAGGGCTGACATTAACCAGCAGAGTGGCAAGAAAGGGAGCAGCTTATGTTTATGCTTGCGTCCTTCTGAGAGAGGCTGTTCACAGCTTACCATGAGGAGGAACCGACTGGCCTTGCATCTCTTCAAAAGTAAGATCTTATTTCTGGCGGGAAGAGTGTAGTTTTCCAATACAGGATGTGTGCCCATTTTCAATAGAAATAGAAAAACACATCGTGTTTATAACCAAACCTGTAGAATCTGAAACCTCTCTTGGTTCTTGGTGTTCCATAGTATTTATCTCCCATTTGTATACATCTTTTGCAATTAATTATCCCGGTCTTCGATTTAAAACCAGATATGCACAGAGACCCCTTAACTCCCCAATCACCTGTCTTCAGATTTTAATTACACACTGCAAACAACAATGTTTCCAAAGGCTTTACTGAAAGGTGGATTGTCCTTTGAGATATCCCAGGGAGGAAGATTATTAAAATGTTACTCCTTTTTAAAAGCTAGCATTGTGATATTGAATCATCGCAAGGCCTGTCTGTGGCAATGAAGTTCACACCTGAGGTTGCCAATTGCATTACATAGGCTAATTAAAAGCTTCTTCATTTCTGACATGTCCAGCTTTTTCCATACTACCTGTCCAAAAAAAAAAAAAATGTGGAAACAACAAAACCTGATGGCATCATCGGATGAAATTATAGAAATGTTAAGTATTACGGGGTCTAGAACAATTTTCCTTTTTAGGCCACGTTTATGGTTACTTATTCCTGCTAGACAGGAGTTTAGAAATGTGTGGGTTCATGTCTTCGGCTATTTGGTTTCTAATGACTGTGAAGTTCCGTTTGAGATAAAATACATTGTCCTGTATCATAGTATTCCCCCAGCATGTCTTCTGGCTCTGGACCCGGATACAACCTAGACCAGCCGTGTCGAAGTGAAAGTTACAAATAGGGTTTCGTTGCAGCGTTTGCGTTTTATCCAAATATATTTCTTCAGATTTTGTTGTTCGAGATGCTGATGATTTTATTGAACGCAAACAGTGGAGGCTTGTCCCTTGACCCCCATCACGTGAAGATTTAAATTAGCTTATAGGAAGTACTCAGAGTAATGAAGCTGAGTGTAAATAACGAGAATCAGAGCTCTGTGAAGATCATGAATGAAAACAATAAAGCCTGTTCTTTGAATGAGGTCCCAGCCTCCCGGGTCGATGTCGTCGTTGTGGAGGGCTGCGTGCATTACTCATGGGAGATTTCAGTGACTCAGCACAAAAAGCATCTGGTGCTCATTCATGCTCGGCTTAGTGTTGGGCTCCTCGTGGGGTAGCCTTCCACGGGGCCATGCTGGCAGTCCAGCTTTTTCCACCTGTGACTCAGCCTCCCGGGGGAAGTAGGCACTTCCCCCTGCTCCGGTCAGCTGGTGCGGAGGGGGAGAGCCAAGACCCGGGGGAGGTTTTATGGGCCAGCACACGCCGCTTCTCCTCCCCCTGGCCGTGCTCCGCCGCGGCCTTAATTTAACGTGCCGAAGGCCGAAAACGTAGGCTGGCTCCGAATCCCCGAGAAGAGGGGACCTAGCTATTGGTGACGTCACCAGTCTGCGGACGAGGAACTCGACTGAGCATCCCGACGGTGAGAAGCAAGGGGCAACGTCCTCAGCTCCACGCTCTTGGTTTTCACCGTCTGTAGAAAGCATACCAGCTTTCCTTTCCTTAATATGTTCCCCAGCCCCCCGCTTGGGGGTTTGCATCGGTTACACCGAAAGCCGCAGTGAGGAGCGTGCAGCCTGTAGAACGTGGTTTTTCCGAGGCTGGTTACTTTCTGCTTTTAGATGAAGCAAAGACTCGACTCCATAAAAACGTTTCTGCAGAGGGTTAAATGCGCATGGTTTATGTACTTTCTGGGGGTAAGAGTGAAGGCATCGCACCTCTGTCAAAAGACCCGTTCAGGAAGATAATGAGCCTCAAACGGAGTTTTTGGTAAAAGGTGGGTAGAAGCTGGTTTGAAGCCCTCTTTTCCAATCAGGTGGGAGTGCTGGTATTTTATGTTGGCCGTGAAAGGTAGCTTTTTTAGAGACCAGAAATGGAGAGATGATTGATTAACTCAAAGTCAGCATACTGCATGCCAAGCTCGTTCTAGAACCGGGGTTGGCAAACAGTAGCCTTTGGGCCAGCTCCGAACTTTGCCCTGATTTTGTAAAGAAAGTTTCCTTGGAGCAGAGGCTTGCCCGTTCGTTTACACATTGTCTGTGGCTGCTTCTGCGCTCCAGGGCAGAGTCGTGTAGTCGTGACAGGAACCGTCTAACCTGCAGGGGACAACATATGTACTCTGATTCTTTAGAGCAAAAACTCCCGACCCCTGTTCTAGAGGATAAGTTTCCGCCCTTTTTAAAAAAAAGTTTTTTTTTTAATGTTTATTTATTTTTGAAAGACATAGAGGCCGAGCGTAAGCAGGGGAAGGGCAGAGAGAGAGGGAGACACAGAATCCGAAGCAGGCTCCAGGCTGTGAGCCATCAGCACAGAGCCCGACGAGGGGCTCGAACTCACAGAGGCGAGATCATGACCTGATACGAAGTCGGCCGCTTAACTGACTAAGCCACCCAGGCGCCCCTGCCCTTTCTGAGAGAGATCACGTTCTAGGGGCGGGGCAGATCATAAATAAACAGCGTAAGTACATGTAGGGATGATGGCTGTAGAAAAAAGAAGCAGGGGAAGGAGTGTCAGGTGCTGCCATTCTTGGTAGTGTGGTGGCAGGGCAGGTGTCTCTGGGGTGACGGTTGGCAGAAGTGCGATGGAGGCGAAGGCGTGTGTGATGTGTGTGTGGTTACAGACCTTCTGAAGGACCAGATCGTGTAGGGTCTAGTAGATTGTGGTGGCACTTTGGATTTTATTCAGAGTCAGATGAGAAGCCATTGCAAGTTTTCGAGCAGGGAAATGATACCGTGTGACTTAGATTTCAAAAGGCTCACCAGCCGCGCTGCGTAGAGAACAGATCGGAGGGGACCAGGGAGGGAAGTCGAGTGTGTGCCTGCCAGGCCTTGCTAGATGCAGAGATACCGAGGTGAGTCACGTGGTCCTTTCCTCCAGGGACTCAGAGGGTAATAGTGAGAAGCACAGGTGAGAAGGCGACTGTGGCGTGCAGCTGTGGGCGGGAGAGTGAAGGTGCCTGGAGATCGCGTGGGTGGGGTGCTCGATCTAGGGGTGCTCGATCCAGAGTGGGAGATGACGCCCGGCCTGAGAAGCCGGGAGGACGCTCACGGAGACCGGTCGGAATAGGTGCCCGTCTGTACCTGCGCGCCGAGGCTTTTGGAAGAACCACGCAAACAGGTCGTCAGAGATTCTGCCATCGAGCAGAGGTGGCGGTGGGTTTCCGATCCCAACGATTGTTCTCCGGAGCGCCGTGGGGGAGTGATTCTGAGATCGCGGCGGGCCCCAGCGGAGTACGGTGCAGCGGGTCCCGAAGAGGCAGGGCCGATCTTTGCCAGAGAGGAGGACCGAGGTAATTTTGGTCCAGAAAAATTGTAGAAAAACCTCAGTAATTTATCTGCGGGATGTTTCGTAGGGCATTGCTAACCTCTCCCATGAGCCCAGCTGCGTGAATTAGGCTGCAAAACACCCCTCTGAGTAGTTAAACCGATTGACCTGCTGTCTGGAGGTACTGGATCTGACCCAGTAAAACTTTGAAGGATGTCTCTCTAACAGTGATTTTTATTTTTGAGAGAGGTGATATTAACCCATTTTGGATAATAATTAGCTGAAAAAATTGCCGTTTTTACGGGTGTAGAGAAGGTTGTTCACTTTTTTATTCTCTTTAATAGAGTGTCTAGATCATCTGAGAATAATCTCAGTGATTCTAGAAGAAATAGGGAGATGCAATGGATACATTGACAGTCATGGAGGGAGTAATTTTTTTGCACTACCCTTGATTGTAGTGAACAGAATTTAGTTAGGATATAGAAGATTTCAACAACACAGTTAATAAACTTGCCTTCAACGTCTAGACATTGCAGGATACACATTATGTAGTAGTTCATGTGGATAAGCTGTCAGCTTGTGGGACAAAAGCAAGTCTCAGGGTATTTCAGAGGATTGAGGTCACACGGTATGGTATTCTCGAAGTTAAACTAAAGTCAGTAGCAAAAAGTAAAATCGTTCCTACATAACCCACGAATCATAGAAGAAATTTAATTGCAAAGAGAGTTTTAGAATATTGACAAAATATTTTGATCAGAATTAATATAAAAATATCACCTATTGAAATGTGTGGGATGCAGCTAAAGTTATACTTAGAGGAAAGTTTATAGCCATACATACCTGTTAGGAAAGAAGAAAAGCTCTGAGTAATTTTTATTGCAGTTGTGGTATATTCATAAATTAATTTAGGGAGAACACACTGCCAAACTGATGACCTTGTAATACCTCATCCAAGAAGGTTGGATGCTCAAGTCTCACTGTGTGTGCCTTTCAAGAGTGTGAATCTATAGATTTCTTCATACGTGTTTTGAACATTTCTTGTTAAGTGTGTATTCTTTTCTGTTGCTGTTATAAATGGGGGTTTCTCTTCCATTACATATTCTAACTGGTTATTGGTTGTGTACATGACGGCTGTTGTGTTTTTCGGTTTGTTTATTTTGTATCCTGCAGCCTTGCTGAATTCCCTTTCTTGAGTTATTTTTATCGCTGATTCTTTGGGTTTTCCAGGTTTACTATGATGTCACCAGCCAGTACAGAGTTTTATTTCTCCTTTTTCACTATTTGTGTTTTTAATTGTTTTCTCTTGGTGAATGCGTCCAGAACAGTGTTAAATAGTAGAAGAGGTATTGGGCATCCTTGCTTGGTTCTTGGCCTTAAGTGGGCTTGCCTCTAGTTTTGATCCAGTAATATGTTGGTACTCCTGCTCTCTTGGGTGCATAGTCTCTGTGTGCATACTTGTACCCACACACTCTCTATATATATCAGTAAAGGCATGGTAAGAAGCATTCATTCATTCCTATTCAAGAGATGTTTTTTCAAAATTAGGGATGGATGTTGAATTTTGTCAAGGGCTTTTTCATCCTTTTTGGGGGTTATTATGTATTTTTTAGTTGTATTATTTGATTTGCTAATACTGAACCATTCTTGTATTTCTTAGTCCGCTATTGGTTTTTTCTTTCTTTCTTCTTTTAAAGTTCATTCATTTCTTTTTGAGAGATGTGAGAAAGAGAAAGAGAGAGAGAGAGAGTGTGTGTATGTGTGTGTGTGAGCAAGAAAGGGGCAGAGTGAGAAGAGAGAGAATCGCAAGCAGGCTCCATGCTGTCAGCACAGACCTGACGCAGAGCTCGATCCCACCAACGGTGAGATCATGACCTGAGCTGAAATCAAGAGTCGAATGCTAAACTGACCGAGCCACCCAGGTGCCTGGGGTTTTTTTATTTAATATTTTATTTCAGATCTCTGCATCAGGGCTCATAAATGCTATTTGTTTGTAAAGGTTTTTTGTTTTTTTTTTTAAACTATCTTAATCAGGTTTAGGTATTAACATTAGTACTTTTTTATGTTATACTTGATTCGTAAAAAATTTGGAACTTACTCTTTATTTTCCATGTCTTAAAACAATATTGTAACCATGCTTTTTAAAGGTTTGGTAGATTCTTCTGGGATGTCTGAGCTTGCTTCTCTCTTGGGAAGGTAGTTCTTTGATACCTTTTTCTGATTCTTCTAGGGACGTTAGTTGCTTAAGCATTGTCTCCGCCGGGCTCCATTTTGATACACTGTGTTTCCTGAGAAATTCTCTATTTCATTTAGGTTTTTAATTTTTGTTTTAATGTTTGTTTATTTTTGAGAGACAGACAGAGCGTGAGCAGGGGAAGGGCAGAGAGAGAGGCAGACACAGAGTCCAAAGCAGGCTCCAGGCTCTTATGAGCCATCAGCACAGAGCCCGATGCGGGGCTCGAACTCACAGACCGTGAGATCATGACCTAAGCAGAAGTCGGCCGCTCAACCGACTGAGCGACCCAGGTGCCCATCATTTAGGTTTTTAAACGTGTTCACATGCAGAGTACTCTCTCATGACTTACATATTTTATCTTTTTTGTATCCATGTATTCGCTCCTTTCATGATTTATATATTTTATCTGTCCTGTACCAGTGTATTTGCTCTTTTTCTTCCTTTGGCGAAATTGGTGGATGCTTTATTTCAGTGTTTTGTTATTTTAGCTGATTTTAGGTGTACAGGTCTGCAGCATCGAGTGCATCTCACATTGTCGCTCAGCCATCAGCACCATGCAGCTCCAGAATGATCTCAGCTTCCCATACCAAAATTCCGTGCTGGTTGAATACTCACTCCCCATTCTCCCTTCCCCCAACTCCTGGCAACCACCGTTCTATGAATCTGACTGCTTTAAGTCCCTCATTACGTGAACTCAGGTTTTTTTTTTTTTTTTTTTAAGAACCAGGATTTTTATCAAGTTGGTTCTCCACCACATTAATTTCTGCTTTTTTATCTCTACAGTTACCATCTTTAAAAAAATTACTTATTTTAAAGTAATCTCTAGACCTCACGTGGGGCTCGAATTGTGACCCTGAGATTAAGAGTTGCCCGCTCCACCAGCTGAGTGAGGGGCCATTTTTGTACTCCTTTTAAGGCTTACGCTACCTTTTAGCGTTTTGAGTTAGAAATGGAATTCATTCATTTTCTTTTTTAAAAAAATTGATATAGGTGGTTAGGGCTCTGGATTTTTTCTGATTAGTACTTTAAATTCTTCCATGGAGTCTGATACGTCATGTTTTCACGATCATTATTTTTTAGGAATTGTGTGACTTGTTTTTATATTCTCTTTCTTCCAAGATTGTTTAAATTTTTAGGTGGAAAGGCTTTAAAAAATTAAAAAAGAATTTTTTTAATTCCAAAAAACAAACTCCTTTTAATCTCATTTTTTTAAAAAATGTTAATTTTATTGTTACTGATAAAAATCTGCACATCAGAAGTGTAGAGCCTGGTAAATTTTCACAAAATGTGTCACCCACGAAACTAGCACCTAGAACATTCCAGTGTCTCCTTTAAGTCATGGCCACCCCTCTCTCAAAGGGCATGAGTTTTGCCTGGTTTGAATATAGATCATTATAAATGGTTTTGTATTTAGATCTTTGGTTCAGCAATTCTTTTTTTTTTTTTTTTTTTTAATTTTTTTTTAATGTTTATTTTTGAGACAGAGAGAGACAGAGCATGAGTGGGGGAGGGGCAGAGAGAGAGGGAGACACAGAATCCGAAGCAGGCTCCAGGCTCTGAGCTGTCAGCACAGAGCCCAACGCGGGGCTTGAACCCACAGACCGCAAGATCATGACCTGAGCCGAAGTCGGACGCTCAACCGACTGAGCCACCCAGGCGCCCCTGGTTCAGCAATTCTTAAAAACACCTCTCATGTTGTTGCAAGTACTCTTGGGTCGTTTATTCTTTTTGTCGAATATTCCCTTGTGCGACTGTACTGGAATTCATTTATCTTCCTCTTCTGGTACCATTTTACATTGTTTCCAGTCTTTTAGTTTTCGTTGCATTCCGATCACTGGTTATCGTTGTGATATTTCTGTTTTGTGACTGCACTCATGATTTGTTTGTGCCTTATCATGGGATAAAAGTTTCGTGTTTGTTCAAAGGCGCTATATTCTCTATTCTTAGAACCTGGTGTTCATATATGTCCAAAAAACCCTACTTTATTGGTTATAGTGATTAGCTCATTTACTTTTGGTCTCTGTTTATTTTCCTTCCTGATCTGTTTTGTGTACTGAGTGGTGTGTGTCTTTTAATTATAGAGTTTCTATTTCTTCTTGGATCGGTTGTAGTTTCCGTTATTTGATTCATAGACGTTAATACGATTTTTTTTCATTGCGAAATAAGAGCTGTTAGTGTTCATCCACTTGAATACTTTGTGTCTTAAATTTTATTTTGTCTGGCATGTTTGCAACTTAATTGCTTCCATTTGCCTGAGAAGTTTTTGTGCATCCCTTTCTTTTTAGCCTTTTCGAAATCTGTGCGTTTTTAAATCTGTCTTCTTGCATCTACAGTACAGAGTTGGCCTTTGCTCTCTAAGGAAGTTGGAAAATCTTTTAAGTAGGCCAGTTTAGTTCATTCACGCTGATTGTTATAACTGATGTATTTGTTTTCAATTCTGTTATTATCTATGCCGCGTTCACTCATTATTAGGTGTATTTTCCTTGAGCTTAATAGGCAAAACTTCCTATCTAGGAAGGATTAAATTTTTGTTCTCGTGGTTACTTTTCAATTATATGCCTGTAGTACCTTTAATCCCCTCACCACTTTTTAACCATTTGAACCCATTTTACTGTCTTGTATTGTCACCTTTACGTGGCATCTTTTGATTCTCACCTGTTACCCATACAGTAATGATTTTATTCTGTTTTTTTTCTCTTTTATCCTTCCTTTTTTTTCTTCCTTCCTTCCTTCCTTTTTCTCTTTCTTTCTCTCTCTCTCTCTCTCTCTTTCCTTCCTTCCTTCCTTCCTTCCTTCCTTCCTTCCTTCCTTCCTTCCTTTTTTCTTTCTCTTTCTCTTTCTTTCTAGCGTGTGCACTTGCTGGCAAGCAGAGGAGGGACAGAGGGAGAGAGAGAATCTTAAGAAGCTCCACGCTCAGTGTGGAGCCCTACTTGGGGCTCGATCTCGTGGTAGATATGACCTGAGCCGAAACCAAGAGTCAGGCACTTAACCGGCTGAGCCCCCCAGGCGCCCCTTCTGCAGATTTCTGCTTTGTCACAACGTAGGTTTCCATACCGTTCTTCTACCCATGACCCTAGTCTCGTTTTTAGTTTTAGTGCTGCAGTTGGATACACAGACTGTTCACTTCTTCATCAGTCCTCTTGCGTAAGTTTCTGCAGTCATCCTGTTACCGGCGGGAGGCTCTGCATTGTGTGAACGGAGGTCTCGGTTCTTGGATGCCCCAGGAGAAGATGTCTGTGCGGATCTGCACTTGCTCTGGGATAAAGACAGCCAGACGGAGAGTCGCAGGCACAAAGCAGTTTATTAAGGACTCTCAAGGTGGGGGAGTGGCAACTGCACCAGGGTTGGAGGTGACATTTCTTTTTACGTTTGCACAGGTCATGGGTCATGGCTAGGGCCATCTCCCACTGGGGTTGTTTCCAGTCATCTAAGGGGCTCCTCCCATTGGTTAGGAGGTGGGGGAGGGGTTGGCCCTACGTGTGTGGTTCTTGCCAGAACTTTTATGGCCATCTTCCTCCAGTGGGGTGGGGGTTGAAACCACAACGTAAATATATGAAAATGAAGCTCTCGGTTATCCCGGGACACAGGTTGAAGAGGAGAGCACGTGTCCTGGACCTGCGGCTCCTGGTCTGCCAGCCCCGGGTGTTGGAAGCCACAAAGTAAGGGAGCACCTGGGTGGCTCAGTTTTTTGAGCGTCTGACTCTGGCTCAGGTAATGATCTCAGGGTTCCTGAGTTTGAGTCTCCCAGGAGGCCCCCTGCTGTCAGCTCAGAGCCTGCTTCAGATACTCTGTTTCCTTCTCTCTGCCCCTCCCCCACTCATCTTCCCCTCCCCCCCTCAAAAAAGAATATAATGGATGAACTTCTCTCTTGTGCACCTGGAAGTGCATTTTGTGTCTTTGGGAGGACTGAGAAGATGGTCACTCAGATCATTCTGTGTCTGTGATTCAGACAATGAGCCCGAGTCGAGAAGGGTGATTAGAATCCTCAGGATGGGCGCGTGGGTTAGCATTTTGTAAGTTTTTGCTTGTTCGAGTGTTTTTCACGGCCCCGATAGTTGAAGGACAGCTTAGCTGGATATAAAAACCTTGTTTTTTGCTCATTTCCCATCAGTCTCATAAAAATGATTTTCTACTTTTCTAGAAGTCTGGTGTTCTGTTCTTAGAAATTATCTCATCTTTTCTGGATCTTAAAATCTCACAGTTTATTAGGAAACATCTTAGAGTTACTTGTTCTTGGTCACTTTTCCCTAGTTAGCTCTTTGAACATGTAGATTCAAATCTTTTTTTATTTCCAGAAAATTGTCTTGGATTATTGATTATTGTTTTAAATATTCTCGGTCAGTGTTTTTATTTTATTTAAATGTTCATTTATTTATTTTGAGAGACAGGGAAGGTGTGCGCATGCAGGAGAATGGCAGAGAGAGAGAGGGGGAGAAAATCCCAAGCTGACGCGGGCTTTGATCTCACAACCCGTGAGATCATAACCTGAGCCAGAATCAAGAGTGGGATGCTTAACTGACTGAGCCACCCAGGTGCCGCCTCTCTTTCAGTATTAAAAAAATTTTTTTTTTTTTTTAACATTTATTTATCTTTGACAGACATAGAGACAGAGTATGAGCAGGGGAAGGGCAGAGAGAGAGGGAGACACAGAATCTGAAGAAGCAGGCTCCAGGCTCTGAGCCGTCGGCACAGAGCCCGACACGGGGCTCGAACTCACAGACCGTGAGATCATGACCTGAGCCGAAGTCCGCCGCTCAACCGACTGAGCCACCCAGGTGCCCCTCTTTCAGTATTTTAAATATCTTCTCCCAGAGTCTTGACTCTGTGTACCTTGGAATATGTGTATCTTCAATTACGTGATGTTTGAACTTCTTACTCTGTTTCCTGTTTCATTCACTTTCTGCGTACTCATTTCTTTATCTTTTTCTTTTGGTTTTCTCACTTAATCCCTTGTATTAAATTACCATCTGAAGTTAGTTTCCTTTGGGCACCTTCTTTAATCTTCTGCAATATGATTTTTTTCTTCTATTTCTTTTGCAATTAAGTTCCGTTTGCTTTTGTTTCAGTTTCTTTTTCCCTCCATTTTCTTTTCTTTTTTAATTTATTTTTTAATGTTTTTATTTTTGAGAGAGAGAGACAGAGAGACAGAGCATGAGTGGGGGAGGGGCAGAGAGAGAGGGAGACACAGAATCCGAAGCAGGCTCCAGGCTCTGAGCCATCAGCACAGAGCCCGACGCGGGGCTCGAACTCGGAACGGTGAGATCATGACCTGAGCTGAAGTCGGACGCTCAACCGACTGAGCCACCCAGGCGCCCCTTTCCCTCCATTTTCCTTCTCAGTTTCTTTATTAGGTTCATGTGCTCCTTTGAGGGTACGCAGTTCCGTTTGGAGCGTCACATTACAGCTCGCTTTGGCTTCACGGCTGCTTCGGGGGAGAGGTTTTATTAGAAATGCCTTGATTTACATTTTCCGTTTTCTTCTAGCAGTTTCGTGTGGGTATG
This sequence comes from Paguma larvata, assembly GCA_030068075.1. Lineage (NCBI taxonomy): Eukaryota > Metazoa > Chordata > Mammalia > Carnivora > Viverridae > Paguma > Paguma larvata. The sequence goes on along the minus strand of CM057839.1, from coordinate 72,678,596 downwards.
AACTTTATTTGCTTTTGTGAATCCCTGTTTATTTTGTGAGTAGGTTTCTTGGTTGGAGAGCACTCTTTCCAGTTGTTTCTTCCCCAGAGTTCCTTTCGAATGTTGTCAATTTTGATGGGTGGATGGCTTGTCTTATTTTCGCTTTTGTTTCTGCAGTTCCTTTATTTTCCTCTTATTCCTTTCCCCTTTCTGCCACGTCTCCAGGAGGTCCAGTCTCTCTAAATACCTGAGCCTTCCTCACAAGCATTGCTTTTCCAAGGCGGCAGCTTCTAGTTCACTCACTTTCAGGCCCCTCTCTTGCACCCAGTTCTGTGAACTACGAAGTCTTCATCTGTGTTCAGTGATTTAGCACTTTTTTTTTTTCAGGGGGTCAAGAGTGTTTTAAGTCTTCCGCTTGTCTCTACTCTATTTTATATAACCCTTAGTCTCTCCAGCCGTGTTCTCTCCAGCCATAGGCTTGCAACAGTGTGCAATGGTAGCTCTGATGGATGGTAGTTTATTTCTGTATTTGCAGGTTCTTTGAAGGCTGTCGTATTCTGCTTCCTCTTCGTGCACGAAGGCATGGGTCATAGGTGGAGTTTTTTTTTACCCTTCTTATAGATATTTTGGAGGCGGGATGTATGGGGAGATTGGGAGCCAGGCGGCCCAACTCTTCTAAGCCTGGAAGTCCTGCCAGGCAGGCATAGTCGTCATGTCAAATATTGTCAGAGATGTTACAAGAAAAAATTACGGGACAGTCTCACTCATGAACATACTTGCAAAAGCCCTTAGAGACAGCAATGAGATCTATCAGTGTAAAAGGGTCATATGAGCATTTCGTGTTTATTCTAGAATGCAAGGTTGGTGTGATATTCAAAATCAAATGTGTTTCATCATATTAAGGAAGGAGAAAAACTGTACAGTCATCACTAGATGCAGAAAACACTCACATTTAACATCTCTTCGTGTTGAAAAACTCTTAAGCAAACTAGGAAAGAATAATCTTAGGAAGAGCGTCTGCAGGGAACCTTACAGCAAATGTCATCTTAATGGTGTTCGGTGATGAGATGCTGTGCTTCTGAAATTGAGAATGAAATAAGAATGCTCGTCCTTACCACGTTTATTCTCCAGCATGCTGTAGGTTATACCCGGTGCAGTAGGATAAGAAAAATAAAAGGTATAAGAATTAAAAAGAAAAAAAAAACAATTCAATATATGTAGGCAGTACTATTGTTCTGTATAGTATTGTATATAGAAACATCCCAAATAATCTACACATAAGTAGTTAGACTTTAGGAGTGTGTTTAGCATGGTTGCTGAATTCTCTATAGCAATTGGAACATGAAATTAACAAAGGCACTGTTATGGCATTAAAGAGCCCAATATATAGGAATAGAACTAGCAAGAAATTTGTAGTACCTTTGTGCAGGAAACTGTAAAATATTTAGAGAATTTAAGGGAAAGGTAAAGAAAGGGGGGATATAGTGTGTGCATGACATGAAAGACTTCCTATTATGGAGATATCAGTTCTCTCTAAATCAATACATAGATTCTGTCCAACTCTAGACAGTAGCCTGAAAAATTTGAGGAGGGGTGGAAATTGACTATGTCTAAAATTTTTGTGGAAAAATAGAGGACCAAGAGTATCAAGACACTCTTGAAGAATGACGGATCCCTGGCTTTATCAGATACGAAGAGTTAATATAAAGCTATAGTATTCCCACGGTGTGGTATTAATACACTTAAGTGTAGGCAAACACGGTTAACGAAGCGGAGTGGAGAGCCCTAAAGCAGGCCCAGACACGTATAGCCGTTTGCCTGTGTTAAGTGCAAAACAGTCCGGAAAGGATGGTCTTTTTGATCATCATCGTGTGATCGTTAAGATGGATGTCCATGAATGACATTTGGCCCCTACCTTGTATCATACTCAGAGATCAAGTCCAGAGAGACTAGAGGTCTAAAGGCGAAAGGTAACAAATGATATAGAAAAGCCTCCTGGTCTGTGAGTAGGAGAACCTTTCTTAAACAGGACTTCCATAATCAGGAAGCACAGATTAAATAATCATGAGACATCACCACCGTCTTCAGGGGGGCTCAGATGGAAAAGACTGGCAGTCTGTAGCGTGGAGCGACCGGAATGCGTAGCCTAACTGATGGGGGTGAAAATCGGTACGGACATGTGTTGAAGAACCGTTCGGGGTTGTACTGAAGTTGAAGACACACATTCCTTGTGAGCCAGGATCTGTCTTCTGCTTCGACGCTCCACAGCTCTGCGTGTGCATGATGGTGCCACGAGTATGGTGGCGTGCCTAGAAGCATTATCTGTCCTACCCCATTCGGATACGTCCCGGGTGTTTCATCAACAGTAGAACGATTCCGTAAGTCGTGGTGGATTTGTACACTCTCCAGTGACAGAAGTGAAGCAAATCGAAGCGAAAAAATCGAAGCTGCAAGCCACAGCAGGACCGATCTCACAAACTTAATGTTGAGTAAGAGATGCCAGGCATAGCAGAGTCCAGACTGTACCAAGTTTGCTAAATACAATTTTAAAGCGGTGCCAGGAGCAAGGAAAGTGATGATCTCTGGGGAAGAAGATGGGATTCATAACTGAGGGGGCACGATGGGCACTTTTGGGGGTGCCGGCATCGCCTCGTTGCATGATGCTGATGGTGGTTCCCGGGTTTGTCCACTTCGTGACGATCCTTCAAGGTGCAGTTTCTTTAATTAGCTGGATTTATTTTATACATCACATTTATACTACTGTTTGGATGTAGTTTTCCTTTATAGCTAGCATCCAGTTTTTATTCAGTTTGCTTCGGAGTGTTAATCTTTTCATTGAAAATCAGTGTGGTTTTTTTTTTTTAAAGTTTTATAGATTTTTTTTTAATGTTTATTTATTTTTGAGAGACATAGAAACAGAGTGTGAGCAGGGGAGGGGCAGAGAGAGAGGGAGACACAGAATCCAAAGCAGGCTCCAGGCTCTGAGCCGTCAGCACAGAGCCCGACACAGGGCTCGAACTCACAGACCGTGAGGTCATGACCTGAGCTGAAGTCGGCCACTTAACCAACTGAGCCACCCAGGTGCCCCAGAAATCACTGTGGTTTTTGAGCGAGCCCTTTCCTCCTCCCTTTGTCTAGTTTATCTAGCGAAAGTCCTGCCTTTCCGACAAGTCTAAGATCTCCTTAGTCCTTCTTTCTTCTCTACTCTCTACCAGCAGTTTTCTGAGTGTCGTACGGGACCTCTGGGGGGTCTCCAGCACCTTTTTAGGGGTCATTGAGGACAGACTTACTTTCATAATTATACTAAAACAGAATCTGCCCTTTTTACCCTCATTTTTTCAGAGCATACAATAGGGTTTTTCAGAGGCCGTGTGACGGAGCCACAGTTACTTGAAAAGACTATTAAAAACTCCTCTTTCCAACTAGATATCTGTGTAAGACTGAATTGTCTCCGCATGCCGCAGCCAAAACGACGTATCACAATGAAATGAATTCAGAAAGCAGATCTGGAAATCCAGCTGCCTTGTTTTAAGCCAGACGTTAAAGAAACTCGTGAAAATAGGACGGTGCCAATGGTTTTTTTTGTTTTGAGAAATACAGTTATTTTTAAAGATACATTGGTTAACACATAATGAATTTATTTTGTTCTTTTCAGTGATTTTTTTTTTTTTTTTGAGAGAGAGAGCGAGTGCACTCATGTCTGTGAGCCGAGGAGGGGCAGAGGGGGAGAGAGAGAATCTTAAGCAGGCTCCATGCCCAGCACGGACCCTGGTGTGAGGCTCGACCCGAGCGGAAATCAAGAGTTGGGCGCTTAACTGATTGAGCCACCCAGGCGTCCCGTCCTTTTCAATGATTTACTAAATATTTAAAACATTTCTCTTGTAATTTCTAATATGGTAAATATTGATAAATACAACTCATGGACAACTCCAGTTTGGGGTTTTAGATGGTAAGAGGTCCTGAACAAAAATTTTAGAGGATTATTGCTTCATACAGCAGTGGTTCACCCAGGGAGTTTTAAGGATACTGATGCCTGCATTCTGGTCCCATAAATCGTGATCTAATTGGGTCAGGGGCGTTGCATAGGTTTGAAGCTTCTAAAGGGTCTTTAGATGATTCTGATGTGTACACAAGTAGAAAAACAATAGATTTTTTAGAAAATAATTTTTCATTTTGAAGCAGTTGGGAGACTCAGGAAGCTGTAGAAGTAGCACAGAAAGGTCACGGGGACCCTCCACCCAGGCGTACCCCCACAGTAACATTTTGTGTGACTGTAGTACACTGTCAAAACCAGAAAACCGACCGCGGCGCCGTCTGTAGTCCTTGTTCAAATTCCACCATTTTCGACATGAACTCATTTGTGTGTTCTGTAAAACTTAATCACATGTAGTCTGGTGTTGCCACCCCATCAAGGCACACGATTGTTTCATCGCTCTAAAGGAGCTCTTCATGCTTCCTCTTTGTGGTCGCCACGGTTAATTTTCATCACTTGATTTGTATCATGTGGCCTTGTTGAGCTTGTGTGTTAGTTCTAGTAGTTTCATTGTGGGTTCCTTAGGGGTTTCCGCATGTAGAATCATGACATACTCTAGTGGTAAAATCGATTAGCCAGGCGGTTTTCCTTCTAACCTGATTTGGATCATCTCCCTTCCTCTCCTTATTGCACTCATGGAGGTGGAAGGAACCTCCATTACAGTTTCGAATAGAAGTGATAAGAGCGGGCATTCTTACCTTGTTCCTGATTTTGCAGGGAAAACATTCAGTCCTTCATTAAATATATTGTTAGCTGTAGTTTTTGATACCCTTTATCAGGTTGAGGAAGTTTCCTTCAATTCTTACCGTGTCGGGAGTTTTTAAGTCACAAATGGGTGTTGGCTTTTGTGAAATATTTTTTCTGCATCTGTTGAGACGGTCATACAGTTTTGTCCTTTTGTAATATTACTTATTATGCAAATGGATTTTTGGGGGTTAAACTAACCTTGCATTCCTGGGATAAGTTCCATCTGTTCAAGGTATATAATCCTTTTTATATGTTCCTGAATTTGGTGTGTTGACATTTTGTTGAGGATTTTTGTGTCTTTATTCATGAGTGATATTGATCTGTAGTTTTTTTGGTAATGTTTTGTCCGTAAAACTGACTTCATAGAATGAGTTGGGAAGTGTTTCCTCTTATTTTCTGGAAGAATTCATGAAGGATCGGTGTTGGCTTTGATACCTTAAATAGTCACATGTGAAGCCATTTGGGCCTGAGCTTTTCTTTGTGGGAAGAGTTTTAATTATTAATCCAATCTGTTAACTTGCTACAACCCAAATCAACTTTTCTCTTTCTTTTTTAGTTAGTTTTGTTAATTTATATGTTTCCAGGAATTTTCCTTTTCATCTGTCTATAATTGATTGGGAATAATTGATGTTTCCGGTTTCGTTCCTGATTTTGCCAACTTTGCTCTCTTTTCATCTTGGTCAGCCTCAAGGTTTGTCAGTTTTGTTGGTCCACTTCCATCTAGGTAGGATTTAACCTCAAAATTGTTTTAAAAAAATGATACTTATCCGATGTCTGTGATTAGACTATGGAATTTTAGGCTGATGATTGTCTGGGATTGTCTTCTGAATAAAAAATGGATACTTAGTCCGTGTAAAAACAACAAGAGAGAAACTAGATTAAAATACAAAAGTAGAGGTGCCTGGGTGGCTCAGTTGGTTGAGCATCTGACCTTTGATTTTGGCTCAAGTCATGACCCCAGGGTCTTTGGATTGGTCTCTCTGTGGTGCTCCATGCTGAGCATGGAGCCTGCTTGGATTCTCTTTCTCTCTCTCTCTCTGCTTTTCTTCCCCGCTCTCTCTCTCTTAAAAAAAAAAAAAAATAAGATGTCTAAATTAGAGAAAGGGAAGGATACTGATGATTGATTACAAGTAAATTATTCAATTATAATCATTTTTTTGCTTACCTTTTATTGATTCATTTCGGATGGTAGACAAATGAAATTCAAATATTTCAGTGTCCTGTGGACTAAGTAAGTGAGTAAATGTGGGTTTAGACAAGTGTCGAAGGGAAGTCCCAGTGATAAAAAATAAGGTTGAAAATAATATTTCTCGTTTCCCGAGGAGACACTTCCATTTTGGGTTGTTTTGCACACATAACAAAATCTCACATGTATTATCTCCTTACCTATTTTACCATTATTTCTTTTGTCTCTGTGAATTCCTGATAAAGACAATGGAAAAAAAAGAAACAAGTAGACTGTCTTGCAGTCCCTCCTCCGACCTCCCGTGCGGTGATTTATAGACATGATATATATCCCCTTGTGGTGACCCTTTTTTACCAGGAGGTGACATTCCTCATGGTTAGTGTGAACCCTGATTATGCATGGTCATCAGAAATGAATGAACTGGCAACGCAAAGGAATGAATGAGTCTGGAAGAAATGAAACCACATCATGCTGGAAACAAACAAACAAATGATTTCCAGATCGACTGCATTTCTGAAACCTCAGATGTTGAACACTGGCAATGCCTGCATTTCCAGTAATTTCTTACTGCATATTTTTGGCTTTCTAGTATGTAAGATTTCACTAAAAAACAGCCTCTTAAGCTTTTCCTTTTAGAAGAGTATTGGGATGGATTCATTAATATGAATGTGTCTAGAAGTGGGCTTTTTCAGAGGTGCCGTAGCATAACGTGGGTTAAAAATATGTGCAGTTTCCATTTCTGTCGGAGCATTGGAAAGCGTCTCCGTGAATGGAGTTGTGCTCTCAATGGGCTTTGTAGAAAACCGGCCAAGCATTAGGTGCATAGTCTTTCTTAGGTCCAATTAGCATTCCAATATTATTTCTGAAGTGTCGGATGGAATATATTTTAGTGCTTCTCGACAGCCTCGTCCCCAACTTCCTCCCCTGCCCCCCCATTTTCTAGTTACAGCTTCAAATAATTTCTAGTAATTTTGGAATTTCTTTGACAGTTAATGAAACCCTTCCTTCTCTGGGATGGAATGTGATTTCTCTTCCTAAATTGAGCAGAGTTTGATTTATCCTAGTCTTCCGATCGGAGTGCTAAAATAAATCAGAAGATTCAGCAAGTTGAAAGTTCCCGGAGTTTTCGAAGCAGTACGGATATGAACAGTTGACTTAGATAAAGCAAATTTTTGGCAAGTCGAATAAATAGGAGCCCAGAGCGCGTGGAGCTGACCAGATCGTTTTGATCTGTTTCCCTTCCCTTTCTCCCAGATGCAGAAATGGTAAGTGCTGCATCTTAAGGTTGTATTTTACTGCTTCCTTTCTGGTTCTAGAGTACCGAAGTGAATCCAGCATAGTTCTGTAACTTTTGTTAGGCACCGTCACTTTTTGCTGCTGTACACAAGTTGCTTCGGTTAGCTTCAATTTTCTTAATTTGCTGCTTTTCCCTTCCAGTGAGGTTTCCTATATGTATGTCTGTATTTAATAGCTTTCCTATCCGGACTTTTACTTTGGCTCATAATTGTTCCTTTGGGAAGGAAAGTACGGGGCAAACTTCAAAAATTCGTATTGTGGCAGAAGGAAGCAGTAGGAGAGGAGTTAGCTGTGAATGTCAGAGAAGGACCGGGAGTGGTCGTAAGTGACAAGTTAGGGTAGAGAAATCAGTCGGAACCCTCCCGCTCTTGTTCCAAACGGGCTCATTCCCTTTGTAGCCGCTTGGTGTTCTCATGAAAAGTTACCGTTAGTCTAAAAGAATTAAAGCAGCCAATTACTTTACCGGCAAAATGGGTTTATTCGGGGATCGCGGAGAATTGCAGTCTGAGACCTGCAGTCTGCAGCAGGCAAGCCCCGCAGACGAAGGAGAGGTGTGTTAGTTTATTGAGAAGAAGGAGGAAGTTGGGAGGGGTTGTTTGGAACAGAAAGCCCCTCGGAGAGAAGCAAGAGTTCAGGGCGATGACGGTTTCTCATTGGCCGACTTGCAAGGGACAGCTGATTCCTCCTAGGAGAGGCAGTGTCCGTCTCTTCCTGTTCAGGCCTGTAATTGACACTTCTTCCTGTCACTGACGTCGAGTGGGCCAGTCTCCTCTTTCTGGCCTCCCGTTCCAGTTTAGTGAGGTTTCCCTTTACTCCTTTTCGCATCACAGAACCACTGCTTTTGTGGGGAAGGGGTCCCAGGTTTGTCATGTCATCGATGGAAGAGGACCAGAACTTCTTGGCTTTTTGTTTTTAATTCCCTTTTACTAGAGATTCTTTGACAGTCCTCTGCTACACACTGGGCTTCGGTATCAGAAGAACAGAGGGGGCTGTTTGGGATGTTGAGGGGGAAGGGCTATGTACGTAGTGGTGCTTTGGGATGGGATGTTAGCAGGTGTGGCTGGAAATACGCTGGCTTTTGGGACTTAGGAGTAGAGGCGGTTTCTCTGAGTATTTGGCAGGTTTGTGGCCATAGACACTGAATTCTGCAGTACCTCGGGTTTCCCTTTACGAGTCCTTCAACCAAATCGATTTCACCTGTAGCAGATGTACAGGGTTTAAGGGATGCCTTCTGTACTCGTTTCCTTTCTCCCTCACTTAATGCGTCTAGTCTTTTTTTTGTTGTTTGTTTTTGTAACTGCCAACATATGTATCTTTTTGAACAGTGGGCTGTGCATAAATGCAATCCTATATAGATGGTTCCTGGCTAGACCTACCCCTTTGTAGGTTTCAGGCTCAAGACTAGATGACCGATTGCCTCTAAGGCTGGCTGAGACAGAATTGCAACGCAGTCAAGAGCAGGGGCTCTGGGGGTTGATTCACTGGGTTCAAGTCTTGGCTTCGTCATTTATTAGCAGTGTGGTTTGCGGGGCATTTGCCAACTTCGGTGAGCCTTGCTCTTCCCCTCTGTGAAACAGCGACTACCCCAGGGAGTTGTAAGCTGTAAAGGAGAGCACGCAAATAATGAACAGAGGGTTGAGAGGGATGCACCAAGACTAGAAACCCGCCCAGCAGCCCGCAGGAGAGAGGACAGCAGCAAGAGTAAGGACGTTCTTGAGAAAGTTTCAGATCTGCGTGTGCTGCATTTGACCACACTTCGGACGAGAGGGACCCGACCCGACCCGACCGCCCGGGTGTCCTTTTGAGCTGTTAGAAGAAATGGGGAGGATGGTGAGGGGGTGATTTGTCCACAAGAACGACGGTGGCAGGTCTCTTTGTGGATGTGTAGAACTGGGCAGGAAGAAATTAATGCCGAGTTAGCGATTTGGGGTCTCGGTGCGAAAGAGAGTGACAGCTGTTGGTGCTGTGATTTGGGCGGAGTCAGCGCGGACGGCTTGGATCCGTTCTCGAAGACCGCATGCTTGTCTAATGGTTTATGGTTTATGGTGTTAAGTGGCTTAACGAGGTGGCCGAATTCGACGTTTACACTTGGAAAGGCTGCACTTACTCAGATGATTCTGGTTTGCATGGGGGGCAAGTTCCAGAGGCCATGGGGAGCAAGCAGGGATGAGAAAAATTACACTTATTTTCCGTAAATGGGTGAGAACGATTCACACGGCCCCGCACGAGTAAACGCACCAGGCCTGCTGAGAATTCCTGAGGGTAGGGCAGGGCTCTTTCTCCTAGACGCTGTCGTGGTGGTCTCTCTGTGCCCACAGCGGGGGTGTCGGAAGACTCAGAAGGGCTCACAGAGGAGGTTGAGGTGAAAGCACCCCAGGGATCCTTAAACCCAGGCGGGAACCGTTTTCTGCTGGGTAGTATTGTTGTAGAACATTCCTGATTCTCGGGGCGCCTGGGTGGCTCAGTTGGTTAAGCGGTCGACTTTGGCTCAGGTCATGATCTCATGGTCTGTGAGTTCGAGCCCCACATCGGGCTCTGTGCTGACGGCTCAGAGCCTGGAGCCTGCTTTGGATTCTGTGCCTCCCTCTCTCTCTGCCCTTCCCTTGCTCATACTCTGTCTCTATGTCTCTCAAAAATAAACGTTTACAAAGAAAAGAAAAAAGAACATTCCTGATTCTATTAAAAAAAGTTTATATTTTAAATTATTAACTTGATTATATTCTTTGTTTTTATTGTTTCTTTAGACAGTTTTTCAGAGGAGAAGCCCTGGCCACCCAGTACGGTGGGGTTGGGATTGTGTTTCATTCATTCGTTAATTAATCTTTTTAGAATTTCTTAATAAGTTTTGAATGCGCTCCGTGTTTTTCTAAGTTTGTTTGTTCTCATACTTTATTGTTTTTTTCTTCATGGGATGTGTGCTTTTTAATCCACCTCCCCTCTGGTAACCCTCTGTTCTCTCTAGTTAACAGTCTGTTTCTTGGTTTGGCTCACTCTCCCTTTTTTTCTTTTGCTTGTTTTATTTGTTATTTATTTATTTTCTTAATGTTTATTAATTTTTGAGAGACAGAGGCAGAGCACAAGCAGGGGAGGGGCAGAGAGAGAGAGGGAGACACAGAATCCGAAGCAGGCTCCAGGCTCTGAGCTGTCGGCACAGAGCCCAACTGGGGCTTAAATTCTCGAACTGTGAGATCATGACTTGAGCCGAAGTTGGACGCTTAACCAACTGAGCCACCCAGGTGCCCCTCAGGTTTTTAAATTCCACATATGAATGAGAACATGTGGTGTTTGTCTTTCTCTGACTTATTTTGCTTATACTCTCTAGCTCCATCCATGTTGCTGCACATGGCAAGATTTCCTTCCTTTATGACTGAGTAATAGTCCATCTCACACACACACACACACACACACACACTTCTTTATCCATTCAGCTATCGATGGACACTTGGGCTCCTTCCATTGTTTGGCTTTTGTAAATAATGGAGCAGTAAACATAGGGGTGCATGTATCTCTTTGAATTCGTGTTTTTGTATTTTTTTGGTACATACCTGTAGTGCAGTTGCTGGGTTGTAGGGTAGTTCTATTTTTATTTTTTTGAGGAACAGCGTGTTCCACGATGGCGGTTTGTGTTCCCACCGACAGTGCACAGGGCTCCTTTTTTCCTACGGCCTCACCAACACCTGTTGTTTGTGTGGTTGAGTTTAGGCAGGCTGGCAGGTAGGAGGGGATATACCATTTTGTAGTTTTGATTTGATTTCCCTGATGATGAGTGGTGGTGAGCATCTTTTCATGTGTCCGTTGGCCATCTGTACATCTTCTCTGGGGAAGTGTCCATGGCTTCTGCCCATTTTTTAATTGCATCGTGTGGGCGATTTTTTGATGGTGAGTTGTAGCAGTTCTTTATGTAGTTGTTATATTAATCCTTTATTGGATATGTCACTTGCAAGTATCTTTTCCCATTCCATAGTTGCCTTTTCAATTTGTTGTTTGCTGAGCAGAATCTTTTTATTTTTTGCTATACTCCCAATAGTTTATTTCTGCTTTTATTTTCCTTGCCTTAGGAGACAGATCTAGAAAAATGTTACTATGGCCGATGTCAGAGAAATGATTGCCTGTGCTCTCTTCAAGGATTTTAATGGTTTCAGTGTAAGGTTACGAGTCGCTGATGGATAAAAGTAAGACCGCCAAGGCAAAGTGAGGTCTGAGAGTACACTTTATTGCAGGCACCCTTGGGCGAGTTTTCGCGACTCGCAAGAGAGGAGTCGGGGATAGTCGCGCCCAAGGTCGGAGGTTAAGGGCTTTTAATGGGTTTGGGGAGGAGATTTTGAAACTGGTGACGAGTTAAAGTCCTATTGGTCTACTGGAATGACGTGTCCGCCTCCCAGGGCTGTGGCGGGAACTGCGGCCATCTTGGGTCGGTTTCCATTTTATGGAGCCTTCCCTCTGCCCTAGCCCAACATTCAGGTCTCACATAAATGTGTGTTACTCCATTTCGAGCTTATTTTTGTGTACGGTGAAAGAAAGTCTAGTTTCATTCTTTTTTTTTTTTTTTCATTTGTCCAGTTTTCCCAGCAGCATTTGCTGAGGAGACTTTTTCCCATTGGATATGCATTCCTCTTTTGTAGAAGGTTAACTGACCGTATCATTGTGGCTTTATTTCTGAGTTTTCTGTTTTATTCCATTGATCAGTGTGTCTGTTTTTATGCCAGTACCATACTGTTTTAATTACTACCACTTTGTAATATAACTTGAAATCCGGAATTGTGATAGCTCCGTTTGTTTTCCAAGATTTCTTTGGCTATTTGAGGTCTTTTGTGATTCCGTACAAATTTAGGATTTCGTGTATGGATCACGTTAAATGTGTGGATTGCTTTGGGTGGTATAGACATTTTCACAGCATTTGTTCTTCCAATGGTTTGGATTAACTTTAAATTCCCCTTCTCTATTGCATTTACACAGTATTCCCTTTGCTCCTAAAGCCTCGAACAGTCTTTGGAAGCCACTCTAGCTTTGTTGTAGTTTGCTTTTGTCATTAGGAGGGTGCGTAAAAACCAGGTCTGTCTCTTCCAAAGAGCCAGATAGTAATAGGAGTCCGGGGTATGGGATGCCGCTTTCATACTCTGGAAAGGTTTGGCGTGCAGAAGGGTCCCGAGAACTCAATTCAAAAAAGTGCATTTTGGGCTTAGTGCTTTGACTCTGTGTCCTCCTGAAAGAAACTGCATTTTTGCCTAATGTTTACTTAACCTCTAACTTTTAAGAGCTACCCCTCCTGCTCTCCTCCCACCCTCAAGCCCTCCCCAGAAGATACTCGGTTTTGCAGGATTATGGAGAATCAGCAGACATTGTAACAAAGGCACTTCCTTCTAGGTGCTTCTTTTTCTCAGGCATCATAGCTTCGCTAGTTGCACGGGACCCCCCCTAAATGAGAATGCTGGTGTTTTTTTCTGTTGCTTTTTCTTGAGGGCTAATGACTCCTGCTGGAATGCAAATGAAACATCTCAAGGTTTTCCAGATCTTTACTGTGAAAAATCCCGGAGTGTGGCAGATGAGAGTATTTTATTAACTCCTGGGAAATACTTGCTAAGGATACTTCTCTAGAGTGCTTATTTGTAGAGTAAAAACTGTGGCTTTAATTTCCGTTACTATGCAGTGAACATAATTTTTATGAAACCGGGGCTGTAGGATCTAGAATTAACACTATACGGCCTGTGTTCACCTAATCTGCATTTGATACATTCAGTTCAGCATACTGAGAGTTCTGGTTGTTAACCAGTGGAATTATTCATTACAGAAATTTATTACGGACAGCTTATTGGAGTCGACTTATAATTTCATTCATTTTTTTTTTTTTTACAATTAACCAGGTAAAAGGATGACAAATAAGTCAATCATTTTTTTTTTAAGTTAAGGAACTTACAAAATATTCTTCAGCTTTATGTTCAGTTATGTAGAGAACAGTCACTAGCAGCCAGGCAATGGAGTAATTATTCAGGAATTTCCGTTGCTAGTATTGGTGTGTTGAAGGTACGTAGGGGAATAAGAGGGTTTATAATCTCTTTGCAAAGTCAGAATTGCCTTGTAAGGGACCTTACAGAAATTCATAACTGTTTCAGAGCCTTTTAAGTGAAAAAAAAAAAAAACAAACGAAAAGGTATTACTCCTTCGATAGTGGTGATAGCTCACGCCAGCCGGCCGAAGGAGCGAAGGGATGCCACCATCCCCTACTCTGGGACAAGACAGGAGTGTGGTGGCAAACTCCTTCCTCCCTATTGGAGCTTCCTTCGTGAAGTACATGGTATAATTCTCGCAATCAGTAGTGTGGGAAGCAAAAAAGGAAGAACTTAAAAAAAAAAAAAGACCGAAGTGAGTTAGCGCCTAATTATGGTAAGTAATATCTCTAGGTCCGAAGGGAAGACCGAACGGATAAGAACTGGGAGGAGGGATACCAGAAACGGATAAAGGGGAGAAAGACGCATGGAAATAAAAACAAGATGGGTTTGGGGGCAAGGTGCTACGGAACTAGTGATCTGAATTTAAAAAGCAGGTGTTCTGTTACCCTGCAGGAGGATACCTCACCCGGCTGATAGGCTCTTGTTGTAGGTAGTGCCTTCAGGTTTTGAGCCGAGTCACTTAGGTGTACTTATAAACTCGTTTAACAAACGACGTGGTCAGTTCTGATTTGCTTAGAGTAACAAGTTAGGGGTAATTTTGTTGCGTCAGGCAGTCACCTGGGGAGGTTCGAGATGGAAACATAACGTATGTTACTGCCGTAGTAAGCAGATACCCTTTCTTCATGGTCTGACTAATCTAGTTTCTGGAAGGCAGAAGACTGGTTCTTCTTCATCTCAGAGTCGGACATAATGCCTTGCATACAGTAGGAGCTCAGTTAGCTCTGTCGATGCTATAAATCTGGTAAGTGGAACCTGCATGTTGCCCCGTCTAGCCACATACCCCGAAGCAAGCCTGTTCTGGGAAAACTATGAACCTCTTACTGCTTGACAACGTGTATGTTTTGTTGAAATTAAACTGTGACCCGAAGATGCCTCATTGTGTGTCTGGTAGTTTCTAACGTGAGAGGAGATAATAGCTGTGGGCAGTGGTGTAGACATCTCGGGTCCTAGGTGTAGGCGAGGTTTGAGATCGTTACCATGTATACCGTTGGATTTGATTTTTTTTTTTTATCGTTTTAAAACTTCCTAGCAATTTGGGATTGTACGAAATACAGAAAGAGTGCCGTACTTGGCATGGCATAGAGCCTGGGTTGTGTGCCGGTTGGACTTGCGCTTGGAGGGGACTTGGCCTAATCTTTGTCGATGGAGTTTTCAGTAATGAAGTAATGCTTTATGTTTCAAGTCGTTCCATGTTGGGCTTCTGTTGTTTTTCAGTCCTTCTTTGAAAGACTGTCTCCACTACAGGACTGTTAGAAAACCATCCTTCTGTGTTTCTTCTGGTTCTGAGTGGTTTCATTTTGTATGTTCTTGCTCCATTTAGCACTTTGTGTAGTGTAAGGGCAGGGTGTAAGGACCCAGTCTGGGATTTCCCCCCCTTACGAGGTACTCAGTCGTTGTTACAGTAGCGTTTATTTAATAATCCTTAGCCCAGTGATTTGAACTGCCACATCCATCTTACGCGGAGTTCCTTGGAATGCTAGTTAGTTCCTGCACTTGTGAATCCCTTCGGTTATTAGGTTTATTTCCTCAGATGTCAGTACCACGTCGTTTTAACTATTGTAGCTCCGTAATGTTTCAGTATTCCACAGGGGTGCCCCTTACTCTGTCGTCTTCTTTTCCAGAATGGCCTTGTCCATCTTTGCTTGGTTTTCTACAAGAACTTTAAAATCACCTCGTGTAGTCCTTAAGGGACTCGTTGGGGGCGCCTAAAAGAAAAACTCCCTCTATGGTGAATGATTCTGGCTTCACAGAGCCCCATCTGCATTGTAAGTCTGGAGACTTAGTTTTGGACTTAGTTCCGATGTTAACCGGGCCTGTGATAAAAAATTAGACTTGCAGTGTACAGTTTTGTAGATACTTACACGTGCTTTTAAAGAATTACCGAGGACTTGTGTTTTTTTTTCCCCCCTTTGGTTTTTCGATCAGTAGCCATAACCCTTAGAAAACGCCTCAACTTTTTAAAAAGCATTGCAGAGGGGCCCTCGTGCTTGCAAAAGTTGGAAACCACCGCTCGAGAGTTCTCGAAGCTCTTTTCTGTTCTAAAATTCAGTTCGAGATAACGAAAGGCGGTGTATCATCCGCCCAATCAGGGATTGAATTTAAGTCTTTGTCGCCGCCGAAAGGGCTGCTCCAGCAGGAGGGGCAGTGGGGATGCTTCTTGGCAAGTTCACTTGTCTGTGTCTTTCTTCTCCTCTGTAAGCAGTTGGTGTTTTGAAAGGAAGCATATTGTCTAGATTTTCAGAGTTCTCTAAAAACAGGATGGGGGAGTGCGTGCTTTTCGAGGCCTGTAACACGATTGCATTTTAAGCAGAATTAAGTGCTTTGAAAACTTGAACTTGTGTTGTCCTAGTTGAGTATTAGGATTGAAAGAACCCTGTATCTGTCTTCCGTTTCTCCGTGACCGTTGTCAGGGCTGGCGAGAGCCTCTGGGCAGAACGGTTGGTGTATGGGAGGAGGTTGTCAAGGCCGCGGTAATTCTCAAAACTGAAACTTTACATTTTGAAGGGCAAGTCGCTTCTATAATTTGTGCAGTTCTGAAGCAGACGGGAATATAATGGAACAAATGATGAGAGAAAATTGGCCTCCGTCCGTTGGTGACTGGCAGTCAGCGAAGAGAAGACAGTTCTAGTTCTTTTGGCTCCTTTTGGAAAGTGGATCCATTGATTTAAAATTGCTACAGGACTCGGGGAGCACCTGGGTGGCTCGGTCGGTTAAGCGTCCGACTCTTGATCGCCGCTCAGGTCATGATCTCACGGTTCGTGGGACGGAGCCCTGGATCGGGCTCGGCACCGATAGTGCGGAGCCTGCTTAGGATTCTCTCTCTCCCTCTCTCCGTGTGCGTGTGTGTGTGCATGTGTGTGTGTGTGTGTGTGTGTGTGTGTGTGTGTCTTTCTCTCTCTCTCTCAAATAAGTATTAAAAAAAATAATAGCTACAGGACTTTAAAAAAAAAACCTCTAAAAAATTTACCAGAAATTCTAGGATTCTACGCGGAATAATATTCTGAAGTCGAGGCTGAGGTTTGGGATACGTTGAGTCTAATTATACCAGACTCGTCTATTTAAGATAGATAAATAATGTTCTTAAGAAGGAATAAGCATGATAATTAGATAAGCTGATAGAAATTACCTTTATTGAAGTTAGAAAGATTGGAGCGGGGAGTTTAAGAAAATGAAAATATAAGCAGAAAGTAATCCCGAGAATGCAAGTCAGTTGACGACTCTTCAGCTGTTGTTTGTGTGCGGAAAAGGAATAGAATGTTCCAGGAATGCGAGACTCCTTTAAAGAGAGCTCTTGAGTTTACATCTCCTCTTTTCAAGAGTGCACGTGACTAGACTAAATCAGTGCCAATGCCACGGTCCGGGAGGGAAAGTGGCCCCTGGTGCCTGTCTTGGTCCAGTCGGCTGTGGCCACGAGGTGGGGGTCGGGGGTCACACCGCCCAGGGCCTCGAAGGGTCGTTAACCCCTCACGTTTCTACTGAAGTCAGAGAGTCCCTTAAAATGGACGTAGTTTCAGTGGTCATCACGGTTTATGTTTTGGGAAATAACGTATTTTTTTTCCCCTTTGAGGCCATTTTGAGCTTGTGGATTCTTCGCGGTCTTAAAAAGCTTCAATTTACAGTTTATCCTTCCCCCAGGGGAGTAGGAGAGCGCCTGGGTACCCCTATCCTGGCGAACACCGGGGTCTTTCATGTTTTCATCTTTGCTGATCTAATACGTGAAAATGGTGCCACAGACCGTGGCTTTAATCTGCGTTTCTTCAATCTTCTGGAAGATGGGGATTTTTTCATGTCTGCTTTTCCATTAGCCATTGGGCGGATGGTAACTTAGTTCCTTTCTGTTTTTGTTCCGCCAGATTGGTGGGCCACAGGGAGTCTCTTGCAGTGTGTTACTCTGGAAGGCTCTTTCTGTCCGCCACCAACTTAGCACTAAAAAGGGCTCAGCTCGGGCCGGCTTGGGTGGGGTGGTGTGCAGGGGCGGGGAAGCAATCACAGAGCAGGGTGTCACGGTGGGAACCGTCGTGACTGGTGGACAGCAAACCGTTACTGCAGATGGAGCTCCGGTTTAGAAAAGTTACTTTATGCGGGCAAGCCACAAAGTCCTGCGAAGGCTTAGAGGTTTGGGCCTGGTGTGGCACTGTCCGCGGACGCCGTCTAGGAGGGCTCTTGCTGTTTAACGTTAGGCGAATGATCTGAATGACATTGGTCCCACGAGGCCACCTTTAGACTGATTTTGCACATGCCTCGTATTTAAACCTTTCCTTTTGTCATTTCTTCAAAGCTCGACAGAACCGGCCAGATCGATGTGTGTAATTCTCTTGAAATTAAATTAGAAACACGCATGTTAGGTCGGTTGGGGCGTAGGGCGTTTTCTGCCCGCGAGAGAACGCGAACGCTCGCGCTTCGGATTGCCGTGAGCACAGATGCGTAGACTCCGTTCGGCTGGCTATGTCTTTAGATTTTAATATTCATGAGCGCCGTCATCCTGCTTCTCACGTTGAATCACAGCCAAGGTAGGGCTGTCGAAGGCATTCTCGCCTTTATTTGGCGTCACCTCCTCGACTGGGCTCTCTCCGTTTCTGGGATTCTGCCCGTGCCGAGGAGGGTTTGCTTCATTAGCTCTCAGCGTGCGCCGGTGAATGGAAAACATAAACACGCATCTGTTCGTGTGCGTCCGGCTTTCCCCTTCCGCTCTGCAGCCCGTTCCTTTGGGCAAGCGGAAACCGAAGACCCACGTCCGAAGAGCGTCTCAACAGTGTTTCTCGTCGACGTGCCTTGTCAGCCCTCAGCCTGCAAGAAGGGCAACGCCGGGGTGTTCTTGGTTTGAAGCCTGGATGCGTTGATTTCCATCCTGTTAATTTCTCATCCGGGACCTTCCCTCTGCTGAGACACGCCCTCCCCCCCTCCCCCCCCCCCCCCCGCCCTCCCGTTCAGTCACATGCGGAAGAAAAAGTAAAACTTCTTGCTGTCGTTTTAAAATCGCTCGTGTATTAATAAGACTGCCACCTCTTCCTCTCTGTGTAAAGAGCTAAATACAGTATACGCTTTTGCTTCAGTAATTTTTCTGAATTCTGACCTTCATCATTCGAGGAAAAAAACCTGAAAGAAGGCGTAAGGTGGAAAATTGTTGATGATTCTCTTGAAATGGCGTTCCTCTTACAGAGGTCGCGTTTCGGTGTCGGTTTTAAACCAGAAACATCCCCGAAGAACGTGCTCCAGAAAGTCGTCTGGAAGGGATCCACGTGCACAGCAGATCCACGGGAGATCACGGGGTGAGGTCCCAGTAAGCACCCCGGGAATCCGGTAATCTCGTGATTCTCTAGGTGATGGGTACCATAGAGAAACAGAAACCATTAAAGGTGTTGCAGTTTTGTGTGGGCTGGGGTCAGAGAAGATGGTGTTTGACTAGAGACCGGAAGGAGGCGTGAGGGGTGCGGGGCGGGTGGGGAGGAGCGTTCCAGGAGAGGTCACAGCTAATGCAGACAGGGGGCTTCCTCTTTGGAACGGCTGCTCCCTGGTGTGCAGAGGGAACTGGCCGGGGCAGGCAGCCAGGCCTGAAGTAGGAGGAGAGAAGGGCGGGGGGGGGGGGGGCAAGGGAGAGAGAGAGAGAGAGAGATGAGGACAGAGTGGTAAAGGGAGGGAAGGAGGCAGGTCGTGGAGCTCTATTCTAGGTCATTGTAAAGGCTTTGGCTTTGACCCGAGTGAGACGAACAGCTCTTAGAGGGTTTTGAATGGAGGAGAGAGAGACCTGATCCCGCTTCCCCGTTGACAGAATCACCCTGGCTTCCAACCGGAAGAGAACCAGAGCAGAGGGCAGAGGCAGGAGACCAGGGGGCGTCCTCAGGTGGGAGCCGCCCGGTGGTGGCCCTGGGTCGGGACGGAAGCAGATGAGGCGGGAGCAGTGGTCTGAGTTGACATATTTAAAAGGCAGAGGCACCAGTGGGATTCGCTGATGCGCCCGATGTGAGGGGTGGGAGGGAGAGAAGTTAAGGATGCCCAGCGGTGTTTTGAGAGGGAGAAAGAGTACAGGAGTCAGGGAGGGGCAGAGGGAGAGGGAGAGAGAGAGGGTTCCAAGCAGGCTCCGCACTGTCAGCTCAGAGCCGCCTTGTTTCAGATACAGAGAAATTATTTTCGCAGGGTGTTTCTTCCTGTTTCGTGCAACTCGTGTCAGTATTTCCAGGGCTTCCCTTCAGTTTGGTCGTTTCACAAATCGGACGGTCTGACCCTTGCCTGAGGGGGAAACGGTCCGTAAATTTCAGTGGCGTTTCCAGCCCTGTTTCTGGGGCCTGCGTGATGTTGTGGGGGGCCCCTGCCATGCTGCCGCGCGTTACTGGTTCAGCGAGGGAATGAACTTGGGTGTGTGTCTGTGTGTGGGGGCGGAGGGTTGGACTATCACGAAGATGGGAGATGTGAAAAATACATCTTAGCTGGTAGACGGAAGGATCACCTGTCTTGTGAGATTTTCCGCCTGCTGCGTTACCGGGGAGTTCGTCTCGGCTCCAAGCTCAGCAGAAGCGCAGGCTTCCTCATATGCTGCTTTCCGGTCCTTCCTGAGTTTCCGGGTTCGGGAGCGGGGAGGGACCAGGTTTTGTGAAAGTTCTGCCTCCGGCTGATGCTGACGGAGAAACCATCGAGGGCCCACGCGCTTCCTGTTTCTAATTTCACCTTCCTAGACCGCTTACTAAGCCACCTGAAATTTGCTTTGTTTAACAATTTTATTTTACATTATTTTTACTATTAATCTTGAGACTTCTTTCTTTTAACTCGATTCCAGATTTTACAGAATTAATTATATATATTCTCTTACTATATCACCTGTTAATGTTCGTCTTATTACCGTTCACTTCATTTCTGATTATCTTGCAGGTTGCTTTATCTACCCTTCCTGGGTCACTTTGCAGTAGAAGCCAAGCTTCACAAAAACAAGAAATTGTCTTTTACTTTTACTGTGTTTTATCCCCAGTGCCTAAGTAATCACAGTATTATAGGTACTAATGCCCAGTACCTAGGGAATAGTGTTACGTACTATTATCCAAGTAATAGTACATAATAGGTATAGTACATAATAGGTTTCTAGGAAATAGTCTCGCATAAATAAATATCATAGACACGATTTTGTATGCTTTAAAATATTCAGTGTCATGAGAAGTTTATCCCATAATTAAAAATCTTCTGAAAGACTACCTGGGCAGTTACATGATAACTTATTTGATAGATCTAATTTAATTTGCTTTTTATTAATTATTCTGTTTGGTTATTTAGTTTCTTCTGTTTTAGTATTGGGAATAACCTTGAAGGGAGGACATCTTTATACCTAGATCCTTGCCCACATTCGTATTTATTCCTTCCAGATATCTTACTGAAAATTATTCGTTGCAATAATTTAAGTCCGAACACGTAACTGACAACAGAAGTACAACAGCTTGCGCCCCCGCTGACATTTCAAAAGAGCCCCTTTCCTCTAGGATTTGATCTCCGATGCCATTTGCTTCTCGTTTTCTACTCCTTCCCTTTGGCCATCCCATCCATTGCCGCTTTTACAGCCAGTGCCGGTGATTCGCGGCCTCTTCCCTGAGGCTGTAACTCCGCGTGCCCTGGATCCTGGAGATGCCCCCACGCACCTCACGGTCCCCAACCGCGTAATGATTACCTTTCCATCAGCCCCTGCCCCCTGCTGCTCTGTTCCCTCTTCGGGCGCCCAGGTTGGAAACGTGGGCGTGATTCTCAAGTCTTCCCTCTCCTCTTTATCCTTAACTAGTTGGTACGCGCCCCTTTATTTCCATGCTCCGTGCTCCTCCTTTCGTTGAAGCTTATTGCCACCTCTTCCCTGGACTGCGAGATCATTGCTCCGACTTCCTCTATCACTGCTCTGTAGTGGGTCATCCTGACTGCCGGAACCGTCTTCCTACAAGGCGCATCTTCTCTCGCTGTCCTAATTAAATTCCTTCAGCGTCTCCCAGTTGCTTACAGAGGGAAGTCTGAACTTCAGCAGAGCCTGAGCTCTGCTTGCCCTCCGTGCAGTCCGCCCTTCGTCATTTCCTGTAACGAGGGATTCTCCTCCCCCGTATTCTCCAGGTGCGTCGAACCCTTGGGGTTCCACATATGTGTCTTAACTCCTGTTCCTCCGTGCCTGGACTCTGCCTTGAATACCGTTCCTCACTTATTCACTTGACATTCATTTGCAAATTCATCTCCGAGAAGACTTTCTTACTGACGCTTTTCTAGTGATAGCTTCTTGCAGGCGGTGATTAAGCACTTCTGTGACAGAATCTTCACTATCAGTGTTGGTAAGACTCATTTATAGGTTTGTATGCTAGGCTGCGTGATTGAGTCTTATTTGATTCCTTGATTCCGTGGTGCTTACCATAGAGACAATTATAGAAAAAAGTATTTAACAAGTATTAGTTGAGTTAACGAGAATGTCAATGGAAGCATCCTTCAAATTGATGCCCTTTTAGTATTCTTCCTTTCAGCTTCTGCCTGGTGAGTAGCATTTCCACACAGTCTGAAGAACTTCAGCATCTTCCGTAGTATGGATCCGTTTAGCTTTGGTTTATTGGAAGATGTCTTTGTTTTGCTGCCTTTTTATTTTTAAATAATTAGAGTTTCGCAGGACATTGCAAAAAATTACAGTCCCATGTACCCTTTGTCCAGTTTTCCCAAATGGGGACATCTGGTATACCTGGTACTATAATAGCAAGACCAAAAAATTGATATTAATATATTTCTCCTAACTAGGCTACAGATCTTAGTCACTGTTCAGTGTATTTTCAGTTACATTGTGTGTGTGTGTGTGTGTGTGTGTGTGTGTGTGTAGTCCTGTACAGTTGTATTACGTATAGATTTGTGTAACCACTGCCACAGTCAAGATGTGGTACTGTTGCATCACTGGATAAAATCTCCCTTGTGGTTTCTCTTTTTTGTAACCTTAGCCACCCTACTCCCTACACTCTGTTCTCCATGTCTGGAGTTGTGTTATTTGGAGAATGTTACATACAATGAATTATACTCTATGGAACCTTTTGAGGCTTCCCTTTTTCATTGAGCAAAATACTCTCAGTAGAAAATGGGCAGAGGACCTGAATAGACATTTTTCCAAAGAAGATAGACAGATGGTCAACAGACACATGAAAAAAGAGCATCACTAATCATTAGGGAACTGCAAATCAGAACCGCAGTGAGATATCACCTCCTACCCGCCAGGATGCTATCAGAGAGACAAGACATAAGTAGTGTTAGCGAGGGTGTGGGGGAAAGGGAACCCTCATGCCCTGTTGGTGGGAATGCAAACGGGTGCAGCCGCTGTGGAAAACACTATGGAGGCTCCTCAAAGAATTTAAAGATAGAACTGTCATACGATGTGGCAATTTTGGTGCTGGGTATTTACCCAAAGAAGAAGAAAACACTAATTCAAAACGGTATATACCCCGCTTGGATTCACTGCAGCTTCAGTCACAATGGGAACAGCCTAAGTGTGCGTGTGTGTGTGTGTGTGTGTTCAGATTATCACTCAGCCCGAAAAAGAATGAGATCTTGCCGTTTGCAACAACATGGATGGACCCACCGGGTATTACATTAAGTGAAATAAGACCGAGAAAGAGCTGTGATTTCACCTGTATGTGGAATCTAAAAAACAAAACACAAAGGAAAACAAATAAACTCATAAATACAGAGAACAGCCTGGTGGTTGCCAGAGGGGAGGGCTGGGGGGAATTACGAGATCCAGACTTCCAGTTATAAAGTAAGCAAGGCACAGAGATGAAAGGTACAGCGAAGGGAATATAGCCAATGATAGGCAATAACTCTGTATGTGACAGGGGTAGCTAGACTTACCCTGGTGATAATTTCATAATGTCTATAAATACCCGATCACCATGTCGACGAACACCTGAAACTAATGTAACACTGTGTGTCAGCTCTCCCTCGATAATAAGAAAGGTAGTTTCACCAAACCCAAGATAATAAACTAAAACTGTGTGGGGATGGCGCTGTGTCTTTGGAAGACGTAGTAAATCAACCCGTCTTCACTGGAAATCACGTGCAGCTGTGATCGAAGAGTGGGAATAAGACGTGAAGCAAATCATCGCGTCCAGGATGTCTGAGTGATACCGTTTTGCAAGAGGAGCCCCGTTTTCATTTACAGAAACCATTTTAGGTAGAGTCAAGTGAATTAAAACTTGTTTCAAGCGAATTGAAAATAAACTGCGTGAGCAAACGGATTCCCAGTTCAAGAAGTAGTAACCACTGAACGTGAACTCCTTTTTCTTCATTAACTATATAATCTATAAGTCTTTGGGGAAGTTAAAACAGTGTTCATATTTTTTGTAGTATTTTTTTTTAAATTTTTTTTTTAACGTTTATTTGTTTTTGAGAGACATAGAGACAGAGCATGAACAGGGGAAGGGCAGAGAGAGAGGGAGATACAGAATCCGAAGCAGGCTCCAGGCTCTGAGCTGTCGGCACAGAGCCCGATGCAGGGCTCGAACTCATGAACTGTGAGATCATGACCTGAGCCGAAGTCGGCGGCTCAACCGACTGAGCCACCCAGGCGCCCCTGTAGTATTTCTAAATATGTGTAACAGTACTTAGGCCACCTAATAAAAAGATGAGCAAGAAATACAGTTAGAATGTGCTACTAAGGGTGTGTTTGTAAGCCGCTTACTATACAGTGTATCTCGTGCCTTACATCATAATAAAAATCTTACAATGAACACAATCCAGAACGCCCTCACAACTCGTTCAGATTGTCGTCTGTACCGGTAGTTCTTCCTTCTTCTTGCCGAGTAGTAAACCACCGTATGGATTTACCAGAGTTTGTTCAGCCATCCGCCCAGATAACACTGGAGCCATTTCTAGTATTACGAATAAAGCTGCTATCTTCACCTACAGGTTTTTGCATGGAAATCAGTTTTAACTTCCGTGGAATAAATCCCCAGGAGTGTGCTTACTGGGTCCAGTGTCAAGTGCGTGTTTAGTTTTGTAAGAACTCGTCAAACTGTTTTCCAGAGTAGCTGTGCCATCTTACACCCCGCCAGCATTGCGTGAGTGGTGGTGTTTCTCTGGATCCTCCTCGGAATTTGGTATGATCACTGTTTTTTCTTTTAACCATTCCAGTAGGTGTGTAGCGATCTCTCACGTGGTTTTAATTTGCATTTCCCCTGTGGCTAATGAGGTTGACCAGTGATGTTGGCTGTCAGATGTTGATACTGATTGCGTTGTCAGGTGGGCGCAGATTTGCCTGTGTCTGGGGCCCCTCGAGATTCCAACCCAACATTTCAGCTCCTGTGGACGTGAAAGGGTTATTAACAGTTCACCTGGTGTTTTTTTTTTTAACCCCAGTCGATGGCAAGTTCTCCTTCCTGTCACTCGGCCAGGGGTGGACACAGCTGTGGATCACGCCTTTCCCGGGAAGGCTGTGTCAGTATCCGACATTTATTTCATGTCGCTTTCATTCCGTTCTGACCGTTTCTGGGGTTTCGTTTTTTCCTTTTCTTCGGAAACTTTTGGGTTTTATAGCTTTATTCAGTTTATACTCATGGAAATTTGCTTTATTGGTTTTTTTCTTACCTATGAATCTGTTTAACATTTTACTAATGAAGCCCTGATAGTATCTATATTACTTTCTCATCCTTAGGCCATCTGTTCCCTTAAGCAGCGGTCTTAAAAACCATTAGATTATGTACTTCATAATAAGAAAATGAGCACAAAGTCTCAATATATGCATCTTTTTTTAAGCTTACTTATTTATTTTGAGAGAGAGAGGAGCCTGAGTGGGGGCAAGGGCAGAGAGAGAGAAGGAGAGTGAGAGAGAATCCCAAGCAGGTTCCACACTGTCCATGCAAAGCCTGATGCAGGGCTTGAACCCAAGAACTGTGAGTTCATGACCTGAGCTGAAATCAAGAGTCAGACACTCAACCGACTGAGCCACCTGGGTGTCCCTGCATGTCTTACAAATTATAGATCTATACTAATTTATTAAGCTGTTCACCCCAACGTTTTAAGAGTTTACACATTATAAGATTCCTAAAATACTGAAAATGTGATATTCATCTGAAGTTGTTGATAGTGGATATAAATATCTCAATTCATTGTTTTGATGACTTTGAAAAAATTTAAATTAGTTTCTGTAGATGTATTTAGATTGTGATTGTGTTCAACTCGTCTGGCGAGCAGGAGGAGGTTACCTGGACATAATGTCAACTTTGCCGTTTTCTTGTGAACTGTGAGAAATAAACCCACCGCCCCAGTCAGAGGAGGGGTGTGGAGACTCGGAGCACAGTGAAGTGTGGCTTTGATCAATGTTCTTGCAAGAGCGGGTGTCTGATGGACAGGTACCCTCTGGGCAGTTGCAGCAGACACTTTATCTCCTAGCATGAAGTCCCTCCCCTGGTTCCTCATTGGCTGAGCACTACACAGGTTACAGCCTTCCCGGAAGCTGCCTGTGCCCATGTAAGGCAAAAAGGAGTCTGATTGGAACAAATGTACATTCCTTGAGGTCACACAGAGACTCTCAGCCCCTCCTCTCCGTTTGTTCTTTGGCGCATGCTCATTGCAGAGCCCGTGAACATGAACGGAGAGGGGAAGAAGAACCAGGAAGTGAAGTGTCTTAGGGTTTGGGCCTCCATTGTGTGTGTGTGTGTGTGTGTGTGTGTGTGTGTGTGCGCGCGCGCGCGGTGGGGTGGGAATCGTACATATTTCCAACAGGTTGTGAACCTACCGTTAACCAGGTTTATGTGGTATTTCTGAAAAAGGATCATCTCCCTTACCTCTCACGTTAGCTTATTATTCTCGTGTTATCAATATTTAATCCTTTTGTTGGTGTCGTTCTAGGTATCTCTTTTTTTACCCTCTTCTTTCATTTTCGTGAGACTCACTTTCCTTGAAACTGGTTCAGATGACCTGTGATTCCACTTCGCCTGGGCCCCCGTAGACCGAAAGCCTGCAGAACAGCAAACCTTCTGGTAGCTCTTGGAGCCAGGGCTCTGCCTTCCTTACCACGGTCGTTGTGCACTGTGGGGAGGAAGACTTTTCTCTGCCCTTCAAGATCCTTCTAGCTGGACTTGGAATCAGATTGACATGAGACACGTTCACAGGAGAAAATCAAATTTAATAGCGTACATAAAAGAGGAATGCACACAGACATAAAATTTCAAAGACAGTGAGGCCACGTGAAGCTTACGTGAGCTCCGGAGAGGGGCGGGGCCTGAGGATACGAAGGAGAGGAGATGATTAGCGGGAAGGGGAGAGGAGACCGTTGGAAAAACAAGTTGACCCACGATGCAGATGAGTTTCTTAGGTAACGGGGAGCCTGGTAACAGCTCTCTTCCGGGAACAGGCTCTCCTTTCCGGTTTTTCCAGAGTCAGGCAGTTGAGGGGGAGTCTGAGAGCCTTTCTTGTGTCTGCTGGGTTTTGATTACTTTGAACTCAAACTAATATTTGGGGGCACCTGTGTGGCTCAGTCAGTTAAGAATCCGACTTCGGCTCAGGTCATGATCTCACAGTTCCTGGGGTCGAGCCCTGTGCTGGCAGCTCGGAGCCTGGAGCCTGCTTCAGATTCTATGTCTCCCTCTCTCTCTGCTCCTCCCCCATTCATGCTCTGTTTCTCTCTGTCTCTTTAAAACAAATAAAAGTTAAAAAAAAAATTACAAAAAAACAGGTTCAGGCCAAAGTGGCCCATCCTGACGATGCCTGCCTTTGACCACCTCCGATAATACCTTGCAGGATACATGGCCGCTGACCTGCCGTCCACAGGAAGACATGGCGTCTTACGTACGTTATCTATGAGTAAAGCTTAAATTCCTTTCCCTTTCCCTGTTCAGTCACGAGTTTCCGTTCCCCCTTGCCCATTGGCGCCCTGCGCTTTGTAGATTGTCGCCCTAGAAAACTAGAGCCCGCTCTGTGTTTGGGGAGCTCCTGCTTTCAGATTCTTAGAGCGTTCCTTGCCTCTGCTCAGCCAACTTTTCTGTCGATTCTGTTAGAGTAGCTGTTCCCCAACCGTCCCCGCCCCTCGCCTCCCACTCCTCGCCTCCCCTCCCCCCCACCTCTGCCCCTGGCAGGCACATCTAGAGCACAGCGGGATCCTTCTGGAAGTCCTGGGGCAAGCCATCTCTGTAACGTCAGAGAACGGAAGTTACAGTCCTTCCCCCCGGGATTCAATTCATTTAGGCCAAGCAGGCAAGGTTATTTCCAAAGGCCTCATCTACTATAAATGGGCTGGGAGTTCACCCTCGCCTTGGCCACTTAGAAGCTTGTGGCAGTACTCAGTTATTCCTCCTCTCCGAAAAGCACTCATTTGTTAATTGGGGTTTGTGACACCCGTCTTCTCTTTGGGCTCTGAGGATTAAGTGATGGGCCTGATCGCAGAAGTCCAGAGTAGATTTCCCGGGGCTTGAATGGCTTCCGGAGGATGCCGTAGAGGGAGACTTTGAAATTTACCTTTCATGGTGGAGTGCACGGAAGGTGAGTGGGTGGATATTCGATGGCTTTTCACTTCCTGACTGCACCCTGAGATTCTTATTTAATTTCAAATGTAAGGGGGCGGATCGTGGTTAACAGCATGGTCTCTGGAAACGGAGACCTTTTAGGTTGTAATCTTAACTCCATTATGTGTTGCGTGACCCTTGGGCCATTCTCTTCTCTGTTCCCTAGTTGGCGCATCTGTAAAATGGGGGTCGTGCTGCTAGCACTTACCTCGTAGGGTTATCGTGAGGACGAAGCGAAAGACATAAGCTTGTACTGTTTATTAGCATGGCAGGCCCAGGAAATGTTAGCTAGCCTGCTTCTCCTTTTTTCCTTCCTAAATGCCCTGTGCGATACAGCCCTGGCTCCCATCTCAGCCCCGCAGAGAATTCGTGACACAGACCCTGACCGAAAAGGTGTCGTAAGTAAGAAACCTCACAGCGTTTACGGGAGCGGGGATCTTCTTTGTTTTGTTGGTGGGTTAGGATCGGAGGCCAGATATTTCCAGCTCCTTTTTGCGTGAATTTAATCTCCTCGTGGCCAGGTCGTCAGCAAAAGAGGGATCGGAGCACCGGCTCTGAGTCCCTTACCGCCTCGACCGAGAAGCGGTGTCACCACCGCCACCTCGTCAGTTTCCCTATGGACCTCTCCACACCTTCCCACTTCTGTCCGTCTTCCTTCCCTTGACCGGTGCAGGAATGCGGTAAATAGCAGATTGCTTTTCCGGGGGCAGGGTAGAGATGAGCAGTACGGGGTTCTTTTTGGTAGAAAATTCTTGAGGTCGTGGTAAGGGAGGGCCGTGATATATTGAAATCCTAGGATCTCTTTAGCTTAATAATCATGTCTTTTCAGTGTTTCTCCTATTTTTTTTTCTTTTCGGTATTTTTAGGTACAATAGCTCATTTACTTGCCTTCAGATGGGTTTTAATATCACTGGCCACTTCGTTAACAGATTTAAGGGCCATTTGTTTCAAGCATCGAGACTGACGAGAATAGTATTTAATCTCTTTGTAAGACGTGAAAATTGATACCATTATGGGTCTTTGGTTACCTGGATTATATAGTATTTATTTTAGTAAATTTCCATAGAGTTTCCTTTATTTCTGCAGTCGTGAAGGGAGAAGGTAAAACTGGGTAGGAAGCTTGGTGAAGTGCCTTCCGACTCAGGTCTGCTGCGTGCCCCTCAGTAGGTTGTTGTCACTTTAATTCCCTCCGTTCACTTTATACGTGGAGTCGGTCACGTAGTCGTGACCCCTTGTGCCGAAAGGCTCTCTACACCGGAGGTCTGCCTTTGGGAGAGTGGCCTCCTCTCGACTCGGAGAGAAGAGTGATGTCAGCTCTTCGGGATTATGGTGGGCGGTGGAGAGAACAGAACAGAATCTGGAGCTTGGCATCTTCGTGCCTTCGAGGGTGGACGGATTCAGCTGGCATTTCGTGCAGAATTCAAACCTAACAGGGAACTACAAAAATAAAGGAGGTTTTGTTAAGTAAAAAAAAAAAAAAACCCACGAGGATTTCAGACATCGAAATACCTGCCGTTTGGTATCTCCACATTTCCAGGCCTCGTCTTTCGGTGTGTGAATTGGTACCGTTATCATCTGTACTTGCAGGCATCAGGCAAGGGCTGGGTGGGAGACGGCAGCAAATGTTTTCTCCAAGCTCATCTTGGATGCCACTAATTACATGATTACTCCTTAATTACCAGGAGACAGAATTTAATGCCAGAAATATCTTCGGTGGCAGCGAGTTACTTTCCAGGTGACTGAAATTTTATATTCCTTTCTGGGTGGCGATAGGTCCCCCCCCCACCTTGTCTTGCCTTCTGTCGTACGCTGTCGTATTCTCGTAGTCCGGTGGGGAGCCATTGAGCTCCCCGATTACTGTGGATACAGTGTCCTTTAGGGTTTGACTAGAGGCTCAAGGGAACCAGGTGGAGACAGACGTGCCCTAAAATGTTACTGTTGTGTTTGTCAGTTTCTTTGAACACACAGGGTCCCCCATGGGTGGAAATTTATGGACCCATTTGTTACATTGGCTGGGACTATAATTTATCCTTGCACTGGCGGAGGGGAGAATAACTGAAGGTACTTGTTGAATGACACGTGAAATCTTTATGTCAGGGTTAGTATTCCGTAGCTAGCTTTGAGATATATTTTGATTTGGGGATATGTAAAGATCGTCATGGTGATGGGGGGGAGAAAAGCCTCTGCAATGCAGCCCTTAACATCTGCTGTTTCCATCTGATAATGCACAGACTTCCCAAGCACTCTTGTGCGTTTACGTAATAATTCTCTTTGTCCAAATTCAAGATTCCGCGTAGTTAGTGAAACCCAGTGGTAATCCTGATCCGGTTACGATCTGTTTGGTTTCCAACAGGATGTCGAATGCTGACCGGGCGGTTACAACGCTCAGCGTTTCAATATGAGTTCGAAGAGGAAGGATACAGGGTCACGGGGAGTTAAGAGTAACTGCCATTGGTAGCCGGGTTGCTTTTGTCTTTCTCTTGCCTAGCTATGGAAATGCAGAATCCAGGGGCAAACCGAGGATAAAAAAAGCAGGCAGTATCTGTCCCCTGACTGCTCATTGGAGGCTCCACAGGTCCCCGTGGAGGGGCCCGGAGTGTCTGTGGTAGTGGCTTTGCGGTTGACAGGATGGGTTCGAAAGTCAGGATCCACAGAACCAAAGCGGGGCCGGAAGTTAAAGGTGCGAATCCCGGCGTGAGCAGGAAGCAGGTGAATGCCGGAATCAAGGCAGGCCACACCAAAGAAATAAAAACACAGACGATCGGCGAATCAGGATCTCAGGAGCTTATTAAGAAACACGTGGTCCGAAACCGGGGTGGTTTATAGGTGCAGGAAGACAGAAGAGACTCAGACCCGTTACAGAGTAGAGCACCTTCAATCAGTGCTAAGAAAGCCTCTTTTCTATGTATTTATGATGGAATACATCCCCGGGAACCGCTTCCGGGGTTTTCTGATCTAGTTGCAGCTGGGAAGGTGGAGCCAAAGCTAAGAGTGACGCCGCAGTTGGGAAGTAGGAAGAGAGAGAATTTGTCTACTCGATGATTCTTTGATAGGCGGCATCATAAAAAGTAACTTGGTGTCTTGCCTTTTATGTACATGATTCTAGACATTATGAAATAGAAGATTCAGTTATTACCTCCAAGGGGAGTCTGAGTTGAGAAGACAGAGCGTGTGGCTCCCAAGGTAAAACCACAGTGGGAAGTAGATGTGTTGGGGAGCACGCAGACGGTACTTGGGGGAAGGGGTGACCTGGCAGGGCTGGTGGGGGGGAAGCCTGGGGAAGATAACAGCGTGTGTCCTTGAAGGAGTGGAGTTTGGAATACACAGTGGGGCTTAAGGTGAGGGGCGTGGAGGTGAGCGGCTCTCCCACGTTCTTGTGCTGTTTCCGTTTTTGAACTGGTTCCCTAATTTCTAATTCTTACCTTTCCTGTTCGTGTTAGGGTTATCGCGGAGGTTACGTATATGAGCTGAGTCCCGTGCAAGCGCTTTGTAGACGGCACTGCGGGTTCAAACGTAGGTTGTTACTCATCATTGCCATTTGCGGGGCGCCTGGGGGCGCTAAGTCGGTTAAGCCTCCCGACTCTTGATTTTGGCTCGGGTCAACGATCTCACGGTTCATGAAATCGAGCCCCGTGTGTTGCTGCCGGCATGGGGGCCTGCTTGGGGTTCTCTCTCTCCCTCTTTCTCTGCCTCTCCCCTGCTCGCACATGCCCTCTCTCTCCAAACAAATAAACATTTTTAAAAAAGAATTACCATTCGTAGCTGGAGAGCCTGTTGGAACACGGTTCGGCTTTGTTTTAATTCATTTCTCACGTGTAAATGAGATTGCGTTCTTCAACCAAAGGTGTGTCATGAAGGTCATGATCAGATGAAAAGGGAAAGCGGCTGTCTTTAGGCAAGCTTAGTTTATGTCCGAGATTCCCTGTTACGCCTATAAATGCAAAATTAGTATTGAAAATTAATGTTTAATGTGTATCCGAAGTGTTTTACATTTTCGGTTAATAAAAAGAGGAAATGTGTTTCAAGAGTAAGTTACTGAGCTGCGAAAAAATAGAAGTCCATGTAGTGGCAAAATTACATGATGCTTCTCATTCTACATTCTGCCGAAACAGGCTATTTTTAGCATCTCTTTGAATCAGCGATGAATTCCAATTACAGGATTCAGTAATTAAAGCAGAGAAAAATATATAACATCGTCGAGGCAAGAAAGTCTTTCACTTGAATTGGATCTGTTTCAAGTTTTAAGCCATTATGTTCAGGGGCCTCCCCGGAATCATTGATTTGTCATCTTTGTGGGGTCACAAGCAACAGGGAAAGTGCCAGAACATCAGCCAAGGACACAGTGTCCCACTTTGAAGAAAAGAGGCTTAAAAAATTCTGGGACTCCGGGATGTCTCCACGGGGGAGCGTGTTGTGTCTCTGTTGTCTGCAGAATTCTGGAAGAAAACTTGAGGGACCCCTCCGCCTCCCCCACTTCCCCCTCCTTCCTGTTGGTCAGCTCACTCCCCCATCAGGACCTCTGTCCCTGTGTCCCCTGCATCTGTCCTGCCTGCTCCTTTCTTTCTCCCAGTCTCCGCTGCTTCTGAGCGCTGTGAAAGGCAGCGGCATGGTAGTGCCAATTGGTACCACTCCATGTTTGTATTTAATGGTTGTAGATTGTCCCATGATGCTGCTAAACAGCTTTCAAAAAAACTCGTTCGTAGTCAGCAATCTTTCCTCAGGCCGGAAGACTTCTTTTATCATCAGCCGGTTATTATTTAATCTTTTTCTGCCCCTTGCACAAAAGCTCATTCACCGTTTGGCTGAGTTGAAACGAGTGTTCTGTTGACCCAAATTCTCCTCTCTTTGCTTGGGTGAAGCCCACCCCTTAAAGTGGGGCCCCACGGGGCCAATACAAGGTCCGTAGACACAAGGCAAGTCCAACTTTCCTGGTCGAAGTAGGTCAGGAAGAGACCTCGCGATTTTGTTTTGCAACCTAGGCGTTCAAGAGAATTCACTTATTTGGCAAGTGATTTTTCGGTGCGGGCTGTGTGCCAAGCCCTGAGCCAGGTCCTAGGAATTTGAAAATGAAAACGAAAAATGTTCGTAACGAAGAGTGGAGTTCGGGGTCAGAAGCTCACAGGTGGCTGTCCGGGGTCAGACCTCTCTGCCATGAGCATTAAAAACATATAAAAAGTTAGAAAAAACTTAACATTTGCATTAGGCAGAAGCGTCCTACAACTAAATAATCCATTTGTTCCTTTTAAAACGGTTGCTCTTTACTGTGAATTTCTGAACATTTCAACCTCTAAATTTTTTTTTTTTTTTTTTACTTTTTTTAAATGTTTGTTTATTTTTGAGAGAGAGAGAGACCAGGGGAGGGGCAGAGAGAGAGAAGGAGACACAGAATTCAAAGCAAGGCTCCAGGCACTGAGCTGTCAGCCCAGAGCCCGACGTGGGGCTTGAACTCAGGAACAGCGAGATCATGACCTGAGCTGAAATAGGACGCTTAACCGACTGAGCCACCCAGGGGCCCCTCGTCCTCTAAATTCTTTGATCTCTTGGCGGCTCGGTGCATTCTGTTGTGATAACTAGGCAAATGGAAGAATAGAACCAAATCTGAGTTTCTTCCGGCATCTTGGTTTTAGGGTTTGCGTGCTCTTGTATTCGCTCACTGTTTTCTTCTGGACCCGACATTGATCAGGAGGTCGCTGTGAACTCGGTTCTGTGCAAGGCCCCGGGGGGTTATAATGACGCAGGTGGCGCTCCAGCCCCGGTGGACGTCACAGTGTGGTGGGGAACAGATGGGAATGGTGGTGATGGTGGGGGAGTGAGGACAGCGGCGACTGGGGCTCTCTACTGCTGGTTTATCATGCGCGAGGCCTGGCTTGTCCTGGGAATCAGCTCCTTTTTGTAGTTCAGGGAGTCGAAGCATAAATAACCCGTCTGGAGTCTTGGAGTGTGTAAGTGGGGGCGTCAGCTGGAGTCAACCCTGGCTTGAGAGCCCGCCGCGCTCTGGCCCCGCACTGCCGCTCTGCTGGGCGTGGAGAAGGGAGAAGAGGACGCCACCGGGAAGCAGAACGCCGCCTTGCAGTGCGAGTGACCCCGCGTCCGCCCAGTAGGAGGGCCAGTCACCATGGAGAGGCAGGTGTAGAGAAAGGCAGGAGTGGAGGGGTCGGGGCAGGATTGCAACTTGGAGCAGTGGTGGAGGCCACGCTGTCCCAGGGTCGCCTGGGAACCGAGTTCCCGAGTGGCAGGGCACGTCCTAAGCAGGAGCGTGCCCGGCGTGGTGGCCGCGTCGGGAAGAGGACACCGGCGGGCCGGGCTGGGAGGCCGGCTGCCTTAACGGGAGGGGCGTGCTGCTGTCCTCGGGCCCCGTCGGGGGCGTGTGGTTCTGAGCGCCGCACCCCCTGAAGGACAGGCCGGAGAGCGCCCGGGACAGGCCGGACGGACCGGGGCAGTGAACTCCGCCCTGAGATGCTTAGAAGGCCGCAGAGCGGACGGGGCGGCGCATTCGGCCCGGTGTCGGTGGGCAGGACGGACAGAGCATGGGTGTGCGCTTACCGAGGTGCAGGCTGCCACGGAGTGTAAAGCAGGCCGCGCCTCAAGCAGTGTTTCTGAACGAGTGGAGTCACTAGCTCATGGCTTCCCGCTCCCGGAACGATGTTCTAGTAGATGCGAACACGTGGGAGTGGGGGGGGGAGCTCCGTGCGTGGGGGTCGGGGGGAGGAGCTCCGTGCGTGGGGAGGGGGGGGCTCCGTGCGTGGGGGTCGGAGGGGGGGGCCCCGTACGTGGGGAGGGGGATCTCCGGACCCCTTCTGACGCCTGCCCGTGAGTGTCCCGTAGCTTCCCTGGCGACGGGCAGGCAGGTGCACACTTTGTATTTGATGAGCAAGCCCCGGGTCTGCCGCTCGGGACCCTGACCCCCTCGTGACGTCCTCACAGTCCAGTGCCGATACGGCGTTTGTCTTTATGTTAACTTTGCACAGCCTGTGCGTCTCGGAAGACAGTAGTCGGTCTCTCGGCGTCACTCGGAGCCCCGCGCCGATTCGAAGTCTTTTCTTGTTGATCGCAGCCGGCACCCGCCTTCTCTTCTCTCGCACTGTGATGCCGTATCTCTCTCACCACCTCGCACTTTTGAACTTGCCGGTGGTGGCGGAACTTCCGTATATAGCCTCACCTTCATCTGACTCACGGTCGTATTTCTCATGCATAGTAGGAAGAGAGTAAATGTGTGAGTGGATCGATGAGGGGGTGGTCGGCGTGACCCAGATCTTTATCTGGGCCAGTCGATTCTTCGACCGTTATTAGCCCAGAGGTGCGGGCCAGCCGCGGGTCTCTGCAGAAGTCGCGTGGTGTCAGGCATTGGTCATTCCTCTATCTTACTGGGTAGTCATGCTGGTCGTTAAGTGAAGGACAAGAAAAGAGCATTTTATGACCCTCGTGTGTAGCTCTGGGATATGAACTTTTTAAATGATTGCTCAGAACTGGGAGAATTTTTCATCTGCACTCACAGTTAGTGTGGGTTTGTTAATTATTAAACACACGAAAGTGAACCTGGCCGGGAGTGCGATACACGTAGGTGTCCAGTGACGTTCGGTTGGCCGCGGTTATTTTTGTTTTACTTCTAGCAGTATCTTTTCCGCAGCTCGTTTCCCGTTTTTTGTGTTTATTTGTTTTCCCCACCCCCCAAATCAAGCTTCCCAGAGGCCAAGACCTTGTCTTGATAATGCTTTTGCTCCCCCTTCTACAAAAGAGCCCACTAATACTTTGAATTGAATCGTGGGGCCAGCCAAGTGTGTCCCTACCGGCTCTGATTTCAAAGACGTAGGACGGTTCCGGCGCTGGGACTTGGAGCACAGGTATCCAACCCGAGAGGCCAACGGGGAGAAACACAAGACTGCTGTGTTCCCATGTTGTTAGACATACGATTCTAGCTAACAATACTCAGGGAGACATTCCGATGAGATCTGTTTCTCCGAAGCTAACAGGGGCTCCACGTTCTCAGGGCGCCTGACAGTCCTGTAAATAGAACTTTGTACGTGAATGGTTATGAGCATGGATGATGGGATCTCATAGGGAGGAACTTGGAATTGGAGTCCGGTGAACGAGGTAGCCCTGGAGAATGCAGCAGGGAGGCAGCCATCTTGTACGCCTGCCAGCTTCTCGTGTCTGAAAAACTGGAATTCGGAAGCTTAAGAGGATGGCAAGGACCAAAATAGTAAACAAATCCTATTACAATCAGATTAGGGTGATATTGGCAGCTTAACAGCGAGTCATTGGGACCCAACCTGTTCTCAGGTCTCTGAACTATCTGTTTCCGTGTCCCAGAGTTATTTATCGCGTATCGACTTGGGTGTCGTGGATAGCTAAGATAAAAGGGCAGGTTACTTGGGACGATTTATTCTCATTGACCTTTTAAAACGCTCCGTGGGACAAATTTAGGTGTTTCATGAGATAAATTCAGTCCTTTCTCTCAGCAGGGCACAGAGGAATGTAAACTGAGTGTCAGCTGAACTGCTGAGGAGGTGAGCAGTCTGTAACAGATTCGTAATGACCTGAACTCATCATAAAGCTGTTTGGTCCTCTCCTCCTGCCCGCTTCTTTCTGTTTTTAGAAAAGGACAGATTTTACTAGACAGTTATTTATCCTGGCTTGAGTATTCTTGGCCTGAGATTTTTCCCTAAGTTATGACTTGCTATCATTTCATGATACCATTTTTCTTTTTTTTTTTTTTTTGTTTTTTTTTTCTTTTTTATACTGAATAGCATAAGAAATTGTAATTTGGCAGTATTTTAAGAATGAGACTGAGGTCCGGAGACAGCAGTATTTGAAACCTGAAGGAGCAAGGGTAGGTGCCTCTTTGATGGGATTTTAAAGGGAGGAGTCCTTCAGAGTCACCCCGTTTGTTCCTCTTTTCATTTGCTTGCTCGTTCACCTATTCAACAAATATCTGAGTGTCTGTATGTCTTTATCTTGGTGTTCCTTTCCCCAGATACTGGTCACAACCCCTCAACTCAGTATCTCAAGCTTAAAGTGTTAAGAGCTGCACTGTCGAATCCAGGAGCCAGCTGCTAGCCATGTGTTGCTATTTAAATTAACTTTCATTAAGATGAAATAGGATGAGAAATTCAGTTTCTCGGCTGCACTCACCACATTTCACGTGCCCTGTCAAGTGCTCTGTGTGGCCGGAAGCCGCCATATTGGACCGTGCTCATCTACAGAACATTTCCATCATTGCAGGGAGTTCTGGCGGACGGTGCTGTCTTAGCAGTCCTTAACTCTGCCTTCCAAGAGGCATCCCAGCATCCCTTCCGCTTCATCACCCGGCACTTAAGTTTGTCGGGTTCGTTCCCTTTAAGAAATTCTCCCATCTTACTTTAGGTCTTCCTCATCTGTCATCTAGATTAAGGCACCTGTGTTACCAGGGCTGTGGTGTCTTTCTGCCACTCCCTCCCTCCAGGGGCAGCCACCCCTTGCCTTATGCTTTCTTAATACCATGTGTATGCCTTGATCACATTGAACGCTAATTCCTTTTTTGTCCCGTTTTCTTCTGGTGGACCAAGAGGTTCTTGGGGTTGCGGGATTGGGCTTTGATCTTCCGGGCTGGGGATACACACAGGACCTAACACATTACCACGATAAATGACTGTTTATTGAGCAGCTAGGGAGCTGAACGGCTGGGTGAAGGAGGCTGTTGCATTCCGAAGGCTAGGCTCAGTCGGGCTGCATGGAAGATAGAAAAAAGGGCATTCATGCGGGGTGACCTTCTGGGATGCAGGCCCATTGGTAGGAAAGCAAAGCCCAACTGTGCGCCTAGACTGTAGCCACAGAGAAGCGTTTTCAGTACCACTTAGAGCTTAACCATGGGACGTAAATAGAGTTTGAATTCTGGTGTTGCATATAAATGTGTCTCCCTGTGCTTGCTAACACGACACCTCCGAGTAGAGGTGCCGGGTTTCACGCTTAATAACCTTAAATCGTAGCTTCAGAGGAGTTAAAGATAGGCCCTCCCCTGTAAAATTAAACGACACACTCACAAAGCCTACTTGATGCTTCAGGACTTCTGCGGTTCCTGACTTACGTTAGACACGGCGGCTACAGAAGAAGAAAGAAAAATGCGTGCGTACATGTTCAAAAGCAGTTCAGAAGAGGGACCGCAGCCAGACAGACCTGTCCTGACCCCGCTTCTTCCAAGCTGTGTCATCCTGGGCACGGCACCTTCTGGTCCTCAGCTTCCTCGTTTTTTGATGGCGATAGATACTACCTGCCTTGTGAAGATTAAGTTAAAATATATGTGACATGCGAGCGCTGTGCTTAATCCCGAGTAAAGCATTCAGCAAGCGATAGCTGATAACAGATTAATAGTCACATAGCATTTCTCGCAGATGGGAAAATTCATCGTTGGGTTTCCCAAAGGAAGAATTGACATGTGGTTGCTAACCACAGACGGTCATCCAGAAAACACGTATCGCACACTTTCCTTCCCCCGTAGCTAGATAGAACCATCTCTCCAGTGAGACGTACAGTGCTGGTTGCTTTGAGAATCGTGCGGATGAGGTGATCCGGTAGGGGTCAAATTTGGCCCGGATACTCAACAACCCAGGGATCATTCTCCGCGTTCGGAAATGCGGTGATTACCGATGCAAATTGCTTAGGAAAAACTCACTTTTCTCTTTTATTCTGCATAATCAAGAGCCTGCTGTACAGCTGCTCCTAAGGAAGAAGAAAAACCACGTGCTGCTTTTAATTTTAAACAAGCAAACTAGCGGGACGTGTAGAAACGAGAGTATCATTGGAACGATCTGATTTCCCCCTGCCTTCAAAGCGGCCATGAGTCTCAACTGGGAAGACTCCACTGGCTGACGAATCATTCACGCACATCCCGAGAAGCCTCTTGAGTGGATTTCGAGTTGCCTTCCTCCCACTCAGCCGTCGCCCAGCGCTCTTTCCCTGTGCCGGCGTGGCCTCCGCCTGGCCTCACTCCCGCTGGACTGCCTCGCTCTTGCTTTCACGCACCTAGCTTATTGTAGCATAATTATTGGCCTGTATCGGTCACCGTCCCAGGACCGTGAGTTCTTCGACGAGCAAGCGTTTGTTTTCTTACTCATTTCTGTATCTGCAGTGTTTAAAGGGAGACTTACTCCTACAAGATGCTTCGGAAAGTTTTACTGAATGAATGAATAATGATATTCACTAAGTTTTCCTTCTGTGTCCTGTTCCTCAGTAAACCATAACTCTTGCTTGGGTAGGAGACTATACCATACGTACCTTCTGTTACCTCCTGGCTCCAGCACTTTGATAGTAAACGGTATCACAAGGCTCTGTAGTCTTGCTGCTATGAATATGCGTTACCCTGGAAACACTTTCTCGGCCCGATTGAGCAAGTGGTAAATTTTTTGTGAATATTTTATTCCCATACATTCTCTTAAAGTATTTATAGGTGATCACCAGGATTTCTACTGAATTTAAACATTTTCGTGTGAAAAATTAATACAAGTGCTTTTATATGATGGAGTTCTTGTGTGAATCGTCAGTCTTTGGTTCATCGCGGGCGTTAACAAATCCTTAAATGTATGCGCGCGGAGTCTAGGAACCGTGCAGCTCAGTCGAATAGACCTGTAATATACTTGGCTTTTTGTTTTTCTGCCCCGTAGCTGTTTACTGTGATTTCTTGAAGTTAATTTCAGAGTTTATTCCAGGATAGGGAATTGGAATTATTCAGGAATTCACATATCTTATTAGCTCCTTGCTTAAACTAATTAAGAAAAAACTAGTTCTGGGACTGGAACTCCCTTGATGAAATTGTCGAAATGTGCAATTTGAATTTAAGACTTTCTTGAAGACTTGAATGCATTTTACTTACTGTTATTTAATTTTTTTTTTTTTTTTTTTAGTTTTAATTTTGATTGCTGTACCATTGATATCTGAGCCAAAGTGGTGATGCCACCTGAGGGACATTTCTGCAACCCGTAAGTCAGCAGTGACACGGTAAGAATGTGTGCTTCTTACCCTTAAAGCTGTCTAATAACTGTAACATTGTAGTTTAGGCTTTAAAATAGAATCGTATACGATATTCTAATATTTTAAAATATTAAACGTGAATGTATTTGAACATAAAAACAGCGGATAATGTTTCGGAGCCTTAGATCCTAATAGTTCAATTTGAAAGAGAAAAACAGAACTTGATACATCAATTTCAGGTTAATTTTTGTGGGGAAAAACAAATATGGCCGCATAGTTGATGCCTAAACTGGGGCCTCGTTTCCTCCCTGCATATTTTGCCCACTTACCTCTTATTTCCTGGGGTTTAACCAGTTCTTTAGGATCTGAATCTTGTTACTAATGAATAGATAAGAGATGGCAACATAACCAAACCGAAACCTGGTTGGATTTCACTACAACTGACTTTGAACTACAGTGGTGTTGATTCCAACAGTGGCTAAAATAGAGGTTTTGAACTATTTAGGGATTTAAATGATCTCTCTTCCTCCATCTTCAAGGGATAATTCAAGAGTAATGAGACATGGCCAACCAGTAAGGCGAGTTAGTCCTTTGAGTGTCATTTTCCTTCTACAGAATGTCTGTAATTTGTTTTATAGAGTTGTAAAAATCAAGTGAGATGATCTATATGAAACTGCCCTTATTATCTTTTTCTTGGAAGGGTAGAGGGAAAATAAAAAGTTTTCTGATTTTGAGGTGGGAGGTAGAGAGAACACACTGCTCTTAACATCTTTAAATTATTTTTTAATGTTTATTTAATTTTGAGAAGGGGAGGAGGGGCAGAGAGAGAAGGAGACACAGAATCCGAAGCAGGCTGCGGGCTCCGAGCTGTCAGCACAGAGCCCGACGCGGGTCTTGAACATGACCTGAGCCGAAGTCGGTTGCTTAACTGACTGGGCTCCTCAGACGGCCCCTCCCCCCAAATATATACATATTTTTAGTGTTGCTCTTAATATCCTTTAGAGGAAAGGATGCTGGAAGACTTGATCTCCAGTTCTGTTCAGCTTGACTCTGGGCGTATCATTTCATTAATTTATAATCAGAAAGTTGAATTTGATTTCCATACTTTCACGTCTTTCACAGGTAATGTTTCAGGAGTATGTCCGTGGTTTTTTGACTGCAGTGAAACTAAGCTAGAAATCAGTATCAGATTATCTATGAAATCTCCAAGTATTTTGAAATTAAATACCACATTCTAAAAATCCCATGGGGCAAAGAGGAAATCACAAAGAAAGTTAGAAAATACTTTGAATTGGGGCACCTGGGTGGTTCAGTCGGTTAAGCATCAGACTTCAGCTCAGGTCATGATCTCATCTCAGGGTTGGTGAGTTCGAGCCCTGCGTTGGACTCTGCCCTGACAGTACGGAGCCCACTCTGGATCTTCTGTCCCCCCTCTCTCTGCCCCTTCCCCACTGGTTCTCTCTCTCTATCTCAAATAAACTTAAAAAAAAAGAAAGAAAATATTTTGAATTGAATGAAAATGAAAATACAACACATCCAAATTTATGGGATGCACCTAAAGCAATACTTCTAGGGGAAATTTATGGTGCTAAAGGCTTCTATTAGGAAACAAAAGATTTGAAACAAAAATCTAAACCTTTACCTTAAGAAATTAGAAGGCAAAGAGCAAATTAAATGCAGAACAAGCAGAGAAGAAGATACTAAAGAGCAGAATTCATTGAAACAGAAAACAGAAAAACCGTAGGAAAAAAAATCAGTAAAACGAAAAGTTGGTGTTTTTTTTTTTAATGAGAGCAATAAAATTGATGAAACTTGGAGTTGTACTAATCAGGAAAAAAGAGAAGGCAGAAATTTCTAATATCAGAAAAGAGAGACCATCAATATAGAGTCTACCAAGGAAGTTAAAGGGAGTATTATGAGCCAGTTAATATATTTGATTACTTAGATAAATGGACAAATTTCATCAAAGACACAAGGTACTCAACCTTACTCAAGAAGAAGTAGATAATCTACCTAGCTCTTTATTCATGAAATTGAATTTGTAGTTAAAAACCCTCCCCAGAAAGAAAGCTCTAAACCCAAGTGGACTCACTGGCGAATTCTACCAACTTATTAAGAAAGAAATAATACCAATTATGTACAAAATCTTTAGAAAATAGTAGGACTAGAACACTAATTTATTTTATGAGGCCATTATTACTCAGATATAAAAAACTGAGATATTTCTCAACAAAGTATTAGCAAATCGAATAAAGTTTATATAAAAAGGATGATAGATCATGACAAAGTGCCATTTATTCCAGAAATGCAGGATTGGTCCTTCATTCGAAAGTCCGTCATATAATTCACTATTGGGAGCCATTTTGGGCTCACAGGTTGAGACCACTCGCTGTGTGGGCCCACAGGTTGAGACCGCTCCCTGTATGGATTCCAGGTTGAGACCCTTCCCTGTGTGGGCTCACAGGTTGAGACACCTCCCTGTGTGGATTCCAGGTTGAGACCCTTCCCTGTGTGGGCTCACAGGTTGAGACACCTCCCTGTGTGGGCTTACAGGTGGAGACACCTCCCTGTGTGGAAAAGGCGGTTGAAGCAAAGCTCTTGCTGGCCAAGATGGCGCCTAGTCTTACTTCCTTCTACATAATCTTTCAGGCCTGGATTTCTTGAACTGCTCTTGTTGGCCCAAGAGATATAATGCTCTTTGGTTTTATGGCATATGGAAAAGGGGACCTGGAGTGCAATGTCTTGATGGATAAAATCTGAATGAGAGTAACCTGGCCAGAAGTAACCTCAAGTTGCCTCTTGGGGATAGGTTACACAAATTGATCATACAGAATAGCAGTTATGAGTTGGCTAGAAATTAGTAGGCGTTAGGCCCCAAGACTCCTTGAACCAAACTAGATTTTCCCTGCAGGTATCGCATTGTGTTAATCATCCCCTCAGCCCCACCATAAAACCTCAAGGCACATCTCTGTAAAGCTTCTCTCAGTATTTGGTTAACAGACTGATAGGAGAGATTGTAAAGAGACTTAGGACCTTCCCAGGAGGTTAGCCTAGCCCAAAAGTTAGAAGCACTGTTTATAGATAAGGTACAAACAGTAGCCAAAGAAAAGTAGCTACACATATCTCCACTGATCAACACCAAACATTGAGTACGTTCCTGAGGTTAACATTTCAGGAATCCTTTTGCTATTCCCATCCCCACGCTCCCTTATAATGATGAAAAGGCATAACAAAATACTTTTACAGAAACTACCATAAAGAGTAGATAGACATGAGCCCTTACAGTATAGGCTCACTCACTCACAAAGGAAAAGAACTTAGACAAGCATTAGAGATCATGCCTCTACCAAGCGAGTAATACCTCCTCCATTATGGTTAAAGATTATGAATAGAATGGCTCCTGATCTACCTAAAGATGATTAACATAGGTCTTAAGGAAACAACGTATGCGCCCTCTGTTTGCCAAGGGCTATGACAATCCTGCTCTCTTCCTAAAAACTTTATCTTGTTATTTCCTCTGCTCTGCCTCAAAAACAATGGGTAATTTTGGAACAAAGTCAAAGAAATGGTTACTGCCTAATCTAAGATAAAAATATCTCCTTCTAAGTCTGGGGGATTCACAAATATGCCAACCTGAGAAAAATTGTAAATGATGCCTTGTCACGGATGTATTGTCACTCACCTCCTTTAAATAAAGACACTAAGACCAGCAGGGCAGAGATACCAGAACTGCCAGAACTGCCTGTTTGGTGATCAGACTACATCTCGTGGCTCTCTCATTCCTTTCGCCGGCCGTTCATCCTTTGGGGACCCCTGGATTCGCTGGAGCTGGACTTCGGTATTCACAGTACCAAGAAACTAAGCAGAATTTTTAAAACCTTTTAAAACCTTAATAGATATGGAAAGAGCATTTGATATTATCATTTATTCACGATAGAAACTCATAAAAGTAGGAATAGAAGGCAACTTTTTCAAGTTCCCATAAAAGGTGTCTATGAAAGCCCTGCAGCTAAGAATTATAATTATTGATGAAAGACTTAAGGTTTTTGCCTGTTAGGAATAAGGGAGGATGGTCCCTGACCAATCTTACTCAGAATTGTCCTCATCAGTGCACTCGTCAGTGCAGTAAAGCAAAAAAATATATATATATTTTTAATATAAAATATAAAAAATGTAAGTATATACATATACACATATTTTATGTATATATACATATATTTTATGTATATGCACACTTGTGTATATACATTTATTTTATGTATGTATATACATATGTTTTATGTACATACATGTATGTATATACACATATTTTTATGTGTATACATACATATATATTTTATGTATGTATAGTACATATATATTTTATATAAGTATATATGGTACATAAATATATATAAGTATACTTATGTATAGTATATATAGTATATAAGCATATAAAAGTATATACGTATACTCTATGTATATATACATATATAAAATATATATTTTATAAAATACATATAAATATATACTTTTATGTATATATACATATATAAAATATATTTTAGAAAATATATAATTTATAT
Organism: Paguma larvata; assembly: GCA_030068075.1. NCBI lineage: Eukaryota > Metazoa > Chordata > Mammalia > Carnivora > Viverridae > Paguma > Paguma larvata. The sequence continues at coordinate 72,634,200 of CM057839.1, read as the reverse complement.
ATTATATATTATATATAAAAATATGAAAAATACAAATATGTATATGAATATATGTGAATATATATGTATATCAAGGTCCCATGGCAAGGGATCTGAGAAATGACCACCTCGCCATCCAGCCTCTGATAGAGGGAAGGGGACAGAGGAGGGGGGAATAAATGTTAATACCAGTAGGCGGTATTTACCACAGTTTGGTTTCTGCGATTATGATCTAAGAATCATAAGAGCAAGGCCACATTCACATGACCTGTGGTTTTCAGGTACCGTTTTCTCTAGAGTTAAAAGTCAGCCAATGAGAGAGTCGTAGTTCAGCAGTTTCTTCTTTCCGTTGATCTAACCAGAAAGTTTTGTGTCGTACTTAAAAGTTACGCATTGGTTTCAACTTCGTTACATAACTTATTTTTTGACTGAAAGAAAAAGACGATCTGAAACAGTGCCGAGATGTCCTCTTAAATCCTAAGAGGGCATACGGAATTACTCATTAAATCTGTTTGTAACTATCAGTTATCTTTGGATGAGTTAAAATGATTTCGTATGTTTGTTGTCTATATCTTAGAGTTCATCGACATGTTTTGTATAATAACAAAAGCCTCGTATTATGCCCGTTGATTTCCGCTAAGTAATTTCCATATACATATTTTTATGATGAGTGGCAGTTAAGAATTGAGGAAACCCTGAGTCCTTGTCCCAGTTGCCTGGGGTAGTTGTATGGCAAGACACTGTGTCTCTGGATGGTGTTCCTGGAATCATTTCTAAGTCTCTTGCAATCAGATGGTTTCTCCGCCTTCGTGGAATGCTTATAAATGTTAGCAAATATATCATTTAATAGCTGTGTGCGTTTCCCTTTTAATTCCAAGTTAACCCTCGAACAGTGCAACAGTTAAGGGTGCCGACTTCTGCAGAGTCAAATCCGCCCACAACTTTTGACTCCCCCAAAACTTAACTACTGATAGCCTTGACTGGAAGCCTTACCAATGATATAAATAGTTGGTTAACACATATTTTATATATTATATGTATTAATATACACTGTACTCTTACAATAAAGTAAGTTAGAGAAAAGAAAATGTTACTAAGAAAATCATAAGGAAAATACATTTACAGTAATGTACTATATTAATTGAAAGAATCCACTTTCAGGTGGACTGTGCTCGTTCAAGGTCAGCTGTACACGTTATCGGCCATACCAGTTGGTGCGAGATCCTAGGTATGGCAGAGTGGTATCGTAGAAGGAGTGTAAGTTTAGGAGCGAACAGAAAAATTTTGGGTTCGAATGCTAAAAACATACAGGCTTTAAGCTTTTGAGCAAAATCCACTTAGATCCTTGATTCTCATCTCCCTTGTCGGTAGAAGGAGGATAATCTTGACGAGCTGCTGAAAAATATTAAAAATAATACTCAGAGCTTCTAGCAGACCGTGGGTGCTCAAATGCTGATGCTAGTAAGGGTCTTACTTGCAGAAATGTTATCAGACTTTGGTAGCTGACAGAGCTGGTTTTGAATTGGATTGGAAGAATCTCTATTTTAAAAATGTCCGTACTGCACAAAGCAGTCTACGGATTCAGTGCATTCCGTGTCAAAATTTCAATGGCATTTTTCATAGAAATAGAACCTAATTTTAAAATTTGAATGGAACCGTGAAAAATCCTGGATAGCCAAAGAAGTCTTGAGAAAGAAGGACAAAGCTGGAGCCATCATGCTCCCTGATGGCAAGCTATATTACAAAGCTATAGTAATCGAAACATTTTGGCATTGGTATACAAGCAGATACATAGATCATTGGAAAAGAATAGAGAACCTAGGAGTAAATCCATGCCTATGTTGTCAATTTATGACAGAGAAGCAAGAATATACAATGGGACAGTCTCTTTAGTAAGTGGTGCTGGGAAAACTGGACAGCCACGTGCAAAATAATGAAACTGGACCACCACCTCTAGAGCGTCCACAAAACTTAACTCAAAATGGATTAAAGACTTGAATGTAAGACCTAAATCCATAGAAGTTCTAACAAGAAAATATAGGTGGTCTTGGCGATGAGTTTTTGGATCCAAGTTCCAAAAGCAAGGGCAACCAAAGCAAGAATAAGCAAGTGGGACTACATCCAACCAAAAAGCTTCTGCACAGCAAAGGAGATCATCAAGAAAATGAAAAGGCAGATTACCGAACGGGAGAAAATATTTGCAAGTCCCGTCTCTGAGAAGGGGTTCATAGCCAAGATCTATCTAAACAAACTCATACAACTCAATAGTAAGAAAAATCAGATTAAAAGAAGGACAGGAGATCTGAATAGATAGGTTTTCAAAGAAGACACCAGCATGAGCAGTGGGTATGTGAAAAGACGCTCAGTATCACTGATCACCATGGGAAGGCAAATCCAGACCATAATGAACCATCCCCTCACGCCTATGAATGACTGTTACCAAAAAGACAAATAGGTAAGTGTTGGTGAGGATATAGAAAAGCAGGAACCCTCGAGCACGGCTGGTGGGAATGTAAATTGGGGCAGCCGCTGTGGAGAGCAGTATGGAGGCGCCTCAGAAAGTTACAAGTAGAACTCCCGTATGATTCAGCACTTCCGCTTCTGGGTATTTATCCAACGAAAATGAGAACACTAGTTTGAGAAGATATCTGTGCCCCCAGGTCGTTGCAGCAGTATTTTCAGTAGATGAGATACGCAGACAACTTACGTGTCCATCGGTGGATGAATGGATTAGGAAGATGCGGTGTGTGGAAACCATAATGGAATATTCAGCCATAAAAAGAATACAATATTACCATTTGCAAATACATGGATGGACCTTGAGGACATGACGCTAAGTGAAATAAATCAGACAGAGAAAGACAGGTACTGTCTGATTTCACTTACATGTGTAATTAAAAAACAACAACAAACAAACCAGGGGTACTTGGGTGACTCAGTTGGTTGAGTATTGACTTCGGCTCAGGTCATGATCTCCCAGTTCATGAGTTTGAGCTCTGTGCTGACAGCTCAGTGCCTGGAGCCTGCTTCAGATTCTGTGTCTCCCTCTCTCTCCGCCCCTCCTTTGCTCATGCTTCTGTGTCTCTCTCAAAAATAAACATAGAAAAAGTAAAAAAACAAAAGCAAAACCAATCAGGGTTACAGATGTAGAGAACAGACTGTTAGTTGCCAGAGCTAGAAGGCCAAGGGTGGGGGAAAACGGATGAAGGGTTCAGAAGGTGCAGACTTCCAAATATAAAATAAGTCCTGGGAACGTAATATACAGCATGGCGACTATAGTTAATAATACTGTCTTGCATCTTTGCAAGTTGTTAAAACAGTAGATCTTAAAAGTCCCCATTAAATGTTGTAACTGTATATGGAGATGGATGTTAGTGACCTTATTTCGATGATCGTTTTACTGTATATACAAATTTCAAATCACTGTGTTCTATACCCGAAACTAATACATTTGACCCTTGAACAACACAGAGATTGGGGGTGCCGACCCCCCCCCCCACAGTCAGAAATCTGCATGTATAACTTTTGACTGTCCAGAACACTAATAGCCTGTCGTTGATTGGAAGCCTTAGTGATAACATAAACAATTGATTAACACATACTTTGCGTGTTGTATGTATTAGATACTGTATTCTTACAATAACGTTAAGGAGAAAAAAGGCAGTGTCACTAGGAAAATCATAGGGAGAGAAAATACGTTCACAGCACTATACTGTATTTGTTAAAAAACAAAACCGTGTGTAAGTGGACCTGTGCGGTTCAAACCTGTGTCATCCGAGGGTCAACTATATAATGTTACACCTCAATTAAAACAAAAGACTGGCATCTTACAGAATCTTTTCTTCTTCTTTTTTTTTTTTAGATTTGAGTATAAGTTCTTATACTTACTAGTCTAGTTGTCACTTTGGATAAATTGCTTTTGGAACCTTGATCTCTTTTCCTTTCAATTGGGTGCAGTACCAGCCTAGAAAGTTGTAGTGGGACAAAAGACAGAATGCATCCAAATGCTTACGTATGCAGATGTCCCCGTTCGTCACCTTTAACTGGTTCACTACCATTAGCTTTAAGATTTGGTGTCTTTGGTTGATTTTTTATTAAGTTACCTAGAAACCCCGCCTGCTCCTTTTCATGGCGCTCACGACTTCTTGCTGTTAGGAGGAATGGAGTTACGAAGTGATATGTTACGAAGTTACGGGGAAGTTCTATGTTACGAAGAATGGAGCTAGGACGCATACCCAATTTGATGGTCGGAGACCAAGTACCTAGGTTGCAAACTTGAGAACTTGTACTCTCTCGAATTTCTCTTCATACTTTCATGGCCCAGACAATTGGGAATGGTTAACTAAGAGAGCCATTTAACTGTTCCTAACTTAACTTTCTTTTATGAGCAGTTTCCAGTTGCCAAAAATAGTGCCACGAGGATGCTTTTTGTTTCTAAAAATGCAGAAACTCCTGTTTAGTAGTGTGGATAGTTAGGGAGCAGTTGGTAGATTCTACAGCTTTCTTGCTATTTTAATTTTCTCTCACTTTCTTATGTTCATTCATGTGAAATTACCAACAGTTGGCTGTTTCGACCAACAAAAGTGGTAATTTCACATGGTTCAACTTGCTGTTTCGGGGTATGGTGGCAATATTTTCTTCACGCACTTGGCAAGTTACCTAATTTTGTAGGTTACAATTTGTTGTTTCCTTTAGGAACTGAAGTTTGAATTCATTTGGATTCCGTAAATTTGTTTGGTGAAGGTCATTCCCACATGATGCAGAAGAGGAAGGTAGAGAAAGATGTAAAAAGGAGCTTCTGACCAATTTTTGAGGAGACTTTTCATTTATGGCTAACTAGATAATTAGAAGCAAAAACTAGGGATGCCTGGACGACTCAGTCAGTTAAGTGTCCTGACTCTAGATTTTGGCTCAGGTCATGATCTCAGGGTCATGAGATCGAGCCTTGAGTTGGGCTCTGTGCTGGGCAGGGCTCCATGCTGGGCATGGAATCTGCTTAATGTTCTCTCTCTCCCTCTCTCTCTGCCCCTCCCCCGCTAGTGTAGACACACGCATGCGTGTGCGGTACTCTCTCAAAAAAAAAAACAAACACCTAGAGCTTTTTGAGAATTAAATCTTGAGGTCACAGGTGATACCAGGTAAATTCTGAGTACCTAAAAATTATTCTTAACTTTAAAAAAAGTTATTTTTGGGAGAGCGCAAGCAGAGGAGGGGCAGAGAGAGGGGACAGAGGATCTAAAGCAGACTCTGTGCTGACAGGCTTGACAGCGGTGAACCAGATGCGGGGCTCGAACTCACTAACCGTGAGATCATGACCTGAGCCGAAGTCGGACGCACAACCCACCGAGCCACCTGGGTGCCCCCTTCTTGAATTTTTAAAAACTCTTTGATGTCAACACTTTTCAGAAAGTCCTGTCTTTAGCAAGTTTTAAATTGCTGTTGATGTTTTTAGCTTCCAAGTGTTTATCGATTTATCGATATAATATCAATAATATTTTATATTATTAAAACAATGCTAATTTAGCTTAATTTATTTAGCATCGTGCTTCTAAAATGTGCGTAGGTCACATGTTTATTATACCTCGAATAAGGAGCTGGCGATTTGGGTTTGTTTAAAAGAGCATTAACGTAACAGATCCTTCGTGCGGAGTATAGATATCGATACTCTGGTAAACAGGGGATGAGTATGTCACGTCCATCGCTGTGTGGTATGGAGAAGCGACTGCTTCTTCTTGCTGTCCAATTCAAGTAAAAAAGGAGGTAGTATATATATTTAATTTGTCAAGTAAGCATTTGTTGTTTGGTGGGAATAATACCTAGGGGCGCCTGGGTGGCTCAGTTGGTTAAGCGTCCGACTTGATCTCAGGGCTCAGGGAATGATCTCCTGGTTTGTGAGGTCGCCTCACCTCGGGCTCTGTGCTGAGCCTGGAGCCAGCTTTGGTTTCTCGGTCTCCTCCTTTGTCTGCCTGAATAATAAATGAATAAACTTTAAAAATAGGAATAATATCTGGCGTTTGCGGTCCGCTGTATAGTTTCCGGGGGGCGCTCAGGAGCCCCTTCTTGGCCCAGCCCTCTCAGGCCACCAGGCAGGCGTTCTGGCTGCTTTATGTTAAATACGGACTTCGGTGTAGTGGGATTTCAGTGACTCCCAGAGGCCTCTCCGCTCTTGAGGAACTGGGGCTTCTGCCTGGGCGACTTGTCGGGTTTCCCGGGGAGGCGCCTGGAGTCCGCGGCACCCCTCCCTCCCTGCTGAGGCTGGGGAGGCAGATTCTGTTCGGGCGTAGGAGGAAGACTTTCCTTAGGGAACCGAGCTCATTTCTGTTTAGTGTGCTGTTAACGGGCCCCTCGTAAATACCCTCCGAGCGGTGGCCCGTCCAGCTGCTGAATTTACCTTTTGTGTCTGTTTCTCCTGCCGTGATATTCAGTCCTCTGTCTGTGGTCAACTGTAGAGTTAGCCATCATGTTAGCATCTAAGCGGTCAGGAAATGCTCAGCGATCTCCCAGTTCATTTTCTGTCCTTCTGTCTTATCCATCTCGATTGATCCGTACAGTTTTATTGAGGTGTAATTGACATACACGGTGCGTCTTTAAAATGTGCAGTCTGGTAGGTTCTGATGTTTGCACGCACCCGTGAAACCATCACCACCCCCAAGAAAGTGACTGTACCGTTACCCACACAACTTCCCTCGCACCCCTTGTCATCCCGCCCTCCCGCCTGTCCCCAGCCTCCGGGCCACCACTGATCTGCCTTCCATCACTGTAGATTAGCTTGCATTTCCTAGAACGTTACTGTAAAGGAAGCACACTCCTTGGCGTGTCTCCTGTACCACTAATCCCTCCCTATGGCACTGCTTCACTTCCGACAGTAGCCGTATGGGTTCTCCGCGAATCGGGCAGTTTGACACCACCAGCTGGGTGTCCTGCAGTTTAACTCGGTTCTGACGTCTGTCTCCCTGGAGGCAGCATCAGATCCCATGGGTTAAGGGTTCTGCCCCACAAGACTCCCCTCCCCCACCCCCCGCCCCGACCCACACTTGCCCAGTTTTCAGGCTCATGCCCAGAATGTTCCCTGTGCTTCCAACTGACTGGCTGTAAATTGGGGGTTCCAATGCCCCCCTTCTTGGGTTTTATTAATTAGCTTGAGCGGCTTGCAGGACTTGGGACACCAGTTTGCTTAGTAGATTACTGGTTTATTACGAAAGATTTGAAAGGATATGGTCGAGCGACCACAGGTCTGGCAGAACACAGGAGCTTCTGTCCCGGGGGTTGGGGTGTGCCACTCTCCAGTATCTGAGTGCATGCTGGCTCACCAGCCTGGAAGCTCTCTGAACCCTGTCCTTTTGGGTTTTTATGGAGGCTCGATTACATAGGCACAGTTGAGTAAATCATTGGCCCTGTGGTGATTGAACTCAAGCCTCCTCCTTTTCTCCAAAGTTAGGGTGGGTGGGACTGACCGGCTAACCCTCTAATCGCATGGCTGGTTTCCCTGGCAACCAGGTCCCATCCTGCTGACAATAGGTGTGTCTTTCCTAAAGTCACCTGAGTAACATACTCAGGTAAGGTTGAGAGGAATTTGTTATGAACATCAAATTATAGCTCTTCTCACTTAGGAGATTCTAAGGATTTTAGGAGTCCCGTACCAGAAATGAGGCTGAAAACCAAATATATATCTCTTATTATGAATCACAGTGTCATGGGTGTCTGGGTGGCTCAGTCAGTTAAGCATCCACCTCTTCTTTTCGGCTCAGGTTATGATCCCAGGGTCATGAGAACGAGCCCCATGTGGGGCTCTGTGCTGACAGCGCAGCAGAGAGCTAGGGTGTGAGTGGGGGAGGGGCAGAGAGAGAGGGAGACCCAGAATCCAGAGCTCCAGGCTCCAAGCTGTCAGCGCAGAGCCGGACGTGGGGCTCGAATTCACGAACCTGGGAGATCATGACCTGAGCCGAAATCAAGTCGGACACTTACGGACGGAGCCTCCTGGGTGCCCCTGGTCTGGTTTTTATTCAGCATAATTATCTTGAGCTTCATCCGTGTTGTCACATGAATCAATAATTCATCGCATGTTGTTGCTGATTAGCAGAGTTTATCTCTTTGCTTGTTGGTGGATTTGGGGGCTGTTTCTATTTTTGGATGATTTCGGCTACTACAAGTAAAGCTGTTTGAACATTCGTGTACAAATCTGCACGCGGGCCCATGCTTTTATTTTGTTTGCATACGTACCTAGGAGTGTGTGTTTAACTTCTTCAGAACGTGATAAACTGTTTTCAGCAGCGATTGTGTTATTTTACGTTTCCTTCAGCAGGGTGCGAACGTTCCAGTCGCTCTGCCTTCCTACCAGCACTTGGTGTGGTTGGTCTTTTTTTTAAGTTTATTTATGTATTTTGAGAGAGAGCATGTGAGCGAGCACGAGCCTGCTTTGGGGAGAGGCAGAGAGAGGGAGAGGGAATCCGAAGTAGGCTCTGGGCTCCGTGCTCCGTGCTGACAGCTCAGAGCCCGATACGGGGCTCAAACTCCCGAATCACGAGATCTTGACCTGAGCCGGAGTTGGCTACTTAAACTGACTGAGCCACCCAGGCGCCCCCCCCCAACACCCCCTAATCACTAAATGTTGCTTATCTCTAATTGCATTGTGCTTACTGTGTAATTTCGATTTTTTGAAATTCGTTCACTTTTTTTGTGTGTGTGTGTTACTTAATTCAGGGCCTTTTTAAAACCACTTTTTCCTGTATGTTTGAAAAGAATATATTCTTGCATTGTTATGTACAAAATGTTAAAGTACTAGCACTTAAAATGTGCTAATTGCATAGTTCAGAGCGCGTGCGTTTTTGGTTTCTAAAAGAAGTATGTTGGGATCTTGCGCAAACAAGGATAATAAATAATAAATAATTTTTTGAGGAAAGGGGTTTTGTCTTATTTTGGTCCATTCTTTGTGTTTCTGCTGGCTAAAGAATAATACAAACGCTCTAAGCGTTTGGAGAGCAGGTGACTCAGCGAGGTCGTTTCTGAGAGCCAGCGGACTACCTCACGAAAGGATAAGACAAACTATATCGGAGCTGGAGGGAATGGAGGGGGCGGGTCTGTTTTTCCTAAGAGGAAACCGCAGTCCCCCTCGATTGTGAAACCTGCACGGGGCCATGCCGTGGCAGTGGCAGAACCGGGTCTAGAAGCCCGGTCCCCCTGTTCCTAATCCAGCATTGTTTCGCTGTACTTCGTGTGTCTCCTCATTCGGAAACACAGAGACCGTGTTCTAAATAGCAAAATGCCGTCCTTTATCCCTGTGGAAAGCTCTCGATTAAGTCTTACGGTTTCCCCCACCCTTTTCACCACATCGCATCCCAGCTTTGATCTAAGGTGTAGCTAACAGAGGAGGTGAGGCAGTGTAGTTCTAGAAGATAACACCACAGGTCGGGAGTTGAGGAATCCCCGGCTCTTCTTCGGCCGTGGTGTAAACATCTTCCGGGGACCGTCAGGCAGGCACGCAGCGCACCATGAGACTAGGGTGCACGGACATGGCCCTCGCCCTTCAGAGTAGACAGGGCCCGGTGGGAAGTCTGGGGGGGGAGTCAGAGCAAGGGCTCGGCAGCAGTGCGTCCCTCGGTTCTGTCAGAGCGTGGAGACAGGACCGCCTCGCTGGCATCACCCCGGAGTGCAAATCTCAGACGTACAGGTCAGCGGGATTAAAAAGCCAGACACCTGCGGCACGCGCGCGTTGAGTCTGGGGCGTGTCGTCTCATCAACACGGTGTGATTTAGTTCTGCCTGGCGCCGCGCCGACCGCCTGGCACGCGCAGTCAGAGCTAAGGTTGACCCTGCGCATCCAGAAGAGAACAGACAGAATCGTGAACGCGGTCAGTTCTGCAGGCCGTGCACGCTCCCAGAACTCACAGGATGGGCTTCGTGGCCGTGCCGTGGAGAAAGGAACCCATCACACAGTCTGTTCGTTCAGTTTCGTACCCTTAACGTGAACGGTCAGGAACACAGTTTTAAAATACGTCCTAAAGCCTTAACGCAGTTACTAGGCGTTACTCTGCGTCTAGTCCGCCCTTCCTTACAACTGGGGAATAAGCTGGGGAGTGATCAGGGTTGTGGGTTTCAACTTAATTTCTTTTTTTTTTTTTTAATTTTTTTAACATTTATTTATTTTTGAGAGACATAGAAACAGAGCGTGAGCGGGGGAAGGGCAGAGAGAGAAGGAGGTACAGAATCCAAAGCAGGCTCCAGGCTCTGAGCTTGAACTCACAGACCGTGAGATCATGACCTGAGCTGAAGTCGGACGCTTAACCAACTGAGCCACCCAGGCGCCCCTCAATTTAATTTCTGCTCCCCCTGGCGGGGTTTTCCTTGCATGAGAGCGATGATCCACACTCCTATAGTAGCGTTCCTCCCTTCTTTCCAAAATTGTTTGCTCACGTTGGGGTCTGTGCACACAGAATCCACTCAGGTGTTCGGTCCCCAAGAATGTCAGTTTGCTTTCTTTTCCCTCTGCGAATATAGTTAGCAGGTTCAGGTCTTAACAAAAGAGGAAGCCGATACGTTCATCTCGTCCGTGCTGACAGAGAGTTTCTCTTCCAGTCAGAATATAAAAAGTTGGAAACGAGCATTGCTTCCACCAGTAAGAAAGAGAAGCCAGATGATCTGGCTATGACCAAGTAATAACTCACCTTGAATTCTAAAGAGTAGTAAGCCCTCCTGCAGAGAGCAGGACTCATAACCTGTTTCGTGTTTTGCAGAGCATGGCGGGGATCAGGTGACCGCCATCGACGTGGCTAAACTGAGCTCTTAGGGGTTGAATGTGAGTTAACAGATCCGTTCAGAATAACCAGGAGCCCAGGTAGAAGGGGGGTTCAGACTCACAAGCTCTCTTCTGCAGGCCTCCGCCTGGTGCTGATAAGAAAGAAGAGTAGGGAGGCGCCTGGGTGCCTCAGTCCCTTAAGCGTCCAACTTCGGCTCGGATCATGATCTCACAGTTTGTGAGTTCGAGCCCCGCATCAGACTCCGTGCCTCAGCTCAGAGCCTGGAGCCTGCTTCGGATTCTGTGTCTCCCTCTCTCTCTCTGCCCCTCCCCCACTTGTGCTCTGTCTCTTAAAAATAAATAAATGTAAAAAAAAGTAAATACAAAAGAGAAGAGTGGCAAGCCTGGGGACCAGAGAGGACCCGCTGGCGGTGCAGCCATGCGGGAGGTGGTCGGACTGGGGGAGCGGTAGGCTGTGAGGTCTGGTATTCTGCTCCTTCTCTCCTTGGACACAGACGTTGTTGGGAGGGCAGCAAAGCCCCCAGGACCCAGGTGAATAGGAACAGCCAGATGAAGAAGGGATGAGGTCTCGAAGGGTCCCAAGTGCAAGAGCTTCTGTCCCCACAGACTTGGGGTTTGCCACCCTCCTGGCATGTGGATGTGTTCACCAACCCGGAAGATCTCCACACCCCAGACTTCGAGGACTTTTAATGAGGTTTCGTCACATAAGCATGATTGATTAGTGCCTCCACTTCCATTGTAGGGCTGAAAGTTCCAAGCTTCTAAAGGTGGTTTGGTCTTTCTGGTGACCAGTCCCCATCTAGGAGCCCACCGAGGGTCGCCTCATTAGAATGGAAGACATTCCTAGCGCCCGGTCAGTTCCAAGGGACTTAGAGCTTGGTGTCAGAAACCAGGATCAAAGTCCAAACATCAGAAGCAAAGACGCTCCTAGTACCCTTACCACTTCGGAAATGGTGAGGATTTGGAGAGCTCTGGGCCAGGAACCCAGGGCAGAGATCTCCCTATGAATATTCCCTGTCATTTCACAGAGGGAAAAAGAAAAGACAGAGGAAAGCCCAGAACATCCTAGAACTACAGAGCAGTATCAGTAGCGTCATATACCTGTAACCGGAAATCCAAGAGGAAAAGAGAGAAGGTATTATCCCGAGAGATACTTGAGGGGCGCCTGGGTGCCTCAGTCAGTTAAGTGTCCGACTGTTGTTGTTTTTGACTCAGGCCATGATCCCACGGTTCACGGGGCTCATGGGACCCAGCCCCGCAGCGGGCTCTGCTCCGACAGCGTGGAGCCTGTTTGGGACTCTCTGTCTTTGTCCTGTCTCTCTGCATCTCCCCCTGCTCACAGTCTCTCTCTTTCTCTATCTCTCTCTCAAAATAAATACATAAACATTCTTAAAAAAAGAATAGGACTTAAAAAAAAGAAATACTTGAACAAGTTGCTGAGAATTATCTAAAATTAATGGAAACAAAAAAATAATAATAAATACATTCAAATCCAAGAATTGCAGAGAACCCCAAGCAGAGAACCCAAGAAATGGAAACCCCGCCTCCAATTCTCTAAGCACAAGAACCAAGCTGCTCAACTACCAAAGATAAGGAAAGAGGAATATCTTAAAGGCAGCCATAGGGAGAATGGACATTACAAATGGAGGAGCAAAGATAATAGTGGAATAACATCTTCAAAGTACCAAAAGACAAAAAGAAAAAGCCTAAATCTTGACCACTCAGATTTCTATACCCGTCAAAAATATCTTAAAAAAAAATAAATAAGGGCCATTTAAAGACTTTTTAAGACAAACAGAAGCCGAGGGAATTTTTTCCCAGTAGATCTGCACTCTAAGAAATGTTGAAAGAAGTTCTGTAGGCAGAAGGCATGCCAGATGGCAGTTCGGATCTACCCGGAGAAATGAATAGACCCTGATGTGGTGAAGAATGAGGGTGAACGTACACACCGTGTCAGCAGTGGAGAAAGAACATAAAAACGCACTCTTCCGGGGTTCCAGCCAGCCTTCACACACTGCGCATGATGTATTTTAGTCTAGTTGAAGGTAGACGGTGGTGAAGCATAGATCCCAAGATGTAGGGAAACCACTTTAAAAAGGTTAAAACGAAAGCGAATAAAAGCCAGTTATGGAGCTAAGACATCATAAAAATAGTTCTTAGAAGACAGAGGCAAAACGGAGCAGAGAGCAGAGCACGCAGAAGAGCCCTGGCAAGAGGGAGGGTTCAAGTTCTCCCGTATCGACGTTACGTTGAATGGACGTGATCTAAACACACCAGCTTAAAAGACAGGAATTATCGGATCGGATTAAAAAGCAAGACCAAACTACATGCCGTCTTAAAGAAACCGACTTTAAAGACACAGAAAGATTAAAATTGAAAGGAAGAACTTCTGTTGCATAAACACTGATCGAAAGAAGGTATGCCTGATGTAGACTTTGGGACGGCGAGTAAGCTCGAGGGTCCATGGAACGTTACATAACAGGAAGACGCAAGACTCTGCAGTGTGTGTGTAGACTCAATGACAGACCTTCAAAATACATAAAAACCGGTTGAGCTCAAGGGAGAGATTGACAAATCTGCTATTATTGCGGGCAGCCTTGAACATCTCCGTGATTCATGAACAAGAATACCAAGAATTAGTTAAGGACACGGAAGATTACAATGTCATCATCAGTCATTGCCGCTGAGCACACAGCTGTTTGACGTACACGTGGAGTGCCCACCAAGACACACCATGCTTTGGGCCATAGGACCAATCTCAACAAACATAGACAAGTTCAGACAAATCATGTCTTCTGACTCCAGCGACAGTAAACTAAAAATCAATAATAGGGATCCGGAGACATCCACCAGAGACAAACGGCTGAGATGACTGCTCATCCCAGATGGTTCGGTGTGGACGGGAGTGGTTTGGAAAAGGGACACTTTTAGAACTTCACACCGTTTAACATTCGTTGAATTGCATTTGTTACCTTTTTAGAAAAGACATTCTAGTTAATCAATAGGAAAACGTAAGAGTTTTAGTATATGGGATTTTTACTTATTTTTTAAATGTTTACTTTTTGAGAGAGAGGGACAGAGAGACAGAGCATGAGCGGGGGAAGGGCAGAGAGAGAGGGAAGACACAGAATCTGAAGCAGGTTCCAGGCTCTGACCTGTCAGCACAGGGCCCAGCACGGGACTCGAACTCATAAGCTGTGAGATCATGACCTGAACTGAAGTCGGACGCTTAATCGACTGGGCCACCCAAGTGCCCCCACGTATGGAATTTTAAAAAGAGGTTAGGTGACTTGTTGGAAGAGAGAAAAGTTGCCTTTAAGTAGAAAACACACTGATACGACTTGAAATTCTTTAATCATTTGACTACCCCGGGAAGTTAGATGCCAGTGTGTGGACATTTAGCTGCCGTGGGAAATAAAGTTGCAGGAGAAATTCAGGTGGGGGCACCCGGGTGGCTCAGTTGGTTAAGCGGCCAACTTCGGCCCAGGTCATGATCTCGCTGTTCGTGAGTTTGAGCCCTGCGTCGGGCTCCGTGCTGACAGCTCGGAGCCTGGAGCCTGCTTCAGATTCTGTCCTCATCTCCCTGGCCCTGTCCCGCTTGTGCTCTCTCTCCCTCTCAAATATAAATTAAAAAAAAAAAAATGCAGGTTTAGGTTAATTGTACGCTAAATAAAATTAGAGGGAAACTATTAAGTATCTTATTTTAGGAATGAACGTTATGTTAATATTAAAATTTAATAACATCAGTACGTTGCTTTTTTTTTTTTTGCCCAGCACACACTTTCCTGTGCGCCCCTCAGCGAGCTGTAAGGAAGGCAGGACAGGTGTAATCAGCATGCATAGGGGCTCAGGGCTACTTCGTTCATGTCCTTCGTCATTTGGAGGAGAGGGCGTGTGTTTGCTCCGTTTTCAGCATCGTCTCCCCCACAGTTACCCGCTCTATTCGTGTCATTCTCGGCAGGTCACCGACCCTTCAGGTTTTCACTATCGTCAATAGCTGTCGTGTGTCACGGTTTATCGTTCCAGATTGGAGGACCACGTCGGGGAGGGTCATAGGAGCCGCGGAACGCGCTGTGATGCAGTGACAGAGAGGCTGGGGGTTAAGAGTCCACACAAGCAACATACGTGAAGTGAGGTCAGCCAGTCGAGTTTCTGTGGATAGCTGCAGATGCTAAAGTGTAACCGAATGCGCGTCGGTGAATTAATGTGTGTGTGTGTTTTTTTTAAACCTTGTCCTGCTGAAAAGAACAGATTGGCAGCCTGTGCATGGGTGTTAGAAGCGAAGGGAGTAGAGGGGGTGAGGCCACTGGAATGGGTGCTGCAGGCTGGGTTCTAATGCCGCCCGTGATAGGGAAACGTGTCTTGGGCCGGCCAGCCTGAGGCAGCAAGCTGGAACTGACGCCTCGGAATGACAGTGTGATTTTCAGAAGCTTGTCAGATCCCTTGACAGTTGGATAGGAGAACGGCTCACCAGCCTTGAGAAGTGGCCTGCCGTCTGCCTGGGGCTCCAGAAATAAGAAAAGACCCCAAGCTCTTGGTGAGAAATTAGAACCCCAGTCCCGGGCCAGGGTCCCTGTCGAAGCAAACGCAAGATTCCTGTGTCAGGAAACTCTCCTAAAACGAGGTGCAGAGAAGAAACCCCCACCTTGAGAAACGGGTCGACAATGAGTTAGACACGCCAGGAAGGCAGCAGGGGCGGCACGCGCACACCTGTGCATGCACGCGGAGTTAGCACACTAAGTAAGGTAGGCGATGAAGTTATCTGGATCCTTCCAGACGCAGACGACAAGAGGGGTGTCCGCTGGCTCCCACGCGCGCGCGCCTCCCTGCCCTTCCTCCTGGTCACAGTCGGCTTCCTCTGCCTCGAGGGGACTCCTTTTCACTTTCCGGTCCCTGGCCCAGTGAGTCCAGGGTACTGTCCGGAGCCAGAACTCGCAGTTCCCTGGGACCTTGACCGCGCCCCTGCCAAGGATGAGCCCTTCTGGGGACGAGGACCCCCAGCCTCCAGAGTCCAGTGGTGCAGGCCTGGAAGCACAGAACCCCTCGGCGGGCTCTTGGCAGTGATGGTGAGTGGGTCGGTCCCGCTTCTACCTCTTGGCTTCTAAACCTGTGTGCCCTTCTTAGGGACCCGGAGCCGTAGAGAGGTCTCTGACTTTGCAGACAGACCGCGTCTTAAAGCGCGGCACCCTTCCTCTCGTACTCTCTCGAGCTGGTGCTTCGCTGTGCTTTGAGAAGGCTGTTCCGGCGCTCAGTGGGGCCGTCCGCACCTGGACGGTGTGGCGTGTGGTACTGCCCAGTGCGTCGGGTCCAGTCCCGAGCCGCCCCGCTGTGAAGTTCCGTGACCTGGTCAGATGCAGCGACGTGTGCGATCGCATCAGGCAAATCCCGGGGCTGCAGCCTGGCGGATCTGGTCTACTCTGTGTGCGGCGCCTCCCCCGCGGTGGGCTACTTTGCAGTGGGGTTGACATGGTACAGAAGTCTTCCCACTCTGCCCCCGCCCCCGAGGTGTCCTCCCGTACGCTTCTATCCAGACTCCCTGGTTACCGATGTTCCAGTTCTTTGCCTTCCGGTCCCCTGACCACACAAACAGCCCAGGTACCTGTATCTTCAGCTCAGGCCACTTCTCCGTTCCACACGAAGCAGGGCGAACTGGCCTGTTGCTCGCAGCTCCGCGTGCCGGAAGGTTTTCTCCTCTGGTGTCTTCGAGGGCAGTCCCTGGATGCTGCTCTAACAAAGCCTGGGTGCTCTTTGGCTTCCTCCCTTACGTGAGGCCGACCTGTCTGTCATCCACGCCCTCCTCTGCCCAATAGAAGTACGAGTCCAGGTTTCGCCGGGGCCACGGGGCGGGGAGTGCCCCAGCCGCTGTGGTGGGTGCCTCGGAGGTCTGGACTTCGTGCTCGTGGAAGTCGCTTGCGCCTTCCGCTCTGGCTCGCTCTGGGGTGCGCCATTTCCATCTCCCGGTGGACCGGCTGGCCCACAAACCCAGCTCACCAGGGGGAGCCTTGGATGCTTGCGCCCTTGCTGCGCTCCATGACGTCTGCCAGGGCCTGGTCATGCACACGCCAGGAGCTTTTCTCGAAGGGTCTGTAGCTCTCTGCTGTGACGGCGTGGCCTTCCTTGAGAATCCCGGGGGCGCGCGCTTGATTCTCCCCCTGGCGCTCGCCGGGGGCTCCGTACTGCACCTGTTCCCGTTACGGTCACCTCTGTACCATCCAGGGCCCCTGGATCCTACGGCCTAAACATCTGGGCTGTCGGTGCCCAGCCCGGCCCTGCTGCAGAGGCTTTTCTTGCTCTGGGCCACACTCCAAGGCGGCAGCCGTGTCACCCGGTCTGTGGGCCAGGGCAGTATTCAGCTGCGTGGCCCCCACGACCCAGCCTGATAGGCACTGGACTTCCTTCTTTGAGGATGTGTGTTTTACTTGGCAGGGGCTAGCCCAGCCTGCGCTTAACGGCCACGCCCCTAGAAGCTTCACCAGAGTCACCACATCCAGAACCTTCCTAGAGTTTATCTTCCACGCGCCCGAAGCTTGTGTCTCAGCACGGCCTCCGGGGCGTAGCCACCCACCACTCGCCAGTGTGCATGGTGTCGGTCTCGCCCGCCAGGCCCGGCACTGGTTCCCCCCCCGTGGCGTCCAGGAAGGGACGTGTGCAGCTCTCGCGGGCGCCTGCCAGCTGAGGGGGGCGAGGCCCGTGCGGCATCTTCCAGGGCGGGGATGTGCTGACCGCTCCTGGAGGGTCCTAGCGGGCGGTGGGGAGGGGTTCGGACCCAGCATCCTCCTGGGCATCGGTCAGGAGTCCCTGGTCCAGTCCTCAGGACCCCTGAAGACCACCCACCTGGGTCGCCAGGACCTGGGTGATACTAGAGTGCCCTGACCGAGCATTCAGACACTTCCAGCTCCGTAGCCGTCATGGGTAAGTCCCCAGTTCCATTACAGGTCATGATGAGGACCAGTTTCCACCCACCAGGGAGGCTCTGAAATTCTCTTACTCAGCTGTTAACTGCTTGTTAACAGCTTTCAGGGCCTCGTTACCCTCACAGTGGCAGCGAGCCACCGCCGCTGTTTTTGTACATGTTTTTACCTTCTGTATCGTCCCAGGGTCTGCATTATCATTCCTGTCACGGCATTTCCCTCCGCCAGGACAGTGTCCAGGTCGCTCACAGCCCAAATCTGTAGCAGCCGAAGAACCACAGTCTTGTGGCAGGACTGTTTGCGCCCACCCTTTCAAGATGGCCTCCTCCCCGCCGGCAACATGGCCGGTGCGCGAGGCCCATGTCCCTGGATTACTCCCTGTTTTCCCAAACCACTCCCAGAGCCGCTCATACCGCCTGGGTCCTCGAGAGAGAGCCATCAAGCTGGGGTCATACGTGCAAGGATTTGGTTAGGGGAACCGCCGGTGTGGAAGGAAAGAGAGGAAGCGAGAACAGGCTGGAAGAGCCGCCAAACGGGGTGCAAGTCTGACCTCCAGTGAGGTGGGGGGTTGGGGGGAAGTGTCCTCTTCTCGTTGGCCGTGTGGTCTGTGGGGGAGTTGGGCAGAGTCTTGAGGTGTCCTTGTCTGTCTCTTGTCTTTGCCTGTTTGTTCCTTCATTCTGATTTCTTGGCGGTGACTTGACGGTGCCAGTCTCCTGTGGTGGAGGAGTTGCCCATGTCTGCCGTCCGGGAGGGTGGCAGCTGAGCTGGGTGCGGGGGTCCCACTTCCGAATTCCCAGGGAAGGGCTCTGGCCTGGTTTCAGCCGCGTCTGGAATCTAGTTCACAGTTAAGGAACCAGGTTGCCTCTCTCTAAATTGAAACATTTCCCAGAAAGGTCAGACGAACTACAGGTTTAATAGCAATACCTTATGTAACCTCTAATCATCCATAAACGTTTGATTAGTATTCTTTGATTTTTTTTTTTTTTCTCAGCGCACAGAATGACTTTGAAGAACGCTCTAGACGCATCATAGTTCTTCCGGTGAAGGAATCGAGAGGCATACTTAGTGATTTGTTGGTGACGAATTGGGTTAGTTCATTACATGTCTGCGTTTGTCATTGCTAAGCATTTTCAAGAGTAACGAGTGACCCAACATTTTCCCCTTTGCCTCTACCCTGCTGTTCAATTTATTCAAAACTAGATTAGTGTCAGATAAAGTAAAGGCCGTCCGGGGAAAAATACGTGTGGTAGAGTACCTCACACCTAATCGGAAAGTCAGGAAAGTCCTTGCTAGGTAATTAGAACTTGAAAAAGGAACTACGAAACAATTTTCCCGAAGTCGAGGAGAGAGTAGCATGGCCTCCCTCTGTTGTATCATTTGTGTTTAGACAAGTGTGGGAGTGCCACATAGACACGTAAGGATGGTGAGAAGTGAAGGCTGGGATTAATTAGGGCTGAAATCACCGGAACAACAACAGATGCCGTGCCCAAGGAGAAGGCCAAACAGAGACGTGTCTGTCTACACATGTGGGTGTGTAACCAGCAGCCAGTTTTTCAACGCTCGGGTTGTGTTGGGGACTATAAAAGTCGGAACGTGTAGACTCGGCCCCTGAATTCAGAAAGCTTCTAGTCCGCTGTGGGAGGAAGTCGTAGCCTGGCTAGGACTGTGCAGCATCCAGGCATAGAGACTCCTGCATTTCACTTGGACTGGAAAGCGGGGACACCGATGAATAACTGTCATGTCGCCTCCTTGGAATCCTTCTCAGAATTCCCTATCGTCTTAAAAATATAGTATGCTAATAGAATGGGTGACATACGGTGTGGCCAGCAGATCAGGAGATGGTACCATAAGATAAATGTCACAGACCCGAAGATGAGGGGTACGCCGCATCATCATGGGACTGCGTGGGGAAGCACTGGGTTTGGGGGCTACCCGGAGACAGAGCGAAAGAGGAAACTAACTGACCTCAAGAGCCTTTCTTGTGGTTTCTGTAGAAAAGGATGGATAAGGCAGGCCGAGCGGGTTTGGGATTGGCTACCTTGAGTAATGTCAGCAGGCTTTGGGACGTAATGTTGTCTCTGGTTGTCCGGTACCTGGTCTGGGGTGATGAGGGCAGGTGGACAGTGGCGTGGGGTGCGAGAGCAGATGGAGGTGTGGGCTGCGGGTTGGTAGGTTTGCATGTGAGAGCCAAGCCCCCGGGTGAGTTTACTAGCTCTAGGAATTGGCTCATCCCCCGGAGGACCAGCCCCTCCAGGGACCTCCATCTGGCTCAAGATGTCAAAGCATCAGAATGCAGAAATAAAAGATGTGGTTAATACACCCATTGAGAGTTAAGCTTTTTTCTTTTGTGTCCTAATCGAGCCTTGAGCAAGCCTCTAGGTGAGCCGTTTCCCTGAGGCTGCCGAGCACCCATGG
The DNA here is from genome assembly GCA_030068075.1 of Paguma larvata. Classification (NCBI taxonomy): domain Eukaryota; kingdom Metazoa; phylum Chordata; class Mammalia; order Carnivora; family Viverridae; genus Paguma; species Paguma larvata. The sequence goes on along the minus strand of CM057839.1, from coordinate 72,614,143 downwards.
AGCCAGGAACCCGCTGTGTTAGGCCAACAGTTCACTGTGTGAACACAAGAGGGGGCTGTCTTAAATATGAAACCGAGGGCCTTTGGCAGGGGCGGGTGGGGTATCAGAACGGGTTGGGAGTGCCTCTGAGAACATCAGGAAAATTCCTGTGCTCATTTCAAGATTCCGTGTGTGGCAAACAACCATTGGTAGCTCCCCCATAGGCCCTAATGAATGACAGGCGTGTCTGATATTGGGGGGCTCCAGGGAAAGAGGGGAGGAAGGTGTTAACTAGCTGCTGGTGGGATCCCTGCGCTATGTATATAATTAGATTTCTGCGCATTTGAATAAATCGTAGGTCCACAGAAACGTGGTTGGTGGGCTGGGGAGGGGCAGTGCTGGCAAGGGTGCTGGGCACGTCAGAGGCTGAAAACTACGGGTACAGAGTGACATTTCCTCCTGAACGAATGCAAAATGAATGTGGAAGAGGGGACTATGCAGAGCACTCAGCTCCTAAAGCTTGCATTTAGCCCAGCCTCTTATAAATCCCTCTTTTGAGAAATTATTTAAAAGCTAATTCACACTTGGGCCAATTTCACAAATCGGCATTATAAGCAGACTGCCCGTGAATTCAGAGGCTTCTAGAACATCCAGCTCGCTAGCTTATCTGTGCTGTCTTTAGAAGCTTCTGCCACCACACTCCTCCCCCCGCCCCAGCCCCGACCGCTCTGTGCTGCTTTATGGATATCACGGTCTTTGTTGCTTAATTTCCTTCTCTCTTTCATGGAGCCAGTCCCTGTCTATCAGTTTTCAGTAGTTTTCTTTCCCACGCTCTATTCTTTTCTTAAGTTTATTAATGATTTTTCTTTTTTCCCCTTGCGACGAATTCTGGTTTGCTAGTTCATTTTGTTGTGATTCGTTACCCTCCTGCCCTGTCGTTCTAATGTTCCAGAAAGAAATGACAGCTCACGGTAAATCTTCTGTTTTTGCCTTAAGACTTATAGATCTAGAATTTTCGTATTTTAGCATTCCTTCCTTGAGTGTGTACTACTTCTTTCACATAATTTTTATACAAATATTGTCATCTTCTGTGGTTCAGCTTTATCGTCGGCTAGTAAACTGTTCCTTTTTAAGTATAATAGAAAAAATAATTAACAGTATAACAGCATATAAGATATCATTAAATTAATAATCGGTCACTTTTTTTAGGGCTACTATATTTCAGGCTGTTCTAAATGATTAATATATGTAATAGTTCATTAGATTCGCACTCTTAGGGTAGGTACTGCTGTTATCCCCATTCATAGGGAGGAAACAGAGGCACGGAGAGGTGAAGGGGGAGTGTGCTATATAGGCAATGCACCTACATCAATGGGGGAAGTAGTATTGGAATCTGAGAATAGGGTCCGTATGTTGAACAACCATGTTCATGGATATAAGGCAGAAATAGTCAATACGACATTGGGTAGTTGAATAGAGCTTTCCTTTACGGTTCTCACCCCCTTTTGCCTTCCTTCACGCCATTCTCCACGTTACCACAGGACCCTTGTTCACCCTTCAGATTTCAGGTCCCGCATCCATGGGAGGCTGCCCGTGACAGCTGAGCACCCTGCCCCCACCAAGGGTTTTCTGACCCCGAGTTCATTAACCTGTGTGATTGGATCAATGTCTCTCTTTCTCGTAGACTAGAGCGTCAATGGGGGGGGGGGCGGGAATCCTTGCCTGCTTTCACTCCCCCATTGGATCCTCGTCCCCTCCTACACCACCAGGTAGGTTGTAGGTGCTCTGTAAGAATTTACTGGATAGATGAGCAAAGGTTTTAAAGAAAGGGGGCAGAAAGGCAAAGCTCTATTATGTGCTTAACCACATTCCAGGTTCTTTGGGTACAGTGCACCATTCAGTCGGACCAGGTGGAAATAAGTTTCGTACCATGTAACAGAAAACCCAACTACAGTGGTTTCAACAAACAGGATACTATTTGTCTCACGTAACAGGAATTTCAGGGCTGGTTTGACTGCTGACCAACATCCTAGACTCCCCGTGTTTCTGTTCCTACAAGGTGGGCAATGTGATAATCTTGTCAAAAAAACAGTTATGTCCCAGTTGCTGGATTACCGTCGTATGAGCAGTAGGTCGGTGATAGAAGTGGTAGGTTTGAAACTCTAGATGTCTCCTTACACAAAAAGTTGAGATTTTATGTTATTTATGATGTACTTTTTGAGGAGAGAGCAAAAAGAATTCCCAGGACATTGAGGAGGGCGTCTGGTGACCCTTCGCTGCGCATTCTTACGTCTGAGGCATTAAAAGCCGTTTGGAAGGACTGTTGGCAGGTGTAACTGTAGGGCGCCCTGGTTGGCGTTTTCCAGAGAGGGGAGCCCTGGCCCAGTGTCCCTGTTTGCAGACCTTTCCTTCTCCAGTATTCCCGGGGAGGGCTGTCCCGGTCTCTGCCAGTGTTCTGGGAGCCCAGTGGGGAAGCGAGCTAGGGAAGGAGGGTGTGGGGAGCAGCCCTGTCTTACGTTCAGTGTAGACTTTGATTTAATACTCCTGGTCTCGGTGCGTTTCCTACCCCAGCCCTTAGCTATGCTCTGTGTCTCACGTCCAGATCCTGGAATCCACCAGAAAGTGAAACAGCTGGGCTAGGGTGGAGGGGGGGCAGCCCAGGAAGGGAGAAGGAATTTATAAATGGATTTTTAAAAGCTAGCTCTCCCGTTTTCATGTTCCTTCGTGTAGATCTTTGTAGTGCGTCTTCCTGAGCTCATCCCCCCGGGAATCCATCCTCCCCGGCCTCCCCGCCCCCACCTGTGCCCATTTCACAGGTACACGGCCCCTTCTGTTCCTGAGCTTTCCTTGGGGCAGGCGGGCTCACTTCCTCTCTCCCTCCATTTGCCTCCGGGGTATGGCCTTTTCCGTGTCTTAATCTGATGAGGGTTTGTCCAGTTTGGGGCTTCTGTGTCCTTTCCTGCCCTTAGTATCAGGGCTTCTGCCTTTCTGGTCTCTCATCATTTTACTAGAGACGGAGGGAAGGTCAAAATGCAGGCATTCAGTCAGTCGTTCATACCTTACTGGAAATCTCGCTTACGTTAAAAGTAGGGCCGTACGCTGTATACACCTTTGAAATCGACAAACTTTAATTAATTCAACATTTGTTGTGTTTTTAGCTGACCCTCTCATACAGAAAGGAGAACGAAAACTCTAAATTTGTTAAAATGTGAGTACGAGCTTTTAAAAACAATGTCTTTTTACTTTTCAGGTCGTGAGCCATGCCTTTAGTGAAGAGGACCATCGAGCCCCGGCACCTGTGCCGGGGGGCCCTGCCGGAAGGGATTACCAGTGAGCTTGAGTGTGTGACCAACAGCACTCTCGCTGCCATCATACGCCAGCTGAGCAGCCTAAGTAAGTCACCTTATGCCCGGAACACTGCTTTTCTGAGTACTGATGGCACGTTACTAACTTTGACATCAGCAAATTGATTTCAGTTCAGTCGTTAGTTTTGTCCGAAGAAGAGACCCCAGCTCTGAAGGAAAGATCGCCCAACTCCCGATTTTCCCAGAGTGAACTAACTCACTGGTCTTAGGATACCAGCCTTATGTGCTGAAGACACAAAGTTCGAATGGGCAAGTTTACAAATTGGTAGATGAGACCAAATTGTGGGTTCAATAGTGTCTAGTTTTAAACGCTTATTAAATGAGGATACAGTGATTGGTACTTTCAAAAAAAATGGTAAGCTTAGACAGGACTCATTTTTTTCTTTTTAACGGGATAAATGGAAAACGTGTTAACACACTTGTAACATCCTGGACAGATGCTCAAGCATTATTTGATTAAGTCACATTCCAGCTGACCTGAAGGTGAAAGCCAAAAGTAGTGAGATTTGCTGATTTTTACCTACTGAAATGCAGGTACCAACTTCCAATTTGAGGTCAACAGATAAGCTGATTGTTACATACACAGTACTGTGTATCTATTACATACGTAGGTTATATAAACACAAGCAAATATAAGGAAGAAGGGACTTTCTGTTATTTTAATTTTGAATATGAATGTGAAATACCCAAGAAATAGTTCATTTCTTAAGACTCAGATATGCACGAAAATGCATTTGCCTTCAAACCTTTTTGAAGTCAGAATGTTTTCCCCCCAACTTTTACATTTATGTCATGAGCCTGTGTTCTCACTTTGTCCCACTCCTTTTTGGCTTAGGTGGTTTACACTGAGTTCGGGTGACAGGTTTTCACAGTACAGTCTTCCAGAAGCTCTGTTAATAATGAGAAAATCCTCCATGATTTCACATACTGGGAGCCTTAAGCACAGAAATACGTTTTTATTTAAAAACATTCAAGTACTTTCTGGGGCGCCTGGCTGGCTCAGTTGGTTAAGCGTCCGACTCTTGATTTCGGCTCAGGTCATGATCTCACGGTTCATGGGTTCGAGCCCTATTGTCCGGCTCCGTGCTGACAGCACAGAGCCTGCTTGGGACACACTCTCTCTCTCTCTCAAAATGAATAAATTGTTTTAAAAAAATAAAAAAAACAAACACATTCAAGGAGTTTTGTTTAAATTTTGAAGAAGAAACGCTGGAGAAGTATGTTTTCTTTAAAAAAATTGTACTGTGTTGTTCTATTTTTTAAATACCTATAATCATTGGCTGAGGCCAAAGTAATTTGAAAATTACTTAAAATCTGTCTTAAAATAGACAACTCCAATTTCTTTTGGAATCTAATTACAATTGATTTTGAGTACTGGTTGTTGATAAAATGTATAAATTGGTATAATTATAGGAAAATGGCTGGTAAGTTATTGAAGGGTACGAATGTTTCTGTTCGAATTCATAATATTTTTGTAAGAACACTTTGGCCTCTTGTTTTTATGGCTGAAACGTCTGTTGACGTAGAGTATGAAAGATGGAAACCAGCATAAATGGTTAAAGTTTTAGAAGTCAGGCCGTCTCTCGTGCTGTGATAAGACTCCGCATGGTGGTATATCGGTTTCGTTTATGGTGTGTGTAAGTAAACCCCATACATTTCGTGTTCCGTTTCACGTAGCCTGCTCACAGTAGGCAGAATGATAATGACCCCTCGAAAGATGTCCACGTCTTAATCCTTGGAACCTGTGGGTACGCTGTGTACCATGATGGGGAAACGAAGGTTGCTAGTCAGCCCATCTTAAGAGAAAGAGGTTAGCTTGGATTATCCAGTGCAATCCCAGAATTCCTTTAAACGTGGAAGGAGGAGGTAGAAGAGCCCGCAGCAGGTGGTGGGACGGGAGAAAGGCTGAATCAGCCGTTGCTGGCTTTGCAGATGGCAGCAGAGACCGTAAGCCACGGAAGGCAGGCCACTTCTGGAAGGCGGAAAAGACAAGGAGATGGATTCTTCTCTGGAGCCCCCGGGACGAACACAGCTCTGCCAAAATCTTGTTTTAAGCCCAGTGAAATCCATTTTAGACTCCTCACCTCTGGTACTGTGAGACAAATGATGGGTGTTCTTTTAAGCCACTAAACGTGTGGTCACTGGATACGACAGGAGAAGCAGCAAGAGGGAACCGATGCACCCCCCAGCCTTGGTTTCACTGCGTCCACCTACTCCGCTCAGGGACTGGCGCCAGCCTCAAGGACAGTCAGCCTTGGTTAGGCTGCCCCGGAAGGTCTCAGCGCTGTCTCTGTTAGGATTACCTGGGGAGCTTTACAAGGTGCTCGGAGTCCCTCCAGACTTGGTGATTGGAGGGTGCCCTAGAAATGCGATCCAGGGAATCCGATACCGTGTAGCTGGCTTGAAAAGATGAGGGCCGGGTCACTCCTGTGCCTGCAGGAAGTTCGAACTAAGAAACACAGCGCGCTTGCCAGTTTATTATGGGACCTGCTGCCGAAATGTCCCCCAGGACTGGAGAAGGGACAGCCACCCGCGTGCCGAAGCCGGAGTTGTGGGCAGACTTTAGGAGAAGGCAGAGGAAGCCAGCTGGTAAAGGAAGGCAAAAGGACGGGCAGAGAGAACCAGGAGCTGACCGTGAGAGAGACCATGGGACGCGGCAGGGCGAAGAGAGCGCCCGGTCCCTACACCTGCTCGGGAGAGCTTTCCCTCCCATCCAGGGAGCAGGGAGCGGTGCTCGGACCTCCACAGCTCACACCCCTGCCTTCCCCTTCCGCATGTGATCCGCGCTGGCAGCCCAAAGAGACTTCCAGAAAGGGGACTATAGTGGCAGGTACGCCAAGGATGTAACTGTGGGAAACTGATACACCTGGTTACTTGCGGTGGAATAGCATCGTTGGTTACCCGTGATTTATTCGTGAGTGATTATTCACTCAGTACCCCCCTCAGGTGCAGCGTACGGCAAATAACATCGATTTGGTACCTACTTAGAATTTAAAAAGCATATATCGTTGACATGGATATGGTCATAGACCAGGAAACAGGCACCGACTGTGACGTGCTCTGGCACGCACACGTAATAAATGACTGCTCCGTTTTGGGTGAATCTGTAGTTTTTGTGGGGGCTTTCCACGGAGTCGAGATATATTACAGGAGATATTTTTCGATCTAATTTCTTATGACCTAGAATCGCTAGGAAGGATCAGAATTTAAAAATTATTTTCCAATTTTGTAATCATTCATCAGGTATCTTTAAAGTGAAGTTTTAGGAACGCATGTATCTGTCCTATTAAAAGTCTTCTAAAAAAAAAAAGTCTTCTATTGAGTATTAATTCCCAAGATCAAGTCAAAAAGGAATCTTTTTTTATACCGTCAGACAGTAGGTCCAGATAAGAGACTTGATCTTCCCTGCTTCCCTGCCCACCGTCCCACACGCCATCACCACCCCCGAGGTACGTCCACTCCCCAGATTAGGAATGGGTGATGAACGCCATCTGAACGTCTCCTGAGCCGAACAGAGAGAGGCTGGACTTCATGTCATCATGGGCAGAGTCCCATGGGAACCGGAAGGGTTTGCCTTGACCCTACACGCACTCACATCTGCCTGAGCAGCGGAGACTTGCCCTGGGAGACCTGCTGTGATAGTCTGGCGGGGGGGGGTAACTAGCTCCCCAGTTGGTCCACGGAAGGAAGAACACACCCGGAGTCCACAGGAATTTCGTTGCTCTTTTCCAAAAAAGGAAGACTTAGAAACCCAGGCCCTGATTCACCAGGTCATTCCGAGTCTCCTCACATCTCTGGGGCGGTTCAGCGTCCTGCAGATACAACGGACTTTGCATAGTCAAGAAAAGAATATGGCGCTAGATACCAAATAGACCTCCGAAGCCCCCGTAGCTCTGCGTAACTTTTGGGAAATCTATGGGGTTTTACCAAGTACCGTGTTCCCATTACATCCAGATTGGACACCTGACTTGAAAGGGTGAGAAATTGTGTCAGCATTAGATTTTTTTACCAGGCTTTTCAGGGAATTGGAGTCTTTTCAATGGGAAAATATTGATTATTGTAATGAGTTTAAGAACCGTCATAGAAACGAAAGAGCAAATTTGTAACTTGAATAGGCTCACAGGTAAAAGATCAAAGCTTTCGCCAATAAAATAAAAAATTAGGCTAGTACTTTTCAGGTTTTCTTTTTCTTTTGTGTGTCCCTGACTTCTCATAGGAGTGATCTAGGACAAGTGGGAGGGGACAGGGAAGCCATTTTTTAAAACCGTTTTGGTTAATAGCGTGCTACTTGGTTTCTAACTATGGAATGTCGACTTTTTTTCCTTCAAATAATGACAGTTTAGTGTAGCAATTAAATCAGTGCTTTTTCATCATTCTCCTTGATTAATAATCTGAGTCCTCTTGTTCCTGCCGGCTAGTTGCTCAATTAAAATTATAGTAGTATCTTGCAATCAAATTCCTACTGATATTATAATGTAATTTTAACATAATTTGCATTAAAAAGGACATGGGGACATAGGACATTTGTGCCAAGGATGACATAAATCCTCTTTAACACCCCTAGGCTGTTTTTTACTACTTCTTTTCTCTTCCTTCTTGTGATAATGGTGGTCTTCCTTTTCCCATCTGAAGAAGGCAGTAAGATGTCACAAAGAAACGATCACACCTTTAGTGCAGCCTCCCACCCCCAAGGTTTTTGCTTGTATTAGATGGCGTTAATGAGATAATACAGAGAACTTACAGAGCACAGGAAAACACAGAGGAAAAAAATTGCAAAATTTTCATTAATCAGAGAAGAATGCTTTGTTTATATCTTCATAAAAATGGTATCTTACACGTACGGTTTTATAGTCTGTACTCAGTATATAGTAAGCATTTTTGTGGATTCTTGTAGGACGTAGTTTTTAATAGCTAGAGATTATTATATTGATATGCCATAATTATTTAACCATTTTTCTACTGTTGGACATAGAAGTTGTTTCTTTGTTGAGGGGTGACACTGTCATAAATTCTCGTATAAACCACTATATACATCTCTGGTTATTTTTGGTATTTAAAAAAAAAATTTGAGACTCCATTAATTTTAAATATACCTTTCCTTCAAAAGATTATTACAAAATCGGGTGCCTCGGGTGGCTCAGTCGTTTGGGCATCCGACTCTGCCTCCATTCATGATCTCACAGCTCCTGAGTTCGAGCCCCACGGTTGGCTCTGTGCTGACGGCTCAGAGCCTGGAGCCTGCTTCGGATTCTGTGTCTCCCTCTCTCTCTGCCCCTCCCCTGCTCATGCTCTGTCTCTCTCTCTCAAAAATTAATAAATTAATAAATTAAATAAATAATTATTACAAAATCAATTTTTCTGTTAATTTCCATGTTTCAGGGAATTGCATGAATGAGAAAGGAGGTCTGTTTTCTTCTCAAAGATTTTAATAAAGGATTAATATTTTTACTAAGACTCCTTATGATACCTACTGTTTCATATCAAACCAAATGCTAGATCAACATAAAAATACTACCTTAATGAGAGCCGGCGTCTGCGTGGCTCAGTTGGTTAGGCGTCCGACTTTGGCTCTGGTCACGATCTCATGGTTTGTGAGTTTGAGCCCCGCGTGGCTTCTGCACTTACAGCTCAGAGCCTGGAACCCCTCTTGGATTCAGTCTCTGTCTCTGTCTCTCTCTGCTGCTCCCCCACTTGTTCTCTCTCTCTCAAATATAAAGAAATAAATATTAAAAAAGATTAAAAAAAATACTACCTAAGGGCTTGCTCACGTTTGGTTTATCTAATGAGATTTAAAATTTGGAGTTAGATCAATTGATTAGATCAAGTACAGTTCTACTCAGAATGGAGATCTAAATAGTTTGAAGGCATGCACTGAATAGATTTCTAAGGTGTTTCTAGGGGGACTTGGGAGAGGAAGGATGTACCAATGCAGTGTGTGCAAGAAATAGATCACAAGGACACTTCCGTGCAGTTCAAGGCCAGGGTTAAAGGGGTGTGTTGGGAGAAAATGTATCGCTGTGTCTGCAAGAAACGGCAAGAATTTTTAAAATTCTAACGCTTCCAGGGCGCCTTGGGTGGCTCAGTCGGTTAAGCGTCCGACTTCGGCTCAGCTCATGATCTCGCGGCTTGTGAGTTCAAGCCCCACGTCGGGCTCTGTGCTGACACCTCAGAGCCTGGAGCCTGTTTCAGATTCTGTGTCTCTCTCTCTGTCTCTGCCCCTCCCCTGCTCGTGCTCTTTCTCTCTCTCTCTTAAAAATAAATTAACATTAAAAAGTTTTTTTTTTTTATTTCTAACGCTTCAAACTGAGATAAATGTTTGCATTTCCTGTGGACTAAAATAGAAAGCCAGTGAAGGGAGGTGAGTAGCGTCCTTAGGGAACTATGGGATGAAAGTTCTGTCAGCAAATTGGAGGCAAGTGGGAGAGCCCCCTCTCCCGAAAGGCAAGAGCGTTAGGAATTCAGGCACTTTCCAGACCCGTCATTTGACCTGAAATATCGGAAATACTTCCTTACGGGCATTACAGAAGTAGTGATGACTTAGTTCATTTCTCCTTTTCCTAGATGGACCTTTACATAGAGGGATTTAAATGTAGATAGAGTAGTTCATGAGAGCACAAGTTGGAGAGTCCGTGAAATCTGAATGTTTAGTCCTGTCTATCCTTGAACTTCTCTGGTTTATCACCTGTGTCTTTCCTATTTCATGAGTATATAGGCTTACGTGATTTATAGATGCCTGCCTCCCTCCCTCCCTCCCTCCCTCCCTTCCTTCCTTCCTCCCTTCCTTCCTTCCTTCCTTCCTTCCTTCCTTCCGTGTGTGCAGGAGCGGAGGGGAGAGGAGGAGAGGGACAGAGAGAGAACCGCAAGCACGCTCCACGCCCAGCGCGGAGCCCAATATGGGGCTCGATCCCATGACCCTGGGATCATGGCCTGAGCTGAAATGGAGTCGGACGCTCAACCGACTGAGCCCCCCAGGCGTCCCTAGATGTTTTTTCCATTTGTTTCGATTCACACTGTTACTAAAGCAGACATCTAAAAACTGTGAGGGAAGATTTAAAGATTTTTAATATTCTCAAATTTTACTCTGCTCGCTCCCATAGTAGGAACGTGATTGTCGTCAGCAGCCTAAAGTAGCATTCCTCCCTGAAGCCTGCCCTTTTATAAGTGTAAACATTCTCTACCTCAGTTTCTACCGTTCTTGTCCAGTGAAAAAATAAAATACAAGACGTGCGGAAAAGGAGAGAAACGTGACTTCATAATGAAGAGAAAAAGCGATTGGTTGCAGTAGGACCTACAGATGACCCCAATTTTGGATTAGCTGATAAATACTCTGAGAAATATATTGAAGGGAACTTCCAGTTTCCAGTCTGGCGTTGAAGGAGCTCAGACATGATTCCCGGTCATACCGCAAGAAAAAGGCGGAACAGTTAGAGAAGCCGGAAGATTTTCTTCGATCTGTCAGAGAACGGAGGTCACAGTTCAAACCACTGCCCCCACATTCAGAGAGACCGGTGAATTGCTTGGGGGCTCAGGGAGAACAAGCTTGAGAGTGAAAAGCTCTAGGGGGCCCATTCTTAGTGGGGCTCCCACACTTCTGTGAGTTTTGCCGTCAGGAGCCCTACCGGGTTCTCACAGTAAATATCAGAGAAAAATCGCCTTGGGCTTCCGTGGGGGCAGGGGTGGGGTGGGGAGAGAAGTAGCCATTTTGAAGTACAGCCACAGCCTTCTGGTTTTTCCTTACCATGCCTGCCCTCAAAGGAAACTGTTTCGCAGAGCCTAAAGGAGTTGGGTTTTGCCAGGGCTTAACCCCCCCGGGGGAAGGGAAATACCTACCCCAGCCCCTTCTCGCCTTCCTTTCTCATCTAAGGGGGAGGGGAGTGAGACCCAGGGGCCTAGGCTCACCTAAAGACTGAGACCGCATCATAGGGCTACCGTCGACAGATGAAGGGATAGGAAGGCGTGGAATATACGTGTGTCCAACGGGTTATTATTCAGCAAGGAGAAGGAACGAAATTCTGTCATTTGGAACTCCGATGTACCTAGGGGACTTTATGGGAAGTGAGATGAGCCTTACGGAGCATACTGTGTGGTCTCACTTATGTGTAGAATCTTAAAACAAAAAGTTGAACTAGAAACAAAGTAGAACGGCCGTTACCAGGGGAGGGCTGGGGGGGAGGGGAAACGGGCAGATGCCGGTCTTACTTCAGCATGTAGTTACAAGACGAATAAGTTCCGGGCATCTAAGGTACAGCATGGTGCCCAGAATGAAAAATACGGTCTTGTACATTTGAGATTTGCTAAAGGGGTAGACCGTAAGGGTTCTCACCGAGAAAAGAAAAGAAAGAAAGTACGGGAGGTGATGCTATGGTAATCGATTGTGGTAATCGTTTCACTGAGTTTACGGAGATCAGGTCATCCCGTTGCACGCTTTAAATAGATACGATTTTGTCAGTTACACATCATACATCGGTAAAGCTGGAACAAAGGTCATAGGACTCTAGAACCCTGTCCCTCCCCCCACACCTTCCCACCAGGTCCCCAAAGGCCTTCGTATCCCAGTTCCTTTTATCCCGTACAGATGTCCGGCTTTCAATAACAACAACAACAAAAATGTAAAAAAAACCCCACAATTTTAAGAGACAGAGTAAGCGTCCAAACCAAAGTCAGATACGGTAGGGATGTTGTAAGTATCAGACCAGGAATTTAAAATAGCCGATTAATATGCCAAGGATGCTAATGGAAAAAGTAGACAACATTCAGAAACAGATGGATCATGTCAGCAGGGAGATTGAAATTATAAGAAAGAGTTAAATACATTGAAGAACAGAATAAAAAATTAGGCGAATGACATGCATAAAGAAATAGGGAATTTCTTTCTTTAAATTTTCTTTAATGTTTATTTTTGAGAGAGAGAGCACAAGGTGGGGAGGAGCAGAGAGAGAGGGAGACACAGAATCCAAAGAAGGCTCCAGGCTCTGAGCCGTCAGCACCGAGCCCAACACAGGGCTTGAACTCATGAACGGTGAGATCATGACCTGAGCTGGAGTCGAACTCTTAACTGAGCCACCCCGGCACCCCAGAAATAGGGAATTTCAACAGAGAAAATGGAAACTATAGAGAAAGTAAAGAAACAGAACTGAAAATGCCAGTATCAGAAAGGAAGGAATTTGCCTGATGGCCCTACCTGCAGAATGGACACAAGCGGAAGTGACTTGGGGACAAACCAGTAGAAATTCAAACTAATTCACAAGAGAAACCAAATGATAAAAAAAAACAAACAAACAGAGCATCCAAATGTGGGCTAGTTCCAGAAGGAGAGGAGAGAGAGCAAAAATAAGATAGAAGAAATAACAGATGAGAAGTTTTGAATATCGATGGTAGATCTCAGCCAGCGGGTTCTAGAAGCTTTACAGTGAATATCACAAAATTCCATTTAGTCACATCCTAGTAATCTTGCTGAAAAAACAAAAGTAAAGAGAAAATCATAAGCAAGAGGGAAAAAAAGCACGTTCCACGTAGGGCAGGCACAGTGTTAAGAATGACAGCTGATCCTCATCAGACACGAGACCAGAAATGAAATGTGAATGAAATGAAGTGAAATGGAAATGAAGTAGACATATTTTATTTAGACAAAAGCTGAGAGAATTCGTCTTCAGTATATCTCCATTCCCCGAAAATGCTAGAGAAACTCTTCAGGCTAAATGAAAACGATACCAGATGGTAGCCCGGATGTGCAAGAAGGAATAAAGACCAACAGAGGAAGTAAATATGGGACTAAAGAAAAATGGGCATTAAAACTTACATATTTGTATCTGTTTGCGTGAAGACTGTTGCCTGCTTAAAGCTGATCGTAGAGTTCATACCCTATGTGACATTAAAATAGATCGCAGTGAAGAGCCACAAGGGTAGAAGCGGGGAGATGGAACTATATTGTTGTGTTTTACATTGGTTTTGAGATAACTGTGTTATTTGAAAATACGTCGTGATGAGTTAGGATGCCTATTTTAATTTCCAGTAACCTCTAGAATAACATAGAGGAGCTAAAACGGAACCCTAAGGTAATCATTTAGTTTTCCCAGAAGAAGACAGGAGAGGCAGAAGAAAGGAACAAAGAACAGAAAGGACAAATGAAAACCAAGGCCCAGGTGATAATTAAAACCAGCAGTATCAAGAATTACATTAAACGGGGGCGCCTGGGTGGCTCAGTCGGTTAAGCATCCGACTTCAGCTCAGGTCATGATCTTGCGGTTTGTGAGTTCGAGCCCCGCGTCGGGCTCTGTGCTGACGGCTCAGAGCCTGGAGCCTGCTACAGATTCTGTGTCTCCCCCTCTCTCTGCCCCTCCCATGCTCATGCTCTGTTTCTCTGTCTCTCAATAATAAATAAATGTTAAAAAAAATTACATTAAACGAAAACGTGTTAAATACTCACTTAAAAGTTAAGGCAGGGCTTACTAGGTTAGGTAAAAAAGCAAGACTAAAATACATGCGTTGTTAAGAATGAAGACAGATTTAAAGAAAAGAATGTAAAAATTAGACCACGTGAACATACAGTAAAGGAAGCCGATGTGGCTGTATTAATGGCAGATAAACTGTAAAGCAGAGGTAAGGAAGAATTTTCCATAGTGATAAGAGCCCGTTTGTCAAGAACTCACAGTTTTACATCCTAATTTAAAAGAACATGGCAGAGGCGCCTGGGTGGCTCAGTCGGTTAAGCGTCCGACTTCGGCTCAGGTCATGATCTCACGGTCCGTGAGTTTGAGCCCCGCGTCGGGCTCTGTGCCGACAGCTCGGACCCTGGGGCCTGCTTCGGATTCTGTGTCTCCCTTTCTTTCTGCCCCTCCCCTGCTCATGCTCCCTCTCTCTCCTGTCTCTCTCTCCCCTCCCCAAAATAAAAAATAAATAAAAGAACATGGCATAACAGTAGAAACCAAAAGGGAGAATTAGACAAATGCAGAATGACAATTGCAGATTTTAACAAAAACCTCTCAGCGAATGTTAAAAACAAATAGAGAAAGATCTATAAGAATATAGATGGTTTGGGGCCCCTGGGCGGCTCAGTCAGTTGAACTTCTAACAATCTGTGCTTGATTTTGGCTCAGGTCGTGATCCCAGGGTCATGGGATTGAGCCCCGTGTTGGGCTCTGTGCTGAGCGTGGAGCCTAGTTAAGGTTCTCTCTCCTCTCTCTCTCTCTCTCTCTCTCTCTCTCTCTCTCTCTCTCTCTTCTGCCCCTCTCTACTGCTTGTGCTCTCCCTCTGTTTCTCTCTCTCTCTCTCTTTAAAATATATATACATATATAGATGGTTTGAACACCACCACTAACCAGTCTGACTTAATGGACCTTTATAGAACACTACACTCCCAAATTATAGGATACACATTCTTTTAATGTTCACGTGGAATGTTCACCAAGACTAACATATGCTCAGCCATAAAATCATACATTTGAAAGACTGACATCATAAAGAGTATGGTGATAATGAGACAGTAATTATAATAACCTTTTAAGACAATTCTCACATATTGGAAAATGAAGCAGTATCTTTTAAAATAATGCTCGGGTCAAAGAAGAAACCAAAAAGGAAATTAGAAACGGATTTCTAACGTGTGATAATGAACTGTGCATTTCTGGGATTTGCCTAAAGAAGTGCTCAGAGGGAAATTTGTGCCTTTCAATGCTTACGTTAGAAAAGAAGAGAGATTTAAAACAGGGAGCACGATCCTCAGGCGAGCCCTCGCTGTAGCTCTGCAATCCTGCCGTCATTCCTTTGTTAATTAGTTTTCTGCCCTGAGAGTGCCTCTTCCATACCTCTCCGCCTCAGACCTCCCCCGACTCACTTCTTACTTGGTTTGAAAGTAAGAAGTGGCCAGAGGAGAACCAGACACCCCCTTCCGTCCGCTCAGCCCGCTGCTGCCAGACGGCCCCAGAACGTCCTGCTCACCCTCCTTCGAAATGGTGACTGTTGATGTTTCTCTTAGAAACACTGGAGCCGGGGGCGCCTGGGTGGCTCAATCCATTGGGCGTCTGATCTCGGCTCGGGTCATGATCTCACCGTTCTTGAATTTGAGCCCCGCGTTGGGCTCTGTGCTGACAGCTCAGAGCGTGGAGCCTGCTTTGGAGTCTGTGTCTCCCTCTCTCTCTGCCCCTTCCCCACTCGCATTGTCTGTCTCTCTCTCAAAAATAATAACAACACTGGACCCGATGCCCTCGCGCTCACTCCAGGACTACGTTCACTTGCTCTTTTTCCCGCATCATTTCTCCCCTCCCCCCGCCTACGTCATTTCTACCAAATACTAAAATAGGGGGAAATCTCTCGACTTCAACCTCAGACCATCCTCAACCTACTTCCCCATTCCTTGCCCCCCTTCATGGCAGGATACGTTGGAAGAACCATTCATACCTCCGCTGCCTCTACTTCCCTCATTTTCTCTTGTCCCATCTGCTCTTAAAATTGTGCTGGGCAGCATTACCGGTGACTTCCCCGTCGCCAAGTTCCGTGCTTCGTCTCAAGTCTGGAGAAAACTTCTTCCCCCGGCTCCTGGGCCAGCACGTGCCGGTGCTTCTCCTCCCTCGCGAGCCAGTCTTTATTGGGCTCCTTTGCTGAGCTTCCCAGCCTCTGCTCGTGGGAACGCTCCCGGGCTGACAAGGACACTCTTGTCTGCCTCTTCCTGTTCACCGGGCGCTCTCATCCGGTCCCCTGACCCGAAACACCATCTTTATGCTGCTGACTTCCAAGTGGATGTCTTCAGTTGTCCCCTCTTCCCTAGATTTCAGACTTGTGTATACGACTGCCTACGAGACACCCCTCGCTTGGATTGTTTTCAGCAGGCTTCACACCCAGCACGGAGCCCAGTGTGGGCCTTGAACTCCTGGCCCTGAGATCAAGACCTGAACTGAGATCAAGAGTCCCACACTCAACTGACAGAGCCACCCAGGCTCCCCGGCTTCCCTGGGACTTCTGGGGCCTCTCACACTCCGCGGGTCATCAACTGAATGATTTCATCTCCTTTCTTCCCTCCCCTCGTCTCTGTTAGCAAACGAGAACTCTGCTCTTCTGATTCTTTTTGATTTGTGACTTCCGCCTCTCCCACCACAGACCAGAGTGTGTACCAGCTCTGTGCACCTGTTGGCACCTCCACCGCTGCTGTTCAGTGTGAGCCACCACGGTGCCTTGGTCGGCAGTGGCGGCCCGTCTGGTCTCTCTGCTGCACTCATCACCCCTCTTCACAGGGAAGGAATTTGTCTGCTCTCTTCGATCGCTTTTCCCTCCGTTCACCGGACTCCAGCCATATTGGCCTCCTTGAGGCGGCCCTCCCACACCAACTGGGTGTCTGCCTTCTGCCTGGAAGGTTCCTCCCTGAGACGAGATCTGCGTATGGCTCCCTGGCCTTTTGTGACACGTGCGTGCCACCCACCTCCTCCCACTCTCTGTTCGCTCGCTGCCTTACTTTCTTCACAGCACGCAGCATCACGTGACATGTTACCCGCGTGTCGCTTATGCGTAACATGCGCGCTGTGGCTGTGTTCGCTGCTGCGTTTCTCCAGGTGACTAGAGTAGCGCCTGGTCCGGAGGGAGCGCTTATTAAATCTTCGCTGCGTAAACTGAATATGCTTCACAGTCAACTTCTGTTGTCTTCGTTCTTGGGAAATGCTAGAAAGAGAATCGTAGAGAAGGATACAGAAAAGTTCACTCTGGTTGACTGGGGGTGACATGTCTTACTTTTTTCTGGAGTTTTCCAGATCATCTACCATGACCGTATGTTACTTTTAAACTCAGAGACCTTTCAGTAAGAAGGTGTTTATTAGGTTTTTTGGCTTTTACCCAGATTAGTAACCACAACAAAGACAAAAGAAAGATCAGAACGTTCGCAGTAGATGTCTTGGATTGGACTTGGGACCATTTTCCCCCTCGTTTGCTCCTCTGTGTTTTCTGTGTTTCTTAGAACCAGCATGGATTGCTTTCGTAGTAGGAAAATAGAACTTTAAAAAGAGGAAAAAACTTTAGGGCCCCCAAATTATAACTTGTTATTTTATGGAACTCACCGATAATTGGAATTTACTGCAAACACTGTAATAAGGTTTCTTTTTTAACTTGTTGATTTTGAAATGACTTCAGACTTCTACAAAGATCAAAACAATAACGAATTCTCAGACTTTCCCCTACATATTCTTTTTCTCAGAGACTCTTCCTCCTGCCTGCCTTTCTCCCATACACACACGTACACATATATATTTTATATTTTATATTTATATACGGTTTAGCATTTTTAAAATATTATATCTTTTATACTTAGTATAATATATATATTTAATTTTCTTCGTTAATCTGGAACGGTTTCTCAGACTTCCTTTGACTTTCTGACTCGATATTTGAAAAGGGAACTGTCCGTTTATTTTGCGGAATGTCCATTGGTCTGGGTCTCCTGATGTTTCCTCACGATTAGATTTAGGATATGGGCAAGACTGATGGATGGATGGCACGTCCATCTCCATGCGTTTCCTCACAAAGCACGTATTTTCTGCTTGTCCCATAACTGCCCACGGTGACCTCGCTCACGTTTTGTTTTCGATCGCGTGGCGTTTTGTCCGTAGATTTCCGTAGCTAAAGTTTTGTCTCTCTGTAATTGACAAGTCTCTATGGGGAAACATACTGAGACTTTGTAATAGCCTATTTTCGTCCACTGCTTTCCACCAGTCTTCGAGTCCATTGATGATTCTTGCCCCAAACACTTACTATCGTGGTGGTTGCAAAAAGGCGATTTTTGCCGTTCCCTAATTCTGCATTTATTAGTTGAATTCTGCTGTAAGTGCTTTCATGTATTTCCTTATTCATTCATTCATTCATTCATTCATTCATTCATATCAGTATGAACTCACAGATTCTCATTTTATTCCGTGGGTTATAATCCATGATCTTTATTTATTTTCATGCTTACGTTTTCCCAGATTCGGCCAGAGGGAGTCCTTTCAGGCAGGTCCTGTGTCCTTTTGACGTGTCTCCGCCCCTCGCTGAGTCCTCCCGTACTTTTTTAGAAGAGCGTAGCACGGTATGCTAAGCCCCTCTTGTACTCATCCACGCCCAGCCCTAGAATCCGTCATTTTTCCAAGGGGCCTCGTTACTTTTAGTGGGGAGTGAAAAGGCGAGAGAATCTCGGCAAATCGAGATCCAGGTGCTCGGTGGGTGCATTAAAATTTCTGGAGGACCTTGTTAAGACTGGTTTCTTGGTCTACAGAAAGGACTCCTGTTCAAACACGGTGGATGTTTCCAGCACATCCTCGCTTTTGAATACAACTGAAAAATCCGTGCATAATTTCAAATGCTTCGGCAGCTTAGAGGCATACTCGGCAACCTGACATACTTGGACACGAATTCGTAATGGTACTAATAAATCCATAAGCGGGTCCTTTATCAGTAAAGACGGAATAAATTGCACTTACCTCAGCGTGGTCTTCAATTCAGAATTATTTTAGTTTAGCTATTAATGGACTCGCCTTTGAAAGAGTAAAATTAAGCTTTTCAAAGTAAGTCGCTGTTCGCAAAACTGAATCCTGTAATTTGCAACATTTTATTCTCGTTCATCAGGAAAATATAGTTTCTCCCATTTTCTTTAGTCACTTGTTAGCTTGCAGCAGCTGGCAAAAGATTAAGTATGCCGTCCTTAATTTCTGGTTCTTTTTTTATAAATTAAGAACTTCCGGGGCATCTGCGTGGCTCAGTCAGATAATCGTCTGACTCTTGATTGCAGCTCAGGCCGTGATCTCATGGTTCTTGAGTTCGAGCCCCACCTCAGGCTTTGCACTGACAGTGCGGAACCTGCTTGGAATTCTCTCTCTCTCTCTCTGCCCCTCCCCTGCTTGCATGTGTGGGCTCCCTTTCTCAAAAAAAAAAAAAAAAAAAAAAAAATTAAAAGAACTTCTTTTAATGGGGCACCTGAGCGGCTCAGTCGGTTAAGTGTCCAACTTTGGCTCAGATCATGATCTTGCCGTTCATGGGTTCGAGCCCCGCATCGGGCTCTGTGCTGACAGCCCAGAGCCTGGAACCTGCTTCGGATTCTGCGTCTCCCTCTCTCTCTGCCTCTCATCCACTGGTACTCTGTCTCTCTCTCAAAAATAAATAAACATTAAAAAAAAATTGAAAGAACTTCCTGTAGAACTATAGTGTCGATTGCATGGGTTTTGTTTGTGTGTGTGTTTTTTTTGTTTGTTTTTGTTTTTTTTTTTGTAAATAAGGTTAAGCATTAATGGTAGAGGGCACACGTTATTTCTTTGTCAGCTTATATAGTATCTAGTGGAGTGCGGTCCTCAGCAGTAGCTGGTGTGCTTTGAGAATGCTGGCGTGACTTTGGCAAGAGATGAGAGTACAAACTCCCATGTTCTTGGTGATACCTGCTGTCCCTGCTGGATTCCTGTGTAACTGAAGGGAAAGGGGAAGGATCTGGCGGGGGGATGTTGGGGGTGGGGATTGGGAATCAAAACAAACAACTGATAGATTTGGATAGAAACCATTTGGAACCCGGTACTTTGTCTGCAGATCATCCAGCCTGAACACGCCTTTTCCTGAAGAGGTGTCATAAAACAGTATTTCCAAAGGGTGTCCTTAGGTGCTGCCAGGCCCAGGCAGTTTGAAAACATGCTATGCCAGATGCTTCTCTTCTGGATTCCTATTGCATATTAGCACATTAAAGATTCGAGCTACCCCCAGGCAGAGAAACACGTTGAATCTTCTCAGCCCAGCGTGTCCCAGACTTACCTGAGCAGGGAGCGTTTGTTGGTTGTGTAGGTGTTAACGAGAAAACAAGATCTCTGGTAGATATCGTATATTTTTTATTCAAGAGGTCCTCGTTGAGCCCTCATCACAGGCAGCGAAGAGATAAAAGACATGGCTCGTACCCTCAGAGCACCTCTGCAGAGACAATGTTTGAGTTCCGTGAAGAGTCCTGTGATTGAGGTGTGCTTAGGGCATTGTGGGGACACAGAGAGAGGCGTGGTCTTCACCCAGTCTTCATCTGAAGGATCGATTGTAAGTTAATACATTTTTATTCATTGATTCCAGAATATTTGAGCACACACTGAAAGGCAGACTTGCCCTAGACCTTGGAGACTGACACAGCACAGAACTGAGAATGTCCTCTTAGAGCATACATTCGAGTGGAAGGAGACAGGCGGGAAACAAGAGGAATGAGTGCGGCCGTACAGGGGCGCCTGGGCGGCTCAGTCAGTTGAGCTTCCGGCTCTTGGTTTCGACTCAGGTCATGATCTCACGGTTCGTGAGTTCAAGTCGCAAATTGGGCTCCGTGCTGACAATATGGAGCCTGCTTGGGATTCTCAGTCGCTCCTTCTCTCTCTCTCTGCCCCTCCCCTGCTTGTGTTTGCTCTCTGTCTCTCAAAATCAAGAAACAAACTTAAAAAGAAAGTACGAGTGTGCAATTAGGACATGGTGGTAAATGCTGAGGAGAAATACAGCAGGGAGGGGACAAGGGGGTGGGGGCGCCTGTGTGTGGCGAGGTGATTGCAGTTTTAGCTAAGGTTGCTAGAGGTGTCTCCCTTAGAAGGTCACATTCGGGTATAGACCTCGATGAAGTGAGGGACCAAACCGTGTGAGTTTCTGGGACAAAACTGTCCAGGGAGAAGGAACAGGAAATGCAACCCCCCTACCTCCCCCCCCAAGAGAAGCGAGTAGGATGGGCATGTCTGAGAAAGAGCAAGAAGCCGGTGGGGTCGGGAGTGGAACATTCGGGGGAGGGGGCTGTGCAGTGGGTGAGGCCAGCAGGGTACACGGAGTCCCATCACGTGACCCTTGTGAGCCTCCCGGGGCCTGCGGCTCCTGCTCCGGGTGGGATGACAGGGCACGGGAGGGGTTTGACAGCACAGAGCAGCGGTGGGGTCTGTGGGGACGGGGACTGGGCATGGCGAGTAGTCCTGGATTTTCTCTGGACCTGATGGGGTGCAGCGGGGAACTTGAGTTGGAGGGGCAGGCAGATCTTTCTTCCGGAAAGCTCATTCGGCAGCGGTGTGATCAACAGCTCTGAGAGGGGGCTGCGAGCCCGAAAGCAGAAGAAAAAACAACGGTCGCTGTATGTATGTGACTCAGGAGGGAAATGGGGAGCGTCCGAGCTCGGGGGTGCCGGGAAGACGCAGGGGGCAAGGTGTGGCCTTCGGTGAGCTGTGGTGGGAGGCAGCGGCCCGAGGCGACCCCGTTTCTGCTTGGGCTTCCCCTTTGGGCAGTTGACTGAGTTCGTGGGGACACGGATCCTTGTTAGAGCTCGTACGGCGTGTGAGATCCCGTAGGCCGTCAGCGTGGACGTGTTCGAGAGCCGATTAGATACGCAAGCCCGGCACTCCGGAGACTTCATAAGGCAGTGAGCACACATCAGTTCCGGATACCGCATCGAGTTTCAGAGCTCAAAAGCGGAGAATTTGTGAAGGCTTTATTTCCTGCCCTTGCCGTTTTGGAAGCCATTTTGTGTAATGTGGCAACGGAAACCGTGGGCAGGATCTTAGGACTCTGCAAGGTCATACAATGGACAACAGACTTTAAGAGGAACAATTTATTGCTCAGCCGAACTCCGTAGTCTTGGGGTTCCCCCTTCCATTTTTGGCAGAGGGATGACTCTTTAGGTACAGAATGTTTCTAATGAGTCCTTTATTGCTGTCATTTTTTAAAAATTTTTGTTAACGTTTATTTGTTTTTGAGAGACATAGAGACAGAGCATGAGCAAGGGAAGAGCAGAGAGAGAGGGAAACACAGAATCCGAAGCAGGCTCCAGGCTCTGAGCTGTCAGCACAGAGCCCGACACTGGGCTCAAACTCACAGACCGCGAGATCTTGACCTGAGCCGAAGTCGGCTGCTTAACCGACTGTGCCACCCAGGCGCCCCTATTGCTGTCATTTTTTAAAGAGAAAGTTCCTCTTTGTTAGGACAGTCACACCGTGAAAATTTATGAAATTCTGCTTTAGATTCACAAGAAAGGCTTCTCCAGTGTCCGGGAGTGACCATTTGGGCAGCAAATATTTTAGTCCCTTTCATTAAGTAAACAGGAAATTACCAAGTGGCTTTTGGCCTGAAATAATTTGTGGAAGTTGCTAATTTCTAGGCAGGGACGTTCAGGGAAGTATATGATAAAAGCAGGAGATTAGAAGTTAGGAGACCACGGTTTAGTTTCATCTCTTTCTGCCGCTTACTGGCCATGAGATTTGGACAGATCGCCTTTCCCGATGGTCGAGTTGGTCATTTGGAAAATGAAAGCAGTGACTTGCTTTTGACCTCAGAAGCCAGCACGTTCATCGAACAGGCATTTGCCAGGACTCGTTCTGGGGCTGGGCTGCAACACCCGACAGACAGGCTTGGTTCCTATTCTCGCATCTTCCAGTGTCGCGAATTACAGCAGACAGTCTGGAAAGTGGCTATCAGACTGCATAAATTGTAAAGCACTATGAACACATCACGGTTATTCTCGCTTGAAGTAAGTATTCTTTCCAGAAGAATTGAAATGAAAAACTTAACGCTCTGTGAAAGATAGTCAAGAGAATAATAAGACACCCCACGGACTGGGAGAAAAAATTTGCAGGAGGCATAATCGGATAAAAGGCTGTGGTCCATAATATACAAAGATCTCTTAAAATTCAATAAAAAGAAAACTAGCAACCTGATGAGAAAATGGGCAAAAGACCTGCACAGACGTCTCCCCGAAGAAGACGTACAGATGGCAGTCACAGCACACGTGAAAAGGTATTTGATCTTGCATGTCGTCGGGGAAATGCAAACTAAAATGAGACGACCACTTCACACCTTTCAGAATGGCTAAAATCCAGAACCCCGACGACACCAAATGCTGACGAGTGTGGAGGCACAGGAACTCAAATACATGGCTGGTAGGAATGCAGAATGATACCACCACTTTGGAAGACTGTTTGTTGTTTGTTCTGTTTTTTTAAGGATTATTTATTTTTGAAGGAAAGAGAGACAGAACGTGAGCAGGGAGGGGCAGAGAGAGAGGGAGATACAGAATCTGAAACAGGCTCCAGGCTCTGAGCTGTCAGCACAGAGCCCGACACGGGGCTCGAACCCACCAGTCCTGAGATCATGACATGAACCGAAGTTGGACACTTAACCCACTGAGCCACCCAGGCGCCCCGACTGTCTGTTGCCTGTAAAAATAAGCGTATTGTCACCATACCCTCTGGCACTCCTGGTCCTCAGTGATTACCCTGATGAGCTGAAAACCTTGTCCACACGAAAACCTGCGCACAGCTGTTTATTCATCACCACCAGACACGGAAGCCACCAAGGTGCCCTTCGGTAGGTGAATGGACAGTCTAACAGGGGTGCATCCGGACAGCGGGACATTTTTCAGCACGAAAGAGAAATTAGCTGTCTCGCCGTGAACACGCATGGCACCTGAAGTGCTTATTACTAAGCAAGTAGGATTAATTACAATCGATCGTGACTCCTACTCCATGACATTCTAGGAGAGGCAAAACCAGGCAGTAGAAATCAGTGTTGCCAGGAGTTGAGAGGGTTTATGGAGAGCGAGGCAAATAGAGCATAAAGGATTTTCGGGTCAGCGAAACGATCTCGTGGACACCACAGCGGTGGACACGTGGGTCTTTGATGCATCTGTCAAAATCCGTAGACTGTGTAACACCCAGAGTGAACTCTACTGTCAACCAGACCGCGGACGCAATGCTCCGTCAGCGCGGGTTCATCGGCTACAACCAATGCATCACTCTGGCGCGGATGTCGACGGCGGGGGGAGGCTGTGTGTGACGGGGTCAGGGAGTACACGGGAACTTTCTGTGCTCGCTGATAAATTCTGCCGTGAACCGGAAACTGTTCTGAAAAGCAAAGTCTGTGTTTTTTTCAAAGTGGTATCTCGGGCAGAGATAAAATGTAGTTGCACCTTGCACGTGCAGGCTAGACGGTTGTTAAATGTTCGTTGAATGAATGAAGGAGCGATGTCCGGATTTGGAAATCCTATCTTTTCAGAAATGTTTTTTTTTATTACACTCAAAGAAAAGCGGGAGTAGTTGTATCTGGGACTCATTAGGATCCGTACAGAAAACATTATCTCAGAATACAAAATAGTGATTTTTAGAGAGTGCCAGGTTTCTAGAGAGCGCGTGGATTTCAAAACACGGATTAGAACAATTTAATGCCACGAGAGAAAATCAGGCACAACCTAAGATAGCTAACATTTCTGATTGCAAATGAAGCCGAATCTTAAGTTGAGAAACCAACACGATTTATTTAATTATCGCGGGAAGTAAAAGGAAGGTTAGGGTCCTGAGATTCTGTTTATACGTGAAGCCTGCAAAACGTGAGTAATTTTTTCCCAAAAGAAGTTTAATGGGAAACAGCCGTCATGTAGCAAAGAAAGGAAAATTCTATAGTATTTTAAAACTTTACAACTTTGGGTCAGTTTCAGATGCATAGGAATTTCCACGGTACAGTTTCCAAAGTCGTAAAGGCCTCTGACCCGAGTATAGTCCTGTGCACAAAATACCACGTGGTGACCATCGTCGGCACTGGCGAGGGCTGCTTCAGCAGCTCCTCACCGGTGGCCGTCTCCGTTTGTTTTCTCCTGCAGGCAAACATGCTGAAGACATATTCGGCGAGTTGTTTAATGAGGCTAACAACTTCTACATCAGAGCAAATTCTCTTCAAGACAGAATCGATCGCCTCGCTGTCAAAGTCACCCAGCTGGATTCGACAGTGGAGGAGGGTAGGTCGCGCAGAAGCAATGAGCTAGAAGTGATGTTGACAAGACAGCGACAATTAATTGTGGGGCAATCGCTGCCTTTTCCTTGGGGTGCTGTGCTGGTGTTTCATCTTATCCTTTCCAGAAGAAGGAGGGGGGACCACAACATTGGGTTACTTAGTAATTAAAAGATTCCTGTCTACCTTATATATGCCATGCTCTTTTAAAAAATTTACCCTTACAGTATTTGTGTTAAAGGATTCTTTGAATGAATTTGATATCAGAAACCCTAATTTAGGTCATTGATAGTTATTCTAAAGGTACTTTCTCAGCCAAAAATCACAGAATCACTCAAAAGATGTGGGCCAGCTAAGTAAGAGGGAGGTACGTACCCAGCGAGACTGAGCGAAGGTGCTCGTGCTGTTCGAATGCCTCAAGAAACAGCGTTTACTGAAGGCCCTTAGGCGTCAAGACTTTTAAACTAAACTTATTATTGGTAAGCACGGTATGGGTAACTGATCATCATTTTGAGGATATACCGTGACATTGTGACAGTTCCACAATTAAAATTCTACAGTTCCTGTTTAAAGACCTCACTTTCTGTATCTTTTGAATGAGAGACCGAGATTAGACTGGAAAAAAAAAACAACTTGAAAAGAAGTACAGGACGTGTCATTTCAGATTTATTTGAGATGTTCAGGGTAACAATTACTGGGGTAGTTACAGTTTCTCTTGTTGCGTTCAAATGATCTTAGCATCTGCTTTTTCTACTAGACTTCTAATAGCAGTGTTAGTAAAAAATGGAAGTTTTATTTTTTTTAATGTAGCATCTTATGAAATTCATCCCTCATCGTTTAAAAAACTATGTTGGCTCATGTTCAGGCCTTTTCAAAGGTCGTTATTACATTAGTGAATTAGAAATGTAACAAAAACATAGAGCATCGAAATTGTCATATCCACGATGAACACTCTTAATGTTCTGATTTTTAAATCTAATTTTTAAAATGTGTCTTGTTTGAAAAAGTAAGAACTTGGATAGCTGTGCGCTCTGTTCAGATCAGGAATTTTAACATCTTAAGCCAGTCATTCATTTTTCAAATTGGTATCACAAATGATTTTTAATATTCATCTTCCTTCAGTCGCTTTTGTTCTTTTGTTTTTCTTTTGTGGCCTGTCGTCATTGGAACGCCAGTGATAAACCTCATAGCGGAAAACGTTAATCTGTGTGTTAGATTTGCTAAGATTCTGCCGTGTATCTACCTCATATCCTTAAAATCCTTTCCAGTCAAGATTTACCTGACTACTTCCCTTGGCATGGATGTTATAGTAGAAAAAAACATTTGACCAAGTTAGGAAATCTGTGTCCTATTTCGGGTCTACTTTTTTTTTTTTTTTTTTTTTTTTTGCTGGGTGATCTTGGAAGGGTTGCTTGCCACCTGACCCTTCCCTTCATTGGTCGAGTGAGTTAATGGACTGGGTCGCCCAATTCAAACAGTCGACATTACGGTTAGATGAGTTAATACATGAAATACATAAAGTGTTGTACAACCAAGAAATAAGGATAGTCAGCCCTGATTTTCTGCCCCCTCAGAGTAGTTTTGAGGTCCTGCTACTTAATTTCGAGCACTGTAGCAAAGCCTTCCTGTCTTCCTTTAATGTTCGCGTCTAGAACACTTAACGTGCTTTTACGTTTGTGTGGTTTTTGCAGACGTATTTCGTACGGGTGTTACAATTCAACTGGTATTAACTGTTCGAATGTTCTTCCTTCTAGGGTACCCAGCTCTTTGTATTTACATGCTGTTACACTCAACCGTATTCCTTGTAGCTTCTGCAAAGTGCTATCGTAAAGAACGATGTTCTAATGTTAGGTTCAAAGAAATAAGTAGATCACTACAGAAGAGGGAAAGACGTGGTTTAGCGTCATTTCGTAGAGAGAACTGCTGTCGCTAAGACGGAAGGCAGGCACATGGCGTTTAATGCATGTGCTTTGAAATGAACAAGGAAAACATGGTTTTGTTATTCTAGGGGGGTATTTATGATTATGTCTCAAATGATACTTCTGTCTGACCAGTTACAAATATTTCCATATAACCCAACGTGGGGGGCTTCTCTCTGAATAGTGTCACTGCAGGATATCAACATGAAAAAGGCTTTCAAAAGTTCCACAGTCCAAGACCAGCAGGTGGTTTCAAAGAACAGCATCCCCAATCCTGTGGCCGACATATACAACCAGAGCGATAAGCCACCTCCTCTGAACATTCTTACACCGTACAGGTATGGCTTCGTGCGTTCCTGGGGCCCTTGGTGCTGTGAAACTATTTTTTTTAAACTTGGAAAAGAAAAATTGCATACAACCAAATGAGCTACTGGTACAGACCGGTTAAAGGGGTCGTATGTTAGCTTTTGCCTCTGAAGTAGACACCTGTGGTGCGTGTCTCCTTTTGTAGGTATCTGAGTGTAGATAGCCTGCAGTAGAAGCAGACACGCCGCATGGTACCGTGGGTGGTTATGTTGTTCCTCGTGTTCAAAGTCAATTTCAAAGGAACTGCAAAGTTCATTTATAGTTCAGCAAAATACCGGTCTCCGCATTTCATCACTGCAGAGACGTCTGTTACTTCACTCAGAGAAATGTACTCTGAGCTGTCAGCACAGAACCCGACGCGGGGCTTGAACTCACAGACTGCGAGATCATGACCAGAGCCAAAGTCAGATGCTTAACTGACTGAGCCGCCCAGGCGCCCCGCGTACTTCTTAATTTTTATCCTAATTAGATTGAAACTCCAGAGACGTGGTGAATATATATACACACCCAGAGTCCATCCATCTGTGTGTATGGCCCCTGTTGGAATAACAAAACGCTTCCTGAAATAATTGAGGTATATTAAATATTGCTTCTGAATGAGCCGTCTTGTGATTTTTTAGGCACTTTTCTGTACTTAAATCTGAATTAAGAGGACTTTTTGCCTGATCATTCTAGAAAACGTTGCTCTTCTTGCGTGTTCGCGGTTTTTGTCAAATACGGAGATCCGAGAAACTTCACGTCTAGGGACAGCTAAACTGCCCCAGCAGGCGTTAACCTCTCATGAGTTAAAACTAAATTAATATCAACCCATGTGAAAATATCTAACAGCCTTTCCCCCTGACTTGTAATACATCGATTTATAGAGATGATAAGAAGGACGGGCTGAAGTTCTATACAGATCCTTCCTATTTCTTTGACCTCTGGAAAGAAAAAATGCTCCAGGACACAGAAGACAAAAGGAAGGAGAAAAGGCGTCAAAAGGTAAATAATTCTAGGACCGGAACGTGCGTATTCATTTTTCAGCGAGATTCTCGGTTAGAAATAAGTCTTTACTTAAGTTCTGGATGTCAGTTCTTTAATTAAAGGGTTGAGATGCTGGAGTTAGGGCAGAAGTACAGGTTGCATTTTTTACACGAAGATACTGACAGTTCAGTCAAACACAGTAATACTGTTTCAATAAATACTCTCTGATTCGTTCCCTAATACTCGCATTGCTTTAATAGAAGTAGTGGCTAATTCAGTTCCGTTTGTAAGTGTGTTTTATAACTTTTCCCCTTCTGCTCTTTAAATATACATAACGGACATACCAGCCACAGTGACCTGTTCTCTCTCTTCAGAGCGTTGGCACCTCGCTGTAATTAATACCTTAGCGAGATGTTCATGGTGGCTTGAGAAGCATGTGTGGTCTGTACGTTTAGGGAGAGTATTTACTAAAAAATGGGACTCCTTTTGGTGGGATGGTCGTAGGCCAGAGACTTGCAAGTCTGAAGGTTGAGAAACCTCCACCTTCTTAGCACTCTTAGAATAAGTCACTCTGGTCAGGTTTAGGGACTTCTTTTTTTTTTTAATGTTTGTTTATTTTTGAGAGAGAGAGTATGGGGAGGGGCGGAGAGAGAGGGAGACAGAAACCAAAGCAGGCTCCAGGCTCCAAGCTGCCAGCACAGAGCCCGACACGGGGCTGGAACCCACAAACTGTGAGATCATGATCTGAGCCGAAGTTGGACGCTTAACCGACGGAGCCACCCAGGCGCCCCTAGGGACTTCTGTTTTAAAAACCGTCCTTTGGGGCCCAGAAATCAGACTTAACCCACCGAGAGTTAATTCTCCGAAGGCAAATACTTTTTCAGACTTATATATGTAAACTGTGTGTTAAAAAAATATGAGCACCTGATTTGCTCGACAGAGATGAGCGTGCTTTCGTTGAGACAAATTCTTAGCATCGTGCGGGTTGGTGGCATCCGTGTTTGGAAGCATTTAGATGTACTGGCCCCGTAGAAGTGACAGTCCGGGATGGGAGAGAATCCGAGGTTTGAAAACAGGATTTAAGACAGGGCCGTGGGAAGAGTTTGCAGACTGTGAGCGTGAGGTGTTCTCACTGTAGTCCAGGGAAGAATTCCAGAGGTTGGTTATCCAGACTCTGTCCCCACGCCGTGGGTCGGGCTGATGATCTGGGAGATTTGGGGAAGAGCTGCTGAGGATTCCAGAGGAAAAGTATCCAGGGGAAGAAATTGCAAAGTATTTAAGCGAAAAACGAAAGACCCTACTCTCTTGACAGGAAAAGAAACATCCGCCTAAAGGCCCGTTGGTCCCCATCCCTGTACCTTTTCGTATTAACAGAGGTGTGAGCGTAGTTTCCTTTAAAACTCGACATCCTTTTAAATGGCCTTCTAGGTTTCCCAGCTCAGTGATAGTTTGGCAGAAATACCTGATTTTTTCAGCATGGTTCTTCAGGGGAAAACGGTGTTAGTCCGTGGCCGGCGATCACGTGTTCAAATCACGCCATTTCCTGGGCTGTTTTGTCTCCTAGCACATTCCTCCAGCGCGTAAAATCAGATAAGGATCTCTTATTCACTGCTGTAAGAACGTTTCTTGAATGCCTTCTAACTGCTGGATAAACAGTGCTGAGAAAGGCTTATCCCCCTCACGGAGACAAGATGACAGTGTCACAGGGGAAACAAACCTGAAGTAATCTTGCAGCCCGCCGGAACGCATAAAGAGGGAAAGGAATTTGAAAATTCGAGCACAAATCTGCTTTTCTTACATAGGAATCTAAAACGAGGCCAAATCCCCAGGATTTCATCAACACAGGTCGTTACTCCTCAGTTTGGCACGGACAGATCTCTCCGAAGTTTAGAAAAATTAAGGGGCTGAAAAAGCCATTGTTTCTGACCTCGGTTTCCTTAGTTTGCTGGTTTAGAAACAGTTTTAAAAGTACGCAGATAAATACGTAGTTAGAGCGTGGAGTTCGAGGGCCGTAAGTGCCGCGAAGGAAAAAGACGGGGTGCGGCGGGTGAGGGGACAGGGGAGGACAGCGGAAGTGCAGTGGGGTGTCCTTCAGCGAGCTCCAGCAGCGGGGGTTAGAAGTCAGGAGGCAGAGTCAGGGTGTGTGTGTGCGTGTGTGCACGTGCGCGCACGCGCGCTCGGGACGGGGGTGGGGGGGGGGATGCTGGAAGAACAGAGGACAGGGGAGGGGGGGTGCTTCAGAATCGCGGCACGTTTGGGCTGGAGGCAGCCAGGCTCATCCCGGGCTAGGAGACAGCTGGGTACGTTCCAGGGACTTTAAACTAGGCCAGTGTAGTTGGAGTACAGACGCGTCACTGTTAAAACTTTGCCACAGTTCGCGTGTGCGCGCGCGTCTGTGTGTGTCAGATGCACGATGATGGGTGGATCTGGAGGCCGAACAGAGTTGCAGATAATCGTAGCAGCGTCCGAGGAGTCAGCACGCATCTTTCGAAAGGAAGGGTGACAGTCCCGATCGGTACAGTGGTTGTCAATCAGGGCGTCTGCTGAGATTCATTGAAGTCGCCCTCCTTTTGGTTCCTGCAAGTCCGCAGACGACACATGCGGGTCGTAACGTGCTCAAATTACCCTGAAGTAAATACGTTAGAACATTCGGGGAGGAGTTGCCCCCCTCCCCACGTGTCACTACTCGGTAGTCACAGTTCAGTGTGCACGTGCTTAGGTCTTGTAAGCATTCGTAAATACATGCGTACACATTTCACAATGTACTTTTGACACGCGTGGAGTTGTACCACTCACGACCTACCCACGCGTGCAGACACATACATGTATTGACATAATTAAAGATTTTCTGTGGGCTTTTTAATAGTCGTGTGGTATTCCAAGGTATGCCCGCTACATAATCTAGTTACCCGTTAGCGTACAAGGAGATACTCAGATTGTTCATGACCGGTTGCTTAAGTGCCACATTGCTGTCCTCGTGTAGGTATTCCTTCCGAGGGAATTCTTAGAAGACAAATACGGGTTATAAATTTTGGAGGATGTCATCCTATTGCCCCTGACCATTAAATGACTGAACCAGTTTATACTCGTAACGGACTGCTTCCAGACCGGGCTCTTATCATTATTTTGGGGACGAGCGCCCCCTCCCCCCACCTAATTTGCATCACATATCCTCATTAACCGTTTATATATGTTCTGTGAAGTCCACGTTCGCAGCCTTGCCCGTCCATCACCTGTGCCTCCTGAACCCCTCTACAAATAAGCCGGCTCTGTCCCGGCGCCCGCCTTGAGCCACCCCTTTTCCCAGGAGCCCCCGAGCAGCTTCCTAACAGGTGTCTCTGCCCTTCCTTTTATTTTTTATGTATTTTTGTTTTATTTTTTTGCCTTCCCCCCTTTCGATCTGTCTCCACGACCTGGAGGGCTCTTCTCACACGCCTCGGTGGGGTGTCAGCCCCTCGCCTGTCCCTCTCCAGTGGTTTCCCCCTCCTCTTGGCACAAAGAAGAACACTTGTGACACAGCCGTTAGGGCGTTGCCTCCCTTTTAGATGTTGGAGCCATTCACCTTCACCCCTCATTTCCCTCCCTACTCCTCCTGCCATGCGGCCGTCTGTCCTCCTCCAGCCTCTGCACGGTCTCGCCCTTCTGGGCACGCTGCTGACCCCTACTCCTTGGCACGGTTAACGCCTGCTCGCACCGCCCATCCTGTCCCTCGCTCACTCCAGGACACGCCCTGGCTTCCCACGAGGCAGCATTCGGTGTACGGGCCTTTATGTTTTACCACATTTTATAACCGGGTTTTTTTGTGGGCCTCGCCCAGCTGGGTTGCAGGCTCCGAGGGCAGATTCCGTGTTTGTCTGCCGTTCGGGTCGCCAGCGCCCGACCTGGTGTGTGGGACGTAGTGGACTTGATCACAGAGTCAGCACTTGCTGAGTGCGGACACTCTGGGGAGAGGAGCGTAGGAGCTAAAGGCACGTAGTTCTCCTCCGAGACCAGGCCGTCTTACTTGGGAAGCAGGAAAACACGTGAACACACGTAGAAATAAGTGTCCTCACCCTTAAAGAAACACCTCCGTGGGAGCGTGTATTTACTGGAGACGTTTTTGCTGGGAAAGTGGGGCCGGAGCAAGAACGATTCTTTGTATGCGACGAAGGTAAGTCCTCACCATGTTTTGTTCTGTGTGAAGTCAGTTGCAGGATAAGCTTCAATCTTCTGTAACGATCTTCTAGAGACTAGAAATAGAGTCTCTCGAGTTCTTTTGTGAAACACGATGGTCTCTTAATTCGGTTAAGATTGTGTAGTGGTGGGAAATGGTTTCTCTGCCTGTCAGATACTTCGTCTGGATAATGCAAATCTAAAAGATACAGCACGTTTAAAACAAGCTCAGAGCCTAGGAAGGTGTGGATTCTTTTATTTATTTATTTTTGGGAGAGGCAGAGGGAGGGCGCCAGCAGGGGAGGGGCAGAGAGAGGGGGACAGAGGGTCCAAAGTGGGCTCCGGGTTGGCTGCAGAGAGCCCAATGCGGGGCCCGAACTCACGAACCGTGAGATCGTGACCTGAGCTTCATGAAACCAGGAGTCAGATGCTTAACTGGCTGAGCCACCCAGGCGCCCGTTAAGGTGTGAATTCTTTACCAAAAATGATGGTCAGCAGTTCCGGTAGTGAGCTGCGGTACGGTCAGCAGCTTTTATTTATTCGGGTTACACAGTTAAGTATCCGTTCCTTCCATTGGGTCCGTGTTAGCTAAGAGAGCGTATGCCGTGATAGAATTTTCTTAGCGTTAAAACGACCAGAAGTGGGAATGTCTCTCGTCTGCTCACCACGCTTGTCTCCTATGCATTGCAACTGCGTTTAACCTCTGTTTTCCTCTCCCTTCTGTCTCGGCATGCTTGCCTTCTCTTCCTGGACGTCAGGAGCAAAAGCGTATAGATGGCACAACCCGTGAGGTGAAAAAGGTTAGGAAGGCCAGAAACAGGCGCCAGGAGTGGAGTATGATGGCATATGACAAAGAGCTTAGACCCGACAACAGGCTGTCTCAGAGCGTGTACCACGGAGCGCCTTCCGAGGGATCCCTGTCCCCAGACACTAGGTGTGTGTGCGTGTGTCGTAGCAAAGCCTCTGTGTCGTACTCGGTTTTGTGATACGTTGCAAACGCACCGGTGGCTTCAGTGTTCGTGTCGCCCACGGTGTTTCTCAACTTCCCTTAAAAATGAATTATGTGTATGTAGTTATACATATATATATATATGTTTCTGATCATGAAATAATACTTTAAAGCAGTTTTCCTTTTATAGTGGGTTACTCCGTAAGATTTTCCATCACTCTGACTTCCGTTTATTGTTCGTTCCGTTAACCTAGATGCCGTGTCCTAACGTCGATGCTAAATTTGGGCTTAATAACTGTCAGCGGCTTCCATATTTCTGTTCATAATCATTAATTCTTTCTCTTCCTCTTTACCTTAGACTCTTGAATTTCCTTTGCCGCTTGGTAGGTATCTAAAAATAATTAGCAGGTAGTAATTGCGCCTAAGATGCAACGTTATCGTTCTTTCAAATAACCTTTTCTAAGAGTGGTGAGCAAAAAGCGAGAGTTATTTCTTCAGTGTACTAATCTTATGTATTCTAATTCCAGGAGAAGAATTCTGTTGGCGTTACTGTAAGAATTTGTAAGCATTTAAAGTAAAAAAAGTCTTCCTTGCAGGTATGAATGACGTGGCCACTAAGTCATCATGTGTTGCAGAAGGGATCCGCCGAATGACAGACGCCGACCAGTCCAGTTTTGCTTCTGGTTTAATTTCCTGTTTCTGCTTTTGTAAGGTCACGGCCGTCCACCTGCCTACAGCCTCACAGTCTCCCGTCGACGTTTCAAAATTCGAATAGAGAATTCTTTTTTTTTTTTTAATTTTTTTTAACGTTTATTTATTTTTGAGAGACATAGAGATAGAGCGTGAGCTGGGGAAGGGCAGAGAGAGAGGGAGACACAGACTCTGAAGCAGGCTCCAGGCTCTGATGAGCCATCAGCACAGAGCCCGATGTGGGGCTCGAACTCACAGACCGTGAGATCATGACCCGAGCTGAAGTCGGCCGCTTAACCGACTGAGCCCCCCAGGCGCCCCTGAATAGAGAATCTTAAGTGACACGAGAATGTTCTAAAAACAGCAACAACCCGGACACTGCATTACGTCTGTGTCCTTTTTACATTTTTATCTCTACAGTCGCGGCGTCTAGCACACTCTGCACAAGGTGCTTTGTTATTTGGTAGTTCCCACACCCGGAAGTCTCCCTACCCCCCAGAAGGGGGACCCTACCAGTCATTGACTGGCTGTGTTAGGAGGCGAGGTCTAGGCAGTTTTTCTGTACAAGCCGTTAGCCTGTTCAGGATTAGAGAATTATTGGAGCTTTAACTGAGTGCTCGCCTCAAGTTCGAATCTCTGTGTCCATTTATTTCCATAGAAAAATAAGGATTCGGGTTTGCTCACAGCTCTTGGGGTGTGGAGGAGCACTTGAACGTGAGAGCCTCGAGAGCGTCAGTTTGCCTTTTGGCATGTTTTTCCCCAACTAATTTGGTAGCGCTTATGACTCCTAGAAAACATATATTTTATTTTAAAATAATCCATATAATTACTCTTCCGTTTCAACAGAGACAGATGGAAAAATGATTTTTTCATCCCTCGGTTGAAGGCTTGTTATTCATTCTAGCATCCGAGATTCACTTGTTCCGTGTTGGGTATAAAATCGATGGTTATGGAGATGATTTAGTATTCTGCCTCTGTATTTATGTTGTTTAGGTACGTCTTCATTTTTCTTATTTTGCAGAACGCCAGTCGTATTTCCCATAGCCTCTTACTATCTGCATACACCAGATAATCGATTAAAATTCATCAGTGTACTTGGACTCTATCCTTTGATTTAGAAACCTTAATTTTTCATTTTATGAAAGTGTTTCACTTTTTCTTTTTGTTAAATAAACTTTTTATATTTGGAAAGTACCGAAGAAAAGTACGGTGTTACCCATAATCCTGTCATCCCGAGAAGCCACCGTTGGCGGTGTAATGGGTTTCTTCCTTTGGTCTTTTTTTGTATATGTTTTTCTTTTACAAAATTGAAGTCCTGCTCTATGTTTTCTGTCCTGAGACTTTTATTATTGCATATTTATGTTTTAAGTATTATTTAGAAACCAGGTTTTTAATGGATGTAATGAGGACAACAAGAGTTTAACTGGAATATCTGATTTCCTGGCATGTATATAACCTGTTCACATAAGTAATATATTTCAATCCAATGTGGAGAAACTAACCATGAAATGTTGCTCTGTTGATCAGGAATCATCTGATGATAAGTGTAGATTCGGGATGAGAATTGACCTCCTCGCCTACGGCTCTCTCTCGCCCTGATCAGGGGTGGACACCTCCAGGCCAAGCGTCCTTGTATCTGCCCCATGTTACAGCTGCCCGACTGCCCACCCGTCTGCCCACCAGACCCTGGGGGAGTCTTTTGGTTCTCCCACTGAGTCTCCACTGCCTACACTTTCTTCTTCCTTTTTCCATGTGGTCTTCACTCCTGCC
This sequence comes from Paguma larvata, assembly GCA_030068075.1. Taxonomy (NCBI): domain Eukaryota; kingdom Metazoa; phylum Chordata; class Mammalia; order Carnivora; family Viverridae; genus Paguma; species Paguma larvata. The sequence continues at coordinate 72,578,279 of CM057839.1, read as the reverse complement.
GGTTCTCTTTTCTGTAACAGATACTCAGTGATGACCGTGAGGCTTCAGGACCACCCCGAGTGGGTGGTCATCTCCACGTTGGTACAGCATCTTCTGGGGCTGACTGCTACCTTCCCGTGGGGATGTCTGTTCCCAGCAGGCCCCCGAGTCTCCACCCTTCCTCCAGCCCATTGGCATCCCCCCCCACCCTCAATAGAGCGGCCCCTCTCCAGCCCACCCTTTGCCAGAGCCGTGCCCTCCACACGTCTCCTGTTGCTGTTCTTGAGCTCAGACGCTCACTGCCTGCTCTTTCGCTCTCTCCTCCATCTGGTCTTCCTTCCCCTTTCCCTGGCTCCTTCGGGCCTCTGTCACAAGGCTGCTCTCCTCTCTGAGAGTAGAGCCCGGGGTGTTTACAGTTTCCGGCTCCCCCATCTCATCAGAAGCACCGCGGATGCTGGGAGATAACTTCATTTCCTTGAGAACGTGGTGCACGCAGTCAGTGACACAGGCACGCACACACAGTCAGTCACACATCGCCAGTGACTCCAGAGCCTTAGGTATTAACATTTTTAAACTGTGTTACATCTAAAGCTAGGTGGGGTGCCTCCCCCATTAAAAATATTTATAACTCACTCGCTAGCAGTTGGCATCCTTCCCAAGACACACGCATCTGCACACCGTAATCCAGAATGTATACCGCAAGTAAGAAGCAAAAAGTGAGTTCCTCATTATTATACTGCAGTTAGGGAAGAAAAAAAAAGCCAAAAAGCAGTCTCTTGTCATTTAGAACGCTGTTCTGTGCCGGGCGATGCTCCGGTTAAGGGAGCTACCGTCGGAATTTCAAAGATCGAAATTCAGTCGGTGTCTTCCCTAACCGCCCCCCCCCCCCACATCCCCAACGTGTGTTTGCCTGTTTCCTTCAGAGAGAGAAACACAAGCTGAATCCTAACAGAAACCAGCAGATAAATGTGAGAAAAGTGAGAACCAGAAGAGAAGAGTGGGAGAGAAGGAAGATGGGCATTGAGTTCATGAGTGACGCCAAGGCGCAGGCGCAGGCAGGGAGCACGGCCGAGGACAGAGTGCCCAGAGGGTTCGTCACTCCGCGCCCCCGGACCCTAGCCCCAGCTTGCCCGCCCGGCCCCCGGCCGTCCCGAGAGGCCGCGGGACCCCCCCTCGCCGCCCCCGGCCTCTTGTAACCTGTCCCGTAACCCGGGCCTCCCGCGAGCACGCCGCTGTCGCTACTAACGCCCGTGGCCCGTGCGGCGGCTGCGACGCTCACGAGTCCCCGCTCCCTCCGCAGGGCCTCGTCTGCGTCCCGGCGCCCACGTCTTTCTGAGCCCTGCTCACCTAACCCGGGATCTCCGTTCCTTCTAGAGTTTTCCGCGCAGCTGTGCGCTCATGGCCCAGAAGGCCTTTCCAGCTCACCCCACGCTCTCTCTTCTGGCCGAACGCAGTTCTTCCGTTTAAGAAAATTCCGACTCACTGGATTGCGTTTCTCGATTTCTTTTCCTTTCCTTTCCGTTCCTGTCTGTCCGGTTCGTCCTCTCTGAGCCCGCGCGCTCAGGCGCCTGCGCCGAAGTCCCCGGCTTGGCGCCGCGTGTTAGTTACACGGACGGCTCTCGCGGCCCGCTCGCCGGAGCGCCGTGGAAACGCCCGCTTGCCGGTCCTGCCGACTTGCTCCGCTCACAGCCGCGAACCCGAAGCCGCGTCACCCCGGGGCTTGCCGCCGCAGTAGAGGCTCTCACGGGGCTGCAGCTAGCTGGTGGTCAAGGAAGGCCATGTGTGATTTCTGGGCGTTGGCCCGGTGGTGGTTCAGATACAGGTCTGCGTCTGTTGGGGGAGCCTTTTCGTTTCATTGGCTCTCTCCCGCCCCTCTTTCCCGAACGCCAGGTCGCACGCGTCGGATGTCACGGATTACTCTTACCCGGCGACGCCCAACCACTCCCTGCACCCGCAGCCCGTGACTCCGTCCTACGCAGCCGGCGACGCGCCACCGCACGGGCCCGCGGCCCAGGGCCCCGAGCATGAGTACCGACCCCCCTCTGCCTCGGCCAGGCACCTGGCGCTGAACAGACCCCAGCAGCCGCCGCCGCCGCCCCCGCCGCAGGCCACCGAGGGGGCCCAGGCCTCCGCGCCCGGGGCGCCAGCAGACTACGGGTAATGGGGGACCCCTGCGTTCTGCCGCTGCTTGCCACGGCGTCGGAGCCTGGCTACGTGTGGTCCAAACGTTTCAACCGAATGATCCCACTTAGAGGCCGGAGCAGCCAGGGGTGACTGGGCGTAGGTCCTACCAGTTAGGAGAAATTCCGCGTTAAAATACCCAGCGTCCCGCTGCGCCCCTGTCTGTTAGGGATGAATCTCAGGGTAGAATCTATATTCCTGCACGCACACCCCTTATACATACTTGGAGCTACCTGTGCCAAGGCATTGGTAAAGGAGGAAACCCCGATTTTGTGAGCCCGCCCCAAACCTCTGAGTGTCTGTCCGTGTGCTGGGTGAACCGCAGAGAGTGCCTGTCACAAGGGAGAAAACCGTGCAGGGCAGCCCGCCAGGAGCCACCGTTTGCACTTGGCTCTGTGGTCCCCTTTCTTGACCTCTTGGGGCCCAGTCATCGTTCCCCCACCAGGTCCTCCTGTTTTCTGTGACTTGGGGAAGGTTCAGACACCTCCTAGAGAAAGACCCTCACAGCCAGGTGTTAGTAACTTAAGCACCCGTCTCTATTTGATAGGCCGTCTTTTACTCTGTCTTTTCTGGCTTAACCACAATCTTGAAAGAGTTAGCCCCTCGGAGACAGTGTCCAGGAAAGTCGAATGTGTGTTTCTCTTAACGCGTGTGTGCTTCAGAGCAGCCTGAATAACCTCCTGAACTCCCCCCCCCCCCCACTTTTTGAGGTTCCCCCTGTGACCACTCAGTCCCGGGTATTCCCATCCCTCAGTGGTCTTTTAAGGGACCCTGGAGTGCATTCCGAGGCTCTCAGGGTCAGAGGGTCCGGTTGGTTTGGAAACCCCTTAGCTAAGTAGAATTCAGTGGGTTTCTTAGCCGAAGGACTCTTCAAAGATTTCGATATTTTAATAAGCACTGTTGGCCTGGGGAATTTCCACGGGATGGGCTATAAAATATAGATTTTTCTAAATCTGACTGACCACAGACCCCTCATGAGACCCGAGTGTGTGAGCCGCCCACCTCTGAGATGCCCAGTGTAAAGGACAGAGTGGAGTTACTGTTCCCCACCCCTGCGGTCCACTGTTTTATTCTAGCCTTCCACGGAAAGTCACTTTTGGAGCGATTTTCTTTTCGGTCCATTTGAGTAGATGACCTTGAATTGCATCATATTGAATCCCGTAGACCCGTGAAGATGGCTGACGCAGGGTGTGGATACTCACGTCCCGGGTGTGACAAGTTCAAGGGACGTTATACTAGGTTTGAGGGAGGCCCCTGTATTAGACCCTCAGAGGAGGCGGGCTCTTGCTGCTTTAGTGACTCTCCGTGTCCTCTCTCCATCAGGATGCTCCCAACACAGATGATTGAATATTACAACCCCTCAGGACCACCGCCGCCTCCACCGCCCCCCATGATTCCTTCAGCACAAACTGCTTTCGTCAGCCCTCTCCAGATCCCCATGCAGCCCCCCTTCCCGGCCTCGGCGGGCTCCTCCTACGCGGCTCCTCCTCACCCTCCCGCCGCGGGGCTCGTGGTCACAGCCCCGCCGCCCCCCGGCCCCCCGCCGCCCCCGCCAGGTCCTCCTGGTGCGGGCTCTTCTCGCTCCTCCTCCCCGATGCACGGCCCCCCGGCAGCCGAGGCAAAGCGCCCAGAGACGGCACAGCCGCCCATCAGCGACGCCCGAAGCGATCTTCTTGCCGCCATCCGCATGGGTAAGTGAGCATCGCACACACAGTCTTCCTTCTAGAAAGAGATCTCTGTATGGCTCTAACCAGCTACGGCCTAGTCGTCTTCAAATGACCCCTCTCCAGTGAACTGTTTTTTGGGATAGGGTTAAAGGACGCTTATTTGATTTTGTCTTTTATTTATTTTGAGAGAGAGAGAGCACGCGCAAGCGGGTGAGGGGCAGAGGGGGAGAGAGAGCGAATCCTCCGTGCTCCCGGCTGCGGAGCCAGTGCAGGGCTGGAGCTCACGAACCGCGAGATCATGACCTGAGCCAAAACCAAGAGTTGAACGCTCAACCGACTGAGCCACCCGGCGCCCCGTGATTTTTTTTTTTTTTTTTTACAATAGGTCTGTTTTTGCCAGTGCAAGATAAACACACAATGACAAAGAACCGAGGGTTCAGGAAACCTTTCCCTGACTAGAAATAGCTCATAAAAACGATCCCTAACTAATCGGATCTTTCTCTGCATTCTCCACTCTCAGGGTGAACGCATACGTGAAAGACACCGAGCTCATATACATGATTTAGTTATTTTTAAAAATCTAAGCTATGTCCTAGACATCCCATATTTTTAGCCTGGTGTGCTAAGCCAGTAAGCTTTTCAACATTCATTTAGCAGCGAGACTCTTTTGTCAGATTACAGTCCTACACCGCACCCCAGAACGTGAGACCTCCCGAAATAGGCTGGTCACGTCAGGATGGAGCTGCCCAGACGCTCACCCGTTCTGGCACCCCCTCAGGGCCACACACCCACAGTCTGTTCTGCACCCGCTTCTTCTCAGCCCCAGGGCGCAGCCCAGGCTGCTCGCGGGTCGCCGACGGTGTGTAGACGTATCCCCAGGGCTCCTCCTCCAGTGGGGAGATGCACCGTGTCTCGGTCACGGTCTCATTTCCATTTGGGAGGCACTGAGAAGGGGACCTGGCCGCAGCGTCCCTGGCGTCCTTCATGGGAGAACCCGAGTGTGGCACACAAGCCCAGGGTTCTCGTACGTCTCAAACGTCACTGGCACGCTTTGATTTTGTCAAAGAAAGAAGATCCCAGAGGTATGCGACCTCATCGTTAATAAATCCAGGACCATCGTAGGACAGCGGTTTGGTTTTCTGACGCCCGCGAGCCCTGTCCAGTAAGAGTGATGACAGAGCTTGGATCTTACTGTGAGGAGGCCTCTGATAAGCCCACACCAGGGGACAGTCTGCAAAAGAGCTGCCGTGTTCTTCAAAAACGCCCGGGTCCCAAAGCGCGAAGACCGAGGGACTGCCCAGAGTAAGGGACATCAGTGACAACTAACGTGACGGGTGTTTCCGCGCGGGATCCCAAGCCCGGTGGCAGACTTTCTTCGTTGACCGTCCTTCCGTCTACTGGCAAAATCGAAGTAAACTTTGGGGAAGAGATGGTAGTATTTGTATCTCTTGCTAGTAGCCTGATTTTGGTCATTGTTTCTTAGAAATTACTCATGAAGTGTTTTCGGGGCAAAGGGACATCACAGGCTCCTTATCCTCAAGTGGCCCAGAGAAAAAGCACGTGGGTATGAGCAAGAACGCCGGAGAGGGGCGCCTGCGTGGCTCAGTCGGTTGAGCGTCCGACTTCGGCTCAGGTCATGATCTAGCGGTCCTGTGAGTTCGAGCACCGCGTCGGGCTCTGTGCTGACAGCTCGGAGCCTGGAGCCTGCTTCGGATTCTGTGTCTCCCTCTCTCTCTGCCCCTCCCCCACTCATGCTCTGTCTCTCTCTGTCTCAAAAATAAATAAACATTAAAAAAAAATTAAAAAAAAAAAAAAGAACACCGGAGAAAATGGTTGGTAAACAAGATGGTCAAGCAGAATCTGGATATAGGTTATAGGGGGATGTGTTTCCGCTAGTCTTAACAGCCACCCTGGAAATCGCGAAATCCTTTCAAAAGAGAAAGTGAAAGAATTTAACACATTGAATCATCTTTGTATCCCACTTGGTACTTAATAAGAGGATTGTAGTTTGTATTCATTGTTAGCGGTAACCGGATAGACAAAGCTCTCTTCCCTCCCAGCACTAGCCACTGTTGGAGTAAAGAGTGCTTCCCAGGCCTTAGGATTACAGCAGTGTCCAGGAAATGCCATGATACAGTTCAGTATGGTAGCCACGAGGCCCAGTCAACTCACCCCCAATCAGCCCCATGTGGCCAGTGGCTGCCATATTGGTCAGTGCTGCTTCAACTTCCGTGATGTTTATATGCACCGAAATTCTACCTTTTTTGTATTCGAACACATCGCTATAAGACACTTTTCCATAAAAAAAAACCCTTCCACTTTGGGTGCCTGTTTTTTTGGTCATGTAACTTCATTTCTCCCCTCAGGTTTCCAAAACTTTCTATCCTCCGTGTCCGCAGGGGGGCAAAAAAAAGCCATAGACCTATTAGTTTGTCTTCCTTAACTGGGAGCCAGCAGAGGGATTAAATTCTCCGCTTCGTGTCGTGTCCCTAGGGATTCAGTTGAAGAAGGTGCAGGAACAGCGTGAGCAAGAGGCCAAGCGCGAGCCCGTTGGGAACGACGTGGCCACGATCCTGTCCCGACGCATCGCCGTGGAGTACAGCGACTCCGACGACGACTCCGAGTTCGACGAGAACGACTGGTCCGACTGAGGCGGGGCGCATGCGCAGCAGGCGGACGGCGCGGGGCCGGGGCTGGTTGGCAGCAGGAGACCGTGGGTCGGAAAATGTATCAAAAATTTTAAGTGGTCTCAGCACCCACATAGTGGTATTATAATCCTGTAGCTTAGCAACTTTTGTATTAATAACGTGATAATTGCTTTTGCACATCCAAAAATCCTGGGTTTTTTCAGTATTTACTGTGTAATACTTAAGTGCCACTCAACATAGCAAATTGTGCTGCACCTGAGGAAATACGCCGTAACTACCGCATTGTCCTGAAAACAGCTTTTCGCTTCCTTTTTCTTGGCCATGAAAGTTATCCAGTGCAGTTTGGGTTTCCTCTCCTTGATCCCATAATTCTGCAGACTTGCCGTGTGTTCGTGAAGCTGCCTGGTGTTAGGTCTTTGCAAGATTAATGACCCTGTGTCAGTCAGAGTGATGTCTTCCAATCAGTAAGTGATACCGTTTCACCTTTCCTTTTGTTTCGTTTTGCTTTTTCTGAGCGTGTTGCAGAAGAAGTGGGTCCTGGAGGGGAAGGATTTACCCGGTAAGGAGAATCCGGTGTTTCCGCCCTCAGTTTCTGGGCTGGGGAGCCCCTGTGTGGATCGGAACGTTCTGTTAGAGGATTCCGTTTCCTTTGCACGCGCTTGCGAAAGGTGAAATTGATTGGAGGGGCCCTTTGCAGGCAGGGTTCCCTGCGGGCTCTCACCTGGTGCCTGCCTGTTGCCAGTTGCCAGAGGAGGCTTGGGCAGCGACGCAGGGACGAACGTGAACAACAGGGTTCTCCTCCCGCCAGGGGCCGCGGGGCGTGACGCCGGAAGCGTGTGGCAGCCCTTACAGCCTGGGTGCCAGCCAGCCGGCACAGACGGGGGGAGGGGGTGGTCCGGAACCCCGGGGCCTCAGGGAAAGCGCTTCCCGTGGCTCCCCAGCCACAAGCTCTGAACTCGAAAAGTTCAGATGGAGGTGAAAGTAGACGCTGACAGCTGCTCGCTTTTCTGGGTGCCGTGGCCAGATTAGGGATCCGTCCCTGGGATGCGGGAGGGGGGGGGCGCGGAGGGGGGCCGTGACCCTCCTCCTAGAAGCATGCGGTTCTCTTGTCTCATGTTGTCATTGGCACAGTGCATTTTCCCAAGGACCTCAGGTTAGATTAGGCCCGTGGCTGTACCGGATCGCGGTCCCCCCTCGCCTTAGCCCTTCTTCCCGCTCTGCTCCCCACCCGGCAATACGGGAGAGCCCCGGGGCGTGTCTTCCTGAGGAAGGCAGGCCCCCGGCAAACTCACGGGTGGCCGCTCAGGTCTTAGAATTTGGGGTGAAGGATCACTGCTTGTTCAGAATAAAGGCACGCCCTCTCCGCTCTACGACTTCCCAAATCTCCCAGGCTTCCTGACTCGGGCTTCTTCCCTGAGCACAGTTCCGCAAATGGATCGCGGTTATTGGTGACTCTCAGTCGTGTGAAGGAGTCTGTAGCTCAAGGCAGAGGTGTCTGGGTCACGGTCGTCCTCTCAACGGGACCGTGACCGATGGGTCCTCCGGAGGGCGGGAGCGGCGCCCTCGAACCAGGTCTCTGCACCCCCCCAGTGGACATTTGCTTGGCTCGTGGGTGGTCACCCTCCGCAGCCTCTCCCTTGGGTTTCAGTCACATAGATTTTGAAACTCTGAAATGCCTCACGTCTGCGTCCCCTTCCCAAGACCACGCTTCCTCTATCAGGTTACCGGAGTCTTTCCGCTGGACTGGCTGTTTTGACCCACGCTTCTCGCGTTTCTGTTTCTTGGAGCTAGACACCATACTTTTATTGATGATACGCAGTAGTTCCTAATGATCTTGTAAATTTCTCTCTTCGATTTCTCGCCCTTTATTTCAGCGTCCAGGCCTCCTGTGTTGGCATTATTCTCGGGACTTGGACCGTTTGTAGTCCTCTTTTGTCTTTATTACAGTACTTTGGTTCTTTTGTTACTTTTGGATTAGGAATTACTTGTACAATTCTAGAACTTCTATTTGGTAACGCTTCTTTGTTTTTTATGTCCCTTCGGTTCTCAGGAGGAAGAGAACACATAAAGCTACTATCCGCGTCAGGATCTCTTCTATTTATATCTTATTACAATAAAATTACTGGCACTTTATTCATAAATATTCAGAAGCCTATTAATTATTAGTTGTCTTCCTGTAGTTTAATCACCAAGTCATTTTCAACTTGATTTTCCGACTGGCGAAAAATCTTTTGCCCGAGGGTGTTGCAGAGCCTTTAAAAGAATGGAAAAGGTCTAAATTTCCATTTAGATTATTTTTGCAGTATTTTTCTCAGCAAATCGGATTTATTCTAAAATTTAAATCCAGACTTTTCTAACGTGCTACTACATGAGAAGGAAAAAGCGAATATTTTCAATTTTCAGTTTCCCACCTTCAAAAAATATTTCCCAAAACAAATGGAGAAAAACATTTTAAAGGGTGTTTCATGTCTGTGAATTTTACATCTTAAAGTAGTAGTCCTCTATCGGAAGGTTATTTTAAATTATCCTCCGTTTCTCCCCCCATGTGTCTTTTAGATTAATTTCTGATCAGCTTTTTTCTCCTATCGTAGATTAGGCAGAGGGGTTGAGAAGATGATTCGGTACCACACACATTCGCTACACAGACATAACACGGTTGGTTTTCCATTGGTTGCCCCCAAACCGTAGGGTTTGGTACACTTCCGTTTTCCTTTAGTGAAAGTATACTGTTAGAAAATTAACATTTTCATTTCAGTAAATTTTTAGACTCTCAAAATCTTTTCTGAGCACCAAGTGGCTAGGTTGTGGAAGTTTTGTAATAATTTGCAGCCGAAATACATGATACATTTTAATCCATTAAAGACTAGTGGGAATGTATCAGCCAGAGTAGCAAGTAACTTTTGTTTTCTAAATCAGAGTATCTGTCACCTTGCAGTATTACCAATGCTGTTGTCAATTGAATTGAAAGTGGTATTTAAAAAAAAAACAAAACACCTCCTGTTAAACAATTTTTATCTGTTTGTATATCTTACTATAGATTATGTACAAGTAACATCTAAATAAAATTACACTTTTAACCCTAAAAGGTTTTATTCATTGATAACGGTGTTGTATGTTTAACCTTTTTCGGAGGGGAGAAGTTGGGGTTTTGGCAGAGTTTTTAAAACATTTTCTAATGTTTTTATTTGTTTTTGAGAGAAAGAACATGCACTCGGAAGAGGCAGAGAGAGAGGGAGACACAGAATCTGAAGCAGGCTCCAGGTTCGACGGCGGGCATGAACTCGTGAACCTCAAGATCGTGACTTCGGCTGGAGTCGGACACTCAACCCACTGAGCCACCCAGGCGCCCCAAGGGCAGGGTTTTTAATTAGCATTTTCATTATTAGATAGCAAAAGATCCCACTCCAATTTCCATTTAAATTTCTATGTAAGTCTTGCGTAACCAAGAGTTCCGGTTGGATTCTGGGAGGGACTCGGGTAGCGCTGACGCAGTGAGAAAGAAAAAGTCATCCTGGGAGCAGGAAGCCACGTGCTCAGATGAGGCGTCTTAGTGACGTCTAGTCTTGATAATAACAGCGACGAACACTGTAGCGTTTTTTTGTTCGTGGCATGCTTTCGTTCATGCGCTACAATAACCCTTTAAAATGAGCATCCTCTCTCTTTCCGATACAAGCAACCAAGTGTGAAGTTTAAGTCGCCGGTCAGGGGCCTCTGTTGACGTCGAACCCGCACCTGGGGCGGCAGTGCCCGTGGGGGACAATGGGAGTAGAGTTGGGGGAACAGAGCGCGGCCCTGCTCAGAAGAGCAGACTGGAGTGAGCGTCCGGAACAGCTGCCCCCGCATTGCCCGAGCTCACTGTGTCCACGTCCCACGACGTGTGTGTCGTCTCTCCGCAGCCTCCCCGCCCCCGGGCAGAGCATTCTGTGTGTACCCTCTGCGTCTTCGTATCCTGAGAGCACGTGCCCAGTCTGCTAGGTGGTGAGCGGCCCCTGGTTGAACGACTAGATGAACGGATGGATTTCCGAGCTACATTTTTAACCAAAAAGTGAATTGTGTATGACTTAAAAAAAAAAAAAGTATCTCCCTAGTTAACCTGGATTTCCTCCTCATTATTACTAGTCATTGGATGAATAGCCCCCTTACCCCCTTTATTTGGGGTGTATTTCCTACCAGGCTCAGCTAGCGAGGTAGGTGTTGAGGCCTCTTATTTACTTGGATATCCCGTCGATCAACACAGGGCCTGGCACTTGCGAGGCGCTGATACTTAGTGAGGGGTGGTTGGTTATAAAGCCAGGGGGAGGTTCTTCCATCAACACGGATGTGAAGACTCAAGAAGAGCTTAAATGCAGGAATAGGTGGAAAGCACCTAAAACGGTATCTGAGACTTAGCCAACGCTCGCTCCGTGAATGTTAGCATGACTCCTGTCCGCGGGTCCCTTGGGGGCGAGGGAGGAGCAGGCCAGTTCCTGCCCTCATGGAGCTTCAAGTCTAAAGAGCAAGATGGACAGCAGATACCGTCAAATAACCGACGTGAGGCCCTTTCACGCGTGCTTAATGGAAGTGGGGTGAGGCGCACCCAGTCCAGTCGGCGGGCCGAGGGAAGCTGAGGTCTGAGAATGGCCGGGCGGTAGGGGTTGAGGGAAGGGAAGGGAGTTTCTCAACAGCAAGAACAGCGTTCACCTCCTCGAAGGGGGGAAGGACGGTGTGGAGTGACAACCGGAACAAAGCATTCGTGAAATGGAAGCCGCGGGAGGAAGAAGGAGGTCATGGGATGGTTTACAGAATGGTGGACATCTTCCCATGTCCGGCACTCAGGATTGGGGGGAGCCTTCTGAGCCAGCGGACACCATCACAGCTGCACCCGTGGATGTACAGAAGGGTTCTTTAGACTTGCAGCCTGTTGGCTCTTCGTTGACCTCGACAGCCTCAGCTCTAGACTAACGGCGTATTTAAGAAGGCATCTTAGTGCCCAGCTGGACTAGCTCCCAAGTGTTAGAAGCGGGCAAACAGGCCATCACTTGTGTTGCTCGGGGCTCAAAGCTTGGTCTCTGAGCTCTTGAGTTTCAAAGTTCTGTTCCACAGCAGACCTCGAGAGTTACGTAAATACCCTCCCCTCAACGTGTTATCATGAAAAAATGGAAACCTACAAGAAAGTTGCTTAATCAACACCCATACGGCCATATCTATCCGTCTGTCCATACATCAATCTACCGTATTTCATACATTTCAAAGCAGGTGCAGTGTTTTCACCCCTGATCACTTTAGTAAACACATCAGAAATTAGAGTTGAATATTTGTAACTAATATTTAATATTTTTGAGGTGAAAGAGTGGAACGCAACATCCCAAGTATACTCTTCGATGAGTCTTAACAGTACATATGCTCTTGTAACACACATCCCATCGAGGTAGCTGGCACTGCTGTGACCTCAGCTTGACCTTTGTCCTAGTCCCAGGAGCAACCACCATTGTGGTTTTTTTTGTTGTTGTTTTTTTTAAAACTATGGATTCCTTTAGCCTGTTGGAGAACTTCACATATGTGCAATAAAATAGTACCATTTTACCTCTGGCTGCTTTTACCATAACGTTTTTGGAATCCATTTACGTCATGGCATATGTCAATATTTTATTCCCATTTGTCACCAAGTAGCCTTCCATTGTATGCATATACCACCGTGGGCTTGTCCATTCTCCTGGTAAGACTTAATACAAGTCCTTTCCGGGCATATCCGTTCATCTACCTTGGATATTTATCCAGGAATGAAATTGCTGAGTCACAAGTAGGTGCATGTTCCGTTCTGGAAGAAATTGCCAGACTTTCACGAAGTGGCTGTACTCTTTTAAACTCCCCACAATGCCGCTCTGGTATGCTTTTCCTTGTACTTATCTTGCTCGGGGTCCACTGAGCTTGAACCTGTAAATTCATGTCTTAAAATTTGGGAAATATTTGGACACTACTTTTTGAAAATATGTTTTCGCTCCCTGTCTTTCATTGCATTCCTATCACACACATATTAACCTTTAGAGGTTGGCCCACGATTCCTCGAGGCTCTTGTGATTTAAAAATTCTTTTTCTCTCTGTTCTGCATATTGGATAATTTTTATTTATCTGTCTTCAGGTTCACTGACTCTTTATTCTGTCACTTACAATGTATTCAAAAGCCCATCTGGTAAATCTTTATTATTCTAACCTTTTTTTACCTGTAGAATTTCAAATTCTCTTTTTTAAAGTTTATTTGACAGAGAACACGAGCATGAGCAGGGGAGGGGCAGAAAGAGAGGAAGGACAGAGAATCCCAAGCAGGCTCCGTGCTGTCAGCCCAGAGCCCAATGCGAGCTTGATCTCACGAACCGTGAAATCATGACCTGAGCCAAAATCAAGTGTCCAACGCTTAACCGACTGAGCCACCCAAGGGCCCCTGTTCTTTTTTTTTTTTTTTATAATAGTTTTATTTCTCTGCTGAGATTCCCTATCTGTTTGTTTATTACAAGCTTATTTTCCTTTACATCTTTGAGCATGGTTATACTAGCTCTTTAAAAATCCTTGCGTGGGGCGCCTGGGTGGCTCAGTCGGTTGAGCGGCTGACTTTGGCTCAGGTCATGATCTCGCGGTCTGTGAGTTCAAGCCCCGCGTCGGGCTCTGTGCTGACAGCTCGGAGCCTGAAGCCTGTTTCGGATTCTGTGTCTCCCTCTCTCTCTGCCCTTCCCCTGCTCATGCTCTGTCTCTCTGTGTCTCAAAAATAAATAAACATTAAAAAAATTTTAAAAATCCTTGCGGGCCAGTTCCAACATGTGGATCTTTTCAGGATCTGTCTCTATTGATTGCCTTTTTCTCTTGGGTTCATGCCTAGTAGTTTTGGATTGTATCCTAAGCTTTATGAATAATACATATCAGCGACTCTGGAATGTGTTATGTTCCTCTGAAAAGTACTAATTAAAAAAATTTTTTTTAATGTTTATTTTTTGAGAGAAACAGAGCGTGAGCAGGGGAGGGGCAGAGAAAGAGGGAGACACAGAATTCGAAGCAGGCTCCAGGCTCTGAGCTGTCAGCACAGAGCCCGACGCAGGGCTTGAGATCACCAACCGCGAGATCACGATCTGAGCCAAAGTCAGATGCTCAACCGACTGAGCCGCCAGGTGCCCCCCAAAAGTACTGGTTTTTAAGGAAGATAGTTAACATGGCTGGAATTAAGCTCCCACTTCTCCCTACCCTGCCCTGTGATGGGTGACAACAGAACTCTCCTGAGTTCTTTCTCTCCTGAGTTTGCCTTGCTTTACACCTGGTTATAGGATCAACCAGAGGTTTGGGCCGTTTGACACAGAATTTTCGGATCCTCCTCTCTGGTTCTCCTAGTATCTCCTATCACTTTCTACCTGTTCTGGTCGCTCAGAATTTGCTCCTCTTATTTCGTTAAGCCAGCGTGGGGTAAGCCAGCAAGCCTGTGGGTTTTCTGCTCCAGCGTGGCTGCCCTGCTCGGCAGGTTGGAGCCTGTCCTCAGGCAAAAAGCCATTAAATGCGCCCAAAGATTTTCCTCCTTAAGCCCTGGCCCTCCTCTGGTGTCCTTCTGGTTTTGATTTCTCTCCAGTGCCTTCAAGAGTCGTGAAGCGTATTTTGCCCACTTTGTAATCATTATCTGTAAAGAATTGATCTGGAATGGGCGAGTCCTGCGTTCTCAGGAGCCTCATTCTATAAATATTTGATGCAATCGCTTTTAAAAAATATTTTAAAATGGAATTTAAAAATGCAGACTGGGGCGCCTGAGTGACTCAGGTCATGGTGTCACAGTTGGCGAGCTCCTGCCCCACTCTGGGGGAGCCCTGCTCTGTCTCTCTCCCTCCCTCCCTCTCCCTTTCCCTTCTCTCTCTCTCTCTCTCTCCCTCTCTCTCTCTCTCTGCCCCTTGCATACTGTGCTCTCTTTCTCAAAAAAAAAAGAAAAAGAAAAGTAAAAGCAGACGTGTTGAATGCCAAATTCTAACAGAGAGGACCACTTCAATTTTTCTGCCAAGTGAACTTGTTTTTGCCGGGGCCCTGCATTAAAACTTGTGACATCTTTATTTAACTAAGTGGTGTCTAAGGACTTGCGTGGTGTGCTTCCAAAACATTAGCCATCTTCGCCCCCTTGCTCTACACTGTACAAGCAGAACGCAGTGCCGGAATCATGTGCAGAGACCGAGACGGCTTTAATAAATCGCTGGCCTTAACCCCAGTCTCAAATTTTCGTGTTCACCACCAGAACCTCGATGTTTTAACACTGAGTGTTAAAAATGTAAATTCAGGAATACATCTATGCAGACAAAATCATTTTTATTTTTTACGATTGGTTCATTTGAACAAAGGGTGACACGACTTAAAAGGCTGAAAACTGCCACCTGACATCACCACCATCCGATTTTCTTACCTTTAGACCAAGAAGTGGTCACACCGTGATAGCACGTGGTGCCGCGGTCTAATTCTGCATTCTGCGAAGACAGTACCAACACGGAAGCATGTCGAAAGCTGCCGAAGCCTTACATATTTAATTTGGAGGTGTGAGTAACTCCTAGAGGTATCTTGACAGGGACTTAGATGCTCAAGAGATTTGCTTTCAAAATACACTTTCTCCAGAGAGCTGACACGCGGACATGTCTTTGCTAAAACACAGTAGCTCTCCGTGGTGAATATTTGCATACGTCATCTTTCTAAATCCCCCTCTGCGTTCACCCTGTGCACTTGCGATTTGAGTAATTGGCTTCAAATATAGCACCACGATTGGTGAGAGGTGGTGAATTGGTGGATGATTTACCCTGAAGAAAAATTAAGGGAGTCTGCCCTTCGAGAGCAATTGAAAGCCTACCAAGTGGCACTTACCATGAAGTGACATTTAAAAGCATTTAATATTCTAGGATGTGCTTCAGCTGTTCTGGCCTAAACCCAGTTTAAATTAGAAGTCAGGCGATTTGAGAGCACGTAAGCCTACGCATCCTGAAAGTGTGAATATAACTTAGCACTTACCATGGATGAGCTGTTACTTTTTGTGGAGTACGTGACGTGACGGTGGCTCGAAATGTCCCTTCTACCCTTTTGAAATCCAGACGTTACGAGCTCAGTAATTAAGTTAGGGCGTCAGCTTTCACCTCCCTTGAAATGTCTTTTAATATTTCAAGGGCCTAGGCATTCATTTGATTTGCAAGCTAGAGTTTCGACAACCTATGCCTCGAGGGCTCCGACAAAGAGCCACGCAGCCAGTCACCAGTGGACGGTACACCGTGGCGGGCCCCCCTCCACCCCAATCGCTGCCCCACCCGTGAGCACCCGCACTCTTCAGGAAATCAGGAGCGATTCGTAGGAACACTGAAGTTGAAGAAACATCATCTCAGCACCTGACCTTGCGTGGTTGCTAGGAGCCCAAAGGGCACCCGGGACTAGCCCCGGACCCCATAACAGACTGGGGTGTCCATCACTCTCCTGTCTGCTTGGCAGCCAATGAGCGCTCCTTGGTGCCGACCGGGGGGAGCCGAGTAATGGCCCGGTGGTGTCTGGACCGCAGGTGCAGGGATGCAGAGTCGCCGTCTTGAATTCTGCACCTGGTGGCCCCACTCCTTGTTCCTTTCTGAGGGGCTGTCCCCTCGTGTCCAGACCTCCCCAAGCTTCTCACTTGTTTATGTTGACGGGTCTTGGCTGCACAAAGCCCATGGGAGAGTTTGTGGTCTCGGAGCAGATCATTTAGAAACTCCTTTCAGGGGGCGCCCGGGTGGCTCAGTTGGTTAAGCGTCTGACTTCAGCTCAGGTCACGATCTCACGGTTCGTGAGTTCGAGCCCCGCGTCGGGCTCTGGGCTGACAGCTCAGAGCCCAGAGCCTGCTTCGAATTCTGTGTCTCCTCCTCTCTCTGCCCCTCCCCTGCACATGCTCTGTCTCTCTCTGTCTCAAACAAACATTACAAAAAAATTAAAAAAAAAAAAAGAAGAAGCAGCAGCTTTCAGCTCTTGTCCTTGGTACCTGGGGAAGAGAAATGTTGGGGCCTGATTTTTGCCTGTAGGCTGTCACTATAGATGTCACTCACCGGACAGGCCTTGGTCTTCGTTGATGTCACTCGCCCGGTCTTCCGGCTGCAGTGGGAGAGCCTCGTCTGATTCTCCGTTGTTGCTCCTGCCATGGGGCCCCTGGGGCAGGAGTACGGCTGTGTGTCACCCGCCACCCAGGATCTCCAGGGCTTCTCTTGGGGATGCTGGAAGCACATTCTTGTAAGCCCCCTTCTCCCTTCACGGCCTGGATCTCCCTCCCCTGACTTCTCCCTCGGTCTGTTTGCTCAGTGGTTTCCCTTGAACCCAGCCAGCTCCTGGGCACACGGTTCCTTCTCCGCCAGGCGGTTGAGATGTAGGACGCAAGAAATAACAGTGGCAGGACCGAGAACCCTGGCCCCTGCTGGGACGGGAGCATCGAAGGAGGCACAAGAGAAAGCCAAGCACTTCATTGATTTTCTCTGGGACGCGCATGGCCTCTACAAAGATGCTCCGGGCGGGGGCCAGCCCCCTGGCCCTGGGCAGTGGCGGGGAGCAGGAAGCTTTCCCTCTCCCCGCGTGTGGTCAGTGCGTGGGCTGACAGGAGCAGGCGGGTCCCTAAGTGGTTCCCTGCAGGGGGCTCCCTGAGAGTGTCCTTGCTCATTTGTTCCCTGACTCTGGATGGGAGACAGAATAAACATTCTTGGGTGGGCCCCCCCATCTAGTCCCCGTGGCTGTCTGCCCCCTGCTAAGACAAACGGCCAGACGCTGGTGGGCCCTCAACCCTGTGACACAGGACCCTCGTCTGTGTCCACGCGGCTGTCCCAGAACATATCCGCCCCTCCCCCGCACACCCCCTGGACTCATTCCCAGCCACGCATGGGTCTGTTCTGAGGCCATTGCAAGAAAGGGATTTTCGGAGTAGGCTAACAAATGTCTCCCTTCAGGACTGGTGAGGGCAGGCTTCCTGCGTTCGGACTCCTTCCTGGTTGTTAACTAGGGAGCCGAGAGAGGTCAGCCAGGGGGAGGGAAGGACAGCCCCTCCCCTCCATGGCCTGGGGCCACTAACACAGGACCAGGGTGAAGCCCGGGTTCCATTTAATCGAGCAGAGAGCGAGGGGGCCATTAGCCCGAGCAGGAGTGGCACTCAGTGCCTGATGCTCAGGCTGTTCCCCATACCTGGGGAGCAGCCGCTGTGTCCCCAAGGGCCCCCTGCTCCTCAGTATGCAGGGGTCGCTGGAGGGAGGCCCAAGACCGCCCCTCAGGGTGCGTGATGTCTGGTGTCAGCCTGGCTGTTCCCCGCTTGGGGGGGGGGGGCTGGAGTACCTGCCTGTCCCATCGGAGGAGGGTGTGTGGGCCACAGCTGCAGGGGACAAGGGCCGGAGAGGTGGGAACCGGCTGCCCCTCTGATCCAAGGCCTCGCGCTAAGACCGCCGAGTTTGCTATCTGAGGTCACACAGCGCCTCTACGAAGTGGGAACCGTGACCCATTTCCTAGGTGACGAAACGGGGGCCCCTAATCTGCCCAAGGCTCCCAGAGGTGGGGCTCGAACCCAGGCCCTCCTGAAGCGACTCTGTGCTCCTCCTGCTTTGGAGCCGCTCCCTGGGCCTCGGCAGGAACTGCGGGACGCGGTGGCCGGCCTTCACCGCTGCTGTGCTACGGAGCTGACGCGGGGCTGCGGCAGGGGAAGTCGTGGGGTGGGACCCAACAGGTCGACCGCGAGTGGGTGAGCTTGACGCAGTGACCTGCGGCCTCCGAATGGTGGGGCTGCCGGGTCGCCCAAGAGGCCTGCCGGGTCCCTGATTTGAGCTAAACACAAATTGACTCCCTCGCCCCATCCCCGAGCTGTGCCCTGGATCTCAGTGGTTGAGGGGAGCAGCCGAGAGGGGCCAGGGCGACATCGGCCCATCCCCCTCAGTTGTTGACGAGGGTCGCGTGCAACGGAATCATCCCAGCGTCAAAACTGCATTGTCGAAATGCCTGGCTCTGTCCCCTGCCGCCGTTAAGGGGTGGTGCCAGGGGCAGGAAGCTGGCTGGGGACTCGCAGGGCCTGCCTGGGGGTGGGGGGAGCTCAGCCTGGGCACAGGCCCCTGTGCTCAGAGCCCTAGTGACTCCGGCCCTGGCGGTACCGGGTGGGGGGCGGGGAAGGTGGACGTTCGGGAGAGCAGGCGCGTGCCGTGGGCAACTTGGCGGGGTTGGGGGGAGGGGTGGGGGAGATGGGGAGGGGTGCAAAATCTCGCCTGCCGCCCCGGGGATGCCTCACCCAGGGCCCAAGGGGCCTCCCTGGGCAGGCAAGGTGTGGGTCTGGGCGGCTCTGGGCCATCCCTGGAAGCCACCAAGGGTCCCAGCTGGAGGAGGTGTGGGGATGGGGCCACAGTCCCTGGAACCAGCCTGGAGGCGGGGGGGTGGGGGGGGTGGGGGGGGTGCGGGGTGCCACAGAAGCTCAGCGCCTCCAAGGTCTCTGCAGGGCAACCCCTCGGGGTCTCCCAGCACTGTGCCAGCCCACCGCATTTGCCGCCTAAAACGACAACCATGTGCCTTTGCGGGAATGGCCTCCACCTCCGAAGGCCCCCATTGGACGAATCGGTTCTGAGCTCCGGGGCCCGGGCTTCGGGCGGGCTTCACGCAGGCATCGTAGGCCTCCTGCACCGGGAAGGGCAAGAGGAACCGAGAGCTGTGACTCCAGCGGGGTGTCCTTCCAGACCCGCCGGGACCTGGATGTGGGGAGGCTCGAGCGCCGCCCCCCGGCCCGAAGCAAACCAGCGCTCACAAACCTCCTTGCCTGGGGCGCCTCCCAGCGCTTCCGTGGGGAAACACCGCCCCCCAGTGGCCGGACGATTAAGTGTTTCTCTGAAGATAGACTTGGCATTTCCCGCAATCGCTCCTCATTCACTCTCCGTCCTCGCCATCAATCTTTCACTCCTTCGGGAGACAAAGACGTGCTTCTCACGCACCGCTGTTGGGAGCGAGTTGGTACAGCTTCTCTGAAGTTCTGTTAACAAACCTCTATCGGAATTCGAACTGTACACACCTGGAACGGAGCGAGCGCGTACCTAGACATGGACCCATGACTGATTGGATTAAAAATGTTACAACGGTATTTCCGGACCCCGATTCTCTCCCAGAACCTTGCCCCTCCGTGTCAAGAGGTGGATTCAATTCCCCTCCCTCTGAAGCAGGGCGGGACTTGGGGGCGGCCTCCTGCACCCCGCTTCCAAGGGCGGCCATAAAGGGCCAGGAGGCCTGGCTCCCTCAGAAGGCCTTTCTGGAGCTCAGCCACCATGCTGCGAAGAAGTTGAGACTGCCCGCAGGGGACGCAGGCGAGGGTCTGGTGACAGCGAAGGTCTCGGGCCAACAGCTGGCTGGCGAGGGTCCAGACTTCATCAGAGCGCTCGGTCCCCACCGCGAGGGGGCGCAGCTGACGGCCAGCGGAGCAGACACCACTGTCCTCACGGAATCCTGCCAGCCGAAATCGCAGATCTGTGAGCCAAGGCGATGCCATGGTTTGGGGTTACTCGGATTCGGGGTAACTTGTTATTCGGCTTTAGAAACGGAGACAGGGGGCGCCTGGGTGGCTCAGTCGGTTGAGCTTCCGACTTTGGCTCAGGTCATGATCTCCCATCTGTGAGTTCGAGCCCTGCTGTGCTGACAGCTCAGAGCCTGGAGCCTGCTTTGGATTCTGTGTCTCCCTCTCTCTCTGCCCCTCCCCCACTCATGCTCTGTCTCTCTCTGTCTCAAAAATAAATAAATATTTAAAAAAATTAGAAACGGAGACAGGTAGAGTGCAGTAACTAGCGCTACTTCATGTGCCTAATGACACAGTCCCCATGAAATGATCTGAGATCCCAGAAGACTGGACATACCCTGCCGTCCTGTCCACAGAATTTTGGTTAAATTACCGCAGACGCGCAATGGAGTAGTCTGCAACTGTTCAAAGAATGAAGATGTTTTAGGGGCCGGTGGGAACGGAGGACTCTCCAGGTCTTGAGTTCAAGCCCCAGGTTGGGCATGGAGCCTACTTAAAAAAAAAAAAAAAAAAAAAAAAAAAAAAAGAATGAGGTTGTTTTCAATGATCTGACCTTCAAGATATATTGTTAAAGTGAGAAAACAAGGAACCAAGAAGCCATTCACCAGCTAAAAGGGAGAAGTGAGAACACACGCCTTTATTTGTATGTGCATCAGATACTTTTGAAAGGATCCTGAAGGGAGCGAGGCCATTGCCTCAGGGGGGAGGTGGAAGAGAGAGCTCTGCTCCTTAGCCTTTTGGTGCCTGTGAATTTCGTCACCTAGGGAATGTTCCTATCTTAAAAATGGACTATTTTGCAATGTATACAGCCTTCTGGATTTGCGACACGTGGTGACACAAAAAAAGAGACGAAAGGCATCCTTCTCGCCATCATCTCATTTATACTACTGCCCTCCTAATCGAGACAAAACGGTAAAGCATGAGGGTAAAGAGTGAAGCTTCTAGAATCCGGCTGCTGCGGTTCAACTCCTGGCTCTGCTCCATGACCTTGCGAGTTGCCCTGGAATGATCAGTTCTTCAGATTCCTTCTCTGGGCAGTGGGCGCGTAACAGCGCCTCCCTCAAAGGGTTGTTGAGTACTTGGCGACCGGCTACTCATCTATTCCGATTTTCTACTTCTTGTGGCCATGTAAGCGTTTGAAATTCTTATAGAAGTGTTACTGTTTCCTCTTCTATTTTTCTTTTGCATTTTTATGTTTTTTTTAATGTGTCATTTGTTTTTGAGAGGGAGGGAGAGAGAGAGAGCAGGGGAGGGACAAAGAGAGAGAGGGAGACGCAGAACGTGAGCAGGGGAGGGGCAGAGAGAGAGAGGGAGACACAGAATCCGAAGCAGGCTCCAGGCTCCGAGCTGTCAGCACAGAGCCCGACTCGGGGCTGGAACCCACAAGCCGTGAGATCATGACCTGAGCCAGAGTTGCTTAACCAGACTTTGCCGTAGATCGCATACATGAGTGGCAGAGCTGGAATTTGAACTGGAAACTGTGCTTTGAATCTTTTATCTCTTTCTAATGAATGGGCTTCTGTCATTATGACCCGGCCTTCTTTCTGGTGTCTTTGCCTTAAATCTGTTTTGCCTGATACAGCGTGCCCCACTAGCTTTCTTTGATTAACATCTTCTTGGTAAATCTTTTCCTGTCTGTTTCCCTTCGGCCTCTGTGGCCTTCTGTTTTAGATAGGTCTCTTGTGGGGCACCTGGGTGGCTCAGTCAGTTAAGCACCCGACTTCAGCTCAGGTGAGGATCTTGTCATTCCCGTGTTCGAGCCCTGCGTCGGGCTCTGTGCTGACAGCTTGGAGCCTGGAGCCTGCTTCAGATTCTGTGTCTCTCTTTCTCTATCCCTCCCCACTCCCACTCTGTCTCTCTCTCTCTCTCAAAAATAAAAATAAAAACATTTTAGATACGTCTCTTGTTAACAAATATTTAGGGTTTATCCTCACTCTGACACTTTTTGTGTTTTAATGGAAAAAATGTTAAAACGCAATAGGACTTTCTATACATGTTGTTTAGAACTAGCAGATTATGTTGTGCTTTCTTTTTTCTCCTTCCTCTTTTTCCTTCACCTCTTGTGTTCTTTTGGATTGATTTTTTTTAAGTTCATTTATTTTGAGAGGGAGAGGAGGAGGGGAGGAGGGGCAGAGAGAAAGGGAGAGACAGAGAATCCTAAGCGGGCTCTGCACGGTCAGCTCGGAGCCCAGTGGAGGACCTGAGCCGAAACCCAGAGTCAGAGGCTTAACCCACTGAGCCACCCGGGCGCCCCCGGATTGATTTCTTAAAAATTATTTTAATGTTTCTTCAACAAGTTAGAAACATACGCCGTTTATATTTTCGAGTCATTACTCAAAAAATTACAATATGGAAACTTAATTTATCCAAATCGAAGGCTCGTCGATAATTGTTCTCAGAGGTAATTAAAAAAAACTTTTTAAGAGCCAGGGTGACCCACACGGGGTCCAGTCAGGACGAACGGTGGCCAGTTCGCTCGGGATCACGCACAAGAACTAA
This sequence comes from Paguma larvata, assembly GCA_030068075.1. Taxonomy (NCBI): domain Eukaryota; kingdom Metazoa; phylum Chordata; class Mammalia; order Carnivora; family Viverridae; genus Paguma; species Paguma larvata. The sequence goes on along the minus strand of CM057839.1, from coordinate 72,555,801 downwards.
GGCCTGGTGTCAGCCCCGTCTATCCGCTCCTCGGGGACAAGGCCGAAGCCCGCCTTCCATTTTCCTTTGCTGGCAGCCATCTTAAAATACCATAGACTGGGGAGCTTAAAAACAAAAAATTATTTGCTTGCAGTTCTGAAGGCTGGAGGTGCGATTTCAAGGGGGCCAGTGTGGTCAGGTTGTGGGCGAGAGCCCTCTTTCCGCTCGCGGTTGACGCCTTCTCAAGTGTGCCTCTCTCGCTTCTTACAAGGGCGCTTATCCATCATGAGGCGCCCCCCCACGGCCTCATCGCCACTTAATCACCTCCTCTTGGAGGCCCCACCTCCAGCCGCCATCCCAGTGTGGGTTAGGACTCCAAGTCCCCTGTGTGCAGGGGAGCACAGTTCAGTCTGTAGCAACCCCTGTCAGACTTCTACATTTTTGTTTTGTTTTTGTTATTGTTTTAAACCTCATAAGATAGTATTGGTTCACGCGGTCAGTGCCCTTTCAAGTCTATCCCCGTATATATCGTTATTACTGTGGCTTCTCATTTCTTTGTCTGTTTCAGCCCCTCCACTTGGGCTGATTTTATTTCTTGCCTGAAGCGTGTGGTTTTAGAATCGTCTTTAGTGAGGACCTGCTCATGGAACACCGCTGTGTCCGTCTGAAAATAGCTTTATTTCACCCTCCGTTCTAGTTACTGAGCGACCGTCTGCCAGCGCCAAATGCCACGCCCACTCCCCAACACGCACGCGTGCGCGCGTGCGCGCGCACACACACACACACACACACACACACACTCTGCGTCCCGCAGCCGGGACTCTGCCAGCGACATTCCTGCTTCTACCAGCCGAATCCTTCTTTGGAGACTCTGTTAATCAGGGTCCATCAGAAACAGAGACAGAAACTTCACTGGCTATTTGAACAGGACTGTTCTAGTATAACGAGTTATTGAGTAGGACAAGACAAGGTGGCTAATTACTCACAGGAGGTAGGAGGGAACCCGGAGGTAGAAGGTACAGGACGGCTTTTCTGGGTGAGAAAGAGAGGACACTGGAGGAAACGAGGACAGGACGGGGACCCCCTCCACAGCTGAGGCCTCTTCGAAGAAACCTCGGAAACGTGTGGGCCGCCCGTGGCAGAAAACAAGACAAAGAAAACAAAGAGTTGCAAGAACGTGGGCTGCCGCTGGTCTGTAGAGGCAGCCTGACCTGGCCGGAGGATACGGCACAGGGGGTGTGGGGTGCCGGGGGAGGGGGGGCCTGTTCTAGAAGCAGCCCACTTTGGTAGAGGCTGTTTCCGGGACAACGTCGGTCTGCAGCGGTGGAGAGGCAGAAGACCCAGAACGGCCGGCACGGTGTCGAAGAAGAAGAAGAAAACAAAGTCAGACCGATGTCGCCCAACTTCAAGACGGAGGATAAAGGTACGGTAATCCGGACGGGGTGGCGCTGGGGAAAGAACAGGCAGACAGATCAGCGGAACGAAATCGAGAGTGCCCGAATAGATCGATGTCTCAGAGTGCCGGAGGCCGGAAGTCCAAGGCCAAGGTATGCGTCCTATGCACCGTCTGGTGAGATCCGTCTTTAGCTGGAGGGCGCGCAGGCTTCTCGCCGTGTCCTCGTACAGCAGAAGAGGCCAGAGAGTTCTGTGGGGTCTCTCCTATCAGGGCAATGATGATCCATGCCAGAGGGTCCTACCCCCATGATCTAATCACACGCATAGCTCAGAGGCCCCGCCCCCCCAATCACCGTATTGAAGATTAGGTTTCACGTAATTCGGGGGGGATGTAAACATTCAGTCCACAGCACAAACATAGTCAGCTGATCTTTGACAAAGGAGCAAAGGCAACATATCGGAGCAAAGACCGTCTTCGACAAACGGTGCTGTAACCCCCAGACGATCTCATGCCAAAGCAAGAAAAAATCAATCTATACCCAGACCTTATACCCTTCACAAAAACCGGTGCAAAACGAATCACAGACCTCGACGTCAAATGGGCAAACTGTAAAACTCCCGGAAAATAACACCGAAGAAACCGAGGCGACCTTGGGCTTGGGGATGACTTTCCAGACTCAACACCAAGAGCACCATCTAGGCGAGAAAATGTGGGAAGTCGGTCTTCAGTAAAGTAAAAAACTTTTGCTCCGCAAAATACGCTGTTAAGAGAATGAAAAGGCAAGACGCAGAGGGGGAGAAAATATTTGCAACATGTGTACCCGATGAAGGCTCTGGAAGATACTGGAGAACCATGTTTGCAACGTGCTCATCGAATATTTGAAAAGCTGTTTTCCATGTGGCCACTGGGCTGGGAGCGAAGCTAGGAGGCCCGACTCTCTGAAGGAACGCGTGCCTTCGTGACCTGCGGAACCGAAGTTTAATTGTTCTTCTTCCCACGCTTGGACCTTTGGGTTGTTCATTCAGACTTCCTGTCTTCTGCCGAGTGTCTCTGCGTTGCCTGCTCGGTGCCAGCATCCTTCTTGCCAGGAGGGAACCCCCTGGGAGCGAGGCCCCCACACAGAGCTATGACTGTTCCTGACGGAGAAGAGGAAGATGGGGACTCCCGCTGGGCTGGCGGGGCGGGGACTGGGGAGCGCTGGTCACTGCACAGGGGAGGAGGGTGGCTGTCACATTCACAGCCTCTGAGAGCTGACAAGGGTCAAGCCGACCCCTTCTCTTAAAGGTGAGGGCGCTGAGAGGCATCTGGGTGACTCAGTCGGTTGAGCGTCCAACTTCGGCTCAGGCCCTCATCCTGCGGTGTGTGAGTCGGAGCCCGACACCCGGCTCCCCGCTGCTGGATCCTCTGTCCCCCTTTCTCTCCGCCCCTGGGCTGCTCACACTCTCTCTCTCTCTCTCTCTCTCTCTCTCTCTCAAATATGACTAAGCATTTTTTTAAAAGGTGAGGACGCTGTCATTTCCATTTCAACAGCCACTCACGGATGGTCTGCTCTGTGGCTCACGGATGGTCTGCTCTGTGGCTCTCTTGCCCCGGGCCGCCCCCCGGAAGGGACTCGGGTTTGCCTGGGAGGAGAAAGCAGGCTGCTGAGAACCTGAGAACCCTCCCCGAGAGGAGGGTTCGACCACGGCCCCGAGTCCAGCAAAGGGGCAAGCCCCCAGTGGGTACGTGCGCGCCTCTCTTGGCACAGAGGCCCTGCAGGGTGGGGGCCGGGGACTCTGGGGGTAGCATGATGCCGAGGCAAGGGCCCTGACCTTGGCGGCGCTCCCGTCCCTCCTCTGCCCTTCGCCGACTGCAGGACCCCGAGCCAGTCACTGAGGCTCTCTTCCCTCGCCCGGGAGGTGCTGAGGGTGACACCTGCACCCATGGTGTGGTTGTGAGCGCATCAGCGAACCTGAATTCCGTGGGGAGAAAGGGCCCCAGAAATGCGAGACATCGCTTTGGCACTGTGTGTTATCGTGAGCTTGGGTCGCCGGCAGGCCTCTCCGAGAAGCTGATTTACAGAGAAGTTCACGGGCCTTCCACACGGTGTCAGTGGTGCCTTAGAACATTTGGAAGCGGTCCCGTCTGACTGGGTTTGAAAAGACAAGACAGGATGAGGTATCACCGGGGCCCAGGGTCCCCGTGGCTCCTCCCACCTGCCTGGTCGCCTCCCTGCCCTCAAGCTACCCGGCAGGCACCCCTGGCCCCAGCAGGTGGGCCCCCCCCACAGGGCTCCGTCTCCTCACAGAGCCTGCGGCCGGCCTGGGGTCCCAGCCCCCCGTTAGCCGAGCCGGCTAAGTGAAGGGCAGGCAGCTGGGGTGATCTGACCTAAAACTTCTGTTCCCCAAGGTTCCCTCTGAAAACAGGCTCCTCCCACCACAAGGAATGTCTGCTTGAGGACCGTGGGAAAGGCTGGGCAGGGGTGGGGAGGGGAGGGGTAGAAGCTCTTGGGTTCTCTTTACCTCTCCCCCCACCCCTCCCCCCGTCCCCGACCTCGCTCCTGCTCGAGACCAGCAGGTGCTTAACAAATCGCCCTCATCCATGGGAGAGGCCTTTCGTTCTGGATTTAGATGTGCACTTAATGGGCTCCGAGGCCGCCGGCCTCCTCCAGGAAGAGCCCACGCCGGGGTCAGAGGCCCCTTGCTCACCGGGCGACCGCACAGGCTGGCCTCTGAGATGCTCGATGACCCAGTCTGAGAGAAAACGGGCGACGGCCAAAGCCCTGATTTGGAGCCCTGGCCACTTTCCGTGGTCTAACGAGTCCCACCGCAGCGACCGCATGCCACCAACGGCCCGGCCCACGGCGGGATGGAGCCAGGTGCCTGCGGCCCCGGCGGGATGGAGCCCCTCCGCCTTAGACCCCACAAGGCGGGCGTGATCGTGTTTCCCAGGATCGTGGTGGGCATCGCAAGCGTTAGCATAGCCCGCGCTCGCACTCGTGCCGGCCGTTGGGGGGGTTAGGAGTCTACACCACGGGATCGAGTGAACCCTAGACGGAGGGAGCTGCGTCTCTGGGTGCGTCCTGCGTCTCCTGCACCTCGAGGGCGCTCTCTGAAGGCCACGGCTAAGGCACGAAGGGCACTTCGTGAGACCTGATGGCGAGCAGGGCTGCGTGGACGGCACGTGTGACATGGCTGGCACCTCGATCCAGGCGGCCGGTTCCACCCCTGCGAGCCTGCTCACAGCCTCCTCTCCGGGCCCCGAAGCTGGAAAGAAATCACAAAGAGCATGCAGTCGGTCAGTCCAGGGTTGGAGCTGCTGGCTTATTGCAGAGACAGAAACGGAGGGCAGAGTAAGCAGAGCAGCCGGTGGGGGCTGCTGTGGCTGCAGACTAAGGGTGTGGGGGGAAGGAGGGGGGCAGATGGGGTTAGAAGGTTGCAGACTTACCTGCATTTGTGCTTCGGGACCCTGAAGACCCCCTGGGCAGTGTTGGGGGTGGGGGGTGCTGGGAGAGGAGGGGGAAGGGGGGGAGGGATCTGAGGTCCTCCGCAGATGGTGGTGGGAGATTCCGGCTGCGCCTTCAGCAGCTTCCATCCCTGCCCCTTTTCCCTCAGCTCCCCGAATCCCTCTGCGCCTATCCCTGAGCAGGTAGCCGGGGAAGGAGACCAGTCTAAGAGAGGAGATTCTGAGCCTGGCATATCCGGAGATCTCTCCTAGGGTCCGACTAAGTTAAATGGCCAAAGGCAGTTCATGGAAAAGAGCAAATTGGTTCCTACCTTCCTGGGCCCCAGCTCCTTGGGTCTAAGAAACCCTCCTTCTACAATGTCCTCTTCTGCCGGGGGTTCAGTAGGATTCTCCAGTTCTGTGCTTCAGTGTGGTGAAGACTTTGGAGTACTTTTCTCGCAGAGATGGAGGTAAGCAGAGAAACAGTGTCGGACTTCAGGCTGTATTACAAAGCTCTAATCATCAAGACAGGATGGCACTGGCACAAGAACAGACACTCAGATCAAAGGAACAGAACAGAGAACCCAGAATTGGACCCACAAATGTCAGGCCACCTAATCTTTGACAGAGCAGGAAAGAGTGTCCAATGGAACAAAGACAGTCTCTTTAGCAAATGGTGCTGGGAGAACTGGACAGCGATGTGCAGAAGAATGAACCTGGACACTTTCTTGCACCCCACACAAAAATAAACTCAAAATGGATGAAAGACCTAAATGTAAGACAGGAAGCCATCAAAATCCTAGAGGAGAAAGCAGGCAAAAACCTCTTCGACCTCGGCTGTGAAAACCTCTTACTCGACATGTCTCCGGAGGCAAGGGAAACCAAAGAGGGGATGAAACATAAGAGACTCTTAAATATAGAGAACAAACTGAGGGTCGCTGGAGGGATTGTGGGCGGGGGATGGGGGGTGTGGGGGGGGATGGGCTAAATGGGCGAGGGGCACTGAGGAAGACACTTGTTGGGAGGAGCACTGGGTGTTATATGTAGGGCAGAGATCACCGGATTCTACTCCTGAAATCGTTATTGCACTGTATGCTAACTAACTTGGATGTAAATTGAAAAAAAAAAATAATGTTCCCCTATGCGAACAATTAAATCCTGAAGTCTTTATTGAAAAAAAAAAAAGAAAGAGAAAGGAAACAGAGTAACAGGAAAGTGGATTTTCTGGATTACAAGATATGACCAACTTCTCTGCCAAGCTCCTGGAACACCTGATACGGCAGGACCCCGTTCTATAAAAATGTGAGTGGAGGAGCGACCCTAGATGCTTTCATACACCTTCACCGTAGAACGACACCCCGCGGCTCCTAAATACCCAACTCTCACCGGCATAAATCCTGCCTTTTGAGTTTAACATCCCGTATGAAGACAGTACGAACGTTCTGTCTTTTCTTCCATACTCAGTAGAGCAGGTGTGTAGGGTCAGGACCACAGGACAATTAACAAGAACGCCAGAGTCAGCTCGCTGAGGGGGGTTCACCAGAGACCCACCTGGCTGCGGACATGGCACTGTCTACAGGAGCTCCTGACTTGTTGCCCCAGTCATAAAAATAGCACCCGGGCTCGCTGTGCTTCCTGGGAAGGGCCGTCTACTACTTTTGCTCCCACCGTGGCCGCCAGTTGCCCCGTCTCCCTGCCCTCTCCAAGCTGTGTGCTGTGTGGTCTCACCTTGTTCTTCATTTCCCTCGCGTATGTTCTTACGGGGTTCACTTAACCCTTTCTCAAGGTCATCCTTTCCCCCACCCCCCTCACCTGCCCTGCTCCCTAAGGACAGACCCTGGTTTTCTTGGCTTTCAGAAATAGTCAATGACATGACGAGTCAGTCTCTGTCACTGACCACCCTGACGATCCTGGCGACTCTTGCCAGCACCACCACGACCATCCACATCGAGACTACATTTATCATGATACCTGTCATATCTGTCTGTTTCTCTAACTCCTCACAGCCAGTCGTGAAGGGTCTGTTTACATACCCCTGGGGAAACTCCATGTCTTCGAGGACTAAACCAAAGTCTCAGAACTGTTCAGGAGACTGTTCTATCTGGAAACCAACAGTCTTTCTTTTCTTTTTCTTAAGTTTATTTATTTATTTAGAGAGAGAGGGGTGGGCGGGAGAGAGAATCCCAAGCAGGCTCCACGCCGTCAGCGCGGAACCCAACACTGGGCTCAGTCCCACTACCTATGAGATCATGACCTGAGCCGAAATCAAGAGTCCGAGACTTTAACCAACTGAGCCACCCAGGCGCCTCCAACAGTCTTTCTAATTTTCCTTCAAAACGTCCCCTATGTTCGTTGCGTTCACAATGATCTCTGCAGCCAAATGCTGACGGCTATTCATCCTTCCCTCAGGGCGCGGAAATACATCATTCTCAACTCTGACCCTAAGGAAGCTGGTTCTTAGGTCAGCAGGTCACGCCTCCCACCTTGTACCCAGCATCATACGACACCAGTGAGGGAAAACAACCAAGATGCCTACTCTTCTCTTATTACTCAACGAAACTAGGCAGGCGTTTCTCTCGCACCCTCCCACCCCTTTCCAGAAGAAGAGTTGCAACTGAGGTGGAGGCTAGCCCAGATTTAAAGGACATCGACAAGGTAGCGCGTGGCCTGGGAATTCCTTATTCTCCTTAGAACACCCACTCCACACCCATTAAGTCAAGACTCAGGGGGCAGGACTTCTAAAATGCAGCGGGGGGGGGGGGGGGGGGGGGGCGGAGAACTCTGCCTTTTTCTGGCCCCGCCCCCAACCCCCTTGGGGCAAAAAGTTCTGTGAGTACAAAGGGGGTTGTATTTTCTTCACGGGGAGGGATACGGGCAGAGAGTCCCCAAACTCGAGCATCAGAATTACCTGGCGGGAGAGTTAAGACACAGATTTCTGGGGCCCTGCTCCCCGAATTTCTCACTCAGCGGGCCTGGGGTGGGGTCCTAACCAGCAAATTTCCAGGTGCCGCCGATACAGCTGGTTGCGCCCATGCCCCCGCCGTCACCGTATTTGTCCTCGTCCCCCCAAGAGGTGAGTCCCTCCCTCTGAGGTGAGGGGAGGAAGCCTGACACAGACCCCTCCATTTTAATGCATCTCAAGGCAAGTAATGCAATTGCATGTCTGGTGGGGTTTGGAAAAGTTCTTAAGGAGTGGTCACAGATCACCTGGTAGGTGACATTAGGAGCTCTGGGTTCTCCCTCCCCCGCCGCCTTGGAGGACAAATCCCTGATCTCAGTCTGGTGGGAGGAGAGAGCTGAAGAGTCGGCAGTCACAGCCTTCGGGACCCCATTGCTTTTCATGCTGTGAAATGGGTCACGGGCCCTTTATCTGCTCATTTCTCCGGACTTGACTTTTAAAAATCATTTTAGGTTTACTTTATTTTTTTGAGAGAGAGAGAGAGAGAGAGGAGAGGGCAAACAGGGGAGGGGCAGAGAGAGAGAGGGAGACAGAGTCCCAAGCGGGCTCCGTACCGTCAGTGCAGAGCCCGATGTGGGGTTCCAACTCACAAACCGTGAGATCATGGCTTGAGCCAACGTCGAGTCAGACGCTTCACCGACTGAGCCACCCAGGCGCCCCTAAAAAATTTAAATATATTTTTATTTTTTTCTGTGGTAAAATACACATAAGATTTGCAGTCTTCATCGTTTTTAAGCATACAGCTCAGTGGCATTAAGTACATCCACGTTGTTGTGTAAAGTCACACCTTCTGTCTCTAGAACTTTCTGACCTTCCCAAGTGGAGGCTCTGTATCTGTTGAAAACTAACTCCCCATTCCCCCTGCCCTCAACCCTTGGCAACTACCGTTCTATTTTCTGTATCTATGAATTTGACCACTCCAGGTTCCTCCTATAAGTGGACTCATACAATATTTGTCCTTTTGTGCCTGGCTTGTTTCACTCGGCGTGACATCTTCGAGTCTAAGCTGGTTTTTGATCGCAGTCAGAATTCTTATACCAAGATGGTGTTGACAGAAAAATTTGGACTCAGAGGGAGCTAGTTTTGAGTCCTCGCTCTGCCTTTTTTTTTTTGGTTGCGTGATTTTGGATGATTTACTTAATATGCCTGGGCTTTAGTTTTCCCCAAACTCAATTAGCAAGTCTTCTAATACGTATCGCATGTAGTAGCCAGGAGGACGACAGGGGAGCAAATATAAGACCCCTGGCCCAGCGCCTGACACATATTAGGTAGTGAGAGCTACTTAGGGTCCTTCACTTTCCCAGCCTGGGTAAACAGAAAGCTCCTTGGGGCTAGGTGGCGGGGTGGCCGCAGAGAAACAGGGTCACATCCTGAGTCCTCCTGCCTCCTGGGCTCGTGTTTTCTGTTTCCTTGCAAGACAGAAGGTCTTGTTTCTACAAAGTGAGCTTGGCCAACGTCTGCGTGTGCCATGCCAGCGCGTGTTGAGAACTGCTTTTGCCTTTTAGAGTATTTTAAAATGAGCTATCGGCTCTGTTCTTTTTTTCCGCCCTCTCTCTCCTGTGTTTAAAATGCAGTGCTAACAAAATATTTTTGGCACAGTAAGCATAATATATTGAAAGATTTTTATAAAGGATTAACGTAATTTGGAATCCTATTAAGACGAAGAAAGCAGTTCTCATTAAGATTCCAAATTATGCCAGGCGGTACAATTTTTATGATGATTAGGATAGGCAAAATAGCAAGAAAGCAGAATTTTCTTGGCATAATGCAAACTTGATATTATGATCGTTCAAAGCCATCTGGGGTTGTTCGTGAGGACTTGGTTAACGGGAAAAGAGTGTCCTGGGTGCCCCGAGGCCAAGGTTCCCAGGGCTGGGTGAACAGGAGGATCACTTGAAGGGACTTTGAAAACCTCAAATGCCCAGATAGCACAATTCCTTCAGACTTCCAGGGGAGAGGGATTGGATCCAGGAATCTGGATTATTTTTTAGTCCCCGGGTCATTCCAATGTGCAGCCACCGTTGCGAACCCCGAGTCACCCACTTGCGTTTCCTCCACATGATCTTCTATAGTCTTCCTCATACAGATCTTGTGTATATTTTGTTATATTTATATCTAAGTATTTCATTTTGGGGGTATCCTATAACGGTATTATGTTTTTCATTTTTAATCCCACTGGTTCATTGTTGACCTATAGGGAAGGGACTAACTTTTGTGTATTAATCTTGTATCTTGCCACCTTGCTGTAATTGTGAATACGTCCCAGTAGTTTTGCTTTGTTTCGTTTTGTTTTGACAATTCTTTCAGATTTCCTACAGGGACAATCATGTCACCTACGAATAAGGACAATTTTATTTCTTCCTTCCCAGTCTGTATGCCCTGCCCCCCTTTTCTCGTCTTACTGCGTTATTTAGGACTTCCTCTACGATGTTGAAAAGGCGGGGGTGAGTGCAGGTATTCTGGCTTTGTTCCTGATCTTAGCGTAAGATGATGAGTTTTTCACCGTGAAGTATGATGTTAGCTCTCTTCACTCAGGCTCAGACCCACCGAGGTTGCAGAGGTCCTCTTTTCTTCCTGAGCCCTCCACAAAATTGACTTTTCTGTCCATATTTCTACCAACAATCCCATCATGTCAATCTAGGTGCTTTCTAGCACACACCTCAAAACCCCTCCAGCCTCTCTCCTCATTATCCAGCCCCGAAGCCACCTCCACACTCTTAGATATTTTTCATAGCAGCATCCTACTTCCTGGTACCAAAATCTGTATTAGCAGGATTCTCCAAAGAAATACATCCAATATTTATTTGTTTTTAAATTCGCTTATCGTAAGGAATGGGCTCATGTGATTATAGAGACTGACAAGTCTCAAGCTCTTTGGGGTCGGTCAAAAGGCTGGAGACCCAGGAGAGCGGGCAGTGTCGTTCCAGTTTGAAGACCACCCAGCGTGAGCCCCGGAAGAGTTCAAAGGCAGGAAAAAGAACTATGTCTCAGCTCAGAAGCCATCAGGTAGGAGGAGCTCCTGACTCTGCCTTTTGGTTCTATTAAGCTCTTCAAGTGATTAGATGAGGCCCACCCACATTGGGAGAGAAGTCTGATTTATTCAGTCTACCAATTCAAATGTTCATGTGGTCCAGAATCACTCTCATGGACACGCCCAGAATAATATTTGGCCACGTATCTGGGTACCCCGTGGCCTAGTCTAGTTGACACATAACAGTTTATCATAACAGGGACCAAACTGGGTCCCCTTGGAGGGGGGTTGGGAGCGGTGCTGTCAAAAGGTGGTCCAGTCCCTTGCGCTTTCGACTGGATGATTAATTCTCTTATCCCCTTGGCCCTTCGGCCTGCCCTAAATCCTCATTTGGTCCACAGCTTTCTTTTTTTTTTTCTTTTTTCTTTCTTTTTCTCTTCCGAAGAAGACTTGTAGTGAGATCTTACTCTCTCTCCTGGAGGCTGAGTTTTCGTTCATTTTTCAAAACATCGTAGATGCGTCTGTGCCCACTGAACGCAATTTTACAAGGCAAAGAATGTAACTTCAGGAGAAGAGAACCTGCCACTGTTTCAGAATGACGAGCGTCATGGGACATCTGGAGTTCATCACCTCCATGGCAAGAGAAGCTTTTGTTTTGTTTTGTTTTGTTTTGTTTTGTTTTAATACATAGAGCTTTGGGGTACCCGGGTGGTTCAGTCAGTTAAGTGTCTGGCTCTTGATTTCGGCTCAGGTCAGGATCTCACGGTTCATGAGATCGAGCCCCGCATCAGGCTCTGCGCTGACAGCACAAAGCCTGCTTGGGATTCTCTCTCTTTCCCTCTCTCTCTGCCCCTCCCCTGGTCATGCTCTTAAAATAAATAGAGGGGCGCCTGGGTGGCTCAGTCGGTTAAGCAGCCGACTTCGGCTCAGGTCAAGATCTCGCGGTCTGTGAGTTCGAGCCCCGCGTCAGGCTCTGTGCTGATGTCTCAGAGCCTGGAGCCTGCTTCAGATTCTGTGTCTCCCTCTCTCTCTGCCCCTCCCCTGCTCACACTCTGTCTCTATGTCTCTCAAAAATAAATAAACATTAAAAAAAATTAAAAAAAAATAGATACGCATGAAAAAAAGCAGAGCTTTTATTGCTGATGAAATTGGAATAAATATTGGTCATGCAGAGGAACTAAGCTCTTGAAGAAATGATAAAAAAAATTAGATATTAAATCTCTGACTCTTTGCCTTAAAGCATAAATATTCCCCTTATTAATATAAATGTCGAAATGAGGGATTTGCCCGTATCTCAGAAGTAATAGTATACAGTCATAGTGATGGCATACAGTTGGCACATATATATGTAGATATAAATAGACATCAAAATAAGCTAAAAACAACACAATAATACTGCTAATAATAATTCTGCTAGGGACACAGGCAAATTCTTATGTGCTACACACATAAACTAAATAATAAAAATAAAAGGAGAAAGATCAAGGAAGTGGCTACAGATTTCTCCTGAGATGCGTCGGTGCTGGGTCGTGCGAATACGCCCTCTGAAACGTGTCTGCACCCCACCCCTTCTCTCCGTCCTCACGGCTGCCCCTTACCCACACCAGTGTTCTCTTTCTCTCTCTGTCTCTCTCTCTCTCTCTCTCTGGTAAGGCATTGCCTTCCCCCCCGGTCTCACTCCTTCCACTGTGCTTCCTGCAAACTACGTTTCTAAGAGTGGCTGAGTGATTACATCACCTCCCTGACCGAACCGTTGCATGCCACAGTGCTGTCTGCTTGCAAGTCACAAATGTGAGCCGCACTTGTCACCTTATATATTTTCTAGTAGCCACAGTGAAAGTTAAGGAGAAGTGAAATCAGGGCGGCTGGGTGGCTCAGTCGGTTAAGCATCTGACTCTTGATTTCGGCTCAGGTCATGATCTCACGGCTTGTGTGATGAAGCCCCGGGTCAGGCCCTGCACTGACAGCGCAGAGCCTGCTTGGAATTTTCTCTCTGTCTCTGTCTCTCCCTCAAAATAAATAAATAAACATTTACAAAAAGAAGTAAAATTAATTTTAATGACATATTTTATTTAACCCAACATAGCATGTCCAAAATAATATCATTTCGATACAAAATCAGTACAGGGGCGCCTGGGTGGCTCAGTCGGTTAGGTGTCCGACTTCCGCTCAGGTCAGGATCTCACAGTTGGTGGGTTTGAGCCCCTCACTGGGCTCTGTGCTGACAGCTCGGAGCCTGGAACCTGCTTCGGATTCTGTGTCTCCCTCTCTCTCTGCCTCTCCGCTGCTCACACTCTGCCTCTCTCTTTCTCTTAAAAATAAATAAACATAAAAAAATTAAAAATCAGTATAAAAACTTGCTGAGACGTTTCGCATTGTTTTTTTGCCCACCAAGCCTTCAAAAGCCCGTGCACGTGTACATGTGTGACCCATCTCAGTGTTGAGGGGCCGCGTTCCAAGTGCTCAGCGGTCACCCAGGACGGCAGCACCCGTACTGGCCGGGGCAGCCTGCGAGCCTCTGGCGTCACACGCCTGCCGCATCCTGGGACTCACCGTACACAAATCCACCGACCTTTCATCTTCCCCCTTCGCTCATCAAGTTCTTTCCCACCCTACGGCCTTCACCCATGGGGAATCCCTTTCCCCGGGACGTTGCTGTCATTCACTCCACCCTCTAAATAGTTTCCTCCTGCTCTTTGCTCTCACAGACCTCAATACAATTCATGATTACAAATATACTTGTTTATTCAATGCCCATCTTCGTGCCAAAATATATCCTTCATGAGCCCAGGGATTATTTCCATGGAGTCCAGAACTACATAGTGGGTGTCTCCGTCTGCAAGGCCCATAGGGGGTACTCAACATAATTGGTTGAAAGACTGAATGGATTCCCAAGATATCGATTCTCTAGTATTTTTCAGGCTGTGAGTTGCAACCTATTAGAAAGCAGGAAATCGGTGTGTCGGCTCATGACCCTAGGGTCAACTAGGGTGTGTGCGGAGCCACGATGTGTCACGTATTTCTTCCTGCGAATTGTGTTCGGGCGTGTATGGAAGTGCTTGCCTTACTCTGTGCCGACACGCAAGAGGAGGGTTGCAGTTCACCGGGGGGCAAGTGAGCCCCCAGCTCTGGAGCTGGGGGGCCAGAACTGGGGTTTTCCTGCCCTATTCCCTTAAGCCGTGGCCACACTGTTGTAGAGAAGCTGTCGGAAGGGACGGTGACCGGCTCCCCGAGGGGGTCGTTCAGGAGGAAGGTGTTGGCCTCGTTACTCTCCGTGTGCTGGAGAGCCCAGAGCAGAGCAGTGGGGTCACAGGCAGGCCTCGGTGCCTGCCCGCCAGACCTCGTTAGGGGCCAGGAGGAGGGCCCTCCTTGCATCAGTCCGGGGGGGTGGCTGTCCCGTGAAGCAGAAGACGGACCTGGGTGCAAACCGAACGGTTAAGTAAATCTCAGATTTTCAAATCAAAATCAGACCGAAGCTATGTTTGTCTCACTTCAGCGCAGTTAGGCTAACAATCAGCCACAAACAGCTGATTGCGATGTGTTTGGAAATTAGGCAGCGCCTTTTCTAAGACACCTCTGGGACAAAGGAGAAAACAGAGTGGAAGTCAGAAAATACTTCAAATTACAATGAAATAGCATGGATCGAAACTTTTAGGAGGCGTGCTCGAAAGAAAGTTTGTAGCTTTAAAGGCTCATCTTTGACAAGAAGACACGCCGGAAAGCAATGAGCCACAGGAAGTAGAAGTAAGGATGTAATAAGGATAAAAGCCAAAAATACGGACTCGGAAAAAGAAACATACAACAGAGAGTCAAGAAAGACTAAGATTGGTTCTTCGAGAGGCTGGATAAAACTCCCAGCCCCCCAGCAAGTCTGTTAAAGAAAAAAAGAAAGCAGAAAATTGAGGTCAGGGATTATAAACAGGATTTTTGTTAAAGAGCCCGCCGTTCTTATTTTTTGTAATGTTTTTATTTATTTTTTAGAGAGAGAGAGAGAGCGTGCGCGAGTGGGGCAGGGAGAGAGGAAGGCAGAAAATCCAAAGCAAGTTCCGCGCTCACAGCACAGAGCCCGATGCGGGGCTCGAACTCATGAACCATGAGATCATGACCTGAGCCAAAGTCGGACCCTTAACCGACTGAGCCCCCCAGGCGCCCCATCCCGCCATCCTTAAAAAGATAAGTAAGATGATGAAGCATTTGAAAACGCAGGTGAAATGGACAAGTTCTAGAGTCACAGCCCGGGTTCAGCGATATTTTACTAAGAAGGAGAACAGAACTCGTGACCCACGTGGGTTGCTCATCTCTTGCTATGCTCTGGAATTTGGTCTGGGCAACGCCAGACTGATGTCGTTTAGAGAGAGACGATCTTGGCACAAAACTCGGCCCACAGGAAGGAGGACCTGTTCTGCTCAATGAGGCCCCCCAGGGGCACCCACCGTCCCCTGGATGGAAAGTACTCCCCCCTCCCCCCCCCCGCCCACACACACACCTGAGGATCATTCCTCCTGTGCCGCTCCCGCAGCAATATCAAAATCAGATTAGCGAACCAGGCAAACCGCCGAGAAGGAGCCAGCTCCAACCTGGGGAACCTTTCCATGGGACACAGATTCCCGGGACGAGGGCTTTAGATACCTTCATGCTGTTTAAGGGCACAGGCCTCGCCTGCCTCAGATCGCATTAGGACGCCACCCAGCCCGTGCACGGCCCCCCTCCTGGTGGTTTCGGGCGTGTCCCGGAACTGGGCTTTTCAGGACAATTGCCCCATGCACGAAGCCTGTTTGCAAAGAGTGCTACCTGAATGCTACCGCAGCCCATTTCCCGCGGGGCCAGGGGCCTCTCCCCGTTCTGCCAAATAGCCAAGCACGCAAAGCAGTCTCACCCGGCTCAGCGTGAGTTCAGTGAGATCGCTTTGGGCCTCGGCCGCTTCCACCGATTCCTTCTCGCAGAGGGAGCCCGAGCCCGGAGGAGGAGGAGGCGGGCGGCCCTCTGCAGAGCTGCTGGCCCAAGCGCCCACGTGCAGCCTCAGATTGCCCTGGAACAATCTGGATGTGTTCAGAAACCCAGCAGACCGCCTCGGAGCCGTGTGTGCCCAAGGAACAGCTCTGATACTAGACATTAGCGTTCCACAATGGGGCCTCACGCCCGGGGCTATTGTGAGCTGGCCGTCCAGGAAAGGGGGGCGGCCTGCACCCACAGCGACTTGCTCATGGAGGGAACTATTTTCGACTGTGCTCTCTTTCCCCCTAAACACAGTGTTTAGATTCCTTTGGCTGTCATCGGTCTGCCTTCACAGCCCTGCACTTGTATTTTCATCTCTGTGAGGGGCCGAGATACAGACTCTCCAAATGCTTATTCTAGGGAGCTCTCATTTTTTTCCAAGGCATGTAAAACAGCCATCAATTGAGCACCTGTAGTGCGGGCGAGTCCTATCAGGGTGTCTGACTCAGTCTCTCTCGCTGCGCATGAGCCCCTGTCCCGTCTATGGAAGCAGGCGAGTTCAGAGAGTGGGGCATGATAGGAAGACGTTTAAGGTTCTGAAGAGCCGGATTCTAGTCCCGACTGTGCTACCTACCAAGTGGGGGCCCCTGGTCTACGGCCATACCACCCTGAACGCGCCCGATCTTGTCCAAGTGAGGGGCCCTGGGCAAGTTAGGAAAGTCTCCAAGCTCGGCGGTCCTCACCTGCCGTGGGTGGGTATCACTGCTCTGCTGACAAGCAGACAGACCTGGTTGAGCTCAGAACACAAAACCTTCTTGCGTTCCTTATTTGAATCTCTCTTTCCCAACGTGTCTGGAAATGACAACTCGGCCAGATTCCGTATCTTTTCAAATTTGGTTTAAAGAATTTTTTGATTTTAGTTTTAATAGATGTTTCTCCAGAGCATTTCTGGGTTTACAAGGAAAAGGCTTGCACAGAAAGTACAGAGAATTCCCATATTACCCCTCTCCACTCATGGTTTCCCCTTCCAGACGTTAGTAACAGCTGACGAACCAATACCGATCACATTCTTATTAACTAAAGTTCATGGTTTGTTTGTTTTTTTAATTTTTTTTAATGTTTTATTTTATTTTTGAGGGAGAGAGAGAGACAGAGCACAAGCAGGGGAGGGGTGGAGAGAGAGGGAGACACAGAATCCAAAGCAGACTCCGGGCTCCGAGCCCGATGTGGGGCTCGAACCCACAGACCATGAGATCATGACCCGAGCCGAAGTCAGACGCTCGACCGGCTGAGCCACCCAGGCGCCCCCAAAGTTCGTGGTTTACATTAGGGCTCACTCCTGATATTGTACATTCTATGAGTTTTGATAAACACATAACACGTGTATCCACCATGACAGTAACCTACAGAACAGTTTCCCTGCCCTACAGGTCTTCTGTGTCCTACCTTTGCGTCCTTCCCTCCACCTTAATGCCTAGCAACCATTGATGTTTTCATTGTCTCCACGGTTTTGCCGTTTTGAGAAAGTCATATAGTCGCGATCATACAGTGCGTAGCCTTTTTAGATTGACTTCTTTCCACTTAGCAGTATGCGTTTAAGGGTCGTCTTATTTATTTATTTATTTATTTATTTATTTCTCTATTTTTTGTGGCTTAGGATCATCACATTCCACGCTTTCCATTGTATGGATGTATCTCAGTGTGTCCTATTAAGAGACATCTTCAGACTCTACTTTCAGGGGTCACCTCTGTGGTTTGTTAAGAGATATCTCGGTTGCTTTCAATTGTGGGTAAGTAGTAACACAGTGGCTATAAATATTCACGTGCAGGGTTTTTCGTGTCAACATCAGTTTTCAACTCCATTGGGTATTTGCCTTGGAGCGTGATTGTCAGATCTTATGGTGAGACTGTGTTTAGCTTTGTAACAAAACTGCTCAACTGCCTTCCGAAGTGGCTGCACCATTTTGCATTCCCCCCAGCGGTGACTGAGAGTTCCCGTGGCTCCACGCTCTCACTAGCACTTGGCGTTGTCAGTGTTCTGGACTTTGGTTTTCCTAATAGGTGCATAGTGGTATCTCGTGGCTGTTTTCATTTCCATCTCCCTGACGACGTGTGATGTTGAAGATCTTTCATATGCTTATTTCCCACCTGCCTGACTTCCTTGGTGAGATGTCTATTCCTGTCTTTTGCCAATTTTTATTTATTTATTTATTTATTTATTTATTTATTTATTTATTTAGGTTTTTTAATTTATTGTTGAGAGGCAGAGAGAGACAGAGCATGAGCAGGGGAGGGACAGAGAGAGGGGGAGACACAGAATCCGAAGCAGGCTCCAGCTCTGAGCTGTCAGCACAGAGCCCGACACGGGGCTCGAACTCGTGAGCCGCGAGACCGTGACCTGAGCTGAAGTCGGACGCTTAACCGACTGAGCCCCCCGGGCGCCCCTAAGGAAGCCCCGTTATAATGTGATCTGTCCTTCTTCTGCCGGACTCCACTAATACTGAGAAAAAAATACTCTCATGTTCTTTGTACCTTCAAGGTAGTAATTAGTTCATCAACTGGCCTCCTTTTCTTCCGGACAAATAACCCCAATTTTTTTTATCTTTCTTCATTGATTCTATTTCCTGACCCTGTAATCACCTTCTAGACAAGATTCGTTCCAATTTGTCTGCGACATTTTTCGAATATGGTGTCCCCAGGTGGGCACAGTGGATGAATAGGAATGTTCCTGGCGAGGAGGCAAGCAAAAAGGCAAGCACGCCTTCTTTCCAATTTCACTTGAAACTTCTCTCCCCGATAACCTCCTCCCCCCTCCCCAATCCCCACCCCCTGGCCCTCTCTGGGTCCTAGGTTGAGACACCAATAGCTTCCTCTGGATTATAACCTACAAGACAAGCCACTTCCTCAATAGAATCATCAAATCTTAACTATGTAGTGCATCTAGAATAGAATCAAAAATCTACGGAGAACATTTGCATGCATTGCTGGTAGGATCGTATATTGTTATATGGAAGGAAGTTTGGAAATATGATACAATAACTCTTCTAGGATTTTTTTTTTGAGAGAGAGAGAGAGAGCAAGCAGGGAAGGGGCAGAGGGAGAGGGAGAGAGAGAATCTTAAGCAGGCTCCCTGCCCCATGGAGAGCCTGACTCTACATGGGGCTCCATCCCATGAACTGTGAGATCATGACCTGAGCCAAAATCAAGAGTCAGACACTCAACTGACTAAGCCACCCAGGCTCCCCTCTTCTAGGATTTTTAAAGAAACACCATAGGTGTGGGCAAACGTGCGTGCGGGAATGTTCCTTGAAGCATATTTCCCATAATAACGTTGGAAACGACCTGGAATAATCCATAGAAAGAAAATTGGCAACAGTTTCTACATTGGGTCTCTAATTCCGTAGAGTCAGTAAAGAGTACGTGGTTAAAGATTCTGCGACACCTAACTGTGTTCACGGCACGCCGAGGGACAAAACGGCATGTTTAAAAAAGGATGTTATAAGACAAACAGGACACAGGTTAAGTGCTTAGCGTTCTGCGTGGCTCTTCGCGAGCTATCATCGTTTGTAACAATGCGATCTGGGTTTTAGAGAAGGGTCCATGAATAATGGAAGAACGTGCATTACAACTGCCAGCGGTTATCAATGCGTAGCAGAGTTATAGATGTATGTGTCTTCCCTTGTGCTGCTCTGAATGTTCTGAAGTGTCTGTAACGAGCCAGTACGTTCGTTCACTTTTGTGTCAGGAGAGTCTGGCCGAAATCGAAGTGACCCATCCCTATCACCTGAAAATAGTCGCCCACAAAGAACCTTGTGCTGGGAAGCAAAAGGCGTACCAACCCTACTCCGTGTCCTCGAGCTGCGATGTTAGACGTGCCCCCTTCCTCCTCGAAGCTTTGTTTGTGGAATAACATCTGACTTTTTAAGGCTAGGGGATCCGCGCTTGTGCTGACGCTAGGGAGGATTTTCATTCATTGCGATCAAAGTAGCTCTGCTTCTTGAGCCTATATGGAGATGCCGAGTCTGTCTGTGTTCTCATGGGTGGCAGAGGACATTTAGGCTTAGAGAAATAAGGGGCGCTTGGGTGGCTCAGTCGGTTAAGTGTCTGATTTCGGCTCAGGTCATGATCTCGTGCTCTGGGAGTTCAAACCCCGGGGTGGGCTCTGTGCTGACAGTTCAGAACCCGGAGCTTCAGATTCTGTGTCTCCCTCTCTCTCTGCCTCTCCCCTGCTCACACTCTGTCTCTCTCTCTCCCAAAAATAAAATTCTTAAAAATATTTAAAACAAGAAGGAGAAATAAAATGACTTCCCCGCAGCAACGCAGTGAGAAAATGGGGGCTCCAGGATTTGGACAGGTGTCTCCAATGGCAGGCACCAACCACCTCCCTCGGTACTAAAGCAAGCAAAAATCTTCAAAAAATAGCAGAGTTCATTTTTGGGGACACACGTACGTTTTACTTTTTTGCCGCTTCATCTGCGGCTCAGTCTGCATCGTCGTTGTCCATTTCGCCTTCCTGGATGATCTAAAAAGTATTTAGTGGGCAAAAACCAGTCTGCTCAGGGATCTATTAACACAAAGCTCATTGATTATCATGTGAGTCCCAGGACACTGGTTTCGATCCACCGTTGAAACCTCGAGGACACCGAAGGAAGAATTTAGTGTATTTTCAGTATTCGACATCTCAAAGGCGAAGCTTCAGAGTGTCGCAATGATTTTTAAGAAGCCGTATGAAAGTTAATTCCAGCGTCTTCGCATGATCGGTCGGCAGTTAGCAGGACTGTGGAAAAGAGCCCCCGCGGAGCTCGGGCACAGTCACACCTCGGAGGTTAGGCTGCTTGCTGCCATGAGAAGGGCCAGCTGGACGGCTGAGATCATGGGCTGGGGTTAAAGTGAATTAAATTCCCTAGGGGAGGCAATATCTGAAAAAGGAAATGGAAAGAAGACTCCTGTAAATTATCTTGCATTTTCCTCCGGTTAATCAGACATCAAGGGTTGCGGGGGAGGGAAACCTACAATGGTCAAAGATAAAAGCATTCTGTGGGAATCAGGAAAATGCATTCCTTATTGCCAGGGATCTGGGGAGCGATCGGGGACTGTATGCATGCTGGTCACTCTCTGACGGGCTGAGTGGCCGCTGCCCCAGCCCCCTTCACCCGCAGGCAGGCACCCGACGCCCCAGCTCTTCCTTGGGTCTTCGCGGACTGGTCCCAGCTCGCCGGGCGGCCGGTCCCGGAACACAGGAGGTTCGTGATCGCCGCCACTGTGTCTGATTCTAACCTCGTCCCATGAATGCTGATCCGGTTCATTCCTTCTGAAGCCGCAGTTGACAACACTAAAATCCACCCTCACTCTCCTCTCTCTCCTGCCCTGCCCGCCTCTCCCCTTCTCTTCCCTCCTCTCCTCCTCCTTCTCCCTTTCCTCCCTCTCCTCCTTCTTTCCCCCCTCCTCCCTCTTCTCCTCTTCTTCCTCCCTCTTCTCTTCCTCCTCCTCCTTCTTTTTCCTACTCCTCTTCTTCTTCAACACTTAATATAAGATTTACTCTCTTAGCAAATTCTCAGGTATATACTACAGTATTGTGAACTACAACCTCTCTGCTGTATGGATTTATTCATTTTGTATATCTGAAACTTTGTACTCAAGGAGACTAATTAGTTAAAGGGAAAATGAATTAAAATTACTTCGATGTTTTATTTTCTTTCCTTTGAGAGACAGTATGCAAGTGGGGTGAGGGGCAGACAGAGAGGGAGACAGAGAGAATCCCAAGTGGGCTCTGCATGTTAGCGCAGAGCCTGACACAGGGTTCAATCTCACAAACTGTGAGATCATGACCTGAGCTGAGATCAAGAGTTGGACACCTGGGTGGCTCAGTGGGTTAAGCGTCTGACTCCGGCTCAGGTCATGATCTCACCATTCCTGAGTTCGAGCCCCGTGTCGGGCTCTGTGCTGACAGCTCGGAGCCTCAAGGCTGCTTCCCATTCTGTGTGTGTGTGTGTGTGTGTCTCTCTCTCTGCCCCTCCCCCGCTTGTGCTATGTCTCTGTCTCTCCCTCAAAAATAAATAACATTAAAAAAAATTCAGTTTCTCAGTATCATGAGCCCCGTTTCAAAAGCTCAATCTCTACCGGAGATGAGCAGTTACTGAACTGGCGACACATCATAGTCAGAGAAAGTTCCATCAGAAAGCTCGGCTCTAGACTTTTTCGGGGGATCAAAATAAATAAAAAATACAGCTGGTATAACTTTAAAAATAAGTAGCCATTTAATTTGGTAGTTCTCTACTAAATATTTACCGATGAAATTATATACTGTAAAATATGTAATATAAATAAGCATTGACCTTAAAAAATAACACACTAGGGGCGCCTGGGTGGCTCAGTTGGTTGAGCGTCCATCTTCGGCTCAGGTTATGATCTCATGGTTCGTGAGTTCGAGCCCCATGTTGGACCCTGTGCTGACAGCTCAGAGCCTGGAGCCTGCTTCGGATTCTGTGTCTCCCTCTCTCTCTGCTCCTCCCCTGCTCATGTTCTATCTCTCTGTCTCTCGAAAATGAATAAATATAAAAAAAAAAAAGAAACAAACAAAAAAAGAAACAAAACAAATGAACAAAGGAGAAAAAAAGGGCGATAAACCAAGAAAGAGACTCTTACTTTAGAGAACAAACCGATGGTGACCGGAGGGGAGGTGGGTGGGGGGAGGGGTGAAGTAGCCGATGGGGATTAAGGAGTAACACTTGTCGTCACGGACACTGACTCATGTATAGAATTGTTGACTCAGTATATTGCACACCCGAAATTAATAGGACACTGTATTTGACTATACTGGAAGTACAGTTAAAAAAAGCTTTAAAAAAAGAAATAAAAATATAACACCGATTAATGAATCGTATTCTTTTAAAACTGTATAAAACGCACGTTGGGAAAGACTGAGGATGTGGTTTTGAACATTCATTCTGCCTCATTCCCACTATTTGATTTCATAGCTCTGGCAGAAAAAGGCAGGCTTGATTTTACCTGTCCTCAACAGTTTTTCACTGACAAAACTGAAATGAGACTACATCGATTATAGGTGTGCACTAATGCCTGTGTGTGTACACACACACGCACACACGCGCGCACACACACGCACCCCACTGACATACTTTTACTAGATGTTCCTTGTGGTGAGAATTATTACTCTTGGATTTCAAGTCTTCTGAGTCAGCTGGGCTGAAATAGACTGCCAAAATCCATCCTTCGCGGGGAAATCTTCTATGAAATATAATATATGGGCCGTCTTCTTGAAAAGCTTGTAAACTTGGCCGACTGGAAAATAGACCATCTACGCTTTTCTCCCTCCGTAGACCTAACAAAGCAGCTTTCTTGTTTTAAAAAAAAAAATCCCGTTTTGGTTGATTGGCTTCTTTTGAGAGTTTCGGCAGGCTAACTCTGATTCCGTAATTTCAAATGTCTTCTGTGCCTCCTTCGAAAAAATCACTGAGACTCACAGTTACTTTTGTATTTAAAGGACCAGCCCCCTCCCCTCCCCCATTCCCCCCCTACCGGGGCAGCAGAGTGGTAGGGTGGAAGCGGGGAGGGGGGCCATGCCCTGTGCAAATAAATTCAGTTCACTTCAGCTGTGTTCAGGTGTTCAAGCAGAGACAAGGAACCTTCCTCCGGCAAGTGGCAGAAGACAGTCTTGTAGTTAGAGGTGTCACAACCAAGAAATTATGAAATTCCCCGTCTTCCAGCAGTTACCGTTGGTATCACGTAGATGAGCCTGTCAAGGACAGACAGCCAGACTGGTCCTCCAGACAGATGGAAAGGAAGAGTGTCTAGTGGCAAAGAGGCTGGCCGTGGCATTGGCGTTCCTGAGCCTCTCAATCTTTAATTTCCTCCCCCTCCCCCACCCTACATGTCGCTGAGTCATTTGTAAAGACTGAAAGAGCTAATTTATGTAAAGTGCCCACTGCGGTGCCTGGAACACCCATAACCCAATAAATTTTGTTACTTACCATCGCTTTTGTTTTTAGTAGTTTTTATAGAGAGAGAGAGTGAGTGTGAGCAGGGGGAGAGGGGCAGAAGGAGAGGGAGAGAGAGATAGAGAGAATCTTAAGCAGGCTTTGCACTCAATGCGGAGCCCAACGTGGGGCTCGATCCCATCACCCTGGGATCGTGACCTGAGCTGAAATCAGGAGTCAGACGCTCAGTCAACTGGGCCATCCAGCCTGTCACCCCGCTTGTCACAAGTGGGATTTCCTTGCCTCTTCTCAGAAGGCTGGAAAAGCATCCCGTGATGTCTGGCCCCGGCTACACGCTTTCTGGCCGCACGGGGACAGCTTCTGGACCTCTGCGTATCCCTTTATAGAACTTGCCAGCTTTCGTGTGACAAAGAGTCCGGGCGATTTGTGTAATCGTTCCTTCTGTGCGGATACGTCGGGTTTGCAAATGTCGTCCAATCTCTATTGAAGACGCAATGACTCCCGAACCACCACACCACTTCCTCAGCCAGTAGACCGCTGGAGAAGGTTGGCGCAGATG
The DNA here is from genome assembly GCA_030068075.1 of Paguma larvata. Lineage (NCBI taxonomy): Eukaryota > Metazoa > Chordata > Mammalia > Carnivora > Viverridae > Paguma > Paguma larvata. Next base: position 72,531,624 of record CM057839.1, on the reverse strand, counting down.
CGTGGTAAGCGCCAGGATGCGTGGAGCGCAGGATTAGGGGACAGAGGACAAGGGTCCTAAGACTTGCTTCCCATTTGCACCTGTGAACAACCCTTCCTTTAAGGCTAGATTTCCGCTTTCAGATGCTACCTGGAAGAGGCGAAGGACGAGTAAGTCGATATATGTAAGGTCCTTAAAACGGTGCCGGGAACGGAGGGTTCAGAAAGTGTTAGCCTTTATAGCAATAATCATTCCTCCAATTATCATTGTAATTCCTAATCGTCGGTGGTCACAGCAAATTATTCAGTCACGGGAGGGAACACCAGGCAAGGCTTTTCACATCTCAAAAGCTTTTCCTTGTCGATGAATAGCTGCCCCGGAATGAAGTTCGGGACGAGGAATCACCGCGATTCTGTTTCTCATTCTGCCTGCCGCTTCCGCGCCAATGACCCTGGGAAGCCAGCGTGCGCGTCCCCGTCAGTGAAGTGAGGCGCTCGCAGCGTCCCCTCCAGCTTGAGAACGGGGACTCCGTGCCTCCTAAGACACCAAAATAAAGACATCTGGGGTAGCCGAGACGGTTAAGTGCCAGACCTCGGCTCAGGTAACGATCTTGCAGTTCGTGGGTTCGAGCCCCGCGTTGGGCTCTGTGCTGAGGGCTCGGAGCCTGGAGCCTGCTTCGGATTGTCTCCCCTCACCTCTCTCTGTCCTTCTCCTGCTCACACTCTGTGTGTCTCTCTCTCTCAAAAATAAATAAATGTTTAAAATTTTTTAAATAAATAAATAAACCTTAAAAAAAGAAAACAAAAAAGAAACACACTGTGTAGCAAGAACTCCGGAGATTTGTCAGGTGTTCCAGGAATGAAACGATGACTTTTGAATCAGAGCGGCCTCGAACGGGCTGCCCTCCAGCCCCCGCCAGCCTCTGCTTTTTCACCGGGTGCGTGCGGGGAGGTGGTGGGAGAGGAAGTCCTCGTCTCTGTGCGTGTGGAAGGACGACACCCAGGGGACGCGGGGGCCACCGGGCGCAGTCTTGCTGCTTCAGCGGCGGCTCCTGGGTCAGCGCTCGGGGTGGAAAGACCAGTCTTCCCCATCACTTCGGCCACGACCTCTGGATTTAGGTGTTTCGGAAAGAACTAGGTTTTCACTTGGAGACCGCCCACATTCTCGGTGAAAACGCACCCACCTCTGAGAACGCTCCATGCAATGCAGCTCTCCGCTCTGGAATCATCTGTCGGAGGATAACATGAGGAGTGGCCAGCGCGGGCGGAGAAGGCTGAGAGGTCCCGCTTATGCTGAGATATTAACGCCAGTATTGTGTTAGGTTAGAAACGAGGGAACAAACAGAAAGCAGAATCAGAGCCGTGAATGCAGAGAAGCGATGGTTGCCCCCGAGGGGAAGGGGGTGGGGGGAGGGGCCAGATGGGTGAAGGAAAGTGGCAAGCACACGCTTCCAGATGGAGTGAATAAGCCACGAGAATAGAAGACACAGCACGGGGAATACGGTCGGTGGTGTTGTAATGGCGTTGTGTGGTGACAGATGAGGCGGCGACACTTGTGGGGAGCGTGGCCTAGCCTAGGGATGTCTGATCAATCCGTTGTGCACCTGAAACTAATGTAACAGTATGTGTCAATTATACTTAAAAAATCATTTTTGGGGGGCACCTGGGTGGCTCAGTCGGTTAAGCAGCCGACTTCGGCTCAGGCCATGATCTTGTGGTTCATGAGCTCGAGCCCCCATTGGGCTCTGCGCTGATGGCTGGGAGCCTGGAGCCTGCTTCGGATTCTGTGTCTCTCTCTCTCTGCCCCTCCCCCACTTGTACTCTGTCTCTCGCTCTCTCTCAAAAATAAACATTAAAAATTTTTTTTTACTTTAAAAGATTGCACGGTCTCCCACCCCAAGTTTCTGAGTCAGTAGGCTTAGGGTGAAGCCCAAGACTCTGCGGTGTTTACACCTTCCCAGGAGATGCTGCTTCTGCCGGGGTGAGGGGCCACACTGGAAGGCATGCTGCTACACAGCGGACCCTCCTTCCACTCTAGGCAGCTCTACGTTCGGCGGTTACTGTACCCCAGCTTGGATTCCTAGACTTGAAGAGGCAGGCGAAGGAATGGTAGACATGGAAGAAAGGGTCAAAATAATCCAAAAGATATAAAATAAAATAAATCCAAATAAAACGATTTAAGTAATTGAGATAATTGTAGTTCAGAAGAAGAGAACTATACCGTCTAATCAGCATGTGCAGTAGATGAGTGTTCACTGTGGCTAGGGCGCTCTCGGCATCCCCAGGGGCGGGGCCAGGGTAAATAGAATTTACATGTAATAAGAAAGACCGATTAGAGAAATTCAGACACTGCCAAGCACGGAGGGAGAGGGTGGGGTATTAGTTTGCAAAGATACTTGGACTTAGATGATTCAGACTCAATATTCAACACTGCACTCTGTACATTTTCTTCCAATGGTTAGATTCTACAAGACCCAAGGATACATTTGCTCATGGTCCCAAAACATCCTGGAAGGAGAAAGGCTATATAGTTGAGTCAGAACCAATGTTCCCTTAGGTTGTAGCCCAGTGACCACGATGTCTGGGAAAGACAGGCCATTATCCTCCTCACGTGAAAGGCATATGGTATCTTCCCCAGCCCAAGCCAGAATCCATAGATTCAAAGTGTACTGTCTGGTGAGAAATGCAAATCCAAGCCTTTCGCAAAGCCCTTTAAGATGTATTTTGTCTTTCTCTGACTGACTTATTTCACTCAGCATAATACCCTCCAGTTCCATCCATGTTGCCACACATGGCCAGCTTTCATTCTTTCTCATTGCCGCGTAGTAGTCCATTGTATATATGTGCCACATCTTCTTTATCCATTGTCAGTTGGCAGACACTTAGTCTCTTTCCATGATTTGGCTGTTGTCGAAAGTGCTGCCATAAACATCAGGGTACACATGCCCCTATGCATCAGCGCTCCTGTGTCTCTTGGGTAGACTCCTAGCAGTGCTATTGCTGGGTCATAGGGTAGTTCCATTTCCATTCACACATAGGTGGATTTTGAAAGTCTTAGCAGAAGACCATGGGGGGAGGGGAAGAGGGGGAAAAAAAGTCACAGAGAGAGAGAGAGCGAGGCGAAACATAAGAGACTCTTAAATACTAAGAACAAACTGAGGGTTGATGGGGGTATGGGGAGGGGAGAGTGGGTGACGGGCACTGAGGAGGGCACTGGTTGGGATGAGCCCTGGGTGTTGTATGGAAACCAATTTGACAATAAATTATATTAAAAAAAAGAAAAGATGTACTTTTGCCTTTTAAAATATTCGGCCTGTAATTGTCCACTCGAACACTCACCTGCTGGAAAATCTGTCATGTAGTAAATGTTTTCATTTCTGCTCCACACTTATTTCCGGTTGAAAGTTTGCTCACAGGTGCTGGGTGTTAGCATTTGAATTTCAGTGATTAAAAATTTCCCAGAGTCCTTCTGTGAATATTTTATACTATAGACATATGTAAGTTCTATATTAAAATCCACTTCGAGTGTGGACTTCGACATACTTCCATTGGAGGAAAAAATACTCTCACCTCCTGGGACAGAAAGAAAAGACATTTGGTGGTAATGACCTTCGGTAACAGTTAACACGAATCGCATTTCTGATGTTGAAAATTAACGAAAGATTACAGGTAAATATCAAAATGGAGACGAGATCTTTTAAAATGTCTCTGATGTACCCGGCTGGGGAAAGGTTGCCGGGGGATGAGTTCGGCTGAATTGTAGAACACAGAGAACAGATGTTTCCACCACAGTTATCTCGAGATGAAGTCATGCGTGTACATAAACCACGGATGTCATAGAGAAAATTGTCCTTCTTGAAAAAAAAAATGGCGGTGACAACAAATCTTTGTTGGCGACTGTTGTGTGTGGGAACACACAGACTTTCGTGTCTCATACACACATCGAAACATATTGCGTAGATACAGACCGTTCTGAAAGAATTACTTTAAGATAATGGTAACTGGAATTTTAAAAGTGAGAACACTGACATGGAAAAATATATTTCTAGGTCTTTACTAGATACTGAGAAATTCTAGGAAAAGTTCAAAGTTCATGTCTGCTGAACACAGACCAGTTATGTATCAACTTCTGACAAGAATGAACATTTTTAAGATATATATATGGAAAAATATATATAATATACAAATATAAAATATATATATTTACTGGTGTTTATTTACTTTATTTTTTAAGTTTATTTATTTGAGAGAGAGAGAGAGAGAGAGAGTGTGTGTGTGTGTGTGTGTGTGTGTATGTGTGTGTGATCAGAGGAGGAGAGAGGAGGAGGAGGAGGAGGAGGAGGAGGAGGAGGAGGAGGAGAGAGAATCTCAAGCAGGCTCCACACTGCCAGCATGGAGCCTGATGTGGGGTTTGAACTCACGAATCCTGAGGTCATGACCTGAGCCCAAACTAAAAGTTGGATGATTAACTGACCGAGCCACCCAGCCACCCCAAAAGTGTTTACTTTTTTCTTCATTTATTTATTTAAAGTTTATTCATTTATTTTGAGACAGAGAGTGCGAGTGGGAAAGGGATAGAGAGAGAGAGGGAGAGAGAGAACCCCAAGCAGGCTCCACAGTGTCAGCACAGAGCCCAATCAGGGCTCAGTCTCACCAACCATGAGATCGTGACTGAGCTGAAATCAAGAGTCAGACAGACGCTTAATCAACTAAGCCACCCAGGTGCCCCTAAAAGTGTCTATTCTTTTTTTTTTTTTTAACATTTTTTAATGCTTATTTATTTTTGAAAGAGAGACAGAGTGTGAGTGGGGGAGGGGCAGAGAGACAGGGAGACAGAATCTGAAGCTCCAGGCTCTGAGCTGTCAGCACAGAGCCCGATGTAGGGTTCAGACTTGTGAACCACGAGACTATGACCCGAGCCAAAGTCAGATGCTTAACTGGCTGAGCCACCCAGGTGCCCCTAAAAGTGTCTATTCTTACCAGAGGTTTATATATTATATACAACAATTATACGATTATGTATTACATGTGTATATTAATATATACGTATAAAATAGGGGTATATTATCGTGAATGCATATATCTTTAAGAACGGGAAGATGTAACGGTTACCTGTGTGACTCAAAAGTGTCTGCAGACCAATGTCACCAGCATCAGGGTCGCCCAGGAGCTTGTTAGAAACTCAGCAATGCCTCAGACCCACTAATGCAGAATCTGCATTTTTACAAGATTCTCAGATGATGTGGATGCTTTTTAAATAATTAAAATTCAAGGATCCCTAGTTAAAATTACCAATATTTTTTTCTGTATTGTTTGTCAGAGGACAGTGGACCTGTCTGCTAACTCAAATCATGTTTTTACTTCCTTGATATATACAAACCATGTCTTAAGGTTCTAAAAGTTCTAATCATGAGGCGCCAGGGTGGCTCAGTTGGTTAAGAACCCGACTTTGGCTCAGGGCATGATCTCACAGTCTGTGAGTTCAAGGCCAGCTTTGGGTTCTGTGCAGACAGCTTGGAGCCTGGAGCCTGCTTCAGATTCTTTTGTCTCCCTCTCTCTTTCTGCTCTCTCCCACTTGTCTTCTGCTTCTCTCTGTCTCTCAAAAGTAAATAAATGTAATAAAAAATTTTTTAAATTCTAATCACATTTTGATGTTCCAATCACATATCAAAATTATTCGGTAATCATTAAAATGTTTAAGGGGACAAGAAGGCAGTTTGTCCCTTTATTACAGCAGGAATATAATCAATATAAAAACATAAACATTGTTCAATGTAAGACCATGGTAGTCGATTATTTAATAATGGATTTTATTTGTTTGTTTGTTTATTTATTAAGTAGGCTCTACACCCGACATGGTGACTGAACCACCCAGGTGCCCCTTTAATATGTATCGTAAACCTGAAATGGAAGTCACTCTAATTTTGGATGATATATACATGAAATTATATATATATGATACATCTGAAATGGTAAATCACTCTAATTTCATGTGATACATATGAAATTATATATATATGATATATGTAAAATTATATATATCCATTATTAAAATAATGATTGACTTTCACATAACTCTGAAACTGTGAGTCAATCATTATTTTAATAATGGATTCAGCATTTCTTTAAAAAAAAAAAGTTTAAAAAATCTCCAAGATACTTCAGTGGCAATAAACACCTTCGTTTCTCATCTGCTCTTTTTTTTTTTTTTAAGTTAATGTATTTATTTTGAGAGAGAGACAGAGCTCACGAGCTAGGAAGGGACAGAAAGAGAAGAAGAGAGAGAGAATCACAAGCAAGGCACCGTCAGGGCAGAGCCCTATCTGTGAGATCATGACCTGAGCCGAAGTCAAGAGCTGGACGCTTAACCGACTGAGGCACCCGGGCGCCCTCCTCCTCTGCTCTTTTAGACTTCTTATTTAAACCTGCTTGAAATTCCAGAGGGATCTAAGACTGTTCCTCCTTGCCAAGCCAACCGAGTGATTCTCCCTTTTTGAACTTGGCTCTCCAATTTAGGGTTCCAGGGACAGAGGTGTTCTGCCTCCCCATTCCAACCCATCCCCCCCACGCCCCAGGGAGCAAGAACAAAGATAGGTCCTTTTACCATCAAGAAACAAAGTTAGTGACATAAAGAAGTCAAAATGTAAAGGGACAAAGAAAACAAAACCCAGGACCGTCACAACCGGGATAATTAGCCTCCACGATACATTCTGCTCCGGTAACTGAACTGTCTTAGATACAAGGATAACTTTCTATAAATTCCTTGCTAGCTAAACATTTTGATCATACGGAGTAAAAGATTATCTGGTACCTCAGTTGGGGATACGACTGTTTTCCACTGTGCGTTTAGTCTTGTCGCCAAGTTCATGTCGGCGAATATGCGAATGCCTTCATATATGTATACATTCACACACGTACATAAACGTATACATATACTTCGAGATGGGCACTCATTTCCTAATAATGAACTTCATGGAAACAAAGAAGCTTTGTAGGAAACCATACGAACATCCCTAAATCTTCACCATTGGAACAGTAATAGTGTAATTGAAACACATCTTAGCTGAAATCAGAAGTTTAAAAACAGGGACAAAAGCAACCCTTTCACTGGTGTTTATTTATTTATCAGAGCCTTGCAAGCTGATGTAAGTGTATAATATGAAGTTTTAAATAACAAATGGAGGGGAAAGCCGTGTCAGGAGAGCCCTCCGCTCACTGCACCAAAATATTGCAAAGCGCCTCTAGCGACCGGCCTTGGCTCCGAAGCAGGGAAATGCCTGATGAACAGCGGGTGAGAAACAGACCTGTTTTCCATAGGACCACGCTGAGAGTCACACCACGTGTAATCTATGTAAATTTTTTTTACATTTATTCATTTTCGAGAGACAGAGCATGAACGGGGGAGGGGCAGAGAAAGAGAGAGAGAGGGAGACACGGAATCTGAAAGGGGCTCCAGGCTCCGAGCCGGCAGCACAGAGCCCGATGCGGGGCTCAAACTCACGAGCTGTGAGTTCACGATCTGAGCCAAAGTGGGACGCTCCACCGACTGAGCCACCCAGGCGCCCCACACCACATAGAACTTTAAACAGGAAGCTTGGTCTTCGTTGTAGGAGTAAAACTCAGTGACAGTAACACGTCCTCCATCCTTTCCCTCGGCCCTCGTATCTAGTGAGGGATCACAGGTGGCCTAGTGTGGGGAAGGGTCAGGCTTTGCGAAAACCCGGGTTGGGATCCTGGCTCTACCCTGGAGCTCTGTGACCTCAGGTAAATCGGTTAGCTTCTCTTCACCTTGATTTTCTTACCTGTGAGTGCGTTTTCATGAATCCAGCCACGAGGCAGGTAAAGAGTCGGCATGGGGCCCAGCACGTGACATGTGGTGAAAGACGGTCCACGTCATTGTCACTATAATTATTCCTCGTAGAGATACGCAAACGGCCACCATTTCTACAAAGCCAGTATTTATTGCCTTACAGCCTCCTTGTGAATACGTCCCAGCACACGTCCAAACCAACATACCTTAGTCATTTCTCACGTGTTCGTCATTAAAAACCAACAGACCCATCCTATGCAATCTACCAACCCCATCAAACGTTCAAAAGAAATGTTTGAAAGGCATCGAGTCGATCGAATTGGTCATACGGCGATATGTCTTAAAAATCCTTTCCCACTTCTGAAATATTTCACTCTCCTGCTTCCACAGCAGCCTGGTGGAGGAGACCCAGGTTCAAGGACAGGATTTATCCGCACTTTGGCCGCGTACGAAGGGGAGAGGTGGCGTCGGGATGCAGGCTGCCAGAACGGTCCCGAGACCGCCACGGGCACAACGTTTGGGACGAACCAGTGAAGTGAATTTATTACCAGTGGTTCCCCACGGACCCCGAAATACCGGCCTTGCCGCCATCGGAATGGGCTTAGCGGCTAGCCCATTCAGAAGCTCTTCCACTGTTGTACAGACAGCGCCGTCAATCCACGGCAAACGGAGGGAAGCTATCTGTGTCTAAAAACCTCTGTCTGCACTAGGGGAAACGGCGCCCAGACACAACGATTTTTGCACTGTGTTTACAACTGATTTCTTCTGTGTCCTTTCTCAACAAAAATCTTTGCTTTGCTTTCTGAGAACAGGCAGTGCAGTGTTTATTGCATGTAAGTTGGTTTTTGGTGAAAAGAAGGAAAAGGAATTCAAAGGTCGCTTTTCACGGACAGTCACGTGGTCACTCTGCTTGTGCACTTACAGCGGATAGCTTACACAGATCACAGTCAGGTTCGCCTGATACATACGCACTCACCATCGTTACAGCAGGAGACCACCTGTTTCAAATGCACTTAGTACCACAGACAATATGAACCAGAAATACTTGATCTACAATATTTAATTCTCTTCGTCTCAATCAAGAATAACTACTCATACATTCTAAGAAAGAGAGAGAGACAGGAAACGCGATGTTTGCATATTTTTTGATAGCTTTACATTGCTTTCTTTTTCAGAATGTACTCAAATAAATGTAACCTACTTTGGATAGATGTCATTAAATGTTTTCTTTTGTTCCCGGAAAACAATCAGACCGTGGTTTAAGAAACTACAGTACTGGATGTAATCAATCCTACTTCCTAGGCAAATCAAAACAAATTTCATAATTCATTTTAGAGACACGTCGAAAACCTATATTGAAAGCTGACTCCGTTGATTCCGGATTTATACGGCAACATTTGAAACTAGTGGTCTAGCTAACACAGGCAACCGTGCAGAGAGTTACAGCATTCACAGAAATGCCACAGAAATTCTCGGGAACGGGAATTGCTCCAAGTAAAGAAAGAATGAACCGGAATGGGTACATGGTTTCCGTGTTGGTAACTTATAATTGAGTTCATGTCAACAAACCCAGGTCTCTTCCAAACATAATCATGTAAACTATTTGTGTTGGCTCGAAAGAGATTATATTCAGTTAGATACATGCAGCGTCGAAAATCCACCTTGACGGTAAAAAAAAAACAAAACAAAAAACAGGCTGGAAAAAGTTATGTCTCCTCCATTGTTCTCAATCATTCCATTTTATTCGACAGTCCAAGTAAAAACCCCAGGACCGGTTTACTTTTTAGAACACCATGGCCACAGCGTGTACTCCCTTTCCCACCCGCTACCAGTCCTCCAAGAAAAATAGAAAACAAAATTCCCTGCCCCTTAAGAAACAAAATAATCATTTTCTTTTTTCCTTAAAGGGTGAAGACACTGGCAGCATTATTTCCACTTTGATCACTTAACTCATCTCAAGGAACCCTGCGGGGATGCTGGGACCTCCTGCGGCTCAAGGGAAAATCCAATAGAAAGAATCGAAGAATAGCATCTCGGCCGTGTGGCCGGGCAGTGGAAGCGCTTGGTACATGCCGAATCTGGTGTGCGGCGTGTCCTCCTAAGGGGAGCACCGCTACACGTCGCTGGGCGAGCGTGCTCGCTGGGAGAGGCTGGAGGGGATGCAGCCGCAGCAGATGAGGCAGAGGGCTTTCTGGATCTCTTGGTTTCTGAACGCGTATATGACGGGGTTGATGATGGAGTTGTAGGTGGCGGGCAGGAGGGTGGCGTAGGTGTAGATGGAGGGGTAGGTGTAATCGGCGATCAAGGAGTAGAGGGTGAAAGGCATCCAACAAGCCGCGAAGGTCCCCAGGATGATGGCCAGCGTGGAGACGCCCTTGCGGGTGGTCACGTAGTGGGACGTGGCCAGGAAGTGGTGCTGCAGGGCGATCTGGTGGGCGTGCCGCATGACGATCTTGCAGATCTGGATGTAGAGTTGCAGCATGAGCGCGAACGTGAAGAGGAAGGAGACCGAGAGCACGGCCGCGTTGTTCTTGGTGAGCGGCCTGACCACGCTGCAGGTGGCCTCGTCTCGGAGGCAGTTCCAGCCCAGGACGGGCAGCAGTCCCAGGCAGATGGAGGTCCCCCAGAGCGCGAGGAGCATGACGTAGGTGAAGGTGACCGTCCTCTCCGAGTGGTAGGTCAGGGCGTAGTACAGGGAGAGGTAGCGGTCCACGGTGATGGCCAGCAAGCTGCAGACGGAGGCGGAGAAAGAGGCGACGATGAGCCCGATCGTGACCAGCTTGGTGGCCTCCGACTGGAGCAGGTAGGCGAAGACGAAATTGACGATGAGTCCGATGCCGGCCAGGAGGTCCGCCAGAGCCAGGCTGCCTATCAGCAGGAACATGGGCGCTCGCAGGCTGGGGTTATAGAAGATGATAAGGACCACGATGGCATTTTCGCAGGAGATGAGGGTTCCGGAGGTACACAGGACGATGTCCCAAGGGTTGACAACCAGCTCCGGCTCCGGCTCCGCAACAGGACCCTGGGAGGAGACGGCAGCCGAGACGTTCTCCGCAGCGCCAGCGTCTAAATAATCCGGAGGCAGCCCGCTTAAATTAACCTTCGGGTCTTCATTCATTTTAACCCCCGTCCTCTTCAACGAAAAGACAGGCTTTTTAATGTTTAGACAGGGCAGGGTGACAATCCAAGATCATGCAAACACACACACACACACGCACACACAGAGAAAGCCAGCCCCTCCGCCAAAGGCCACAAGCTTCATGAATTATAAAGTGTCAGGGAACAAAACAAAAGGGCAAAGTCTCAGCTGCGGAGACCCCACGACCACAGACGCCGTGTGGCTCTGGGGACAACACAAGATCGGACTTGAAAACACGAGCGCGAGTGAGGCAGGCAGGCTGCTGGGCTCAGGTGCCGGGCACGCACATCTGAAAACCACGTCTCGCACGCTGGAAGCGAACCACTGTTGGACACCCGGGCTGCTGCCGGGACAGCCGCGCCGAGGCGACAAGTCGAGAGCCGGGGGCCCGCCATCCTCGTTGGAATATTTACATCGCCTATTTCCATCGAACTCCCCCTCCCCACTCCAAAAAAAAAAAAAAATCCCTCGCGCGCGTGCACACACGCACACCCCCCTCCCCAAGCCAGAACAAAGAGGGGTCCCCGACGTCCCCCGTGCGCACGGGGCAGTCGGGCCAGGGTCACAAAAGGCAGGTGTGTGCAATGGGAGCGTGGAGACAGACAGACAGACACACACGCCCATGCACTTGCAGCCGCTCCCCCGGCGGCGGCGGCGGGGACCGGCGGAGGACGCGCGGGGACAGACAGGGCGCCGGGACCGGCGGCCCGCGGGGGCAGTAGGGGGGGGGGTGTTCGAGGGGGGGTCACCTTGGCGCGACCAGGCGGAAGCGGGGGGGTCCTCCGGTGCTTCCGAAGCGCGCGGGCTAGTCCTGTCGCATGCCCGCGGCGGGGCCCGCGGCGGCGAGGGGCGGCGGCCGCGCCCGGGCGCGGGCAGGGGGGCGCGGGGCGCGCGCTCCGCGCCAGGTGAGCGGCGGGCGGCAGGTGAGCGGCGGGCTCGGCTCGCGCGCCCGGCTCTCGCCGCCGCGCGCCCGCCCGGCCCACGCGCTCCCCGCGCGCGCGCGCCCCCGCCCCTGCGCCCGCCCGCCCGTGCGCGCCCGGTCGCCAGCCCGCGGGAGCCCCGGGAGACCGGCGCGCGCCCCCAAGGCTCGAGACGCCCCGGCGGGCGAGGGCGGACCGCGCGCACGCCCGCGCGGCGGCGGCCCCCGACCCCCTCCGGGAGGGACGGGACCCGGAGGCGGCGACCCGCGCGCTCCCCCTCCCTGCCCGCTGCCCCGGGTCCCGCCCCAGCTGGCCGTCTGGGGCTTGCACTGGGCGAGGGGCAAAGGAGCACGGCCTGGGAGCCCGGTGACCTATTTCGTTCCCGAGGTCTCCCCGGGGGGGGGGGGGGGCGTCTCAGTCTCCAGGGACCCGCTCCCCCCGCCCCCCACTGCCTTTCCCTAAACTGCCAGGTTCATGGCCCAAAGGATGGCTTAGGGTGATTGATAGTCAGGATTAGAATTAGGGATCGGGGTGAGCAGGTGAGGGCGGCTGATCTTTAAAGCAGCAAAACGATTGGCCAGCTATTTTAGAACTGGCGTTGCCCACAGCGCATCCGGATTCCCCCAAGGGCCCCTTTCCGTGGGTGTGTCTTAGACCTGGTTCCCTGGTTCCCGGCACGTTTGCTTAACTGCATATAAGGTGCCGTTCTGTGAATCGTCCGTTATCATCAAATTGCACTTATTAAGTGCTCCTCGAGCTGTGTTTTCAAATAGAAATCATTCACTGAATTCCTGCAGAAGCTTCCCGCAGATGCTGGCCAAAACCCATTCATTTAGGTACTGAAGTGGCAGTGTTCATTTATTTTTTCATTTTAACACCTCGGTAGGTTCTGAGATTCAGAACCCGATAGCCGTCTGCTTTTATGAGCTCATGTCTCCTCTGGATGCAGAAGGTGGAGCGCCTAGTAGCTCTTAAATTTAAAAGTGATCTCCCAGCTTCGAGATGGGAGAAAACAGGGCATGATAATGCTGTTGTATTTTTTGTTTGTTTGTGTTTTCCTTTCAGCGGTGAAGGTTTTCTCCACACTCACAGTAAGGGTCCTGTGTGAACAGAGACAGTCCTGCGCAGCATGGGACCCTACAACTCCTTCCTCTGGCCATCCTGCCTCTCTCTGGTGCTCGACGTCATTTCTAGCCCCAGCCCTGCAGATTCACCTACCCTTGACTTCCTCTCCCTTCTCCTCCCTTTCCGCCATCCATGAGCTCTTGTCTCTGCAAGGTCACCCTGTCTCTCCCCGCACGCCCCGTGCTCAACTATGAATCGGTAGTTCTGCGGTGGGGCCCGGATTCTTCATTTGCGATCCTCTGTCCTGGAGATCCCAACGCTCCCTGCCCATGTACTACACTTTGAAAACCGAGGTTCTATGGAGTTTACAGAACGCCCGGGGCGCCTGGGTGGCTCAGTCAGTTAAGCATCCGACTCCTGGTTTTCGGCTCAGGTCATGATCTCACGGTTTGTAGGATGGAGCCCCCAGTTGGCTCTGTGCTGACAGCGTGGAGACTGCTTGGGATTTTCTCTCTCCTTTCTCTGCCCTCCTCCCCTGGTTATGTCCTCTCTCTTCCTCTCTCTCTCTCCCTCTCTCAAAAATAAATAAACGTTTAAAAGAAAAAAAAAAATGAACTGCTTATACTTGGTGGGGAGGCGTCAGACACCTGTACCTGCCAAGAACCGTGCTGATTGCTGGGCGCACAGATTCCCCGAGATGTGATCTTTCCGCTCACAGGCGTGTATTGCGTGGTGGTGACAGACACATAAAAAGGAGCAATAATGTTGGGCAGCAAATGCTGCAATGAAGGCCTGTAGATCTTCCTGTCAATTTCTCTGTGCGGAATCAAAGCCTTTTTAGAATCGAGTGTTGAAAAAGCAGCTCTGTATGCATACACATAGCAGTTTCGGCACGGCACAGTTCAAACTATCGCCACGACTTAGGAGCCTAACGCACAGCGCCAGCCAGACACTGTTCTAGTCCTTCACACGGGGGCAATTCTCACCCTACAGAGCTGCCGAGTGGTGGAATTTATTCCCTCTTTAATGTGTTTGGGAATTCTGGGTGGGGAGCGGGGAGAAGCGAGGGCTTGGGAAGAGAAGGGGCAATGAGATGGACGTGTTTTCCTGCAGTGAGATCTTAGATTAAAGGAAGAAACCCAAGGAACGTACACCAGGGCCGGATACGGCTGAAGGGGAGCACCCAGGGGCTCCAGCAATGTGGGCGCCAGCTCCTCCCGATGGCTGAGATTAGCCGGGCCCTCACGGTTCTGCCCAGTTACCCGGGCCCCTCGAGCGATTGCTTGTAACACAAGGAAGACGTTAAACCTTACTCCAAATTCTAGGCTTCTTTGTGTATGTGTTAGACTTTTGTGGCCCAAGCGCAGAAATCCGATTCAAAGTAACTTGGTTACAAATGGAAATTGTTGCGACCTGGGCGGGAAAGATTCTGGAGGGGCTCCTGGAGAAGAAGCAGCTGCAGGAGCAGAATTCTGTGTGCCGAGGCTCCCGGTCGGTCCCTGTCTCTGGCTCGTTCCTTGTCTTCGTTTCTCTGTGTTTGGCAGTCTCACTATGACCTTTCCGAGAGAAGCATCCCTCATGCAGGCATGAAAGCGGCCCCGGGCAGCCCCCCTGGCTTGCATGCCGAGACCCTCTTCCTAGCTGGGGCGAGGAGTTCCCGTGGAGAACTCTGGCCCGGCCTGGCGTGTGCCCAGCTCTGCACCAACCCAAGGCTTGACGGGATGGGACGAACCAGTTGGAAGTCCCGGAGCGCGCATAGAGTCCTACCTCGGAGTCCCCATCTGAGCTCTGCTGCATGGGCTTTGCCCCAGAGGAAAAGTGAGGTTGGACACCAGGTGGCCTCTGCAGCTTGGAATTCGGCGGGCTGATCAGGAGGTTGTGCGTGGCTCTCAGTAATTTTGTAATTTTGTCGTAATTTTGCTGTCCTCCATCGTTCCGGGACACTGTAGCAGACACCTTGAGATGTGACGTCTATTGCCTTTTCATCACTTTCCCCTTTCTTTGGTCATCTTTCTAGATAGCTTTGGCAAGACATGGTGAGCCTGAAGCACAGCCCGGCGCTTTCACAACCTGTACTAACAAATGCCGTTTAGCGCGAGATAGACCCTGCCCCCATCTTCATGACACACGGCATCTTGGCTAACTTCGGCCCCGTACCTCCATTTCCTGGCCCTTCCTTGGCATTGAATTTATAGATTGTAGGGCTGTCCCAGATTATTGGCGGGGGCAAGTCATAAACTGAGCCGGTACGGTGAGGAGTACATGGTGCCTAGGTTACAACGTTAATAATCGGCTTCTTGGCTGCCCGTGTGAACGACTGCGATGCTTCGTGCTGCCGAGCCCAGGGTCACTTCGCACCGGAGAAGAAAACATGACTCCAAATTACAGTTTAGTTTTTATTCCTTTTTATGTTACAGTACGTGTTTCTGCCGTGTAACCTACATACAGAAAGTGCATCTTTCACAAGCGTAGGGTTTGATGCAGAGGGGACCAGTGACTACGTCAATGTCATTTCTAACCGCCCTGAGGACTAGAACACTGCCAGCGCCCCGACTGTCCTCTTGTCCCCCGCCAGTTACTATCCCCGCTAGGAAAAGAAAACCCCTTATTCTCGATTCTAACACCGTAGACTGGATTTGCCTGTTTTCGAGCTTTACATAAATGGAATCTCGCAGTCTGTTTACTGCTGTGTCTGGCTTCTTTCATGAACATTATTTCCGTGAGATTTATCGACTCGTTGTGGGGAGAAGTATTTCACTCTTTTTCATTGCTGTGTAGTATTCTATTGTATAATATGCTACAGTTTTTTTTTTAATGCATTCTCCTATAGCTCTTACTGGGTTGCTGTCTGGTGTTGGCTATTGTGAGGAAAACCGTGATGAACTTCCTAGAACATGTCATGTATGCCCACAGGCACGTATTTCTGTACCTCCTAAGGCTACCTCATTTTACATTTATATTTTAATATTTAATCCTCTGTTTAAACAAACCCTGACTTCTCTTTAAAGGCAGTGAAGGGTCTCTGAAAAATCATAACACATCCCTCCTTTCCCCTTTCCGAGGCCCTCTTAACTTCCCATTTTAACTCCCTTAATAGGAGAAGGAACCTATTTCACGGGAATGTCAAGGAGATAAAGAAAGGAAGGACGCATCGCACAAAGACAACATTTGGTCAAGACTCCGTGTGAGAAAGAACTCGGTTGTCTGTGCTCACATTGCCTTCAGTACACAGTTTTGTGTTTTTAAAACTGCATTACTTAAAAAAAAATAAAAGCCTTTTTCTGATTCTCAAACAATACGTATTCATTACAGAAATTTTGCTGGCTGTAACTAAAATAAGAAAGTAAAATTACCCGTACTCGCAATTCCAGAGAGAGAGACATTGGGAACTTTTTTTTGCTGGTATACATTTTTTTTAAATGTTTATTTATTTTTGAGAGAGAGAAAGAGACAGAGTGTGAGCAGGGGAGGGGCAGAGAGAGAGGGAGACAGAATCTGAAGCAGGCTCCAGGCTCTGAGCTGCCAGCACAGAGCCTGACGTGGGGCTCGAACTCATAAACCGTGAGATTGTGACCTGAGCTGAAGTCGGACGCTCAACCGACTGAGCCACCCAGGCGCCCTGTGTCGATACACATTTTTAATGCATTTTTTGGAGATACTTTCCCCCCCCCATAGTAACTTGAGGATATACAGTAAAACCTTGGTTTCCAAGCATAATTCTTTCTGGAAACATGCTTGTAACCCAAAGCACTTGTATATCAGAGGGAATGTCAAGAACCATTGGCCCAGTGTGATCACGTGACATTTGGCATCACGTACTACTCGATTGCAAGACATCGCTCATTTTTCAAGTTAAAATTGATGAGAAATGTTTGCTCGTCTTGTGGTTCACAGAGCAAGTTACCTGCCATCCAAGATTTTACTATACTTCATTGTCATTGTTGCATGGAAAAATAGGTTTAAATGCTCTTTGGATTTTAGCTGCTGGTTAGTCTGGTCTCTGTGTTTTAAATGGCCAGGCGTGAACAGCTCCTGTTCACCCTTAGATGCCTGTTGGTCCTTCCATCTCTGGCACTGGCCTTTCTTGCACGGCCTCCTGCTGCCTCTCTGTCCCTGTGGTAGCTGAATAATGAATGGCCCCTGAATATATCCATGCCCCGATCCCTGGGACCTGGGAGAATTAACTCATTTGGCAAAATGAATTTTGTAACGTACATGTAATTGAGCATCTCCAGGTGGGCAAATTACTCTGGCTTTTCCAGGTGAGCCCTAAATATAATCACAAAGGTCCTTTCAAAGGACTGAAGACTAAGGAAGGCGGGGCCAGGAGCCAAAGGGTTTGGGCAGCCTCTGGGAGCTGGAAAGAGCAATGGAATGGATTCTCCCTGGAGCCTCTAAAAGGAATACAGTTCGAGGGACCCACTTTTGACTACTTACCTCCCAAATGAATTTATGGGTTTTTTATTGATACACACTATTACTAACTAAAATCCGTAGCTTCTATTAGTGTTCACGCTTAGGGTTGTACCTTCTGCGGGTTTTGGCAAATTCATAATGCCTCGTCTCCATCGTCATAGTATCATACAGAGAGGTTCCACTGCCCCGAAAATGCCCTTTGCTGCACCTGTCCCTCCCTCCCCCTTCCCCCAACCCCTGTTCACCACTGATCTTTCTACTATCTCTATGGTCTGCCTTTTCTAGAATGTCATGTAGTTGGCGTCATACTGTACTGAGCCTTTCTGAACTAGCTTCTTTCACTCAGTAACATGGGCGCGGACATTGGCCACGGGGTGCAGGTAGGGGAGCCGAGTCTGCTAGCATGCTGCTGGCTCAAGGGGTGCCATGCTTCACTGGGCGGAGAAAGTTGGCTCCTTGGGCCGAGGCCCTCCCGCCGCGTTTGCACAAGACCTCAGGGAGACAAGTGGAGCGATCAGGCTTGGTATTGATTTTTTGAATCACTAAGGAGCGAGCACTGTTCACATAACCTAAATGCTTTGTATTTGAGATGAAGAATTATATGTCTTTGCAGGCCGGCTTGACAACACGCGCCTGCTTTGCAGAGAAGCGTTCCTCGGGGATCTGTCACCCGGTGCGTCGTGAATCATGTGTTCTTGATCTCTCTCTTTTCCCGCGACCTACATTTCACTGTATCTGATGGACTTCCCTGGGAGGTTTGGAGGAAAGCAAAGATACAGCCTTTCCTTCTAATGTGGTTTTAAAATTCTGGCACGCGCCTACTAGATGTGCCTTCTTTCTTTGAAAGAGGAAATAGAAGGCTACTCCGGTGGGGTGGGGGAGGAGGAGCTAGAAGGAGGAAAACAGTGTATTTTGCTGATGAACTACTTTGCTTCCAATCCTTCTTTTACTATGTCAGGAGGCCCAGGCGGTCAATTATAATCAATAAATTTTAGCCAAACCATGATTGTCTGGCATGTCCCCCATCCCGTGGTTCTTGAAATGCTGGTTTAAAGTGCTGGTGGATGAATGAGGGGCCTAGTTGGTTAAGCGTCCGACTTCGGCTCAGGTCATGATCTTGCACTCCGGGAGTTTGACCCCCGAGTCGGGCTCTGTGCTGACAGCTCAGAGCCTGGAGCCTGCTTCGGATTCTGTGTCTCCCTCTTTCTCTGTCCCTACTCCCGCTCTCAAAAATAAGTAAGTATTAAAAACATTTTTTTAATAAAAAATAAAAAAATCAAGTGCGGGTGAATGAAACGAGAGAGGGGAGAGGAGTAATCACGTCCGGGGGTGCCAGCTCCATGTCCTTCCCTAGGCTTGTGTAGAACGTATTTTGTCTTCCCCTCAGTGACACAAACAGGCTAGGGATGCTAAATTCACAGCCAAACCCCTACAAAGTGTGTGCACAGGGTGTGACACCGTGTGGCCAGAAGAACTTTGGCAGCAGTCTTGGTAACGGCGGAGAATTACCAGTTCTGTGTGTGGCGCACACCTGGCTCGGGGTAATGGGTGGTGGGTAGTTAATACATGCTCAGCTCGGTAATGAAGTCGACCTGTGCTAACTCTAGATCATTCTACTCCGGGAGCTCACATTTCTGATGGCTTTACAGTCAGCTGAGTTGATACCTCATCTGTGAGATCCGGGGGACCCAGAAATTTGGATTTCTTGGGTTGGTAAGTTCCACCAGCAGCAACAACAGTAACAAAACGGAGAGGCTGACACAGGGTTTCCAAACTTTTAGTTTGCCAAAAAAGTTCATTTAAGCAAACCAACTCCAAATTACCTTTATTCTTATTTTATATTAAAAGGACATTTTTAACATGCGCGCGTGTGCGCGCGCGCACACACGGACGTATCGCAAACAAAAGGAGAGTGCTTTAAATGAAATCCATCCGGTTCTATGAAAACCTCACTGCATTTTTCTGACTTTCTTCAGAAAAGAGATGGGTGGAAAGTGTTGCAGCCCAGACGGGTCAGAGGATAGCTCTCCACCGATGGACGTGATGATTTTATAGCTACTCGAAGGCATCCTGGAAGCCATTTTATACTTTCTGTCACATTAATAGAGAAAATGTACAGATAAAGTTTCCAGTTATACCCAGTTTTCTTTTAAGTATTCGAGAACATTCTTCACTTCTCCAAACTCACAGCCCGCGTTTATGGAACTCTCCCCCTGTGCCATGAGCGCTTCGCTTTATGGGAATGAGAAAATACTCAATCACTGTCACGGCGTTGTATGTTGTCATCGGGAAAATGGCCAGCTGGTGGCCTCCCCCGAAGGCTTACATAGTGACATTAATTTCTCTGCCAATTTACCCTGGTCGGGGGAGATTTGCGTTAACCAGACTGATACGTTCATGTCAAAGTGCCAGCTACCATACAATAAATATTTACTGTCTCGGGAGATAGGATGACACACACAGTACAGATATCCTGGCCCGGCACAAAGCTAAAGGTCTGTACACAATAGTTAAGCTCATTGCTGTGACCACCGTCAGTGAGTCATCTCCCTGTGCCCTGTGCGTGTGGGCATCCAGGGGATTCCTATTCTTTCGGTTGCACTGGCCAAATACCTAGGCATCCCCCTTAGAGTCATCACCCACAAACCATCCAAACTGTCAGGACGTCCCGTGGACTCTACTCTCGACATACATCCAGAATCCATGAGTGTCAAGACTCAGAAGCAACCAAGGGGTCCTTCCAGAGGCCAATGGACCCAAT
This sequence comes from Paguma larvata, assembly GCA_030068075.1. Lineage (NCBI taxonomy): Eukaryota > Metazoa > Chordata > Mammalia > Carnivora > Viverridae > Paguma > Paguma larvata. Next base: position 72,511,535 of record CM057839.1, on the reverse strand, counting down.
TCACTATTTAATTAGATTGGGTCTGGTACCTCCAGACACTGGAATATTATTCAGCTTTAAAAAAGACCAAAACCCAAAAAACGCTCAAGTCGCAGAAAGACAGAAAGGAAATTTAAATGCCTATCGCTAAGTGAAAGAAGCCAGTGTGAAAAGGCTACATGAACCACATGACATTCAGGATAAGGCAAAGTGGGGGGGACAACAGAAAGATCAGTGGTGGCCAGGTGTTTGCTGGGAGGGAGGGAGGGATAGGTGGAGCCCAGAGAAGTTTTAAGGCAGTGGGACTATGCTGTATTGTGCTGTAATGGTGGGTACATGCCCATTATACATTTGTCAAGACCCATACAGTGCACAACACCGAGAGTGAATTCTAAGGTATGTTATGGACTTTCGGCGATAATGACAGCTCAGTGCAGGTCCATCACCAGGAACAAAGTCACCACTCGGTGAGGGATGTTGCTAATGGCCAGGTCTGTGCATGTGGAGGAGGAGGGATATGGGACCTTTCTGTAGTTTCTGCTCCATTTTGCCGTTAACCTAAGACCGCTCGAAAAAATAGTCTGTTAAAAAAAAAAAACGAATAAAGAAACAGCGTGAGAGATGAATTCGAACAACGAAGCAAATATTCAATGATCATGAAAGAAAAAAAAATGCCACTTCTTACCTCCTCCTCTGTTGCTGTCACCTTGATGCAAACGATGGTCATCCCTCACCTGGCGTATCCAAGGGCTTCCCAGTTGGTTTCCTACCCGTGCTTTCAGTCTTGTTCAGCCCATTTTTCGTGCACCTCAGTACGTGGTTCGGTGAGGGTTTCTCCTCACCAAAGCCCTCAGCGTGGTCCCAGCTCACCCAGAGCGAAGCCAAGTCCTGCTGTCCCTACCATTTAGCCCTCCAGCCACCGTATGTCCTGCCAGCACCAGGCTCTTCCCCGATGCCCTGTGACTGGCCCCTGCCTCCTTCAAGTCTTCCCTCAAATGTCACATTTCAGTGAGGCCTCGGCCACCCTGTCCATACCATGTGCCCCCAACACCCAGGGACCCTCCTCCTGTTTCACTTCTCCCCTTAACACTCATCACCGCTGATATGCCAGGAGGTTAATTTTTTCCTCTTGTTGTTAATCTGTGTCCTCCCCACAATGCTACCTCCTCCATTTGGTTCATTGTCGTATCTCCAGTGTCTAGACGTGGCCTGGTGCATGGGGGGGGGGGCCTTCCTTCTGAAGAATGGGTCATGGAATCGAGATGGGAAGTTAAGCAAATTGGATGTCGCAAGGTTGGGCGGAGATCCTGCATCTCGCTGAGGGGCAGGTCTTCCCAGTGTATTTGGGACATTAAGTGTCTAATGACCAAGTGAGCCTCTCCGTCGGCAATGTTGGGTGGGCCTCAGCTGACCCAGGAACTCTTTGTCAGAGTGATCTGTTCTTTCGGACATGAAGATCATGTTCAAGTGACTTGCCTTGATGCCAACAGAAGGACAGACGGTGTTATGGGATGGACCGCGTCCCTCCAAAATTCGTATGTTGCTGTCGTAACCTCCAGGACTTTCAGAATGGGACCGCGTTTGGAGACAGGGTCTTTACAGAGATGTCTAAGTTAAAGGGTCATCATGTAGGTGGCCCTAATCCAGCCTCACTGGTCTTCTTATGAGAGAAGGAGGTTAGGGCACAGAACACGCAGCAAGAGGGAAGACCGAGTGAAGACAGGGAGAAGGCAACCGTCTAGGAGCCAAGGAGAGAGGTCTCAGAAGGATCCAGCACTGCTGACAGCCTTGATCTTGGACTTCCAGCCTTCAGAAGGGCGAGACGATAAACTTCCGTTGTTTCAGCCACCCAGTCTGTGGTGCTTTGCTACGACAGCCCATGCAGACTAAGAGAGGAGTATGAGTAGATGGACGGATTCGGGCAGGAGGTCAAGTTTTTCTGGAAGGCTTGAAATTGGTCTGGGGCACCGCTTTCCAAACGGTGTCGAGGAACATAATGATTCCACAGATGCTATTACATGCTTGGAAAGTATATCAGGTGTTGTGGGTGCCCAGACGGGTCCCCTTGCCCCTCAGCGCATACTAGCTAACTCCCAACAACCAGCACCTACATCTCTTGGTTGAGGACTTCTCTGGTCTAGAGCCTACTCTGCCACCTGCACCGCAGATCGGAAGTGCCAGGAAGTGTGTGCCCTCGGAGCAGCCATGTGCCCATGACTGATGAGAACTGGGGTATCCATACCCCAGCTCCCTTCTCCCTGGATCTCAGGCAACTGGACTAATCGCCATAATCTTCTCACACTAAAGAAGAAGAATCTTCTCACACTAAAGAAGCCACCACAGCAGAAATGATGTGTAAATGCCCGTGGTTGTGTTGCCCGCTCATTTTCAGGGATGCTGGGTACTCCAGCTTGGACAGCTTGCTCTGGGTCCTATTCCTGTTTGGAGATTTCAAAGTCAAGTTCTGCAGCTAATTTCCTTGTGGGTTATTCTTGTCCCTGGTGCGCATTTTGCTCTGACTCCTGAAGTTCTAAGCTCCAGTCACTGGCAGTGGGAACGCCTTCGTCAGCTGGGGCTGTCACAGCAACATGCCGCAGACTGGATGGCCGAGACAGAAGTTTATTTTCTCCCAGTTCTGGAGGCTGCGAGTCCAAGTTTAAGGTTCTGGTGAAGTTTGGCTTCTGGTGAGAATCCTCTTTCTGGATCGCAGATGACTGCCTTCTCACTCAGTTCCTCGCATGGCCTTTCTCTGGGGCACATGTGCAAGTGGAAAGAGTGAGCAAGCTCTCGTGTCTCTTCTTACAAGGACACTAATGCTATTGGACCAGGGCCCCACCCTATGACCTCATTTAACCTTAACTGAGCTGCAAAGGTTCTATCTCCAGATTCAGCCACAGTGAGAGGCTGGGGCTTCAAACTATGAATTTTGAGTTATGAATTTTTCAGTCTATGACAGGTAATGCGCTTAAAATTTTTTTTAATGTTTATTTAATTTTGAGAGAGATACAGAGACAGAAACAGAGTACAAGTAGGGGAGAGGGAGAGAGAGAGAGGGAGACACGAATCCGAAGCAGGCTCCAGGCTCTGAGCTGTCAGCACAGAACCTGACGTGGGGCTTGAGCCCATGAACCATGAGATCAAGACCCGAGCCAAAGTCAGATGCTCAACTGACTGAGCCACCTAGGTGCCCCAAAGTCATGTGCTTTTAAAAACGTGCTTATTGGGACACCTGGGTGGCTCAATCGGTTAAGCATCTGACTTCGGCTCAGGTCATGATCTCACGGTTCATGAGTTTGAGTCCCACAGCCGGATTCAGATCCTCTATATCCTTTCTTTCTGCCCTTCCCTGGCTCGCACTCTCTCTCTCTCTCTCAAAAATAAACATTTTTTTTTTTAACAGATCTGCGTGTTGCCTGATTTCTCTTTCTTTCCTGCCTCCCTTCACTACCCTTACCATTTCCTGGGAATATACCCAAAACACATTACTTACACTAAATCTCCATCTCAGAGTCTGCTTCCCGGGAAACCCAAACTAAGACAGAAAAGCCAAATGCTGCGTGTCCTTCTAGAAACATCACAACGCTTGGTAGCATATTGGAGGCTGTCAGAACTCTTTCATAAAGAAACATCTCTTCGAGTTTTACCCAGAGCTTCACAAACTTTCTTATCCAGGAAACCCTTTCTTATCCCCCTTGGAATGTTCTTGAACATTCCCAGAATTCAGTTGGAAGTGCTGCTGTAGGCTTGGCAAAAGTCAGAAGTGCATGTAGTTGGTTTCTTCTACGATGGCTGCTGGGTGAGAAGGGTTGCATGTAGTTGGTTTCTCTTATGGCCGCTGCTGGGTGAGCAGGGTGAGGTCCAGATGGACCCACAGGCCGCTGAAGAGGTTTCGGGTGGAGGCATATATGTGAGGGAAGAAGTTAGTGCTGGCCGTCAGCATTTATGATACATTCAAAGGAATTGGGCTCAAGGCTACTGATATGAGAACCCCAAGGACATGACTCCCCTCACGGGGCTTGCAGAGAAGTAGGGAGAAAGAAGAGTGGGCAGCAATTACAGCAGAGACACCTACTGTGATCGGCATCGCTCATGCTCCTCCTGACTCCCAGGAACATTAATAATTGAAAAGAGAAGAGGTCACGCGCCTGCCTTGGGCTGAACCCCCTAATGCTTCCGAGGTGCTTACGCTCTGGTCTGCAGTCACGGGACAATGCTTTATTCATCCGCTCCCACATTTATTAGAATTTCAGTCAACTACCTCGGTGGCCACTAAAAATGTCTCCTTCGTTTCCCCTGAGACGAATCGGATTAAACAATGTTGAAATAATATCTTCGGTCCAACATCGAATTGCACATTTTCATATTCCGGCTATTTAAAAGTGTTATTTATGGGCTAATATTCTTCCTATTAAAATTAAATGGCATGAAATTTGAATTAGCTCAATTGAATTCAATTCCTTCTCTAACGTATTTATCCGTGACTCAGAGGAGTCTGGGAAAAGGCCGTCTTGGGCTCGGTCAATGATATACAACTCCTTGCTCCCTAATTTGGACTCTGAAAGTCCCCCTGGGCCGGGAGGAAGTGAAAACACCGCATCTGCCGCCTTTAGTGTCCTCAGCTTGGAAACAGGGATAAAAATGATACCAGTTTCATTGGGGTTGTATTTGGAGATTAAATTCATTAACACACATGAAGCTCTTGGGGCAGGGCCTGACGGTAACAAATAGATGCTTACAAAGTGTTCAATGTTTTCATTCCTGAGACTGTCCTTCCACTCAGGCACAAGGAGGAAGTACTGGAGGAATGGCCTAGGAGCCGAGGGACCCGGGTTCTTGTCCCTAACTCAAGGGTAACCTAGGCCACTTCCTTTTCTGTGAGTTTTAATTGTCCAATCCATAAGGGCAGCCATGCCTTTCCAGGATGGGGGAGGCGCCACGCATGGCTGCCACACTGTGGTGTGAACCGGGCTGTGGGTCTCGGGTTTCTCCCCAATATGCCAAAACTTGTTTACACCCCCAAAGTAAAAGGAAAATAAACTTGCTGATTTTCATGTCATACACTTGCTTGAAGGTCTCAGAGGCAAGTCTCTGCTGTCTTTCTGTGGTTCGGTCCAGTCTCTGAGCCGTGTTTCTGGTTGCCCTGCTCGGACAGGAGGGTTCGTGGTCCAGGGTGGGTGTAAAGAGGTCAGGAGCTCTCACTGGATGCACAGAAACATTCTCACCTTGCCCCGCCAACACCTATGAGGCTCCAGACCCTTTGACAATGCCAAGTCTCAGGGATTTCAGACTTAAGCATTGTAGTCACAGCGATTTACCCATAGAAATTTGCTAGTGGAAGGAACCATGACAGCCATCACTTCAACTTCGTTACGTCACAGAAGAGGTGACCCAGAGCTAAGGAAAGCATTCATTTCCTCAGTCCCTTCTGTATTCTCTCGTCGCTGCCCACGCCTTTGACTTTGATCATGTACCACTGCGTGCCGACCCGTCATTGCCCTTGATGTAAATCTTACGGTACCTCAGGGGAAGGGGGGTTCAATTAACCTTAATGAACCAGACTGACTACCATTCTAGAATTCTCTCTTAGTCAGAAAGTGGGGGGGTTACTGAGTTTTTTGAAGCATGAGTCAAATGACAAAGATAACATGACATTTAGTTTTCAAAACCAATACATTCTTGTGCATATTAAAGGTTTATCCTTACTCAGTCGGTTCTTTGTTGAGAATCACAAATCTGGGGTGGGGGCGGGGGGTCTTCAAACTGTCCTTGCAATCCATTAATGGATTATAAAATCCGCGAGCAAAACTTCTTAGAAAATAAAATAAGAAAAAAGTGCATACAAAAGACTAAGTTTTTTTTTTTTAATAAAACTTTTGCGTCAATTCTACATAAACATACGTATGTATGTGAACCCATGAATTCTGGGAGTAGCCATCAACTCAACTGTGGGGTGTGGTCAGAATAACGTGACACACACTGATATGATCCATTACCATCGTTTTTCAGATGAAGACACAACAGGCCCACGCCGTCCTGCTCCCGCTCACCAGCTGGGCGTTAGGAAAAGGCAGGACTTGTCCTAAGCTCACTGACCTGGAGTGTTCTCTGCTGTGTACTTGACTCTCTCCAACTCACCATTAAAGCACTAGGTTGGCAGAACGGTCACCTCGGGTCCCCACAAGATTCTCATTTAGTCATTACTAAAAAAATTAGATTTTGTTTAGCAAACCATATTTCTTTTGGCAGGAAAATGGACTAACCCATTTTAAAAAGATTTATTGTGAGGGTTGACATAAAAGAGGTTTTCTAGTGAATATTTCATCAGTTAGGAATGTTGACCTAATAGAACCATCCAATCTCAGTCTCTGAGGATTCTAGCTGACTGTCCATTTTCACAGCCTCCTGTCTTCCTGCCCCAGCCCATCCCAGCCCCATTTCTTAGTATTGTGTTGAGCACACATGTCAACTTGAGTCTGTCTTAGAATTGCCTTGACTGGGGCTCCTGTCTGGCTCAGTTGGTAAAGGATGTAACTCTTAATGTCAGCGTCATGAGTTCAAGTCCCCCATTGGGCATGGAGCCTACTTAAAAAAAAGAGAGAGAGAGAAAAGAAAAGAAATACCTGGTGGGTAGAGGGAAAATTACTATTTCCCTGCTGTTCTGGAAAGTTCCCAGTGAAGCCTGGATGTTACAGGAACCCATGCTTTAATCTAGTTTTAGGGGAGCGTTCTTATATGTATACTACACATATTGTTTTTGAGGCATAGAGACAGAGCGTGAGCAGGAGAAGGGCAGAGAGAGAGGGAGACACAGAATCCGAAGCAGGCTCCAGGCTCTGAGCCTTCAGCACAGAGCCCGACGCGGGGCCCGAACTCACAGACCACGAGATCATGACCTGAGCCGAAGTTGGCTGCTTAATCGACTGAGCCACCCAGGCGCCCCTGCTTCCATTTTTTTTTAAACTTCTGTATATCTACACCCAATACGGGGCTCACACTCATAACTCCATTCTTGAACTCTGGTACATACTGGCTTAAGCCATATATTACTGACCAATGAGATGGGGCAGCCTACCCAGCTTCAGTCAGCAAATTATGATCTGTTTTGACCTTTGGAGTCAAACATACGCGGGCTCACATCTCCACTCTACAACAAATTGACTTACAATCTTGGGAAGGTCTGTAATCTCATTAAGCTTCAATATTTCCACCATTCATTCAGCGAATATTTCTCGAGAGCCTACTAAGTGCCAGAAGCAAGAGCAGAGCAAGGCAGGGCCTGCTTTTGGGGAGCTCAAACTCTACAAGGAGATTCATTGCACAAATAGTCATTTAATTATAATTGTAGAGAATCCTCAAAGAAATATTGGATATCAGAGAAATGTTAAGAAAATATAAATATTGAATCTCATAGTCATTCAATAAAAGAATACTAGAGAGTTAATCAATAAAATATATTTTAAGAGATATTAAGATATTAAATATTTAGATTTTTCTTTGAGACTAAGAGAACCCAACCTATTAGCACTTGGAGGACAAGAGAAGCCACGTTGAGGAAGCAATTTTTGAGGCCATCCCTGAAGAAGGTGACAGGCAGAGAGGTAAATGTGGGGGTCAGGGGAAGAGCCCTTCAAGTGGAGGACAGCGCATACAAAGGGCCTGAGGTCACCATGTTGTAGAGTGTTGGGTGGAGGCAAAGAAGGGGAGAAAGCCAGTGTAGACTGTTAATGCGAGCTGGAGGAAGAGAACGGTGAGAGGTAGACTCTGGCGGCTCTCAGGAACAGGAAAATAATACCTACCAGTAGGGCTTCTGTGAAAATTAATGAGTTAAAGTATCTAACGAACCTAAACTCCTTAGAGCATGAAAAAAGAATAGCTATTATTAGGGGAGTGTTTAAGAATTTACAAACTAGAGTCGGAAGCCCTTATTTTGGAACACACCAAAATTTCTGTGGCCCTGTTTCTCCCCAACCAAAGCTCGGAAAATAGCACTGGGATCACCCCCTCGGGCCCCAAACCCAAGAGGCACCCCCGATTCCTCTCTTCCTTACAGCTCACATTTAACTCATACCTCTACTCCCAACAGACCTCTTTAACTGCTCCGCCTCGCCCGTCTCCACTATCGCCACCCTAGTGCTCATCCCAGACCTGGGGCGACTGTCTAAGATGGGGATTTGCATGCCGGACACTTCTCGAGATCGACAGGTTCAAGGGTGCCCAAGCTCAGCCTGGGCAGAGGGGGAACCGCCGGAGCCTCTGCCAATCCCACGGGGCACTCCGGATGGCTCTGGACGGCTCCAGATCGAGGCAAGAAGACCAGGCCTTTGCACTCTACTCGTCAGAGACCAGCCCCTGGCTGCAAGCTGCCCCCGAGTGAGGCAGCCCCCCAAGAGGGGGCAGCCAGCCCTCTTTCCAGCTGGAAGGTTGAATGTTTGGGCCAAATACCTCCTCTGAAAGGTGAGCTCCCGGGGGTCTGGCAAGTTGTCTTCTTTCCCAGTACGTCCCCAGGGTCTAGAACAGTAGGTGCTTAAAAGTATACGGTCTTAGAAGCCAATTATTTGTTTATAATTCCACCAGTTATTTTGAGAAGTGGGAGTGAGGTATGATATGGGGTGTATATGTACATATTTTTTTTAATTTATTTTTATTTATTTTGAGAGAGATAGCAAGCAGGGAGGGACAGAGAGAGAGGGACACAGAATCCCAAGCAGGGATTCTGCCCCCAACACGGGGCTCAAACTCATGAACAGTGAGATCGTGACCTGAGCCGAAATCAAGAGACAGATGCTTAACAGACTGAGCCACCCAGGCGCCCCATAGGATATATTTTTAAGGAGAAAATCTATATAGTTTTATTACTCTTGCAGACATCATATGAAGGGTTATAGGGGTACTTTAATTTTCTTAAGCTTATTTATTTATTTTGAGAGAGAGAGAGAGAGAGAACGAGCTTAGGAGGGGCAGGGGTGGGGGAGACAGAGGATCCAAAGTGGGCTCTGCACTGGCAGCAACGAGCCCAACGCAGGGCTCAAGCTCATGAACTGTGAGATCACGACCCAAGCTGAAGTCAGATGCTTAACCGACTGAGCCGCCCAGGCGTCCCCTACAGAGTGACTTTAAAACAGTGGTCTCAGCTGTGGGTCTCAGCCCCCAGGGACTCTGATTTTGTTGGTCTGGAGGACAGGGCTGGGCACTGGGCTTTCATAAGTCTCCGTGTGGCCAAGATGGAGAACCGGCGCTATAAAAGATGAGAAGGGCTCGACCATTGCATTTGACTCAGGAGAGACCCAACCGCGGAATAACCGTGCATGTCGTGAAGCCTTGCTTCTGGGTCTGACTGCAGAGGGGACGCAGACGCTGGAGACGGCAGCATCCCCTGGGCCAAGAAGCCAGGGCGCACGGACATTCGCGGTAGATCGGATCTTCACGGAATTTCGCAGTTTGGCAGCGGCGACCCAAGTTCCCTGGTTCATTTGACAGGGTGTCTGCTTTTATTTATCGTAAAGATGGTTGAGAAAAAAAAAATTGCAAAGAAAACCAGTTGCAACTGTTTCTAAAAATGATAGCTGTGTCCTAGTTTTCCTAAAGCTGAGATTCACTCGAGCTTCCATTTTCAGAGTCCTCACTGCGGCAAGGGCACAGCGTTCACCCCCCCAACACAAACTGGACAAGATCGTTTTGAAGATTTTCTTCGTGGAGATAATCGATTCCTCTTTTTTTTTTTTCTTTCCCTTTTGGTTTTTAATTTTAAGTATGTTCTGTCATTTGGGGCTCATGCTGGCACTTGAAGCAGAATGCATTTCTGCCAAACGGGAGTCGTCTTTGTCAGTATTAGAAATTCTTGGGGCGGGGCGCCTGGGTGGCTCAGTCGGTTGCGCGTCCGACTTCGGCTCAGGTCATGATCTCAAGGTCTGTGAGTTCGAGCCCCGCGTCGGGCTCTGTGCTGACAGCTCAGAGCCCGGAGCCTGCTTGCGATTCTGGGTCTCCCTCTCTCTCTGCCCCTCCCTCACTCATGCTCTGTCTCTCTCTGTCTCAAAAATAGAAAAGAATTTTTAAAAGTAAAAAAAAAAGAAATTCTTGGGGTGCCTGGGTGGCTCAGTTGGTTGAGTGTTCAACTCTTGATTTTGGCTTAGGTCGTGGTCTTGTGGTTCGTGGGATGGAGTCCCACGGTGGGCTCCCCGATGACGGCATGGAGCCTGCTTTCGATTCTTTCTTCCTCTCTCTGCCCCCTCCTCCCTCCCCTGTCCTCCCTTTCTCTCTTTCAAAATAAATAAATAAACTTTAAAAAAAGGAAGTAGAGGGGCGCCTTGGTGGCTCGGTAGGTTGAGCCTCCAACTTCGGCTCAGGTCATGATCTCGCGGTCTGTGAGTTCGAGCCCCATGTCAGGCTCTGTGCTGACAGCTCAGAGCCTGGAGCCTGCTTCGGGTTCTGTGTCTCCCTCTCTCTCTGCCCCTCCCCCACTCATGCTCTGTCTCTCTCTGTCTCAAAAATAAATAAACATTAAAAGAAAGAAAGAAAGAAAGAAAGAAAGAAAGAAAGAAAGAAAGAAAGAAAGAAAGAAGAAATATCGAATCTAAAATGTGCCATTTGGCCAATATTTAAGTGTGCAGTTCAGTGGCCTCCGCCATACTAATCCGTCTCCAGAGCCCCTTCGTCTTCCCAAACAGAAATCCCATACACTAGCCCCCTATCATCCCCTCCCCTCAGTTCCTGGCAGCCGTCATCCGACTTTGTGTCTCTATGAATGTGACAACTGCAGGCACCTCAGATGAGCGGAATCGTACGGTGTCGGTCCTTCTGTGTCCGATTTATTTAACGAAATGTTCTCAAGTTCTTCCTTTTTTTTTTTTTTCAGTAGCTCTTTTTTAGCTTCTTTTTCTAATCGTGATAAGATATACATAACGTCAAGTTTTACCATCTTCACCCTTTCTAAGTGTGGAGTTCCCTAGCGTTAAGTAAATTCACATTGGCGTGCAACACACCTCCAGAACTTTCTCATCTCGGAAAGCTGCTAGCTCTCCGTCCCCGTTCAACCACCACTCCTCACGCCCCTCCCCCAGCCCCTGGCAGCCACCATGCCACTTCTTGTCTCTGGGAATTTGAGTACTTTCGATGTCTCAAGCAAAAGGCATCCTTCGGTATTTGTCATTTTACAACTGGGTTATTTCACTTAGCATAACGTCCTGAAGGTTCCTTCATGTAGTAGAATGTGTCAGAACTTCTTTTTTTTTCAGGGTGGATAACGTGCCATTGTGAGCACGTCCATTTTTGCGTATCCCTTCACCTGTCGGTGACCCTGGGGGGCTTCCACCTTCTGGCTGTTGCGAATAAGGCTGCTTAGTTGGTTGCACAAAAAGATGAGTAATTCTTGAGTGGATCGCATGAGAGCTGGAGCCACAATCCACGGCTGAGGCCGCCTGGTCGGCGTACAATCAGCATTTGCTGTTGGCAACACCCGATCACGTGGGGCTGGATTGTGTTCGGAGGATTTTAGATCCTGGCGTAAACCCTCGACTGCAACTCCGGCTACCTCGGAGTGTCGTCTGCAGCCAGAACGCAGCTCTCAGGGAGTCTTGGGAGATTGGTTGCTTAGGAACCGTCTGATCATCTTCACTGATTTAACCAATAAATGAGGAGGAGGGAGTTGGGGCACCTGAAATACCCTTTTTAGTGTTAGCTCCTCGAACACAGGAGGCCCTATAATTTTTTGTAAGTCGCTCAGGTTGTGTCCGCCAAGCTGCGTAAGACAGAAAGCTGTTTTAAGAAGCCTCCAAGCCAGGTCCAGGCCACTTCCCTCTGTGCCAGAATGTTCTCTGTGCACGAGAGGTGTTGCACCAGTAAGATTCTAAAGGAAAGACTAGTTTGGCAGCTATACCGGAAGTGCTTAAGAGTGGGAAGATTGGGGAAGGAGAAGGGGGAGATTCCAACGTCAGACCAAGGGCATAAACAAAGGAAGACATAAGAAACAAGGGAAAAAACAATGTGATAATTGAGTTTTACGGAGCACGTCAAAAAAAATTGGGAATACAAGCTCGCGAGGCCTTGTCTACAATTCCGATGCTCCCGAACTGAGGACTTTTTTTTTTTTTCTTTCTCTCCTTTGCTGGCACCTGACCTAAAATGGTGTGAGGGAAATTAGGATCTGTCCTCATTACGCTTAGGGTGACTGTTCACAGCCTTCGCCACAGAAATGTTAATGAGTTTAATTATGAGCTACTGTCCTAGACCCCAGGGCTGGTCCATTAAATTTGATATTCGCTCTCTATTGCCTTCCCCAAATCTGAAAATTTCTGCAGCATGAAACACAGTGGGCCTTAAAGGCTGTGAGTGAGAGACTGTGGCTCTGTGCGACACACCGAGAGGCAGAGGAAAAAAAAAAAATAGCTACTGAAAATGACTCGTAAAGGAGGAACTTGGGCAGCTTCCCGCACGCTGTCGTAGCCGCACGGTTCTCTCTTGGGGAAATGAAACGACCTAGTGATAATTAGATACACTTCCCTGCTTATTTTCTGGATGAAAAGGCTTCAGATGTAAGTTGTTTTCCTGCGGCCCCGAGTCCTGAGCAAAAGTGTGGAAGGCAGGGAAAGAGAAAGGAGCTGGCCCAGGAGTCCTTCTGTGTGCGGCCCGCGGGGACGAAGCGTGGTCCTCCCAGCTCCGCTGCACACGCGCATGCGCCCTGTGTGAGTGTACAACTGTGCGTGAGCATATACACGTGTGCGCATCGGAGACCGGTAACTCAAGACCGGTGAGTCCTTCCCTTTGGGGACGGAGAACAAAGTAGGGGGTATGGCGATGGAGAGTGGGAGAGAGAAGGGAAGACCAAGACTTGGGTCTTCTCTGGTGAGACGTAAAAAAATGACAAAGGCCGACGTAGAGAAGGTAAGGGCTGCGTGCGTGGGAGCCTGTTGGTTGCTGTGTATCCTCCGCTTGCAAACACAGTCAGCGTCTGAGGTAAAAATCAGAGAAATGCCCAATATGTGCTCCACATGCAGGGTAATCGTGTTTCAGACCCATGTACTGTCTACATCAGCTTCCAACAACAAACCAGAGCAAGGACCTGTCTCAGAACCCAGCTAAAGTTTCAGAGCTGAGGACGATGAATGACAAGGGCTCTTTATTCTGAAGGAAAGTTCTAGGGGTGCCTGGGGGGGGGCGCAGTCAGTTAAGCATCGGACGCCTGATCTCGACTCAGGCCATGATGTCATGGTTCACGAGTTCACGCTCCGTGTCGGCTCTGAGCTGACCGCACAGAGCCTGCTTGGGATTCCGTCTCTCCCTCTCTCTGTCCCTTCCTCTCTTGGACTCTCTCTTGCTTTCCCTAAATAAATAAATTAACTTAAAAAAAAAAAAGTTCTAGACTTATCCATGGGGTTCAAATACGGCTAGGTCAACATGATAACCAATACCTCAGGCTTGATGAGGGGGCTGGAGTTTTCCTGAGGAGAAGTCTTTGAAGGGAATTTGTGGACACAGAGTACAGTGGTGGCCCTGCTCTATGGCAGAGCAGAGGGGAGCGGGTGCCTCCCTCTCCTCCCCTGCCCAACTGGTCCTTACTCGGGCCACCGAGAGCTTTGGAGATCTCTCTGATGTTCTGTGAGTCCAGCAGCATGTCCACCATGTCTTTTCCAGGCTCTTGTTGGTCCACAGGGGAAACAACTGTCGGCCCAATTAACCTTTTTCGTTAACATTTATAGTCAGAGAGAAGTATTTTAAACATACGTATACATCTTAGCACAAATTCCTAACAACGAAATCACGTGACTGGCTACTGTTTCTTGCTGCCACTTGCTGTGATTTGGGGGCAAGTTACGTAACGTTTGGAAGCCAGAGGGTCCTCATCTGGGAATGTCAATACCCACTTTGTAGAATAAATAATAAAACAGCTCGAGGGAAGCCGTTGGCTCGAGGCCTGGTACCTGTTTCCCTACAGAGGGAAGCCCATTTCTGGTAATAGGCTTGCTACCGCAGTGAAGACACAAGGTTCAAAAATCTGTGAGCACTTTTAAAAAAAAATCCAAATTAAAAGTAATCTGTGCAGCAATCGATTGTATTGCTTAGGAAAATACCCATACTTCCCAGTGGAAAATTAACTGAGTGTGGGAGCATAACTTGCTTAAAAACTATGAAAAGCTGAGGTGCCTGGGTGGCTCAGTTGGTTGAGCGTCCAACTCTTGATTCTCCCTCGAGTCATGGTCCCAGGGTCATGGGATCGAGCCCCGTGTTGGACTCCGCACCGAACATGGAGCTTGCTTGTGATTCTCTCTCTCTCTCTCTCTCTCAAAACAAAAAACAGGGGCACCTGGGTGGCTCAGTCAGTTACATGTCCAACTCTTGGTTCGGCTCAGGTCACTATCTCATGGTTTGTGAGTTCGAGCCCTGCATCGGGCTCTGTGCTGACAGCACGGATCCTGCCTGGGATTCTCTCTCTGCCTCTCATCCACTCTGTCTCTTAAAATAAATAAACTTAAAAAAAAAAAAAAAAAAAAATAACTATGCAGAGTCTAGTGTCATGGAGCAGGAAGCAGGGTTGTAGGGAGGGAGGCCTGAGTCTGAAGACAGGGTTGAGTATGAAGGTCACGAAGGAGACTCTGGGAGCCTGACCCCTGGCTGCACACTCTGCAGTCTCTGTCACGCGTGCTGTGCTGTTCCCCCGCCACCCGGTCAGGTCCCCCAGCTCAATGTTGCTGGGGCATGGATTCCAGTAGGGCTGGGTCAGAAACCAGGAAGCAAAGCAGACCCCAGGGAGGCTCTCGTGGTAAGGAGGACACGGGGTGTGATTTGGGGATCAAGTAACCTTGAAGAACCAGGAATGTCAAATGTCCAGGCAGCAAAAGTCCACGGCCCACAATGCCAAAGGTTGGCAGCCTAGGGAAGAGACCCCAGAGCATCTGGGTCTCAGGCCGGTATTCTCCGCACTGCTTGTATGTCCCATGGCGGGGTCGAACCTGTGACCGCCGTGCAGGCACGGCGGCCGCTGGGGCCGAGCAGTGGCGAGTTGCATGCACGCTCACTGCTTCTCTGCGTCCAGCCCTACTTCACCTGCCCTGCTCAGGCGAGCCCTGCTGTCTTGGCCTCACAGGACTTGGGGTCCCGCAAAATGGCGCCACGGGCCTGAAAGGCCTTGTAACTTGTACTCCTCTGATGCTAAGTAATAGCTGGTGCTGGATAAATCTCAGGTCACCCCAGGGGATTTCAAAGCCTGCGGGTCAATGTCAAGGTGTTTTATTCTGACCTGAAGCACGCTTAAGCAATTCCTTGGGGAAGCTAAGGATCCCCTTGAGTATAGGACACCCGTGGAAAACCTGGGCTGAGCTGGCCGGCCCAGAGAGGACAGGGCCGCGGGTCATTCTGGGTACTGTTGGGTTCGCTGTGATTCAGTCCCATGGTGGAATTTACATGTTCCCACAACGAGCGGACATCCCTGTCAGAGAGTTACACACGTGACCCGGTGGAGGCGACAGGACTTGGAGACTCCAGGGCTGACGAATTCTCTTTGTCACCCAAGCACGGCCACACCGAGGATGGATCCCTCGGCTCTTGACTCGAGGTCTGAAAACTGGCAACAAAAGTCAAAACCATAATATGGATTTTAAGTATTGCCAGTGGGCGGTTGGAAAGAAAGAAAACGCATGAGTGTATTTGGGAATATAGTTTTCTTGCATTATGACAGATGCATCTGAACCCACAGCTCCCACAACAAGGGGTCAGCTCTCTGGCTTTAACGAACTCACATAAGCAGAGGCCAGAAAAGTAGAAATCTTGGGAATTAGAAATGCAAGAGTCAGCTGCTTAACAACGTTTCTCTAAACAGCTGGGTTTTAGCTGATTTTGTACATATTAGTATGATTCTATTTTTCCATTTACTATTGCTTGCATAAAACATTTTATGCTTTTTTTTTTCTTCTGAAGCCTCTAAACTAATTTTCTGAAGACAATTCTGAAAGCCTTGTTCCCAAATGCTGAGAGAAAAATGCCAACCAAGGTAGTTATTTTGTAGAAAACAAGCTTCCTTTAGGTACGTACTCCGGCGTATCCAATTGGATTCAGTAAGTAGATATTAAGCACGGTGGAGCTGAGGGGCACAATGAAGAGGCTCCCTGTTCTCTTAAAGTTCATTATTTGGTGAAGGAAATGAGCATAAAGCAAATAAACAAACGATAATTGCAATTGTATACAAGTGCTACGAAGGAATTTTCTTCAGAAAGGAAATTCCGTTAGAACAGACGCTTGAGGGACGCCTGGGTGGCTCAGTCGGTTGAGTGTCCAACTCTTGATTTCAGCTCAGGTCACGATCTCCTGGTTCGTAGGATCAAGCTCTGTGAGGAGCCTGCTTGGGATTCTCTGTCTCCCTCTCTCTCTGCCCCTCCCCAGCTCACACTCTTACCCTCCCTTTCCAAATAAATAAATAAACATTAAAAACAAAAAAGAAGGAGCTTGCTGATTCCATAGCCCCACCTCTTATGTATGTTAGATGCCATATACCCGCTCCCTTTCCCAGAGCCGTGATCCTGGTGGTAGGAGGGGCCGGTGAGTGGAGGAGAGACGGAAAGCAACAGTTGAGAAGCCTGCATCGGAGTTCAGGACCGAAGACGGGGCAACGAAGTCAACTCAACACTGAGGATGGTGTGGCCTGGGCTCGGTTGTGTGTTATGGTAGGACTTCTCTGCATTTCTCTGGGCTTCTGTTTTGTCCAGTGGCTCCCCCACATCGTGCTGGCTACTGTGCTCTTCTAGGTCGCCAGGACCAAGAAAACCCTCAGGTTGCCTAAGTCATAGGTCTCATTATTGAAGTACAAGAGAGATGAAAGGAAATGTCAGTGACCAGGGTGTGGCCCGGACTTGGCGGGAGCCTGGTAGCACCCAGTGTACGGGTCGCCCGGTCACTGGCCCTGGGGAGCAGGCACCCACTGCTCCCAAGCCAGGCCACATCTCCAGGGTGACTCGGTCATGCCGATGCTGCCACCAACCAGCTCCACGCCACCTTACAGCTCTGACTCTCTGCCACAGCTCTGTGTTCTGTCCTTGCACTCATTACCCTATCAGTCTCTCTGCGTGTTTTAAGATTCCAACTCTCTGGGACCGTCTGCCCAACGGGATTGGCCTCACCCTGTAGACGGGGTCGCTCTTGAGCAGAGTTTTTGGGCACCAGGCTCATCCCCGAGCAGCTGTCCGAGTCTCTCGGTCAAGTGTCCAGGGCCTGCTGTGCCTTTATGTGCAATGGAAAAAGGCTCCCCTGCAGGGAAGATGATTCCAAAGTGGACGAATTCAAAAAGGAGGCTCTTTCCCCAGGCTCTCGCACCTCTAGCCAGTGCATGGCTTTTTGCAGCTGAGCGTGGCCTGGATTTCAGGGCCCGCTGCCCTCCAGCGACCGAGGCACAGGCACGCAGTCCTAGGCGGTGGCCCCCGGGTGTGCGTCTTTGGTCCCATCAGCCAGACTCTTCTGAGGAGTGGTCAGGTGGTGTGTTCTGGCCTTCTGGGTAAGGAGCCTTCGGAGGAGAGCTGTGGGCACAGCAGGCACCCATCCTCCCCACCTGGCTATGGACTCTGTGACCATGGGAACAGCCACCCCTTCAAGGTATCCTCTCCAAGGAAGAGGGGGATGGGCAATATACTGGACACAGTGTGACTCACCGCTAAATTAATTAGCACCCTAGGCTTTTTTTTTTTTTTTTTTTGCTGCAGTGAGAATGCATTTTCCATTCACCAGTAATGAAAAGAGGTATTCTTTCCTCTTCCCCTGGGCTTTCGGTTTCCAGAGCTGTGGGCCCCCCTGCCCTAGGGGAAGTCGACAGCTTTTCTGTTTCAGGCAAGGTGAGGGTAGGTGGCCCCCAAATCACCCTAGCCTCAAACAACACAGCTCCTTGTTTGAAATACGTAGGCTGATAAGGGTTACGTACACGGCCAAGAAGAACCGGAAGTGGAGGTGCGGGGAGAAAGGGTGAGGGCGTGGAGGAAAGGAGACAGGTTTGTAAGGTCCGAGGGAGACAGAGGCTTGCCCCGAGCTCCCGGCAATGCCTGGGGTCGCAGGACCCGGTGGTGGACCCGGACGCCTTCCTCTTGGGAGTCACAGTGAAGGTGCTTCTGCATGGCCAAGCTGCGGTGGGACGAGTCGATCCCACGAGCAGAACTTGCCACTTCCAAATGGTCTGTGAAGGGCAAGACAGAAAACACAGGCCGCAGTGCGCTGCTGACCAGTGGCCCCGCGGCGGAAAAGAGGCCGCATGCAGATTCGCAGGTAGGTGGTGCGGGTTTATTTTAAACACACAGAAAATGCCTTCCTCTGGCAGCAATTGTAAACTTTGATAGCAACAGAAAAGCTAGAACCTGAGAGAGCTTAGTCTACAAGCCATCTATTTTGTGTGTGTGTTGCGGGGAGGGAGGGGGGTGTCAGACAGTTCACATAAATGTTTCCGAATGTCAGTGCCTCTTCTTACGGTTTTGACTTTGAGACAAGGACAGATGGCCGGCATTTCGGGTCACGTAGATCCAAATTCATTTTAGAATCAAGCGACAGACACAGCGGAGTCGTCCCTAGATGGAAAAAGACTGCAAGCCGTGAAAAAATTCGGACACTCCTGCCCCGTTTTTCCTGCGTGAGCCCTAGCGTGACCCCAGGGATGGGGAGGGGCACCATGACGTAGCCTGGGGAACCATGACAATCAAATAAAATCTGGCTCCGAGTGGTCGCTCACTCCCAATGGTGGGTGGTCACTTGAAGCCAAATATGGTCTGATCTTTAAAAAAGGCTTTGAAAAAGCATTCCCTGCCCCCAGGGAGCCATGGGGCAGTTTGTGTCTGCTGCCCCTGCTTCTCCACCACCAGCTCCTGGGTCCACACGGCATCGTGTTTGGCCTGAACCACGTCCGATAGCGGCCTCGCCAAGCCAGACATCCATACAGCGCCCATTCTCCACACTGTGGCCAGAGGAAACCTTTCAAATTCAAAGGTGATCACCTCACTGGCCCCGTGCTCCGATCTCTTGTCCTTCTCCATGGCTTCCCGTGGATCTGGCCCTGAAGACCCGAATGCATCATGGGGCTTCCAGGGCCCTGCCTCCCTGCCTCATCTTGCTCCAGAACCTACTTCATTCGCAGAGCTCCATCCGTCACTCTTTCCCTTTCTCTCGAGAACACCAGAATCCTCCCGTCTTGGCACCCACGTCCGTCTCCAGGAAGGCCTGCCCCGCCCATCGAAGGCACGATCCTCCTTCAGGCCTCGGATCCGGCCCCACCTCCCTGGGCGGCCTTTGCTGAACCTCCTGGACTGGGTCAGATTCCTGTTTTTCTCCATCACTCAGGTGAGACGTACCCCTGCCTCATGCGTGCGCCACAGCCACGTGTGTTCCTTGGTGATACGGTTCCTTTAATGTCCTTCCCCCCCGCCCGACTCTAAATGCCAACGTGGGCAGGAACCTCCTGGAGCGTTCAGACTTCCAGTTTTGGCTTCTTGCCACATCTTCGAGGCCTCGCGCAGTGGCTACAATAAGTCGGTCTTCTATTCTTTGTCAGGGGAATGAATGAGTGAGCATAGACCCAACAGACGGCCCACGAGGCGCTGCCAAGAAACCTTTGGCTCCTACAGTCTGAAAACAAAACAGGCTGTATGATCTCTAAGGACCTGTCAGGCCATAAAATGCTACGACAATGAGGACTTCTAGGCAAATGACTGATGAAAGGAAAACCGAAGAAATAGGCTCTCGGCCGGGAAGAGAACAGAAAACATGGCTACAACGCGTTCTTTTCGCCCTGAGCCGTTTGTAGTGATCTCCATCTTACCACTGAGGCCTAAGAGTAGGTCTTATTTATCCTCCTTCCCCGCGGTGTTCAGCATCTCGCATGCAGCAAATAGTAGGTACTCAATAAACGTCGAGTGGAAAGAGCAATTCATCACTTAGAAAGATACGAATGCAGTGACATTATTCTCCATTATTAAATCAGATTTGACATTAATAATTGATTGTGGTCGCTGAATTCTTTCATTGTGATTTCATTAACCGTGCCGCAATCCAGGGGCTTGTATTAACCCCCCGGCCCCTTTCATGTAATTGAATGTAATGGCTTGAAAGGGTTTGTGATAATAAGGTTAGGAAGGTTCCGGGCCCTCGATTCGACTGGCTGCAGTTGCGGAGGGCAGTGTGGGTGGGTTTGCTCATCCCTGGGCGGTTGGCTTTTGAGTCCCCTGCACTGCCGGCCTGCTGAGCTGCTCCCTGCTCCCTCGGCTTCCCCTCAGCTCAGCTCCTGTCCTGACGTAAGTCCCGGATTGCAGCAACCGCTTCTGGATGGAAACCCAGAGAAGCTTGGGAAGCGACCAGCTCTGCTTCTGTGAAGATACATTTATTTCGCCAGGGGCTTTCCTCAACTCCGTTCAATCTGTTTTGTTCAGAAATGTCTGTCACGACTTTCTGGACGGTTCTTCCAAAGAGTCTTAGTAGGGTTTATTTAACGATTTGTTACCCAGAGATCCAGAGCAGAGGGTGTGAATTTACAAATATTTGGATGGGCACAGGTGGTTTGTCAGCATCCCTCTGTTAACTTCTGGCTCCTTAAAGGAGCCCTCTCTCCAGGCCTTCGCTCATACTAGGACACCCCCTTTCTTGCTGTTCCTGCCTGGATACACTCAGCTCGTCCTTGGGTCCTCAGCTTGGACTGAACTTCCTTCTGGAAGCCTTCTAGGACCCTCGAAGCCTGCGTGAGGTGCTGCTCCTCCAAGCTCCCAGCATCTGCGGGTCCCCCCGGGAATAGTTTTCAAATACCACGTGACTTATATCTATTCCCCCTTCCTCCTGCAGCTGAGTGATGGCGGGGACTGTATCTTAGCTACTGCCAAGTTCCCAGGACCCGGGACACGGCAGGGACTTAAATAGGGATTTGTTGGCTACCAGATGGACAGGCTCGCTGAACCTGGCTTTGTCCTTGGGGCTGGAGATTTGGGACTAGTCTGGAGTAGAGGGCTAGGCTGGAGTTCTCCCTAGATGTATATCTAACTGGTTCGCTCAAGAGTGGCCTTTCTGTTTATTTCATTAGAAACCTCCTTTACAAATTTTTTTTTACATTTATTTATTTTTGAGAGACAGAGTGAGACAGAGCACAGGCGGGGGAGGGGCAGAAAGAGAAGGAGACACAAGATCCAAAGCAGGCTCCAGGCTCTGAGCAAGCGTTCAGCACATGACCCCTGAGTTCATGACCCGAGCTGAAGTCGGACACTTTAATCGACTGAGCCACCCAGGGGCCCCTAGACACCTCCTTTATAACAATTTTTTATTTTGTCATCTATACCTTGATGACTATCCAACCGCTTATTCCTAGTCATCATAATAAACAGAACAGAGAAAGTCCATGATGAAAACACGGAAGCCATTTAACTGTAAAATGTCATATCGATTTTGATTAATGTAACCATATATTCCGATAGCATTTCTTACTAGGGGTAACCAGATTTTTCCAAGGAGAGTAATTCCTGCAGATGCTGTTTAATTTAAGTCTATTTCTGCAGATGATTTACGTGAAAGTTGGGTTTTTGAAAAAAAAATAAAAACATACTCCATCCGCACTCAACGTTCAGGTCACACTCAGGAGTGGTAGTTGATCTAGTGAGCCTTGCCTGACTAGACCCACCACGAGGTCTCATCTGTTTGGCTCATCAGAGCAGGAGGGGAGATAAGATCTTTCTGTGCTAATATCCTTCTGCTTTTCGGGACACAAAATAGTGTTTCTTTTTTTTTTTTTAATTTTTTAAGATGTTTATTAACTTTTGAGAGAGCACACATGCACGCGTGAGCTGGGGCAGGGCAGAGTGAAAGGGAGACATAGAATCCGAAGCAGGCTCCAGGCTCTGAGCCGTCAGCACAGAGCCCGATGCGGGGCTCGAACCCACGAACCGTGAGATCATAACCTGAGCTGAAGCTGACACTTAGACGACTGAGCCACCCAGGCGCCCCCCACCTGTTTCCAACAGTGTCCTCACCCTTTTAACGTCAAAGGATGGTGACAGGATGCATTTGTTTTTTTTTCGCATAAATTCTATATTTTGTGTCATTCATAAAACCTTTTGAAAATAGGGCTGTGCGTGGCTCACGGGCATATGGGCAAGAGGTAGGCTCCCTGGTGAATGAACCCACCTGCCCAGCTCCGGAGGATCTTAGCCCTAGGATTTCTTTCTTCCAGCAACGCTATCCATCTTATATCCCTGAGGAGAGTTGAGTGGTTTTCACTGTAACAAGTAGAGCTGCCAGGGAAACAAATTCAAAACTCACTCTTCCGGTCTAGAAAACGTTGTTACGGCTTCAGTGCCCTTAAGAAAAATTGACCGTGAAAATCCAAATGGAAGAATGGGGTTTGCACTACCAGAAGTGAGCCTATGACGGTGCCTGGGGGGCTCAGTTGACTCAAGAGCATTTGACTCTTGATTTTGGCTCAGGATCGTGGGATCGAGCCCCACATCAAGCTCTATTGGAGTCTGCTTGAAATTCTCTCTCTCCTCCTTCTCTGCCCCTCTCCCTACGCTCTTGGGTTCTTTCTTTCTCTCTCTCTCTCTCTAGGAAAAAAAAAAAAAGGAGCCTTTGCATCTTCTGAAATTCTTGTGAACTTCAGGTGCATTGTTGTGTGGGGGCCACAGGTAAGGAGTCTTGTCACTCCCTGGGGGACAGGTACTGAGCACAGGCCTCCGTGTGCAAGGACAGGGCCTGGACACCAGGTTGTCAAGATCTGGAGACCCCATCGACCCCATCTCTGCTTTCCAGGGCAGGACATGCTCGTATATACTGCAGAGAACCACGGAGGGATTGGAAAATGTGCAGCTCGAACAGGGGAAGAAAGCTCCCATCACAGGAAGCCAGGGTGAGGCGGTGTCTCGTGGGTTCTCAGTGCCTCAGCTTCACCCCTGCACCAGACCCTCCCCTGGGTGTCTTTTTGATGTCACACTCCTGCCTGCCCTCAGATGTTAGCAAAAATGCCATTTCCTTAGACATCCTTTCCTGATGACAGCCCTGGACCTGAACTAGGTCCCCGGAATTCACCATCCTGGGGTGCCTTCCACCACCCTCCCCCACCCTGCCTAACACTGCCTTGTCCTTTGAGACAGACCTTCAAGTAGCCCCATCTGTCCATGTCACCCCACTTAGCACAAGGAAGCACAATCACGGTCTTCCGTGTAGGTCTCTCCAGCCGCCTCCTCCTGTGAGCTCCAGAATGGTCACCCGAGACCCACTACAGAGTCAGTATTCTGCTGTCATTCTTGGGTGCGTGACATCATCTAGTCTAAGTCCTTTGGGATCAAATGAGAGCATGAAATGCCAGGACAGATCGTTTCTTGACCATGGTCATGGCTAGTTTGATACGAAATTAAGACTATGCCTTTCCCCACTGCGTCTGTTGGCACTTAATTTCAGCATGTTTTAGTCTAACAATCTTGAAAGAGAGGCTTTAAATATCATATATATAATAATTAAATTAAAATATTATATATAAATTATTATATATAAATTAAAAATTATATAATAAATTAAATATCGTATATATAAATTAAATATTTATATATATAAATATGAAGCAGACTCTAATGAGGACCCAAAGATTCATAATATGGACCTTTCTGAGGCCAAACCTTAGCCCTACAGATTTAAGAACAGAATGTTGGGGCGCCTGGGTGGCTCAGTCGGTTGAGCGTCCGACTTCGGCTCAGGTCATGATCTCACGGTCTGTGAGTTCGAGCCCTGCGTCGGGCTCTGTGCTGACAGCTCAGAGCCTGGAGCCTGCTTCGGATTCTGTGTCTCCCTCTCTCTCTGCCCCTCCCCCACTCATGCTCTGTCTCTCTCTGTCTCCAAAATAAATAAATATTTAAAAAAAAAAAAAGAAGAACAGAATGTTATTCAAGATTAATAAGTAGACCGTGAATAAAAAAATGCAGAATGTCCTCTTGGGCAAACTGTGAATTTCGGTTGTGAGAAGGGGAGTGTTCGTTCGCTTCTTCATTTCTTCCCGAGCTTTAGATTCGTTGAATATCGGTTACCTACGAAGCGTGTGTTAGGGGCATGTGGTCCAGGGACAGAAAGTGGAGACGGGGACAGATCATTTAAGCGTGTGTGGTCATTGTTGTGAGCTCTACGAGGTGGGCACACAGCCGGGGCGCTCGGCATTCGGTCGCTGTTTTTGAATAAATAAGATCAGCCGAAGGATCTGTGGGAGACCAGGACGCGCTTGGCGGGTGAGTGGGGGAAGCGGGGTGACGAGGCTGGGCAGGGACGTAGAGACTCGGGCAGGGAAAGTCCTTGCTGCCATTGGAGGCCCTTTGTAGCTCAGGCTGAGCTCTGGTGACTTGGGAATCTCCGTCACTCTACTCTGCTCCCGAGGGTTCTAAGGTTGCAAGGCAATCTCTCAGTGTGTGTGTGTGTGTGTGTGTGTGTGTGTGTGTGTGTGTGTGTTTGCACGTGCATGCATTTGCGTACAGGATGGAGTGGGACAGAGCGGCAAGGCCAATACTGTCCTAGCTCTGTTTCGCTCTTCGTGATGAACTGGTCCCAAGCAAAGCCTTACCAAATCATAACGTCGCACCATGGAGGAACAGTTGAATGGCTGAATGGTTCTAGGTGCGCCCCTTCCACGGCCAGCCCCTGTCACATTTGAATCGAATTCGGGGAGACCGAAACAGGCCTCTGGGTCAGGTAGGTGTTGCGTAATTTTCATATTTTTACGACATAGTTGTGGACATCCCAAACATTTCTCCCTCGCTTGAGAGAACTTTTTCCTTAAAAAATGTGTACTCACTTAGGAACCAGTCTAAGTGGAAGTTCATGACAGAAGTCAGCATCAACCCTGGTCTTTCTAAGGCAGACGAGGCCACGTCAGTTCTGGAAGTCTGCTCTTTCCAGCTGCTCGGCTTTCAGGGAGAAAGTGTGTGCTCTGGGCTGGTCTCGAGTTTTATGCTGTGCCTTCCGTGCCTCCTGTGTTTTGATTTGCTTTCATTTTCCCAGGTCCGGGGTATGTGATGTAATTTATTTTCAAATTCCGAAATGCTTAATTTTAGATTGGAACAAAATTGGGGCGCCTGGGTGGCTCAGTCAGGTTGAGCTGCTGACTTCGGCTCTGGTCATGATCTCATGGTTTGTGGATTTGAGCCTCACATCGGGGCTGTGCTGACAGCTCAGAGCCTGGAGCCTGCTTCGGATTCTGTCTCCCTCTCTCTCTGCCACTCTCCCCGCTCTTACTCTCTTTCTCTCTCTCTTTCAAAAATAAATAAACATTTAAAAATAAATACATAAATAAATGGAACAAAATTCTCAGACATTGATTTCATGGCTTTCTTTTAAAACTTTTTTTTGATGTTTTACTTATTTTTGAAAGAGAGAGAGAGAGAGAGAGAGCATGAGTGGAAGAGGGGCAGAGAGAGAGGGAGACATAATCTGAAGCAGGCTCCTGGCTCTGAGCTGTCAGCACAGAGCCTGATGCGGGGCTTGAACTCACGAGCTGTGAGATCATGACCTGAGCCAAAGTCTGGCACTCAACTGAGCCACCCAGGTGCCTCTGGTTTCTTTGCTTTCTGACAAAGGTTACCTATATTCTCATTTCACTGTGATTATATCTTTGGATAGATTTTCTTTAAGTTCTGAACATCAATGCTCTCGGTTTATCTTTCCGTTTCATAGCCAAACAGCATAACTCGCTGCCCTCCCCCTTCAGCCACACGGAGCTCAATGACCGCCCCCTGTGTTCGGCGGCTTTCCTGGGCAGGAGGCATTTACCTCGGGTGTCATCGCACCTCCGATCCCCTGGCTGAGTTGGCTTGCCCCATGTCTCTGTCATTTTGCCCTAAAGTGTGAAAGCTGCTTGGACTCCCATATTTAACAAAGGACCGTTAACAGGTGGTTGGTCGGTGTGGTAAACTTTTATCCCAGGTTTGGAGATAATGGAGAATTATAATAAATAAATGAGTTAAACTATCAAACAAATGAACCGAGAAGACGAAAACAACCCCAACCCGGAAACTGTTGAGGGCTCAGCCACCTTGTTTGTTGGGTGCTGGCTCTTCCATCCACAAGAGTAGTCTCTCAGGCCACCTAATCGGGTGGGTTTGCTCTTTGACTTTAGATAACTTTCCCCTGGTCCTCTGGAAGGATCAGAGCCCCCACCCACTTCCAGGTCAGAGGGCAACTAAATATCTCTGCTAAGGATTCTACACCAGATTCCAGTGCGCTCCGGTCCCTCCCCCGGCCCCTCGTCCCCTGTCCACCAACAAGCACCAGCCAGGTATCCTAGAAATCAACTCAATTCTGACACCATCTACCTAGAGACAGCGTCAGACCCCACAGGTTAAGGGCTCAGTCCCACAAGCCTTCATCCATTTTATTTATTTTTACTTTTTATTTTTTTTAATATTGTGGTTCGATGTTTTACTCATAGTGGACTCTTTTTTTTTTTTATTAATGCTTTATTTTATTTTTGAGAGAGAGAGAGAGACAGAATGCAAGCGAGGGAAAGGCAGAGAGAAACACACACAGAATCCAAAGCAGGCTCCAGGCTCTGAGCTGTCAGTACAAAGCCCAATGTGGGGCTCGAACTCATGAACCATGAGATCATGACCTGAGCTGAAGTCGGATGCTCAACTGACTGAGCCACCCAGGCGTCCCAGGCCTGTCATCCACTTTATTTATTTATTTTTTTAATTTTGTTTAACGTTTATTTATTTTTGAGAGAGAGACAGAGCATGAGCAGGGGAGGGGCA
Source organism: Paguma larvata (assembly GCA_030068075.1). Taxonomy (NCBI): domain Eukaryota; kingdom Metazoa; phylum Chordata; class Mammalia; order Carnivora; family Viverridae; genus Paguma; species Paguma larvata. Next base: position 72,484,845 of record CM057839.1, on the reverse strand, counting down.
GAGAGAAAGGGAGACCCAGAATCCGAAGCAGGCTCCAGGCTCTGAGCTGTCAGCACAAAGCCTGATGCGGGGCTCAAACTCACAGACTGTGAGATCATGACCTAAGCCGAAGTCAGACGCTTAACCAAATGAGCCACCCACGTGCCCCCGCCCCCCCTCCCCCTTCATCCATTTTAATGCCAGTTGTACAAGATTGTTACCTGTGCTTCTGATGACTTTACATCAGAGATTCTCACCTTTCCTTGGGCCCACAAGACTCAGGAAACAGGAGAGTGCCCCTCCCTGTTTTTGTTTATTAATATCGAGGGGGAGGAGGGGGGAGGTGCGATACTCATAATCGGACAAAGTATTAAATGTTAGCCTGCGAATATTTGCGTGTTGCTTCCTTTCCCTGTCTCCAGCCCTCTGAGGCAGGAAAACAAGGGACCCCATAACGGACTGCTTCTTGATAGGACCTATGCCCTTGCCTTCCTCACGCTTTGTAGAACAGATCATGTATGTCCTCCTTGTGAAGGTCAAGGAGTTCGTGCTCCCTTTGGAGTCTTCAACGCAATAGATAGGATCTAAGGAGTAACCAGATGGAGTCAACAGAAGGGTTTTTCCAGGACGACTGACTCACCAAGACCCCTGGCTCCAGGGCATAAGTGACTTACAGAGGACACCTAAACGCTTTTCTTTGTTCCTAGATGTCTGAGAAGACATGTGCATCAGACCACAATCCTCAGTGAAGACCCCAGACCTCAAGCAAAGACCAGGCTCTCTTTCCTGTTCCTTTCTGAGCCTCCCATATGCTCTGCCGCGTCTGCTCTCTCTCTCTCTTCAATAAATTCTGCTCTCGCTTCCTCCTGGCTTGCGTTTGGTTTCCATCTGTTATGCCCAGAATTCAGGAACCCCAAGAACCACCAGGGAGCCGAGCCCGATGCAAGAACAAAGAGCCTATATTCGAGCTAGCTCGAGCTCAATCTCCTACCTGTACCGACGCAGTGGTGGGTCGAGAGAGAGAGAGAGAGAGAGAGAGAGAGAGAGAGAGAGAGTTACAAAAGCCCAAGAGTTTTAAAGGGGTCTAGGGTAGTGGGAGGAGTGATGGTCGTGACCCTAGCCGATTGGCTGAGGAAGGGTCAGAGTCCCGTTACATAGGTCACTGGGCGTGGTTCTTTTGGAACTAGAAAGTTGCAGGTTTTAAGCTTCTGCGCAGGTGCTGGGGACTCAAAATGGAGTCAGTCTCAGTCTGCTGTTAAACAAAATGGAGTTAGTCCCGATTAGCCCTTACATATCCCACACCAAGCCAAGGACCGACCGTCTTGGGGCCTTGGACCTGGCCGGCCCGTATCACCTCTGAGGTCTGAACAGCCCCTGCAAGCCCATCTGGGACCCCAGTCCTCCCCTTGCTATAAGGAGATTAGAGGATATTTAAAGAGATGCTAGGGCGACAGGACCTCCCTAACCCTAGCAGAAGAATGAAGATAAGATTTCCAACAAAACACTAGTGATAGAGGCAATTGTCTCTCTCTTTTTTTCTTCTCCGTCAAGAAAACAAGTACTGGCTGATTTATCTCTTCTAATGATATTTTGGGTCTGGAGGATACCCTGGGGCTGTCGGCAGCTCTGGGAATGACATGGTTTTTAGTGTCATTATTCACTTCCTGTGAAGAAAACAGTTAAGGGCAATTATTCAAAATAAAATAGATAGAAAAAAAGTATTACTATCAGAGCAGAGGTGTGGCTTTTGAAAATGGTTCCCATCACAGAAGGATCCCCGCCTTCCTCCCTTCCCCTCTGAAAGCCATAGAATTTGGCCAAGGGAGATGGACGAGAGGGAGGTTCAGGGTCTTGATGGAGAGACGGGGCAGGGGAGATGGGGGGACACCTTCTCCTGGAGGGAGGCCAGGATGGCCCTTCTTCCAAGGCTGAGAGGACGATGCCTGCCCCAAACTGCTTCATCTCCCTTTGCTCCGTGGAATAACCACCCTTGCTCAGCGGCACCAGTGGCTTCGCTGGGTAAAATCCTGCCTGATCTCCCCACGGGGGTGGTGAGCTAAATGATTCTAAGTACTCTCTAAAAGGGACAGGTCCTCTCTAGTGATGCTGCAGGTTTCTCCTTTAAGACTTGTATGACCTGCTGTATTCATTTGACACTTTGCCAGTTACTTGTCCCGTCTGGATCTCAGGTTCCTCCTCTGTAAAATGGGTAGGTTAACAGTACCTACTTCGAAGGGCTGGGGTGAAGTTCGAATGGCTAAATATATGTAAAGCCCTCAGAACAGGACTATCGCTATTTGTATTGGGCAGACGAGCTGGGCTAGTTAACACTTTTCCTCCACATGTAAGAAATTATTTCTCGCTCGCGCGAAACCCGCCGGGGGTCCAATGACTCTCCAAGGCGGGCCCCTTCCGTGGGGTGACTCGGGGTTCCGGGCGGTTTCCATATTGTGGCTCCTCGACCTCATGAGAGAGAAAGGCAAGTGAATGTCTTCAAAACAGGGAGGCGTCCCGGGCAGCACTCACCCTTAGGATCCCTGCTCCTTCTTCTGTGAGAAATGGAAGTGTAACCTACGTGGCCTTGGGCTTGACATGACTAGACACTAAGACCTAGCAGACAGATGTCCAGGGCTCTTGCACAGACAGGGTCATAATGTATAGATTCTGGACAGTAGGAAGCTTGTTTTCAGTTCCAATGTTAAGCAGAGGAAGATTGAGTTTTACCCCCTTCCCCACTGCCACCCCCCAACCTTCTGTCCGTCACCATAACAGAAAGCCCCAATCCAGAAGGGCAGAAACTGCTCACTGTGGCCGCAGGAGCCCATGCACAGACCCAGGGTACTTGGACGAGAGAGACCGAGGCACGCAAGCTACGGCATCTCTAGCCTCCACGCAAGGCAAAGCCTTCCTTAAAACTCAATTGGGAAAGACTCAGTACTTCCAAATTTCCCAGTAAACGAGCATACAAGCGATTATGAAGGTTTAGTAATTAAGGCGCAAAATCTAGGCGCAGGTATCTTGGCATGAGAGCACCTAGAGGTACAAAGTCAAGGGTCTAGACTAGATTACAACTATTTCTCCGGCCTTAGGGATGACTGAGTATCAGAGAGACGGAGCCGAACCGGAAGCAGTATTTACAATGCTCTGTAAGTCTATTACCTGTCAAATCTCCCTTAATGCCCAACATGTAAGTTAAGTACGCTTTTATTGTTCGCTGAGGCAGATACCCAACTTGCCCTAAATCTGGAGCAAGTCTGGATATAATGTAAACTTTCTAAAGACTATGGCTCAGATGGTTTCAATGAGTTCCCTCACTCTCTTGATCAGGGAGGTGAGAGATGGGGGTGGAGGGAGGCTTCTAGGCACAGCTACAGTGTGGGCCGTGGACGGAGAAGTCCAGCAGGAGTATTTGAATCAAGTATTTGAGTATTTGAGCTCTGGCCTGGTACGTTTCTGTAGTAGCTTCTCCTGTCTGATGTACCAAAGAATGTACATATTATTAATGGTGTTTACCAGAATTTAGTACAAATGGCCGTTGCTTCCTCGACCCCTGAAGAGAAGCTTAAGACTCCCTCAGCCTGACGCAGTTTCCATTCGACTGGACCCTAAGCCCCTCACTCACTGTCCTGCGCGTGATCTTCCCACGGGTGCCCGAAAGCTCGGGGCTGGTTACGTCGACAACTTCCGGCCAGGATAAATGAATGGCTGCTCCCCACGATGCCCACAGAAAAGTCCTCTGGGGCCTGGAGGGACTTGCCTCTCCCTAAAAGTCTCTTTTTCTAACTCAGAACAAGGTAGAGAAGCCTCGAGGTCTGAGAAGAAGGCCATTAAACACCATCCCTCCTGGGCCGGCGTGGAGGAGTCTGGTCTGACAGCGGTGGGTGTTTATCGGGAGTTTCAGGCAAGTCCGGGCTTGTGCGGCCATTTATAGTGCCGGCTGCCAGGTGCCTATTTCTGTGACAGAACAAGGGGTCCCCTGGGACAGAGCAAACCCAAGGGAAAGAGTTCCATCTGCCAGGACAATGATAACTACTGGGCTGCGGGGGGCACAGCGGGGCCGTGAACCCCCCTTTGTCCTCCTGCCTGACCCCATGCATGAGCTTGTTCCACTTTTTTTTTTTTAACGTTAATTTATTTTTGGGAGACATAGAGACAGAGTATGAGCGGGGGAAGGGCAGACAGAGAGGGAGACACAGAATCCGAAGCAGGCTCCGGGCTCTGAGCTGTCAGCCCAGAGCCCGACGCGGGGCTCGAACTCACAGACCGTGAGATCATGACCTGAGCCGAAGTCGGTTGCTCAACCGACTGAGCCCCCCAGGTGCCCCGAACTTGTGCCACTTCTAGTCTGAGCCTGGGAAGCAGGTGTGGGCCAGACCGGGGAGAAGAGCCTTCTGCCAAATCATGGTGAATTAGGAGTGGCAACACAGGAAGAACAAGACTCCCTGAGCTGGCGAAGATCCCACTCTGATTTGACGCACTGGAGATTCCAGAACATTCTATGCAACAGCACTGACAATCCAGAGGCTTTCGGTTCATAGTGAAGGCGCGGTTGGCAGCCCGGTGCTGACCCAAGGGACTGGGCATCAGCGGGAGCTTTGGCTGTGATGGGAGGTGGTTTTCCAGGTGACTTTGCAAGGGACTCTTGTTGGCTTTTGGGCACGGCTGTGGCATCTGAGGCCCGAGCAGCAGCCACTGCAGGCCCTCCTCTATGACAGGAGGAAAATGGCATGGGATGAGGGGAGAAGCCAGGGCGTGCTGTTCGTGGGGACTTGGGGAAACCCCCATGCTGTAGGAGCCTAAATCCATAGGTTGAGAGAGCGTTCTTTTCTCCCTGGCTCCGAGTGAGAGTGGAAACGTCACAAGACCAAGCTCCAAGGGGCTATTGCACCTCCCTAGGGTATCAGGAGTTTCAAGGATCCCTTTCCGGGATAATTAGGGTAAGGCTAAGATATGTGCACGCCCTCCGTAAGGCTATAACGTAGCATGCTGGGGCAGGATCATTTACTGTCCCTTCCGGCCAGTATTCTTTAGGTGCATGGTCAGCCTTCACCTGGGAGAGAGACAGCATCACATGAGGGATGAGCAGGCATCACAGGCTGGCAGGCGTCAGCACCGCCTCGTTTGGATGGGAAAATTCGCCATGTTCCCAAAGGCCGCTAGGAAGCCGGATCACCCTAGGAGCAGCACTGTTGAACAGAACGAGACTCTGCAGGTAACAGGTGTCCCCCTCTTACAAGGAAGCCTCTTAAACATCTGAAGAAGTCAAGACATACCTTTCGGAGGTCTTGGCCCCTTCAAAAGTGACGTATGACAACCCTCCTGCAGCTCGTACCGAGTGCCTGCTTCCTAAGTTCCGAGCGTCTCCGGAAAGTCCAATTTTCTCCGTCTCATTACATTCAGTGCAGCCTCACTGAGCCTGGCTGCCTGGCGCAGCTCCCTTTAATCTAGCTCTGGGGCTACCCTATCCGCCAGAAAGTGCTTTCTGGCTAATTTGCTGCTCACTTGAATTCTACTTACTGCCTGGCGAATCCACAGCCTCACACTCGGGTTTTGGTTGAGGACACACGGTTTTAAAGTCATCCGTTTCCCCTTTGTTCGCCTTTCCTTCCTTCCGGTGCTCGCGGTTCAAGCCCATTTATCACACGCGTGTAAAGTAGTTTCCTCGAAGTTCAGCTTAATAACCCCACTGACTTTTGATTTTGTAGAACTGCATGTAAATGCAATACCTGTTTTTGCTGCACCCACTACACCAATAGATTCTGAAAACAAGTTTCTAGAATGAACACATGTCTCTCGATGCTTGTCCTCCTTTGGGGCCTCCCCCATACCTGTGTGATTCCTCGGGCTTGATATTCAGGCCTTTTGTGACCGAAACTCACGTCTTTCTCCACCATCCTCGCCAAGATTCCCTCCTGTGTACTTTGCCCTATACCCACACCGAAAGTGATAAACCTCCAGGATTACAATAAAAACCTCTCACAGACAGACATCCAGTGATCCAGCAGGCTCCTGGAACAATGAACTTCCTGATCCATCTGAGAAAACAAGGATGCGAGGGCTCCAGCCCCACTCATAATACTAAATACCAGCTCAGCACGCACCGGGCTCAGTGCACAGTTCAGATCATCCATGGTCTCCTGATGGCACGGCTCCTTTCTGTCACCATAGCAGCCCACACCCAGTAACAACCAGTGAGGGTTTCTAATAAGAGAATGATGACATGACACTTCAGGGTTTGGGGCCCCTGGGTGGCTCAGTCGGTTAAGCGTCCGATTTCGGCACAGGTCATGATCCCACGGTTTGTGGATTCTAACCCCGAGTCAGGCTCTGTGCTGACAGCTCAGAGCCTGGAGCCTGCTTCAGATTCTGTGTCTCCCTCTCTCTCTGTCCCTCCCCTGCTCACACACACACACACACACATACACACACACTCTCTCTCTCTCTCTCTCTCAAAAATAAACATTAAAAAAAATTTAAACTTCAGTGTTCGTGGTCTACAGTCTTACGTAGTTGTCTAGTTTTTTTCTCCTCAACCCCTTGTTACGCTATGACACACAATCCTGGAAAGCCCCATCTGAGTTAGGAGAGAAACTTGCATGTCTTCCAAGCTGCCCACGATGGAGTCACAGAATCTCCCCAGCCTCAACACCTGCAAAACTCAGCAAAAGGGATGAGGTGAGAGTTTGTAGTCATTGGGCGACAGGTAGCACAGAGCAGTAACCTGTGAGAGAAGGGAAATAAATGAGACGAGTCTTACAAAGGCCTCAGTTTATTGCCTGTGGAGTTTCCAGGCTGAGGTTCAGAGACGCGGAGTCCAAACAGAGCTTGACCATTTGGCTGAATTGAGTAGACAGAGTTCAGAGTTTAGAGAGGCCGAAGTGGCTAGAAGTTTCAGGGCAAAAAAAACAGAGAGGAGGGAGCTTCACACACAGCTCCAGAAATCTGAAGCGGGGTCACATGGAGTGTGTGGACGAGGACTTATCTGTGTTCGTATGCAAGGACACTACCCGAGGCCAGGAAAAGAACCATCCTAAAAGAGTGGGGGGTGGGGCGCCTGGGTGGCTCAGTAGGTTAAGCCTCTGACTTCGGCTCAGGTCATGATCTCATCACAGTTCGTGGGTTTGAACCCGGTGTCGGGCTCTGTGCTGACAGCGTGCGTGGAGCCTGTTTGAGATTCTTTTCTCTCCCTCTGCCCCTCCCCCACTCTAAAAATAAATAAACTAAAAAAATAAAAAAGGAAGAGAAAACGTGGGCAAAAAAAAAATCAATGGAGATCGTACAAGGCTAGAAATAACCTGTGTTCCCATCAGCCAGGGTGGAAAGACCTCATAATACAGTGGGTGTTGAGTAGAGATTTCAGAACATCCTGCCTTAGCGGCGAGACCAAATTCGCCCTAGATCTACCCTAACAAAAGATGAAAGTCGGCCTTGAAAGAATTACGTTGCCCCCCAGAAGAAACCCCAACAATACACAGAGGTAAACAACATAACCCATAAAATTTGTACTTTTTAGTATGCAATAAAAAATGATCAGGAATGCAAAGAAGCAGGAAATGTGACCTAAAACTACAAGAAAACAATAATAATATAAATCGGTTTTTGACAGACATAGATATTATGGAATTTAAGAAAGAAAACAGATGAATGCAGGGGGAGGGAAGCAAACATGAGATAAAAACAGAGAGGGAGACAAACCATAAGAGACTTTTAAATACAAAGAACAAACTGAGGGTTGCTGGTGGGGTGTTGGGTGGGGGGATGGGCTAAATGGGTGATGGGCATTGAGGAGGGCATTTGTTGGAATGAGCACTGGGTGTCATATGTAAGTGATAAATCACTAAATTCTACTCCTGAAATCATTACTACACTATACGTATACCAACTTGAATTTAAATTAAAAAAATAATTAAAAAGACACAGATATTAGACTTAGCACACAAGGATGTTAATACAGCTATACTGTATAAATATACTCCCCGGGGCGCCTGGGTGGCTCAGTCGGTTCAGCATCTGACTCTTGATCTTGGCTCAGGTTCTGATCTCAGGTTGGTGAGACGGAGCCCCACATCGGGCTCTATGCTGAAAACGTGGGGCCTGCTTGAGCTTCTCTCTCTCCCTCTCTGCCCTTTCCTCCACCCTCTCAAAAATAAATAAATAAATAAATACATATACTCCTTATCTTCAAGAAAATAAAGGAAAACATAAATATGATGTCGGACATGGCAGATAAAGAAAAGCCCGGAATCAAACTCTTAGAGATGAAAACTACTATATATTAAGAGTGAAAAATGCATTGGGTGAGAGTAACAGCTGATTAAATACTGCAAAAGAAAGGTCAACGAATTCAAAAACAGAGTACTTGAAATATTTAAAATGAAAGCAAATAAAAAGATTATAAAAAAACAAAAAAAGCATCAGCGAACCGTGAGAGAATATCAAGAAATTGGACATCTGTATAACTGGAGTTATAAGAGGAAAAACCAGAGTGAGAAAGAGAAAAAGTATTTGAATAAATAATGATAAAAAAATGTTTAAATTTGATGAAAAATATAAACCCACAGATAGAGGAATCTCACCAAACCTCAAGCAAAAGGAACACGCATAAAACGATACCAAAATATATCCTAATCATATCGCTTAAAACAAATGATAAACAGAAAGTCTTAAAAGCAGCCAGAGAAGACATATTTCATAAACACATGAAGACGGCAGATTTCTGAGTGACATCATTAAAACACTGAAAGAAAAACTGCCAACATAAAATTCTATACTCAACGAAAATGTCTTCCACAAAATGAAGGAGACTAAGACTTTTCAGACACCCCAAAGCTGAGAGAATTTATCATCAGCAGACTAACATTATAAAAAGTGTCAAAAGGAATTGTTTAGGGAGAAGGAAAGCAATGCCAGGGGGAAAATTGAATAAATACGGAGGAATGAAGAGCGATGGAGACGGTCGACGTGTCGGTAAATGGAAGTATATATTCCCCCTTCATCTTTCAAATCTCCTTAAATGATAATTGATTGCCTCAAGCAGAAGTAATAACAATGTATTATGGTGTTTATAACATACGTAGAATTAGGATGCATGGCCATAATAGCACACGGGCCTGGAGGGGGAAGTGGAGGCATACCGTTTTAAGGGTCTTAAACCTTATGCAAAGTGGCATAACATGATTTGAAAGTAGACTTTCAAACACCTTTGAAACTTTCAAGTAACTTGATACGTTAGAGATGTATATTGTAAACCCTAAAGCAACTGCTAAGACAAGACAAAACAAAGAGTTATAGCTAATAAACTAATAATAGAGATAAAATAGATTAGGATAGGGACACGTTCAAGGTCATCAGAGAGGAACAAACAGCACTACAGAGCAAACATGGGGACCTGTGTCCACCTATCTAACTGTAGCCTAGTGGTGAGATGCAAAGGTACAAGGTATTCTAAGATTAAAGATAATGTAGATGTCATTGACACCACCAGTCGTAGATAGAGACACAAATGTCGTTAGAGAGTGCTACCATCCGTCACAGAAGGCACCATCCAAAGACACAAAGAGAGAGGCATTTGGGCCAAATCGGTTGACTACCTTTTGCCCCTCAGCTGAGGACTCAATCTGATTTTTTTAGTGTTTATTTATTTTTGAAAGAGAGACAGAGCATGAGCATGAGCAAGGGAGGGGCAGAGAGAGAGGGAGACACAGAATCCGAAGCAGGCTCCAGGCTCGGAGCTGTCAGCACAGAGCCCGACACGGGGCTCGAACTCACGAATGATGAGATCATGACCCGAGTTGAAGTTGGACACTTCACTGATCGAGCCACCCAGTCACCTCACTGAGGACTCAATCTAGATCAACCTAATTCCATTCTGAAAATTCTTTTTCTTTTTTTCAAAGATATATCGTCTTTATTCTGAAGGCAGCGAATTCTTCTTAAAACCTCTCTACCTTGAAGGACTGGCAGTTTCTCAAGTCAACATCTTTTCACATGTCCTTGTCTTTCCTCTGCCTGCAACACCTTTTCCCATCTTACCTTCCTGGCAAAGTCCCAGTCGACCTGTGAGTTTCAGTTAATGAATCGCCTCTCCCGTGGTACACTGCCCGCTCTCTGCAGACACCTGCCTCTGGGTGCCCGTAGCGCCTGGAGCGCAACTCCAGCTTGGCATTTATCTTAGCACAGAATTGTGTCTTCCTATTTATTTCCCCCCAGAAGAGTAGGTCTCAAACTTTTATCATGCCCTAGAATTGCCTCCAGGGCTTCCTGCCACCCTCCTCTCCAGAGTTTCAGATTAAGCCTGGGACGGGGGCTTAAGAATGTGCATTTCTTAATCTAAGAGTGGGCTAGAGGCAGCGGGCTCGGGAGAGAGAATCTTAAACGGGCTCCAAGCTCAGCACGGAGCCTGACACGGAGTTTGATCCCACCACCCTGGGGTCATGACCGGAACCAAATCAAGACTTGGACACTCAACCGACTGAGCCACCCAAAAATTTGTAACAAGGTTGCAAGTAATGCTGATGTTGCTCCAGGGACTATATCAATCGAGACCGTATAAAGTTTTTACAAGATGCAACCAAGGTTATATTTATCCTTCTACCTCTCGTACCTAGTACGGTGCTGGCACAAAGTAGATGCTTTGTACACATTTTTGTAGATGGATATGAATGCATCTATTCATTAAAATACAACCTACTAGCACCCTTAGAAATCATTATTTACCAAATAACCCTGCGCGGCGGAGTACCTATGTAAAAAACAACAAAGAAATATTGAAGCATTTATTATTCACACCTTGTGATATGCTTCTCCCACAAAATAACTTTGAGAGACCGTTTTAAAAGTTAAAACACCAGCCAAACAGGACACTGAAAAATAAAAATTGAGCAACGATAATAAAAGCCGTTTCAAGTAGGTAAGTAGAATATTGGGGTCCGTTTCTGAAACCAAAGACGAAAATTAGCTCTGAGCTTCAGAACCTAAGGCAGAATGGTGAACAACAAAGAGTTAAATAAAGCAGTCACGGGAGAAAATTGTTCTGATCTAAGAATGCTGCCTCTCTATTTTTGTGTCTGTATTTGCAAGGTTGACAAATGCCAACATAAAAAAATCCCACAAAGAGGAGTATATTTTTGAGAGGAAAAAAGTACTCATCATGGCAGAGACAGAACTTAGCAAATTTTCGATATTGAGTCTAAATACAGTATTAAACGGCTTGGCTCCTTTTAGAACAGTCACGTGCTGGGACACCGAGAAAACCATTTACCATCTGCTACGCTATCACAACAGGCATCTCAGGAAGTGTTACTTTTTTAACAAAAGAGCCATCATCAATTTCAGGTCAGGAGAAGTAACGGGTCATTACCTCTATTTTTCAGAGAGACTGTAGAATTTTTGCTTCTGCTATTCTATTCCTAAGTGAACAGATATGCATTAGAAAGTCGAATTAAGCATTCACTGAAAGTGTGTGTTTTCCATCTCTTATGAAATATACACAGCATTCGGGCGTTTTATCGTGGTTCTATTAAGGATGAAGAACAGATCTTTCCATCGCTTCTGTGAAAGCAGATCTCCTGCACAGAAGCAAGCTCCCTCCCTCGCCTGGTTGGGCAAATCCAGGCCACCCCGTGTGGCTCAGCCCGGGCCCCTCCCCGGTGATTAATGAAACTCTGCAGGGAACCGGCTCGGGGGCAGCTGGGTGGTACATTTCAGGACACGATCAATTTTCTTTGTCAGTTTCTCTGCTTTATCTGATTACGAACTCTTTCCTCTCTAAATTTCACTTCACATAATAATCAGGCAGGGAGATTTGATCTTTCCTCACTCCCTCCCTCTGCAATAACTTGTGTTCTGTAGTATATGATACAGGTAATCCGTCTCCCTAAAACCCCTCTCTGTGCGATCTCTGACCTCCTCATCATGGGGATGCTTGAAAGCTACACGTCTAGAAAGCCCGGGAGGTAGTAGTGGAGGTCACGGGGAGGGCGTTTAGACCTAGCCCCTGCTGGTATTTCCTGTGGCAAGTAAGCAGAGTTTCTTTCTCTCAGGAATAGCTATTCTTGATTGAGGGCCTCTTAGGTGCTAGGTCCTCTTCACGTACGATGTTGTCTTAAGTATTACAAGAGCCCTTCGAGGGTGCTATTATCCTGATTTTTACAGCAGAGAAATTTGAGGCTTAGTGAGGTGAAGCAATCTCTCCACGGTCATTCAAGTCTGATGGACGCCAAGGTGCAAGCCCTTTTCACCTCCCTACCTAGGTGTCCCCCTGGCTGTTTGTCCCTGCTCCTGGGGCTCGTGGGTCGAGGGGCCGGGTTCCTGCAGAGCCTCCTTCTCCCTGCCCCATGCCCCCCCCCCCCGCAATGTCAACGCAGACAGAAGAGCCAGTTCTGACTCGTGCCTGCCCTTGGTGTCTAACAGTCCTCTGGCCTCTCCGTGCACACCTTTCTTCTCAGCCTCGTGAGAAGCTTCCTGAAGGCAGGGACCCCTCGTGTCCAAGACCTTGGGGCATAGGCTGGGTGCTTGATAGTCAGGGAATCAGCCACCTCCCAGTGACTGACTTCCGTCCATCTATGTGCTCCTGAGGCGAGTTTTCATTTTACTGATGTTTGCACCTTCTTTGTTTTAAAAGTTGCTTTAGCCTCTCCCTGAGGTTTTGCATTCTCTTTCTGGAGTTCACCTTGAACCTGCCCTCCTCGGCCCGCCCTGGCTTACCTCTGAGGGCAAACCCTGAGCCCGACAAGAGGAGGTAAACATTATGCAGCCGCCGGACCAGAGCTCTGTGTGTCTACGTCTGGCTTTCGCTCAAGGGGCCGCCGTAGCCCAGACACGAGCAAAGGCCCAGGGTCAGTTACAAAGCGCTGTTAGTCTGCTAGGCTGCCAAGACAAAGTACCACGGAACGGAGGGCTTAAACAACGGGGGTATTCATGGTCGCACAGCTCGGGAGGTTGGATGTCAAGATCAAGGTGTTAGCAGAGCCCTGCTCCCTCTGAAGGCTCTAGGCCTGTCTCCTGGCTTCTGGTTCTGCAGCCTTCATATGGTGCCTTGTGTGCCTATCCCTGTGTCCGAATTTCCCTTTTATTATGGACACCGGAGGGTGGGGGCTGGGTGGCTCAGGAGGCTAAGCATCTAACTCTTGATTTCAGTTCAGGCCATGATCTCACGGTTTGTGAGATCAAGCCCCACCCCGGGCTCTGTGTCATGAACGCAGAGCCTCCCTGGATTCTCTGTCTCCCTCCCTCTCTCTCTCTCTGCCCCTCCCTATCTCAAAATAAGTGAATAAACATTAAAAAAAAAAAAGGATACTGGTTACAGCATTCAAGGCCACCCCACTCCAGCGTGAGCTTGTCTTATCCTTCTGTAATGGGGCTCTCTCCAAGTAAGGTCCCATTCTCAGGTACTGCGGGCTAGGAATTCAACATAGTAAGTTTGGAAGGGACACAATTCTACCCACAACGAAGCCCAGGTCTGGAGAGGACGATCTTTGAGGCTGGTGGTGAAAGCAAATTAGGGGTTATGGGATGACATGGGTCAGGGAGATGGTTCAGGAATCAGGTGAACTCTCCGGAGGCCCTGCAGGACTGACTGTCCGTGGCACTGGCTTCAGGGCACAGCAAGGCTTTAAAGAGGCGGCGAAGGGTCAAATGCAGTTCTTCTGAAGGACTGGGGTGTGCTGGCCGGTCTCGAAGTGTTCCTTCAGGTCAGTGTCATGTAACACGCAATTCCTGCTCTTGCTACGTGCTAGGAGCCCGGTACACCATTGCTGCCCCCGAAAAGCTCACAGGTTTACAGTTCAAAGAGGCGACACTCTTCTCGAGTTCAAAAACAGTTGTATTATTTTTCTAACCACACGTCTGTCTCGAGCTAGACAAAAAGCTAAAGAGCAGTGAAACCGTCAGCTGGGTGCTAAAATTGCAGAACAAAATCTGTGTCGCCGCAGCTTTCCGTCGGTTTCAGAACAAACAGCAGGGGGCTGAGAGGGGACAAGGCGTGGGGGCAGGGGCCGCCTAGAGATGGAAATTGGATCTTGGGGTCCCTCCCCACAGATCATTACAGTTAAAGCAACATCTCTGTTCTCAGGCCCTGCTGATGCCAGCGGGTAGCCAGGTTACGTGTTGCTTGAGGTTCCAAGCAGGGCCTCTCCGCTCAAGGCACTCGGATTTACAATCATCAGTTTGCAGGAATTTATAGAATACAGTCTCCATAATACAGTTGAATTGAATACAGCGCATCTTGTGGGGAAGCGAAGCGGAGCCACGAGGAACCTCTAGGTGAGCGGCTCACCAGCGCCATCAGGACCATGGTCAGGGCCAGGCCATGAAAGCAGCGAGGCTGGGACAGGCAGGTGTGTCTAATTCCCAGATACCTTTTGAGTCCATCTGTTTCTCTTCCCCCCACTGCACCGTCTGAGATCTGGGCACCTGGGGTCCTCCAAAGGCCTGCTAGCTCATTTCCTCATCTCCCCTACTTCTGTCCCCCTGCCCCTCCACTCTGCGGAAAGAAAGATCCTCCTGGGCTTCCAGCCCTCATGACTGCTCGTTGCCCTCAACACAAAGTCAGATTTCCTTCCATGCTTTCTAATCCTTGCTGGATCCGATCCCTCACACCCTGCCGGCTAGCCTCCTTGCTGACGTCCGTGCCGAAGACACGCAGTGCCTCCATTTTACTTTTTCCCTGTGGTCTCTGGGCCTTTGCACATTCTGTTTCCCGTGCTCAGAACACTCTTACCCCTCACCCTGTATTCTAGTGTCTCCTATTCATCTTTCAGACTCCTGATTATACACGCTTCTTCCTCTGGGAAGTCCTCCTTGCCTACCTGCGCAGTCCCAGACTGAGTTGCAATCCACTCTAATCTCTAAGTTACGTGAAGACACTTCACAGAGTAGAGGGCATACAGTGGCATTCAGTAAACATTTGCTCCCAGGCAGAGGAGCTGCAGGCTCACTGGCAGATAACATTGAAAGAATTTACTGGAAGGTCTCACTTAGGTTGTTCCCACCTGTGTCCATCAGGATTCCAGCAAGACAAAGATGACTCAAAAAAAAAAAACAAAAACAAAACAAAAAAAAACCAAAAAAAAAACCAGGGTAATTTAGAAGAGTATGACCAAGGGACTTTTTATAAAGGTATAGACAGAGCCAAGGGAATCCAACAAGCAAGGGCAAAACACCTGCCTTGGGACTAAGGACAGCAGGAAGTCACTACCTCCTTGGGCCTGATGGAAAAGGAGGAGAAGGAAGTTACAGAAACTCAGAGCTGTAAGACAGGGGAGAGGCCTGCTGTGTCTGAGCCGGGGCTTTGGGCGAAGCATGCAGCCGCTTCCCGCCGGGGCCTCCCTCTCTTCCTCCTCCTCCTCACTCGTGCTTCCACTGGCCAAGTCCAATGTCAGCAGAGGACGAGGAGCCCTGTCAGCGTGGTTGTAGACCTGCGGAGAAAGACGGTGGGTGATTGTAGGGAGAAACGGAATCTCCGGCTATGCTGAAAACTTACCTAACGGCCTGTCCTAAGCTACTGTAGGTACAGGATTTCGCCCGCCGTTGTTAACGCTTCTATCCCTTGGAACGGCACGATCTCGACCTGCCGATCGAACACAGATTCAATAGAAACGATTTTTAAAAGATTTTCATTGAATTGCAAAGATTAACACGGTTCTATTGGGACCCAGTGTCTTATCTGTAATTTAACACAAGTAGGTTTAAAATTTTATTTTCAGTTTTAAAAACCTGCTTTGCGATTTGTCCCATGCCTGAGATATAAGTCAGCCTCCAACGTGCAAGTGAATTCGCCCACCGCCAGACGGGCTAAGGTCTGAGCAAGGGCCTTTTGTCTGCCCCGAGAGGCATCTCTTCCTGGGGTGTGGAACGTGTCCGCAGGGACAGGTGTGAATTTCCCCACCGTCTGTCCATCGGTCATGGAAATTAGATGTCAGACCCGGAGAGAGCTTGCGGTTTGACGACTAATGTGTTGTCACACGGAAGATGTCAGCACGGAGTCGGGACTCTTCCTGGTTGGACAGACGCATGCTTCTTGACTTGCGAATCCATAAATAGCTTCCTGTCTGCCGAACCCTGGTGTGCAGGGATAATTCAGGAGTCAGACAGCATGCACAGGCTCACTGTGTGTGCTACGTGTTCACAACACCATCTGCTTTTGTCTGTATTTAGGTCCCTTGTTTGTTAGCTCAGTGTGCTAACAAGTCAAGGTTGCGGGGGCCCGATGCTACCCAGGTCTCATCTCATCTGAAGGAAACCTAAGAGCCCCACAGAAATCAGAAGAATCAGTCAAAGACTTCTGCATTTGCCACCGCCTGCGTTCTTCACCAAGCTCAAAGTTCTTTACTTAAGGGACTCTAGCTTTAAAGAGCCACACATTTGTGTGACGCAGCACCTGCTCTGTTTCGAGACTGCTTTTGTGGACCATAGACACCTCCTCGTAGGGCTGGGCACGGCTGCCCTAGCTGGGAGTCACATACCTCGTGTATGCGTGCCGTGGACCCAGAGGTTGCGTCTCCCCAAAGTCACATGTTGAAACCCTAGTCCCCAGCGTGGTGGGTTTTATGTGAGATGACTGGGTCATGAGACTGGCGTCCTCGTGATGGGATTAGTGCCTTTGGAAGACAAGACGCGGGAGAGATGATCTCTCTCTTCACCACGTGGGGACATCGCAAAATGGCGGCCATCTGCGTGCAAACTGGGAAGAGGGCCCTCACCAGACACTGGATCTGTAGATGTGGACTTTCAAGCCGCCAGAACTGTGAGAAATAGATGGGTGTTGTTTGAGCCAGCCAGTGCGGGGTATCTTGCGAACGTCAGCTCGAACTGACTAAAACAGTGGATATGTGGGGTACATATATGATGGACACTACGTGAAATCTGTTTTTCCCTAAGATTCCTCGAGCAAAGCATCTGGTTTGTTGCCCTACGACCCTAAAGAAGCTGTGTGTGTCCAGGAGAATGGACCCAAATATGTATAAATGTTGGATCTTCTAGTCCCCTGTTGGCTTTCATTCAAAATGGCGGCCGTGAAAGAAAAACTTTGCATAAGAAGTGTGGGGAGCAAAGCTGGGGAAGGGGGAGGGAGGAAAAGAAGGGGGTTGTGTCAGGGCACTCATGTTGACCAGGAGGGAAAGGTCCGAGAAGCCAAGACCATGTACATAGAGTCTAGAGCAAGGTGGATGCTACAGTCGCAGAAAAACAGGATGCAGTGAGCTCTGTCTCCCCAACCGATGGGGCGAGTCCAGGAGCTGAGGGGTGGCGGGAGTTTGCTGTCAGGACCTACAGAGGTGTGTGGGGAGAGCCGACACTGGCAAACTTGGGGAGCTCACAGGCAGTGTCTCTGCTGGGCTGGGGCTTCCTGTGAAGACCCCACATCTGAAACTAACCAGCAGAAGACAACACTGGAAAGGGAGACTGGACTCCATCCCAGTTCAATACGCAACAGCTATGATGATGGCAGTTTTACCGATCTTCCGTGAGCCTCCGTTTCTTCCTCTGCAAGGCAGCCTTCCTCAAAGCTCTTGGCAAGGGCAAAAGGTGACCTCGCAGTAGGTTCTCTGTAAATGGTAGTGGTTGCTGTTATCGATGCAGGAGTCAGTGAGCTGAGTAGGGTAGATTTTCCAGAATCCACAAGTGTTTGCTCATGCAAAGTCATGTGTCCCGGTGACATTTATTTTTATTTATTTATTTTTTAAATATTTATTTTCGAAAGAGAGAGAGAAAGAGAGTGTGAGCAGGGGAGGGGCAGAGAGAGAGGGAGACACAGAATCTGAGGCAGGCTCCAGGCTCTGAGCTGTCAGCACAGAGCCTGATGTGGGGCTTGAACCCACAAACTGTGAGATCATGACCTGAGCTGAAGTTGGACACTTAACCAACTGAGCCACACAGGTGCCCCCCGGTGACATTTATTATAAAGCATTGCAGTGCCTGGGAGGCCGTGAGCCCGAGCATGACTAAGCCCCAGGCTTCCCTGGTGAAGCTCCAAGGCAAGGGGAGGGTCCTGGGGTACAGGAAAAACATCCCCCGAGTGTCGGGCAGAGTCTGGAGAGATGGGACAAGGAAGGCCGTAAATAGCCGAGCAAATCAATAAACGATGCACCCAATTAAAAATGGTTTTCATTATCCGAGCCTGCCTGGCCACCAGACACTCCAGTCGAACAGAGTAAATGTAATTTTCTGTAACTGCCACACTCCCTAAGGCCAAACGTCCCTCTAGAAAACACATCTCAGATCTCACTGGTCTCGCCGTCAACGCGCCGTGCTGCTTGGTCTTCTCCTAGGTCCGAGGGAGGCTCTGATTCCAGGGCAGCGGGATTTCTGAGATGCCTTCCTTCCGCGGTGCCATTAAGCCCACTGTGTGAAGTTGGGTGGGTGGGGGCTGTGTGGAACTTGCCTGACTGCCGGTAGGCAGGCGGAGACCCTCAGGTTTATAGTCCTGTAAGTATGGCGGGTCATGATTTTCCAGACTTGGAAAGCTCCCCCTGTCTAGCTGTTGGGAGCGAGAACCATGTCTCCATGGGGCAGGCCAAGAGAGTGTTGCTCTCGGACCTAGGCAAGAGGGGCCCCTGCCCTGTGCCCCTGCATGTCACAAACATAGGAACGGTCACCTCCTTAAAGAACAGGACACCTCTGTCACTCAGGACCCAATGCTCCACGCTGGCTCGGTGGTCCCCCAAATCCAACCCCCATTCAGGCCCCAGCAGGACACTTTGCGCTCCTCGTGTCCCGTGGCTCCAATACTGAGCAGATCGGCATGCTGACGCCAGAGAAGGACCGCGCCTCAGAGTTGCGGAAGCTTCTAGAGAAGAGAAAGATGAATTAATTAACTCGTCAAATCCTTCCTCTTCGCATAAATGCAATCGATACTCGCACAGCAAAATCTCATTTCCCAGGGGTGCCGATATCCATTTGCTTGCTTCTTCCGCATTCTGACTCCTGGCTCCAGGGCCAGTACGGAGTTCACAGTAGAAGGTGTAGATGCCCCCAGTAAGGAACATTTGGCACTCTGGAACTCTCCAAAGGCTCTCAAATGTGTATATGTGTAGGTGGAAAGTCAACGTGTGCCAGATAATGGCACTGAGTCTCAACCTTGGCAATGAGATGGGCATCGCGTGCCAGAATCGCAAATGGCTTTATTTTATTTTTAATATTTAATAGGGTTTGCTCACTGTTTCAAAATTATAAACTAAAGTTGCAGTTTTATTTAAGACATTTTGACTTCCGCTTTTGATACTCATGAATTGGAACCTACTTGCTTTTAAAATTCCTAGATGACTGTGCATACTTTAGGGAGAAAATAAGTGTTTCGAAGACACAAACTGATTTGAATTTACATTTTTTCATGAACTGGCATTCAGATTCCAGACACTTTAAATATAATTCTATGTATTTTTTTCAATCCTTAGAGTGAATCATTGTGCATGAGTGAAGTTGAAATTGTAGTAGGTGAAGAAATACAAAAATAGGGGCCCCCGGGTGGCTCAGCTGGTTAAGCATCTGACTTCAGCTCAGGTCACGATCTCATGGTTCATGGGTTGGGGCCCCGTGTCGGGCTCCAGCGCTGACAGCACAGAGCCTGCTTTGGAGCTTCTCTGCCCCTTCCCCACTTTCTCTCTCTCTCTCTCTCTCTCAAAATTAAATAAAGATTATTTAAAAAGGAAGAAATACAAAAATAGAGCTCAAAAAGGAAAAAAAAAGATTAAAAAAATGGAAAATCTACAATCTGTTTAAATTTTTAAAACCTGGAGCCAATGGAATTTAGCAGACCTCTGGTGAGTCCACCTCACATCCAATCCACAAATAGGATATAACCAATTCTTTATTTAATGAAGAATTAATTACGAATCAAAACAATGAGACCGTTTTGATTCATTTCTACTCTTGTTAGGACCAATAAATATTCATGGTAGTCCTGGATGCTTAGATGTTTTTATTTTTCTTAATTTATTTATTTTGCCAGAGAGCATGGGGGAGGAGGAGAAAGAGGGAGAGTGAATCTCAAGCAGGTTCTGCACCGTCCGACTCAGGGCTCGATCTCGAGAACCGGTAGATCATGACCTGAGCCAAGATCAAGAGTTGGACGCTTAATGGACTGAGCCACCCAGGCGCCCCCTGGCTGCTTAGATTCTTGTTAGCAAGCCTGCTCCCGCTGGGGGTCCATGAGCTTAGCAACCTGCGTTCTGGAGTTGGGACTTCCACCAGGTCAGCAGGCCACCAGGCCACCACCCATTGGACCAAACCCTCCCTCGGACAGTTTCAGTTCAAGCCTTACAGAGACTCAGTGAGCCAAGAGCACATTCTGGTTAAGAACAAGAGTGGGATGCATAATCACAGTTTCTAGCACAGTGGCTGGCCTGAAACAGACCTTAATAGTGCTTTTTAACTTTACCTGGAAATCCCCCACAGGCGGGTGATTTGCCTGCTTGCACTCCCATGGGTAGGAGGGGCCAGCCATTCCTTACGTAAATGTATATGGAACACCATTGAGGCAGGCACTGAAAGGGCCTGGAGGGGAAGACAAGGAGCTCGGCTTCAGGGGGTATGGTTGGTGGGGAAGGCAGAAATCGGGCAAGGGGACCGACGAGAAATCTTGACTGCTCATCGCAGAGAGACCCAGAGCGAGAGCCACCTGGAGGAAGGAGCAGGTGGTGATGGGAATTTCCCCCTGCCCCCAAGAAGCTGACCTTCTTTATTCCTCCCTCCTCCTTTCCGATTGTCGATTGTCGCTCTCAAGGCTGGTCTGCCTTCTCCTCTCTCCCTCCCTCTGCAAGCCACGCCCCCTCCCCCGTGGTTTTAGGTGGAGGAAATGTGAAATTCTCATGAAGAAGTGGCAGTATTCAAACAAATGGAAATTCAGACGGGGGAGATTGCATCACAGAAGCTTCTGTTAAAAAAATAACAGTAATCACGATGATGGTCCTTGGGCTCGGAGACATTGGCTGGTGTCTCGGTGTCTCGGTGTCTGAGAAGTGGCTGCCTGGGGAATCGGGGGCGTTAATGTGCTTTCCTGAGATTTCAGCCGGTGCTGTACAAAAAAAAAAAAAAAAAAAAAAAACAAAACCAAGCTATGAGAAGACAGAAACATTCGGGGACTGGAACCGCAGAGACGCGGAAGTCTCACTGATTCCTATAGAAATAGAGCATTTAAAATTAGCCTGGTATAAAAATAATCAGGGAGCTGGGGTGGATTTACTCTCTCTATTCCCCACTGCTTGATTCAATTTCTGTTTGGAGAAATCTATCATGTATCCAGCCCCCCCACCCCCCTGCTCGGCACCGGGCCTTGGGGACAAAGGCCACTGTAGCTTGTGGGGGGTCTAGAGAGCTTCAACTACAGCCGCCGACCCAGCACCGCCAAGCCTGGCCTTGTGACCTCTGACTCTTCCTGTCGCCTGCGCGCCTCTCCAGGCAAAATTCCGAGTTTCCTCCTCAGGGCATCTTGTTACATTCCCATAGAAGTCCGGAAACCCTCGAGCCTTTTTATTTCATTGTATTTTATTTATTTCCTCCCAGTCCCCCCGCCCCCCACCAAATGCCCTCCCCTCCAGCCAAGACTAACTCCTACAGCCAGGCCCAGGTATCGAACGTTAAGAACTAGGGAGAGAAAGATTTCAGTACAGCCGAAGGTATCGGGGAGGGTCTCACGCCAGAAGGTCAAGGGCCTACTGGTAATTGGGATACCTTGTGTTTCTAAAGTGATATCATGGCTATAAATTTGTTCCAAGAAGCCTGAACGACAAGAAATGCTAGAGCCCTTCTTTCTCCGTCATCCCACACCTGGCCCAGCCCCCCCCCCCCACCGGGATGGTGGCAGGGCAGCCCCCGGTCACTTTGAGGGTGACCAGTCCCCAGGGAAACGGGAGGCTCTGTGGTCCTTTGAAGAAGTCCCTGCCATGTCTTCTGTGCCTTCGTGCACATGGCCTTGGGTACTGGCCAGGAAGGAAGGCTTGCTCAGGATCAGTGCTGAGGCTCTGGTCTCCCCTGGGGCCAGCAGCCACTGCCCCCAGCGCCCCACCACCCCTAGGGGCGCCCCTGCAAGTGGAACACAGACCCCGCTTCACCCTCCCAGCTTGGAAAACCCTACTGTCCTGTCACAGGGCCCCTGCCCCTCACAGCCTCCAGAGGCTTCTTGCTCTGTGTCTATAAATCCAGACTTGAAAAGAAAAAAAAAAAAAGAAAAAAGAAAAGAAAAACCTAACGCCCACTCTAAATACCCAACGTAGAGACGCCCAGCTCGAAATCCAACGCAAAAGAATGAAGTTGGAGCAAGGGAGCCACAGGGATGCAGCCTGGGGTTTCCCTCCAGGCGCGAGGGCCAGGCTTTGAGCCCTGTTGGCACCTCCCTGCCCACTTCAGTTAACGCCAGCCTTGACTGAGTGAGGCGGGGTCCTGACAGCACATCCCGCCCCGCCCCGATCGCCCACCACCCCCTCCCAGAGGGACATCAACAAACCATGGGTCCCAGGATGGTCGTCAGGACCCGGGTCCTGGAGGCGGGAGTGGGTGCCTTCTGCGTGGTGGTGGTGGGGGGAGGAGTGGGGGTGTCCTCAGACCGTCCTCAGGACCACGCAGGGCCAGGAGGGGCTCTGGGGAAACGCCGGGGCTTCCTCGGCCCCAGCCATCCAAGCAGGTTGTTGATGAAAACCCCAAGCAAGTAAGTAGCAGACTTCGCCCTGTTTCGTGGGAGGGCTGTGTTGGTTTCTCCCCTAGAGGGGTGATGAGGGGTGTGTCTAGCTCTGGAGAGGAGGTGGGAGAGGGCCTACTACGCGGGTCGCGAGCAGGGCGATCAGGGGGCCTGCTGCCACGTGATCCAGGCTTGGGCCGGGGCCTCGGGGGTCAGGAGCTCAGCCTCCGGAACAGGATGGCCAACGTGGCGAGGGGACCCCCTGGCATCCAGCGCCAGCGTGCAGCGGGCCTGGGGGAGGGGAGATGACAGGCCACGCCTCCTCCGTGAGATGCCGAGATGGGGCAGGAGACGCGGCCCAGCTGTAGGGCCACACTCAAGCCCGGTGTCAAGAGACACAGAGTTGGTTGTTCGCCTGGTACTTAATAAAGTCTGCTGATGGGTAAACACATAAGGAGCTTGCCGCTAAGCCGAGGCCGGGCCAGGCCCTCAGTTCCTTTCAACGGCCCCGCGGAGAAGGCTCTAGTATTACCTTTTATACATGATTCGGTGAATGAAGGACTAAGGCCCAGGAGCCCAGGTCAGGGGGTCGGCCTGTTCACAAACAACCCCCAGAGGTCTTCGCCTTTCAATGGATATGACTTCCTCCTGTGTTTATTACCGTGATGGAATTCTCGCAGAAAGTCGAGAAGATCCTAGAAACCAAATTACAGGTTTGAAAGCCAAGGCTTTGGAGACAGTAAACAGGGAAGCAGAGATAAAAGGTCAGAGGCAGGATGGACTTTTGCCTCAGCCTGCGGTCCGGGAAATGACTAAAGGCTGTCATTCCCATCAGTCGTGGCGGTGTGGTAGTCGGGTCGATGAAAATATTATTACCATTGATAATCAGAAGAGAATGCTGCGGACGGACTCAAGGACATCTTGGGGTCTGGGATTGCCTGGAAGTCTGGACATCCGGCGGAATGTCGGGCTCCTTGGGAGAGGGCACCCCCACCCCAGGAGCACAGGGCCAGCAGCGCCTCTCCCGTGGAAGGTTCCGACATGGTCTTTTCTTTTCCAAGGCTGAGTCAGAGCTTAGGTTAGACAAGAGCCTTTCCACATCCTTGCTTTATATCTGAATGTCTCTTAGTGCTAGAACATTCTTCCGACGCCTGACCGTGAGCCCTAGAGAATGTGTGCCGAGAACATGGGCAAAGCAGACTTCTGCCAGTCCCTGTAGCTACCCGGATATGCCCCATGGAACCCTGGGGCACTTGTGGAAGGTCTTCTGAGTTCAGTAAAGACCAACAAATGCTTGACTAAGAGGGATTTAACACATTGCCTTGGTAGCCTTCTCACAAGAGGACGAGGGCTAAAGCCACCATTACTGTGGGTGACTGCAGAGACCAGTGACCTCTGCTTAAACGCAACAATCCTTGGGAAAGGTCATATTGGAAGTAATGAACATCTTCCATTAGTGTAAATAAAGGACTAAAGATCTGCCCCCACGACCTCCAGGGATCTGTGAGCACAGCGTGGAAACTACTGGAAAAATCCATCTCTGAGATTCAGCTGCAAAATCTAGGCTCCCCTCTATCCACATGGCTGCGGCAGATCCCGGAAGTAACGGTCCCAGCGCTCACTGAAGAATCTCCCCAGTGTCTACCCACTACCCAAGGCCACATCCTGGCATTCAGACCCATGTTGGCCAAAACCCAGCCCCCCGAAGTGTTTTCCTTCCCTGCGGAGCGCTTCCAAGTGGACCTGAAGCCATTCCGTCACAGCTGGAAACGGGTGCTAGGAGCAGTCTATCAAAGGGTCAACGGTTTGCCCTTGGGCAGAGATCGGCAGGGTGGGACCGCAAGCCTTGTTGTTGAGAATAACATCCCTCACCTTCTCAGTCACACACACACACACACACACACACACACACACACACACACACAGAGCCTGGAAACTTCCACGTTGCCATCCTGGCTGGCACCAGGCCTGCCATTGAGCTGGCACAATGAGAATTGTGAGCACATGGCAGATTGGGGGTTATTTTTAAACACCCTTGCTGGGAGGCAGCAGTGACCTTAAAGTAGGTTGTCTCTCTTTTTCTGGCATTTCAGTTTTATTGTAAAAGCATTTATTTGTAGAAAGAGAGAATGTTAAGCTGCAAAAGCACACACGTTATGCAAATGGCATATGGTGGATGTTTCCTGTACTGGTGAAGGGAAACAGGGTGGGGAGGGGCTGGCAGTGACACACCCTGGGGGTGAAGACCCTTGGGAGCTTGAGAACAACCATCCTTACGAAACACCTGCCTCCTCGGACCCAGGGACCCCAGGGGTACCAGCATCTTCCTGAACACAGAAAGGCTCACTTCCAGGACCTTCAAGGAAGAGAAAGCAGGTTTTTCCGGTGGGAAGGCACCACCAATCCCCTTCCAGAAGTCCCCTTGTTGGTGGCGATTGCCTGAGAAAGTTAGTGGCATGCCTCACCAACTCCTGACCTGACTCCGTCCCATCAAAAAAGAGAAGCTATAAAAAGGAATCAGCTTCTTCTCAGAGAGCCAAGAAATAGGGTGAATGCCTGAAGATTTGGATTTTTTAAAAATGTTTATTCATTTTTGAGAGAGAGAGAGACAAAGTGTGAGCTGGGAAGGGGCAGAGAGAGAGGGAGACACAGAATCCAAAGCGGGCTCCAGGCTCTCAGCTATCAGCACAGAGCCCTGATGTGGGACTTGAACCCATGAACCGTGAGATCCTGACCAGAGCCAAAGTCGGATGCTTAATCGACTGAGCCACCCAGGCGCCCCAACCTGAAGATTTGTAAGTGTCCTTCAAAGTCAGATCCTTTGAATAATACTCATCATAACAGAGCAGTATACTAATATATTATACTATTATTACTGTACTAATTGATACTACGTGGATTGGATATTAAGTGCAAGATGTCGATGTAGGGTTTTATACTATTATTAATATATTATTATCATTTCAATGAGTAGCTCTGCAAACATTTATTAGATGCCTTATGTATGTCACCACCATACCAGACTTTGGGGATCTAAAACTCTCAGAGGGTTATGGTGTAGGGGGAGAGGATTTCAGTCGAGTACCAGGGGAGCCATGGAAGCAAGTAGGACAGAGGAAGTGACTAGCCAGGGAACAGAGGCAAGGGGTAGAATTCTTGGAAGGGCTTCCTATTGCCAGTGCTTGTGGGAGGTACTGGGCTAGTGAGAGGATGAGACCATGTCAACAAAGATCCAGGACATGGACAGTCTTCTCCAATAGCAGCAGCTGTTGGGACGCCTGGGTGGCTCAGTTGGTTGAGCATCCGACTTTGGCTCAGGTCATGATCTCACAGTGCGTGAGTTCAAGCCCCGCGTCGGGCTCTGTGCTGTCAGCACAGAGTCTGCTTCAGACCTGCTGTCCCCCCCTTCTCTCTGCCGCTCCCCTGCTGGCTCTCCCTCTCAAAAATAAAGAAACTTTTAAAAATAAATAAATAAAACAGCAACAACTGTTAATGCTTTGCTCTCTGCCTGGAACCTTCTTGCCGAAGACCTTACTGTTGTGACTCTCCCAGGAGATGGGGGAGCCCGTTAGCCACGTGCCCACAGCCCTTTCCACTCGCTTCTCTTAGCACACGGCACCCCGCAACCTCACCATCTCTTCATTCGACTCTCTCTCCCACTGGACCATGGGCCCCAAACGTCAATAGACGTTTCTGGAATAAATGAGCAAACGACTGAATGAAAAGCATTACAGAAAGTTAGGCTGCTCGTCCACTTGGTTTACTAAGGGACCTGAGTTATAGGGCAAACACCCAGTTGGCCGCCCCCCTAGGTTTCAGACCTGGTGCCAGGCTAGCATCTTATGCCTTCGGGGGCAAAATAAGGAACAAAGGGAGTGAAGTGATTTGTGACGGTGGTGGTTACGGCTCTCCTCTGAAGCGGAAAATCCATGAATCAGAAAAGCTCGCAGGTCTCATTCCATAATAGGAAGTGTTCGGCAGAGAGACCAAAGGAAGGTCACTTCGAGACAGACAGACCCAGGGCGGCCCAGGGAGAGCTCCGACAAGCTTTTGCGTAGCCCGATCCCCACCCCCTCCCCAATTTCCCCGAGAAAGGAGTGACTCTCTCAAGGCGATGTGCGTGAACTTTTATGAAATCCGAGCCCCGTCCCAGTTCGTCAGAATCTGGATCAGAATCCACGGGATGACTCACCACGAAGATTAAAGCTGGCGCACTGACACAAGACGAGAGCCCTGGGAACTCAACTCGACGGGAGTTGGCTAGGTCATGGGAGAAAAAAAGAGAGAGGCGCACCAAGAAACAGAGTTTTAACTGCGGAGAACAGACTGATGGTTACCAGAGGGGAGGCGGGTGGGGCTGGGTGACACAGGCGAGGGGCATTAAGGCGGGCACTTCCCCCGATGCGCACCCGGTGGTGTCAGGGAGCGCCAATCACCGTATTGACACCTGAAACCAGTGTTACCCTCTATGCCAACGGGAATTTAAGTAAAAACAACAACAAAAAGTTTACTGGATCCAACGGCTCCCACCACCATTCTCTTCTCAGCAAGAATCCTTCCTACCTCTTTCCTAGGATCAGGTAGGCTTCCGACCCAGATATCCTGGGCCTGCTTTCTGGAGCGAAAAAAGTAAGGAGGCAATAAAAACCGAAGCGAAAACACAACACTTACAAATACAAAGCCGCATCGCCCCTTGATTCTGCCGGAGGCATCACGACCCCGGAGCTGCCGCAGGCTGCGGGTTTCTGCCCCGAAGCATCCGGAAATGCTCCTTTTCTTCCCCCGCGGAAATTTGTTAACCGGAAACATGGTTTCAGCAATTTAATCCAATCAACTCGTATTATTTGAAGATTCCCTGGGCATGCTACCAGGCACAACGAAGCCAGACCCGGAGTGTCGATGTCAGGGATGAGCTTCCCCTGTAAAGAAAAAGAGTAAATTAACATATTTAACTATGCATATCTCTACATGTGACTGCATGCTTCCCTTAAAGAGGTGGGATTTGCATGATTCTATGAGGATTTAAGTTAAACTCATAAAGTTTGAGATGAACATGCTTTTACTCCTAAAGAGGACCTGGGCAAATGGGAAAAGCCCTTGTAACCCTGTCACTTCTTGCCATTTGCTCCTTCGTAATGAAGGGCAAAGAAGGATTTAATACTCTTTTTTAAATTTTTTTAATGTTTATTTATTTTTGAGAGGGAGACAAGCACAAACTGGGAAGCGGCAGAGAGAGATGGAGACACAGAATCTGAAGCAGGCTCCAGGCTCTGAGCTGTCAGCACAGAGCCCGACACGGGGCTCGAACCCACAAACAGTGAGATCATGACCTAAGTCGAAGTCGGACCCTCAACCGACTGAGCCACCCAGGCGCCCCAGTGAAGAAGGATTTAAATAGCAATTGGCACCATTTTTCACTTAAATGCCTTGGATTTTCTATCAGATAAATAAATTGTCCACAAATATTTTTCTTCTTCTTTTCTAGTATTTGTATCTATTATTTCTGATATGCCACTTTGAGAAGATGAAGTTACCAATAGAGGTGTTTCATGGGGAGTTCGGTAGGCGGAGCCTAAGACTTTGACTCCTGGGACCTGAGTTCAAATCCCAGCTTGGAACCTTCCTTGGCCGTGTGATGACCCAGAGCCCCTGTTTCCTCCATGTAAAGGGGAGTTGATGGTGCCTTCCTCATTGTCCGGAGGCACAGATGCAGCGTCTGGTGTGTGGTGGGGGGTAAGTACATGGCGACGATTCCTGTTGTCCTCATGGTGATGCGGTACAGCTCTCTGTTCCATTGCCCTTTTGACAGCCTCTAAGGTTTCACACCAACAAAGATGGCTGTCGGGGGTTCCATGTGGCCAAACCATGCCTCCTATTTGCCTCCAGATGTGAAACTAATTGAGAGCTAGACACAGATCCCAAAAGCTAGTAACATCCAATATTCACTTCACTGCTGTTAGGGTTATATTGTAGAATGCAGTTTGCACCTGCTGCTGTTCTGTGCCTTGCAGTCTAGACCTTGAGACTTGCACCTGGAGGGAGCGGGGTTGGCATGCATTCACCCAGCCAAGGAGAACTGCAGCCTGCCCCCTTTCCTATGGAGACTTGAGTAACTAAGACTCTGAGAACCAAGCCAAGGGACCAAGAATGAGCAATTATATTCAACACATTACCACCAATCATTTGGGAAACAGAGATAAAAGAATGTCAGCGTCTCGCTATTTTCTCACGGGGAAGAGGAAAGGGGGAAGGAGAAGGGAATGGCCAACCAAACAAAAAGCTATTCCCTAATTCTTCTTCACCGAGACAAGGAGCTCTGAAAACATCCCCGTGTTACGGGCCAGGGCAGGAATATGAAGGGAGGAGAGAATGGTCTTCTTCCTACTGGCTCTTGAAGAGATTCATCTTCTCACTTATTTTAAGATGTGGTCCCCAACACAATGAATTCATAAAATCCAATTCGATACACCTGTCTTGAACATATGTCGGGCACCGTGGCAGAGTTCACCGTGCTCATTCACTGTGCATCAAACAATGTGGCGACGCTTCATTTAAACTTGGACAAGACGGGTTTAAACTATCACCAGACTTCTCAGAGCTTTGACTATTCTGAAGTGTTCCGTGCGGTTCCAGTTCTCCGGCAGCAACCCGAACCCATTACGGCCATCAGAATTATGTTTGATCATTCGCCGGGTGGTCAGGCTGTGCCCCAAAATAGAATACAGCACCCGCATGGCCAAGATTAAAAGGCAGGTAAGTGCACCCAGGGAGGAAACCAGTGCACGATCTGAAGTCGCTGAGCACAGACAGTGCTTCCGCCAAGCTCACGTGGTGCGATGTTTACTTACAGCAAGAGGAGACAGAGCCTGATGTCCAGCCGCCGGGGGACCCATCGCGTGGGTGGATCCATCTCAAACCCATCGTGGATGGATTCATCACACAACCGATACAAGCAGCCCAATGGCACCAACCCCACTTTGTGTGCAGTGGAAGGCCCCCGACTCTTTCTCTGTGGGGTCTGAAATACAGAAGGCGGGGGCCGGGCCTGAGGGCCGTTGGCACAAGTGTTTCAGCAGAGCAAAAGAGCGCGCATTGAGTCCAAAGTAGGGAAAGGTTCTCCATCACGAGGACAAGCCCGGCGCAGGGCCATGAAGCCTGAATGTCTCCCGGCAAGGACACGTTCTTATGCAGCCATGTAGGAGGCAAAGGACTCTGCATGACCCCTTTCCCCAACAAATTACCCCTGAAACTTCTGAATGGGGAAAATAAACATAGGAATACGTGAGGACCCTGACTTCAAAAGGTAAATAAAAGCAAGTGGTTTGTGGAGAGGAGACAAAGCTTCAAGGAGGGAACACCAAGGTGAGTCTCTATTTCTCCCTCCCTCTCATGGCTTTGCTCTGACGATGGCCTCTAGCCACTGAGCAATGGGACGGGGTGGTCCTGTAGGTAGCTATCACTTTCATAGCAGTTGTATCTTTCTGGTCAGAGGAACCAGAGACTTCTCCTGAGGGCTGGAGTGTGAAAGGAAGAGCTCAGAGTGGAGGAAGCCAGAAAGAGGGGCTCTCCTAGTTCCATACAGAAGCCTTCCCAAGTCCCAACACTCCTCCCTAAGCAATACACATGCACAAGACAGACCCAAACCAGCACGGTGACATTTTTGAGAAGTAAGCTGAGTCGTGAACTGCTGTCCCCAGAAGGTGACACAGAACTCGTGGTCTGAATTGAACTGAGTTAGTTTCCTGCCCAAACAAACTCCAGCAATCTCCTGAGTGTTATGATAGGACCGAGTGTACACACATAATATTCGCCATGTGAAGCATACGTTCCAAAATTCCCCAATATGCAAAGAACCAGGAAAATGTGACCACTTCTCAAGGGAAAAGAACAGATGTCGATCCCAGATGTTGGGATTATCAGGCAAAGACTACAAAGCAGCATTAAAACTGTGCTCCATGAGGTAAATAAAAATACACTGGAAAGGAATGAAAATACGGGAGTTTCATCAGAGAAATTGAAACCATGAAAAAGAAACAAGTGGAAAAAATCTAAAGACGCTATATGAAATAAAAAATTCAGTGTGTGTGTGTGGAGGGGGCGCGAATAGCAGAAGAGAGATAATGTAGAAAAGTCAGGGAACTCTTATCCGAAGTGAATACAGAAAAGAGTGAAAATAGGTGAACACTCGGGGTTCTGTGGGACAACGCCAAACGTGTCAACGTGCATTTCACAAAATCCAAGAAGGAGGGAAGGGAAAGATTAGAACAGAACATTGCTTGAAGAAATTATGGCTGTCAAGTTTCCCAATTTGGTGAGAGACATAAATTTACAGATTTGAGAAGTTCAGCGAGCCCTGAACAAGACGAACTCTTTTAAAAACACCTGCAACACGTCAGAACCAGATGGTTAAAAAAATCAATGATAAAGACGAAACTCTTGCAAGCAGCTAGAGAAAAATGACCCAGGATGGACAGAGAATAATCATTTAAACCCGTGGATTTCTCTTCCGACACCATGAAGACCAGAGAAAGAGCATCCTCAGAGTGCTCGAAGGAAAAGAATTGTCAGCTCAGAATTCTGAATCCGGCAGAAATATCCTTCAAAAATCAAAGCAAAAAAAAGAGACGTTTTCAGATGAAGAAAACTATGAAACTTCATCAGCGGCAGACCTGTGATAAAAGAAATGCCGTAAGACATTCTTCCAGCTCTTCTGGAAGTGATACCAGAGAGAAGCTTGGGTCTTTGGGCTTGAACTTGCGAATGGTGAGTTCATGACCTGAGCCGAAGTCGGACACTTAACCGATTGAGCCACTCAGTGCCTCATTCATCCAGCAGCACTTTAAACCGGCCAGGATGTCACGATCTCATGGTTTGTGGGTTCAAACCCTGGATCGGGCTCTGTGCTGACAGCTAGGAGCTTGGAGCCTGCTTCGGATTCTGTGTCTCCCTCTCTCTCTCTCTGCCCCTCCCTTACTTGTGCTCTGTCTCTCTCTCTCAAAAATAAATAAATGTTAAAAAAAATAATTAAAAAATAAAATAATAAAAAATAAAATATGTGTGATGGTTCAAAGCAAAAATTATGAGATTATCTTTGTAGTTTACAATGTATTCAAATGTAATACATAAGACACCATAACAGAAAGATCAGTGTGGGAAGATCAAAGCTTACCAACTTTCTAATTTAAGTTTCAGTATTAACTCTAAGTAGACTTTGAAAGATCGATTTGTGTATTTCAATACCTAGAGAAACCACTTAGGAACAAAATGTAGCTCCAAAAAAATCAAGCAAGTAAATTAAAATGGAAGACTAAAAAAATTTTTAAGTAATTCCACAAAGGCAAGAAAGGTAAAGAGAGGAATCAACAACCAAAGAGACAAAGAGAAAACAAATGATAATATAGTAGGCTGAAACCCAATCATATTAATAATCACACTAATTACTAATGATCTAAACTCTCCAATTAAAAAAGGATAGATTAACAGAGAGGATTAAAAAGCAAGACCTGTACTATAGTCTGCCTACATGACATGCACTTTAAACAGAAAGGCACAAACAGGTTGAAAATAGAAAAGGTACCATGCAAACAGTCGGCATTAAAAGGCAAGAGGTGCTATTTTAATATCAAGATAAATAGACTTCAAAAACAAAGAATGTGACCAGAGATAAGGATGGACATTCCATAGACATAAAAGGGAAAGTTCTGTAGAAAGCCGTAACAATTACAAATGCGTATGCAACTAATAACATAGCCTCAAAGAACATAAAACAAACGTGGACAAAATAAAAGAGAGACGTAATCAATTCCAAAATGATCTCAACAATTGGTGGAACAAGGGGACCAAAAAAAGAGTCAGTAGTGACATAGAATATCAGAACGACGCTCCTCACCACCTTGATCTTACTCATATTTGTGGTATACCATATTTAACAACTGCGAAAAGAACCTTTCGTTCCAAATGCACATAGTATATTCACCATAAAACAAGTTCAGTACACTGAAGAGCACTGAAAGAACACAGCGCGTTCTCCGAGGAGAGCCAGATTAAATTGAAAATCAATAACAAGGGGATATCTAGGAACACTAATATCTGGAAAGGAAACAACACACTTGCAGATAATTCAGAGGTTAGAGTACACTGTGAGTGTCCCGAGACGGTATAAAGTGTGCAGTGCTTGCTTAATTTAATGGAGCACAAATGTGTTTTCTTAGCGGCGTCCTTCATAAGGCTAGTGTTTCATGGAGCACATTCTGGAAAGCTTGCCTAGAATTTGCCCCTGAAACCATGGTGTCTTTCCTTTTAGGAAGCGAGTGATATTTTCATCTCTACATGTAGAGAATGTTCTAGCTGTCAGAAATGCTTAGCAAATTCATGTTGATGGGAGATCACCTCTATAGCGTCCCCTCCATGGCCGTCTAAAATTGTTGACTTTTTTTGTTGGTGCTTTTCCTGCGTTGAGATTCTTCTACAGGGACATAGTTGGCTTGTGTCCCAGAAAAAGCAATTCATCAAGAAATTGCTTGAGGGAGCGAGCTACGGCGAGAGCAGCAGGCGCGGCAGAACCTGGTTCTTCTTGTGGACTTGTCACCAAGCTCACAGCAAAACGGAGCCTGCGCCACACGGACGCGGGCGGAGTCCCTCCCGTGGTCCCCACCGAAGAATGAGTGTGTTTCAGATATATTAGGCCAGCTCTTTCTCTTTTTTTGTTTTCTTTAGAAAGAAAGAAAGAAAGAAAAGAAAAATTCCTTTGAGCTGCTAACCCTGGGGAGGTTGGCTTGTTCTGTTTAAAGGTAATCATAGATAATATCTATCTTGGCCAGGAAACCGAAGTTGAAGTTGGAAAAGGTTTGCCGGGGAGAAGCCAGGAAAGGGGGTGAGGTGTGGTCACGGAGCGCTGAGAGAGGTCCGGGCTGAGGGGAAACTGGGAGAAGGGCCCAGGCGGTCTTTGGCTGAAGCTGCGGGTTCCAAAGAGCCCCCCAACACTCCCACCTTCTCTGCCCCCCTCTTCCCTCAAGTGCATCCCCTGCCGTCCTGGCCCAGCCGTGATCCTGCCCCTCCCCACCCCGGGCATCACTGCGGAGACAGCTGCTTTGTGTCTGCAAATGCACTATGTTCCCAAACCAGTCTGTGCAGATAGGAGATTTCTAAAAACAAAAAGGTGGGATCTTGGGGTACAAATCAGGAGCTCTGGCACATTATTCCAAAGCCGATGTTTGTCACCTAAGACCCCTCGGCCCAGAAAACAGCACTGCCAGCTCGTAGATTGCCGAGTAGTTCAGCGTTCCTGCTTAAAGAGACACGGCCCTACGCAAGAGAGAGGACGAAGTTTTCCTCCTGTCTCCTCCTCAGTTCCGTGCCTGGGGACTGGAGCCAGGCCGTATCAGAATCTCCAGCACAGCTTTTCGAAGACAGATTTCTGGGCCTGCCTGGGGGGCAGGGGGGGTCTCTCCTGACATGCCCACGATGGGCCCCGGGGAGCTGGAGGTTTGGCAGGCTCCCTGGAAAGCCCTGTCTGCAGCCAAGCCGGAGGAGCCCTGTTTCTTCGTCTCTCCTTGCAGGACGGTCTCATCACCAAGCCCCCCGGGGTGAGCACCAGACCGTGTCTAGCTCTTCATCCACCTCCCTCCGGGCTGACTGGCTGTCCTTCCGACAGGAGAGCGTGTCTGGGTCTGGTGTCCCCTCTAGGCTCTAACCACTTGGCCCAGTGCCTTGGGCTCGCCTGGGCGGCAGTGCCGGGGGCTCTGTGAGCTGCCGGCCACAACTCATTGACTGTGGTGTCCACAGCCCCAGAGGCTCCGTGTGCTGCCCCCCTGCCCGCGGCCCCTTCCGTTGGCACCTCCTGGATGAACCTGAAGCATCACCTGATTTGAACGTATCTCCCAGGGATCTGAGGTGAAGACGAGAGTGTATTTATAATTTTTTCATTTTCGTTTTTAAAATGTATACAAATTTTGCATTCATCTGCATAATAAACCTACAGAAAAACCTGCCACTCTTCCCAGCCCAATCTTAAAACACATGATGCTTTTTTTAACATTTATGTATTTTTGAGAGCGGGGGTGGGGCAGAGAGGGGGGTGGACAGAGGATCGGATGCAGGCTCAGTGTTGATAGCACAGAGCCCGATGCGGGGCTCGAACCAATGAACCATGAGATCGTGACCAGAGCCAAAGTTGGAGGCTTAGCCGACTGAGCCCCCCCGGCGGCCCCAAAACACACGATGTTTTTTACACGGCGTTCATCTCGTGGGTTTGGGTGACCCATGCAAAGCGTCATGTTTCTGGGGCATGCAGACCCCAGCGTGAGAGGTACGAACTTAAGAGAAAGGTTTGCTCATCCTAGGCTCTGGGCTGAAGAATGGAGAAACACCGAGCATAGGTTCCTTCCAGAACTGAGGAGATCAGACCCACTTCAGGCTCTGAAGATGGGCCGAGGGTGAGCGGCGTTGGGGCTATGTGGGGGAAAGGGTAAGAAGCAGCCTGGGGCCCCCAGAAGACCGTCTGAGACTTCCTCTGACTGTCCTAG
Source organism: Paguma larvata (assembly GCA_030068075.1). NCBI lineage: Eukaryota > Metazoa > Chordata > Mammalia > Carnivora > Viverridae > Paguma > Paguma larvata. Next base: position 72,449,733 of record CM057839.1, on the reverse strand, counting down.
CAGGTCACTTGATGGTACAGATAGAGAGAGGTGTTTTGCAGGAACCTCTAGACGGCTCGGTCCGGCTAATGAGGCAACTGGTTTCCCTCCTGGTAATGGATGACTCATTGATGGTCCAAGCATACCTTTCTCAACGGGGGTAGCGCAAACTTGAGGACTCATAAGCCGCTAGCCCCAGGTTATGAGAAGCTTCAGGGCGATGCACGTTGGTTTTCCTGTTTTGAATAGTTCTGTGCTTTTCCAGCAAAAGGATGTCCCCTGGCTTTGAACGGGATCCAAACGTTCAGCTAGTCTGCCTTCTCCTTTAAGCAAGTTGCTCCCAATACCCTCCAGATGGGTAATTTACCACAGTGTCTTGGCTGGCCCTGCTTTTAAGTGCCAGCTAACTCCCCCTTAAACATCTCCTGCTTTGTGCCCCAGCCCTCTGTCGGGCCTGGGTCCTGGCTTTCAGAGAAAGGCCGGAGCTGAGGTCTGCTCATCTAATTATGACAACCGCATCCACAGAGCAGCCAAAGCCTGTGAACTAAGCGGTCCCAACTGCCCTTTGGTTGTTTATTTTTACCGCTCAGAGAAAAGTCACAGAGAAGAACTCCCGCGCTCACTTTCCATCAGGTTCTTGCAGCCGAGTCTGTAGCTGGCAGTCGTGCACCTGGACAAGATCATTCATGGTCACCCTTTAAGACAGAGGAATAAAGAGAGATGATATACAAAGAACTAGACCCAAGTGATATAATCTGTGAAAGATGTATTCTCTGTCTTCCATTTTTAGCAGGCTGCCCTCAAGTCTGTGAAAGGCCTCCATAATTCATTTGTTCATTCAATTCCTCCCATTACGTGGTCCCGAAATAGATTCAGTGTTCTTGCCTTCGCTGTGGCGTGTCTCCCCAACGGGATCCAAGGCAGAGTCTCTTTGCGCTGGAGAATTATTAATGCAAAGAAAGCCCAGTTGACAAACGCTGCCTGAAAAAGAAGCAGAAAGAGATTTCCAGACTCTAAAAGCAAGATTTAAGTCTCTGTGTTGCTCACAGGACACCAGCAGCTAATTAGCGAGGCTTGAATCTGTGGGGAGGCACTGATAAAAATTCTTCTAAAACGCTGAGCATTTTGATGCAATGGTACAAGGAAATCATGGAACGAGTTCATGAATTTTTTGTTAATTGCTAAGAAATACAGAAAATTCATATCTTGCCATTTCTCAGAACTCAAGAGTGAAATAAAGAATTCAGTTTTGCTTAAAGGATTAACGTGCAAAGCAGTCTGTTTGGCAAAGTGAGTAGCTGGGGTTGTTGTTGTGTTTTTTTTCTGGGCTCCAGGACTAAACACCAGCCACACAGGGAGTTAAATCTTACGTTTTTCACTACAGGAGGCTCTGTCCTTGGTCCTTAACCAGCTCAGATTGTTCTGAGCTGGAGTGTAAGAAACAAAGAATTATTTCTCCCTCTCTCTCTGCCCTTCCCTTGATCACGCTCTGTCTCTATGTCTCTCAAAAATAAATAAATAAATAAAAGAAACACAAAGAATTATGGTGGGGCCCTGGGCCGGGCCAGTCTGGGGCCAGGGTGCAGGTGCTAGCTCAGTCTCCTCACTTGTGTTAACTCGGACAAATCACTTAACATCTCAGCAGGCCTCAACATTCCCATCCGCAGTGGGTAGAATACTCCCTCAGGGTGGGCAGAATACTCCCTCAGGGTGGGAGAGAGGATTAAATGGGGTGACCCATGCTGAAGAAAGCAGGGAACTTCCGTAACCCCAACATGCTTGACTTTTCACACGGTCACCGCTCCTTCCTTGTGGGGACATTTTCCACTGAAGACTCAGGGCTTTCCTCATGACACTTCTGTTCCCTTCTCTTTTTATAAGTGACACTTTTATATGATGATTTGACAGCATTGTGTTGGTGGTTTCGAGCCGTGAGAGACAGAGGGAGAGGAGCGAGAAGGAATAGGGAGACCTCTGGCCCCAGGCAGCGTGGGGGAGGAGAAGACAGAGAGTCCTATAGTCTGGATTGGTATCTGGTTCTGCCACTGCTCATCTGGGTGATTTGGGCAAAATATCTGCTTGGGGCTGAGTTTTCTCATCTGCATGATGGTGGTTCTAGCGGTACCGTCTCACAGAGCTCAGTGAGAAGTAAGTAGATGGCGAGTAGAAAGCCCTGAGCACCATGCTTGGCTTACAGCAAGCTCTCTAAAATGTACACTCTTCCTTGCTCTGTCCACCTGTGCCCGCAATAAAGATTCGTTGAATAAGGGAATTCATTAAGTCATAAATAAAAAACCAAAATGGAGGAAGCTAAAAGAGGAATCCCTTCCAAATATTTCCTCCGAATTCCAATATTGCGAATTTGCGAGGCAGTCGACAAACATGGATCCATCTGGCCCCAAGCAGTCTCCTCAGCCCTATATGCTTCTCCTCCCACCCACCCCACTCCAACCTCACCAGACTCCTGAGCAATTCTCCAAATGCCCTGTGGTATCCCGAGATTTTAGCTTAGGACCCTGTCCTCTCGTTATTTCCTGAGGGAATCCTAATTCTTCAAGGTTCCATTCAAATGCCACCTCACCTATAAGTGTTTCCTGAATCATCCTGAGTCAAACTTGAGTTTTGAAAATAGGCTGGCAGAATTTTATTGCTGTTATTGACATTTGTTGGTTTTACCAGCCGGGACATGTCCTCTCGATTGCTTGTCCCTCAACAGTCCCATTGGTCCAGCTGTGGGGAACCAGGAACTCCATATAAGCAGCAGACTCCACCTTTTCCCAGGCTTGGTTTCTTCCTGGTGGTGATGCCAACCATTGAAGGAATACATGGGCAATTTGTTGTCCGGTGTGTATAATGAAGGGGTTGGCTGGTTGGTTGAGGCTCCTCCAGCTGTAAACTCCCAATGCTCCTGGGGGCGTATGGCTCTCACAGATTGGCGGTGGACGATTTGTCACAATTCTGGCTAAATCTCTAGCTCTCAAAGATGCCACCAAAGATGACAAAAATTCCTCCCTTCCCCCCCCCAACCTCACATAAAAACCGTGCAGTTTGTCCCCCACGTATATTCTTGATTGTCCCTTAGACCTGGGGACACACAGCAATTGCCCCTGGTCTGGGGCACACACGGCAAAGGTCTCAGGCTCATAAAGATTCTTTGGGACCAACCACTGGTTATGATCTCATCTCCCAGTCTTCACTATGATCATGGGACCGAAACAAAGTGATTTACCCTAGAGAGGGGCTGTGAAAGACAACAGGTAGGGAGGGGACAGACACGTGGGCTCTGTGACATCTGTAGGATTATGAGTCACTCTTCGCTTGAAGGCAAATGTTTTCCATTCTCTGGTATCAACCCCCACCTCCACTCGCTGTAAACAATGAGTGGAGGAATTTTCAATCTGTAATGTCCCTTCGCAGAGGATGAGAAGGTGATTATGGCTAAGTCCTCGTTCGCCCTGTAATTCTTTGCAGGATAAAATGCCAATTTGTTACACTGGGCTGGAAGTTATGATTACCCAGCGCACTGAAAAGGATTGATGGTGATTGAAACTACAGAGACTGAAATCCAATCTCACGATTTTAGAGTTCCCATTATTCCAGGCCAAGTGCTATTCTCAGGCGTTCTGCTTGACGGTCTATAGCCATTGCCTCAGACTAATTATAATCCACTTGACTATCTAATTCTCACGGTCTAATTTTATCATTCTGTAATTAAGCTTCTTCTGGCAGCGTGTATTTAGCCATAGAAGGGAAATATTTCCTTTCCCCGTTTTCAAAATTGGTTAAGTGAGACAAGGAAAGGTAACTTTATCCACTGAGCTCATATTTATTTTGAGCAGTGGTTTTTCTCATTGACTTGAAGAGCTGATAGACTATCCAGGAAAAAGCTTTTCAGGTATAAAATGTATGAGGTGACTTTTTTTTTTTGAAGGACAGTAGTAAATTAGTCAATATTGATCAAACACTTTAAACACTGCTTGGCAGCCAAAGATCCAAAGAGAGAACGAACAGTTTCCCCAGCGATGTGTCCTACAACTGATAACTCCGTGTATCTGAGGAGCAGGTGCTGTTTGTTGTTTACACAAGATCCAATGTACTCTGACTACACCACGTGTGGAAGGTACCCAGCTGAAGAACTACATTTCCCAGCCTTCCGGGCGGAGAAGGATGGTCACGTGACAAATGCTGGCCAGTGAGATGTCAGCAGACTCGTTAGGCGGAGCTTCTGCGAAAGATCGTAAGAAAGGTGGACTGGGCTGGAGGGCGGTTTTCGGAGAGGCTTCCTTCTTTCTTCCTAGAAAGAGAACTCGATTGCTGGCGCTGAAGCAATCTCCAGGGATCAAGAGGGAAAGGCCGTGAGAGTTGTGGGGGACTTGGCCCTGACACCTTTAAACCAGTAAACCAACGCCTGCACCTGCCAGCCTCTGGGCTTTTTATTGTGATGGAAAAATAAATCCCTGGGTGCTTTGTTTAAGTTATTCTGATCTGATTACATTCCTGCATTTATCTATTTGTCTCTCCTTACTAGAATGTCATTCCACAAGGTCGCCGACTTCATCGCTGTATATGATGCCTGGAATGTAGCAAGCACTTAATACGAATTTGCTGACCACTGAATGAAGGCAGCCAATTCATTTACCGATGCCATCGGCAAGCCGGTAAAAGCCTAATTTGTCACTGGATCTTCTCCAAGGTACATCCCACTCTCAGAGGGTACTGAAAAGCCAACTGGCCAAAAGTGCATTTAAAATTCTTCATTTAAAACCGTGAAATCTTCAGGATATTTCTACGTGGGCGTAAACTTTTGGTGCTTACTGATGCCCTTTCATTAATATAGTGCCCAAATCATGGAGCCAAGGGGGAATTTTAGAGACTCCTCCCAGGAAATCCCCCTACCTGTGTCTAAGCCGGAGGGCAGTCTTGAGTCAGGTAAAACATTCCCGACAGCGGGAGGGCACTGACCAACTGCCTTTGGGATCCTGGAAGCCAGTCCGACTGTCCTGCGCTGTGACCCTTTGGGGGTTTTCATAGTTGGAGAGGGCTGTCCTACTTGCTCCTGAACAACTGGCCCCCAGCGAGAGGCAGACACACGGGGCAGTCTTCGGTCACCTCCTGGTCTCAAATGAAGGTGGGCGGGCCAAGGGCTGGGCTTGGCATGCTGCCTGGCCAGCACCTCAAGGCGCTTTCTTTCCTTCTAGAGAAACCATATTCTGCGGCTTTGGACCTTTCGTGCTCCTTCTTCGTAAGTTTCTGAGTAGTGTGTATCATGTTATTTACTTGGTGTTTTCCTTGCTTAATTGGGCCTTTTGGATATCTAGTCTACACTGGAAGAACACGGTCCCTTCTGCCTCGAATTGTTTCCCTCCTGCATCTAAATTGTGCTGTACTTAGGAAAAAGGAGTGGAGACTCCAGGGGCTCCAAAAGTAAAGCCAGAGCAAGGCTCTCCTACTCCCACGAAAGGCCTGGCTGCCCTCTACTCATCCACCGCGATGGTCTGGTTCGTTCTTTCTTTCTTTCTTTCTTTCTTTCTTTCTTTCTTTCTTTCTTTCTTTCTTTCCTTCTTTCCTTCTTTCCTTCTTTCCTTCTTTCCTCCTTCCTTCCTTCCTTCCTTCCTTCCTTCCTTCCTTCCTTCCTTCCTTCCTTCCTTCCTTCCTTCCTTCCTTTCTTTCTTTCTTTCTTTCTTTCTTTCTTTCTTTCTTGAAGATGTTTCCCTGCTGTTTGCCCCCAGATGTCCAATGGGCTATGACTGGCACCCCTGGATGGTTGGGGGGGTGGGGAGGACAGGTCTCCACACTCCGTGGCTGCCTCTGGACAGTCCCCCGGAAAAGCCCATTCAATATTAATTCAGGTCGAATCCCCTGAATGGTCAACTTGTCTTTAGACACGAAGAATGGAACTGGAACAGATTTTAATAAAACGATGAAGAGCTTTCTATTTTTAGTTCCTATTGTTTCCCTCTTGGGCAACCAACTCGAACCCGTGCTCTATTGCAGGTTGTTTCATGAAAGCCAGTCAGGGGGAAAAAAAGCATCCCTGACAATTATACATTGCTTTGTGAATTTACAAAGCATTTTCGCAAACCTCATCCTTACCCCTTCGCCTAACTCGTCTGTTTCTTAGTTTCCTTAGCTGCGAATTGGGAGAATAATACTTTCCCCAGTGGGTTGTTCTGAGATGCTGTGTATAAAGCTCCTAGCCCAGGGCCTGGCACACAGGAGACCCGTGGTCGGCGGAGGTTAGCGTTTTCTCAATGGAGCCCCAGCTTTTCAGTGTCCCCACACCGCTCCTCTACACCCTCTCCAGCACTCAAGCCAACGACTCCCAGAGGAAGGCCGCCTGCGAGCTCAGGTTGCTGGACTGATGTTCTCCTTGCTGTGCGCCTGCGACGCCGGGGCTCTGGTGAGCCTGCCCTCTCCATCATGGCCGAACGTCCTCCACAGACGCCCTCCTTCACTGAAGATGCGGTGTGTGGCTCCCAGTTGTCACCACCCCGGCCTTGCCGGGCTGCTGTGGCTTCAGGGCAGGTCCCACCAGCACTTGGCTTCTCGCGTCCTTCCACTTTCCCTCCATGTCGCTCGGCCCTTTGGCCACTCTGGGTGTTCTGTTTCCTGGAATGGACCACGACACGGGGAATTCAAATCTGTCACTCATGAACCCTGATTCCTCCACCTCCAGCCCCTCAGGAAATCCCAGTCCCCACTCTAGCCCCTCAGCCCCAACCCTTTGATTTTACGCCCCCTCCCTCCGCCCCAGACACACTCCTCCTCCCTGCATGTCCTTGCCTACCCAGCCTGGGGTTGGGCACAGCCTGTCACTCTCTTGCCAATATTCTTAACCCCCCTTCTCCATCGCCCGTCTGGCCCCCTAGCAACTCACTGAATTCCCATCTGTCGGTCTGTCAGTAAACACCCACAGTGCTTCGGGGGACACCATGGGGATACATAAATTCATGGCCTCTGGTGTCTGATAACCTAACTTTGCCCCCAAACCCTCTCTGCTCCCTCAACTCATTCGCCATCATGATTTCAGCCCTTCTACACGACTCTCTCCCTCTCACTATTTTCTGATTATTTCAATTCTTACTTGACAAAAAAACCAAAAACAAAATAACAAGCAAACAAACATATAAACCATCAGAGAAGAACTTTCTAGCTCAGTGCCTGCACACTTACTTGCATTTCCACCACTGCCCTTCTTGTTTGGGAGAGAAGGCCTCTCGGCAGAGCCCCCGCCGGAGCACTCAACTTGCCTTCCCTGTCGGTCCCTGGACATTAGCATCGAAACGTTCAAGTCTCTGGCATCGTAAAAATAAAATCCAACCAACCAAACAGGAAAGACAACAAATCTCCTCTCCTCGAAGCCCGAGCTCTCTATCACCTCAAAATTAAATAAATTATCACTCAAATAAATCTTTTTTTTAATGTTTATTTATTTTTTTTAGAGAGAGAGAGAAAGAGAGAGAGTGGGGGAGGGGCAGACAGAGAGGGAGACACAGAATCGGAAGCAGGCTCCAGGCCCTGAGCTGTCAGCACAGAGCCTGACAAGGGGCTCGAACTCACAGACCGCGAGATCATGACCTGAGCCGAAGTCGACACTTAACCGACTGAGCCACCCGGGTGCCCCAAAAATAAATAAATCTTAAAAAAAAAAAAAAGAAGGTGATCAGTGCCATGGAAAGAAATAAAAATTAGAACCGAGTGAAGGAGGGGTGGCTCAGTCTGGTAAGTGTCTGACTCTTGGTTTCAGCTCAGGTCGTGATCTCACTGTGGGTTCGAGCCCTGCGTTGGGCTCTGTGCTGACAGCTCAGAGCCTGGAGCCTGCTTCGATTTTGTGTCTCCCTCTCTCTCTCTGCCCCTCCCCTGCCTGCACTCTGTTTCTCTTTCAAAAATAAATAAAAACATTAAAAAAAAAAACAGAGTAAAGGAGATTAAGAGTGCCCTAACACAGTGCCTGCCTGAGAGTAAATATTTGTTTTTATTTCCATTTTTTAAAGTTTATTTATTTATTTTGAGAGAGACAGAGAGAGAGAGCTAACAGGGGAGGGGCAGAGAGAGGGGGAGAGAATCCCAAGCAGGCTCCACATTGTCAGCATGGAGCCCCACAAGGGTCTCCATCCCACGAAAGTGTGAGATCCCGACCTGAGCGGAAATCAGGAGTCAGACGCTTAACCAACTGAGCTATCCCGGCGCCCCAGTTTTTATTTCCATTTTAATAGTTTTTTTTTTTTCAATTAGAAAAATGGCACACGCTCCTTATACAAACATCAGTCATTACAGAAACACAGGAGCCTCTGCGCCCCCTTCGCGGGCCCCGGGAGAATCCGGGCTGTCCAGGCTTGTTAAAGGGGCCGTGGATCCAGGAGGCCTCCTGGAGGCGGCGAGTCCCCGTGCACACCTGTGGCTCCGTGTGCTGCCTGTCCTGGGGGAGCCTGAACAGGCCAGCTGCAGCCTCGGCGGGCAGGTGGCCACCAAAGCCCACCTGCCCCCTCTGCTGTATTTGAAAGGACGTTCTGTGATTTGATGACGACTGGCAGCTCTTTCTCACCCTGAGCCGACGTGAATGCAGAGCCTGGAACTTTCCACGTCCGGTCTTCGGCATGATGTGGGATGGAGCCGTGGGGGTTCTTCTCTGCACAGAGACAGCTGGGTCCTCACGAGGATGTCAGGTGCCTGTCATATTCAGTGTCACCTCGGGCCACACAGGATTTGCAGTGTCTAGTGACCAAACGGCTCATTCTATACTACACAAGTGCGTCTCAGGGTTTCCACGGGTCCCGGGCACCCTCCACGCCTTAGTATCCACACTACCCGTGGGTTGATTCCCCGGGCCTCACCAGCTTGTGGTACCCATAGGATCACACCAAGAGTCAAAACAAGACCGTCACGGCCTCACCGCCCCCCTCCATGTGCCCCTCCTAAGGTTTTAACCACTCCTTCTTGGGCATCCCCTCGGGATACCTCACTTGGCAAACCCAATAGGCCTTCACCATCCTTCATCCCAGAGCTATCTCTGCTATCTCCAAAGCCTCACCCCTGACCCTCCCCTGGGGTCCTCACTCCTGTGTTCTCTGACTCTCCAGCTCCGGAGGGCAGTCTGCATTCCCTGAGCCCCACCGCGGCACTCCGTCCTTGCTGCTTGGGACAGGCCTCTCAAGGATGCTCCCTGGAAGCCACTTCTTTGCTGTGGTTCTGTGGTCACTTTCCCCAGAGCTCCGACCCAAGTCACTGGGCCCCGTTGCCCCTTCTCCACACCCTGGTCTTTCTCAGGCACCCATGCACAACCTCCTCTCGATCGAGTGGAATATCTCCGTGGCGATGCTCTCTGGAGGCTCCTGCTCACGGCTCAACGCACTGGTGTGGATTATAGTGTAGAAGCAAAACAGCGCTCTCAGTGTGTGTGTGTGTGTGTGTGTGTGCACATATGTGTGTGTCCACCTGTGTGTGCGTGCACATGTATGGGCTGTACAGAGGAGTTCCTTGGTTCACCCTTTCTTTGAATAAGTCCCACCTAATAATTTATAACCGTTTTCATAATTAACAAAAGGAAATAAGGATTCAGCTCTTTATACTGAAGCTGGGTCACAGGTCCCTCCCTGGTCAGGCTTCTCTGGGAAGGTGTGTCACAAGGGCTCTAGCACTTGGAGCCCTGTGGCTTTCGGCTCTTTCTTTTCTACTCTTTATCTATTCACCTTAGTCCCTGTGGTGGGCTGAATCGTATCCCCGCCCCCATGCATATTCCTCCGAACTTGACCGTGACCGTATTTGGAGGACATTGATTATTCAAGAGGTAACTAAGGAAAATGAGTTCACCCGGGTGGGCCTTAATCCAATCTGACTAGTGTCCTTTTAAGAGGAGGACATTTAGACAGAGATGCACCCAGAGGAAAGACCTGACCTGTGTGAGGACGCTGGGAAAAGAAGTGACAGCCACAAGCCAAGGAGAGACGATGTGTCAAGAGAAACCAAAGGCGCTGACCTCCTAATTGCAGACTTCCTGCTTCCAGAACAGTGGAACACAGATTTCTGGTGCTTGAGCCATGCAGTCTGTTGGTGCTTGTCATGGTTGCCCTAAGCAGGCTGATACAGTACTTTTAAAAGGTTTTGTTTTAAATTTAAGTAATGAAAAAAACCAATCACTCTTAATCTAAAAATACATAAGTTCTGTAGGTCTCTTGAGAAAGGACATAGGCTACTTTGCTCAAAATTAAGAGATTTGTTTTTGATCGCTTCTAACTTCAAATCTTTAAATGCCCGTTTACCTTGATTCCTTATTGACTCCGAACTCTTAATAATAATATCTTCCCATTGCCGGTTTGGTCTTCTACTTTTATCCAGACAAGCCCCATATCTGATCTCCCTTTCATTCAAGGTAAGTAGATTAGCCCCACTTTGCAGATAAAGAACCTGAAGGCAGAGGGTTCCCGGGGCTCGTCCTGTCTCCCTCGTCAGAGAGGAGCTCTAGAGAGAACATATCCACGGTTCCTGCCAGGCCGTGACAGCTGCTTCCCTAAGCGGCCATCCGAATTTACAAGGCAGACAGCAAAGTTCCCAGGCATTGAGGACATAGCAAAGTGGGGCGTGGTGCCTGACACAGAATATTGCCAATAAATAGGATTTATTATTTATTATTTAGTCACTGGCTTGACTTTTTTTTTTAATTTTTAAAAAAGTTTTTTTAACGTTTATTTATTTTTGAGAGACATAGAGACAGAGTATGAGCAGGGGAACGGCAGAGAGAGAGGTAGACACAAAATCTGAAGCAGGCTCCAGGCTCTGAGCTATAAGCCTGACGCAGGGGCTCGAACTCACAGACCTGTGAGATCATGACCTGAGCCGAAGTTGGCCGCTTAACCGACTGAGCCACCCAGGCGCCCCTTGACTTTTGACCACATAAACTCTTGTGGATGATTCTCCCCACCAGGCTTTTGTTCAGATAAAAAAGCAAATTTCAAAGTTTTTTTTTTTGGTTTGGTTTTGGTTGGTTTTGGTTTGGTTTTTTACACCACTGAGGAATCAGCATAGTGTAGTGGTAAGACAGTTACACTGGGCCTCAGACCTAGGTTTGGATTCTGACTCTGTCCTGTTCTGGTTGTGAGGCCACTGACAAGTCCCTGATTTCTCTGGCCCTTGGTTTTCTTACCCGTAAAATGAAGGTGTTGGATCAGATCATTTTTAAAAGTTCTTCCGGTTCCATAATGCAGAATTCTAAGAATTTTGATGGGAAATGCTTGTAGGTTCTTGGCTTCTCTCGCCTCTGCTTCTCTTCACTTTTCATGCATATAAAGTGAGTTTGACTTTTCACTGACAGTCAGTCATCTCTTAATTAATCCATGGGCAAGAGGGGACACTGCGTGTTGACAAGAGTTTTGCTAGCCTGAGGCCAAGATCCTACTTCCTAGGGCAGGAAGGAGCCTCAGAGCTTCAGCGTGGCCCAGTCTGACCAGTCCCTGGCAGAGCGACTCAATTGGTCCTTGGCAGTCCTCTGCCTCCATTGAGGGCTCCGGGCTCCCAGCCTCAGTGTTCCCGCGGCTGAGCATTGTGGGGATAACCAGTGTGCAACCCATATCCCGGGGCCAAAATGGATGAAAACTGGGCACAGTCCGTTAGCCTCACACACGACAGAAACCCCACACACCTGGAGCTCAGCGACGTCTCCCTTCTGGCATCTCTGTTACTCATTTTGATCCCAGGGCCCTTGAGGAAAAGGACCGTGGCTCACGTTGGCGCTCTGTATCCCTGAGGGCTCAGTGAATGCCACTCAACGGGGATGTTGCCAGAACGCTCGAATACTCTCCAAAGGAAAGCACCTGCTTTGGCTGTTCGGTGGTATTTCTAAATTGGATTTCTCACCAGCTAACATATCTTTCTTCGAAGAGGGGAAATAAATGGAACGTAATTCCGTCCTCTTCCAGGTGATCGGGATTACGTGACCCTGAAGAAAGTCAACACGTAGGGAGCTTCCGGATGGCCGCCCCACTTCCTAGAGGAGGACGAATGTGAAAAGCAAGAGGACTGAAGTAGCTGGCCTCTGTCCAGAGGTGGAGCTGTGGCCGCTGCAAGGTGCGGGTGAGCTCAGCCTCCCCTCCCTGCTCCTGCTCACTTTCCCGGGGCTGCCGAGTGTGAGGCGAGTCTTCAGGAGTTGCCTGTCCCTATGGCAAAGCCCTTTGGGGAGGCTGTGCCGCCCAGCTGGTGTTCAGGCGATGTCTTCACAGACGTCAAAACTTAAAATGTTGGGTTGGTTTGCCCGTTCAATCAAATAGCCAGAGTTAAAAAACTGAACAAACTCGTTGCTTCACAAAATCACGGGTCAATGGGTTTCTTTAACTACAGAAATGGGCTTGACCCCAAACCTGCTCGTTTCGAAAGGATTTATTCCTTCTTTGTTCGTCGTCCCTGTTCGCCAACTCCAGCTGAAATCGGTCTAGCCTCCGCTTGAGACAGTGGCCGCATCCCTGTTCCAGACCCAAACCAAAACCACTGCGGGCCCGTGGACCACTCCTGCTTATTCAGTCTGGTGTGAGAGAAGGGAGAATGAGCAGAGGGGGGTGACGGAGGAGGTGTGTGGGTAACACGTGTGGAATGGGTCAGAGCGCAAATTTGTGTGGGCTAAAGATGGATTCAAGCTCGAGAAGGGTTTAGGTGACTCTCGATCACTGCCTGGAGGTGGGACATGAAAGATGCTGACAGCGTCCATCCTTCTAGGCTGGAGCGTGAATTCCCACTTCTCTCGAGCCAACCCCATGTCTAGGAGCTGGTTCCGCTGCACCCTCTATCTCGCCTCCTTTGGATTGACTTCCCTGGTCATGATCCAGCTCTAGGCTGTAACCATCACCCCCACCCTGGATCTCTGAAGCCCTGTCCCATCTTGGCCCCTCAAACACAGAATCTCTCTTCCTGCCCAGAGTCTGACTGCAGTTTTGCCATGCCCCATTTTGGGCTTGACTTATGGTGGTAAACCCCTTCCCCAGGATGCACCTCCTTCCTGCACCCCCAGTTCAGCTTCATGCACCTCACTCTCAGCAAGGCCCTCAGCCTTGGGTTGAAGGATGGCTTCCCATCAGAAGCAGGGGCCTTGCCTGTGATGGTCCCCGAGGTCACTTGAAACCCCAGTACCTGGCAAAAGACAACACTCTGCAGACATTTGCTGAAGAAAGAGATGCCATTTGCCTTATGGGAGCTATTTTTGGAAGTCATGAACAGAAGGCTCAAGTGGATTACTTTGGTCTGACTCAGAAAATGACGTACAGCCCTCAAATACGAAGGCCGGCTCCTTCTCCACACAGTTAGTGCAGTCTCCACACTACTGCCAGGTAGCACTGCCTGCCTGGGTACTGCCCAAACACTTTCTTCTTGGCTCCTCTCAGACGGCCACACTCCTGAGCCTGGCAGCAAGACCCTCCCAAAGCCTGCCTCTCTTCCTTTCTCAGCACTTGGCTACACACCATTTGCCAGCTAGCCTGGTCTCCTAGCTGTCTCTGCTACCTTTCATTCCTACCTCTATACTCATGCTCATTCCTACCTCTATGTTAATGCTACCCTCCCAGTCATTTCCCATAAGCCAACTCCTACCCATAATGCCAATGCTGTACCCAATGGCGACTTTGTCTACAGGTCCTCCTTGAGCATTCAGTTCACAGTAACTGTCCACTCATGGACTTATGGAATGACAGTCACTGCCATTCATGAGATGCTACAGTTTTATGGCATCATGGGTGATTCACCTCCACGTGCAGAACTCCAGCCCACACTGACTAGCCCGTCAGTCTGCATGCTGCTTCCCTGTGCCTCCCACATGCCTCTAGGGGTGCAGCCTCCTGCTTCCAAAATGTTGATTGAATGAAGGATTGAAAGGCCAAGACTTCTTCTCCTCCTTCTCTAGACAGACTGGCCAAGGCTTCCAAGGGTTGCTAGAAGGAAGAAATAGAAAGACATCCTCCCCCTGTACATCTTGGGAGCAATACAGGGTGATAGGGTGCCTGGGACTGTCCTAGGCTGAACAGGGTGGACTCAGCTCACAGGGCAGTCTGGGACAGCCCCCTGTGGGTGCCACAGCAGGCTGCACAGGCTGGGGACCTGCCTGGGTGCCTGAGAGTGATGAGTGCCCCCACGGAAGGGCTCTGGAACCCAGCCAGCTGGCATGCATGCCGTAACTGTGGCAGCCACTGGGGCTCTTTCCTCTAAGAATTAGTGAATTATATTTCTGAGGATCTTGTTAAATGCAGATCTATCTTTCAACTCTGAAAACACGATCTGTTGCTTCTGTATCAAACCATCTGGCTTCATCGTATCTATGGACAGCATATTTTCCAGCAAAGACTGTTTAACTCTCCTCTGGAAAATATCTCTAACTGGCATTTCCCCCTCATTATCCGTGCGTCACAAAATTGATATTCCCTTAGAAGTTGGTGTATGAGTATCTCACTACCATGCAGTGGGAGCACATGTGATGTGTCATGATACACATTGTCTTTGTCATTGTCATTGATGTGTTCACTTCCTTGGTTATTACAAAATTGACAAGGCTCAGGAGTCGTCTTGAGCCATCCAGGGGCCCCATCGGGCTCAATCTTGAAATATCTCTAGGAGATCATGGGCTTTTCCCCCCTGAGACTGTAACAAAGAACTGGTTGTCCTCCAGTATCCAATCTCCTCCTTTTACTTAAGAAGACCCTTGATTTTTAGCTGCACACAAAACTTCTTGGCAAAGGTAACACATTTCTAGCCGCCTTTGAAGGTAGGTGTGCTCATGAGACCTGAGCTCTGGACAATCAGATGTAAATGGAAGTGTCATGTGTGACTTCAAATAAGTGTCTTTAAAGTAAGAAAGTGTGCCCTTGCTTCTTCCTTTTCTTTCATCTTCTAGCAGTTTAGAATGCTGGCATGATATCCAGAGCTCAAGGAACCATCTCGCACCTTGAGGCAATACGCTAAAGAAGGGGAGTAGCTAGATAGAAGAAGTCTGGTCCCCACTCACTGGGAGCTGACATATGAACCCTGGACAAACTTCCAAATTGTTCAAGCCATTGTTATCTTGGTCGTCTGTCAGTGCAGCCAATCACAAGTCTAACTGTGATGATGGTTTTACATCTGTTTCTACCCAAATCCTATGGGCTGCATTTCTTGTCTCCCTTGCCCTCTGGCTTTTGACCACATCTAGCCGATCGGAGACGTTAGCAAGAGAATGGAAGGCGAGAGTTGAGAGAGAAAGACGGATATTTTTCTTGCATGCTTCAGTGCCTTGATACAGCAGTTTGTTCCTTTTTACACTGCACTTCTTTCCAGGGGGCTCCTCCTTCCTGTCTCTGTTCTTCGCTGGGCTCTAGTAATGCTGTATTTTCCTCTTTTCGCCTTCCATTCTCTTGCTAACGTCTCCGATCGGCTAGATGTGGTCAAAAGCCAGAGGGCAAGGGAGACAAGAAATGCAGCCCATAGGATTTGGGTAGAAACAGATGTAAAACCATCATCACAGTTAGACTTGTGATTGGCTGCACTGACAGACAGTAGTAATAGTTTCTCAGTACTGCTCATTTCTGGGATGCTTAGCAACCTTAATTGAGTCTACCACTCTACATAGTAATTTTATTAATTTTTTGGTTATACATTTGAGTAGAGTTCGCTCTCCTTCTAGGACTTTGGCTAAGGGGCCCAGTGAGTCAGAGACCACTGCGAGAATTGCAACTATGCTAGTCAGCACCTTAATAACCAATGAATAAATTAACATATTACCAGTTTACTTTACACACTCTTATCTGTGACCCATGAGAACTACGACCTGGGAAGCCCATCCCAGCTATGACTGCTGACTCTCCTATGAGCTGTGTAAGCCACTTAAATGGGCTTGCCTACTATTAGACGTGGTTCTACACTCAAGGAGTTTTCGGTCCTCTCCGGGACTGTACGGAACAGAGATAAGAGTTAATTTTCACATGACAGGGAGAGTGAAACTGTTGTCATCATTGGGGTAGAGCCGAGGTGTTGGATAATAGTGAGAAGCAAGGTAAAGACCTTCAAAACCAGGCGGGGAAAATTGAATTTAATTTCGAGCAATAGAAACTAATGAACATAAGGTGACATGATAAAAAGCGCTGTTGTATCGAAATTCATTTGGCAAAAACCAATTGGCTTATTCGCCCTGCCTTCTGTTTGCTCACTATTCCTATCATACCTTGTAAGTGCTACTCGAATTAACTCTGTAAGTCTAGACCTCCTCCTGTCCCCTTCAGCTCCCCAGTGCCAAAGTGGATAAGGCAAGTCCACCCTCCTTTAGAATGACTAAAACACCTTTTGTCAACCAGCGGCAGCTAATCTCTCTACTGTGATCTCCAGCCACTTCCCTCCACCTACCTTCTGCTACAGCCCCTATGACTAGTCATTATTTCCTGAACACATCACACACATGCAAGGTTCTGAGCCTTTGCATGTGATGTTTCCTCCAACCCAGCACTGTCCAATAGAACTTCGTGCAATGACGGAAATGTTCTGTATCCGCACTGTCCAACATGGTAGCCACTAGCCATATGTGGGTGCTGACCACCTGAACTGTGACCAGAGTGACTGAGGAACTGAATTCCTAATGTTACTTAATTTTAATTCATAAAATTTAATTTAAATTTCAGTAGGCACATGTGGCGAGCAGCTACCATATGGACAGAACAGCTCTCACTGAAATGATGTCTGTTCTTCTCTCCCCTTATCCCCATGGGGAGATCTAGAAAGCTCCTATGTATTATTAAGGACAAATTTAAATGTTGCCGTCTCACTACAGCTTTCTGTCCCCTTATCCTCACCCCACAATATTAATTACTCCCTCAGCTGTGTTCCTCTAGCACAGTACGTATGCTTATATCTATCACACAATACAGGGCCTGCCTTCCTTCCTTCCTGGCACCTTATTCTTCCAACAGTCTAAATGCACAGTACTAATTGCATTTCTCTAGGTGAGCCATGCCCTCCTGCTCCGAGGCTTTTGCATATGCTGTTGCCTCTGCCAAAAGCACACTTCCATACTTATCTCGCCTGGCCAATTAACGCCTTAAGATTTCAACTTAGATGTCTCTTATTCCAGGAAGCTTTCCCTTATACCACCCTGTGTCCATTTAGAGCTTTCCTTCCTAAGTACTCTCATAACGTTCTATGGCTACATATCATAGTTCTTTATATTTTACTTGTGTTCGTAGGCTGTTTCATCCTCTGTACTTCAAATCTCTTTGAAGACAAAGACCAGTTGTTGTTCAAACAACTATTACAGTACTTGCCACAGAGAAATATAAGCTGAATGTGACCAAAATGCTCTTGTTGGGATGCAGTAAAGGGAAGGCGGGGCAGGGATAGGGCTGCTGTCTGTGGTCCTGATATGACTCAGCTGGCTAGCGTGCAGAATACTGTACGTCCAAACTTGGCAAGGTAGAAACCAAATTATGGGGTATGTTATAAGAAAAGAGAGGATATAAGGTATAAATAATGGGATAAAGACAAAAATAGAGAGAGAGGGAGAGAGAGAGGAAGAGAGACATATGCAGTGGCATAGCCACTCCTCAGGAAAAAAAATTTTTGCTATCATATCCAAATCATCGGTACTAACTGAAAGAAACTACAACCCAAAGTGAATTAGCGAACCCCTGAAGAGAGTAAGGATTGTGTGCAAGCGTCAACTTGAACAAATACATTCACACAGGCTGGAGATGCCAGCTGGGCAGTAATAGAAAGACTGAAGTGACATTCTCAACTATTCTTAAGTGTTAATAGTTCGCCTTTGTTTTTATTTTCTCCTTCTTAAAATATCTGTTCTTTACACTGCCCGAAACAAATTAGAATTTATGTTTCATAATTTATGTTTTCATAATTTATGTCCCTTATGTTTCATAATTTTTGGCTTCTTTTCTGTGGGTGTTTTATTTTTGGGTTTTGGGGTGTTTTGTTGTGGTGCTAGTGGTCATTTTTATCATGTCATTGACAGATAATTCAATGAGAATCAAGTTCTCCTTATCTTTTAGATGCTATTCTTCCCTTTTCTCGAATTTTCTTGAATTTGCAACAGTCTTTCTCTACTCCTTCCTCTAAAACTCTCTGCTGATGACTTCAACTCTTGTTTCACTGAGAAGTTGAAAACAGTAAGGAAAGAGCTTCCTTATCCTTCCAATAAAAACAAAAGTGCCAATACGAATGTCTTTGCTTCCTTCTTCTTGCTCAGTGGAAGATTTGTCCACAAGACTACTAAAGACCAAACCTCCACATACGCTCTAGGGGCCATTTCCTCCCATCTGTTTAAGGACTTTGCTCAAGCACTTACATCCTGTCTGCACTGAATATTTTCCTGCTACGGAATCTTTCCTGTACATACAAATGTGCTCTAATGCTTCCTATATTTTAGAAACCCTCCCTAGCCTATATCCTATAGTGACTGCCTCAATTTGTCCCTTCTCTTCTATAGCAAACTTGAAAAGGGTGGCTATGCTTTCCGTCTCCATTCTCTCTTTGATGCATTCCTGACAGGAAATTGTCTATCCCCCACCTCTCTCCTAAACAAAAGACACAGATCCTGACATCTCCAATCACATGACAGAAGGGTAAGATGGTCTCATATCTTTTTTCCAGGACAGTTTTGATTTATAACAGTTAAGTATCACTAGAACTTCTTCCATTCAAAATTGTTCTAGTTTGGACACTATATTATTTGGCCACCTGTGTTTAATTTCCCATGGCTGCTATAACAAAATGCACCTAACTTAATGGCTTAAAACAACACAGATTTATATTTTATAGTTCTGGAGGTCAAAAGTCCAAAGTGGATCTCCGTGGGCTGAAACCAAGGTGTATCAGAGGTTGAATTCTTTTCTGGATACTGTAGGGGAGAATCCATTTTGTTGACTTTTCTAGGTTCAAGAGGCTGCTCGCATTCTTTGGCTTATGGATCCTTCCATCTTCCAAGTGTTGGGTCAGTCTTTTTCATACCACATAATTCTGACTCTGATTCCGCCTTCCTCTTCTACACTTGGCTCCTACAGTGGGCCCTACCGGATAATCCAGATAGTTTTACTTCAAGGTCAGCTGATTAGCAGCCTTAATTCCATCTGCAACCTTAATTTCCCTTGGATTTATTAAAATACATACTCACAGGTTCCGAAGATTAGGATGTGGACATCCATAGGGGACCATTATTCTGCCCATCACACCATCCAATAGGCTTCGCAAACTTAGCATGTCCCCAAATTGGCTCTTGGCTTTCCCCAAATCTTCTGCCTCTGCAGCTTATCTCAGCAAATTGTGCACCATTCATCCATCTACTCAGGCCAAAAGCCTCGCAGTCATTCTTGAATCTTTCTTGCTCTTAAACTATATATCCAATCCTTCAACTACTCCTGTAAGTGCTTCTTTTACCTTTAAGACATATTCAAATACATTTCAACCCACCCCCAACCCATTACCATCTTACTCCAAACCACTGTCTTCTCTCACTTAGACTATTGCTAGGCCCTATGTGGTCTCCAGCTTCTGTCTACTCTGTTTCCTGTCCCAAGGCGGCCAGAGAGGTCCTCTTTAGACATAAATTGTCTTATGGTCATTCCTCTGCTCAAACCGCTCTGATGATTTCCCATCAGTTGAATAAAAAGTCAGTGTCCTCACCATGACCTGTAAAGTCTTTCCAAGTGTGGTCCTTTACTCCCTGTTCGGCCTCATTTGCTACTTTTGACTCCAGGGCACTGTAAATGCTAAATCTCCTACCCCTTTGCTGCCTGTGACTCTAGGGAAAACTTTAAGGTGATTGTCAGTCTAGCAAAGCCAAAGCTGGGATAGCACTATTATCAGAAAAGAACATATGGAACTGTTCTGTTCTTTGCTTATATTTGAATATTTTCATAACCAAAAAGAAAATGCTACTGAGGCTTAGATCCTTTCTCCGGGCTTTGTGGAATAAACCACCAGTGACCCAGCAGGGTCAGTTCTGTGCCAGAGGTTTGGAGAGTATTAAAGCATGACAATAACTAGATTTAATAATAGGCTTTGCACTAGACCTTGGGGGATTTCTGGCAGCCTCAATTACTCCAGTTCTTATTTTCTTTTGCCCTGTATTCTCTTCAGTTGCCCTTGAAGGCAGAGAGACTTTTAGCTGGGAAATTTTTCTTTCCTATTTCAAACTTGCCCCCCAAAATGTCCCCCTGTCCCAGCATACATTCTGTATACATGAACAGATATTCTGCAGATGGCGTAGACTGTATTTCATCTCATGTAATTCCCCTTGCTTAATTATTGTTTTCTCCTCATAATTGCTCGCAGTAATCTAACTCTACTGTGCTTGCTAATGAGCACAGCTTAGACGTTCCACATGGAACGAGCTACAAGAGTCGTTCTCTCATTATTGTCACTAAATGTTCCCATATATATTCTCACTTGACATGTGCAGAAGCAAAAATAATAAAAACTATAAAATTCCATGGAGACAGGAGGAAGTGTAATGTTTATAAACAGAAAGTTGTGATTTTAGCTTATACTTCTAAAATGCTAGCTTTGAAAGGGCCTAGAAAGATCACTTACTTAGATCCTTTGTTTTATATATGAGGAAAGTGAGGCTCAGAGATACGGCATGCCTTTGCTGGAGTCACACAATCACAAAGTGGGACCAGAACCCAGGCCTCCCAATTCCCGGTCCTGTATGGTGCCCGCTATGGTGACTTTGTCCTCAACAATGCCTTTGCTTGTCCTGTTATTTAAATTGAACTTCCATAAATAAATGGGCTAGGGTGTCCACTGGGTTATTACTTATAACAGTGAAAATTTGAAAACAATCTCGATAACCAACATTAAGAACATCATAAAATAAATGGTGATATGCTTAGGTAATATTATCTAAATATTATGCAATTATTATACTTTGCCTGTTATAATTATATGGCATTACATAAATATTAAAACTTATTTTTAAGGATGCCCGGCTGGCTCAGTTGGTGACTGATCTTGTGACTCTTGATCTTGACCCCCATATTGGGTATAGAGATTAGTTAAAAATAAAATATTTTTAAAAATCATTTTTAGAAACCATGTGATGACATTTTGTGTCCTCACAGTATAATGTTGAATGAAAAAACTATGTCAGGCTACCAAACTGAATCGATATAGGGTGATAGCAATTTCGTTTTATATATACAGTAAGAATAGAACTCATCGAAGAGTGATTTTTTTGAGATGACGGATTACAAATTGCTTTTGCTCCCTTTTCAAAACGTTTCTGTTTTCCAGATTTTCTGCAATTTGCATGTCTTAATTAAATTTATAATTAGAACAAAATTGCAGGTTTTTAAAGAGGAAAAAAAGATACGATCAAGCCTTAATAATGTGAAAGAGATTTTTCTCAGACTGAGAGATGGCAATTTTAGAGGATTATGAAGAAATTCATAGAAGCTAGGGCTGTTTGTACCACTGTTATTGCATAAATGATAAGACTTGGGCTTAGGAAAGAAGACAAGTCGACACCTGATGATCTTACATTTCTTCCAGTTTTTTCTTTCCTCAGGCAATGTCAGCTGAGGGCTCAGAGGCCATTGCCATGAGCAAGCGTCGTTGTGTGTGTTGGCAGTACTAATGAGGTAGAATGTAGCTTTCCTTCCTAAGTATGAGTCTGAGTATAAACGAAGTGCAGGGCCAGGCTACACTGGGATGCCAAAAGCATTTGGCTCCCGACCCAAATACTCCACTGACTAGAAATAAGACTAATTTAAATTAAACCAACCTCATATTCTTTGTATATAAAATAGAAAAGAAAATATTTGTTGACACCCAATCCTCTAAAGGTTATAGTGAAAATACCATGGGATATAAAATGGTACTATCAACTTGGACTTCAATTAGTAGTAAGTTTCAAATACTTATTTAACCTTCATTCTAATAATCTTCCTCTCTCTGGAATTTACAGGAAAAATAAAAATAAAAAAAGAAGAAAACACTATACGCCTCAAGATATTCCTTCCTAGATTATTTCAAGCAGCATAAAATTGGAGGCAATGACAACAAAAAAAAAATCCCAAAATAAGAGGAATTGTAAGAATATTACAGCATATTTGAGATGATATTATGAAGAAAAGCAGTACGAAGAAATGCCTATGATAAAATATTTAAAAATCAAAACAGAGAAGTGTATATTTTTTGTTATTTTGAACATAATTATATAAAATATATGCGGAGAGAAGAAACTACTATCTTTTTTTTTGACGTTTATTTATTTTTGAGAAACCTAGAGACAGAGCGTGAGCAGGGGAAGGGCAGAGAGAAAGGGAGACACAGAATCTGAAGCAGGCTCCAGGCTCTGATGAGCTGTCAGCACAGAGCCCGACGCGGGGCCTGAACTCACAGACCATGAGATCATGACCTGAGCCGAAGTCGGCCGCTTAACGACTGAGCCACCCAGGCACCCTGAAAAAACTACTATCTATTTTGTGAGTGTGATAGGCTTGTGAGTCACTTTCTCTATTTTCCCAATATTTTGTAAGACTGAAATAAAAATGACACCCTACTCTTTTTGCGGGTTCACCTCTTGAAGGGCTTGTCAGTTTAGAATTGTCATATATAGCGTCTATACGTTGCAGTGGTGGAAAAGCAGTCTCTGGAGTTAGTTTGCATTCACGAGCCTGGTTCTATCAATCCTCTAGTGGGGTGGCCTCAGGTTGCTTACGTAAGCCTCTGTTTTCTGAACTTAAGCCTAAGTTCTGCCATTTATGCAATAACAGTGGTGCGAACAGCTCTAGCTTAAATAGGAGGTCATGAAAGTTTCTGAGCTTTGTAAAGAATGTTTTCCTTGTTTAAATCTCCCAGGGTGAACGAGATGGTTTCTGGCACAAAACTTTGTGGAGAAATGCGTTGCACTCTATGCTGTGGGCAGAACCAAAATAAAATGTTCAGGCAAAGCTTTGAGTAGAGGCAAAATCGTAGTCAACAAGTCAGAGAACCAGGTCCAACTCTAGGAAAAGGACTAAACCCTGTCAGAGAGCAGCAGAAAGGACCCTTAAGGAACTATAAGTTGAGAGAGGGAAAGAGTGTGTTCCTGGGGCAAGGGCCTAATGCTGATTTTTTTTTTTTTATGCCTGTACCTTTATCTATCTGTCGGTCCGTTTATCTATCTATCTATTTGCAATTTCTGAGAAAATTCTGAACCTATTTTAAGTAGAAAGAATGATGTAAACAAGCCCATATATATCCATTACTGAGCTTCAACATAATGAATGTTTCATCTATTATCCCACCCATTTCCCCTCTCTTGATAGTGTTGAAGTAATAATGTTATTACTACATCTGTAGGTACTTTGGTATGAATCTCTAAAAGATACAGACTCTTGTATTTAATATAGCCACAACCAGATTATCATATCTACAAAGTTAGCAATAGTTGTTAAAGGTGCAGTTGGAGGAATTGTCCCGCAGGGAAGTGAGTGGGAGGGTCTAATGCACTTAAACAGTCAAACGGGCGACCCGGAAGCCCAGGCCCTGGGCTGACATCGCCCCTTTCCCCAGCAGGGCAGGGCAGGCTGTTCTGAGAACCACCTGGGACACCACCAACCAGGTGGGAGGGATGTTGGAGGATTCAGTACGAAGCTTTGCACCATGTAGGTACTGAAGACCAAAGTCAGGACTCAAACTCTAGAGGAGTCCTTCAGATAGACCCAAATAGCCTAGGGGGATCCTGGAGGGCGTGGTTTTCAAGTAGAGTCCACGGGGTCCAGGGATCACTTATGAGGGAGGAAGAGGCAGAGGAGGGAATGAAAAAAACTACACCCCCCGCAGCTCAACCAGCGAATCCACTTTCATCCTGCTTCCTCTCCTGAGTTTCTGGAACGATATCATATGAAGACACCATTTCATGCCTAAACAAGCTCTCTGCTAAGGAGGTTCCTTTGCGATCAGGGAGGCATCTGTGTAGAGTTACGTGGAGGTGTGAGAGCAGAGGATGGGGCTCCAACATCCCCACCTCCATCTGCTAAAGTTACGGGACAACGCTGGTCTTTGCATGAAGTAAATGAAATCAGGTACGGGACAACATCCAGCACAGACTGATTAAAATGGATTTAATACATTTTAGTTGATATGATCTAAATATATCTGCTGAACTGATGGACTAACATATTGAGAAACTGACACGATATTATTTTTCAGGAATCCATTTTGGAAAAATGGATTGTTGTATTTCTGCATATCGGTATAGGTTAATTTACATAAATTACTCTGTGTTCTCCCAATGACCTAATTCACAGCCTGTGGGAATAGGCTAACCTCTAGCAAGCAAATTCCAGTCCAGGAATCACAGTTACTGCACCAGGTGGGACAGTGGCCTTCTTCAGTACAGGAGGGACATCTGAGGAATTATCCTCCTGAGCACGATGTCACCAGAGGTAAGGAGACCAAATGACAAGTGTCCCAGATCCTGGGACCATTTAGTGGCCCTAAGAATGGGATTCTTCCCAAACGTAGATTTTTCTTTTATGATTTTCTCTTGAGAAAATGAGACCTAGAAACATCCTGAAGTGTGATTCATGGTGACTCCATCTGCATAAAATCAGGGCTCAGAGCTTTAGTCTCCCAGGGGAGATGTTATGTGACGTGACATTATTTGCTATGATTCACCACTGCACAGCAAAGAGGAAAGACGGGCGGTGAGAGGCCCCCGATTTGGGGGGGAGCAGAAAGGGAAAGGATGAGGAGGCCCATTCAGGGCAGCAGGCTGATGCAGACCGAGGTCCTGGGAGGTGAAATTGTCTTTTGCTGAAACACAACTGAGTTCAGACAATTGGGGCAGACAATAACCTTTAATGTATCTGAATCCCTTTCCCCTTTGAGCTGTCCCTGGCAAATGCAGCTTGCCTGGCGGCAGGGGTGGGGTTTTCGGGGATCTTTCACTAACCTTCCTGCCCCCCAGGAGGGCCATTCTCTGCTCTCCCGGGTAATGGGCTGTGACTTTTGCCTGATGAAATTGCCATTGCTTTCCTGCTCACCGGAACAAAATCTGGCTCTCGGCACAAACTTGACGCTGTCCACCACCAGTTATGAAAATAGGAATGCAATGTTTGCCTGGCACTTGTCAGCCCAGAATTGTGCCTGAGTGAATTTCTGTAATCTTCTGTTGTCATGGAGACGTGGAACTAGAAGCCTCCATATTGGGTGTCCGCAGGCAAAACCATGAGAACGGGGCAGTTTGAACTAATGGTTTCCTCTGGCTCCTCTGACATTAAAATTCAGGCTCAGGAAGGCTCTTGCTTTGCATAAATCACACGCGCAACCAGGCTCAGATGTGCTGAGACCTTACCACTATGCTCACCAGCCCAAATATGCCCATCCCAAACCGTCATAAATCCTTTTTTCTCTGTCCCTCCCCTCTGCCTCCCTTTCCCCCAAACACACTCTGTTGCACTTGACTGCCTTTAATAAAAGGCTGTTTTAATGGGATCCCAGTTCCCTGAGAACTCCACGTCCCTGATATTGAAGGAGCCGCTGGTTCTCTCTAACCTTTTGTCAAACAAAAGATGGAATGGGAATTCCCAGCTCCCACAAAGAAGCATCCTCTTGGACAATTGAGATAGTGGATGTGAAAATACATTTCTGAGAGCAAGGGTTGGTGGAAGAACTCTGTCTTGGGGGGGGGGGAGGGTACCATTTATCACCTCTTTTATTTCCAAAGGACATCGATGTTACAAGATACCAGGGAAAAAGTGGCAACGGTGCTCAGGTTGAGACTGGACCTGGGAAACGGAGGAGAGTAAAAAGACAAGCCCCAAAGTCTGAATCAGCCAGAAATGCCCACCGGAAATAATCTGGGGGAAATGGCCTGGGGTGAAGGTGGGGAGGGGCCCCGTGTTCATCACAGGTAGATAATCCGACAAGTGAAAAGGTAATAATAGGAACCAGGCTCTCTGATTCTTAGTCTCGAGCCCAACTGAATTTAAAGGCAGCTTGGCTCTTATCAACCGCAAGGGGTCACAGAGACAAACTTGGAAGCCAAGGGTACATACAGTCTGGTTGGCTTATCCTGGCACTCCTACCTTTCGTTTGGTGTGTTTGCGCTGCCGTGGTTCCGCTCCTGATGCTGTCAGTAACGTAAGAAAAACACCATTGCCTTCAAAGGAGCTGACAATTTCATGGGCGCTAGAGACAACATCCTGGAGGGATGGAAGGAGGGCGGGGAAATGCTGAGGACGCTTCTCTGTGTCCACACTCGTCTCGGCTCCCGGGTCTAGTCTCTGCCCTGAAGCCCGCCATCCCCTTGGAGGGATTCTTTGTCCCCACACCCTAAAGTTTCTGCTGAACTTCAGCGACCACTCGAGGGCACTCCCTGTTCTTTCCCTACCACCCTAGACTGTTCCATCTGCGAGCTGTGACTCCAGCATCCCCTCCTCACCCTAACACCCTCCTTCTAGCCCTTTCCCTTTTTCTTTTACTGCCAATACCTTTCTTCTTCCATCTCATCACCTTGCAGGTCCCTGGATAAGTTGTGTTCTCTCAGTCTTCAGCTGCCCCCTGGCTTCTGTTCCTTCCCCGTCAACCCAGAGTCCAGGTCCATCACTGTGATTTTCCTCTCCCCAGCCCCCGACACTCTCCTCTCCTCCCATCGCCCTTGACCTGAAAAACTTCAACCTTAAGGCCACCCAGCCATTTGACTTCTTCAGCCCTCTTCTCTGGCCCCTGAGTCCCATTGGAGAATATCCTGCCCGGGCACACCCGTGCTGCCACAGATGGTTCTCGGTGCAAGCCTTGCCCGCTTCCTCCATCAGCTCCCTTCTCCACCCACCCTGAACTGCTCATTAAAGTTATCTATGTGCCCAAACCCTCCCTGTCTTTGCTTCTAGCAGACAATTTTGCTTCTCATTTTACTGAGAAAACAATCACCAGATGAGGATTTTCCAAGCAGCCCCCTTCCAGGGAGTCTTACAGGTCTGCCCCTGGTGGGCACCGGCCTCTTACTCCATCTCCTGGCCCAGTCAGGTGGGTGCGATCTTCTGTGGTCAGAGTTAATCTTCCCATCGGTGGTACTTCCTCCAAGACCTTGTTCAGTTAACCACTCCCGCGCTGTTCGCTGAGGCTGCAGCTGTGTCCTCCCTGAAGACTCTTTCCTTAAAGCCACATAAATGGTCTCGTGTCTTCCATCGTTTAGAAAAACCAAACAACCTCAGTCCCAAATCCCCCTCCAGCGACCATTCATTCTTGAATGTGTGTCTTCTCAACACGCTGCAAACCACTCTTCTAAAATTGCTCCTCTTAAATTTATCGATTGTTTCCATCTTTTATTTTGCTAAATCCATTATCCGCTCTCTCTCCTTTTCTTACTGGGCATTCAACACTCTCGCCTTGCATTTAGACTTGATGATAGGTTCCTTCTTTTGAACCTACTGTGTTCCTTCCTGTGGCTTCCGAGATGCCTCTCCTTTCTAGTTTTCTTGTTCACTCTCTGTGTACTTGTTGAAAGCGCTCCTTATGGCTTCCTCTTTCTCTGTTTACCTCTCAAATATCAATGTCCACAAAGTTTCTCTTTGGCCCTTTACTTTTCTTACTGTAAGTGACCTTGCCAAGCCCATGGCCCTCACTGATATTTACACTCGACGCTCCTGAGGACTCCTTGCCTCCACTCTGATCACTTGTCCGTGACCAAGACCTGTGACTTACTCAACATCATCTCTTGAATGCCTATGTAAACCTCCGCTGATTCATAGGGCCAGGGTTGGATTATGGGAAATGAGAGAGCTCTCTTAATTATCGGGTCGTTAATGACTGAGCTCATATTATTTTGTGCTTTTTATTAGTCACGCTCATTTGATATACTTTGCCATTGGTTAATGGATTCTATTTTAATTCCACCTTTTTTTTTTTTTACAACCATGTCCAAAAAAGCAACAAGAAACCTAAAAACTATATCAGGACATGTCTCAAGTCTTTTGGAACACTGATCTTACCCCATAGGTTATGATAAACAGGTTGGCCATATTCGCTGCTCTTTCCTACTGGTTTGGCAAAGCCCCCCAGCTTAACTAAAAGAAATTAGGATCAAACATGCTGTGTCTGAGCCCAAAGAAGAAAGTGATTCTATAGGAATCTGGATAGACAGGAAATCTAGAAGAAGAAGAAGAAAGGGATTCTACAGGAATCTGGATAGACAGGAAATCTAGTGTATCAGACTCTCGAAAGCCATTTCTCATGAAGATTATCTAAGGATCCCTTGGGAGTTTTGACCTGTGAGGTCTCTGTCTGCCCACCAGGGCCAGCCAGAAAACAGTGCCTGGTTTGTAGTTCTAAGAAGAGTGGCAGCATGCTCCCTGACTTTGTGAAGAGAAAATGAGTTCATGAAGTAGGGGGAAGAAAAAAAAAGATGTGAAAAATTAATTTTGTTGCTCAGTTTTTAGTTCTCAAGTACAGATACAAAGATGAAGGTGATTTTCTAAATCCTCCTACTGGAATATGAATTTGAATCATGAAAAAATAGCTCTGAAATGAAAAGACACAGTTTTCGGTGGGATTTTTTTTTCCCCCACTGATTTTCTTTTTTAATTTTAAGCTTATGGTGAAGCGAATAAAGTAGTTTGGTAAACACCTGGATACCCTTCACCTAATTTCGCCAATTTTTAACAAGTTACGGTGGATTGAGTTGTTAATATATGTGGGTGGTTTTTTTTTTCATAGTATTGGCAGCTTCGTGCTCATTTGTGATGTAAACAATTGAAAACAAAGGGTTACTGAGAACAAACCCACAGAGGTCAGACACTGCTCCAAGCCCAGAGATACACTGGGGACAGAGGCACATAAAATCCCCATCCTTATGGAATTTAGGTTCATCTTGGAAGGAAGACAGACAGAGAATAAAGAAATATACCATGAATACAATGTAATTTGAAGTAGTAAAAGAACTTAACTGGGTTTCGAATGCCTACAAGCCGATTAGCCAACCTATGAAATTTGATCACGTTATTCAAAAATGTCTGCGACTCCCTTTTAGAACTGGGCCAGAGGGTGGTTGGAAGCCCATGCAGGGCCAGCAAACACAGGGGTTGCAGAGTCCCAAGGCCAGTTGGTATTTCCTTCGACAGATTTGCCTGAGAAGGGTAAACTAAGGGCCAGGCCGGCAGTAGAGGGGAATTTGAGAGACTCTACCTGGCGTGGAGGTGGATGCTACACCCAC
Source organism: Paguma larvata (assembly GCA_030068075.1). NCBI lineage: Eukaryota > Metazoa > Chordata > Mammalia > Carnivora > Viverridae > Paguma > Paguma larvata. The sequence goes on along the minus strand of CM057839.1, from coordinate 72,420,611 downwards.
ACTGGGCGCCCCTGAAATGCAGTGAGAACGGCACTGGGGAGGGAGTTATGGGAGGCGGAGAGGAAGCAGGGAGGGAGGAGCAACAACTCAAGACCGCAGGTTCCTGAGAAAGTGCAAGACCCTGAGAACCAGAGCCAAGAGGGGAAGTCAGCCTTTGCTCCCCTGTGGAAGGAGGAGGAAGGAGAACCAGCTGGGAGTGGCCAGCAGGTTCCCTGGCTCAGAGATAAAAATTTTGAGAATTCCCAACCATCTTCTCCACAGACCAGGAGGTGAGAGTGTCAGCTGAGGGTAGGAGCGGAGGAGAACGCTTGGATAATTCACGGTGAAGAATTTGAGAGTGAGGTGACAGGATTTCTGCTGGTGCTCAGAAAAAACCTTTTTTGACTGAATCCGCGTGTGTCATTTCAGAAACTCCCACCTGCATTTTGATGGAAGGGAATCGAAAATGCCAAACCCCACTCCCACCTCCCTCCAGCCTCCGTCAGAAGTTGCAGTGAACTGAGTCCTTGTTAGAAATAGAAAGGGGTGGTTTTGCAGCCCTGGGCTGCCTTTCAGGCCCCCGGATCCCCTAGCAAGGAGGGGACAGGGCTAGGTGGCTGGGCTCACCAGTCGACAGGTCAGTGCCAGTCCCTAAAGTGGGCAGTGAGTGACCATAGGGTTCCGAGTGGGGTAGGGACTGGCTTCTGTTTTCAAGTCTCACGGCGGGGTCTCTGGAGCTTTCCCCCCTGCAGCAGTGAAGCTTGTCGCTTATTAGAAAGGGAAAGACCTGAACGAATATTGAGTACAGCCCATGCAAATGCTTAATTAGAATCAGTTTTTAAAAATCTGACTGTACCTGGCTGATTCAGAGGTACGAGAAAGCCTATATTTGTCACCCCCGCCAGTCCCAGGTAGCTCATTAAGAAGAAAATGAAAGGTTCTAAATTTTAACAATCCTTCCTTCTGCAAATCTCTGCGGATTGATCACTAAAGATATTTCCATTTAATTTATAGCGAAGCCTTTCCTTATAACCCATGCGGAAGGGGCCGAGCGAGAGAGGAACTGGGTTGGTGGTAACGGATTTGTGGATGAGGAAGGGAAGGAAAGAGAAGGGAGCTGGCGTTTTCAGTGACCTACAACCGACATTCTGTTTCTCTGTCTCATTTCATCCTCGCGACCACCACAGACAGTGGCAGCCTCTCCCCTCCCCCTCTCCTTGCCTGGGTCCCCCGGAAATGACCTGCCTCACGTGACAGTCAGACAGCTGTGTCAGTTGCTTGACGATCCAGAGAGAAGAAGAGAAGGCTCCTCCTGTCTCCAAAGCCAATCCGTTTTGAACTAACGAGGCCACATGGAGTCCCAGAGCTGAAAAGATGGTCTTAAGAAAAACAATACTGTATATGATCTTCCGGTTCAGACTGATGTGAAGTTCTTGCACGAGGTCTCTGCTGTGCCCCCAGAATCCTGCTGGGTTGGTTGGTGTTTGGGGATGAGTAAAATATGTTCCCACCTGCAAGAGCTCAGAGAGTCCCAAATATATCTGGCACCCGCTTAGTGGAGCCAACGCTACGCTGTGAAGGAACGAGAAGAAGAATGCGAGTCCCTGCCTTCCAGGGGCTTCATTGGGAAGACGTCCGGAATTGCCCAAGAATAGGCCAACACCTTATACAGGTGTTAGTTAACATACATGTTGGAACAGGTGGGACAGGTACACGCTCCAGGGTGACGATGGCAGAGGACCAGCTGCTGGGAGAGGGTTTCTGCAGGAGTTAAGTCAGGACTAGATGATGTATCTAGTGGGGACACGAAGGGCCCCCGCTAAGGTGGGTCTCCCCTCTGGGGCCATTCACTCGATGTAATAGAAAAGTAGAATTGGGAGATCTACCCTTGACTCTGCTACTCATTGCTGAATGACCTTGACTAAGTAGTTAACCCCCTTGGCCTAGGCTCCGTTATTTCTCTCTCTCATCTACAATGAGGAAATGGAGTGCGACATGCCTTTTTAACCCCATAGTTATTTGGTCCCGAAGGAACCACAGATTCATCCTCTAAGGATCTCTTGGACAACGGAAGTTCTTTTGACTTCAGGATCATGCCACACATAAAGCAAGGAATCTCGCAGGACTTAAGGCAGAGAGATAAAACATGAGATAGAAAATGAGAGAAGAGTTCAAACAGGTAGAAGATGCATCTGAATCACCTAACATCTGTGTAATGGGCATTTCCCCTCAAGAAGATGGAGTAAGGACAAAAGTCACGAAGAGAAGAATATTTCCCAAGCTGAAGAAGCATAGGGGTTTTCACATTGAAAGGACTCACTGAAAATCAAACAATTGTAATGAAAAAACCCCACGTCTACGCTTATCCCGGTAAAACTACGGGACTTCAGCAAAGAGGGAGGAAAACAACCGGCCTACATAAAAACAAGACCAAAGAGATGACATTCATCTTGTCAATGACAACGACGACAAAAAAAAATCTTTCATATCCTGAAAGTTATTTTGAGCCTGGATTATATCGCCAGTCAAATGATCAGTGAAAGAATGTCCGAGTGGCCAGTAAACCTATGAATAGGTGCCCAACATCCTGGCTTATGAGAGAAATGCAAACCAAAGCCACAACGAGATGCCCGCCGGGATGACTGCAAGTTAAGAGAGCTGCCAATACCAAGTGTTGTTGAATCGGATTGACCGAAACTCTCATCCTTGGCTGGCAGAATGTGAATAGTCCCACCACACGGGAAAACTCTCTGACAGCGTCTACTCTATATCCAAGAGACGTCCACAAAAAGACATGCGCGCAAATGTTCAGAGCAAACTCATATGTAATAGCTAAACCCTGGAAACAATCCATATGTCCATAGGAGAACCGATTTACTCCCTACTACCAAGCAGTCATTTTTAACGGGCAGAGAGAGGGACAGAAGATCAGATGTGGGCTCGGCACTGACAGCGGAGGGCCCACCCGATGTGGTGCTCGAGTTCACAAACCACGAGATCATGACCTGAGCCGAAGTCAGACGCTCACCTGACTGAGCCCCCCAGGTGCGCCACTATCACGCAACTTTTAAGGCACAAACTACTGGTACACACGACAACCTGGAATAATCTCAGAGTCAGTATGTTGAATGAAAGAAATCAAACGTGGAGTAGAAACTAACCACTTTATATGACGTCAGCACAAGCAAAACAAATTTCTGTTTTATGTCTTTATGTCTTAAAGAGACCACGATAGTTTTCTGAATTGATGAGACAATGGCGTTGACCCAGAAGGGAACTTTCCGGGTAATGGAAATAAATGTTCTCTTAATATGGGTGGTGGTCGCATACAAAAATTCATCCCACTGTATGCTTAAGATGTATTTTCCTTACTGTATACAAATTATACCTCACTACCCCCCACCCCCGCAAAAAAAAGTTGGAGCAAAAATAGGCAAACAAATGGAAGGGAAAGCTAGACCTCTGCAAAGACTCAGATAAAGCCGTGTATTTTTGCAAACTCTCACGAACAGAATTATTCATGGATGCACACCAGCAAAACAGGAAGTGAACCAAAGATGGAGAAAGATATGGGAAATAAGCAGTAATAACTGAGGTAGATACGGATTAAAGAAAACCATTTTAACTTGATGCTCGGATGATTCTTCTTTGAGAGGAAAGATTCCAGTGGCAGAAAAGTATATTTCCTTTCCTAGACATTCAGGGACACTCTCATTTATGCAATTATTTTTATAGAAGTATCATGGTATAGATCTACTTATGCCATTTCCATGTTTAAAATCAACTTAAAGATGTAGTATGAACGAGGTCTTTAATCACAAAACTGAATGTAAAGTTTACGAGCCTCGACGATGGAAAATTGATGTAATGAAATGAAACCAGGGCTGGGGGGTTCACTTATTGCTTATTCCCTAAGGCTGGGAGCCCATAGATACAATCTTAGGTAAACAAATCAAGAAATTGGGGGTTATTCATATTATTTAAAGCCATGCAGGCGATTAACTATTACGAAGGATAAGGATAACTTAATCATAACAAAAATCGGGAAAGAGAGATGATGAGATGTCGTATAAGACCAAATCCCTTATCTTTCGCAGAAGACTGTTTACAGATACTGTTCTCAATCTGTGCACAGTCTGCTCTGAAAGATAAGAGAGTTATAAGTAATGATCATAAGAGCTGTAGAAAACAAGCAAAGAGAGGAAAAGGCAGCTTCCCAAACATTCTTGGGAAGCCCAGAGATAATTGTAAGGAAGAGGCATTTACATTTGATTTTGCTTATGCCCTCCTGTATGCTTCGTTATGTTGAGTATATCCGTAGGTTATTTTGGGAAGGAAGGAAGGGAAGGAAGAGGGAGAAAGGAAGGAAAGAAGGAAGGAAGGAAGGAAGGAAGGAAGGAAGGAAGGAAGGAAGGAAGGAAGAAAGGAAGGAAGGAAAGAGGAGAGAGGAAGGAAGGGAGAAGGGAGGAGGAAGGGAGGAAAGAGAGGAGAAAGGGATGGTGGGGGGGAGACAAAGAGAAAGGAAGAAAGACAGACCACGTCTGTTGTGCCCGAGGAACCCTGAGATGAAGCGTTAAGGTGGCAGAAGTGGGCCAGCTGAGCTGGAAACTAGAGTTTCCTAGAAATGCACTTACATGATCTGTCCCCATACGCCATGTCTTACGGTAATACTCAGTGTTGACAATGACCAATGCTTGTTCTTCTCACACCCCCTCTCTCCTCCGCTCCCAGGTGTTGGTTCGTGCATTCCAAGAGCAGCCCAGAGGTAGGAAAACCAACCCACCTCTAAGCAAGGAATACAACCCAGACGGCGCTGTCCTGGGGTTTGGATGGACCCGAGGCTTCTCGGTGGGTGCCTGCCTTGCTCCCCTCTTCTTCTCAAAAAACAAACAAACAAACAAAAAAACCAAAAAACATTTCAAGATCTACTGCTAAGGGCCAACTGGGGATAAGGGGCTTGGGAGATATATTCTTGCTCCAAGGGAGGCCTTCCTTTTGCTCCAGAAGGTTCGGCAGCAGGCCCAGGTGAATTCTGAATGCAACGCCTTTGGCTGAGCCGCGGCTGCGTGTCCTCAGGCGGGCGGCGTTAGGTCTCACTCCTTCCGTGTCCTCTTCTGCAAATGCAATGAGCGTAGGCTACCTCCAAGGTCACAGGTTGCTTCGCAGACCAACAGGGACATGTGCTGGCCTGCGGGGCAGAAGTCTTCAGGACATGGTTACGGCGTCCTTCACCGCCAGACAGGAATGACACCGGGTTCATCTCACGGGGCAACTCCAAATGACCGGGAGTGTCTGGAGCACTAGGACACGAGCTCACCCGGGGACGAGGATAGACTGGTCTCACCCTCAGCGGGCAGAGAACGGAGGTGGGTGGTACAGGGCTGCTCACGGGGTGCTCCCTGCGCTGGCTAGATGCAGGTTGGGCTGTGCGTGACAGACACCCAGAATAACAGCGGCTCAAATATTACTGTCACTCAGAAAAGCCAAAGCTGGTGTGGCAGGTGGTCCGTGGAGCCCTGGGGGCCCAGCGGCTGCTGGTCTTGTCACGCCTTCCCCGGGCTCACCGCCAGGCCCACGCCGGGACACTCGTGCAAAGCCAACGTGATGCCTTCAAAGGGAGCCTGCCTTCTGGTGGCAGAATGTGTCTCTGATGTAAAAAGCCAAGGAAAGATAATACCCTGGCATTAGTAGACTTTGTTGGACTAGAGATGAAGGGTTGGATAACGGAACCAGAATCTTTTCTGGTGCCTCAGGAAGCAAAGCGATAAGAGGTGAAGTAGCGACTGTACAGAAAATGCATGTTCATTCCTTTTATGTTCACTGCACCCGACCGGGTCCGGAGACGGAGGAGGACAGACACTCCTGCAACAAGGACCCAAATATGTAATTGGAAAGTTCGATCAGCCAGAATCTTCATCCCTCTTCTGCTCCAGACTCTTCTCAGAAAAGGCTACAGTGGAGAGGATAAGAGGAGTCCCAGAGGCCGAGTTTCAAATTCTGGTTGTTCGAATTGCTGTCCGTTTGGGCAAATAGCAAAGCCCTCGTGGGGGGCTCTTTTACCCCCCTGCAGATTTCTGGAGCATTCAAGTCCAAGCGCCTGGTCTCCCTTGGTCTAAAGCCAGTGTCCAACTCCTCCCCACCGTGGCTTCAACCGAGGAAACCCCTGGGCTCCATCTCTGACCTCCTCCGCCCGTTCGGCAGCCTGCTGGAGAGTTCCGGGCTCCTCAAAATCGAGCCAAAGAGCCCCTAGGAGATACTTTCTGACTCTAAGGAAAATTTACCTATGTCTAGTAATTTGGCAATATCTATTTGCTGCTTCATTTTCATCCCTGAAAAACTTGAAGACTCACAAATCAGCACGTAAAGAGATTTAAGGAAATGCGAGAGGGAGGTATGACCACACATTCGCCAGAACGGATAAAATAAAAAAGAGCGACAACACCAAATGCCGGCCAGGATGCGGAGAAACTGGATCCCTCGGATCCATTGGGAATGTGAAATGGCACAACCGTTCTGGAAAAGAGGGTGGCAGTTTCTTTTAAAACTTTAAAGGGGGGGGGATCGTCCCCTCTCTCCCTGCCTGCCTCTGCCCTTCCTCCCTCTCTCTCTCTCAAAAATGAATAAACATTTTAAAAAAATAAAACTGAAAAATGAATTGCCATATGACTTAGCAACTGTGCCCTGGGGCATTTATCGCAAAGAAACGAAAACTTGTACGATAAATGACACGCGCACAAATGTTCGTAGCGACTTTATTTAAAATAGCCCCAAACTGGTAGCTCCCCAAGGCGTCCTTCAGGGAGGAATGACTACACTAATGGTGGTACGGCCCCACCATGGAACCCTACGCACCAGTAAAAGGCATGAAGGGCTGGTCTACACAACAACCTGGATGAATCTCAAGGAAACTGGCTGAGTGAAAATAGCCAATCCCAAATATCGTCAGTGTGATTCTATTTACATAACATTCTCGAAACAGCAAAACTATAGAGACGGAGAACAGATTACTGGTTCCCAGAGATTAGGGACAGATGTGGGGGGGGGAGATCACTATAAAGGGAGCCATGTGGTGACTGAATAGTCCCTTATCTTGATTGTGGTGGTGGTGCTTACAATTAACTTTACATGCGACAAAATTGCATAGTATTACACACACACGCACACACACGCACACACACACAAGTGCATGTATAACTGAGGAAATCCAAATCAACTCTATCGATTATTGACTCCATATCAGAAATGCCCGGGTGGCTCAGTCGGTTAAGCCTCCGGCTTCGGCTCAGGTCATGATCTCATGGTTCACGTGTTCGAGCCCCGAGTCGGGCTCTGTGCTGACAGCTCAGAACCTGCTTCAGATTCTTTGTCTCCCTTCTCTCTGCCCCTCCCCCATTCGTGCTCTGTCTCTCTCTCTCTCTCTCAAAAATAAATAATAAAGATTAAAACTTTTTAATTAATTTAAAAAATGTATTAAAAATTAATAAAGATTAAAAAAATAATGGGTCCATATTGATTCATTAATTTTAACAGATGCACCACACCGTTGTAAGATGTTAATAATAGGGAAAACTGTGGGTTGGGGATACGGGGACTCTCTGTACCATCACCTCAGTTTTTTTATAAATCTGAAGCTGTTCTAAAAAAGATTCAGTGTATTACCAAATAAAGGTTTTAAAAACTAAAGATTTTATATATCGTTTTTGAGTAACTTCTGCAAAGCAGACACTTGCCTAACGATTGTATGGCTGCCATCGTCCCAACAGTGGGCATGTTAGCATTCGCTACGTTTCACTGAATGAGACCCTGCAGCTCAGAGAGGTTAGTTTTCCCAACTAGTTTCGCCCCCCACCCCCCGTTCGGAAGTAGCTAAGCTGGAATGTGTGTTCAGCTCTTCCGATTTCCATCCCATGGCTTTTCCCGTTGTGCCTCCCAAGGATCCGAGGGAAACGTGGTTATTCGGTTATGGTGTGGAGACCAGTTACCCGGCTGCTCTGTGAACCAGAGCTCCCCGTTCCTCAACCATGCAGAGCCTGTCTTCCCTACAGGACTCAACCCAATTCCCGAATCTTTGCATAAGCAAGTCCTAATTATCACAGCCATTTGGGACGGTAGGAATTGTTTGTTCCATGTTAGGGATGGAGAAACAGACTCAGAGAGTTAAAGTAACCTGCTTAAGCTCACTCGGCTGGTGGTAGATCAGCATCCAAATGCAAAGCTCGCGTTCTTCCCTGTAAGCAGCCCCTCGAATGACCAGCACGGCCCCCACCGAGGAATTTCACACAATCCTAGAGAGAGCCATGATTCCGCGGTCTTTCCTCTGGCCGCTCTTCGTTTTGCAGGGACAGCTAGAGAGTAAGGACTCCGTTGCATCTAGTGAGGAAAATCTTTGCAATATTTTTGTAAACAGGATCAGGAGAGAGTTGGTCACTGCCATTACTGGGGGCGTAACAGAATGCCTCTTACAAATCCACGCCATAAACCGCATCGGCAAAATATCACCAGCGACCCCACTGTCTCCGTGCCTGCACTGACGGCAGACATGATTAATCAATCTTGAGCTCTCGTCACCAGAGCCTGGACTCAGGCTGACAAGCCCTCCAGGCGGTCACCACTAATCCTCAGAGCCGATCCTGACGTGAAATCCCTCTCCTTCCCAGCGACGGGCCCTGGCGCACTTTCAAGCTTACATTTTTTGACATTTGATGAACAAGATGAGAGCATGCCCACGTTGGTTCCCGCATCGCAGCTAAGGCTACAGTCACAACACGGAATTATCCCTTCGGTCTTTATTAGGGTGCATCAACCCCACCATGTTCTTGATGGCTACGCCTGGGCTCTGGGGAGGGGCAAACCACTGAACATCGAGCCTGCCGCGCCGTGATGCCCTGTGCCTCCTCCGGGCAAAGCCAGCAGGGAGTCTCTCTGTGGGCTTTGGGGGCCAGCCACCCATGGGAAGCGTCATAAGATTTATCCTTGCTAGAACACCCTGGCAACTGTACGAACTGACGCCTGCGGAATGAGGCTTTCTGTTTTGTTCCAGATTGTGACCCAGTACTTATCTCAGCAGCAACAACAGAGAGCAAGCGCCTACCGCCTACCGGCTCAGGGACCAGGCAGCCAATTACCTTGCGATCCCCGCCCACTTGCCGACCAAGTCAGGCCCAGGGGGTCAATAATAGGGGGACGTCCGAGGTGTTGATCGCAGACAGCACAGTCATTCTAAAACACAAAGCCAAGTTCCTCGGGACTAGGACCGATGGGAATTTGCCAGTCCCGAGGGAAGCTAAAAAGAAAATCGTTAGTCCCTAACGCGTCTAAGTAGCCCACAAATTGTGTGTTAGCTTAACTCATGTTTTCTCACATTTCTTGTTCTTCTGAATGGGTTCCCACAGCTCAAGACCGAGGCCCCACGTAACATAGATACAGGGATGTGCTCTTTGCTACGCAAGTAAACTTTTCCCCAGGGCAGAGGGATGGCCGGGCATTTGGGGACATAATGTCCCACCTTCTTTTCATTCGAAGGATGTCATCGCTCTTCTGCCACAGTCCTGTGTCCCTGGGAAGCAAAGAATGAGCAGTCATTTCCCTTCCCTTCTCCACATGCGTGTGCACACACACACGCGCGTTCGAGCACAGGGGCACTGAATTCTCTTGGCCAACTGGAGGGAAGGGGCAGAGGCACAGAGACGTGCCGTCCCCATGCCCTTCTGCAGAAAGCTTTGGTCCGCCTAGAATGGAACGATTTTCTCTACCAGACTGGATGAGTCCTGCAGATACTCGTTAATGTCCTGAGAAAGTGAGCACCTCAAATCCCCTTTGACGCTGGGGGGTAGGTGGAAGATACCGGAGGCCTGAGTAGCAGAGGACACCAGCCCCTGTGCTGCATTGTCCGTGTGGCTCCCTGGGACTAACCATGGGCTCCGTGGAAAGGACACGCCCCCTCAGAGTGCACCTGACTTCCATACTTTCCAAAGATCTCATATCGTCGGTTCGTCAGCAGCCAACGTGGACCGTCTGTTGGCCAAGTTTTGGTTCACTCAGAGATCTCGCATTTTTATAACCCAGACGCGGTTGCTTGGTTGAGGCCCCAATTTCGGGTCCATCCGTTCATTTATTCGTTCACCTGACAAGCATTCGTTCAGCATCTACTATGGGCTAGGTACTGGGCCTTTGCCAACAACTAAGAGACACTGTGCCACTCTCACAGGGGTTGGTGGCCCAATCAGTTGCAGTCAGAGTAGTAGAAGTCATTCTGAGTGACACGTGGTGCGTGCCATGACACGCTGTGGGTAGAAACCCACCTGTGGTCACTTTCCTCAAAGGAGGTCATGGCCAAGGCAGGGATTTCAGGCTCATGAGCCTCTCACCTGTACACAAGAGAGAAAGCTCCCTATTCTCCTTTCCATGCACTCCAGAAAACTAAGATGCTATAACAATCTGGGGAGAGGGGGAGGTCTTGGGAGTCCCAAAGCCTTGGCCCAAATCCCAGCACCCCCCCTTTCTATCAGTGTGCCCTTGGACAAGTCACCTGACTTCTCTAAGTTTTAGTTTCCTTGTCTGAGAAGTGGGGGTAATAACCACAGCTATTTCATCAGGTCGAGAATTAAAGACATTAATAAAGGCACTAACAGACTGTAAGAACTTTGTAAATATTAGCTTTTGTTCCCACAGTCAGATGGGTGAGTGCCCAGCGCTCACCTCTTCCTGGATAGGAGCCACAGAAGTGCAACAGGCAATATTCATGGAGCGAGGCCGGCTGTGAGGTAACAGAGGAACCTGAAGCAGCCAGGCAGGGCTCACAACGTCCTGCCGCCCTTTCCCGTAGGCTGCTTGATGCCTGTGGGCGACAGCAGCCCAAGAGGCCTCACAGCAAGATAGCACTAACCAGAGAGAGAGCTGAGCGTTCAGACCACAGGAGAAAATACAGAAGCTTGGCTCCCTGAGACTGTATCCGGGCAACTGCCAGGTGCAAGGGTTTGGATGGACGTGCACAGCGGCCAGCAAGCAAGACCTCGGGGGCCGCGTTTTCAGACAAGACCACTGATTTAATGAACAGATGTTTGCTCGCGTTTGGATTTTATTTGAACAGTCAAAACTGAAAATAATTCTTGGGGCGTCTGGGTGGTTCGTGGGTTAAGCGACTGACCCTTGATTTTGGCTCAGGCCATGATCTTGCAGTTCGTGAGTTCGAGCCCTGTGTCGGGCCCTGTGCTGACAGCACAGAGCCTGCTTGGGATTCTCTCTCTCCTTCTCTGTCTCTTTCTCTCTGCCTCTCCCCTGCTTGTGCTATCTCTATCTCTCTAAAAATAAATAACTAAATACACATTTTTTAAATGTCTAAATACACATTTTTTTAAAAAATGAAAATTATTAGATTGGCATTTTGTAGCGAGGGGGCAAACAGCTCGTTTTTGTTCTGAGGAAACACACAACCTGCGTGAAACATCACGACAATTTCCAAATCATTTTGCTGCCTCTGCTTGTGAGCAGACCCTGTCCAGGACACACCACGGCAGGTGCGCGACAGAACACCCACAGCTCTAGGCCATCGGAAGCCAAAAGGGGGGACGGGGTGGGTTGTGTTGCATCCGCTGAACTGTGGTGTCTGGAGGGTTTTGCCTTAGCCTGGGACCTGCCCCCCTGCTCGCGTGTTCGCCTTGCTCTGCTCAGCTCTGTGCCCTTGATCCGGTCCAGCGTCCCGGGACATTCGCAGGAGACAGCCACCTCTCTCCCCTCCCCGCTAATGTCGGCTAGCCTGAGCAGGCGGCATGGCTGAGTTCCCTAACAGGTGTCTGCGTAGAGCCTTCACTGTGGCTGTGACTGAGGCAGCGATGCCCGTTAGAGGCCTCGGCAGAGAAGGGGGAAGCAGGAGAGCTGAGACTCCCCACAGATCTCAGAAGAAGAATCGGGTCTCCTTCGGCCAGCTTTTCCCCTCCTGCCCTCTCTCTGCAGCCGGCAGGCCCCAAAGCCCAGTGCGTGAAGTTCAAATCCGCTTCTGTACCATCAGATCGAGCCCGGGAAGCCGACACGTGAGAGCACGCTCTGAGGCGGGTGTCGCTTTACAAAGCGCACCCAGTCAAGTGTCCCCGGGCCCTGGCGCAGACAAAAAGCGATGTCGACCATTTACGCGACCTGGGTCTGGGGCAGCTGGCCCGAGAGCAGGGGTGCTAGGGAGACTTGGCCAGAGCCCGGCTCTCGGAGAAGTAGGGCCAGGAGTTAAGTTCGGCAGGCCGGCCGCAGAGGGCCAGCGGGTGGGCGACCTCTCCCACCTGGTCCGGTGGACTCCTAGTGTTCTGACAATGTGTATTTCCCGGAGGCCGGCGGGGTCTGCGCCTCCTTAGGGGTGGGCGAGAGGAAACCGCTCACACGCGCCGCGTGAAACACGTGCGTGTCGCAGACTTCTTAGAGACGCGGTTCCCTTCCGTATCCGCCGCACTATGTTGAATAACTCTTCTTATTCTGCAAAGTCACTCTCCTCATATGGCGAGCACGCTCCAGACACGGAGGAGAATGCCCAGCGCCTGGTGTGACGGCCCCCGATAGTCTGACGAGCCCATTTCTTTCTCCTGTGCGACTCGGGGCCCTGAGTCCCCCTGAGTCAGCGGAGCCCTCCCCCTCCCCCGAAACAGAGAGGCCCTCCCCCGTTGGTGGTCACGCGTCTGCAGGTCTGAAACCGGACGGATGCTTCCCTCTCGGTGTTAAAAGGACCTTCTTGGCAGGGTTTGGGAGGAAGTACCCAGGTAGTAACTGGAGGCTTTCGCCACACATGATGAGTAGTGAATGTTACTCAGCGTGAAAAGGACAGAGATTCTTCACTTGTCAGATGAAAAGGGCACAGAGAAGGAGGGTTGAAAAATAGCAGCGACACCTGGGGTGGGATGGGACAGCTGGGACCCTGAGAGCCATTGTCCATTAGGCAGGGAGGAGGCGGGAGGGAGCCAGCCAGGCCCAGTTGGAGAGGTTCTGGAGCTCCTCCGTTCGGACTGAAGGACTCGGTCCTCGGGGCCCTGACCTTGGAACAGGCGCTTGCTGCCTGACTTTTCTTTTAGAAGCCCACCTTCAGCTCAGCTTCCTTCACTCCCGCGATGAAGAAAACCAGAGACAGCTTCTCCACACACAGCCCCGCGGAAGTCTCTGGGTTTCAGCTTCCCACGAGCTCATTCAGAGACCATTTGTAAAATGGGGGGGCTGGAGAAAGGTTCTGGGAGGCACCATCATGGAAAGAACAGCAGCTCCGGGGTCGGATGACCCAGACTTGAATTAGATGGTACCGATAAGTTTCCGCACAGCCTAGGTGGTTAGCCTGGTCTCCTGGAGTCTCAGCCTCCCCGGGTGCGTTTGGAGGAAGGGGCTCAGTGACACATTCTGCGTGAAACCCCTGTTTCAGGATCTCAGTGAATATAAATCTCCCCCTACAACCTTCGCCTCTCTGGCTGCAGCGCTGTTTCTCTGCCTGTGTTCTTCCAGCTCTTTCTATCCGCACCCAGGTTCTCTGTTGCTTTCCTTCTTTACCGTTTCTCTACCTCAGAGAGCCACCCGCCAGGGAGGACGGTGGCTGTTTTTCTCCTCGCCACCGTTGCCCTGTGGTTGGAACGGAACCCAGCGCCTGCTCATTCCTCACTGTACATGGAGTAGTCAGTCCGATCCTCTCTAAGGAACTCTTGTTTTTCTGAAAACAAAGGTGCAGATTCAAAAAATTTTTAAAACGTTGATTCGACCCGTGCTCAGGTTGCTGGCCGGAAGCTGGAAGGGTACAACCGGATTTTCTACATTAGTGGAATTTCAGAGTTATCTCCTCATACTAACGATCTTGCTTCCCATCGCTGATCAGACACCGGTCAACCCAACCGCTGCACGCTTCAGGGGTTCAGTGCTCCTCAGTGGGCCAGTGCTCCCACCTTTGAAGGTGCGGTTGAGCTGAGAAAGCCAGACCCTTCTGACCCTCAGACCTCCACTGACTGGTCTGGCCCTCCTTCCTAGATCCCACTTTCAGAAAAGAAAAGAAAGTCGTGGTGCCACATGAGTCGCTATGTTGACAACCTATCTGGTTGTTGTGATAATTAGGACACTTAAAAATTCTCAAGAGAGAATTTGTTTTGTGTTTTGTGGCTAGATCCCAAATCCTCAGCTCGGATTGAGACCCTCGGAGTGGAATCGAGAATGGTTACCAAATAGGCCTGACGCTGATCAAGAAGCTCTGCCTCTCGCACCCAAAGACTGCAGACCCACTTCTGGCATTTCATTAATTCTCGACCTCATCGCCTCCTTGCCAAGCCCTCCGAGGGACTCGGGAGTAAATAAGTCGCAGGGGGACTTCCTGGAAACCTCACCTCCATCAGCTACCCAGCTGAGAGATGATGAAAAGATCAGAGCCCTCCCGGTGCAGAGCCTGGGTAAGGAGTTCCCATTCTAAGAATTACAAGGTGGTTGGCTTTGGGGAGGAAAGCGTGTGAGGGGGGAAAGGTCTGTGCCTGGATTGAACAGACACAGGCAAGTCCAAGACAGTAAACATCAACGCCTCCCGATGGGGTTAGGAACTGTGGCTTCTACAAATTCAAGCAAACTCACACCTCTTGTGTCTCGGAGTCCTGTGTCGTTACGGTGCAGGGAGAGTAGGTCATCTCTCCCTCTGCAGTGTACCGGGTGCACCTACCCACCCCCCCCACTCATCCGAGGGCAGGGTTGAGATGGACTCATGCTTTTAACCTCCGCTGGAGTTTTCTGCCTCCCTCTGGCGGGCTGCTTCGTTGTACCCGGGACCAACGAGTTTTCAGGGAGAAGCAGTTGTCTCCTGGGAGCTGCAAACACTGACCTGTAACAGATGAGTAACAAACACCGTAGTGTCTGGAGAAAAAAATAAAACAGAGAGTCACATTTCCATCTTCAGTATCGTCCTGCCAGGGTGCCAATGATTCTTTATTATCAACCACCGAGGACCACCAGAGCCTGCCCATTAAAAACTGGCTTTCTGTAACAACTAGCACCTGTTCAGACACAGATGGGAACTAAAAAACAAAAAACAGCCAAAAAAAAAAAAAAAAAAGGAAAAAAACTGATGGAGATGATTAAAACCTTGAAGATTTTCAATCAATCTTTCTCAGTGTCTCTTAAAAATCAAAGCACAATCTGTTTGCTCCCTCCGGTGGTGTCTCTATAGCTTTCTCAGTGTCGTAACATGAATGTAGATGAAAGGAAGATACTACGTTTGTGCTCCGTCTCCTTCCTTGAGGTAACTGGTGACTAACAACATATAGATGTATTCAATGATTCTGTCAGACGTAAGGTGCTAGGACTTAATATTGTTAAAAAGGCAATATCCCCCAAATTGCTCTACTGATGCAAAACCCTAGCTGGTTTTTCTTAAAGAAATTGATGAACCCATCCCAGAATTCATATGGGCCTCAAAAACCAAAATAATCATGAAAGAAACAGCGAGTTGGGAGGACTGATATTTCCTGATCTTGAAACTTACGACCAAGCTGTAGTAATCAAGACAATATTCTACTGGTATAAGAACAGACACATTAGTGGACTAGAATTGAGAGTCTGGAAACAAGCTCTTATGCTTATGGCCAATTTGTTTTTGACAAAGATGACAAGATAATTCATTGGGGAAAGAATAGTCTTTTCCACAATAGTGCTGGAGCAAGTGGGTATCCTTATACAAAGGAATGACCTTGGACCCTTACCTCACACCATACACAAAAAGTTTACTCAAAAAGAGATCATTAGAGGGGTGCCTGGGTGGCTCAGTCAGTTAAGCATCCAACGTCAGCTCAGGTAATGATCTCACAGCTCATGAGTTCAAGCCCTGAGTCGAGCTATGTGCTGACCGCTTGGAATGCTTCAGATTCTGTATCTCCCTCTCTCTCTACCCCTCCTTGCTTGTGCTCTCTCCCTCTCTGTCTCTCTCAAACATAAATAAACATTTAAAAATTTTTTAAAGGAATCATAGACCTAAATGTATGAGCTGGAACTATAAAACCCTTACAAGAAAGCACAAGAGTAAGTCTTAATGACCCGGGTTTGCCAATGTTTTCTTAAATATGACATTAAAAGCACAAGCTACAAAGGAAGTAGGTATATTGGACGTCATCAAAACTAAACACATTTATACTTCAAACAATACCAGCAAGAAAGTAAAAAGAGAGAAAGATGGCAAAGCGAGAGCAAAGAAACAAGATCCCTTTGGTTCCAGAAAAATCTGGAAAAAAAGGAAGGCTTATCAAGCCCTCAAAGCCATTCAAGCAAAGCAGGCACTCTTGGAAAAGAACGAGCAGAAGAAAGGAACAGGGGAAGGGGTCAAGTTTCAGTGACTGGAATGGTTCCTACACAATTCCTGGTGCCCACCACGTGCCATCCGCGGCCTTAGTTGCATGCATCCAGAGAATTAAGGGGGCGATTTTCTTGGTGCCAAGGATCATTACAAGGCTTCCCCTGAAGTTCTTCCGTGACATCTTTGTCGAAGTGAGCCCCCAGACCATAAAAATGCTACACATGGTGGAAGCTTACGTGACCTGGGGATTTCCAAATCTGAAGTCTGTCTGAGAACTCATCTTGAAACGTAGACAGGCCGAGGTCGAGAATAAAAGCATCTCTCTGGTAGATAACAGTGATGGAGGGGCACCTGGGGAAGTTTGGTGTTACTCGTTTAGAAAACCTCGTTCGTGAAATTGCCTTTTCAGGGAAAAGTTTCCAGGTAACCTCAGGGCTCTTGCACCCTTTCCGTCTCTCAGCGGCCCATCAAGCTATGGAGAATAGAGTGGGCTTCCTCAGGGGGAAGGGTTCCCCTGGCTCTCAAGGGGAACACATCAATCAGCTCACTCGGCGGCTAAACAAAAGTCCAGATTTTCAGGAAACACAGTGAGTTGAAAGCATGTGTTTTTGCTTTTTGGAATTCTTATACAGTATCTTCAAAGCGTATTGTTTTCTGCTATGTCTTCAGAAGCTGCAGGGAATGATCCCCCTAACGTCATCTTCCGTCGACTTCCCATCACGGCCCAGCTCCGAGGGAAAGTTCCAGTGTGTTTTCCACATGGGCTGCCAGTGGCCAATATGGAGCGAGCAAAGGACTCCTGCCGTGGAGGAGGGTCCTGCTTTGTCACAACTTCTATCCTGGCGTTTGATGTTGGTGAACGAACACCCAAACTTGAACTTGAGACAGCAGTGGACCAAGCCCAGGGGTATACTTGGAAGCTGGGGGTTCCTAGGGCTTTGTTTCGGAAAGAACTTGAAATACAATCAGAATGAAGAGAGAGAGAAAAAGACAACCTGTAGACTCAGAGACAGTACTTGAAAATCCCGTTAGCGGACTTGTATCCAGAATATGTAAAGAATTCTTACAACTCCATAACGAGAAGATGAATTTGTATCATCAAAATTATACGTCATTTTAAAAATGGGCAGAGGATATGAACAGACATCTCTCCAAAGGAGATCTATGAAGAAGGTCAATACAGAAAAGATGCATAATATTATTAATCATTAGGGACATGCCAATCAAAACCTCAATGACATACCACTTCACACTCAATAGGATGGTTATAATTTTCAAAAGAGACAGTAGCAAGAAAGCGGAGAGACTGAAACTCTCCTACAATGCTGATAGGAATACAAAACAGCACAGCTACTTCGGAAAGCAGCAACTCCTCAATAAGTAAACACAGGGGTTACCCTATGATATCATCATGAGAACGTCTCATCTATGCACCTATTGAATTACTTTTAAATTCGAGGCACCTGGATGACTCAGTTGGTTGAGCGTAAGACTTTGGCTCAGGTCACGATCTCACGGTTTGCGAGTTCGAGCCCCGAGTTGGGATCTGTGCTGTCAGCACAGAGCCTGGAGCCCGCTTCAGGTTCTGAGTCTCCCTCTGTTTTTTGGCCGCTTCCCCACTCACGCTTTGTCTCTCTTCCTCTCTCAAAAATAAATAAACATTAAAAAATTTTTAATTATATTTTAATAATAAGTTTATTTATTATGCATTTTCAGGAACAACCCTTTAAAAGTGTCATTTGCCGGTGTATTATACATAATCTAAAAGTAATAAATGATTCAGAGGGTGATTTCTTACCATTCATCATTATTCCATTAGTTAATCCATTAATTCCATTAATTAATTAATTCCACTAATTAGCTGAAGCAGGCCAGCCCTAGGGCTCTTTTGGAGCCGTGTCACAGATATGTCCAGCTTTTCTCAGGCTCAGACAAGAATTGACAGAGGCTGACACATAACAAAGAGTGTACTTTCTAACACATCATCATTTATGAGGCCGAAACCTGAATCTTGAGTTTGAAGGATTTCTCTTAAATCCTTGCCTTCCTGTTTAAGTCGAAATTTGTTTTCCCTACTTCATGCAACCCTGATGCTCCCCAACCCCAACAGCTTTCCTCATCACTGCTGCTATTTCCGTCACCTGGTCAGCCTAGGCTCGTAATCTCTTAGAATGACGCTCATTAAATTTCGTTATTATACCAAGGTTATTCTTTTGACTAGCCATTAGCAACCTCAACATTTGCTCTCAGTACTCGCTCGTTGTAAGTTCCAAAGCGGACCGACGTTCGTCCAGTGACGTATGAAGTCCTTTGTGCTCTTGCTGCCAGTCTCTGTCTGACCCCTGCTGTGCCTTGGCCAATATCTGAGTCTTCATTCTGTTCTTGAATTTCTTCCTAATACTGCTTCATCACTGCCACACCTCTTGAGAGCCGTGGTTTGCTCATCAGGAGATCTGTTGCTTTGTTATGGTCTCTCGATCTTTCGACAAGGGTTGTAGCATCAGCAAAGGTCTTCTGATCGCCATTCTTTGCGGCTAAAACGGTTGGTTGGAGGACAACATGATCTATTTAACCTCCGATGGTGCAGGGACAACCGGCATGGGTCCCTTCAATGAGGGAAAAGTGAGGTGCCAAGAGGAACCACGTCCAAGGCTTTGGGTAGGGTTGGCTACCTGGTCCCCTTCCTGAATCCCATTACCCTTCTGGGTCCCTTCCCTTTAGCCCAGCATTCTTTGGTCCAGGACCAGGTGCGATACGTGCTCTCTCCCCATAGGTAGGGTGGTTCACGATTACCCAATGAGACAATGAAACGAAATGCTAATTCCTAACTGAAAACCAGATGACTGCTCCCTGAAGCAGATCTGTCTCTGCTTTTGTTTAGCACGGGCCTGTTTTTCTCTTGTGCAGGAGGGCGTCTGAACCCGTCCCCGCTGTTTTAGTCAGCTGGGAAACCCTGGCTGTGGCGAGGGCATGTTCATGGAGTATCCCAACTATATGATGTCCCTCAGGTGGAACTCCTAGGCACCTCTCCATCTTTGGAGCTCAGACCACGAGGGCCCCAAGCGAAGGTGAGTGAGGATTCCAGCTGCCCCGTGCCCCCCGGCCTCAGATGGAAGCCTCCGGAAGGCTCTCAGCATTTCCGACAGCGTTCCAGATCTGGGGCTGCCGTGGTCTGTGGAGTGTAATATGCTTCTTGCCAGGCTGAAGCTGCGCACGGAGGTGGCGGCATCAGTTTTGTGATACGAGAGGGCGTCCTCTTGGGACACCGTCTGCACTCGCTCTAGACAAACCCTTAGACTGCAGCACTAGGAACTGGTCTTCCTCCTCCCAGCTTCCATTAAACCGGAAGCACTCTGCACCCCGAATGCTGATAGGGTGGCCGAGAGCGCTCTTAAGAAAACCAAACACATTAGCCTTCATCCCCTCCCCCTAAATCAGCATTTCTCAACGTGGGGCCGCAGATCACATTTGTCACATAGTCGCCTGGGAGGTTCGTTGGCTGGTCAGACACTCCTTTCCCAGGTTCCCTCTAAAACCATTCATGCCTTCACGTCTTTAGGCGCAGCGATGGGAAGTTTGCATTTCAAACAAACTTATTTTGCACACGAGTTTGGGAACCGTTCCAAGTGAGTGGAAGTCTGGTCCCATGAGTCTAAACCCTGGCATCCAACTGTCTCTCGCTTACCAAGGAGGTCATGACCAAGCCTGATGCATGTAAATCCCATCATACTAAAGAAGTGTATTAGGTGATTTTCCAATTTTTTCCGTCACGAGGCATGTTAATGGATTTAGTTCAGAAAATCGAATTCCTGTTTCAAGAACTCACGATTGCATCATTTAAGTGTCCCCTTCCCTGCACAGCTGCTACGCACCGGTCGCGCCCTTCTCCCACCCCTCGCCCAGGCTGTGACATGTGCAATGACCTTCCCCCTCTAAGCGAGTGGTTCTCGACCGTGGCTGCATATCATCACCACCACGGGAGCTCTTGAAAATACCGATGCCCAGCTCCCAACGCAGACTGACTGCATCCGAATTCCTGCGGGGTGGGAGCCAAGTACCAGTATGTTGAAAGCTGCTCGTGCAAGCTGCTCGTGGGCAAAACTGAAAACACAGTTCTGAGGGAACCTTCAACCCATTTCTCATAGACTCCCAGCCCATCCACGTTTGGGCCAACGGTCCTGCCTCCACGTCCTTCCGCATCTGTGGGGAATGTGCTTTCCCCTGACTCCACTCATCCCCCGGGCTCTCTCACTCCGGGAAAGACTGGCATTGACCCAGTGTGCACTTGCAGACCCTCTACCTCCAGCAGAGCCGCACCATTGGGCTCCTTGCCGTGATCTGCCCGTTCTGGTCCCCAGGCTGCCAGTTTGCTGCCTTCCCTCTGTCACTCAGCCTCGCCTTCTGCCCTGACACATCTGAGCCACACAGCTCCTCCCATGGGAGCCAGACTTTAAAGCCCATCACTTCAGAAACATGTTCTCTCTCCTGTCCATTAACCACTGACGTCAGCTCGCCTTCCTGGCCAATGCCCGAAGTGTTGTGGCACTGTGGGCAAGGGAAGAGAGAGGCAAGATAACCTCTCTAAACCTCAGGCTCCTAGTCTGCAAGGTGAGAATAATAATGCATAGCTCCTAGGCTCTGCGAGCCGACGGATCAGGCTGCCCTCCCTCCAGGGTGGCCTTGGATATCTTCTGAGCCCTTCTGTGGACTGAGGGCAGGTCTAGAGCCTCCTGAAGGATGAAAAAGATTATGTCAGAGGTTGGTACTTCTAGAGTCCTCTTCCAGATCCATGTCTTGGGCCCTCAGGTTATCCTCCGGTCCCCTTGGAGCCCGGACCTTACACCTGCTCTGTCGAGGAGTCCAAGCAACAGGCTACCACGCCTCACTAGCCAGGTCCAAGCTGGGGGAGAGGGACAGGGCCAGGCCAGTCCTAGCCTTCCTATATTTGGAAAAACTATGCTGTTGTTCTGTCCTCAAGGTTAAGACCAGTCCTCCCTGGGGTACTCGCCCCACCCCCACCTATGTGACTGGCCACGTCATGGTCCCCGCCCGGGCAGAGCTTCTTCGGTTGCCCTCGGCATCTCCTTGTAGACCCTGTTGGCTGTCACAGTCCTCTGGGAGCCACACTACCTCCTGTGCAAATAATCAGACCAGCCAGCAGGATGGATGTGGGGGTTAAATAGACAACATATGGAAAAGGACTTCTCATTCGAAGAACTGTGGTACCGATTTTAGGTATACGGCTGCCAAGGAGAGAACTGGGTTCTTCCACTGAGTGCCACTCCGGGCAGCTGCAGAACCCTCCCAGGACTGTGACCTCTCCCCCTCCAGCCGTTTTCACAGTGGGACATTCCTGGGTGTGACTCCCAGCTCGAAGCTCTATGCATGACCTTGACCACGTACTGAAGGTTTCTTGAGAACCAGTTTCTTCATTTGAAGTATGAGAATAGTCATAATGCCATAATGATTCAAGATTAGAAATAACAACACATACGTGTGAAGCATCTGGCTTATCACACGCACCTATTAAATCAGGGCTTCTACTATTAATATTACTGTGACTGAGAGCCGGGAAGAGCGGGATCTCATTTTGGGGGAAGGACTTTTAGAAGGGGACTTCATTAGTGTCCTCAGCAGCCCCTCCCTCCACCTCGCCTAAGCCTTCTGCGATATGCCCACTTCTGCACCCCAGTTGCCTGAGAGCTCTCACACAGCTCATGACACAGCTGGTGTCATGTTCTCATCCCCCTTTTAATAAGTGAGGAAACGAGTTCCCTCTGTTCACAGGTGGCAGAGCCGAGACCCACACTCGGTAACTTCTGGCTCTCGACTCAAGGCCCCTTCCTCTGCTTGCTTGCCTCTCTCGGTCTGCACGAGTTACATTTGGTAGCGGTTTTTGTGCTGTGCTTTGTTTTATAAAATCACGATTATCGCCTCCGCTATCTATAGCGCCACAGAGTATAACCCAATGAAAAGAGGGATGAGAAGTTGACAAATCCTGATTCAGAGATGGGTTTGGTGGTTTCCTCGCGTTGGTTCATTTCTGTCTCACTGCGGCCCCGTGTCTACTGCCGGGGGACAGCCTGGAATGGACCCAGAGGTGGCCTGGACCCCAGGTCTCCTCTTCTTGGTGTTCTTGATACCCAGGGTGATGAGCTTCTGTTTCCCAGGCAGAGTGGCCTCCCGGACGTCTGGACATTAGCCCTTTGCTTGGAGCTGGGATCCGATGTTTTTTTTTCCCAGACATCCTGTCTCAGTATTTCCCGCGTTGACTTAAGCCCTCGGGCTCCCATTCCCTTCATCTGGGTCTGTGATTATTCACAGCCCCCTCCTGCTATTCCCCCGGGCACCATCTGGCTCACGGGGTGGTGGGGAATGGCGCCTGGAAGCGGAGGAAATGGCCTAAGGTTAAATGTGGAAACCTCTAATAACTGGGAGACCACCACTACCACCACTGTAGAGTCAACGTTGGGTGGTGGTCTTTGTGGATGTAGCAGAAATACACACCCCATGCAGGGCATCCAAAGGATGAAATGACACCAAGCAGATACAGGGCACGTAACCACATACTCCATATTTCTCAGATAATTTGGAGAGGGCAACCTGCGTGCCCTTGAGGAGACAAGACATGTTTATTTGAAATTCAGTGCAATTTTATGTGTAATGTACACTTACAGTCAAGTAAGTGTATATTAAGTCAAGTAAGCATATAGACCAGAGGAGTGTCCAGAACGGTCTGAGATTTGACCTTGCCTTCCCATTAAATTAGCTGTCACAGTTCTATGGATGTGGGTAGAAGACACGAGACTCTTGCATCAGAGACAAAGGATTTTATTACTCATAGCACACCAACAGCACACACCCTCAAGTTCATAGGGCACCGTGGAGCAGTCCAGGGGGTGGTGAATGCACAGCTCAGGAGCCCTGTTAGTTAGGAAACCCTCAATCCTATAAGAGGTTCCTGACAAATCTGCCCAAACTTGGCCCCGGATAGAGACATTATCTTTATTAAACTGGTCAGGAAAAAAAAATCTGCTTTGTGCTCCCCCCCAGCTTTGTCTACCTTTCAAAGTTGCTTGCTCTGTAAACATCCTTGAAAACTCATCCAGAACAAAGACCATCTTTGCCTCTGCTAATAAGACATGCAAAAGGGGCGCCTGGGTGGCTCAGTCTGTTGGGTGGCCGACTTCAACTCAGGTCATGATCTCATGGTCTGTGGGTTCGAGCCCTGCACCGGGCTCTGTGCTGATGGCTCAGAACCTGGAGCCTGCTTCTGATTCTGTGTTTCCCTCTCTCTCTGCCCTTCCACTTTTCACGCTGTGCCTCTATGTCTCTCAAAAATAAATAAACATTAAAATAATTAAAAAAAAATAAGACACGCAAAAATGCAAAAGACCGGGGCACCTGGGTGGCTCAGTTGGTTGAGCATCTGACCTGTGGTTTTGGCTCAGGTCCTGATCTCACAGGTTCGTAAGATCTGCACTGTCAGTTCAGAGCCTGCTTGGGATTCTCTCCCTCCCCCCATCCTCGCCTGCTTGTGCTCTCTCTCTCTCTCTCCCTCTCTCTGTCTCTCAAGATAAGAAACATTTTATAAATGCAAAAGACCCATAGAAAATCGTCTCTAAAAAGCTATAAAAATCTATAAACAAGAAGTTGCAAATTGAGGAAGACAACATCTAACTAAAAGGATAAAGGGCATTTCCAGTTGCTTAAGGACACAAACTGATTTTTCCCCCCAACATTTCTCTTGTCTGATTCTATCTAACATTACGTCAGTAATCTACATGGAGAGATTTCTTGAACGTATGCCTGCGAGGAAGGACCACCCAAAGGATTGTTGGGTGTAAGGGGCCAATTGGACCTGGAAGGTGTAATTTTCTTGAAAGTGATCATAAAGGCAGCTGATTCCGTGCAGGAGGTGGAGAGCTGGCTAGAAACTCATGGGGGCGAAGACCATTAAGGGGGCCTCCTTCAGATTCGCTCGCCTAGGAAGGGAGGGATCGCCATGAATACTCCTGCGGGGACGGAGATTTTGTTCCTTCCGTTCTCTGGGAAGTCTGGATTGCTGATGATAATGATCGTGAACCCAGTTCTCAGATATCTGAACTCAGAGAGAGAGGTATAAGATCCCCGGGAGAAAACAATCAGGAAGTCTTGCTTCTTTTGGCTTCGGGAAGCGTTCTGTGACTCAGAAAATTCTTCCTTGTCCATAAGGAGGAGGGAAACTAACAGAGCATCGTGTCCCCTTCAAGTTCACAAGATTGTGTTCTTCTTGGGGCTGTGTACCCAGCGCGTGCCAGGAGGGGCCAGATGGCACAGGATAAAATAGCGCACTTCCCTAGAGCGTCAACTTTCATTCATTCATTCATTCATTCATTCATTCATTCATTCATATTGAATGAATATTCAATAGTGAATCCGTTCATTTGTTGAATAATTAATTTTCTCAATTTGCCCTACACGAAGCATTTTCACTCCATAGGGAACTTAATTATAGTTTTATAGTAAACTAACACAAATGTCTTCAAGTGGGCTGAATATTTCAAGCTAAAGTTTTTAAACACAGCTACAGACATTAAAAACATTTCCCACGAGTCTTTTCCTTGATTCGTTTATCTAATGAAAGTTTACCGATGACTAACTATGCACCAGGCATGGTTCTAAGTATGTAAATAAATGAATAAGGTAATTTTAGGAAGAGGGAAGTGTTGTAAAGACAATAAAACTGAGCCAAGCATAGTCAGCGACTGGAAGAAGGGGTGGCTGGATTAGACAAATAGGGAAGAGGGTACATTTGAACAGAGATCTGAACGACAGCAAGAAGCAACATGAAGTGAGATGACCTGAGGGTGGTGTTAGAAAACACTGGGCATAGAAAACAGCCAGTGCAAAGGGCCTGGGGTTTGAAGAGTTCAGAGGAGAGAAAGGAGGCCAGTGTGGCCAGAAAGCCGCGAGCAAGGAGGAAAAAGGCACGAAATGGCAACAGAGAGGCAGAAAGAAGCCAGCCTCTGCAGGCTTTTATAAAAAAAACCACGGTAAAGAGCGCCAGTATCCCAGGAAGCCTTGGGAGAGCTTTCAACAGTGGGGCTCTTTGATCTGATTTATGCTTGGGCAAGAGTGAAGGTGGGGAACCTGTTGGGAGACTAGCCTTGGTTTATACGCACTCTCTCCCGGCATTCAAGGTGCCAGGCTGGAAAAGCTGGATGAGAAGCCTGGGCTTCCGTGAACACTGGGGCACAGCGGGGAGAAAAGTCAGTGAATGCCCACGTGAGTCACCGATTGCCGAGTGAAATTAGGCAAAACCTTCTGGCCGCTCTGGGCTTCGATTTGGCCCTCGGCAGAGATACTTTGAGATAACAACAACATCTGGAGGGCATGGGCGTGCGCCAGCAGCTTCAAAGCACACCGTCGACTTGCAGACCATCAAGGAGGTGACAACTGATGCGGACGTAGCAGCACGAAGCCAGGAACTGGCCTTGCAGAAAGAAAGAAAGGGGGCGCCTGGGTGGCTCCGTCGGTTAAGCGTCCAACTTCGGCTCAGGTCATGATCTCATGGTCTGTGAGTTTGAGCCCCGCGTCAGGCTCTGTGCTGACAGCTCAGAGCCTGGAACCTGCTTCAGATTCTGTGTCTCCCTCTCTCTCTGCCCCTCCCATGCTCATGCTGTGTCTCTCTCTGTCTCTCAATAACAAATAAAAAAAAAAGTTAAAAAAAAAAAAAGAAAGAAAGACAAGACACACCCATCCACCTGCAAAGTCCTTCTCTCCCTACCATCCCCAACCTCAGAACTTCTGACAGGAAGCAACCTTCTGACCTCACATGCACTTTCCCAGTTGAATCCACCTGCCCAGTAACACGGCAGGTTGGAAGCAAGGTTGGCAAAGACCTCTTTGGCGAAAGCAACCAATCACATCGCTACCAAATAACAGTTACTAAAACCTACTCTGTGCCCAGTATACGAAGAGATAGAAGAATCGGCCCTGTGCTCCCGGAACTCAACAGTCTGGAGGGAGAGGCAGAAGAGAGGCATCTGCGATGAATATCACAGTCCTCAATACTCCAAGCAATGAAGACCGAGGTTAGCACTCTTTATGGGGTAGCCGGGCAGGCGCAGTTGCAGCCGAAGGTCAGGTTCAGGATCAGGAGCGGAGCCAGGTCCCCCGGGCGGAGGAGCTGCCAGAGCCCGGCGGCCCCAAGAGCACTGATCTCCACGAAGGCCATTCGGGAAGACCCAGAGAAGCCTCCCACGAGGGGAGGCTCTGATAAGGAGGACTCCTGACAAGGAGGAGTCCTGAGGAGAAGGATTCCGCTGCTTCGTCCACGGCTGCTCGGGCCACGGCTCCCAGTCGCCCACGCCAGCCAAGCCAGATCAAGGCACAGGCCTGCCTCACCTGTGTCAACCACATTTCGTAATTGTGCTCTCCCTAATTAGTTTCTCATTGTTCTCTCCCTCACGGGTCCTTCCGAGCCGGTTAGAAGGCCTAAATTACTATTTTACTTTCTTCGGGAAAATCGCACACAATTTAGTGGGCACCTGGGAGCACGGTCAACATCGCTCACAACCGCCCCGGGCAGGACACCGAATCGGGCCGGGTCTCTGGGTCTGAAACACGGCCGTCTCTCGGCTGAGTCTGCAGCAAAGGAGGGGGCAGCCCCCTGGCCCCCTCAAGTCCTCAACGGCTTGGTCACTGAATTAGTCACGACCATGGCTGCAAACAAGAAAAACAATAAAATGCAGAACAGGAATGCATTGAAAGGGTATCAGATAACTCCCAGAATTGAAAGGGAACCAAGGGGCCAGGTCAGGTGACAACTAGGACGGCCAAATTCATGCAGAGGGACAAATCGGGCAGGGATCCCATGGCTCTTGCTGCTGGATCAGCGTGACATCCTCGTCACTCACGCTGGTATGAAGTCGGTGGGGTCCCCTGCACCTCTGCCTCACTCCCTCCAGATGCAAAGTCCTGGTGGGAACATCTGGTTGACCAACAGTAGGTCATGTGTTTTTATAAAAGCCCAAGAAAAATAAATACCTCCCCACTGATCACGAAAGAATATATATATATTTTTAATTTATGGGTTAGGGGCGCCTGGCTGTCTCAGTCAGTGGAGCACGCGACTCTTGATTTCGGAGTTGTGAGTTCGAGCCCCGCGTTCGGTGTAGAGACAATTAAAAAAAAAAACACTCCCCCAAAAATTAAGGTAAACTCAAAATAATTCCAGACATCAAAATTTGTTTCTGGCACGCACAGACTAAAGAATATTCTTTAGACGGAAAGAACAATGATCTCCAGGGGACGCAAGCAGGAATGAAGAGCGCTGGGAGGTGTAGATGCAACAACAGAAATCTCGCATTCCCAAGTTTCCATAATCCACCCAGAAAGAACGTTGTGGGTCATTAAGGAAAAATTATAATTCGTTACTGGGTAATGAGCAGTCATAGACCCCACAGCGTTTCACCCTGCCTCCTCGGGGCGTTTACTTGGGCAAATACCACACCGAGAATTCCATTTCTCTGCATATTTACAATTTATTCCAAAGAC
This sequence comes from Paguma larvata, assembly GCA_030068075.1. Taxonomy (NCBI): domain Eukaryota; kingdom Metazoa; phylum Chordata; class Mammalia; order Carnivora; family Viverridae; genus Paguma; species Paguma larvata. The sequence continues at coordinate 72,392,815 of CM057839.1, read as the reverse complement.
AAAAAGGTTTCGTTATAAAATTTAATTCATTCATTCATCGGATGAGTTAAAGATTTCATCATAAAGTTTTCATTAATAAAAAAAAAGGAAGTATAGGAATGACACAGGAAAAGAGTGAGCGGCACCTGCGCTAACAGGGTTGCTGTAAGAATTAGAGCTAAATGGGGGCGCCTGGGTGGCTCAGTCGGTTAAACGTCTGGCTTCGGCTCAGGTCATGATCTCACCGTGCGTGAGTTCGAGCCCCGCGTCTGGCTCAGTGCTGACGGCTCAGAGCCTGGAGCCTGCTTCGGATTCTAGGTCTACCCCTCTTTCTCTCTGCCCCTCCCCTGCTCATGCTCTGTCTCTCTCTGTCTCAAAAATCAATAAACATTAAAAAATATATTTAAAAAAAAAAGAATTAGAGGCAGATGAATAACAAGTGTTTATTCCACTCCCTGTCACGCGGCCGTTAATGATCGGTTATTAATAATTGTTTCTGGAATCCATTTTCCAAGTCTTCGCTGGAGGGCAGAGTACCGCCAGGATGTGAACAACCAAGGAGTGAAGGGAAAATGAGACCCCAGACGCACAGCCTTTTAAAACGCGCGTGCCCAGATTCGCATGGTACGTTAGATCCTCGGGTGTGTTTACTTTCCTATGAGAAGGATCTGGAAACCTTGGTCTCCGGCATGTGAGGTGGGGGCCGCCGGGAAGGAGGGGATGGACGACATTAAGAGGCGGCTGTGGGGCACCCTCTAGCGGTGGCATGTGGTAACTGCTCTCTACTCCGCCGCTGAGCCCAGAGTTGAAGATGAATTTATTTAAGGGATCCTCAAGGGGGAGGGGCCAGGACGATGGAAGGGCGAGGAAGTTCTCGGCTTCTCCTCCCCCCCCAAATGCAGCTAGATCAGCACCAAACTATTTCGCACACCTAGAGAATTAATCTGAGGACTAACCCAACCACCCACATAACTGGGGGCCGCAGAGCTCGGCAGGAACCCTCAAGGGTACTGTCTTCCAGAGTTGGTGGTGAGCTGTGTGGTTCCGGGGGTCTCTCTGTCAAGAACCACAGGGGGCCTGCTCACCACCATCTCGTGAAACAATTCGGAGCAACCCGATGTTGAGGAGAAAGGTCACACGGCTGCTGAGTGACCAGCAGGCATTTGGGGACCAACGCGGGTGTCTCATGAAATTACATTCTTCACAAACATGGGGGTAATGAAAGCTGCTCGCCCCTTTCTGGAACCTTTGTCGTTGACTCAGGGCGAGGTCTTCGGCCCCGTAGGCTGACAGGCCAGCCATCATGCCAGAGACACCGGAGGGCATAAGATACCCTCAGAGGCTGCTTCCGGCTGACAGGCGACGAGGTGACATCAGAGGGGAGGGTTGTGTTCATAATAATAGTAACAAGAGCAGCCATTCGCGGGCCTTTAATACGGGCCAGTGTCTGTATTCGGCCCTTGACCCGGATTTTCTCACTCCTCACAACTGCCGTATCACGGAGGTCCCGTCATCATTAATCCCACTTTACAGATGAACGCACTGAGGCAGGGAGAAGTTCAGCCACTTGCCCAAAGCCACGTGATTTGGGGGTGCCGCAGCCAGCACCTGTGTCCAGGTCACCCTGACCCTTTAACTGACATTTCTTCTCCTCGACCTCATACTTCCTCCTCAAAGGATCTCTCCCGAAAGCTTGCCGCCAGCAGATCACAAGGCCGTGGCCAGCTGCCGCAGCCGGGCACCAGCCGGTGGTGTCAGGACTCCTGGGCTTGGACTCTGGTCGTGTGACCTGCAGAGTTAAACAAGCTAATGCAAGCATGAATCAGACTTTAACGCATGGTGACCCTTAGTAAAAGGAGCCTCGACTGTGATATCGAGTCCTAAGGGTCTTGTGGTCAGGACAGTGACCACTGGGGAATACGAATGTCAAATATTTTTCCATTTCAGGGCCTTGGAGCAGCAGCGGCTTTTGGGGTCGATGCATACAGTTGCGCAGTCTGCGCACTGCACAATGGCACCCAGTCCAGGGAGAACGTGGGGGCTGACATTGGGCACGTGCCAGATCCCATGCCAGGCTCCTTGGCAAGAGTCTGTATCCAACCTGGAGGAAGGGGTTCCTTCATCCAATCGTTCTGCCCAAAAGGGCTGTGTCTTTGAAATTCACACACAAAAAAAACATAAAACGATTGCCCTTCCTTGTGGTTGGCATCCTGGGGAATTCTTCCAGAAGGGTCTCTGGGGCCTACCTAGCCCTTGAAAGAACATCACCCCCTTGTCCTGCCCCATCTTCAGGGAAGCCCTGATGGACGACTGCAGGACTTGGTGGGCACAGAGGCACAGGTGAGGGGGAGAGGGAAGGGTGGGGGAGAGGGAAGGGTGGGGGAGGGTGTGGTGACGAGGAAGAGGCGGGCAGGAGACAGGGGCCCCGATGATCATGGTAATGCAACAAATCATGGAGAATATGAATGGCAGGCAGGGCGATTGAAAAAACAGCCCCCTTGAGAGGTTAGTCACATCTTCACGAACAAGTCGCCGTTGCACTATGACAGCTCTTACCAGAAGTGGGAGACTATTTTGCTTACCTGATCAGAGAAGGACGAAAGCTGCCAGCAGGGGGCGGTAGTGCTCCACGTACCAGAAGGAAGGACGGACGTGTGGCGCGGACCGTCCTCCCTGGAAATCCCCAGCCCCCCTGAGAGCCCCGAGCCCCAGACCTCGGCGCACATGGGGAGGGAAACCCCAGCCCTGGCTGCCGGGCAGGGAGGAGCCGGCCGGGGAGCCCGAGTGTGGGGCTGCGACGCTGGCCGCGCGGAGCAGGCTGCAGGCCGTTCCAGAAAACGAGAAACAGCGTAATACTCACTTTCGAGGGTCATTCCAGAGACCAGAAACAAATATCGAAAACATAGGGAACACTCAACATATGATAGCCGTGGTCAAAGTCATTATCAGCTCATGACGTCATCCCGCGTAAAAATTATAAAGTACCCCCTTCTTGGGCATGAAAACTGCCCGAGTTGGGCCATCGTGAGAAACAAAGCGCAGGGAACTGCCAGTCGCCTGCGGATGGGAACAGCGGCAGGTAAGATGATGGGACGGGGCAGGAACGGCAGCCGCAGGCAGTGACAAGTCTGCTGACACTTGGTACTCGGGCGACTATGTCTCCACCGGGTGCCTCCTGTTACAGAACGGGCCAGGATGGCCCCTGAAGCCCAAAGGAGACGATCAGATGGGGGGCATAGGAGTAGAGGTGTAAGAAGTTTAGTGGTAGAGAGAAGCTTCTGGAAGGGGGGCCGGGGGCACTGCGGATTGCAGGTGAAGTTCTGGGAGGAAGGAGGAGGCTCCCAGGCACAGCCCAGAGCTGGGCGGCCAGGCCGGTTTGCCGGTGTTCACTCCCCACTGCGGTGCCGGTCTGTCTGAGCCCGAGCGCCATGACCCTGGTCATCCCCCTGCTCCGAGGGAGGCCGAGAGGGACTGGAAGAGGCCGTGGACATGCAGGGATGTGGGGTTGGGGGGTCAGCAATGCAGGGGTGCCCCAGGGTGTGCAGGGTGGTGGGGTAACAGTCACAGCCACTTCTGCCTTTGGTTTTAGGAGGGGTCCCATCAACCTGCTCCTGCAGGATTCTCTGTCTGGGCTGTGCACCTGCCACAGAGGCCCCGCCAGCCCTTCGTTAAGAGAAACCCCCCCAGCAGCTCCCCAAAGAAAATGGCCACAGCCTTCAGCACCCACACACGGGGCCCCCAGGCAGCCCTTCGGCAGGCCCTGGGGTTGACACCACGTATGTCTTATCCGAAGCAGCTGGCCCTGGGCCCCCTCCGGCCGCGGCCAAGCCCGCTCCCCCTGCTGGGTCCTGCTCTTCGGAGGAGGATGCTCCTTGGACTTGGAGCTGTTTGAGGGCGGCGGCTCAGGATTTAGGAAACAGCGTCTGCTTCCTTCCTCTGCCGCCACTTCCGCCAGTAGCGGGGCAGCGCTGAGAGCCCACAGCCCTCTCGCAAATGCCGTCATGGTTCCAGGAAGGCTCCTGTCCTAAGGCGACAAGGTACAGGCTGTAACAAACGCTAAATGCTCTTCGACGACAGTCCCGGCCGGCGTGTTGTTCGTTCAGTTGTTCCCTGGCGTCCCAGGGCACGAACTGTCACCAGGTGGTCGTCGAAATGTATGTCAATGTATTTTCCCTTCCTAGAGATTTTCTTAATAGCATTTCCTTTTCTCTAGCTTACTTTATTGTAAGAATATAATACACAGAACATACAAGAGAAAGAGACAGAGACAGAGCATGAGCAGGGGAGGGCAGAGACAGAGGGAGAGAGAGAGAATCTCAAGCAAGCTCCATACTGTCATTGTGGAGTCCGACATGGGACTCGAACTCATGAAACTGTGAGATCCTGACCTGAGCCAAAACCAAGAGTCAGACACTTAACCGACCTGAGCCCCCAGGCGTCCCAGGGGACAGCATCCTTAACTTCTGTGTTGTTTAAGTGTTGACAGAATATAATGCGTGCCATTTGTGAGGCAAACGCTGTTTGAGCGCCCAACTTTCAGTGGCCTGACATGTGAATGATCTTGAAGAACCCCAACGTCAGCACCAAACACAGTTCTTTCTATATTCTGACTAATTTGGAAAATAGAATGAACAGACCTTCGGCCGAAATGGGTCCAGCTTCGGGGGACTGGAGAAGGCAGAAGGGAAGAGAGTGTGGTATGTGAAATACAGACATAATGTTCGTGGTTTTCAGGAAGATACTTGACAATATTTCATGGAGAATATTTTTGGTCAAAATGAAGGAATTTAGGATAGTGATACAGGTAAGTGTATTAATAACTGTTTCTGTCATACTCAGGCCGTTGATTAAAAGATTGATTAGGGGCGCCGGGGTGGCTCAGTCGGTTGAGCATCCGACTTCGGCTCAGGTCGCGATCTCACGGTTTGTGCGTTTGAGCCTCGCGTCAGGCTCTGTGCTGGCGGCTCAGAGCCTAGAGCCTGCTTTGGATTCTGTGTCTCCCTCTCTCTCTGCCCCTCCCCAGCTCATGCTCTGTCTCTGTCTGTTTCTCTCAAAAAAAATGAACATTAAAAAAAAAAAAAAAAGATGGACGCATACCAAGTAAGAACAAGCTTTGGCCATTTGACCGTGGGCCAGTTCTTGATACTGTTCTGATCCACTCGCTTCCCAAAGAAAAAAGAACAGCTAAGCCCAGAGTTAGCAAAAGGAAAGCAATAATAAAATTCAAAGAAAAAAATAAAAGAAATAGAAAACAGAAAAACAGGAGACCATCGATGAAACTAAGAGCTTGTATTTTGAAAAGATAAACAAATTTGACAAACTTTCTGATAGGTGACAAACTTTTGGTTAGGCCAACAGAAAAAAAAGGAAGACTCAAGTAAATAAATCAGAAATTTAAAAAAAGAAGAAACATTCTAACCGATAGCACAGAAAGGCATAGATCATAAGCGGCTACTATGAGCAATTATATGCCAATAAATTGAAGAGCCTAGAAGAAATGGAGAAATTCCTAGAAACATACAACCTACCAAGACTGAATCATGAAGAAACAGCAAATCTGAACCCACTCATAACAAGTAAGCAGGTTGAATCGGTACTCAAAATCTCCTAGCATAGAGAAGTCCAGGACCAGATCGTTTCACTGATGAATTCTACCAAATATTTAAGGAAGAATTAACATCAATCCTTCTCAAATTCTTTGACAAAATTGAAGAAGAGGGAATACTCCCAAACTCATTTTCTAAAGATAGCATCTCTGATACCAGAGCCACGTAAGAACACTACAAGAAAAGAAGCATATAGCTCAATATCCCTGATGCATATAAATACAGAAATTCCCAACAATATATTAGCACGCCAAATTCAACAACACATTAAAGGAATCACTCGTCACGATCAAGTGGGATTTATCACGAAGATATGAATAAATAAAGATGACAGACCACATAATAGAATGAAGATGAAAATTGTATGATCCTCTCAATCGATGCAGAAAAAGCAGTTGACAGAATACAACACCCTTTCGTAATGAAAACCTCAGCAAACTGGGTATAGAGGAAACACAGCTCAATGCAATGAAGCCCACACATAACAACCCCACAGCTAACACCACACTCAACTGTGAAAAGTTGAAAGATTTTCCTCTAAGATCAGGAAAAAAACAAGGGCGTCCACTCTCACCAACTACAAGAGATATAATGTTATAAGTCCATCGTGATCTCAATTTAAAAAAGATAAATGAAACTTGTAGACAATCATATTTTGTTGTTACAAAAAAAAAAGATGAAAAGAAAGCCAGTTGGCTGGGCCTCAGAGAGACGGGAGGATGCGGCATAATGGCTGAAGTGTATGTGTGGTGTTTCTCTTTGGCGCGATGAAACTGTGGAGATGGTGGCCCAACCCCATGGATATACGAGAAACCACTGATTTATAGACTTGAAATATGTGAATCGTATGGTATATGAACTATATTTCAATAAAGTAGTTATGAAGAAGAAGGTGGAGGAGGGGAGGGGGGGAGCGGGGTAGTTCCCGCCCATTCTAGACCTTCTTAAACTAAAGACAGTCGGGGTGGTCACTCGAGGACATGATGCTGACTTTGGCCCTCAACAGTATGAATTACTTTTGACAGAGCGTGACTTTTTACACACGCCACCACCGCCACCTCCCCGCCACCCGACCAGAAATGGATCTAGACAATCCCGTGCACAGAAATTCTTAATTCTCACCCGAGGGTTAAGTTGCCGTAGGTGTGAACAGCCGCGTTTTACTTGCCCACAAGATGGCAGTATTGTTACACTCTGAGTCTAATGCAGGCCTGCTCATGCAACGGATTCTAGTTTTCTGCCCCTCTGAAAACACAGAAGCCTGAGTCTTATTTGAATAGATGAGTTTTTTTGATGTTTATTTAAAGAGAGAGCGGGAGCGGGACAGGGATAGAGAGAAAAGGACACACAGAATCCGAAGCAGCCTCCAGGCTCTGAGTTGTCAACATAGAGCCCGACGCGGGGCTCGAACCCACAAACCTCGAGATCATGACCTGAGCAGAAGTTGAACGCTTAACTGATGGAGCCACCCAATCGTCCCTTAAATAAGTGAGTTTAAAATAACTGTTAAACTATGAGTTAAGAGGGAAAGAACTATGATTATTTAAAATTAAATGCTTTTCTTTGTTACACCTCCTTATTTAAAAAAAAAGGGGGGGGGCTTGTGAAACAAAGTTTCCTGCAAGAATAAAAAGAAGATTTCATTCTGATAGTTGTTTTTAGATGATTTTGACCCCATGCAAACCGGAACTGCCCTCGTGTCCTTTGGCACTTTCTCTTTCTGAAGAGGAAGGACAGTGTGGTGAGAGCCAGGAGCTCTGGGGACCACAAGATGGGGACTTGAATTTCAGCCCCACCACTCCCTAGCTGAGTGGTCTTCGCCTCTAGGTGGAAAGAGAGAGCCTCTGCCTCACCGAGTTGTCGTGGGGAATAAGTGGGGACTCAGAACGGTGCCTGGCAGGTAATATGTGCTCAATAAATAATGGGCATTTACTCAGTGGTCCTCTCTCTGGATGCTCACTAGAACCTCCTGGGACATTTTTACGATCGTGCGTTCCCGAGGCAAATCGAAATCATAATGAGATATTGCCTCTTGTCTGTTAGGATGGCTATTACTAAACAAACAAACGGAAAATAACAAGTGTTGGCAAGAAAAGTGGACCGACTGTGATCCTTGCGCGCCACTGTCGGGAATGCAAAATGGGAGAGCGGCCGAGAAAAACAAGATGGCAGGTCCTCCTCAGTTAAACACGGAATTACCACACGATCCGGCAATTCCATCTCGAGACATATACGCCTGAGAACTGAAAGCAGGGACTCAGAGAGATAGGTGTGCCCTCGACTTCATTGCAGTATTATTCATAACAGCCAAAAGACGGAAACGCCCAAACATCTATCGGCAGATCAACGGATAAAGGAATGTGATGTAGGCATACCGCCATAGGACTCAGCCTGAAAATGGAAGGAGATTCTGACACGTGCTATGCAGATGAACCTCGAAGACCTGAAGCTAAGGGAAATAAGCCAGGCAGGAAAGCACCCATACTGTGTGATTCCTCTCTTACAAGGTACCTGGAGTGGTCAAGTTCACAGAGACAGAGAGTAGAAGGGCGGCTGCCCGCGGCCAGGGAAACAGGAGAACGAGGAGTTAGTGCTTAACGGAGACCGAGATCCAGCTTGGCAAGGTCAGAAGAGTTCAAGAGATGGGTGGAGGGGATTGACCACCCAAACGTGTGAATATACGTAATGCCATAAAAGCATACATGTAAAAATGGTGAAAGTGTAAATTTTACCTTGTCTGTATTTCACTGCAAGGTGTTAAAAGGGAACTCTTACAAATTCTCAGGAAGAAATCACCAAAACAAAACAAAACAAAATCCACATTTCTGGGGTAGAACTCAGGCATCAGTATAAAAGGCACCCCCCCCCCCCCGGAATTCTGATGCTTTGAAAAGTCTTTGGATGGGGTGGTCCCTCCCAGAGTGACGCAGAGAAGAGACCCCAAGGGAGAGCCTCTCAGAGGGGTTCAGACTCTCCAACCGACTCCTTTCCGCCCTCTGCTGGCTGGCTCGGGCTCTGCTCCCCCCGCCTCCCCACCGCTCAGCAGCTAGGATTCCAAGGCCGAGAGCTGCTCTGGCCAAATACAAGGAGTCACCAAAATTTGGATAGTGGCCTTGAGACCGAAGGTGGTGAAAGCTTCCCTGAGGACTGAAATCTGGAAGCGAGCCCGTTCGCAAGGCCTCATCTTCCTCTCTGCAAGGCCTACTGTGGATGGAAAGCAGAAACCAGCAGTTGTGGCTGGGATCGTAATGACCCCAGAGTAGAGCAAGGCCCCCAAGGAACTCCGAGTCGTGCGGGGAATCCTCGCAGGAGGTGAGCTCGGCCGCCGGACAGCCGATGGGGCCTGCAGAACGGCCAGACGAGGGGACAGACCCGAAAGAAATGTCTAATAATAATTCAGGGGTGACAGGGGCTATCCTGGGGCCTCCCAGGGGTCCGGGACTGTCACCTCCCGGCATGTCTGCGTGCCACACGCACCGGGTCGGAGGTGAGGCCGATAGGCAGAGTTCAAAGTTTCCTCCCAGATCCAGCATCTCGCACACACGCACGCGTACGCACACACTCGCAGGGGCGCAGGCGTGTAGACACACAGACACACATGACCTGCGGGAATCTATATTATTATGTATGTACTTGTATTGTGTATTAATACAGATCTTGGAGAAACAATGAAACTATTCCAAACGAGCTCTGAGAAACTTGTATTTTGGTCCAGGAGCAGCTCTGCAGAAACACCGCCAACAGAAGCCGTCGGGGATGGGAGGAGCGGGGGCGGGGGGGGGGGGGGCAGCGGTGGGCAGAGGACACCTGTTCAAGATGCTCCTCTCCCGGGACGCCGGGGCCCAGGCTGTCGCTAATATGTAAACACCCAGCGCTGGAATTACCGGGAGGCAAAGGAGAAGGGAGCTCATTAGATAAACCTTGGTGCTTACAGCCCCGTTAGTTAATTAAATTATCACTTTACGGTGTCCAGAGTGAGCTGTCAGATTACCCCAAGTGTCACCAGCTTTATGGGGTCTGCGGGATCTTTACAAGCTGCCTCTACTCCCGAGTGTCAAATTGGGGCTGTATGGATAGATAAAGGGAAAATCGGCCTTGCGATTGCAGCCTTTCCCTACGATAATCTTTATACTACGCTATAAAAGCCTATTATACTTAATTTAAAGAGTGAAAATTGTTGACATCCCTTTCAATTGCTAATCTTTAGGAAACCGTGAGTGGCATATTATTTGAAATGAATTATGCGCTCACTTTATTGGCGAGTAGTAAAAAGCTAATAGTTGGCAAAACAGCGTGGTGTTTACTCTTCAAGATAGTCGGTTTATTAGCTTTAGCTCCGAGAGCGGTCTACACGGCAGCCCCAGCCCCCACCTTGGAGAGCTTTGCTTGGGTCCCAGCACCCGAGGGGGCCGTTCGCTGCTGGTTTCCTTCTTTGTGGCTGTTCTCTTTGTTCTTTCTTTCTCCCTTTCCTCCACACTCCCCCCCCTCGCCAAAGGGATCCGAGGTGACTCTTTCAGGGAACGTAATTCCAGATGTGGTGCATATTCATTTCATTGGAAAATATCCTGAGAGAGAGGAAAAAAATGTCTAACGCTCAATTCTTAGAAGTCATAATTTGTCCGGGACTGGAGGCTGGGAGTTCAGGTTGGAGAGCAAGTCTGATGGGCCCGCGCGTCCATGCCGCGTGCACACAGGCGCGCGTGTGCGTACACACAGCAGGACCGGAAGAGTGGAGGCTGGGCTAGGACCCCGAGGCGTCTGTGCGTCACCCCACTCGGCAGGTGGTGTTCACCTGGCTGTCTCCTCACTCTCCTGGGAGCTCGGGAAGGCCAAAGGCAGGGTCTCGCTCAGTTATAACCTTGGCCCAGAGCATTTAACAAACACCTATATATGCGGTGGTGAGTGAGCAGACTCTGAACCAGAGGTTCTATTAGAACCTTTCGAGAACAGCCTTTTCTGTGCCAATGGCACCAGCGTGGTTCCAGTGCTCCCTCCTGGCCCAGGACCTCTGTGCATGGGTCGGTATGCACTTCGTGCTGTGTGTGTATTTCTGCACACTCGTAGCACGCACATATGACATAGCGTCATAGCAAAACGCTCAAACACCCAAAGTAGGGGAGCCCAGCTCCGTGGTTCACTCATCAGCCCCCCACCGTTCCTTCGTCAGGTACAACCGCCTTCTTGTTTACAGACATAAAGCTCTCTCTTGCCCACATCGGCCTTTGCTTCCGAAGATCTGGTTCCTGGCTTTCGCACTACAGGGTCAAGTTCCCCACGCTGAGCGGACGCGGGTCTCTGCAAGGCAGCCCCAGGGAGGGGCCCCCAGAAACAACATTTTAACAAGCACAGCAAGAAATTGCAAGGGTTTGGAATGACTTCATCCCAACGGAGACCACTTTTCTCCGGAAACGCCACAAACACGGGCGGGATTTACAAGCTTGCGGTTAAGTTCCGCTTTGGGTTCTGAGCACCCGGCCGGCCGGCCTTGGACCGGAGGAAGCCTCTAGAGCCTTGGGGCCCGGCATGCGACGGGACCCTCCATACTTGGTGCCACCCTCTGGAGTGGCCCAGCCCGTCTTGAACTCGGGGACAAAATCACACCGCATTGTAAGCTGAGGGGGAGCCTGGTGGCAGGCTCCGGCGTGGCGTCTCTGCTCGCACTCCCTGCCCCCGGAGATTACGAAACAGCGAAGGGGAGTCAGGCCCCGAGTTCAAAAGGTGAGGCCTCCCAAAATAAGAGCCCACCGCCGGGCCTGCTGATCGCTCACGCCGGGAGAAGCTGCTTATCTCTTGAACTTTCAGCCTGCTAATTCCAACCAAGGTACATATCGCTTAGCTTTAGGCAATAAAACGGGGGGGAAAAATCGTGTTTATCTGCGGTGAGCAAATCCAGTCTCTCCCAGATGACTCTTCTGTGGGACTATTTCCTTGTTCGTGTTCCCGTTTCGGCAGTCAAGGCCAGCCAAAGATCGAGGCTCGCCCAGGGCCCCGAGAACTTGGCCTTGTCAGGTGAGGCAGTCAGAGGGCCCCGAGCCCGGTTACCCACAGGCTCGATGCAGGGTCACTGCCAAGGTCAGGGGCAGGTACGCTGATGAGTATTGGCCCCCAGGGTCTCTGTTCCGTAAATAATGGGGTGCTGGTTCAAAGGGCATTGGAAACGTCTCAGTAAGTCCCTTCCTTACGCAGGTTGGGCCTCCAGGGGGTCCAAAAGGACTAACGCCTTAAGGAGACCACCACCTGACTCTGGGTGGTGCCTGGAGCCCGAAGGGGAGCAGCCAGAGCCGAGGCAGGCCAGGGAAAGGCCAGAGTCACAGAGCCCACCCCTGCTGCTACCTGTTCCACCTGACCATGGTCACACAGCCGGTTGCCAGCACCGTCTTGGAAGGCTGGTGGCAAGAAGCAGATGTCCCTTCATCCCAGTGGCCCCAGAGGGAAGGGACCGGATGGAGGCCGAGCCAGCTTCTGGCAGACTCCATAGCCTCTACGTCTGGGAGCTCTGCTCCTGCCCAGAGCGGATCCCAGGCCCACAGGCCTGGCCCAGGCCTCGGCTCTCAGGGGATTTGCCCTTGACTGAGACTCGGCTTAGCCAGTGGACTTGTTCCTCTACTGACTCCTTAGCACGGTAGCCCCAGAGACACGTCTTCTGAGAGGGTCGGCCCCGTGGCCCTGCTGCCCCAACCGCCAACCCACCGTGCCCTGTGCCTCCTGCACCCTCGTCGGAAGCAGAAAAGACGTCTCCTTCCGTGAACGGAAACTCCTTGCTGGGACTGAGCCTCTCAAATGCAGTCCCCATCCAAGGACCCACCCTTTCGGCGAGGCACCTATTAGGAGCATACGGGTGTTTCGGCTGCCTCCCTGGATTCACCGGTAGGCAGTGTTACCCTCCCCGGGAGCACCGTTGTTTGGTCCCGTAAAGCAGTCTCCGCAGGAAACGGAGGCCCCGGGGGAGCTTCTCGCAAAGTGCGGCATTCAAGAGCCCCAGAAACGGTTTAAAACCCCCCAGGGCTCACCCCCAAAGAGCTGGAGGGCCAGAGAGGACGATGGATGGGGGGGACGGCCCCGTTTCCTCGCACTTGCTCCTGGGCTGGAGCCGTGAGTCACAGCGGTGCCCTGGCACTCGGGAAGGAAAGGGAGGGGACGGCCCGCAGAGATTCGGGGGGTATATTCTGGACATCGTCCTGTCCCCTCGCTCAGCAGACAGCAGCAGCCCTTGCGGCTCTGATTCTGCCAGGGCATTAATGATGCTGTAAAAATAATAAGGCTCGAGACCGCCCGCGCGGGAGCGAGCACTTGATAAAAGGGAGATTTACAACTACATCCATCAATTTAATTATCTTTTACTGGGGTTTAAACTTAGTGGTAACGCTAATCTCTGCTCGGGGTGGTTTACGGGATCCGTGGACACTTTACAATTGTCCTGTACCCAGAAGTGTCAAGTTATGGCGATATTGATAAAACAGCGGAGTCAATGGGAGGCGAGACACCCCAGAACCAGCTAATACGCTTTTTACTGCACTGTAAAAGCCTATTACTCTCTGATTTCGGGTGAAAATTTGCGGCCAATAATCTGAGTTGATAGTGTTTCGGAAACAATTCTCCAGATAATAAAAGTTGCCTCCTTCGCCTTGTTCGGCACTCCCCCACCCCCCAGCTCCAAGCCCAGGCAGGCCCAGCCTCTTTCATGGACTTGACCATAAAAAGCAGGGGCCACAGGGCCGAGGTGGGGCATGCTCAGCCCAACAGCAGCCACTGCTCGCTCCTGGGGCCGGTCGGCCTGGGGCCAAGCGCGGCAGGTCTAGGGGGGGCCTCTGGCGGCCACACGACTAAAGGAAACCACAGTGCCCCCGTCCTGTGCTGCTCAGCCCACCGGTTTCCTGCAGATGAACAATTCTTGCCTTTGCAGGGTGTCTGCGCTCTACACTTCCCAGACAAGAGGAGGAAAGAGCAGCCCAGACCGTCGTCCCCTAGAAACTGCCTCCTGGACCGTCTCCGGCCAACCGCGTGGCCGCGGTGAAGGGATCTACCGCGAATATTGTGCTTCCGAGCCCAGCACGCCCACAAGGCGCCCCTGCGCTCCCAGAAGTGGCTCTGTTTCTTTCTAATCCGCTCCCTTGTGCTGTGAGGTCGATCGGGCTTCCCTAATACCCTTGGAGTGGTGGTCAGCTTGGGTTCTCCCTACGTGAACACAGCGTCAAAACCTTCAGTACTTTCGGACCCAACTTGCTTGGAACTAAGACCATCGGGCGTTCCAAGGCTGCCTGGCACTTATTTCAAAACAGGACCCCTGTGGGACAGGGGGACTGTGTCAGAGAACTTTGCCGATTCTGGACAGAAAGGGGACGTGGCCTGTGCCCGCCTCTCAGCCCCTAGAAACCCGCCCACCCTGCCCCAGGGCCTGTGTCACTCAAAGGCTCCAGGGGCTGATTCAGCCTGCCTTGCCTCACGCTCTAGGCAGGCTGGCCTGGAGCCCACATGGTGCTTTTGTCTCTTTAGAAGAAGGCACGTCTTTTCTCAAAGATTTCAGCCCCTGTGCCCCGTGTATAAATCAGGTCGTCACGGCCCGGGCCGGAACTCAGCCCCAGTGGAAGTGTTGGACTGTAGACATTGAGTTTCCCAGTGTAGACAGTCTAGCTTAGAGTTCTTGACTCCAGATCTGCCTTTGCACACCCTCCCCCCCCCACCCAAGGCCGCCTGCTTCCTGGTCCTCCTTCTCTGCCTGCCTCAGGATTCAAATAGGGAACTGTGACCCCAGGGAGGCAGGGACAGAAGGATAGGGGAGGGAGGGCCACGGCACACGGCAATCCCGCCAGCCAGCCCGAGAGGGCAGCCCACCACGCACTGACTCCTAAGACAACACCAACCACTGTCACCACGATTCCTATAGACGCTCAGTTCTGTTGTGGGCACAAAACCCTTTGGCAACCATGAACCCTAATACTTTCCAACAGGGGACTCTATCAACACAAATAAGACACTATCCTTGTGAGTCACAGGTAGCCCAGGCTTGGAGTCCGCAGAACTCAGCACCGTGAGTCTCACGGCTTCTCTGAGTCACCGCTTTTTGATTTGCACGGTGGAATTGACCCCTCCAAGTGCCTTTATGAAAACCACATGAACGTGTAGTTCACGTGAAAGCTCTTTGTAAACTGTAGAGTGCTATAAATGATGACAATAACAACTCTACCTAACAATTACTCACCATGTGCAGGCACTGGGCTAAGCATTTCGTGTATATTGACTCCTGTAAATAAGCATCCAAACTCCACAGGGGTGGTCTTATTCTTGTCCCTGTTGTACTGATGCAGAAGCAGAGGCTAGGAGAGGCTGAGGGACTCGCTCAAAGTCTTGTAGCTAGTAAAGGACAGAGGCGACCAGCTCAAGGGCCCAGGCCCTCAACCACGCAATGTGGCTCACGGGGTTGTGTGGGAGGGGCCGTGCAGCTGGAAAACGGAAACGCAGACAGGGTGGCCAACTGGGCTTGTGGGTTGCAGGAACCCAGGGTCGGGCTGGCGTTGAAGCCTTGGGGGAGAGGTTAGAGCCATGCCTTGGCCAACATGGCCTTCGTAACCAAAGCACAGATACCATACTTTTCAAAGCTCTGGTGTTCGCCAAATCTGAACCAATGGCATAACCAGATGCTAGCCCAGGCTCCCCAAATCCTGAAGCTGGTGTTGGGGATGTGAGGTGGGGGCTGTGAGGACCCATCGAGGCAAGGGAACTTGTCCGAGGCCACGTGGCAGGTGAGAGGCAGATGGGGGACTAGAAGATGCCTTTTCCATCTCCCAACTCAGGACCTGTTCACTGTCCCAGATCAGCCTTTGCAAGATGCGAGCTGCGTCCTGCATTAGAACTATCCGGGCATCTGTGTTCAGATGTAGATTCCAAGGGCACCGTCACCTGCTGCTGACCAGGAAGCTGCATTTTAAACAAATCTCCCCTTGTTCTCAAGGAGATGGGCTATGCCCAATGCTATCTCTGAAGGCCTTTTTTTTTTTTTTTTTTTTTTGCTACACAGATGGGGGGTGGAGGGGCTGGGACTCTTTATTTTTTTATTATTATTCTAGATATGGGACAAGAGAAGAGGTTGCCCCATGACAGTGAATTAAATCTACTTCCTGGGCATCACTGCTGCTTCTGAACTTCCAGACACGACTTTAAAAACCACCTTTCCTGGGGCACCTGGGTGGCTCAGGCAGCTAAGCGTCTGACTCTTGGCTTCCGCTCAGGTCATGATCTCACAGTTCGTGAGTTTGAGCCCCACATCGGGCTCTGCACTGATGGTGCAGAAGGGGTGTGTTCCTCAGCCTGCACCGTCACCGTATGCGTCCAGTGTCTGGATCCAGGTGCACAAGCCTGAGGCCAGAGGTGGTTTGAGGCATTTCGTAGAGCAATAGTCTGGATTAACGTGCATGGTCGAGGGGCACCCGGAGGGATCCCTAACTCATGGTGGAAATACCACCACTACCATTCAGGACCCTGCAAATTTACAAAATTTGAGGCAGGGGGCGTAGCTATAAGAAATTAGACCTGTGCCTCATTCTCACCTTCAGGGGAATGAGAGAGGCCTCAGGACACATAGCGGATGCATTTGAAAGAGGAGGGCAGACTTATGGAGGAGGCGTGGGTGGGTGGTGGAGACACGGGGAGGGCGGGCACCCCAGCAGAGAAAGATCAGGAGGCCCAGGGAAAGAAGAGACTCTTGGGACAGGGAGAAGGGAGCTGAGGGTGAAGGAAACACAAAACGAAGGTAAGCAGATCTATCTTGACAAGTTTTCTCGGGATCTGCTGTATGACCTTTCCAGAACAATGTGGATTACAAAGTAGCCCCTTAATGTGTCGCGAGGGACAACTGTAATGAATTCAACGGCTGTAACGAATTGCCTGGATGTGTGCCTACCATTGCCAGAACATACCTAACCCTCTCAGAGTCAGTCCTGCAACAGACAGAGGCCTCGGGGCCAATCCATTGGGCCTGACACCAACGGGGTAGCAAGGATCAGAAGGGCCAGATGAGTTACAGGGAAGGTGAGTAGCACGGGTGTTTCTGGCAAATGAGAGAAACTTTTCACTCAGGGACAGGCTCTTCCCTCTGTCTCAAAAAAAAAAAAAAAAAAAAAAGAATTTTCTAGTGTTAAGTGTCCAATTTCAAGTAATAATGACAGAGATTAAAAGAACATTCTCAAAGCCTGTCAAGGCAATTAGAGCAAAGTGTCAACAATGGCTGGAAATAAAGTCAATACAATTTCTCTACCTGAAAATATAAATGTTCTAGCGATGATTTATTTGACCATAAATTATCTTCGTGCACCCAGCTTTTCTTCTTTTCCATCATACGTATTTTAAAGTTAGCGTCGCCCGGATGACTAGAATGAAGATTGAAGCACTCGGATAATTTCCATCTTTAAAATATACATTTTTTGTCCCACCTCCCCCAATAAAATAAACATTTCTTTTTTAATTCTAAAATTGTTAAAGAGAAACAGTCGTTGGCTTTCAGGGGCAGGAATTGCTTGGGAGGTCCAGATGATTCTACAAATGGTGCAGAAGACTCCAGACAAGGGAAGCAAACGGCCTCGGATGGAGCCCATTTTGTTTGCCCGTGTGCATGGAGGCAAGAAGTCAACTCAGGATTCCGCCCTATCTTATCCACCCAATCTTATGAGGTGGTAAATCTGTCCTTTGATCTTGTCAACAATGTGGAAAGTTGGAGACACCCCTAGTCAGCAGGGCCTCACCATTCCCTCATAAAACATTTATGAAACCTGTAATAAACAGGCCCGATAAGGAAGAGGGCTCAAGATTTCAAAAGTCAGCAGCTCCACTGAAAATGCCCTCTCTCCCTCCAATGTTCCTTTATTTGAAGAGCAAACACAAACCATCAATTCCCACTGGCTGTAAAGGTTCTGAGTAAAGAGTTTCACCAAACCCTGAGATTAGCAGAATTTGTTCGGAGTCTCACCCAGGTTCAGAGACCACCTCCCTTCCCCTGCCCAAAATTCTCTGCGCTGATACGGGTGGGCACAGAGGGGCCGGGCAAGACAAAGGCCTGGGCCGGAGAGACAATAACAGTTCAGTCGTGGAGAAATAAAGAGTCATTGGATGCCACGAAGTAAACTGATATTCTATAACTGAGTTTCGAAAAAGAGAGGAGGGAGTAGCTGTTTAGTAGGACGTCACAAAATAGGACTTTGGAATATTTCTTTGAACCTCTGTTTTATTTTCTGGGGAAATTAACTGAGCTCTCTGAGTTTAGCAGAAG
Source organism: Paguma larvata (assembly GCA_030068075.1). Classification (NCBI taxonomy): domain Eukaryota; kingdom Metazoa; phylum Chordata; class Mammalia; order Carnivora; family Viverridae; genus Paguma; species Paguma larvata. The sequence goes on along the minus strand of CM057839.1, from coordinate 72,374,971 downwards.
TAGACAGAGTCCTAACTCTTCCCCTACTCTCCACGAATTTTCTTTGTTGACTTTCTTGGGCAAGTGTCGGATGAGTTGAGTTGCTTAAGCCAGAGGTCTTCAAAGAATCAAGAAATAAAGAGAGCCGTGAGAAAGAGAGGGAAATACGCTAAGCGTGGCCAGAAACTCTTCAAGGGAACGCTAACTTGCTTCAGGGCAGGGAATGAATGTTGTTGGTTCCATCGGATAGGAGGAGGAAATGCACTATAAGTATTTGTTGAACGAAAGAAAGACTGAGCCATGGCACTGACCTTCAAGGAGAGGTAAACAACACACTTGCGCTGAGAGAGAGAGAGAGAGAGAGAGAGAGAGAGAGAGAAACAGGAGCAAGTCTGCATACCACTGGACACCTTTGTCTACCTAGTGCCTTGCATCCAAGAGAATACGGGTGGCAGCCCAAGGATAATGGAATTGGTTGGATTAAAAAAAATGTCCAGGGACACCTGAGTAGCTCAGTCAGTTAAGCATCCGACTCTTGGTTTTGGCTCAGGTCATGATTTCACGGTTCGTGAGTTCCAGCCCCGCGTCAGGCTCTGCACTGGTAGTAGAGAGCCTGTTTGGGATTCTCTGTCTCTGTCCCTGTCTCTCTCTCTCTCTCCTTCTCTCAGAAATAAATAAATAACTTCAAAACTCTTTCTAGGTCTTTCCATTTTTCTCCCCCATGAACCATGATGAACTGAAGAGAAAGGAGAAGGGGGACTTTCAGGGGCTTCTGCTGGGCAAACCCCGCCAGGCCGAACAGCTCCTCACAGAGAAGCATAGATCCCCAAGCTGGGAGAGACTTCCCCTTGCGCCCACCTTCTCGGCAGCCACCTGTTGGGAAGCTCAGCTCATTCTCTACGTTTGCTTCATGGCTTCCCTTAAAGTAGATTCTTACACACGGGCCCTCGAGGGGTGTGTGTTCCGCGTGTCTTCTATGCGTTTTCCATTAAATTTTTCTGCAGTCAGGAGGGTGGAGATTACCTTGACCAACCTTGTCAGGCACCTGCCCCATCTCTGGGCACCTGGAGCTGATGATATTGGCGGCCCAGGGCGTAGTCTAGAGGATTCAGACCTAGAGACCCTCTCACCCCCAAGATCAGTGTCTTTGCCTATTTAAGCCCCGTGGAGCAACACCCCGCAGGTGGGCTCCAGGGCCGGGTGGACTCTGGTGGGCTTTGGTATTCCTGTCACTGGGACTGAGGGTACCTGGACTAGTGGAAGAAGGAGAGACGAGGCTCAGCTGTGACTGAGGACCAATGATGTGACAGCATCTAAGACATCCCAGAGTGCTAGTCATCACCATTGGTCAACAGTGGTTGGGCCCAATCCCATCAAGGTAGGCAGAAACGAACTGATCATTCCACAGTTCTGTTTAGGTCCATATCTGAAGTGTCCCCAGATGCTTCTGGAACAAGGGCCCAGAGCTGGATTTTCAAGAATTGTGCCCAAGTAAGCAGCGGTCTTCCACGAAGCCCCATCAGATGTGTCCTTCTGTCTGCTGCTGTCTCCAAGCCCAAGATCTCCAGTGCCGTGAACCACCGTCTCGGGGAGAGGAGGGAGCTAGCCTCTCAGGGAGGGCTGTGCGGGGGAGAGAGAGGTGAGGAGGAGGCCGCCCCGCAGAACAGGCGCACAGGTGCCCGAAGGACAGGGGGCTGCCCCGGCATTTTCCGCAAGTCCCGAGGCAGGGAGGCGCGATGGTCAAGGGCACGTGTTCTGTCACCTGCCCTGCGCTCCCTGGCTGGCTCTCACACTTACTACCCTTGTGACCCTGAGCATCAAACCCCGTTCCTCCATGTTCTCATATAAAAAATTAGGATGAGAAAACCACAGTTCTCACTGGGTTGCAAGAATAGATGTGAGGAACAGATGAGACGGTGCCGGTAAGATATTTAGAAACTCTCAACATTGCTGAGCCATCGTTATTATTGTTTTGCCAGTATGTTTGCTTGTGGGGGCTCAAAATAAATAGCTTATGATTTTCGTACCTTTTTCACGTCCACGAAATATGTCATGTGAAGCTGGGTGTTGCCCCGAAGTGTTGGCATGTCGTGCCTCTGCTGTTGCTTCTTATCCACCTAGATGCCTCAAAAATTGCCACTGTCTTCCTTACAGTATTGCCCATTCAATGATCACAAAAAACACACAATGTGAGGGTAGTTTCCTCTGTTTTACGGGTGAGGCAATAGAGGTTTAGCAATGTCTAGGGTTCCAGAGCACGGCCAGTTGGGGCTAGGAGCCAGGGTGTGGAAGCGGGCTGTGAATCTTGTTTCCGAGGCTCCCAGGCCTGACCCTGCTTGGATATGGCTGAACGAGACCCACTGAGAGGCGGCTGAGCAAGGGGAAGGCTCGAGGCAGGGGCCGCGAGGAGAAGGCGTAAGCGCTGTTACAACACGGTAAGCCGGGGCTGTCCTGGGAAGACCAGAACACACAGATACCTCAGTTAAGGTAACAAAGACCCCAGCCTGGGAGCCCCAGGTCAAGGCCGAGGTGGGCAAAGCTGCCTTGAGGTTATGGCCTGTTCCTCTGTGTGGATGGGCGGGGGACACGGAAGGGCCGCCACCATTCACCCCTTATGGTTTCCCGTCTTCAACCAGACAACTCACTCTGCGGCCCATTACCCAACCCCGGCGTGTCACCCAAGGCTCCTGGCACCCCCTGTCTTCCTTCCACACCAGTGTGGGAGTCCACCACTCTGGCAAATGTGTACCAAATGGATTAAAAGTTGGGATGTTGGCGGGGTGTCTGGGTGGCTCGGTTGGTTAAGCATCGACTTCAGTTCAGGTCGTGAGCTTGTGTTCTGTGAGTTGGAGCCCTACGTCGGGCTCTGTGCTGACAGCTCAGAGCCTGGAGCCTGCTTCAGAATCTGTGCCTCCCTCTCTCTCTCTGCCCCTCCCCCACTCCAACTCAAAAATAAATAAACATTTTTTAAAAGTTGGGTATTTGTACACCTGTGTTCGTGGTAGCATTGTCCACAATAGTGGAAAGGTAAAAGCAACCTCAGTGTCCACTGACAGATAAATGGATGAACCAAAGCGGTATATCCATACAATGGGATATTATTCAGCCTTAAAAACAGAGGACATTCTGAGATAGGCTACAGCCTGAAGGAGCCGTGAGGAGGACATTGTGCTAAGTGAAATAAGCCAGTCTCAAAAAGACATTGTATGATTCCATGGATACAAGGTCCCTACAATAGTCAAATCCCTAGAGACAGAAAGGCAAATAGTGGTTGCTAGGGGGTGGTGGGCGGGGAAACGGGGAGCTGTTTTTCAATGGGTTTGGCGAATGGAGAGTTCTGGAAATTGGTTGCACAACAACAGTATGAAGGCACTTCACACTGCTGACCTGTACACTTAAAAATGGGTAAAGTGGGAAATGTTATGTTATGTGCGGCTTATCACAATTAAAAAAAGTTTGAGTGTTGGGTCCTGGCACCCTCAGACCCAGGGGGCTGCCACCATCCACGCGTGGGGACAGCGTGCCCTCCCCCTGTGCCCCGAGGGGTGGCCCTGGCCTCCCTGCACATCTCAGTGGCCGGGTCTGTCCAGACGAAGGGCGCCCTTTCCTGGTTTGAACCAAGATGCCATTGGTTCCCCCAACCCTGGGCCCAGCAGCTTTGTCTGCTCTGAGGGGTGCCTTCCCCAAGTCCCACGGGCCCCGTGGGGGGTCGGGGGTGCCCCGTATGCCTGTTTCTCCCCGAACCTTGCTGGGAACGGTCCAAAGTGGGGACCGTGCTTGCTTTTCCTTAATGTTCCCAGCTGCTCACTCGGGGCCCTGCACACAGTTAGCGCTTAATAAATACCTGCAGAAAGGAGGAGAGAAGGAAGGCAGGGAAAGACGGAGAGAGAAATGGAGGAACGTGGCAATGTCTCAATCTCTAGTTCATGTGCCTCTAGATGGCCTGAGAACCAATCTTCTGCGTTCTCCGAACTTGCTGTGGATTACTAGGGTTTTATTTTATTTTATTTTATTTATTTTATTTTATTTTATTACTAGCACATTATAGAGCTTAACGTGCCCTTCCCTCATCTCACGGCCCGGGGTCCTGAGATCTGCGGCGGGCCGCGGCGTATTCCAAGTCCTCTCCCACGCGGGACATTTCAGCGCCGCGCTCCGACTGCGCTGGGGCCCAGCCGCCCCCACGGTCAGAGGTCACGGCGAATGCCCAAGCGGCCGCAAAACCCTCGTCACCCGACTCCCACCTTGAAGACAGCTATTCCTCCATTGCTTCCCAACATCTAGTGGGAGAAACTCAAAAGGCTCGTCTCCGTGAAGATGACGTGTGTTTCTCCTTCCCTGCTGCCTCCCACCCCTACACCCCCTCCCCTCTCCCCTCCCGGGCCTCCCCGGCTCACATCGCAACAGCCCACCCTTGGCGGGCCCCCGCTATCAGCGGCGACCGTTCCCAGGCGATAAAGCAGCCCGGGTCAGGCGGAGGGGAGCTTTGTGGACCTGCCGAGGCGCAGGGATTTTCCTAGCTCGGTCGCCCGGCTGTTTGCCCACCTGTCACTTCAGCTTTGTGACAAGGCTGACCTGAAAGAGGGGGAGGGCGCATTTTTGGCAGGGGAGGCAGTAGGGCTGCCGGCTATAAACACACCCATTCAGTTTGGGATTGCAGCCCCGGGCTGGCCGCACGGCCCGGTCCCCGGTTAATTCATAACCCGTGAGGGCCACTCTTCAGGCAGCTGTGGAAACTCGGTTTCACCCTGGATCTTTCCTTCCCGCTCCTCCACGTGGGGCCATAAGTGAAGTCTTGGGGAGCGCCCGGTCCAGCCGCCGCACCCCTTGGCCTGCCCCGGAAGGGTCTGCTCCCTCGGGCCTCGGGCCTCCGGCCGTGGGCGGGAGCGGTCACCAGACATGGGTGCGGCTCAGTGCGTGTCCTCTGACTCCGCAGGACAGGGCGTCAGGATGGAGCGTGGCGGCTTCGTGCTGCAGAAAAGAAAGGGCACCTTGAAGACGAAGGGGCAATGGCTAAGAGCTGAACCCCATCCACTCATCGGCAGCTCCACGCACAGCCCCAAACGTACTTCCTGGGGAAAAGGGAGATGCCGGTTACCAGTGCAAACCGAACACACGGCTGGAAGTCAATCTTTCAGAGTCCGTTTTCCCAAAAGAAATACACAAAGAGTGAGAAGCCAAAGAAAAGAGAGCCAGGCAGATGTCTGGAAGCCAAGCATGGCGTGCTAGGGTTGGGCTCAGGCAAAGACAGCCACAGGAGAGGGGAGAGGGCTCTTTGGTGCACCCCGGGGAGGTCAGGGGCTAAGGGCTCCTCCTCAAGCATCCACCACCCACCCAGAGACTGCGACCAGCAGGGGGCAGCAGAGAGCCCAAAGGCGGTAGGTGGCTCGTTGGGGAGGATGCTCTTGGCTTCTTTGGGTAGTTCCTGCCCGTCTTTCCTCCTATCAGTGGTCCACTGTCCCTTCTTTTTCCCCTTCTTCCTCGTTCCTTGTCTTCTGGTCTTCCTTGGAGGTAGTGCTGTCAGGGTCAAAGCCAGAGCCCTGAAAACCACGTGCTTCGTCATCACATCTTGGAAAACTGTCTCTCTGGAGACGCCCCCGCTTTACAAATGTGGTTTGACAAGCGGTGACCTGGGGTCACTGAGAGCCTTTCCGAGAGCTTAGGACGGGGCCACAACCCCCCACTAGACCACAGGAGCCTCACCTCAGAGTGGCCAGCCGGGCACAGGATGGCTGGAACGGCACCCTTGGCATGAGAGAGCCCGACATGCCGTCAGGTTGAGCATCTTGCTGGCCGCCGCCTGCCCCTTGGCTCCAAACAATCAAGGAAGAAGAGAAAATTGATGCCTTTCCTGTCGATCACGCCAGTAAGTGCCACCAGGGCTTTGGGATCGGACGAAAAAGAGGGTGTTACACATAACGACACGGGTACGGAAGCCATCGGGGGTGGTGCGTGTATCACACAGCAGTTCGCGGGCACAGTCGAAGAAATCGGCCATTTAGATGACACGTAGTTGGCTGAAATAACAGGTTCCTAAAGGGCACCAAATCCAGAGTGAACCTGGTTTTGAGGGGGCGGGGGGTTCCTGGGAAACTCTGTCTTTGAAAGACCACGTACACACAGAGAAGTCATGAATCACGAATGAGCAGATAGATGAATTCCCACCACGTGAACCTGCCTGTGTACCTTGCACCCAGACTCCAGAACAGAGCGTGGCTGGCTTCCTAGAAGTCCCTCACGCCTCCCCCGGTCGTTCCCTCCCAAGGGGACCAAACACCACATGAGCTTTGCCTCTCGTTCAGCTTTACGCAAAGAGGATCAATGCTGCATTTTCTCTTTTTTTTCTGCCCTCTCTCGTTCGACATAATGCGTGTGCGGCTCACGCATATGGTGGCCATTCGCTCGTCCTTGGTGCTGAATGGTGTGCTGAGGTGGTGGACTGTACCCCAATCTGTGCGCCCATTCCCCGGGCAGGGGACGTAATGGGTTGTTGATGGTTTGGGCCATTTCAAGTAACATGCGTGTGTCTAGACTCTTAGAGGACATACGTCCATCATTTGTTGGGGACACAGGGGTGTGAGGGACCAGCTGGTTTTGGGGGAATCTGACTGGAGAAGGGTGCAGGAGCCCCGGGCAGCTCTGACTGGAGAATGAGAGGGGAACTGGGGTCACTGGGCTGCCACTGGGCCACTCGTCCCCATAGGAGCCACTCCCACGGAGCAGGAAGCACAAGAGGGGACTGAGAGTGACGTCAACGCCCCCAGCCCTCGCCTCCTGGGCCCTGGAGGTTGCCGGCCTTCGTCCGCACCTCCCTCTCTGGCCTCCCTCGTCCTTCCCAGACAACAGGTGATCTCCACGACACCCCTGCTGGCTGGGGCATGGCCAATGAACGTGAGACCAGCCAATCCCGACGGAAAGCGTGATCGTTTAAGACTCTCGCACCCCAGGCGAGTTCCCACAAAGGTCCTCCTCGTTCTTTGTGAAGGAGAAAGGAGCTAGTCTTCGGCAGGAAGGGCGCCTCCCTAGGCATCCCCAGAGTCTGCGGAGGGTCAGAGGAAGGGGCGGGAGAAGAACGAAAAGAGGCAACGGCGGGGGCGCGCCCCAGACGCAGCCTGGCCTCTTGAATGTTCGGTCCGACAGCAGTCAGGTGGCCGGGCGTTGGTGGCGGTGGCCTTCTGACACCCACGGACAGCTGCCTGCAGGGAAAGTCAAAGCAGCAAAGGCCGCTCCGTCATGGTTCGTGTGTGGGAGCCCCGCGTCCAATTCGAACCCAACCCCTGAGCCGGTAGTAGGCATACGCACAGGGGAGGCCACGCTGGGCACACGGCGGGGAGCACCGGCCCTCTCTGTTCTCAGCAGCTCCCGTGAGACCAGCCCCGAGTCAGCCCACGCTGGTGGCCCTCCTGAAGGCCACACGTTGGGCCGCTGGGCAGCGGGCAGTGAGGCCAGCGCGGGGAGGGAGGGATGCTGAAGGAAAGACAATTCTGTAGCCTGAAAAGCCAAGTCGCAGGAGAAGGGGAGTTCTGAGGACAACTGGGGCTCCCCCGGGAGAACACCTGATCTTACAGTGGGGTGCTGTCTGCCCATCCTGGGACTGTCCTGGGAGGTCGGATGGTCACACAGGCTCCACAATCGCTCAGCTGTGTGTGCCCAGATTGCCCGTGGGAACACAGGACTTCCAGCGTGGCTAGGGAAGACCCCTCACCCCGGTTTCTTCCCCATCCGCTGGGTCTGCGTCAGAGCCCTTGGGCTGCAGAGTCCAGGGGTCACAGAGGGGCCCTCTCCGCACGCACACTGCTCTGAAGCACTCGGTGCGGCAGGGGGGGGGGGGGTGGGGGGCGCAGGGTACAGACCGTCGCCGTCAACAGCCGAGGCGATGCCGGTGTGCCCCAGCACCCCCCCCACCCCCTTACACACGTTCTGTAGCTCATCAAAGTGGGCCTCTCAGCAAGAGCTCGCTCAGTTATTATTTTATGAGATCATTATCACCGGCAACCACAGGATTAACAAAAATTGAGGGTAATAAAAGAAATCACAGAGGAAACTAACGCTATCAACTGCGTGATAAAAGGGAGGCAGCAGGCTTCGTTTGGAATGACAAATTCTCTTTGTCTCGCAAGGCTCAGAAATAAGGCCCAGGAGGAAGGGACCACTAGGCAGCTTGAGGAGAACAGCCCACCTGCTGGTTCCAGCTGCCCACGTCTCCGTGGTGTCCTTGGCCGTGCGGGAGCTAGAGAGCTCCCCTCCCGCTCAGCATGGAAGACCGAAGGGGTAGGCTGGTCTGGTCTACGCTTAGACCTTCGACACTCCTCGCCCCCCCCCGGAGGAAGACGCTTCTGCCTCTCCCGATACCCTCTGCTGGGCTCGCGGTGCCACAGTCAAGGCCCCGGGGGATGCTTGTACTACGTCGTCACCACTGCTGTGGCACCGCCAGGGCCCCGAGGCCAGCGACCCTGGTCACCGTTTCTCCTCTCTGCTCCCAGCGGCCGGCAGGGCAACCCACTGCACCAAGCAGACAGGCCGCCTGGGAGGCTGGGCCCCAGCACCCGGGCCTGTCTCCTCAGGTGTCCCGAGCCTTCCGGGCCGGGGCTCTCCAGCCGGTCCGGATGTCTACACAGCGGGGCCCAAGAAGAACGGCAGCAGGCAGCGGGTGGCGTGTGGGATGAGGTGGGCAGCAGGAGGGCATGCCCGGGACACTCTCGCCCAGCCCAGCCCGGGTCCCCTCTCTCGCCTCCATGCCCCAAGCCCCAGGGCAGGGGGGCGGTCACATGGCCACAAGGTGCTGATTCCCACCCTCGCCGATCACACGTCCGTGTTCTGCCTTCTGCACATGGGGGTGGGGGCGGGGAGCGGTTCCCGAAAGGCATCCGAGAGGGGAAAGAGGTCACTTTGAAACCCTCGGCCTCTTCCTCCACACATCACTAACCCTCATGCTAACGTGACTTCCCGGTGACCCCGATGTGGCACCCCGAGGCTTGCTTAGAGCTCGGTGTGACCACTGTGGCTTCCCCGTCTTTGGGAAAGAGCCCTGTGCTCCCTGGAGCTGTAGAAAAGCGGGGTGGGGGGGTACCCCGCCGCAGCCTGGATGAACTAACCTCAAGGGCACCCCAGTTAAGTCGGGTGAAGGAAGACGCGGGTTTGTGCCCACCCCAGCGGCTCGCGGTGGGGACGCTGCACAAGGGGTCCGGGCAAGGACACCCCTGGGGGCCGCTTTGAACAAAGGGAGGGACGGTTTAGGCTGAGAATGCGGCCGGTCTGGAGAAGGAGACTGGCTGGGAGGGCAGGGTCTAGGAAGTGGCCAATTAGGGGAGGAGGCGGGAAAGCAGACTTGTGGGGGGGAAGGGGAGGCAGGGGCAGCGGTGGCCCTGTGGCTAAGGGGCATGCACGAGACGGACAGATGGGACAGGCGGCCAGGGAGCCAGTTCACTCGGCACATTCTGTTTAGAGCGTCCCCGCCCCCCCGCCACCCCGGTAAAACCCGGGTGGTTCTGGGGGAGTCATTTGGGTAGATGACTCAAACCGTCCCCAACTTTATTTCCTCACTAAGGACTTTCCTGTGATTATCGAGAAAGCTAGAAGGCGCTCTGGGGAAAGTCAGCTTGCCTTCGGTAACGTATGCATTGGACGCCCCCAGCTTGTCTCAGCCCCTATGTGGACAGAGAGAGAGAGAGAGAGAGAGGAGGAGAGACCACGAAGAAGAAAGGATTTCACAACAGGATGCCCAATCGGCCCTTCCCCCACTCCCCACCGCTGTTTGGACCCTGAGCAAAGAGGCCCCAGGGGGAAACACGGCCGTGACTCAGCCTGGCCCCTTTGCCCTCCCGCCTCTGAGGTTTCCCACTCTAGGCCTACACTCCTGGTGCCCCAATTTCATGTCGGGGCTTTCTCCAAGAGGACGTGTGGGTTCTCAGTGCCGGGGTCTCTCGGCAGCCCGAGAAGACGGGGGGTGGGGGGGCGGCTAATGACCCAGACGCCCCAGTTTCCCAAGAGGAGCCTAACTCCTGTATCCAGCGAGTGCTGAACTGGAGCCAATCAGCCGCCTATCAGCGTGCAGTCCAAACACCAGCCAAGGCCCCTTGGCCAGTCATAAATCCAGCCGGCTGCAGAAACAGGTCAGAGAGCCGGAGGCATACAGCCCTGTCCCGGTAATGATTAACTAGCGGCCAGGGGCCCTGGAGGTCACCGTGATAATGAGAAAGTTTCCCCGAGCTATCTCAAGTGCAGAGGACCTGGGGAGGGGCCCCGGCTGGCGCCCTGACTCCTAGGCAAACGCTTCCTGCCCCATCCAGGGCGTGCTCTTGTCAGTGACCAAACACTGCACCTCCCCACAGGGATAGGGGAACTGACATCACAACCCTCAGGGCCTCGGTCCCCCTCGGTAAAGTCCATGGTGAAGCCGCCAATGACAGCGTCTTCCTGGGACGTGGCTTTTCCCCAAACTCGAGACTTGATAAGGCCTTCCAAGAAGAGGAGGCTTAGCGCTTATCTTTATTGCCTGGCTTGTCCTAAGACACTGAGGGCCGCTCTGCTTGAGTGAAACTCAGAAAGGATTTTCTGCAAGACTTTCCGCTCTCTTATTTTTTTTTTTATTTTTTTGTTAGCATTTCGGCGTCTGGCAATGCAGCTCTCCAGCAACCTTCTTCGAATGCAGGACTCGTGCCTCATTTAAACTAACTAGGGTTGCTAAGCCCCTGCTACGTATCTATTGCGAAGCTTAGCACAGACTTCAGAAGAATGCTTTCACTGGGGAGGCGGGACCAACGCAGAGAAAGAATAATAATAAAAAGGACTAGAAGAGGAAGGCTGAAGGAGGCCTCGGTGTTCTCGAAAATTGCAGCGTCAGCTGGGGACTAATGGAGTCTCCCAGTTTTCAGATAGAAGTGAAAACACAAAGAAGGTAATGGTTGTCCATTACCAAGATGGCGCCATGAGCTGGTGTCCCAACTCTGGCTCCTGCATTAGGCAATATATTCTCATTCACCGCCCGGTCCCAGCTCAGACATTTTCACGCTGTCTGTCACTCACTCCTTTATCTTCTCAACTTCTCTCCCTGAACTGAAGGTAACTATTAGAATCATCGTTTCTTTTCTTTGTGTGTGTGTGTGTGTGTGTGTGTGTGTGTTTGAGAGAAAGAGAGAGAGCCTACGCACGTGGGTGTGAGAGCTGGGGAGGTGACAGAGGTAAAGGCAGGAGAGAATCGTAAGCAGGCTTCGCGCTCAGCCCAGCGCCCGACGTGGGGCTCAGTTTCACGACCTGGGATCATGACCTGAGCCAAAGTCAAGAGGTGGACACTCGACAGATTGAGCCACCCAGGCGCCATTAGAATCATAAATTCTACCTCATACTGAAGCGGGGAGACTCTTCCCATACTTTCCCAACTCTTCTTGCAGAAGAGAAGCCATGGACGGTTCCTTGAAAGAACTGGTGCTAATTCTTAGTGACACACCCATCACCTATTACTCAAGGCTGCCCCACGATGTTATCAAATATTGACCACCTGCCCTGGTTGAGCAGGTAGTCATAGCGAAGACTGATACTCAGTTCTAGAATCTTCTGCCTTTAGGAGGCCAATCACTGAGCAGTGTTCTTGTGTTCTTTCATTTGTTATCTGATTTCCCAATAACTTCTGTTAAGACACCACCCAGAGTAAACCGGTTTTGGCTCCAGTCAGCGTCTCCTGGCTAAGTCGGTTTTCCCATTTTTCAGATGGGTATGATAACACCGATCTACTTTTAAATATAATTTGACATGCCCACGACACGACGTGCTCCGGGTGGAAATAACACCACCACCTGTAAAGTAAGTATTCTTGAGAGACAGAGAAAGGAAGGAGAGAAATCAAGCCAAATCGAAGCTTCTAGATCTAACTACTAGTTTACAGGAAATACAGGATGCAGGGGGAAAAAATGTTAACGTCAGGTTTGCAGTCAGCGGAACCTGGGATGTACATCAGTTGATACCTGGGTGATGTGTGCAAGGGAGGTCTTTGTATTATTTGCTTTTGTGAGTGTGCGAAAATTGCGTAGCGCAGGGTTAAAAATACACACGAGTGTTTTACACATCACATAAGCCCTCCTTCCCCTGCGGACTGTGAAACTAGCACAGTTCCTGGGCATGGGCAGGTGAGTCGCAACAAAGGCCATGCCAATCCTTCCACTGGCCCAACAGACTCCGAACCGAAGACATGTAACATGGTTCTATGGAAACACCGAATACAGTTAGATGCCGCGGGTGATGCCAACCCCGTGTTCTCAGGTCTGGGTTCTAGACCTGATTCCACTACTCCCCAGCTTCGGCGACTTAGGACAAATCACTTAGGCTCTCTGAGCGTTGTCCTCTACCAAAAGATGACCACTCATTCAACAAACACGTGTTGTGGGTGTGAAAACGAGGTAGACCACAATCCCTACACTCGAGGCGCGAGAACCGTGCACGAGGAATGTCTTACGCAAGGTCGGATGGGAGAAGGAGCACTACTGTGGAGCAGGTAGCGGGTGAGCTGAGCCCGGGGGGGTGGGACTCCAGCGGGGGCTAGGAAGAGGAAGCAGAGCCAGCAGAGGGAGTCTGAGCCCGAGACATAAGAAGGAAGTGGGCTAGGAGGCAAGTCTGGGAAGGTGGGTCAGGGCCGGGCGGTGAAGGGCGGGAATGCCTCCCCCAGTATGTTGGACCCTCAGGCCAAAGGTAATGGGGAGCCACATGGAGTCTTTTGAGGAGAGAAGTATTTTGATCGCTGATTAAGGGGAACGGATCCATCCCATTTGTAGCCAGAAGAGACGAAGCTAGGCCAGTCTACGAGCTACTTCCGATGGTCAAAATACCGAGCCCGTCCGACGGACTGGAAAGCTTCCTTCTCTAGAGGAAAGAGTGCATGCGTGTGCACGCACGCGCACGCACACACACACAGACAGTAGGAATCGTGAGGCCCGGGGGTGGAGTTTACAAACCATGGATGAGAGAAAGTACAGCTGGAAAAAGGGATGTGTCAGCCACCAAATGCACACACAGTTCAAAGTGAAACCCTGAGTGAATGGGGGGTGGGTGGGGGGGTATATGGTTCCTATTTCCTCCCCTTTCAGAAAGATGTCTTTGCCTCCTGTCCTTGTCCATTCTGGAACCAAGTTCAGCAGGACCCAGAGGGCAGGGAGCCGGGTGGCTCAGACAGACGGGGCAGGGAGGGAGGGACGTCACCTGGCCCCACAGCCTCTATCCCTGAGGGAGTGATGGGGAGGAGGGCGTGGCATCCCGGAATGCTGCCTTACCTTTCTATCTGCTCTGTAGAAAATGACATTATAAGATCAAAATGCACACAAGTCCAAAAAGGTGAAGAACGAAGAACAGAGGTGGGGCAGGCAGTGGATTCATAAACATGTTTGTTGTCTGTCTGCGGCATTCACCAGCTCTTTAAACTTTGTAATTTGAGGAGATCTTGCCCTTCTCACTCTAAAAAAGTCATAATAATCACTTCGGTAAACCTCGCGTTCCTTTTGTTAACCGCCGGGCTTCTCCAAATCCTCCCCCAAACCCGAGGCCTCCCTGAGGGTTCCGAGTTTGCACTTGGATTGTCCTTGGGTCAGGTGAAGATGCTGAGGACCTCTTCTCCCTGGGGCTCCTCACTCCTCGTCCCCCAGCTCGGCTTGACTGCTGGCCGCGGGGCGCTGGGGACACCGCCGGGCTCTCTTCCCCAGCGGGGACCTGTGGGCAGCTCTCACACACTGTGGCAGCTCTGGAGTCCAGGGCCGCCAAGCCCCACTTCCGGGAAATGGTGGACTGTTGTAGAAACGCCCGAGAGCGTAGATGAGGGACTGCCCCCTGCTGCTAGTCCACAGGGGCAACCCAGGCCTGGCTCTCCTTGCTGGGACTGACCCCACGGCCGTCTGCTCCCCCCCACCCCCACACTCACCAGAGGCTCTTGGGTCTGGCTTGTGTGTGATCTTCAACTTGCCAAAACCCCAGATTTGTTAGCAAAGGCAGTTTCCTATTTTCTAAATTAAAAAAAAAAAAAAAAAGTCCTCTCTCTTTAGAGTAACTAATTCATCCGAACAGTAGAGGACCTGGGGTAAACTGTGAAGAATTTCAGGCGCAGGGACAAACCAGCGCCTTGCCCATTGCCTTCACAACGTTCCAGGAGCAGAAAAAGGCTCCTGGCCCCAACGGGTACGCGGGCTCCCTGCAGGGAGGCGGACCTAGGAAAACCCATTTGTGGGGTGAGTCTTGTCACTGCCTGGACGGTTTCGCTCCCTAACTCTCTCTCGTGCCCCCTGGGCAGCGAGAACAAAGGGAAGAGGGACCAAGGAGCCCAACTCCCTTGCACTGCCAAGTCCTGTCTCCGCTCCCGCTCTCGCCTGACACTCTGCAATGAGGCCTCGTCCCCGGGTAACTCCTGCAAGACAGGGCTGTCTCAGACCCCAGCAGGGCCCAGCTCTGCGTTTTGCAACCGTGGATGATCAACATTTGCTAAAATAGTAGCGCTCACAATCAGGGCACCTGTTTCCTGACAACAAGCCCCGCCCGGCTCGTGGATAAGGACCACGGGCGCCCAGCCCGCAGGACACTCATGTGAACTGTTCTCGGGAGTCTCCCGGTGGCCAGAAGAATAGAAATGACAGAGCGTTCTCCCTCCCAGCCCACCCAGACAAGCCTTCTTTTCCAGGGTGTTCCCATGGTGCCCGGACTCCAGACGGCACAGGGCCCTGCGTTTGCATCTCCACGTGGGCCTTGCCTTCGACCCGTTCTCGGAGCCAAGCCAGGGCCCTGGGCCTCCGGAGAGACGGCCCAGTTTCGCGCCCCGTGTGAGGAGCGGTTTTCACCTGCGTAATCATTCAGCGGGTGCAGCAGGAACTGGCCGTTTGCTCGCGTTGGGGCTGCCTGCGAGCAGCTGTTCAAACCTCCCCCGACCTCCGCCTCCTCCCGGCGGCCCGGTCCCCACCACTTCCCCGCTGTCTCTCGTCTTATCACACTTCGAGGAGCCCGTTTTGAAGTTCAGACGGCCAGGTTGCCTCGCCTGCCTTTGTTTGCGATCCCAGATTTCCTCCCGTTGGCTTGTCCTTGGGTTTGGCCTCAGCCTTCCTCAGCGGGCTGGTGGCCCCGTATGGGACATATTTCTTCTTGAGGTGGGGGGGGCGGGTGCCAGAGCCTGGTGTCGGGCAGGGATCGGGTATCATGGGAGGGGGCCAGGAGACGAGATGCCCGGGGAGACAGAAGGGACGGAGAGGATGCTGCCGGAACGCCCCCCAGAGTCACCGTCACTGCATGGAGGGGGAGTCAGAAACCTTACATCAGGGCTTCCAGGGCCACAGAGGCCAAGGCAGCAGCCAAGGAGGGTAAGAGGAAAGGAAGGCGGACGTGGTCGCAAGGTGGTCACTAGATGTGTGCCCCCAGGCTGGCCATGAACCTCCCTGGGCCTCAGCTTCCTCATCTGTAAAATGGGACAACAGTAGTTCCTATCTCACGGGGTTGGCCCAAGAATTACATGACTTTCTACAAAGCACTAAGAGATACAGGTGACATAAGACTCTTATATTTGTTTAAGGGTATATTTCTTGTTTAAACGTTTATTTATTTATTTTTGTGAGCGAGATTGAGAGAGAGAGAGGTCGAGGGGGAGGGGGAGAGAGAGGGAGACACAGCATTTGAAATGGGCTCCAGGCTCCGAGCTGTCAGCAAAGAGTCCTACACAGGCCTCGAACCCACAGACTATAAGATCACGACCTGAGCCTTAAGGGACTGAGCCACCCAGGTGCCCTGTTTAAAGGTATTTCTCAAGCTCCCCTTCCTGCCAGAGGCATCAGGGGAAGGGAGAGTTAATTACTGACAAGATATGGTATGTACCACAAAACTTCCAACCCATTCTTTGGTCTGGAGCCTCGGGGTGGTGGTGGGTGGGGAGAGGAAGGCCCAGGTAGCGTCCTGCTGCCTGTGTGAGGTGGGGTCTCTTTTTGGGTGGGCTCAGCTCATCCTCCTCAACAGGCTTGCTACTCTCCCGTGGAAGGAAGTCCCGTCAAGGGCCACACTGGCCCGCCCTCCTCTCCCTTTCTCTAATGAAATTTGTCTGGATTAATAGTATATATATTTTTTCTTGCTATCCACCAGTGAGGTCCTAAAAGCTATTTAATGTTCGTGTCATTTTTTTCTAAGTGTCTGGGTCTAACATTCTCAGTAGAAAGTTTGTGAATTATCTAGAAATTTCCATGTTGCTGGTGGGGATGGTGAGGGGCAGGGGACATGACTCCTAAACCGGGGAGGCGTGGGCTTCTCGGCTCTCTGGATGGAAGTGTGGATTCGGCTTCTCTGACCAGCGAGGCGGGACCTGCGTCCCTCTTACGGACGGAGAGGCGAAGTCACACCCTGCCAGCCCGCTGAGGGCCCAGGTCCTGGGCTCTGGGCCACCACTGCACCCGCCCCGTCGGCCACCTGGCTGTCTCCAACTTGCCAGGAATGTGCCCACCATGTGCAGCGTCTTCTCTCCTTGATTTCCATAAATCAGCCTCTGCACTCCTCATGTCGCCCCTCATAGTCTCCACGACAAGAGGTGACAACGTTTCGGTCGCTGGAAAACTTTGTCATCAACCTCTTGAGCCAAGAACGGGCCACGCTGGGTTGGGATGGCCACCCTAGCGGATGGCCTGACTCCAGGGAAGCAGGAAAGACCCAGAGGCATGGGGACCCAATCCGGAAGAGAGTCCCCTATCCCTGGAGGTGCAGAATCGCCCACTTCGGCCGGGGGCCCGGGGCCTGCGTGCTCAGCGTTCCACAAGCTTCGTTTTAGGTAACTGACACCTCAGACCCACGAGGTCGGTGCCCATTGTTCCGTACCTTGTGGATGGGGACGTCACGTCGTAAGTGACGCGATCACACTAGAGCCCACCGTGCCCTGAGCTGTGGTTCCCGCAGTCAGCCCGAGGGCTCACCAGGGGCCCAACCACCCGTGACCACAGACCCCATGACATCCTTATCCGACCACCCTCCGTGGGGAAGGCGCAGGGACTGTCCTCATGTCGGGGAGGAAGCGGGGCTTGGGGAAGTGACTGGCCCAAGGTCACCGGGCCGGAAAGTGGCAGTGCGGGGTCCACGCCACCCTCCTGCTTCCAGAGAGTTCCAGGCTACCGTGGCTCCTGCCTCTGCTGTTAGCCGGAATACTCTTTCCCTCCTGCTCAGGGAAGGCCCTAAGGAGGGCCACTCAGGTCACGGCCTCTGCAGGAAGCTGAGGCCACAGAGGCCCAGGGGGGTTGGAGGTGGCTGGGCCGGACGAGGCCGGCCCCCGTGGAGTGTGGGATTCCTGGGTCAGGTCTGGGAATCCGGACTTTACAAGCCCTCTGGGTGATTCTTCCAGGCACTGAAGTTTGTGAGCTGGGCCGTAGCTCCTTCAATTGCCTTTCCGAACAGGCGGCGACACCACCTTTTCCTGGCTGCTTGCTGCCTATCAAACATAAAAGCAGGCGTGCACGGGCAGGAGGCCGAGAACACGCACCCGAGATGAGAACGGGGGTTGCCTCTGGGGGGTAAGCCGACAGGGGACTTTTACTCCCGTTTGCTTCTCCGTTGCTTTCAGCATATTGCTTGGCACTCGAAGAACTCAAGAAAAACCTGCGTCTTTAGAACCTCTGGCTTGTAGTGGACGAAGGAAACAGCACGAGGGTCATATGGGAGGCTGTTCCCAGCCAGGGCAACAGTCGTCCCTGTAACCGGGCGTAACCGGGCGCCGTCTGGGTCCACAGGGCCCCGTGGATGCGCCCAGGGAGGAACGCTGGTCTCCTTCGTGTGTGATGGTGAGAAACCCTCTTGTGGGGACAGAACCCGGTTCGAACACGCTTGTGCGTGTGTGAATTTTCTAACAATAAAGGTCAAAACACAGGGGCACCGTTGGTGGGCCTGCCGCTGCCACGAGTGGGCCGGGTTTGGGTCCTGAGGGCTCGTGGGCATGACGAGGGACTCGGTTCTCCGGGAGGGCGTTTCTGCCTCTTCTGCAGCAAGTCTTCCCAAAGCCCCGCGTCCGGGGCCCCTCGTCTGAAGGCTCTCTGCGTGGAGCAGGGGAGGGGCGGGGGAAGATCTCGAAGGCCGATCCGGCCATAAGCCTATAAGCCCGTGCCGCGCTGCCCCAGGGCCAGAACAGGAAGCCGACAGGAACGTGAGCCCTTGCTCACGAACCGTGCGCCAGACCCGGCGAGGCCGTGACACGGTGGCTCGCCAGCCATTGGGAGCGTCCCCGAGGCTGCTCGATAAGACCAGGTCAACGTCCACGCCGACCGTTGGGGCTGTCATAAAGTGCGGTTGACGGATGGCCCGAGAACACGCATGACACCGGCTCCTCCACGGGGGGCGGGAGGACTCTCGCCACCTCCCTGGCCCAGAGGGGACACACGTGCTCCCTGAACCAGGCCAGGCAGAGTCTCCCTCTCGGGCTCTCGTGACAACTCTTGGCTTACACTAAGGAAACAGGCTCGCTGCAAGACTTGAGCTGAAACCCATCTTGACCGTGGGCAGCGAGTGGGGCATGTGCTCACGCCGGGTGAGCAGAGCCAGCGCGGATACCAGGTTCTGAAGGGAAGTGGGGGCTCCCCACCAGGCTGTCCCCTGCAGCCCTGCGCACTGGGGGGGGGCAACCTTCCGAGAGCACCCCATTTCGTGGGGGCGGGGGGTCATAACCCATTGCCCAAACTTCCTGGGTTTGTCAGCTTTTCCTATCGGCAGCCACATTCCAGTTGGGAAGTCAGTTTTCTAGAACTTTCCAACTCTGCTCCCACGCGCTTTGGCTTCCCCTCCGCGGCACCTCACCGCAGGCAGCCTGGGGAACAGGCCTCTTACTTTCTCTCTAGAAGTCACCACCAGCTACTCTTTCCTGTTGAGAAGGGGCGAGCCAGTGAACTCAGAAGGGGCGGCCAGGTGGGCTGCAAGCATCGGGCCTGGACCAGGCCCAGTCACCTGCTAAGTGTTCAACACCTCCTCTGCACCCGGGCCTCGCCGGCCTGCCGCCGCCGCAGCCGCCTGTCGCTCCCAGCGTCTCAGTGTCACGCCGAGGAATGACAGCAGAGCCCTCGCCAGCGAGGGGTCCGCACGGGGCCGCATCCGCAGCAGAGCCCCGCAGCCCCGCAGCCAGGCGACTGGCACCCCGTCAGATCCCTTCCACGGAGTCCTCCTCCCACCCGCCTTCCAATCCGCATTATAGCCAAGGAAAAGAGCTGTGCGCTCCGAAGCCCAAAGACAGCGATAAGATGGAGCAAGATAAAAATCTGGAGGAAACGGGGTTTGCTCTGATGTGGATTTCGCCTTCCAAACTGCTAAGTAAACAGCGCGCACGTCGCCCAGAAGTGGTTTAATCTCCCGTGTGCGCTTCCTGAAGACGTTTCTCTGCAGATCTCGGCCTCCGTGATTTAGCTGAAGCCGCGGAGGTCGGATGAGCGGGACCATCGGTCCTCGTGCCAGCCCGGGGGTCGCAGGACTGGGTTGCTGGAACTTCTGGGAGGCGCAGGCCTTCGGAGCTGACAAGGTGGGGACTCTGGGACCAGCAGGTGGCGGCCGGCTCCCAGACGCCGCCCGCTCGGCCCGGTTTGGCTTCTGCGACCGGGAACACCTCGCTTCCACCTGCTCATCTGCTGATTTTGAGGAAAGGTGTTCCAGCCGGGGGAGCCCAGCGGTTCTCAGACTTAGGTGTAGTCTTGGAATTGTTCTGCATGATGGTTGAACCGAAACCGTGTCGGTGTGCTCTGTGAGAGCTTTAAGGGGCTCCCCGGGGCGCCTGGGTGGCTCAGTCAGTTAAGCGGCCGACTCCGGCTCAGGTCATGATCTCACGGTCTGTGAGTTCAAGCCCCGCGTCGGGCTCTGTGCTGACAGCTCAGAGCCTGGAGCCTGCTTCGGATTCTGTGTCTGCCTCTCTCTCTGCCCTTCGCCTGCTCATGCTCTGTCTCTCTGTCTCTCAAAAATAAATAAACGTTAAAAAAAAAAAAATTAAAAATAAATAAATAAATAAGGGGCTTTC
Source organism: Paguma larvata (assembly GCA_030068075.1). Classification (NCBI taxonomy): domain Eukaryota; kingdom Metazoa; phylum Chordata; class Mammalia; order Carnivora; family Viverridae; genus Paguma; species Paguma larvata. The sequence goes on along the minus strand of CM057839.1, from coordinate 72,355,020 downwards.
CAAGGCAGTTTGGGTTGGACGCGATCTTCACCTTCCACGCTAATGTCAGAAATTAACCTGCACGGAGAGGCCCTCCCACCCGACGTGTCTGCAGAATCGCTGAGTGCGAAGGCCCTCCTTGATCTGCTCTCCTGGGCCATTCCAGGCCCGCGGACCTGGACCGTCCAGCTTGCGTTTTTGGCTACTTCCGTCGTCGTCAAATACAGAGAAGAAAAAAAAAAAGCAAAGAAAAGAGCAGGATTCTCACGCCCTTAGATGCAAGGCATTCTTGTTCTTTCTAGACCTCGCATCAATGTTTGCATGTCAAAAAATAAGACATCACTGTACGATTAAAAAAAAAAAGGGAAGGAAAGGGAATGGACAGCACGTGACACGTGTCCCGGGCGCCGCGCTGTCTGAGGCTGACCCGCGTTTATCTCGGCCCGTCCGCTGGCGGTTGGAAGCATTCCAGCCTGCTGATAACCGGGAATGAGGAAGCAGCGCGGCCGTTCACCATGTCACCCTGCAGCACCAATAAAAAGCTCATAACTTCTGCGCCGGCGTGGTTATGTGGCCAGCGTGCCGATGAAAGGAAGTTTACATTGCGTGTCTTCGGGTTGCCCGTGACCGATCCGCCAGCGCCCCCTCTTCCTCACTCGGGCTGCTTTGGCCCCTGGGGACCCGGCCGTCCAAGTCCTGGAGGATGGGAGCTCGGGCAGACGGGCCGGGAGCCAGGCCTCTCAGAGCCCGGCTCCCCAAACACGAAGTCAGAAGCTAAATGGGCGGTGTCTTGGAGGGTCTCGGGTTCCGACGGGGACCCTCTCAACCCGCTCCCGTGGGGAATGAGGGCCTAGGCCCTTCCTGGGAAGCTAGAGCCTTCTAGAGAGACTGACAGCAATCGGAACCCCCGGGGAGGCAGCCACGGCTCGGTTCTCCTTGCAAATACAGAACCGCTGTCATTTTTAAAAAGTGATGCCTAGGGGGAAACATTTTCTTTTTAAAGGTTTATTAATTTTTGAGAGAGACAGAGCGTGAGCAGGGGAGGGGCAGAGAGAGAGGGAGACACAGACTCTGAAGCAGGCTCCAGGCTCTGAGCCGTCAGCACGGAGCCCGACGTGGGGCTTGAACTCACAGACCGTGAGATCATGACCTGAGTTGAAGTCGAAGTCGAAGTCAGATGCCCAACTGATTGAGCCACCCAGGTGCCCCAGGGGGAAACTTCTAAAAGTAATTTTCAAGCAAAGGACCCAGCGGCGCCCAGTGGCTCGGTAGGTTAAGCATCGGACTTCGGCTCTGGTCAGACCTCACAGTGTGTGAGTTCCAGCCCCACATTGGGATTCTCTCTCTCTTTAGATTCGTCTAGAATTCTCGTCTAGATTAGTGTCTGGTTATGAACCTTGTGGTAGGTTCTAGTAGGAATCACCTACTAGGCGCTCTGGGCGTCTGGCTTTCCACCTTATGTCTGTGATTTCACCCATATTCATGTGTGCGGCTGTGACTGATTCTTTTTATGGGTCAATGACTCCTTTTTTTTTTTTTTTTTTAATGAACGAGCATTGGTCCTTGTACCGCCTTCCCCGCTCCTTCTCTCTTCAAGTGTGCGTGTGAACCCGGCCTCGCCAAATGCTTTCGTAGACGGAAATGTCGGATACAAGAAACCCTGTTGCTGTAGAGAAAATACATGTGAATACGCCCCCTTCCCCCTCCACGGACTTCTACCTGCCCCTCTCCCCAGCCCTGCCCTCGGAGGCTCTGGCGAGGATCGTGTTTTAAAGAAGGGTTTCGCCACAGCTCCGGGAAGACGTGGCAGGAAGGCCCTGGAAAGCCTTTTGAAATGCCTTCCCCGAAGGAGTTTAACAACTGGAGAGGCTCCGAGTTGGTGGCGGGGTCTGGGGGAAATGGCGTATTTAGGTCTCAGATCATCAGAACACTCCCCTCTGTTCTGGAGCGTGGCAGCCAGGGGAGAGAGATTCTATAGCCGGATGTTGGAAAGTGAACGAGAGGTAACGAAGGGGGAAAAAAGAGACGGGGAAGAGATGTTCTCTGGACAGACCGCAAAGAAGGTCAATGGTGGGGGGGGGCACCTGGATGTCTAACTTCGGCTCAGGTCGCGATGTCACAGTTCGTGGGTTCGAGCTCCGCATCGGGCTCTGTGCAGACAGCTCAGAGCCTGGAGCCTGCTTCGGATTCTGTGTGTGTGTGTCTCTCTCTCTCTTTATGTCCTTCCCCCGCTTGTGTTCTCCCTCTCTCTCAAAAGGAAATAAATAAACATTAAAAAAAAAAAAGGTCAATGGTAAGTCAAGAGAAGGAAGGCTTTCTGGTTCTCAGAATCTAAGGGAAGGAAATGACCGGTTATGAGAGTGGGGTGGTAACAGGGAGAAACTAGACTTTTTTTTAATTGGAAACAGCCACAGGGGGGCGCCTGGGTGGCTCAGTCGGTTGAGCGGCCGACTTCGGCTCAGGTCATGATCTCACAGTCTGTGGGTTCCAGCCCCGCGTCGGGCTCTGTGCTGATGGCTCAGAGCCTGGAGCCTGCTTCGGATTCTGTGTCTGCCTCTCCCTCTGCCCTTCCCCTGCTCATGCTCTGTCTCTCTGTCTCTCAAAAATAAATAAACGTTAAAAAAAAAAAAAGAAAACAACCACGGGTACTGCATATTTAAATTTGTGTGTATGTGCAAGTTAGGATATACAAATGTAACAAACCTGTAACTACAAGTTTGGCCAGTAGATGGCAGGCTAAGCCAGTCTATTCTCTGAGACAAAGCCACCCGGCTGATTAATTCCCTCTCCAAGCCCAAACTTGCACAGCGACAGAGAAGGTGAGACACTCCCGCCCCCCCGCCCGCCCTTGCGGAATGAGGCAAACCTCTCATTACTCCAACATTCTAATGAGCACACAGCCCTGTAGGAATCACAGCTCCATTTCTCAGCTTTCTACTTCTCGTCTTTTATCCCCAGCTGGATATCGGGGTAAATAGATACTGGAAACGGGGCGAGCGACAGTAAGTTAGAGTAACAGTATAGTTTGAGATGTGATGCTTTGGAGACCTAAATAAAAGATGGGGCGCCTGGGGGGCTCAGTCGGTTAAGCGTCCTACTCTGGACGCTCAGGTCATGATCTCACGGTTTATGAGTTCGAGTCCCATGTTGGGCTCTGTGTTGACAGTGCTTGTTTGAGATTCTCTCTCTCTCTCTCTCTGCCTCTCCCCCACTCATGCTCACTTTCTTTCTCTTTCAAAATAAATAAATAAACTGCAAAAGAAAAAAAAAAAGCTAAGATAAGTAAATCGTGGGAGACTATCTTTGCCACAAGTAAGTCCCAAACTGCTGAGATGTTACCTTCACTGTCTCATCCGAAAACATTTACTGAGGTCCTTCGGTGTCCTGGGGGCTGTGCTCTGGGCTGGAGAATATAAAATATAAAGGCGACCGGAGGCACGTTTCTGCCTCCCAGCTATGAATTCCTCGCTTATCGTTTCCTTGAGTGTCTGGATCACGGAAATTACGTGACCGGGTCCCTTGCACCCAGGACTGTGCTCGACAAACGTGTGTTGCTTCTACCACCTGGCACACGTGAGCACAGCTGACCCGTAGGGGTCGCCGCCCCAAATCCGGGATTACAAGATTCACCGCAGACTTGGGCGGGTCGGCCACCAAAGCTTTCCCGGTGTGCTAGACCCAGGATCCCGCGACGGCTGTATCACCCCCCCCCCCCGAGCACATCCCCCCTCCCGGCCCCGTGATGAGTACAGCGTGTGCGCCCTCTCTCGAGTTCCACAACAGTTCAGTGAGGCCGTGATTAGAATTCTCCCCAATTTACAGATTTAGAAACTGAGGCTCGAAGAGGTTCAATTTGTCCTGTTACGAAACCATGGCCGTTGTCTTTTTTTTTTTTTTTTTTTTTTAAGTAGGCTCTGCACCCAGCACAGATTCCAGCACCAGGCTTGAACTCATGACCTTGAGATCAAGACATCAAGACGTGAGCTGTGATCAAGAATCAGCTGCTTACCCAACTGAGCCAGCCAGGCGCCGTTTGAGTTTGTCTTTTTTTTTTTTTTTTTTTAATGTTTATTTATTTTTTTAGAGAGAGAGAGAGACAGAGCATGAGTGGGGGAGAGTCAGAGAGACAGAAGGAAACACAGAATCCGAAGCAGGCTCCAGGCTCTGAGCTGTCAGCACAGAGCCCGACGCGGGGCTCAAACTCACAAACTGTGAGATCATGACCTGAGCCAAAGTCGGATGCTTAAGCGACTGAGTCACCCAGGCGCCCCTGAGTTTGTCTTTTAAATCAGACCATGGCAGCAGGGAGTGCATGGGGTCGGTGGCGGCCGGTGGCTTCAGTCCCTCCCCTGAAACCGCCTTTCTGTGTTTTAGATAAACCTCCCTGCTCGGTTTGGCAGCTGCAAGGAACCGACTGCATCGTGTAGGGGCATGCCTGAGATGAGCAACCCTTGCCCGGGCGCCCGCCGCGTGGACTCCTGGAGGAAAGACCCTCCTAGGAAGCTCGCGGTTGCCATGGCGGCGAAAAGCACGGCATCCGCTCCTGAATCGATCGTGCACGGCTTCCAACCTCAAGGAGTCCCAGAGACAATCAACAAGAGAGGACGCCCTTCAACCAAAGCTCTGATGCACTTCGATATTCAGGTCTTAGGTGTGTCGCCCCAGAAATCAGCTCCAGGCTGGGGTCCGTGTAACGAAGAGCCTTTGGAATGTGGGCATTCTCTCATATTTTCCGGCCCCCCCCCCCATCTCACGTAACCATGCTCAGCTGTTTCTTACTCTCAACCTTTGTCTTCTCTTCCTTCACTGGGCTTGGCAAAGCCCTGGATGTCGCTGGCGGTGACAGTGTCACAGAGCTCCTCCTCGGCTTTCTGAGGATTCATGATGCCCGGCGCCCGGGGCACGAAAACAGACCTACGGGGCCGGGGGCCCTACACGGCGGGTCATTCGATGCCCATGGCCTGCCCGGAGGACGGCACGGGCACGCTGTGTGAGACGGCCTCTCCTGTGTGCCCCACCTGCTCCAAAACAAGCCCACTGAGGCCTCTACGGCATCGAGGTTACATTTCATTATCGGTCACTCGGACGAGGAAAACTCAGGGTCGAGGAATAGGCTATCCTCCTGCGGGATGACTCGAAAGACGTTCACAAGGTATCGTAGGTAAGCGCAGGGGCTCCAGAGCCAGAAGGTCTGGGAGGCCTTCCTGAGCCAGCCCCCGAAAGCTGCGTGACCTTGTCCCAGTCGCCCAGCCTCTCTGCGTGCCTCGGCTTTCTCGACTGTAAAATGGGAACGATGATGATGGCCGTGAGAGCACTTTCACGGCTGCGAAGAGGACGGAAGAATGAGCCGATGTTTGCCAAGAGCCGAGAACCGTGTGTGACACCGCACGAGCATGAGTTTTTAGCCGACGTCAGACTTTATTAAAGTAACGCCGACATAAACGCCTCGACTTCTGCTTCGAGCTCAGGCGCCGTGGCTCCCTGGAGGGGAACTGTTAACGGAAACACACATGTCACCCCGCAGACCGAAGATCGAATATTGAGCTGAACGCATTTCGCCAACTCAGAGAAGGCGCTCTTCCCTCCGCCTCTGAGGAAAGGACCCGTCTTGGGTCTTCTCGGGACCCTGTCACTTCTTGGACCCCTGCTGCAGATCAGTCATGGAGGCCACTTGCCTTTTGGGCCCCTTTTCTTATGATCTCCGTGTTCTGGCTGCTCTCGATTTCTTAGAGGAAACAGCTCGGCTCCTCTCAACTCCAATTGAGTTCAAGTCAATAAATGTTTATTAAGCGCCTATGAGCCCAAAGCACCGAGAGGGATGCAGCTGTTTTCCTGGCTTGGTCTCGGGTGACATGCGTGCATGGCTCGTGGAGTGACCGCATACACGGGGCCAGCTCCGGCTGAGGCCCAGAGTGCTGCGGGCGGAATGGCGCCGGGGAGGGATGCGAGGTGGCCGCACAGAGGAGGGGACCTTTGAGCTAAGCTGTAAGTGGCAAGAGTCCCTCCGGGGGAGGCTGTTGGGGAAGATCATCAAGAAGACGTGACTCCCAGTTGACCCGGGAGCTGGACGAGGCCCTCGCAGGCTCCTCGCTCTGTCCCCTGTCCTTGGAATGTGGTTCCGGTCGCCTTTCCCACTCCCAGAGGTGCTCCGGGAACACGGCCTTGAGATAGTGACGGGAAGCCAAGAACACCGGCACGGCATGCACGACCGAGCCCAGCGATGGCCTCTCTCTGTACACACTGTTACCACTTGGCAGCGGAGTTGCAACTGTTCGAGACAAGCCTCCTCTATAAATTTGCTTTGTTTATGAAAACGTCATCTACCGATCTGGAGCGGCCCGCCTCTTTCTTCGATTGCCCCCGGCCCTCCGAGTTCAAGGCCAGCTCCTGATCCGACCCGGGGAGCTCCCAAAGGGGTGGCAGGCCAACCGAGGTGCAGTCTCCAAGCTTTAGAAGTGCAAGGTGTTCCTTCGTTCATTCGTGTGTGCAACAATCATTTATCAAGTGCCCGCCACGTCCAGGTAGCGGGTTCGAATCCCTGCCCAGCCACCTACGATATAGTGATTGGAGATGGTTCCCTTCACCTCTCTGCGCCCCAGTCTCCTCAGGTATAAAATGAGGGAGACAAAAATGCCCACCTCGTCGGCCTGAGTGTCCCGAGAACAGCGCCTGCCGTAGTAACTGCTCGGTAAGGGCTCACTAACACCGTTGGCGCTGTTGCGCATTGAACAAACAGTTGCCTTAGATACGCTATCGGCCATCAAGAAGCCCACGAACATGGCCAGGGCAGCAGGTTCACAAACAAGCAATTACACTCTGCGTACACATCTCCCGGGAGATACATCCAGGGATTTTTTTGTGTGACCCCCCCCCCCACCACCAAATTCTTGCAAAGGAAAATGTCTCTATGGCTTCCTGGCTTCCTCATAAATTACATTAACGGCATCTACGGAGCGTCCCGGAGGCAGCCGGGGGGCCTGCCTGCTGACCTCCCCGGCACCCGCAGAGATGCGAAGCGCTCACTTCGTCGGCCCGGTCATTCCCCAAGCACGGTATACACCGTGCGTCCACATCCGGACAGCCGCCACATTTATTATTATTATTATTTTTTTTGAAGGACCGAGGACTGAGGGTGAGAGAGGCAGACAGAAGGGCGATTATAACCCAGAACGGCAGAAATGGAAGCAAGAACACTTTAGCAGAAGTTGCAACGGCAGCTAACTGCTGGTGTGACGCCCCGCCCGGGGAGCGTGTGGCCGCCGTCGACGCGGTCTCTGATGAAACGCTGGGTCCCCGCCCTGGGCCTTCCTCTCTTGTCTTCTACCCACCTCCCTCCCGTCTCATACATTGTCTTCATCGCTGCAATTATCACTAACTCTGAACTCGCAACCCCAGTCCAGATCCTTGTATGAAGCCCCACAGGAATATTAGGGTCACCTCAAATGCCACACGTCCCAGGTGAACTCATGGTTTGGCTCCCAAGCCTGGGGCTCCCGCTCTACTCCTCCCAGGCACCCAAGCTGGAAACCCGGGCCCCCTCCCTGCCTCGTCTGCCTCTCTGAGCTCTCCCCACTTTCCCTACCCCCACCCCCGAACACCCACGTCTCACCTCCTCCAGGAGCTTGGGCAACCGCACATTCTCCCACATTTTCCCGGCCATAATTTCCCCTCATCCCAATCGTCTTCTTGATTTGCTTCTTGTCCTGTTGCCTATGCCCGTCGGTCACCTTGGGGACTGGATATCTACACCCATCGGAGAGCTCTTGTACAATCGCTAAGGTCTTTGATCTTCCCAGAAACCCTGGGAGGTGGTAGGCCGGGTGGTGTTAGCACCACCTGACAGATGAGGAAGCTGAGGCTGGCAGGTGGAGTAAGCAACCTACCAGCGGCTCCGGAACCGAGCAGAGCAGGAACCCAGGCTTGCCTGGGCCGTCCCTTCAGCACGCCGCTCAGCATCCCCTCCCACTACCGTGTCCCAGCCCCTTCTGGGGAAACGGCACCCCTGCTCTCAAGTTTAGAATCTGTAGTGTTAAAAACAAGAGAAAGCCACCCCCTGTGCTTACAGTGTAGGGGGGGGCTAGGGTGGACGCAGTGAAAATATATAACGAGAATAAAATAACCTCAGGTCTTTCCCCTGGTGGGGTTTATGTGAACAGTGACTCTCCCCGAACTGGAACCTTGTTGCTGGTCCAGTTTCAACATTCCTCTGAGGTCATTCCCCTGGGTGACAGAGAAAAGACACCAGCGTCTGTGGCTGAACACGGCCCAGCCCGAGCAATAATCCAGCTACAGGAACCCAGATCTGAAACCGATTAGGCAGGCTCTGCACCTCGACCCGCTCCAGCGAGGGGGTCTGCCCCGGTCCTGCCCCTGCCCCAGACTCGGGCCAGCTGACAAGGGCCGCCCCTAACACCTGGGACTCCGCACCCGGGGTCCATGGAGCCCAGGGGTGTGGTGACAGATTCGGGTGCCTGGGGGCTTGAATGCAGGAAAAAATTGTGTCTTTAGGTTGACTCGTCTCTAACCACAACTCCAAATGTCCTTACATGATGAGTGGCAGCAGTGACAGGCAGAAACCACAGCAGTCACAGAGGCGGCTGTGACGCCGTCGCCAACAGAAGTCAGTTATTTACACGTCGTGTTGTCATTGTCGCAGACAGCGCGAAAATCTCAGCATTTCCCCTCAAAACTATGATCACTCGGAGGCCCGCTGCCACCGCGTGACATTTAACGCGCTGATACAGAAGCACGTGTCTTGCTAGGTCCTAGATTTGCTTTGGAAACATCTTTACAACTACGCTTTAATAGGATTCCGTTTGCTTTGTGATTCCCTGCATTGCGTCTTGTGCATGTAAATACGTCATTGAAGAAGGGGTCCCCGGGCTGTCAAACAGGCCTGTGGCACAGGCGTCGAGACCCCTGCTCGGAGCCCCCCGACCTGGCATCCCACGTCCCTTCTGCCGCGAGCCCTTCTCTGAGCCCGTCTCTACTCCACCCTGCCGGGATCCGTTTGCTCTCAAATTGTCATCATGGGCAGAACGCGTTGAACTTTCAAAAGTGGGGGGGCTACTCCTTCTGGTTGCACGACATGGCCAGGGATCTCTGGGGGAGAGCCTCCCCTTCTTTTTAAAGTTTATTTCTTTTGAGAGAGACAGAGACGGCGTGAGTGGAGGAGGGGCAGAGAGACAGAGGAGAGGATCCCCAGCAGGCTCCGTGCTGCCAGCACAGAGCCCGACATGAGGCTCGAACCCACGAAATCGCAAGATCACGACCTGAGCCAAAACCAAGAGTCAGACGCTAAACAGACCGAGCCACCCAGGCGCCCTGGGGGAGAGCCCCTTTTATAATTCTGCAAGAGGTGACTGGTGGTGACAGGGCTCACAGCGTGGCGAAGCTGAGTCCTGGGGAGACTGGGCCACCTCGCGGAACCTCAGGGGTCCTCAGTGAGATTTGGGGTCGCTACACTAAGGACTGCTGGCAAAGTCTGTGGAATCAGCGAAGCTTCCAAGAGCGTTAAATGCCTGTCCCCGTGACTTGTACCAGCCCCGACGTTGCCTGACGCCTGTGGCAGACCGCGTTCCGTCCCACTGAAGGAAGAGAGCCCCACCCCTAGCCCATTTGGGGGGGGCGGGGGTTGAGGAGTTAGGACAACCCTGGCCAGCAGGCAAAGAGCCTGTGTTCAGGGCCTCAGCCTGTGGGGAGGCCAGAAACGGAGAGCTGTGGCGGGCCCGCATCTCTCGGAAAGGAGCCCTCGCACGTGCCTCAGTGGCGGCCGCCTGGGCGGTGGCCACCCGGCGAGCATCCCGAGATGCTAGTGCTGGCAGGTCCTCGGCGACCAAGATCTCCACCAAGGTGTGCCTTCCCGAGAGATTCGAATCCTGGTCCTAAAAATCCAGGAGAACGAGAGGGTTCCCGATACGCTCGGGTATCATTCGTTAGTTTCAACACACGGTCAAGGGCGCAGGGGAGGGGCGCAGCGCCCCATCACTTCTCCACAATCTCGCGAATCTTCAGGACCCTCCCACGAAAGGGAAACGACCTAAGCCCCTCAAGCACTTTCACTACTGAGCAGTGCAGACCGCATTTAGGGCTGGGCTGGGATCTAACAAGACTCGGGAACACTCCGAAGATGCACTAGATGAGAAAGAACTTGCGAGCGGCCGCCGGTGGGTCTTTTCCAGTTGGGCTCAGGGAGCAGGGACTGCACCTGTCAGCCGCCCTCCCGATTCGGCAGCGGTTGCTGCGAGACCATGAGCCTTGGGTTTGGGGACCTGGAGATATTTCCGTTGACCTGCAGATGTATTAAATCAGACAGCCGAAGGCTGGAGCTGAGGCTCCTGGCAAATCGCCCCCGTTCCCAGGGTGACAGCAACAGGGACAGACGCTGGCAGGACAGTGGACCGAAGCCGCCTGTCGGGGCTGGGTCTCCGGGAGACTGACTGAGCTCTCGCACCTGCGTGAGCCTGTCTCCGCACAGGAGAGTTTTGGGGGTACGACGGGATGCCCGTGGTGGTCTTCGAACATAGAAACTCTGCTTCTTCCAAAGGAGCGCCACTGGACTCCAGGAAATCCTGTTCGATAACACAGCAACACGTGTGCGGAGCGAGGGCCTACTGTGTGCGGGACACCGCGCGGAGCACAGTACCATCTAGGTGATCCGAGGTGGGGTCCGCACTAGGGACAAAGCATCCAGCTAGACGTGGGCCTTCCTCTTGGGGACCTTACGGCCTCATGGAGGAGACAGATGATAAACGAATTAGCAATCACGAAACTAGGTAACTCGAACCACGGTAAATGCTACAAAGAAAATAAACCAAGAGGGGCGCCTGGGTGGCTCAGTCGGTTGAGCGTCCGACTTTGGCTCAGGTCATGATCTCACCGTTCCAGAATTGGAGCCCCGCATCGGGCTCTGTGCTGACCGCTCAGAGCCTGGAGCCTGCTTCGGATTCTGTGTCTCCCTCTCTCTCTCTGCCCTTCCCCTGCTCACACTCTGTCTCTCTCACTCTAAAAAATAAATATTTTAAAAAATTAAAAAGACAGAAACCAAGAAACGTGCTCAGCACCGCCTGGTTGTGCAGGAGGGCTCCGCGCGGTGTGGCACTCAATAGTAGACAGCATGTGGGCCGGTTCTGAGTGACGAGAAACCGGGAAAGCTGGGAGGCATCTCAGGCTGTGGAATCAGCAAGTGCAAAGGCCCGGCGGTGGGAGGATTGAGCAGCGGATGCCAGTGCAGCCGTAAGGCAGCGAGCAAGGCAGAACGAGCTCCGATACAGGCAGAGCCCAAGGCCAGGGAGCCCCTGACGGCGGGTTTGCACCATATTCTTGATGGGATGGGAAACATTAGGAAGGTTTGGGCAATGAACGGGCATCATCTGATCTTTGCTTGGGGAAAACCCCCTGGCTGCCTCCTGTCCCCCCCTGTCCCCTCCTGCAGTCTTCAGCTGTCTTTCCTGCCCTGTCATGGCTTCACCATCTCTTCTCTCCACTCTCAACATGACCCCTCCCAGCGCCACTGTCCGGCACCCGAGTTCCTCTCATCTTACCCAGAACCGCCTGGGATCCCCCGCCCCCTCCAGTACGACCTCTCCCTCCCCAACCACGCCTCCTAAAAGAGCCGGGGTCACCCTCTCCAGCCACTTTCCTCCCCCTCCTTCCACAAAACCCTCATCATTTTTCTGCCACCCCTTCCGGGCTCCGGTCGCACAGGCGGGTCACTTCCTTGCCCCACCTCCGCCGGGGTCCTTGTCTGTGTCCCCAGCCTCTCAGCCGATTGGGTAGCTTTGACCCACTCTTCCTTCTCAAAATCCTTTCTGGTCCCTCAAACCCTCATGCTCCTGATTTTCTTCCCTCCTCTCTGCTTGCTTCACCCCAGCCTTCTTTCCAGGATACTCCTTCTCTTCCCAGTCTTTAAAAAATGGTGTTCCTCGCTATTTTGCCCAGGCCAGTGATTCCCAAGAGAGGACAGCTAGTAAGAAAGGCTGTCTCTACGTCCAGAGACATGTCTGGTTGTCCTTGAAGAAAATGGGCAGAGCGGGCTTCCTCCGGCAGAGGACACGCGTCCTTCAACCACACAGACTGCCCTTCAGGTGTGGGAAAGCTCTCCAAGGCCAGAGCTGGCCATGCGGCCCTCATTTGGGGCTCCCTCAGCTACTGCCGGCACCACGGGTGGTCCCCCCAATCGGGGAGCAAAAACTCAAATTGAGACTTACCTGTTCCTAAGTAGAATCTGCAGGCTTGGGGAAAGCACTTGGGTAGGTTGTTTGTCCTAAATGTAGGGACATTTTGTCCTCAGCAGACGGGGACTCTGCCACTCTGGTGTGTGTGTGTGTGTGTGTGTGTGTGTGTGTGTGTGTGTGTGCTGGGGGGGGGTGTTAGGGCAGGGCGGGGAACACGAAGGTGGGAAATCAAAATTCACCTAAGAGCTTTCCAGCCCAAACTGCCTTCAGGCTAATGATTTTCAACAGAAAATATTGTTAATCCTACTTCTTGCAGAAATCTACATCCAAGAAAGACCTGTGCCAGTACTTGTGGAATCAATAACCCAGAAGGGGAGCCCCCTCTAGATGCTGAAGGGGCAAGGCTGACCTGAATGTTCTGGGTATGTCAAGAGCCTCTGTCCCAGAAGCTTCTTCCTCAAGCTGAGCCCTTCCCTGGGTGCCCCAGACATACCTCCACGCCCTGACCAACTCTCCGTGAGGGCCCATCCAGTTGCCAGCCTCAGTCCCCTGCCCATGCCATTCGTCTCCCTTCCATGTGCACCAGGGATGATATTTGCCTATCAGACCACACACTGCACGTCCAAACACCTGGGGCAGGAGCATGCAGAAAAGAAAGACCTTAGTGCCAAGCAAAAATGGGGTCGAATTCTGGTGTCTCCATTGGCTAGCTTTGGACATATCATGAAACTCCTCTGAGCACCAACTGATCTATAAAATAGGTATAACCACTTCAGTCACAGACCCTTGGTTGAAAGTAACAGAAATCCATTTAAACTGGCTTAGGCAAAAAAATAAAAACAGTAGTTTATTGAGGGGATTCATGAAGGTGAGAGAAGATTGGGGAGGGTGCAAATAATGGGCTATTACAGTACCTGGCACACAGTAAGTTTCACTGCATAGCAGTAGCTATTATATTTTTTAATGTTTATTTATTTTTGAGAGAGAGAGAGAGAGAGAGAGAAACAGTGCAAGGGGGGAGGAGCAGAGAGAGAGGGAGACACAGAATCTGAAGCCAATGCCAGGCTCTGAGCCATCAGTACAGAGCCTAATGCAGGGCTCCAACCCACAGACCACGAGATCGTGACCTGAGCCAAGGTTGGAAGTTTAACCAACTGAGCCACCCAGGCGCCCCTAGCAGCTATTATTAATAAGCTACTTGCACCCTACCCCAGGGTCTGTACCTGAAAACCAAGGATGATAAACAGAGATTTTTCTCACATTCGTGAACTTGGTATCTGTTCTGTTTGTGTCCTTAATAGTTCTACTTATTCAGTGGAATTTTCCTGGCAGAGTGAGGGACTTCCACCTCATTTGTGTCACTTTTCCAACCAGATCTTAATTTCTTTCTTATATGCTCTGCGGCAGAGGAAAAGGATACCATGGCTGAGCTACAGAGAGGAGCCTTTGGTGGGGGAGGATACCTTCAAGCTCCACCCACTTCCTCCCCACTGGCCGTAGAAGACGAAGCCATGTGGTCATGAAGTTTCATCTGCGTGAGGGGAGCACAGAGGACATGGTGACCTCCAGACACAGGCCCATGCCCCACCCATGTTTGCCATCCCTATGGCTTCCCGTCTGGGGCCCTACAGACTTCCCAGATGTCCCATGCTCTCTCTGTTCCGACGGGTGGTGGTTCTCCAGGGTTTCAGCCACAAAGCCAGCCACCTCAACTGCAAAATATTCGATAAAGCACCAGTCAGGCTCAGTCACATAGACAGACCCACTGCGTGGTGTTTAGTCAGAACTTTGGAATCTGCAAGAGCCAACTCCAAATCCAAACTCCATCACTAACTAGCTCAGCTGTGCGGCTAAGAGCCAACTGTGCACAATCCCTTTTTTTCCCCTCAATCGTTTTTATTATGATAAAGTACATACAACAAAATTTACCATTTTAATTATTTTTAAGGGCACAGTTCAGTGGCCATGTTTGTACACCATCCAAACATGGCCACCATCCATCTCCAGAACTCTTTTCGTCTCGCAAAACTGAAACCCTATATCCATTTACATGAGTCAGGGCTCTCCAAAGAAACAGAACCACGGCCTCACAGACACATCACAGACAAGATACATAAAAATTATGCGGGTCGACACATAAAAATTAACCATCACCCAATTAACACGAAATCCCCATTCTCCCTTCTTCCCCATCCCAATTAACCACCGCCCTACTTTCTCTGTCTCTGTGAGTCTGACTCCTCTCAGCCCCTCCTTTAAATGGAACCATACAGGACTGGCCCTTTCGTGCCTGGTTAAGTTTACTTAGCGTAACGTCTTCAAGGTTTATCCTTGAATTTCCTTCTCCTTGAAGACTGGAGAATATTCCATCATACGCCTTGCCACGTTTTGCTTCTCCGTTCATGGATGCTTGGGTAGCGGGCACCTTCTAACTATTGTGATCGCTGCTGCTAGGAACATGAGTACACAGATATCTTTCAAGATGCTGCCCCATCTTTTTGGTACATCTCCAAAAGTGGAATTGCCAGATCTCATGATAATTCTCTATTTAATTTCTTGAGCAACTACCAAGTGATTTTGCACAGTGGCTGCAGTGCGTTCCCACCAACGGTACACAGCGTCGCACCTTCTCCACATCCTCGTCTATACTTGTTATTTTCTCTTCTCGTTGTCATTGGTTTGTTTTTGATGATAGCCGTCCCATCACAGGTGTGAAGTGTTATCTCACTGTGGTTTGGATCTGCATTTCCTTCCTAATTAGCGACGTTGCGAGTCTTATCACATGTAGAACAGCCATTTGTACACCCTCCGTGGAGAGAAACATCTACACAAGTCCTTTGTTTACGGCCTGTGTCGTTTGGGTTTTGTGGTTGTATTTTAGTTACATATATATTCTGGACACTAGTCACCCATTGGCTATGATTTGCAAACATTTTCCCTCATTTATTTTTTCATTTTCCCTCATTTTATGGTTGCCTTATTCCTCTGTCGAGAGTGTCTTTCGATCTATATGTTTTTTTCTTTCATTTCATACAAAGTCCAATTTGTATCTGTGTCTTTAGTTACCTGTTTAGTTTAGTTACCTGTGGCTTTGGGGTCATGTCCAGGAAACCACAACCAAATCCAATGTCATGAAGCTTTTATCCTATTTTCTTCTTAAGGTTTTATAGTTTTGGCTTTTATGTTTAGGTCCCTGATCCATTTTGAGTTAATTTTCATATGTGGTGTCAGGTCAGGGTCCAGCTTCATTCTACTGCGGGTGGACGTCCAGTTTCCCAGCACCATTTGTTGAAAAGATGGTCTCTTCTCCCACTGCGTGTCTCTTGGCTCCCTTGTCAAAAATCATGTGACCAAAAAATGCAAGAGTTTATCTCTGGGCTCTCTAGTCTATTCTATTGGTCAATATATCTATCTTTTGGCCAGTACCACATTGTTTTAATTACTGTAGCTTTGTAGTAAATTCTGAAATAAGTCCTCCAACTTTGTTCTTTTTCAAGGTTGTCTTGGCTATATACTATTTTTAAAAAAATTTTTTTAATGTTTTTATTTATTTTAGAGAGACGGAGTGCAAGTGGGGGAGGGGCAGAGAGGGAGCGAGACACAGAAACCGAAGCAGGCTCCAGGCTCTGAGCCGTCAGCACAAAGCCTGACATGGGGCTCGAACTCACGAGCTGTGAGATCATGACCTGAGGTGAAGCCAGACCCTCAACCGACTGAGCCACCCAGGCACCTCTGGTTATGTAGTCTCGAAAGCCCGAATTTCGCCACTTGTAAAATGGGGGTGACACTTACATCTGCCTCACCGGATCCCGATCGTGTGTGTCTGTTACACGAGGTGAGGCGTAGAAACCACTTCGCACTTAGCACGGAATATAGTAAGTCACGTATTAAAGTTTTCCATTAACATGAAATGATAGAAAAATTTCTTCGATGAGTTATTGACCTTCCAAAGTAACAGCTGTGATGTGCTCCCATGTGCCTCCCGCATCGTCAGGAAGACTAAGCCAGGCTCTCAGTGCTTGGGGGCCATGTCTCCGCGTACACAACTTGAGACTGGAGTCGTCAAGCCGGCGTTCGGACCGCAGCTCTGTCACAGAACAGCGTCTGTGACCAGGGGGAGAGGAGCTCAGTCTCTCTGAGAGAACGCTGCCTAACTCAGAGTCTTTGAGGCGGGTCTGAAATGTACACACTGTGTGTGAAGCTCCTAGCTCCATACATCGCGCATAGTAAGCACTAAATAAATTCTTTAGTCCTGTGCTTCTCCATGTCTTCTCTTCCCGTTTCATTCCTGCTCTAGATGGCTTGCTTCCCTGCTCCTCCTATGAAAAAGGGACACGCCACGGTCTCTGACGCAAAGGAATTAATGATCTCTTAAAAGAAACAAGAAATACTCGTTTGCCCAAATGGGGACAAATAACACCAGATTCCACCAACAAGAAAGCCCCGAGTCCACGGCACTTGAGGTACCGACTGTTATGTCTGAGTCACCACACCTGCTGGCTCTGTCAGTCACAGAAGACAGAGGTGCCCTACAGACAGACACGGCGTAACCTAGGAAGTTATTTCTGTCGTTTGCATTTACGCATTCATCAGGAAATATTTTTTCCTTTTTATTATTTTTCTTTTCTTTCCTTTTGAGAGAGGGGACATG
This sequence comes from Paguma larvata, assembly GCA_030068075.1. Taxonomy (NCBI): domain Eukaryota; kingdom Metazoa; phylum Chordata; class Mammalia; order Carnivora; family Viverridae; genus Paguma; species Paguma larvata. The sequence goes on along the minus strand of CM057839.1, from coordinate 72,338,214 downwards.
AAAAAGCTTGAGAGCGCAAGTGGGGGGAAGGGCAGAGAGAGAGAGAGGGACAGAGAGACTCTTAAGCAGGCTCCATGCCCAGCGGAGCCCCCCAAGCTGGGCTTGAGATCACGACCATGAGATCACAACCTGAGCCCAAAGCAAGAGTCGGACGCTTAACCAACTTCATCAGGAAATATGAACTGAAGGGCTACCACCCAGGCTCGTGCCCCGCCCCCGCTCCCTGTCTCAGGGGAAGAAGGCTAAATATTCACTGCAACACATGCAGTGAATATGGAACCGGGATTAACGCCAGCATCGAGTTGCCTCTGTTTCTTGAACTCCTTTCAGAAACTGAAATTCCAAGAGAATTCAGTCTAAGTGACAGAGTGACATTTGCCAAGGACGCTCCTATGGCGTTCGGGCCCCCGCCGCCGGTGCGAATTGACGGGGGGAATCGCCGAGCTCCTGCCGGAGGGCCGGTGGGCGGCGGACTGGGCGTGAGGCCGACAGTTTCGTCCTGTCCGCTGCCCAGAAGCTAGACAAGGAAAAAGACCATCACAGTGTGCCCATGAGAGTTCAAGAGCAAATGTCAGGCTCAAGGTCCTTCTCTGTGTGTCCTTTGTCACTTGCTCTACCTGAGCCTTCGTCTGTGTGAAAAAATGTGTGATTGCTGCTTTGGGAAACACATCTCCTGACTCTGACACCAAAGGACATGTTGGGGGCCTTGCTTGGTTTCAGAGGTGAAGCCAGGAAACACGGGTGACGGATGCATCGTGAACAGAAGTAATGCTCCCCGGAGCCTCCCCGTCCTAACTGCTTAAACCTGTACCACACCTTGATTTAAAAAAAATTTTTTTAACGTTTATTTATTTTTGAGAGACAGAGACAGAGCATGAGCAGGGGAAGGGCAGAGAAAGAGGGAGATACAGAATCTGAAGCAGGCTCCAGGCTCTGAGCCATCAGCACAGAGCCCGACGCGGGGCTCAAACTCACAGACCGTGAGACCATGAACTGAGCTAAGTCGGCCGCTTAACCTGACTGAGCCACCCAGGTGCCTTGAAAAACAGTGAATACAGTCCCTCTCTTAAATGGATTAAAAAGTGTCCTAAGTGTGAGATAATTGATACGTTATCTTACATAATATTTTAATACAAGACGATGAAATCATAAAAAAAAACAAAAAACACCGCTTCAAATTGCAGGTGTCCCTGTCTACAGAGATCTGTTTTCCCACTGCTGGAAACCGACATTTGTGTCTACCTGGAGTGTTAGGATCCCTCGTTCTCCGGGAATGTGACACTAGGTCTTCCCAGCACAAGCCGTCACTCGGAAAACAGAGCAGGCCAGAGTTCATTCAGAAAATCAGTCCTGAAACATCTATGAAAACCTGGCCCTTCCTGGAATTCCAATTTGTGCGGAAAAAGCTACTTACGGAAAAGTAAGCTAACCCCTACTTTCCATCAGATACTTCAAAATAAAACTGTTGTTTCAGATACAGTGATATATCAATATAATTTTTAAAATTTTAATCAATATAATTTTTTTACGTACCAAAGAGAAAAAACAATGTTTATCCATCATCCAGAAATTCTGAGGCCATGCGAAGACTGTGCCTCTCCGCCTCTTCCTTGCTCTCGCTCTCTCAAAATAAATTAATTAAAAAAAAGATTTAAGAAATGTTTAAATGAAAGAAAACTAAAGGATGTTTCATCACACATCATATAGTGTGGGTTTCTTTCTGCACAATGCTTGTATGTTGTTAGCGTAGGCATCTGTGTATAGTTAGAGTACATTCTGGAAGATGGTTACCATGATACAATACGTGATGATTGTAAGAAAGTAAGGAATAGTTTAAATTGTACTTCACTTTGATATTTAATTGTTTGATAATAAGTGTGTATTCTGAAATCAGAAAAAAGATATTTTAATTTTAAAGAACAAATCTGCAACATAAGTTCAAGCCCATCATTTCTACATATAATCAGACATATTTTATTAATGGCAGAATGAGAGACTAAAAATAAGATTCTCTTTGCCCAGAGAAGTACAATCAAGGCCTTATTTATTACTTCATATCCATTTTTATGCCCCAAAGAATATAGAATAGTTAATAGGATGCGAATCACTTTTTAGCTTTAACGTTAACTCAGAAGAGTTGAATGAACCCAATGTGGAAATTTACAAACTCGAACAGAATTTGCATCCGGGTTTCCAGTTGTTAGGAGGGTGAATGCTGAACTCCAGCTCATTTTCCTCTTCTTTTTTCAAACAACGTTGCGGAAAGTTATATTCTACTTTGTCATTCGATTGCAAATAATAAGCATTGCCCCACGTTGTTAAAATTCCCCGGCAACAAGTGTGGGCAAGGATGTGGAGAAACAGGAACCCTCGTGCCCCGCTGGTAGGGATGCAAACTGCGCCACGGTGGAAAACAGTACGGAGGTTTTTCAAAATATTAAAAATAGAAATACCATAGGATCCAGTAATTCCACTACTGGGTATTTCCCCAAAGAATATGAAAACACTAATTTGAAAATATACGCACCCCTGTGTCTACAGCGGCATTATTTACAACAGCCAAATTAGGGGAGCAACCCACTTGATTGCTCCACAGATGAACGGATGAAGGAGCTGTGGTCTGTACGCACCGTGGACAATGACTCAGCCATAAGAAAATTGATGAGATCTTGCCATTTGCAACAACACGGGTGGATCTAGAGAGTATCGTGCTAGGCAAAATAAGCCAGTCAGAGAAAGACAAATACCATAGGCTTTCGCTCATATGTGGAATTTAAGAAACAAAACAAAGAAATAAAGAAAGAAAGAGACGAACAAAAAACCAGACTCTTAAACATAGAGAACACACTGATGGTTACCAGAGGGGGGGCAGGGGCAAAAAGAGAAAAATCATTCTTCAGAAACAGACTTTCATAGCCGTGTGATAAATAACCATAATAATAGCTATGTAATAAACTTTATATTGGTTGATTTGGCCATTTGTCTATCGTTAGCCTTTTCGGTCTTTCACAAGCTATTGGAGAGCCTCATTATTTATCAATTCATTAATTTACTAATTTAATGAATCGTTTTTGCTCCCTTGCTATGGACAACTGTGCAAAGTCCCAGGGAGACAGCAAACAACAGAGCAGTCTCCCCGACTGATGGAGTTTATGGCCTGGTTGCAAGACAGGCAATGGGATGTGGGAGACGAGAGAGGGAAGAGCCAGGGTTGACGCTCAGGTTGCCGGGCTGGACAACCGTGTAGACAATGATGCCACAGAGACCTGAAGCAAAACGGAGACAGTGTTTTGAGAGAAGAGGAGCACAGAATAGAAGTTCTTGATTTTTCAAGTTTGAAAGACCCAGGCGGTAGACAGAACGATGCCCCCACCCCAATGGTGTCCACATCGCAATGCCCAGAATCTTTAACTGTATGACCTTACATGGCAAAGATACTCTACAGATGTGATTAGGCTAATGACCTAGAGATGGAACTATCATCCAGGCGGGCCCAATGAAACCCAAAGATTCTTACAAGATGGAGGCAAGAAACTCAGAGATAAACAAGGACCTGTGGCTGCAGAAGCAGGGGTCGGAGTGACGGGAGGAAGTGGCTGGGGCCAAGGAACACAGACAGCCTCTAGAAGCTGGAAAGGCAAGGAAATGGACCTTCCCCTGAAGCCGCCAGAAGGAATCCGGCACTGCCAACGCCTTGATTGTAGACTTCCGACCTGCAGAACCGTAAGACACTAAATCTGTATTGTCTGAAGCCGCTAAGTCTCCGATCATTTGTCACCGCAGCAATAGAAAACTAAAATAGCCTGTAAAGCATTCAAAGTAGACGTGTCAAGTAGACAGTAAATAAATCTTTGTTTGCATCTCTGATTATTTTCAGCAGTAGAATAGTGAATCGAAGACGTATGGCTCCATTCTGTCTTTTACACCCTCATATTTATCATTAAACTCCTTTATGGACGCATCTTGCCAATGAGCTCCCTCATCAGGTACACACAAGAAAGCCATCCCACCACACATCATTATGTTTGCAAATTTGATAATCAAATAATAATCGTAGCATCATTCGGGCTTGCATTTCTCTTAACGGTCAGCGAGGCAACACATTACTCCTATCTTCATTAGCTGATAGGAATTTCCTCCTCTGAAAATGACCTATTGCATCTTTTATTGCTTAGGATGACTCCATCCCAAGTAACAGAATACGTAACCTAAAAGTGGCTTAAACAAAATAAGGTTATTTAAAAATCTCACGTCACACACAGCCCAGAGGGAGGCTTGTTGGAACCCTGGTTTTGCTTAAGGTGACCTGAGGGCTGTGGTCAAATTTTCCGTAGTTTTCTTTGGGATACCCTCACAGTCATGGCCTGCTATGCCCTCCAAGCACCAGACGGACCCTCAAGCCAGCCCTCTTCAGAGGCGGGAAGGAAAGAGGGAAGGATTTCTCCTTGCATGACTCTCTCCTGTGTTTTTCCCCAAAGCCTCACAATCCACTTCATGTCTAATTCGTCAGAGCTTGGACACACGCCTGTGTCACAGCTGCAAGGGAAGCTGGAAGTGTGACATTTCTCTGCCTCTGCTTTGGGAGTGGGCTTCCCCAGCAGGGAAAAGGTGTCCCCACACATCCTGTGCAGTCTCGTTATTTTTCTTACCATTTGCATGAGCTTTACGGCGTAAGGATGTTAACCCTTCGTCTCTCATCGCATGGCCAGTCAAATTGGTCCAAGTTTGCCTTTTCATTCTGTTTATGGCAACTTTTGCCGTTTCTGTTTTTGAGGTGCTAAATGAACTCAGTGATTCCTTAGGAGACTAAAGAGTTTGTGTGCCTTCCTTCTCCTCTCAGAAAACACTGAGAAAAATCCTTCTCAGCGGACTGAGGACAAGTGCCTGCAATGTACCACACAGTCCCTTATGGTTCCCTACTGTCCTCTGCGGGTACCCGACCTCATAGTAAGTCGTTACTCTCCAGCTTCCAGGGGCCTGACCTCATCAGAGGCAAGAGACCTAACCAGGGGAGTTGAAAATGGCCCAGATCCCTCTGAGAAGGACATGAGAGTAACAAAGAAGGCGCGTGCTCTGCTTTGAAGTTCATTGCTTTCCGTAGCCCCCTCTGGACCATCTGCGGGGATCTGCCCCCCCGTTCAAATTGCCTGGGCTTTTACCGCTGCTCCACACTCGAGTTTATTTCATCCGGAAATGGCTGAAAGCCCTTCCCGTAGGGCCAGTCACCTCCACTAGCCTGCGAGTTCCTTGGGAATCAGGATCGCCTCATCTACTCCGGGATCTCCCAAGCTCCGAATGTTTGAGAGGCTCTTCTCATTCTGCACCTTTTGCTATTACGATAAAATTTCATTGGTACCTTTTTACCGCCCCCCCCCCGTACACTCATACGCACACTTTTTTCATCTGTTGGTCTGTTGTGAAGCTGCCTCCAAAGCATCAGGGCCTGGAGGTCGGTTCCCAGGGCCTCACACCTGGCCCCCGTCCCGGGGCCGGAAGATTCCTACAGCCTTTCGGGCGCTGACGTGGAACAGGAACCCAGCCATGGGTGTCCCCCGCTGCTCCTTCATCCCCCACCAGCACCCGGATGTTTTCTCTTCTCTGCCAGTCATTTTTGGCCGGCCTGACCTTTGGGTGCTTGTGATTCCAGAATGCTGGATGCGTGCCCAATCAACCTCAGATTACGAATCAGAATTCTCTGCCTCACTGCAGTTGTTTTGCTCCTAACAAAGCACCGTGTGCTTTGACACGGTGGTGGTCATTTTTTATGTGATGGTGGACAGAGACCATCTTTGAGACCTCTGGGTAGAGTAGCTTCCTAACCAGAACATATACACAACACTTTTTCTCTGCCACAAGGTTATTAACGGTTCTGGGGCTCAGTATTGGAAGAGACATAAAACTCCTTCCGTTAGGTTTTCCATTAAATTTTTACGAGAAATGTTTAATAATAACCAATCACGGAAGATAGGTGAGTTGGACATTGTTATTTGGGCAAGCCTCAGATCTAGCTCTCATCTTAGGCTTTCATTCACTCCCTTGCGCTCTGAGTCCAGAAGCCCCGGTGGTCTATGGCTCCCAGCAAAGGGCTCTTCAAGGTGGTCAACTCAGCAGTTCTCCTCTTGGTAAGGAGCCACCACACCACCAAAGAATTTAACTGCCAAAACCCATGTCCTCCCGTTCAGCCCACCTCCTCACCAAACCAGGCACCAAACTTTGAGGACTGTGTCTCCTCCGTGGCTCTCAGGTCTGTCCCCTCCAGTCTGCTCCTACCAATATGGCTGCAGGTAACTCTCCCTTCCTGTTACACTGGGATTAATACACAGGGTCCCCATCTCTCTCTCTGTCTCTGTGTGTCTCTCTCTCTCTCCTGACCGTTCTCCTGGCAACCGAAGAAGGGACTGTGAAATAGCACCAACTGTTTCCCAGCCTCACACGCAGCCTCAGCCCCTCCGGATAGAAGGTTAGCTTCTCAGCATAGCCGCCAGCCTCTGCACCCTCCTCCTGGGTCCCCCATGCCTTTCAAACAATTCATGGAACGTAGGTGACTTACTCTTGTTGGTCTCACTGCACCACTTTCTTTCGCCTGTGTTTTAAATACAGGTTTTATTATTATTCAGGCATTGTGAGGCCAACAGAAAAGATCTTCTGTTCATCACAGTTTCCAGGAGCAGAGGGAGGGCCGTGCCACACGGGGAAGCACCAGGTCATTCGGGATGGAAAAAGCAAATGCAAAATACGGGCAAGAGCCTTTACTGTGGTTTCCGTGGGAAGGAGCAGTTGAGGCAGGGCAAGCAGCTTCGGATCGGCTGGTTTGAGTCATGTCAGCAGGCTCTGGGGGCACAGGGCTGCCCCTACTTGGCTGGTCCCTGGCCCCGGAGCGATTACAGCAGGTGGCTTGGGGCCTCGAGACTGAGAACTGTTAAAAGAGGTGGTGAGGTGTGGGTTCTGGATTGAATGGTTTGCACAGGAAAAGCGAGCTCCTGGGCTAGTCTTTGGCTTTCTCTAAGAATTAGCTAGCACTGGGAGGGGGTGGCCCGTCTCTGGTCAGCGGGGTTCTCGATGTTAAAACAGCAGGTGCAGAAACCAGAAAGTGTGGTGAGCACGGCCTGGAGTGCCCTTCCCTTCATCGCTGGCATAACTGACGGGCAGCATGCCACAGCCTAAGGTTCCAGAGGTGCCCAGGTGGCCTTGGGTCAGCCAGGAAGCTTCCCCGAGCCTTGGTTCCCCATCTGTGGAGGGTCATGGGTCAAGATGTGGGCGACGTGGCCAGCACTCTGCCGGGCGTGTCATCAGCTCCGAGTGGACGTCAGTTTCCTCCTCTCAGCCTTGTCTTTCCAAGAAACAGCTCAGTGCTCCTTCCTCGGACATTCTCTGACCCCTTGGTCTGGGCTCTTTGCTCCCCCAGGGTCCTGCAGTCACCTGCATTTCAGCACTTATCCCGCTGTGTGGATGTGTCTGTCTGTCTGTCTGTCTGTCTCCCCCCTGGATGGGTGGGTCACTCTCTGAGGGCAGGAACGTGTCCCCCAGCTCTGGATCCCCACGAGGCACCACATACCCTAGCTCCTGGTCATGACGGCCTGCTCCGCACACGTTTAGAAGGTAAGCGAATTAATCATGGCTTTGTCCCCTGCCTGCCCAAGGAAGGTTCCACGTGGGCCCCTCTGCTGTCAGACGCCCGTGCTTCCTCATCCGGAGCCCCCCGTACCTTCCTCCGCTTGAAGTCAGGCCGAGCCGGTAGCGCACCTGCGCGTCGGGCCGGGCAGCCACCAGCTGGAGGGGCCGATTGTCCCTGGCACGCCCTAACACGCGAGCGCGCCACACACGCTGCGTCTCCCGCTAACGAGGACCGGGCCCGGGCGCCGCAGCCTGCTGGGAAATCAGCCGCGTGGTCACCCCATCTCTGCCTTGCCAGCTGGTCCCCGGGCTCCAGCCGGGACTCTTGCACCCCTGGAGCCCGCTCCTTGCCGGGGCCCCACGCTTAGCCCAGCTTCAGGCCGGGCCGCTTTTACTGAAAACAGATGGCACCACATCTAGCAAGGGAGAGAGGGTGCATTTGTTAAAAATATTTTTTTAATGTTTATTTATTTTTGAGAGAGAGACAGAGTGTGAGCAGGAGGAGGGCAGAGAGAGAGGGGGAGGCACAGAACCCGAAGCAGGCTCCAGGCTCTGAGCCGTCAGCACAGAGCCCGACGCGGGGCTTGAACTCACAGACCGTGAGATCATGCCCTGAGCCAAAGTCGGCCGCTTAACCGACTGAGTCACCCAGGCGCCCCCAGATGGCACATTTTAAAGTCATTTCTTAATCCGAAAGCGCCATGAAACGCACTCAGGCTGTCATGGTGTCACTAGCAGAGCGCTGTCACGGCCCTGTCCTCGTTCGGTTGGGCTGCCGTTCCACTGGGCTTTCTAGAACGACAGGCAGAGCCCGCTCAGCTCGGTGACATTCACAGGCGCGGGTCCAGGGCACTCTCGTCCGTGGGGTCTTCCTCTGCTTCAGCTGCCAGCTGGTTGCCTGGTGACATTTGTTTCTGGGAAGGAGAGCAGCTGCTTCTGATGCATGTGCTCCCTGGAGGGCGAGGGGGTGGGGCGGGAGGGAGAGACAGCTGCCGGGCGGGGGGCCCCTGAGTCCCTAAGCCTGCCTGGGCCGCCCTGCCCCGTCGGCGCCTCGGACGCCTGGAGCCCGTGCGGAGCAGGACATGGCCGCGAGCCGCAGGCCAGCAAGGCGCTCTTCATCCAGGCTTCCAGAAACCCTTCTTCGGCTCTTACGGTGTGCCAGACAGCGGATAGGGGTGGATCTTGTTAAAATGAAGACGCTGATTAAAAAAGTAATAAAATATAATTTTTTTTCCCAAAAAATGAAGACGCTGGTTGAGAAGGCCTGGGCTGGAGCCTAGCTCACTAGAAATGTGGAGTGTAGGGGGTGCCCGGGTGGCTCAGTCAGTTAAGCGTCAGACTCTGGATCTTGGCTCAGGTCTTGATCTCAGGGTCGAGTTCGAACCCAGTGTTGGCCTCCACGCTGCGCATGCAGCCGACTTAAAAAAAAATAAAATAAAAGACTAAAAATAAAGTGCAACATTTAGGGGCGCCTGCGTGGCTTCGTCGGTTGAGTGTCCGACTCTTGATTTCGGCTTGGGTGGTGATCCCAGGGTGGTGGAATCAAGTCCATCGTCAGTCCCCATGCTGAGTGTGGAGGCTGCTTGAGATTCTCTCTCTCTCTCTCTCTGCCCTTCTCCCGTGCTCACACTGTCTCTTTCTCTCTCTCTCTCTCAAATAAAAAAAGAAATGCAGAATGTAACTGATAACTAAGTCAATATGAGCTGTGGGCCACACTTTAGGTAGCAAGAATCAAACCTCGAGGGGAAATCTGATCACATAGAGCAAGCTATCTGGACCAGGTGGTCCCACGATGGCTTTGGCGGCTCACCGAGGTCACCAGGGGCTCAGGCTGTTCTGTCTCTCTTCCACGCTGTCCTCAGCACCTCTCTCCTCATCTCATGTTCTTATAATCAAAAGATGGCTGTCACAGCTCTAGACTTCCAACTTCCCACAACAGAATCAAAGACAACAATGAGGGGGAGTCTTCCTCACAGGGCTTTCTTTTCCCCGGGGAGAAAAATCTCTCCCGGAATATGAATCATATTATATTATTTTAATTCTGTTATATTTACTATATTACATTTTCTCCCAGAATGTATATAGTACAGATAGATAGATAGATAGACATAGTCACCGATCTGCCTATCTAGCAAGAGAGAGAGACTGTAAGGAATTGGCTCGGACGATCGCGGAGCTGAGAAGTGCCAGCATCTACAGGGGGAGTCGGAAGCTGGACACTCAAGAGAGCCGATGGTGTCGTCCCAGCTCGAGTCCGAAGGCTTGAACCAGGAGAGTCAGTGGTGTAAGTTTTGCTTCGAAGGCCAACGAGCGGGCTCGTAAACCCGAGAAGAGCCGATGTTTCAGTTCAAGTCGGAAAGCCGGAAGAAGCCAGCGTTCCAGGGTGAAGGTGGTCAGTCGGTCTTTTGTTTCCAGCTGGCCTTCGGTTGATGGGACGAGGCTCACCCTCGTCGGGGAGAGCAATCTGCTTTACTGAGTCTACGGATTTAAATGTTCGTCTCATTCAGAAACACCATTATAGAAGAATGTTTGGCCAAGTATCTGGGAAGCCCGTGGCCCAGGCAAGTTGGCACATAAAATTAACCATCACCCCCCGCCCCCGGCAGTCCCTCTCTTTGTTGCACTGTCCAGAATGGGGCCACGTCCCCACTCATGAACTAGTCGCTGCCAAAGGAAAATGGGGTACCGCGATGCCTCCAATGAGCATGACTAATCCGCAAGGGGTTGAACCAACTTCTGTGTGTACACTACCACCAGCGCTGGACTGAACCCAACCGGGCAGGGTTCTTTAGCAAAAAAAAAGAAGAGAAAGAGTGGCTTCAGGTAGGCCAGCAGCAGCACCACAGAACTAAGACCCAAATAACCGTGGTCCTCAGCTCCCGCCTCGACCACTAGGCCCCTTCCGGGCTCCCATTCATTTCTGGCAGTCCCGAAGTGGTGTCTTTTGTTTCCTCGTAGGCAGTCCAGAGTGCCACTCACCACCCGTACCCTTGAGCCCAGCCCTGCCGTGTAGCCTCCACTGCTCCGTGCTGTAGATCTCTGGTGATGGACCTCAGACTTCATGGGACCCCGACGTCTCAGCAGACGCTGAGAAGCGAGCATGAGAATCGCTCCCTATCAGGTCTGCTTGGCCGGGAAGTGCTGAGGCCCAGCGGGGTGGTTCCACAGGTCAGCGCTTGCGGTCTCTTCCTCCTCATTAGGGCCGGGGCCATGTGCCGGCCTCGGGCTGCTCCTAAAGACGTCACCCCCCCCCAACCCCGCCTTGTGCAGATCCACTGATGAATTTCCTCGAGGGCCTCAGAGCCCTTCTTCGCATTGCGACTCTCCCTTCCGCCAGCACCCGCTCCACGCCCTGGTCTCCGCCTCATGACTAAACTCTCCCAAACTGTGGGGAGCCCAGTTTCAGATGTATTTTGAGCCTTTTTCCACCCGGAGCTTCTCTGCCCTCATTTAAATCGGTAGCCATAGATAGTTGGGGTGGGTGGGGAGACAGATCACTTATTCTGTGTGCCAGACCTACCTAATCTCAGCTGTCTCGAGATGATATGCGCGGTTATATGTGACTCTGCAGTAATTTTTAGTGTAGTTAAAAGTGGAGTGGGGGCTATGTTAAGAAACGGATTTGGAGTGCGATGCGGGGCCGATATTTACTGAGCACCAACTAAGTGCCTGGTGCCTTACTGGACACGGTGAATACAATGAGATAGCCATGCTCCCTACCCTAATGCAGTTTACAATATAGGTCACAGAGGGGGCACCCGGGTGGCTCAGTCGGTGAAGCATCCAACTTCGGCTCAGGTCATGGTCTCATAGTTCGTGGGTTCGAGCCCCGTGTCGGGCTCTGTGCTGACGGCTCAGAGCCTGGAGCCTGCTTCAGATTCTGTGTCTCCCTCTCTCTCTCTGCCCCTCCCGCACTCATGCTCTGTCTCTCTTTCTCTCAAAAATAAACGTTAAAAAAATGTTTAAAAACATAACATAGATCATAGAGGTACCCGAGATACCTACTGAAGAATTCAAAGTTATCTAAAAGGTCACAGGGAGCCAAGTGATACAGGATTTAATCACGTAATGGTATAATTAATTAATGGCATAATATGACTTGCATCTGTCACCGTTCCCTCTGGGACCCATGTGGAGGACAGACTAGAGGCAGCTATAACTAAAGGCAAGACGACCATTGGCCACGCAGTGATTTAGATGAAAAGTGATCATGGCGTGAGCCAAAGCACTGGTCATGGGGTTGGGAAGAAGGAGATAAGTATAAAACACATAAGGGAGACTGAGTCTACAGGATTTTATGAGCTCACGACATGGAAGGAGAGACAGAGGGGGAAAGAGTCCATGGAGACCCCCTCCAGATAGGAACGCCAGGATGGACACCAGCTTCAGGGAAATATCCGTCCTTTTGACGTTGATCACATTGAGTTCGGGTCATCGATGGGACATTCGGCCAGGCCCACCACTGTTAGATTACAGTTTTAGATTCAAGAAAGAAATTTAGGCCGCACAAATTCCAGAATCAAGAGTCGTCACCATGTAGTTTATTTATATGGATAAGATTCCCAGGGAAAGCGTAATGATGTAGTTTGAGGACAGAGACCTAGATATAATATCTCAGGCCATTTAGAGAGGAATGCATGTGGGAAGGACCTTGAGAAGGAGCAAAAAAAAAAATCAATAAACCACAGAGACTTTCAAGAAGGAAGTAGGCAATTCATTCGCGATATTTTTATTGAATATCTACTATGTAACAGGCACCGTCCTAAGCCCTGGCAGTGAGGGACAAGGCTGACCTCCATGAAGCCAGCAGTCTACAAGAGAAGATGGGCACACACCAAGAAGTAGGGGTCCTGACAAGATGGCGAACCAGTGCAGGCTGCGAGGCCCTTCACCCAGTGTAACCCTGGAGACGCCAAAGACCTACAAGGAAAACATATAAATTTGAAGAACTAAAGTAAAGACAGTGACAAACTCCGAGGGAAGAGAAAGGGGGGGTGCATCTGGTGTGGAGTGACCTGGGGAGAGGTGGGCATGGTGCCTCTACTGGCGAAGAAGCTAATTTGGGCTTCTTTCTCCTCCATAGGACCTAGGTGCTTGCTGCCTGCCTTACAGCCCCTGTGATGAGGAAATACCATAGTAAGCGTTTGGCAATGATTGTGGCCAGGTGGGATGAGTGGTGAACAGATAACAACCAAGGAAAACTGATTAGCCCCCGAGCTTTCCATCTCCCCCTGCCCCGGAACCCCCACACTTCAAATCCTGGGTAACTCTAACAGGGAAGGCAGTTGTTAGAAGGCCAGGGGAGAACCCAGTGGGTCCCTCTCGACACAAGAGCGCTAAATGGGTGTTCTCAAGAATCGAGCATGGTACCGTGAGGTCTCTGTCCTGAGGCACACATTATGACTGTAACGGCTTATCGCCAGAAGCGCACCGAACAGGGAGCAGTTACTAGAACAACATCGACAGTCCTTAGGTTATCTAAAAACTTTGGCTTTCAATAAAAAAAAATTTACATGCAAAAAACAAAACAACAACAAAAACACAGGAAATTACAGCCTGTTACTCAAGGGAAAGACTACAGTGAACAGAAACTGACTGAGTGGATTCATTTGTTGAATTTAGTAAACAAAAATTTCAAAGTGGCTAGTAAGAATGTGTTCAAAGAGGTAAAGGAAACAATGTCAAATAATTAACAGAAAATATTCTGTCAATGATAGTGATGGATTGAATGTATCCCCCCAAAATTCATATATTGAAGCTCATATATTGAATTGATTGTGAGGAGGTGATCAAGGTTAAATGAGATCAGAGGGCCGGGCCGGGGCCCTTATAAGAAAAGAAAGAGATATTCATTCTTTCTCTCCACCAATGTGAGGACACAGCAAGAAAGTAGATATTTACAAGCTAAGAAGAGAGTCCTCACCAGAAATCAATCTTGTGGGACCTTGACCTGGAACATCTAGACTTCGAAATGAGGAAATAAATTTCTGTTGTTTAAGTCACTTAGTCTACGGTATTCTGTTACGGCAGCCTGAACAGACCAATCCAAACGACTTCACAAAATCTCCACAGAGAAGTAGAAACTATTAAAAAGATTCAAATGGAAATCTTACAGTTAAAAAACACAATAACTGAAATTTAATATTCACTAGATAGGCTCGGCAGAAGATTATAAATGGCAGAAAAATCAGTGACATTGAAGACAAATCAATAGAAATGATCCAATCTGGAAAAAAAAATTATCCAATCTAAAGAACAGAAAGAAACAAGGGACTCAAGAAAAATGAACAGAGGAAGAGACAGTGACACATCAAGTATGCCAACATACTAGTAGTGGGAGTCTAAGACAAACAGGAGAGAAGAGAAAGAACACAGAAACTATTTGAAAAAGTTATGGCCAAAATTTTTGCAAATATGATGAAAAAAATTTATCAGGGAGATATAATAGTGAAATAGCACCTGATAACAGAGCCCAAAATACATAAAGTAAAAAAATTACAGGACTAAAAGGAAATATAGACAATGCAACAATTAGAGCCAAGAATTCATTACTCCTTTCTCAGAAATTGATAGAACAAGACAGAAAATCAATAGGGATATAAAGACTTGAACAACATTCTCCCCCAAAACAGCAAAATCACACATTCAAGTACGCATTAGATTCTCCAGAATAGACCATATGCTAGACTCTTAAACAAGTTTCAATAAACATAAAAAGAATTAAATAATAGTACATACAAAAGTTTTCTAGCCACCACAGAATTAATCAGATGTCAGAAACAGAAAGAAAATTGGGAAATGACCAACAATTTGGAAATTAAACAAAACACTTCTAAGTTATCCCTGGGTCAAAGCAGAAATCACAAGAGAAATTTAAAAATATCTTGACCTGGATGAAAGTGAAAACACAACATAAAATTTGTGAATGCAGAAAAAACCATATCTAGAGAAAAAATTATAGCTTTAAATACATAACATTAGAAAAATTATATACCTAAAATCAACAATCTAAGTTTCTGCCTAAAGAAACTAGTAAAGTAAAATAAATCATGCCCAAAGTAATTAGATGGAAATAAAAAATATCAGAGAACAATTCAATGAGATAGAAAACAGAAACACAATAGAGAAAATCAAGCAACTGAAGCTGGTTCTTTGAAAATGTCAACAAGATTGACAGACTTTTGGGGCGCCTGGGTGGCTCAGTCAGTTAAGCGTCCGACTTCGGCTCAGGTCATGAGCTCGCTAGTTCATGAGTTCGAGCCCCACATCGGCTCTGTGCTGACAGCTCAGAGCCTGGAGCCTGCTTCGGATTCTGTGTCTCCCTCTCTCTCCCCTCCCCTGCTCATGCTCTGTCTCTCTCTCTCAAAAATAAAAGAAACATTAAAAAAAAAAGTGACAGGCTTTGTCAGACTAACCAAGAAAAAAGAACAGAAAATACAGAAATTAAAAGATATGGGAAAATTATGAATAACTTTATGCTGACTCTAGTGTGTGGTTTTTCTCCCCCATGCCACCAAGTAATTCTGTACACCAGCTGGGTATCCCACAAATTCAACTCCATTCTGACATTATGTATCTGGAGATAGCTTCGGATCCCACAGGTTAAGGATTCGGTCCTTCCAGACTGCTTAGTTCCCCAACTTCAGGCACCAATGGCGAGTCCAGGTTGCCCCCTGTGCTTCAAAATGACTGATTATAAATAGTTTGGGCTTTTCCTCTTTTTTTTTTTTGAGAGAGAGAGAGAGAGAGCACATGAGCAGGGCAGGGTCAGCGAGAGGGAGTAAGAGAATCTCAAGTAGGCTCTGCGCTGCCAGCCCAGGGCCCAACACTGAGCTTGATCCCCCGAAGGTGGAGCTCATGACCTGAACCAAAATCAAGAGTAGGATGCTTAACCAACTGAGCCCCTAGAATGACTGACTATAAATCAGAGCTTCCCAGACCCCATCTTGGGTTTGACTAAATTGCCAGCAGGGCTCACAGAACTCAGAGAAACATGCTATTTCCTAGATGACTTATTATAAAACGATACAATGTAGGAAGAGCCAGATGGAAGAGACGCACAGACGAGGGTGGGGGGGAAGGGGTGGAGTTTCCATGCCCTCCCTGAGCTCCGCTCTCCCACGCCACTCTCCATATGTTCACCCTTTTAAGGGTTTACGGAGGCTTCTTGCCCAGGAGCGCGATTGATTAGATCATTGGCCATTGGTTGAACTCAATCTCCAGCCCTTTTCCCCTTGCCTAAGGTGGTGGTGGGGGACAGAAATTTCCAATCCTGGAATAACAGGTTGGTTCCCTGGCAACCCGTCGCCATCTTTGGGTTCTCTAGGGGCTTTCCACACGTCACCTTATTAACATCACAAAAGACACCTTTATCACTCTCCTTGCTTAGAAAATCTCAAGGGGTTTTAAGAAGTCTATGCCAAGATGAAGACCAAATACAGCTTTCTTATTCTAAATCAAAATATGACACCAACACATGAAAAAATGGAAAAATTCTTAGGAAGACACAAATTACCAAGACTGACTCAAGAACAAATAGAAAATCCTAAAAGACTTGTTAAAAAGTGAACAACCTGAATTGGACAAATACTCCCACAAGGAAAATGACATGCCCAAAGGTGGCCAATTCTGGTGGTAAATTTGGTAATTTCTATCAAATATTTAATGAAAATGTAACATATATTTATACAAACTCTCCCAGAAAACTGAGGAAGAGAGAACATTTATCTCATTCTACGAGTTCAGCATTATCTGATACTAAAGCCAAAAAAAATTATAAGAAAATAAAGTTGCAAACCAGCATACAGAAGTTTAAACAAAGTATTAACACATAGAACCCAATAGTATACTAAATGGATAATGCATCATGGCCTACTGAGATGTGTTCCAGGGATGCAAAGTACTCCGTATCAGTAGAACAAAGGGAAAAAAACCACATGATCATCCCAGTTTGCAAAAAAATGTTTACCAAATCCAACATCCATTTCTCATTAAAGACAAAACAAAACAGGGGTGCCTGGGTGGCTCAGTCAGTTAAGCGTCTGACTTCAGCTCAGGTCATGATCTCGCAGTTTGTGAGTTCGAGCCCCACATTGGGCTCTAAGCTGACAGCTCAGAGCCTGGAGCCTGCTTCAGATTCTGTGTCTCCCTCTCTCTCTGCCCCTCCTCGGCTCACGCTCTGTCACTCTCTCTCTGTCTCTCAAAAATGAATAAATGTTAAAAAAAATTTTAAACAAAACAAAAAAACCAGGAACATAAGAGAACTTTCTTAACCTAATGTCTAGTAGGCATCTACAAAAATCCCTAAACTACTATCATAATTAAGAGTGAGAAGTCAGAGGGGCACCTGGGTGGCTTCATCGGTTAAGCATCCGACTTCAGGGCAGGTCGTGATCTCACAGTTTGTGAGTTTGAGCCCAGCATCGAGCTCTGTGCTGACAGCTCAGAGCCTGGAGCCTGCTTCCAAATCTATAGCTCCCTCTCTGTCTGCCCCTCTATCGCTCATACTCTGTCTCTCAAAAAGTAAATAAATGTTAAAAAAAAAAAAAAAAAAGAGTGAGAAGCCTTCCCTAAGGTCAGGAATGAGGCAAAGACATCCCCTCTTACCACTTCTAGTCAACACTGAACTGGGGGGGGGCTAGCCAGAGCAGTAAGGCAAGAGAAATAAATTAAAGGCATGCTGATTAAAGACAAGATAACATTTTTATTTTTCACATTAGTCTATATGTGGATCCTATATATAGGAATTTTTTTCTATTATCCTATAATAGAAAATCCTAAGAAATCTATGAAAAACTATTAGAACAAATAAATTTAGCAGGGCTGCAGAATCCCAGATCGACATACGAAAATTCACTGTATTTCCATATTTTAGCCAAGAACAACCTGAAAATGAACTTAAGAAAACAAATCCAGGGGCTCAGTCAGTGCAGCATCAGACTCTTGATATCAGCTTAGGTCATGATCTCACGGTCGGCAGATTAAGCCCAGAGTTGGGCTCCTCACTGAGCATGGAACCTGCTTGGGATTTTCTCTCTCCCTCTCCCTCTCTCTGCCCCTCCTCCCTGCTAGCACTCCCTCTCTCTTTCTCTCTCAAAATAAGTAAATAAACATTTGTTAAAAAAAAAAAAAGTTCATTGACATTTTAGTTGTTAGAAAGATATGAAATAGCAATAAATCTGACAAAAGATGTTCAAGACCTGTGTATTAGTTTTGCTAGTGCCGGCTGCAAACAATCGGAACCTTAGCAGCCTAGAAATACACTCATAGTTTTTGTGAGTCAGGAATCTGGGCAGAGCTTATCTGAATCCTCTGCTTGGGTCACCTGGGCGGCAAGCAAGGTGTCACCTGGAGCTGTGGTCTCATCTGATGCTTGGGGACCTCTTAAAAACTCAAAACAGGCCCCTGGGTGGCTCAGTCGGTTAAGCGGCCGACTTTAGCTCAGGTCATGATCTCACAGTTTGTGAGTTCGAGCCCCATATCGGGCTCTGTGCTGACGGCTCAGAGCCTGGAGCCTGCTTCAGATTCTGTGTCTCCCTCTCTCTCTGCCTTTCCCCTGCTCACTCTCTGTCTCTATGTCTCTCAAAAGTAAAATAAAAATGCTAAAAAAAATTAAAAAAAAACACTCAAAACAGTTTGCAGGCAGAATTCAGTTCACTGCACCTGCAGAACTCATGGCAACTTTTGTTCTGGAGGCCAATGGGAGAGTCTCTCCAGTGTTTTATCCTCTTTCAAGAACTTCCCTAATAAAGTCAGGCCCACATAAGATGATATCCTTTTTTATCGACTCAAAATCAACAAGCTGATTGGTAACTTCGTTACGGGCATGAAATCCCATTATACGCTATACTCATGGGTCCCACCCACACTCAAGGGGAGCAGATTACGCAGGGTGCACCTCCCAGGAGGCAGGAGTCTTGGAGGGCATCTTTGATCTCCACCAACCACAACTTGTGCACTGAAGACTACAAATAATGACCAGAGGAATTAAAGAAGACCTAAGTAAGTGGAAAGATATACCATGTTCATGAGTTGGAAGACTCAATATTCATGAGATAGGAATTCTTTCCAAATTGACTGAAAAATTCATTGCAATCAAAAGTAAACATTGACAAGTTGGTTCTAAAATTTATACAGCCATGTAAAAAATAATAGCCAAAGAAAGCAGACTAGCCAAAATGGCAATTTTTTTTCAGTAGTTGTTTATTTTTTGAGAGAGAGAGGGAGACAGAGCATGAGCAGGGGAGGGCAGAGAGAGAGGGAGACACAGAATCCAAAGCAGGCTCCAGGCTCTGAGCTGGGGACCTCTTAAAAACAGAGACTGACCCGGGGCTCAAAGTCATGAGCCACCGAGAGATCATGACCTGAGCCCAAGTCTGATGCTCAACCAACTGAGCCACCCAGTCCCCCTGAGGAATCTGAACCTTTTGACCACTTTCCTCCACATTCAGCTTCCCACTCCAACCTCTGCCCCCCACCTCTGGTAACCACAAACCCAGTCTTTTTCTAGAGTTTGGGTGTTTCGTTTTAGCTTTGACATGCAAGTGAGATCATGCAGTATCTGTCCTTCTCTGTCTGGATTATTTCACTTAGCATAATGCCCTCAAGCTCCATCCACATTGTTGCAAATAGAATGTACGTTTTTTCAAAACCTCTCAAAATTCAACATAAGAAAACAACTTCATTATTTTCTAACAGGCAAAAGACATACAGATGGCAAAAAACATGAAAACATACTCAATATCATTAGCCATTATGGGAAAAGCAAATTAAAACCACAAATACCATGATGCATGTATTAGAATGGCTGAAATTAAAAACCACTGGTCACGCCAAGTGTGGCAAGGATAGAGAGCAACTGGAACTCTCATTTGGAAAACAGTTGGGAAGTTTCTTGAAAAGTTAAACATAAACCTATCATAGGATTCTATGGTTCCACTTTTAGACCTTTACTCAAGAGAAACAAAAGCACATGGCCATACAAAGACTTATATATGAATGTCCACAGTAGCTCTATTTGTCACAGCCCCAACCTGCAAACAACCCGAACACCCATCAGCATGTGAATGAAAAACGATTTGTAATACATCCATACTTTTAAATGGAATTAAAGGGAATAAATTATTGATGCATGGAACAGTATGGACCGATCTCAAAATAACCATGCTGACTTTGAGAAGCCAGACAAAAACGTGTACACACCATATGATTCCATTTATTTAAAGTTTTACAACATGTAAACTAATCTCAAATGCTAGAAAGCAGATCGATGAGATGGTGAGAGATGGGGCAGGGGAGAGAGTATTTAAAAAGAGCAAGACAGGGGCACCGGAATGGCTTAGTCGGTTAAGCATCTGACTCTTGATTTTGGCTCAGGTCATGATCTCATGGTTCACGAGACTGAGCCCTGCATCAGGCTCTGCGCTGACAGTGAGGAGCCTGCTTGGGATTCTCTCTCTCCCTCTCTCTCTGTCCCTTCCCTGCTCAGGTACACATACGTGCACGAGCGCTCACTGTCTCTCAGAATAAATAAATGCTTAAAACTAAAGGGCACGATGAAACTTCCGTTGGTATGGATACGTTCATTATCTTGACTGTGGTGGTGGTTTCACCCATTAGTATAACGTGTTGAAACATACGAAATTATGCACTTTAAATACGTGTGGTTTACTGTCTGTCAAGTCTACCTCAATAAAGCTATTTAAAAATTGTCAGATTAAACACATTTAGCAAGAGTACTTCCGAGGCGGTGCCGTGGGCTTCATATTACCCCACACCAGCAGGTATGGACTGTTGTTTCTCCATTAAGGATACTAAGTGTTGATAACTTGGTAAGGTGGTGGCCACAGACCTTTCCATCATCAAGTGCATTTTTCCTTTTGCAATTAATGAATGATTTATAGAGCAATACGTTGGCACCACGCACACATCCGCTTCCTCAATTCCCTTTCTACAAATATTAGCGGCATGAGTCGGCAAAGTGTTTTCGTAAAGTTCCGGATCCTAAATAATTTAGGCTTTGTGGGCCACGTCGTCTCTATGTAAATTATCTCGAATCTGCCATTGTAGCACAAATGCAATCATAGGCAGGATGTCGATGAATGAAGCATGGGTGTGGTCCAGTAACATCTTACGGACACTGAAATCGCAATTTATATAAATTTCATGTGTCAAGAAATCTTGTTCTCCTCTGGATTTTTTCAACTACCTAAATCTTTAAAAAACATTCTCAACTCACAGGATATACAAACTCAGACTGATGGTGGGCTGGATTTGCCTAGGGGATGGTAGTTTGCAGAATCCATTTAGTGCCCACGCCAATTCTTTCGATCGGTTTCACAAAAATGGTAATTTTCTAACTCAATTCTCCTTTCTATGTGTATTAACTGACACTCTTCTGGAGGGAACCGCTTCTTGTCAATGAGGAATGCAATGCACTGTTTCCTCAAAAGGCAGGATCAATGTTTAATTCTTATCCTTTAATTACAAATATTCAGAGAAAGAAATTAGTGTAACTATCGTAATCCGTTACATAATCGTTGTGTCTCTCTTTGTCTATAGAGCTACGGAGCCATGGATTTTTACTTTTTCAACCACTAATAAAATATTTATTTATTTATTTATTTATTTATTTATTTATTTATTTATTTATAATCAATCCTAGTCTTTTTGTTTTTTCCCCCTAATGCTCAAATTGTCCCAAATTCGACTATTAGGAGACCCCTCCAGGTCTGTATGTTTTGGGTTCAACTCCATTCATCTTTGGCAGATCCTTTACTTTTTGGCACATGATACTACATCAAGGTCATCCTTAAGCCCTTCTTCTGTCCAGATCTGGAATCAGCCACTTCTCCACAAGCCATGAATCCTTTTTTTTTAATGTTTTTTTTTTTTTTTTTTTTTTTTGAGAGAGAGAGAGACAGAATGTGAGCAGGGGAGGGGCAGGGAGAGAGGGAGACACAGGATCTGAAGCAGGCTCCAGGCTCTGAGCTGTCAGCATGGAACCCGATGCAGGGCTCGAATCCACGAACTGGGAGATCATGAACCGAGCCAAAGTCAGATGCTTAACCGACTGAGCCACCTAGGCGCCCCTGAGTCCTTCAGTGAGGGTCAGTATTTGACTTAATTGTATACTGTATTATATAGGCACTTTCCCAGCTTTCAACCGAAACCTAAGAAACCAGGGTTTGGACCCAGATGTGCTCACTGCTGCTGCGTGCCAATAGTTTCAATGCCTGTGCATGGACAGAGCTAGGAAATACTTTTTATTTATTTTTATTTTTTTTTTAATTTTTTTAACGTTTGTTTATTTTTGAGAGACAGACACAGAGTATGAGCAGGGGAAGGGCAGAGAGAGAGAGAGGGAGTTACAGAATCTGAAGCAGGCTCCAGGCTCTGAGCCGCCAGCACAGAGCCCGACGCGGGGCTTGAACACACAGACCGTGAGATCATGACCTGAGCTGAAGTCGGCCGCCCAACCGACTGAGCCACCCAGGTGCCCCACTTTTTATTTTTAATTGTGAATTTACACCATCCTATCAGTTCAAAATTAACATGAAAGGTTTTTTCTTAACTTTGATATTTGTGTGTCTTTTGTCTCACCTTGACAATCCTGACTCGTTGCATCCACAAATTTGCCTATTTCATCCTACAATATACATGGGCTTGAAAATTACCATGCCAACATTACTACAGATAACAAAACTGAATGCAAGTCTCTATTCTTCTGGATCTGAGGCTATATCCCACAGTCACAGATACACCGCATTTCTAGGGACTCAGACATGCAACGAGGTCTTAATAGTAAAAACACGGTAGTCACGGCATGGGACACACAAAGGAACCAAAGGAATAGAGCAGTAATTTCACGGAAGATCCGTGCGTGTAGGATTGTAACCAAAGACATCTTTCATTGTCTTGGTGTTTCGGCTGAGGCCCCGTAGCTGAGAATACTTGATCGCAGGTACCCACGTATTCTAGAGATTTTGGACCACCTAGGTTGACATTGCTTGGAGGTGCCCCAGACACCCTGTCAATCTGAGAGAGAGGTTGGGGTGGGGAGGAGAATGGACGGAGGTGGTTGGTGAGGAGGATTCCTCTCCGGAAAGCTATCGGGGCAGTGGCATCACCCTCACCCTCACAGAGGAGGAGAGGTAGTGCTTTCTCTCACGCTTCCAGACAAGCGAGAGGACTCCAGCCTCAAGACCAGAGCAGGAAGCAATGCCAGAGGGTGAAGTCGGACCCTGAGGAATGAAAGGAAAGCTGGGCACAGCAGCTGAGGAGGGATCATTCCCTCTGCTTCTACCCAGTCCCCAGCAGCTGAACAATGCAATGAGCAACGCTTAGACCTGATCCCTTCCTGGCCTCTCCGGTCACTCGTGTGGGATGAGCCCGGGAGCTGGCGAGGCAGGTCACCAGCATCCCGCCCCATTCGCCACCTCTCTTTCTGCCCTTCCTGCCTGGCACAGCTTCTCTCTGAGTCTTACAACTGGGTGTCCAGTGAAGCAAGGAGGCTACTGCGATCCATGTATGCCACCATGAGATGAGTTATGCTCTCTCTCTCTCTCTCTCTCTCTCTCTTCTCTTCAGTAATGAATTTGGTGGCTTTTCCTAGGGCATTTCTAGCAAGCGTTAATGCATTTCCTTTGACTCCAGAGACCAAAGACAGCAGCTGTACGCCTCTAACCTGCTGACTGGCTGTCTTGAGGTCTTGAAGCAATGCAGGCGTCCTCCACAGAGCCACACACTGGTGCTGAGGAGCCCAGAGGAGTTCCTGGAGTTTGGTCACCTCCTTCTTGCACCCAGGCCTTCGAATGTGTGGTTTCTCTTGCTTATAAGCCCTCCACCTCCCACCTCTTCCCCTACACCCCTCCAGCCCTCTCCACCCTCACCCCCCATCTCCCCAGAATACCTTCTCCACACTTGGGAGCTCACATCTCTGACCCTGTTGCACTTGCCCAGAGTCTGCCCAGATCGCCCACCACTCTGGGGGATTTTCTCTGATTGTCTTCGGTTGGTTTTGTGGGTAGGTCCCGCCTCCCTCCCAAGACTCGCTCTGGTGTCCTTTTCTAACTCAGCCGGTTCCAGAACTCTCTTACATGAGAAGCTCCAGATCGATATTTTTCAACATTTAAGAAAGAAGGAGCATGTGTGTATGTTTGGAAACCCATATAATAAAAAGTAAAGAAATGTGAGGTGCTCCGAATCTTCACTGGCTCGGACTCCCCCACCCCAACCTTCCCCCACACCTCATGAGTCACTAACGGCCATGTGGCAAGATTACTAAGCCTAATTAAGGTAACACAGCTGACAAGCCACTTCCAAATACAGTTCGTTGTGACGTACGTGTTCCTAAAAATCACCAGACAACGCAACATCCCTCCATAAACAACACAGGGCTGAGAGGCGTCAGTGTGGCTGAGGAACAAATTTGAATGCCATCGGCGACATATTCCAAGAAAGAAGATAGGACCCTCATAAAAACAGGAGCAGTTTGAACACGTTAAGTGGTTAACAAATATAAAAATATTACAGCGAGCATGGCATTTCCCCCTTGAAACTGAGGTGTGCTTGTGGGGAGGGTGGCGGTGTGTGTGTGATCGGTGTGTGCGTGATCCTGAGTGGAGGAAGGAGTGTCACCTGAAATTGAACAGAGAGCTGTTGGACCCGTGTTGATGGGTGGGGTTTGTCATCCTGGCTTTCCCTTGGCACCAGATATCAAAGGTAGGCAATCTTCTGTAACCTTAAACCCTGAGGCGTGTTTTTCTGCCTTGGAGATCTAGGCCCTCTGTGGCGGGTGTTTCTGAGAAATACCTGTTTCATCAAAATTGCTAATCTAATCCAGCATCGTAGCCTTCTCTTACAATTCTGTAGCTCTGCGGAAAATTCGTTTTTCAACCTTCTCATTTTTCTCCTCTGCACTCCGGGCTTTGGAAATCGGAGCGAGGCTTGAGACCACCAAGCCAGCCATTACTGGCACTGGATGGAGTCACTTCTGCAGGACTCGTAATTTCTGGTAAGATCTTCATATATAAATAACGCCTTCCTCATTGCACGTACTCTTTGGGGTTTGGAATCAGTGCCTTTAGACAAGTTTGGAATGGTGGAGAAGTGTTTGTTTGTTTGTTTGTTTGAATGCAGAAAAGCTCACCCGTGCAAAACCATAGCAAAGCACAACCTTTTGGGATAACACACGTGATGAACTAAGGTAGCCGGTAGCTGTTTGAGGTGCGTTTTTTTTGTGCGGATTTTGTGTATTCCTACCCAGTTCAGTTCAGTGGGTGCAGTTCGATGTTCATGGGCAAACGCAGAATGCGTGTTACGTTCAAATGTCCCCTTGTCTACCAATGGCTTGGGAACCAATTCCCCCGTGTCCTAGAACCGACACCACGGTCTGTTTCTGCACTAGAGTATTTATTGATTTCGATGTGCTTTATTTCATAAACACTCATAACACTCCTGAATACAGGTTTCATTAACTAGAAAAAATAGACATTACAAGAACTTTTAAAAATCGGGGCGCCTCCTGGCTCAGTGAGTATAGCATGCGATTCTTCTTCTCGGGCTGTTGAGTTCAAACCCCACGCTGTGCACAGAGCTTACTTAAAACAAAACAAAAAAACTTTAGGGGCGCCTGGGTGGCTCAGTCGGTTAAGTGTCCAGCTTCAGTTCAGGTCATGATCTCATGGTTTGCGGGTTTGAGCCCGACGTTGGGCTCTGTGCTGACAACTCAGAGCCTGGAGCCCGCTTGGGATTCTGTGTCTCCCTCTCTCCCTGCCCCTCCCCCACTCATGCTCGGTCTTTCCCTCTCTCTCCAAAATAAACATTAAAAAGTAAAAAACAAAACACTTTAAAACATAGAAAAGAACATGAGAAGAGGAGAAGGAGAAGGAAAAGGAGGAGAAACACCAGGAGGCGGGGCTGCGGCTCCGGAAGCTAGGACACTTGGGACGGGGTGTGTGTGTACTTACACGCCTTTCTTAACATACGTAGGCATAATTCCAGGGAGTCGATAGGAGCTTGAAAAATGTTCTTTATATCAACAGGGCACACACATCAAAGGTGTTAAAGACTGCATTAGTGGTGTCTGGATTACATTCTTCATTCATGCTAAGAATTCTTGTCAAGTCATATTCGATTTCAGCGCTAAAGTGCCAACTCCATCATGTAGGGAGTCGAGACAGAATCTCAGTGGCTCCAGATGAAAGTCACCCTCCCAGGACAGACTGTATGCTGGCTCTTCGTGCGGAGGGCACACGTGGGAACTTGTGGCCTGGAACGATGTGACCAACGCCCTTCCAGGTTGACAGGCTCACACATGTGGCCGAGCTCTGTGACTCTCTCCTCGGGGCCACTCTGTCTCAGAGGCCGACACCAGCCGCTGTCAGAGTGGAAGATGCTCTTTTTCCACTCGATGCCTTCCCTCTGCTGACTCAGTTTCCATAACCAGCCCCTCTTGTAAACCGCTTTCAAGTGGTAATTCTAATGAGGCCAGTTCAACGATCTACCCATTGAGGATGGAGGAAACCAAAGCGGCTCTGAGGGGCGCCTGGCTGGCTCGGTTGGCGGAGTGTGCGACTCCTCATCTCAAGGTTGTGGGTTCAGGCCCTGCGTTGGGTGTAGAGATTACTTAAAAATAAAATCTTTTTGGGGGCGCCTGGGTGGCTCAGTCGGTTAAACGTCCGGCTTCGGCTCAGGTCCTGATCTCACGGTCTGTGAGTTCGAGCCCCACATCAGGCTCTGTGCTGACAGCTCAGAGCCTGGAGCCTGCTTCGGATTCTGTGTCTCTCTCTCTCTCTCTCTCTCTGCCCTTCCTCCTGCTCATGCTCTGTCTCTCTCTGTCTCAAAAGAAATAAACATTAAAAAAATTAAAAAAATATAAAATCTTTTTAAAACAATGCGCCTCAGATCTGGGGAACTCTGCCTTTGAATTCCCAGGATTCACAGACTGCCTGCCTCCCTCTCGCCAGGTCACGGGGGAGGTCTTGGCAGTCGCCACAAAACTTCTGGATGGGGAGACAGTCTGAGAGCACCAGGATCAGTGGGGAAGAAGCGGGGAGAGCCTGACAGGAGAGGAGCCTCCGGGTGGGGGCACAGGAGAGCGGCTCAACAGTAGACGGAGGCTAACAGTGCAACGCGGCCCTGCCACACGGTCCTATACTGTGCAGCGGTTTAAAAAAAAGATATTCTGGGAGTTTTTATAAGCAGGCGAAAACGTCATGATAGAATAATAAGTCACAGGTCAAGAAATAAAATTGTATCATTCACACAAATACGTGGTTATATTAAGGCTACTTATTACTGTGAATTCTTTTCTTCTCTTGACATTTTGCATAATTGCAAATTGACATTCATTCATTCATTCATTATTGAGGATCTATTAGTTCCTAAGTTCTGGGGACACAAGGAAACTACATTGGCCCTCGAGGAGCAACCATTCTTTTTTTTTTTTTTTTTAACGTTTATTTGTTTTTGAAAGACAAAGAGACAGAGTATGAGCAGGGGAAGGGCAGAGAGAGAGGGAGACAGATTCCAAAGCAGGCTCCAGGCTCTGAGCTGTCAGCACAGAGCCCGACTCCGGGCTCGAACCCACAGACCACGAGATTATGACCTGAGCTGAAGTCGGCCGCTCAACCGACTGAGCCACCCAGGCTGCCCCGAGGAGCTCCCATTCTTCTAGGAGAGAGAGGAAAGGTGACAGGCGTTATAACACAGCTGGGATGTCACCCACAGGGGGTGAGAGAAGGATGTGTTCTTAAAGTTTGGACTTAAAAAAACACAGGCACTTCGTTTTGCCAAAGCCCATTCTCTGTTTTGCTCTCGAGGGTGCGCTACCCGATGCTGACCTCTGACCGTGGTCACCTCGGGCTGGGTGCGCTAAAGCTTTGGGCATCTAGACGCTAAGAGGAAGCCCCAGGTGGGCTCTGCAAACAGCACATGCAGGCTCTGCAAACAGCACGTGTGGAGGTGAATCAACAGTCTTGTTCGAGGAGCCCTGCTGCGTGGGACGCTGGGCCCGGCGCGCAAGCCGTGTGCTCTGCCTTCCCAAAGCAGTGCTTACGCAGGGTCTATTCTGGGGGCCAGAGACCCAGCCGGAGGGGGCCTACGGGTGCTGAACCACGAGCAGGTCCTCTAAAAGCGGGTCCGGTTCACGCTCACTCTCCCTCTTAAGTTGTCCGGAACCGAGCTCTCTTGCCCTCGGCCCTCGCCGGCACCTGTCAGGAGAGTGACCGGGCCTGGCCAGCCAGACGTGCTTACGCTTTACCCTTCCCAGCAGAGCCGGCCCCTGCGCCCACCTGGACAGTAGCGACTGCACCAGTGTTGCTTGCAAAGGGCTGCTTCTTCCTGGTAAGTATAACAGAGATGGCCATCGCGTTTTGAGCCCATCCTATGTCTTCGGGTCAGAGATAAAGGGATTAAGTTCATTACCACATTGTATTCTTACCGCACCCCTGTAAGCCAAGTACACCATTATCCGGACTCAACAGAGGAGTAAACGTAGACTCAGAAAGAGCACTTGCCCAAAGACACACAGTTAACGGGGGGCAGCGCTGGGATTTGGACTCAGGTCTGATTCCATAACTAGCGGGTTTCACCTACCGTCTGTGTCAATGCCAGACCAAGGCCTTTCTGGGCTGAATAGTCACCAAGGACATGTCTCCTCCTCGCCGCCCCCCTGCGTATTCCGGATCCCAACCCCACATCCACACAACTTGCAGCATCCTGTCTGGAATAGCATCATCTTTCCTAATCCCTTCCTCTGCTTTATGTATGTATGTATGTATGTATGTATGTATGTATTTTGGAAATTTCTCTTATTGAGATATAACTGACATATAAATTGTATTTGTTTCAGGTGTACAACCTGATGACTTGATACTTGTATATAATGCAGAACCATCACCATAATAAGTCTGTTATTATGTTACAACTTGTTATTATAGTTACAAATTGACTATGACGTCCCCCGGGGTGGGGACTTTTGTTTACTGCTGAATTTCTAACACCTGGAAGAGAGTCCGGGCCACAGAAGATACTCCAAAAGGATCTGTTGAATGAATGAATGTATTTCATGCTATTAAAATCAGGCACAGCTGAAATGGTATCGCGTGAAATATTCATAAAGACTCACTTTGTTCGCAAAATTTGAAGTGATTCAAAAGTTTCAAGTCTCCAAAGGCGAAGAATTCATCAAGAGTCACAGGACTTCAAAGTTGGTCGGACAGAGAGCTAACAAGCCGTGTTTTGGCGGTTCACCTCGGTTACAAGAAAAACCTGTTTCTGTGCTCCTAACACTCTTGACATCAAATGTGTGTGTTTTTCTACATCAAGCAAATTTCCAGTTCTTAGGGGACACCGACTGGGTGTCCCAGAGTCGAACTCACTTGTGGCTCTGACTGCCCGGAGTTAGCCCTGACCTCACGGGCTGAGGGCAGTCCCACAAGACTGCCCCCCAACCTCAGCCACCAATCACAAGGAGTGGGTCTCCAGATTTCCACAACTTCTGTCCGACTTGGCTACAAATCAAAGGTCCTCACAACTGCCCCCCCCCCACTTCCAGCCCCCTCAGGTTCAATAATTTGCTAGGACAGCTCGCAGCCCCCAGGTAAGCTGTTTACTTGCTGTTACTAATCTATTATAAAGGATTCAGCCAAAGAGAAGGGATGCATAGGGCGAGGTGTGTGGGAGGGCGGGCGGAGCCTCCACTCCCGCTCCAGGCGCACCACCCTCCCGGCACCTCACCTCCCCGTGTTCACTTACCTGGAACCTCTCCAACCCTTTCAGTTTGAGCCTTAGTGGAGGCTTCGTTACACATATCGCTCAGTTGGCCATCAGTGACGGAACTTGGAACTCGCTCTCTAGCCTCTCTCCCTGAGAGGTTGGGGGGTGGGGCTGGAGTTTCCAACCCTGTAATCACTCAGTTGGTTCCTTTGGCAACCAGCCCCCATCCCCTAAGAGTCACCTCATTAACATAATCTTTGTGTGGTTGTAAGGGGCTTGTTATGAATAAAAAAAGCACCTCGACTCACTCCTGACCTTCAGGAAATTCCAAGGTCCTAGAAACTCTGTGCCAAGAACCAGGGAGGAAAACCAAATATTAACTTATTGTATTATGTACGGAGGTCGGTGCCAGGAACAGGGACAAAGATCGAATATATTTTTTTATTATATACAATATCACAACCGTGGCGCCATTTTAGCTGGAACTGGGGTCAGAATCCCCTGAGTCGGGCTGTTCTTGAGCATCACAAATCCTGTGAGAGATTTGATGACTCGGGTGCTACCATTTTATCCTTGGCTCACATCATATGGTGTTTTTGTACCTATAAAAATGTCATCCAAGTATTCACTATGTGCAGGTGGTGAAAAGTTGGCCTGGAATTCATTAGCTTTGGAGCAGAAGGTAAACGGGACAAAACACGCTGGAGAGAAGCCCAGGCTGCGCCCTGATCCCCCCCACCCCCCCCCGCCCCGGCTCCGCTGATTTAGGAGAGAGAATTCTGCAAAATATTAAAAGCCAACGACTGAGAAGATTTAAAGCAACTCTTAGCCAAAAAAATAAACACGTCCATAAACAGTAATCGTTGAAGACACGTGCTTAAGAAGTCACGATCTTCCTAGTTTGCATTTATTTCTGTGGCAAAATCGATCTCGAATTACACGAGTCGACAGTCACTTTCTGCCTAAAACGCGGCCACGCTTGAGGACAAGGTTTGAAGCCTTTCCTTGTTTGCAGCTCCTGTCTCCCCCTGCCGCCCCCTCCCCCCAGGAGTGGCCTAGAGCCTCGTCCCTGTCCTCCACCGAGAGGGTTTGCTGCGGGAGAGCAGAGCCAGTCTATGCAGCCCGAAGGACGGTCCCCCAGCTCTGTGTCCCGTATGGGCGGTCCCCCACACGTCCACGGGCAGCCCTTTAACTTCTATTTCTCTCCCCTTGATTGCAGGGGGTTCATCAGCTCCCCAGACCACACGGGCTTCTTTTTTTTTTTTCTTTTAACGTTTATTTTTGAGAGACATAGAGACAGAGTGTGAGCAGGGGAAGGGCAGAGAGAGAGGGAGATACAGAAACTGAAGCAGGCTCCAGGCTCTGATGAGCCACCAGCACAGAGCCCGACGCGGGGCTCGAACTCACAGACCGCGAGATCATGACCTGAGCTGAAGTCGGCCGCTTAACCAACTGAGCCCCCCAGGCACCCCTGTACAGGCTTCTTAAGCAAAGGCCTTTGCTTTTGCAAATAGGGGACTAACCTATGCGACACAACTGTACATCGGGCCGTGGCTGATGAGTAGGCCATTTCTTCTTCCTTTGTTCCGGAACTGCCAGTGAAAGGCAACCTTAGCCAACCGTAGCTGAGTCTCTCAAACATAGGACGGTCGACTAATACGGAACAGAAGCTACCAGCGTTGACACCCCATTCCATCTGGGGCCTCGGCGCAGCTCTGTCTTGAAGAGACCAGAGTTATGTTTGCAACCTTGAGGCAGATCGGTCCCCCCAGACACCCCCAGATCTCCTTCGACCTTCCCCGTAGTCCCTGGGAAGGCACTGACCCAAACTCCCCCGCTCTTGCTCCCCTCGGGCTTGCATATTTATCGTGCGTCTGACACTCTCCTTTCATGGCAGATTCCCCCCCCCCCCCCCATCCTCAGCCTCACCAAAGAAGGCTTCGTTTACTTCCTGGCCTTTACTTAGCTTCTAGCTTCCAGGCCCTGTCTTCATTTCTGCTTCAAAAAAAGCACTTCTAAACTCCTTTCCCCCACCCTTGCGTAGCACAATGAAACCCTGCCACCACAGGCTTGTGTGTGCCCCAGCTGCCCGTCCACCCCTGCTGTGTTCATGGAAGGCCGTGGCCCCTGAGCCCCCTGTGACTTGGCAGGTCTCACCCACCGCCGGCCGGTCCCAGGGCTCCTCCCTCCCCCGCACCTCGGCCACCGCTGGCCTCTATCGCTTCGCCCAAGAGCCCGCACCATCATCCGGAACCTTCAACTCTAGCCGCTTAGTTGAGGGTTTTCTGAAACGGGAGCCACGCGCTTGCCCTTTGACAGCACCGAGGCGGCCGGTCTTCGGTCCGTCTGCGCTTTTCCCAGCGAGTCCCCCTGCCCGGGCGGGCTAGACGTGAATCTGTACCGCCCGCCGCCAAGCCCCCTGTCCTTGCAGACCTGCCTGGCAAAATGTCCACTGTGGACATGGTGGGCTCTCTGTGCCATGTTCCCTCTCTCTCTCTCTCTCTCACACACACACACACGCACACACACACACACAGAGCCTGCTTAAACTATCAGAGAATGTCCCCTGGGGCGTGAATCCAGTGTCCCTACAAATCTCCTGGCCTCTGTGCTGTTGGTGGCAGTTCTCATCCAGGTCCCAGCCACTTTTCTAGTTCTCTCAGAAGTCATTTCACATTCTCTTCAAGCTTCCTGTGAGCACCTTCCTACCACTCGTCCCTGACTCCTTTCCTGCACTTCCCTGCGTCCCAGCGGACCCTGTCTCTTCTCGGACAGCCGTAGGGCCCCTCCTGCTGCCCACCGCAACGCCCTCGCTGGCACTGTGGACCCCTCCCTGCCCGTTCTTCAAGGCCTGGGATTAGCTGAACATTGGCCCCCAAAGACAGCAAGTCCTGATCCCCGGAAATTGTAAATATAACCTAGCTGGAGAAAGGTCTTTGCAGATGGGACTACATTAAGGATGCTGAGATGAGATCACTCGTCTCGCCGGTACCCACCCGGGGGGACCCTAAATGTCATCACGTGTCCTCGTTAAGAGGAAGGCAGAGGGAGAGTTCACAGAAAGAAGAGGAGGCCATGTGACCGGTGCAGCAGACTTTAGAGAGATGAGACCCCAAGGCAAGGAACACCTGGATTTTCCAGCGGCTGGAAGAGGCAGAAACTAGATTCCCTTCTAGAGCCTTCGGAGGGAGCAGCACCCCACCAACAGCTTGATTTCAGACCTCTAGCCTCCAGGACAGCGAGAGACTATGTGTTTTTGCTTTAAGGCCCCTGGTGTGTGGTGATGGTTCCAGCAGCCCCAGAGTGTTCTGGAAAAGGCCTCTAGATGGCTAGAGGGAGCGGTCAGGACACCGGGACCTGGGAAGAAGGGTCGGCAGGACATGCGGGAGGTGAGGAAGGAGGGAGGTTATGTCCATACCAAGCACATACCGTGTTTCGGTTGGGACTCAGCCCAGGAATGCAAAGATGAACGAGACCCAGGAGCCGCTGACCGGCA
Organism: Paguma larvata; assembly: GCA_030068075.1. NCBI lineage: Eukaryota > Metazoa > Chordata > Mammalia > Carnivora > Viverridae > Paguma > Paguma larvata. Next base: position 72,305,384 of record CM057839.1, on the reverse strand, counting down.
GCGCACAGCCTGGGGCACAGGAGCAGAGGGGGAGGGAGCGGAGCTGCCTACTGCGGACCTCTAAGTACGAAGGCATTTGGCAGGCATTGGGGCTTTCCAGGACTGCCAGGAAAGTATCCTTGTAAGCGAGCAAGAGGCTCCTCTCCACAGCTTCGCTGGAGAGCAGGAAAAAGGGCAACAGAATGAACAAGACCAAAGCAGTGATGGCCAACATACTGAGTAGGGCGACGGGGAGGTCACGAGCCCCAGGTGAGTAACACTAGGGTCTAACACTCAGTTCTGCTGCCAACTAACGGGGGGCAGAATTCTCCAGGCTCAGATTTTTTTACCCATGAAAAGATCTGGTTCGATTAGGAATAAGCCTATTGTACAAAAGGCCCGACCCTGAAGAGACAGTGATTGGGAAGTAGCTTGAGTATTGCTGAGACTCACGAAGGGCCTCAGGCTCTGCCTCAGTACTGTTGGGTGCGGGTGGTGGACGCTCCCAGAATCCGTCAACTTCACACCTACAAGTAACTGATTTCGAGGCCGCCTTAGAGTTATCCCCAACAAAGACCGGACATGCTCCGCCATGAAGGTAAGAACTCGGGAGAAACCCCACTCGGCAATGGTGGAGTCCTTTGGTACCCCAGGACTGTGGGCACTTTTGCTCTTACCCCTAGAGTTCCTTTCAAAATTACAGAAGAATTTCAGCTTTACACAAGCTCCGTGGAGTTGTTTCAGTCTGCGTAACCCCAATACTCACCAGCCGCTTTCAATACGAACATTTAGCTGGAGGCAGTGCCCTTAATGATGTCTAATGAACGTTTTGGTGGGAATGAGCGAGCGTATCTTCACACGCTACGCTTTGGAAGCCAATTGGTGTTGGAGGTGGTGCGTTACTACATCTCTTAAGAGAAGGAGCTTCTGCGGCCCCACACAAGATCATACCACGGGCTGACCGTGTTGGAGGCAAGCGCTGACATCTCTCCTCTGTCACTTCACACGCCACTTTGTGTCTGTCGGGGGGAAACTAGCTCTGGGTCGCTGGGAAAAACACACAAGGAACGAGACGGAATGTCCCACCTAATTGGCCCGGGAGCCCTCGCAACCTGTTTTTCTGCCCTTTTCTGTTTTACAGGCATCTGTCAAAACTCTCTCCTTCTGTCACCGCCCACGGCCCCTAGGCCTGGACATGCCTTCCAACACTGACACAGCGCTGTTTGTACAGGTACCCGTGAACTGGTCTTGGCTCACCGGAAACAAAAGCTGAAACAGGTTCTTGTTGTTTTATGTCAGCCTAAGGAGCTTAGGAAATTTATCTAAAAGTTCAAGATAGAGAGTGAGGCCTAGGCTAACTGTTAACCTGCCAAATAATCTCTAACTATAGAAAAGAGGCATGCAGGCTTATTATTCTCTTCTCCAGTAACTCCACCCCGCAAATACAACGGAGTGACGGGAAAGGGACAGGTGGAGAGAGAAAGTGACGCGGTGCACAGTGAAAGGGAATGTAAGCCCTTGTGTGGAGGTGAGATTTTGAAATCTTGCCTGTAGGGTCAGAAAGGTAATATATGTTGACTCTTTTCTTTCCCAAAGATCGTTTACCAGGCCAAGAGTCCCTGCTCATTGAGACCAAAGCACAGAAAGCCTGACTGAAGTCATGCATTTGGGGGGCTTTAGGGTCTCCGTTACGTTGAAGATGTACGAAGATTACTTACCCTGGATGGCGGTCCCCATCGCCCCACGAGGAGCGCCTGACCACACCATGGGACTCACCTTAGTCCTATGTGTATCCAAGTTTACAGTTTGTTCATTCATTCAGCACACACTTTCTGAGCACTTATTAGGGATTAGGTAGAGGAACGAGACATAATCAGTGTCCTTAAGGAATTCAAGAGACTATGGTAATGGGAAACAAATTCTGTTATTACCGACATAATGTTATGGAGGCAAGGAGTGAAGAGTGCTCGGGGGATCCAGCCCTCTGGTCAGGGTGCTCCAAAGAGAAAGAACCAATAGGAGATTATATATATCATAGTAGCAACAGACAGATATGTAGACAAGGATAGACAGAAGGAATTGGCTCACGTGATGATGGAGCTGAGAAGAGCCAAGATCTACAGTCAGCAAGCTGGAGACCCAGGAGAGAGGACAGTATAAATTCCAGTCCAAGTCTGAGTCCAAAGGCAGAAGACCCATGACCCGGCTCCAAGACAGGCAGCAAGACCGAATTCACCCTTTCTCAGCCTTTTTGTCTACTTAGACCTTCAATGCATTGGCTGAAGACTGCCACAGTGGAGAGGGCAATCTGCTTTATCCAATCCGCTGATTCACGTGTTAACCGCATTCTGAAACTGCCTCACGGTAACGCCCAGAATAATGCTTAACCTAATGTCTGGGCAGCCCGTGGCCCAGTCCAGTCGACAAATAAAATTAACCGTCACAGATGGGTAGAAAGAGTAGAGCCTGTAAAGCCGATGGAGGGACAGCTAGAACAGGAGGAGATGAAGAGGTGAGGGGGGGAAGCCAAAGGGAGAGGGAACTTCAACAAGGAAGGAGTGGTCAACAGGGGCGAATCTACAAGAAGGCGTGTACAGTAAGGGCACAGACGGACGTGCAGTCGGGTGTAAGGTTACCGGTGGAGGGGGGATGGGGCAGAATGCAGTTTACAGCAGATTATGGAGTAAAAGGAAAGGAAGTGGACACGGAGACCCAGATACATCCTTCTAGAAGTTCAGTGGTGGGAGGAGAAAAAAGGGGAAATGGAGGGAAGTGGGCTCCGGAAGAGGGTTTCCTTTCCAGTTCTTTTTCATGAGAGACGTGAACACGTTTTCTCGTGACGGGAAGGACCTGTTAGGGAGGGAAAGGGTGAAGACAGGGCCGGGAGGATGGTCCCTCAGGCAGCCAAGCCCTTCACAGAGTGAGCCACCTCTGCCTTTCTCCTTTCCCCCTCTAGGAGGGGGAAGGACCGGGAGAAGCAGAGGGGAAGGGGTGGGGTTTGGTGGTGGGAGCCCACGGACACTCCTGCCTGACCCACTGTCATTACTCTCGTGTCCTGTGTGTCATGGAGGCTGTGGTCTCCACTGCTGTCACTTCCAGCGGTGGGATATCGGCGAGCGACCTGGCCTCTCTCTGCCTGTTTCCCCGCCTGAAAGACAGCATAATGACACCAACCTCAGAGGGCTGCCATGAGAACTCATTAAAACTCTGCACATGGGGCGCCTGGGGGACTTACGCTCTGGTCATGATCTCATGGTTCATGGGTTCAAGCCCTACGTCAGGCTCTGCACTGACAGCTCGGAGCCTGGAGCCTGCTTCGGATTGTGTGTCTCCCCCTCTCTCTGCCCCTCCCCCACGTGCTCATGCATGCTCTCTCTCTCTCTCTCTCTCAAAAAGAAACATTTAAAAAATCCTGCATTTAAGCAGGTCCAGTACACGTTTGCTACTATGCCTAGTAATTAGCACCGCCGACACGATCATTAGTGTAACTATCCGTAGTTGTAAGAATCAATGATCAAGTCTGTTATCTTGGTCTCCCTGGGTTTTCCTTTTATAGTTTTTAGAAATAAAAAAGGCAGAGGCACCTGGGTGGCTCAGTCGGTTAAGCATCCAACTACGGCTCAGGTCATGATCTCGCGGTTCATGAGTTGAGCCCCGCGTCGGGCTCTGTGCTGACAGCTCAGAGCCTGGAGCCTGCTTCGGATTCTGTGTCTCCCTCTCTTTCTGCCCCTCCCCCACTTGCACTCTGTCTCTCAAAAATAAACAAACATTAAAAAAAATTAAAAAAAAAACAACACAAAAATGTCAGGAGAAATCTTCCCCCCGGAGCCATTCCCTCGGCCTAGAGGCTCAGGCGGTGCCCGCCCTTGTCCTGCAGCCACCAGCTCTACCGCTGGGAATAGAATGCTGACTCCCACGCCCGGAGCACTTCGGGAAGATAGGACACCTTCCGGTGAGCGGGACAGCGGAGCGGGTCTGGAAGGTCTGCACCTGTGAAGCGCACGTACACACGTGGTCTGCCTGACGCTCGCGCCCACGTGGGGGCTGAGGCACGCCAGGTCGGCACCACGCCAGCCCCGAGGGGAAGTCCGGATTCTCCTGTCCGTCCCCAACTCTGGTCTCCCTGGGAGCCTGCCTCTCAGTTGAAGGGTTTAGGTTCCTGTCCACTTCACAGTAACAGGCTGGGTCCCTGGGAGCCCCACTCGCGTCCCGAATGCCACCCCATCCCGAGTCACCCAGAACAGAGGCACAGCCAGCGAGGGCTGACTCGCTCCACTGTCATAAATGCCTTCTCGTTTGCAAATATCCTCTTCTCATGTTTGTTTATTTTTGAGAGAGAGAGAAAGAGAGAGCGCAAGCAGGGGAAGGGCGGAGAGAGAGGGAGACACAGAATCCGAAGCAGGCTCCAGGCTCTGAGCTGTCAGCACAGAGCTCGACGTGGAACTCAAACTCACAAACTGCAAGATCATGACCTGAGCCGAAATCGGACACTCAACCGAGCCACCCAAGCGCCCTCCAAATATCCTCTTCTAAAAATACGGTCGGTCACTGCGTCACAGCATGGAAACAAGAGACAGTAGCATAGGAAGTCAGATCTCAGAGTTTGGAGCTTCCCCTAAATCATATCTCAGCCAAACACCTATGAAGCTCAAACACATTTCTGACCTTCTAGGAAAGTGCAGGTGCGGAGCGGAGGCCCGTGTTCTGACCCCGCTGACTAAAAGAACTTCCTGCAGCCAGCGCATCTTCGAAGGTTTCCTAAGATTCCAATCTCGATTCATTTTCCTCATGGAAGCCTCGCATGGTTTATTCAGTGTCCCTCTTGGACTTCAAGGTCCCTCAGGGTGGCTTTAGAAAGTGACCCTAACCCAGTGGCATTGGGGATGCTCTCCTACCGTGTGTTCTGGAAAAAGAGAGAGGCCTGTCTCGGAACGACTCCTCTTGGTGAGCACGGGTTCTGAGTCACATTCTGAGAAGACAGAGGGGAACGCAAGTCTTTTTTTAATTATTATTTAGTTTTAGAGAGAGAGAGAGAGAGAGAGAGAGAGAGAGAGAAGGAGAGAGAGAGAGTGCAAATGGGAGAGGGAGAGAGAGAATCCCAAGCAGGCTCTGCAAAATCAGTGCAGAGCCTGACGTGGGGCTTGAACTCTCGAACCGCAAGATCATGACCGCAGCCGAAGTCCGATGCTTAACCGACTGAGCCACTCAGGCACCTCGGTTTTTCCATTGCAGATTGTTTCTGAGAAACTCCATTCTAGAGAGAGTGACCGTATGCCTCGGTTTGCCCAGGACGGTCTTGGTTTACAGCTGTAGCTACGGTGTGCATGTCTTTGTCATCCTCAAAGTGTCCCAGTGTCCCAAAATCTGACAATAATTTTATACGGCTAACCTCAGGCTAGGGGATGGGTGCTCCACTGTTAGGCTTCTAGAGTCCCTGTGGCAATCAGCAGCTGCTTTATACTTGAACTGTGTGTCACCCTCAGACTGGAAATCCCCAGGCAGTGTGGGAGGACATTTCCCTGTTACCAGCCTTCTCGGTTCTTAGGAGCAGAGAACCGCCCTAGAGCCAGAAGTGTCCGCGTCAGAGGCTTCCAACTTTCGAGGCTGGGAGATTTGGTCCGCTGCCCATCAAGCGGTGACCAGGAAACTCAGAGAGAAGAGCCCAGATGGGCCCAGCATCTGCACACAGTAGGCACGCAATAAGGGTCTGTTGAGGGGATAACTCCACACACGAAGAAGGGAATGACAAATTCACAAATATCCCAAGCTCTGTCTTGGGCTGGCAGGAAGTACGACATCCTCACACGCGCCTGAGAGCGTCACCCCGGCCCTCTGGCACTGGCCACGAGCCCCCTGGAGTGGTGGCCCCGCGTACACAGGGCCGGGTGGCCCACGCTCTGATCCCGGGTCTCGCAAGCGTTGCTGATGGGAAGTGGCTGTCCTTAAGGCTCTGCCCCTCCGCCCCTGCCTCATTCCGTCCCCACCAAGGGAGTGAACTGAGCCTCCCTCGACTTCCCTGAGCCCGGAGGGGCCAGGCGCTCACTGGGGAGCAGCCTTATTTTTCTCTCTCCAGCCCTCTTTGGTTTACTCATAGCACCTGCACTTGGCCTTGGGCTCTCTTTCTCCCAAGATCCTGGAGGCGACAAGGTTAGAAAGTACGAAATAGACTTTAACGCAATGAGGGGTGATGAGGGCCATTTCCTAGTGATAAAATAACACTTGGACAATCTCCCATTTGGCATTGCTGTTCAGCGTAGTTGGCAAGGCACGAAGCTCTTATAAATGTTCTGGAATAAAAGTCCAACCTGTCTTGACTGATCGGGCGCCCAAGTGGCTCTAACGATTTTAGATCTCTAATAACAGAGCTTCAAACGTATACAGCAAAAACACCCCAACAGAACTCAGATGACAGACGGACAAATCCACGAACACAGTGGGAGATGCTGACAGACTTCCCTCAGGAATGAACGGACAGATAAAACCAAGCCAGGATGTAGATGCCGAGAAGCCACTCCACCTTTCTGGAAACCAGTGGGGCATGGTCTTGAAAATCACGACATGCAAACCTTCCAGTTCTAGGGGCACACCGCCGAGGTCCCTGTGCACACGCACACCGGGACTCATAAAGACACCCATGACAGTGTTGTCCATCGCCAACAGCCCCGCCCGGCAGCCAGTTTCCCACCTACAGGGAAATGAATAAAGTAATTGTGGCAGGTTCATACAAGAGGACCATACACTTCAGGGAGTGCCAGTGAACTAACAGTCCGGATGAGTCTCAAAGAAAAAGGCTGAGCGAAAAAGGAGAAAAGAAGACGCAGAGTCTGATTCTATTCCCGTAGTGTTTAAAAACCGTCAAAGCCAGAGTGTATTGTGTAAGATACATACGTAAGTGATCACGCTACAAAGGAAAGTACAGAGATGTTGCCACAAGCCAGGACAGTCGTCACTCTGGGTGGGGTGGGGGTGGGAGGGTTCCCCAGGTGGGGGGGTCTAGGGTGCACGCTTCATTCCACTTCTTGACTCAGCAGCGATCACCCAGGTTTTCCCTTCATAATTCATTAAACTGTACGTATGCTTTTATGCAAGTTTACGTATGTTGGTGGTATTTAGCACTACGAGCAGTATTTCAAAGATGGAAGTAGGAAAGGCTGGGCCAAGCGTCCCCCGGTAGCCATCTGACCAGAGAAGTTCGGCCCTTCTCTTTCTCTGCTCCTTTCACTCACCTGCTCTTCCTCCCACCTTCAGCCTCCTCCCACACGAGTCCCCCCAAACCCCCAGGGGGGCCTAGGGCGAGGTAGGTGGCCTGCAGGCTACAGGTCTGTCGCGAAGGCTGTGGCTTCTCCCCAGTGCGCAGGCCCTTCCTGGGATGCCTATTGGAAGGACTCGGGGGTAGGCTTGGAGGGGATGCCCGCTCAGCCTGCTCCGGTTCTGGGCCCCAGGCCGGCCTCCAGCCTAGGAAAGAGGCATACTCCCCAGAGCCAACACCGGCTTTCATCGGGATCCGCATTAGGCTCTGTTGTCAGAAAAAGCAGACGGTTGCCTTCTCCCTGTGTGGGGCACACCGAGAGAAGGGAAGGCTGTGTTGGGGCAGAATTCGAAGACTGAAGATTTCAACCCCTTGACCTCATCTGTGCCCAAAGTCCAGTATCTAAGGGTGGAGGCAAAAATGGCAAAAAATTGAGGCCAGGCCTTTGGGGTGAAGGCTCTGAGCCGGTCTCCTTCCACTCCTCAGCCGGAAAGCTCTGATCCTCCGAAGTGACCTGAGGCCCCGACACTTCCAGCCCACGCTGGGGTCCCAGCCAGGTCCCGAGGTTTCCAGGAACCTCTTTTTCTCCAGTCGGATGGCTGACCCCTATACAGAAGATAGATTCCCATAAACAGACATTTTTTCTAAAGCTCGAAAACCACAGAGCGTCCACATAAAGCCCGAGAAATGTAAGCCTCGAGCCTATTTCTCCTCTGACATGGGAACCCTGCCGAGCAGCATTCCCCGGCAGCGACTGCCAAAAATGGGCAAGATCACCCACCCCCCTCAGGCACCGGGCCGTCTCCCTGATACTCTGCAGGCCCCGCCACAGGCCTCTGGATCCCTCCCGCCCCCCCCCACCCCCATACACACACATGGGTCAAATCTGCTGCTAAGCCCCACTGGAGGGAGAAGCAAACGGAAGGAGCAGAAGACAGTAAGGAAACGGCTCCCAAGTCAGGAAAACTGCTTCTAAGGGTGAAGTAAGTCAAGTTCTTACTTCACCATAAACAAAGCCAGCCATGAACAAAGCCAGCTCCACAGCCCGAGGAGGGCGAGGGCCTGTGCCCCCAAGGACAGCACCAGGCGGCCACCTCCTGATTCCTTCCTGCCAGCCTACTACCCGCACGTCTCCCCAGCACAGGTCCTCTCCTCTCCAGCCCTTTTCCTTCGAGCCGCCCGGAAGGGGTCAGACTCCCATGCATCTCCCGTCCCTCCCCCTGTGCCTCCCCAGCTTCTCCCCGCCAGGCCTCCATAGTCCTTCCCCGGCTCTGCTTCCCGGGAGCGCCTCTCCACTGGTCCCCCTCACACATCTCCGGACTCTTCCTTGTCTGTCCCATTTGTGGCTTTTGGCTTCCACTCTTGGCCCCCCTCATCGATTCTCTATACGGCCCCAGGGTGGTCGACCTTCTAAACCCGGAAACCGGACCTGGCCAGTGTCCTTCTCAGACGCACCCCCCTTCTCGTTTTCGGGTTAAGATCTAAACTCTTTCCCAGAGTCCCCGAGCCCTGGATGACTCGGCCCTGCCTGGGGCTCGCCGCGAGCTTGGGCTCCTCTGGGCGGGCCGGCTTTCTGCTGTTCCTTAAACACCAGCTCAGGCCCAACTCGGGGTCTTAGTTCCCTTGGCCCTTCTGCCCCGGAAAGTCTCCCCTGGATCTCCGCCTGGCTCCCCACTGCCCACAGAGTTCCGTCTCCACTCGGTTTTCCTCACCGGCAAGGCCTGTCCCGTGACTGCCTGGCCGCCCCGTCGTGAGTGCGCTTACGCTGCAGGTCACACATGTGCACGGCGGTATCCGTTACGCACAGCGTATTATATGCCGTTCACCCCCATCCGCTTAACCAGTGTTCATCGGAACGCAGGGACTTTGGCGGCCTTAGTCATGTCTGCATTCCTGGAACCTAGAATTCTGACCCACCCTAGGCACTCAATAAAGATACGTAAAACGGTGAATCCATGAGAAATATTTATGTTATATAAATACTTCAAACATTTTAACTTAAAACACATCTATCATTTATTTGCCAATATTTAAAATATATATATATATATATACATATTTTTAAAGTAAACTCTATGCTCGACGTGGGGCTCAAACTCAAGCCCAAGATCAGAAATTGCGTGCTCTACCAACCGAGTCAGCCGGGCACCCCTATTTGCCAATATTTTGACTTAGGGCCAAAGCCTTTCCTTTGAGCATGGTGCCCTCACTGGGGATCCCTCCTGTCTCTTTTTTGCGTATTTATTACACCTATAATGTGTTATCCACAATTTCAACTTCTTTAAGGTGGCAGGAGGGGCACCTGGGTGGCTCAGTGGGCTCAGTGTCTGACTTCGGCTCAGGTGGTGATCTCACAGTTCATGAGTTCGAGCCCCGCGTCAGGCTCTGTGCTGACAGCTCGGAGCCTGGAGCCTGCTTCGGATTCTGTGTCTCCCTCTCTCTCTGTCCCTACCCTGCTCACACTCTGTTTCTCTCTCTCTTCCTCTCTCTCTCAAAAATAAATAAACATTAAAAAAAATAAAGTGGCATGAAATCTTAAAGACTTTTAAAAAAGACTTTCAGTACGGAATTTTTCTATAGTCTTATTATTTTCTCCCAAGCTCCCCTACGCTTAAAGCAAATCTTTAAGTCAGTTTGCCCTTTATTGAGCCTTTCCAAACCATTTAACTTAGTGCTCAAAGAAACAACTCCTCCTTTTTATACTCATTGTCATCTTCTACAGAATATTAGTTGGTTGACATAGTAGGTAATTAAATTACTCAATTACTATAACATATACTGCGGACTTAAGCTGGTTTAGGAATAGATACCACTCGACTCAACAGGCTGTGCGTCAGCTGGAGGGCCGCCACGTTCATGGGGCCGTGGGCACCTGCCAGCGCGTTTGCTCTGGCGAGTCGGCTCAGAGGAGGTCGCAAAATAAAACCTGTTCTGCGGTAAAAAATCCTGGCACGAGCACACGGCCGCTCCGATGGAAACCAGTGTGGACCCCACCCAAGAGAATGGGCGAAGCGAAATCAGGTCAGCAAAATGCAACACGGATCCAAACAGAACCCGGGCAAGAAATTTCCTTCTGCCCCTCCCGGTCAAGGGAAGACCCAGAGTGCGAAGAGACGGAGGTTAGTTTAGAGCCGTAAATGTAATCATCCCGTATCATGGATTCATAAACTGAACATAACTCCTCACTCTCTAGGAAGAATGACTGAACAGTGATTCTCAATCCTGAATAAATGATTCCCTTCAGGGTATAAGACTTCTGAACCCAGAGAGACCCGAACTTTTGACTCTTGCTTTCCTCACTTGGTGACATTTCATGCCAAACCCAGATGTCTCAAACGCCCTGTGGTTCTGCCTGTTTGCCACCCACGTGCTGAGGAGAACGCTGGCCTCCGCCAGGGATCTCATCCCGACCACACTCCCCACCCCGTCATTTACGGAGACCCTCTGCCTACTGGTCCCGTGGATGGCCGGGGGCCTGCTCTGCAGGGCCACTCTCGGGCACACACCGTTCACGGGGCGTGTTACCCTCCCTCCCAGACGTACGGGCTTCGAAAGGCCAGCGACTTGTCTCTGCCGAGCCCTGGGCTGTCACGCCGCGCCTCCATCCCGGCAGGCCAGGCCCCCGTGGGACCGGTAATGGGCTCTAAAAGCGAGGTCACACGCCTATGGCCCTGCAGGCGTTTTAGCTGCAGCTTTCAAACCCTCCTTTGGAACGAGAAGGATGAAGGTCAAAGCCAAAGCCCTTCCCTCTGGGGCACTCTCCCGTGTGTTTATGACCCCCGCTCACATTGGACCCTAGCTGCGGTCGCACCTCCTCTCTCTGGTGCACGGACTGGCAAATCGGGTCCTTAGATGCGGAGGTGAGCTCGTTCCACTGCTGTGACGCACGTCGCGGGGCCCACTTCTGAATGACCTGGCGATGGCAACACGCGAGGGAGACCCCGGAGCACATGGCATAGGTGGTTCAGCGGCAAATCCCAGACGAGCCCCGAAAACGCCACTCACGGGTGAGGAGGGGCCGGGAAGGAAGCCAGCGCCTCCGGCCTGCCCGAAGGGCACGTGTCTCGGAAGGGCCGTCAGACCAGACGCCAGGTGACATAGACGTCGTGTAACCGCTTCCTCCGTGCTGACTCATTTCTCCATCATCTGGCTTCCTTTGGCGTTTGCTCAGTGGGAGAGCACGCCGTGGAGGCCTTGCAGTCCTGTAAGGTAGCTGTTGTACTTGGCCGGCTTGGCAGGTGTACTTTTAAGTATAAATTAACGGCTTCTGCATTCTCTTTCCCGCATGGGTCTGTCTGAGACCAGTGACCTTGACGGTCTAACAAGATGGTTTCTGAACTTGCGAGGCCGAAGGCCAGACCCCAAGAGAAACGCCTCTGCAAGGTTTCCCGGCGTGCAGTGGGCCAGGCCTCGCTGCTCTGCGCGCAGGGCATGGGTTCTCAGCCCGGGTGCCGCGGTGCGTCCAGACACCTGGCCTCGGCCCCAGTTAGTTAAGAGCAGACTCTTTGGAGGCGAGACCAGGACAGTGACTTTTCTTAGAAGCTCCCCAGAAGATTCTGAGCTGCCAGGGCCGGGAACCACTGGTTTGGCGTATCTCTCCTTCTAAGATGAAGACTGAGCCCTCAGGTTCTGGAACCAATTTAAACAGCGTTTTGATCTGTATTCTACTAAGCGCTTGTAATATTACTAGTTACCATCTACTGCGGGCCTAACATGGGCCGAGTACTGTGTACTTTCGTGTAGAGTAAAACTGAACCTAAAAACAATCCTGTAAGGTAGATATTGCTACCCCGATTTTTTTTTAAGAGAGAGCGAGCGAGAGCAAGCAGGTGGGGGTAGAGAGAGAAGAGAGAGAGAGAGAGAGAGAGAGAGAGAGGGAATCCCAAGTAGGCTCCACGCTGTCAGCACAGAGCCTGCCACAGGGCTCAATCTTACGAACCACAAGATCAGGACCTGAGCCAAAATCAAGAGTCAGACGCTCACCCGACTGAGCCACCCAGGCAACCCTGTTATTCCCATTTTTAAGGGTTTTATTTTATGTTTTTAGCTAAGAAGACGGACTTAGAAAGGTTAACTTGAACACAACATGCGCGGCTGGTTAAGTAAAGAAGCCAGCATCTCAGTCCAGGTTTATCTGATTCCAAAGTCCAACCTTCCCCCCTCAGGCCATGTTGTCTCTGAGCCTTTAATGACTGTAAGATCTATGGTCCCAGTGTTTGGATTAGTAATGCTTCCCCCCCCACCCCCAAATTCCATCCACAGGAAATCTGGACTGGGGAGCCTGTTTCTCCAGAGACTACTGACGTGAGAGTAACTGTCCGTGTTCAAGAGGCCCAACACATCTGTTACCATGATCTAATTCTGTAGAACAACTAGAGATAATTTGAGGATAAATCATATTTGTGGTTTTAATCGAGGGGCCGACGTTATCGATTAGGTAATAACCCATCCTCTTTGCTTACTTTAATCCGCGAGAAAACGACAACCTCCCCCCATTAAACTCACTCTGACCCTGATTTTGGAGACGAACCGCAATGGCCGGATCTGACCCCACTCAGGCTCGGGACAGTGGAATTAGGTGCATAAAACACGGAAACAGAGAGCCCTTCGGATTGCAGAAGTAACTCCCGAGGGATAAAGAACCCGGAGCGTTACCCTAAAAGCACTTGTGGGGAGAGGCCTCCCTTCTGTCCCCTCCCCACCGCGACCCCCCGATGAGCGCTGTTCCGAATCACCCCGCGGGTGGCGGCACCAGCTCTGGGTCCTGTAACCACCGCGGGGAGACCAAAGAGCTGAGCTCAGTTATCCAAACGCCAGCTCTGGTCTATGGGACTCGGATAAAACCACGCACTGCCCACGAAGGCATCTCCTTAGCAACTGGAGAATGAGCCTCCCACGGCCAGGTTCGGCGACGAGCACCGTGCCGGGGATGTGACCCACAGCACGGGGGCAGAGAGAGTTCTCATCATGACACAGACATCTTACTCAGCTCCACAAGTGTGCGATGGTCTCCGTTCCAGCCCAAGCCATGAAATACTGCTCCGTAGAAACAACTGGGAAATACGACGGTTAGCACGGAGCCTCGGGTTTCGTGGGAAACCTAAATATTTGCGGAGTAAATGAGGGAGCTGGGGATGGAGGCTGGCAAGCCCCCAGGACTTTCCGTATTTATCGCACTAGAACATTACAGGAAACTCACAATTCCAAAGTGAGGAAACCGAGCTCCAGGGAGCACATAGCTGATACGTGGTGGAACCGACTTTCGGACCAGTTCTGCCTGCTTTGGGGCCTCATCCTCTTCTCTGTACCACTAAGTCCTCGCAAGGGAGGACTCATCCGTCCAGGAGGATGGGCTCCAACTTCTGTCCAGCTGTCATCTCCAGGTCTCGGGTTGGGTCCCTTGAGGGAGTCAGCTCAAGGCCTTCGCTACGTCCCCGGCTGTCTGCAGGGCCCGGTGCCACGTGCAGTCAGGGATGAGCTGGATGTGGCCCCAGCCCTCGGCAAGCTGCCATCTGGGAGCCCAGGCTAGCCCACCAGCCATGAGAGAAAGCAATGACACCCAGGTGAGCGATGGGCAAGGCTTCGTGAAGGCGGGTGTTCCAGATGGGCCTCGAAGGATAAACAGAGCCAGAGGGAATGGCATATCCAAGGGCCTCAAGGTGGAAAAGCTCAGGACTCGGGGGGACGGTCCCCTATGCGATCCCCGGGGTCCAACCCCAGCCTCGCCATTTTGTTAGCAGTGGGACTTCGCCAGCGAGGGAATTAACCGTCCACACCCTCATTCCTCACCTGTAAGAGGAGAAGCAGTCTGTCCGGGTTCAAGCTTCCTAGACCTTCTCCCTCACCACTTAGGAACGCGCTGGAGTTCCCACGGGGAGTGAGGAGAGGAGGTGATGATGCTTGCGAAGGCCTAGGCCCGATTCTCACACGTGGAAGTGCTCCCCAAATATTAGCGATTATTTTCAGTGTTTGGGGCAGCCTGCTTGGACTGCAGGTAGGATAGGGGCAAAAGGATCTTTCCATCCAGAGCACTTAGCACACTGCCTGGTGTCTATGAGACATTCACTGTAACCCAGTAACCTCGTCGACCCTTCCTGGAGCTCGTAACGCCTACTCCAAAGAGTAGGATTAAATGAGGAGATGTTATACTCTCTTTGATGCCTGACATATTGGAAATGTTATGTGAATCTGGCTTCTTCCAGAGTCAACTCCGGACCTTCTAGTCCTTTCTGATGCAAGGTGGTACAAGTTTAGTATTTTTCAAACAGAAATCTGGGGAACGCATGCATTCCATGGGATGCTGATAGCGTTCTATGACAAAATATCAAAAAATCTTTTCTGAAATGTACTGTAACAGTCATTCAAGAAAAATGCTAGGCATGTTATATAGCTGCCTATGCTATTTTTCTTTTCTTTGTTTTAAGTAGCCTCCATGCCCAATGTGGGGCTTGAACTCACAACCTTGTGAACAACAGCCGCACCCTTTACCGACTGAGCCAGCCTGGCCCCCCATGCTATTTTTTTCTTTTCTTTTTAATGTTTATTTTTGAGAAAGAGAGAGAGACAGAGTGCGAACAGTGGAGGGGCAGAGAGAGGGAGGCAGAATAGGAAGCGGGCTCCAGGCTCTGAGCTGTCAGCACAGAGCTCGACGCGGGACTCGAACTCATGAACTGTGAGATCATGACCTGAGCTGAAGTCAAGATGCTCAACCATCTGAGCGCCTCCCCCCCGCCAGGTGCCCCTATGTTATTTTTCAGTAAGGTGTGCCTAACACAGAGGACCACAGAGATTAAATCGGCATGGTCCTGGGGACAGGACCAGACAGGCAGGTCAATGAAACTGAGGAGAGAGTCCCAAAGAGCTACAAATCCATGTGGGATTTCAGTACGTGATAGAAGACAGCATTTATAACTCAGTGGGGAAAAGACATTTTATTCCGTGAACAGCACTGAAAAACCTAGCTAGCTATTGGATTTCCTCCTTCATTCCATACATCAAGGATTCTACCATTGTGCACAGAAAACGGATGTAGTAATTTTTAAGGCATTTTTTAGAATCCCCACCTAATGACACTATTCAAACTTCTGCGCTCAGCAAAAAACTCGCTATGTTGACCCACAGCAGAGAAAGCAGTTCCTGTTTAGGAGCCCCAGTGACTCAGCCCCACCGCCTCCTTCCGCACCGCAAACTCATTCC
This sequence comes from Paguma larvata, assembly GCA_030068075.1. Lineage (NCBI taxonomy): Eukaryota > Metazoa > Chordata > Mammalia > Carnivora > Viverridae > Paguma > Paguma larvata. The sequence goes on along the minus strand of CM057839.1, from coordinate 72,289,960 downwards.
CATGTCAGGGCTGTGCGTTTGCCGTCCTGCCCAGTGGCCGGAATGTTCTCCATGCAGCACTTTGCACAGCTGACTCGTTCTCACCCTTTGGATTCAGCTCAAAGGTGGCCTCCTCGGAGGCCTTGCCTCTTACCCCATATGGCAGGCCTCCATAACTGTCACTCTGGCACGTGGCCCTGCTCCTTCCCTTCCTACACATCATGGTATCTAATGCTTTGTCCTGTTTGCCCTCATTAGAGCACACATCCTTGAGGGTGGCCGATCTCATTCACCTCTTCATGGCTTGGCAGCAGTGCTGAGCACAAATTACGTGCTTATTTCTTTAATGAATCAATGAATGAATGACCCCTTCAGTGAAACTACCTGTCCCGAGTGTCTGAATGACACTCTTTTTCAAGGAGGCTGACATGTTTTTCTTTAAAATAAAAATTTTTTGTATTTATTTTAGAGAGACAGCAAGAGCAAGAGTGGGGTTGAGGGGCAGCGGGAGAGAGAGAGAATCCCAAGCGGGCTCCATGCTCAGGGCGGAGCCTGACGTGGGGCTCAAACCCACGACCCTGGGATCATGACCTGAGCTGAAACCAAGAGTCAGACGCTCCACTGACTGAGCCACCCAGGCGCCCGACATGTTTCTCTCTTAACCATAATAGGGCTCTTAGGCATGAACCTGCCTTCGATCCTCTGTTTTATTTTTAAATGCCTACCCACCTGTGCTTGGTTTCGCTCTTGAATATCTTGAGTTCGAGAATTTCTACTTATTAGAGCACTCCGTCTTTGAAAAGGCATGGCTTCGTAACTACAGCAACTAATGCGTTGGCTGAGTATGTTTAATACTTTGACATTGAAAGACAACAGACAGGGCTTCTTTGTTGACTTTCTGATGCATCCTCGACCCACTGGCCCCATATTCAGGCGTTCGTGGCAGACCCGTCAAAGGGCAAAGGAGCTCCATTGGCCAGTGTTCTGTCCACAAAGGCTGCAGAAGGGGAGGGCGTGTGTGCGCCGCTTGCTTCGTGCAAGGCGACACCGCCTCTCCCTGCCGCCACTTCCTGCACGCACGGCAGCATTGACCCAGAGACCAACCCGTGGGAAGACTAATCCCAGTGGGTGAAACTCCTTTATGCGATGTGACCTGCTCCCAACACCTGTCCCTATCGGCATCTCCAGGCCCAGAATTCTTTCCTGCTCTTTCCCTCTTTCCTCTGCACCTTGGGCTTTTAGCAATGGGCATAACCAAAATGCTTTTATTAAATAAGTGTGCTCTCTGGACGACAGTTCTCCTCAACAGAGAAGAAACGGGATATTGACTGTGGCAAATCGTATTCTCCAAAGATGGCCACGGTACCTCCTCTCCTGTGTTCTTGCAGTGTGACCCGAACACCCCTCTCGCCACGTGATGGGATAGATGCCCATCTCTCTCCAACCTCTGCGAACCTTTGGAGCGGGCTCAACCAATGCCGGAAGGCAGAAGTGAGGCTATGTGACTTCTGGAGACAGACCGTTACACCACCACCACCACGCACTTCCGCCTCGCTCTCTCGGGATACTCCCTGTCGGATCCCAGCCGCCGTTCTGTGGGCTGAGTTTGAGGGGTCTGCATAGGAGCTGTGTGGAGCTGGCCAGGAGCCACAACTGGATACGGGGGCACCTGGGCTGGCGGTGAGGCTCTGGTGGCGTCTGGCGTCAGGTGATAACTGAAACTGTGGGAGTTGATGGAGTCGCCCAGAAATGAGAGAAAGGAGCAAATCGCCCAGAAGAGAGAACCCTGGAGAACACCACTACCCGGGGGCGGAGCAGAACCCTTCCTCCCGCTGACTTCAACAGCTAATTCTCCAGCCGTGCGCTCCAGATTGTATGTCAGCATCTTGTGTCCCCACCCCCAGCTCTGTTCCTCACGCCACCACCTAGCCCTCGCTCTCCGGCCTTCTTGATTGGATTACCACAAGCTTCGCATCGGTCTCCCCCTTCCGATCAGGAGGGGCTGGCGTCCACACTGCTACTAAAAATGATATTCCAGAAATGTCATTCTGAGAAATTAGTTGTCTACTTGAAATACTTCAAAGGTTTCCTATGTCCGTTTTCATGAAATCCCAACCTGTTAGCTTAATAAACCAGGCCTCTTGGATTCAGAAGGCTACCCCACTTGCCTCCAATGGCCAGACATACCCTGCTCCAGCCATGTGAAACCCACGCTTCCCAAATACGCAGGACTTTGCGTTGGTGGTATAGTGGTGAGCATAGCTGCCTTCCAAATACGCAGGACTCTCCCGTGCCGCTGCCTTCTGACAGCCTGTTCCTTTATACCTGGGACGCCTCCCCCTCTCCTTTCCTGGATCCAGATAAGCTCGGTTCAAGTAGCACTTTCTCTGCGAGGCCCTCCCTGCCCAGCAATCCGATTTAGAGTGCTCTCCCCCCGCTTCTCACGCTACCATATTTATGGCCCCACTACGGCTCTCAACACTCTGCAGCCCTGCAATTAATTACTGATTGGTCAGCTTCCTTCCTGAACTGGATATACAAAGTCTCATTCAACTTTGTGACCTCAGCGACTGGCATCTAGTAGCAGACCCTCAGTAAAGGCATATCGAATAAATACATCACTAACTTTTCTTGAGCACTCTGGGAGTAATCGTCACTCCCTGAATCCTAACACCATGTGTTAAGTAGACGCCCAGAATAATGTCTGCTTCTGTTAACTCCTGAAGCACAGGAGTTTGCTCGAGTGACCGCACTGAATGGTGAGGCTGGGCTGTGAATGGACTCTGCCCCTAGAACCTGCTCTCTTAACCACGATCGACTAGCTCTAAATAACTCCCTCTGAGTGGATCAGTCAGTTAAGCATCCGACTTCAGCTCAGGCCATAACCTCACGGTTCATGGGTTCGAGCCCCGAGTCAGGTTCTGTGCGGATAGCTCAGAGCCTGCAGCCTGCTTCGGTTTCTGCGTCTCCCTCTCTCTCTGCCCCTTCCCCTGCTTGTGCTCTCTCTCTCTCACAAATAAACCTTAAAAATGAAAAAAAAATAACTCCCTCTGAACGTTTTTCTTACATTTTGCTTTTTTTTTTTTAATGAGTTTACATTCTACACCGTAAGCTCCACGAGAACAGAAACCGTGTCTCGATCATTTCGTCATCTTGATGTCCCTTGCAAATACGGATATGATGCTGTTCCCATAATGCCTCTCCTTCCCCCAATTCAGTAAGTATCTAAGAAATTAGGGTTGGGTCACAGCCCAAGTTTCCAGATAACACTATTTGAGCAACTGTTGCCCTGAAGTGCCCTAGGTGTTTCTCAACATTCCTACGTGATAGTATTACTTCTGCCATTTTATGAATGAGGAAATGTGAGCTCGGTGGGGGTGGGGGGGCATGCTAAGTGACTGGAATGGTCGGTCTGCTAGTTCAGTCCGTGTGATTACATGACGTGCCAAGAAGGCAGTAAACATTACGGTCACTGAGTGACAAACAGTTCGGACCCAGACTGGGAAAGACACCAAGAAACCTCGGCCAGAGACACTTGAAGAAGCTTCTCCTAGAGAGACCACTGAGCCACCACACACCAGTGGGGACTGAAAGACGGTTCCAGAGCCCTCTTCCCTCTGATGGGACCACACCGTCTGCATCCCGCAGTGGGCAGCAGCCAGCTTCAGGGAGTTTCTTCGGGTCTTGCTAGACCACGGCTTGAGAAATTCACTTCGCATAACTTGTTAACAAAAGTCTTCAAATTGCCCATCGACTTTTTTTTTTTTTTAAATCCTAAGCCCTCTCCAGGGTCCTTAAAATCTATCCGCTTTCCATAGAAGAAGTATTTTGTTGTTTTAATGCAAGGGCAAACGATACAGATACAATTATTTCCAGTAAAAGCTTTCAAAAGGCACCTCCATTCCTCAACAGGAGGCTGCTAATCGGATCAATCTGTCCTCAGGTATCAAACGCCTGGAAATCACCGCGGACGTCGTAACACATTCGGTGAGTTCGCCAAAACCGAGTCATGACCTCGGAAGCGCAACAGTCATTTCAACTTTTTACCGAATCTTAAATTCTAAAGTCGAGGCTTCCCGCGTGTGGCACGTGGGCTACACTCTGAGCCTGGGGATTCCGGCGGCGCACATGCGGCCGTGGCAAGGCCTCCCCGGGACTGCCAGGCGACATCGGTTTATTAAAAGCAAATGCTCGCCAGCACGCTGTGCCTCCACACCTCGGACACCACGACCGGACCCTCGAGCCCGGTCCCCTTCGAGGGCTCCCGGCAGAAGGCTTCTCTCTCCCCAGGTGTGCAAGCTAGGAGTCCTCCCCGACACGCCTCCCCCCTCATCCCCTGCCACAGCCAGTTCGATGCCAAGTCTTTGTCCCCTCGAGGTCTCATCACACCCGCGCTGGGCCCCTCTGCACCCCTCCCCATACCACAGCCAGGAGTGTCTTCTCCCCACCCCTGCCTGCTTTGGCATAGGGTCATAAACCTTACCCCAGTTTGAATCTTTATGTTGAGTAAATGAATGTAATTTAAACCAGTTCTTTTTATTTATTTTTGAGAGAGACAGAGCGTGAGCAGGGGAGGGGCAGAGAGAGAGGGAGACACAGAATCCGAAGCAGGCTCCAGGCTCTGAGCTGTCAGCACAGAGCCCGATGTGGGGTTGAACTCATGGACCGTGGGATCATGACCTGACCCGAAGTCAATGCTTAACTGACTGAGCCACCCAGGCACCCCTGAAACCAGTTCTAACCAAGTGCTGTATAAAGACTATATATGATACACGGAAATCATGTACACTGCCCATACTGTGTTTATAGGAATTGAAAAATACATCTGTTTAACAGAGTGCAACAGTTGATACGACTTTTCGGATGATAACTATATGTAACACTGGGAAAGCAGGTTAGGGGTTACCGGAAGTTATATTTTCTGAAGCTTCCATTATTACATCTAGACTCTAACCCACAGACGTGCAATTCTGCAAGCTTACCTTCCTCATCATTCTATCATCCCTGGTTTTTGTTCCTTAAAATAAGTGCAAAAACTCTGGCAGGTTATACAAAACCAGCCAGTAGAAGTCCAGCCAAAAAAATTTTCATTTTTGCAGCCTAAAATAAAGGCCATTTGGAAACTGGTTTCTTAAGTTTATTTTTGAGAGAGAAAGAGAGAGAGAAAATGGGGGGGGGGGAGGGAGAGGGAAGGCAAGACACAGAATCCGAAGCAGGCCTCAGGCTCCGAGCTGTCAGCCCAGAGCCCGACGCGGGGCTCAAACTCACCAACCGTGAGATCATGACCTGAGTCGAAGTCAGATGCTCAACGGACTAAGCCACCCAGGTGCCCCTGGAAACTCGTTTCTACCTGAAGGGAAAAGCTACCGGCAAACAAAAATTTCAGTTAACAACAACACAATCACTGCATTTATCATCCCAAACTGTGCAGAGACCGCATGGTTTTACCGTCTTGTTATCTGGGCCTCGCAGTGGATAAAGACTTTGTAATGACACAGCTGAGCATAATAAATTCAAAATTCTCCTTTATTCTTCTGCAATGTGACTTACAAATGACCCAACACATGTTTTCCTGGATTTGGTGGGCGAGCAGGGCGTCCTTCATGGCAGGCGAGCAGGTTATGCTTCAGTCCGTTTTGAATAGGTCTTCTGTTAAGTCCGTCACAGTTCAGCGGCATCTAAACCCGAAGGACCGGAAGTTTCTTCCGCAGAAAGTATTTGCAGACCTGGCGGGAAGTGTGGGGTTCGTGCAGGGGAGATTCGCCCAAGGCCAACCTGCCTGCTCGAACTGGGAGGCAGAGCGAACTGAACCACCGCACTTCTGAAATCTCGAGTCTGGTGTGTTTCATTCAACCCACCACGCTCCTCCCAAGTCAGGGACCGGTGATGGGAAGCTTCCCATCCTAACGACCGGCGGCAACCTAACTTCTCCGCACAGTGAGTGAGAGCACTTACGGTGTCCAACCACGTGTGGACGCAGGGCTAAGTGTGAGCCCTGGGATGCGAACCACGGCCAGGCGCTCCCCCTCCGCCTCCCCGCCTCCTCCGGGAAGAAGCCGACGTTCTCTAGCACAACCTCCTGGCCAGCCTGAGAGCCCCGCCTACAGTCAATTGAAGCTCGACGCCTCGCTTCCTAGTCTGTCAGTTCCCCGCCGCCGTGAACCACCCGAAGGCTTTCCCTGTACCTAATAAGACCTCTCTGCCCTTTCCGCCTCTCTGTCCTCAGTTCAACCACAACCGCAAAACACCCTCCAGGCGGCCTCCCTTCCCAGTGCCCCCTCCCCTCCCCGGAAATTTGCCATGACCCTTTCTTCAGGGATTTGGTTTTCTGACAACGCTCCGGGTCAATTCCCGAGCGGCAATGACCATACGGAGAAATGACCTAGAACTCCAGGTGAGTTCTGCCCCAGCGAGTCCTGAACCCAGATGATGAGAGTCACCTGCGAGCTTTCCAGAACGAGCGTTCTCACCTCCAGTGAATGGGCATCGCTGGGATGGGTCTCGGGAATCTGGACATCCATACGCCTCCCCCCAGTGGCTCTGCTCGTCACCCGGATACGGGAATGACTCAGCCAATCAGCGCACAGCGGGACGAGTTTTCTTGATCTTAAAACAGAATTTTGCTCATTTGAAAACAATTAGGAGGTACGAAGTTTTAAGTAAGTCTTAGTGCCACGGTTTAATTACAGGGCAAATCGCTGACAACAGGTGAGGAAATTTAAGAAAGGAGCCGGTTATTATTTAAAGTTTATTTCTGAGAGAGAGGTCGAGTCAGAGAGGGGCAGAGAGGGGGGCAGAGCACCTGAAGCAGGCTCTGTGCTGCAGAGCGAGCCTGACGTGGGGCTCGACCTCACAAACGGTGAGATCATTAGCTGAGCCGAAGCTGGACGCTTAACCAACTGAGCCACGCAGGCACCCCTAAAGGAGCCGACTATTCAGGTGAGCTAGAATAAGCGGCCTATGACACAGAATAGCACGAGCTGGTCCCCTCGGGAATCGGGTCCGTGGTAGCAGCCTGAGCGAGAATTCCTGAGTAAGTTCGAGCTTCCCCTTAGGAAAAAAGGGAAGAAAGTATTTGAAGCAGGCTTAGAAATTCTATTACCAAAGAACGTGAGGAGTGTTTTTCAATTCCTTTTACACTTAGTGTCAATCCCTTTGACTGGTTTTGATTCCCAGATCTGTGAGCCTAGCAATCCCACCGCATCTCTGTGGAGGTCAATGTTACCTTTCCACTCCATTCTTGTCCAGCTGTTCTGTACAGCTGTGCACTGTTCCGATCCACAGCTGACTCTCCTAACAAGCTAGACCCTGACTCCTTTCCAGGTGGTAGACTCCTCAAAGGAAAAACCATGCCTTCAACTTACTTTTTTTTTTTAATGTTTATTTGCTCTTGACAGAGAGACAGAGTGTGAGCAGGGGAGGGGCGGAGAGAGAGGGAGACACAGAATCCGAAGCGGGCTCCAGGTCCTGAGCCGTCAGCACAGAGCCCGACTCGGGGCTCGAACTCACAAACCGTGAGATCATGACCTGAGCCCTGACTGAGCCCCTCAACCTTCTTAATAATGACCTACAGAAAAGAATATTAGTTATTTGTAAATTTTTCATAATTAGTTATATGTAAAAATCTTTTGAAATTCTCCCAACTCTTCCAAAAACTGAAAAAAAATAGGCACACTTCCTAACTCATTCTGTGAGGCCAGCATTACTGATACCAAAGCCAGACAAAGGCATTTAAAAATACTACAGACCAGTGTGCCTAATGAACACTCATGCAAAAAGCATCAACACAGTACGACACACCAAATTCAGCAGCCTATTAAAAGGGATTATACACGAAGACCATACAGTACTCACTCCCAAAATGCCAAGTCTTGTTCAACATATGAAAATCGCTGTAATACATTAACAAAATGAAGCAACCCTCCCTCCCCCACATGACCATCTCAGTGACACGGAAAATGCATTTCGCAAAATTCAATACCCTTTCTTGGGACAAACATTCAAAGCAGAGACAGGAGAGACTAACTTCCTCAGCAGGATGAACGCCACACATGAAAAATGCAAAATGCAGAGCTAACATCGCACTCACTGGTGCGACGTTGCAAGCTTTTTTTTTTAGATCCGGAACAAGGCAACGATGCCGGATTTCATCACTTCTATTCGATGCGGTATTTCAAGTTCTAGCCAGAGCAACGAGGCAAGAAAAAGAAACGAAAGGCATGCAAATCTGGAAAAGATGAAGGAAAAGTATCTGTTTGCACACGATATCCTCTTATACGCAGAAAATCCTACGGACCGCCCCCACACTGTTAGAAGAAACAAATTCGGCAAAGTGGCAAGATGCGAAATCTACAAAACTCAGCTGCATTTCTATGTACTAACAAATGAACAATCTATGTACTAACAAATGAACAATCTGAAAAAGGAAATGAAGAAAACAATCCATTTACAATAACCTCGAAACCAATAAAACAGTGAGGAACAAACTTAACCAAGGAGGTAAAAGGCTGGTACACTGAAAACTATAAAATATAGCTGAAAGAAATCAAAGGCGGGCGCCTGGGTGGCTTAGTCGCTTAGGCGCCAGGCCCTTGACCTTGCTCGGGCTATGACCTCACTCACGGTTCGTGAGACTGAGTCCCACATCAGGCTTTGTCCTGACAGCGTGGAGCCGGCTTGGGATTCTGCCCCTCTATCCCTCCCCTTCCTCCCTCTCTCAAAATAAATAAATAAATAAACATTAAAAAAAAATTAAAGGCAACAAACAAATCTGAAGACATCTCATGTCTGTGGATTGGAAGACAGATTCAGTGCAATTCCTATCAAAACCTCAACAGCAATTTTTGCATATATATATTTTTTAAAAATCCTACAATTCGTATGAAATTTCATGGGACCCTAAACAGCCAAAACAATCTTTAAAAAGAACAAAGTTGGAGGCCTCGTACAAAACTTACTACAGGAATGAAAACCGTGTGGGGAGTGGCCTAAGAACAGACACGGAGACCAGTGGAACAGGACAGAGCCCAGAAATGAATCCTCACATCTATAGCCAATGGATTTGGACAAAAGAGCCGAGACCATTCAATGGGGGAAAGAACAGTCTTCTCAACAAGTGGTGCTGGGACTGGATATCTACATGCTAAAGAATGAAGCTGGACTCTTCCCTCACACCGTATCTAAAAATTAACTTGAAATGGATCCAAGACTTAAACGTGAGAGCTAAAATATATAAAGCTTTTAATAGAAAACACAGAGGAAAGTTCTCAGGACACCGATTTGGTGGTGATTTCTTAGATAGGACACCAAAGGCACAGTGGATCAATATTAAAAACTTCCGTGCATCAAAGGGTACTAATCATCGGAGAGTGAAAAGACAACTCCCGGAATGGGAGAAAATACCTATCTGAAAAGGGATCCCTATTCATAACTTCTCAAGAACCCCTACACATACACAATCCAATTTTTAAAAGTACACAACCCAATTTTAAACAATAGACAAAGACCTTGAACAGACATGTCTCCAAAGAAGCTCTACAAACGGCCAATGACCACGGGAAGGGCTGCCCAACTTCACTACTCGCTGGAGAAATGCAAATCAAAACCCCAGTGAGAAATCACGCGTCCCACCAGCGGGGAGGGCCACCACAAACCAATCCCCGAGAAAAGGGCAAGTGTTTACACCGGAACCGGAGTGCTAGCACAGTGCTGACGGGGAGTATACAGTGGTGAAGCCATTGTAGAAAAGTGCATGGAAACCGGTTCCTTGAAAAGTTAAGCCTAGAATTACTGTATGACCCAGCGATTTCTTGCACATACGTGAGAGAACTGAAATCGGGGCCTCCAACAGACAGCTGTACATCCACGCTCACAGTGTGTTGCCCACAATAGCCAAAAAGTGGAAACCACCCAAATGTCCATCAAGAGATGAAGGAATAAAAATGGGGCACATCCGTACAATGGAAGATTACAGAATCTTAACAAGGAAGGAGATTCTGACACACGCTTCAACACGAGTGGGATCTTGAAACATTAAGTCAAAGAGGCCAGACACGAGAGTACAAATACTGTATGATTTCACTACAGGAGTTATCTAGAGCAGTCGAATAGATGAAGACAGAAAGTAGAAAAGCGACTAGGGGCTGGGGTAGGGGAAACGGGGGGCTGGTATTTAATGGGGAGAGCGTTTGTCGGGGAGAGTGGAAAATCCCAGCAGTGGGCAGCGGTGATAGCTGGACAACAGGACTGTGCTTCACGTCACTTAGCTGCACACTTAAAAGCGGTGAAAACGGCAGACTCCAGGTTACGTGTATTTTTCCGCCATGAGAGAAAACCCTTTGACAATGAAAGCCACGGTGAAGAGCTTGGAATGAAATTCCACCGATTTGAAACCTGGATCTGCTCTTTTCTGGCTGAGGGTCTCTGGGAAAATTACTCAACCTCTGGAGAGTTTTAGTTTCTTCTTGCGTACAGCGAGGAGATGGCGAATTCACTGACAGAGGTCATCGCAAGGATTAAGAAATTTACATTAAGAAAAAGTAAAATGCTGAGTGTAGGGCCGATCACGCTAACTAACAAATGATGGGTGACTTTAGCAGCTCTGGAAATAAAAAAAAGCCTAACTGAAAAAGGTAAACAGCTTCAAAATAACACGAACTGGTTACCGGGTAACGAGGACACTTGAAAAAAAGGGAGGGAAAGTCTTGGCTTTTCAACAGTTCACGAAAAGCTCTCTTGAAGACGGCGAATTTCTTTTATTCAAAGTTCTCGTTCTTAAAAACGAGAATGCAATATTGGGTCCCCACCGACGGTCTAGTTCACCTGTTACGGTGCTTATTCTGAGAACACTCTTCTGGAGAGATGAATTGACAGAGTGTTAACCAGGACGGGTCTCCCAAGAATGAAGAGCGGTCATATATATATAAAGGCAATAAAAAGAAAGGCAGCATTTGGAACTAATAATAAGTTACTGAACAACGGAACAGAGCCTCAAGTACCCAGGCACAGGGTGAATATTCACAAGTTACATATTTTAGGGGAGCAATCGCTACCCTGGAAGGGAGAAGGAGCGCTACAAACATTCCTTTGAAGGTATTTGCCCCGGTAAGAATCTAGGATTCTAAATTTACATTTTTAAACTTGGAATTTTTGGAAAGACAGGCTACTACGTGAAGACCGAGGCAAGGCCCGTGAGGAGTACGTGCAGGCCCGTGAGGACAGGCACGGTGTTGCACACCCGGACGCTGTTCTGGGAATACCTCTTTGGGGAAGAAAAGCAGGACGTTTGCAGCAAAAGCGGTAAAGGCCGTTCCCCGACCACATGCCGCTGGGACCTGAACATCACAGGGGTACGGGGCACCATGTTTGTTTGGGCAGTCACAAAAATCCAGCTTCAACTTTGGACTCCCCCCGAACTTAACTATTAATAGCCTACTTTTTTTTTTTTTTACATTTATTTGAGAGAAAGAGAGAGAGAGCAAGTGGGGAGGGGCAGAGAGAGGGAGAGGGAGAATCCCAAGCAGGCTCTGCACAGTCAGCGCACAGCCCGACTCGGGGCTCGTACTCACGAACCACGAGATCATGACCTGAGCCGAAACCAAGAGTCGGGCGCTTCACGGACTGAGCCACCCGGGCGCCCCTCAATAGCCTACTATCGACCAGAAGCCTTACCGATAACATACACAGGCAGTTAACACATACCTTGCGTACGTATTAAATGCTGTGTTCTTACAGCAAAGCTAGAGAAAAGAAAGTGTTCGGAAAATCCTAAGAGAAAATATGTTCGCAGTACTATTATACCGTGTTTATCGGGAAAAATCTGCTCACAAGGAAACTCACGCGGTTCAAACCCATGTTGGCCAAGGGTCTGTACTTCTAATTCTCAAAGGCGTTTTAGGCAAAAAGGAAAAAACACACTTAGAAACCCACAAGCACAAATAAACCAACTTTAATAGATATTATTTTGTATTTATATAGCGCCTTCTTCCAGAACCTCAGGTGCTTTACAGACATTGTATCTAATTAATCCCCACAACAACCCTGTGAGGTAGGTATTACTCCCATTTTACAAGACAGGGAGACTGAAGCGCAGAGAGGTTAAGTGACTTGCCCAAGGTCACACGGTTAAATTCACTGAAGAGCCAGGACCTGAGCGCCTTAGCCTCCCGGCTCCCAGTTTAATACCTCATGAGAGAATCTTTAATGAAAAGTGTCCTTAAAGAAAGTATCAAGAGTAGTATGTTATGAAAGAGAGGTCTTTCCACCGCCGTCACGGGGAAGCCCGAGACGGATGGTTAGAGGCAACGAGACCCATATGTTACCCATTTCCTTGTTTCCGTTTCCTGAAGTCTCGCGGCCCCCGTCTTGAGCACTCTTCTACTGGGAAAGTTTCCCAGACAGGAGCCATAGGACTCAGCAGTGAGACTTAAGTTAGAATACTTACTTTCAGTTACGATAATTTATAGAAATTTTTATTCCAATATACAAAATACGGGACAGCCATCCCAACAGACATGTACATAGTCAAGAGGGCAATCGGCCCCCATTTGCGACGTGAACCCGCCCCCCGCCTCCATCACGGTCAGCACGGTCAGCCAGCAATCTTCGCAACGCCTTCTGTACGGGCCACTTTTCTCACACCTGCGTTTTCCTCCCCCGACCCTAACCCTACGGTTTTGGAAGTATACGGAGTCTCTGCTAAGCTTCCTGACACCTTACGTAGACGCAGCTGTACTAAGAGGAAGAAGGAAACAGAACGGTCGCCCCGCAGTCCCTCCCGTGACAAATCACACTAGCAAACACGGTGTCGAGGTGAACAGTGTGTGACTACCAAGGAACTCGATAAAAACGCCAGAACTTGCTTTAACATGAAATTTAACCTTGCCTTTTACTGTACTTTTTTCAATGCAAAACGTAGAAACAAACACAGCGTAGTATTCCAATGCTGTACCTCGATGCAAATGACTTCATCTATCTGTCTTACACGTGCTGTGGCCTAACTCAAGGAAAAAACAGACTCGGCCTCACTTTACTTCTCTCTCTGCGCCAAAAGCTGCAGAAACACAGCCTCGAATCCCACGACAATTTGGTTTCAGCCCTCAAAATAAAAAAAAATGTGTCCACTTGCCCCGCCCGTCCTGTGACCTTCCCCACACTCTCGGTGGCGAGTTTCTGTGCAGTGCTGTCATCAGGCAGGCTCTGGGACTGGTAGAAACCCATTCTGGCCGGCCGTAAGGCTTTAGCAGCTGTGTCTTAAAAGGCAAGCTGTCAAAATACATCGTAATTTTCTCCCAGCATATCTGTTGAAACAGCCCAACTAGCCAAGTGACCCTGTTAAAGATCGGTTCACGGAACGAACAGGTGAAGTCATTTCCTGAGCTAAAAGATACAGATAATAAAATGTTAATAAATAGCAGCAGACAAAAAATTTTTTCGTGGTTTTTTTTCATATTCAACAGTATTAGTAAAATAAGTTTAGAAAATTACAGCAATTAAAAAAAAATTACCGCCTAAAAAGACTCAAAGAACATCCAAGGCCTGATTGCTATTATTCTGAATATATATTCAATTATTTTCCGCACGTTACATTCGGCCACGGTCAGACAACTTACTGATGCATGGAAAAGTGTCAACCCCAATGGTTTACATACATTTTACATTACATATATCACTTCTTAGAACCCCCAACAGAAGGAAGTCATAACAAATGCAAAGCTTAATTTCCGAACACTCTTCCAGTAGGATTTGTAACGATGAAGGGGTGGGAGGGGGAGGGGGGAGCAAAGGACTTGTTTTGTGTGTCCCCGGTCTGCTTCCCTAAAACTTTATCCTCACGTGGTTTGCAGCCAGGTGCCCAGGCCGCTGGGGTTACGACAGATCCCTTCTTTCCAGGGTCAAGAATGATTCAAAAAGAATGCTCACTGCTAGGACGCGGATTTTCCAAACACGGCTTCAACTTGAAACATTAGAGTATTTAAGAATTCTAAAGACCCGTGGGCCACCACTGCACCGGAATTTCTATCATCCCAACTGTGACAGGGAATTGTGGGCCGTTTTTTATGTTATGAAATTCAAGCTGGGTAAGACAACTGACTTCTAAACTCTAATGAAAAGGACCAATATTTAGCCAGAGATACCAGTTCCTCCTGAAAAAAAAAAGAGTATTCACCTCCTCTCATTGCAATTTTTCTTAAGGTATCTTATGATTTAAAATAGTTTAAAATTCACCTTAAAAACAGAAACAAACAAAAGGACGAGCTCAACTGACAAAAACTCATAAAAATCAGCTCAAATTTACTGACAGAATCATGGGCACTTCATACAATACTTAGACTCTACCAGTTTTAAGTAAAATAAATAAGAAAAGAATTATAATTACAAAGCCAGTCTTTCCCCTTGGGGAAACAAAAAGCCACTTTTGACCAATTGTTCCCTACATATACATATACTGTATATTATTATAAGCTTCTTCAGAGAAGCAAAACATATTTGTCTTCCTGACACGGGATTCTAGTCGCCTGTTCGTTTTTACATCAGGAAGGCAACTGCAAGTGTTGGGCCCAAATGTAGTTCTGGTTTACGCTTGACAAGACCACCGAATACTCCTTCTGTGTATACTCGACATGGGCAAATTTACGCAGTGTGTTCAATATCGTCTCCCAAAATGATCGATACAACCCAGCACGGATTCCTAGTCCCTCTCCTGCACCCCCAAGGAGTCCAAACCACTACTGGTGCAATGAATAAAGAGAAAATGCATGTCAATTACTGGAAGGCGGTTTCACGAGAGGAGCTGCTATCTCTGATCTCACTTCCTTGTTGTGTGGACCTGCGAGGACGGCATGATACCTGAGCAAATAAATCAACTACCATGATAGGAAGAGCGTATTAATCCATAGTCTTTGCTTTATTGTGTGCAAAGTGTGCTACTGCCCCCTGAGCTTCCTGCATTTCTCTTTTCTTGAAAAATCAGTGCTTGATCCTTTCCAAAATAACCAGAGAAGAAATGAGGCAGAAAGTGTCTCTTCATCGCGGTCCCCCTCAGTCCCGAGACTGATAGAAAAGGATGTAACCAGACTCAGAGTTCTTTGAGATATCTGACGTCAACCCGTAGAATTCTTCAATAGCTTGTGCATCTATTTTCTGCGGGGCGAAACGTAAACGTTAATACGGAAATGAGCTCCTTGAACTGCTCCCATCCAGGAGAGCCTCTCCCATTTCTTAGAATCGGGTCTTTTGTCTGGTCTCTAAAACCCCTCTGCACGGTAAGAAGAGCTTACGAGGGTAAGCGGGGCAGTTTCATTTCAGTAACGGCCCAAAAGGCAAGTTTCTAACCTGTCCTGTTCTTACGATGGGAAATTACTCAGCAAGAAAAAAGAAAACACTGCTCCCGGCAACAAGAATAAACTGCTAGCTACCACGATGAGGGGAAAAGAGGCAGACACAAAAGAAGTCAGACTGGATGAGTCCCATTTATAGTCAAACAGGCAAAATGAGAATGAGAATGAGAATGATAATGGATAGAAGTCCAAACAGTGGGCGAAGGGGATGGTGGGTAGACGGGAGGAGAGCTGTGAGGGCTGACCGGAAAGAGGAGGAGGAGGCTCACTGGGGTGCTGGAAACATACTCTATCGTGATCTGGAGAGTGGTTACAGTGTGCGTGTCCGAGCACGTAAATGCGTGTGCCTGCACATTCACCTAAAAATTCAAGTTGCTGCTTAAGATTTGTGTACTTTATGTATATTATGACTCAATCATTTTTAACCTCAATGTTTCTTTTTTAATACCAATGAAAGCTTTTTCTTTCTTTTTTTTTTTTAACTAGCTCTGTTGTCGAAAGCTTCTGTTTTATCCTAAGCATTTGAAAGGTTACTTGACCATGCGAGTATTGGGATTGACTGATGGGGAATAAGAAGTAGGAATCAGGTAATCTGAAGACCTCAACAGTGGTCTAATATTCGTCACCTGTCATATGAATGAGAGGCTGGGAGAAAAAAGAGACGAGTGAAATACACACCCAACTTTGAAGAAAAATAAGAAATTCAGGAAACTACTTACTTCTACAATGTCGTCATCAAACAACAACCAAAAATCATGACTCTTAACTATTGCGATATAATGTCCTCGATTGGGACCACTAAAATGAAAAGAAAGAAAAGTTAATTTTATACAGTGTTTATCAACATCATTCTTCTAGGCCCTACGTTTCAAGTTCTATAAAGCAGAATAACTGAAACCGATAACAACCTTCCTTACTCTTCCCCAAAACATCAGCTACATTGATACGAACTGGGATTCTTTTTTAAAATAAAAACATTAGCACTCTACTTTGAGAGATATAATCAGTATTCTATTTATATAAAGTTACACTATTATTTGTCTTTGTAATACCTTTTAGTTATTATTTTTAAAGTAATTTTCAAATTTGCTTCTATGAAAAATGTAAACACATTTCTCTAACATTTTGGGGGGGATGGGCGGGCCACGGCCTGAGTTAAAACTATAGAACAACACATGTAAAATTTTTTTTAAGTCTTACTCTCTTTGGAGAAGTTTTTCTCTTGAGGAAAGGGATCACGTGATAGTTAAAAGAGCAAAGAGTATCAGTCTACAGTTCTGAAATCAATCAAACTTGGCCTTCATAAACTTCTTTAAAAACAAATGATGTTTTGGGGTGCCTGGGTAGCATGGGAGGGGCAGAGAGAGAGAGGGTGACAGAGAATCCTGTGCTGACAGCGCAGAGCTTGATGTGGGGCTTGAACCCACGAACCATGAGATCATGACCCGAGCTGAAATCAAGGGTCAGACGCTCAACCGACTGAGCCGCCCGGGCATCCCAAATGCTGTTAATCTTTTGTTAGTGGACAAATTACTTCCTGTTTTAGGAAGTGCCTATTCTCATAAGGGAAACAGATACACAAACTGATAAACAGAACACAACGTAAAGCACTAAGCACCTGGTAGCTATGTGAACACAGAGGCATGGGGCCAAACAGAACAGTATTTCAATACGATCAGACTTCAATCCACCAGAGTTTGAGGAGGAAATGGCAAATGCGCTGCATCTGAAAGACCCACCCGCAGTCAAGCTATCCTGACAGACAGCCCTGAAGGACGAAGAGCCTCTGCTAATCCGCACCGGGCCCCTCCCGAGCGCCCGCTGGCCCGCAGTCCCACGGACGCGCTCACCTTCCACAGTGAACCACCACAGCGACAAGGTCGTACATTCTGTCGGGATTGGTTGCATCGCCGGAGGTGTTAAACAGACGAAGTTCTAAAGGAAAAACTACCCGGTAAGACAGTTTTGTGTATCGATGAAGCTGATCCATGTACTTAAACCTCTTCAGGTGTAGAGCTAGAATCATGGGCAGTTTTTTAACTTTCATCCTATTCAAATAAACACGGAGACAAAATTTCATAAAAGACATTCGCACCATGTCCTTAAAAGAACTATCGAACTTTAGGATTCCATTAACAATTAATAGTTTTAAATTTTAAGCCCAGCACTGTGTAGTTCTACCAATTACTTTCCTATTGGCAAAGCAACATTCTGAACATCTCAAGACTTTCCCACCCTGCCCGTCACCTACAAACCACATAAACCTAATTCAGACTCAATATGGCTTCAAAATAGATGGCACGACATCCGTCCGCTGTTAAGAAATCCTTATTCTGAAATCCGTCCCTAACGATAAGGCCAACCACACACGATGCCTACGACTGGTGGAGGAAAACCAGTCCCTCGGAGCCGCTGGCTCCTCTGGGTGTGAGTGGAGGTGAAACCCATCTGTCCTCCCAGTCTATCTAATTCATTAACAGAGTGACACAACGAGAAGAGCATTCAAGACCATTCCGCAAAAGGCGTTTGCCGGAGATGATAAATAACTCCGTATTAAGAATAATGCCTACGTGTATCCTAGAAAGAGAGTAAAATAACCTGCAAATTTAGGGTTAGGTTTTTTTACTGTAAAACATCGGCCATCCTCCACACTCTAAATAATCCTTCTCATGCCCTTAAGTGTCCTCTCTCCCTGACACGACTCAGAACTCCTGCTTCACCTAATGCCATTCTAGTCTTCTTCAGGCTCAGCTCAGATGCTATCCACCCTCCCCCCACCCCACCCCCCGCACAAGTAACCCCTCTCTTCAATCCCCCATCTGCACTCTCTAGATTTACGCTGGTTTTATGGTTTATGACATCATAAAATATTTGGGTGATTATGGGTCTTTCTCTTCTTCTAGGGTCTAAAATCTTGGCAGGTGGAAACCATTTTTTTTTCCATTTTATTTCTCTATCAAGCAACATGCCTAGCACATGACAGATACTTGACGAATGTTGCAGAACTGAATTCTGTATGTGTTCAATGAAGCAAAACACTTCATAATTAAAAAATGAAATTTACTAAGCCATTGCCCTTAATGAAGTGGAAAAAAAAAAAATCTGTCTGTAGCACTACACTAAATCTGCACCCTACAGATCTTAAACGTGGTGGGCAGCTTATCACTCTGGAAACATGTATATTCTACCCTAGCCTTTGAAAAACATTAGCAAGAAAAAACATAAACAGAAAATTCATTCCGGGAAAGAAGTCTAACAGTATAAGAGCCTTTGTGGCCTCTGCCTCAGTAATCCCAACTTTTAGAACTTAAATAGAGCATCTCAGATACAAGACCTCTGAAAAACATTCGCTTCTAGAGTTATTTCAGATCGTGAAAAACTGTGAAAATCCTGGAGACAGGCATGCCACAGACATATCGTGGGTTCAGTTCCACACCACCGCAGTAACGTTAGCGTTGCGATGAAGCCAGCGAAATGAAGTTTTTGGTTTCCCAGTGCATGTAAAAGTTAGGTTTACATTATGCTGTATCTATTAAATGTGTGTTATTATGTCCAGAAAAAACAATGCAGACACCCTAATTAAAAAATACTCCATTGCTAAAAAATGCAAACCATCATCTAAACTTTCACCGAGTCACAATCTCTTTGCTGGGGAAGGGTCCTGGCTCACCGTGGATGGCTGCTGGCTGACCGGGGTGGTCGCTGAGGAAGGTCGTTGGGGTGGCTGTGGCAATTTCTTAAAAGACAAGAAAGTCGGCCACGCTGACGGACTCTTCCTTTCGTGAACCATTTCTCTATAGCAGGAGATGCTGTCTGAGAGCGTTTCACCCACAGAACTTTTCTCAAAATTAGTGTTGGTGTAAGATTCCAAATCCCATGTTGTCATTTCAACAGTCTTCACGGCATCTTCACCGGGAGCAGATTCCGTCTCGAGAAACCCCGTTCTTCGCTCAGCCATGAGAAGCAGCTCCCCACCCGATCACGTTCTATCGCGAGATCCCAGCAATGCCGTCGGCCTTCGGGCCCCACTTCTAGCTCTGGTCCACCCACCGTGACCGCCTCCACTGACGTCCTCGACCCCCCAAAGTCACCCCCGAGGGTGGGAATCGACTTCTGCTGAACTCCTATAAAGGATATTTTGACCCCTTCCCATTGTTCTTAATGGCTTCCCATTTCCGGGAGAGATTTAATTTGCTTTGCCCAGTCCCTCTCTATGGCAGCTAGAGCCTAATGATGTGTATTTCTTAGAAAAGAAGACTTGAAAGTCAGCAGGACTCCCTGAGCCACGGGCCATGGGATGGATGTGGTGTCCAAAGGCATGAGAACATTCATCTCCGCGCACGACCTCCATCAGGGCTCTTGGGTGACCAGGTGCATTATCGATGAATCAGTAGCAATATTGGAAAGGAATCTTTTTTTTCCCCCCTGAGCAAAAGGTCTCAACAGTGGGCTTCGAATATTCAGTAAGCCGTGTTGTAAACAGATGTGCCGTCATCCAGGCCTTGTTGTTCCATTTACAGAGCAGAGCGGATTTAGCAGAATTCTGAAGGGTCCTGCCATTTTCAGAATGGCCAATGAGCAACAGCTTCCAGTCACCAGCTCCGTTAGCCCCTAACTAGAGAGTAGGCCTGTCCTCTGAAGCTCTGAAGCCAGTACAACTTTTCTCCAGGTGCACGCGAGTCCCGGACAGCACGATCGTCTTCCACGGACAGCTGCTCTGTCCACGCTGAACCATCTCCATGAATCATCTTGGCTCGACCTTCTGGAGAACTCGCTGCAGCTTCTACGTCAGCACTTGCTGCTTCACCTTGTACTTTTATGTTACGGAGACGGCTTCTGTCCTTAAACCCCCCCTGCGGCTTCGAATTTTTCTTCTGCAGCTTCCTCGCCTCTCTCAGTCTTCATGAAATTGAAAGGAATTTCAGGGCCTCGCTCTGGATTAGACTTTGGCTTCAGGGAACATTGTGGCTGGTTTGCGCTTCTGTGTAGACCGCTCACACTTCCTCCGTATCAGAAATAAAACTGCTTCACTTTCTTGTCATTTGTATGCTCATCAGAGGAGCACTTTTAATGTCCTTCAAAAACTTTTCCTTTGCACTCGCAACTTGGCTGCTGTTTGGCACAAAAGACCTAGCTTTCAGTCTGTCTCAGCTTTCAACATGCCTTCCTCACTAAGTGTCATTATTTCTAGCTTTTGATTCAAAGCGGGAGATCTGTGACTTCTCCTTTCACTGGTGCACTTAGGGGCCACGGGAGGGTTACTAACTGGCCTGGTTTCAATATTGTTGTGTCTCAGGGAATAGAGCAGCCAGAGGGGAAAAGAGGTGGGGGGATGGCTGGTAGAGAGAGCAGGTACAACATTTATCGAGTAAGCTCATCATCTTGTAAGGGCGTGGTTTGTGCTACCCCCGACAATCACAACAGTGACACCAAAGACCGCGGATCACAGATCATTGTACCAAATGTAATAATACTGAGAAAGTATGAAATACTGCGGGAATTACCAAAATACAACGTAGAAACACAAAGTGAGCAAATGCTGTTGGAAAAGGGGCATCAACAGACTTGCTCGATGCAGGGATGCCATAAACCTTCAAATGTTAAAAAACGCGGGAGTGTAATAAGGCAAAGCACAATAAAGTGAGGTATGCCTGCACCTGTCTCATAGAAACTCTTTCGTAAAAGAGGGACTGGTCACCAACTCATTTCCGAGACCCGATACCAAAACCTGACGACAGTATTACAGGAAACTCCAGGCCAATAATGTCCCTCGTGATACTTCAAAGATGTGAAAGTTAACAGAACATTAGCAAAATGAATCCAGCAACATATAAACCTCACTTGGTGATGATATAACAGTTATACTAAATGAAACCATGATGCTTTTACCTCAGGTTCTTTTAAATAAAGACTAGTAACTGCAAAAATGGAAAGATTCCTTTATAGTCCTAAATTAACGAAGTAATCGTGAATTTGTAAGGAGCATTTTAAACTATTAGTATAGCATATTTCTCCTCCTGCAGAAAAGCGTCCTCGCCCCAATTTAAATATTCCAGAAATGTTAGATCTCTGCAGAAAACGTACGCTTATCAACGATGTGATTTTTAAACACAAGCATGTCCTCTTCCGACCTATTCAGAGTATTCGGGACCAGGAACAAGCGGGCTACAGACATTATTTTCTTAGCAAAAACATACTGCCCTTGGAACACCAGGTTACAAACTCAATGCCGACAGCAGCCACCGTAAGAAGGGGTGGGGGACCCCGGCGATGAGCGAGCACCTCTCCCCAGTCTGGGGTCCCATTACCCAGAGGCAGACCCGGACGAAACCAGTCGCGTGCCCGAGATTCATCAAAGAACTGGAAGCCGAGAAGGAAGAGGAGGAAGCCAGCGGGGGGTTCGGGCTCAGGAAAAATCGCACCGAGAGCAGCCTCAGCTTGGGCCCGCAGGGAAACCCTGGACTCTGAATTTCACAGTCTCTTCTCCACCAGCCGGTCGGAGGTCACAGGCTCGAGAAACTCCCAGAAGCTTCCCTCTGCAGGATCCCACGAGGAGTCCTCTGGAGAAGAGCCAGAGTGAAAGCACCCTGAAAGAGCAGGGGTGGTGGAGAACGGGCACGGTCTGCGACCACTCCCCGACGGGAATACATACCAGCTACTCTGCTGCAGGCAACGGACGGCACCAGGGACGCAAGTTCCGTATTCTAATGTTGTCTGCTGTTCTGATATTCCCCAAGAATGGCCAGAAACCATTTTTTAAAGTAAAGTTCCCCATCTGTATAAACGGTGTGCCGGAGGGGCGCTAATACACAAACGCTACCCCAGAGAACTTTAATGCCCCATCAGCACAAGCACATAAGGAGGAAACAGAATCCTGTTGGCAGAGACGTCTCGACCACACAGAAGAGTTTCGTCACTGCACAGACACAGAGTTCCACGCTCTCATACGCCGTCACCTCGACAAGGCCTAACTGGGGAAGGCCAGGCTGAGTGTGACACGGAACCGGAAGTTTTGACTAGATGTGAGGGAGACACCAGAGGACGGAGATGGAAGTCCCGAGAGGAGAGTCAGACACGAAGCAGCCTGACCTCTGACCTCCAGTGCGTGTCATCGGCGGACAGGCCGGTGGATGGGGGGATCCAGAGTGCCCCGACCAGAGGGGGAAGAGTACTGAGCGCTATCTGGAGACGCTACCAGGTGTGCGTCAGGACAGCATCAACCCGTCAAAAGACAGAAGGACCTAGGCAACCAGAAACACGGGTCAGATTTAGAAGGACTCGAATGGGGGGGGGGGGGGGTGCTGGTGCCTTGATTTTGGACTGCCAGCCTCCAGAGTGCAAACGAGTAAGTAAATTCCTGCTCCGTGCAATCCGCCCGGTCTACGGTATTTTGTTACAGCAGTCTCAACAGACTAAGCCGGGGCAGGGCGGGGGGGGCCCTGGGGATGTGGACTCCAAGTGAATAAAGCCCCACTCCTGACATGCTGCTAACCGTGACTAGGACCTGCACACAGAGGAAAACAACAGGGATCTAGTTGTGAAAAGCGAGCAGAAGGGAAGAACTTGACCTCGGGAACAGGAAGAACCTCAATTACTAGATCAAAGTAGACAGAGACAGGCAGTGGCCACGACTGGATGCTGAGTGACCTGGGCGCTGCACGAGTCTCCCTCAAGGCTGCTCACAGACAGCAGGGGGCCTGGGGGCGGGCTCCGCCGAATGTGGCCGAAAGAGAGAGCACAGAGAGGGGAGAGAGGAAGGGCGCTAGCGGAGAGCCGGTCAGGCTGGCTCAGCTCCCCTCTGTCACTCAGCATCAGGTCCCGCCCTAAGGGAGAGAGGAGTGACAGACCAGGGCTCCTTAAAATCTCAAGCGGCACTCCCATCCCAGAGGACAGGAAAACGGCACCTAAAACAAAGCCAGAACAGATCAGTTCCCCGGGTGGTCGCTCTGCTTTTACCCGCCCCCTGGGTAACAGCCTCTGACTGCTTCGCCCACGTTTACCAACCTGATACTCTTCCTGGACTGTGCTAGACAGGGGCGCTATGTAAAAGGAGTCGATGTGCAGATAAATTCTGTATAGAGCTAGATAAAAAGATAAATTTCTTCTCTTCTGTGCGTCTTCTCAGAGTCTACAATACGAAGCATGAATAAGCAATGAAGAGGAAATCTGATTACATAGCCAATTCATTCGATCATGGAATACTTATTCGATGGCAACATTTCCGGACATCGTTCTTTGGTGTTCCGAGATCGAAACCTCTGGTTTGGAAGAAGACGCGGTCTTTACAGTAGTACAAACACAGATTACGAATGAAAGGCAAATCATCTGCCTTCTTCTACTGTGGTGAAAAACACAGAAACTTTACCATCTTAACCCCCTTCAAACATACAGTAGAGCGGGGCTCCCTGGAAGCACACCGTTGTGCAACGCACCTCCAGAACTTTCTCACTGCGCAAACGGAAACTGAATAACTGAATAACTCCCCCTTTTCCCTGCCCGCAGACCCTGACAACCACCATGTTATTTCACTTCTAAGAACGGGACTACTTTAGATTCCTCACATAACTGGAATCACACAGAATTTGCCTTTTTGTGATCCGCTTACTCAGTATGAACATAGTATGTTTGAGATTCATCTACCTTATACATGACAAGATTTCCTTCCTTTTTAAGGCTGAATAACACCCCCACTTTGTGTTCATCCCGCGTTTTCTTTACCCACTCAGGTGCGTAAGGACACTTCAGCTGTTTCCACCCCTTGCCTCTGGGTTACTGGCAGCGGTGCAGCAATAAACGCAGGAGGGCACTTATCCCTTTGATACCGTTCTCAATCCTCCTGGATATAGATCTATAATTAGGTCATAAGGTAATTCTAGTTTCAATATTTTGAGGAACTTCCATACTGTTTTCCGCAGCAGCTACACCGTTTTACATCCCCACCAACAGCATACGAGTTGTACGTGGGCTCCAATTTCTCCCGTCGTCGCCACCATCTATTTTCTCCTTTCCTGAGAGCGGCCACCCCGCCTGGCGTGAAGTGAGAACTCACTGTAGTTCTGATTTGCGTTTTTCTGATGACGAGCTTGAGTTGAGTATCTTTTCATACGCTTGCTGGCCACTCGTTTACCTTCTTTGAAGAAATGTTTACTCGAGTTCTCCGCCTGGTTTTTGTTGCTGAGCTGTAGGAGTTCTTTACATATTTTGGGTTATTAGCCTCTTATCACATATTACTTTTCAAACATT
This sequence comes from Paguma larvata, assembly GCA_030068075.1. Classification (NCBI taxonomy): domain Eukaryota; kingdom Metazoa; phylum Chordata; class Mammalia; order Carnivora; family Viverridae; genus Paguma; species Paguma larvata. The sequence goes on along the minus strand of CM057839.1, from coordinate 72,265,400 downwards.
TTCTCCCATTCATGCCTTTTCACTCCATTTATGCATACTCTCCTTTGTTACGCATACCTTTTTGAGTGTGATAGAGTCCCATCTGTCTATTTTTGCCTTTGATGCTTGTGCTTTTGGGGTCGTATCTAAGAAATCATTGCCACATTCGATGTCATGAAGATCTTCCCTGTTTTTGTTTTTTTTTCTAGGAGGTTTAGAGTTTCAGGTCATATGTTTAGGTCTTTAATCCATTTTGAATTAAGTTTTGTGTATGGTATAAGGTAAGGTTTTGCATATGGATAGCCAGGGGTCCCAAAACATTTGAAGAGACTGTACGTTCCCTATTTTTGTATTGTGTAGCCTTGGCGCGCTTGTAGATCATGTGACATGCAAGCGAGAGTTTATTTCTGGGCTCTCTATACTGTTCCATTGATCTATATGTCTGTCTTTACTCCGGTCCATGTTGTTTTGATTGCTGTAGCTTCGTAATAGGTTTTGAAGTCAGGAAGTGTGAGGCCTCTAGCTTTGTTTTTCTTTTAAGATTGTTTTGGCTTTAAGAGTCCTTTAAGATTTCCCATATGAATTTTGGATGCGTTTTTTTTCCTATTTCATCAAATATGGCTACTGAGATTTTGATAGAGATTAAACTGAATCTGTAGACTACGCTGGTAGTATAACCATTTTAACAGCATTAAGTCTTCTGATCCATAAACATAGGATATCTTCCCACTTATTTGTACGTATCGTCTTTAATTTCTTTGAGTAATATTTTATAGTTTTCAGTGTACAGGTCTTTAGCCCCCTTGGTTAAATTGATTTCTAAGTATTTTATTCTTTTTGATGCTATTGTAAATGGGATTATTTTGTTAAGTTTCTTTTCAGATTGTTCACTGTTAGTGTAGAGAAAAGCAACTGATTTTTACATTTCGATTTTCTATCTGCACGTCTGCTGAATTTATTAGTTCTAATAAGGTTTTCGGTTGTTGTTGTTTAATCTTTATGGTTTTCCGTCAATAAGATCATGTTATCTCTGAACAGAAATAATCTGACTTCTTCCTTTCCCATCTGGATGCCTTTTATTTTTCTTGCCTAAGTGTTCTGGCTAGGATTTCTAACACTATGTTGAATAAAAGTGGTAAGACTAGGCATCCTTGTCTTGCTTCTGATCCTAGAGAAAAAGTTCTTAGTTCTTTACCAGTGGGTATGATGTTAGCTGTGGATTTGGTATACACGACCTTTATTATGTTGAGGTATGTTCCTTCTATGTCTAGTTTGCTGAGTGTTTTTATCATGGATGGATGTTGCATTTTCTCAGATGCTTTTCCTGTGTCCACTGAGAAGATCCCATGGTTTCTGTACTACATCCAGACTGAAACCTTTGCAAGTCCAACTGGTTTTTGTTTCTTTAATAATAACTATGACCTGTATACCCAACACAATCGTATTCACTTATCCCGAGACTAGAAACTATAGACTTTCAGAGCTGGTAGATGTCAACTAATCCAAGTGAGACCCAAAAAAGATTAAGACTTGCTCAATATTACAACGCAAGTTATCAGAAGGGCTGTAACTGTAAACTTACATACAATTTATCCTACAGAAATATTCTAAAAAACCGTGTGAAGATATGTGTCTGTTGGTAGGCATACACGTACAAACTAGGTATGTTCGTCAAAGCATGAGAACAGTAAAAAAGTGGGAAAAACCTAAACTATCGGATTTAGAGAACTGGCAGATTATGGTATACCCATACAAGAAGTCTACGGAGCACCTCTTAAGAATGATGTAAAAGTATGCCTTCACTGACACGTTTGTCATTTATCAAGTGAAAAAAGTTACAAAACCGCATATAAAATTCTGACTACATTTCAAGAACTACATGTGTGCATATATACACACTTCAAAAATCTAGGATACACAAAAAAGGTTAACGGTGCTTTCATAATGATTCTTAATTGATGTATACATATATCTATCTTTTCTAATTTCTTCACAGAGTATATATATATTCCCCACGTATATTAATAAAAAATACTACATTAAATAATATAGTAAAATCTCATGGATGTCTTCAAAACAGCCAGCTTGAGTTTGTAAGCCATTTTTAATTACTCATGCATATGGCTAGTCATCATTCTGTATGAAGACCAGCTAGGCTCACAGAAGGGCCCTCCTCCACGTAGCCAAAGAAGTTTCGCGAGTTGGATTCTAAGCTCTTAGTTCCATTCAGTCCTTGACTCGATCTTCCTTAACCAACAGTCTAGGCACCCTCTACATTTTCAAGACTAATCTAACATATCAAACCCCAAACTTGTGTGAGGCACCCCAACCATCTCCGATAACAGAACAATGAGTAATCTGCTTTGGTTACCTGTGTCCACCACCTAAAACACTTCCCTTCCTAATAAATGTATGTATGTCCAAAATAAAAACAAAAATATAATTGTTTAAAAATCGAAGTTCTTCTTTTGATGAACATTTCAGTTCAACCATCAGATGGGACCATATAGGGTAGACATCTGTGCAGGCGGGGGAGGGGGCAGCCCAAGCAGAGCAAAGGGCGTGTCTGTATGACAGAGAACTGTGTGGATGGTGGGGGTTGTGGGGAGAAGACCAGTTACCTAGAGGGGCACTGAACAATAAATACCGAAGGATAACGGGAACCAATTTTTACCTTCAGAGAAGGAAACAACAAGTACTAAAAAGGAGAAAACTAGAACGCATCCTATGGTGTTGGCTGAAACTGGGGATATAATTGTGAATTTATAGTTTTTCAATACAGAAAGATTGACAGGCAAGCTATTAAGGTATAGATGTGAGCATACACCCCCATCCTCCAGCTCTGCTCACTCAGGGGGCTGGAGAACAGAGGCATCCCGATAGCAGGGAGCTCGCCGCTATCAAAGCCATGCCTTCTAAACATCATTCTCCTCCTCAAAACAGCCAGGTCTCCCTGGAGAAACGGCTGGACCAGAGTGGGGGCAAGGCAAGTACCAAATGAGGAAACGGGCCGGGAACATCTTGGGGTGCCACGAGGCAAAGGAACACTCGAGAAGGATGGGACAGGTCACTGAGACACAGGCACCAGCTTCAAGGGGCTCCTGCTGCCCAAATCAGGGATAATCTGCACATAAAAATAAGTCAGAATGGCAACAGATCATAATCCACTGACTAAAAAAAAAGAAGAAAAAAATCCTTGAGTCCACACTGAGATTTAGAAAATTAAAAATATTAGAAGTCTGATGAGGACTGGGGGTATTTACAATCTAAAAATACTTACGAATTATAAATGAGCAAAACCAGCAGAAGAGTGAAGGACTCTGGGAGACAGCACCTCGATCAAGGGCTCAAAGATCACAGCACCAGTAATGGGACGTGCAGGAAAGGGTTAACCCAGCAGGCCTCAGACTATCTTGAGAAAGGTCTGCTTGCAAGGGTGATCCCTGGTTAACACAGGAGAATTTGGACTTGACGGAGTCCCTAAGTGATAAGGGTGTCTCGACAGGCCTAGACGGTTTGAACAAACAATATGACTTATGCTCTGCACCTATTTTCCTTCCGAGAGTCTGGACTTTTGGTCCATGCTAGGCAGAGGGTGACTGCCTTCGGTTTAAAACACCGGACACTGAGTCTGTAATGAGCCTCCCTGGCAGAAAACACTTTCCCTGTGTCACGAAGCAGGCCTCGTGCGACTCCATGGGACCGGACTCTCGGAAGCTCACCTGATTTTCTGCTTTGCTGATGCGCTTTGTCACCTTTCCCTGCAGTAAATCTTAGCTGTGAGCAGGACGACATACACGGAGTCCTGCAAGTCCTCCTAGTGAGTCTCAGGAGTGGTCTTAGGGACCCCCACACAGGAGACACATCGGAATCACGTGTCACTTAAGAGGATACAAGGAGAAGAACAGAGCGGTACTTCTGTGAGACCCCCGCCCAGAACACATAACCTGAACTTCATCGTAAGAAAACAGGAGATGAGCCTGAAGAGGACAGGCTAGGAAATAACTCATCTATAATTTTCAAAAGTGTCAAGATTCTTACAGTCAGGAAGAGAGTAATGAACTGTTACAAACGTAAAGACTAAAGAGACACAAAAACTGAACGTAACGTAGGTTTCTGGACTGGATCCTTTTTGCTATCAAGGACATCACTGGGACATCCGCGCCAGTAAAACCAGGTCTAGAGAACAGTAACGTGTCAGTGTCACTTCCCCGCGTGGGGGAATAGGGCCACGGGAAAACTCCCTTGTTGGCAGGAAACAGCTACTCAAGTGCTCAGGATCATGGGCCATCGTACCAGCGCCTTATTTTCAAATGATTTAGGGTAAAAAAACATTCTTGGTACTGTTCCTATGGCTTTTCTTTGGCTTTGAGGTGGTTTCAAAATAAGAAGTAAGAGAACACGAATGGTGATGATGACTCCGCTCCTTGATACCAAATATCAAGTAAGAGAAGGTACAAAACCCTATGTAGGAAGAGCGGAACCAGGGTAGAGTCCCCCCCCCCCACCAAGGAAAAACTTACACACACAGGAAAGCTTCCAAGTCAACTAGTTTAACCGTACTGGTTTAGGATTATTAAACAACTTTTACGAAGTGTAGACAGTGACCTGAGGGTGTAGAGTTGAATACCTTTAAACTTAATGCATCTGAATTACTCAATGGTACAATTAAAAAGTTTTACTCAATGTAAATTTTCATCACTCTCAGCTAGAAAAGCCCACCTATGACATCCATTGGCAGAGAATCACTAAAAACATTTTAAAAGCTCTAAATTACCGTTTGTGTGCTTCCTGCTTGCTGCGACATTCTTCACAGTAATATTTGTATTCACTGCACAGAGTTTCCGTGTTGCTGAAACCCCTGTGTAAAATGCAAAATAAACTTATTTTGTCTATAGCAGAAAACTGGGTATTCATTTAAAAATATTCTAAACCAAAGATATTCACTAAATTCCAAAAATATATAAATCTACAATTACCTTAAGCAGTGAGTGATCGATGTGTTTTGTTCCACGTCAACAGAAAGGTCTAAAAAATCTTCATCTTTGCTGCTTATCTGAAAAATAGGGAGTTATCTTGGATTTTTTTTAAATATCAGGAAGTCACTGCTCTGAATTAAACTCCTTCTATCAGTAGTGAGTAATGAAGAATTCTTTTTCCCCCCAAATTCACTCTTGTGAAATTTCACTCTTGTGAAATCAACCTGACCTGGATTATCCGATGGGACGCTGAGCAAATGACTCTCGTCAGATGTACAGGTTAAACAGCAAAGTACATCCGGGCCCGATTCCCTTCCTGGCAAGGGCTGTGATGTGAAATCCCATTACTTTCCAAAATCTTGGTATTCTTGTAAAGCAGGAAACACACCGCCTATACACACTAATGCTAAACACAAGCACACTCCCCGCCCCCCGCAGGCCAAGGCTGAATGAGGAGGCTTGGCAAAGGGCAGGATACCTGCGTTGTTCGATCATTTAAGGAAATAATCACAGCTTAAAATGCCAAATTACAATCTTCGTTGATGACCTTTTTTAATCCTTCTGTGAAAAGTCTAACAGGAGGTTCTGCTTGAATTATGGGTAAACCTTCGGGGACAAAACTAAGTCATTACTTATTCATGAGAACAGGAACAGGGCAGAACTTCAGACATCCGTTCTGCTGGCTATGTCCTTCAAGGCCTCTGTGGCTCAGGGAGAGCGTGCGACAGACCCGTCTGTGACGCGCACCCACGGCGGCTGTCCAGCTGGCGTAGGGAATGTTCTCCCGCTTCCACAGTGCACCGGTCCCATAAGCTCAGTACCGTTAACCGGTGACAGGCTATGTAGCTACACAGACGCACAGCCGCATATGTGACGCACTTACGCGAACGGGAGTAAACAGGAGTACTGTGTACACGAGGTGTGGGGATACCGTGAGGGAAGTGACCCAGGTCAGAAAAGATTCAGTGAAGAAGAGAGAATAAGAAAGACAACACAGAGAGAGGAAAGGGAACGTGACGTGCCTACGGAAAAAGAATCAGCTTAGTTCTGGAGGAAGGAGAGGCGGTGGCAAGGGACAGGACGGCAGAGGCAGGCTAAAGCCAGACTGAGCAGGCAGGCTAAAGAGAAATGAAGACTAAAGAGTCCGACGTTTCTCAAAATGAGGTTTCTCAGGCACCGCCTCGGGGGTCTTCGTTTTGCATCTCCATCTTTACGGTGACGTAAGAAATTTTACAAGAGGGTGTCCTGGATCGTCTGGGTATATCTGAGTTACTACGGTTGGGTTCACAAGTGGGCTGGTCCCAAGGCATCACCAAGTGGGGCCGTATTTAACTTTGGAAAGTGCTTGTGAGCACGTCTGGTTGTTGTCGGACTCGCGTGTTCTAACGTCAGGTCCCACCCAGGAGGTGGGAGACGCCTCGGCGCGGGTGGTATTGAAAACGGAACACGACCCTCCCAGTGCAGAGTGAGAAGCAGCCCGAGATGAAACCCTGGAGGACACCAACGCTTTAAAGACTAAACAGAAGAAAAGGAACGAAGCCGAGAAGCAGCCATCAGAGAACAGAGAGGAACACGGGAGGGTGCTGTTACAGGGACCTGGCCTCCTCACCAACGGGGACGCTGACAGCCACGTTACTAGAACCTGCCATGCCAACCCCGTCTCCTCCGAGAGGCCCGCTCCTGCCTGGAGAGGTCAGCCTCCTTAGCCTCTGGCTCGCCTGTGCCTACCTGAACCCTAACTTACTGGACCGGACGGAGGTGCCCGTCTGCCGTCGGTCTGCATTCCTCTACGAGCAGGTGCAGATCAGAATCTAGGTCTTACTCACCTTCTGTCGACCTCTACCCATCTCCCACCTGGCCCAGCTGGCACTTAAACGTGTATGCCGAACGAAAGAAATGATATATGTTCACTCTTGAGAAATTCTCAATTTCATCCCTCCAGCCGAGCTTGATAAAGGCATGGCAGTAATGATCATTTACTGACTCTGCAAGATAATGACTGAGATTCGGGAGGAAATACTCTCGATTCATACCTTGAATTCTTGGGAAACTATCTGCAAATATAGATTGCAGGCTGCAGGAGAACCTAGCAAAGCCCGGGTAGAAGGGTCACTCCCCATCCGTGACAAATAAAATTAATACACAGTTGAGCAAACAAGGATGGGTGTATCCCTTTCTCCTTCAAAAACATCTAATCCTCACTCCCTATCATCCCCGGTCTATAAAATAAGCTTCCAAGGCCTTATACCACAGCATCCCGAAGACCCCCACAGGGTCCCAAGTCTACTCTGCCAGCTTTGCCAATACCGCATTTCTCAACATGCCCAGCAAATTCAACTATTTTCCATTTCATTGAAGAGGATGAATTACACGTATCTTCCAACACAGACTAAATTCCGTCATACCAAACACCAAGCAACTGCCAAATTCTCTGACTATACCCACTTTTCCAAGTGAAATACGGCTCTAATAACCGGACAATATATTTCTTAAAGCTTGGAATTCAGCTACAAGAGAATTATTCTTTATGAGATGTATCTATAAAACTCATGTTACAATCACTGGAGATGTTCAGATTGGATAAAGGTGAGTGCTGAGAGCACTTCCGCCGTCAAACATGGCCCCGTCAAGCTCTTACTGCAATTAACTGATGCTACAGTGATGAACAATAATCCTTGCTCTAGCCCAGAAACATCTACCCTGCACGTTACCATAATGTATTCAAGCATTCAGCCGTACCTCGGGCTGTGAAAGAGGTGCACCAATAAAAACGTATTCACAGAAGGGAATTTTATTCATTACTGCTGTGTCCTTCATTAACTAAAATACCACTACTGACAACGACCACTCTGCAAATCTCTGCTTATAGTTAAAAAGATCAATGCATAACCGACAGTCAATGGATCACTCCTTGCTACAGGTTATGGTTCCGTTTCAAGATCATATCTTTCTCTTCATGGCTGAACAGCATCACTATTTGCATTACAAGAAAGAAAGAAACCACAGTGCTACTTACATTAGCGCCCAAATCAAATAAACCAAAAAAAACCCCCCACACTTAGGTATGTAAACCTAACAGAATATGGACAAGATCAACATGAGGAAAACTTTAAGATGATTTCTTTCTAAGGAAAGAAATCAAAGAAGATGCAAATACACATACAGGCTATGTAAATGGACAGTAAGACTCAATATTGTCGAGACGTCAGTTACTCCCAACTTGATCTGTGGGGTCAAAGCAATGCCATTCGAAATCACAACATATTATCTGATGGATAATAAGCCAGTTTCTAAACCTCATAGGTTCTACAGTTTACATGGAGAGATGAGAGGCCCAGAGAGGACAAAGCAGCAACCATGGGTAGTTGGAGGCAACCCAGATATCCTTCAGGAAGTGAATGGCTCAACTGTGGTATTTCCACATAATGAAATATAATTCTGTGATAAAAGAAATGGGCTACAGGCTACGAAAAGACATGGAGTCACCTCAATTACATATTGCTAAATGAAAGAAGACAACCTGAAAAGGTCTCATAGCTTCGATTCCAACTGTATATGTCCCTCTGGAAAAGTCGAAACTAGGGAGGCAGTAAAATGATGAGGAAGGAGGGACGGATGTGTGAAACACGGAGGGTTGGGCACTGAAACTAATCCGTACCACATTGTAACGGAAGTCCGGGTCACTACGCGTTTGTCAAGATAAACAGAACCACAGAACAGACAATGCCAAGAGTGAACTCAAACACGAACCACAGAATGTGTGAAGAATGTACCATTACTGGCCCATCAACTGCAACAAACGCACCTCACTAATGCAAGATGTTAATAACGGGGGAAAGTGGGGGAGAGGGGGATCTGGAAACCTTCTGTACTTGCCGCTCAATTTTTCTGAAAGCTATTAATTAAAAAGAGAAGAACGCAGTTCCTTATTAGCCTCTGCCAGTGTATGTTTATCGGATTTAACCGACCAAGTATCTTATTCTTCCGCACATCCGTAAAACAGCGGGTCTTTTCTCACTGTGGACTCTTTCCCAGGGGACGAGGCTACTCTCCTGTGCCATTAAAAACTCACGGTACAACCACCATACTGAAGGCTGAGTCGGGCAAAACTCCTCAGCGGCTGCCACATCTTGGGGGAGATTCTGATGGAGAACAGGACATGTGTGTGTCCCCACAGACCGCCTGCTAGTTACACGAGGGCATAAAAGCTGGTCATCACCAAGTGGAGAAACTAAACCACGACCTGAATGAGAGATCAAAATTAATTTCCCCAACGAGAGGCAGAGGCCCGATGTGTGCCCGGAGAGGACACCCTGAGAAGGACACGACGTGACTGACTCACTCCGGTCACGAGTGCACCTGCGTGCCGTCGGAAGGAAACATCAGACAAGCTCAGTGTGAGAAACGATCAACTTTCTTTTAAAAACGAGGGCGCATCTTCTTTTCAAATGTAAATGTCATAAAAGACCAAAAAACCGATGGAAATGTTCGGGGTTAAAGGAGGCTAGAGAAAACGTGACAACCGTATGAAGTGCAACCTGCTCGGCTCTGAACTAGATTCTGCCGAAGGGGAAGAACTGCTGCAAAGGACACTGTTGGCTCAACTGGCGAAACTGAATAATGGATGGCGGGTTTGGTAATGAGTTTGAGCTTCCGTTCCTCAAGTGAGAAAGGAGGGAACGACGTAATGATAGCACGAAAGGACTGATCCCACGCAGAACTCATTTTCAAGCTTCTTGCCTACTGCCCATCTTGACAAAGTATCCAGCGAGCAGGTGCTTTCCATGTCGACTGTGCAAAGTATGCTTTAGTGCTTATTCCGACAATAAACGTAATTGTAGGGAAAGGAAAAACCAATTAATGTGCCTCCCTGACCTGTAACTTTCTTATGAGCTCAACTGACACAGAGACACATCATTTCCAGAACACGGCTCTCTGGCCTCTTCTATGGAAACAAAACCAACTACGGCTTATCCCTGAACAACGCAGAGAGGGCTAGGGGGCGCCGACTTCCCCACCCACCCCCACTTCTGTTGAAAATCTGCGTGTAACTTCTGACTCCTCAAAAAGCTAACTCCTGACAGCCTGTTGCTGCCCGGAAGCCGTACCGATAACAGAAACACTTGGTTAACACACATTCTGTCTATGTACCGTACCACGCAGTACAATAAAGCGAGCTAGAGAAAAGACAACGTTATGAAGAAAATACATTTACAGCGCCGTATCCAAAAAGAAATCTGCAAACGGGTGGACCCACGAAGTTCGAACCCCTACTGTCCAGGGTCAACGATGGTCCGAAAATGCTGGAAGTACTTTTCTGTCATCTCGGGTACTCACTGCTAATAAGCAGCATTATGAAAAAGTGTCGACGGAGTCCTTTCAACGGGCGGGTACACCTTTAATCTTCCCTTCTCCTACACCTGAGGAACTACAGCCTCACGCTCATCTCCCACACTCCTTCTCCAAGAACTTTTGATAAAAATGAAGTGAATTTGCCCTTAAAACGTTATGATATACTTACAGTTTCACAAGTAAGACATCTGGTTTCATTCGTTAATGTTCCCTGAAAAATCTCGTGAACCCACGTGGGGTCTGGTGTGCTGCTGTTGTTCTCGCTGTCGATGCTGCCGTTAGGCAAACGGCCATTTTGTTTCTCCTGCTTTCTCTCTTCTTGTAAAATATCAGCAATTGTATTTAGTAGGTAATTTAAGAATTCATGGGCATCTTGCTGCATGTAGTTGTCAAAAAGTTCTAAAAATAAAAGTACATTAGAGCATTATTTCAGACTAACCTCATTAGAACTAACTATAAAACGGCATCTAGTGTTCTATCGGAACAAAGTACAAATGTCTGGTACTGTTGGTCATAGACAAGAAACAGGTGATCTTTCACATATAAAAATATGACTGAATTTGGAGAAAATACAGTTAGGACGAGCACCTTTCTTTCAAGGAAACGACACTAGTTGATCCGTGAGGAAAGAGCCGTCCGTCCTGTACATTTGCCCAATACACGGAAGAGGTCAGAAACCGCAGTTTATTAGCTCATCTTATTATTCCACAAATACTACAGCACGGCAAGTTTTAAAACAGAGACTGGACAACCTCTTGCCAAGGTGAAGCCAAATGCGTAAGAACCACATAGAGAGCTGGCTGGGATTCTAAATTACGGACTGCGATGCAGTCGGGGTTGGGGCCTGGAACCAGGGCTTTCCAAAGCTCCTGCCGGTGCCTCTGAGCTGCAGTCAGGTCCAGGAAACGACGGTATCGACAAATGATCTATTCGAGCCAGGAGATCCCTAAGGCCCTCCCGAAATGCGAGGGGTTCCCTGCAGCGACACAAATGAGTACATACAATGGAAATACTGCTTTGCCCTGCCTTGACATGACACGGCGTGAGGCTGAAAGGTAAGGACTTCACAGGCGGTATCCCCCTGGACCTTCTGAACGCCGTGACATTGTTACTGTTATCCTTCAAATGAGGGGACGGGATCAGAGAGGGAAAGTCGCGCAGCAGAAATGGCAGGAAGAGGCAAACCAGGCAGTCCGACTCCCCGGGCTGCATACAAAGCAGCATGCCGGCATGACCACACTCGCACACCTGCGGCTTAGTCATCGAACACACGGAGCAGATCACCCAGCCAGGAAAATTCTACCTTTATGGATCCTCGAGGAACATTTAATGAGTTCCAGAAAGATTACAGTTGCCATTTTTTAAACAAAAGAATATAAATTAGGAAGAAAACTTAGGGATAAGTGTTTCTAACAGAAAATAAATACTACATTTTAGAAGAACTACAGTTATGACTGCATCAAGTTTTCTATGGATTAGAAATCACTGAAAAAGCTTATGAAAAACCCATTAAAACCTGAAAATTATTAACATCTTCAACACGTAAAGAGCTTGAACCAGAGAAAATACAAAGCGTGGAAAGGACTTGAAATCACCAGTTCATAGAAACTACATCAAAAGGTTAAGAAACATGCAAAACTGTTCAACCTCTTGGTAATCAGAAAGGTCTTGATTTTCTGGTCTGTAAAATGGAACACCATCTTCCTTTGCAAAGTTATTACACAAACGGAACGGGAGCAGGTGAAAATGTTCACTGGGAAGGTACATTCAAAGAAGACAAAGAATGATTCTAATCATGGTGTCAGAAAGACCTTTAGAAAGTAGCAGATTTAAGGTGCAGCTACTACGGCCAGACTGTCTGGATTCCCATGGTGGTTCTGCCCCTAACCACACGTATGTCACAGGCAATTCTTTAACCCCGCTTGGATTTCAAGTCAAACACAACAATATTAAGGATGTGGTAAGCGCCACACAGGAAGCATCCCCTTTGATCACACTTCATTTCTCTGCTGTAAGCTTGTCCTGAGGGATTTGATTGGTCTTAAACGAACCCCTTATGTTCTTTTTAAGAACAATAAAAGTCCTGAGCCCTGAGATACAGCGCGTTAGCCTATGTGGACTTAACGCCTACTGGTCTGTAATTTGGTGTTCGGAGGGTCCAAGGGTTTTTGCCCACAAGAAATTCAAGTGCGGGGACACCGTTCCCCCCGCCCCGCTTCCAGCGGAAGTTGGTGACTCACACCCACCACAGTGACACAGCCCTCTCCGCCACGAAACCTCCTGGCCATCTACTCCATCTCTGAGACCAAGCCAAGCTGCGTCCAGAAACCTTAGAAGGTTCCGCCTTGGACTGGTCGAGGCCAAAGCTGGGATAACTGAAGTTATCCTCTCACCGGGCCTCTCAACGCGATAATCCTCCATCCCTGAAAAGACTACTCCACGCGCCCCCCCAACCCCATCCTCTATTCCGCTCATGCATGTATTGTACTTTATTTCCTTCCTCAACCTCGGGATTTTCTACTTTCTCAACCCTTCCTGCTGTTCCCTCCAGGAACCAGCTTCTGTTCCAAACTCCTCGTGTCTTCAATCTCTGGGATGTTTGAGCTCCCTGCTGCCGCTTCTAAATCATTACATTTTCATCTGCCTATAAAAAACTGCGCCCTCATTCAAAAAAGCTATTAAGACCCAGCCTTAACGCCCTTCCTTCTGTGGTTATCCGCCAACTTCCCCTCCCTCACTGACGGATGGCCTGATTCACGGTCTCTCTGTCCATCCCGACTGCTCCACTAACCCTGACACCTTCGGTGTCCGGGCAGCTTCCTTAAATGCACTTGACCCCTTAAAAGTTCCCTTTTCGTCTCTCACTTACCCATCCATCCCAGGCCACAAATCTAGAACCACCCAGGTCCACTAAGATACGAAAGAGAAAGAAATTATGCTGGAGTTAATTACGGGGCTCCAGAAAAGAGCTCAACAAACTGGAAAGGTCCGGGAGGCATGTAAGAGGAAGTAAGTGAAAATATTTTAGAAACACTGCTAAGGACCTAGTTAGAGTGAGGTATGAACGACCACTATTGTGGGTCTCTATATGCTAGCTCGATGCTATAATCTAAAGTGGTCTCTTTCCCACTAAATCAAGTATTTTTTATAACCCAAGTTTTAAAGAGTCCATTTTTGCCATATATATTTAAAATAAACTACGGGGTGCCTGGGTGGCTTAGTCAGTTGAGTGTCCGCCTCTTCATTTCAGCTCAGGACATGATTTCAGGATCGTGGGATCGAGCCCCACACTGGGCTTCGCGCTAAGGCATAGAGCCTGCTTAAGGTTCTCTCTCTCTCGCTCCCTCTGCCCCTCCTCCCCTGCTCGCACACACTCTCGCTCTCAAGTTAAAAGATAACTTCTAAAATAAACTACAAAATTAAAGAATACTTAAAAAGACCTAAATGAAAAATTTTCTGGTTAAGAAAAATAATAAAGAAGTCTCATTTTTAGCATCTATGCATGTTTTTCAAAACAATTATTTTTTTGTAAAGCAAAATATGCAAATGCTTTTGTTTTTTAAAAACTTAAAACATCTTTTTTTGGATGGTTTTTTTTTTAAACACAGAACGACGACTTCACATTCACAGACATATCTCCACTGACTTCGATGCTCTGGAATGAGATATAAAGTAAACCAGAAAATACTCCTTAAGCATTCTGTTTAAAAATTGAAATAATTTATAGTCCATTTGCCATAAATACAGTATGCTGTATACGCCAGAAACTCGCCATGCCTAAAAGCAGCCAATGTAGCTTTAAAAACATCAACCAGGAACACATACACATCAAAAAAAATATATACCAACTGAATGGCCACAGGACAACCCCTGGAAATTGTATCACATTAAATTTCTTGGTTTCCTTATGGTTTGCTTTCTTCTCTGCTAAGTAGCATAATGGGAAAGGTGGACTTCAAACTTGTTTTGGCAAATTAAAAACAAATTCACTTATTCATCCATCCATTCATTCAACAAGTATTTAGTAAGCACCTACTATGTGCCAGGAACTGGATTATGTGCTGGGACTACAATGGTGAGCAAAAACAAATGGGTTCCCTCCGTCATGGAGCCGACGGTCTAGTGGGAGAGACAGACAATTTCATCATTAAATAAATGTATATGGAGAGTATAAAACTATTAAAGTCCTAATATAGCTACATCATTAATGTCAAAAAATGAAAACTAAATCAATGCTTAAAAATGTTAGGTGTTCTTCATAATTCAGAAATAGTTAGCTTTTATTACACAAAAAAATCTTTCGTGCTTCTCTGGAGAAAAAGGATTAAAGTGAATATGGGAAATCATTTACTCAGACCCGCTCAATAGGTGTTACTTGTGACTATTTCCTCACTAAAGGAAGACCAATAGTTACATACATACAGGGGCGCCCGGGTGGCTCAGCTGGTGAAGCGTCCAGCTCTTGGTTTTGGCTCAGGTCACGATATTGCAGTTTGTGAGTTCGAGACCCACGCTGGGCTTCACGCTCACAGTGCAGAACTTGCTTGGGATTCTCTCTCTCTCCGCCCCTCCCTCCCTTGCATGCTCTGTCTCTCTCTCTCAAAATACATAAATAAACTTTAAAAACTATACGTATACATATATACTTATATTTATATCGGTTTCTCTCCACAGCGCCTGAAACATTGCTATGTTCACACAGGCTTCTTGAGAATAAAGATCTTTTCTCTCTCATTCACTGCTGTATCCCCAGCGCTCAGTCCAGTGCCGGCCACATATGAGAGGTGCCTGACATGTTATGAATGAATGAACGAACGAACGCACGAAAATTAGGAGCTGAAACAGCTGAGACGACATGAGAAGAACACACCTGGCCCCAAACCAGGCTGGGTTCTCCACGCTGCTAAGATTCAGGGAGGAGCGGGCACGGTTCCAAGCACCGGCCAGTCGGACTTTCGAACCCGCCTGAAATGATCCCAAACCCTTCAGCTGAGTTGATGCTGGCTAGCACGGAGTCAGAGCATCCGTCTGTTTTACCTCCACTAAACTCACAGAGCGCCTGCAGAAGTCAGCGATGTGGAGCAGAGGGCTCCATTTCCTACCCGGGTTCCTACAACCGCCTCCCGGTTCGGCTCCTCGCTCGTCCTGGAGCTGCCCGTGCCCACCACCCCCACCGCTGCGCCACCCAGCGGCCACGGGGATCTCTCCCTCATGCAGATCAAACCTTATCACCCCCCTCACCCCCCTCCCCGCTTGGCCTCCTCC
The DNA here is from genome assembly GCA_030068075.1 of Paguma larvata. Lineage (NCBI taxonomy): Eukaryota > Metazoa > Chordata > Mammalia > Carnivora > Viverridae > Paguma > Paguma larvata. Next base: position 72,249,825 of record CM057839.1, on the reverse strand, counting down.
AATGGTTTCAAAATGGGCTTCAAAATAAAACCCAAGCCCAGGCCCCTGCCTTTTCTATCTTTATCTTACTCTACTCCAGGCACGTTAATTCCCTCGCTGTCCTTCAAGCACTCAGCGCAACCGCAGTTTCTAGTCTATCCACTTGTAACAATTTTGCCCCGGATCTTCCAATGGCTTCTCGCTTTAACTCTCCAGTCTAACATAACCTATCAGCTCCCTCATTCTCTCTCCCCTTTCCCGTTTTGGTTTTGTTTTTTCACAGCGTTAACACATTATATTACATGACTGTTTGTCTTCCCCATTCGAATGTCGGCTCCTAGTTTCTGGTGCTCTGCAGGAGCTAAATAAGTAACAGCTAACCAGCACACCATTCGGCTGGTTTCCCGTTATCAAAGGCAAGACAGTTACGGAGCAAGTGTCATCACTATCGTACTGTAAAAGCACTAAGTGTCGCCACCGTATCAAACTATAAAAGCACTATGCTACAGTTCTCATATGCTATTAGATAACACGAATTAAAATTCTGAAAACAAAAATCAATTACTGCAGTGTTAAAGAGATATCACAAAATTAGTAATATAAAGCACCAGTGGTTACAAGAGTGAGCTAGTACCTACTGCAGATATAAAACCGTACGTTTCCAGCATAACATGGAAGAAAACAGATTCAAGCACAACAGTCCAGGAGCGCCTGGGTGGCTCAGTCGGCTGAACAGCCAACTCTTGACTTCAGTCCAGGTCATGACTGCTATGGAATCGAGCCCCATGTCAGGCTCCCCCGCACTGAGCATGGAGCCTGCTTAAAATTCTCTCTCTCCACCCCCCACCCTTGCCCCTTTCCCCCACATGTGTGCTAAAATAAAATTAAAATCAAAATTAAAAAAAAAGAACAACAGCCCGACAGTGAAAGTTGGTGGCAATTCTGAAATGGGCAACATCCATTTGCTTCAGAGATTAAAAAAAAAAAACTAGCAGACATAATCTCAGGAGAGTTACACAGTGGATAACCTAGTAAATCCTCTTTGTTTTTTTTTTTTTATTTATTTTTTAAATGTTTATTTATTTTTGAGAGAGAGAGAGAGAGAGAGAGCGCGCGCAAGTCGGGGAGGGGCAGAGAGAGGGGAAGACACAGAATCTGAAGCAGGCTCCAGGCTCCAAGCGGACTGTCAGCACAGAGCCCGATGTGGGGCTCGAACCCACAAACCGTGAGACGATGACCTGAGCCGAAGTTGGTTGCTCAACCAACCGAGCCACCCAGGCGCCCCCGAACACTCTTTAACTTGTTACGTTCTCCTCTTCTCCTCTACACAAATATCAGGAAAAGATTCAAAAGACAAAACTGCATTTCGAAACATACAAAAGCCAGCAACACCCAATAATAAACAAGCTTTTCCATTAAATTTTGTTCCTGGGGTATAGGAAAATTAAGCCAAACTATGAAAAGACAAGCTTGGAATACTTATTCTGGAATCAGTTTCATTCAACAACGTAAGTCCCTTGTGCGTCAATTTACTCTGCCTAAACATACAAAAACTTTCAGAAAATACTGAATTATTAAAAAATAATAAACACTCTAAAAACATCCCAGCTTTGACAAACGAATATATAAAGGCACACACACCCAACTTCCCAAACAGAGTTAACTTGAGCTCTGAGCTTAGTGGGAGTGAATCTAACAAGTCCCTGCACACTCACAGACCAGGGGCAGGACTGCGTGCACGTGCCCCCCACCAAAATTCCTATGCGGAAACCCTGACCCCCAGTGCGATGCTCTTTGGAAACGGGGCCTTTCGGGTCCTGAGGGCTGGGACTAGCGCCCTTGCAGGGAGAGACAGGAGCGAGCTTGCTTCTCTCTCTTCACCGTGTGGGGACGCAGCAAAAAGGCGGCCATCTACAAACGAGGAAAAGGGCCGACATCCCACACCGAAACTGCCAGCGCGTTACCCTGGAACTTCTCGGCTTCCAGAACCGTGAGAAACGGGTGTCTGTTGTTTAAGCCACCCCGTCTATGGTGTTTTTGTTACAGCAGCCCAACCAAGAGCACATACAATATGCTGAACAGTAACGTCAAGAAAATGTACTATGAAATGAAGAAGAAAATAACGTGTATTCTGTGTGTTTCAGGTTTTTGATGTTTCCAAAATACTAACAAAATCACTGAGCAAGGATGGCATGTTCAATTATCACGTCCATGAATTTCCTACCAGGACAAAATTTTTGAAGTTTTGTACGAATACAGACAAAAAGACAGACAGGACTTGCTTGAATCACTCAGCCACACTCTAACAGAGCTGTATGTGGTGTCCTTAAAAACAGAAGATACTGTACAGGCCTGCAATTTCAGAAACTGAAGATGTTCGGCTTTCACAGGAGAAACGCTTAAAAAGATTTATTTCCGTAAGCGACTGCTCACCTGCTCTGTATCTATCTGTACAGAGAGGAAATGAACAAAATCTCTGAACACCTGCATCAGATTCAAGAACAATCGACAGCCCGCCGTCACATTATCTCGGAGTCTTCTTATGTTTTGGGAAACTAGACACGAGCCACCAGGCCTACCTCGATGCGCGGGATACTGAATAGTGTCAACGCCGGTAAGGACAGGATTGCTCAGGGGTATGCTAGTGACCGATCTGATCTCAAAGACTTCTCGTATCTTCTCTGTGGGCCTCTTCTGACAAGAAATCAAACTAAAAATACCAATTTTATTTCTATCATGATTTAAACGCCTTTATCACACAAAACCCAGAATTCCACACATTATTCAAACCCCATGTGAATCTGTTAACAGACCACACTAGACGGAATATGGGATTTCGCCGTCAGGAAGACGTACGGGACCCTGACAAGCCATGTTAACTTCTCTGAGCGTCAACTAGCTCACGTTGAGAGAGATAATAACTAACACAGGGGCTTGCTGTGAAAATTAAATGAAAAACACTTTTCAGAGAGAAAAGGAAAGCGGGGCTTAACTGGTAACTATTTTTTAAAAACGGGTGAGTGGAGTTAAAACCACCTCCCATAAGCCAAAAAGTTCTATTGTTCTGGCCCTTTCCTTTCCCCAGGGTAGGACTCCTGGAGAGGTTTTTCACTTTTGTCCTTTTCATGGTCAAAATGGAAGAAAAAATAGGCTCTCTGCATCAGGTTGTTTTAAGGACCAAACGGGCTAAGGTGCATGAAAGCATCACAAAAACAATTAAAGAGCAATAATATGGGGGAAAACCCATAAAACTTCATTCTTGATAGAGAGGTCAAGCAGGCAAAAAAAAAAAAAAAAGAAAGAAAGAAAGAAAGAAGAAGAAACGATCACTTCTCATCTCCTGGCATAAAGAAATTCGGTCCTCGTAGACCATACTTCCGACATGAATCTCGCCTCGTGTGGCCGCCTCCGCACTAAGCTAGCGCTTCCCTGACGACAGGAGCATCGGCTTTGGTTTTCCAATGGGCACAGAACGGACCCTTGGTCAGCGCGTGCCGAATTCCAGCGCGCCGCATTCACCCCGCCCCTTGCGCCAGAGCATGCTCAGAGGTAGAAGCGTTACCATTTTCCTTCCGTAATCTTGTTATGAACTTCTTCGGAGGAATCACCCCGACCTTCTTCTTCTGAGTGGCTATGCTATGGAAGAGGTCAGCCAGGCAGGTCAGAAGGTTCTCCTTCTTCCTAGGCTGGCTCTTGTACGCTAGAACTTTTTCCCGAAACGGACGACAAAAATAAAGTGCTTGAAGGACTGAATTACAGTAGCAGGTATTCCCGAACTAGAACAGAAAAAGAAACAAATCCCGTTAAGTCTGGGGCAACATATTTTCAAGAGAAAGAGCTCCCGTGTGTACAATTAAGAGAACAGAGAGAAGACAGGGAATTCATGATCTTCATAAACTGAGGGTATCCGAGAGCAGAAATCATCATTCTGATCGCAAAACTGCCTTTTTAACATTCAATGGACCCTCGAGGCACTGGTTTCAGGTTAAAATGGAAGGAAAATAGATGCAGTAACTTTGGCTTTTACGAAATGAAATTTAAAAAATTCTATCGTTTAAACAGTGAAGTAGTTAAGGTTTAGAATTCTGCGTCATTTTTTCTTCTTCCACTCCCGCTGTTATTCAAGGTTGGGTAGATTCTAAGCATTTCATATACGATACATTTTAAAGTACAGCTCTCGAAAATTCTTTAAAAGAACACAAAAGTAAAGTTTCCTATCAGATCCTTAAGTGCCCATTCAAGAAATAAAAACAAAAAGCAAAGTCAAATGAGACCCTCTGAGACATTACCAGCACCGGCAGGGCGCCCGGGGCGCAGCCAGCTAAGCGTCTGCCTCCGGATCTCGGCCCAGGGCGTGACCTCACGGTTGGTGGGACTGGGCCCCACGTTGGGCTCTGCGCTGACAGCATGGGGTCTGCTTAGGATTCTCTCTGCCCCTCCCCAGCTCATGCTCCCTCTCTCTCAAAATAAATAAACTTAAAAAAAAAACAAACCACCAGTGTGCCAGCACAACCACCACCGAAGTGCTGGGGGACTGGTCACATCATCCTTGATACATTACAGATGGACCTCCGGGGCGGAGTTAAATCCTCACTACGAACCGGCCTCCTTCTTACCAGCCACGCGATCTGGAATGTGTACCTACAGCTAACTGAACTTCAACTTCCTCCTCTCTAATAACGGGGGACGTATTTCTACCTAAAGAGAAACTGACACATAGTTTGGTAAACATTTATTGTCTTCCTTTTCCCTCCCCATTAATAGACGCTGGCTCCCAAAGCCAGCTGACAAAACACCCGAAAGCTGTGAGGACTCGGGGCGTATCTTGAAAGTGTCAGAAAGGAAAGGGGATGATTCTCGCGGCACCACCGTGCAGTGGAGTCACACACGTGCTAACCTAGAGGCCAGGCAGAGAAGACTTTTAAGAATGAGCAATGTCGAACATACGTCCACAGACACGTGTGTTTGCTTACACTTAAGAACCAGGAAGGAAAATTAAAAGCTAATAAAAATGATTATTTATGGGGAAAGAAGGAAGAGTGGAGGGAATTCAAAGCACTTTAAAAAAAAAATTTTTTTTTTTACAGTTATTTATTTTTGAGAGACAGAGAGAGGCAGAGCACAAGTGGGAGGGGGGCAGAGAGAGAGAGGGAGACACAGAATCCGAAGCAGGCTCCAGGCTCTGAGCTGTCAGCACAGAGTCCGACGCGGGGCTTGAACTCACAAGCCTTTGAGCTGGGAGATCATGACCCAAGCCAAAGTCAGCTGCTTAACCTAAGACTTAGCCACCCCTCAAAGCACATTTTTAAAAACATCAGCTTTGCACCCATTTTTTTTTGAAAACTAAATTAAGAAGCACCCAGAAAAAAAAAAAAGACATGCCTAAAACCGAAAGGAAACAGAGAGCAGCGAAACCTAAATGTTTATCAAGTTGGTGGTAGAACGACACAAAAAATTACTTCAAGCGACTTTAAAACACAGCAGAGTTATTGCGCACGCCTACTGAAGTAGTCTAAGAACAAAAAGAAGAAAGAAATCTTAAATGGCCCCAGCAGATGCACTGTGGCGATCGGTCCACTGAGAATTGTTGGTCCGAAACTACTACAGAGTTTTGTAGGACAAAGCAAGCAAAGACTCCCATTAATATCCTTAGGAACCAAAATTATTAATGTGAAGGAAAAAAAGACAGTAATAAAGAGTAAAAGAAAATGTAACTAAACTTAAATCGGAATTTGAAGTATCACTAATGAGACTTAGTTGAAGTATCAGTATGGAGATGGAATCTCCCCGTCGATTGACAGAGGTACAGTCTGTTGGTTATTAGCGTCATCAGACCGTGGTATGGATACTGGTGTTTTTTTAGACTAATGAATACCGAATAATTGGTAGATTAATCTTAATATCGTAGGTTCTACCGCAGGTGTACTCAGCCCCTGGAGAGGCTCTGCAAAAGTATTAGTTTGATACTGAGTTTGAAGTATCAAACTCATGTCTTTCTGCAAGTGTGTGTGTATGTGTGTGTGTGTGTGTGTGTGTGTCTCCCCACTGAAAAGGCCAGGTTCCCTGGCACACAGATGACAGTCTCTAAAACCCTTTTTCCCATGAAAAGGACCTAGGACACCTTGCAGATATGGCCGTACGGGTCTGGGACAGGAAATACACAAACAGAGATTAGCCTGGAATAGCTTTTGGCGTGGACTCAAGAGCCAACTTTCATCAAAAAGAAATACTGTGATTACCAAAAAAGCACATTAACTACATAAAAATTTATGAAAAATGACATTTTATTTTTTTTAATATATATTCTTTATTTTACTGTTTATTTACTGTTGACAGACTGAAAGAGACAGAGCATGAGAGTGGAAGAGGCAGAGAGAGAGGGAGACACAGAATCCGAAGCAGGCTCCAGGCTCTGAGCTGTCAGCACAGAGCCCGACGCGGGGCTCGAACCCACAAACCGCGAGATCATGACCCGAGCCAAAGTCAGTCGCTTAACCGACTGAGCCACCCAGGCGTCCCAAAAACGACATTTTAAAAAAAGAGCACTTCAATTAGTCTCCTCCACGGGAAGTTGTAAACTAATATATAAAAGGAAAATATCAAAGTTTTGTTTTCTTCTTGTCTTTCTTATAAGAACAATATTCCAGAGGGCTCTAAATAGTTGATGAAAGAAATTCTAGCTTACAGAACAATCCCAGCTAATAAATTCCAAAGAAATGGCTGTACATAATGGATTAGGCAATAATTATCAATGGATACTAAAAGCATTAAAGACTGGTGGAGAACTTTAAAATGACCTGAGCCCTCCGTGCATTCCGGCATCATTAAAAAAGAACCACCAAACTTTTAGGTCTCCTGGAGAAATATGTAGCAACTCTTGTCTTGTCTTAGAAAACAAAACCACGAATATCAAGTATCTAGACCCAACTACCGATTTACAAGATACGCAAACAGAGAAACAAGTTAAATAATACCACAAAAAAGGGACAGAACATGAGGCCCAAGTAGAATAAATAACTTTTACATTCATCTTGCCGGTCAGAGCTAAGAAGTCGTTTCACAAAAGCAGATGCTTTAGAGGCTTTCCAAAGAAAGGCTAAAGGAAGCAGAGAAGTAGACGGCGCGCGGATACTATCGGTAAGCGGAACCACGGACGCCCTTTGGCAGAGCCTCTCCAGGGGCTGAGTACACCTGCGGTAGAACCTACGATATTAAGATTCATCTACCAATTATTCGGTATTCATTAGTCTAAAAAAACACCAGTATCCATACCACAGTCTAATGACACTAATGACCAACAAACTGTACCTCTGTCAATCGACGGGGAGATTCCATCTCCATAATTTGGTCATTTTTATTAAAGAATAAGCAACGGGGACTCGAAGGACTTCCGCAGAGGAAGTGGATTAAAAACAAAAGACGGCATCTCACAGCCTATTAGAAAAATTTATGATAAGAAAACTTGACTGATAAGAAAGCAGCAAACGGGATGCACGAAGGAGCCGGAGGGAGTTTGTGTTTCGTACAGAATGCTGAAGGCTGCCCCTTCCGTGCTCATCTTCGGAGACGAAGCGATAAGTAACATCATAACCAATTACCTGATGTCTTTTCTCATGGTCTTGCACCATTAAAGACAAATTAAAGCCTGCAACTACTACTATTTCTCTAGAATAAGCAATCACTTTCAATCTTATCCATAACTCTGAAACTGTTCCTTCAATTTCCTTGAGAGCAACTTTCGTCAAGTTCCTTCCTAAGACCTAAAAATGCATCTTTCAAGTGACAGCTTTTGTGCCGAAGATGGTCTGGGGCAGTTTCCTCCACACTCCAGTTTCTGAATGTTCAAGATCTTTTTAAAAATTTTTTTAAAAATTTTTTAAATGTGTTATTTATTTTTGGGAGAGAAAAAGAGACAGCGTGAGCAGGGGAGGGGCAGAGAGACAGAGGAAACACAGAATTCGAAACGGGCTCCAGGCTCTGTGCCAACAACGCAGGGCTCAAACCACGAACTGTGAGATCGTGACCTGAGCTGAAGTTGGATGCTTAACCGGCTGAGCCACCCGGGAGCCCCCGAACGCTCGATTTCTAAAGAAAACATTGCTATGGAGTTGAAACCTTCCCAATCTTCTCAGCTCATTTTGAAAATCAAAGGCATAACCAGGTTTAAAATCAGGGGAAACAAATTTTAAAAGCCGCCACCCTCCTCAAGGTCTGCTCATTGATTTTTCAACTGCTTATTGAACACAATGACCTTTGCTTGCTTTCCCTAATGCCTTTTTATCCTAGTTTTAAAATAAATGCCTTCTCCACAAATATTTCTCATATCCCCATCATTAAGATAATTTGGGGCACACATCCCTAATACATACAAATAAAAATGATATATGTGCTACATTATAAACATGAAAATTACTTTTATAAAATATAAAATACATAAAAACATACGTTATATATGGTTGGCCTGTGAACAATGCGGGAGTTAGGGGCGCTGATCAAAATCTTGCGCAGTCAAAATCTGCGTGTAGGGGGACCTGGGGGGCTCAGTCAGTTGTGTCTGACTCTTGACTTCTGCCCGGGTCATGATCTCACGGTTCATGAGATCGAGCCCCACGTCGAGCTCTGCACTGACAGCCTGGAGCCTGCTTGGGATTCTCCCTCTCTCTCTCTTTCTCCTTCTCCCCCTTTCTCCTTGCCCCTCCCTTGCTCATATGCACTCTCTCAAAATAAATAAATAGGGGCGCCTGGGTGGCTCAGTCGGTTGAGCGGCCGACTTCGGCTCAGGTCATGATCTCGTGGTCTGTGAGTTCGAGCCCCACGTTAGGCTCTGTGCTAAAAGCTCAGAGCCTGGAGCCTGCTTCAGATTCTGTGTCCCCCTCTCTCTCTGCCCCTCCCCTGCTCATGCTCCCTCCTTCTCTCTCTCAAAAATAAACATTTTTTAAAAAATAGGACATACAGAAAAAAGTTATCGCTACAGAACACAGTTACAAGGGAGCCTCAAGTTTAAGTCACAGAAAAAGTTAATCACCGTGCCAGTTCTGCTGCAGATACTCTGACCATCAATCACTTTCTGAATATAATTCAAGGTGTTCGTCAATCTTTCACGGTGGGAGCCCTGGCTGCCTCAGAGAGCTCGAGTCTTCAGGGTAATAACCAGGCACAGAGATCAGAAACTACAGTTCCACCCCTCAAAGGAGTCTCGGGAGGGGATAAAGACAAAGATTCCTCCAAAGTTCTCGTGCTGACCTTACTGCCTCCTGCTTCTCTTGGGTCTTACTGAATCTCGGTTAGCCAGCTTCAGGGAGAAGCACCAAAACTGCCTAAATTATCTTAATGATGGTTCATTTAGATTGACCCACGGGAAGTAATACAAATAAAACCTTCTTAGAAAGCCTTTTTTTTTTTTTTTAAACACAACCGACACTGGTATTCTAAAAGTGATACGTTCATGTAAAAACAACATAACAGCAGGGAAAACCGACCTTTAGAACTCATTTTATAATAAGACTTTATCTAGGATATTGTTTTACTTGTTCTGAGGATATCTACAAAAAAAGTTACAGTCAGACACAAAATGGAGAGACTGAAATATTTACACTGGAGAAGGTTAAAAGGAAAACTGCCTTTAATATATAAAACACTCCTGTGCTCAAGAAAATGGGTTCTCCCGAGACACTATCAATGAATACACCTTTACTGGAATTCAAGACACATATTAGCTTGAGAGCACGAGAGAGTAAGAGTGGGAGCCGCAGGGAAGCAGTGATGAGGTGGTAGGAACGGGCTTGGGCCATTCCCAGAATTTAAATGAGGTTTTTGATCACCGGACAACCCTGTGTGTAAGCATGAACACTGCAGATATCAGAAGCAGAGGCCAGACTTTCTTGTTAAACAAGGGAAATTACATACATTCGAATAACTTCTCCCCCCTCTCACAAACTCCAATAAAATGACAGTAAAAGAATAAATTAGGGGAAAAAGTCAAAAGGCAAAAAAAAAAAAAAAAAAAAGGAGGGACAGAGAGAGCGAGACAGCACATCCGGAGCAGGTCCCTGCGCAGCGCAGAGCCCAAGGCGGGGGCTCGATCCCACAAACAGCTCGTGACCTGAGCTGAACCCAAGAGTCAGTCGGCTGCATAACCGGCAGAGCCGCCCAGGCGCCCTGGAATCAGCCTTTTATTTATTTATTTTTTTTAATGTTTGTTTATTTTTGAGACAGAGAGAGACAGAGCATGAGTGGGGGAGGGGCAGAGAGAGAGGGGGACACAGAATCCGAAGCAGGCTGAGCTGTCAGCACAGAGCCCGACGCGGGGCTCGAACCCACAGACCACGAGATCATGACCTGAGCCGAAGTCGGCCGCTTAACCGACCGAGCCACCCAGGCGCCCCTGGCATCAGCCTTTTAAAAGGACCATTTAGACCCCTAGCCACTTCGCCTTTCTCTCAGCGGTGGGCTTCAGTCTCCACAGAAGCTGAACGGGAGTCCGCTGCGGGAGCCCTTAGGGACAGCAGAGGACAGCATGGGCCTCCGGCAGAAGACAGAGGGTTCGATAAAACCCTGAAGAAGCCACCCCAGACACAGACGGAGGGAGTCCCTGGAACCAGGTAAACAAACCAGAGAAAAGGCTCCGGCCGCTGCGGTGGGGGTGGGGACGGTCACCTCAGAGGGAAGCCCGTGGCAGACGAGCTCCACAGAGCCCCAATCAGCTTTTTGGAATTTCGTTTTTCCATACTAACGACATTTGAGGAGAGCTTCCGTTAGGAAGGGGAGTTTAACATGGCGGGCGGGAGTGGGGAGGGGGTGTCTCAGAAACAACCCGGTAAGTGTGAGAAAACCTCAACAGGGTATCATTATCCTGAGAAAACTCACGGAGAATATTCCCCCCATGAAACAAGATCAAAAAATAAAAGGAACACCCCACGAAATAAAAAGAGCAATGAACCAGATAAAAAAGGGCAAGTAATAATCCAAAATACGGAATAAAAAGCAGATGATCACAAATGGGAGAAGCAGCAGGCGAGACAAAGAACCGGCCTGCGTCTCAATATGCAGCTACGGGTATGTCAGAAAAGAACAAAGAGGTTACACTGACAGAAGGAAATAATCCAAATGCTAGTATCAGAAATGTTCTAGAACTGGGAAAACGACTCATGTCTGAATGAGTTGGCATATAGCCAATGGAACAAGGCGGGGGGAGTGGAAGACACTCGAAGACGCATCATGACATTTCAGAACGTCGCGGATATCCATCCGCATTCTGAAAGGCACCTAACACACTGTTTAAAGGAGGGGGAGCCACACTCAGGAGAGGTGAAGACTCGCAACAGCATCAGCCCTCTTGACGCCAACGGAAGCCAGAAAGCCACAGAGTAATCCCTGAAGGAAGGTTATAACCTGGGCTGTGTACCTAGCTTTAGTAACGACCAAAGCATTTTTAAAAACACGAGATCTCAAGGTTTGCCTCCCTCGCACACTTCCTAGAGAAGCTAGTACACAACATGTTCCAGAAAGCAGGGAAAAAACCCAAGGAAGAAGACCGGTTCTAGAAAAGAGAGACTGCTATCAATAGCGGTATCGACACTTTATTTAGAAGTAAGAGTAGATTCCAGAAAAAACAGCATGAATGAGCAGGCTCCTGTGGGGAGGAGGCCCGGTGGGGTGGAGACTCCTTTTGTTACCAGCCTGACACTCTTCAGGGGACCTCCCAGCGAGAGACGAAGTATCACTTGATCTACTTTCCTCGAATCACACAAGAAATCTACCCTAACGTCACAATTACGTCCTAGTACTCAGTGACACACGTGTATTCAACGGAACTTACTCTGTCACCTGTGTTATCGTCTCTTACATACAGATAGAGTTTCAACATGTAGAACACGGATTTGTGGCATTTGTTGATGAGTCAGAAAGGAGTTAAAAATTCCAAAGAAAGTTCTTCCAAAATTTTAATGATGTATAATTACTAGAATTATCTTCACGAGGACTGGGGATGTATCTTTTTTCTATATTTTGCATTTTTATATCGTGGAACACTGTCAGAAGTAAGTTGACAAAGAGTCTATAGACATATGGAGGCAGCTGCCAAACTTTATTTCTTACACCTGTACGTTTGGACGACTCCTATTTAGACATTTAAATAATTCTCAAAGAATCAAGAGATTATTTAGTATAGGTCATACAAAATTCTGGTTATGAAAAAATTTGACACAAAATAGGAAAAATCAGGATAACTCTGATCTAAGACTCTTAAGACTTCGGGCAATTTTGTTTCCCTTCTATTAAAAAGAGTATTTTAGGGCGCCTGGGTAGCTCAGTCGGCCAAGGGTCCGACTTGGGCTCAGGTCGTGATCTCGCGGTTCGTGGGTTCGAGCCCCATGTCGAGCTCTGTGCCGACAGCTCGGAGCCTGGAGCCTGCTTCGGATTCTCTGTCTCCCTCTCTCTCTGCCCCTCCCCCACTCACACTCTGTCTCTCCCTCTGTCTCTCAAAAATAAAGAAACGTTATTAAAAAAAAGGAGTATTTTAAAATTCAAAATCAAGTTTCTTGGCATTAGCCTACTGATGCAAATAAACAATTTTCATTTCGTAAATTATAAGACGCATTCATCATTTTGAAAACTATTTCCGACCATAATTGCGAAGGCTAAGTACCAGCAGATACTCACGTTGACTAATCCAAAATAGTGCTCATTGACTGGAAACTGTTCTGGACCAATCTCTTTCTCTAATGCCGAGGCATTGGCGCCCTATTAAAAAAAAAAAAAAAACAGCAATCTTAGTATTCGTATTTTCATAACGTTTTCACAGTTGCACGTGCATTACAGAGACATCCCTTAAAAACTACGTTCCCTTTAGCGACCTAACATTACCGAAAGAAAATAAACGATGATAATGAAGAGTAAAGGATTTCAATAATATGACCAAAAACTAGTTTGCAAGAACTTTCTCAGGACACCAAAGCATGGATCAAGAAACTTTATCTGTAACTTGTTACTTTTCCCCAGATAATGGATTAAGCCCCTGCGGTGTCACGTGCTCTCACAGGGTTTAATCCGACAGGCACCCCCGGGAGCTGGAACCAAAGTTCGGTGACCCGACGGTTCTCCGGAAGTGTGACCTGAAGAATCCCCACGTGGAGCCCGCGATGGCAGGACCGCTGTGCGGGACACACGGACGACGGCACAGCTGACCCCCACCCAGTCTACAAAATGTGACAGCACGCTCGGTAGCAGAGTCAGAATAACAGAATTTAGATTTACATACGAAAGCATGACTAGTTCTCAAAAACATACTGTTAAATATAAAAAAAGAAAAAAGCGAGCCTAACACAGCACGAAGAACAGCACACGGCAAACAGGCCACAGAACTCACATTAACCACCTCGAGCGGGTGCTGAAGGGGCACCGGGACGCGCCACCGGGGCTGAAGGGTAACAAACGAAAGAAACAAAATGAAACCCAACAAAAGAAGGGCCTTGCCCAGACAGCGATCGCGTGTCGTGGTCTCACGAATATGACCGACTCAACTCTCTCCCTGAAAAAGAGGGGAGGGGGGGTGGGCTGCCACTAGGGCCCTGTGAACCGGACATGCCACTGAAAGGACTCCTAACGTGGCGGGAAAGGGGAAAATGACAGCAATTCTGAAGACATGATAACGCTAGATATGTTTACTTGAAAATTCCCAAGAAAACATCCCATCGGATACAACTGATCCGCTGTTACTCCCAAAATACCGGCACCCCACTTTGCAAAGCTGCGCGGAAGACCACACGCACACCTCCTCCGGGGCGCCGACGTGCAGTGAACGCCACCTCCATGCTCGGAAGCCCACCCTCGCTGCTTCCGGACTGAGCTCCATTCCTGGACTCGGGAAGGCCAACCTTTGTTAAGACAACACATCCTCGACTTCCTGATCGTAAGTCCTGATTAAAGGGACTGGGTGGATTGGTGGTCAAATTCCACCAAAACAAGACATTTCCTCTAATGTCCACCAGCCACCCAGTCCCTGTACATAAACACGACACTGCCTTTATTTTTTTTAATTTAGGACTTGACTTCAGGCTTTGTTCAAAGCCTTGATACAATCGCTAGTTTATAAACACCATTTACTTCTCATTTGGCTAAGCACTGTTTTCTAACATCGAATTCAACGATTACAGCAACTTCAAGAGCCACCGAACGAAACGGCTTAGCGGGAATGCGGCGACCCCAGCCCCCATCTCTGCCAGCTCAAGCGTCACGTCGAAACCGCCTCAGGGATGGGGAAACCAATTGATAACCCAGACGTTTGCCACCTACTGTAAGAATTCAAACCAGCATTCATTTATTCAAATAAGTCTAACCCCTTTCCCACAAAAAAGAAGAAAGGTTCTATTATCCAAACTACAACCTCGTCACATCTATTTATGCGGAACAGTAAAACGCCAGGGCACCGTCCGCGGGAAAGGATGAGCGGAGGAACACTGAGCACCCTCTCTCCAAGGTAACACCCGGCACACGCTCGCCACTGCAGGGGATCCACTCGCCCCCTCCACGTGACCCGTCATGCACTGCTCACAAGTCCCTCTCCCCGTCGGCATCCTCAAGGTAGTTTGACCATGGATCAAATTACTAGTTCTTTGTGTCTCGGTTTCCTCACTGTGAAAGGAAAATGTCACCAACTACTTTGCGGGATGGCTACAAATTCACTGAGCTTAAACCTCTGTAAAAGCATCCGCAGGGCCTGCTAGAGAAGCAGGTGTCCCATAAATGCTGGCTCCCTCCTCCCCCTTCCCTTCAAATTCAAGGGGGCGGGGAGCTACTCTCACTAGCCAGTAATATTCATAAATACGTGCCCGAGCAACAGCCAAGAAATAACAAGGAAACCAAAATCAGAAGAAAAAATGAGATAGCTATCATTAAAAAAAAAAAAAAAATCGACCTCCTCACTCTGGCCAGTTCCAGGAAGCAGCGCAGAGGGACAGTCACCGGACTCTCCAAAAGCCTAATAATAAGGCAAAACCGCAATCCGACCGGAGGCCTGGGAGAAAGATGCTAAGTGTGGAAACACCCACAAACCGTAGTCATTTGCACCTTTTTGGATTTGAGACGCTTCGTTTGCAAAATAAAGGAGTGGTCTCCTCACTGATTTTCAAAAACGCCAATTTCTCTGTTGAGTTTCCAAGCAAATCATTACCCAAATTAAAGTGTTCACAGCTAAGTATGTGTAGAAAATTAAAAGACAGAGGTAATGCCTAAAGTCTCTCCTAACTCAACCTTCCAGCCCTCCCGACCACTTTTATCAACGCTTCTGAGAACATTTACTAGATCAACACAAAACTCTAGGAAGTCCAAGCCAACCAATAAACGCCAAGCAACACAATTCAACAGGGAGAAACTATAGTGACAGATGGAGTCAGGGTAGCAGACCCACGTGGAAAGTACAAAGAGAGAATGGAATTCACTTTATGATAGTTCTAAATTAGCGCACGGCATAGTGACACGTACCTTACCATGATAATGACGCTGTACAGCGGGTTCTGTGAATGTGCGGAGGTGTCCTGATGGCATGAACTCAAGATTTTCTCTGCAGGAACAATCAGAGTACAACTCTACCCCCAGCTGCTTGCTGACTACAAAGGCAAAGAGTAGACGAAGCAATTCGGTTTCTGATGATTGGTTTTCAACACCAGTGTTAGATATAGCCAGGGAAAACAGCCACCGAGCCAAAAGTTTGCTGTATAATTTTTAGTATCTTTAGAAGAGTTCTCAGTGTCATCCCTTGAAGATTTTGTTGAAAGCTGGCAAGCCCTCCATGTCGAATAATGGGCAACAAGCACCCCAAGGTTTAAGCTGAACCTAGAAGAAGTCAACCTCGGATAGTCATGGCTCTGAACAAGTCTCTATCCGCACGCTTGAGAAAGATGATCCTACTCCAACTAACAGTGGTTTACTAAATCAGTGATGCTTTACCAGGACGAAAAGAAGCAATGGCGGCCTGCTCAGGTAAGAATTTTTGCTCTAACACTGTCACAGGTAAAGGTGTCAGGATTCGTCTGTTTTGTATGAGTACATGACACACACAGGAAGAAGCCACTCTTTTCGGAGTTTCTATCTCCGTTTTAGTAACTGACTAAAGTAAAAGGTTATTTTAGACTTAGTACCTATTAGTACAACATTCGTCATAAAGAAGAATTAGACATCCATGACCTTCTGATGAAAACAACCAAAAGGTGGACGGATTTTAGTATTAAAAAAAACAAGAATTTACTGAGCTGGTGAGAAAATAAGGAAGCTGGAGAAAACAAAACAAAACAAAAACAAAAACAAAACGATGGGGGCACCCTGGCGGATAAGCCACTGCCAAGGAGAGATCCCACGGTGAGGGTGTCTGCCAACACTAGCCACCTTCACACCCTCTTCTGGCAGTGAGGAAGATGGGGTGCAGGGAAACCTAAGACTTGGGAAGACGGGAAGACCTGAGCACGACACGGAGATCCCAACAGGGCTGCATCTTCATGTGGGGAGGCGGGAGAGAGACAAGAAATAATCCCACACCACAGGAGGAGGGAGCAAGGAAACTGCCTGCTGTGTCCTTGGCACGGCGAGTGGAGGGCATCTTCCAAAAGCTCATAAGCCCACAGTGACTCACGAAAGACTGTAACCCAAACTCACACAAGCTGTATGGTCTTTGAGTCAAACCACTCGAGCAGAAAATGTAATTCAGAGAGACTCTGAGTTGACAGTACCCTCTTCACCCTACAACTAGCAGAATGACAAGTTCACCCGGGAAGAGACGGTTAATCCACCCCACGAAAACTTCCCACAAACAAAACTCCAAGAGGTCTGAGTTCACAGTCAAAGCTCATACACATCCCCAAAGCCACAGGAAAATAAAGCACTACGAGTAAAAGCCAGGAGTAGCACAGACAGCAGAAGGAGACTCTCGAGATATTTAATATCAGGACTATTTCAGACACGACACACAGCAAACACAGAGTATGTGCCAAAAACTAACAACGGCTTGGTGATAAAAACAAAGATGATTTTCTAAAGCCAGAGCAAAATTTTTAAAAAACTCAAAACTTTTAAATATAAAAATTATAATAACTGAAACTAAGGCTTAATGGTGGGGCACCCGGGTGGCTCAGTCAGTTAAGCGTCCAACTTCGGCTCAGGTCATGATCTCACTGTTCCTGGGTTCGAGCCCCGTGTCAGGCTCTGTGCGGACAGCTCAGAGCCTGGAGCCTGGTTCAGATTCTGTGTCTCCCTCTCTCTGCCCCTACTCTACTTGCATGCTCGTTCTCTCTCTCTCTTTCAAATATAAATAAGCATTAAAAATTTTTTTGAAATAAACACCAGTGGTAACTATGGAGACAGTAAAATAATCAGAAGCTGGGGAGGAAGAGGGATGGACAGGCAGAGCACGGACTTTAGGGCAGTGACAATAATCTGTGTGACACTATACTGATGAATATGTCACTATTCATTTGTTCAGACCCGCAGAATGTACATCGAAAGTAAACAGTAACACAAACTATGGAGTTTACGTGATACGATGTTTCAACGTAGTTCGTTAATTATGACAAGCGCACCACTCTGGTGGGGGGATGGTGGTGACGAGGGAGGCTATGCCCGCATTGGTGCAGGACTGTTTGGGAAATCCCTGCACCTACCCCTCAATTTTGCTGTGAACTAAAAGTGCTATTAAGAAAAAAACAACAGAAACAGACTTAATAATTAAATCAGAAAAAAAGAAAAACTCAATGGCTGTGCCAGAGAAACAAAGTTACTATTGGGTAATATTTTTTAGCCACTATTCCTGTCAATATAATGCTAGTAATTCAAACTAACATTCTATTAAAAATAGGAAATGTTTTATGGCAAGTCTCTCATGGAAGGATGGGTCCGTGGCGGAGCTGCTGCAGAGGCCGAGGCATACTGGTAATGGCATTGACCTGTGTCTGGCCCCGGCCGGGCCACTAACTGTTAGCTGTAACAACCTGAGGCAAAAGGCTTCTCTGTCTGGACCTTGGTCGTCTTACATGTAAGACCTTGATCCCTCAGCACCTCTCATCCCCACACGTCTAGCAATGTGTGGGAATCTACTGGTTCTTCCAGTCTCAATAAGGCGTTAAGGATAAAACGTTTGACCCTCTGAAGGGTCAAACACTAAGTTCTGAATAAAAGTTAGGATATATTTTTCGCATCCTCAGAAATCGTCATCCAACGAAGAAAGGGCAGGCCGTGGAGTAAGCACCTCTTAGCCCTGCCTACGATGAATTCTTAGGCGAGCAGTGCTGCTTTTTCATGCCAAAAGAACAACCGTCCAGGTGGAAAAGAGTAAGCTGACGCGATAAACACGCCTTTGGTCTATCACTTTGAACATACCATCTGCAAAGAGGAAAAAAAAAAACGGCCCAGGCAGGGGAAGGCTGCTTCTAAGTCATTGTCACATGGCGCACACGCCTCTCTGACTGCCCTCCATTCTGCCATCGTGAGAAAGACACAAGAGAACGCAATCCATTTGAGGAAGAATAAAAAATGGTAGCAACGTACAAGGATGAACCTCTACCACCGAGAAAGCTTACTTATCAAGAACGCTAGGTAATTTTTTTACTAGCTAGTTGTAGTGAGCTCTGAGTTCCCAGACAACTTTCTGTTTTAAAACAAATATAAAATACAAGAACATTTTCCCATTCTCATGTTTCCATCATATCTTAGAATCCAGTGTTTATCATTCCACGCGTAACACCGAAGGGTCACACCAGGTCAGTCCCCAACGGAGAACTGCCAAAACAGGCAGGAAAGGCTTCCCGCAGAGGAGACAATCAAGTGACCTTGGTAAACTACGGAAAGTTCTGGAGGCGCTCTCACAGGAAGAGCCCATGTGAGGATGTGAACGCCGCCGAGACAGAGTGGATCTGAGCGGTGAAAGGCTGACCCGAAGGACAGAGGATGCCAGACGCAAGGCTCTCAGAGGGAGAACGGAGAACAAGAAGGCTGGAAGGCCACGTCGGCACTTCTGGAGACACCGGGTCCCTGAGACTGTATCAGAGACAACAGACACTTGTATGAAAAACAAGCCACTTCACACCCTAAGTGTCGGGCATCATAAAAGTCGTCCCAAAGCAGCAGACGGTCATAAGAGGTGGAATTCGCCAAGTACTGCTTGCGAAAAGTCCTCGACCCTGACTGTCAAACTGTCATTTAGTGAGAAGTGAGATCAATTCGGTGGATCGACCATTTGCTTTTTTCAGTAAAACAGAAGAGATCATGGTGTCTATCTCCCAGTAAGAGTAAACGGTGGTTTGTGAAGCTTTTATTCCAGCAATTAAGTATGTATGTATCAGGTCTGACTGTGAAACCTACTTCTCACTGTGAGTTTAAATCAAAACAGTTTTGATATACACTCAAAAGATTTAAAAGGGTAAGAAAAAACTGCAAAGTCATAATCCAACTGGGGAGTGTACGGTGACCAGCAATGAGCTCTTCACGATGACCTACAGGTAGGAAGTTATTAAAAATAAATGCAAAGTTACGAGAAGAAAATAAACACCGAACTATGCTAGAATGCAGGTCACACCGCAGGATGTCGGGACAGGAATGGCACCGAGGGCCGGAGAATTTGGGGAAAGCTTCATGCACACACGGGACTGAAGGAGCCAAGCCTTGAACCTGTTCACAGGTATTTCCGTACAGCCGCACATGCTGGTGACAGGGGAGCCCAGGACACGAGCAGGCACGTCAGCATTCCAGCCGCAAACCAGGGGGCCGGCGTCACCTTCCACAAATCACTCCGCCTCGCTGTTCTCAGCAGCGAGGTGAGAGAGGCCCGATTACGGCATCTACTGCAAGTCCAAACTGCTATAATGCTAAGATAGTTAGCAGCAACACAGAATCACAATCGAAGTGTGATCTGAGGGCAAAATATTCCAACATTTTGAATCTGTGCTCCAATTTCCTAATCCGAAGAACAGGGCAAACACCCTTGTTGTGGCCTGTTTTTAAAAACCGTACAGAAGATTTCGAACAATGTCCGGCACAGCAGACACTAAACACAGTTCCTTTACCCCTTTCGCACCCCTGCCTTCGGATCAACCCCCCAAAAGACTGAAGTTCCCAAAGTAACCAAGAGAGCTGTTGGAGGCAGTCACTCCGAGAATCTTGGTCTAGAAGCTCTACGGTGGCCTCCTCTGGTCTGAACTCTGCCACCGAAGTTCTGCCTCCGCCGAAAAGGATTCCCGAGCCTGAGCCAGACCCCACGGCGGCACCGCACCCTTCCGGCGGGTCGCAGAGGACCGCGAGTGCCGTCTGGGAAGCCGGGGTCGGCACGGAGAAAGCCACCGTGGGAAGACAGCATGTGGTACGGATGGCACGAATGGGAAGAGGGAGAAGTCGAAACGCCCTGCTGTCTCTCAACTACCATACGGCCAGTTACCAAGCTCCTGACGGGCCCTGGCCTCCGCTACCATCACAGGTCTCCTGAAAGCCATCGGAGAAGGTCCAGGGAGAAGGGGCAACATGCCAATGTATTTCCCAGCGACGCACACGTGTGTACATCCCGTCCTCCTCCCGTCTCCCATACCACCCCCAAACCTCCCACCCGACCAGGAAGGCTCCGGGCAAGTTTTCAACGGCAGAGCTCTTTGCAGAAGAAATTAAAGTAGCTTACTTCCTTCTTCAGCCGCCGCCGTGGGAACACACATGCAATCTGTTAAACGGTCCCCATCGAAGCAATTAAGGAAAATTCAATTCTACAATCAATCACTGGCCAAATGATCGCAAATTTAAATTTACTCAGAACAGCACTTCTATAATCCTTTTCGCTTAACCGTAATATATATTTACACAAACCGTAATATATATTTCGTACCATGTAAGAAACAGAACCAAGTAGGTTACATATCTGAATCACTGTAATTCAATAAGGAATGACCAGACAGAAAAACATCAAGCATCTAATTTTAATCTCCATATCCATCAGAACATCCGTGTTCCTATCAGACACGTTAAAAGCTATAATCTTCATATTATTTGATCTAACATCTTTGTGAATAGTTATATAATTCATGGGTAACTGTATTATTTGTAGAGAATATTTATATGTAGAAAATAAAAGATTCAGATTCACTTAAATCTTTTAACTCAAAGAATGAAAAAAGAACACTGACTTGGTGCCAACAACAAAAACCATGTTTTTGATCTGTAAATGTTCAGTTACTGACAACCAGTTACTGAAAAATCCCTCATTAATCCGTCTCCGCCAGAAAGCAGTGCTGCATCACCATCACCGCCACCACCACTGCTGGGCGTCGCAGGAGTTACTCTGCCAAGCCTTCACGTCTAGCGTAGCAACGATATCAAAAAGAAAATTCTCAAAATATAACCAAACTTAGCATCATGACATACGGTACTTAATTTGAGTGAGTACAATGAATTTTATAAATCCTGCTCATATCAAGACCAAAAAACTTTATGAGAAATTTATAAAATATTCTCATGGATAGTTATATGTTCTTTTAAAGTTTATTTATTTTGAGAGAGAGAGAGAGAGAGAGAGAGAGAGAGAGAGAGAGATCGCCCAAGCAGGTTCCACACTGCCAGCACAGAGCCCAATGTGGGGGGCTTGAAGCCAAAAACCACGAGATGGTAACTGAGCCAAAATCAAGAGTAGGGTGCTCAACTGCTCGAGCCGCCCGGGCGCCCCGGTAGTTACACATTTCAGGCATGACCGTACCTGAACTCCCTTCCTGGCTCCTCACCTCGAACAGAAAAAAGGTAAGATTTCGTTTTTACAGCACTTTGCATTGAAGGCAACGCAGAGATTCACCCATGTTGGTGAACAAATAACAACACCCTTATCATTGTTTTAAGCTCTTTCCACCATATTCTCTATGGTTTTTATGTTCTATTTTATCAAGCGATCGAGTTTTTGGCACTATAGAAATAAGGGCCCCTGGCCTGGCATCAGTCCAACTTCAGACACCTGACTTGGGTAACTGATCCATAAGATATGCTCTATTTCTGTAAGATAAAAACATGTTCAATGTTTTTCCACTTACAAAAATATTAACACTTCTATTTTTCTTAACTCCTAGGTTACAGTGGCATGACCTATTTGTGAAGTCCCTCACATTCCTGTGAAGAAAATCACCATCCAGATACGAGGTATCACTAAGTTGAAGTGAAATCGAAATTACTGAGTTACTCTGTTGTATACAACAACAGAGTTTATACTCCAGATTCCAGAGCTAACCGTTCTCCTGCTCACCCTAATAAAAAGTAAAAAATATCACCAAACTTAAATAGTTCTGTCCAACAG
Source organism: Paguma larvata (assembly GCA_030068075.1). Taxonomy (NCBI): domain Eukaryota; kingdom Metazoa; phylum Chordata; class Mammalia; order Carnivora; family Viverridae; genus Paguma; species Paguma larvata. Next base: position 72,227,549 of record CM057839.1, on the reverse strand, counting down.
AAAGGAACTGACTGCAGTTGGCACCATGTGCGGTTACATCCAAAACACAAGGACATACGGTACTTAAGTTGAGTGAGTACAGTGAATTTTATAAATCCTGCTCATATCAAGACCAAAAGTGGCACCGCGGTCAGCGCCTCCACAACTCCGTTAAGCTGGAAAACCCGTCAGAACCGACTATGTCAGAACACTTAGGCCAACCAGGGGAGGAGCTGAGGAAGGCGGAGGCGGCCAGCCCGGTTAAGAGAGCGGAGCGTGTGCCGGTCCCTCCGCCCCGCAGCACTGGCGGGTGCAGGCCCACGTGTGGGGCATGGGCTGGCACCAGGGTGGGCAGCAGGGCCCCTGCCCTCCCAACACGGGACGTAGCCTGGGTCACAGCACAGATACCTGCATTTGTTCCCACCCTCTCATGCCGCATGAGCTTCCCTTTCTGGATTTTTTTTGCCTGGTGGGAGGGGAGACCTAGACATTTGAGTGGGTCTCTGCCAGGTCGCGAGGTGACCACAGATAATTAAGAGAAACTACAGACCCACGCACAACAAAGAACACAGACTTTGCAAAGTTATTCGGGAAAGTCACTGCACGAAGAGATGACTAGCCCTCAACGGCACTCAGTGAGAAAGGGGAGAATCTGATTCCTAGCGGCCCCACAATGTATATTCAAATGGCCCAGTTCTCATCTCAGAACATACAAAGAAACGGGAAACCACAGCACTTTGGGAGGAAAAAAAGAATTTGACAAAAACTACCCTGAGGAATGCCAGGTGTTAAAATTACTAAGGTGTTAGATCAATGGTCTTAAATATGCTCAAAGAACTAGCGGAGAGCCAAGAGCCTCTGTAAGAATGAATAGGAAATATCAACAGAGACTATAATAAAAAGGAAACCAAATAGAACACCTGGAATTATTAAGTACAACAGTTGACATAAGAAATTCAGTAGAGGGGTCCAATGGCAGATTTGAACAGAAAGGAGAAAGAATCAGCAAACTTGAAAATGAGGAAATTAAAATTATCCAGGCTGAAGAGCATAGTGAAAAAAGAATGTAGGAAAACGAACTTAGGGACCTGGGGGACACCATCAAACATACCGACATGTATACCTCAGTAGAATCCCCAATGGGGGGGGGGGGGAAGAAGGAAGCAGAAAAAATGTGAAGAACTAATGGCCCAAAACTTCCCAATCAGATGAAAGATCTGTATCTACATATCCAAGGATTTCAACAAATTTCAAGCAGGAAAACCTCAAAGAGATCCACATATTATAGTCAAACTCACAAATGACAAAGCGAGAATCTTGAAATTAACAAGACAAAAACTCATCACATACAAAAATCCACAGTAGGATTAAGAGCTGATTTCTCATCAGAAATCTGCAGATGCGAGAAGGCAGAGGGATGACATATTTAAAATACTGAAAATGAAAAAGTGTTGGGGCGCCTGGGTGGCTCAGTTGAGCGCCTGACTTCGGCTCAAGTCATGATCTCAGAGCTGGTGAAGATCAGCCTAAGGAGATTCATTACTAGTAGACCTGCCCTCCAAAAAAATACTAGAAGGAATCCTTCAGGCTAAGATGAAAACACAGTAGGCAATCACTCAAAGCCGGGTAAACAGATAAAGAAGACAGGTAATACAACTGCCAGTATTACTGTACTTTGGGCTTTTAACATCCCTTTTTTTCATATAGGATTTAAAAGACTAACAAAAATTATGACTGTTAGTAGGTGCACAACGTATGGCTGTAATCTGTGACAATGACACGAACGTGGAGAACAGGGATGTGCGGGTGCAGGATGTTCGTATACTAAATTAACTGAGCTGGTACTATTCAAACTAAGTTGTTATAAATTAGAGATGCTAACTGTGACACTCAAGAAAACTACGAAGAAAATAACAAAAAATATACAGAAAAGGGAGTCAAAATGGTACATTAAAAGAAATCAAGTAAGTAACCAACAGACACTAATGGAGGGATTAAACAAGGACGAAAATAAAACATGCAGAAAACAAAAACGGTAAAGCCTTGGGCTGCGAGTAACTGCCCTGCGAGTGCCCCACAAGAGGAGCAAACATTTCTGATAAATTTGAACGCAACAACTGAGCGACGTCTTCCAATACGAGTGGTACGTGATGCCGAATGTCAGATGATCTCAACTGAGCCAACAGCTTCCCTCTCTCTCTCTCTCTCTCTCTCACTGCGGATTGTGGGTGATCGTCTCCCATGCTTGGATGCTCGGTCTCAGGCCGCGCAACGTTTGGCAGAAATCAGTGATTTTTCACAACACTGGAAGGTGCCCACAACTGGCGCTGCCTGCAGACAGAGGCCCTTTCCTCTGCTGCCTTACCGCCCGTTCCGTTAAACACGGCACCTGACAAGAGTTTATCACTACCGTACTGCAGTCCACACCTGTGCGACATGTACACCGGCCCCCGTGCGGGAAGGATTCCAGGGGGCCGACAGACAGCAGTGATCCCGTCAGCGACAGTGAAAGTCGTCCTCCACAATGACCCCCCTCCCTTGTCTCCCTCGCAGCAGCCGCGAAGGTTTTCAAAGCTAAGTTCAAGTTAATTTACTTTTCTTTACATTTTGTATTTTATGATTTCGTATTAAATTACAGCATTCTAATCATTTTTATATGAATATTTTTAGGTTGTGGAACGAATCATCGGACTTTCCGTTATCGCTTATGGGGAAATTCGCTTTGATGGACAAGTGCTTTCGAAGGCAAAAGTCCTTCCTTATCAATAATTACTTTCAGTGTAAATGGCTTTAGCTCTCTAACTGGCAGAGACCTGCAGAATAGATTAAAAAAAAAAAAAAAAAAAGGATCCAAGTATAGGGTGTCTACAAGATTCATTTTAGATTAAAAAAAAAAAGACCAAAAACAAAAAACAAGCGAGTGAGAGTAAAGGAACGTAAAAAGATATTCTAAGGAAAAACGGAAACTAAGAGAGGGCTGGAGGGGAAACTATTATTTTCAGACAAGATATATTTAGTCAAAAAAAGCTACATGTACACCTGAAACCAATGTAACACTGTATGTGAAATATACCCCTAAAAATCTTATAAAACTACTGTACTATATACTTGAAAGATCTAAAAAAGCAGATCTTAAATGTTATCACCACGCGCGCGCGCGCGCACACACACACACACACACACGGCAACTATGTGAGGAAATGGAGATGTTAATTAATCTGAAATCGGGTAATCATTTTGCAACATATATATGTATCAAATCACCACCTTACACTTGCATATGTTATATGTCAATATACCTCACTAAACCTGGTGGGGGGGGTGGTAGATATGAGACAAAGAACATTATATATTAATAAAAGGCTTAATCCATCAAGACAATATAACAATTAGAAACAAACCCTCAAAATATATCAATAAAAAATTGACAAAGAAGACGGCCGAGCAGGAGAACCCTGAACTCCCCTCCTCCCGTGGACACAACAAACCTACAGCTACATATGCAACAATGGGGGGAAGACAGGGGGCAGGGCGCTGAAAATCAGCTAAACATATCCTCCACAACAAAGTCACGTCAACACAGAAAACAGAAGGAGAGACACTATGCTACCAAAAGCCCCACCCCTGGTGCAGTGAGCCACAATCAGGAGGAGTTGGGAGGAACCTCGCTAACAGGGAGCATTCCTTCAAGATCCAAACCCTCGGGACCTGCACCAGAGAGACAAACCCTCAAAACATCTGGCTTCGGACACCACTGGGGCTTACAGCCAGGGACACGTGGCTTGAGGAAACAGGGATTCTGCTCTTAGAGGGCCTGCGTGCAGACTCGTCCACTCCCGGACGGGGCAAAAGCAGTAGACTGAAAAACACCTAGACTGTGTGAAGATTTATCTGCAGGCCAGAAAGGAGTGACATGATAGATTCAAAGTGCTGAAAGGAAGAAATTTCCAACCAAGAACTTTAGCCGGCAAGGTTATCATTCAGAACTCAAGGAGAGATAAGACTTTTCCAGACAAGCAACAACTAAAGGAATGTGCCACTACTAAAGGCTCACGAAGCAAGGTTTTCCTGCTCCGCCTACAGGCAAAAGTCCTTCCTTATCAATAATTACAAGAAATTGTTGTTACGAGGACAAGAAATGTTAACTTCCTAAGAACAAGAAAACAGGAAAGTAGAAATCTTACTGGTAAAGTGGTAAAAGCACAGATATACACAGTAAAAGTAGTGAAATAATCACTCTATAAAGCTAGTATGAAGGTTAAATGACAAAAGTAGTTAAAAATAAAACTTCCATAATTAGTTAAATGATACGCAAAATAAAAAGATGTAAAATGTGACATTAAAAATATAAAACATGGGAGGAGGGGTAAAAATGCAGAGTTTTAGAATCTGTTCTAAATTAACGTCCAATTACCTTTAAAACAGACTTCTATATATAGGCTCTTAAATGTGAGCCTCGTGTAAAAGTAAAATAAAAACCTATAGCAGATACACAGAAGATAATGGGAAAATAATCTAAGCATACTACTATAGGAGGTCATCAAAACAGGGGAAGAAAGCAAGAAAAGGACGAAGAACAGAAGTACAAAACACACAAAAAACAATTTATAAAAAGGCAATATGTACAGACGTATCGGTTAATCACATTAATGTAAATGGCCTCAAATCTCCAACCAAAAGACAATGACTGGAAGAATAAAAAACAAGGACCATCTACATGCGGCCTACAAGAAACTCACTTCGGATGTAAGACACACACAGTGAAAGTGAGGGGTGAAAATACAGACCGTGTAAAATACCACGCAATGGAAACCAAAAGATAGGGAGGGTAGTTCTATCAGACAAAAGAGACTTTAACACAAAGATCGTAATAAAAGACAAAGATGGCTATTACAGAATAATAAAGAAGTCAATTGAACAAGAAGATACATTTGTAAATACTTATGCACCCAACATAGGAGTACATAAATACACAAAGCAAATATTAACAGGCCTAATGGGAGAAACCGACTGCAATACAATAGCGAAGGCCGGTAATACCCCACTTACAACAATTGATAGCTAACCCAGACAAAAAAATCAGTAAAGAAATAACAGCCTTAAACAACATGTTAGACTAGATGAACTTAATAAAAACATACAGAACATTCCATCCAAAAGCAGAACAGATATTTTTCTCAATTGCACATGCAACATTCTCCAAAACAGATACGTTAGTTCACAAAACGAGTCTTAATAATTAATGTGAGAAAACTGTAATCCTGACCACAATATGACTAGAAATCACTTATATGAAGAAAACAGAACCAAAAATCACAAATATGTGGAGATTAAACAGCGTGTTACTGAACAACCAGTGGGTCAAAGGGGAAATCAAAAAATTTAAGCAAATTAAAATGAAAATATAACACACCAATATCCATGAGATGGAACAAAAGCAGTTCTAAGAGAGAAGATTATAGCAATACAGGTCTACCTCAAGAAAAAAGAAAAATCTTAAATAAGCAATCTAACTTTAGGTATAAATCTATCTAAATATTTATACCTAAAGTGAGAATAACCTTAAGTAATAAAACCTGAAGTAACTAGAGAAGGAAAAACTAAGGCCAAAGTTAGGAGAATGAAGAAAATACAGATTACAGCAAAAATAAAATAGAGGCAAAATACAGAAAAGATCAATGAAACCAAGAGTTTCTTTTCCTTGAAAAGATACAAGGGGCGCCTGGGTGGCTCAGTCAGTTAAGCGGCCGACTTTAGCTCAGGTCATGATCTCACGGTCTGTGAGTTCAAGCCCCGCGTCGGGCTCTGTGCTGATGGCTCAGAGCCTGGAGACTGCTTCGGATTCTATACCTCCCTCTCTCTCTGCCCTTCCCACGCTCACGTTCTGTCTCTATGTCTCTCAAAAATAAATAAACGTTAAAAAAATTTTTTGGAAGAAAAAAAAGATACAAAAATTGAAAAAGCTTTAGCTAGACTCACTAAGAACAAGAGAGACGGGGCTCAAATAAATAAAACTAGAAATGAAAGAAAAGTTACAACTGATACCAAAGAAATATAAAGGATCTAAGAGACTATTATGAACATTTATATGCCAACAAACTGGACATCCTAGAAAAATAGGTAAATTCCTGGAAACATACAATCTTCGAAGACAGAATCATGATGAAATAGAAAGTTTGAAAGACTGATTACCAGTAAGAAGACTGAATCGGTAATCGAAATCCTTCCAAGAAGCACAAGTCTGGGAGCAGATGGACTTCGCTGGTGAATAATTCTACCAAACATTTAAAGGAAATTCAATACCTATCCTTCCCAAACTCTTCCCCAAAACACTGAAAAGGAGGGAATACTCCCCAAACCCATTTTACAAAGCTAGCTATTACCCTGATTTCAAAACTAAATAAGAACAACACACACACACACACAAAAGAAAATTTCAGGTCAATATCCCTGATGAACATAGATGCAAAACTCCTCAACAAAATAGTAGCGAACTGAACTCCACCACACACTGAAATGATCGTACGCCACCGACGAGTGGGATTTATTCCAGAGATGCACGAATGGTTTCACATCCACAGAGCGACATGAATCTCCACATTAACAAAATGAAGGATAAAAACGGTATTATCTCCATAGATGCAGAAAAGGCAATTGACAATATTCAACATCGACATATAATTAAAAAAAAAACTCCTAACAAAATGGGTATAGATGGAATGTACTTCAACATAATCATATACAGTATGAAAAAAAAAACCCACATGATCAAGGATGGAGGGTATTACACTCTGTGGGCTCCCAAGACAAGAGCTAAATACATGGACTTCCCCATTGTTGTTTTTCTGGACAGCAAGTCATTTGCTGACATCCAAAATTTCTCGGGTGAAAAACATAACTACAGGGTTCAGATAAGGCCAGGTGTTGCTTATTCAGTATTGCAAACCCAAAGAGGTAAGTTAATTTTTGAAGTAAACAACATCTGAATTCCACTGCTTTTTTGAAATTAACCAAACATCCAAATGCATGGAGGTTAAAGAACATCCTACTAAAGAATGAATGAGTCAACCAGGCAATTAAAGCAGAAATTTAAAAATATATGGAAGAAATGAACATGAAAACATGACTGGTCCAAACCCTTTGGGATGTGGTAAAGCCAATCCTAACAGGAAAAGACACTGCAATCCAGGCCTAGCTCCAGAAACAAGAAAATCCCAAATAAAAAATCTAACAGCACACCTAAACGAACTATTAGCAGAAGAGCCAAGAAACCCAAGGCCAAGAGAAGAAGAAAAATAATAAAGATGAGAGCAGAAATAAACAATATAGAATAAAAAAACAAAAACAAAAACAACAGAACAGATCAATGACACTAAGAGCTGTTGTTTTGAAAAAATAAACAGAACTGATAAACCGCTAGCCAGACTTCTCAAAAAGAGGACCCAAATAGGTAAAATCATAAATGAAATTGGACTTACCACAACCAACACCTCAGAAACACAAACAATTATCAGAGAATACTATGAAAAATTATATGCCAACAAACTGGACAGCCTGGAAGAAATGGACAAATTCCTAGACACCCATACACTACAAAAATTCAAACGGGAAGAAACAGAAAATTTGAACAGACCCATAACTAGTGAAGAAATTGAATCCATTATCAAAAATCCCCCAACGAGTAAGAGTCCTGGGCCAGACGGCTTCCCTGGGGAATTCTACCAGACATGTAAAGCAGAGTTAATACCTATCCTTCTCAAGCTGTTCCAAAAAACAGAAACGGAAGGAAAGCTCCTAGACTCATTCTATGAAGCCAGCATTACCTTGATATCCAAACCAGACAGAGACCCCACAAAAAAGGAGAATTACAAGCCAATATCCCTGATGAACATGGACGCAAAAATGCTCAACAAGATGCTAGCAAATTGAATCCAACAGCATATAAAAAGAATTATTCACCATGATCAAGTGAGATTCATTCCTGGGCTGCAGGGCTGGTTCAATATTCACAAATCAATCAATGTGATACATCACATGAATAAAAGAAAGGATAAAAACCATACGATCCTGTCAATAAACACAGAAAAAGCGTTTGACAAAATACAGCATTCCTTCTTACTAAAAGCCCTCAAGAAAGTCAGGATGGAAGGAACATACCTAAACATCATAAAAGTCATATATGAAAAGCCCACAGCTAATATCATCCTCAATGGGGAAAAACTGAGAGCCTTCCCCCTGAGATCAGGAACACGACAGGGATGTCCACTCTCACCACTGCTGTTTAACACAGTGTTGGAAGTCCTAGCCTCAGCAATGGGACAATGAAATGAAATAAAAGGCAAAGAAGTCAAATTTTCACTTTTCGCAGATGACAAGATACTCTACATGGAAAACTTGAAAGACTCCACCACAAAGCTGCCAGCACTGATACCTTAATTCAGCAAAGCTGCAGGATACAAAATCGATGTACAGAAATGGGTCGCATTTTTATACTCCAATAATGAAGCCAACAGAAAGAGAAATCAAGAAATCGATCCCATTTACGACTGCTCCACGAACTATAAAATACCCAGGAATAAACCTAACCAAAGACGTGAAAGATCTGTATGCAGAAAACTCTAGAAAACTTAGGAAGGAAACTGAAGACACAAAGAAATGGAAAAACCTTCCAAGTTCAAGGATTGGAAGAATAAATATTGTTAAAATGTCAATACGACCCAAAGCAATCTACACATTCAATGCAATCCCAATCAAATTTGCACCAGCATTCTTCTCAAAACTAGAGCAAACAATCCTAAAATTTGTATGGAACCGCAAAAGACCCCGAATAGCCAAAGTAATATTGAAGAAGAAAACCAAAGCAGGAGGCATCACAATCCCGGCCTTTAGCCTCTACTACAAAGCGGTAGTCATCAAGACAGCATGGTACTGGCACAAAAACAGACACAAAGACCAACGGAACAGAACAGAGAACCCAGAATTGGACCCACAAATGTCTGGCCACCTAATCTTTGACAAAGCAGGAAAGAGTATCCAATGGAAAAAAGACAGCCTCTTTAGCAAATGGTACTGGGAGAACTGGACAGCAACATGCAGAAGAATGAAACTCGACGACTTTCTTACACCACTCACAAAAATAAACTCAAAATGGATGAGAGACCTAAATGTGAGACAGGAAACCATCAAAACCCTAGAGGAGAAAACATGCAACAACCTCCTCGACCTCAGGCTGCAGTAATTTCTGGCTCGACCTTCTCCAAGGGAATTAAAAGGCAAAGTCAAGGAAATTAAAAGCAAAACGAACTATTGAGACCTCATGAAGATAAAAAGCTTCTGCACTGCAAAGGAAACAATCAACAAACTAAAAGGCAACTGATGAAATGGGAAAAGATATTTACAAATAACACATCGGATAAAGGGTTAGTATCCAAAATTCATAAAGAACTTACCACACTCAACACCCGAAAAGCAAACAATCCAGTGAAGAAATGGGCAGAAGACATGAATAAGCCACTTTTCCAAAGAAGACATCCAGACGGCCAACAGGCACATGAAAAGATGCTCAACGTCACTCGTCATCAGGAAATACAAATGAAAGGGACACTGAGATACCACCTCGCACCGGTCAGAGGGGCTAAAATGAACTCAGGGAGCAACAGATGCTGGCGAGGACGTGCAGAAACAGGCACCCTCTTGCACGGTCAGTGGGAATGCAAACCAGTGTGGCCGCTCTGGAAAACAATGTGAAGGTTCCTCAAAAAATGAAAACTAGAACTACCCTACGACCCAGCAACAGCACGGCCAGGAATTTATCCAAAGGATACAGGAGTGCTGATTCGAAGGGGCACATGCACCCAATGTTTACAGCACTGCTATCAACAATAGCCAAATTATGGAAAGAGCCTAAATGTCCAGCAACTGGATGGATAAAGACGACGTGGTTTATATACACAATAGAACACTACTTGGCAATGAGAAAGAATGAAATCCTGCCATTTGCAGCAACGTGGATGGAACTAGAGGGAATTATGTTGAGTGACATAAGTCAGAGAAAGACAGATATCTTACATTTTCACTCATATGTGGAACTTGAGAAATTTAACAGAAGACCACGGGAGAACGGAAGAGGAAAAAATAGTTACAGAGAGGGAGGGAGGCAAACCATAACAGACTCTTAAAACACAGAGAACAAACTGAGGGTTGATGGGGGGGTGGGGGGCAGGGGAGAGGGAGAAATGGGTGATGGGCATCGAGGAGGGCACTTGTTGGGATGAGCACTGATTGTTGTATGCAAGTGATGAATCATGGGAATCTACCCCCAAAACCAAGAGCACACTGTATACACTGTATGTTAACCAACCTTGACAATAATTATACTAAAAAAAAAAAAAAAAAGAGGAAAAAAAACCTCCACTGCTTTGCATCGGTAAACCACAACAGTGGCAAACGAGGGTAGGAGAAGTATTTGGAAGGCATCTCCGACTCTGAGCCCCGATGAGGTCAGCAGGGTAAGGACAGGGGTTGTCCAGCTGCTGAAAGAACAACAGGTGGAATGACACCCAACGCTCACATGTGGCACTTCTTAGAAACTGCAGTAAAGTTCATCTTTTAAAATAAACACAGGCTGATGTATCTGAAACACAACTGGAACACCAATTTCACAATGCAGGAAGAAATCAAGGCCATTAATGCCGGCACTTGAGTTTGGGTCGCGTGATAAAGCAGGGCGGTATGAGCCGACGTCACGGACAGGAGTCAAGCAGCAGAACGGCCAGAGAAGCAGTGGGGCAAGCGGTGAATCCAAGGAGCTGGGGAGCAGGCGCCGTCACCGCTTTACAAGCCCTCGCGGCCTTGGCGAGGCGCTTCATCGGTCTTCGTTTCCTCCCCTTATGATACAGGAAAACATCTACTCTGCCCGCCTCCCAGGTCGTCGTGGAGATCGAATCATGAATGTGAAACTTCTATCATCAAAGCACCATGTAAAGGTATGATTAAAGCATCAGTCAGTGAAGTCTTTCTCTAAGTGGTCGTTTCACCAAACTGAGCTCACATGGAAAATTCCGGTAGGAGACAGCACTTGCTTTAAGTGCACTTTATTGTGATAGCTATTGCGTAGGCAGAAGACAAATATGCCAATCTTCAGTCTATTCAAAAATCTGAAGTGAGCTCCCTATGGACAGTTGTTATGAACACGAGAACGAGTCTCGAATCCCTTCTGTATGCCTTGCCTAAGACTTTATTTAACACCGCATGTCCACAGTCTGAAGGCAATGCACACCATAAAGGGGGCAGAAATTAACAACATAAAAGCATTATTTACCACCATTATTTCCCCAGGGATAATCCCTGTTAACAGTTCGGTTTTAGTTTTTACGGCGATTATTATCGCTTTATCACTGATACATGCCTCAGCCGACAGACTGTACACCCGTGCCATGCCAGAGAAACTGGTGCGCACGCGTGCACGCACACACACGCCCCACCTCCAGACTTTCCTTCCCCAGGTCACCGCATAATTTTTACCGTGTAGTAATGGCTACAATATTGCTCTAGGGTTTCTAGTAAACCTGCGTTTAAATCCCTAGCGAGATTCACCGGTTTCATGTAGTACTTAAGAAATTCCTGCTATGAAACAAAAGAAAATTAGCACACTTACCTTTCCCACTACCTCTCATTTCTCCCGCCTCCCAATTAGTTCCTTATGCGTTTGGGGATGTGACACATTCGTTTCTATAATTGTAACTACCTACGCCACGGTTTAGTCAAAAAACAATAACTAGACAGATTACGCAGAGTAGGTGATGCATGCTAAGGAGCTTGACTTGTAAACTAGACGGGGAGACAGAGATACTGAATAACTTAAGACATAAGGAAATTTAATCAAATGCTAAAAATTGTACAGATAACTAGCAAACAAATAAAAAACAGAAAATACTATCACTCCCACAAAAAGCAGGACAGGAAAGCAAAAAAACGGGGGGGGGAAGGAGGGAGGGAGAGGAAAGGAGGAGAGGGAAAAAGAAGGAACAGAAACATGGCCCTCGTCATCACACTGCTGACACTCAAAGGAGAACCTTTCCAGTTTCCTGTTCTCTTTCAAGCTCCTGGTTTTCCTCGCTGTCTGGAAATCCTCGGTTGGTTGCTCAGATTTGTGAGTGCGAGATGGTGCGCAGGAGGACGAGGCATGGGGTTCCCCTGCCCTGGTCCAGAAGGGCCCGAGACAAGTTCTAGAGAGCAGGAGCAGGCGGGCAGGCTAACGGCGGGAGTGGCACTCTGCGGGCTGGGCCGCACCCTGGCCCCCACTCCTGGGGCAACACCGAGCTACCGTGAGCCCCCTCGGCTCTCTCCACTCGAGGGGTCTAGAAGCCCCAGCCATCACCGCCTCCTGCCAAGGCCAGGCTGCTAGCTTTATCCGAAAGGTCAAACCCCGGCAGGCCAGCTACTCTGACCAGAGACAGACGGAAGGCTCCACCGAGCGCCAGCCACGGGGCAAACCAACTCCCTCCACGATCGCCATGGTGACCGCGCCACGGCCACCCGCCAACAGGGGCTATGGACTCCAAACACGACCTTCCACGGGGGCTCTCAGGAGGCGGCTACTGACCGTCGTCCTTTGCTGGTTGTTCTCCTTCCTGCTCTAACTCTCACTCCACCCGCCCAGCACCCCCCTCCCCCACCCCGGGGGCAGAGGTCTCTGTCACCACCTGCCTACTTTCCAGTCCTCCGGGAACTCCTGAGCGCGGCTGGTCCCTCGGGGCGCCGGTCCCTCCTCCAGCTCTGCTGGAGTCTAACGACTGAACACAACACACTCCGCACACTCCGGCTCCTGTCATTTCCGCTGCAGGTTTACGGGTTCGCGTGCGTCAGCTCGGACTGGCCTCGGTGCCTTCTAACAGGTTTCTCAGGAAGCCAGAGTGTTTAGTTTAGCAAGTATGTTACTTCGAAGTAGTCAACTCTCCCCAGAACGTAAACATTGTATGAATCCTATGAAAAGGTTTGCTAATAAACATTACGGTCACACGAGGCCTATCTCTGAGGCAACGTCAATCTCAGCAGAAGCTCTCAGCCCGCATTAAAGCCATTTCGTTCACGCCACCATGCCAAGCAAAAATCTCCGTTTTCCTAAATATTACCCAAAGAAACGTAAAAGAAAGTTATAGACCAATTATCAATTTCAGAAAATTTTTTTTAATTTCTGGTTTATTTAAAAATGATTTGGGGGCGCCGGGGTGGCTCAGACACTTAAGCGGCCGACTTCGGCTCAGGTCACGATCTCACGGTTTGTGAGTTCAAGTCCCGCATCAGGCTGTGTGCTGAAAGCGTGGAGCCTGCTTGCGATTCTCTGTCCCCCCTCTCTCTCTCTCTGCCCCTCTCGGGCTTGCGCACTCTCTCTCAAAAATAAACATTAAAAAAATATTTTTTGTTTAAATTACAAACATGCAACTTTCACAAAAAGCTATTTACAAAACTCATTTGAAGTTTCCCATCTAATACAATTCTAATTTCAAAAATAAGGTAGTTCCTTTAATACATATATTATGTTTTGGGTAGGGCATAACAGAGAAAAGGTAGAAAAGGAGTGGACTGTCCCCAGAGAAAAAAGATGGCAGGCAGTCGCTGGGGGAGAACACAAGGGTGGCTTCAGAAGGGCTTGCGATGTTGTTTCTTAATATTGTCACTGGCTACATAGGTGTGTTTGGTCTGAAAATTCATTAAGGCTTACATCTGTATGTCGAACAAATCAGTTTAAACACACAGAAAGTCAAAAGTTTGAGAATGTGAAATCTTGTATCTACATGAAGGAATCAAACAAGTAATTTTTAGGGGTGCCTGGGTAGCTCAGTAGGTTAAGCATCTGACTCTTGATTTGGGCTAAGGTCATGATCTCACAGTTGGGAGTTCAAGCCCAGCATCAGGCTCTGCTGACAGTACAGAGCCTGCTTGGGATTCTCTCTCTTCTCTCCTCTCTCCTCTCTCTCTCTCTCTCTCTGCCCCTACCCTGATCACACTTTCTCTCTCAGCATAAATGAATAAACTTAATTTTTTTTAAATGAGTGACTTTTAGAGTATTTTTTAGTGTTTATTATAACAGTATTAATATTATGTTAATATTAATATTAATAATAGGTACTACTTATTAAGTATTATGAAGGCCAAAGACTATGCTATGTACTTTACATAGATGATCTCTTCTATCTTCAGAACAACCCTTTTAAATATTATCCCCATTTATAGATAACAAAACTGAACTTAGCACTTTGAATCCTTATGAGACTGGAAATTTGAGTAATGATATTTTTTCTTCATGTATAAATAAAGCAGTATCTAGATACTAAGTTTCATTTGAAAAATTCATAACTTGAAATTTAAAAAAAAATTAATTACAAAACACATTTGCTCTAGCAAGAGAACAGCAGGTTTCACAATTATTTCCAAGCCAGCTGACAGTAACTCTACAGCTAAAACAAGACACTAAAACTAGACTAGTAACAAGCTTCACAAACACAAGAATGTCTCTAAAGCTTTCTGTAGCAGTTCCAATTAAACCTGAAGAAATTAAGGTTCAAAGAAAAAAAATCCACTCTAATGTTAAATCTGATTTGAAAATACCACCGTGACTGATTTTTAAAAATCCCCTTGCTATATATGTCCCCTAAAAAAGCCCCAAAACCATGACGCCCGTGCCGATGAGCACACCTAGACCCCGTATCATGGTCTCTAAATACTGCTCTCCGCTAAAAGGAACCAAGATACTTTAGAGGAAAGGGAAAGAAGTAGGAGATGAACCTAGAATATTCTATGTCAGGAAATTAAGAAGTGTTCCAAGAGTGATGAAGATACGACCAAGGGAAAGAAGGGCTGGCTTAACATCCGCCAGTCAGGTCGGGGGCATTTAAGCATCAAAATTCCTAACAGCGGATCATAATGTATCAAACAAAATGGAAGTCCTGCTACAGATGACCACATGCATAAATAAACAGAAGCAGCGGAGTACCACCCCGCACCTGGAGAGACTGACGGCAGTCCTGAAAGCAGCCAGTGAAATGGGATGGGGGCAGTGTGTCTACTTAGTATCAAAATATTCTCCCCACACATTAATTACAAAGTAAATACAGTAACTTGACGACAAACCTGCTGGAAAACCATAGCCGAACAATCAAAACTAACATCACCAATACTGGAACAAATCAGGAAGGTCGCAGGCCTCCTGAGGAGGACACACCACTTCCGTGGGTTCCTGCTGAAAATGCAGAACCTGAATCCAATCATCAAAAAATAGCTGCCAAGCCCAAAGTGAGGAATATTGTGCAAAATATACGGCCTGTACTCCTCAAAAGTGTCAAGGTCAATAAACACACACACTCACCCACAGACACACACACCAAAAAAGGCTGAGGAACAGTTATTACATTAAAGGACAAAAGAAAAAAAAGCTAATCAAATATACTGTATGATAATCTTTAATTTGATATTGGACATTATTGGGATAATAGGCTCAATTTTAAAATAAACTACAGATTCGGTAACATATTTGATTTTCCAAATCACGCTGTTTATGGAAAAGAACATCCCTGATCTTGGGAAACGCGTGCTGCAGAACCGAAGAGGAAAGCGGCACGGTCCCCGACTTAGCCTTAAGTGCTTCGGGTAAAATCGTGTGTGTGTGTGTGTGTGTGTGTGTATGCCGAGCAAATTTCGCAAAACGTGAGCAATCAGTGAATGTGAGTAAGGCTATCTGGGAATTCCCTGTACTACGCCTGCAACCCTTCTAGAGATCAAAAGGTTATGACGGCAGCCACTGAGGGGCTCTCACCAGCAAAATCCAGAAGTTAGTTTAAGCATCAAAAAGAGTAACTGTAAATATTAAAACAACTGCAACACATTATACGACATTCAGAAATCCACCATGATACTGCAAAGAGAGTAAAAGAATGAAAAGTAGGGGAAAACTCACTCATAGTGCCGGTGGGGGATGTCATACTGATTCCTTCTTCTAAAACCCTATCGCTGAGGACTTAAACGTTTACTCTTTACAGGAAGAAGTGTACTTCAGTGCCAGCTAACGAGAGAAAACTCTTTATAGAGGAATACCAGCCAATAAGCATGGAAGGAACAGAGTTAGAAAAATATCATTTTACAAAACCCGAAGAAATCACGGAAACTGCCCTAGTCATCCCTGGGCACACAGGGGAACAGAACATCAGCCAAATGTCAAAATACTTCAGCTTACGTGGTAACTGCCAAGCGAAATACGTCACTTCCGATGAACAGACAGGGTGGTTTCTGCTCCAATCAGAGTATCAAACTCAGCATCGCTAAGAGATACAACTACCGTCACGTTCCACGTCACACGCTGCAGTATGAAGTACACAGCGTCACTTCTTAAGTGTTCTTGTCAAAGAATATTTATCCTCGATCTAATCAAGCCTTGTGGCCTAATTTCTACTTCATAGGAAATACAAAGACAGAGGAACAAATTAAGCAATACCACAAAGAAATGTTCAGACAAATCCAGAAAGGGTCATGATATGAGACAACCTGTCGGTTCAAACAGTCTGTGTCACTGAGGAAAAAAGGAACTGGGGGAACTGTTCTAGATTTAAAAAGACTACAGAGACAAAGGCCAAGCATGAACCTTGATTGGACTGTTGTTCCAAAAAAAAAAAAAAAAAAAACAAACAAACCACCACAGAAGACTTCTTTTTTTAACATTTATTTTTGAGGAGAGAAAGAGACAGAGCATGAGCAGGGGAAGGAGCAGAGAGAGAGGGAGACACAGAATCCAAAGCAGGCTCTGGGCTTTGAGCCGTCAGCAGAGCCTGACACGGGGCTCGAACCCACGAACCTCGAGATCGTGACCTGAGCCGAAGTCGGAGGCTTAACTGACTGAGGCACCCAGGCGCCTCCACAGCAGACATTTTTAAAACAACTGGGGCAACTATAATATAGTCTAAATATCAGACAATATTAGAAAACTGTCCTTACTTGTCTTGGGTGAGAAAATCGAGTTGTTCAGAAGAAGTGTGCCATTATTTTTAGAGGATCCATCGGGGTCTGCCTACTTAATTATTCCCTATAATTCAATTCCTTCAGCAAAAAGGTCTGTAATTTCTGGGGCGCCTGGGGCGGCTCAGTCGGTTAAGCTACCAACTCTTGACTTTGGCTCAGGTCATGATCTCATGGCTTTGTGGGTTCAAGCCCTGCGTTGGGCTCTGAGCATTCAAGGAGCCTACTAGGGATTGTCTCTCTCCCTCTCTCTCTCTCTGCCCCTCCCCTGCTCATGCTCTGTCTCCCTCAAAGTAAATAAACTTTTTTAAAAAAAAAGGTCTATAATTCTTAATCTAAAGGTTAAGTTTTTTCATTAGAGTCTATATAAGGAAGAGAGAAGTTTAACTCAAGACTACAAAGGAAAGGCTCTTACTCCCGAGGCAGGAGAAGACTCTGCTGTGTCAGGGGTTCCCAGGCACTGCTTACCCCGACCTCAAGTCACACTGCCACCGGGCTGATCAGTCTGCCCCGTGTTTTCCTTTCCCCTTTCCACTCGCCCTGAAGCTGCCCGAAACGTGCCTGGGGGTCTCCACTCGCGATTAGAAGGTAAGGCGTAGACAAGTCAAGAGAGGTGCTGCATCATTAAAACCTGCTTTCGCTACTATCGGGAACTCATAATCTGTGATCACAAGCAGGTTCTGCCAGGAAAACAGAGGGCTCCTGGCAGACAGCTGAAGAGCTGAAGAAGGGAACGGACACTCATTGAACGGGACGCCTGACACACGCTATCTTGTTTACCTCTCCCGATAACCCAGAAAGCAGTATTTTGGGACAAGACGTTGAAAGTGATCATTACAAAGACCGGATCCAGCCTCCAGGGACCGGATTCCCAGCTCCGTCAGCTTAATTATTATCGTCTGACACTGGGGAAGTTCCAGAAGCTATTTTGTGCCTCAGTTTTCTTACCCCTAAAAGACCGCAACAGTACCAACCTCAGAGTTGTAGGAATCGAAGGAGTCAGGATGGGTAGGGGGCTTAGAAAAATGTCAAGCCGAAAATAAGGTAACTAATTGTTACTCCTATTGTTTTTGGCCCATTTTATTGAGGAACTCAAGAGTTTAAGGTCACGTGCCCAGGGCTGTAACTAACAGGGCAGAGGGGAAGCCTGAAAACGAGCGTGTCGAACGCAGAGCCCCACTCACTGCACCTACTTCCCTTCCTCCCCCAAGGTCAGGCTCTCCTCGAATAACTATAAAAGTGTAAAATATTTTCCCACGAGGCTCCTCCTTGAAAAACCATGAAATCTAGGCTACGCTTTCCTCTGCTGTGTGGCGCCAGTAGCCCCCGTGAAAGAACTACGCACCATAACGGCGTAAACGAGTAACGGTCCGTGCTAGAGCACACCTCGTCCGCTTGGCTAAAGAGCTGACCTCGCACACGGCTGCTGCAGGAGAGGAGTAACGGGCTCCAACCGCCCGACTCTGACACAGGATCTCCGGAAACCAACCTGTTAGGTGAAGACTTCCTGCATAACCATTTTTTCCCCCAACGTTTGTTATTCCGGTTTGGTCGCTTTTTAGAATGAAGGGCGAATTAATAACAATGTAAACCAGTTCCCACTCAGCTTCGATCTGAATTACTACGTTGCAGGAGATCACTTCGATCACTGTGAGCATCATGACCCCAGATTCAGGGCCCCTGCCGCGCCTGCCACCATGAAGGGCCAGCTGTCCTAAGGTCCCTTTTAACTCCTAAACTCTAAAAAACCAATTTTTTGCGGTCAGAAGAGAAAATGAGAAACAACGAAAATAAATGTGTCTTGGGCTCCAAGAGGTTACAGAAAAGACAGAAGCCATAAATTTAAAAATGTCTAATTTGAGAGCACTAGCATTAATAATTAATCCAATTACCCACAGGCCCGTTAAAAGGATATGTAACCAGAAAAATTTTGCTTTAAAGATTATATTTGCTATGCATGGAAAAGACCTACAGACCATACAAAAACACGTTGTCAAGTATTAGCAATTAATTAATGGGTCATAAGTCACTTTTAGTTTTTTCTTTACACATTCTTGTTTATATTCTTTTTATAATCAGCAAAACAGTAAAAACTTCTTTCTTTTTTTAATGTTTATTTATTTTTGAGACAGAGAGACAGAGCATGAGCAGGGGAGGGGCAGAGAGAGAGGGAGACACAGAACCCGAAGCAGGCTCCAGGCTCTGAGCTGTCAGCACAGAGCCTGACATGGGGCTCAAACTCACGAGCCACCGAGAGATCATGACCTGAGCTGAAGTCAGACGCTTAACTGACTGAGCCACCCAGGTGCCCCAAAAACTTCTTTTCTTTAGAGAGAGTGTAGGGGAGGGGTCAGGGGAGGGAGAAAGGGAGAATGAGAATCTTAATAGGCTGCACACTCAACGCGGAGCCCAGCGTGGGGCTCGAAATCAAGAGTCAGATGCTCAATGGACTGAGCCACCCAGGTGCCCCAAGACAATACAATTTCTTATTAAGTATCCATGTAATTAATGAAAACATCACACAGCAGTGAAAGCTGAGGCTGGGGGAGGTATGGGATCGAGCAATTACAGAGAGAAAAAAAAAATCAAGCTAGTTAACCATCTCCAGATGTCAGTCACTATCAGGTTAAGTTGTACGGTCCCCCACTGTAGCGCTCCAGTGCTGGCTTATAAGCAAAGTTAGCAGTACTTAAACTAGTTAGTTTCAGAGATACTTTAGCCAACCAATTGCTATTCCCCTCAAAAAAGTACAGTTCCTTAAGTTCCTACCTTGTTTCTGAAAGGACTTTCCGACGACAATACGCCATTACTCAGCTGTTAGGGGTGGAACATGTTCCCCAAAACCGAATTAGTCTGACCTCCCAGGAACTCAGGCTGTGACTTGATGTAGAAATAGGGTCTCTGGGGCGCCTGGGTGGCTCAGTTGGTTAAGCGACCGACTTCAGCTCAGGTCAGATCTCACGGTCTGTGAGTTCGAGCCCCGCGTCGGGCTCTGTGTTGACGGCTCAGAGCCTGGAGCCTGCTTCAGATTCTATGTCTCCCTCTCTCTGCCCTTTCCCTGCTCACGCTCTGTCTCTATGTTTCTCAAAAATGAATAAACGTTAAAAAAAAAAAAAAAAAAGAAAGAAATAGGGTCTCTACAGAAGTAATCAAGTTAAAACGGGGTCATTACGGTAATCCCTAATCCAACAGGACTGCTGTCCTTACAAAAGGGGAAATTCGGACACAGACACACAGAGAAGGAAAACCATCTGAAGAACCACAAAGAAGGCAGCCATCTGTAAGCTAAGGAGCATCAGAAGCTGTTCGAAGCTCCGAGAGAGACCTGGAGCAGATACGTCTCCAGCACCTGCCGAGGGGGCGTGACCCTGCTGACGCCCCTCTAACTCCGGCGTCCGGCCTCCGGAGCTACAAGACAACGCATTTTCCTTGTTCCAAGCACTTGTCTGTGGCCCTTGTCACAAAGCCCGAGGAAACTAGTACACCATCTTACACATTCCATTTGTAGCTAGACACCCGCACGCCCACTGCCTTTCTAAACAGCTAGTGTGGAACGTGCAGAATATATAGTGAGACCTACAAGCACAACAATGGTCATATTTATATTTCACTTTACTTTGCATTGAACTTTTTTATAAATGCCTTCTGTGACAGCGTTTGTAATATCGGAGTATAATATTCTCAACTGAGGCAAAACAATTCTGAATTAATTTAACCATCCTGACGACGCTGATACACTGTAACTGAAATGCAAATATGAAGAAGCGATACTTCCCACTGAAAGGCAGAGGCATTCAGCAGGGCCAGAACTGAAGGAGATGCATCAGGGGCGCCTGGGGGGCTTGGCTGGCTAAGTGGCCGACTTCAGCTCAGGTCATGATCTCACAGTGCGTGGGTTCGAGCCCCACATTGCGCTCTGTGCTGACAGCTCGGAGCCTGGAGCCTGCTTCGGATTCTGTGTCTCCCTCTCTCTCTGTTCCTCCCCCACTCATGCTCTCTCTCTCTCTCTCTCAAAAATAAAGATTTAAAAAAAATTTTAAGAATAATTATCATAAACACAAAGACATCACAGACACTGAAAGTCAAAGTTAAGGAGAAAATCTTGAAAGCGGCAAGGGGAAAAGACATCGTCGCTTCAGTGATGGCAGTAAGATTAGCGGCGGACTTCCCAGCGGAAACGATGGCAGTGAGAAGGCGGTGGGGTAACACACTCAAAGGAGAACCATCGACCAAGAAAACTAAATCCGGCAGAG
Source organism: Paguma larvata (assembly GCA_030068075.1). Lineage (NCBI taxonomy): Eukaryota > Metazoa > Chordata > Mammalia > Carnivora > Viverridae > Paguma > Paguma larvata. Next base: position 72,206,310 of record CM057839.1, on the reverse strand, counting down.
CTCCCAAACGAACTGTGAAATACTTTCTCAGATGAAAAAGGAAAAAGAAAACTGGACAATTTTTTGCCGGCAGCCACATCTTACAAGAAATACGAACGGAGACTGCTCAGGCTGAATGCAAGTGGCCTCAGGACGGTAATTCGAGCCCACGTGAACAAAAAAAAAAAAAAAAAAAAAAAGAAGAAAGAAAGAAAAGAAAGGAAAAGAAAAGGAGGACCTGTGATGGTAATTATTTCACCACAAAAGGCACAATAAACACATTTTTTTCTTCCTTTTATTTGGTTGTATTGATTTAAAACCAATTATATAAAATACTATTATGCATATAAGTGCTGCTGGGACCACAACACACTGCATGTAACATGTAACATACGTACCAATAGCAGCACAACAGGGAGCAGGAGCAAAGCTGTAACGGGCAAGGGGCTTAGGAATCAGAAATTGTAAAGTACTAATTATAACCGTGTAATTGATGAGTTTATAACATTAACAGATGTAATATGTACAAAAATCATGCCAGAAAAGGGGAGAAAGGACACAGGCCCACGAAAAAGTAATTCCTCTATTCCACTGGAATTAAGCTAGAATAAATCTGAAGGGGATTCTGAACATTTACGACGTATACGGCCAAAAACTAAAAATACACGCGTGCACGCAGTAAAAAAATCAATAATGAAATAAAATGCTACATTAGAAAACATTCACTTAGGCAAAAGACAAAAGTAAAGGGGGAAAAAGACGGGAGTCAAGAAAAAAACGGATAAAACCTTGGCCACCGGACGCAGGCAGGTTCAAGCAGGCACGCAGGCCGGTGTCCTGGCCAGCCCAGGCTGCCGTCCAACTACCACGGAGCAGGGCCTTCAACGACGCGCATTTGCCTGTCCCGGCTCCGAGGCTGGCGGTCCCGCCCAGAGCCCTCTGCCACCCTGCGCCTGCTAACGACCCGTGGGACCCTCAGGGGGCAGAGAGACAGCTCTCGCATCTCTTCTAAGGACAGTCCTCCCACGCGTCAGGGTTCTGCCCCTGGGGCCTCATCACCTCCCCAAGGCCCTGCCTCCCAACACGTCGCCTCCACCATTTCCAACACGGAATTCCGGGGAGGACGCGACAGTCACTCTACAGTAGAGGGGACGGAAATGCCGCCCACTGACGCGGATCCGGGCTGTACCCCTCTGCCGATACACGGAGCCCCCCGACAGGTCCACTGGTGTGCCGCGGGGTCTCGGAGCAGGAATCCACGCGTCTGCTCCCACAGTTCCAGCGGACGAAGCTCTCCGAACACGCGCGCGTGGAGAAGGCAAGGTTTGCTGACCCATCACACTCCTTTCCCGTGCGGCACCGCGGCGCGAACTTCATCACAAGCACATCGGGAACAAACTTTCTACATTCAACACAAGGCTGGCTTATCTTTTAAAGTTAACAATGGATACAGTCTGTGGTCACAGAAAAGTTACAGCCCTCCCGCCCCCACAAACGTCTACCTCCCAATCCTCGGAACTGGAGACTATGTCAAGTTACACAATGGGGGGAGTGAAGGCTGCTAGTCACCTGACCTTGGGACAGGAGATGATGCTGGATTCTCCCGTGGGCCCCATGCGATCTCAAGGGTCATGTAAGAGGCAGGGCCAGAGTGACGTGATGGGAGAAAGACTGGCCGGCCCTCGCTGGCTCTGGAAAACAGAGGAGCCCCCAGCCCAGGAACGCGAGCGGCCTCCAGAAGCAGGAAAAGGCAAGGCAAGAGTCTCACCCCTCGAGCTTCCAGAAGGGAACACAGCTCTCCTGACATCCTGATTTTAGCCCAGGGAGACCCATTTCGAAATTATTATTATTACGAATAATAAGTTTATGTTGGTTTTGACCACTAAATCGGTGGTAACTTGTCACGGAGAAACAAATTTCTGGTTCATTTTAAATATTACAAACAGAAATCAATACACTCTAATAGCCTAAATTTGAAAATTAGAGTGACTGAACCTGGTTAATTCATCTAGGTTTTTTTGTTTGTTTAATTTTTAATGTTTGTTTATTTTTGAGAGAGAGACACAGAGCATGAGCAGGGGAGGGGCAGAGAGAGAAGGAGAATCTGAAGCGGGCTCCAGGCTCCAAGCTGTCAGCACAGAGCCTGACAAGGGGCTCGAACTCACGAACCAGATCATGACCTGAGCCCAAGTCAGACGCTTAACCAACAGCGCCACACGGGCGTCTGCTCCTCCCACCCGGACGGCGAGTCCTTCGAGCACGAGGACAGAAAGGAGACGGCGCTACGCCCCGAGTGTCTGATACCTACCCCGACTTCGGGAACATTCACGGATTCTGACCGCCCCACTGCGCCTGACAAGGGGCTCGAACGGCCTCTAGAACCGGGTGGGAGACGACACCCTTCTGTTATCTGAAGCCACTCCGAGTGGGGTGCTTCGTTTGGGCAGTTCTGAGAAACTATTACAAATGGGGGGCGCCTGGGTGGCTGCTCAGTCAGCCCCCAACTCTCCGCGCAGGTTCAGGTCACGATCTCGGCGCTCGCGAGAGCAAGGCCCGCCCTGGGCTCCGCGCTGACAGCCTGACGGCGCCGCGGGCCTGCTCGGGATGCTCTCTCTGCCTCTCTCTGCCCCTCCCCGACTCTCTCTCAAAGTAAATAAACAAACATTTAAAAAAAAAAACTAACACAAATGGGGTTTAAGGAAATGAAAATGCACCACAGTACTGCAGAACGTGGTAGACACGGAAGGGAACAGAGAATAAAATGGGCACAGTTTTGGCCTAAACCGAAGCAACGGAATGAGGAGGGAAAATCACGCGAGAAGTCAAAAGAGCAAACGGCAAATAAATCTGCAGATTGCTGGGGCTTCGGGGTCCCCCCCCACACACACCCATCATGTTTGTACACACACAGGCAACGCCTATGGAAAGGCTTGCCTCTCCCTCCTCCTAGGAGATGAATTTCTTTTTGCTTCAAATAATTTTGTGCTTTTAAAAATAGTAAATTTTTTTAACTTTTTAGACATGCAGAATTAAAAGAAACTATTGTTTCCAAAGTAATCGGATGTTGTATTCTTCAACAATACACCGAGTTAAATCTCAGTGATTTATTTCACTTTTAAATTCCTTATTTTGAGACTTCAAAACAACTCATTAATTACAAAGCCACGACTCTCCGCTCCATTTCTGAAAGTGGCCACATCAGCCTATCTGAGAGTCGGCAGTAAATGCAGACTGTCTGCAGAAATGACAGGAGGAAAACGGCAACATCTACCAACCACTCCACGTCTACCAGACATGGAATCCTGGAGGTTTTACAAACGTTCCATCATTAAATTTCACTCCTAGGCTGGGCCACACCTATCCAAACCAGCCGTCTCTCTGTTACAGTACAAAGTAACATTTAAAGAGAGCCTTGTGAACTCGGATGTCAACCAAAAACATATCCAGTATCCTTTCTCGAATAATCCAATCCAGATGTATCATCTATAAATTTACCTAAATCCAAACTCTTTTTTCACCTTTATTTTTAAGATCTCAATCTGCGAGGCACCCAGCAACAAAATCACAAAGGAGTCATTCACCAAACGTTAGAAACCCCTATCGAAGCTCCTCGGGAGAGCTGAAAATTACTGAAGTCACATTGGACTTTCCAAAGATCCTAAGATGATCTGACTCGCCACTAACAGAAAATGGCGAGACCGTCACAACAAAGCCGGGCTGGCAGGACTGAAATAAATGGTCCAGTGACCGCGACCCAGCTCTGGAAGGGCAAGGTGAAAGGTAAGGAGAGGACTACAGCAACGCGGCTGGCAAGCAGGACCGCGGAGTGCGCGGAGGGCCAGCGACGGGCGGCCACTCACTCCTTAAGGGACAACAACAATAAAATTACAGAGACAAAACAGGCGACAGATTTTACTCGTTAGTTTAAAAGCGCAATCTAGTGTGTCTTCAAACAAGAAGGCTGCCAACATACAAGTGTGGTTACGGGGCTGAGGCTTGATTTTCATAGAGGGAAACACACACACACACACACACACACACCAGCAGAAGTTAAGACTGCTTCCTACGACTTTCTCTTCGTAAAGTTGACAAATTCAAGGCATCGCTTTACGGAGCGTGGGAACATGTCAGGTCTTCGCCGAACGCGGTTCCCAGGCCGGGAGACACGAACCTCCTCAAATTTAAACAATGTAGTAAATCAAATGAAATTAACTAATAAACTAAAGCGACTGGTGTAAAAAGAAAAGTGTCTTTTAAAGAAGTATATGCAAATAACGACAACAAGAACAATAAATTTACGTCGCAGAATCAAAGCACAGTAGTCCTGGTTTTGTTTTTGATCAATTATATCTTTTAGTTTGAACCTTTGATATTTCAAAATTATTCCAACCTTTGTTCACCTTTAAATAAACAACCCTGACTACTATCGGTCTGAGAACATCACTGGAATTACACCCTCAAGTCCGTCAAATATGAACGGTGCACACTCCACTTCCAATCCTCACCAGTTCCTAGATGAACCGTCATTCAAGGCTGTAAGTCGCAAACTTTCTGAATGTTCTATTTTAGAGCGCCTGGGTGGCTCAGCCGGTGAAGCGTTGGGTTCTTGATTTCGGCTCGGGTCGTGATCCACAGTTCGTGAGTTCAAGCCTCGCTTTGGGCTCTGCACTTACAGTGCGGAGCCTGCTTGGGATTTTCACTCTCCCCCCCCCCCCTCCCTCCGCCCCGCCTAAAATCAACTTAAAAAATATATATTATATCTTGTTTTCCAGAAACAAAAACACCCTTCTTCTCCTTCTATTTCAAAACATCTTTCTCATGCAAACTTCAAGTTACCAATTGCTACCCACGAATACCTTATCAAAGAAAAACCGAAACCCTCTGTTAACCATGAATTGATGAGCCATTAAATAGATTAAAAAAAATAAATAACCTAAAACTCTGCTTCAATCACTTGAGCATCCTAAGACCAGGATCCTTAAAACACTCATCTTCCAACTCTGACGCGGCTACCCCGGCAAAGCGACCTTGAGAGCTCCGTCTTCCCTCCCACAGTTCACTCTTCCCTCCCACAGTTCACGGCACTCGCATCCTTTCCTTTGAGGACGAGGAGTCCTGTCAATAACGGTCATACCATGACTTTCGGTTCTATCTACAGCACAAAGGACCTGCACGTGAATCACCTCATTCCACACGCATCCGCTCGCGGGGTCTAACGGGAATGACTATTCCATTTCACAGCTGAAATCCAAGTACAAATAATTAATGAAGTGGGACTCAAACCTACACACACACAGGAAGCTTAGAAGTTAGAGACAAAAATTCCCAAATTCTTGTCTAAAAAGGAAGGAAAAAGTTTTGTCCCCACCACGAAAGCTTCAACATACGGGCCTGTAGGTATCATGGACTGGGGAGTGGAGAAGGCTGGCCCTCATCCCTAGCTGATGTGGTGATGCCCTGAAGTCCGTTTCTCCAATCTGTGAAAACAGGGTTAATATGACCCGAGCCTTCCTAACCCCAGGCGGATCTTCAAGACGACAGTTATGAGAAAGTATGAAGCTAACAAAAAAAAGGACTAAATAACTTTGAAATGATTTTGAAATATCTCAAAAATCTATATAGTTGGCTTTCTCCAGCATGACAGCAGGACTGTGTTGTTAGATTTGTCATCTTTTTGCCTCAGGCAGGTTTCTTGTTTAACAACTTTTTGCTTTTTATCCAATTTCATAGTCCCTTCACCATAATACAAATAAATTTAATCCATTTAGATTTATTGTAATTAATGAAGCAGGGCTTATTCCACTTTATTTGTAATCTTCTGTTTATCACTTTTTTTTTTCCTGCATCTTGTTTTCCCTGTTTTCCTGTCCTCGGAGTTTGAGTGTTGGTTTAAATTTCTGCTGGTTTGGAAGCAAGACAATTCCTTTCTTGTTTGGACTATTTATCTATCCTTTATTTTTAACATGCATATATAACTTTAATTTTCTAACACTGGGGTCTTTTTTGGGGGGACAAGACCTCTACCGGGATTTAACTACCCACTGAATAGCCTTCTATTCTACCCCATATTGTTACTGTCGTCTTAAAAAAATAAAAAAGGAACTTTTAACATCCTACGTAATTAAATATACCGACACATTTTTATCAATTCCATTCTTTCATTATGCCTACGACTTTCCTCTGAACTTATACTTTCTCAGGCTAAATACACATTTTAATGATATTTAAAGCGAGCCAACAGTTGGCAAACTCTCTTGGTCCTCAGCGATCTGCCCCCTCCTCCTCTCCGGCCCCCAGGACTCCTTCCATGCAAACCAGCTAGAGTCTAAAAGCAGCACGTTATCTATCCCATGACACATACCTCTGCTGGCATCCGGAATCCCGCCTTTCCTGTCTGTGTGATAAATGACTTCATTTCACAAAATTCGGATCTCTTCTGCGAAGCTTTTCCCCTGAACTCCTCTCCTCTCTCCCAGAGGGAACCACTTTCTCTTTCACACGTATGTATCATTACTCAGAGAAAAACCATCTCCTTGCACTCACTTGTTTTATGTGTCTACCTTCCTTCCCAACCTTTTTCTCACGGTGGCACACACAGACAGTAGTAACTGTAGAGCCCACAGAAACAGACGGAGAAGGCTGTCTTCACCGGGATGTGGCTGATCCAGGATCTCTGGTTAATTCAGCCAGCTCCTGGTGCCCGGCGGCCACGGGGATCACTTTCTCAGCCTAGCTATAGCCCAATCGGGACACACTAAACCGGAAACTCTGTAAAACCGGGCTTATCGTGGTCATCTCTGTATTCCCAGTCCTCACACACGCCCTGATAATCCGCAGTTCTCTATTAACACTTCCTGAAAGTACTTCCTGAAGAAAAAGCATTCTCTACACCCTTCCCCCCAAAAAACCCAAAACACAAACAAAACAAGCACAGCAATATTAGCTTATAAAAAAATCATCCCCATCCTCCCATGAAGAACACTCACTCACTATCAGGCAGCAGGCTTATTAGGTCACTAAAACACCAAAGTAAAATCAAAGGCAACAGTACTCTACCCCGATGCTGTGATTTAAACCGGTGTTCACAAGTATGAAATGCACGGATGGTTCCTGCACCGAAAGCATCTCAGTAGGAACATCTGGGAGCCATCGCTGACACAAACATCCACTTCTTGTTTTAAGTTGGAAATAAATTTTTACTGGCACGCAGCCTTAGACATGTGGATTACTACAAATGGGATTAGAGGCAAGCTCATACACTCTGTAGACGCTACACAGTTTTTCATAAAAAGCTACTGGTCTTTCTCACAGAGAAGCAACTGGAAAGCATAAGCCAGAGACCACCCAGGATCATGAAGAGCTACAGACCCTCACACAATTATCTTCCGGGTTAACTATCTCGTACTTGATGCCATCGCAAAACTCTTCTGGACCGAGTCCTTGCACGAAAGCAAAGACTCAACAGTTCTTTTTTCCAAAACAAATTATGTATTTAAATTGTCTCCCTCACCTCCTTCTAACACAAAGTCTAAGCATAAGATTTTAAATGATCGAAATTTAGTTTTAGGTATTTTCAACAACACCGTGTCTCTGGTTACAAATTTTCACCCCAGCAACCCATACGTAACTGTTCGTAATGTCTAGCACTTACCTTTCTCTAACAATCCATACAGTGCCTTACGGATATTTAAATAATCCCCTTCCAGTCCATGAGGCAGGGAGAGACTAGGTTTTAGACGAGACATAACTATACTTCAGGCCAACAAGAGATATTATTCCAGGAAAGGACACAGGCATGAATAGGAAAAGTGAAAGGAAATATGGCCTGAAGCTGGCTCTAATGCACACAGCTCGTTCTAACAATGGCGAAACGCTGGTGTGCTGCTTCTTCTCTAGTATAAAAAAGAAGGTAACATTTTTCATCTAAAAGTAGTATCCCCGACTTATCTAAACTTCTAAAACATGTTTGAGAAGGTCACAAATTAGACCATTTTTATTCCCAGGCAAAAGGAATAGATAGAGTCTTTCTACAAACTCTTCAAAACAGAGGACGATCTACATTCTTAGTTTCTAGGATCATAATCTAACCCGCTTCCAAATAAGTCTGCGCTTTCACAGGGGCACATACTACTACTAAGCTATTTCTTGTGATGAAAACCAACCTCGGTAACTGCATTCCACAAAAGAAATTTCGATTTTGCTTACTAACATTCGTTAAGGCAACTGACATTCATCAGTAGCGCCCAAGAACCCTTCCCGCACCGGAGGGAGCACATGACTTTCAAAGGGTGGTAATAAGAACCACCACCACGGTTACAGAGATTACTATGAGCCAGATAGGGTTTTGTCTGCACGCGCGCGCGCGCGTGTGTGTGTGTGTGTGAGAGAGAGAGAGAGAGAGAGAGAGAGCGAGTGCGCGCGCGCGCGCATGTGCAAGCGAGAGCAGGGGAGGAGCAGAGGAAGAGAGAGAGAGTCTCGAGCAGGCTCCACGCTCAGCATGTACCCAAAGCGGGCCTTGATCGCATGACCCTGGGATCGTGACCCTGGGATCGTGACCCTGGGATCATGACGTGAGCCAAAATCAAGGGTCAGAGACTGAAACTACCGAGCTGCCCGGGCACCCCTCGTTTTATCCCCACTACACAAAGGAAACCGAGGCACAGAGAAGTAACTCATCCAGAGTCACACTCACACCTAAGGAAATAAATGTGGAATCTCCATAAAGGGCAATAAATCAAAGTTCTTTTGAATGATATCGGAAAAGAAGAAAATTGCAAACCTGAGTAAACAGTTACATAGAAGAGCCTGCTAATGAATAAAATGGCAGTATCACTGACTTCCACTAAACACTTTTCAAGGGCAAAATATGTAGTTACTTCAGATTGTAATTTTCCATGAACAAAACTGGGAACCGAGGCATAACTCATATTTAACTATATCTAATTCCATGCTCCTTATTTTATCTAAAACAGGATTAGAGGCAGCCTACTAAACGGGAGACATATTTGCAAATCCTGTATCTGATAAGGGACTAATACTAAGATACAGAAAGAACTCATTCATATAGCTCAATAGCAAAAAAAAAAAGAAATCTGATTTTTAAAACGGGCAGAAGATCTGAACAGACACTTTTCAAAAGACATATAGATGGCCAAAGGTATATGAAAAAATTAATTTTTTAATTAAAAAATTAATTAAATCGTTATTAATCCTCAAAGAAATGCAAATCAAACCACAATGAGGTACAACCTCACGCCTGTTAGAACGTATTCTCAAAAAGACCAGAAGTGCGTGCTGGTGAGAACACGAAGAAAAGGAGGCCTCTGCGCACTACTGGTGGGAATGCAAAGCGTTACAACCACTAGGGAGGGTCCTCAAAAAAATTAAAAATAGAACTACCACGTGATCCTGCAATCCCACCTCGGGGTATTTATCTGAAGAAAAGGAAAGCACTAACTCAAAACGACATAGGCATCCCTGCGCTCATGGCAGTCTCATTTATAAGAGCCAAGACCCAGAAGCATCCTAAGTGTCCACTGATGGATGAATGAATAAAGAAATTATGGTATTTGTGTTCAACAGAATATTACTCAGCCACGAAAAAGAATGGAGTCTTGCCACATGTTACACCAAGGATTGACGGAGGACATTACGCTACGTGAAATAAGTCAGATAGAGAGAGACAGATACCATGATCTCTCATGTGCGGAATCCTTAAAAAAACAAAAATAAAAAAACCCTCATAGACATAGATAAAAGGATAGATTGGGGGTTGCAGTGGAGGGGGGGAGGTAGTCAGAAAAGTAAAAAATAAAAAATTAATACATATAATACGATTAGGGCTTCCAAATTGATAGTATCAATAATTTATAAACTCTCAAATTTCAGAGTATTGAGTTTTAGATCAAAAAGGAAACAAACATATGAGAAATATTTATTAAAGTGTCTAGTCTAATCTCTATTTTACAAATGAGGAAATTCAACTGAAATTTTTAAGAGACTTTCTCATATATACAGATCTAAATGTCAAAATGTGGACTAGAGAGGCACCTGGGTGGCTCAGTCAGTTAAGCGTCCGACTTTGGCTCAGGTCATGATCTCACAGCTCCTGAGTTTGAGCCCTGCATCAGGCTCCGTGCTGACAGCTCAGAGCCTGGAGCCTACTTTGGATTCCGTGTCTCTTTCTCTCTCTGCCTCTCCCCTGCTCATGCTCTCATGCTCTCTCTCTCTCTCTCTCTCTGTCTCTTCCTCTCTGAAAGAAAAAAAAAAAAAGACTAGAATTTAACTCCTGGTCCAACTGTTTTTTTTAATATACCATGCTGCAGGATACATAGTAAAATACTATATTAAGTTTCTGGGATTAAGCTACCAAAACAAAATCTGTATTAGATTGTAGATTAAACTATCTAAATCTGAAAAATGAAGGATTCTGGAAAGGAATTAATGCTACTAAGTAAACAAATCATCTTTCCCGAGGCAGTAAAAGTTTCAGGAGAGCCAGAAGAAACAGGACCTCCAAGGCAGGAAAAAAGAAACTTGCAAGTAACAAAGCGGAGGTGGGCTTCGTCTCTGGGGGCCTGGTCAAAAGCCTGGAGTCGAGTAAGACAACAAGACGTGCCGGGACCAAGTCTGGCTGAAACCGGCCACTTGGATCCCAGTGGCAGCGTAGATAACTAACCTGCTCGGAGACCTACTATAAAAAGATTAGCCAGAGGCGGAAGGTAAGCAAAACCACATGATACAAAAGACGGTCTTTAGACACATTCCACACCCTTGAATATGGTATTTAAAACTATACTTTTAAAGCATATTAAAAGTTTCCACTCCCAAGGGTCTTAGCTCTGCTTATGATAACTCACAAACGCCTAAGATCAGAATAAACCACCATCTCTTCTAAACTTCTGTTTCTACGGACTCCATAACTTTATCCTCTAACAATCAATAAATAACCTGCCAACAGCCCCGTGGCCCATCACCATACCTTATGGGTTTACAATCTTGCCATACAATCAATTTAAACATTAAACTCTCCGTGCTTCTCCAGCAATTGTACAAATGTGAAAACTGGCAAGGCAATCACTCGTGGGGAAAACTGAAATGTAAAATTTTATCTAGGGTATAAGCTCAATTAAGTTTTTTAAAACAGACAAAATATGCTCTGGGAGGTAAAGTAAGTTATTTTCCTTTTGCTTAAGAGTTTTCAAACTCTTTTTTTACAGAACATTCCCCAAATTTTCTATAATGAGAATTAATAATTTTTTAAATTTTTTTAAATGCTCATTTCTTTTCAAGAGAGAGAGAGACAAAGTGCAAGTGGGGGAGGGCAGAGAGAGAGGGAGACACAGAATCCGAAGCAGGCTCCAGGCTCCGAGCCGCCAGCACAGAGCCCAATGAGGGGCTCGAACTCACGAACTGTGAAATCATGACTCAAGCTGAAGCTGGGCGCCTAATCGACTGAGTCACCCAGGTCCCCCAAGAATGAATAATTTTTAATAACAAAAATATATCTTAGCCAAAATCAGAAGACCAGGAGGCTTAAATAAAACTTTTATTTTTAATGTTTTATTTATTTTTGAGACAGGGAGAGACAGAGCATGAGTGGGTGTGGGGCAGAGAGAGAGGGAGCCACAGAATCCGAAGCAGGCTCCAGGCTCTGAGCCGTCGGCACAGAGCCCGACGCAAGATCATGACCTGAGCTGAAGTCGAACGCTCGACCGACTGCGCCACCCAGGCGCCCCTTAAATAAAACTTTTGTAATGCATATTCTAAGCGTTTTCTCCACTAAGCTTCCTCAAACACAGGCTCAAACATTCCTTATCAGTATTTAACCATTCACATGATTAAAAAAACTCCTTATTTTTGACATTTTCCTCCCTCTAAAATTAACATTTACAATAAAAACAGCAAAAATTAGTAAAACAATGGCAACTCGCTTTGCCTGTTCCGATCACAGAAGCACTATTATATGAAAAAAATGTTGGTAGAAATTAATTTTAATAAAAGATTTACATCACCCTGTTTCCTGAGACAGAACAAAGAGTTTTATTATTTAATATTGTGAGTACACAAAGAGACGATCTCACGTACATACTCTCTCTCTCTCTCTCTCTCTCTCACACACACACACACACACACGCCCAGGGGAGCGATCCACACGCACAGGGTTTGAAGAGTTTTTCCTCTTTCCTTTCTTTCTGGAGTGATGCTGAACTGCACTGGCCGTAGATACATCTTAACCCTGAGTGACCCCAGCGAGACTGGAAACCAGAAGAAGAGACAAAGAGGGCCAGCCTCGCCTGCAACTGTCTTTCAGGAAGGAGTTTCAAAGTTACCATGTGGAGGCGGCTGTGTAGGTACTGGCTTTTAAGAAGTAAACCTGTCCCACCCACCAAGAGCTAACCGGTGACCTTGGCCTCATGCACAGCACGTTGTAAAGGCTCTACCTACTCCCCGCCCTGTGACTGGGACAGGCCCGTGTCACCCCAGCATCTACCACCTTCTCCCTGTAGCAACTTCTCCCTTACCCAGTGCGCCTCCCCAACAATCTCTCCCCAGCCAGGACTTCTCCAGCCCCAACAGGAAACGAAAATGGTCAGGCGATGCTGACACCTACTACGGGCCCTGCCACTGTGCCAGGAGCGCTTGCCTGCGCGTCACAGCCAGGGCTATGCCACACTACAGTCACACGGTAACTTCCTAGTCCTGGGCCACCTCGATTTTCAACCCTCTATGTGTATCCGGCCCTTTTTCCCATCATCTCACAATTATTACATACACACCATCAGGGAGCTACTCTGAAATCTGAAGCTACTTCAGAGGCAAAATAAACATACCCTTTTTTTTTTTTTTAGGTTAGAGAGAGGGCACACACATGCAAAACAGGGAAGAGGCAAGAGCGAGAGGAAGAGAGAGAATCCCAAGCAGGCTCTGCCCTGTTGTGGGATTTGAACCCACAAACCGCGAGATCATGACCTGAGCCGAAATCAAGAGCCAGAGGCCTCGCCGACTGAGCCGGCCAGGCGCTCCTGAAAACGTATTATTTCATGGACAGATAATAACACGAGGTATTTCTAGAGATATGCTTGCAAATTTGCTCCCTGCGATCTACACGTAATCACTCACGTAAGCCAGGCTATCCCACTAACTTAAGAAAAACAGATTTTCACAGGTTAGCCAAACAACAGTGATCCAAGGTAAGTCGTATCTGAAGAGACTTGTTCTTAACAGCTACTTCACCCAAGGAAGAAGGAACTGCCGATTTGCCCCAATACCTCGTGTAGACAAATGAAAAAATTAGGTGAACTTTATTATTTCTAGAAGAAAACTCCAACGCATCGTAAACATTTTCAAGGATGCGGATTCTCTGAGCAGAATCATTCTCCGCAGGTCCAACTCCTCGGCCCTCCGCCACTCACTCTGCACACACCCCCAACCTCATCCATGCCAACCAAACTCACTTCCCGCAGACACGGGTATGAGAGATGCGGGGCTCTGCGAAACCATCCTGTCGTCTGCAGAAGTTAGCGCTCCCCCAAACTGCAGAAATAAATGGAAGTCCTTCCCCTCAAGGCCTTCACGGTCTAATAAGGACACAACCGAAAAACTGTAAATGCGGTATGATTAATGCCACCGAGATGACAACAATTCTGTGACATTATAGGAGGGGGATAATGGGCGGGGGTGGACAAGGGCGGATGAAGGAAGCCCTAAGTATGGCCACCAGCTTGAGAGACAGGTACGAACTCACCAGACCAGAGGTGAAGGGAGAGTGTCCGAAGCCTAGCAAATCTGCATCCACAGAGGCATCCGCATCTACTGTCAATTTTGTGACTCTCAGAAGACGGGTTGCGGTCTTCGCTCAACTGATTACGGAACACTCTGAGATATTTAGAATTATTTTGGGAGTGCATCAGAATTTATTCAAATATGACTGCAGACACAACCAATTCTAACACTAGTTTTGGAACAACCTTATTGGACCAGGCACTGATCTTTCCAGAGGCACCAATAATACCCACAAGACATGCCATTAATGCACTTGAGTGAAAGCCCTAGAAAGAGCTTCAGAGTCTAACGATCTTCAGGTCAGATCGCCATGACTTGGTGTTTGACTTGGCAAACCCCTTCCTCATTTTCCTAATCCGGTTAAAGCATACATATTTATTATTATGTGAACCTGAATACTGTTTGTGTCCCTCAACCAGAACACATACACCATGCGAGCAGGGGCTGTCTCGATCACTCCTGCCCCCCAGCACTCAGCCAGTTTCCAGCACTTCGCAGGTGCTAAGTATGTGTCTGATCTACTTGAGAGCATGAGTGGTCAGTAAAAAGGAACACAACGCTCCTGAAGCCCGCAGACTTTGACAACGAACTATGACCAGACAATCTGTACAGCTCAGCGATCTGGCAAGACTGTCGGTCTCAAAGACTTAATTATCACATTCCTTCTGAAACAACAAAATAATTGGCATATCTAAAAATAATGAGTCCAAAAGATCCTGGGGAATCGTTTTAATACAGTCCCTTTAATATCGTGCTTTCCTAAAATGTAAATTTGTGAGAAAGAACGAAGAGCCGTTTGGGGAAATGGATTCTTTACGGATTCTTCAATGATGTCTTTAATACTGTGTGATTTTAATCCCACCTGACTTCAGCCATTTTTTTTATACTGTTTCCTCGGCGTGCGGTATAGAATCTGCTTCTAAAGCATCTTTCCAATCTGATTCCCCACTCCTTAAAGAAAGGCACATAAAATGTACTTCTCTTTAGTCGAAGACTGCTTGGGGGATCTCCTGCCGACAATCAGGTTCACAAAAAGGGCCAGTAAGACAGAACACACAAGGAACGACTTCAGAAGTCTTTCGTAACATAATCGGAGGCCCGCACTGCAAAGAGTAACTTTTTTTCTGTGAGGGCTCACAATTATGATCCCCAGATACAAACTCCTCGGCAGCTTACATCTGCTGAAATGAAACGAATCTGCCCCCATCGTGGGGAAGGAAAACTGTGGCCCTTCTGGCCAATCACAAAAACACCGAGGCTTCAACGCACCCACGTTCTGCTTTAATTAATTCGGGACTCTGCAACAGGCATCAGCACTTGTCCCTTCGAGTCTATTTAAAAGCCCCAACGAAACCCACACAACCACCCTTACGACAACCGAGTGCAGAAATACTTCCAGCCACACGCAGATGTGCCTGGTGTGTCAAAGTAAACAATCGACGGGAAAGCTTAAGCTTGTTTTCGAGATTAACGTGGGTCCGCGAAGCCGAGACTGCCACCTGGACACATGGTGTCAGTCAACGAGGCGCCCGCTGCTCAGTCAGAGTAGAAAATAGGAAAATTCTCAACAGCACTTATTTAAAGTTTCCACCTTCACACATACACACCCCCTTCCCCTTAAGCAACGGGCGGGGGCCTCGGCCTCGTCGGAGGCGCTGGGAGGAAATCTGCACTTGACTTCCGTCCTCTCCCGGCAGGAATGAGACCCTGCCTTCCTGCCGGCGGACCCCCCGGCCCCGCCCGGGGCCACCTCCCCGCTCCACGCACCGCCAGACGGAAATGGAGAGGCTCTGCTCCGCGTCCTTCCACCTCCGACCCCGGCCGGGGGCCGCGCGCCCACAGCTCGGGGTGCGCCTCGCCGCTCCGCCCCGGCGCCGCGGGAAGACTCGAGCAGTTGAGCCCGGGGGCGCTGGCGACCGGTGCCCGCGCCCCGCCACGTCCGGCACGGTCGCCCCCACGCCGGCCACCCTCGCGCCGCCGCGGCTCGCCGGGGCGCCTCCCCGCTTCCCGGGCGCAGCCGAGCCCCTGGCGCTCCCCGCCCGCCGCCGTCCAACCGCCCCCGCCCCGGCCGCGGGCCCCCGGCCCCCGCGCTAGGCCCCGCGGGCCGCCCGGACGAGGGGCGGGGACAAGGGCCGCGCCGCGGCCACCCGCCCGCGGGGGTCCCGGGCCGCCCCCGCCGCCCTCCCGCCGCACCTACCATGGTACAGATGGAGGCGAATTTGGAGACTGTCATTAGGATTTCCATCCGCCCAACGCCATCTTCCACCCAATCACAGCAGCGGCGGCGGCGGCGGCGGGCGGGGGAGGAGAGGAGCCGGGCCGCCCGCTTGCACCGCGCGCTGCCCGCGGGCGGACCCCCAGCCGCCGAGGACCCACGCACCGAGCCTTCTCTGCCGCCGCTGCCGTCGTCGCCGCCGGCGCTCCGGCACTCCCCGCCTCGGGCCCCAGTCCCCGCCCGCCCTCCCCCGGCTCCTCCCCGGCGCAGGGCGCAGCCGCTGCCTCGGGGCCCGCGCCTGCCCGCGAAGCCGCCCGCCGTACACCCCGCCCCGCGCGCTGGGGAGGCTGCTCCGCGGAGGCCCTAATGCCCGGCCAGTCCGACAGCTGCGCGGCCCAGCGGCGCGCCCCGCCCTCCCGCCGCGCGCTCGGACCGCCCCGCGCGGCCCCGCCCACTCCGCCGCGCACGCCTCTTCGGCCCCGGAGCGCGCGAGCAGGGGGAACTCCGGCGCGGCCCCACCCCGCGCACGGCCGGGCCCCGCCTCCCGCCCGCGTCCCTCGCGGTCCTAGAGCCCGCGCGCCGGCGGAGCTCGGGCTGCGCGAGCGGCGCGCAGGAAGCGTCCGCTCGCTGCCTGGGCGGTGGCGACTGTGTAAGTCCCGGAAGGGACTGCCTCGCAGCCTCCACCGAGAGCGAGGGGACAGCCGGCCCCCGAGCCGAAAACGAAGCTGATGATCTGGATAATTCTGGGTGGGGTGGGAGGAAACCTGCTTCTGTACGGTTAAAATAACCCGATAATCATCCCTGCATCCCGAGCACTTAACAAAATGCCATATATTGGGTCCAAACACCGTAACTTAGCGAAAGACAAATTGATAAAATAAAAACGAAACTATACGTTCAGCTCCTTGAATTAAGAAAGATAAGTAATGAGGAAAGGGGGCCAAGCTGCCTCCCCACCTCCCCTGCTGGCCATAAATTTAGAATATGTTTATAAATATAGTACCTAAATATATTTGTTCTGAAAGTTGAGTTCTAAAGCAGGGAAGAACTCACTCAACCCAACAGTGATGATGATGTTACCATAGACAGGTCTCACAAGTGAGAAAAGTGTCGTGTGAGAAATTCTTAAAGCAGCGTCAGCGAAGGCTACAGTTCCTCTTTTGTACTTTTATAGAATTCTCGTTGCATCCTGTTCTCCGCGTCGGCAGCTCGGCTTTATTTCTTCCTCCTTAAAAAAGTAGTTCAAGTTAGCAGAATAACTTTATTATGTTAGAAAGCTTGCGATATTTCCCGATCGGTGAACTGCAGTGATGGGGTGCTTTTTGGGGTTCCCCCATTTCAGTGCAGCTGAGGGCCTGAATTCAGATGACGCTCTAAAATCAGATACACCGTATCTAATGGTTCAAAACCTTCAAAACACAAAACAGAGCAAACAAAATTTAGGTGCAAAACAGATGTCTGGGACATGAACGCTGTTTCCATAGTGATTTCCATTATAAGCTTGCTTGGGGGGGGAAACATTGCAGATAGAATATTTGCTAAGTCCCATCTAGCTGGCCTGGTTCTCCAGGCACCTACTTCCATGGAAGCTGGGGCCCTCCCTCTTTGCGCCGATGCCCAGGCCAGTGGCTAGGACCCTGCTGTACACCACCACACGCTCAGGTTTCGAGTGTTTGCCTCCCTGTCTCCCTGCCTCAACTTGGAAGTGTCACCTACCTGAACTCTTTCTAATGTTCTGTTCTGCTTAGACCCCCCCAAGGCCTACCAGTGTCACCGGGCTCCCAGACCCTGTCTTGCCTATTTGGATAAATGCCTATATATAAACCCCGTCCTCCCCCGTTACTGTTCGGTTCCAGGAAACAGGTTTAATGTGTCCGAATTTGAGCCCTGCCTTATCTGTGCTGCCCCCTAATACACCTCTTTGACCATGAATCCTAAAATGTCACAGGAACAAAGGCCACCCGCTTTACGCATAATTTTACATAAGAATTGGTCTTTTCGAAAATGGATTCCTGATAGAATTGTCAAGATGTGTGTCGAGGAGATGTTATAGCCATCTAAATTCATGAGGGATGCCTGAGATCCCAATAGCAGAACTTCACAATGCCATGTCTCCCTGGCCTAAGGTTGATTGAAGAGGCACAGATATTAAAAGAGATTCTTCTATGTGCTGGGCATTGCCCTGGGGTATTTTTCACCATACGTAATACCGTTAAGATTTGACGGACACACCACACTTTTGTACCCAGAGCTTGGAAGGGGGCGTCTGGGTTTGGAACAGATGGTACCTGCACCTGTATCCGTTTTACAAAGACCATCCTACCTAGAGAAAGATGAGTATGTGTATAACTGACTTGTTTGGGGTCTTCCTGAGTGCGGAAACTACAAATTTTACCCGGATAACTTCAAGGACCGAGCAAGTAAAGAAACCAGGGCCAAGCTGAATCTACTTGGTCCCACGGTGTTTTGTTTTTTCATTTGAATAGATTTTTGCAATCCTGTGATGACCAGTACCTCGGAAGCTACTTTACATTTTCTGTTACTCATCTCGTCTCCAGTTAACCGCATGTCACCCCACACAGGCATACCGCGGAGATACTGTGGATTTGGTTCCAGACCACCGCAAGAAAGCAAATAAAGCGAGTCAAATTCATTTGGGAGTTTCCCAGCACGTGTAGACGTTCTATTTGCACTATACTATAGTCTTTGAAGTGTGCAACAGCATCGTGTCTAAAAAACAATGTCTGTGCCTTAACTTAAAAAATAACTTTATTAATAAAAAAAATGTGAACTGTCATCTGAACTTGGCAGCAAGGGATAATCTTTTTGCTGGTGGAGGGTCTCGCCTTGATGTTCATCCGCTGACAGGGGCGGCCCTGGCAATTTTGTGAAAAAAAACAACAGTGAGGTTTGCCGCGCCGACGGACTCTTTTCACAGTTTCCCTGTAGCATGTGCTGCTGGGTGATGGCTTTCCACCCACAGTAGGACGTCTTTCAAAGCTGGAGTCCGTCCTCTCAAACCCTGCCCTGCTTCATCTACTAAGTTGGTGTAAGATTCTAAATCCCGTGTTGTCATTTCAACAATCGTCACCGCATCTTCACGGGGAGCAGATTCCATCTCGAGAAACCCCGTTCTTTGCTCAGCCGTGAGAAGCAGGCCTCACCCGATCACATCCTATCGCGAGATCACAGCAATGCCGTCGGCCTTCGGGCCCCACTTCCAGCTCTGGTCCTCTCGCTGTTTCCACCACACCCGCCGTGACCGCCTCCACTGACGTCCTCGACCCCCAAAGTCACCCCCGAGGGTGGGAATCGACTTCTCCAAACTTCTATAAATGGCATTTTGACCCTCTTCCCATGCATATTGAATGTTCTTAATGGCATCTAGAATCTAGAATGTTCTTAATGGCATCTAGAATCTAGAATGTTCTTAATGTTCTTAATGGCATCTAGAATCCTTTCCAGGAGGGTTTTATTTGCTGAGCCCGGATCTATCAGAGGAATCGCTGTGTGTGGCAGCTATAACCTTACAAAATGTATCTATTAAAATTTAAGATCTTCGGGGTTTTGTCCGTTGCAGAGCAGCTCCCTCACTGCAACCTATTAAAAGTCAGCCCTCAACGCAAGAAAAATAATATTAGAAATCATAATAACAATAATAAAATACAAAATAAGACTTGAAAGTCAAAATGACCCTTGATCCACGAGCCACGGAATGGACGCCGTGTCAGCAGGTATGAAAAAATGCATCGTTTCGTCATACGTCTCCACCGGAGCTCTTGGGTGACCAGGTGTACTGGTCGGTGAGCAGTAAGATTTTGAAAGGAATCCATTTTCTTAGCGGTAACTCTCAACAGTGGGCTTCGCACCTTCAGTAAACCGCGCGAACAGCTGCGCGATCCTTCGGGCTTTGCGGTAGCATTTATAATCACAGGCAGAGGAGATCTGGCATAATTCTGAAGGGCCCTAGCATGTTCGGAACGGCCAACGAGCACCGACTTCACGTCGCCAGCTTCATTAGCCCCTGACAAGAGAGACGCTTTGAAGCTGGGCAGTGACTTCTCCTCTCTAGCTATGAAAGTCCTCAGTGGCAACTTCTTCCGGCAGAAGGCTGTTTCGTCTACACTGGAAGTCTGTGGTTCGGTGTAGGCACCTTCCCTCCACAACACGCCGCAGCTCCTCGCCAGCATTCGCCACTCCACCTTGCGATTATACCTTATAGAGACGGCGTCTTTCCTTAAAGGTCAGGAACCTTCGAGCTTCTTTTCTGTAGCTTCCTTGCCTCTCTCAGCCTTCACAGAATCACAGAGAGGTAGGGCCTTGCTCTGGAGTAGGCTTTGGCTTACGGGAATGCTGGGGCCAGTTTGGTCTTCTCTCCGGAACACTCAGAATCTCTCCGGATCAGCACTAAGACTATTTCACTTACAAATCGTTTGTAACACAGCACTTTAGATTGTCTTCAAGGCCGTTTCCTTTTGCATTCCCAGCTTGGCTAATGTTGGGTGCAAGAGGCCCAGCTTTTGGCCTATCTTGGCTTTCAACATGCCTTCCTCACCAAGCTTAATAATTTCTAGTTTTTTTTTTTTAAACAAACTTTTGTTTTTTGAAGTTTATTCGTTTTTGAGAGACAGAGCTCAAGCAGGGGAGGGGTGGAGAGCGAGGGAGACACAGAATCCGAAGCAAGCTCCAGGCTCTGAGCTGTCAGCACGGAGCCAGACATGGGGCTCGAACCCACGAACTGTGAGATCATGATGTGAGCTGAAGTACGACACTCAACCAACTGAGCCACCCAGATGCCCTAATCACTTCTCGTTTTGATTTAGGTGAGAGACATATGACTTTTCTTTTCTTTGAGCGCTTAGAGGCCATTGCAAGGTTACTAACTGCCCTAATTTCAACATTGCTGTGTCCCAGGGAATAGGGAGACCCAAAAAGAGACAGAGAGAAGGAGGGACAGCCTGAGCGATCGGAACACACACATTTATTGATTAAGTTCTGTGGCACCCCAAAACAATTACAAAGTGATCGCAAGGTCACTGATCACAGATCACCATCACCGTAACAGATACGATAATGAAAAACCTTGAAATAGTGCAAGAACTAGCAAAACGTGACACAGAGACCACGAAGCAAGCAAAGGATGTTGGAAGAATGTCTCCACCCAGGATTGCCACAAACCTGCAAAGTAAAAAGAGCGCAGCATCTGTGAGGCACAGTGAAGGTGGGGAGCCGTAAAACGAGGTGTGCTTGTGTATTTCTTGCTTATTTCTCTTCTCCCTAAAGGAGAGAGTACCAGCTAACATAAATAAATGACATTTCGCTTGTGGTGGGGTGGGGAAGGAAGTGGGGGGGGGTGGGTAAAAGGCATTCCTAATGACTGGTCATGCTTACTGAGGACTTTTCTATACACAGAACAATTTACCAGATCCTCCTAACAACCCAATGAGGGAAGCGCTATCATGATCCTCATTTTCTAGGCAGGGAAACTGAGGCACGGAGCTAACTTTCCCGAGATTGCACAATTAGTAAGCAGTGGAACCAGGGTTTGAACCTGGCTGCAGAGGCCACATTGGTATCGATTCTGCTCTCCCCGCTCAAGTAAAAGTGCCTCATTTGGATTCTAGTAGGATGAGGTTGAGAGGCATTGACTTCTTTGGGATCCGCGGGCAGGTTTTTGTTATAAAATATATTCAAATAGATATTTCTTTTTCTCCGTTTCCTAACCAAGAAAAAAAAAAGGGTAATAATTATGTCTATCTCAGAGAGGAGCCTCGAGGACAAAAGACGGAGACAGGGGCACCTAAGTGGCCCAACTGGTTGAGCGTTCAACTCTTGATTTTGGCTCAGGCCATGATCCCAGGATGGTGGGATTGAGGCCCCGCATCGGGCTCCATGCTGAGTGTGGAGCCTTGCTTAAGATTCTCCCTCTCTCTCTCTCTCCCTCTGCCCCTCTCCCATTAGAGCACTCTCTCTCCAAAATAAAAATTGGGGCACCTGGGTGGCTCAGTCAGTTAAGCTTCCGACTTCAGCTCAGGTCATGTTCTCATGGTTCCTGGGTTCAAAACCCACATCAGGCTCTGCACTGTCAGTGGGATTTCTTGCTCCACCTCTCTCTCTGCCTCTCTGCCACTCGTGCTTTCTCTCTCTCTCTCAGAAATAACTAAGTGAACTTTAAAAAAAAAATTTTTTTTAAATAAACAACACGGAGACATGTTTGGAACAGCGCCTGGGACTCAACCCAAATCGGAGAGCTTTGAATGACCGCTCAAACTCAGTATTTTTACAGTCTGGGTGGGCAAATACAGCCCTCGAGCTGCCGGTTTGTGCCCTCAGAATTAGTGAGCTTCTGCTGTGGGTCCGGCACCTAATTAGTACTTTAGATTCTTTCTTTCTTCCTTCCTTTCTTTTTCTTCTTTCCTTTCTTTTTCTTTCTTCCTTTTTCTTTCTTCCGTTCTTTTTCTTTCTTCCTTCCTTTCTTTTCCTTCCTTCCTTCTTTTTCTTCCTTTCTTCCTTTCTTTTTCTTTCTTTCTTCCTTTCTTTCTTTTTCTTTCTTTATTCATTCCTTTATTTCTTTCTCCTTCCCTCCTTCCTTCCTTCCTTCCTTCTTCCTTTTTCTTTCTTTCTTTCTTTCTTTCTTTCTTTCTCTCTCTCTCTCTCTCTCTCTCTCTCTCTCCCTCTCTCTCTCTCTCTCTCTCTCTCTTTCTTTCTTTCCCCTGCCCATTGATGGTTGAATGAATCAACTTTCTTGATGGCATTAATATTGTCCTATTGTTCAGAGGTAGATGTTAATGAAAACGGTGCTGCTCTCTGTGGGTTTGAATCAACAAATCAGTGACTTACTTTTCAAAGCTGACTTCTAATTCCAATGAGTTAAGCCGAGCCATCCGCACAGGGGATGGATGACTTGGATTTGCTGGGCAGAATGGCCTAGCGCCGATGCATCTAACCTCTGTCATTTAAATCTAGGTTTCAAAAAGGTACAGTCCTGGTTATACTCTTTTTAAAACTGAAATGCGAGTTCATTCACTGAAACAAGTATCTCTGGGTCAGCTAATGATGAGTAAGAGAGTTCCGCACCCTCAGTGAGCACCCAAGCCATCGGGGTACACAGATGACTGTATTTATGGAAAATGCACGGAGAAAACGGAGGACTAAGTGCTAGCGGCCCCCGGAGGGGGTGAGAAGGGCTCTGTCTGCAGCGGGGACATGCTGAGGCAGGTGTCACGATCCAGATGGATAGGGTGAACAGTGGGGGGGGGGAGGGGAAACAGTGACCTCCCGGGCAAAGGCACCAACCCTGAAGGAGCACGGCGTGTGTCTGAGGCTTTAGCACCGGGCGCCATGCAGGCAGCTTATGGGGGTGAGCGGGGCACGTCAAGGGGACACTCTGACCCACGCTGATATCAGCAAAGGTTATCGTCTCTGGATCTCTACTGTCAAATCCATCAATACCAAGTGGTAGAATCAGCGAGCCTTAGAAGGTTCCAGTTCCTCCTCGTGCATCGTGATATCGATTTGGATTCCCAGTCCTGCGGTTCCTTGAGACTAACCATGGCAGAGATTTTCAAGGAGACATCGAGCTCACAGGTGTACCACTGGGAGGGGAAACCTTGAGTTCTGGCGAGCACAGAAGTGAGGCAGAGTATTTTCTTTGTGTCCTTAGCTCCTCAATGAGCAGGGCCTGGCCAGCCAGAGGCTGGGAAGGATGGGACAATTCTCTCGGCTGTTTGGAAAAAGTTCAAAAGTTGCTGAGCTTAGCTTGGGGAGAGGATCCCCTTTCAAACGCTCTCATGTGTGACCCTTTTCTTCTGTGAAAATTGCAGAACAGAGCAAAATAGAGCCGTTAAGTGTGAGCACACTGACACCCTTAGACACGAGCGTGGCCCGTTCTGGCCGCACAATTACTCACCCATGTGTATCTGGATTGCGCTTGTGTATTCAGCACCTGTCTGCTGACTACCTCCTGCTTGTGAAGGCGTGTGGCAGCCACCTAGGGAAGGAGAGCCCGCCTTCAAAACGTTTGCCACCTAGCTGAGAGAGGAGATGTGCACACAAACAAACGACTTTAAAAGGAAATATCACAACTTTAAAAAAAGAAAATATAACATCCTCTGGACTCTAATTAGTCTTTTGTTTCTAATGTTTATTTATTTTTGAGCAGGGGAGGGGCAGAGAAAGAGGGCGACACAGAATCCGAAGCAGGCTCCAGGCTCTGAGCTGTCAGCACAGAGCCCGATGTGGAGGTCGAACTCATGACTGCAGGATCATGACCTGAGCCGAAGTCGAACGCTCAACCAGTGAGCCACCCAGGCGCCCCTGGACTCAGAAGCCTTGAGCACCTAAGTCTTACTTCCCCAATTATAAGTGCCAATTGCGTGATTTACAGTATTGGAAGGGTTCATAGAGGAGGAAGACTGTTTCTTCTTTAAGGCATCTAACAAATGCTACCAGGTCCTAGAGAGTCATGTCACCTAACCCAAAGGGAAAAGTTGGAAAATCTCAATGAGTAATTGTAATTATACCTTGTAACTATTTATTGAAGAAAAATCTCTTCCTACGTAAAATGGGTATGATAATATTACCAATCTCCTGAAGTATTCTGAGAATTAAATGAGTACCTGTAGAGTACTTAAAACAACGCCTGGCACTTAAGGAGCCAATATTTTCATTATCCCCACCTCCTCCTCTTCCCCTTCTCCTTCCTCCTCCCCCTCCCCCTTTCCATCTTTCCAGCTTCATCTCTTATTCCTCCCCCCTCGGTCACTGTGCTTCTATCACACGAGCCTCCATTTTGTTCCTCAACCCCCAAAGAGCTCCATGCCGCGTCCATGCCGCAGGTATTCCTCATCTCTGGAACATTCTCCCTCCCTCACCCAGTCGCCTCCTTGCTCTTCCCAGATCCCCTCCTCTCCTCAGGAACTCTGTGACAACTGGATCCCCATCTATTCGGAGAGCTCTGTCCCCAAAGCCTGCAAACAACCAGTAAGTGCTGACTAAAGACGTGTTACTCCACGAACTGAAGCCAATGAAATACCTACACTTGAAGTGTGTCCAGCTCCAGAGCTGGACATAAAATAAGATAATTCTGATATGTAGAGGTGTTTTATCTTTTCTAACCAATACGATAGACATAAAAATAAGACATAAGACATAAAAATAAAATAATTAACATAAAAATAAATAAAATAAAAAACAAAGACATAAAAATAAGATAATTCTGACATGTAGAGGTGTTTTATCTTTTCTAACCAATACGATAGATTTTGAAGGCTCCCCAAGCTCTCCTGATGATTCTGCCACTTCTCTGACTCTCTTCAGGCTGGAATTTCCCATGTTCACCTCAGCATTTCCTCAGTTCTCACGAGAAAGTTCATCAGAGAAAGAAAGAAAGAAAGAAGAAAGAAAGAAAGAAAGAAAGAAAGAAAGAAAGAAAGGAAGGAAGGAAGGGAGAGAGAGAGAGAAAGAGAGAGAGGGAGGGAGGGAGGGAGAAAGAAAGAAAGAAATGAAAGAAAGAAAGAAAATACAACATCCTCTGGACTCGAAAGAGTCTGAAGCACCTATGTCGTACTTCCTCAATCCTAACTCTGATTTTCTTTCTTGTGTCTTCGGGATTTTTCCCCTGTGGAGATGGCTTCTCCTGTCATTCTGCATTCTCCCTCTCAGACTCTTCAGGGCGGGTGGCTTTTGCTACACCTTCACCAGAGCTTACCCATGTGTGTGGAGTCTGTCAGGTCAGGCTTTGGCTCTCCGTTGTGATTTTACTGTCGCATTTGCATCTTAGCACCCGCCAGGCCTCCTTGCCACTCGACCTCCACCGGCCTAACCAGGGCACCTAGTGAGAGACGGTGCCCCTCCTGGGGGTTTCCTGAAATGTTCCAGCTTTGTCATCAGTCGAGAGAAACAGGCGTGACTGCCACTTCTTCTTTCTAAAAAATACTCTGTTAAAATAGCCAAGCAGAGCCGCGTTGCACCGACTCAAAAATTCCAAAATATATTTAGCGTAAAGAAGCTCCTGCCAGATGCACAAGCGACAGTTCACGGGCCTGGGGTGGAGGAAGCAGGAAGGTTAGGGGACAAGATGGCAGCACGAGTTTTTACTGTATGTATCCTTTTTATACTTTTTGGGGGTTGAGTCACTGAATGTGTAACTATTTCAAAAATTAAATAGATTGAATATTTTTAAAGCTTAAACGATATATTGATGTGACAACATATACATTTTTTAATGCAAATGTTTATTTTTGAGAGAGGGAGAGAGCACAAGCAGGGGTGGGGCAGAGAGAGGGAGACAGAGGATCCGAAGCAGGCTCTATGCTGACACCAGAGAACCCGAGGGGGGCCTTGAACTCATAAACCATGAGATCATGACGTGAGCCTAAGTCGAACACTTAATGGACTGAGCCATCCAGGTGTCCCGATGTGACGTATTTTTTAAATTACTAGGCACACGTTAAAAAAAAATTTTTTTTTAAAAGGGGTGCGCCTGGGTGGCTCAGTTGGTTAAGTGGCCAACTTCAGCTCAGGTCATGATCTCATGGTCTGTGAGTTTGAGCCCCACGTCGGGCTCTGTGCTGACAGCTCAGAGCCTGGAGCCTGCTTCCAATTCTGTGTCTCCCTCTCTCTCTGTCCTTCCTCTGCTCACATTCTGTCTCTCTGTCTCTCAAAAATAAATAAATGTTAAAAAAATAATTTTTTAAATTACTAGGCACAATCTAAAATTGTTTTCTTAAAAGTAACTCACCAGGGTGAGCCTGGTTTAACCCTGGTCTCTCTGCCCGAACAGAACGTGCACTTGAACTCTGACACTTCCTTCCTCAGGACCCTCTTGGGGCCCTTCTGCCTTCAGTGGCTCAGGACCTCCTCCTAGGGAAAGACAACAGTCTCTTGACACATGAATTAAAGGGCAAGCTTTAAGATGGCTGTCCTCTACTGCTGTCAAAAGGGAAAAGTCACAGGGGAAGAAGGAGGTGAGGAGAAGCGAACCCAGAAATTCCTCTCTGCTCTCCCATTCCTGAGTCTCCATCCTCAAGACCCAGACAGAAAAGAGACGAAATGATCACAAGCC
This sequence comes from Paguma larvata, assembly GCA_030068075.1. Classification (NCBI taxonomy): domain Eukaryota; kingdom Metazoa; phylum Chordata; class Mammalia; order Carnivora; family Viverridae; genus Paguma; species Paguma larvata. The sequence continues at coordinate 72,179,266 of CM057839.1, read as the reverse complement.
CTCACGTGGTCATCCAACACACGGCCACGTGATTTCTGTCACGTGATCACATGCAACACCTGTGCACAGAGCAGTCCTGTAGCCGGCTTTTCCCCCAGAGAGGAGGTGTGTCCCTCCTCCAAGGCGGTTGGGCATCTTAACCTTCTCTGGGTTGTTTGTTTTTTTTTTTTTGTCTTGCTTTTTGCTTTTAGCCTTCCCTAATTCCCTCAAGTCGATTCTACCAGGCATGGCGGAAATTTTATTTATTTGTTTGTTTGTTTGTTTGTTTGTAATAACAATCGCGCACAAGAGCAAGTATATCTGCTTTCTGACACACCTTGAGGATACGCAAATGACAAATTATATCAGGATTTCTTTTAATAGGTCTCCTGGGTAACAGAGAAATGCACACCTATCTTTCCAGGGTTCAGGCCACTGGCTGCTGCTCCTGACACCTGGGCACACAGTGTCTCTTGGGCCACCTCGTCTTCTTTGCTGCCTGCAAGCAGCAAGTTTTTAAAAGACGTCTGCTGTTTATCGTCACTAAGCGTTAGGAAATAGACAACAAAAATAATGAAGAAGGGAACGACAAAGTTTTATAAAGCTCTGCGGTGGTAGTCGCTGACCCCTGGGTTTGAGCCCCAGGTTGGGCATAGAGATTAGTTTAAAAAAAAAAAAAAAAAAAGAATTAGGGCATCGGAAGGCTTAGTTGAATCTCCTCTCCCCCAGCACGCACCCTCCGCCAGGGTGTCCAGTTCAGTTTCTGATGCCAAAACATCTCCCAACCCTCGAAGCGACAGTGTCCTCATTATATAAAGGAAAAGCTCTCTATTTCATCGCGGTGTTGGGTGGTGGTGGCGGGGGGGGGGGGTTCAATGAGAAACGTCACGTAAGTGCTCAGCACCCTGCAGGCCCATAGGATGAAGGAGATGAAAAGAATGTGTCATCGTTCACCTGCAATCTTCCCCCCCCTCCTCAACAAGACCACTTAGAACAGTGTGCGATCGCTTGGTTCGAAAAGTAATGAATTCACACAGCCAAATGTAGAAACAACCCACGTGCCCATCAGCGGACGGATGGGTATATCCGTATCCGCAAAATCGGTATATCCATGCAGTGGAATATCATTCAACCTGAGAAAGGAAGGGAATCCTGTCACATGCTAACACATGGGTAAACCTTGAAAACAATATGCTAAGTGCAAGCAACCAGTCACGAAAAGACGAATACTGTCTGATTCCATCTATACGCGGTAGCTAGGGTAGTCAAGTTCATGAGACAGCAAGTAGAATGGGGGTCACCAGGGGCTGGAAGGAGTGGGGAACAGATAGCATTTGAGGGGGACAGAGTTTTGGTTGAGACGATAAGAAAGTTTTGGCTACAGATGGTGGTGATGGCTCCGCGAGAAGGCGACTGTACTTTGTGTCCTTGAAGTGTCCACTTAACAATGGTTAAAATGGTAAAGATGTTTATGTCTATTTCACCACAGTGAAATACAATAATTTTAAAAAATTTACCTAGGGCTTGTAGACAAAACGGAATGCCAGCTTGTTCATTTATGCTGAGTTCCTGCCTCCTCTGGGCACCGAACACACCGATCGCTCCTATTGTGTTGACTTGCCTATAGGTTCACCTCTTCTGCTACCCGGTCTACCGCTCCAGCCACAGGGAGCGTGTCTTCGCTGTCCTTCCACAGATCTGCCCCCCGGGTGCCTGCTTCCCTGCCCATCTGCTTCAATACTTCTCCTTCGTGGGCTTCCCTGGTCCCCGGAGGCACGCTGACTCCTTCTTTTCCATCTCTGCTGACCCCTCTGGATATAGTGACTAAGCTTTTGGATTGGCCTCTTGGCTTGGCACGCGGCCCCTATAAGATTCAGCTTCCTGTATCTGCTCCCTGTCAACGCTCAGGCGGCCAAGCGGCTGAGGTCATTTTCTGCTTGTCACCACATATGGGAATGGATAGCAAAAGCCAACATCACCCAGTCTGGAAACTGTAACATCAGCCATGTCTCCTGCTCCTCACTCCCTGCCCCTCCATGCAGTCAGTCAATTCCTCAGCATGAGCTCTGCTGTGCACTTCCTTCCGAACCCCTCCTTCCATGCTGCCTGAGATCAGAGGCCTGTCATCCCCTGATGAGCCATGGCACCAGCCTCCTGTGTGACTTCTCTTTAGTCTGTGTCCCTGCGGTTCTTTCTCTACATGGCTGGCAGAACTACTGTCCCCAGATGACAATCTCATCATGCTGCTCTCCTGAGCAGAAAGCTCCACAGGTCTTGGGTGCTGGAAGACCGAGTTGAAGTTCTTTTCTCACCAGAATAGGTCCCTCGCGCTGTAACTCGCACCCTCCGCTCCAGCCACAGCCCGCCCTCCAACTGTGCCACACTCCTTACTCCAACACACCAGAGTGCTGGCCTTTCCCGGGGTGCTTCTACCATCCTCCACCTCCTCCCGTGTTTCTCCTTCTTCCAAGACTGACCACCTGGCTTGGTTTGCCCAGAACAGCCTCTGCTTACATCTGTAACTCAGTGTAATTATTAATAGCCTCCCTTTCACTCTCCAAATGTCCTGGTTTGGTCAACAGATTGTGTGGCCACACTGCATTTGCCCTCATTCTTCACCTGGAAAATCTCTGCTCATCTTCTAAGATCTGCCCCACGTGCTGGAAGAAGAGTTGAGTTGTCTGTCTTGAGTTCTCTGGGAACTCAAGTCTCGTCCGAGTTCTCCGGAGGGAGTCGGCTGCTCCTTCCGTGCCCCTCCAGCCTTGTACGTGTCATTTATGACAGTGTTTACCATGGTATATTATTAGAGACTTGTTTATATGTCTGTCTTCCGTACTGGAATTCTGGAGTCTTGTGTATTTTTGCATCCCCAGCACTCAGAAGAGTCCCTGACATGGACTAGGTGTTCATTTAAAGCTTCCTGAAGAGGAATGACAGAATGAATTCTTGAAGTGTTTATTAAGAACTATGTGCCAGGCGCTGTTCCAGGTTCTTGGCAAGACAGATGAGTAAACTCGCGCAGAGTTTACATTTAATTGGAGGAAACAGACCTAAGTTAATTTCTGAACAAATTAGTGGAGAGAGTGTAAGTATGGGGTTTGCATTAACTAAGCAGGCTCACTCCTGGAGCTAGGGGTGGGACTCTGCTTCCCTTGAGGCCCTGGGCTGTCTGAGGGACGGGGGCCGCCCTGGCCAATGTAAGTATTCAGTCAGAAGGGAAGAAGCAAAGAACAGAAATCAGGGAGACGGTGTCCGTTTGGGGCAGGATTGGTGGAATCATTCGCTTCCGGGCCACAGCTGCCTCTGGTATGTCTTCTTTCAACCCTGCCAGGGTATTTCTGGGACAGTATGTTTAATCTCAATTGAACATAATCCAGAATGTTCTCGTGAAGCCTTGGATGAATGGCTCCCCTGGCACACCTGACATTTAAAGCCTGTCGTTCATTTTTGTTCATGATCGAGATCGGTCAACCTTGTCATGACAACGTTCCTTGACCACTGCTGCTCCCTAACTTTTGCATCGATAATATTTTTAGGCATCATCCTATCAAGTCTGTAGAAAAACATACTCACAGAAATTGCTACCATTCAAATATTAAAATAAAAATAGATCTACAGACATGAAAATGACAATATGATCTATTCCACGGACATAGCTGTGACAGAAGCAAGGCACCCAGGAACACTAATCTCCAAGAGAGATCTCTTTAGGATTCTAGGTCCCAGACTGGAGAGCCCTAAATACCTTTCCTCCTGGGTCCATAATCATGGTCTGAGAAAGTCTCAATCCTACCAAAAGCACCTCAAAGAAACTTTCTTCCGATCATCTTTTCCTTGTGAGATGACGGAGTAACGAGTTTACGGATGAGAATATCAAGTAGGCACTTGGATGATGTCGATGATGAAATTGGTTGGAGAACGCAGGAACTGGATCAGAAAATCCTGAATGAATCCTTCTGTGCCTTTTCCTTTTCGTGCCTGGGTCAAAGCCAACCGTTCCGTTTTCTGCAGTACTGCACTAGTGTTCCGATGAGGCGGAACCCCACTCAATTCGAGTGATCCGTAATTTGTCGTAACCTGAAAGGTGTCGCTCTCACTCAATCCCCTTTTATTCCGTGCCCCAACTTCAATTTAAATAATTTTCCTGCTCCCAGTACTACGGTAGGTTTTCTCCTCTCTTTTCTCCCTTTCTTTCTCTCTACTTTTTATTAGGAAATGTTCAAACATAATTTAGAAAGAAGACAGAATAGTGAGATGAGCCCAACTTAACCATCGCCTAGTTTTTCTACATGAAACATATATATAGTAAAATGCATAAACTTTAAGTACACAATGTGTTTTGACAAATGTTTGCCATTTCACTGCCCCTGCAACCAATATACAAAACATTTCCATCGCCCCGGAAAGCTTCTTTGCCATGCCCCAGTCTTAGCAGTTATCCAGACATGACCATGCTTGGTCCATCTGTATCCCTACCCCACAACTCCCAGGATGATTTCGAAGCAAACTCAGATATCATATAATTTACCTGTAAATATTTCTCTAAAAGATAACCAAAATATTACTATCACACTGAAATGAACAAGAATATCTTAACATTATCAAATATCCAGCCTGTGTCCATGTCTCCTCAATTCTCTTCTAATAGATTTATAATCGGTTTCTTTACTTTTGATCATTCCCACTGATTTAAGGAAACACCCAGATGAATATTTCCAATCCGTTGGCATGATTGTTTACTGAGTGCTCCTTAGTCTCGTAGAACCTGGATTCAATATATAACTTTCCAATTTCAGTTTCCAATTTTCCTCTTCATGCAGCTTAGCCTTCAGCAAAAGGAAGCTTGTTTTTTTTTATGAAAAAATCTGGCGTCCGTGACTCTAGAATTTGATTATGTGTCTCTTCTCTTTACTCTGCATGTGAACGGTAATTAAATAAATCTTTGTTGAACACCTACCAGGCATCAGGGACCAGTTAGTAGCTAGAGAATCCAGCAGTAAAGGAGATAAGTACAAATCCCGCCCTCACGGTGAGATTATAGCATCTCCTCTCTCTACTTATTGAAATCCCATTTACTTGAAGGTGAAGTCCAACTGTCACATTCTGTGCGAAGTCTGTCCTGATCGCTTGAGGCAGAAATATTCTCACTCCTCTTAAACTCCTGCTTTGCCTCATTTAAACTGCCCCTAGAGTATATACCACATAAGGAATCTGAACAGAAGACATGTAGAGAGAAGTCCTTCATTTTTGCAAATCCTTCAACATTTCATGGGGACACAATGAATAAGTAAATGAATATATTAAGAACAGTTACAAAACACACACATACACACACGCTCACAGCCTGCCCTCTCAGCTCAGCTGACAGTGTGTCAAACTCATCATGTGAAGGCCCTGAGCTCAAGCGTCAGGGAGAAAAGCTCTCTCCTTCCTTCCTTAGCAATTGGTCTGGCCTAACATTATGTTGGCAAAAAGAAAGGGTATATCAGGTGAACTAAGAAAAATACAAAGACAGACAGACAGACACACACACACACACACACACACACACACACACACACACACACACCACCCACTGACTGCTGAACCTCAACCAACTGCTTTACGAAAAGGTATTATTGAGACTTTCTCAACTCAGTACAGGGCATTGCACTGCTTTTAGGACACTTCCGGGGAAAAGTCCACATATAAAAGCAACTGAGAATTGGCCTGGAGATGAGTGGATATGCGTCAAAGTCTTTTCCATCTTTTAGTTAGCTCATTCCTTTAGGCTTTGTTTCTGAACTTGGCGTGCGGAATTAAAAAGCCGATTTTCGGCAATCAGAAATCCTTAAAAATGAGTCTTTGTCATAAATATTTGAAAACAGAAAAACACACAAAGAAGAAAACTAGAATCCCCCATAATCCGCCAGTCAGACAAAAATCGTTCTGAACATTTGGATGTGTTTCTTTCCAGTCTTTTTTCACCATGAGTAGAAAAAGTTTGCTTTGGAGTGCCAGACTTCACACTGGTGCTGAGGATGGGTGGGCATACCCAAGGAAAACGTTTTGCTTTCCATATTAAGCAGTGTGGACTTCGTTCTGCCTTTCCTCACTGATGGCGCTCTTTCCCCCCCATCTTTTGTTCTCACCCTTTGCCTACCAAACCCAGAGTTCTGATCTGTGACCCCAATCTCTGGCCCTAATCAAGATCTCAGAGTCCTGTCACTTTGTATCCATTCACCTCACTGCCTTGACTCAAAACCAAGTTCCTGGGCCACATCTGGTCTTCTCTATAATTTTTTTTTCCATTTATCAGCCTTTCCCCCATGACACTACAGAGCCTTAGTTGCATATAGTCTCATTACCTTAAACATTCTCCTCATATTGACCTGATGTTAGTTTTGATTTGTCAGTATTATGAATAACTTCGTAATGAATATGTTTGTGAGCAATCTTTAACCATATATCGGATTACTTTCTCTTTTTAAATTTTTTTGTTAAGTTTAATCATTTACTTTGAGAGAGAGAGCACAAGTGGGTGAAGGGCAGAGAGGAGAGAAAGAATCCTAAGCGGACTCCACGCCATCAATGCAGAGCCCAATGTGGGGCTCGAACTCACAGACTGTGAGATCATGACCCGAGCTGAGATCAGCAGTCGGCTGCCTAACCGACGAAAAGGATTGCTTTCTTAAGTCGGATACATAGAAGTGAATGCAGTGACATAAAACATGGCCTAAAAGCATCTGATACACACTGCTGACTTGATTTCTAGAGAAGTGCACACACTCACACTCACCCAGCAGAGTGTACCGGGTCCGTCTTGTTGATTGTTGCCCACGTGGCGTGCTGTTATTAACACAGAGGACAGAAAGGAATTTAGGAATAGAGAAAAGCTCTCATGTAATCCAGAGCATCTGTGAAAAAGGTACAGCTAGCACCATTCTTAACAATGACAGGCCAGATGCTTTTCCCCGAGGATCAGGAGCAAAGCAAGGATGTCCACTCTCACCTCTTTTATTCGACAGTGTGTTAGTTTTAATATTTACTAACAGGAGATATTTAAAATCACCGTACTTTCAGATTTGCATTTCTTTGCAAGAGTAACTTGTATATTATTAGCAGTTTGCATTTTCTCTTTTGTGAATTATGTATCTGTAGTCTCTGCCCATTGGTATCCTAGGGCTTTTTAAGTTATTTCTGTAAGCTGCCAGTATTTTTGTCTCGAATATTTATTTCTACACATTTTGTTGTTTGCTCTTTTTTTTTTTTTGGATGTCATATTCTTGGTATAGAGAAGTTTATTTCATTTTATTTTATTTTTTGTGAGCAAAACTACAGAGTCTATCTCGTTTTAAATTGCATTTAAGCTTAACCATTTCTTCTTTTTGCTGTTGTTGTTACATAAATTAACACACTTATTCCAGGCTAGCCAGGTAGCAAACACTGGAGCTTCTACTGGTCTGGAAATTTCTTTGAAAAAAAATTTTTTTTATTTTGGAGAGATAGAGAAAATGTGCGAGAGGGGCAGAGAGAAAGAATCTTAAGCAGGCTCCACGCTCAGCATGAGCCCAACATGGGGCTCAATCCCATGATCCTGAGATCATAACCTGAGCCGAAATCAAGAGTCGGACACTCAACCAACTGAGCCACCCAGGTGCCCCTAGTCTTTGAGTTTTTTAAAGTAGGCTCCACACCCAACAGGGAACTTGAACTCATGACCCTGAGATTAAGAGTCACATGCTCTACTGACTGAGCCAGCCAGGCAGGTGCCCCTCAATTCCTTCGGTCTTCGGATGGCTGACTGTACAGTGGTAGCAGAAGTGGTGTTGAGGGTCCAGGCACCACCGGCTACCGTTTTCCTGAAGGAACCACAACCCTACAGCTCATCCCTGCATCTTGGTTTTGCCACAGAAGGAGGAAGTGTGTTTGGAATGCTAGCGTCTTTCCATTTTCTTCACCATTTTCCTGAGGGAGGCACCATGACAGGGTGAGAGGGATCTTGTGTTTACCAATAATCCCTGACTCCTTGGTGTGTTGTACCAAGTCACCGCAAAGTAGGTCCCAGCCCAGAGAGTAACCTTTTTTTCTTTTTTAATAGTACTGCGTGGTACTACAGAAATTACATTGCCTCTGCATTTAAGAACTAGTAGGCTAGTACGCAGCCCTATAATCTCCACAACCAATTTTGCTATGAAAAGTAGTTCTTAGATCTTGCCACTGGGGTCATTTGTGTTATTCTGGTGCACTGACAGGAAAAAAAAAATGGCTCAGAGAATCCGATTTGCAATATTGGTTCAAAGTTATAATGTGCAGGGTTATACTCAGTTCTGGGTCATATTTCCATCTATAAGACTCAATTAAAAGATAGTGAGGTTCATATCAAGAATCATATGGTAGCCAGAGGGCATCATTTCCTCTTGTCTGAACCAATGCAACAGAGCCAAAATCTTTAAACAATTATCTAGGAGCATAAAATGTTATGATAGAACTTCACAGGGAAAAATACTTCAATGTGGATCGAAATTTCACCTTACTAAGGACTCAAAATGGAAGTGGAGAAGTGTTTCCTCCTATCTGAGAGTAGCTACAGAGTAAGGAGAACAAATAAGTTATTTTCATGCACCATCGATCAACAGAATCTTCTGAGTGTACTGAGTATTGAATTTTCCAAAGGCTGTTACTCTAAAAAGGGATGATTATTTCAGGGTTAGTCTGTTTGTAAAAGTGACATTAACGCATCTTTTATTTTACCTTATTTGTGGCTTAACGCATATAGAGTATCTCCACGTTAATACCTGCCAAATTACTGTATTTTTACTCTCACATTCTCCTGTTTGGTAATGAGTTGGGCGCGAGTCAATACGACAAGATGTACCTCAGAGTAACTATCTTCCAGAATTATTATAAGCATATGATGAATATGATGTTTATGATACCAAAGTTCTCAACATAAAACAAAGGGAAAGTTCCGATGAAGCTACTTAGGAGAATGATTTAGGGAAAAGTACAAAAAGGAGTCCCGGATTACTGAACTTCAAAGAGAATTCATCAACCACGATTTCAACACACATCGGTGGAAAGAGAAGAGAATTGCACTGAACGGCACAGCTGAAAGGACATGAAGGACCCTGACCACATCGCTGATTCTGCAGCCCCATGTTCAGTACAGTTCAGGCTTTCTAGAATTTGCTTTCTGTGCCGGCACAGCGCCAGCCTGTAGCAGGCACTAAGTGAATGATAGCTACGATGAACACCTTTCGGTAGGTCCTTGGAGAACAGAGTCCACGTTAAAAAAGTGTACCAAGACGGTGGGCTCTGGCGCCAGGCTGTCCAGATGCAAATTCCAGATCTGCAATTTACCAACTGCGTGACCTTGAACGTGGTTACCTAACTTCTGAGGGTCAGTTTACTCTCATTGGAAATCAAAGTAATCACAGCATCATATGCTTTGTGTCAGGATTAAATGAGACAAAGCATAAAAAAATAACTGGTGTACAGCAAGCATTTGGTATACTTGAGCTATATTCATACACAGAGGAAGGAAAAGTATAACCCGTTAGATATTTCCTATCTCTATTGGCCTATGCAAGTAAACCAAAGTCAAAGAAAGTATATATAAACACATTCTCAGGGCTATTGAATCCATCAGGATTAGGATTTGCTGCATATATATTCAAACCAGCAGTTCAGAAAAATAGAAATTAATTTCCCTCATGCATAAAATAAACCAGAAAGGAGGGCTTTCTACTGGAAAGCCCAGGGCTGCCATAGTGGACTCACCATTCGCTAGATCCAAATTCCTTTTTTTGCACTGCTTCTCCCTGTTTAGCGAACTGCCTCATGGTTCCAGAAGGTACCTTGACTACCTGATCTCCTTGTCCAAGCAGTGGAAAGGAGAAGGGAGTTGGGGGATGGGCCTGCCCTAACCTTTCAGAAATCTCTGCCGGCAGCTGCATCCAACACTTCCATGAACATTCCACTGACCGGAACTTGGTCTCAGGGGCGCTCTAGCTACAGGGAAGGCTGGGAACGGGGCGCCCAGGTGGTTCAGTTGGTTAAGCGTCCAACTTCGGCTCAGGTCATGATCTCCCGGTTCATGTATCCGAGCCCTGTGTCAGGCTCTGTGCTGACAGCTCAGAGCCTGGAGCCGGCTTCCAATTCTGTGTCTCCCTCCCTCTCTGCCTCTCTCCCGCTCACACCCTGTCTCTCTGTATCTCTCAAAACTGAATAATGTTAACAAAATAAAAACAAAAATAAAAGGAAGGCTAGGAAGTAGTCTTTAAGAGGTCCTGTGCCCAGCCAATAATTAGGGGTTCTAGTACAACAAAGGAAAGAATAGACATTAGGGAGGAAAATACGGTTCCTTAACCACACAGCCTGGTGGATAACAAACTGGCTCTGGGAGAGAAACATAATGATGATATCCAAGAGAAATAAAGGCAACCCTATGCTTTACGTATTCGCTCGCTTACCTGCTAGGGCACAGTTGTCAATGGTTTGTCTTATTGGATTTTACGCTTCAGTCCTAAATATCATAAAAAGGTTCTCAGCCCTCCTAGCAAATGCTCACCACCATATTGTCTCCATTCTGCTCTCCTTGGCTTAACAGAGAAGGAAAGCTCTTGGGAGGATTTCAAAGAAAAGCCACAAGAATGACTAATGGCTCCAAACAAGAAGACCTCAGACGGACTTTCAGGAACGGGAGTGAGTCAGCCAGAGAAAGAAAGGGCTAGAAGGTGACTACATAATGATGTTCTGCTAGAGAAAGGGTTCTGACGCAGAGGAGAAGGAGGAGAGGGAGGAGGACAAGGAGGAAGGCCAGCTGTTCACCGCCACCGAGGACCGAGGAAGGAAAAGGGAGGCTGGAGTGACTTCGGGGGACATGTAAGGAGAACCGTGCTGACAGGGATTATATCATGAACTCTCTGAACGGCTGAGACTTGCTCCTCTTGAGGGTGGGGATTGGGGATTGGAGGGGCAGGGCACAGGCAGAAAGCAGTTGAGCGACTTGAACATCGACAGTTTTTCTTTCCCGTGCCTCAGTTTCCCTCACGTAATACTACGGTTTGGAGTTCAGAAAACAAACGCTACGTTGACTTGAAACGTTCTGGTTTTGCACATGTGCAAAAGAATAATAACTACGCCAGTATTGGTATGCTGCAGAATAATCCTAGGAGGAGAAAGGAATGCATTTTCTGTTTTCGGATCCCACTTTTTTAATTATACCAGGAACGCAATGGCTGCCCAGTCGCGATGGTACAATAAGACGCATTTCACCCACTGCAAACGTTAAGCGATGCCAAACGAAATATACAAAGAGAAAAGAAAGGCGATAGGGCGCCTGGCTCAGAAACAAGGTCATTACTTCGGAGGGCCAGAAACAGAGAGGAACAGGAAGAGCCAAAGGGAGACAGAACCTGGGCCCAAGGGCTCTACCTGAGGCTACGGACCAAAGCCACACTCCCTGCCGAAGCCAGAGGCTGGGGCGCAAAACCTCCTTCCTCTTCTCCTCTCCCTTCTCCAACCCCCACTCCCCGGGGGTGCCTACTTTCCCTTTCTGAACTCTCCTGGTGGCTACGGAGTAGATGAGGCCCCCTCAGTATCTGCAGGCCTTCCTACCTCCGTCCCCACCCCCTCTTTCTGTTCCAGTCTGCCATTGCTCTAACGTTTTCACTCTGTTCTAGAACCCTAACGAAGCCTTCTGCACTCTTGATTCGGGTGTGCTGCAAAGACAAGCACTGCGACTGAACCCACAGAAAATGAAAAGGGCGCTACGCCATTAAACCTGGGTCGTGAGTAAACAGACGCTTTTCTAAATTCTACACACAGCCCAGAATCATGTCCTGTTTTAGTTGGCTTCCTGTTTGGATCATGACTTTCTTATAAAGCGTTGGTTTCCCCCAAGAGAAGTTTCTTAACTCCGTGTGTGTGTGTGTATGTGTGTGTGTGTGTGTAAGTTATTGAAATGTCTTCACTTTATCGTTGAGAACTTCCGGGTTCCTCAAGATTCGGTGTATGTAGTGAAATCCGTTTTGTGTTTAAAGTTATTCTTTATGGAGCCTTTTAACTTCCTCCTATGATTTGAACTGACAGCCTTCCAGGCCTGTTGCACCAATGACTCCCTGTGGTTTCTTTTCAACGATTTCCTGAGCCGGTTCCCTGGATTTGCGGAGTCACGCCTCCCTCTTCTTGGATTCCCTCTCAGCTGGACAGGAAGACATCCTCAATTAATTGTGTTTTGTTTTTCTCAGAAAGGGTATATGTAGGGATAGCCTTTGTGAGTGCTTACCAGTTTGTTTTATCCTCCCCTTACTTGTTGGACCGGATATGGAATTCTTGGTTGAAGTAACTTTTCCTTATAAATTCAGCGTCACTGTCTTCTAGCACGCAACACTGCTTCAGATATGGCTGGGGCCACTGTTGTCCTCGTTTCTACCCGAGAAACTGATTTTCTTTCCATTCTGCAGAATGTTAGTATTTTTTTTTTAATTTGGCATTCTAGGGGCACCTGGTGGGGGGGGGGTTCAGTCAATTAAGCTTCAGAGTCTTGATTTTTGGCTCAGGTCATGATCTCACGTTTCATGAGATCGAGCCCCCCGTCGGACTCTGTGCTGATGGCGCTGGTGCCTGCTTGAGCTTCTCTCTCTTTCAAAATAAATAAAGATTGAAAAAAAATAAAGTAGGCATTCTGAATTTTCCCTCGAATACATCTAAATGTTGATTCAGACTGCTCTCTGCCCTCCCCAGAATGGGAGGTGGATAAGAAGTTTCTTTCAATCCAAACACTGGAGTTTTTCTACCAGCTCAGGGGGATTATCTGCTGCTATGTCTTTTTTAAAATTTTTTTTAATTTATTTTTGAAGGAGAGACAGAGCTATTTGGGGGGCGGGTACAGAGAGAGAAAGAGAGGGAGACACAGAAGCTGAAGCAGGCTCCAGGCTAAGAGCTGTCAGCACAGAGCCCGACGCGGGGCTCGAGCTCACGAACTGTGAGATCATGACCTGAGCCGAAGTCAGATGCTCAACCAACGGAGCCCCCCGGGCGCCCCAACTGCTGCTATGTCTTTAAATGTTTGCTCCTCATATGCTCTTTCCCCTTCCTGGAGCTCCTCGCAGGTAGATACTGGTTCTCTGTTTCTTCCCCTCCCCTCATTATTGCTCCACATTTTGGAGCACCCCCCGTCCATCTCTTCCAGATCCATGTTGGAGCGGTTGCTTCATTCAGTTCTCTGATTCGGAGTTTTCATTTTAGTGATCACGCTTTTAATTTCCGAGAGTTTTTCACTTTCTGAGTGTTCTTTTTTCATGGCCATCTGTTTCTATTCTTTTCCTCAATAGAGAGTATGTCTTTTTAGAGCTTAGATTAGAAAGTGTTCTCAAGTCCTATTTCTTGCCATTATCTGTCTCCCACTCTCTGAAACGACGTGTTCTGTTTGTGCAAATCGGTCTTTCGCCGCACGAATTTCTTCCAACTGCCTCATGATTTTGATCGACATGGCTGATGGATGATGGGATATATGGACTTTTCTGGTCGATGCGCCCGAGGTTCCTTTGAGGACGGGCAGGCCTATTCACCCCAAAGGCCTCGCCTTCACCCCACTCCCACCCTCTACTCCCCATCAGCACAGGAGAAGGGCAGGAAGACTCTGGGTAAATGGGTGTGTCCTCCCCACGGACAGGACTCTCAGAATTGCGAGAATAAGGAAGAATCTCCCCTGAGAGTGGAGTCTCCCGTCTGTGGCTTTCTGTGGGGGCCCGGAGTCTCTCGGCACCGGGTCTGCCTCAATCCACAGCCCCCACCCTTTCCTCACCCTCCTAGCTTTCGCTTTGTTGGAGGAGGGGTGCCCAGGGTTGCACCTGGGGCAAATGGTGGCTGCTCCAGGCATTTAATGGAGGCATTAAGCGAGCCATTCCACAGATGGTCCTTCAACCCATCACCCCTTCCCTCCCAACCTGCTGCCTCCACATCTTGGAATTTCGGCAGAGTTCTGCCAGGAAAAACAGCCACTACTTCCATGGTGGCTTGGGGTTACCAGTTCATTCTGCTATAATCCTATCTACTTTCCTTTTTTTTTTTTAACGTTTTATTTTATTTTGAGAGAGAGTGAGAGCGCATGTGTGCTCGCACACAAGCCAGGGGAGGGGCAGAGAGAGGGGACGGACAGAGGACCGGAAGCAGGCTCGGCACTCACAGGAGAGAGCCCGATGCGGGGCCGGAACTCACCAACTGCACGAGATCATGACCTGAGCCAAGGTTGGATGCGTAACCAACCGAGCCACCCAGACACCCCCATCCACCTTCTGTCCTCTATAAACCTCAAGGTGTCTTGTCCACGGATGGGGCTTTCTCGTTTGCAAGGCTCCCATGGTCCTTTCTGCTGGTTTTCTGTCTCCTTTCCCATTTCAGTGGGATCTGCTCAGCTCTGGGGTTCCCGCTGGGAAGAAGACACAGTCCCTTCCCCACATGGAGTCTATGTTCTTGAGCAGCAGGTAGTAGTAAGTAAGCAATTATTGTTGACCAGACCAAGCTGGCATTTACGGGTAAGAAAAGACCTGGAAGGGAAAGGACGTCCGGCTGAGATCTGAAGAATGAACAGGTATTATGGCAAAGGGAATCAGCGCCTATAAACCACTTCCGGTGGAGATGCTTAGCACATTATCTCCCTAATTCTCTCCGTCATCCAGTGAGAGGGGCATTATCAAGACCAGTTGAGAAGTAAGGAGAGTGAAGATCCGGTTAAGTAATTGCCCAAATCGCACAGCTAGTAAGCAGTAATGCTGGGATTTGAATCAGTTGGGACATCTCTAAAATCTATGTGCTTTTCTACATTAGGTGCCAATTTCTTTTTTTTTTTTTCAACTTTTAAAATTGTAAAAATATACATAACATGAAATTCACCAGCTTAACCGTTTTTAAGCGTACAGGTCAGTGGCAGTAAGGGCGTTCACACCCTGGTGCGGCTCCTACCACCATCCATCCGCAGCACTCTTCTTGTCCTGCAAAACTGAAACTCTCCATCCAGTAAACAACTCCCCACTCTCCCTCCTTGTAGCCCCTGGCACCCACGGTTCTAACCTCCGTCTCTAGGAGTTTGATGACTCTCGGTAGCTCGTATCATCGGAACTGTGCAGTGTTTGTCTTTTTGTGACTGGCTTATTTCACGCAGCATAATACCCTCGAGGTTCATCCAGAGATACCAGTATCTTTTTAACACTCTGTACCTCCTGATAATCTCTAAAAGGAAGAATGTGTCCCAGCCTGAGCTGAAAAGAGGAGGGTTCGGTTGTGATAAAACTCGATATTATTAGGAATGCAGGTTGAAACTATGAATCAGCAGAGGACCCTAGACTTTTCAGAACCTCAAATCCCGAACTAACTAGCGCATACGATCTGTCTCCATCGTGTATTAAACACTCAGAAAATACATCGTGTCCTGGCAGAATAACTTTAATCAGTGTGATCCAGAGAGCTTCCTGCCCAGGGATATGACTCCTGAATTCTATCTCTGAGCAAGGAACCCTCCTTTCACATTGGATCAGGGTCCACTTACTCATTCGCAAACAAATGTGCCCCATGTCATGTACCAGTATGGTGAGTGGTCGCCACGAGCAACTCCGGACCCCATGTCCACCTTTTCTATTCTGCCTTGTGTCCTGCAGGCTGACCCGCAGGGTTGGGTTTCAGTAGGATTTGGCGAACTGGAGGCACTAACAGGAGGTTGGGGAGTGGTTGGCATATTTATTACCCTGGCTGTCTCTCGGTAGGGGTGCTGTGGGTTGGCTGCTCCAAAGGAAACACTTTCTGGCACCTGGTATGCAGCTAATGACCTAGAAAATGCTTTCACTACTCCCCTTCTCTATCAGCAAAAATAATTAAAAGTGGTCCTTCCTATGTCAGGGACAGTACTGTATCTTAACTGTCTTGCCTCGGGGCTAAATCGAATCCTGCTGTCATAATTTAATCTGGAAGGATTTGTTTGTCTTGATATTCTACAAAATATCAAGGTGGTCCATTACACTGATGGCATTATACTAACTGGATCCAAGAAGCAGTAGGCGATAAGCACCTTAGGCGCGTTGATAAAACCCCCGCATGCCAACGAGTTGGGAGACAAGCCCCCAGAAGTCCAGGGGACTGCTGGATCAGTGAGGTTTGTAGGCGTCCAGTGGTCCGGAGCACTGGGATACCACGTTGTTCTGTAAGTGAGGCACAACTGTGCCTTGTTCGAAATACTACATAGGAGACACAACGTTTCATGGCTTTCCTTGATTAGTTCCTAGAGGCAACTTAATCTATTGTTTGATGTGCTGCTCTGACCTAATTCTTGGGTAGCTTAAAGCACTACCCGTTGTGAATGGGCACAGGGTATGAAGAGGTTCTGAAATAAGTCCAGACTTCCTGACCAGCACACCCAATAGAGCAGAAGAATTTGCGGCAGAGATACCGTAGGGAGCCCCTGTCAAGATTCACTAAGACCCAAGTAAAGTCAACTGCTGACAACTATTTTCACTTGAAAAGCCGCTCCTGGACGGCCTGAGGATCCCAATGGAGACTGAACATCTGACCTGGGTCTCAAACGACTATGGGAGTTAAACTGCCCATCGTGACCGGGGCACGCTCAGCAGGATTCACCATAAAGTGTAAATAATACACGTGAGACCAATTTCCGGCAGATCTGGAAACCACAGACCTCGGGACCAGGTGGTTTAGGCTCCCGTGGTGTCTCTTCCTACTGCTACGCTGTCCCTCTCTCAACACGCACCAATGGCCTTATGGGGAGTTCCCTAAAGCCGGTTGTAGAGGACGAAGAAGTAGGGGCCAAATGTATTAACGGATGTACATGTCACGACGGAACCGGACAGAAGTGATAAGCTGCCCAACTACTGCCCCGCTCGGGACGGCCTGATAGAAAAGAGTGAAAGGTAGTCTTCTCCCTGGGCCGAGCTCCTGGGATTATTACATCTGGTTTACTTTGCATGGAAGGAAAGCTGGTCTGAGGAATGACCGACCCACCTGATTCCTGGGCGGTGGTTAACGGGTTCACCAGGTTGTTGGAAAAAATAAATTGCCTGTTTGGTGAGACGGCTGGGGCAGAGGTTTGTGGGTGGACTTTAGGAACCTGCCTGGAGTGTAAAGATAGGTACAGCCCACGTAAATGCCACCGAGCATCCACCTCGAAGGAGGCTCTCCGGAACCGTATTGGCCATCTCAGGCTGCTGTAATAAAATTCCACAGACAGGTGGCTTAAACAACATTTACTTTTTCACAGCTGTGGAAGCTGAAAGTCCAAGACCGAGCTGCCATCAGGGTTGGTTTCTGGTGAGACTTCTCTTCCTGTAGAAGGCGGCCTCCTTTCGCGGCCTCCTTTCACGTCCTCACGTGGGTTTTTCCTCAGGGCGTGCGTAGGAAGAGCTCTCTGACGTCTCTTCCTCTCGTGGTTTTTCCCATCATTCCGTTTACTTGTTTCTTCATTTATTTCTGTATTTCTTTATAACCTCTCCCCCAGCCTTAGTATGATATAACTGACATAGAATCTTCCTCTTTTTATTAGAACGGCCCTACTGGCTTAGAGCTCCACTCTTACGGCCTCATATAACCTTATTTCCTCCTTATGGCTATATCTCTAAATACAGAGACACTGAGGGTTAGGGTTTCAACATATAAAAAAAAATTATAAGTCAATTGGAGAAATGTGATCAGTAGCTGAATATTGATGGTATTAAGGGATTGTTGTTACATTTTAAGTGTTATGATGGTATTTGAGTTACGTCCTTTAGAGATGCACATTGAAATATTTATAGGTGAAGGTAGCTGATGACTGGATTTTCTTCAGAACAATTTAGAAGAGCAGGAAGTGGGCGCTGGCATGGGTAAAACAAGATGAGCCATGAGTTGGTAATTATTGATGCTGGGTCAATAGTATATGATGGTTCATTATGCTAGACTATTTTATGTATGTTTGAAGTTGTCTATAATAAAAAAAAATTATCTTTTAAGAGTCCGTCTAAAAATACGAAGCATTGAGGCTTGAAGTGGGGTTCGAAGGAAAATCGTCCTGGGATGGCGGTGAGGACGCTGGAAGAGATGCACAGACAGGATGGTGGCTACCTTGCACTTTTGCTCAAGGTCAGGCTGGAGATACTGACTTTTCCCCACTGGGAGGTGGAGTGTCGATTATTCCTTTTCTAAAAGTGACATGTGACTGACATTACGTTAGTCTCAGGTTGACAATATAAAGATTTGCCACAAGGAATCTAGTTGATGTCTAACACTGCACATAGTCACAAGGTTTTTGCTTGTGATGGGAACTTCTGAGATTTACTCTCTTGGGAACTTTCAAATACACGAAACAGTATGGTTGACTACTGTCACCACGCTGCACATGACATTCCCAGGACTTATTTACTTTATAACCGAAGTGTGTACATCTTGACCTCCCCCAACCCCCACCTCTGGCAACCACCAATCCATTCTTTGTAACTGTGAGTTTGTTTTTGTTTTGATTGTTTTAGACTCTACATATTAAGTGAGGTATATCATACACTATTCGTCTTTCTCTGTTGGGCTTACTTCCCTCAGCATGATGCCCTCAAGGTCCATCCATCGTCACAGATGGCAGGATTTTCTTCTGTTGTTTGCCGAATTATATATGTTTTCTTTATCCATTCATCCATTGATGGACACTTAGGTTGTTTTTGAGCCATTTGTAAATAATGTTACGATGAACATGGGGCGCATATATTTTTCAAGTTAGTGTTTGATTTCCTTCAACTAAATACCCAGAAGTGAAACTGCTGCATTATATGGTACTTCTATTTTTTTTTTTTGAGGAACCTCCATGCTGTTTTCCATAGTGGCTGCACCAATTTATATTCCCACCAACAGTGCACGAGGGTTCTCTTTTCTCCACATTCTTGCCAATATTTATTATTTCTTGTCTTTCTGACACGAGCCATTCTGACTGGTGTAAGGTGATATTTTACTGTGGTTTTGATTGCATTCTCCAATGATGAGTGACGTTGAACATTTTTCATGTACTTGTTTATCCGACTATTTCTTCATGATCAGATTTACCAAAATGGTGATTTGAGCTGTCTCCAGATTAAAGTGGGAACAAGAATCTTTTTTTTATTTTATTTTACTGTTTATTAATTTTTGACACACAGAGAGAAAGACAGCACGAGCAGGGGAGGGGCGGAGAGAGAGGGAGACACAGAATCTGAAGCAGACTCCAGGCTCTGAGCTGTCAGCACAGAGCCCGATGCCAGGCCCAAATCCACAAACTGTGAGATCATGACCTGAGCTGAAGTCAGACACTTATCTGACTGAGCCACCCAGGTGACCTGGGAACAAGAATCTTGACAAGGAAGACCTTCCCCAGTCTTTCCCCAGTCTCTTGATCGAGGATGTGGCAAAATGGCACGCAGGAAGGAAAGCAAGTCTAACTACCCAGAGCTACTCAAACTTTATGTTATACATCGCCCGGGGACTTTGTCAAACTGTAGACTCTGATTCAGTAGGTCTGGGTCAGGGCCAAGATGCTAGGGCTTGAGTATTATTTTTCTAAAGTCTCCCATATAATCCTAATGCTTCCTTACAGGAATATTTTTAGGACCAAGTGACATAGGCTATTATTTCCAATTCACTAATGATGCATTTTGAATCAACCATTCATTCAATCATCTTTCATTTATTCAATTTCCGACTCTAGTGACTGAACGTTCTATTTGAGAGAAATTATGTCTATGAATTCTTCATTTTTCGAATAGTTTATTGCATCTTCTAGAAATACCTACATTCTTTTTGACTGGGTTACTACATAATGAAATTAAACTCTGAATAGCATCCTTCCCACAAATTTCACACTAAGCTGCTGTTTTTGGAACTAGACAATGGGGCAGGAGAACAAAATTAAATAGTCTAGACAAGGAAGAAGAAACATCTATTTTCAGTTGATATTTTATTGGAGGTGACTTGCCAGTCGGATGATATTTAAAATTATCCGGAATAAAAAAAGAACGAGCAGTTTTACGAACATCTCCTTTGTTCGTTCCTAAGCACTTCCCCAAGGAGTTACGCAGAGCGACCCTTCTAGGCGACTTCAGCTCGGGGGCAGAGACGCAGACCTCTGCATTTATCCAACGCTTTCAGAAAGCGAGGCAGGAATGTGAAGTTTTACTCATGCTGTGAGTGTCCTTACGGAAGTCTCCCTAGGCCCACGTGCAAAAGTCGTGACGGGGCGCACGCGGGCGGGCGGAACTGCTGGGTTACACGGTATGGGAGTGTTCAAGTACCAAGAAGTTACCAAACTGTGTCCAAGGTGCCCGTGCATGTTTATCGTCCCGCCGGCAGTACGTAAGAGTTTCTATTCATCTCTGAGACTTGTGATTATATGACTTCTTAATTTCAGCCACTTTAGTGGGTTTTATGTGTTATATCATTATAGTCTTTTTTTGTTTATTTATTTATTTTGAGAGAGAGAGACGGTGTGCACGAGTGGGGAGGAGCAGAGAGAGAATCCTGTCAGGATTCTTCCTCCTGTGAAATACCTGGATGGTTTTCCCACTGGTTGTTTGTCTTTTTCTGTCTGTTCTATAGTATTAATCTCAATACTCCCTTCTTTGTTAGGTATCTTCTCCCAGTTTGTAGACTGTTTTTGCACTTTCTTGTCAGCATCTCTTGATGAACAGAAGTTCTTAATTATAATATAGGCAGATGTAGGGGTGCCTGGGAGGCTCAGTCGGTTAAGCATCCGACTTCGGCTCAGGTCACGATCTCGCGGTCTGTGGGTTCGAGCCCCATGTGGGGCTCTGTGCTCACAGCTCAGAGCCTGGAGCCTCCTTCAGATTCTGTCTCCCTCTCTCTCTGCCCCTCCCTCACTCACACTCTCTCTTTCCCTAAAATATAAACATTAAAAAATTTTATAGGCAGATATATCAATCTTTCTGATTTGAACTCTTTGTGTCTTAAGCACTTTTTCCTTACAGAAGATAAAAAAGATAGTCTTTATTTCTAAATGTTTAAAGGTCTTACTTTTATACATTTACATGTTTAATCATTCTGGAATTAAGTATCAAAATCCCACTCTTTTTTACATTTTTTTAAATGTTTACTTATTTTTGAGAAAGAGAGACAGTGTGTGTCGGGGGAAGGGCAGAGAGGGGGAGACACAGAATCCAAAGCAGGAGCCAGGCTCTGAGCTGTCAGCACAGAACCCAACACAGGGCTTGAACTCACGAACCGCAAGATTATGACCTGAACCAAAGTTGTACGCTTAACTGACTGCGCCACCCAGGCACCCCGTCAAAAGCCCACTCTTAAGGGCTGATTCACAGGTGGAAAAGGTATCCATAAATTCCTCCCAGGAAAACTTGCCTGGTGTCTGCTCTATGGCTTCTGAGACCCTATCTTACACATATTTTGAGTTTGTCGGTTCCCTGCAGGCCAGGAACAGTAACCAACATGGGGACCCTTACAGTCACAGTAACTTCACGGTGACCTAGTAATTTCTCAGTTCTCAATCCCACCAGATCTGATAAAGGCAGTAAAATACTTCTGAACATAAAAGGCAATTACAACGCTAAGGGCTGAACAAAATCCCCCCCAAAAGCGTACTTTTCAGCTTCCATACGATGTGACCGCATTTTTGCTAACCGTTAAAAGGATCTTCTATGAAAACAACTCTAGTTACTCCTGTATAAATAAGTCAAAGAACACAAAACAATTAATGATCCTGAATTTAAAAACAGCAACAACAGCAACTACTACTACTACAAGCCAATTCTGCTATCAAATCCGCATCTTAATGGCAGGAACTTGACCCAAAGGAGGGATGTAGGAAGCCAACACTGACACATGACTCTATTTCCAACGTGACTGAGCACTTCATAGACAGCAATCCGGAAAAAAGTAAAGCACTTTGCATTCTGAGATAAATTAAAAATAACAGCCACCCTGAATGGCTTGGGTCTCCAAGCTATTAAAATCCTGAATAACCTATAAACCTGGCTTCCAAACAAAAGCAATTCTGCTCCTGATTTTGCTATGTTGACAGGTGAGGATACGTCTCGGTCTTTAGGACCATAAAGTCATTTAAGGAAGTTGTCTACTGCCAGCATTAGCACGCTAATATAAGCTTGGAAACCTATTGATGACTTGGTGGTTTCTTGAATCAAATGCTTACCAGGTTCTCTACTGGAGGAGCAGATCTTTCTGAAATCTGACTTCCTTATTCACTCTGCAAATACTTTCCCTTTTAAAATCGTCTGTTCCCGAGTCCTCCTTCGCCTGGTTCGGTGGGATGCCTCATTGGCTTACTGGTCACCCTTCTTGCCTGGCACTTTAAGCTTTCGACGTGACGACGTCTTCTTTGTTCACGGCTCACCCACACACCTCGTGTTTTGACTGGAGGATTTCCACTGGCTTTTTACACAGATTCTCCTGCGTGCTGTCCACACCAGCTCTCGGTTTCCTCCTAGAGCAGCAATTCATGGCCCTGTCCTCTCAGAAACATGTAAGAGGAAACAAAAGCACGATCTTCTTCGGTTTGTTGTGGCTCAAACTAAACGACACCTAGCAGGTAGAGGTAAGCCGGTCATTAAATTAGTGACTTCTTGGGGCACCTGGGTGGCTCAGTCGGTTGCGTCCGACTTCGGCTCAGGTCATGATCTCGCTCATGGGTTCAAGCCCCACGTCAGGCTCTGTGCTGACAGCTCAGAGCCTGGAGCCTGCTTCGGATTCTGTGTCTCCCTCTCTCTCTGCCTCTCTCCTGCTCACACACTCTCTCTCTTGCTGGCTCTCTCTGAAAAATAAACATTAAAAAATTTTTAAATTAATGACTTCTTTTAGCAATTTCTTATCATAAGCCTTCCTTATCAGGAGGAAAAAAACCCAGTATTCACAACTTTATAAACCCCTGTAATAACAAAAGATCTCGGGCCTAGAGGAGTCAGCGGTTTTCTCCCATTTGCTCTATATTTTGGACAGAGTTGACCTGTCTTCTTGGGGTGCCTGTGGGCAAATTGCAATATTTGTGGCTCCCATGGGTCAGATCTTCACAGTCTTACCCCTGCCCAGGATCCTAGGATAGAGGGTTGATGCAAAGGCCCTGAGGCAGACACATTTTTTTAATATGCAGAGATGGAAACCAACGGAGGCATCATAAAATGAGTTGGCTTTTAGATCAAACCAGGAAGAGGCTCACCTTCTGTAACTTTAGGTGCACGCGGAGAACAGTCCTGGGTTCAGACAGCACAGCTTCGTATCCTCCTGTGAGGCCCACGACTCGGAATCCAAGCTCTGAAGACACAGGGAACGTTCCTGGACGGTGTGCAGACTCAAAGCAAACACCTGTGTCCCATTTCTCCCTCCCTCCCTCCGCCAGAAGTGAAGTGGAGGAGTCGGCACACAGGCAGCGGAGAGGAAGGGCTCAGCCGTCTCCAGCAGACTCCCTGGACAGTGTCGGTCTGGATCTTCTGGGTCTGAGAAACGTCGAGAGGCTGGCGAGCAGCGAACAGCCCGTCTGGCTCCTTCCCGCCACGTGCTGCAGGCCGGGGCAGCAGAAGTTGTTGGCAAGAGGTCAAGCAGAGGTCTTCAAACCACTTCAGGTCGAAGGAAGAGACAGATTCTTCTCCGAGTGTTTCGCCTTGGTTACACAGAAGTTCGCCAGCCTGGGGCCCGGGGGGAGTGCTGGCCTCCGGAGTCCGCCTCTCGGAAAAGGTGCACCAGACGTCCCGCCGCCAGGTGTCCCCGCACTTCCCCACTCCCGGGGAGCTGAAAGCACTCGGAGCGGATGAAAAGCCTCTCGTCAGTCTGCATCGCCGAGGAGTCCAGGCGCCTCAGACAGAAGGTGCCTACATTACGGAACAGGGGTCCTCAAAGTAGACCCCACGAAAGGGGCAGCTCGGCGATTCCCAGGGTTCGGCCACAAGTCCTCTCAGACACCCAACTCCCGAGACTCCCAGAGAAGTCGGAAGGGATCCGGGCGGGACGCCGCCGCTCGCGGGCATCAGTAATTCCGCACCCGCGTCACCGTTCTCTCCGCCGGACAGACACCCGTGAGAACCGCAGAGCAGACGATCCAAACCTTCAGCCCTTCACGAGAGCAGCGAACAAGCTGGCAAAAACTGTCACGACGAACTTTTTCAGAAGCCTAGAATCCAATAAAAGAAACTCTCAGCAACCAGAAGAAAGCTCACTGGGAAAAAAAAAAAAAAAAAAGCTGAATTTTGGTGGGAGAGCATTTTAACTGACCCTGTTCCCATCCCCGGCGCAGCTAGACTTGAAGACAGAAGCCCACTTTCCTGGGGCAGGTCACTGGTACCAGAGGGACCAATACCAATCTCCTCTCCTCTCAAAGAAGCGTGGCTCCCCGCTTTGACCTGAGGTCGCGCCCTGAAGCTCTCTGGTAAGCTCCTCGAAGGATCTGCCCAAGGACTTGCCCTTTTCTCACCTGCCTCGGCTCCCAGGCGGTTTCCCAAAGCCATTTACAGGCAAGTGTAGAAGCTGCTGCTCTCTGTGGGAGAGGAGGACAATCAGGGCAGGAATAGAGAGGCCAAAACACTGCAGCAGGAAGAGGCCCGGGAAGGGCAGATCTCAGGGAACAAGGGCTGTGGAAAGCTCCCATTTAATCCAGAGAATCTAGAAGGCTCCATGCATGCCTGGGCTGGATATACGCTCAGAAAAGACTGGAGAAGTCAAAGATCTCGCCACTGGCCGACCTTCAAGCTCCATGCGAGCAGGAAGTGAGCGGCCTGGCCAGGTGTTAAAGGAGCCCATCTGGAAAGACGGAAGAGAGTTTTTAGTGGGCTTTTTTTTTTCCCCTCCAGGGATTAAAAGAACTCTCCGCCTAACCTACTAGCTGACTAGTAAGCTAATGGAGTAGAACCTTAAGTGACCCCACAGGACAAAAAAATATACCTCAAAAATTAGTTCAGAAAAGTCATTTAAAAAATAAGCAAACAACTACAACAAACGGCAACAACACATCGTGGAGAGAGAGGGAAAACGCGATTTCCAAAGCTGCCACATTATAACATTCAAAATATTAAGTTTTCAGTGAAAGATGACAAAATCACATGTGAATCATTCATAGGAAGGAAGAAAGTAAGTTCTGGAGGAAGCCCAAACATCGGATTTAACAGACAAAACTTTATTTTTTTTATGTTTATTTTTGAGAGAGAGACAGAGCACGAGTGGGGGAGGGGCAGAGAGAGAGGGAGACACGGAATCCGAAGCAGGCTCCAGGCTCTCAGCCCAGAGCCGGATGCGGGGCCCGAACCCACGAACCATGAGATCACGACCCGAGCCGAAGTCGGCCGCCTCACGCACTGAGCCTCCCAGGCGCCCCGAGAACCACTTTTTAGAGAACATCTATATACTCCTTGCCTGGTTTTAATATTAACATCTTGCCATTTCTGTTTCGTCTATTTTTTACGGAAGTCTTTGAAAGTAAATGCGGTGTAACATTTGTCAACACTTCGGTTTTGCCTCAGTCTGTCTTGGCCAAAGTTTCTCATGAGTGCTTTCCTCCTCAGGGAGATCTGCTGGCCTTCTCTCCGCCCTTTACCTCACGTAGAATGTCCAACATGAGTTCCTTCTTCATCATTCAGTCCCATCTCTCACGCTTCTTTCCAAGAACACCATGGGGGACTACACGCAGTTGTTTTCTCAGAACTGCCTCCTTCTGAGAACGATTTCCCTCCATTCGCCTTCCTTCTGCCCGAACTGCTCTCTCGGGAGCTCCGGTCATGACACAGCGTCACACGCACGTCTCTCCTCCTCCTATCACAGCTGGTGTGTCTAGAAATTGTGTGGCCGGTGAGAGTTTGCCCGCCGGCCTTGGACTTAGGGCCCAGAGAGTGCAGGTGGGCTCTCTGCGGGAGGCCGGCGTGGGCAGCAGAAAAGCTCAGGAGCCGTCAGCGGTCAGGCTTCTGTTACGTGCTGAACGAGAACCTGCGGAGAGAGAGCGACGCGGATACTCGGAACACCGCAGCAAGCATCCTCTGCTGTCACGAAACCGACGGTTTTTGTCTGCCCTCATTCAAGTTGGGATTCTGTGGGCGCCTGGGTGTCTCAGTCGGTTAGCCACCCAACTCTTGATTTCAGTTCAGGTCATGATCTCACGGTTCATGAGTTCGAGCCCCACATCAGACTCTGTGCTGACAGCGGGGAGCCTACTTGTGATTCTCACTCTCTCTCTCTCTCTTTCTGCCCTCCCCCCACTTGTGCACATGCGCACGCGCACACTCTCTCTCTCTCTCAAAATAAATAAACTTTTTAAATGAAAGAATGAATGAATGAATAGGGATTCTAGTGCCTGCAGCCAAAAGAGCACGTAAGGCAGTGTGATGTGGCCTGGACGATATCAACAGGGAGAACTGGGTGAAACCTTCAGGCCACTCCCAGGTGAAAGTTATAAAGACCACTCTGAACAATCCACCCAACCCCAAGTTCAATAGACTTGAAGAGAAGCTGTAGTTCTGTGTATGTTTTCAAGGTCAAATATAAATACATAAACCTACACAACTTAAAAATAAAAAAGGAAAGAAAGAAAAGAAGCAGGGAGTTCACCAATCTATGTAGGACTTAGGATTTCAGCCTGTTACTTTGGTACATTACACACTCATTCAAAAATAGAACTAAATTTTATTTTGTACCTACTTTTTGCAGAAAATGCCTAAGAAAGTATAGTGTGTTTGATGTTGAACAGGAAAATGTATTTTCTTTAGTTTGTGGTTCTATATTTTATTCTAAACATGATCAAATATGCCTCCACATACACATAAGAAATAGGAATATGTATACATTTTACGAATTGTTAAACATACCAAAAAATAATAAAAAACAATTGACAAACTGGAACAATACTATTAAACTGAAAAATTCAACAGTTGTTATTTGTACAGCAAATTCGTCTTAAAATCTACATAACCAGAGCTTCTCAACGAGCTCTTCTCTAATCACTCTACTTTACTTTCATTTTTTTATTTGAGAGAAAGAGAGCAGGCGCAGGTGGGGGACGGGGGAGAAGGGCAGAGGGAGAGAGGGGGAGGGAGAGAGGGGGAGAGAGAGAGGGGGAGAGAGAGGGGGAGAGAGAGAGGGGGAGAGAGAGAGGGGGAGAGAGAGAGGGGGAGAGAGAGAGGGGGAGAAAGAGAGAGAGAGAGAGAGAGAGAGAGGGAGAGAGGGAGAGAGAGAATCTTAGGCAGGCTCCATGCTCAGTGTGGCTCCATCCTACCACCCTGGGATCATGACCTGAGCAGGAATCAGGAGTCAGATGCTCAGCCAACTCAGCCACCCAGGCGCCGCGATCACTCAATTTTAAACTGTAGTATCTCATTTCCTCTTTCCTGCTCGATTCTTTTTCCCTATATCCACAGAAGGGATACACCGTAACACGACAGTGTGAATAGCGTGCTATTGACCATCTGTCTCTCCCCGGCTAGAATGTAAGCCTCAAGAGCACAGGGGTTTTTGTGGGGTTTACTCCCCTGCATCCCTGGCACTCTGCCATGCAGCAGGTGCTCGATGAGAGCGCCCTCCGTGAATGACTGACGGGACGAACGCCCTGAGCACCGCTCGAGGAGACCAGTCAGCTGGGCAGCGGACCAAGTCGGATCAACTGTCGATCTCCAACGGAGAGAATGATCGTTTTCTTCACATTCCATTCGTGTTATTAAAACTACCCAGATTAACAGATTCAGTTGGGTCTGCTTGTTACTCCCTTTTTTTCCCCATCTTTTCCATTTCTGGGTCCAGATATTTTCGAGCCTTTACTGTGTGCTGAGCACAGGATACAGAGTGACAAGCCTAGAGCGACAAAGTCCTTACCTATATGAAGCTTACAGTAGAGTTTTCTGAAAGTCACTGTGCAAAAGTCACCAGACCACTACCTCTCCCCAGCTTCAAGTATTTTCTCTTAGAGCAACTAAAATTAAATAGAATTCTAGCAAATGATTTAAACTGAAACTTGTCGATTTCATGCACATAAGTCAGCTTTCAAATACCACAGAAACCTAGCTTTAAGCAGCACAGATACCTGAAAACCAGTCTGAATTGATGGCTGCTCGTTTGAAAGCTGAGTGCAAATTAGCAACATTAAACTGATGTCTGACAAAGGTTCTTATGTAATTTTATGCTTCAGCTACAAATCCCAGCGCTAAAACCTTTAAAAGCATTTGTATCAATTAGTTTGCAGAAATATTTTGATGTCATTGTGGTTCATTATAATGGTTAAAGCTATTGTCAGTTTTCCAAAAAAAAGTAAGTTTATTTCAATTATTCCTGGCATATATGAAACTGTAGCCAGAGTAATTTTTCTAATGGCTAAAAAGGCTTTGGTCTTTTGTCAGCAAAGACTGTAGTTAAAATATTTCAACCGCAACTCTCCTTATTCCATCGGAGTACAGCCAAGTCTACCTGAGTAATAGCTCAGAGGTAGAGACAGAACACTCTGCCACTCAGCAGAAAATTGTGAATCTATCATAGGACAGAAGCCTAATTGCTCACGGATTTCATTTGACAACCAGAATGACCGTTTGGAGAAAACTTTTGTGGGTTTCTTTTTAAAGTGTTTCCAAGATTAATTTTAACAAGCACAACCGAGTGCCAGTTCCCTGACTGTCCCACAGAATTTGACCTGTTTG
Organism: Paguma larvata; assembly: GCA_030068075.1. Lineage (NCBI taxonomy): Eukaryota > Metazoa > Chordata > Mammalia > Carnivora > Viverridae > Paguma > Paguma larvata. The sequence continues at coordinate 72,150,662 of CM057839.1, read as the reverse complement.
ACTTAATAAGCAGTTGCACTGGAAGTCTGAGGACGTGATGGAATAACCTCGAGGCAGAAATCAGTTTAGTTACAGGATAAATTAAAACTTGAAGAGCGTCAGCTCAGGGCAGGTCAGCCAAATTGAACCGGAGCATGTTCAGAATCCATGGGGCAAAATGGAAAATAACCCCGCGAGCCCATGTTTCTGAGTCACCTGGCGGGAGCAAGACCACGGTGGGAACACGCCTCTTTTGACCTGGGACTCACCCTGATAGTTAATAGTCCATGTTTGCTACAAATGGGGGCTACTTCCAGAATCTGCCGGGACGTCCCCGGCTCTCCTCTGGGGCTTCAGGGCACACCCGGCAGTAGGGACGTGGGGACTAGGACAGTGTTCTTAAACTTCTTGATCTCCAGACCCCTTTACCTCTTAAAAATTACTAGGGACCAATCAGAACTTTCGTCTATGTGGATTTTTATCTATCGACACTTACATATTAGAAATGAAAATGAAGACTTTCTAGAAATATTCATTAATTTATAAAGAAGAATGGAACCCTCACACATGGTCACATAAACGTTGTTATGACGAGTGACCTGCATTTTCCAACACCCATTCTTTCCCACTGCATTTCTTTTCTGCTGCTCCGTTGGTGAGAAGCGTGGCGCTGTCCGACCATTCTGCGACCTCCTCGCGTGCTCGGCCGAGAACTGGACGCTCGTGCCTGCCTCCGCAGCGGGCCTGCTGCCACCCGCCTCTGGCTGAGTGTGTGAAGAAAGGCCGGTCTCACACGGGTGTGCTAGAAAAGGGATCGGTCCTGTCACACCTTTTCCAGGTCACTGTGGCTAATCTTATTTGGCACTACACCAACACTCAACAGGCGACAGAGTTTTTTAAAAGAGGAGTTGCAGTGTGCAATCTGAAGTGGGATCAGGGACATTTTCATACTGGTACCTTAAATTCTATTGGCCTATCTGGGGGCGCCAGGTGGCTCAGTCAGTTGAGCATCCGACGTCGGCTCAGGTCACGATCTCCCAGTTCATGAGTTCAAGCCCTGTGTCAGGCTCAGACTGAAAGCTCAGAGCCTGGAGCCTCCTTCAGAGTCTGTGTCTCCCTCTCTCTCTGTCCCTTCCTGCTCATGCGCTCTCTCTTTCTCTATCAGAAATGAATAAACATTAAACAAATGTTTTTTTTTTTTTAATTCTATTGGCCTGTCTTACACTTCAAATGATCTCTTCCCATTTCTTACTTTGTAACGTTATGTACTGGTGTTTGAAGACACTGCTGCCCGCCCGAGTACGCAGATAACCCACACGCTGAAACACTTAACTACAGAAAACACACCGCATTCGTTCACACACGGATGATCCGCTCAGAGACGATCTCAGTGGTAGGAAGCGGTCAGGCTCACAGTGGAGGATACAAGCTTTCCAACCTGTAACTTTTACTGAAAAGCTCGAATTTTCGTAGGCAACATTGGCAGTTTCCCTTGAGGTAGCAGAAGTCTGGTTCAGTCTATTCATCAGATGTCAGCTGATACTCAGCTCTGAATAACCCTAGCACGTCTGTTCCTTCAAGCGAAAACAGTGTTCAGTGGGAAAAGGTGGTGTTAGTTCAGCTTTCAACTCAAACAACAGAACAGGTGCTTTCGCTCTCGACCGTCGCTGTACTGACCACACAGCACGAAGGTCTTATGCACAGTTCCCATTTTGTCACACACGGTTTATTAAAAAGATGTGTACTCAGAGATGGAGACTCAAATAAAATTAATGCTTTTTACTGCCCTGATCAAGCATACTATTAAGTGAACCGGTTTTATTTTTTTGTCTGAAGAGTGGTGCATAGTGGTGAAAAGTACGATGATGACTCGCACCACGGCCTTGACTCGCGGCGAAGCACTAGGCTGTTTTTCCCATTAGGGCTTTTGCGTCACCAGAGAACTGTCAAAGCAGTAAAAAAGACAAATAATGTCTTAACAGTATTCTGAAAATTACTCTGACCTCACACATCCCTTACGAAGGTCCCAGAGACGCCCAGGGGCCCACGGACCGGACTCTGAAGGAGGGCAAGGGAGAGGACAGGGTCTGGGCTTACCAGGTGCCGGTGCCGCACAAAATGGAACAGATGCTCTACGTTCGTTACCACGGGTGGGCCTGTAAGTCCAGGGGCCTCTGACGAGGATCTGTGCTTCCGCTGCAGGACAAAGGAACGGGCTTTAGTGAGAGAACACGGAATCTAGTCTGTCGGGCTCCAAAACCCATGGTTTTCCTCCACAGTGGAAAAAGACACCTTCTTTCTAGCTTTAATTTAGGGACCCTCTTGCGGAGTTTGCCCTCCGTGGAAAGCCACGCCCCCACACTACCATCTAGCCTGTTTCCATGTCTGGGCAAGCCTTTGCCTCTACCAGTAAAACTACTTCTCTAATACCAGCTATCTAAGCCAGAAGGGAGAAGAACATGGCATGAGGTCTTGTTCCTCCCAACAAGCCCCCACCCGGACATTAATCATCGTTACCTTTTCAGTACGCCTGGAATTGGCCTCTGAAACGTCTCGACTCAGGTCCGGGTAGCCATAATCGATCAATCAATCAGAGCTAACAACGGACTTGAAATTTATTTGTCAGTGCTCATTTCTAAATCGTTGTGAAGCAAGTATGCGGGAACAGAGCATGAACCTCTTCCTTCTGTTACCAAGCTTGCCAGGAAGAGATCGAATTACCTAGAAAAAAAAAAAGCTAACATAATCATTAAGAGGAAGGACTGTTGACCCCAACTGGCCAATCCGTCTCCCTGAATGTACTGCAAGTCCAACAGTCCGCTGGACATCGCCCACCTACTACAAAACTCTACATCCTATCTTTTCCCACTTTGCCAAATCGTGCTGGACTGTCTAAGCGTAACTAGCTTTCCATCAGTCACTGCAGCGGCTTCCCCGTCTCGCACTGCAACGCTCTCCCTGTCTCAACACTTCTGACACTAGGCTAGGTTCTTCCTGGTGCACTGGCCTTGAAGTCTCGGGCAGCTGAAGATATTTTGGAAGCTGTAGCAAAAATCAGGATTGGGGAACAGAAAGATCTGGATACAGACAATGAACACCTGGGCTAGAAGGCTGAGATCCAATCTGAATGTCCAATCACATGGTCAGAAGCCTGGTTCTGCTTCACTGTTTTCTGGTAGAAAAATTCTGGAAGAGTGCAATCTTTGCCTCCTTGATTAAAAAGTATATTTTATTTTGTTCATTTCTACCTTCCCCTCAGCCCCCACGCCCGCTTCTCAGGACCTTAAATGAAAATTTTTATGGAAAAAATGATTCTTTTACAGAATTATTCTTCACTCTATGTTTTTCAATTATTCATAGTATTTCAGTCCCCATGACTTCAGTTATCATTAGTGACATTTCCTTGGAGACAAGAATTCTCATTATATACTTTCCACAGTAGAAATTCCTAATCAGCATTTGAAATTGTTCTCCTGCCAATCTACAACGACAAAGGGCGAATCGAAAGGAGTCGATTGATACTCACCCGGAGTTCCCAACTAGAGCCTCGCACGGAAGAGCCATCCCGGTTCCCTGCTAGCTTGGAGAATTTTTCCTACTGGAGTTAAACTGCCTATGTCTTCTGAAAACCAAAATAAAACAAAACATATGCTGTACTTTGTTAAAATTCCTTCACAGAAGAAAACGTGAAAATAAAAAAATAGAGATGTGACTTTAGCTTAGTGACCAAAAACTATGGGTTTTGTTTAGTATTTTATTCAAGCCTGGTGCAAAATCACTTTCCCTCATTTTAATAAGTCACATTCCTATTCATTTATTGACCTTATCTTCTAAAGCTGTTGGATGACGTTCATTTCTCTGAGTTTTAAAAGCTGTTATTCATCTCTGTGCTTTTACAAAAGTTAAAAGGCCTTGGGGGCACCTGGGTGGCTCAGTCAGTTAAGCGTCCAACTCCTGATTTCATCCCAGGTCATGGTCTTGCGGTTTGTGGGTTCGAGTCCCACATCAGGTTCTGTGCTGGTGGCAGAGCCTGCTTGGGATTCTCTCTCTCCCTCTCTGCCCCTCCCCTGCTTGTGTTCTTTCTCTCCCCCGTCTCTCTCTCCCTCTCTCAATATAAATAAACGTAAAAAAAAAAAAAAGAAGTTAAAATACCTTCTACCTAAAATACTCTTACTACTTGTTCTACGGTCAAAGTGTTACTCTTTCCTCAAGTCCAACTCCTCTGTGAAGCCTCCTTCTCGTCCGGGGGCTGGTCTCTCATCCGTTCCTTCCTCTAACGTCCATGCATGGTGTCGTCATGTAATGCCTGGACTGCTCGTGCCCAGTGTCCTCTCTTATACCACTTGGAACATTGGGATGCACTCACCTTTTTTTCTACCAATCTCTTTGTGGAGTCCTTGAGGGCGAGGGTCATGTTTTATTCATGTTTATAGTCTCATCACTCAGGACAGCACCTGATTTAATCTAGATGGTAATAAATATTGAATGAATTTTGAGTTTTCCTTCTCTCCACATTTAATTACTTCACATTTCTTTTTAAGTTTCAATGCTTTTCCTATTCTCTTTACATTAATGACCTAAAAGTAGAGACAAATTGACTATTAGAGACTCAGGAAACCACTTTGGTTTTCAGCTGTGTACGACAGAGCTATTGACACGAACCTATTTTAACAGCCTGCAGTAAAAATAAATGCCTTACTCTCTTCAGAAGAAAATGCTAAGTAAATAAAATGGCGTTCACTTTGAAAAACCATCTGGCAATTTCTTAAGAAGTTAGGTATACACCGACCTTACGGTCAAGCAATGTTAAATTTAGGTATTTTCCCAAAGAAATTAAAACATATTCACAAAATGTTTATGGCAGTTTTATTCATAGCATCAAAAAATTGCGAACAACCCAATTTCCATCTGGAAAATTATGTATAAATAATTTATAGTATAGTCACATAGTGGAATACTACTTAGTAATGAAAAAGGAATGGACTATTGGTCCGTTGGACATGATGGAATCTCGAAAACATTAAGCTGAACAAGAAGAGCCAGATAAATAAGAGTACATACTGTATGGCGCCATTTATATGAAATTTCAGAACAGGCGAAACTAATCTGTAATTATAGAAATCAGAATATCAGACGGTTGTGGTGGCGGGAGGATTAGCTAGAAAGGATCACCAGGGAATTTGCCACAGGGATGGCCAGGTTCTATACCTTTGCTGGAAATACTGGTTAACAGGTTATACAAGTTAAAAAATCAAAAATCATCCACTTGTACACTTAGACCTGTGCATTTTAGTGTGTGTATTTTAAAAACTCTGTCTCTCTCCCTGATGTATACACACACACATACATAGGTGTCCACGTAGGTATGTATACACACATACGCACACATTATTACTGGGGTTCAATCGTTTATTCAATATTCAAGTAAGTCAAGAACAATGTACGAAGTCTAAAATGGCGGGCCGCACCAAGAACACGTTTAATTCTGGATTTGTTGTACTATGATTTTTATTTTCTTGATTATGATTTTCTTAGGCTAAAAGTCATATGATTTTGGTTACCCTTAGGCTGGACCAACTGATGAGTGAGGTAAATAACAGACACGCTAAAAAACAACTGCTGACTTGGAATTACATTTTTCCCTATGACAAACAAGGATTTTTAAAGAGCTACCTAAAATAGAACTATAGTAATTGCCAACACTTTGGTCACAGACGTTTGGACTTGCTCTATAATTTAAACACCTTACTAAACTCCTAACTATGCAGATATACATAAAGTAATGTACGTATGCTAATGCTTAGGAAGCCAAAAAGAGGAAGAAGAATCAGCCATCTGAAAGGCAACGGGGAAGGGCATGCATAAAGCATGAGGCTAGAAAGCCGAGGCCTGGGTTAGGGAACCACAAAAGACAGTGGGAACTACAAAGGACCTGGGGCGGGGGAACCAAGGACCCAGAGAAGCTGGCCAGAACTGGTTTATACAGGACCTTGTAAACCAAGGTGAGGAGTTGAGATTCTATTCTAAGAGCAACAGAAAGCCTTTGGAGGACTTTTCAGCAAAGTTGTGATACAATCCAGTTTCCATTTCTAACAGATCATTCTGGCTACTATGTAGAAAATAGAGCAGAAGCAAGAGAGAAAAGAGGGGCCGTAACCGGGCCATTGCTAGCTGGGGGGAGAGATTCCAGTGGTGGCGGTGGAGATGGAAGGAGGCAGGCCACCCGGAGAGATATTCTGCAGGTAGAACTGGGACAAAGTACGCTGATGGAGTGGATGGGCTGGGGGGGGGGGCTTAAAAATGAAACCGAGGCTTCTGGCTTAGGCCACTTGCTGACATGGGAAATACTGCCCTGAAAACAGGTTTGGGGGTGAAACCCTAAGTTTCACTTTGGACACGTTAACTTTGAGATGCTGAAGCGTATACCAGAATGGATGTCGGGCTGAACAGTTTTGAGAAGGATCCTGAATTTAAAAAATAAATGTGGCACTAAGCAGGATACAGACGAAATTTGAAATTATAGGTATACATGGAATTCCCCAGGACCAGACCGTGTAGAAGAGAAGGGAACCAGTTCCAAGCCATTAGAGGACAGGAAGAAAAAGAAAACCAGCAAACTCGGCTGTGGATTGGTCAGAAAGGGTAGTGTTTCAAGGAGGGAATGGCCAACGCTTCTCAGAGAGGGAGGAAGACATGAACACAGAACACCTTTCGGTTTGGGCAGCATGGAAGCAGTCTGGCATGATTGGGGCAGAAGTCATATTAAACTGAAAACGGAAACGGAAATAAGGAAGAGACCACATACCAGGTTAAATCCTAGGACACTGCTGAACTCTGATGGTTTTGACGTACAAAACCAGTAATTTTTTTTTTAAAGAGCTTGATGGAAGAAAACACGGCGTAGTAGAGAAGGGAAGACGAGGTCAAGTAGGGCCAGGAAGGAGAGGGGAAGGACGAGAGCCTGTTTGAACACTGAGAAACACGAAGCAACTCTCAGCTGAGGAAGGGTGAAGAAAAGGGATGGCAGATCTGGTCACCGAAGAAAACAAACATGAAATAATCTTTACAGACAGCAGGTGCATAAACTCTCTGGAAACGCAGCGGGGATGTCAGGCACTACTTGAGAATTGTTGGCCATGAATTTACGGCAGAGGCTGACAGCTCAGATGCCTGCAGGGGCCAAGACAAGGAAACCTGAAACAGGCGAAGTGGACACGAAACTCCAGAATATACATATCCGGTCTAAAGGGAAGGGCGGCCTCTGGAAGGCTGCCACCAAAGCTGTCAATCCTATCTTGCCACACCCTCTGATTTTTCAAGAGGAGCCAGAAACCTGGATTTTGATGGAACATATCTTAACTTAAAAAACACTCTACGTGGGGCGCCCCGGTGACTCAACTCAGTTCAGCGCCTGACTTAGGCTCAGGTCGCGATCTCACAGTTCATGAGTTTGAGCCCCACATCGGGCGAGCTCTGCTTTTGGCTCCACGCTCTCAGCGCGTGGGATTCTCTCTCTCCCCTCTCTCTCTCGGCCCTTCGCTCCCTCACAGCCTCTCTAATAAACAAAATAACAACCAAAAAAAAACCACTCTATGTGTCGAAGAGAACAGGTTGCATTTATCCAAGGTTGTACATTTGCCAGGAGAGTGAGATGGAAGACTGACTTGAGTTAGTTGAGATGGAGTGATGGTTAACAATGAACTACTGAAAATTAAGCTGGATAAAGAATATAAAGGCCAAAGGAGGGGCTAAGTTACAGTGAAGGGAGTGGACAAATTTTGTACACTGTTGAGCCTTGGGGGGGAGGGTTGTTTATTTTAGAGAAAGAGAGTGTGAGCGGGGGAGAGGGGCAGAGGGAGAGAATCTTAAGCAGGCTCCACACTCAGCGTGGACCCTGACACGGGGCTGGATCCCATGAACCATGAGATCATGACCTGAGCCGAAATCAAGAGTCAGATGCTCAACCAACTGTGCACCACCCAGGCGTCCCAAATTTTGTACATTGTTGTTAACTAAAGGCCACCGTTTATTCAAACTTCCTTAATTTTTACCTAATATTTTTCTGTTAGGATCCCATCCAGGAAACCACATTACACGTAATTATTATGTCTCCTTCTGCTGTGGCGGTTTTCCAAACTACCCTTGTTTTTTATGAGCTTGACAGATTGAGGAGTCCTGGTCAGGTATTTTGTAGAATGTCCCAATACTGGAATTTCTCACGATTGTACTATTTTTATGATGTATTTTCTAGAAATAACCTAAACAACAAAAATCTTAACCTGTTTGAATTGCAATAATGTTATTCCATTGATTTTGAAATCTGACTTACAACCCTGATGCCTCTGAGATTTGTAATTTTTAAAAACTGCATAGCCTTCAAAATTTTGAATTTATACCTTCTTGGACTGTAGTTTCTAGCCTTGAGCTCCGCTGCTCAAGAACTTAAGAAATCAAGTGACAGTTTTAATTAAATCCTTTTTTTAAAAAGTTTTTTAACGTTTATTTATTTTTGAGACAGAGAGAGCGCACAGGCAGGTGAGGGGTGGAGAGAGGGGCAGAATCTGAAGCAGGCTCCAGGCTGTCAGCACAGAGCTGCAGGTGGGGCCTCAAACCCACGAACCCCAAGATCAAGACCTGAGTCCAGTTGGATGCTTAACCAACTGAGCCACCCAGGCCTCTGCAAAACCCTTTCTGGTACTACTTTACACTTATTTCCCTACTGGACAGGAAATAGAGTTCTAAATTTGATTTTTATCCCTTTTTATTTCTTCAGTTATTTCTACTACACATGCGTATACACCTAAGCAACATGGTAGATAGTTTTACGTATCTGTTTTAAGATTGCATGTAGATGAATTGTGTCATGCTATGCACATTCTACATCTTCCTTTTCTGGCCTCATATTCCTGGGTTTAGTATTGATTGACTGGCATAGAATATTCCATCTTATGAACATCCCATTAATGTATTTGTTCTCACCCGGAGATGTTTCTAATATTTTGCTTCTACGCAGTGCTGTTACGCAAGTTCTTATCTACATGTCAAAGTTTCTCTAAGATACACACTTCGCAGCAGAATGCAGTATTTGAAAATTCGCAGTTTTACTTTATTCTGCCAAAGTGCTTCCCAAATTGGGCGTTAACACGCACCTACCAGCAAGAACGTGGTTATGTAGTGACTCATAAAGGAAAAAAAAAACTTTTGAAAGACATACAAACTGGATAATATGCTTGCCTCATTGTAATCTGTCCTCTGTGCCCACGTAATCATTTCTGCAAGCAGACACACAACGGTTCCGAGCCCAGCAAAACGCTTAACTTTACGCCAGCCTCTCCCGGGCGCCCGGAGACGCCAACGCACGCCCACTTCCGGCGTAAACTCAACGCAAAGGCGAACGTCGGCACGCCTGGACGCCGGCGTCCTGTTTGACGTCCTTGAAGGCCCCTTTCCGGGCTGTCTGGAGCGATCCAAGTGTCAGCTTGTGCAGGTCTACTGCCTCTTTTTCACCAAAAAGAAAAATATTCAGGCGGGCTCCCTTTGTTCTCTGAAAAGACCTCTTTCCCCGGGAGGGTCGCTTTCGGCTGGCGTTTCTTTCAGGCAGTGCCGCGGGCAGCCCGGAGGCCCTTGTAAGGCGCGCGCCGCAGCCCCGCCTCCTTCCTTTCGGCCGGAACCGCCATCTTCCAGGTAGGGCCTTCGCGTGGCTCCCGCTGCCGCTTGTCCCATAGTTTTGAGGCCTGCCCCTGTGGCCGCTCTGGCGGTGCCTTGAGCTTCTAAAGAGAGTGGTTAGACTGTTCGGGGCCCACCGGCCTGGGTGGAGGAGCCATGTTCAATCAGAGCGGGAGCGGCGTGCGCAGGGTCTGGGCCGGGGACCGAGGACCAAATTGCGACGCCGCGGCCCTGAGAGTGGAGAGGCTCCAAAGAAGCGAAGTGGAGTAACTGGGATGAGGCGACCCGGGTCACTCTAGGCAATAAATGGTGTTTTTTGGGTCACCCCCGGCTTTAATCTCCGTGCACTGGGCCTCTGGACAGGCTTTGTGGGGCCGCGTGGCTCTGCAGGCTTCTCGAACTCGTCTCAGTGTGAGTTTTGGCTCCTAGTGTAAAACCTAATCTTGTGATACGGCTATCTCCGTATCACTTGGGTAGGGACTTACAGTGGTTGGAACGGGTTTAAAACGGGCTTAAGGTCATGGGCTTTAACCTCAGGGAGGCCTAGCTGTGTGTGAAAGCCCGGGCCCGTGGTCCGAGTAAAGAGTGGATGCCTACTTCGTTACCTAGCGTGGTATGATCTCCAGACCCTCGGCATTAGTGTGTGAAATCATCCCAGTTGTTACAAATTTTAGGCTCAGGATGCATTTGGACAAACGGAAAGTACTGTCAAGTTGCCACCAGTATTGTTTTGTTGACGCCGGGGCAGTAGGTGAAGATTCCCGAATAGTTCGGTGTCTCATGTAGAATCTTAGGGGAGAAGTTAGTGAATTACCACTTAATCGATGTTCTTTCGTTTTTTATTTCTTTGCCGGGGAGAGGGCGGGGGTCTAGTTTGTAAGTTTTAGCTCCCAGAGTTGAGCAGAGTGCAGGTTGCGTGCTGGCGTGGGCCCTGTTTGGTACTGTTAGAGAACCTAAAGGAAGCGTCACTTTCCTGCCTTAAGGATCATTTTAAGAAGCCCGGATTGGGTGATTCCATACTGGGGATAATGGATCTGGGGAAAGCACGGTTTCTGGGGTCAGGAATTGCGTCTGTTCCTGAATCTGCTACTTTCTGACTCCTTAAAGTGATTCCGACCTGCAGAGAGCCTCTCCAGTTTATGAACGTACCGCTTTTCTCTGAGCCTGATACAAATGTAGAGAATTTGAGGATTAAAGCGCGGCATCTGGCACTTAACAGATGCTTACTTTATCTTTCTAACCGCGAATTTGGCTTTGATGGGTTCGGGGAAACATGGAGTCTGCTTGCTTTTCAAGTCGGTACCTTGGAGTCACTTTAAGAAGCATTAATAATGAGAGTGATTTATGTTACAGTCCCATCAGGTTAAGCCTGACTTTTCTATATTTTGCTGTGTGGTACGGGTAATTCCCGCAGCGGGAGCTCTGTGCTCCAATGACCTGAAGCAGTAGAAATCATTGCTTTAACCTTCTGGGGAGCGGTGAAAGATGCAATTTGAAATGCGTGTATATGAACTCCCAGATAATGATAAATGAACCACCACTTACTATTAAACACACACTAGAAATTGCTCAGTGGGGCGGGCGCCTGGGTGGCTCAGTCCGTGGGGAGTCCGACTTCGACGAAGGTCGTGATCTCCGTGTTCGCGGGTTCAGACCCCACATCAGGTTCTGTGCTGACAGCTCAGAGCCTGGAGCTGCTTCACTTCTCTGTGTATCTCGCTCTCGCCTCGTCATATTCCCGCCGGCAGGCAGGCTCGCTCGCTCTCAAAAATAAATAAACGCTAAAAGTTGCCAAGTGCTTTGTAGACATGATCTCAGTTATGAGAGTATTAACCCGATTTTACAGATGAGGGTTAGAGTTTAGATAATTATGGTTCCCAGTAAGTAAGTGGAAGAATTTAAGTCAAAATTAGGTCAGTGGTTATAAAGCCTGTATTTTTTCCCTTCAGTTCTACATGCATTTACTAGTAAATGATTAAGAAAATAATCAGAAATAATGAAGTGATTTGGAAATTCTTAGCAGTTAATGGATGCTGTATAAGAGATGCAGCGTCACAAAAGACTACGTCCGCAAGAGAGGGGGTTAATCCACCGGGCGAAAATGCAGGGCTGAGCTCTTGGCTCCCCAGCGATAAACTACTGTCTAGTTAGTAATTCCAGTGGCATTCTGGGCTGGGTTCTACCAGAGCGTGCTGGAAGTTCTGTTGTGTTCTGTGTTCTAGAAGGGAAAGAGCTGGTGTGGGTTCTAAAATCCAGTTCTACTTAGCAGCTTTAATGAAACACGCTTGGGCAGTTTTGGCAAAGATTCTAGATGCCAAAGTGATAATGGGTTTTCACCCTTTATAGGAAGTACTGGTAAGTCAGCTGCTTAGATTTTTTTGTTGCTCCTGTAAAGCAAGCATTTGAAATTTACAGGGTTCGATTGAGGTTTTTTTGTTTGTTTAAAAAGACAATTACCAATTTTGCAGTTCTTTTGAACTGTTTTATGCTTACTGTTTTCAGTAATTCGCCAAAATGACCAACACAAAGGGAAAGAGGAGAGGGACTCGCTACATGTTCTCCAGGCCTTTTAGAAAACATGGTGAGTAGATCTTTGCTTCTTGAGAGCAAATGTAGTATATGTTCATCTAACGTGCTTTTAATAAATGGCATTAATTAGCCAGTGTCTACCCAGCTTGTTCTTTGTAATAAATAAAAGGCACAAATTTCATATAGTTTTTTGTCAACAAAATTTTAAGAATACAACCGTCAAAGATAGAATGAATATGTTGAAAGCTAGTAAGCTTACATGTTTCTTTCACTTGGGACTTTTTAATCTTGTTACTAACTATACTGATTTTTTGGGGACAGGAGTTGTTCCTTTGGCGACATACATGCGAATCTACAAGAAAGGTGATATTGTGGACATCAAGGTAAATTCTAAAATCGGGTAAACAACCTATAGAACCATATTAGAAGCTAGAAAAGTGTAATACTGGAATTCAAATACTAGTGTGTATTGTCTTGCATCTCTTAGCATTTTATTCTCCTAAATAGGGAAACATTTTTGGCCTAAGAGCTCATGAATGTAGCATGGCTAATTTAACTTTCAGAAAGCTGAGTTTTTAAAGTACTATTCTTGAATCTGAAAACTTTTTCATTACTTGTTAACAGGTAGTGGAAATATGAAGAGTATTTTGAGGTAGAAAGGAATAATACATTAGTACAAAATTTAATTGTTGGTGGAGATTGCCATTTTTTAAAAAAAAAACAGTGAAAAGTTATGTCTTTGGGACCAGCACTTAAATGAGTCCTGGGACTCTAGAGCTTAATGATGATTGTCTTTTTGATTGCTGGAAGCAATGTGAAAAATCCATTTCACCGGCTCTGAAAGCTCTGGAGTTGCCATTTTAAAAAGACGAGTATCTTAGTTACTTGAATAAGAGTCAGGATGTAAAAAGTAGGGGGAGTTGCTGGCATAACTTTGATCTCCTTTCTTAACAGGGAATGGGCACTGTTCAAAAAGGAATGCCCCACAAATGTTACCATGGCAAAACTGGAAGGGTCTACAACGTTACCCAGCATGCCGTTGGCATTGTTGTAAACAAACAGGTTAAGTAAGTAATGTCTGGGTTCCGCCTAGCTGAGCAGTGTTCCCTCAAACCCCTCTTTCACTTTGCCAATTGGACTTATGTCTTTATTGGTCATTCAAGTGGGGCAAAGGAAATAATCCTTTTAAAACTCAAGCAAACTGGGTGTTTGCCTTGTATCCTGTCAGAGGAAACAAATTGATCTAGAATTAATGGAAGGTGTCACTAGGGTTTGGTGTTCAGCAACTCTAACGTTCAGGGTATAAAAGGAGGTGTAACGGGTGTAAATCTAGGTAGTGATCTGGTTTTGGTCATTTAGGATTTTAAGGTCTGTCACCTTATTAAAAGAAAGCTTACAAGCAGGGGTGTTTGCCTCTAGGCCTCTTCCAGTACAACTAATAAGTGATTGTGAGTTAGCTACACCTTGCTGTTTAGTCCTGTTTGTTGGTAGAAGGTTCATGGTTTACTTACTGATTTATTTTAAATGGGTTGTGGGGTTTTTTTGTTTGTTTGTTTTTGAGAGACAGCAGGGGAGAGGCAGAGAGAGAGAGGGAATCCCAAGCAGGCTGCACGCTGACAGCACAGAGCCGGATGTGGGGCTTGCTCACACATCACGAGATCATGGTCTAAACTGAACTTAACTGACTTTCTCTTCTCTCCAGGGGCAAGATCCTTGCTAAGAGAATTAATGTCCGTATTGAGCATATTAAGCACTCTAAGAGCCGAGACAGCTTCCTGAAGCGTGTGAAGGAAAATGATCAGAAAAAGAAGGAAGCCAAGGAGAAGGGCACTTGGGTTCAGCTGAAGCGCCAGGTGAGCGCGGCCGCTGGCAGCTTGGGGTTGAGCGTGGGAATTTTAAAGTTTGTTCAGTGATCATTCTTTTATATGAAAGTTAATGAATTGAGTATGTTATGTTTTTTGGTTTTATAGCCTGCCCCACCCAGAGAAGCACACTTTGTGAGAACCAATGGGAAGGAGCCTGAGCTGCTGGAGCCCATTCCCTATGAATTCATGGCTTGATAAATGTAAAAAAAAAATAAAAGACCTTAAGACTGTAAAAGTGTTTCTTTTAATTGAGTAGCAGGGTGGTGTCCTCTCCGCCAAAGAAATATTTAAAGCAAACTTGAATTGTGTCATTTAATCGTGTCATTGGGTGATGTCTTTACTCAAATTTTGTGGATTTAGGGGCACCTGGGTGGCTCAGTTGGTTAATCATCTGACTTCAGCTCAGGTCATGATCTTGGAGTCAGTGAGTTTGAGCCCTGTGTCGGGCTCTGTGCTGATGGCTTGGAGCCTGGAGCCTGCTTCGAATTCTGTGTCTTCCCCTTTCCGCCCCTCTCCCCACTTACACTCTGTCAAAAATAAACATTAAAAAATAATGGGTTTTTTCTTGCTGAAAGATGTGGTTTATTGTACAGAGAATATACTCAGTTGATTAGGGACTGCCAGATAGTACTTACAAAATGCTTAAGAGTAGTTTGAAAAAATAGTTCCTCTAAATCACTAAGAAAAATATTTTTTAAAAATATATGATCATCTGTTGCGATTGCACGTAAGCTCGGAAAGTTGAGTACTCTTAATTGTATCAGGTCTTAAGTAGCTGTGTTTTAAGGATAACTTTCCTGCGAAGCCTATTACTTAAAGATAGATTGTTTAAAGTTCTCTGGTTCCTACTAGATTGTTTTCCCTGTCATTTTCTATTGTTTTTCTGTATGGTGCTTTAGCTATTAGTAAAAATTTATTGGAAATGCTGTTTGTCGCCCCAGGTCCTTTGCACTTGCCTTTGCCTCAAAATACCTACACTTTTAAAGTTGGTGAATTTCTGATTGTCATTTGTTCACCTTGCATGTCCTAAGTGAACCTTCCCCTGAGAAAAGTGTTTTAAGGAGACGAAAGTGGAATCAGGAGAAAATCTGGTTTGGGATGATAGAATAAAATCCCTTAATATCTGTTCCCATGACGGGTGTGTTTGTTGTTTCTGCAGTGTTTATAATTTTTAAGAACTCGTCTTCCCCACTAGACCTGAGGGTAGGGACGATGTCTTAGTAGCTTTGCACTCCTGGGGCCTGGCACATAGTAAGCATTTAATAAGTGCTCTTGGAGTTGATGAGGAAAGCACTGCCTTTTTTTTTTTTTTTTTAAGTGCAGATATCTTCTAATCGTTTAATCTTGTTTTCCTGTGGACTTTGTGATAAACTATGTTTTTCTGGTTTCCGAGGGCTTGTAGCCATTGTCTTCATGAGTAATTGGGGTCATTTAAATCTCCCTCAGCAGGTTCCAGCAGGTCGTGTTAACCTCACTCTCTGTTGTCCCCCGTAAAGTAAGGGTATTCCCCCCATGTGCACAGGGATTGGACCAAATGACGCCCAGAGGCCCTTCGTGCACGTAGGGCCTAGGATTTCATGTTAAACCGTGACCACCATGACCCGCTCGTGAGAAGGGACCCAGCGGAGGGGGAGCTAACCTCCGGCCAAGGGCCGGCGAAGCCGAACTGGAAGAGAAGGGGGGCTGCAAGTAGAACCGGCCTGGAGTTCCCGCGGGCAGCTCGTCGGGCCCCGGAACTCCTCATCTGGGGAACAGGGCGGGAGCTTTCCTGGTGTGCCGGCCGTGGCCATGGTGGTACCGTGAATGCACACAAAGCATTTTTTTAAAGACCGTTCCACAACACGAAGTTAAAAATGTGTTTCCCGGGTTCTCCATTCATTTTGAGAGTAAGTTGCTTTCCCGGAGGGTTATACCAGCTTGCACTCCATGACGAGCGAAAATGCCGGTGTCCGCACTGTCGTAACTCAGCCTTAGCTGGTCTGGTGGGAGGAAATACCGCATTTATTACTGGGTCTGGCTTCACCTACCGCAACACTTTCCTGGTTTCCTTTTGCCTCTTAATGCATTCTTTGCCGGATGGGAACTGTCTTTCTGAGCTCCAGATTCTGAAGGGCCACAGAAAGCCCTGCACCAGAAAGTGCCTGCCTCTCGGGCCTCCCACTCCTTCAGCCCCACAGTCCAGTCCAGTCGCGCTCGCTCCGCAGTGCCCCACATACGCCAACTACATGCTCGTGTCCGCTTCTGTACTTGCTAATTTCTGACGACGAGACCGCGTTCCTGTTGTTTGCCCCCCTTCTCCAGTCTCCTCGAATTTTTCCAAGGCTGTCTCAAGACTAAAATTAAAAATAAGCAAACTCCTTCCCCGTTCTCCATCCCATCTGTGTAGTACTTAACCTCTGCCCTACAGGTTTCATTTTCTTGGGTTTCATCAACTTAACATTCTTAGGGTAGGGAGTGCTCGTTAGCTGCTCAGCTAGGGAGGCAGGGACAAACTGAAGGAGATTGCCACCTAGGAGGAGCAGTAAGACCCCAAGCCACATAAAACCAGACAGGACATCGGGGTGCGTAAAGTGACAGCAGAGGGGAGAGCACTGGTGTTGACCTGGCTCCTGCATCTGCTCTTTTGTCTCGTTGATTATTCTTGGTCTCTTTTACCCTTGACTTCCCATTGCTTTTTCCTTGACTTCAGCCCTACAGACTTGTGAGGAAAAACAGCAAATTAAGCCACTTTTCTCATGCCTGCCTTGTCCCATTTGTAACAATTTCTTAGGGTCCCAGAGCAAATCTGGCTTCTGCCCCCACCATTCCTGTGAAACTCTTCTCAGAGGTTACCAAACACCTGTAATGTCAATTTGATTTTATCTCCTTGATGTTTGACGGTGCCAATAACATATTTTCTGTTCCAGAGGCTTCTGCCATCCTACTTCACCCAGGTTTTCCTACCTGTCTGACTCTCCGCCCTGGTTTTCTGGCTTCTCCTTGATGCTCCATGCCTGTCTGTTGTCTGTACTTTCTGAGTGACCTAAGCCAATGGTTCTCAAGTACAGTTTCCCATCTGGCATCTAGAGTTTTTGGAAACTTGTTAAAAATGGGGGCCTACTGAATCAAATCGGGGGTGGGGGGGTGGGGGTGGGCCCGGCACTCTCCACAACCTCTCTGGGCGGTTCAGATGCTTGCTCAAGTTTGAGTCCCCTCTAATACACTTGACACATTTCAGAGCTCACGTTCTCTGAAGCTCTACCTGTATTCCCAGCTCCATCCGGATACCCTGCAGATATGACACAGATTACTTTGGAGGGGTTTTATTCTTGGAGAAATAAATTGCATCCAGTTCCCTGAGCTTTGAGGAACGTGCATGTGTGTGCGCGCGCTGGTAGAGTATGTACCTGCCTTGAAATGCGGGTCCTTGTAAATAATGAGTAATTGTTACAGGTTGTGAAATTGTCAATGAGCCTCTTACCATGCAGTTCCCTTTCTGTGCGCCTGAGGAGGAGGAAGAAAAATATTCCAACTAAAACTTTTCACCGCATTCTTAAATTAGAGCCATGACCTTAAATGAAGGTGCCTGGCTCCTTGAACTTGTAATTCCATCTTTTCTGATCTAGCGAGGTATCTTTCAAGGCCACCTGTGGTGGGAGAAAACCCCCCAGTTTGGTATCTGTTGTGTTCTCACTGGGGTCCATAGCCTTTTATCTGTACCATGGTGGGGAAAAAATGGGAAAAATAGAAACAAGATTGCTAAAATGCAGAATAAAAGTTGCTAAAATAGAAACAAAGTAGGTTTCTTTTTTGAGTGCAAGAGAAATCATTTGAAACCTTTGGATTTGGGAGACCAGTGTTTCTCCCAGCCCCACTGAAAACAATTGGTATTGTTTGTCCAAAAGCCCTCACAATGTGATGGACCAGTTGGCAGTTCATGACCAGGAGGCAGCATCTGCTGCTGTTCTTGCTGAGGTGGGACGTGTGCGTGGAGTTGCGAGCACGCAGCCCAGAGTTTCCGTACCGGGATTCTTTGCAAACTGCCGGGGTGTGTGGCGAGGAGCGGCGGACAGGCTAGCTCCTAAAACCCCGAAGGAAGAGGCACAGAGACAATGCTCTCAGACGTGCGTTCCTAGCAAGACTGGAATGTATGGAAATCATTTGATTCGGAAAAGAAGTGCAGTGAGGGACTCTACTGTCTCTGAACTGAGGTGACGGCTCAGCTCAGCTGAAGATGCGGCTGAACTTCCTGCTCCGGAGCAAGGAGATCCAGAATTGCTTCTGGGAGATGAATAGGGTCGGGATCCTCGAGAGCAGAGGTGCTATTCTGTGCTTCCTGTGGTCCTAGCCCCGACAGTTCCGTGTAGTTAGGGGTGCCCTCCTCGAGGACAGTTCAAGGCCTTCGCATCGCCTCCAGATAAACGCCGGAGCGTAGCATTCATCGCCATCCACAGCCTGGCCGCCAGCTTTCTGGGTCACGCGCCATCCTAAGATTTGAGTCTACTCCTAGCTCCCCAAACTGAATTACACTTCCTACTTTCATGATTTTGCTCATGCTCTTCCTTCCACTTGACACGCTACCTCCCACCGTCCGTGTGCCCCCCTCCCGAACCTTCCCGAAGCTCAGAGACCAGGGCGTTTCTCCCCGTAGCTTGCCCTGATCTCCGCCCCCGCTCAGACTTCATCCTCCCCATCGGAGCGCTACCGGGAGTTGGCACCCTGACCTGCTTTGTCACTGCTTGTCCACGACTGGGGGGGGTTTCCATCCTGCTCTCTCCACTGATGGGAAGTGCCAAGACTTGACATCAGAGGGGTCGGGGCGTCTACCACTGAATGACTTTGGGTAAGGTACTGAACTTGTCTGAATCTCAATTTAGGAGATGCTTAACCTGTTTTACAGGCTTAATTTAAGATTAAGGAAGAAATGGGGCGCCGGGGTGGCTCAGTCAGTTAAGCGTCCGACCTTGGCTCAGGTCATGATCTCACGGTCTGTTGAGTTCGAGCCCCGCGTCGGGCTCTGTGCTGACAGCTCAGAGCCCGGAGCCTGCTTCGGATTCTGTGTCTCCCTCTCCTCTGCCGCTCCCCTGCTCACACTCTGTCAAAGAAAAAAAAAGATTAAAGAAAACATGAGAATTTTTTTGGAAGCTCAGCAATTTTATAAAGCAATTAATTTCACTATTTCACTGTGGGGAGGTCTGTGAAGGCGGGAGGAATGTCTTCTACTTTGTCGTCCCCTCCGTAAATGGTGATAGAAAGCTGTTCTCTGTGTTCTGTCCTGGCACTTCACAGAGCTTTGCAGCGAGTAGACTTTCAGTAATTTTGAAAGTTGAAATAAAGTAGGGAGCTGGTACTGAAGCACAGGCTTTTTATTCTGGGGAAATCACCTACAGGTGGTCTGTGAGTCTCCAGCAAGCTCAGCGTTGGAGGATTTAGGACACACAGGAAAGACAGTTGACATTAGGAGGTGGTGGTGGAGGGAGAGATGGTCTGGAACTAGCCGAGTCCCGCAGCGAAGTTTTGCCTGAGCGCCAGAAATCAAGCTTGCGTGGCTGGTAAAGGGTTAATAACTTCCTGAGGCTGATAATTCTGCCCTTCACCGGCATTCGGAACACCCACGGGATCTGTGTATCCATATCTGTGCCCACGCGTTTCCATTATCATCTTAACACCACTTCATACGCCTGGGTTGTATTGGTTGCGGTACAGTTTTACAGAACTCTGGGCACAAAGAAATCCAGAATGACATAGAACACAAGCTGCAACAATTTAGGCACGGCTATTTATAATACTACCCAGTAACAGTTGGGTAACATATTGTCTGTATTAAAAGGTCATGGATTATCTTGTCTATTTGCAAAGGCAAAGAATAGCGTTTTGAGCTCTCTGAGCAAAGGTGCGACATGAATGCAAAAGGGAACCGAATCATCCAGTGGACAGAGAACAGTCTCAGGAATCTTACTTACTGGGTGACCTTGAATTAAACCGACCTTATTCCTGACAGGGAACGTGAGGTGGGGAATGAGGCGAAGAGAGAAGCCCGAGACTCAGCCAAGGAAGTGCTCTCTTTTCGCTTGAGCGTTCTGCATTTTAGTGGGAAGGTGTTTGTGACAGATCCCAGCGACTCCTGCTCAACAGTCATCCTCCCTTCTATTTCCCGATTTGTAATGGGGGAGCAAGGTGCCCGCTAGCTCCTGGGGAGGGACGACAGTTGCCCTAAGGTGGTGGCATCCAGCCTTCTTTGCTGGGTAAACTCTTTCTCAACTTCTCGGCTCTGGGGATTGAGAGAGAGGAGAAAGTCGGCGGGTTCTGAGAATTATTTTCTAGCTCTATAAAAAGAGACAAAAGAAGAGAGTCCCGCCCTCCCTTCTTGTTCTGCTGAGGACCTGGCGTTTGGTGAGGCAGCGGCCATTTTCAAGGAGAGCCAAGAAGATCCGGGAGACAACTGGGACCCCTCTCGCTGAGCAGCTGAAGGACCCCCGGACCCCAATCGTTTCAAGGTTTTGTAAATAGTAACCGTCTTTACGGCGCCTTCTCCCTGTCAAGGAAGCAGGCGCCCTGCTTCAAACTTTTCCAGTTAAACCGAGGTTTGAAAGAAGGGGATGGCCTGGTGAGCCGGCAAAAGGCCTCACAACTCAGGCCGCAGTTCATCTCGGGACGTCTCCGGAACACTTTCTCTTGAGAGTTCTTTAGCTCTCCAAACCAAGGTATTGGACGATGGTCACACACAGGATCTCTGTCTTTTCCAGTTCGCACAGGGAAGACCTCACCCATTCGCTTCTTCACTCCGAAAGTCGGTCCGTGAACAAACGACCTCGCCCCAGCTACCGCTTCGTGCTGGTGCTAAAGACACAGGCTGGAGCCTCTGCCCTCCTGGAGACAGGCAGGAAACAAATTCGGCAGAAAGCGACGGCCGAGATCGAGATCCGTGCGGCCAAGGGCATCCTAAGGGAGAGGCACTGGAAGAGAGGGGTGGGCGTGGCAGCAGTGATCAAAGAAAGCTTCCGAGAGAGAGAGAGAGAGAGAGAGAGAGAGAGAGAGAGAGAGAGAGAGAGAGAGAGGGAGAGAAGCAAGTAAACAAGTCACGGTCTCGTCCTAGTCTATTGCAGGAGTCCTGAAGAATTCGACCGAGAGGTGAAGAGAGCGGTTGAGGTGGAGAGGGGAGACACCAAGGGGTGCAGACCGCAGAAATGGCGGAACTCGGAAGTGAGAGCGGTTGGAGCCGAGGATGGCTCACAGGTTGCTGGTCTGGACTTGTGGGTAGATGGAAGGGACGTGCATTAGTGTGGCTGGCTGCAAACATGGAGCCCCATCCTCTACCCGTCTCTGCGTCCCCCTTGGCCCTTTCACATGTGAGCCTTGGCTCCCTCCACTAAGGACTGGAGTGTGTCGTCCCCCCTTGAATGTGGGCTGGCCTTGTGTCTTGCTTTGGCCAACAGAAGGCAGCAGAGGTGCTGGGTTCCACCGTGGAGCCTAGGGCTCAAGAGGCCTTTTCTACTTCCACTCACTGCTCAGCCACCACAGGAGCAAGCCCGGGCCAGCCTCCTGGGTGGGGAGAGACCTGTGACGACGTCACTGCTTCTCTCCCCCAGCAGAGGCGACTGCCTGCCAGCCGCCACCCAGCTTCCTGCCAGCTCTCTGCAGACACATGCCAGGGCCCAGACTAGGTCAGGCTGATTCTGGCCGGGGTTTGGATAACCACTCCACTGACCTACAGACTTGTGAGCAACTATGGGGGATTGTTGTGGGTATTTTAAAATTTTTTTGTAATGTTTATTTATTTTTGAGAGAGATAGGAGACAGCACACCAGCAGGAGAGGGGCAGAGAAAGAAGGAGCCACAGAATCCGAAGCGGCTCCAGGCTCTGAGCTGTCAGCACAGAGCCGCATGCGGGGCTTGAACCCACAAACCCTGAGATCATGACCGGAGCCGAAGTCGGAGGCTTAAGGACTGAACCACCCAGGTGCTCATGGGGGATCGTTGTTTTAAGCCATTAAATTCCACACAGTTTGTCATGCAGCAAAAGCTAACTGATACAACCAAGGGAGAGGAAGGGGCGAGGAAAGGTGGGGCCGTCCAACAGGCAACTGGACGTCTGAGGCTGGTACGCAGGAGGCCAGAAGCAGGAGGTTCTAAACCTACAAGGACAAAACCCCAAGGCTTCTGCCGTACTATGGTGGGCTCCCCAAACCCGAGGCCGGGCCATTTTTCTCCTTTGTGTCTCTCCTTCCACTCCCCATCCTCACCCTAAACTTCATTTTACACGCAGAAGTAAGTACTTGAATCATAAAGCCAGTGCGGAGGGCAGTGTTACTTACGGAGACTCAGCCCAGAGCCCAAGCTCCCAGGGGGTGGAGTGTGCATCGAGGGTTCTCTCGAGAGCGGATTCGGCCAAGGCCGGCAGCGAGGGGCGGGCGTGGAGGCTGGGTTGCAAACAAGGTCACAGTGACGGAGTTCGCTTACACGGACACTAACTCAGGACTTTGCTAGCCGCCCCCCCCCCTTGTTTCCCTATGAATGTCATCCCTGAGCACCTTCTGAAAATAAAATGGGCAATTACACTCCACGGGAATGCATCCCTCCCATCGTTGGAGAAACGCCCAGCTGGGCGCCCTTCTCCCTCTTTCCTCCTCCCGCTCGTCGGGCATGTCGGATTCACCCACTGATCCGGTGACCCGGGTTCGTCTCCGCGGGAAGGAGGGCTACGCAGGCACTGCCTGACGAGGGCCCCCCACGCACTCGCCGGACGGCGGCGGCGGGGGCGGGCGCCGCGGGGCAGTGCGCGCGCGCGCGGCCCCCGGCGCTCCCGGCGCGCCCCCGCCCGGCCGCCGCGGGAGGGGGCGGGAGGGGAGGAGCCGGAGCGGCCGCCGCGCCTCCGCCCCGCGCGCCCAGCCCTTTAAAAGGCGCGGGGCCCGGGTCGCTGGGCCGGCCGCCGCGCTCCCCGCGTCCCCGCGCGCCCGGGCAGGCTCGCGCTCTCGGCGGCGGGCGCCGCTCGGCCGGCGCGCTCTCCATGCGGCCGCGCACCATGTCCGGGCACTGCCTGCTCGCGCCCATCCCCGAGTCGTCGTCCGATCACCTCCCGCCCAAGGACGTCAAGCTGGCCGTGCTGGGCGCCGGCCGCGTGGGCAAGAGCGGTGAGTGCGGGGGCGTTGCGGGGATGCGCCGGGGCTCCGGGGCGCTGCGGGAACCTGGAAGTTTCCGCGCCGGCCCCTCCCCCCGCTGCTGCCCCGGGGCGTCTCCGGCCGGATGCGCACCTGCCGGACAACCGGGGAGGGGGAGGCCGGCGCGGCGGGCCGAGCACCCGCAGCCGCACAGCGCGCGGGAGACCGCGACGGCCGCGCCCTTGGTGTCGCAGACCCTGAGGCTTTGGGCACTGCCCGCTGCGCCGCGGCCCAACCCCTCTCCTTTTCCTCGAGAGCGTCCCGGCTTGACCGTTTTCTTCCAGCCGTTGAGCGGATTTTCCCATTTCTTTTTCCCCCTTGCAGCAATGATTGTGCGCTTCCTCACCAAGAGGTTCATTGGCGATTATGAACCGAATACAGGTTAGAATAATTTCGTGCTCTGTGCCCTCGCGGCTGCATGCTCCGACTTTCTTTCTCCTGGTGGGAGTGTAGGAATTGAAAAGCAAACTCTCCTTCGTTCTCCAGGCAAGTTGTACTCACGGCTCGTCTACGTGGAGGGGGACCAGCTATCCTTGCAGATTCAGGACACCCCCGGGGGCATCCAGGTAAGGACCGCCGGAAGCACGCACCTCGCACACGCGCAGGGGGCTCCCGGGCTTCAGTAAGATGTCCAAACACACCCGTTTTGCGTTTAGATGCAGGAGGGGGCTGGGAGGGTGGATGGTTAGAGAGGCAGCTTCCTCCTGTCCGCCACCTCCAAAGGAGAGAGACGCTTGACCTTTCTTTCCAACCCTAGCGGGCCATCACTACTTTCAGGGATGGGTCTCCCCACTTCTTTCAGCGCTGGGCCGCGCAACTGTTAACAAAACGGTTGGGGTGAGATTCTGGAGGGGGCCTCCTCCCCTAGCAGGGACTGCTGCCGGGGCTTCTGTTGCTCACTGTTGCCTCGAGTTAGTAATTACAACCAGATAACCCCTTGGCAAGCAGTCAGGAATTTAACTTGATTAACAAGTTATTAATTGCGCTCCCTTCTAGGGAGGAAAGATCTATCTAGTGGAAGAACAGCAAGAAGGAATTTGTTTCTGTACCATTCTCAAAAAGGACATGCTAAAAATATTTTTATGGGCTTGGGAAAAGAGATTTATCTGGGCTTGTTTTCAAGGTTTTGTTTATTCCCAGTTCCCTGAAGATTGCGCCATTCTTCCTGGAAAGTTCTCATTGAAGTCATTCTTCAGCCAGCCAGGGCTCACCACAGAATACCTACCAAGCAGGGGGCCAAAAGATCATATATTAGTGGCAGCCAAGAAAATAACCCAGGCAGGGAGCCAGCCTGAGAATTTGCTTTTCACAGGAAAAGAGCTGCCATCTGTAGAGGCTAGGTAGACTCTGAAAGCCGTATTTATGATTTCGGTTTTGAACCTTTTTGCCCCTCGGGTCGCTTTGATCTTATTTTGAGTCCTCCTCTCCCCACCGCGGGCTTCCTTGATCCTGACCCGCATTTGGAAATTTCTCAGGTCCAAGACAACCTCCCCCAGGGAGCCGATCCGCTGGCCAAGTGCGTGCAGTGGGCAGAGGGCTTTCTGCTGGTCTACTCCATCACGGACTACGACAGCTACCAGTCCATCCGCCCCCTTCACCAGCACATCCGCAAGGTCCACCCCGACTCCAGGGTCCCCGTCATCATCGTGGGCAACAAGGGAGACCTGCTGCACGCCCGGCAGGTGCCGACGCGGGAGGGCGTCCAGCTCGCCAACGAACTGGGCAGCCTGTTCCTGGAAATTTCCACCAGCGAAAACTACGAGGACGTCTGCGATGTGTTTCAGCACCTCTGCAAGGAGGTGAGCAAGGCGCACGGCGGCGGCGGCGGCGGCGGCGAGAGGAGGCGAGCCTCCATCATCCCCCGGCCGCGCTCCCCCAACATGCAGGACCTCAAGAGGCGCTTCAAGCAGGCTCTGTCTTCCAAAGTCAAAGCCCCCTCCGCGCTGGGGTGAACCCACAGACCCGCCTCCTTTTAGTGTGCGCCTGTGCGGCCGAAGAGACTGGGGAACCTCCCTTTTTAATCGCACATTCAAAGTTTATTTTTATACAGACTATTGGTTTTCAAGTGGATGTGTTTCTGAACATTCAAACAGCGATTGCCTAGAAGTTGGATCTTTTTTTTTTTTTATTAAACGAATTTTTTTTTTTTTTTTTACTGTAACCGCTAGCCACTTTTCCATTAAAGGCAAAATGGCCACACGGCTCCTTGTTTTTTAAATGTCTTTTTATAGAAATCATACTTGCAGCAGAGCCCAGAACGGCTCCACGCTTGCCCTCAGTCTGAACTCCTGTTGGTTTCGTGCGGTAAGGGGGTTGATGGAGAGGGACTCTGTTGTGGGAGAGAGGAAGGAATGCGGAGGAGGAGAGATCTGAGCGCCTGCAGGAAGTCTTCAATTAGGGCGCTTTGCCACAGGCACGAAATGGATGCCATGTGATTTGCAAGGAAGGGGGTTCATCGTTGGCGCGGTGCCAGAAAATTACAAACACGAGTAACAGTTGTATTTGTTGGTGCAAATGAAAGTGTATCCTCTCCACCCGTTCTGAAACACAGAAATGCCTTAGGTCGGGAACTGCGCCCTACCTAGAGCAGTGCAACATTCTCCCTGCTGCGTCTCCCGGACCCTCGTCTCTAACAGGGCATTTGTCAATTTTCTCTCTTCTTTCTCTAAGGCATTACTCTGCCAGAATCTAGGCCTGTACAGGTGTCGCCCAGACCGGCAGGCAAGGGGACCCTGGTTTCTTGATTTCTGGAATGATCCCCCTCTCATTCAGTCTTCACCTCGGAACAACCGGACTAAAACCAACCCTAATCTCTTTATTTTTGTGATGGAAGAGACTCGACTGTTTTCCCCTTATCTACTGGGTAAAATATAAATGAGGCATGGCATCGGGATCACTTACCACCTCTCCAGACGTATCATCCCTTCCTTCAAACACACACGCGCGTGCGTGCACACACACACACAGAGACGATGGACTGCAAGCCCATTTGACAGAACGGTATGCCGTTCTCCATACGTACCAGGCTTTTTCATGCTTCCCGCCGTAGCACGAACCATTCCCTGTGCCTTGAATACATTTTCCTCTTCTCCCCCTAAAAGGTCACTAACTCCGTTTTCAAGCCCCACATTCTGTGCTGTGCTGTGCTCCCGGGTGCCATCTCTGAGCCTTCCTGTAGTATTTGTGTCCCCCCCCCCCCGCCATCCACGCCATGTGGCTACTCGGCGCCCCCATCGGAACTGCATTTTAGGACGTATCCCAAGCTTCTGGCCTCATGCTTGCACACCGAGCGGTAGGTTTTCGGGAAATATTTCACGAATAAGATGAGCTGAATGCATTTGTTTTGGTGCCAAGGGACGGTAATGGGAGGTTACAATGAAACAACGTGTCCCTTCTGCAGAATAAGGAAAGGAGATGTTCGGTACGTGATTAGCAGTGACAGAGAGGAAGTGATGCATAAGCAGCTTCTGGCCATTTCAGACCATTACCCTGCTGTCCAGGACGCCCGTGTCACATCTGTGCTGTTAACACTCTTCCCTACAGTTGAGAGGTGTCTACCTGTGCTGAGTGGGAGGAAGGATTACAAAAATGAGATAGTTCAAGGGGCGCCTGGGCGGCTCAGTCGGTTAAGCATCCGCCGACTTCGGCTCAGGTCATGATCTCGCGGTCCGTGAGTTCGAGCCCCACGTCGGGCTCTGTGCCGACAGCTCGGAGCCTGGAGCCTGCTTCACATTCTGTGTCCCCCTTCCTCTCTGCCCCTTCCCTGCTCACACTCTGTCTCTCAAAATAATAAACATGAAAAGAAAAAAAATTTTTAATAAAAAATTTTAAAACCAAAAATTAGAGAGTTCGTGTCTAAAGCAGCATCGAAATAATCAAGGGAAAATAATAATTTCGGATTCTATTACGTTTGAAAAAGTGCCTCATTCTCCTCGCTGATTTCCCAGCACAGAACGAAAGCCGTTTTTTCTATCATCAGCCGCTCCTGCTGCGAACCGTACGTCTTCCCTGTCTCGGTTAGGACACGAAAGCCACTGGTTGTCCCAGTTACTGCCATGCCCACGGCATGCCCAGACCTCCGCTCAGGGCCGGGGGCTCCTCTGCCTGCCTGTGGTGAGTTCCAAGTGAGCCAGTGCTGAGGACAGGAAGTACCCTTGAGCTCTCCAGGGGAGAGCACAGCGTGGCCCAGAGGGGTCAAAAGTCAGGGCGCAGTTCCAAGGGGAGTAGCAGAGCCTCTAGGGGACCCAGGGAGCAGAGAGCACTGCACATGGGATTCTTCCTGTCCCGGCATCACAAATAACAAGCCTGTGCCTCAAGCTTCCTTTCTTTCTGGTTGCCAGAAGTGACCCGGCAGGGGCCCTGGCTCCCTGGTCTCACAGGGACCTCAATGGCCGGTTCCCCAGACCCTCCGCTGAGGGGGGGCGAGGTGCATGCAGGGCAGGGGGAGTATTTGTAGGGCCCCAGGATAGCAGCCCGGCAGGTGGGAGAGGGGAGCACGGAGTTCCCAGGAGGCCGCGAGGGCGGGACACTGTTGGATGTGTCCGTAGGAAGGAAGATCTGAGGATCTGCCCTTGACCCGGCGCCGAGGAAGCCCACAGAGCAGGAGCTGAGCTCTGAGCTGGCATCCCGCTCCCTCAGGCGTGGGGAAGGCAGAGCCATCGGAGCCCCGGGTGTCACTATACCGCTGGTGGGGACACAACTCCTGGAGCACTGGGGAGAATCTTGGAGAGGCGGGTGGGTGGGTAGGAGTATCTCTACATCTTTACCTCTGAGGTGTCATCCTCAGTGTCGTCGCCTCTGTCCCCATGCCCCCCCCCCACCGACCTCTGTTTGTGAGACCCTCGGTCTCCCCTGGCCCCACTCATCCCCCTTCCGGTCAAGGCTCCTGCTAATTCGGCCGCGAAGCTGCCAAGTGATTCCATTCACGTGCCTGCCGGAGCGATCTCGCAGAAATGGAGGAGCTCCAGACGGCTAGATGGTACATCCGGGCAGCCCTCTGCCCTCCACACGCCACCCATGGAAAGCGAACTCGAATCATGGAAAACGCAAGCCACCATAACCTAAGAAAAGAAATTCCTGTTGCTCGTGCTGAGGTGACGGGCCCAGCGGAAGTTCTAAAGTGTATTAATATCTCCTTGGAGGAAGGGATTACAATAAATAGCTGTGAAAGGCGGCAGCGAACAATAGAGCAGAAGGGAGAGACAAGATGACTGTTTAGTCATGGACTTGGGGCTCGAGTAGCTTTTTTGTTCCACGTACGTGTTGTGATTTCAGCTTCTGGCTCTGTAAGGTGACCAATCCAAATTTACAGTGCGATGGTATTTTGTGTGATTCATCATTTATTCCTCCCGCTTCACCGGTCTCCAAGAGGTGGAGTCTCTTCCAAGGCTTTGTTAAAATTGGTCTTAGGCCACGCAGACGCCCAATGAGAAAGGTGTGATATAGTAAAAAGCCCAACCCCCCCTTAAGTTACCCAGGGCTCTAGGAAAAATGAACCGACTGAGCTTTGCAACGGCAACACTGTTTTCCATGGAGAGAGTGGAAGCTTGCCTCGCCTAGATCGTCCGGCCCTCGTGTTCCGATGCCCGTGTGTACTTCTGCCCCAGGAGAAGCGACTCCGTTCATGTTGGACTCCTCCTCACTCTGCAGCCACAGCACCTGCTCTAGTGTCTGGTACAAGACGACACCCTCCGCAACACCACCTGCTAAGGTGAACCATTAGAAAACCCGGGGATATCTCTGGTGACTTTTGTACAGCTGCGAGTGCAGGGGCGTGTACCTCTACTCTGGGTCCCCTCGGTCAAGCTATCAGAATTGGCCCTCTTCCCACTCTCCAAGTCATGGCTACTTGAACAAAATAAGTATTACTGATTTTCTGGGTTTCCTCCTGTCTTTCTAAAGACTCGCCACACTAGTGATTTGCATGGTTTCAAAACACACGTATGGAAACCCTGCTTCCTCCAAAGCTCTGTGCCAAATGTCACCGTGGCCGAGACAGCTCTTCCTCTCCAGGAACTCCGACCCGAGGGGGTTTCGGGAGTCCGCCTGGAGGGTGAGACTCTGGGGGGATGAGAGGTGGAATAGGATCCTGACCCAAATCTGAGGGCGCAGGGGAGCCTGGGCGGCTCAGTCAGTTAAACTTCTGACTTCAGCTCAGGTCGTGATCGCGCGGTGCTTGGGTTCGAGCCCCGTGTGGGGCTCTGTGCTGACTGCTCAGAGCCTGGAGCCTGCTTCGCTTTGGATACTGTGTTTCCCTCTCTCTCTCTCTCTCAAAAATAAATAAACATTAAAAAAAATCCAAGGATGTTGACAAAATTGGTGGACGGTGCAGCTCACAGAGCAGAGCGGGGTGTGGACGCAAATACTCCACACTGTGCGAAAGCCCCCTTCCAAAGAAAATGACATTTGTTACTTTACAGACTGGACAGCCTCGTTTTTTTTTTTGAGCATTGTTTGCTCGGATGAGGACTAATGAGTTAAAACTGTAAAATATTTACTGCTACTTCTTATCGGCATTCTTTATTTATATTAGAAGAACGTTGTTAACAGCAAGGCTTACTTGCACAAACAAATTTTGCCTGGAAATACTACCACGTATCTATGACTGTGGAAAACCAGGGAAATTTCGGGAGCTCCTGCTGATGAGACCGTGACTCGCGGGCTTTATGAAGATGGCATCGTGTGCGTCCCAGACCGATCTTAGGTTCAAATCCCACTTTATCTGGGTCAAGGTGCGATATAGGTTTCCTTCTCTTAAAATGGACCTAATACCGCTCATCAGGCAGAATCGTTGGCAGACCTTGACACACAGAGGTGTTCAGGAAGTGGTAGTTTATTATTATTATTATTTTATTATTATTACCAGTTTTAGAGTTTTTTTGGTTATTTTTTAAAGGCACATTGGTACATTATAAAGCTGTTTTTAGAAAAAGCGCTTTTCGAATTTGCTTGTATACTCGAAAAACTGTAGCAGCTGCTCTGCAGGACGTGACTTTTTCCATCTCACATGTGGGAGGAAGAAAGTTCGCAGCGAGCAGTTCTTCCCTCAGTGATAATGCCTAATAATTATCGATCCTTTACTCTGAGCCGAGCACTTGTATTTTCTCTTCAATCCTCTGAGGTAGAGCTATCATCACTCCCATCTCTCGGATGAGGAAACTGAGGCTCAGGGAGCTCAGGCCATGGCCACAAGTGCTACAAACCCGGAAACCAGCAGGTCTGGCCCTGGAAAGGGAAAAGGGTTCCCTGCGGCTTGGGGCCGTTCCCCTTGGCCAGACAGGTGCGCGCCCCCGTCTTTTGGAGAAGTTGTTGAAAGCAAAGATCCTGGGGCACGATTCCAGGGATTCTGCCGGTTTGCGGAGGAGGAATCTGCATTTTAACGAGCTTGGAGTGCACGTTTGCAGCTTTCGGCCAGATCATCCTGGCTACCTGGAAGGGGGAGGGGGGAGGAGGGGGGGGAAGAGGGTGGTGGGGGGAGGGGGAGGAGAAGGAGGACGGCTGAATGTCAGCGTCCCAGGGGGCTGCGGGGGCCAACGGTGTACTACAGGCGGGGAAGATTCCAGAAGCAGAAATTGCCAAAGCGCATCTGGCAGCCAAAGACGCCTCCCCACCGCAACTCAGCGGGGTCCAGGACGCCTCTAGGGACTGCTTGTGCGTGTGCAAGGGAGCAGGGGTGGGGAGCGAGAGGGAACGGGCTCAGGGTGTGAAAAGAAAGGTCAGTGAATGCCTCCAGAGGGGGAAAAACCCGAGGCTGCTAGGGCAGGATTTCAGGGCGCTTTGCTGGGGGCTGTGTGCCCGCTTCGTCGTTTCCGTGTACGTAATAATGAAACTAACACGACCAATGGCCACTGTAATTACTGAACATGCACCATTGTTCCTTGTATTCCAGTGTATCAGGGTTCTCCAGAGAAATAGAATCAACAGGAATATATATATATTTATTTATTTATATATAGAGAGAATCTCATAAAGAATTGACTCACGAGATTACGGAGGCCGAGAAGTCCCAACCGCAGACCCAGGACGCAGGCGCCGTACTTCCGGTCTGAAATCCCGCAGGCTCGAGATCCCGTTTAATCCCGTCAGACCGTTCGGAGCAGCCCAGGATTACCGTCACCCTTCGACAGAGCGGGGAAAACGAGGCTCCGAGAGGTTCATCGACTTCCTCGTCGTCTCTCAGCTGGCAAGTAAGGGCCCCGGTTGAGATTTCAGTCCGCCTCTTTCTGGTTTGGAAGCCGCCGCACTGCATAGCTTCCCATGCCAATGTCCTACTCTGGGCGCCCTCGCGGGTGCGTCTCGTTCTCGTCGTCGACCATTTTGGCCTTGAAAATGACCAGATGGGTCGGTCCAGGCCGTCATTTGCAAGCAGTGGAGGAGACTCCGCTCGATCAGTAAAAAGGGGGGAGTGAGGAGTTGGAGCGTCCCCGGGCGAGCTGGACAACCACAGCCGGGGCCGCGCGGCTACGAGGGAGGCCGAGAAAGTGAGTGTCTGGCATTTTCGGCATCTGTTGTGGCAGGTGGTCCCTGTCTCCCACCCCTGCAGACGCCGGAAGGGGGCTCGGGGCGTGAGCAGGCAGAGAAGGGGGCAAAGGCTGCTACAGGCATCTCATGATTAGATGCTGCGAAGGGGCTCCTGGCTTCAAATGTAGACATGACACTGAAAAGGCCAGACCCGAGGCATGGCCCGGGGACTCCCTAAGCACTAGACCTTGAGAATGGATATAAATCTGACGCTGGGGAAACTGAGGTTCTAAGGCATTAGGTAAACACCCAAATTTTACTAGCGAGCGATATGGGCTGAATTCTGTTTGTCCAAAAAAAAAAACTTTCGTTGGACTCCTGGTGCCTCAGAATGTGACCCTCTTTGGAAATAGGGTCTTAGGGGAGATACCGAGTGAAAACGAGGTCGTGAGGATGAGCTCCAAATCAAAATGGCCGGTGTCCTTGTAAAAAGGGGAAATTTGGGGCCCGGCTGGCTCAGTGGGTACTGCACGTGACCCATGATCTCAGGGTCGTGAGTTCAAGCTCCATGTTGGGCATAGTCTACTAAATAAAGAAATAAATACGTAGTTGTAAAAGGGGGGATATTTGGACCCAGAGACAGACGTGAACGGAGGGAAGGTGACGAGAAGAGACGCAGGGAGAAGGCCCCGTGAGGATGAAGGCAGAGGTCTGGTGACGCGCCCACAAGCCGAGGGACAGCCAGAAGCCGGAGAGAGGCCTGGAACGATCCTTCCTTAGAATCAGAATTAGGCGTGGCCCTGCGGACCACCGGACCTGGGACGTCCGGCCTCCGGAAACAGGAGACAATATGTTTCCATGGCGTGAGCCACCTGGTTGAGGTGCTTTGTTACGGCAGCGGAGCTGACCAGCACCGTCAACAGATGGCTGGGCCCACGTTTGAGTCTGAACTTACAGCCAGTGCTCTGCCCGCCGCATCCCTGCGGCCTGGCCCGGCGGCCCAGAGCAGGAGGAACGATGACTCTCCTCCATTCTCGAAGTCTGTGTTAGGATGGGGGTCAGCCGCCCCGAAATCTCAGTGGGCCCAGGCTCCACCTCCCTGTCATTCTGCCTTTCCCGATGTCACCCTCATTCCGAGGTCTAGACGCCTCGCAGCCAGAGAGCAGGAAGGGGCTGGAGAGTGCAAGACAGGAGGCTCTGTCTCCTCTTTAAAATGGAGACCCAGAAGTGGAGTCCGTCCCCTCTGCGGTCCTTCCCCGTGTGGCTGACGGACGTGGTCTTCAGCTGGGCAGTTTACTCCCTGCTAAAAATCCCACTGCCAGGGGCGCCCAGGTGGCTCAGTCGGTTGAGCATCTGACCCTTGATTTCGGCTCAGGTCATGATCCCAGAGTTAGGAGATTGAGCCCTGTTTAGGATTCTCTCTCTCTCTCTGCCTCTCTCCCCCATTCATGCTCCCTCTATCTCTCTCTCAAATAAAATTGAAAAATTCTACTGCCATTTATTAAGGGACAAGGGAATGGATATTGGAGACAGCGAGTGATCACCTGATCACCTGATTCGTTCCCGGGGCTTCCACAGGTTAGTGGAGAACAAGACAGAGGAGGGAGGAGTTTCCTTCATGTCTGGCTGAAGAAGGAAGGGGAAGTTTGCCCCCAGATGGCTCTGCCCAGTGTCCTCTCAATGCTTGTCTGTTCCTGGTACCTTATTTTTTAATGTTTGGGTTTTTTTTTTTTTTTTTTTTTGAGTGAAAGAGACAGAGCACGAGTGGTGAAGGGGCAGAGAGAGAGAGAGAGAGAGAGGGAGACACAGGATCTGAAGCCGGCTCCAGGCTCTGAGCTGTCCGCACAGAGCCCGATGTGGGGCTTGAACTCACCAACAGTGAGATTGTGACCTGAGCCAAAGTCGGACGCTGCACCCACTGAGCCCCCCGGGCGCCCCAAGGACGTTCTTACTAATGAACGTGAGAGCTGAGAATGGAGGAAGTGAAGTGAGTGGCGATCTGTGGGCTTCTGTTCTCTAGCAGCAGATGGGAGAGGAGTTGGGTGTCTCGGCCAAAGCTGGACTTCTTGCCCAGGCCAGTTCTGTGGCCTCCGGTCCCCTCTGGGCCGCCCTGGGTGGGGAAAGCATCTGAAAGCCAAGAAAAGTTGGTCTTCTTGGGCTTGTTCAAGGCCCTGAATGATGAAAGATAGACTGAATAGAGGCTTATGGAGGTCCTGGTGGGGCCTGGGTGGCTCCTTTCCCCTCGCTGGCCTCCAGGCTCCTCGTTCGTGAAACGAAAGGCTTCGATCTGGTTAGCGGTCCACAAATCCCAGGATGCGGTGGACTCGCCTGTGGGGGTACTTGCTTAAAATCCAGTCTCCTGAGCCTACTCCGAGAGACCCTGATACAGACATTCTGGGTGGAAATTGCCCAACAGAAATACCTAAAACCTCCTGAGTCCTTGCCACGTGCCAAACACTGTTCGAAAGAGTTTTTCATGGATTAACTAATTTTATCCTGCAATGATCTGTGACATATACTCTTGCTAGTACACTAGTGCTAATTAGTGTTATGAGTACGTTGTTAATAGCATGAACTATCACCGTCCCCTCTTAGGGCTGTGCAAACGGAGGTACACGGCAGCTGAGAGGCTTTCCCGGGTCACGCCGTTGGGAGAGGCCGAGCTGTGACGCAGGCCTAGCCGACCGGGGCAGTGGGTCCACGGCTCTCAGCCAGGGCTTTCCCAAGAGGCTGCCATCAGCCACGAGCCACCCATTCTGCGGCGACTTCAATAAACAGTCACCCTGAGGGGACGACTCAAGAAGATGGGATAGACACACACCTCACAGGGTACAGGGCAAACTCGGACAGAAGCGACCGGAAAGGGGTGAGCGAGGTGCTCAGGGAGCAGAGTGGACGGTCAGCGAGGGGGTTGCAGTCTTTCTGACAGGAGGGATTCAAGTAGGCGTCAGCGAGGAGGCATTTAGAAGGAGTTGGGTGTATGGGCCAAAATCAGGTGTTTGAACTCCCTCTGAGCAGTGCCTTCCAGAAATGGTTGGTTTTCTTCCTCTTCCTTGTTCGTATGTAGATTAGAATGAAAGAAAGGGAAAGAGAGAGAGAGAGAAAGAAAGGAAGGAGGGCAGAAGGAAGAAGGAAAGAAAGAAACCCAAATGAACAAACAAAAAGCAGAATCAGACCCATAAATACAGAGAACAGACAGATGGCTGCCAGAGAGCAGGAGAAAGGAAGGAAGGGAAGGAGGAGGGAGGAAGGAAAAAAGAGAAAGAAAAGAAAGGAAAAGAAGGAAGAAAGGGAGAGAGGGAGGGAGGGAGGGAGGAAGGAAGGAAGAAGGAAAGAAAGAAACCCAAGTGAACAAACAAAAACCAGAATCAGACCCATAAATACAGAGAACGGACGGATGGCTGCCGGGGAGGAGGAGGGGTGGGCAAAATGGGTGACGGGGAGTGGGAGAGACAGTTACGGACTGAGCGAGTCACAGGGAGTATCATCAGTGGCACTGTAATAGAGCCGCCTGGTGACAGACGGCAGCTGCACTGTGGTGAGCACGGCGTGACGTACAGAGTTGTAGAATCCTTATGTCATACACCCGAAACTAATGTCACGTTGCGTGTCAGCTGACGAGGTTTTTGGGGTGATGGGGGGTTTTCGTGGGGTCTGGAGCCCATGGCCAAGAAAGAATTCTTGAAGACGTCTTTGATGCAAAAAAGGTGATTTTACTGAAGTGAGGGGACAAGACTGGGCGGGAAGAGTTACCCGGGGACCCTGAGCAGAGGCTGGTTATCTCCTATGGAGCCGGGGGGAGGTAAAGTCCAGGGGAAGCTTCCAGTGAGATTCTCTGATGCTAAAGAAGACTCCCTGAATACTGGAGGCCTAGCTGTTGTCAAGCGAGGGTGGTTTTTTCCTCTAGCAAAGCATTAGCGTGAAGACAGCTGGGAGTTCCTGGAGAACTGTTGTTCTCTGCCAGCCTCCAGGATTTGTCAACGGGCTGCGGGTTATGAGGAAATTTAATTTTACCTGCCATTTCCTTCTGTCTTCGTTTCCCACATCATCAACTATACTTACATAAAAAATAAACAGATAAAAAAAGAAAGAGTTTGTCAAGGGTGGAGAGAGGTGAGCACCCTCAGGCTGAGGGAGGGGCCTGAGCCCAGAGTCCCAGGTGGCCGTGGGACCTGCCTACTGGAAGGAACAGGCCCTTTGGTTTGGCAGCTGTGTGGGGGCCATGCCAGAGAGGAGGGGAGGGGAGGGGAGGGGTCCGACAGAGGGGAGGGGAGCCTGTGAGCAGGACTGGGAAGAGCTTGGTGGCCTTCCCAGGTCAGGAAGGTGGAGACCTCATCCTGCAGGCGGGAGGGAGCTGGTCACAGGAGACCAGGAAGCCGCGCCATCTCGCCTGTCCCTAATTGCGGGGCCAAGGTAGGGGTCTGGGCAGGAGGCGGCAGGCGCAGGGAGGGGATGGCTCAAAAGCAGAGTCCACAGAAAGAGGTGGCCTGGAGGTTTCGAGTCAAGGAGACAGGGGTGTCACGGGTGACCCAGCCTTTTTAGTATGGGACAACCAGAGGAAAAGAAACATTCTTTCCTAACGAGGGCAGCCCAGGAGCACTGGGCGGAGCAGAGAGCTCAGTCGAGGAGACAGAAGATGCCCTTACCTCGGAGGATCCCTCGGGACCAGCGGGCGGAGTCGCCTGGGGAGGCGCACGGCCGCCACACGGAGCGGGCACTCCTGCAGCCCCGGCGCAGGGGCGACGGCACACCCCGGGTGTCCTGTTCCCTCGCGGAGGATTTAACGTGAGTCTTTTTCTGTCAAGTCTCTTAATTTTATAATAGTTATAATAAAACTTTCGAGAAGGGGACGCTAGGTTGTTAAGACTCTACTTTTCTCAGCATAAGGAATAGGTACCCCCAAAGTAGCGGCTTTTTGTTTTTGTTTTTAAAGAAACCTATAAAAGCAGTCGCTGTGTTTGCTCAGCGAGGCTCAGGCGGCGGCACAGTGGCCTCGTTTCCCGGCACACGGATTTACTGAGCACGTGGTGGACGCGTAGCACATTCTCTCCTTTGTTCGGGTTCAGCCCCTACATCCGTGCATCGTAACCCGTTTTCTCGCCTGCGGGGGGCCCACAGGTCACCGCCGCGGCCGCCTTGCCTCTTGTGAAACACCGGCGGCCTCGAGGCGGTTGTTTGGATTCCCTCTGGGCAGCGCCTTCGGGAAAGGGTTGGTTTTCTCCCTCTTGGGTTTCTCTGTCTCGGCTCCTTGCAACCAGGAGCAAGAAGACAGGAGGGCCCTGCCACGCTGGGACTGGGCACAAGGGGCCTCGCCTGTTGGTTTTTGGCAAATCGTATTCTCTTTTGAGGAAAGACATGAAAAATATTTTTAGATTTACGGAAGCATTACGGAGATAGCGGAGAGGCCGCCAGGTAGCTTTCGGCCAGCCTCTCCTTTGCTCTGATCTTGCTGATGAGGGAGCGGGAGCCAGGGGCCAAGCGCGAGGACAGCACCCCGTCCTGTCCTCCTCGGCGGGATGTGGGGGACACTCCTCAGGCACTCCTGGCGGCCCAAGGACAAAGGAAAGAAAACAAACGGCTAACGGGTGGAGATCACAGTCATCCAGGACGTGGGTCTCCATCGGTCTCCGAATCTCTTAGCAAATTACAAGAAGGTAATCTTACCAGTAGCCTCATCTCCAGGCACTGGTGGACTCCGTTTCCTGGAGCCCCAGCGTCACCCCGCCATAGTGATACGGGGAAACAAAGGCAAGAAGGAAATGGCAGGTAGAATTCAATTTCCTTATTCCCTCGGCCCATTGGCAGATATTCGAGGCAGGCAGAGTAAACCGTTCCTCCAGGAACTCCCTAGTGTCTTCATGCTTTGCTAGAGGGAAAAGCAACCGCAGCTGGACAAGAGCGAGGCTTCAGCTCTCTTAGGGGCCCTTGTTAGCATGTCAAAGTCTCCCCTGGAGGCTCCCTTTTGACTTCACCTCCCCAGCTCCTCGTATACACCCAGCCACTCTTCACACCCTGCCTGCTGGCCCTGTCCCCATCCCCCGTGCTTTCATAAAATCACCGTTTGGCACCAGAGAATTCTTTCTTGGCCGGAGGCTCCGGACCCCACGAGCCCCAGCATCACCCCAGAAGTTCATCCTAACCACTGTGTTGCATTTAGCAGACGATGCTACCCTAGCGACACCCCCGTGGCTGCTGTTTACAAATCGCCCAAACTCGGTGCTCTTACAACAAGAAGCATCCAGTGCGGTTCATCAGTTGCCTCACGAGGCCCAAATCTGCGCGTGGGCGGTGCCTGTTTCTTCGGGAGGCTCTGGGGAGAATTCGTTTGTCTTTCCCACCTGCCAGAGGCTGCCTGTGTTCCTTTCACTTTATTAGAAATAGACTTTATTTCTAGAGAGGTTTTCGGTTCATCGGAAGTCGATCGGAAAGTACAGCCCTGTCCCCTCCATCTCCTGTCCCCGACGCACATCCAGCCTCCCCCGCTGTCAACATCCCGCGCCAAAGCGGTACATTGAATATAACTGAAAAGCCCGCGTGGGCATATCACTCAAGTCCATGGTTTACACCAGGGTCCACTCCCGGTGTCGTGCAGTCTATACGGTTTGACAAATGTTTAGCGACGTGTCTCCATTATTGCAGTATCCTAACGGAATAGTTTCACTGCCCTAAAAAAATTCTATACTTCTCCCTCCCTGTGACCCTCTGGCAGCCTTGAATCTTTTTGCTGTCTCTGTAGTTTTCTTCTTCCAGAATGTCATAGGGTTGGAATCCTATGGTATGTATCGCTCTTCCGGACCGGCTTCGTTCCCTGAGTGATACGCATTTAAGGTTTCCCTGTGTCTCTTCATGGCCCGTTAGCTCATTTCTTTTTATTGCCGCCTGGGCGTACCGCCTTTCATTTACGAGTTGGTCAGTTAATGGGCATTTGGGTTGTTGCAGTTTTCGGGCTGTTACGAATATGCCGCCACGAGCACACGTGCACATGTCTCTGTCTGGACATATGTTTTCCTTCCTCTTGGGTACACACCTAGGGGTGCCATTTCTTTCTTTTTTTTTTTTTTAACGTTTATTTATTTTTGAGAGACTAAGAGACAGAGCATGAGCAGGGGAAGGGCAGAGAGAGAGGGAGACACAGAATCCAAAGCAGGCTCCAGGCTCTGAGCTGTCAGCACAGAGCCCGACGCGGGGCTCGAACTCACAGACTGTGAGATCATGACCTGAGCCCAAGTGGGCTGCTCAGCCGACTGAGCCACCCAGGCGCCCCTAGGAGTGCCATTTCTGAGTCATGGCGTATTTCTGTTTGGCCCTCTGAGCAACTGCCAGCGTGTCACCCAGACCAAGTGCACCATGTTACGTTCCCACCAGCAATGCGTGAGGGTTCCACTTTCTCCACACCCTTGTCGACACATGTGAGTGTCTTTGGTTATAGCCATCCTACTGGGTGTGAAGTGGCTTCTCATTGTGATTTTGGTAAGGGCCCAGTATCCAGTAATGTTTTTATAGCATTCTTTTTCCTCTTTAGCAGAAGATCCTGACACATAACGTATGTAATTATCATGTCTTAGCCCCCCTGAATCTAGCTCTAATATTCTTAGATTCCTTTCTTCCCCAGCCCAACGTTTCCCGACGAAGGAGTTTTCGAAAACAACGTACGCTTCAAGTGGCATTTTTTTAAAGATTTTTTTAATTTTATTTATTTTTGAGCCAGAGACAGAGCATGAACAGGGGAGGGGCACAGAGAGACGGGGACACAGAATCTGAAGCAGGCTCCAGGCTCCAAGCTGTCAGCACAGAGACCGTTCTTTCCGAACTGTGAGATCGTGACCTGAGCCGAAGTCCGACGCTCAGCCGACTGAGCCACCCAGGCACCCCCATTTTGAATTCTTAACCCAACTACCTGACCAGCATCGCCAGGTCTTTCCAGCATGGTGACGTCTCACTTTGGCACGAAGCCGACCACTCCTTTTTGGTTTTCGTACTCTAGCAGGGAAACAACAAACATTTTACAAGTTTCCCTTTGCTGCGTTTTGGGTGCCCTGAAAACTCCGAATCCCGCGAACGAGCCAGAAGGAGGTGCCCGATGGACAGAGCTGGACAGGAAGCCCCTGCTTACTTGAATCCAGCTGCACTGAACAGTTAGGACGGGCTGCCCAGGAGCCCCATCGGTCCTCTCCAACTCCCGCGGAAGGGGCGGTTCTGCAGGCTACAGACCCCTCCTCTCACCGTCCCAGCCCCCCGGCATACTTTAGGAAGCCAACATGTGCTCCTGTGATTCTGTTAGGAGTACTGGCTGGTGGGGGGAGGGGGAGCTGTCTTGTGATAGGAACTAACTCCCATCCAAGAAGCCAGTGTCGGCATAAGCTTTTCTTGTCTCCTACCTAACTGGGCTTTGAAAGGAAGCATCTGCACCAACGTGTATACCATCCTGTGAATGGTACACACACAAAACCATTCACCCGGTGAGAGACTTAGGTGCCCAACCGTAGGCGGTCAAGTCACTTTTCCCACTTCGCCGTGCACCCCAAGGAAGCGAGTGCCTCCTCTGGTAGGTCCATGATGGAGAGCCACGTACATGCTCATCTTCTCAAGAAGGCAGGCACGCAGGCGTCCCACCATCCGCCGCCTCCAGATCATAACCGGGAAGACCGCGTGTGCATGGAAACACCTTATTTGCTGTGAAGGGTTGTACGAAGCCGGTTTCCACACCAGCGGAGGTGAGGAAACAGGACCCTTCTTCGTAACACCTTTTGCTTGTCCTCGAGGGTGAGGCTCAGCGCAGGTGCCGGATAAATTCGAGTTGGTCAGCCGAAAAGTGGTAACAGTGAACGGAATGTTCAGCACCAATTTTCTGTACTGTCTTGGGCAATTCGGGTTGTGTAGGACAATCCACCGCCTTCCTGGGTGTGGCCAAGTAACACCGTCCCTAGCTGGAGTCTTAGACCGGAGTCTGTCTCCAGAGCATTCCACCTTCATCCATTCATGTCTTGGCCCCAGCAGGGCAGCCGGGAGGGTGAGCGCTGGCGTTCAGTCACTGGGTTTCTGTGGGCAACCCGCTCAGCCTGGCTGACCTCCGTTTCCTCACCCACGACACGAGGCTGTTGGATTAGATGGCCCCTCGGATCTCTTCCAGCTCTAGGATGGAGTCTCTCCTCGTATCAGCACACATTTATCTAGAAACTCGATTCCAGCTGCCTTTGGCCACAGAGATGCTCACCATCTCACATGATGGCAAGCTGAGAGGGTCCTGCCACTTCTTCGTTCTGTCCTCGGTGTCAGCATCCGCCCACGGCTCCTTCTCTTCTTGGTGGCAACATGGCGGCCCAAGGCTACTGGGGCCTCGCGTCTATCAAGAAAGAGCAAACATCTTTCCTACCATGGGGTAGATTTTTACTCAGGCCGACTGGGCCATTTGAAAACACACACCAACCCCCGATCCATGTCAAATGTCAGGGGATTTGACTGAGCGGGACATCGTGAAGGTGGAGAGTCAACCACAACGCTTCCCACTGTCCTCCCCTGACGGAGCCATTACAGCTCTCCGTTTGTAGCTTGAAAAAGAAAAATTGGCTCCTCCTCAGGGCCGGGGGAAAAAGGACAAGACCTCGGGCTCCCAGGCCACGGGAGCTCACACCACTTGCTCTTTCAGCAGCTCGGAGGTGGGGTCTTCCGGAGCCATCGACCAGAGCCCAAGCCCAAGACCATGGGCTTCAGCCCACCTGGCTCCCACGCAGCCTTGAGGCGTCATCTTGTAGAGAAGGCCTGGCTGTGCCACCTTTCTGACTTCGTCTCCTGCCACCCGGCCCCCCGTTCCCGCAGCTCCATGAACTTGCTGTTCCTGACACGGGCCAGACGCACTCCCGCCTCAGGGCCTTTGCCGTAGCTATTCCTCTTGGCCCGAACCCTCTTCCTGGCGGTCTCTCTGGCTGACTCTCAAATGTCACCTTCTCAGTGAGGCCCACACTGAATACTCTATGTACCAGCATAACCTTCCCCCTTGACATGCCTGCAACCCCTACTTCTGTCTCACTTTCTTTGTGTGGCGTCTTTGCCTTCTAACATGCTATATAATCCACTCACTGATTACGCTGACTGCTTGCTGTCTGTTTGTCCTAGAGAATCTTTTTCTGTTCACTAACACACCACCCACCCTCGAGCAAGCATTGAGAAAATACTGGTGAAAGAGTGAAGCGGTATAGATGGGGGTGTGGTATCTACATTCTTTCCTCATGGGAAGGATGCACACGTTCAACCCACGGGATTTGAAAGAGAGAAGCTTTAACATTTTGCTATTAAACTTTCAACAATAATCATGTGTCTTTCTTATACCTTAAAAATGTATTTTTTAATGTTTATTTTTGTCTTTTTGTTTTCTTTTTCTCTTTATGTTTTTTTAAATGTTTCTTTATTTTTGAGAGAGAGAGAGCACAAGTGGGAGAAGGGCAGAGACAGAGGGAGACACAGAATCCGAAGCAGGTTCCAGGCTCTGAGCTGTCAGCACAGAGCCCAACATGGGGCTCGAACTCACAGACCGTGAGATCATGACCTGAGTTGAGGTCAGATGCTTAACCGACTGAGCCATCTTATAACTTTTTAAACATTTATTTTTGAGAAAGAAAGAAAGTATGAGTGGG
Organism: Paguma larvata; assembly: GCA_030068075.1. Taxonomy (NCBI): domain Eukaryota; kingdom Metazoa; phylum Chordata; class Mammalia; order Carnivora; family Viverridae; genus Paguma; species Paguma larvata. The sequence continues at coordinate 72,108,395 of CM057839.1, read as the reverse complement.
GGAGAGCAGAGAGAGAGAGAGAGAATGCCAAGCAGGCTTGGCACCATCAGCACAGAGCCTGACACGGGGCTTGAACTCACATACTGTGAGATCATGACCTGGAGAGATTGAGAGTCAGATGCTTAACCAACTGAGCCACCCAGGTGTCCCAGCAACATTTCTTTTTGGTTGTCTGTTGTTCCTGATTGTTGGTTCCTAACAGTGATTTCTTTTGAAATCATTTTTGTTTTTGATACGAAATGAAAGATAAATCTCCCTCCTAACCGTGACTCTTTAGCCACCGGGACCCACTCCCCTGAAGCCAACCAGTTCCTTGTATATCCTTCCAGAGATATTCTCTCTGGTTCATTTCTTGGAAGAGCAAAATTATTAAGTTATGTACCAATTCACCTCTCTGACAGGATTGTGTTCAAGTCCCGTTAACCCAGAAATACCTCCAATTCTAGATTTTTGCGTCTTCATATACTGTTTTAAATATTGCAAATTTTGTACTATTTTCAACCTACAGTTGGGTTGGTGGTTTGAAATAGTATGTTCCTTAACCACTTACTGTACTGGTTTCCAGTTATTCCAAATGTATTGCATTCAGATCATGCTTGATTTGAGTCCTGTTTTTTTCCCTCCTGAAATACGGATTCCTTTGACAATATCAAATAGTTCGGGGAGGAAAACACACCTGTTACAGTTAACTTTTGACTCTGATTTCAAGCAAAAGATCAGATTGTAAACCCTGTGAGTAGTATTTTTTGTATAGTTATCGAATTGGGTTTTTCTTTTTACCTTGTTGGAAAAGCAGCCTCCCAATGTTCAAGTGTTTATAATGTTCGAACTGCCTTTGGAACAAATTTAAATTCACCCAAGGCATAGTCATACCTCTTGAATCAGTACCTTGAGGACTTTGACCCAACAAATAATCTTCCCATTGGATTACGAGTTGTCTTTTGCCAATGGGCATTTCACAGATGCATGTTGGGATTCAAAAAAGGGCAGAATGAAATACGGTGTGTGAGTTTCCAAGTGCTTTGAGTCAAGCTGTCACTGTTCCAGTCAAAACTAAAGTCATAAGGTACATAGTGATATTAAAGGCTCGTGGGCAAAACATCTTCCTGAGCCCCGGATCAGCGCCTGCGGCAATATAATTTGATGTAGGAGGCATTACTGTTGAGTTATTGGCTTTCGTTTCTTAAGTAAACACTTCAGGAGTCCTATATCTGAGTGAGTTTTGCCCTTCAAAAGTAGTTCTCAAAAAGCGATCCATTTTCCCCAAAAAGGCTTGAATCCTCTAAAGTGTTTTAAAACTTTTCTTTTATAGTTGCTCTCTGAGCCAGTCTACAAACTGTATAATAAAATCAGCCTCATGGGTTCATATTTATGCCAGATTTACAAATCAAAATGGCATTTCCTTATCTGGGAATAAAATACAGTTGTATTCTTAATCATATCTCACACCAGAATAAAAAACAAATGGGTAAAACCTTAAATATTAAAAAAAGAAACCATAAAAAAGGTGAAAAATTTATGAGGCAGAAAATTGTTTTAATAATCTCGGAATGGGGAAGGTCTTTCCGAGTATGACCTAAAACGTGTATTAGTCAGAGTTCTCTAGAGAAATACAACCAATAGAAGACACACACACACATACACACGTATACATTGTAGATATTATATATATACACATAATGATGTATGTATAGTGTGTGTGTTTGTGTGTGTGTGTGTGTGAAAGAGAGAGGCTGGGATTGATTGGAATTGGCTCCTGGGATTGTAGGACCTTCAAAGTCCCAAGTCCAAAATCTGCAGGGCAAGCCAGCAGTCTAGAGATTCGGGTGAGAGTTGGCATTGTAACCCCGACCTAGAGGCTGGAAATTCAGGCAGGGCTTCTACATTGGAGTCTTGAGGACAATTTTTTCTTCTTTGGCGACCCTCAGTTTTGCTCTTAAGATCTTCAAATGATTGCATGAGGCCCACCCACAGGATGGAGGGGAATCTGCTCTCCTCAAAGGCTACCGATGTAAATACTAACCGCGCCTCAAAACACACTTTCATCTGCGTTCACAAAGATCACTCAAAAAACAAAAACGAAAACAATACCCTTTCACAACCACGTCTCGGCTAGTGTTTGAGCAAACAACCAGGTCCCACGGCCTGGCCAAATTGACACATAAAATTCATCGTCACGGCACAGAAGATGTAAAAAGGGGACTAACAAAAGTGACCAATGACACAGAAGTGACAGCAGCTCCGGGTCACAGGACTTGCAATTTGTGTGGCATTGCTGCCGGTACAACCTCGTCTACCCTTGTGAGGGGCAACTTGAATGAACCACGAACTTAGAAAATGCCACTCTTTCTTAAGGTGTTTTTAAAGAGGTGTTTTAAAAAGAAATTCTTAGTCTGAGACTGGAACCCCTGGAGTGAAATGATTGACTTGTTTGGCACCTGGAGCTGTCGCTATTTCTCGGTCCCCGGGTCTGCTTGTGGGTTTGGAAGTTTTTCGAATGAGTTGCTTTGTATTTGATATTAACTTTTCCGATCAACTTGAAACTGACATTTTCTTATTCAAAGAGGTTTTTTCTTCTTTTTTTAGGGACTCCATTTAATTGAATTTAAAAGCTTTCAAAAGGGGCCCCCGAGTGGCTCAGTTGGCTAAATGTCTGACTTCGGCTAAGGCCATGATCTCAGGGTTCATGAGTTTGAGCCCCCCATCGGGCTCTCTGCTCTCATCACAGAGCCTACTTCGGATCCTCTGTCTCCCTTTCTCTCTGCCTCTCTCTCTCTCCCAAAAATGTATAAACATTAAAAAATTTAAAAATAAATAAAAGCTTTTAATGAGCAACAATCCTGCTTTCTGTGGCTTTCCTTTACAATACTGAAGCTCCTGGGGATTTCTATTGGATATTTATTGCTATTTATAATAAAAGGACTTAGGCAGCAAAACAATAGTGAATAAAACAATAATCGTCATTGTGGCTTCAACTCACAAAACTTCTGAAGGACAGTTGGCAACGTTTTTCTTTGTGGGGTTGATTGGCACAAATCTTCTCTGAGCAGTTCGAACAATTACGGACTTCTGAATAATAGAATATGCGTATCTCTTAAAATCCCGACTTCTCATGTAAGTAATGGGAGGGCTCGGCTGCCGGCTCACACGCTTCAGACAGATGGAGGGCACGCGGGGACACCCAGCTGTGTCACGGAGGCCGGGCAGGAGTGATTGTCCCGGGCCTGACGTTGAGATCATACTTCACGTGGTGGTCTTCGCTTTTCTAGTTCCGCGTCACCGCCTTCTTGCTGGCGGGCCCCTCAAAGGCACCCCCAAGGTAAAGCTGTCACAAGTACCAGTCTCTGGGGGGCAAAGCCAGCAAGAATCTGTTCTTTTAGAACTAGGTGGGAACTTATCACACAGTTGTCTGTCTTCTGGAGAGGAACAGAGAATGACTTCGTCGTATTTGCGAAGCGTAAGTTCCTCCTGGGCGATTTCTTTTCACAAAGGAAGAATGACGACCGCGTTCACGATGACTGGGAAAGGAGCAGCAAAAACACGCAAGATAAAGTATTACCCCACGTGGGCTGCAAACACAGCGGAAAAGAAAAAGGGACTGTAGTCGGTGCCAACGCCCCTTACTTGCTAAGGATGGTCTCGTCGCGGTGAAGGCCAGGGATTGCAGGAGAGAAGGGTTTGAGCCTGCAACGTTGAAAATCACGTTGAAGGGCAACCAAGCAGCTGACGGACAGCGAGGCCGGCAGCACACCCTCAGGTGTGCGTGTGTGCGCCTGTGCACGCATACTCCCCTACCTTCCTCATGTCCCAACGCCTCCCACCGCCGCCTGCGGTGCGGTCGACAGACCCTCACCCTCACCCTCCCTCACCCTGTAGGAGAGCTCGAGTGCGCTGAACACTTCCAGGCCGGCCCGGGAGAGGAGCAAGGCTCGCCTCCGCAGAGAAGGCCCGCGGCCCAGAGGTGTGGGTACGGCCTGGGCATCCATCCATAGCAAAAGAACAAAATTAAGGAAGACCCCCAATTAAACTGCGGTCCAGTCAGACAATAGAATACTCCTATTCAACGATAAGAAGAAGCGAGCTATTAAGCCATAAAAAGACATGAACGAAACTGCTGCGCAAGTTGCTAAGTGAAGGAAGACATTCTGGAAAGGCCGAGTACTTAGCGGTGCCAAGCGTACGGCCTTCGGGAAAAGGCAGGACTGTGGAGACAGTAAGAAGATGGGTGGTCGCCAGGGGTTTCAGGGGAGGGAGGATGAGCAGGGGGAGCACAGGACGGTTTTAGGGCCGTGAGAGTATTCTGTTTGATATTAGCCTGGTGGATACCTGTCATTATCGTCATCAAAACCTACAGCATGTACAACATGGCCACCCCTGGTGACAGACCTGAGTTCATAACAGCCCATCAGTACTGGTTCATGGGTTGGTAACTAATATACCACCCTAGTGCAAGATGTTAACAATAGGGGACACTGTGGGGAGGGGGGAGGAGAAGAGGGTATGTGGGAACTCAGTACTTCTCACTCAGCTTTTCTAGGGCTGGGGGGCAAGAGCATGTGGACGTCGTCGAGACACCAGGTCAGAGCAAAACCTTCAATCTGTTAGCGGGGTGATAACCCGTAGCTTACCCGCTGCTAGCTTGTCAACACGCGCGCCGGCGGGACCTCTGAAATACCAGCCACGTGGCCCGGGGGTGTCCCCGGGTGCCTTGCTCACAGTTCCAGCAGAATCGTCCTGTACACGGGACGCCTACTCCTTGGCTGACCCCGCCGTAGGAGCCGGAGCCCAGATAAAAAGGTCTCTGCGTGTGCGTGAGGAAAGCCCTCTGTCTTAAGACCATTCTTGGAAGGCCGGTCACGGTCACAGCCCGGGATGTGAAAACCACGTGGGAGCAGAATCTTCTCGTAGCCTTTAAGGGCTTGTCTTCTGCAGTATGAAGCCAAGAGATCGGTCTCTGCTTTCTGTCCTGCCGTACCTCTTTTGAGGCAGATAATCTTAACTGGCTCACCAAACGCCCATTCCGACTTCCTTCTCATCCAGCTTATAGGGTTGTAAGGGCTCTGCTATAAAAGCCCAGATAGGAACCCCCTAAACTATTTTTGGGTGCCTGTGACATGATCATTCATGCATTAACAAACGGTCCTTTTGGCGGCACTGGGATCCCCTGGTCAGGAAATTAGCAAGAGCTGGGGACGAGTTTTGGGCACCGGAAGATCCTACACGACTCTGACACATGGGTTCTAGTCAGTCATCGGGAAAACCAGGCCTAGGCAAAGAAGGTATAGATAGTAGTTGGAATGTATTATAGAATTGTTTATGAGGGTTTTGCTATAATTAGCTCTAAATCATAAATAACTTTAGGGGCGGCTGAATGGCTCAGTCGGTTGGGCGTCCAACTTCGGCCCAGGTTGTGATCTCATGGTTCGTGAGTTTGAGCCCCATGTCGGGCTCTGTGCTGACAGCTCAGAGCCTGGAGCCTGCTTCGGATTCTGTGTCTCCCTCTCTCTCTGCCCCTCTCCCACTCACGCTCTGTCTCTGTGTCTTTCAAAAATAAATAAACGTTAATATAATATACTATATAATATACATAATTGTTTAATTATATATAACATAATAAATATATAAATTGTAAATAAACGTTTATATATATATAATATATATATAATAACTTTCAAAGACATCTCAAAAGTATCCATGCTTGGCAGGTTGACTTTAGGATTAGTTTTTTTGTTGGTTTGTTTAAATTACTCCAAAAAGAAAGGACGCTCCTTCTATCTCTCTGCTAAGATGTTTGCTGAGTCTTAGGAGGCCACAGGGCAGGGGCAGTATAGTAGCCACCACGTACCTGGCGGTAGTTACCATTTTCTCAGAGGGCTAACTAGCTTCGAAACACCAGAAAAGCCTCAAAACTCAAACCTAAAACACAAAACACAAAAAAGCCCCCCAAAACTCGAATCTAGGCTTTGATGGCCAATCTTGCATTTCTCCCTTTGAAAACTTCAGGCACCTGGGTGTTTCTCTTTGGAACTTACTGAGCCTGAGCCTCCTTCCCCCCCGCGTGGTGTTCCTCTTTGCAGAGGCAGAGAAGACAGTTACAAATAACAATGGGATGAAGTCTCAAAATGGCACAAGTGGGTTCCATTTGGATTCCTTAAAGAACTCTTTGTTGCTATCGGAAAGCTTGTAAACATCTCACGGAGAGAGAGAGAGAAAGACTAAGTGGTAAGAAACTTTGAAATGAATGGGAACCGAATAGCAAGATCACACAGCAACGGTTCCTGCTGTCAGATCAGCCGCTCTGCCTGAGGTTTTCCTTAGCGAAATCGTTTCCCGTTTTATCGTTCCAAACGGTCGTTTTTATCACTCATCGTTCATCTTAAATACAGGCTGGGCAGGAGGTTCTGTCTTTTCTCATTTATCACTCACATCGAGTTGCATTTTATGGTGTTTGGTGGGGGGGTTTGTATGAGGCTAAGACTAATTTAGGATGATTCTCCAACCCAATCACCATCTGTGATGATTTAAACAAATGAAATTTTACAGGTTCTTCTACTGAAACAATGTTTCTTTTTGTTTGTTTGTTTTTATTGATTTTTTAATTAAATAATTTATTTTCAAACTGGTTTCCATATACACCCAGCGCTTATCCCAACAAGTGCCCTCCTCAATGCCCGTCACCCAGTCTCCCCCTCCCCCGCACTCCCCCTCACCCTCAGTTTGTTCTTAGTCTTTGAGAGTCTCTTATGTTTTGTCTCCCTCCCTCTCTGTGTCTTTTTTCTTTTCTCTCTTCCCCTCCCCCATGGTTTTCTGCTAACAATGTTTCGATTGACTTAAATTTTTAGTGCAGTTATAGATTCATAGGAAAATTGAGCAGAAAGTGCAGAGAATTCTCATATACTCCTTGGCCCCCAACACATAAATCGCCACCTCCACCCCCCCCCCCCACTAACAACATCCTGCACAGAGGGGTGCGTTTGTTACAATCTGTGCACCTATGTTACTCCTCATCCTTATCAACCAAAGTCCGTAGTTTACAGTAGGTTCACTCTTGGTGTTGTACGTTCTTTTGATTTTTTTTTAACGTTGGTTTATTTTTGAGAGACAGAGAAAGACAGCGTGCAGGAGGGGCGAGGCAGAAAGAGAGGGAGACATAGAATCTGAACGCTTATAAGCATTTTGCAGAGAGAGAGAGAGTCTGAATCTGAATCCAAAGCAGGCTCTAGGCTCTGAGCGGTCTGGACAGAGCCCAACGTGAGGCTGGAACCCAAGAACCTGAGTCGAAATTGGACACTTAACCGAGCCGCCCAGGCGCGCTGGTGGTGTACATTCTGTAGGTTTTAGCAAATGTATAATGACACGTACCCACCATTATAGGATCACACAGCATAGTTCATTACCTTGAATCATCCCCTGTGCTCTGTTTATCCCTCCCTTCATCCTTCCCTCCTAACTCCTGGCAACCTCCAATCTTTTTCCTGTCTCTATAGTTTCACCTTTTGCAAATTATCATATGCATAGTTAGAATCATACAGCATGTAGAATTGGCTTCTTTCATTTGGTAATATGCATTTAAGTTTCCCTCATGTCTTTTCATGGCTCGACAGCTCTTTTCTTTCCACCGCTGAATAATATTCCCTTGTGGGAATGTGCGACAGTTGGTTTATCCGTTCACTCACTGAAGGGCATCTTGATTGCCCCCAAGTTTCGGCTCTAAAGCTGCTATAAACATAGCCGGATTCTGCACAGAGAGTCGTGACACCGAGGCTTTTGTTTCCAGGAAGCAACTTTATTCATGCCGGCACCGCTCAGTTGGGTTCGTACCCAAAGAACTGAGTGCCAAACATCACGTGGCAGTTTTATATACATTTTCTATTTCTTTGTCTTCCATATATGGTAACACACGCAAACATGTAGTCTGATTAAGTGGTCTCATGTTACAAGGTCATGAGGGGTGTTGCCACGTGTGAGCATAGCCAGGTTACCTTGAGGTTGTTGGGTTGTTTTTTTTTTTTTTCCTTTTTCTCTTTGTCTCTTTTTTTCCTTCTCCTTAGGGAGGGGACCCTACCACAATATGTGTGCAGGTTTTTGTATGGACGTAAGTTTTCCACTCCTTTGGGAAAATACCAAGGGCAATTGTTGGATCGGATAGGACAGCATTTTTAGTTTTCTGAGAAATCGCCAAACTGTCTTCCAAAGTGACTGTACCATTTGGCATTCCCACCATTTGGCAGTGAGTGAGAGCTCTGGTTGCCCCCCGCGCTCGTCAGTATTCGGTGCTATCGGTGGTTCGGATGTTAGTTGTTCTAATAGTATGCAGACATCTCATTTTTTTCATTTGCAAGCTCCTGTTTACAATGTCGATTAGTTTTTAATATTTGTTATCATTGTCTCTTCTTCGGTGAGGTGTCTGTTCAGATCTCCTGCCCATTTTAAAATTGGGGTTTTTGTGTTCTTTTTGTTGAGTTTTAAGAGTTCTTTGTCTGTTTAAGGTATTGGTCTTGGTCAGATATGTATTTTGCAATTATTTTCTCCGCGTTTATGACTTGTTTTCTCATTCTTTTGACAGTGTCGTTGGTAGAGCAGAAGTTTTTCATCGTAGTGAAGGGTTCAACTTAGCAATTGTCTTCACAGATTACGTCTTTGGTGTTGTGTCTAAAAGGAACAAAAAGTCATTACCAAACCCAAGGTCATCTACATTCTCTCCTATGTTGTCTTCTAGGAGTTTTATAGTTTTGCATCTTACCTTTAGGCGTATGATCCATTTTGAGTTAACGTTGATGAAGGGTGTAAGGTCTGTGTTTAGATACTTTTTTTTCTAGCACCATTTGTTGGAAAGACTGTCCCTTTTATGCTAAATTGCCTTTGCTCCTTTTTCAAAGGTCAGTTGACCATATTTGTGTGGCTCTGTTTCTGGGCTCTCCTTCTTTTTTTTTTTTTTCAATATTTATTTTTGATAGAGAGAGAAACAGAGCATGCATGGGGCAGGGGCAGAGAGAGAGGAAGACACAGAATCTGAAGCAGGCTCCGGACTCTGAGCCATCAGCACAGAGCCCGATGCAGGCCTTGAACTCATGGACTGTGAGATCATGACCTGAGCCAAAGTCTGACGCTTAACCAACTGAGCCACCCAGGTGCCCCTGAGCTCTCCACTCTACCATTTTTCTACTTGCCTCTTCTTGCACCAATACCACATGATTGTGATTGTCAACGACAGTCAGTAGTTACAGTAACTCTTGAAGCTTGTAGTGCCAGTTCCAAACTTGTTCCCCTTAAACACTGTGTTGCCTACTCTAGGCCTTTTGCCGCTCCATATAAACGTTAGTATCAGCCTGTGATATCCACATAATAGCCTCCTGGGGTTTTGACTGAGATTGCACTGCGTGTAATACATATGCATTCTGGTCGCATCTCTACCTAGCAGTGGAATCGCTGGATTGTAGAGTAAACATATGTTCAGCTTTGATTGGGTTTGTGTGTGGTTTTCAGAAATGGTCTTGCAAATTTACACCCCCACCAGAAGTAGGTGGGTGTTGCAGTTGCTCTGAATCTTGGCGAGATTTGGTATTTTCCTTTGCGCTTTTCTGGCTGGTATAAAATGGTGCCACAATACCGGTTCAATTTGTGTTTTCCTGCTGACTCGCGAGGCTGAGTGCTTTTCCTATGTCGATTGGCCATTCGGATATCCTCCATTGTCAAGTTTCTGTTCAAGTCATTTGTCCATTTTCTTCTACTGGGTATTCTCTCTTTCGTATCAGTTTGAAGGAGTACTTTTTCTATTCAAAATGTGAGTCCCTTGTTGAGCCTGTATTGCAAATATCTTCTTCTCATGTATAGATTTACTTTTTACTCTGTTAGTAGTGTCTTTTGATGAATAAAATTTACTTTCTTTCTCAATGTTTTTGGTTTTTTAAAAAATTTTTATGTTTATTATTTTTTTTCAAAGAGAGAGTGAGAGAGAGCAAGCTAGGAAGAGGCAGAGAGAGAGGGAGAGAGAAATCCCAAGCAGGCTCTGTGCCATCAGTGCAGGGCCCTAAGTGGGGCTTGAACTCAGGACTGTGAGATCATGACCTGAGCGGAAACCAAGAGTCGGACACTTAACTGAGCCACCCAGGTGCCCCTTAGAATTCTTTTCTTATTTCATTTATTTATTTATTTATTTGGCATTTATATATTTTGAGAGAGAGAGAGACAGAGCATGAGCAGGGGAAGGGCAGAGAGAGAGGGAGACACAGAATCTGAAGCAGGCTCCAGGCTCTGAGCTGTCAGCACAGAGCCCGACGCGGGGCCCGAACCCACAGACTGTGAGATCATGACCTGAGCCGAAGTCGGACACTCAACCGACTGAGCCACCGAGCGCCCTGGAATTATTCTTTTAAAATCAAGTTTATTTATTTATTCTGGGAGAGAGAAAGAGAGAGAGAGGAGAGTGAGTGCGTGTGTGCGTATGCACGTGCACATAAGCAGGGAAGGACAGGGAGAGAAGGGGAGAGAGAATCCCAAGCAGGCTCTACACTGTCAGCACAGAGCCCAATGCCGGGCTCGATCTCACAAACCAGGAGATCATGACCTGAGCCAAAACCAAGAGTTGTGTCACTTCACCAAGCCACCCAGGTACCCCTGATGATGACACAACTCATGTTTTCTCTTATAGTTACTTTTGGGGGCACCCTGTTTAAGAAGTCTGAGGCTCCTTCAAAAATCATGAAGGTCTTCTCTCCTAAAAGTTTAACTGTTTTTAACTTTCACGCTTGGATCTGGAATCCATTTGGAGTTTTTGTTGTTGTGTTATTGTGTGAAATAGGGGTCGAGATCCTTTTTTTCCATATGACCTAGCATCATTTGGTTAAAAAAACAACCTTCTTTGCTATAGCTTTGTAATAGGGCTTAATATGCCAGTGGTTTTTTTTTTCTTTTCAAGATTGCCTGAATATGTTTTTGCTCTACATTAGGTACTTCAGTTTTCATCATTTGACTCTGCCAAATGTCTCACATGTCCAATTAATTTCAAAGTGTCTGGTTTGATCTGATCACACCGGTCCTAGTCCAAAACCTTTCCTTCACTTTCAGGATAGCTGCTGTCAAAACAATGCACGCAGCTAACGCTGGCGATGAGGTGTGCTTCAAGGGTTTCTGTATTTTATCGTAACGAACTTCTGCAGTATAAGTGTAAATAATGTTAGCTGCTGTTACTAACAATGAGTGATAAATGGGGCAGTAGATTTCGTGGTCAGCTCGCCCTCGCTCTGAAAAAACTAGAATAGTTTTTAGTCACTGTTAACAAAAACATTCCTCACGTACAGTATCCAAGAGACTATAACAGAAAGAAAAACATTTAGAGTTTGACTAATTGTAGCCCCAGACTATCACAAGCCTGGGATGCTGGTGGGGAAATGAGTTAGATGCATAGATAAAAGCACATAAAACAATCAATTATTTCACGCAACCTTACCTAGAACAAGAAGCCTGAACTTCACCATAGCTACTCAGCGTAGAACCTTTAGAATTCTGTTTCTTCGTATACATATACCTACGATGTCCAGGGTGTGGTTATAGAGGAATTACTTGGTGTTCTACTGTTTCTTGTGCGCGTTCACATCTAAAATGTCCTGCCACGTGTAGCCAGGCACTAGTACAGATGAGACACACTGCAAGTAGCGAGAAATCTCTGGGGGCGGGGGAATCATTTCCTAAGATCATGTCAAACGTCCTATCGATAGATGGGAAGGAGCTCAGAGGAGAGTGAGCAGCCTACTAAGAGAACCTGGAAATCACGGTAAATAAGAAAACGAAAAAAGGAGGAGAAATCTGTGACCACGGAAAAGGGAAGGACTTGGGTTGAGGGCGTGTGGAGGGACAGGGGACAAAAGGCACCTGCTTGTACCTTGCAGCCATTTCAGAAGGTGCCGTGAAAAGGGGGTAGATTTCTTGAGTGTGTCTCCAGAATGTAGACTAACCCTCCAAGGGTGGAAGGTACCGGGAAGTGAGTTTCAACTGACTAGAAGGAAGAGCTTTCAAGGTGAAAGTTACCAGTGGAGTGAGTAGGCTCCTTAATATTTGATGCATTAAGTATTCCCCGGGGGTGGGGTTGGGGGGGGTCTTACTAGATAGTTATCGAGTTACATGCTCTTTGCAGTCTCTTCTTCTTTTAACAGTAGTTGACTGGGGCACCTGGTGGCTCAGTCAGTTGAGCCTCCAACTTCGGCGGGGTCAGGATCTCACAGTTCATGGGTTCGAACCCCACATCGGGCTCACTGCTGTCAGCGCAGAGCCGGCTTCAGATCCTCTGTCCCCCTCTCTCTCTGCCCCTCCCCCGCTTGCACTCTCTCAAAAATAAAAATTTAGAACATTAAAAAAAAGTAATCAACTGTCTGATTAATCACAAAAGGTTTCCCAGGTGTAACTTAGATTTAGATTTCCTAAGTGTAGCCTATATTTAAAGTGAAACAACCCCCAGGGATCTATTCTAGTGGACAGGAGCCGGGTCAGATGCCAACGGAGGAACTGGGCCGGGCGTGACGTAGAGGTTGTGTTAGGGCCAGTGGCTGGGGAAAATCAAACAGTTTTGAGGGAACTAAAATTGATGTTCAGAGCAAAATTCGGTTGTCAAAGCTGGGGCGGTGTGTGAGAGTAGATGTGTTTATTCACGTATCCGGTCACTCCATAAATATTTATTCTCTGGAACGCTTACGCAATGGCATTCTACACTCTGGTGTAAAATAAACGAACCACAGCTACGCGCGTTAGTAAGGATGTATCTCGAAAGCATAATGTTGAGTGAGAAAAGCAAGTCATAGAAGAATAGAGACTAAGATTCCGGTAATATAAAGTAGAATAATATATAACGTTTAAAAAAACACGTGGTGTAGAAATGCATACGATTGGGGTAGACCCTTCGAGAAAAACAAGGGAATTATTGATTTAAGATCCAGGTGTATGTGCCTGTTGGAGGGAGGAGAGGGGTGTGATCCGGAAGAAGCACAGAAGGGCTTCTAAGGTGGAGGTCTAGCTCTCAATTTGGTGGGAGATACACAGGTGCTTCTTGCGGTGCTCAGAAAATCTAGGCACTTTCGACTGTAAGATACAGTCGCAGCAATAAAAAGAAAAAGAGAAGAAAAGAAAAGGTGATCATTTAGATTGAAGGGTCACCCCAGGTCTTACGCAGAATAGATACAAATAAGTCCACACACGCGGACAAGGCAGAGAATAATGACAGAAGGTCAAAAGCACAGACAGAACCTTCAAAACCTCTAGAAAGACTGAAAAGCACTGATCCTTTGACGGACAGCAGACTTCTCAGCAGTAGTAGATGCCAGAAGCTACCCGAACAACATCTTGAAACCGCTGAGGAAAAGAACCGTATGCCGGAATTTCTTACCCGTGAAAGAGGCCCCAGATTTAAGGCGCAAGAGAAACAGCTTCAGACACAGAGTCCTAGAGAGCTTTCCTCTCACGAAACCTCACCGGAAGAACCGCTGAAGGATGTTTCTCAGCACAAGAAAATTGGACCCGAAGGAACGAACGGGAGACAAAAAGCCGGATGGGCCAAGGAGCTCGTAACCGTGTTGGGAAATCTGAATTAGCATTAGCTGCAGAACACACGAGAAAGCGGATTCCAGGGGGGTTCTAATGACAAGTCGGAATGAAACAATAATGTGCTTCATTAGCATAACTGACAATGCTTAGCATGAAAGATTAATGAGGTTCTTGTCCTGTAGTCTAGGAGGAAGGAGTTAGATACTCACTTTAGACTCTTGCTAAGTTACACAGGCTTGAGAGTTTAAAGGTGCCATTCACTGAGATGGGGAGGGTTAAGGAACAGCAGAATGGGTGGGTGGGTGGATGGATGGGGGGTGCAAAGCAACCCTTCTGTTTAGGTTCGAGATGACTGACAGCTACAAGAGTGGAGTTATTAAGGAGGTAGTCCAGTGTTTCGGTGTGGAAGCGAGTACCCAGTTCTGAATCGGAGCTATACATTTCAGAGTTGTTAGGGTGTAGATCGGGTTAGATAAACTCCCCTAAGTAGTGGGTGTAGGTAGAGGAGTGGTCCAGGGTGGAGACTTGAGGTAACAGTTACTAGATTTAGCAAATAAAAAATCACAATTCCCAGTTGAATTTGGATTCCAGATAAACAATAAATATATTTTTAGGATATATTGCATGAAATATTGGGGACATGCTTATGCTAAAGGAATCACTTATTGTTTAGCTGAAATTCAGATTTAATTGGACATCCGGTAACTTATTTGTCACCCCTACCTAAGGTACTTCATGTTTAGATGACGTGTAGAGAAGGATGAAGAGCAAAGAAAATGTTTTGTTTAGTGTGACTATGTAACCCATTTTCCCAGAATGCAATGTCCTAAAACAATCATTTATTTGCTCGCGACTTCTGTGGGTCAGGGATTTGGACAGAGGACGGTGGGCTTGGCCTGCATCTCCTCCTTATTCCGATGCTTGGATTCTTCCCAGCATGCGAGCTGAGTCTCAGGGGTGAGAGAGAAAATGCATGTGCATGCAGGCGAGAAAGAGAGAGAGAGATTGAGAGAGCGAGAGAGAGCAAGAACGAGAGAGACAGAGACTATCACTCAGATTTCCTGATCCCAGGTAACTTGATCCATTCAACAAGGAAACTTTATTTAAAAAAATTTTTTTTAAATGTTTACTTATTTCTGAGAGAGAGAGAGAGAGAGTGTGCGCGAGAGAGCGAGCATGAGCGGGGAAGGGGCAGAGAGAGAAAAGGACAGAGGATCCAAAGTGGGCTCTGAGCTGACAGCCCAATGCAGGGCTAGAACTCCTGAACCATGAGATCATGACCTGAGCCGAAGTCAGATGCCCAATCAACAGAGCCACCCGGGTGCCCCTCAACAAGGAACCTTTAAAGGAGAAACTCCAATATGCCTTGCCCTGTGTTCTAGACCACAGTAGGGATAGGAAGAAAGCTATTACTCATTTTCAAGTATTTGTGGACCAGTCCCTGTGCAGGGCACTGGGGATATACAGGTGGTCAGCCATAGTCCCCCATCCTCCCAGCACTTCCAGTATGGATGGGTTTGTGCAGGCGGAGACAGACATGTTGGGAGAATTAGGGCTGGACGGCACCCTCAAACCCGATCCTGGCTTTGGGGAAAGAGGATGCAAAAATGCAAACTATTTAAATAACCTGGCAGGTGATTTCGGAGGAGCCAGGCTCATCCTAAACTGGCAGGGAGAGCAGGTGGGATCTGGGAGAGGGGTTTATCGCCACAGGTTAGCTTGGTTTGGAAGGATTGTGTGCAAAAGAGAAGCAATTTGATCTACATCTTCTGGGAAGAGGAGAATTTGAATAGAGACCACTTCCCTTAGCAAAAGTAACACCGCAGACGTCGCCACATTGAAGAACTCGGACCCTCCCCCAGCACCCTAGGAACCTCGTTTAGCTGCGGTGGAAGAAGAACGCCGACCTTCAAAGCACGTGTTGCATATGATCCCGTCCAATTTTAAGTGCTAAAAGTTCTTGACCCGTGTTTTTCTGTCCTCTCTTCTGTAATGGAGAAATTCCAGGAGTGAATGTATCTTTTCTTTTCAGTCTTATGGAAAAATATTGGTAAGTAATTGACAGAGTCATTCGCCCCCACGCTATTGTGATGGGGAGAAGTGAAGGATGCGGGGAGGAGCCCAAAGCCCTTCCAGGACACCGAGTACTTACATGAAAGTCTTGCTGGGGATTCGCGAGAGTCCTTTCTCCTTCAGAAGAAGCAACGGAGGGCACCTGTGTGGCTCAGCGGGTTAAGCGTCTGACTCTTGGTTTCGGCTTAGGTCATGATCTCCTGGTTCATGGGATTGAGCCCCATATCGGGCTCTGTGCTGACAGCGCAGAGCCTGCTTGGGATTCTCTGTCTCCTCTCTCTCCTGCTTGTTCTTTCTCTCTCTCTCTCAAACTAAATAAATAAACTTAAAAATAATGAAGTTTACAGACATCATGACAGTTTTTTCCTAAATAATTCAACAGGCATCTTCCAACAATAACACGGTCCTACCATCAACCAGAAGAAACTTTTTAAAATTTCTCAATACGATCTAGTATCTAGTTTATGTTTCAGTTCCCCTCATTATCCCCCAAATACCTTTCTTAGTTGTCCCTTTTTTCCAAGCTCGGATCTAAGCAAGCTTCTCTCATTATATCTGGTTGTAATGGCTCTTTAGTCGATTTAAGTACGGAGCAGAGGCCTCACTTTTTTTGTGTGACACTGATCACTTGTGTTTCCTTTAAAAATCAACTGTAGCAAAGTTTAACTATGTGTAATAAATCCAGTCACTGTAAGTGTACTGTTCATTAGTTTTAACAATTGTGTACACCAATGTAACCATCATCGCAATCAAAACACAGATTTCTATCACCCAGAAGGCTCCGTCGTGTCCCTCTGCAGTCATACCCTCTCTGCTTCTGGTTCCAGACAAGCATTGATCTGCTTTCCATTATCATATTGATTTTCTGAAGAGACTAGGCCAGTTTGTCTTGTAAAATATCCCACACGTCTAATTGTTTCCTTGTAGCGTCCTTACCTCCGTGTTCCGGCTATCGGGTTTCCTGTGCACTAAGAGGTTAGGTCTAAAAACTTGGTTAAATGCAGGTTAAACACATCTGGAAGAAACACTGCATAGGCCACACCAGATACTTCCTGTTGCATCGTGTCAGGAGGCGCGGCACCAGCATGCCCCGTTGCTAGGGACGCTGAGTTTGCTCCCTTGGTGGAGCTGTTGACTGTCGGCGCTCCTTTGTGGAAGTAAATTGTTCTCTTGAAACGGACACCTCCGGGGTGATGCTGGGGTAACAACCAAACCCACAACCTTCTGCTCAAGGCTCGTAGCCTTCGCCGATTGCTCTTACCTGAATAAATTATTTCGTGGGGAGCTGGGAAATGGTGGCTTCCTAACTCTATCATTTCTTCGGAAGCGGGCATTCTCTGGCGAAGAAGACTTTGCTTTCGGGAACTGGGGACTGCGTCTTCTAAACAGGAAGAGCGAAGGCTGATTTCTTTCTCTTTTTTCTTTCCTGGGTATTTATGTAGAGAGAGAAAAACCGTGCACACACGCAGGCATTTGTAAGTGGGGAGGAGCAGACAGAGAGGGAGAGAGAGAGTCCCAAGCAGGCTCTGCGATGTCAGTACGGAGCCTGACTCAGGGCTCGTTCTCGGGAATCGCGAGATCGTGAAGTCCAGCGGAAACCGAGGGAAGGAGGCTCCGCCGGCCCGGGCGCTCCAGGCTGCCTGTTATTTAAACCTTCGCTTAACGTGTAGATTTAAGGCTGGCACGCACTCGCGTGAGGTGATGCGGGGAAGCGGGGGAGTGGATTTTGGAGTCACATGGACCTGGGCTGAGTCCTGGCTCCGCCACTTGCTTGCTGGGTGGCTTTAGGAAAGTAGTTAACCCCTCTGAGCCTTAGTTCTTCTGTCTGAAGGCAGAGGAGTGTTGCGAACGAACAGAGGTGCCCTAAGGGAAATGTCTCGCCCAGGGTGAGGGACTGACCGCCATCTTGGATCGCCTCACTTCCCCCGGAGGAGAAGCAGGGCCACGGTGGGAGCTGCCGCCTGAGCTTTCGGAGCCAGCAGAGAATTAGGGCTGTTCACACCCTTGTAATTGTGCCCGTGAGCACAAAGTCATGATTCGCTGCTGGCTTATTCGTCCTTCATTTACTTACCCAGTGTCTGTCGAGTGGTGTCTTTATTGAAGGCACTGTGACGTAGGCCCTGAGTAAGGAGGCAACCGACGTGCGCATTGCTGGCTGTAGCGCTAACCCATCGTTGGACACAGGGGTCTCTCCTATCCTGGGTCCCCGAGGCTGATGCCCAGTCAGCCTCTCCCAGGATTTCTGAAGTCAGGGAAGGAAACCAGTGAGGGGAGGGAAGGGACGAGGAGGGTGAACTCCAATGGAGAGAACCAGGAGGGAAGGAAGGCTCGTTTTATCACAACTCCTGGAAGCCAGAATGATGTATCCAGTGAATGAAGGAAGCAGGCAGTGGGTGCATTTCCGGATGCAGATCGGGGCTAGAGTTGACACGAACACGGTTGTGTGGCCAGGAGAGCAGAGCCCAGCCCAGCAGAGAGGGCTCTGAAGTGCCATCCTGAAGAGAGACCCGCCAAAAGGATCGCCGTTTTTCCTCAGTTTCAGTTTCTCTCCTCTCTTTCTCTCTCTCTCTTTTTTAGTTTCTGTCTTGATGGAAAGTTTGCAACTCGTAAACTGTTATGGAGGAAATAGTCTGACTCATAATACCAGAATTCACATAGCCCCTTTAATGTCGTTTGCCTCCAAAACACAGGGATTTAATACCATTATTTATTCTATGTTTGGAATTGTAAACTCATTAAATACGTGTGCTCCTAAGTGATGTAACATGCAGGTACCCTTTCAAATAATTAGGAACCTCTTGGTTTTTAAAATACATAAGATCATTGATTAAAAAATTTTTTATTATTAACATTTATTTATTTATTTATTTATTTATTTATTTATTTATTTTAATGTTTTATTTATATTTGAGACAGAGACAGAGCATGAGTGGGGGAGGAGCAGAGAGAGAGGGAGACACAGAATCTGAAGAAGGCTCCAGGCTCTGAGCCATCAGCACAGAGCCTGACGCGGGGCTCGAACTCACAGACTGCGAGATCATGACCTGAGCCGAAGTCGGACGCTCAACCGACTGAGCCACCCAGGCGCCCCAACATTTATTTATTTTTGAGAGAGAGAGAGAAAGAGAGACCGTGAGTGGGGGAGGGGCAGAAAGAGAGGGAGACACAGAATCCGTAGCAGGTTCCCGGCTCTTGAGACATCAGCACAGGGCCTGATGCAGGCCTTGAACTCACAGACCGTGAGATCATGACCTGAGCGAAAGTCAGATGCTTAACCAACTGAGCCACCCAGGCGCCCCTGATTTCAGAGGTTCTATAAGTAATAAGATTTCACAAAATCTGTTCTGAAGCTCTGGCCTGAGGCGATTTTTAAAAAGTAACAGCACCCTAAGAACATCTGAAATGAAACAATGTTGCGGCGATCTCGGGACATATTAAAGAATGACACAAGGGAGAATGCTATGTAGATTATTAAAAATTTTTTTTAATGTTTATTTTCGACAGAGAGACAGAGACAGAGTGAAAGCCGGGAAAGGGCAGAGAAAGAGAGGGAGACACAGAATCTGAAGCAGGCTGCAGGCTGTCAGCACAGAGCCCGATGTGGGGCCTGAACTCACAAACCTCGAGAACATGACATGAACGAAAGTCGGATGCTTAACTGACTGACCCACCCAGGTGCCCTGTATATACATTATTTTTTAAAGCACCTCATTAAATATGACAGATATATTTATAATAGATATTATACAGGTATATATGATAATCCATTCATACGCCAGACATTCTGTCCCCGAAATCTTGTCATCAAGAGATGGACAACTAGGCAAATAATATAACCACCTGAGCTGCCCAGAGGGCCGTCTCAAGCATGAGCAATTCCAGATGCGCTGCCAAGTGAAAACGGACCTCTGCCCTCAGCATTAACTCCCTTGTAGCAGACCTGATAGGGCCAAGGACCAATAACATTTAAAGCTATAAAATTTCACACGAAGCCACTGGACCCAGCGACACCAGCTGTGTGGGGCGTAGAGGAACCCTTTGGCACCATTTGCAAGAAAAAAAAAACCCCAAGTATATCTGAAGAACTTCAAATTTCCAATTTCTCTTTTCATAAGGACTTATCAATAAGTTCCAAGGAGCTCATTGTCCCAAGTAAGATTGGGAAATGTCTCAGGAATAATGTCATCGGTTTCATGAGGAGGGTGAGGGGTCCTTCCAAGGCAGCCTTCTGCTCAGCAATGACTTAAAAATTCATTTTACAGGGGCGCCTGGGTGGCTCAGTCGGTTGAGCGTCCAACTTCGGCTCTGGTCATGAGCTCACGGTTCATGAGTTCGAGCTTGCGTTGGGCTCTGTGCTGACAGCTCAGAGCCTGAAGCCTGTTTCAGATTCTGTGTCTCCCTCTCTGTCTGTGCCCCTCCCCCCACTCATGCTCTGTCTGTGTCTCTCTCTCAAAAATAAATAAACATTAAAAAAAAATTTTTTTTAATTTCATTTTACGATCTTCTTGACATCAGTGCACAGCTGGTTGAGGGCTTTCCCCTTGCTCTACTGGGTTATATCACCTGACCAAAGAAACCCCCCACCAAATTCTCAGGCTCAGAGGAGATACCCATCACAGGAGTGTGTGTGTGTGTGTGTGTGTGTGTGTGTGTGTGTGCGTGTGCATAAAAAGATGCATGGTCTGAAGGCATCGAAAGGGCATGCTGCCATCCGTGGGAACTTACAAATCCGTGTGCATTAGTTCTAGCACGTTACTCAGTTTCCGGTTGTTACGATTTTTAGCCCCTCTGAGCACATCGGAGGGTCTAGATCTCCTCATTATATTAACATAAGTCACTAACTTAGGTGCCATGAGCACAAAAAGGCAAACCAGACACAGACACTCCCCTCGAGGGGTTTACAGAGCAAGACTGATCCTCAACTCTGGTCACACGCTGAAATTGCCCGGGGAGCTTTAAAAAAAGGCTGCGGCCAGTTTCTCTAAGAGAGATTCTGACTTAATTGGTCCAGGCGATGGCGTGGGCATTGAGATTTGAAAGCCCCTGACGACTCTAGCCTGCGTCCAGGGTTGAGAATCATGGCAGCCTTCCAAAGCCCGGAAGCTAAAGCTTAGTAAGAATTTTCAGCCCTCTAAGAGTGAGTATACCACCATAAGAATTTTGTGGAAGCGTAAATAAAGTTTAAAGTTACTGTTCTCTTTTATATACATGCAGACATATTGATGTGTGTATGTGTGTGTCCATATGTAAATTACCCAAGTGATGCATTCTTCTTGTAATAGATCCAGTGACATCGAAGTAATCCAGATGAAACCTAACGCACTCCCCCACTTTGTTTTTCAGCTTAAACAACAGAAATGTATTGTCTCACCTTCTGGAAAACATAAGTCTGAGATCAAGGTGGTGGCAGGACTGATTCCTTCTGAGGGCTGGGAAGGAGTCTCTCTGTTTCATGCCTCTGTTCTGGCGTCTGGTGGCTTTAGGCCTTCCCGGCCTGTAGATGGGTCTCCCTGTGTTTTCATACAGGTCCGCCCTCTGTCCGTGGACCGTGTTTCCTCCTTTTGATTATTATTTTTATCGGTTTAAAAAAATTTTTTTATGTCTATTTACTTTTGACAGAGAGACAGAGTGTGAGCAGGGGAGGGGCAGAGAAAGAGGGAGACACAGAATCTGAAGTAGGCTGCAGGCTCTGAGCTGTCAGCACAGCCTGACGCGGGGCTCGAACTCATGAACCATGAGATGATGACCTGAGCCAAAGTCGGTGCTCAACCGTCTGAGCCACCCAGGCGCCCGTATTGGTTTTTAAAAATGTATTTATTTGTTTTGAGAGAAGAAAAGAGTGTGGGAGGGGCAGGGAGAGGGAATCCCCAGCAGGCTCCATACTGTGAGCCCGGAGCCCAACGCAGGGCTCAAAGCCACGAACCGTGAGATCGTGACCTGAGCTGAGATCGAGTCAAATGCTTAACTGACTGGGCCCCCCAGGTGACCCGTATTTTTTATTACTTTTCCCTGAAGAATGGTTGACACACATTGTTCGTTAGTTTCAACACAGTGATTCAACAAGTTTATACATCACGCTGTGCTCGCCACAACTGTAGCGGTAGCCGTCCCCACACGGCGCCGTTATAATACCGCTGACTGTATCCCTTCTGCCCTCCTTTCATTGCTGTGACTTATTCATTCTCTAACTGGAAGCCTGTATCTTCCCACTTGCCTTCACCCATTTTGTCCATATCTGGCCCCCTTCCGCTCGGAGGTAACTATCAGTGTGTTCTCTGTGTTTTGGGGTCTGTTCATGGTTTCTTTTTGCTTGTTCACTTGTTTCGCTTGTAGATTCTACATATAAACTGAAATCATACGGCTTTTATCTTTGTCTGACTCCCTTCACTTAGCGTAATACCTTCTAGGTCCATCCATGTCGTCATAAATGGCACCATCTCATTGTTTTGATGACTGATATATACCAGTTATATTTACCTCTTCTTTATCCATTCATCTATCACTGGACTCTTAGGTTGCTTCCATATCTTGGCTCTTGTCAATAATGCTGCAATAAACATAGGGGGCATACATCTTTTAGAATTAGTGTTTGCCTTTTCTTTGGGTAAATACCCCGTAGTGGAATTACTGAATCACATGGTATTTTTATTTTTATTCTTTGGAGGAATCCGACTTCCCTTTATTCCGCACCTCCACGCTGGCTCCCTAGCTGTTACCACTGTCCGGTTGAGCAATTCCCCAGGCCCCCTTTCTGTCATTTTAAGTATATTTACATATCCACGACCTACATACCTACAAAAGAGAGATCAGTTTATCTGATTCCATTTTAATAGAAATCAACAATTTTTTATAGCCACGCTTTTTACCGACTCTTCAGTGCTACCGACGGCCTGGTCCGGGGATTCTCTGCCCGCCTTACCCTCTCTCCTGCACGGACTTAGCCATTTCTAGTTGCTCTTGTCGGAACTGATGTAAAAACTCTCCGAGCAGTAACAAAGGAACACGAGCAGTTAAACAAGCAAAATTAAAGCTATGATTCGGAATCTCATTAAGTTTTAGGGGAAGAACTTGGCTTTGAATGTCCCTGAAAACCGGAAACTTTGGTTTTAAAAACCAGAGCCACTTATGACTCAATTAAATGCTCCGTCAGGCATCAGTGCAAAACACTGGAGAAAGGTTGTCCTGGAAAACAAGTAACGTTTCTACCGGAAACCATGAGCATGAACATTTTCGAGTGGCAGGAAAAGAATGACAAACAATTCACTAGACCGAAGGGAAAGAAGGCAGAAGGGGCGCGGCAGTGAGCAGCCACCATGGCAGTGCACCTCGGAGTCCCTTCTTTAGTTTACTGGGAGGGGAGGGTGGCCACGCATACGTAAGTCACTTGGGGTGACGAAGCCGAAGCTGAGGCGGGTGGCCACCGCGGTCCCTCCACCGTCACTGGTCTGATGAGCAAGTGAAGATCAGGTGGGAATCTAATCAGGAGATGCAATGTCATGAAATCACCGCTGCCGCTGCCGCTGCGCAAAGTGGCAGCTGCTTCCGGGAACTCCCAGGGGGGCGGGAGACCGAGCAGGTAGGTTTCCCAGGACGGAGGCCCTTGTGTAAGCAGGCGATCAGACGCTCGTCCTGTCCGAAACAGCAGTCATTCCCGCGCCCTGGCTGTGGCTTGGCGTGGGAGGGATCGGTTTAGAAGGCGATGAAGTTCCAGGGAGGCGACGGCAAACACAACACAGCGGATGTGATTCGAGAGGCTCCGAGAGGAATTCTCTGGTCCTTGAGCCTGGTGCCCTGGCTGACGCCAGCTCCCCAGGGTCTAAGACTAAAGTGTATCAGGCTTCGTATGCTGGATGTGTTTGTTCTAAAATGTAGCTGCTTGGGGTTTCATAATGGATTTTTTTTTAAGAACTCTCTCTCCTGGGGCGCCTGAGCGGGAGTTCCTGAAGCTTCTGCCTGGGCATTGCTCCCCCCGTCTAGTGCTACAGTCACCCAGACAGAGCCCTGACGCCAAAGCCCGCAGAGGAATTCAGCTGGAAAAACACGGGTAATTAGCACTAAAAGGTCGCTCCGACTCCCCATTTTAGGCAAATTTAAACTTTTATCTTTTTCTAAATGCTTAACAAGAGTGCTTGTAGAAAATAAAGTTGTCCTTTTCCTCCCTTTTGGAAAATATGCCAACCAGTGGCAAGGTCCCAAGGGGGACGGGAAGGAGAGGTCAAAAGACAAAATGCCTGTGTGAGTAACCTATAAATTATCTGCCACCAGAATATCACGGCTTTGTCCTTATTTTTGTCCTTATTTTTAATGTTTATTTTTGCGAGAGAGCACAAGCGGGCAAGGGGCACAGAGAGGGGGACAGAGGACCTGAAGCCGGCCCCATGCAGGGAGCCCGACGCAGGACTCGAACCATGAACTGTGAGATCATGGCCTAAGCTGAAGTCGGACACTTAGCTGACTCAGCCACCCAGGCGCCCCACGGCCTTGTTTTAACCTGTCACCTCCTTAACTCTCAGGCTGCCTCTGCTGGGCGATGCGAAACTCTGGCTTTGCGGTGACAGCAAGATGGTTGTGATCTTCCCACGACGGCAGCTGGAGACCGACTGGTGAGGGCTTAGCGGTGTTCCAGAAAGGCCAGTCCTAGTACGAAGGCCCCTTACCCTAGCACGTGTTCCTGGTATCGAGGGCTTCGGTGGAGACTGGTGATTTCATTAGCGCCTGGGGATTCACTGTGAGTCACTGCTGAGGGCATGTCGGTGGGCATCTGGCTAGTTTAATAGCACCCAGATAGAGTTTCCTGGTCAATTATGACTGTTCTGAAACTCCCTGGCCCAGAAGGCGCCCAGCATCCACACGTCTGGCCAACCCCTCTGATACCTGCGGGACCACGTACGTTGCTAACATCACCCAGCAAGCAGCGTAGGGCTGTCCTACCGGGAGTCCCCCGGCATTCGGACGTACGGAGAGAGCACACACATTTAGAAGGTCCTGGTGGAGGCCACAGGAGGAAGTCCAGGGAGGGGGTACTTCATCCCGGTCAGCAAGCTAGTGTCCCAACAGGAGGGCAGAGTAGAATCCGAGGAGGGGCCTCAGGGACAGAGGAGACTGCTCTCTGTAGACTCTAACCTCCCTGAGGACAGATGCCGGGTGAACTGGGCTCACAGCGGGAGTCTCTACGCTCAGCCTGCCGTAGATGCTCAATAAACATTTGTCGAATGAATGAAGAGATCAGAGAAAGATAAGAACACAGCTGGGCTCGCGTGACAAATAGAGAGAAGGCGGCCACATGTCCTCACAGAAGAAATGCTATGGTAGAGCGCTGCTCCAAATTTCCAACAAATTTCCCTTCAAGAAAAGGTTGAAGAGGATGGTCATCCCGGGGGGAACGGAAGTGGAGCTCTAGAGGCGAAAAAGCACACTTAGCCATGAGCACTGATAGTCTGGCTGATGGCATACATAGCCGTCACCTGTTTGTCCTGAGGTCCTTCCCACGGACATCTCTTGACCTAACTCCTGGACTCCATGAGACGGAGGCCCTTTGAAAGCTCTTACCCTTTGGGGGTCCTTGAAGTGTGTTTAGAGACTTCTGAGGGGTTATGGTCCCCGAGAGCCAGAGCCGTCTCCCCTCCCTCCACGTTCTTCTCTCCTCCTGCTGGAGATCTTGGGATTGTCTCTTCTCTCCAGAGATGCTGACTTCCTGCCTTAAACTCACGGCCCTTCCCTGGGGCAGCAACAGGAGGGACGCCCTAACTCAGTGGAACGAGTCCAACGAGGGTACCAGGGATACCCGGGGACGACAGGAGGGATCATTCAGGGGTCCGATCGGTGGAAATCAAGACCACACGGGGAGAAATGTCTTAAGCTGTTGACTATCCAACTAGACTAACAACAGCGTGGCTTTTGTAACGTGCGGAACTGTGAAGTGAGACTAACCACTCGTCTGCTCAGGCATCAGCGTGTGTCCGAAAGCAGAGGGTGCACTAACCTCTCTCGTCCGGCTTCTGAGATCCCATGATCCTACAGCCCCTTGTTTATACAGCACCTTGCAAAATGTTAGCCCGATTTTGAACAAGTCGTTTGACATTCTTATTTTACAGCCGAGGAATCTAGGCCACAGCATGTTGGACCGTTTGTCCAAAGTTAAACTGAAAGCTAGCCTTTGTCAGCTTTCTGCTCTCCTCTGAGGAGCTTCCAAAATTGGCCGTGTTCTGGTTTCGGGCTTATAATTAGCCCCCAGAAAATGATGACAGATCATCCTGCTGCATTAAAGCCTCTCCCCTTTCCCCGGAACCTGGTACAAAGCCCCTAAACCACCAGCTCTGACCCAGTTCGTTTTTCTCGCGCGTGGAGCTCTGAGAGCTGCGAGAAGAGCAGGCATTAGCTAACAGGTGCCGGGCGCCCCTGCCCCTCGCTCCTTTCCAAAGGACACAGTTTCCGGTCAAGGCTGGGGAGCCGCCTCCTCGGGCCCGAGCCTCGGCTCTTGGAGGTCACGGAACGTCCCCTTGCATCCCTGCATTCTGAAGGAGCTCAGAATTCGCACTGTGGATAGTGACTGCCTGCGAGTGGCTTAGAGAACCCGATGGGTCAATCTGGGGGCTTCTGCCGACTTCTCCCTATGTCTTGGGTGCTCTCTCTCATTTAAAAGCGTTTAAGGCCATCTGATTGGCCCTGGACTTTCTGGGGGGACTGTTGGATTCAGAGTTACCTGAACCCCCAGTGTGAGAGGTCCTGGACGTAAGGGGCAAGGGGTGGCCCTAAAACACTTCCTGCTCCAAAAGACTAGGAAGTAGAAGACGGACCAATCAATCAGGTTCCACCCCTCACCAGACCAGCCCGGACCAATTAATCAGGCTCCACCCATCACCAGACCAGCTTGGACCAATCCTTAGAGCACCCGTACCCCCCAAATAGAGACACCTGTTTCCCGCCTTGGAATTCATGCCTCAATGTGCTTAAAAGGAGCCTGCGCGCTCCTCTCGGGGTCGCCATTTTACGGAGTGGCTGACCCCGGCATGCTGGAATCTCAATAAACCCTCTTGCCTTTGCATCCGTGTCTTGTGGTCTTTGGGGGACGATCCGAGGACCCCAACTGTTGGATTCAGAGTTACCTGAACACCCAGTGTGAGAGGTCCCGGACATAAGGGGCAAGGGGAGGCCCTAAAACACTTCCTGCTCCAAAAGACTAGGAAGTAGAAGATGGACCAATCAATCCGGCTCCACCCCTCACCAGACCAGCTTGGACCAATCCTTAGAGCACCCGTACCCCCCAAATAGAGACACCTGTTTTCTGCCTTGGAAACTAGAGACACCTGTCTCCCGCCTTGGAAATGTGCTTAAAAGGAGCTTGCATGCTCTTCTCGGGGTCGCCATTTCATGGAGCTGCTGACCCCGGCATGCTGGAATCTCAATGAACGCTCTTGCCTTTGCATCCGTGTCTCGTGCTCTTTGGGGGACGATCCGAGGACCCCAACCGTCGGATTCAGAGTTACCTGAACCCCCAAAGTAGTCAAGACCACTCGCCACTCATTTTGATCCCATTTCTGGGAATCCCTCCTCACAAAACACGCGCACACGCACGCACACACGCCGTCTCCACATTCTCAAATTTTTATGAGATCTTTACAAAACCAACGCAAAGCCTTGACTTTTGGTGAGCTCTAGGTTCTCTCCAATGTTTCGAGCGCCTCTCTTTGGGTAAAAGCAATAGAGGGTGCCCTCATTGATGGTGTCTTGGCTAGAGGAAGGGAGGGTCGATTCTAAAGACATAGTTTGATCGTTATAGTGATTATTAAGAAAGTTATGTAAAAGTTAAAATAGTTCACAATGTGAATTGTGTTTGGGGGTACCCTTTCTTATCATATTTATTTAATATTATATCGGGATTCAGTAAAACACAGAAGAAAGAGCACGACCAGGTTCGAATCCTGGTTCTGCCACTTACATGCCTCGGAGGACCTGGGACAAGGAGCCTACCCTCCCTGGAGCCTCGTTTCCCTCATCTGTAAAAATGGGAATCCTTAGATTCAACTCCAAGGGTTAGAGTGAGGGTAAGAGATGGCAAAGGCGGAGCACCTAGTTTTTTGTCTGGCCTGCGGGGGGTGCCTCAAACCTGGTGGTGTGGAGGCGGGCCGTCACGCTGCTGATGCGTGTCCTCATAGCGCCATCCCTCCCGGCGGGCGAAGCTGCACCCGTTGTCAATTTTCTGTTGCTTCGGGGCCCCCAACTTCTTTGGGAGCCAGCAATCTTCTGAATACCTGACACCCAAGCTCACACGACTTGGCCTCCGAGACCCTCAGAAAGGCTGCTGTCGTGTCCCCGCCCATGGCGTCGCAACCCAGTCCCTCTGCTGGAGCCCAGCCCAATGGGGGAGTCCCCTCTCGGTCCCCTGTCCATCGGGCCTTTCTCTGAAGGATGCAAGGAGAACAGGGACCCATGCAATCTTGTTCCCTCTTCTTCTTTTTCTCTTATGTTTATTTATTTTTGAGAGAGAGAGCATGAACAGGGGAGGAGCAGAGAGAGAGGGGGACAGAGGATCCGGGGCGGCCTCTGTGCTGAAGCAGCTGTCTTGCTGACCCTTCTGTCTGTGAATGCAGAGCACCCTAACTGAGATGAGACTGGGCTTGGTGGTCTTTGCTCTTGGCGGATATGCTGGAGTATTAGTAGTTGTAGCGTTATTAGTAACGGTAGTAGCGGCTAACTAGTTCTGAGGATATTTAAACTAGACTTGCGTCTCTTCCTATGGAATTGATAGATACCTTTAAAAGTGACCTATAGGGGCGCCTGGCTGACTCAGGTGGTTAAGCATCTGACTTTGGCTCTGGTCATGATCTCACAGTTCATGGGTTCGAGCCCCACGCTGGGCTCTGTGCTGAGAGCTCGGAGCCTAGAGCCTGCTTTGGCTTCTGTGTCTCCCTCTCTCTCTGCCCCTCCCCTGCTCGTGCTCTGTCTCCCTCTCTGAAAATGTAAATAAACATTAAAAAAAAAAACAAAAGTGACCTGTAAGGTGGCTTTTGGAGTGTCGCGTCTTATTCTTCCTTTGACTCGCATCATTAAATAGGAACGTGTTTCCTTCGAAAACACTGGATTTCTCAAAATTCCCTGAAGGAATATCACAAATACACGTATTACTAAAGTATTTGTATAAGGTCCTAATAATGATACAGCAAATCAGTTACAAAGGCTAAACCAAAACCTTTGAGTGTTACTTTAATGTTTAACATAATTGCCTACTGTGCTACCAAAGGAACAACAATGACCATGGCGAAGAACATTCTGGAACAGAAAGTCAGTTTTCATAAACTCTTTTCTAAAAACCACACGGCAGCATCAAGTGCTGTCTTTCCCCCCTCTGTTGCTCAGATCTTGTACCTGAGGACTTTGAGATGCCAATGGGTGGCATAATTACCTTTGATTTTCTTAAAGCTTTGCGTTCGATTGACTCTGAAAGGAGAAACAAAGCTACGGACGTGAGCAAGAGCATTCTATCGGTCAGGATAGGCTAGGTTTTGCCGTGACCAGGCACGGGCCCAACAAAAGTTTATTTCTCGCTCTTACTACATGTCCGTCACCAGTGGACACGGAGTTCTCTTCATCCAGAGCCACGCAGGAACCCGGGCCTGCAAAGTTTCTCTTTCCCCCGTGTTGCCTGCCATGAAAGAGGGAAAAAGAGGCCTCTGAGGGCTCACACTAGCAATTAAGTGCTCAGCTCACAAGAAACAAAATTTCTGCTTGTCACTTGTGGCTAGAACTAATCGCATGGCCCCACCCATCTAAATGAAGTCAGAGCCACAATCCTTACCCTGTGCTTAGAGAAACTGTTTGGGGAATAGCGTTAATGTACATGGAAGGCGTTTGCTGATACAGAGTCGACCATAAAAGAGGCTGCGCAGAAGCAAAGCGCTGTAATTCCTCCCCAAGGAAGATGAGCTAATGAAGGAAGCAAGTCTGCAGGAAATGTATGTCGAATCAGTTCCCTAATTGGTGAGGGGAAAAAAAATCTGTTTCCAGACTCACAGAAACAGAGAAGGATCATCACCAAAAGACTCTCAATGGAGGAAATGATTTTCTTTATTCAAAAGGATTGACTTTACTTTTTTAAATGTTTATTTATTTGAGAGAGGGGGAGAGAGAGAGTGAGCAGGGGAGGGACAGAGAGAGAGGGAGAGAGAGAACCCTGAGCAGGCTCCGCACTGTCAGCACAGAGCCTGACGCAGGGTTTGAACTCGTGCACCGTGAGATCATGACCTGAGCCGGAATCAAGAGTCAGATGCTTAACCTGACTGAGCCACCCGGGAGCTCAAAAGATTTACTTTAAAGCAGGAGGAGAATGACCTCAGAGGGAAGGGCTGAGATACCGGAGAAATGGTGACTGTGGGGCAGGCTGGGTTCCTGTGGCTGCTGGCACAGACGTGGCAGCTTAAAACCACAAAAATGTATTCTCTTACAACTCTGGACATCAGAGGTCCAAAATCCATCATCTTGGGCTAAAGTCAAGGCCTTCTGGAGGCTCTGAGGAGAGATGGGTTTCCTTGCCTCTCAGCGTTTAGCGACACCCGTGTCCTAAATTGGCCTGTGGCCCCTCCGTCCATCTATTCTCTGCCTCCCTCCCTCGTCACACCACCGTCCTCTCTCCTCCCTTTTTTATTCTGACCCTTGTGATGACATTGGGCCCACCCAGACAATTCAGAATAGTCTCCCGTCTCGGGACCCTTAACTTACTCACATCTGCAAAATCCCTTTTGCCGGAAAGGTACCAGATTCACTGGTCCCAGGAAAGGCCTTGTTTGAGAAGCAGTGAAGGTTGGCACTTGAACAGAGCCACGTGAAGACTGGGAGGAGAACAGTTTCTGCAGAGAGAGCGGCAAGTGCCAAGGCCCTGTGGTGGGAACCAGCGTGGCACCCCGGGGAGCTGTAGAGTCCGCGCGAGCAGAGCGAATGAACGCAGGGGAGATGGAAAGAGCTGTGTGGGCTGACCCCCCAGGCCACGCGGGGCGTTCTGCCTGTAGGACGGAGTTGGGATTTTAACTCAGGGCGAGGGGGAGCTGGAGGAGGGTTTTAGCCAGGCATTCACGAAACTTTGTCTCTGGCGCTACATTTGGCAAGAGCAGTGGAATCGGGCTTGAAGAAGAACCGAAAGGCACAGATTTGGAATTTGCGACGTGGCTAGAAAAATGCAGCAGACAGGTCCGTGTTACTACGTGTGCCTGCGTCCACACCTGCACGCGCGTGCCCAAGGGGTGTTTACAAAGCAAGCCCGGCACAGGTCAAGTTCACGTTCTGGTTATTCACACTGAATGTGCCGGTATGCAGAGTGTCGTGTTCCCCAACCTGGAAACTCAACGCGTCCCCAGCCGTCATTAGAAATGCCCGTTGGCAGATAGTTTGCAGAAACAATGAGATGCGTCCCTGGGCTAGGAGACGGCTTCGGCACCACGGCCTGACCCACGTGGTGAGGCCACACCAGTGAAGCTCCCTCTCTCCCTCTTTTAAGGTTTTCTTTTCTTTTAGATTAAAAAAACTTTTTTTAAGTAATCTCGACCCCCAACCTGAGGCTCGAACTCACAACCCCGAGATGAAGAGTCGCTTGCTTCTCCCACTAAGCCAGTCAGGGGCCCCAGCTCCCTCTCCCTTTTAACGGCAGGCCCGGCTCAAACCGATCATTTGAGCTGTGAACCCAGAGTGCAGTGCGGCAGCTCTAGGGCGAGGGTGCAGTTTCTCACTTTTCTTCCTGCGCCCCCCACCCACCCCGCTGCCGTGGCCTCCTGCCAGGGGCTCCGTCACACCCCCCCACCTCAGTCCAAAGGAAGGGATGTTGTCACAAAGAATGACCCCCGCTCCCATTCGCTACTCGTCTGTGCCCCAGCCGGTGGTGAGCTCTCCAATGCCTCAGGCCACCAAGGTGAGGACCAGGGGGTGGGGGCCCCTCTCCGAGAGGCAGGCCAGCAGGCCAGGGCCGGGCCATCCTGGAGAAGTCTGACGCTCCTTCTCCGAGCCCCTCCGAGCCTCGGTAACCGGTCAGCCCAATGCAATTATGAACCGTCATCCCGGGGAGCCTGCGGGGCTGGCATGGGCACGGGGACTATTAGCATGACCAATTTTGAGGGTCATCAGGCCTCCAGAGCTGCTTGCCAGACTCTTCTGAGAACTGCCTCTCGTGTGGTCCACGTCGGTCCCTCCGAGTGCCAGGAACCCCGCAGCCCACCCGCGGTCCCCCAGGGGGCTAACTCAGACGGGGACGTGAGACTCGGGTGCAGAGTCCGTGTGCCATCTCACGCAGCCTTCTGGCCCAGCCGGGCATGCTTCTCAGGGCCCCCCCAAGTCCTGTGACGTTGACCGACCGAGGGGTGGGTCTCAAGCCCGTCACCTCTCCGGGAGTGTTCTCTCAACAGGGAGATGTCTTCAGCTAGGAAAAAAAAAAAAGCGTCCCCATCATGGGGCAGTCGCGTTTCTCTGGAAGGGCATCGTCCCCTGCATCGTCTGTCACTGCTTTTCTGCCCGCCAAGCCCCCCCTGCCCCCTGCCCATCCCTTCCACCTAGTTTCCATTCCGTCTGTCTAGCAGCAGCTGGGGCGGGGGTCCCTGGGCTGCACCTCCTGCAGACGGCCCTCTGTGGGTTTAACTTGGGATCTGGTAACACCAGCCCCTCACCCTGTCCCTCTGCTAAGCCTGTGCCTCTGCTTAACTGAGCCACCCAGGCGGCCCAGAGACAAGAAGTTTTTAAAGAACAGTTCCCAGGGGGAGGCTGGATGGTAGGAGGGGAAAGTAAGACAAGGATGGTCTCCTCTTAGCTTGTCGGACTGCAGCCTCACAGCGTCCTGTTCATAAAGGGACACACTTTTGGTAATGCCGCTCAAAAATAAAACAACGTAGGTTCTGCAGAAATTGAATTAAATGAAAGGCTTCTGGATCCAAGATCGATATAAAAGCAATTACGTTTTGACTGCACAGCAACAGAGGATGGCATAGAAATCCCCCAAACACAGGAAAAATGGAACTAAGCATCTACAAGACTCCTGTGGTCTTTACTGAAATGCATGAACAGATGTATCAGAGCTGACTTGGAGGGGCGCCTGGGTGGCGCCTCAGTTAAGCGTCTGACTCTTGGGTTTAGCTCAGGTCATGATCTCAGAGTTCGTGAGTTCGAGCCCTGCATCGAGCTCTGCACTGACAGTGCTCGGGATTTTCTCTCTCCCTCTTCCTGCCCCTCCCCTGCTTGAACCATCTCTCTCTCTTTCTCTCTCTCTCTCTCAAAAAGAAATAAACATTAAAAAAAAAGAATAGATGTGGATTAGAGACTCAATGTTTTAAAGATATCAGTCTTCCTGGATTTAATCTAGAGAGCCAATAAAATCTCAGTTAAAATAACCCAACCGGGGGTACCTGGGTGGCTCAGTCAGTTAAGCATCCGACTTTGGCTCAGGTCATGATCTCACGGTTGTGGGTTCAAGCCCCACGTCGGGCTCTGTGCTGACAGCCCAGAGCCTGGACCCTGCTTCCGATTCTATGTCTCCCTCTCTCTCTCTGCCCCTCCCCTGATCGTGCTCAGTCTCTCTCTCAAAAATAAATATACATTAAAAAAAAATTAAAAAACAAAAAATAAAACAACCAGATGAGTTCTCCGGAACCCCAGAACCTGACTCTGGAATGTGCGTAGAGATGCGAAAACCCTAGTAAGAGTCGGGACCTCGGTCCTTCTCCGGGGGAGTCAGAAGTCCAGGGAGGGCTACACGGGCGACTACGGAAAGGCTCTGTCTCTTAATCTGGGTGGTGGGGAGTCTGGTTGTCTGGGAAAGAGCTGGGCTGAAGAGCTGGGCAAGGAGGCCGCTGCGTGATCCAGGCAAGAGGTGATGAGGCCCCAACCTGGGCGACGGCAGAGAAAACGCAGACACAAGGGCATCGTGAACCCCCGCGGGGGGCGGAGGGGAGGTGGTAGACCTCATGGCTTAAGCGACAGGTGTTGTACTGAATGAGTGCAAGGGACTTGTCTAGAACACCTACTGACTCCATGGTTTCCCCCTGGGAGACTAGACGGTCCATGGCGGAGAGGGTGGCTGAGTCATGGGTTGGGAGGGATGATACATCCTGGGGAGGGCAAGTCGAAGTTGGGGTCCTTGTGGGCACATCCAAACGGATTGTTGAGTCCTCAGTCAGATAGAAGGATCCGAGCTCAGCAGAGCCGGGAGCCAGCTGCCGTTACAAGGTGCCCAACCCCCAAGCATTGCTCCAAATGGCTTCTTCTGCTTTCTACTTGACAGGAGAGACCTGAAATGCCCCCGCCCGCGCGCCAGTCACTTTGCAGACTGAGTTCCAGGAAGGGCCTCCTCTCGCGGCTCATCTTCCTTTCCCCAAGCACAGAGCCTAATGATGTCTCTGGCTCTTTCCCCTCAGTGATCATGCGGACTGCTCGGCCTGGCGTTTACGAGGCTCATTTCCTACGTAAAGCTTATTAGAAATCCAGTTCCTGCGCTGTGAACGGGGACGCAGTGACTTGGGCTCCCCAGGCCAAGTGGCCGAGTGGAAGCAAGAGTCTGGAAGCTACGATGAAAACAGGAAAAGCAGAGAGGGCAAAGGAAAAGATAGTATTTATTCCTGGCTTGAGGCTTGGGGGGGGGCTCCGTCTGCTCTTTGGGCACCTACCTGCGACTCCCCAGGAGTGTCTGCTGGCGCACCTGCTACTCGAGGGAGGAAAGATCGTGGCTCTTTGAGAGAGAGGGGTCCTCCCACCACCTACCGAGCCCAGGGCCCTGTGGGTGAAGAAACAGAGCCCAGCCGGTGAAGTGACTTGCCAAGAAGACGAAGCTAGAGGGGGAGTCAGGGCTGGCGCCTGGGGCCTGGGTGGGCAAGAGAGGGGCCTGGGGCACATGACTTGGGGAGCCTCTCGGCCTGGATGTGTAGGACCCCGACCGTGATGTCTCCTTATATTTTGCACCCTTGACGCTTCTCGTGCCTTGACTTAGCCCCAACGCCACGGTCACGGACTCAGGGCAAAACCCAGGCGTCCCGATGCAGCAGCCAGTGTTCGCTCTGCTCTAGCACACTCCGTGGGGTCATCTTTCAACACTCAGCTCAAAATCCCTCCTCCACGAGGCTGTCCCCAGTTCACCCAGGTGCCCCCGGGACTCTCTCTCTTCTCCTGGGCACTTGCTCGTACTCGCCTTAGGGTATTGATCGTTTTAAGGCTTATGTGGCTGTCTCATCCGACTTCGTCCCAGAGTGCTCGCTATAGCACAGAGCTTGATGTATAAATAACTTAAAAAATGGTAGTTCAATGGTGAATGAATGAATGAATGTCACGGCCAAGTAGTTTGCCCCTTCTAACGCAGAGATGGAACCCGGGATGGTGTGCTGAGGACAAAGCTGGTCACAGGGGTCAAAACACCCGATAGTTTGGCTCTCTCTGCTCTTCTTCCTCCTCTCTGCGGGCATACCTCCAGCCTCTCTGGAACCTTCTCCCGGCTGGGCTCTAGCGGAGGGAGGGGTCTTGCCCGAGTGGAGTGCGGTGCCTCGGCCGCTCTCCTCTCTCCTCTGCCCCAGTTCACTGTTTCCTTTCCAATCCGTCACAGCCCAGCAAGCCCTGCCCGCCGCCTGCCTCTCAGAGTGTTTCCAACCCAGAGAGGGGAGGCTCCCCCACTCTCTCCCGGGGGAGCCCCAGGCGGCGCTGAGCGGCAGGTGCCACGCAAGGAGGCACACGCCCAAGCACCATTCCTAACGTGCTCACCTCACTGGCGAGAGCAGGGATGCTAAGCAGAAGTCCTGGTCCTAAGAGAAGTCAGCACCTAAACCTCACTGCTGGGCTTCGCGGCTGTCTCTTGCGTTAGAGGCTTTGGTTGTTAATCAGGCCCTTTATTCATCACAGGCCCAGTGACAACCAGTCACAGGCTTTGTCAAAATAGCACCCGAAAGGCAGCCCTTAAGCTGAGATATATAACAAAGTCCCCTAATTCTGCAGCCTGGCTCAGCAGACCCCCCCCTGGACTGTATTCTGTTGGGTGGTCTTCCCAGTCTTTTTAGGAACGGACACACCCACATTCCGTCCGTCCGTCCATCCATCCATCCATCCATCCATCCATCCATCCATCCATTTATCCATGGAGGTTGCCATGTTTTTAACAATGCAACCAGGCTTCCTTCTAGAAGCTAATTGAGCCCAGGGGTGGGCACACTGCAAACTCTGAGCCATCCCCTCACAAAGGAGCTTACGACTGGACCTGATAGAAAAACCAGCCTCTTGTTTTTCCGGGTGGCTAAACTGCAGTGTGGAAGTTGTTGGCCACTTCCGTTTGCACCTCTGGGGTCTGAGAGACAGAGAAAGTGGACTTAAAGGAGAGAAATGAAGCAAATTGCAGAGGGGAGCAGAGACGAGGATCCGAGGGGTGTTGTCCCAGCTCCCCTATGGTTCCACCTCCAGGTTAGGTCCCTGGGCCCAGCCTCAACCCTGCTCTTGGCTTCCACGGGTAGCCTAGAATCCCGGGGTCCCCTATGTCATGGGGGGGGGTTCTGTTCCGTGCAGTCGGAAAAGTCCTAGTGAACTTGGCCTCAGCACAAGGTCTTTCAGTAGCCCCTCTACCCTGATGTTGGGGCTGATCCTGCAGCAGGGTTGGGAACCTGTTGTGTGGCAGGCCTGGGGTCCTAGAAGCTCTGAGCTGAAGCCCTGCCTCTTCTTACCCTAGATGTGTGGCCGAATCTTACCTCTTCTGACTGGCTTCCTTGGGGTGGCCACGGGCCCTGGGCCTCCACCGCTGGGCGCTCAGCCTCTAGGCTCTGCCCAACTGTGGGGACACCAGCTCCTCGGCTGGACCTCCCTCGTCTACTGCTGTGTCCCGGGCACCTCACACTTTGCTGCCCTAAATGTACTTTCAGCATCTGGTTTTGGATCAGTTTCCTCAGGTGTTTTTTCCCTGAGATTCTCTCTGCTGTCCTGACAGTGATGTAAATTCTGGGGCCAAATCCTCGCCGAGTCCTGAGATAAACAATCTGCTTGCTCGTGTCTTAGGTTTCTTTAAAACGAAGAGGAGGCTTGGGGCCTGGGTGGCTCAGTCGGCTGGGCATCCAACTTTGGCTCAGGTCATGATCTTGTGGTTCGTGAGTTTGAGCCCCGCGTTGGGCTCTGTGCTGACAGCTCAGAGCCTGGAGCCTGCTTCAGATTCTGTGTCTCCCTCTCTCTCTGCCCCTCCCCTGCTCGTGCTCTGTCTCTCTCTCTCAAAAATAAAATAAACATTAAAAAATTTTTTTTTAATTAGGAGAAGGCTTGTCTCTCAGTCTTTTGAAAACAGTAATGGAAGATCATGGATACTACCAAAGGTCTCACAATTTTAAAAAATGGGTGGAACCGCTGTGCTCACCTCACCCTGTACCCACAGCACAGCGAGAGGTAGACAGCTTTGCTGTGGCCTCTTCCGGTGCAAAGAGGATGGCACCTTCCATGGGGTCCAGGACAGTCGGGTGTTTGGAGCATCCCACCTTCAGAGAGAGGGCAGGAGTGGTGCGAACCAACCCGGACTTTGCTCAGTAGTGCACTAATGGCACCTCAAGGGAGAGGAGCTGTGGGCTCTGTCTGTAGTGTCTGTAGTTCTGTCTCCTTGCCATCAAGAGAATTAGAGCTGGCCTACCCCGGAGGAGGCAGGCATCCTGATTTTGGTGAAATATGAAATACGGAGGTAGAGAAATGGCATTTGTTTTAACTTTTCATTTAGAGGTAATGTCGAGTTTACAGGAAAACCGCAAAAATAGGAATAGCACAAAGGACGTCTTAGAAACCTTTTACCTAGATTCGCCATATTTAAAACAAATTTTTTTTTAGTGTTTATTTATTTTTGAGAGAGAGAAAGAGCACAAGCAGGGGAGGGGCAGAGAGAGAGGGAGACACAGAATCTGAAGCAGGCTCCATGACCCCGAGGTCATGACCTGAGTCGAAGTTGGACACTTAACCGACCGAGTCACCCAGACGCCCCTGGATTCATCGTATTGTTAACATTTTAACCCATCTGCTTTACTGTTCTGTTTCCTTTGTCCCTCTGGCCCCATCTTTCTTCTTCTCTCAATTTTTTTCGGAGCCAGTTGGGAGTAAGCTACATACACCAAGGAACTTTGCTCTTAAATACACGAATGTGTGTTTTCTAAGAACAAAGATATTCATTTATGCAAAACCACAGTTGTCAGCCTCATGCGTTGACACTGATTCATGCTTCTAACTCAATCTACCGTTCACTTCCCAGATTGTGTCAGTTGACTCGACAATGTGCTTTAATCCAGGCCCAGCTCCAGCCTAGGATCAGATATTCTATTTAGTCGTGGTGTCTCTTTAGCTTCCTTTAAGCTGGAACATTTTTTCAGCCTTTATCTTTTACGACAGCAACACTTTTTGAAAGCAGGCTTTGCACCCAGCAGGAGCCCCATGCGGGGCTTGAACTTCCGACCCAGAGATCAAGCCATGAGCTGAGCTCAAGAGTCGGACACTCAGCCGACTGAGCCACCTATGACAGCAGCATTCTAAAAGAATTCAATTCCTCATCGTCGCCTCCCTCCCCTCCTCTTAAAATCCTTCTCAAATAAAATGTCCTTCTCAAAATCTCACAGCCCAGGACACACGAAGTCTGTCTGGTCCTCAATGGGGATGGTAATTTCGATCACTTGGACGTGGTGTTGGCCGAGTCATCTACTGTATAATGACAATCTTCAAACAAAATGTATTTTTGAAACCTCGTATATTTGCTGTGTAACGAGTGATCTTCTAAACTACACGTGCACACACACACGTACACGCACCCCTGTATGATGTCTTCGTTGTGATGCCACGCACACATGAGCTCTGCGGTTTTCAGACCCCATGTCTGGATTCAGGGTTGACTTGCAGAGGACACGATCCTGCCAAATGAGTTTCATCGGAAAGGTACCCCGTAGAGGATACTGGGCTGCCCGTCTGGACCCCGGGAGGCCAGTCTCTGCGCACCCGGTCGCCGGAAAGCCCGGCGCCTCCGTGGCTGTGCTTGCCAGCAGGTGCAGGCAAGGGGGGTGGTCCCTACTATGCAGCCCCTGCCCCGCCCTCTCCAAACGGTCTGCGCAAACCAAAACCGCGTTTACCACCTCAGCTGTGAGGAGCCTGCAGTGCTGCAGCCTCCACTGTCCCCGGGGTATGTTGGCAGGATGGTGGAGTACATCCCAAGTCCATGCCCCCACCCGCCTCCCCGGGCTTTGGGTCTGCGATGCAGCAACCCTCCCAAGACTTCAGATAAGCCTCAGTCCCCCTCGCTCCTCTCCGCGAGCAAATCAAAGCAAAGCCCTTTGGGAGGGAAATTTCCAAATATCAGAGGGAAGGTGGCTTTGAGATGATGCTCCCGGCTCAGGCCGCAGGGGCAGCTTTGCTCTGGGTGCTACATGCGGAGCTTTCGATTCTGCATTTCTCTCTAAACTCAATGCTTCCGGAGGCTAGAGCTGACGGGAAAAGCAACCGCCAGGGTCGGTCGGTGAAAGCATCCCTTGAGATTATGATGGCACTCAGTGGGCCAGCAGGGGAGGACCGAGGAGTTCCAGTGTCAGGCCGAGGCAGAGCCAAGGAGGGTGGAGGCATTTGGCTCAGCACCGAGGGCTGGGTTTGGGCTGGGGTCACAGCTGTGGGGGCATTTCCGGGGCTCTGGAATAGACAGCTCAATAGTGCGGGGGGGCAGGGGCGCCTGGGGGGCTCAGTCGGTTGAGTGTCCGACTTCGGCTCAGGTCATGATCTCACCATTTGTGAGTTCGAGCCCCGTGTCGGGATCTGTGCCGATGGCTCGGAGCCTGGAGCCTGCTTCGGATTCTGTGTCTCCCTCTCTCTCTGTTCTTCCCCTACTTGCACTCTGTCTCTGTCTCTCTCTCAAAAATAAATAAAGATTAAAAAAAAAGTAGTGCAGAGGGGCAGGTGAGAGGCCATCAGACCGGGCAGGGATGGTACTGAGGCCATGGCTGATGGATTTTCCCAGGGGCCAGCCACTCCCACTTTGGAAGTCTCCAGAACAGCCTTTGCTCCCTTCCCTCCCTCATCTCTCTTCCACCTTTCCCTCTCTGCATCACCATCTGCCTGCATGTCAGTGAGAAAGGGACTCCCCCTGGCCGTGTCACTCCTTGTCAGTAGCTGTCCACAGCTCCAGCGTGACCCAGCCCTCAAGGCTCACCGTTGTCGTGGACACTTCACGATGAACCATACTTGTCCTCGAATGACTTGGGCCTTCATGCAGGCAGCCAGTGTGAATGTTCGAAGGGCACCACATGCTTAACCCTCACCGGCCTTCTCTCGCAAGTCGCTGTTCCGCCAGTGCCCATCTTCCTTTCCAGAAGCGGAGTGGGCACGCCGTCTCCCGGCGCCCTTGTGCTTGAAGGCGACAAGAGGCTGGTGGGAGGGACAGGTAGGTTCTGGTGGGGACCATTCTCGGTTAGCTTCGGACGGGTTGAGTTTGAGGTGACCGGGTGACCCCGTGAAGAAGGGCCCAGGAAGGAACTCTGTCTACAAGTCTGCGGCTGGGGACAGATCTGAACTAGAGACGGTGATTGGAGGTAAAAAGTCATCCATTAAAAAAAAAAGATGAAGTACATCATAACGTTACCATGGTAACACCAAGGAGGGCTCTGGTTTTAGCGGTTGGGGGTGGGACGGGGCAAGTCTGTGACCTCCGTTT
The DNA here is from genome assembly GCA_030068075.1 of Paguma larvata. NCBI lineage: Eukaryota > Metazoa > Chordata > Mammalia > Carnivora > Viverridae > Paguma > Paguma larvata. Next base: position 72,068,146 of record CM057839.1, on the reverse strand, counting down.
GATGGCAGAGGGGAGCTGCCTTCTGGGGAAGCAGGTTCTAAGTGTGAGGGCAAATCGGGACTCCAAAAGACTAGGATGGGCCAATCAATCAGGCTCCACCCCTCACCAGACCAGCTGGGACCAATCCTTAGAGCACCTGTATCCCCCCAAATAGAAACACCTGTTTCCCACCATGGGAAGGAACAGGAACAGGACCCTGACCCTTCCTCAGCCAATCGGCTAGGGCCACGACCATCACCCCTCCCACTACTCCTTTAAAACTCTTGTGCCTTTGGAAACTCGCTCTCGCTCTCTCCCTCTCTCGCCCTCGCCTTTGGAAACTCCCTCTCTCTCCCTCTCCCTCTCTCCCTCTCTCCCTCTCTCCCTCTCTCCCTCTCTCCCTCTCTCTCTCTCTCCCTCTCTCCCCCCCCCCTCCCTCCCTCACCCCCCCCCCCCCACCGCTGCGTCGGTGCGGGTAGGAGATTGAGCTCGAGCTAGCTCAAATAAAGGCTCTTTGTTCTTGCAGCGGCTCGGCTCCCTGGTGGTTCTTGGGGTTCCCGAATTCTGGGCATAACACTAAGCCCAGCTCGGCCGTGTGATCCAGCCACTTAACTTCACAACCTGTAAATGCGTGCGAAGCCAAACCTTAAACTCTAAGCTGCAAACTGGAGCAGTTATTGATTGCTTTTGATTGCTTTTGAACTGTTTACGGCTCTGCTTAACACCAAATGTACTCTAAGTGGGTAATAAATATTAAACAGAAAAGCGACGATGGCGTGACAGCCCGCTTCTGGGGGAGCCTCACTCGGGGCCTCGGCCGCTCTTCTTCCGTACCTCTCAGGAATGTTCGGTCAACGTTCACGGATACCGGCGAGTCTGGGAGAGAAAGCAGAGTCGTTACCGGCAGCCTCGCTGCTTCAAGTTCTTATCCAGGGAAGACTACTCGTGCAACCACGATGTTCAGGATGGGGAGGAGAAGGGACCTGAATGATGCTGAGGAACGGAAGAGATGCAGGTTTCCCTTCCGTCCTGTTTAATTTCCTTTGCAGTGAAGAAAGAAGAGGAGGTCGGACGGACGGCAGGAAACCACACGGAGGCAAACAAGAGGAATAAGAGGAAAAGAGGGGGAAACTCCTCGCTACAGAAAAGGCAAGTTAACGCTATCAGCAAAATAAAACTGCAAGACATCACCACGGGCGGAGAAAGAGTCATAATCCTTTATGGGAAGCCCAGCGGCCGCAAGGGAAGGGTGTCCCTGCCTGTCTCCTGGGTCCACTGTCATGTGACCTCTCTCAGTACCTCCCCCCCCCCAACTGAGCCCTTCCTAGGAGTCTTTGGTAAATGACTACAGCTAATCATATAAGACCTTTATCTTTGGCTAAAAGCCTGTAAGTAAAACCAAGTTCCCTTTTCCTTTACTGGCCTGCTCTGGGCCACTGTGCCGGGCCCTCGGCTCGTGTGCGACAGGCTCCCGGTTCGAGCCCGCGCAGGGCTTCCCCAGGATGGAGGGAGGGCTGTCTGACTTGCCTGCCACCCGCAGAGTGCCCTGGGAGGAGTGTTTGAGGGGGCTTCTGGAAAGAGCGCCTCCCGGAGGTGAGAGAGCTGCTGTTCAGGTTTGGAGCCTCAGAGAAGCCTTTCCTGACCTTGTGGGGGCGCAGCACCCCAGACAGAGCACCCAAAGCGCCCTTATCAGGGCATTTACCGCCCTGGCCTCCACCTGTCCCCTCTCAGCCTGCGAGCTCCGCGAGGCTCGGATTTTGTTCCCCACTGTGTCCCCAGGGCGCCGTGCTGGAGGCGGGGCGGGGGGGGGGCGGGTTAGAGTAGCAGATGAATGGGCCCGGCTGGGGGAGGGGGAGTCGTGTCCTAAGAACCCCTGGGACCCATCCCCTGTCCCCTGCCCGCCCACCCTGAACGTAGCCTCAGCGGAAGAGGGCACAATGAAAGAGCCAACGGAAGCGGAAGGAAGTGCCCCCTGCCGTCCAGAGCATGGCCGCGACGGGCTCCATGGCGCCAGCCACTTCAGCAGCCACGGGACGTGGACCCGTGGCCTCGTCAGCATTGATCTTTGGGTTTCTTCTATGGCTTCAGTTCGTGGGTCCTCGAGGCTTTGGGACAAGCATCAGTGGCCTCGTCTTCCCTCCCGCCAAAGTAGGGCCAAGGCAGAGGGGAGGGCATGGCCGACACCACAGCTGGGGTGCTGCTCCCGAGGACACGAGGGTCCCCGCGAGGGCATGACCAGAGTCAGCCGGAAAAGCATTTGGGGGCGAGCGAAGGCCCACACAGGTCATGCTTTGGAAATGCCACGGGTTACTGTTTCAGGGGGCTCAAGTAAGGCTTTGTTGGCACGGCCTGGAGAAACTCAGACCTAACCTGATTATCTTGAATTTGTCATCTGCCTCCTGAGGTAGGTTCTCTTTCTTACTGTCATTTTGCTGGGGAGGAAATGGAGCTGAGAAGGTCAGGTCGCTCGCCCTGGGTCAGAAGGCTGGCGCCTGACCGAATGGCGCTGAGCTCTCTTCTGGCTGTATAGCAACAAAGGACGCATCACCAGCTCGGAGCTCCCATCACGCGGGTAAGGACTAAGTTGCTGCTGTCTTCAGAAATAGCCGGACGGGGTACCAGGTAGGAAGGATGTTGGGTTTGAGGTTTGACGTTGAGGAGACTTCAGTGCTCTGACAAAACCTCCGAGATGAGGTCTTCTGGCCACGTGCCCGCAATGTCATATTTTCGGAGCATTTGCGGTGTCCCCGGTGGCTGCAGCTTTCTTGAAGTTTGCTGTGGCCAAACCAAGAAAGAAGGCCTAGGCAGGTTTCCACAGAAATTACGATTCCATGAAAGGTTTTGAAGAGACGAAGGGCTGGTATCTTTCAGAGTGCCAAGTGGCCTTGGAATATAAAGAATCTCTTTGGTTTGAGTTCCATGGAAGGTTGTGACTGACCTGTGTTTCTGAACTAAGAAACACGAATAGTCGGTTATGGAGTGGTTTCTCTTGATAAATAAACTAACAGATATTCTGGACAGTAAAAAAAAAAAAAAAAAAAAAGGCAAAAGAAAAAGGCACAGGAAGAAACAGCCAGATGGAAGGCATCAGACTTCTGACCCAGGGACCTCTGGTCGTCCCCCTACCTGCCGCCTCTGTCAGTGAGGCTGGTGCACCTGCCCAGGTTCTGGTGACTTCCTGGCCCCGACCTGTGTGACCTGGCTCAGGGTGGGGAGGGAGGAGACATACGGGAAGTGGAAGAGCCCACCTAGGAGGCACCCGCGCCCGCCGAGAGATGTTTCCTGCAACAGGAGGACCAGCCTTGCCGCGTGGCAGAAACCTGTTCCGAAAAGCAGACGCCGTCAGCTCGCCCGGGGAATCGTAGCCTCCAGGCACAGTCTTGGTCAGAGGGAGGGTCTCTTGCAGCCAGGAGGGCAAGCCAGGGCATCCGTCCATCCCACAAGCCAGAGCAGATCGGTGCCAGCTTTTCCCTGGCCCAGAAGCGGGGGCGCCGAGGAACAGTCTCAGTAACAAGCGAACGGCTTCAGGTGTTCCAAACAGAAGCAATAAAATGGATGCTTGGATGAGTTATCAGGGCGCAAAGAGGCAAAAATCCAATTTAGGAGATGATGTCAAACGGAATAAATCCAGAGTAATTGGCGTGCCGAGCATTAACCACCGTAAAGGGAAACTGGAACGTATCTTGGGTAAAAAATGCGCGGAAGAGAAATACACGCCGACTTACCGGCTGGGGAAATAACTGTTATTTTTCCAGAGAGAGCTGCAGTCAAGGCCCGTGCCTTTCGTGTAATGCGTCTAATAAATGTTTGCGGAGAGGCCTGAGGCTTTGCGTGTCCTCGATGCTCCCGAGCGAGGGGCGGGCCGTGGGTGTGCCCGAGGCCACTCAATCTCATGTTCACGCTCTTCTTGAAAAAGCTGGTAAGGTCAGCGGTGTTCAGGGGCAGGGGTGAGCGAGGCATCTCGCACGGAAAGATGCGGGCTTGGGAGGCCCAACCCCAGCCTTTCAAGGACAATGCCACGGAGAGGTCTTCCGCGCCCCGGCGGACCCTGGGGTGAGCGGAGGAAAGCTGGAGTCCCCGTAAGAGAAACCCAAACACCGCGATTCACGTTCGAGAACCGTCCAAGAGAAACCACTTCTGCAGAGCTGCTTAAAAACCTCACTGTGTTCCACTGAAGAGGTTATGTTCGGGGTTGAAAGAGCCTTCTGTGATGCGCCCTTCTTCTCTGCCATCCGTCTCTAGCACCCAGAACAGGCCTTGTCCCAGCCGTGGCCCGACCTTCCGAGGCGGGAGCTAGCCAGGAAGCTTCCCGGGGGGACATTGAGTGTCTGGCCTCGGGCACACTCACACCCACGGCTCTCGTCTGGAGAGCTGTGAAGTCTCCTGCTGAGAGCTTTGGACACACCGTCTCTGTGCGGGCATTCTCGTCACCTTAGTCTGGCGGATGACAGTGCCGAGGCTCAGAGGAGTTCAGTAACCTGCCCAACGAGACACAGCCAACGATTAGCAGAGCTGGGATGGGGCTGACCGCTTTGCTCCTCTCCGAGCGGGGAGGCTTCACGGCTGAGTAACTGAGGACACGGTTCTCGGTGGGCACTATTTCAGGCACAGTCTTTAAACTGTTCTGGAGTTTTCTTCTTTTTAGCGTTCTGCTTCTTCGAGGAGAGAGAAATGATGCAGCCACTGACTGTAATTCCCGGGGCTCAGAGGGCGTCCGTTGGACCGAGCACAGGCAGGGGGGAGACGCAGACTGGTGTCACCGATGGTGCTCAGGTGTGTGACAAGCCAGCAGTGCACATCTAAAAGTGACAGGTGGGCAAACGAGGATTTATGCAAGAAGCACAGAGGACGCGACGTCCAAAGAGCGGTTTGTACTTGTCTCCTAGAAGAAAGTCACTGGTCCGGAGGCAGGCAGTTCCCACGGCTTGTGGCCCCGGCGGGTGGCACAAAGCTGGTACGGAAGAGCTCGCTGAAGCCTGGTCCGCCCGCAGCTCCGGGTCCCGGCGCAGAAAACGGGCAAGTTCCACCTTCTCCTCATGTGGCACTGCCGTCACCCGGCACCACCCAGCCCAGGGACGGCTGCAACCAGGTTCTGAGGACGGTCAGCTAGGGAACAGGCAGAGCTTTTATGCTCTCGAAATCCTTCCGTCACTCCAGTCAGGGTCGTCAGCACGACATGCACTCATTCATTCATTCATTCATTCATTCATTCTTTCCGCCAGCCCTTCACTTCTTCATTACGCCCCATCCACCCAAAGCTTACAGTCTGTCAGGTGCCCAGCCGAGCCCCGGGCTTACAAACATGGACAGAATGCGACCCCTGTCTTCAAGCTGCTCGCTGTCCAGAAAGGAGATAGACTGTTTAAAACAAGTAAGCACTGGCAGAGGCGCGCCTGGGAGCTGGGCTGGGGCTCTTCCAGGGAGAAGGGCCTCGGCTGGGTCTTCTGGGTGGAAGGGGCTTCCCAGGGGTAGGGAGGGCAGTGGGGGCAGGAAGGGGGCATTTCAGTCTGAGGGAGAGGCCCAGACATGAAATCGGTCCTTCCTTATACCTTTCCTGCCTCCGGGGCCGGCCCTGCTGTCTCTCCCGGCACCAGGAGACGTACACCGTCTACACTGTACATCTACACCAGGGTCTACACCGTACGCCCTCCTGCCTCGCAGTCCCCTCCAGCCTGACACACACGCAGCGACACACTGCGGGTTATTGTAGTCGTAGTTGGACTATGCATGTCTCCTAATCTCTCTGCCCGCAGGCCAGGAATCTCCTCACGATGGCTCCTACCAGGGTCTTCCAGATTCTTTTCCATTCGTCTCTAACTGCTCAAAAATTCTCCTTTAGATTAGGGCGCCTGGGTGGCTCAGTGGGTTAAGCGTCCAACTCTTGGTTTCGGTTCAGGTCATGATCTCACGGGTCGTGGGTTGGAGTCCCATGTCGGGCTCTGCCCCGACAGTGCGGAGCCTCCCTGGGATTCTCTCTGTCCCTCTCTCTCTGCCCCTGTCCTGCTCTCTCGCTCTCTCTCTCAAAAATAAATAAACTTAAAAAAAAATCTTTAGTCTGATTAAACAAAAATCTGCCTTCCCGGATCCTTCCTGTTTCTCCCCATTTTAGCCCCACACGAGGGGTCTCATGCCTGTTGAGTGATTTCCATGATCTTCTTCAACTTCCCGCTCACGCTTCCCTTAGGTGCATTTTAGGTGACCTTCCCATGACTGTGACCAAGCCGGTTCCCTCATTTGACTCTTATGGTCCTTGCTAAAGTGTAATTTGAATTGTTAAATTCGGCTCCAAAGGCAGTCCTTAAGCCTTCTACGACAGAAGCAGCGTGACGTGGCAATGACAGCGGTGAGCGTGAATTCTGCGCGAAGCAGGCTGGGGCCAGATCCTGCCTCTACCCCCTACTGACTGTGCAACCTTGCCCTTCTGTTTCCTCTCCTGAGACCGCGGATCCCAAAGGCACTTAGCACGCAGGGTTGTGACGAGGCTCAAGGACGTAAAACCGTCAAGAACAGTACTAACACCCAGTAAAATTCAATAGATGTTTTTTGTTTGTGTGTTTGTTTGTTTAAAAATATGTGCCTTGAAGGGGCGCCTCGGTGCAAGTGTCTGATGGGGACGAACGTATCTCTTGTTCTGGACAAGGAGTGCATTAGCTGATTTATTAGCCTGCATTCAGTTGTACCCAGAAAAAACCTGCTTTGTCCTTCTTTCCACAGAGGGCAGTGATACACTGGGCTCCCGGGGGTCAGAAGGTCTGGGTTCAAATACGCCACTTCGGTTCTGTGAGCTTCAGATTCCTTATCTACACCGGGGCCACTAATAGCACCTAACTTATGGAGTCACAGAGTTCAAAAGAGGTCATGTCTGCAAAGCATCAACAGCGGCCGGGCATGTGAAGGGCTCCGAGGATGCCCGCTCTTCCCCGGGACGAAAATTATTCTTCCAGAGAACTCTTGCTCCATCACAGTCTGTTCTGGAACCTCACCCCTCTTTCCCCCCCACCTCCAAAAAGCAGGCTTCAGCAAGGCTTTCCCTAGGAGCTGGAAGGGCTGATTTCATTAAACTTCACTGCGGCATTCTCTCCCACTCCTGGGGACACCCCCGCTAAGTGACCGGCTTTGCTGGCGCAGAGGCGGGATTGAAAGGAGGATAATCAAGAATTTACGTGCCTTGAAAAGAAAAGGCAAAAGCAAGCCTGTGTTAACATTGGAGAGGGAGGCATGTTTCAGCAGCTCTCCTCCCCTCTGGGGTAAGAAAGGGAAGGAGATGCGAGTTCCAGGCTTTCCTGGGGCGGGGAACCGTGCCCCGCTTTTGTGAGTCTACCGCGCCACCTGGTGGCGGCACGCTCACACAGTCCTCGCTCTTGTCCTAGCCCGGACCATCGCCGAATTGACAAGAATCTGCCCATGATTACAAAACCAAACACGGTATCGAATTTTCTTTCCCTACGGTAAGCCATTACCACGGAAAAACTGTATTCGCCCCTGTGCCGATGAGATTTGCATCTTGGGCAAAGCATTCTTTTCAGAAGGGGAAATTGCACTTGAACTTTATAACTCTGACTCTTCGATATTATGGGGAGTCTACCTCTACTCTTCAATATTAAGGGGAAGTACCCATTTCTTTTTTATTAAAAAAAAAAGATCACCTTTTAGGGCGATACCCGCACAGGTGGCCTTGTGCTTGCGGGTCATTGCGTGCCCCACTGCAGCCGCGGGCGGGCGCTCTCACCCCACGTCTGTACACCTGCCGGTCTTCTGGGAACCATTTCCCCTTTCTGCCTGGCCTCTCAGGGTCATTCCGAGCGGCGCCCAAATGCCACCAATCCAGGGGACCGCTGGCAACGATGAAACGATCCCAAATATTTAATGTCCCCTATAACATCAGGAAATATCTTTGTCTAGGTATTTACGGCGTGTCTGTCTCTCTCTCCTAACTACAACGTGAGCATCAGTTACATGTCGCGTTCGCGTCACCGGTCTTGTTCTCCGCTTTGCTGGCTCCACGTGTGGAGTAGAGGCACTCCACAACCGTTTGTCGAATGCATGATTAATTTCGTCTTTCAAAGCGGGCCTCCTCGGGCAGCGCGGCAGCCCTCCCTGCCCTCCGCCGGCGCAGGGACCAGGGAACGAGAGCGAGGACAAAATGCACGTGATCTCCGTTTCGCGCTTACCGTGCGGCCAGCGGTGAGAGCATTGAACACGCGGACTGGTATATCTCTCAAGAGATCACGAACTTCACTCTGAAGTCACTGAGCAGGTCACTCTGGACCCGTGGGGCCGGGTCTCGCTTCTGCTGCGAGGAGGTTCACATCCTTTTTCCAGGACCTTCCAAGGGTGTCAGGGCCTTTCTTGTTTCGAATACGGAGGGGGTGTGTGTGTGTGTGTGTGTGTGTGTGTGTGTGTGTGTGTGTGTGTGTGTGTGTGTGTGTGTGTGTGTGTGTGTGTGTGTGTGTGTGTGTGTGTGTGTGTGTGTGTGTGTGTGTGTGTGTGTGTGTGTGTGTGTGTGTTCCTAACAAAACAGCCTTCCTCCCCTTACCCTACACAGAGGGCGTGGCTCATCAGGGCGGACGCGCGCACGCGCGCGCACACACACACATTTAATGTCTGAGAACTTGCTTCTAGTAACAGCGGCTGCCAGCAGATGGCACTGTTCCACAAGACATGGAGCGCCAGGACCCGCGGGCAAACCTGGGGATGGGGGTGGGGAGGATACCTGGGAGAGGCCCATCAGGGCAAAGGGCACAGCAAGGACCTCGTTAGGGTCCTTCATTTCCTGGAGTTTGTAGAAGGCAGTTAGTACACCTCTAGTCTGCTAACTTCCTGGGAGTCAGGATTCATTTAAAAAAAGGTTTTTTAAATGTTTAAGAGAGAGAGAGAGAGAAAAAAAAAACACAAGCGGGGGAGGGGCAGAGAGAGAGGGAGACAGCATCTGAAGCAGGCTCCAAGTTCTGAGCCATCAGCACAGAGCCCGATGCAGGGCTCGAACCCACAAACTGTGAGGTCATGACCTGAGTCAAAGTTGGACGCTTAACGGACTGAGCCACCCAGTCGCCCAGGGATTCAGTTTTCAGTTACCTTAGTAGGTTTTATTTTTTTTATTCTACTTTAATTTTATATGCGGATGTGCTTGCCTTTATTTTCTTTCAAGGGCCATACCATTTTCTCTGTGGGGGACCAGCACTGACCGGTGCCGGGGGCTGACCTGGGAGCCGTCGGGGCAGGGACTTGCCCAGACGAGCGGGGTGGTCACCGGGTCCTCCCTGCCTGTAGCAGTGTCCGGGAGCCTTCCTGCCACTGCTGCTATCTGGGGACTTGGACGCCCCTCTGCAGGCACAGGCGGCCTTATCTCCAGTCATGTGTGTCGTCCTCTCTGAGGAAGTGTTTCCTGCCTCCCATGGAGCTGTTCCTTCCTGGGGGCAGGTCCACTGCAATGGAGAGCAGCTGGTTGCCAAGGTCAAGGCCTTGCTTCCGGCCTGACAGGCCTCCAGACCCTCCTGGCTGAAATTTGTCCTGCGTGTCACAATTCATAGAACGTCATGATAAAACGTGCCAGGGAGATGTAGGCTCTGGTGCCGGCGGGTGCCTCCCTGGGCCGGTGGAGGGAGGGCGGATCCGCGTGTCTGTCCCCAGCAACCCCTCTGTCGAGCCGTCTCGTAAGCCCCCCTCCACCCCCACCGCGTCTGTCCCGGCTTCCCTCCCCTCCCCCCACCGCAGCCCTGACATCTGGCTCCATCCTACCTGTCCCTGCAGGCAGCTCTCTGGGAGCCGAGGTTTCTGCGTCCCTAACTCTTCCGCCCTGTCCCGGGAGGTCAGACCTTCATTCCCCGGATGAGCTGCACCCTGGGTGGGTGGGGGAGCCACTGGAGGAAGTTCACCGAGAGTCCGCGGCACCAGGGTGGCCTCGCCCCCGTGACCTTGCCATTGGGCTGTGACGGGTATGCCGGGACAGGCTTCCAACGGACAGCCCCGGCTTTCCAACTTGTCCACCCCTGCCATCTGGGACGTGGGTGATGGCAGGTCTGCGAAGGACCGCTCCCTCCCGTCCCCTGCAGTCATACATGGATGTGGGGGGCGTCTCCTAGGAGACAGTCACTAGATGCTGGGCCCCTTCAGGAGCTCGCTTTTCTAGCTTATCATGCCTCCGGGGTTCACCTTAAACTGACCTCCCCAAAGACGATACGTTGTTAGGGTCGACAGCTCTCAAAGGTAGAGCCGCCAACGTCTAATACACCGTCACATCTGCTTAAGAGCATGGAATCATGGGTATTTAAGCATGGACCAGATTTCTTATGCCTCCTGACAGAGCAAGGTAGCCGTGAGCCTGGAGGAAAGTCGCTCCCGGCTCAGTCGCCCTGGAAAAGGGTCTCTGAGGGGCAGAGGGGTTGAGAGGGTCCTTGAAGAAAGGGGCGGGACAATTTCCGACTTATTTTGTGGATGAAGGTCACGGAGGGACATCCCGGCGGGTGTATTCATGCGCATCCTAGCCCCGCACCCGGCCCCGCCACACGTCCAGCTGGACGGATGACTTGAGGGGACCTGAGGCTCACGCCGAGGGCGCAGACCTCTGCTGGAGGAGAGAAGCTTACAGAAAGAACATCTGTATTCCTGACTCACGGACAATACACGTCCCCAACCAGAGAAGTGGATGGAAGGGAAGAGAAGGAAGGAGGGAGAGGAGAGGGAGGGGCGGAGGGAGGGGGGAGGGAGGAGAGCTAATTCTCTGCCGTCTCCCAGCTTAGAATGCTATTCACAGGAAGGAAGAGCCTGCTCATTTCATGTTGAATTCTACAATTTTGGAACTCACCGGGGCCCCTAGATAATCTGGTAAGAAAAGGAGACCGAGTCCCTGAGAGCGGAGGGGACATCTAAGGTCACCTACTTTACTTGGAAGCTTACAGCATAAATTAACTTACTCGTGTTTTCTACTTTTAGCAAAAGTTTTACTTGTAGTAAAGCTGACATTGAGATTTTTAAACCATTTAGGTCACTAGGGTTAACAGTACGTAGCAAGTTGTAAGACCTCTGTTTCCAAGACGGGGTTTCTCTTATGGTCCTTAAAATGTAAAAAGTATTTTTAAAGCGTACTGAGGCCTAAGGTCCATTCTATTCTGTTATCCCAAGTTAATGGGACTTCGGTTCACCAGACTAAGACCCGAGTGCCTCAGAGGTCCTTCCGGTGCCCACTCTGGCTGCCGCCCCCCCTGGGCACATCTCGGACCGTTCCTGCCCAGATTTACACACAAACGTGGCCATGGTGTGATCTTGGAATTCGGGGCTTCTATTCACATGGTGTAAAATCACTTTTGTTTTGTTGTTATGCATGAAGTTGTTCTTTTGGCAAATACCAGCTGGATGCCTACTGTGTGCCAGGCCTGGGCTGGTCGGCGGGGTGCAGGCGTGGTCCCTGAGCTCGGGCTCGCCACCCTCCAAGAGCCCAGGGCAGTGAAATCAGCCAAACACAAAAGGGACGGGGTCACCTGAGCGGACGGTCAGCTCTCCCCGTTCGCGAAGTTTCTGAAATTAAATTGCCGGGGCCTCAACGGAGGACGTGAGGTCTTTCCCCCTTCCAACCGGTCTTCCTGCTCCCCAGGGCCATCTCGTTTCTGGATGGCTCTCTCTGTCCCGTCGGCTGTTTCTGTCAGATAAGACACTCCCTAACCATGTTTCTACGTCTTCTCGAAGCCACTGAGAAGCATGTTAAAGACGCAGGGCCCCCCAGCACGGGACTAGAGACCTCTCTCCTGTTCTTTCTTTCAACCAAACCTGAATCCGACCCTTATATCGTCTAACTCCTCACGTCTCTCCATCCTTCTCACAAAGAGATTCTGAAAGACTCTGAAAATGGTTAAGATAAGAAGCACTAAACAGGAAGGACAGGACCCAGGGTGTTTGTGGCCACCTCTCCGCTTGCTACCGTGGACCCGGGCAGACGCTCCTGCTCTCTGAGTCTCCGTTGGCTCAGCAGGAATACGGGATATGAGTTCCTCCGGGGTGGGGCCCGACTGGGAAAATGCACGAGGCATCTAGAATCCAGAAAACACTGGTCAAACGACAACTCCTGTCTTTTCCCCAAGAGCCCTGGACGGAGGGAGTAAGGAGCCGAGCCTCGAGGAAAAGCTGTGCCCTCACCAGCTGTGACCGGTGCAAATCCCTGCACCTCTATGGGCCTCGGTTTCATATCATTCAAGAGCGTAGGTACCATTTCCTATGGACTTGGGATTGACTTCGTGTACATGTCTTGCTGATTTCCCCATCTGATAACCCTTCAGAAAAGGGCCTCGAGGTGAGTCCCCATGACTGGGGCTCCTGGTGGCCCCTATGGTCGAGCCAACTGCCTGTCATCCTTCCTAGGATTTGTCAAAGATAGCTGGCAATGATCCTAGACCACGGTGTCCGGATTGTAGGAACATTTGCCTCTCCCCGGGCCCAGCCTCTCTCCTGCTCCCCAATACCTGTCAGGATTTCCCATGAGACCCTGAAGTAACTATGTGCTCCTGATGTCCAGGGGGGTGAGGCGCCCCCGGGAGAGAGAGGCACGTTGTCTCCTGCCACTCTCTTTCCGCGTCATGTGTACCCCATCCCTGGATCCTTGAGTTCATTCTCCCCTCGCAAAGAGAAAGAGCAGCGAAAGAGTCAAGTCGTTGAGTCTGTCTTCCTTCGGAAGTTCCCCGATGTCCACATTTTCCCTACTCTTCATCTTCTCGTTCTGTGGGTTCCTGGCACATTTCTAATTCTGCCTGGGCCCCCCTGGGGGGAGTGAATACCTCAAAACCCGGTGTGGGAATGGGACTGTGAGAGGAGATCGGTGGTGGATAGGAAGGCATTTGCGTAGAACACCCCATGAAGGGGACAGGAGTGGTGACCATTCAATAGCAATGGCCGTGCGCGGTCCCCAAGGTCGACTCCATGCTGGGAACGGCCCGGGGACACTGACCTGCAGACAGCGGCCTCAGCGAGCTTCCCCAGGGACCCAGGGCCAGTGACTAGTGACTCTGTTGAATTAACTGATGAGGTAGGCTATGCCCAGGTGGTCTTGACTTGGGGCTCGAACTTACAACCTCGAGACCAAGAGTCACGTGCTCTACCGACCGACCCAGCCAGACACCCCTCTTTTGAAATTCTGGTGTTGCGCCTGCTTATAGAGCCGTAGACCTGGACATTCCGGACCCCTCGGCTCTGATGGGTTCCACGTTCGGAATTTGAGTTCTTAAACGGACTAGGTCCAGAGGAAAAAAAAATTTTTTTTCTGAAATAGGAAATTTGTGATGATGAAATCCTCAATTCACAATTACCAGATTAGAATGTCAAAGAGATTCAGTTGCTCCAAGTTACATCCCAGGAGGCCCCCCAGGTTGGGCTCTTGCCGCCGGCCACCCCTCACGAGTGCCCCCTACAGCTGACCTTACGAACCTTTTCTCGGAATAGTCTACCTCGCAGTTTTGGAGGGACCGCACAGAGGAGCAGAGGCTTGGAAGGAATGGTTTATTTGCCCCTTTTTTTTCCTGGCTCGCCGTCGGTATGCAGGCCAGGCCAGAATCCCCCGACGCGCTGCCCCAGCCTTACCCACAATCTGCTTGCGACTCCTCCTTCTCTCTGCAGAGCCGCCGCGGGACCGGCCTCCTTCAGAATGGCGAGCAAATGGTGCTGCCATCATGTCCCATCTCCCAAACCCACAGGACCAGTGCCAGGAGAGGCCGCGTCTCCCACTTTGGGTGCCAACCGCCTGGGACTTTCATCTCTGCGCCCAGAAATCTGACATTTCCCCAAATCAAAACTCAGTTGGAAGGGAGCCGGCTCCGTCCAGTGGCTCACTAATGGCCCCGGAGGTGACGAATCACATTGGCCCAACCTTTCAACCAACAGCCGCGGTGAAAAAGAACGCACACGGCCCATCCAGTCAGGATGAACTTGAAGGATTGATTTCACCCTCTCCGCCTCTCCCCTTCTCCCCCCCCGCCCCACTTTTGAAACAAATTTAAAGTATCGCCCAGAAGTAGCTGATCGTTGCCAAACTCCCCTGTCACCTGGTCCTGACTAGGTTTTGCTGGAATACGTGTCACCTCCTTTAGTGGAAATGACTCTGCCAAGGTTGTCTGAGGCCAGGGATATAAATAGCGGAATCCGAATCCAGGGCGCCAGGGTGGCTCAGTCGGTTAAGCGTTGACTTCGCTCAGGTTGGTGAGTTCGAGCCTTGCATCGGGCTCTGTGCTGACAGCTCAGAGCCTGGAGTCTGCTTTGGATTCTGGGTCTCCCTCTCTCTCTGCCCCTCCCCTGCTCACACTCTCACTCTCTCTTTCTCTCAAAAATAAGCAAACATTAGAAAAATTAAAATAAACAAACAGTTGAATCCTGGGGAAGGGTGCCAATGAAAGGGACACAGATCTCGTTAGGTGGGGCGTAGGCAGCCCTCCCTGACTGATCACTTCTTAGCGCCCCCCGGGGGTGGTGTTACCGCAAACCTCAGTCCCCCCAGCGCCCTGGAAACAGAAAGTGTTGCTGCTGTGGGGAGGCAGGGAGCAGGCCCGGACAGCGTCTCTAACTGGAGAGATGCTCGAAGTCTTTGTGAAACTTCTTTTCTTTTAAACTCCGTCCAGTGAGCGGGGAAAGGTAATGAGCAGGGGAGAGGTTTCGGAGGACCCCTGTCTTATCTGTCACCCCCCCTGGCTATGCTGCTTTGCGGACTTGAAACCCCCGTGGTCCTTCCCCGCTGTGACAGAAGCACCGGCTGCTTGGCGACAGGGCTCTTCTATCTTGGAATCATTTCAAAACGTGGTATGTTCACGCAGCTCAACGGGCTAATCATGCGACACCTTCTCGTCTCCCTCCTCACTTCCGACTGTTGGAACCATGAATAAGACCAGCTCTGCTCATGTTTTTCCTCTTTCAAGTGTTTTTTGAGTCCATTGTCACCCTAATGCTTGGGACCAAGGTCTACAGGCCACCTTCCAATGGCACAGGGGCGAGAGTATGGACATTGTGGACAGATGGATGTAAGTTCGTTTATTCATTCAACAAACACTCATCGAGGGCCTGCTAACTGCCAGGCATCGCGCCGCCTACATTCCAGCCACGCCGCTCACCCAAAGGCAACCCCGGGCGAGTCTGGTTTAGTTCCCGAAGGCCCCTGGGCCACAACTGCCTCACCCGTAACCATGGAGACAGTGACGCACCTGGATTTCCAGGGGGATTAAAACAGACGACGGTGCAGGGGCCACAGCTGGCAATGCTGAACAACTTTTGTTCCTTTTTTTTTTTTTTTTCCTCTGGCCCAAACACAAGGGAGGCAGTTCGGACTGTAGCGTGATCTGCGACACCACAATTTATTAGTCAAATGAGCCCTGTGGAGACGCGGTCACTCTCCTATACTTACCGCTGTGTAAAAAGCGAGGCCTCTGACCCTGCCCCGTATCTTTAAAAAGTTTACTTTACTTGGGCAAACACTAGGTATCAAAGAAACAAATACGAGAAACACAACAGTTCAGTTATTGTAGGCGGGACTTCATTAGACTTAACCAAAGTCGTCAAATAGAGTCTCAAGTGGCGGATTTTAGGATGCCATACGGGGAGGTCTCGGATTAGGGACCGAGAGGCCGGGTTCTGACCCCAGCCAGCGTCATCGCTTACCTCCCTAAAGCATGTGGCATTGGACTTAACCTCTCTGTCTCGGACCGAAGTTTCCTTTATCTGAACGAGGAGGAGTTAGGCACCGGGCGGTCAGGGAGACGTTCCTCCCTTCTCCCTCCTTCCTTCGGGGAGACATCCCGGAGCACCCCCCGTGTGTCAGTCCCCGTGGTGGACCGAGATCAGAAGGAACGGAGGCCATGGGGCTGCAGGAAGGCAGTGTCCTTGTTTCTCTGGAGGTAGCAAACGAAACTCCCAATAGGACACGGATGTGCTGTGAGCTCAAAGTAGGAATCGCTGTGAGCCCTCTCCTTAGCACTGATTCCCGAAAGGGAGATGAGGAGGAGGGTTAGCTCACCAGGAAGGGCTTCGTCCAGAAGACAAATCATGACAGAAGCAGCCCGAGACGGTTCTGATTCTCAGAACTCACGAGGCCGCCGTTGCCGGAAGAGAGAGTCGGCACCACTGACGGCCGTACGGTTGGGCATATCTGATGATCTCAGCAGCCACTTTCTGGTATCGAACGAGGCTTTAAAAACTTTATCTCAAAATAATTAAATAAATAAAACTTTGTCTCAAGTAACTTCTTAGTCTCACACTGGAAGAAACAGCACTACTCAAAGCCCGGAGTTTAGATTTAGATTTAGACAATAGCCTTACTCCTTTTTTTTTTTTTTTTTTCAAAAATTTTTTATGTTTTTATTTTATTTTTGAGGGAGAGAGAGAGACACAGTGCAAGTGGGGAGGGGCAGAGAGAGAAAGGGAGACACAGAATCTGAAGCAGGCTCCAGGCTCTGAGCTGTCAGCGCAGAGCTTGACTTGGGGCTTGAACCCACGAACCGTGAGAGCATGACCTGAGCCGAAGTTGGAGCTTAACTGACTGAGCCACCTAGGCGCCCCTTTATTATTATTATTTTTATGTTTATTTATTTTTGAGAGAGAGAGACAGAGACAGACAGAACGTGAGCAGGGGAGGAGCAGAGAGAGAGGGAGACACAGAAGCCGAGGCAGGCTCCAGGCTCCGAGCTGTCAGCACACAGCCTGACCTGCCCTTGAACCCACAAACCGTGAGATCATGACCGGAGCCGATGTCGGCTGCTTAACCGGCTGAGCCACCCAGGCGCCCCTATTCATTTTATGATTGTTGTTATTGTGGTGAAATATACATAGCATGAAACTTACCATTTTAATCACTTAAAAATTGTTTTAAGTGAATTTATGTTTTGTTGCTGTTGTTGTTTTTGAGAGGGAGAGATAGTACAAGAAGCGGGGGAGAGCCAGAGAGAGAGGGAGAGCGGAGAAAATCCCATGCGGGGAGCCCTATGTGGGGCTCGAACTCACAAGCCGTGAGATCATGACCTGAGCCGAATGCTCACCCGACAGAGCCACCCAGAGCCCCAGCCATTTTAATCACTTCTAAGTGCACAGTTCCGTGCCATTAAGTACAGGCCCGCTGCTGTGCGGCCATCACGACTGTCCACCTCCAGAACCTGTTCATCGTCCCCAACTGGAACTCTGTCCCCATTAAACTAGCTTCCCACCCCCTGTCCCCAGCCCCTGGCAATCCCCGTCCTGCCCCCGGTCTCTCGAGGGACGCACGGAATTTGGGCTGCGGCAGGCAGGAAGCCAGGAGGGCAGAGGCCCCCTGCCGTCAGAGCTCACGGGGAAGGGGTGACTGTGTGAGGGCGACTCGCTGCCCCGACACTATCCTGACGGAATACTCCCAGGGGGCAGCCTCGGGGAGGGACGGCTGCTTTGCCACCGTGACTCTGCTCAGGGGTGACCTCGCGGCCCGGGAAGAGAGGATTATGGGTAACTCTGGAGCTGGCAGACGCTCTCCTTGGTTACTTGGCCACCATTCAAATCTTCCAACCTTCAGTCCATTCAAATCGTTACAGCTCCCTCTCTGGGCCTCTCTGGTCCCAGCGCACCCTTTACTCCTGCTTTGCCTGCCTAATGCCTCCTGGCTCGGGTCCTCCTGGCCTAGGTGGCTCTTCCTCCCGAAAGCCCACTTCCTGCGGTGGAGGCCCAGCCTCCAGCTCTCATGACGCCTCATAGCCGATTCCGTGGAATGTCTTACTCTAATCATCTCTCTACTGGTCACACCTCCCCCAACAGTGGGCAAGGACCACTCCGTCTTCACTGTTGTCTCTCTGTGCCTGGCAATGGCAGACACCTAGGTCAGGGCCCGGAGACGCCGAGTCTGAGGCCAGCTCCTCACTGAGGGAGGAAGCGCTCTCAGGAGGAATCTACAGTTGACGAGGCAAGAAAGACGAGAGTGAAAATGTGGCTTCCGTTGAAGTCTGGCCTCTGTCTGCCCCCACGGAAAGTTCTGGAACATGAACGCCACCACAAAGCTATTCTACCGTGTGTAAGGGGGCAGGGCTCTTGTCTGTAGGAGTCAGTCAGTGGGTGCAACCTTCCAGTGATTTCCAGGTGACGCGGTTCCTTCAGTGGAGGGCAGTTCTCTGGAGAAGGGAGCAGCCGTGTTAGGAGCCAACACACCCTCCGGGCACCCGTACGGCACCAAGAAGTCCTACCACAGAGCCGCGTGTTTGTTGAGTGAATACTTGTTGACAACAATGTAGACGACAAAATGAGTTGCCTTTCAGTGGACATTGGCCACACACCAGGCACTGGGCTCTGCCTTCCGCCTTCACAAACTCAGCCTGTCTCCACGGAGACTCTGTGAGGCAGGCACACATGGTGAGACTGATGTCCAGCAGGGCGAGGTGACTTGCCCCAGACACACAGCTGGGAGGTGGCAACATTGGGGCTCAAACCGAGATCTGCCTACCTTTATCCCAGGGGATACGCACGCAGAGTGGTCTGAGACGCTTTGGACTAGACAGTGTGCATTGACTAGCCTTCTCTCTCTCTCTCTCTCTCTCTCTCCCACAACAATTTTTATTTGCCTCATTTCCTCTCGCCAGCTTGCTTGCCTGAGATCTGGGCCCGTACGAACCTGCAAGGCTCTTAAGCTGGTAGGAGCATTTCAAGGACGCCTTGATCAAAGGCCACCTCCCTCCAAGTAGCCTCCGCCTTCTGTCGCAACCCTCTCCCCTGTCAGCCCTGGAGGTGTCCATGACTTCGGGTTGACTCCCTCTTCAGCCCTGGCCCTCAGGTCCTTGACAGCAGGGAACTCACTATGGAGGAGAGAGGACCCCTCGCATTCCTGGGCCGTCCCTCTGTTTCTTTCCGTCCACCCATGGAGACATCCATGTCAACACCCCCTCGCCGCATTATCTCTCTCAGGCCCCTGGCCGCAGCAGTATTTGTCCAAATTAGAGTCCGTTTACTCTGCAAACCACACACGAGCTCTCCCAGACACCGGCCAGCTGCTCCCCTGACGTCCCCACCAGAGCCCTGTTTGCACGGTGTGTTGTCAGCAAACAGACCGCCCCGAGCAAGTCACCGAAGAGGACGTCCCGGCCCCGGGGACCAGAGCAGCAGGCACACGGAAGGCTCTCCCGGCTTCTCCTTATCAGATGGCTGCCTCGGGGCAGTATTTCAAAAACATACACCAAGAAATAAAGCATTCACACAAAAGTGCCCCAAAACATCTCCACACGGTGCAAAACAAATACTACAGAGGCAGGTGGTAGGCACCTGGCCCTTGTCCTGCCAAGCTTCCCTCTCTTTCTGGGTGAAGAGACATTAACCACAGTCTCCACAGCAAGGCTGCCCGTATGTGCATCCAGTTTCCCCCGAGAGGGACTTAATGTCTCTGCGGCTCGGTTTCCTCACCTGTAAAACGGGGCCACGGATCTTGTTGGGAGGATTGTAGAAGCTAAAAATATAAGGTGCTGACTTAGGATAGAGTCTCACACCCAATAAATTCTCAAGAGATGCTAGTATTTAGTTGTCTTTCCGCGAGCTGAAGCAGCACTGAGTTGGTGGGGTTGGCGGTGTCATTTCCAGCTTCAAGGATCCTTCCAGGCAGGAGACGGGCGGCCAGAAGAAATACTTGGCAGGACCTCTCACTTAATAGACGGAGCAGTTCGGTCGGAACAGCCCTTGACCCAGAGGGGCTGCATAACAAGACAACCAGCTGCCCGCATTCTGGTTCTGGTCTCGTTTCTGTTGAGGATCCAACATGGCGCCTCACCCATCCCCACCGCATCCCAGGGATCTTCCGGTTTCCCCTCTGAAGGGACTCCTGTGGAAATGGACTGCTTTCTGACCCAGAGAGGGTAATGTTTGTCTGTATTTCCCATGACTCTTACATGTGTGTAGCTCTTCAGGGTTTACAAAGGTTTGCTCCCTCTTGAAAATACCAGACGGATACCTTGTGCCAAACTGGGTCTCCCTGGTAAAGCAGGGAGCCCTGCTCTCGGGACGGCAGGCAATGCCTCCGACCATGGCAAAGCTTTAATCGGTGAAACGATAAAAGAGAATTCGTTGAACGAGGCCCACCAGGATGGTCCTCGAGTCCTCAGACTTGAATTGTCTGCCGTCTGGGCAAGTCGCCTCCTGCCGGCTCCTCCTCAGCCCGTCCTTCCCTGGGCTGCGAGGCCTTCTGCGAGGCGCCACGCCCTCAGGGGAGAAGTGCCCTGCGAAGTTCTGACTTGGCAATGCGGGCAGGCAAGGGAGGGGTTTGGCCACTCCCCAGCAAGTCTTCTCTGGAAAGGAGTGGAAGATGAGGGAACTGTCGGGAAGCAATCGGCTTGTCGCACCCCGGTTCTCAAGGCGGGCCCGAGACACTCTGGTGCCTAGAAGTGTCATTTCCTGGCAAAGGCGAAGAGAGGGTTTGTTTCTACCTGCAGTTGCTGATTCGATCAGCCCTTGACCTGGTGAGCAAACACGTGCCCAGCCTCTCTAGCAACGGGAGTGTTCTCCCTGACTCTAGCCCAGGCACCTGCTCTGAGCCTCCCGTTCGATTTGATGGCTTCCATTTGATAGGTATTTATAGATTCATTTACAGGTGCAGAAAAAATAGTCCTGTCGCACTCACTTCTGTTTCTCATAGGCTCAGGAATCAGCATGCTTGTGTCCTTACTTCAGTGAGGCTTTCTGTGTTCCTGTAATGACCAGGAGGGGGCACTGTGTAGCCACTGTGTAGACGCATCTGGGAGTGGGGTGGGAGGGAGTGCGGCTTTTTCCCCTGATCCTCTGCGACCTGGCCATCCCTCTACCTGCAGAGTGGTGCGGGGCTCTGCTGACTCCGGAAATCTAATCTATCTTTATCTGGACCAGAACATCTCAATGAAACTGCTGTGTAACACCACCACCACCTTCACAAGGTCACGGCAGTGGTACTTTCGGCAGGATCTTTTCTGGTTAAAATGATAGCTGCCCAGTTCTTCGGGGCTGACGTGACGGTGAACGGACGGATTTGCATGGAGTCACCAAGCGATATTGACACCAACTCTTTATACTCCGGTAACTCCTCGATTAATTTGAAAGTTGGTTCGTTTTCCCATAAAGCACAAGGCTTTGATTACACGTGTGTGTTTCGGTACTGTTACCGGATAAAAAGAAGGATACTGTATAAGGACAAAATATCACATGGACATTTTTTAAAATCCAGATTTACTGAAGAAAAACTAAAAAATAATATTTAGCAGTTTTGGGTCTAATTTTTATAGTGGCCTAGCAGGGAAAAGAATAAATTTCGGTAAGAATAACAATAAAATTTTGATTGTTAACAACGCAACAAAAAAGCTTTAAAAAAGCGGGGGGAGCTGTGTGGTGAAGAGCTATCTCATGCAGGGGCGCCTGGGTGGCTCAGTCAGTTGGGCTTCTGACTCTTGATCTGGGGTCATGAGTTGGGCCCCCCGCACTGCGCTCCACACTGGGCGTGACATGAAGCTTACTTAACAACGACCACCACCACCACAACAACAAAAGAGCTAAGTAATGTACTCAGTGACATAAAACAAATGTTAGCAGAAATGAAATAAAAAAATCAGCTTTCTTCTGATTTCCCAGGGGTTTCTAAGGGGCTTGGCCGTCCCCTGACGGCTCTTACCACGTCTCCCCACCAGGTGGCTCCACTCTTCTCTTCTGCTTCAATTCTCTTCCCTAGATTCCCCCTTCTCTCCATTCCCGTAGGTTCCCCGCCTCCCTCCCCTGTTACCCTCACACAAAGGGGTTTCCCTTGCTTGTTAACCAGCCAGGCTGTGATCTAGCCATTAAGGCTTTGGGGAGCAACAGATGAAATAAAACGCAGCCCACCAACACCACTGTATTGAAACTGTTTCCGTGTCTGTAGTCGCATTCTGGGGAGGGTGTAGGATTTATATTTTTGTGTTTTTCCAGCGTCTAACACAGAGTGGTAAATCAGAGGCTATCCACAGATAGCGGGCACCTCAACTAAGCTGGAACCTCCAAAGAAATGTGATCAAGGTTCCATGGAAGCGATACATTGAGAAGGCACTTGCTGATGGATTTGGGAAATTTAAAAATCACACAAGAGGGCTCAGCCATCAGGTTTGACAGCACTTTTTTTGGTATTCGTTTTTATTTTATAGCTCTTTTCCTTTATCATAACACAAAGGAGGGCTTGGCAGTAAGTCGTGCCTCTCTTAAAAATATTGAAATCTATTTTATACATGTTTAAATTTTACATAACATATATATTTATTTCATGTATTAATTCATTCAACATTCTTATTAACTCTGTAAGATATGTTATTGGCCTCGTTTTCAAGAGGGAACTAAATTTCACATAAATAATAAGCAACACTGAAAACCATGAGGTATAGAAATGAATATTTATTTAGAATAAGAGAAGAAATCATAAAAAGTGTAAGAGCTGACCAATACCATAAACGCTTCAAAATCCATGAAAATAACATAATGTTTAAGTTAATGAGCTAGCTAATGTATCTCTATAACACTTCTTCCTTCATTTAAAAAAGTCGTAGGGCCATCTGGGTGACTCAGTCGGTTGAGCGTCCAACTTCGGCTCAAGTCATGATCTCGCAGTTGGTGGATTGGAGCCCCGCATCGGGCTCTGTGCTGATGGCTCAGAGCCTGGAGCCTGCTTCAGATTCTGTGTCTCCCTCTCTCTCTGCCCCTCCTCCACTCTCTCTGTCTCTCAAGACAAATAAACTTAGAAAAATTGCAGTAATAGATACACAAGATAAAATTCACATTTTAACCACAGTTAAGTCTATAGTTCTGTGGCATTAAGTACTGTCACATTGTTGGGCAATCATCAGCACCATCCATCTCCAGACACTTTGGGTCTCTGAGAATTTGCTTCCTCTCGGGACCTCCTAGAAGCAGAACTGTACAGTACACTGGCCTTTTGTGACCGGCTTACTCCAATTAGCATAATGCCTTCAAGGTTCATCTCTGTTGTAGCCTGTGCCAGAATTTCCTTCCTTTTTAAGGCTGAACATTGTAGGATCGTCCATCCACCCATCCATGGACATCTGGGTTGCTTCCTCTCAGCGGCCGTGAGTAATACTGTTCTGGACTTCGGTGAACGAGCACCTGTTCCAATCCCTGCTTTCACTTCTTTTAGGCATACACCCGAAAGCGTAATTGCCAGATCACGCAGCTCGTAATCACAACGCTATGGTTAACTTTCTCAAGAATTGCCACGCCATTTGCTGCACTATTTTATATTCCCACCAACGACGCGCGGGGTTCCCAGTTTGTCCACATCCTCACCAACACTCGTTTTGTTTTCTTGATAAAGGCCATCCTAGCGGACGTGAGGTGCTCCCTACATTTGTTCACTTGCTACTTTTTGATCTCCTCTCCATCTGTCCCCGATTTTGTTTGATCATTTTAATAGAAAAACAAATCAGTCTTTTCTCTAGCATGGCGGCTGGGATTCATAAAAATAGGTGACTCCACACAGTCGCTGCACATAATACCGCTATTGACTTCTGTCCTACGCACACGGAAGTCCTGATAACACTTCATTTTTGTAAGAAATAAAATACGAATGATGCATTCAGTTTATAGCCTGCATTGTTGGGTATATTCCCGAGCGAAGAGGACTTTTGTTCAGCTCAGTGTCTCTGCCGACCAACTTCTCCATTAAAAATTTTAGGCACCTGGTGTGTAAAAGAATGTTTCGCCTTCGTGACGGGCTACGCGCATAAAGGCAGTGGGAAGTGAACATATCCCTGGAAGCCAGGTCTTGCACCAGGAGAGCCAGCAATAACTTACACAGAAGTGCTTACTGTATACAGTCCTGAAGACAGAAGTGGACACGGAAGTGACTGTGAACCCCAGAGATACATCTGGTAAGCCCACATGAAAGGTATCCCCACTCGACTTCTCCTTAGCAGGATCCCCAAAGTACCTGTCCCAATTCCAGTGCCACCCTACGCTAGGGGGCCGAGTGAGTGGTCTGTCTTTTCCTTGTTGATCTGTGGGGGCTCTTTATATATTATGGATACACATGCTTATCCGTTATATGCTTACAAGTATCGTCTTGTACTCTTGGCTTGTTTGCTTTTTCACTCTCCATGATGTTTGGATGAACGGAATTTCTTAACATTAATATAGTTCAACTTCTCTCTTTCCTTTATGGTTCATGATTTTCCTTTAGGATGTCCTGCGTCGACTTTTTCCCCCCCAAGCTCAAAGGCAGGAAGATATTTTCCTGTGTTCTTCTAGAAACTTGGTTCTCTTTTTCACATTTAGGCTGTCAGTCCATCTGGAACCGATTTTCGTGTATGGTGTGAAATGGGCACCGAAATTTGTTCTTTTTTTTTTTTTTTTAATATAGCTATCTGGTCGCCCCAGTGCTGATTATTGAGAAGACTATTCTCTCTACTCCTTCGTGCTGGACCTTTTGACATAAATCCAGTGTCTACTTACGTGTGGATATATTGTTTTTTTGGACTCTATTCTGGCCATCGGCGATTTTTCTATCTTCGCATCAATATCACGTCTTCTTAAATACTGTATGTTCATAATAAGTCTTGACACCCGGTAGTGTAGAAACCCCAAGTTTGTTCCTTATCGTCTTAGCTATTTGGGGGCCTTTATATTCCCACATGAACTCTGGAAGCGACTTGTCAGTTTCCAAAAGAAAATGAGCCACTGGTGTTTTTATTTCGATTGTATTGATCTCTAGATCAGTGCGTGGAGTAACTCGTTCGCCTTTCTTTTCCTAGATCCCTTTCGACAAAACAAAACCAAAACAAAACAAAAGTCAAAAATACAACTACTGTAGAAAGGCAAGGCTTTTGTTACGTGAAGAGAAGAAACACAAGCAAGCAAACACCAGGGCAAAATCAGCCGATGTGGGTTTAAAACTGTTGGAGCAACTCTGGAATCTGGTCACGGGTGGGCTCCTCCTTCCATGACGCTGGGTTCTAACTCAGGGGCTAGAGTTCCGGAAGAGGGTGAGAAGGGGCTGCCCAGGTTTCCCTGCCCCGGCCCCTCCCTTCACACCCCCAGCAGGTACCACGTTTCCTTATGACCATGGTCTGTGTGTTTGCCTTTTCCCATCTTTTACTTCATAGCCTGGACGCTGAGGCTGGAATCGCATTGTGATTTATTTATTTATTTATTTTAAAATTTTTTTAACATTTATTTATTTTTGAGAGACAGAAAGATACAGTATGAGCAGGGGAAGGGCAGAGAAAGAGGCAGACACAGAATCTGAAGCAGGCTCCAGGCTCTGAGCCATCAGCACAGAGCCCGACGCGGAGCTCGAACTCACAGATGGTGAGATCATGACCCGAGCTGAAGTCGGCCACCTAACCGACTGAGCCACCCAGGGCGCCCCTGATTTATTTTTCAAACACACCGGCTGCGTGCCCAGTCCAGTTCTGGGTACCGTCTGCCTTTGCCCAGGGTTCCGTACGGAAGGTCCCACCCGGAGAGAAGGTAACCAGGCACCACCCGCGGGGAGAGGCCTTCTCCCACGTGACTGTCCCTCTCCTGTTCCCCGGAGCATGCTCTGAGTCGAGCCGTGTCCCTTCGCGTGTGTTTGTGTGACCGGGGCACACCGAAGCAACCCTCTTTCTCTCGGAGTCCGCTAGTTTAGGATACTTGGGAGCCCGAAGCCTCCTCTCCGTACGCTCACAGCCCTCAGCTCTAGATCCTTCCTACAAAGGCTTCCTCTGGACTCTTGAACAAATACTTTCTGCCAAAGAGGAATCCCCAGGCTGAGACAAAGGGAGGTCGGTGGGACCCTACCACGTTTCCTTTTCACGGGTCATCGCCTTTTCTTCCGGCTGCAGCTCCGGGGCCCCAGGGGGGCGCCTCCCCCCCATCGGCATGGTGGGAGGAGTCCCCCAGAGTCACAAATGTCCCCCACTGCAGCCCCAGGTCCACTCTCCCCAGTGCTGGTGGGCCCAGCGACTGCAGGGAATTTTCACATCCTGAGACCCTCAGGGTCCCCTCTGTCCCTGCTGCCTTTCCCCCTCACCAAGAGGCAGCCCAGGAGAGGGAATGAGCATTGACCGGAAGGAAACAGTCGGCCAGCTTTGGAGCCAGTTTTCAGCTCACTCCGTGCTCCCTGCCTGGGGAGCCTGTGCGAGGGCCTGCGACAGAGACTGGGTGTCCCCACAGCGGGCGCGGTCCCCGGCTGACCTTGGGGGCAAGCAGCTGAGACGAGTGTGGGTTTGCCGGAAGCCTGGGGGGACCCAACAGGGCTGGGAGGTCTGTTTGTGCCAGCAGGCCGGGGTCCCCAGGGGCAGCGTGGCAGAGCTGGGGGCCAGAGATCCCCCCCGCACTGGGGGCAGGGGCGTGCCACAGCCTGACCTTTTATCTAACCCCGCCTCCTGTCAGACGGGGGGTGGTGGGAAGCCCCTGGCCAGCGGAGGCCTCAACTTAGAAGCCCGGGTACCTGGCGGTGGGGGGCGGGGAGGAAGGAAGCTGGTGGGGGGAAAGTTAGACAAAGGAAGACCGCCATAAAACCAGCTGCATGTCTGTAATCACGGGAGCCCTTTGTTGAGAGCGGGTTTAAACAAGTTGTGATCCCTTGGAAAGAGAGGCCATAAACCGAAGTGAAAAATAAAAGTGTTTACAGCGAGGGAGAGCCAAGGGCCGTGGGGCTTCGTTTGGCCAGGGCCAGCAGGGGAGCTGTGGCCTGGGAGGCCCGGCCTGCGCCCAGAGAAGGGGCTTCCGACGTCACAGATGCGGGGGAGGGGGCCCCCTCCTGGGGGCAGGGGGGGTGCTCCTCCCCCACCCGGGGGGGGGGGACAGTCCCACATGGCGAGCCAGGGGAGAGAAGAGAGCAGGGTGCCCGGCGTCTGTGACCTCCAGAGAGTCATGGCCCCGGGGCCAGCCGAGCTCGCTCAGCTTCTCCACTCTTCTGCGAATTCCTGTATAATGGACTTGAGGGGGTTACATTAATAAGAGGGTTGCCGGCCAGTTCTTCCTGGAAGAGATGCCTCTGGGGCCCAGCTTATCAGCCTGGAAAGGTGTCAGGTGGGGAGCGCAGCCCCAGGGAACGACATTCCTCAGGGGAGTTTCTTGCAGGCTGGGGGCGGTGAGGAGGAAGACAGGTTTGTTAGGACAGAAGGCCGGGAGAGGGCGGAGGTGCCCGAAGTGTCCCAAGGCCCCCAAGGAGCAGGGCTCTGCACACCTTTTATCGCGTTCCACCCCCCCCCCCCTCCGGGTAGCGGCGTGCAACACGGAACCATCTAGCGGTCATTCATCCAACAAGGGTCATGGCGCACTTGCTGGAGGCCAGGCAGTCGGGACAGGGTCCCCGACCTGAGGTGGGCCATCCCAGGCACGTGTATACCCCTGTTTTATTCGCCCCAAGAATACACGCGTCCAGGTAATCTTATTTTGAGATACAGCTAACAGGATTCTTAGAAGTCCACCGGGCTGATGTCATACTCACCAGGAAAGGCTGCCTGACTCTTCTGCAAAAAAAAATCACGCTAAGGGGGCGCCTGGGGGGCTCAGTCAGTTAGACGTCCGACGTAGGCTCAGGTCATGATCTCACGGTTTGTGGGTTCGAGCCTCCTGTCTGGCTCTGTGCTGCCAGCTCAGAGCCTGGAGTCTGTTTCGGATTCCGTGTCTCCCTCTCTCTCTCTGCCCCTCCCCCATTCATGCTGTGTCTCTCTGTCTCTCTGTCTCTCTCTCTTTCTCAAAAACAAATCAACATAAAAAAATTTTTTTAAGTCACATTCATACTAATAAGGAAAACGAGTCATCAGGGCACACGGAAGATGCATCAGGTAGGTCCTTTGTCCCTTTAAAAATTTGGCTTCACCCTCCAGCTGGCAATATTTGTTGAGGCTGGGTTCTCCCCGGTGCAAGAGGCCAGCCGGAAAGGTCCCTTCTGACCCTCGTGTCCTTTCCCTTCCGTTCTCGCCTCAGTCCTGCCACTTAAGGAGACGAGTTTTGTTCTGTGACGCTCGGTCCGCTCTCTTCATCGGGAGGACAGGGTGAGGACATTAGCGACGAAGCCCGTCCTGTCTGTCGAATGCCTTCATTTTCTAGCACACTCTAATACCAGCCCGGTCGCTCCGGTGTTCTCCCGAGGACGGCCTGCTTATTTGTAGAATTGGCTGTTTTATGATCCGTGAGTTCCCTTCCAGGAAACAACCGAACCGAGTGAGGAAGATTCTGAGTCCCAAAGGAGCGAGATTAACTGTGCTCGTGGGGAGTACGGTCTGTCCACCTGTAGGGAGCACGTCACACCCTCTGGGCATTTGGTAACATATACCCATATGGGGGCCTGCTGGAGGGGAAGGGGTCTCCCCGTCCCGGTGCTTAATACAAGTTGCTGTGCTCTCCCTGAGGTCAGCTACCCGGGGGACCAGGCCCCTAGACCCTCCCTCTCGGAACTGTGCGTGACAGCAGCTGTCTCCCCTGAGGGCCACCGTCTGGTGGACGTCCCGAGGGGCGGTTCCCGCAGGTCAGTGAGAGTGTTTGTCCTTCATCCATAAATGCTGAGTCATCGAGGTTTCCCGTGAAACGTGTCCGGGGATCCAGGACCAGGTGGCTCGGGTGGAGAGCCACCAACCAGGGAGGGACGCCACCATGGGAGGACCTGATGCAGGCCCACTCACCTGGCCTGGATCTTAAGGGAGATCACGCCACCCTCAGTGCTGACAAAGCAATTCTTTGTCGGAGGAGAAAACCGCGCGGGGCAATCAGAGAGTTGGTTTTGCCTCCCAGCCCCTCGACTTAGTAATCGGACAAGTTACTCAACATCTCATCGCCTCGGTTCTCTCCTCTGTAACAGGAAGGCAGTCGTACCCTCCCCTCCACCCCGAGGGTCTTGTAATGAGGATTACCTGAGACGGTGGAGGTGAGGCTCCTGGTGTTACGGCTTCCTCCTTCCCCCCTAGTTCCTTCCCTCCTCCCCCCTCAGGGAGAGAAAGCTTAGTACCTCTCCCCACAAATTCTAAAAAATGAAAAAATTGTGGCGATAGAAATATCAAATACGACAGGTGAGCCTTCTTATTCCTTTACGAACATGTCACCTTCCTTCATCAACGAGGTCAAATTTCACCCTCCCAGCGTAATCGGAATGGAGTTGGATTGGGACTTTGGTACCCACCTTGCGCTAGCACCGATGGAGAAAATGGAGAAGCGGAAATGAACGACATGGCCCCTCACCCCACGACAAACCAACGCAGAAGCGAATTTCAGAGACACAAAGGATTTGGGAGGAACGGAGGAGAGGGCCACTTTTCCTCGCTCGGGGGTGAAACTGGTGGGGGGATGGGGTCCCGGTTAGGTAATCTTATGGAGAAAACGATGCCTTCCATACACAATAACAAATCTCTGGGGACGCCTGGGTGGCTCAGTCGTTGAAGTGTCTGACTCTCGGTTTCGGCCCAGGTCGTGATCTCACGGTTCGTGAGTTCGAGCCCCACATCGGGCTCTGCGCTGACAGTGTGGGAGCCTGCTTGGGATTCTCTCTCTCTCTCCCTCTCTCTTTGCCCTTCCTTCCCCTGCTCGCGCACTTGCTCTCTACACAAACAAATAACTCACTTAAAAAAAAAGAAAAGAAATCTCTAAAATTTCAAGGTGTGTCAACTAAATATCAGCAGGAGTAACTTAGGAACACTTCCCGGGAGACCGAATGGAAATTGTTTCAATCGTAAGTTCTCTTTACACACTTAATTGGATTTCTATTTTCGCAGCTGCCCAGATGTGGAGATACGATGCAGGAAAGGAATAAGAAGCGAACTTTTTCTCCTCGAAGCTCGAGCTCTAATAATAAGGAAAAAGCTGACCGTAGCCAAAGCTGCTGGCGTTGTGCGAGAGCACGTAAAACATAGAGCGAGAATGTATGGCTTTTGATTTACAAAGTTCTTAGGTTTTGAGCCACTAAATTATTTTAGGGGGCACCCTTCTTTGCAGGCCAGTGTTCCTCTGCTGACCCTACGTATAGACCCTCAGGGCTACGACATTTGGGCCTTTCGAGGAAGCGATGACATTTCTCTTGCAAAGATTTGGACTGAGCATTGAGACTCTCTCCTACAGAACTGACTGGGGAGTGGGTTCAGGATGAGAGGGTTGGGTGGCAACTTTTGCTATTCTTTTTTTTTTAAAAAAATTTTTTAATGTTTATTTATATTTGAGAGAGACAGAGACAGACAGTCAGACAGATGGACAGTGTGCGAGGCAGGGAGGGGCGGAGAGAGACTGAGACGGAATCCGAGGCAGGCTCCAGGCTCGGAGCTGTCAGCACAGAGCCCGACTCGGGACTCGAACACACGTGCGGTGAGATCACGACCTGAGCCCAAGTTAGACGCTCAACTGACCGAACCACCCAGGCGCCCCTAATATTCTTTTTTTTGTAAAGTTTATTTATTTATTTTGACGGGGGGGCAGCAGGGGGAACCAGGCATAGAGAGAGGGAGAGAGTGAATCCCAAGCAAGCTCCATACAGTCAGCTGGGCTCGAACCCACAAACCATGAGGTCATGACTCGAGCCAAAGTTGTTGCTTAACTGACTGAGCCACCCAGGCGCCCCAACTTTTGATATTCTTAAGGAGGCTCGAGATCCAGAGGTGTCGCCTCGCGTTGGCCAACTCTCTGCCACGCTGTGCGTGGTGATTTCTTTCTTGAGCCTCCTCTGAGGGCCCCCGCCTGACGGTGCTTTGACCTCAGGTGAGCTCCAGGGGGAAGAGGAAAATGCGGAGATTCAATATTTGGTGAGATCCAATATCTACCTACTGCAAGCCGGGTGTGATCCCGCTCAACTGTCACGTGGACCCTGGGGACGGGTGTGGTCCTTCCTGCAGCCAGGGACGCTGGGGCTTGGAGAAAGCAGTCCCCAAGACCTGGTGTGCGAGGTCAAGCCCGGATCCTGCCTGCACTCTCTGCCTAGTACCCGTGCTTCCTGAGGGGGGCACTTCCTTCTCCTCAGGAGCACCGTGCGGTACTGTGCCAGGGACCCAGAGGCCAGCTGGCTCATGAGGGGTGAATTTCAGCGAAAGATTTTTATTTTATTTATTTATTGTTTTAAAGAAGGGGCATTTTATTTTTATTTTTTTAGCGTTTATTTATTTTTGAGAGACACAGAGACAGAGCGTGAGCAGGGCAAGGGCAGAGAGAGAGGGACACACAGAAACTGAAGCAGGCTCCAGGCTCTGAGAGCCGTCAGCACAGAGCCCAATGCGGGGCTCGAACCCACAGACAGTGAGATCATGACCTGAGCTGAAATCGGCCGCTCAACCAACGGAGCCACGCAGGCGCCCCTCAGCGAAAGATTTTTAAAATTAACTTTTGATTGATTCTCTTTTCATTCTGGGATCTTATAGAAACGTAAATTTTATACTACATCAAACGTGAGTATATTACAGACTAGAATGCCACGTGTACGTGGCCGTTAAAAATAAAACATAGCCTGCAGAGACCTGTCGAGTTTCCCCGGGGCCCTCTCAGGCTGCGTCCTTCTCTGTAGCCAAAGTGCGTTCGTGGCCCCCGCTCTGGGACCGCTGAGTCAGAGCCATACACGCGGTGGGCCTTAAGCGTCGCAGGACACACACATCAGCAGGGATCAGACATGGACGTGACTTAATCAAGAGCCGAATGAGGTGGCGAGCATTAGCAAACCCCAGGGGACTCTGGAGAGCGAGAGACCTGGCAGTCGGCAATCATAAGAGCACTTCCCAGGGGAGGAGGGTGAGACTCGAGGCCAGGCCGGTGGGCATTCTGGGTTGGAGGCCGCGTTCTCGTCGCGTAGTGTCTGCAAGGGACAGTAAGAGGCAGGCTGCAGGGGAGAAAGGGCTGTTGTGCAGGGGAGGGGCTGCGGGGAGATGATCGGCTAATGGCAAAGTGGGCAAGGGGGGCACGGAGTTGGATTTGGTGGGGGCGGCAGTGAGGAGCCGCAGTTGGCTGCGGGGAGTCGCAAAGGGTTGGAGCATGAAATCAGAGACAAAGCCCGGTTCAAACCTTGGTTCCGCCACTTTCTGGCTGTGTGATCTTACAGGGCCTCTCTGGGCCTTGTTGTCTCATTCATTAAAGAGTCCCTACACGGTAGGCTTGTTGGGAGGCGAATGAGTGCTCGCTGCTCTGCGAGTTAGCGATTCTGCGGAGTAACGGAAGCAGGAGGCGGGCAGAGAGCAGGAGACATGGCAGGGAGGAGCCCAGCCTGGGGACTACGTGTGGGCCTTCCCGAATTTTCAACCACAGTCGAACTTACACGGTATGCCCCTTGCTTCATATCAACTTCTGAATCGTGTGTAGTTGGCGTGTCGCAGCCATAGGCTGCCCGGGCTGCTGTGACAGAGCGCCACAGAGCGGATGGCTGAAGCAACAAATATTTGCTCTCTGCACATTTCTGGGTGCCGGAAGTCCAAGATCACGGGGCCGGCACGTTCTGTTCACGTGAGGCCTGTCGCCTTGGCTTGTAGGCGGTTGTCTTCCCGCTGGGTCTTGGGTGATCTTTTCTGGGCTCCCATCTGGGCTCGCATCTCCTCTTCTCATTAAGACATGAATACATGGGATTAGGGGGCCCCTCTGGACCTCATCTTGATGCAATCACCTCCTTAAAGACTTATCTCCAAATACAGTCCCATCGTGAGACACTGGGGGTTAAGACTTCAATGCACAGACCTTGGGAGGACACAGTTCAATCCCCGTAACCATGAGCTCTTCCGTGTGAAGATCAAGGAGCTGGGCAGGAGGGAAGGGAGGGAAACGCAATATGGGTTTCTTGGTTGTTGTTTTTTTTAAAGCCGCTTTCTGCCTCTGCCCTGCCTGGCCAGGCTCCTCTGCACGACAGCAGTGAGCACCTGTGGCCCGGAAGCCAAGGGTGGCCCCGGGGACACATCCTCATGGGCCTCACGCTGCCCTTGGAGCTCACGGGGTCCACTTCGAGTTCTGAAGCACCTCAGGGCGTCTTTCCTGATAATCTGTGACATGCCCATCCCAGCTGCAGTAACACCAGCAGCTTCAAAAAGTACAAAAAAGGAAATCAAAACCTCAATGAGATACCACCTCACGCCGGTCAGAGTGGCTGAAATCAATAACTCAGGAAACCACAGATGTTGGCGAGGATGCAGAGACAGGGCGACGCTTTTGCACTGCTGGCGGAAGGCCAACTAGCATGGCTGCTCGGGAAAACAGCATGGAGGGTCCTTGAGAAATAAAAATAGAACAACCCTACGACCCAACGATTGCGCCACTGGCAATTTATTAAAGGACACAAAAATGCTGACTTGAAGGGGCACAGGCACCCCAATGTTTAGAGCAGCACTGTCGACACTAGCCAAATTATGGAAAGAGCCAAAATGTCCGTCAACTGCTGAATGGATAAAGATGTGGTTTACACACACACACACACACACACACACACACACACACACGGGAATACTCAGCTACTCAGCGATGAAAAAGAATGAAATCTTGCCATTT
This sequence comes from Paguma larvata, assembly GCA_030068075.1. Taxonomy (NCBI): domain Eukaryota; kingdom Metazoa; phylum Chordata; class Mammalia; order Carnivora; family Viverridae; genus Paguma; species Paguma larvata. The sequence goes on along the minus strand of CM057839.1, from coordinate 72,034,789 downwards.
GCAACAGCGTGGCTAGAACTGGAGGTTATTATGCTAAGCGACATAAGTCAGTCAGAGAAAGACAGATACCCTATGATTTCACTCATATGTGGAATTCGAGAAACTCAACAGATGAACATAAAGGAAAGGAAGGAAAAATAAGACAAAGGCAGAGAGGGAGGCAAACCATAAGAGATTTTTAAATACGAGAACAAGCTGAGGGTTGCTGGGAGGGAGGGGGGGTTAAAGGGGTGACGGGCATTTAGGAGAGCACTTTTTAGGATGAGCGCTGGGTGTTATATGTGAGAGATGAACCACTGGGTTTGACTCCCGAAGACTACTCTGTATGTTAACTAATCTGAATATTAAAAAAAAAAATTAAAAAAGGACGCCCACCTGGCTCAGTTGGAAGAGCCCCCAACTCTCGATCTCAGGATCTTGAGTGGGAGCCCCACGTTGAGCGTAGAGATTCCTAAAACAAATAAAGGAACTTAAACAAAAATAAATAAAATAAAAAGGGAAAAGGAAGAAAAGGGAGATGAGGAAAAGAAAAAGGAGAAAGGAGACTGTGCTTCCCCCCCCCCCGTCTAAGAACAGAGCTGCGTGGCCCAGGCGTCGTTCCTGGACACAGAGTCCTCTCCTTTCATCTCGGACCTTCTGTGAGACATTCTAAGGAGAAACAGATACACCGAGAGAAAAAGACCGAGGAACAGAGAGAGGCCCGTCCTCAGGTTTGTGAAGAAGGAACTGGCTCAGGACGGGTGTGGAGGAAGGAGGGCAGGGGGCCGGGCTCTGGGGCCCCTGCCGATGCGATGCGGGAAGGGCTGTGAGGAAAGAGTGGGGGACAGGGAGAGGGGAGAGGGAGAGGGGAGGTGGGGGAGAAGGGGGGGAGGAAAGAGTGGGGAAGAGAGAGGGGGCAGCTGAGGCGAGGGGAGGACAAGGACGGGGAATGGGGAGAGGGGAGGGGCGAAGGGGAGAGGAGAGGCGGGGGATGGGATGCAGCCGGAACAGAGGCAGGAAGCGAAGTTTCTAGCACACAAAAAATGAACCGAGGGTCCGCGATCTCTTTATTTCTCAGGCAACTTTGACCTATTTTACCTCATCGCTAATCGGCTCTGGGATCTAAAGGCTGCATCTCGGTGGCTGAGCTAAGATGGTTATCCAAGTAGTTAAGGATCTGTTATCTCTTGATTGAAATATGCTAAATGGGCTTCCCCTCCCTCCCCCCCCCCCCCCCCCCCGCACTTGGTACTCGGTCATTCCTTCAGTCAATATTTGTCCCTTTGTGTGTTGGCCAGGCTCTGTGCTGGGCCCCCAGGTAGCTCCTCGTTCGTCAATAAGTATTTCCAAATCGTAAAGGCTCTCGAAGAGTAGACCTCCGATAATGTCCTACCTCAGAAATGAATAACGATCCCCCGGTATCATTCGACTACGCGGTCAGGGTTCACATTTCTCCGGTTGCTTGAAAATTCTTCTACAGTTTGTTGGATTTGGGATCCGCGTGAGGTCGGTGCCTTGAGATACGTCTCTTAAGTATCGTTTAGTCTGTAGGTCTCCGCCACCTCTCCTGCCCCTGGACATTCAGTTGTCCTTTCTTTAGAGGTTCCTACAGGCTGGATCTCGCGGATGGAATTCTTGCGGTGTCCTTTGCCGTGCTCTTCTTGTCCCTAATATTCGCAGATCTGGGGGCTTGGCTGGGGGGGGGGTTATATGTGTGTGTGCGCGCGCGCAAGACTGCCTCACACGCGGTGTGTGTTTCCATTAGCAAGCACGAAAGGTCCATTTTCTTCCCCTTGTGAGATGTTGCGAACCACTGGTGACCACTGCCTAGGCTTATTAATTCACTCGGAGTTGCAAAAGGCTGCTCTTCGCATGCGGCCATTCCTTCTTTACCTGTTGATTCCTGGAAGCAATTTAAGGTTTTGCTTCCAGTTCCTTCTGTCCTTGGAGTATATTCCACTGAGAAAGTACCATCAAATGATAGGGCTTCAGGGGCGCTCGGGTGGCTCAGTCGGTTAAGCGTCCGACTTCGGCTCAGGTCATGATCTCGCGGTTCATGAGTTCGAGCCCCGCATCAGGCTCTGTGCTGATGGCTCAGAGCCTGGAGCCTGCTTTGGATTCTGTGTCTCCCTCTCTCTCCACCCCTCCCCTGCTCATGCTCTGTCTCTCTCTCCCTCTCTCAAAAAGTAAAGAAACATCAAAAAGATTTTTCTTAAATGACAGTGCTTAAAACTCACCTGCGGGAGCTGCTTTGGTTACAGTGTGGCACACCCCTCGGGCCGCTCGTTCCCTTCTACTTTCAGTTTTCAGCTTTGGTTTTTGATTTGTTTTCTAAAATTCCATAAAACATTTCTAGTTCCAAAATAAATTTCATGTACGAAAAAAGTCGACCTTTATCCCTGCGTTCTATCGCTTATCCTCTCCCTTCCTCTATTTGTAAACATTGACAATTTATGGTTTATTCTTCCATTAAAAAAATTTTTTTAATGTTTACTTATTTCTGAGAAAGCTCCAAGAGAGAAAAAAACCTGCCTCCACTTTTTTTTTTTAAGTTTTAATGTTTATTTTTGAGAGAGAGAGAGAGAGAGAGAGAGAGTGTGTGTGTGTGTGTGTGTGTGTGTGTGAGCGGGGAAGGGGCAGAGAGAGAGGGAGACACAGAATCCAAAACAGGCTCCAGGCTCTGAGCCGTCAGCACGGAGCCCGACGCGGGGCTCGAACTCATGAACCGCGAGATCATGACCTGAGCCGAAGTCGGACATTTAACCGACTGAGCCACCCAGGCGTCCCTATTCTTCCATTTTTAAATGTTTATATATATATATGTATATATTTTTTTGTAAGAGCTGTATTGTGATAAAACTTACATGCCACAAAATTCATTCATTTGTAATGTGCGTGTCATCTTTTCTTAAGCAACGGCACGGAACGAACACTTCTCTCTGCCTTGTTTTTTGTGCTAACGATACACCCTAAGGATCTTTCTGGACTTCCTCTTTCATTTGCGCAGCCGCACGGGCTCAGGGTACAGTAACTCAGTCAGCCAATCTCCCACTAGTGGACGTTTAGGTCATTTCTAGATTGTCGCTATTGCAAACGGCGCATATATGTTTTCGTATTTTGGCCAGTCCACTCTTGGGATAGATGCGTAGAAGGGAAATTTCTGGGTCGAAGGTGAACGCATATCATTTTTTCCCACGCATTTCCCAACCCCCCTCCCACTGTGAATATATGAGCGGCTGTGTCCTCACAGCCTTGCTAGCTGCGTAGCGCCAAAGGACTCCATTTCTGCTCACCTGCTGGCAGACAACTTCTCCCTCAGCACGACTCAACTTTGAGGTTCTCTCTGCACACGAGTGAGGTCGAGGGTCTCTGGATGAGTGAGTCGCTTGCAGTTCCTGCAAAACATGTTCTAAGTTCCCCTCCGTTTCCCCCTAGATTCGTTGGCCTCGAGGACCCTCTGTGATATGGGTGCAAATGTTTTTCCTCTTGTCTTTTTACTTTAAGATAGGGTTTCATGCGATGTAGAAAGTACTTTGTTGTTGTTGTTATTTTGTATAAGCAAACTTAGCAATCCTCTATTACTGGGTTTAAATCATAGTTAGGGAGTTTCTCCCATTTCTGGCTTGTGGATTTGAGACGTCTCCACGACCGATGGCCAAATTCTCATATCCAGTTGGATCCATTTCTGAATTTTCTTTCCTATTCTATGGTCTGCTTATCTATTCTTGGCCCCAAGTTAAAACCGTTTTATGACAGAAGCTTTATAATATATTCTGATATATGGGGAGGCTGCCCTTTTCTTCTCCATAGTGTGGTTCTTTTCCAGAGTTTTCCTGGTTATTATTGCTTGTGCACAAACCACATTTATAAAGTTTTAACAAGGACTTGCATTACTGCAACACAAGGATCTTGGTTAGACCCTCGCTCAAACAAAAAAATTATTAAAAAAAAAAGGTTTGTATCAAAACCAGGGAAACGCTCATACTGTGCGTTTAATGAAGTTAAGGAGTTATTGTTAGTGTGTGTGTGTGTGTGTGTGTGTGTGTGTGTGAGATATGGTATTGAGAAGTTATTTTTTTTTAGTTCTTTTCCTGTGATGACAGATTAAGTTATGATTCACATTTGCTTCCAAGTAATCGTGGTGGTGGTGAGAGGGGATATCGTTGAAACAAGATGGTCATAAACTGATACTTATTGAAGCCGAGTGATGGGTGCTTGGGGTTCATTTTCTCATTCTATTAAAGTTTACGTTTGTTTAAAATTTCCCATAACAAAAAGCTTTAAGAAGAGGAAGGGGTTTCAAGTTCTAAATGTTTTGAAACGTGGAGCAATATAAGACTTTTTCAGGGATCCCTGAGCAGCTCAGTCGTTTAAGCATCCGACTCTCGGTTTTGGCTCAGGTCGTGATCTCACAGTTCGTGAGTTCGAGCCCCACATCGGACTCTGGGCTTATAGGGCAGAGCCTGCTTGGGATTCTCTCTCTCCCTCTCTTTCTTCCCCCGCCCCTGCTCGTGCTCTCTGTCTCTGTCTCTCTCAAAATAAATAAACAAACTTAAAAGAATATATAAGACTTTAAAGAAAATCAGATTCAGCGAAGAGTGGGCACTGTGTCTAAGGAAAGTTGCGGTCAGACGTGGGTCTAACAGAAGTCACAAGTAGAGAGGTGCATTTGCTAGTCATTCTTGCCAGTAAACATTTACCTGCCGCCGAACTGTATCGGTTACGACATCCTTTCCTGAGACTTAAAGGTCCGATACGGGTGTGCTAGACTTACACACCCGATGAGTTCCCGAAGAGCTGGGTTTACATACTCTGTTAGCCACGTTGCCCAGATATTTGCGTTGGGTGCTCCTCGAAGTGCTTAAGTATTTCCGAAGGACAGCATAAACGAGATGTCCTAACTGTCACTTTTACGGAAGGCCTTTTATTCGGAGCCAGGCATTTTTTTCAAAACAAAGAAACATCATGGATCGTAGACCATAGACCTCCTAATTTGTCCTTTGCACCCAGGAGCCCCAATTTTTGTTCAATACTTCAAACCGGCACTCGATCCTGCCGATTGGTACCCGCTGCCCAGTGCGCAGTCTGAGGACTTAGAGACGTAAGGGATGTAGGGAATCTACATGTGTTAACCGCGGTGAATTTTGCCGAATTAACCGGTTTGGAAACACGCCCCTGCGTGTCCAGGTAAAATAATGATTCGTACGGGAGAAAACATAAAATGGAAAAAAACAGTAGCTCACAGGGGTGGATTGAGATATTTAAGGAAAAAACACCTCTGAAATATATTGCTTCTGTGGGGGACAGGGGCTTGGGATGAAACCGCTGTTTCCCTTTTGGGCTTGTGTGTGGAGGGCAGAGCAGAGGACAAAAGACATGGCACCGAGACACACAGATGGCAAACAAGCTCACGGCAAGATGCCGGACGTCGTCGGCTGTTCGGGAACTGCAGAGTAAAACCCCAGCAAGCTCCCCCTCTGTGTTTACCAGAATGATAAAAATGAAAAGGGGTGCCAACGCCCAGGGCTGATGAAGTTGCGGAGAGACCGGATCGCTCCTACCGTGCTGGCGGGAACGTAGACTAGTACCACCACGCCGTGAACGGTTCGGCAGCGTCTTCGAAACTCAACGCGTAACTAACACACGACCCAGCGGTGGCACTCCTGGAGATCTATCCCCCTGCGACGAAGACTTCCGGTCACACAAAAACCTGTATGCAAACATTTATCTGTCATCGCCCCGAACTGCACCCAGCTTGGAGGTCCTTCAATAAGCGACAGTCAAACGAACCAGGTACCTCCGTCCCGCGGAGTTCTACTCGGCAATAAAAAAGGAACAGACCACGGAGACACACGACGGCTTGGATGGACCTCCAGAGAGTCATCTTTCTTGGTCAGTGACCTACCTTGCCCTTTGCTATTTCCCTGGGCTCACCGGACATCTACGGTTCTTCTTCTTTGTACGTCATGGGTCTCTGATCGCAGGCTTATCTTCAGGCTTTGGCCTTAGCGAGCCTTAGGAGAAGTTTGAGGAAACGTCCTACTGTTTCCGCCACAGTCTTAAAAATGGAGATTTAGAGCAACGAGCAATGTTTGCCATGAAATGCTCTTGAGTCTTTCTAGGACGGCAGCGCTCAAACTATTTGGTCTCAGGACCTCTTGAGATCCCTAAAGGTGACCGAGGACCCCAAAGAAGTTGTCTTTGTTTGGGTTCTGCCTACCCATGTTTCCCGCATTAAAACAAAAACCAAGGCATTCAAAAAATATTTTATGACTTCACTTAAAAGTCACAGCCATAAGTCCTTTCATGTTAGCATAAATATTTTTCTTTTTATCAAAAAGAGTCCCGTTTCCTGAAATGACATAACGTTGAGCGAAAAGAGTAGCCTTGCTTTCCGTTTTTGCAAATCTCCTTCGATGTCTTGCTTTCGAGTTTGCAAATCTCCTTTACAGCTGGAATCGCGGGTCTACTTCAGTCTGTTCTAAGCTGTTGGTGGGGTTGACATATGTAAGAAAGCCCAACCTCCCACCACCTCGCAGTTGGAAAAGGGGGGAAACCTGGAGGGCTCCCTGCAAGCGAGGGCTCCCCCAAGGATCGGCGGACCACACTTTGAGAACCGCTCCTTCAGTGATGTCCTCAGCTCTCGTTTGTGTTCTTCTTTCCTCCAAGTTGCGGAACACACGGAAAGCTTGACTTTTTGTCCAAGCCTTTGGACGACTTTGTCCTTTTAGACAACTTAGGCCGAAACTCCGGCGATGAAGGAAAATGGCGCCTCCTTCAGGCTTTCTGTGGGGAGAGGGTGTGAGGTCTGTTTTTTCTTAAAAAGAATACTCTGAAGACAAGGTCTCAGCGAGCCCACGAGGCCCCAGCGTTTGGCCGAACAGAACAATGCCACGAAACGCGCCCGAGCCCCCGAGGATGCACAGGTGACCCAGTCCTGGGAAAACGGGGCGTTCTGAGCAGCTATCTAAAAGCAGCGTCTATCCGGGCTTTCCTTTTAACGAGATTAGTCTTGCTTTTCCCCTCCTCTTTCTTTCCCTGTCTGCAGGCCACCTCTTGGCTCTCACGGTAATGTGATTAGCTGGCCTGTGGCCCACACCGAGACCACTGTCACAAAGATCTCTGCTTACTTGAGTGCACCTCTTTCCTGAATGCAGCATCTTGTGTTTATAGTCGCAGGGGTATTGTTAGCCCTTGGATTCCAATAGAATGGGATATTTACGACCTCGTCCTACCTCCCCCACCCCCATAAAAGTTGATTCAGGGAGACATTTAGGGAAGAAATAGACAGAAGACAGATGTGTTTTCTTCCCCAGATGCTGAGGAAACTCAATTGTTCTGCATATGTAATGACTTTTTACGGCTCCTTGCCAATGCCTCTTTTGACTTTTAAAAAGGTGCCAAAGTCAAACATAGGCAGTTACAGAGACCATTTTAGTAATCTCGCCGGACGCCCCAGCTGGCTAGCAAGACAAGTGCGCGTGTCTTTCGCGTTTTATGAACATTAGCTGTGATTTCTTTGCGTTCGCATTTAAGACCGGACTCATACAGACCAAAAGGTACAGTGTCTTTCTGGGGACCGGATATCTTTCATAGACATATAATGGTTCAGTAATTGTTTAAAAAGCAGCTTATGTAATTAAAGCCAAAAGGAAATGAAATTAGTGAAGAAGGTGGACCTTCCCTTTTTTCTTTTTACCAATATGTTATCATGTTTCTGATTTTGTACAGCGCTTTACAAGGTACAAAACTCTTCGATGTACCGTCCGCACGTGATCTTTGCCACAGCACCGTTTCGAAGAAACAACTTGTCCTTCAAGGCGAATCATGAAACCCGATCATCTCTGGAGGGAAAGCGTGGTTTTAGTGGTTTTGATAATTTACGTGAAGCTGAAGGAAAAATGTCCACGCGTGGAAGAATTTTTCCATCCAGAGCACTGCATTTTTTTTATCAGCTTTTTGCTGGATTCCTCTCACCTCCTAGATGGCCTGCTCATCGCTGAAAGCACTTGGTTCGATCCCAGCATGGGATCATCAAGACGCACTTCTGACTTGATCTCAGAGGCATATGTACAGGAGTTTGGGGGGCTCCGAGACCTGCTCCTGCTGCCATTTCTCCCGCAGAGCCGAATCAGTCAAATCCATAACCGATGGAAAAAAATGGCAAGAGACAGCAGAGTCCGTGAGTAGATTTCGCCAACTACACACCTCTCATTCTGCCTACAAGACGCGGTTCAGATATCTTCTCATTGGTGAAAGTCATCGGTCTCCCCCGGTCCAAAAATGCTCTTTTCTGGGCTCTTACTTCCGTTATGTGTGCTCAGGGGTGGGCTGGCAAAGGTTTAACAACCAGATCTTGGCGGTGGTGGCAGTGGCGGTGGTGGTGGGGGGGGGGGGCCGGGGGTAGAATGAGCGCTGGTTTGTAGTGTTTGTGATTCTTGCGGAATAAACACTCTGGCTGACTTCCCACTACCACCGAAACGTCATTGAACCCAGAGCTGAGAAGATGGGCTGCGGCCCACCCACGCCCTTGCTCCAACACACTCCTGCGTGCCCTTCTGTGTCTTCTGCTTAAATGATGACCCCGATGCCTATGTGATTGTCTCTCCGGGGAGATTTATAGCTATGGGGAGGGCACCGAGAGTGCCCTATGTTTCCACATGATCCATGGTGCCTGGCACGGTGTCCCACCATAAAAGCTCCCAATAAATGATCACGTAATTGCATCTTTACTGTTTTTAGTGTTGCCGTTGTTATTGTGAGGGAGTTAATATGTATTGAATTTAAATTTACTCTCACGAGCTCTTCCTTGGTATTATTTCCTTCGCTGCCGCTGAACGTAAGGATGTTTGAGAGACGACGAAAAACGGTACGGTGGTCTCTCAAAAAGTTAGAGACAGGTTAACACTACCGACCTGTACACCTAGGAATTGTTAAGTGATAAATTCCATGTTATGTGGGCTTTTTTTTTTTTTACCACCATTAAAATTTTTTTACATAGAATCACCACATGATCCAGCGATTGCACTTCTGGGTGTATCCCCAAAGAATTAAAAGACACGGACTCGAAGAGATATTTGTACACCCGTGTTCAAAGCAGCTTTGTTCATAATAGCCAAAAAGTAGAAATAATTCAATTGTCCATGATTGGACAAACGAATTGATGTCGTCATGAGATGAACGAATAGACAAAATGTGGTACATACACAATGGGATATTTATTATTCAGCCTGAAAAAGAGAATTCTGACACACGGTACCTCGTGGATGAACCCTGAGGACATTACATTAACTAAAATAAGCCACGAAAGAACAAATTCTGTGTGATTCCCCTGTATAAGCACCTATACATTTTTTTAATGTTTATTTATTTTTCAGAGAGAGAGAGAGAGAGACAGACAGAGTGTGAGCAGGAGAGGGGCAGAATCCAAAGTAGGCTCTAGGCTCTGAGCCATCAGCACAGAGCCAGACGCGGGCTCAAACCCACAAGCCACGAGATCATGACCTGAGCTGAAGTCGGACGCTTAACCAACTGAGCCACCCAGGCGCCACGTGACTCCGTCTAGATAGGTATCTAAAGTAGTTGGAAAGTAGAACGGTGATGGCCAGGGGCTGGAAGGAGGAGGGAACGGGGGACTTAGTGTTCCATAGGTACGGAGTTTCGGTTTTGTGAGGTGAGAAACTTCTGCAGACGGCTGGTGGTGGTTGTTGGGCAAGATCGTGAGCGTACTTAATGCCGCTCAACCGTACAGCTTCGAGCGATGAGGATGTAAGATGGGAAATGCTATTTGTATTCTCCCACAATTTTTAAAAAATAAAAAAAAATTACACGATGTATTAGAGAGAATGCATGTATTTGTTGAAAGAGCTGTTTTCAAACATACACTCATTCGATGTCGGGAGCCCAGTACATGGTGTGTATTTCCCAATCTCTCCTCCTCTCGCTCTTCCCCACTCCAGGGAGTATTTCTTCCCCTCCCGCCCCCCTCGTCTCCCACAGCCCTCGCTCCTCTCCGTGCCTTGTTACGGGTGTGCATACGCAATCCTTTACAAACGCCTCTCGGCCACCAGAGTGATAAAACTCTTCATCTCGGCTACGGCCATCACTGTCTTCCTTCAACAAACACACTTTGTCTTTTGTGACTTCCCTTTTCGAGGAGTCGGGGGGAGCCACATAAGCTGTCTCCAGTTCAGTCCATTGCCCTCCTGGCTTGGACGCCCAGGATGGCAGACGCGGAATGAGTCACAGGGGGTGCGGGAGGGCCACCTCTCGTTCAGGCCCCCTCTTGCCTGTGAAGGGTCTGGGGGGGGTGTTTTGAAGCACACCCCCCTCCCCCCGCCCCGGCTTCTGTGGGCAGCAGAGTGGGCAGTTCTGCGAACTGGAGGCCTGGAGACACCGGAGTTATCGTTTGGGCTCTGCCACAGAATTTTGTGGCTTCCGGTGAATCGTTTCCCTATATTCATTCAACATTCCAGAAAACCCTCCACAGCTGAACTTATTTATCTATAAACTGGGAATCATACACGGTCTCTAGTTTTTCGAGGCTGTGCTTTAAAAGCACAAAGTACGATACATGTCCATGTATGTCGGGAGTATGACAGCCCTATAGTATGTTTCGTAGACACATTGATATGAAGTATTATATTTCTTTGGCCCTTAAACCGGCGCTCTCGTGGCTAATAAAGACCTGTAGGTACTTTGCCACACTGATCCAAGTATAAAAACACTTATTGTTGTCATTTGCATGAAAAACGCTTATTACCTATTTATTAAACTTCCATCTTTTTGTGTGTTGGTCCTCGTAGTCCGAGTGATTATTTGTCTTTGAAAACAGTGAAGAGTTGGGGCGCCTGGGTGGCTCAGTCGGCTAAGCATCTGACTCTTGATTTTGGCTCAGGGCAAAATGTCTTAGGAGAGCCTCTCCATTCTAGGTCCTGGAGGTGATCTCTCAACCAAAATCTCCCGTTTCTGAGCTCTGGAAAGTTACGGAAACTACCAGTGTCTATTCAAGTTGTCTCCCACCCTTTTATCAATCTAGACCATTATTGGTATAATACATAATTTTATCCTCAGAGGTGAAATCTGGCCAAAATATATATGGGACCAAAGTAAGAATTTTATTCCAACTACTTTAGCCATTTGTCTGTAATTATTTGGGGCCTATATTCAGAGAACAGGTTTTTCCTTCGGGTTAGTGATTATCGAGTCTGCAATTTCTTTTTTTTTTTTTTTTTTTTTTTTTAATGTTTATTTACCTTTGAGAGAGAGAGAGAGAGAGCGCGCGTGAGCAGGGGCAGAAAGAGAGAGGGACAGAGGATCCGAAATGGGCTCTGTGCTGCCAGCAGAAATCCCGATTCAGGACTTGAACTCAGGAATGGTGAGATCATGACCTGAACCGAAGTCAAACGCTCAACCGACTGAGCCACCCAGCCAATGAGTCAACAGCTTCTTGCTAAACAAATGATGTTTTAGACTTCACAGCTAGTCCCCCCGGGGCGCTGCTAGTAGACTGTTTCGTTCAGTTCCGCAGCTCGGGAAGGCGTTCCAACTTTCCCCTCCTCCTCCTTACCCACCAGCCTCAGAAGGGAACTTGACTTCTGGAGTTTAAAGACAAACAAACTGGGGCGCCCGGGTGGCTCAATCGGTTAAGCGTCTGACTTCGGCTCAGGTCATGATCTCACAGTTCATGAGTTCAAGCCCGAGTCGGGCTCTTATACTAACAGCTCAGAGCCTGAGCCTGCTTCAGATTCTGTGTCTCCCTCTCTCTCTGCCCCTCTCCCACTTGTTCTCGATCTCTCTCTCCCTCTCTCAAAAATAAACACTAAAAAATAATTAAATAAAAAAAAATAAAGACAAACATACCAACTGTGGCCCAACACTAGACACCTGCATAAGCTCATTAAAGAGTCTTGTTCAAATGACTAGTTTTACGTTCTTGGCCAGTTGTAGAACGCTGCCCCCACCCGGGCTGGGGCTGCGGGAGACAGAATGGAAGCTGTGGCATGACCCAGACGAAGCATGCTCACACACCCTGTCCTACCGGTCTCTCACAGCCTCTCCGGGAGCTGCTATGTTGGGGTACCCATCAAACAGATGTGGGGATGGACGTACAGAGGGAGCAGACCCAGGTGGGTCAAGTCCGTGAGCCCCAGGGAGATGGGCGCCCTGGGCACCGCCCGTCCCCTGCACCCTGTGCGCTGGTCATTAACAACAGGACACGAGTTGAGAGCTAGATTTACTAGAAAAAAAGGGGACATTTAAACCTCATCAATTTAGCCCAACGAGGAACGCTTCCTCCTTCAAAAACTCAAATGCTTTTGTCGTCAAAAGACCTTTTCATTAAAGCGGTTGTATCCGCTTGACACCATCTGGGCACAAAGACAGGAGTTCATCTGAATGTCCGTAAATGTTATTAGTGTTCCAGTTATTCAAACTGTAGGTGACAGTTGTGTTTCAGCCAGGGCTGCCTGCATTCCTCCCTCTCCAGGTGCCTCTTGGAAACCAGATCATTCTATCTCAACGTGGCCATTTCCCCTAATAAAAACAGGAAGTTATGAGGCTGCCTACTTTTATCCGGGTTCTTGGGTCAAGAAGAGTTTGATCTTATTTTTATCTTGTTCCCCCTATTACTAAATATCGGTTCTGAACAGAAGGTGCTGATAGAATAGAACTACTTATGAGTGTTTCAATAGATTTTTCTGGTCGTGCCTTTCCGAGAGCAGAGTTTAGTGTTCAGAACTCTCGGATGGCTTCCAAATTAACTTTTTCTCCCAAGAAGGTCACAGGTGAGGGTTCTTCTGAGAAGAGAAGAGTTTCAGAGTCTAGGATGCTTCCTTACCGGCATGGGGGTAGGAAGGGAGGCTGGGAGGAGTCGAAACCCGTCCCAGATGGGAGGAGGGCAAGGGCGTAGCCTCCCCTGGGACCTCCGGGACCCCCATTCAGTTCAGCAAAAAAGCGGGGGCGGGAGATGGAGAAATGTTTTTGTCTTGTTATGTCTTTAAACGAATGGACCCTTCTCGAAAGACACTAAGGTCTGTCATCACTGAGAATTAGATAGTGTGAAAAATAAAAAGCAAAAAATGCCACACTGGAGCTATGAAAGCATGAATGTGGTTATTCACACAGGGTAACAACAACAACAACAACAAAAGCACGTTTTTGGTGATTCGATAAAGCGTTATAAAATGTAGAAGTCATACGTACATATCCTCGACATGTCCCCTGACATTGGAATTTTGGGTTTTATGATCTGCCCGTAATTAAAGTTTTTGGTGAAGTTTTTAAGGGAGAGAAAATTAAACACTTTAAAAGCCAACACCTTGTTTCTCAAAGACATAACCCGGGGCAGATTTTTATGGCTGCACTAGGCTTTTAGTCACTGGCTGGCACTCTCTTCCTAATTCTCGAACTGCTCCTAGCACTTCCTCTTTATGGCGGGGGGCTGGGCTTCCGGCAGGGCGCCAGTGCAGACCTGCCGGTCCCATCTCCCTGCAGAAGGGCTGGCTACAGCCCCTGGCGGGGGGTGGGGGGTTGCGGAGGCGGGCATAGGGCCTCCAGGTGGGGGCCGACACTGAGAGGGGGTGGTGAGCCCAGGCCTAGCTGCTGGCCAAGTTCTAAACTGAGGGAAGTGAGAACACAAAATACAATCGCTGTGTCTGGAAAAAAAATAACTAAGCTGTCTTAAATCACAGCCATCTTCATGCAGGACGTTCCCTGGTGGCTCGCAGGAATCTTCCAGTTATATTAAACTGGTTCTTGAACATGGCCGTTATTGAGAATTAAGTCATGTACAAACCGAGGTAAAGTAAGACTCCAAGATCTCACTTCCTGATTTGCTTTTACCACATTTTACTATCATCTATGGCCCGCAGGTTATTTGGGTCGCTGGGGCAGCACCGTAGACACACTCTCGGAGGGTGTGTCACCGGGGTATCTTCCCACCCGCTCGCTCAGTGACGTCAGGGCAGTCGGCTGAAATCCGCCATGATGGAAGTTGGCTAGATGCTATAAATCGGAGCTTGGTTGATCGTTTTGTCGATCGTCTAGACTTCAGAAACTGACGGAGAGAACGTCAATACCGCAGATTACACTTGAAAGTGTGTCAGCTGCGCCGCCGCGGAGAGCCGAAAAATCGAAAATCTAGTCTTCCGGTATTGGAGACCGTTATCCGACTTAGCGGTCACACACATCCTTGGCAAATGACTGACGCTTTGACTTAGTCCTCCTTGTTTTGTTCTTGTCTGACTCTTAAAACATACCAGCCCACCTTTATGTCGGAACCGCGTTTGTTCCGTTGCAACTATAGTTTGGCCACGGATACGAGAGTTCAACCAACGTCCACCGCGAGCCTTCTGTGAGACTCCATTGGCCATGCGGACTTTCCAATGAGAGAACCGTTGCATGTCCTTATTTGTACGTTGTGTGTCACATGTCTTCTACATCAGTGACATGTATAATCAAGCCATATGTTCAACATATCCCGCACACGCACGCGCACGGGTGCGCACGGGCACACACGCGCCGCACACACGTTACCCCTGCGTTGCCAAATACCTACCAGCACACACTGGTGCAGTGACGCCGGACTTCTAGGACAGTGGCTGGAGAAACTTTTTGACAGCAGCCCCCTGTGACCAGCGAAAAACTACGGCCTGCCTACTTCAAACAGCTTCCGCTTGGTACAGGAAAAGGTCTCCTCAAGTCTGCTCTGCAGAACGATGCGCATTTTTGGTTTAGCGATCGGAGCACGGGTGCTTTACACCTGAAGCTCAGTGCATTGACGTGCGGACGTGCGATTACGGGGAAGCTAGACGCGGAGGCTGAAACCCCCCCCGCCGCACACAGCAGGGTCCATCAAACGACCCACGACACGCTGAATGGACAGTAAAGGAGCGACACCAATGGTGAGCTATAATTTAAAAGCGAGGAAAGCACCGCAATCGTAAAGCCTGACGGACTCAAGACGGGAACTGCAGGAATCCCAGCTATGCCGCTCATGCGCTCATGCCGGAGCTAATCCCTGCTCCCCTGGGAAGGAACCCGAGGGGACCCGTCAGTATCTTCCAGCCCCGCGCTAATTTTGGTGCATGAATAATAAACGGTGCTGACTCCTCACGACTCACTGCTTAGATCTCAAGTAATTAGGCATTAGTCATCTACAAACTCATAAGTGTCTGGAAGCGCCTGTCATTTACGAGTGAGAAAGGAAGGGAGGAAGGATCTGACCCGTCACCTCCCGTGTGACAAGGGAAGCCCAGGCATCCCACGTCCCGGGGCAGCCCCGTGGCATCCCAGACGTTTCCCACGTCCATGCTCTGTCCGCCAAGTGTGACTCAGACTTCGGAGTCCTTGCGGGGAGACCCCTGCTGGGAGAGACTGGCCGTGCGTGGGGACTCTCTGGAGAAGCATCGAATGCTTCAGGTCATCAAAGAGTCCGTTGGTGCTGGGGCCGAGTCCATCACAGAGGGGCTGCGGTGGGCTCGAGGCTACCCTCTTCCCCAGGCGGGCGGAAGGGCTTCCCTCGCTCTGGTCACTACAAAGGCCCCAGGTCGTGCCAGGCGCTTAGGCAGACAGGCCCCCTATCAAACGAGCCCCGAGTGGCCAGTTATCTCCACTTGGGAGAAATTCTGGGTCTGCTTCATGCTGCGCTTTTAAGAGCTTATCTTTCTGTTTATTTGTTCTCCTGATGGAAACAGCGTTGGCCCCGTGACAGACGGCACCCGGAACTGGCCCGCCCCCCTCCCCCCCCTCCCCCGATCTCCCCAGCCCCGGGTCCGGGGTTGATTTGGGGGTTAAAGGTTATACTTTTTGAGAAAGGTAGTAAAACATTAATGGCGAGTTAAAGTTCTTTCTCTTTCGCCCCCTAAGTTAACCGGGTGATCCTGTTTGCTCTATAAAGTGAACTGTGTTTGCCAAGGGTGATGCGAACTTTGCAGCACAAACGACTTTGGTTTCCGCCTGCCGCCCGGCTGCTGTGTCGAGGTGAGCCCTGCGGGGTGTAATCAGGCGGCCAGAAACAGCCCCTCTTGTGCCCCGGACCACTCCAATCCCGTCCCTCTGGTTGGGACACATGTCCCGGAGCCCACCCCTTGCGGCCAACGTGCTGACGCACGGGAATCACGCACAGCGGAGCCCGCCGAGGCCGGAGGCTGACCCGCTTTCATCCCTGAAGGCTCCGATCCGGTTCCCGTGTTCTGGCCCCTGGGCTCTCGGGTGACCTTGGGCCACGCCTCGGATTCTACACCGGGAATGTGATGTATTTTGTGATTGCGGTGGTTGCTCGGTGCCCTTCCCCCCTGGAACAGAAACTCCGCAGAGCGGGACGTTGACCTGTTTTGTTCATCACTGTCGCCCCGGGGCTTGGAGCGGTGCCCGGCACAGAGCGGGGCGCTCGGCGAGGATTCGGCTCATGACCGGATGAATCTTCCCGCCTGTTTCACACTTGTCGCCCCTTGCCTTGGCGGCGCTTACCACCCCGCCCCACCCCCGGGAAGACATGGGGGTTACGTGGCACTCGTGAAACAATGGGACGATAGGGTAAGACCAGCAGAGCCCAGAGCTAACACACGGGCTCGGCTGGCACGCCTTGGCAGGAAGTCCTCGGGCTCAGAGGCCCTCGAGGGCCAAGGGCTGAGGTCAGGCAGGCGCCTGTGTGTCTGCCGGGCAAAGATCGGGCTGGTGCGGGGTAGGGGCCGGATGAGCCGGGATGAGCAGAAAACACATCCCAGGTTGCCCTACGGACATGGGGAAAATGGCTAGTGTTAAAAATCAAACCGGATTCTGTCTTAGCCGACTTCAAGAGCGTGGCCAAAGCCATTTCTAGGAGGTCATCTGCCATCTGGTCGGAGGCCGTTCCTTAACGCCTAGAAACATCTATCACCATGCTGAGGCTCTTCCGGTTCTGCTGTTTGTGGTCCTGAGACTTGGCTTTCCTAAACACAGCCCCAAAGTTCTCTTCCCAGCGTGGGGCAGGCTGCTGAGAGAGTGCCCAAACCGGCGGAAGCTGGTAAGCAAGGCAAGAGAGACCCTTATCAGTCATCGCATTAAAAAAAAAAAGGTCTCTCTCTCTCTCATAACGAGTATCCCAGACAGGAGCATCTCCTGAGCTAAGGCAGGATGCAGAAAAGCCCGTGGCCGTCAGCAGTCACGGCTGATGACTGGGCGAAGTTCTTCATCCCTGTCCGGACTGTTCATGACAGTCCTGGAGACGCAGGTGAGACTCCCAGCCGCCTGCCACCCAGCTCAGGAGCAGCTGCTTGGCAGCCCGCACTCCAGAAGCCTGTCCCCGACGCCTGATGTCACAGTCCACGCGGTCTCAGGAGGCAGCTTGTGTCGCTGCTGTTTGCGGTGTGGCAAAAGTCCCGCACGAAATGACCGATGGCGTCCACAAAAGACAAGAGGAATCCAGGCAGCATACAAACTGGTGTTCCCTGCCTTGCACCGTCTCTGCCAAATCAGGCTTATCCTTGGCACAGAGGGGTGGCCGCACGGCGTTTGGCAGTCATCAGACTAATTTCTTATTTTCTAACAATATAAAAATCAAAACCACATATCTGAGGCCAACAACAAATCTCTCGGGACCGTGATTACGCAATTGGGCCGTTTACTTTAATCAGATCACAAACTAATGATCAAATTTGGATTTGATTATGTGCCTATAAAGATAACCAAGGAGCCGATGCAAGCGACTGTCAGTCAAAGGCTTTGCAGACAATAGCTAGCATTACAACATGCCAATTACATTTTTATCAGGTAGTTAAGATAATTACCTGTGGTAAATGTGTTAGCCGGACAAGTATAGATTGCTGTAAACATTTGCCGACCACTTTAAAACGCTGCCTGACCGTATGGGAGGAATCAAGGGTACAATAGTATGCAGATGTATTTACACCAGCTGATGTCATAAAATCCAATAAAGTTTCTCACCCGGAGCCTGCATGTCTCCTTTCCGCCACAAGATGGCACTGTGCCATTTCTCCTTAGAAGCTACGGGCTCTAGGGCAAATTCAGGTGTGCGGAGTGCGAGCCTGGGGCGGTGTGGGGGGGGGTGGGTACCATTATTAAAACTGGACAGGCAGCTTGAACCAGTGACTTCCAGCTCTCTTCCTGGGCGATCGGAGCCCCCTCATCTCTCCCTCTCTCCAGTCCCTGATGCTCTGGGCTTCCCTCCACGTGCTGGATCTGTGTTGATTTCGTGTGGCATCAGCCTCCACCTGGGGGTGCACTGCCTGAAATACTCCCCCACGTACAACGGTGGTGAAACTTTATGTAATTTTTATTTTTATTTACTTGTTTATTTTTAAACATTTTTTAAATGTTTATTTTTGAGAGAGACAGAGCATGAGTGGGGGAAGGGCAGAGGGAGAGGGAGACACAGAACTCGAAACAGGCTTTAGGCTCTGAATTGTCAGCACAGAGCCCAATGTGGGGCTTGAACTCACAGACTGCAAGATCATGACCCGAGCCGAAGTCGGAAGCTTAACCGACTGAGCCACCCAGATGCCTCTATGTAATTTTTAATATACAACTTACTTCCTTTGGCTATTTGTATGAAGATGATCCTTTTTCCAACCCCCCAAACTTGCATGATTCAAAATTTGCTTTCCGTTAGGAATGTTAACCTATCTCCTCATTCCTTCACCTCCCATTTCTAGACAGTGCCAACTGTTACTTGTCCGTTTTTAAGGAAGTCTGTGGATTTATCTCATGGTCTCCAAAGTATTTTCTTTTCTCTCAGCCGAAGAGCCTCCAAAATGGTTTTTACTGCCTCTGGCTGTTCTGAGTGCCTACCACATACTAACCCCTTTGGCTTCCCTTTGGCTTCTTGAATGAGTTCCCGGCCAAATTTCTTGCTATGCAGCATCCAAAGTTTTGTTGCTACAGTCTTATCTCTTGTCCTTTTGTCCTTCTGGGGTAACTTGCTTTTGGGGAAAATGTCCATTCAGTCTTTTTATTGGGGTTTCAGAAGCAAGCAGGAAATGCTCAACCTTAGTCCGCCATCTTTATTGAGAAGCCCAAAGTGAGCATGTAGGCGTTAGTTTTGGAGCCTTTGAGCAAAAACAAAATCCATGCATAAAGGATATGTATATATGTATGTATATATGTACATAGGTATATGTATATATAATATATACATATATTATACAAAGGATCAGGAATCAAAATGTCTTCAGACTTTTCAGCACAACCCTAGAGGCTAGAAGGCAATGAAGCTGTCTTCAAACTCCTGAGGAAACAATATTTCCAACTTGGAATTCTATACTCAGCCAAATAGTATGAGGTTGGACAAGAGATATATATTTTTTTTATTTTAAATTTTTTTTTAATTTACGTATCTATTTTTGAGAGAGAGAGAGAGAGAGTACGTCAGCAGAGAGAGCAGAACCAGAGGGAGACAGTGTCTCAGGCCGGCTCTGCACCGTCAGCACGCAGCCCGACATGGGGTTTGAACTCACAAACCATGAGATCATGACCTGAACTGAAATCAAGAGTCGAGGCTTAAGCAGCTGAGCCACCGAGCAATAAGTTCTATAGCAGAATTACCTAGGATTGTTATTTCATAACTGTTTAGGAGAATGGAAGGAGGGTGTGTGCGTGGGTGCATGTATGTGTTAACCTTTATTTTCTGTTTGGGAAAATCGAGAGAAAAGGAAACAGCGCTGTAAGACCGTGATTTAGAGATGGAATGTAAATGAACATACTGTAAAAAAAAAAAAAATGGCTAAGACGAATGTCACATAGTTGCTTCCGGAGTACAAGAAATCGGAGGGGGCCCGGGCTTGGGGTAGGATTCTCCGTGCCATCCAGAGGTACGTTGCTTTGTTAAGTGCAATACACCTTGTTAAATGGTTAATTCAGTTCCCCAGAAACAGACGCGGAGAGGATTTGGGCGCAGGATTTAGCAAGGAGACACTTCCCGGGGAGAGAGCGGGGCAGAGGGACTAGGGGCCAGGCTCAGCCTGGCCCTGCTGCGAGCAAGATCGCCAGGCTTGCCTCTCCCGCACATCTGGCGGCGGGGCAGGCTCTCCCCGCAGGCCCATGGTGGGGGAGGCCCCAGGGTGCGCCTCCAGAGAGAGGCCTGGCTGCTGTCCCCCAGAAGGATGGTGTCAGGCCTCAGAAATGTAAAAGGGCCTGGGTGGTGGCCTTCAGATAGCTAGAGGTCTAAAAATAGAGTTCAAAACTCTCCAAGCTGTATCTCCAGCCAGACTTTTCCAGACTTCACCGGGATGGGCAATAAACCCACTTGTTCAATTACAAGCTCTCTGGTAGCTCTGTGGCTGGAGGGTGTGGAGGGAGCAGCCTTCTGGGGAATGTTTGTTGGGGTTTTTTTCAGGTACCCAAATACCTCAGTGTGTGCTTTTAAGCATGGGGTGGAGTTCTCCCTCAAACCCCTGAAATCACTCCACGGAGACGGCCATGCCTTCCTGGGTGGTCTCAGTCCTATGCGTGTGCCCCTGCTCAAGAAATGTATCCTTATTATTTTTAATTTTTATTCTTTCTTTATTTTCTTTATTTTTATTTTTAAAATATTTATTTATTTTTGGGAGAGTGCAAGCCGGGGAGGGGCAGAGAGAGGGGGACAGAGGATCCGAAGCAGGCTCTGCGCTGACAGGCTGTCGGCACAGAGCCTGACGTGGGGCTCAAACCCATGAACCACGAGATCATGATCTGAGGTGCAGTCGGACGCTCAACTGACTGAACCACCCAGGTACCCCAGTTTATCCTTATTATTTATTGTCATCCCCCTAAAGCAATTTAAATAGAAACAACAGGGCATAAGTAAATTTTAGTCCAATTATAATATTCAAACAGCACTTTTTGGCAAATACAACCAGCAACCAAAGTTTCTTAATTGCTCAAGATAAATTTGAAAGAAAAAAACCAGTCCTCCAATTTTCTCCAGGGAACACTGAGGACCTTACTTCCGGGTTTACATACTTTCATTGATTGCTAAATAGAAGCTTAATAAAACGTTCGTGCACGATGATGTGATTGAAACTCACCAAGAGTCTTTTTTTCCACAACCTGGCTGTAAGCAAGGGGTGATCTCATGCTAATCTTTTTATACTTTTTACCACTAAATGGCACCGGCCCTGGTGGCCTGGTTGTCAGCTTGAAGGCTCTGCAGGACATCCCCCAAGCATCCTGTGGGGCCGGCACAGCATCTCACACAGAGACCCCCAATAAATACCTGAAAGAACCAACCTGAAGCCATTACGAGCAGGCTCACTTCCATTATCACAGATGCTATAAACACGTGTTGCTCGGCGGCAATTGTACCATAACAAATGGTAAATCTCTGTAGGGGGGGGAATAAGCAAGCCACTCGTTTATGGTCAAGATTTGTTGTCCCATGCGATGGCACAAGAGACCATGCTCCCTTATAAGATGACGGTGTGTCCTCTCCTGGGCTGCCCACTCTTTGGGATGTTGGAGGATGCCACTGAGCTGGAGACAACCCATTCAAAATCGTCGTTAACTCCAGGACTTAAAATGACGACGGCGACAACAACCAACAACGGAAAGATCTGAAATTCCAAACCAAGTTGCTGGCTCTAGTTAGTTTCAGCTGCCCTAAACGTTACTTGTGAAAAATCTTTTTCTACTCACCCTTGGGAGCAAGAATTTCTGCTTTTTTTTTTTTTAAGTTTATTTATTTATTGTGAGAGAGGCAGGTAGGAGCAGAGAGAGAGGGAGAGAGAGAATCTCAAGCTGGCTCTATACTGTCAGCAAAGAGCCTGATGTGGGGCTCAGACTCACAAACCGTGAGTTCATGATTGAGCTGAAATCAAGTGTTGGATGCTTAACTGTCCGAGCCACCCAGGTGCACCAGAACCTGACTCCACTTTAAAACCCTGCTCCTCGGAGGCAGAGACCACCCCTCCCCCCGGCCCAGTAGTCCCAGCTGGAGAGCCCAGGCTTCCTCATCCTCTCTAGGAGGGCAGCTTTGGAAAAGACGCCTTGTCGTATCATCTTTCTGTTCCTGAGGGAACCCTGGCGATGTCTTCTGTCGGATGCACTGGAGTTCACTGTTCACACACCCCCAGTGAGTCCAAGGACAGTCACAATCACACATAGAGGAAACAAAGGCACAAAATCCTGAGTCAGAAACAGAAGAGAGAGACTCGAATGCTGGCCCAGGTAGAGCACTGTGCCCATAGTCGTGCTCACCTGTTTTGGCTGTTCCCCACCTCCGTAACGGGGCCGCGCTAGCCTCTGGAGTCTTGTTTGTTTGTTTATTTATTTATTTTCAACGTTTTATTTTTGAGACAGTGCAAGTAGGGGTGGGACAGAGAGAGAGGGGGACAGAGAATCCGAAGCAGGCTCTGCACTGACAGCTTTGAGCCCGACATGGGGCTTGAACTCACGAACTGTGAGATCATGACCCGAACCGAAGTCAGATGCTCAAGCAACTGAGCCACCCAGGCCCCCTTGGAGCCTTGTTTTCCAAGGGGATTTAATAAATATATATATTTTTAATGTTTATCTCTTTTTGAGAGAGACGACATGCACGCACACAGACACACACACACACACACGTGAACAGGGGAGGGGCAGAGGGAGAGGGAGACATAGAATCTGAAGCAGGCTCCAGGCTCCGAGCTGTCAGCACAGAGCCCGATGCGGGGCTTGAACCCACGAACCGTGAAATCATGACCTGAGCTGAAGTCAGATGCTTAACCGACTGAGCTGCCCAGGTGCCCCTAATAAATCTTTTTTGAGTAAATGAATGTCATAGAGAATACTTTAGAGGTTGCCACGCACCTGCCCTGTGCCGTGAGGTAAGAAGTACAATGATTCTCTAGCCTCCAGAAAGGTGCAGGCGGCTCTCTAAAATGTAGGTGATGAATAAACACCTCCACCCGTTAGTAAAGGGGCTACGCCACAGGACTGTACAGAACTCACAGCTGCAGGGACAAGAAGAGGTCGCAGAGTGTGGGGACCGCAGGGATGAATGAGCAGGCTGGTGGCCATTAGACCGTCTGCTGACCCAGGACCCTGAGGGCACGGGGCTTCCTCATCAGGGACCGGGAGTAACAGTCTGCCTCACAAACACAGGGGACGGATGAATGACATGGTAGGTACTATAGAAATGGGCCAAAACTTGACCTCGGTGACTGAGAAGAAAAGGGGGGGTGATGGTAATTCAAAGTCAACTTCTAGGATCCAGGGAGCCCACGAGGCATGCGAGAGAAAGGTACAAGACCAAAATGCCATCGGCGTGCTAGAAAGCGGTAGTTCTGCCTTTTCTTCAAGGCAAATATTACTGTTTTCTATGAAACGCGTTCTGGATCGATCAACGTGCGACCGAGGGAAACATCACAGAAACTTCCGCTGCTACTTCCGCCGCTTCCTGGCGGGAGTGGGAAATACACGGATTCCTCTCAGAAGCTGATTGGCATCTACCCCGTGCCCGGCCGTGCGCCGGAGGCCGGCGTCACGGCGGCGAACGAGATCCGTGGAGCCTTCCAGAGCTTGCGCACCGCCGCGGAAGGTGAATTGAAGAATTTCAGCCGGGCGTGTCCGGCGCCGGCAGTAGGGACGTGCCAAGTACTGGGCGGTAGGGAGCAAGCCTGTGGGTCTGGCGAGCCCCGTGGGGGATTTGACCCCCAGATGCCACCCGAGGGATGAATTGATATCTGGGGCTTTTGCGGGACCGCGGGGAGCAAAGAGGAAGGGGAGAGCCTTCGGGAAGGTCTGCAGGGAAGTGAGAGACGGGCCGGCGTGAGCAATGGAGGAAGCGTAGCTGGGACAGGATGCAAGCGGCCAGCTGGGAGACGATGCTGGCTTCTCTGGCAAGGCCTCAGGCGTTGGGACTTTGTCCTGAAGGCTCCGGGACACCACGGCCCTCCCTGGCACATGGGAAGGACCTCTTGTCATGTGGAGAAAGGACTGGAGAGAACGAGCCGGATGCGGGACGCACTAAGAGACCAGGTGAGGCGCTGGTGGGCGGGCCCGCGGTGCTGGCAGTGGACGCGAAGGGAGAGGGATGATTCTTCCCCGAACTTAAACCCCGAATCCCTAAATGTGCCTGTTCCCCTCCGCCAGGGCTGTGTCCGGGGGGGTTCCGTGAAAGAAGCCGGCGGAAGGGTCTATCAAACACAAACATCTTGCACGGGCTGTGGGTGGAAACCGCACCACTCAAGCACCTGTCCCTCTGGGTGATCGGAGGGCAATTAGGCCTCGCTTGTTAGATGGGATCTGGCCGCTCCGGACTGAAAGGGGTTTGAAGCGAGAGGGAGTGATTAAGTGCAGCCGGCGGCGGTATCCTGGCGGCCGTGACAGCTGCAGGAACACCGACGGTCAGACCGAAGCCGGAGGAGGGCTAATTAGAGAAGCCAGGTTGGAGCTGCACGGTGAGCAGACAACCGAGAACGAGAAGGTACTGGGTTTAAGCACCGGGCACTGGATGATTCCAGGGGGAACATGCAGAGAACGGGTGCTGAGAGAGGGCAAGAAATCTGCCGACGCAGCACAGCTGGGAGCAAGGACAAAGATACAGGTGACAGCCTGGGGGACCTCTTTTAACTGGGCAATCAGACAATCAGTGACTCCTCAAGGCTCCTTGGGAGATGGGCAGGAGGGCGAGAATGTGGCCGAGGGGTGGAATCTCTCTTGCTCAATCAAAGTGGAGGGAACTTTACCTAACCGTTGACTTCTAACTCACTTTGGGTTGACCTTGGCCAATGTAATCGTGTCCAGCCATTCTTTCATTTTTTTTTGTTGGAGCCAATATTTGAGAACCCAGTGTCGGGAATGGTTTGCGGATGTATATAGCGTTTCACGATGTTCGCACGGGTCATAGTAATGATGGTGACGAGAGCTAACATCCACCGAGCAGTTCCTCTGAGCTAGGCGTTTTGCTAGGTGCCTTACGTGCGTTTTCTTGTTTAATCCTCACAGCTCGTGAGGTAGGTACTATTGTCCTTAATTGGCCGATGAAGAAACTGAGGTACAGAGAGAGGTTAATTAACTTGCCAATTTCTCCTTACAACAACTCTGAGGGAGGTAGGGCAGGGTCTCCTGTATGTTACAGATGAGGCGAAGCGGGTTGGGAAGAGTTTTCCAAAGTCAGGCTTGAGTGGTGAGTGGTGATTGGGGCCCACTCCCATGGTCTGTCTTAACCACATGCCTATAAAAAGAAGAAAGAGCATGCGATTCTACTTCTTTAAGTTAAAGATGTGTTTCAGCGATGATGTTTGGGTTCCTTGCCTGATCCCAAGGGCAGTGGCTCTAGCTAACCACCGTGGCTGTGCTGGGCCAGTCCAAGAGAAGTCAACTCTGGAGATAAGGGTAAAACTGGGGTGGAAGGAACCACATGTTGAAGGGCTTCCAGGGGCGCCTGGGTGGCTCAGTCGGTTAAGCGGCCGATTTCGGCCCCTGTCATGATCTCACGGTCTGTGCGTTCGAGCCCCACGTTGGGCTCTGTGCTGATGGCTCAGAACCTGGAGCCTGCTTCGGATTCTGTGTCTCCCTCTCTCTTTGCCCTTCTTCTGCTCACGCTCTGTCTCTATGTCTCAAAAATAAATAAACATTAAAAAAAAAAAGTTTGAAGGGCTTCCAGAGCAGGACACATTTGAGCGATTTTGTCCAGTTATCACCACAACGACATCGATTCTTGTCACGCTTTGCATCTGACTTGGTTAGGAGGAATTGTACAATGGCTGGATGCCGTGTCAGGGTCCCCACTCCTGGCAGGATCCTCTTTGTTCAGACGCTCTCTCTTTAGTGTGAGTTCAGGGACCCCTGGGTCTAGAGATAACTTGTGTAATGAAAGATTCTGACTCTATGTGTTGGTTATACTGCATAACAAAATTACCCCCAAACTTAATGGGTTAAAGCAACACATATCACCTTGCAATTTCTGTGGGTCAGGAATCTAGGCACAGCTTTACTAGGTTGCCTGCTTCAGGGTCTCTCCCAGGAGTCAGCCAGGGTGAGGGTCTCATCCGAAGGTCTGACCAGAGACGGATCTGCTTCTATGCCCCATATGGTTGTTGGCAAGATTCAGTTCCTACTCAGTCCTGTTGGACTGAGGGCCTCAGCTCCTACTTGGCTGTTGGCCAGAGGTCACCCTCAATTGTTTGCTGTAGGCTTCTCCAACTTGGAAGCTTGTTTCACCCAAAGGTACAAGCCAAGAAAAGGAAGGGAATCTGCTGGGAAGATGGAAGTCCCAAAATTTTGTAACCTAACCGTATCCCATCACCTTTGTTTTATTCCATGAGTTAGAAGTAACCCACAAGGTCCAGTCCGCACTCAAGGAGACAAGTAATTACACGTGGACACGAATACCAGGAAGCAGTGATTATTGGGGCTAGCACAGAGGACTGCCGACCACAGGCGTATCTTGAGAGCAAAAGGCATAAGTCAGCAGCAAATGGGGAAAACATTTAAGACTGCTGTTTTTTGATGACTTATGTGTTGAGCCTTGGGCTGAGCACTGCGTAAGAATTAAATCTCTCATATAATTCTCACAACAACCCTGTGGCATATATATTATTATTCCCATCGTACAGATAACACAAAGTTCAGAGGGATTCCAAGAGTATCTTAGGGGCAAATAGTAAATGGTAGAGCCAGGATTCAAAGTTAGATCTGCCAAACCTCAAAGCCCATCCATCACGGAGTTGCCTTTTCACCTGTGCACTCAAATGTCTCCTAGTTGCTTCCTTCTCTCTGGTCCCGTGGTCACCCCCTCGAGCCTGGACCCCGCCCCCCCCTCTGTTGCCAATAACATACCTGAGGGTGTCCCTTTCTGACTCCAAGATTCTCTCTTCTAATTCTACTCTCTTTTTCTTTACTGCCATATTTGTTAGGGTTAGAAGGTCTGAGTCTTGCTACAATAACTGAGGAAGCTCTGGGGAGATTTGGAACAGTTTTGGGGAAGAGAGCTCTGAGAATTCTCTCCACGTGATTGGGGAGAGGCCTAATTTGATCCCCAAACACCCCTCTTCTGATGGGATTGTAGCTGACCATGGCAACTGGAAGGATCAGGGCCTTCCTTGGCTGTAACGGAAGATGGGGAGGTAAAATCAACTGTGACGGGTCATTTAATAAATGCAGGGTGTAAGAGAAGGGGAGAAGCCATGGGTTCAGTCAGCCGGGTGGATGGCAGTCCCATTCATTGGGACCAGAAGACCCTGGAGGAGGGGGAGGGGAAGAGGAGAGGAGTTTTGAATATGCTGAGTTTGAGGGTCTGTGGGTGTTAGATGATTTTAAGGATCTACTATTCAGTTGGCTGGGTAAGATGTAAGGATCCCCGATCAGGGCTGGCCGGCAAGCCCCGACTTGTTTTCAAAACTGCACTTCTCTGCAGAGACCCGGTCATCACCTTCTGATAAGGACCTGCTCAATGATTTGGAATGATGCAGGGTGTGAACATCAGACTATCCGTCCTGTCATTGTTAGCCTCATCCAAGGACAGTCTTTAAACATGTGATCCTGGTAAAACCAAGACCCCTATACTCGTTCAAGCCTCTGAACAGCGCTTCTCAAATCTGAATGTGCGTCACACCACCTGGAGATTGCTCTGATTCAAGTAGGTCTGTGGTTCTGATTTCTAACGATGCTGCCGGTTCGCAAACCACACTTGCAGCAGCAAGCCCTTAGGGCACTGGTTCCCCGAGTTTCCTGCACACGGGAAACCCTAGGGAGTTTCCAAGCCATTCTCACTCCTGTTTCCCATCCCCAGAAATTGCGGCTTAATTGGTTCGGGGTATGCTCTGGGCTGGTAACTCGTAAGAGATTCTAACGTGCAGACAAGTTTTGAAACCAAGTGGAAAGCGTGCAAGGAAATATATCCATAAAAAAGACAAACCAATAATGCAATTTAAATCATGCACGGCTCGTGCTTTATAGAGAGTGGTGGGGGCTGGAAAACAGGTCACATAAATCAGCTGTGCCCTGTCGCTGGGGAAGCGGGCTCCCTAGCGCCCACCAGGTGAACGCGCCTCTGGCTGGGGAAGAGGAAGCCCCACCCAAAGTGGGTGGGCGCGGGCCGGAGAGCCGCTCCCCGGAGCATGCGCAAATGAGGCGCGGGGGCGGGGCCTGTTGTCCGCGCGCGCGCGCCGGCGCTCCAGTCCCGCCCCTCTAGGGCCGTGCTCCCGGAAGTACGGCGGGGTGGCGCGCAGGATCCTCCGGGAGTGGAAGGAGCGGGGCCCAGCGGCGGCCGCGCGCAGCCTTTCGTCGCACGTGGCTCGGCACGTGGCTGAGCGCCGGCTCGGGCGTCCTGGAGCCGCAGGCCTCGGTCGCGGAGGCGGTGTCATCCCTGACCATCGCCGACGCCTTCACCGCGGCGGGCGAGAGCCCCGCCCCGCCGCCCTCCGCGCTCAAGAGGAGGTTCATCTGTTCCTTCCCTGACTGCAGCGCCAATTACAACAAGGCCTGGAAGCTAGACGCGCACCTATGCAAGCACACGGGGGAGGTAACGGGGCCACGGCGGGGTGTGGCGTCCAGGCCTGGGGACTCAGGACCGCGTGGCCCGCCAGGTGGGCCCTGTCCCAGAGTCCCGGTAGCAGCATGTGGCTGCACGGGCCTTTGCAAGACATAGACAGTCTTGGCACCCCGACCAGCTCTGCCTTAGGTTAGGGAGCAGCTGAGGAGAGGTAGACAGCTTCTGAGACGGAGACCGCGTTGCCATGGGCTCGGAGCGCGCTGAGCCGCTTTGATCGTTTGCCGCTTCTCCTTTGATCTTGAGCCTTGGCCGGGCACCGTCTCCTGATCATCTGTAAATAGGTGCAGAGGAAGGATTCGTTTACTCGCGTCCCTTCTACGCCCCCTACCCCCAACAGACACCTGCCCTCATCCCTGGTCTCCTGGAACTGGAATGGCGGTGACTTTTTAGCACCGGAGGTTCTGCAAGCAGCATGCGTTCATTCCTTCATAATTCAGTACCTTTTTCGCTCCGAAGAGAGAGTAATCAACAAAACAGAAAAAGCTGCTGCTATCACCAACCTGACCCTTTAATTGGGACAGAGGAGTAAGTAGGAATGAGACGCACTAAATTGAGGCCTCCTGGAGGTGGGTCAGGAAAGATCTCCTTTGACCTGAATGAGAAGGAAGGGACCCAACCGTGCAGACACAGGGAAGAACAGTCCGGGCAGAAAGAACGGCAGAAGGGTCCTGTGACTGAGTGTGATTGCGTTGGGGACCGTATAAGAGGAAGTCTGAGAAGCAGGTCTCGTGGGATCATTCGTAGGGTTTGGAGTTTGGGTTTTATCTTGAGGGCAACAGGAAGCCTTCGGAGGATGACAGTTGGGGAAAGGGAAGCCACGGAGGCCAAGGAAGCTGCCCGGGTTCCCAGGGTTTGGCAGAGCCTGACTCGACACTGCCTCACCTGAAGGGCCTTTACTTCTAAAGGGACCCGTAGCCCCTGCCTTTGCTCCTACACCTCCCTAACTTCCGGGCCGTTCCTTCGTGTGACCGCATGGCTCCCTGACCCTCTCTGGCACTGGCAGGTTGACCATTTCCTCCAGCTCTTCACAGGCCGTTGGCACTGCTCCTTTCTGCCCTGGACTCGACCCGTGCCACCAGCTGTCCTGGCGGTCTTGCCCAGGGACTGGCTCCACTCCGAGCATCCACTGTGTTCCGCGTCCCTGTCCTCTCTCTCGCCCATTCTGCCCCTCGGCTTCTGGGTTCTGAAACCAGCATGTCCAGTGAGAGAAGCCTGCGGTCACTTTTACCTCCCTCCCTGAGAACCCCTGGGGGCAGAGGGAGCCTCCTCTCCCTTCTGTGGGTCTCCCCCAGAACCACGGCCCAGGGGAAGGCTAGATTGTGTCCTGGGGCATGGGAGAAGTAGCCCTCCAACCCCCTGTCTCTCAGGCAGTAAATTGCACTCTCCTTAACAACAGAAAGATGAAAAAAGAATTACAAATACTGCGCAGAGTTCTGTGGATCTTCCCCTGGTAATACAACTCTTCTGTCTGTCTGTCTGCTTGCTCTGCTGCTGGTACTGACGTCTGAGGGCTCGGTACCTCCCTCCCGGACTGCCGTGGGCTACGTTTTTCATAGTGAAATACACGCAACTGGGTATTTGGGGGATGTGTTTTGCCTTTTCCTGTAGGCTCAGAATGGAGACCCCTCCTCCCGACTCCGGGGTCCCAGGCGGCGGCTGCAGCGAGGCTGCCAGCATCCTCCTGTAGGTGTGCCACGCAGTCCCTTAGCACAGACCCTGGGCTTGTCCAGGATGAAAGGGAACCCGCACGGTCCCCTGCCCCAGGCTTTCGGGGGATAAAGACACGCCGTGGTGGAGGTCTGAGCCCATCGGCCCCTGCTGATGGCAGGCACGTAATCTTACAGGGGTTTGGCAGGGGTTTGCTGCTGACGCCTGCCGTCAGGGGCGGGAGCAGGGTCACGGTGCCGGTACTGAGAGGGCCGCCCGCTTCCTCCCTGTGCTAGTCACAGCAGAGTCCGCCGCGCCGGCTTCGCGAGGAACTGGTGGCATTTGTGTACCTTCCTGAGTGGAAGCCGTCTCTGGGGGCAGGGTCCCTGGCGTGGCCTCCTCCACAGTGTAGGTCTTTAAATAGGACCAGAGATACCAACGAGGGCAGGACTGACGCGTTTTTTTTCTTTCCTTCCTGCTAGAGACCCTTCGTGTGCCACCACGAAGGGTGTGGCAAAGCCTTCGTCAGGGACTACCACCTGAGCCGCCACGCCCTGACTCACACCGGGGAAAAGCCGTTTGCGTAAGTGGTGGACAGCGTTCGGGCCTCCGGAGGGGGGGTGGTTGGCATGCAGGCCCGTAAGGAAACGGGATCGTCCACTCGTGAGGCCAAGGAGGTGCCGCGGCCCTCTTTTGAGCTTCCCGGTACGAGAGGAGACTGGGTTCTGAACGAGGGGAAGAGACCAGATGGGACCCTGGGTCCCCGGCTCCGCACTGACCGGGGTCTTTATGAACCAGTAAGCTGCCGGGATAAGAGACAGAAGCGTAAAGATAGTGTAATACTTTGTTAAAGGCAAGGCCGCCCCGGCCTCTGGTGCAGGCGGGCATCAGGTTCCGTCACTCCTCGCGGGGCCCCTGCCCCTCCTCCAGCGGCCTCGGTCTTGTTCTAGGCTCTGACTCCCACCCGAACGGTGTGTTCTCTGCTTCCAGACCGCATCCCTTCTTAGAGCTGGGCAGGGTTTACGTGCTCCTTTTGGAACGGGGAACGGGGTCCAGGATCTTCACGTGTCGTGTGAATGACCTCTGCGAGCCGGCCTTTTTGTGCTCTCGCCCCATGTGCTTGACTCTCGGACATAAAATGTGGCCTGCGCACCACGCTGTCTCCGTGCCCCCGTGCCTGCTCTTTGCTCCCTGTCGGGACACTTCTGGGCCCTGTCCTATTGCCTCATGCCCCACACGTGCGTTGGGTTAGATGCCCCGTGTCAGGATCGAAATGGAGAGTGACAGGAAGCCCAGCACAACAGAGGCTCACGCGAGACCGTCTCCGGGTCTCTTGTGTAACAGAAATGCAGAGACGGACAGTTGGGGGTGGTCCCCAGTCAGCGGGACCGGGGCTCCTTGTAACTGGTCACTGCCGTCCTCACCTCCTGGTCCAAGGTGACTGCTGGAGTTCCCGCTGTCCTAGGCGTTCCGGCCACTAGGATGGGCGAAGGACACAGAGCTGTGCCCCCTTGGAGACACTCTGGGGGTGCGGAGCAGGACGTGGCCACCCCTGATTGCAGGGGAGGCTGGAAGAAGTTCTATTTCTGTTGACCGCGTACCCAGCCCGAACTCAGCTTTCCGTCCCTGGGGTCGGAAACGACACCCGCTGGCATCCGTGTGTTCTCTGCCGCAGCACGCCGCCCGTGTGCTCCCGGGGGGAGAGGGGGAGGGTATCTCTCACCGCCCCCGAGCACGGTCCGTCCCCGTGGACGGCACAGAGCCCGGCGGTATTAGCCCGTGTTTATTGGTGGGTGACGACTGGGGTCAGGGCCGTCACGGGAGTCCCGCTTCATCCCTCAGGCCAGGGAGAACTCTCACGAGAAGAGCACACGGTCAAAAAACAACTGGACAGAAGAATTTGGATAATTCAAGGCCAAGATCTAGAAACGCTCATTAAGGGGAACTGGAATGGCTCGGTGACATGCCGGGGGGCATTACGGCTCGTGGTTTTGCTCGAAATTTCTGTTTTTACCTCCGAACGGAAGCTGCAAGTAGTGTTTTCGAGGTCTTTTTGGGAATGCAGTTTATTGTGACATTTCGAGCAAAATTAAGGTTTCCAGATTCTAAATTAAAAAACGGTTTAGCTGAAACCAGTGATTTAGGCCTGAGCAGGGTGTGGGCTTTTGGAAGTAATGTCTCCCAGCCTCTGTCTGCCCGGCTCATCACGGGGGTGAGGCGCGTGCTTCACTGCAGAAGCCTGGCGCGGAGGCGCGTCCCGATCCACGGGGCGATCGCGCCAGATGAGGACTGATGCTCGGCCTGACGCTTTGGAACGCGTTCAAGTCTATTTACGCTGTATCTCGGACAGTACCCGTAGCGGAGAAGGATATATGCATCTGAAAACCTCCCTTCCCTCGGTGTGCTGATGTTTTGATTTATGCAATTCCTTGCAGTTGTCCGGCTAGTGGCTGTGATCAGAAATTCAACACAAAATCAAACCTGAAGAAACATTTTGAACGCAAACATGAAAATCAGCAAAAACAGTATGTAGTAAGTATGGAGAGTTTTCTACGTTCAGAGTGTCCGCATAGTTGGAGGCTTGCTGACTAATGTTCCTCAAGTGCCCACCGACCAGGTTTGGTCTGTCAGATACCTGAATTCAGGCCAGCTACAGGCTATCATCATCACGGTGTTTGGAAAGCCCATGGTTTGGTTCTGTTTTGTTTTGTTGCTAACGAAGTTCATTAACGTAGACTGCCGCAAACGAAACCGTTTTGCTGTTTCCATTGTGTTAATCTTTAAAGCTTCCCGGCAGAGAATCTGACGGTGACGCCGTGGGAGCCAGGAGAAAACCTCCACAGTGTTTATCTTGAGGGAATGCTCTTGTGAACTATTCCTTGCTTTTTCTGAGGACTAACGCGCCTCTATCAAACAGTGCACTTTTGAAGGGTGCGACCAGGCCTTCAGGAAGCACCAGCAGCTGAGAAGCCACCAGGGCCAGCACACCGGCCAGCCACTGTTCAAGTAGGTGCTTCCCGGGGGCGGGGCTCTCGGGCCCTTCGGGTGGGGGTAAGGTTGACACGCAGGGGCGCCTGGGGGGCCCCGTCGGTTAAGCGTCCGACTCTTGATTTCAGCTCAGGTCATGACCTCACGGGTCACGAGCTCGAGCCCTGGGACGGCCTCCGTGCCGACAGCTCAGGGCCTGCTCGGTGTTACTGTGTCCCGCTCTGTCCCTCCCCAGCTCATGCAAGCGCTCTCACTCCCTCTCAGAATAAATGAAAACTAAAAAAAAAAAAAAAAAAAAAAAAAGATTGAAGCCCAAAGGTTGGCTACGAGTGTTCTGAAGCCCCGGCTTGACGTTTTTCTACGCAGCGAAAGCCCGTGTATAGATTGGGGGCATTTCAAAAGCTTCATTGTGCTTTTATTTTCTAACAGAAACAGTTAACGTGTTTCGGAATAATCTGTGACCTTAGCACAGGTGTGGCTAAGCCTGGAGGGGAAGCTGAGAAATGATGTTATTCGGTCGCCCGGAATGTCGTTGCGCAGACACGAAGCGTTCCCTTTCCGCAGAGCGGGAGTAACTGGGCCTGGCGGCCTGCACGCGACAGCCCTTCAGGAGGGACACCCGGGGCTGGACTTGGAGAGGGTGCGGGGGAGCCGTGGCCGCCTGCTCCGGTGCGGCCTTGACGTTCATGGGCTGGCGGCCCCGCGGCCCCGCGGCGCTCCTGGCCCACGCCGGGCCGCACTTTGTCCAGTGTCACCGAGGGGCCAGGGGCCACCCTTGCTGGCAGGGCCGCTGCCGAGGGCTGTCACCCGGAGGCAGGACGTGCCTCTGCACGGGTGCCCCTGGCGCTGCTTGCTTTCCGGGCCGAGGCCGCCACGGTAGGGACTCCTGGAGATGACTCAGGACGCCCCAGGGGGTTACCTAAGCCCCCTCTTCGTAGCTAGGGAAACAGCATCTTTACACACGCATCAAGATGAAAACTTTGATTTTATCACATGCTAAAAAAAGAAAAAAGCCCTGGCACTTTTCTCCAAGTTTATTTGGTCTCCAGGCGGGTCCAGCCACTTGAATTTCACCTGCAATCGGGTCTCAGTTTTTTTCTTTTTTTAGTGTTTATTTTTGAGAAAGATAACAAGAGCGCAAGAGGAAGAGGGGCAGAGACATAGGGAGACACAGAATCTGACGCAGACTGCAGGCACAGAACCCAATGCGGGGCTTCAACTCACGGAGCGCGAGATCGTGACCTGAGCCGAAGTCGGACGCTTAACCGACCAAGCCCCCCGGGCGCCCCTCGGTCTCGGTTTTAAATCTCCTTTTTAGGACTGGTTTGGTTGGGGAGAGACGTGGGGAGCCGAAAAGGACAGAGTGAGTTCGCGCGGGTGCTCCGCGGAGACGGCCTGGCTCACGGGTCGTGTGTCGTTCACCCAGGTGTGCCCACGAAGGATGCGGGAGACACTTCGCCTCCCCCGGCAGGCTGAAGAGACACGGGAAGGTCCACGAGGGTGCGTACGGCGGCCCCGTGTGGCCCAGCCCTGGGGAGCCCCTGACGGCCGCGTGTGTTGGTCCGATTTCTCCGGCCGCATGGCGCCCTCTGTCCTGGTCCGCAGTCGTGCTGGGAAACTTGGCCCCGCCCAGTGGGGGGCGGCACGCTGCGTGTCGTCTGTTCCCACCCGTTGTGGGCGTTCAGAGCACCTGCTTTTTCGTCTGCCACCAGTGCCTGGCAGCGCGTTATGTTGGGGTGTTAGTGCCCCAGCCGAGGTTGGCTTCGCCACCCCCGATCAGACCTGTGCCGTGCCTTTCCTTCCCGGCACTCCCCGGGCTCAGAGGGTAGCTCGAGGTTATATCTGTATTCCAGTTTTCTGGGTATAGAATAGGTTTTCGGCTTTTGTTTTTTAAAACAAGAGACTAGTAGCTGAAGCCTGAGAGGTGGCCTCGTCCCTTCCAGTTTCACTCTGGTTCCTTGTCGGTGAAACACAGGTTGGCCGGCGCACTGACCGATTCTCCCAGTTCCGGTGCTTGGCACACTGTCCATCCTCGTCTGCAGCGTTTCCTCTGGGTTCTCCCTTAGCTGCACCCCGAGCCTTTTCCGCAGCGTGGAATTTACCAGGCGGTGAGGCTTGAGGCGGCCAGGGGTGGGCGCACCACCACGGAGACTTAGTGCTGGCCGTCTGCCAAACCCAGAGCCCTCGCGCTGAGGAAAACGAGGCGAGCAGAACGCAGGGAGGGGGGCGCCGTGGGCCAGCGGCGGGGGGGGGCGGTGACGGCAGCCGGGCGCCCACGTGCAGTCCCCCCCACTTCCTACCTGCGGCGGGAGAGGGCACGGCCTCCTTCCGTGAAGTCCGGTTGCAACGGACACCTTGCCGGGCGATCAGTGGGTTTTGCTGTAAAACCAGCCTTTCTTAGTGTCTCTCCCCCCCTCCAAAGGCTGACAGAACAGTGTCATGGGGTGGTGGGAGGGCAGTTACATCGGCTCGTAAGTCTCCTTTCTAATCATGATTGGCGTTTATACTGAATATTCACAGAAAGTGATGCGCCAACCTGTTTTTCCCCCAACAGGCTATGTGTGTCAAAAAGAATGTTCCTTTGTGGCAAAGACCTGGACAGAGCTCCTAAAACACGTGAGGGA
Organism: Paguma larvata; assembly: GCA_030068075.1. NCBI lineage: Eukaryota > Metazoa > Chordata > Mammalia > Carnivora > Viverridae > Paguma > Paguma larvata. The sequence goes on along the minus strand of CM057839.1, from coordinate 71,999,098 downwards.
AAGCCACAAAGGTAAGGCAGACGTGCGCGCCGCGGTGTCATGTTTGCCTCTGCAGTTGAGTGTTTGCCTTAAAGGCGTCTCTGTGACGTTCGTGAGGGGCCGGGACCCCCGCGGTCGGCAGAGGCGCAGAGAGGGCCGTGGCCCGGCCGGGCCGGGCCGGCCGTCGGGAGCCACCGGGCACAGTTAGGGGTCGGAAAGGCTGCACAGGCGAGGAAGTGGGGAGACACTGGTGCCCTGGGGGGACAGCTGGGGAAGCGGTGCCTTGTGTCCTGGAAGACGGGGAAGGACGCGGGTCTACCTCATCTTCCCCCCTTGCCCACGGCCACTGTGCCGAGAACCCCTGCTTGGGGACAGTGACTCGTGTAACACAGGCGCCTGGGAGACTAGAGACAGACCTCCGAGCAGTCAGCAGCGGAGCTAGCGTTCGGATTTGTGAGGATCACGGCCTTGTTGGCCTCAGATCCGTCACCTACGGGTGCAGTGGGAGGTTTTCCTGGGTGGTGGTCCCACTGCTCACGTGTGTGTCTGCCCCACCAGAGGTCATCAAGTGTGAAGTGTGCCAGAGGACATTTAAACGCAAGGATCACCTCAAGCAGCACATGAAAACTCACGCCCCGGAGAGGGAGCTGTGCCGCTGTCCCCGGGAGGGCTGCGGCAGGACCTACACCACCGTCTTCAATCTCCAGAGCCACATCCTCTCCTTTCACGAGGAAAGGCGCCCGTTCACCTGCGAGCACCCCGGCTGCAGCAGGACGTTTGCCATGAAGGTCAGTGCCGGCCCTCCCGCGTGCGGTCCTTCAGAGGCGCGGCCTCCGGGTGGGGGTCCCGGGAGCCCCGGCCTCCAGGGTGGCGTCCCGGGGGCCGCAGACGGGGAGGCCGGGAGGTCTGGCCCTTCCACTCCGGCTGGGGCACGAGTGGTTCTGAAGTCTGCACAACAACCCGATTTGCCCGTGCCAGCGGCTCCCAAAGTGTGGCCCCGACCGGGAACATCAGCACTTGCTAGAAATGTATATCCATAGGCCCCGCCCCCCCCCCCCCCCCCCCCCCACAGAATCAGAAACGGGGTTTGGGAGCCAGTAATTTGTTAACAAACCTGCCGGGACGCTCAGGTTACCTGAACTTGAGCAAGTGGTACCACAGGCCGCTGGTTCTCGTTAGTTAGAAGAGTATGCTGCCACCTGGGTGTCCTTTTAGACGGTCACCGTTTAGGCATTGAGAAGTGGGCAACAAGGACACGAGGGACCTTGGGACTGGGGATCTAGTCTAGATGTTGGTGTGATGTGAACAGCAGGAACGTGACACGACGGAGGGCCGCGCGGCGCGACTAAGGCTGAAGAGACCAGTGGGGTGGGCCCGGCGAGGGTGCGGCCCACACGGTCAAGGACAGGGACGCCGTCGGGGTTCCCGTTGGTGTGGGGGAATGCTGCCGCCTCGACTGGGTTCCAGGAAGCGTCTCGTGCAGAGCCAGTGTGCCCTTCTCCTCCTCAGGAAGCAACGAAGAAGCCATGGGGGCAGGGGGGGTCCACCTAAATTCCTAACCTGGTCCCTGGGAAAGGTGGTGGTGAGGTCTAGGATGGGAGGAAGACTTCGCTCTGCTGGGAGGAGGTCAGGTCCCTCGACAGCAGGCAGCGGGAAGGAGGTGGACGGTTCATTTAAAGGACTCGTGAAGTTTTCGTATTAAAAGGCACCAAAACGGCAATGCTTTAAAAATACAACTCTTTCTTTTGCCTTCATCGTAGCAGAGTCTCAGGAGGCACGCCGTCGCGCATGACCCTGACAAGAAGAAAATGAAGCTCGAGGTACGTGAAGTGGGGCACGCTGTTAACTGGACCCTGAGGTACCCGCGCCAGAGGCGCTCCAGGCACTTCCCGGCCGACCCCCACCCCCCTCACCGCGTGAGCCCGCGCTGCTGGCACAGCGACAGCCGGGCGCCCGCTGGGGTGGACGGCCCTTAGAGCGGACAGGTGCGTTCTCAGTTCTCACGGTCCTGCTCTTATTTCCAAAGGCAAAACCGTCTCGTGAGAAACGGAGTTTGGCCTCTCGTCTCAGCGGATACATCCCTCCTAGAAAGAAGCCAGGACAAGGCTTCTCTCTGCCTGGAAGCGGAGAGTCCCTGGGCTGCACTCAAGACAGGGTGCTCTCGACAGTCGCGAAACTCACCCGCAGCTGAGCCCCCCGCGGCTCTGAGGTGTAAAGGACCACAGGCCAGCCGATCTCCCCCGCAGAGCTCGTTTCCCTTTATTAAATCACGGACGCGCAACATCCGACTCGCCCTCGTTCCCGTCTTCTCTGTCCCGCGCGTCCCCTTTCTGGGCTCCTTGAGTCTCTCGATATGCATTCTCTTCCTTTTTGCTTAAGTGGCGAAGAACACACATTACAGCTCTCCCTCCCCTCACAGGGTGCGGCCGGGTCGAGAAGGTGGCTACTCCGGGCATGGCTTGGAGTATTCGGTCACAGATCTTCTCCTAGAAGGGGAGAACGGCCGAAGATGAATTTACAACCAGCGTCTCCGGTTCTTTCTAGCGTTGGCGCTCTGACACCCAGACAAATCTGCGTTCTCGAATTGCTGTGACCTGCGTGATTAGCTACAGCACGCTGTGCCTTCCTGGTTAATTAGTGATCGAATCCCGTACGATCGACCGCCAGGCACTTTCACAAACTCCACGCACCTGCTCCGCTGCCCTGCGAGCCGACAGTTTACAGTCCCCGCTCTGCCGGCGGCACTGAGGGGCGGTGTTTGGCTCCCACTAACCTCTTGGGGGAAAACAAAGCAGTGGCTCTGGGCATCGGCAGGGGACCTCCCCGACCCCAAAGCGGTTCCTGACACCCGCTTACACCGTCATTTCTGGAAAACACCCAGTTCTAGAAAGCCAGGGTCAGCGGGGCTGGGTCCCAGGCCTGCGTGATTCCAACGGAACAAGGACAGAAACCACAGGGACTAACGCTGCCTTGTAGCTGCTGAGCGCTCGGACTCCAAAAGCGAACTATAATCTGCAGACTTGCAGCGGGCGTGCAAACGGCCGCTTTCCAGAAAGACAGTTCCACTTTCTATAGAAGAACTCCCAGAGGCCTTTGTAAACCGGAGACAGACTTTAAGAAAACGCATCTGTTTTCCTGTTTAAATGTTAGATCCCGTACAATCTAAAGAAAAGGGTGTACATTACTCTTGCATTAAATTACGAAGTAAAGTGTTTTCACAGGACAAATGTTTCGATGGAAAGACCGTGTGGCGTACACTGGCCGTTTGGGAAACGAACTGGAAAGCCCCGGCCGCCACTGGGCAGCATTCGCCAGCTACTCCGCCTTGCCCTTCCGTTAGCCGCGTTTCCTACGGCTGTGTTTCTAGATCGCAAAACAAAAGGGGCAGTCACTCACCATTTTATTTTCCGGCTCCTCCACATTCTTCCCTTTCTTCACAGTAATTTGAACTTTGTATTTTTTCTCAATCCATTGCTGAATCTGTTTACTCTTTGTGTCCAAGTCATGTTGTCCAATATTTGAAGAAAACGTTAGTTCCTTTGTCAGGGCAGGCCCTAGGGTAAAACAGAGACTTGGTGCTAGGACTGTTGACTGGTCCCTTCGGGGGACCCGAGCTGGGTCACGCACGCTTCGTGACCTCTCCGGTAGCCACAAGGGCCCGGACACTCCTTTCCCGACTTAGTTTCACAGACCAGTAAACGTTTTTTAAAACAAACAGACATAAAGGTATCAATTTTTACCTGTCAAATACTTAGATATGAAATGCTTCCATTTATTATTACCCTCATTTGATCAGAGTACAAAAGAATGGTCCTTTAAAAGAAACAAGTTTAGCTTTATTATAAAAATTGGCCTTATATTTCTTTCTGACTGGAGCAGCGTTTAGAAGTACTCTTAAAAAAATGTTTTATAAGTGTTTATTTTTGAGAGTGAGTGAGACAGAGCATGAGCAGGGGAGGGGCAGAGAGAGAGGGAGGCTCCAAGCTCCGAGCTGTCAGCACAGAGCCGACGCGGGGCTCGAACTCAAGAACTGCGAGATGACCCGAGGAGGAGTCGGACGCTCAAGCGACTGAGCCACCCAGGCGCCCCGGGAAGTACTCTCCTACTCTGACTCCCTTAGCGGTGCCAGCGGGGTCACCCGGACTGCGTCAGACGAGCCGGAGCGCTCTACGTCTTGCCTCCAGCAAGGAAATGCTGACCATCAGAAAACTACCGGGAAGGAACAGGTTCCTTAGTAATAGCATTGGGGCAAGTCAGAGTTCTCACATGGAGGAAAAGTTAGGTGTCACCCCCCACGACCATCTCCCCAGGAGCACTGACTGCACGTGAAAAAACACAACTTTAAAAATAGAAGAAAAGAACTCGTATGTTTGTGACCTCAGGATAGAAGGATTTTGTTAAGGGGCGCCTGGGTGGCTTAGCTGGTTGAGTCCAACTTGGGCTCAGGTCATGACTTTGCGGTTCGGGAGTTCCAGCCCTGCACTGGGCTCTGTGCTGACAGCTCGGAGCCTGCTTCGGATTCTGTGTCTCCCTCTCTCTCTCTGCCCCTCCCCTGCTCACACTCTATCGCTCTTAAAAATAAGTAAACATTAAAAAGGATTTTGTTAAGAAAAAATTGATAATTTTCTATATCGAAGACAATACGGTGTAATTTTGAAAAGGACAAAGAACTCTAACTAGGATAAGGTTTTTGTATCACACAGAGAACCTTATAAATGACAGGGAGGGACCACGCCGGGAGAGGAAAAGGGAATGTGAACAGGCAAGTCACAGAAGAGGCAACTCAAATGGTGAAATGAAATACAAATAAATAGAGTGGGCTTCTCGCCCATCGGCATGACGAAGCTTGGGGGACGGTACCAAATGTGGGTGAGGAGGCAGACGAGGAAATCTCACACATTGCTGACGATTTGCGCCACCGACTCTGCAGACAGACAGACATGCTCTTTGGTCTCCATAACGGGACTGGCAACAAGCCCAGCGCCCACGGAGAGGCGCCGACAGACTCGCGGCACGCGCTGTTCTCAGGACCCCACTCAGTAACTGTAACACATCAGCCGCAGCTGTGCTATGAACACGGCTGGTGAGAACGGCAGGACCTAACTTTTACGTGCACGAGATCATGCCATAGACCACTTGCACGTAACTGAGGTTTACCAACACAGATCTATGTCCGTGTCTGTGGCAGTGGGCAGGGGGGACGGCACAGGAAAAGGGAGCACGGGGACTTCAACTTTTCCGTAACATTTAAAACCCCGAAGGACGACGAGGTTAACGCTTGTTCATGTTGGATGGTGGGTCACAGGTGTTTCTATTTTTCTGCAGGCTTTCTAATTCCCAAAAGCGGTTTTTCTCACAAAACTCCTTTTACGAACACCTCCCTGCCACCTCCAAGCTCCTGCAGCTGGTCTACGTCTCTATCGAAACAATATAATGCCTTTAACACACGTCAGCCCTTCAACTATCTCTGAAAACAGCAACGTGTCTTCCCCCGGTCCTCGGGGCTGTCCCCCGTTTTCCCTGAGGTGCAGTCTGATGTCCCTACCATCCGACCGGCCTCTTCTGACGACTTTTTCTCTCCCAGCCCAATTCCTCATTGAACGTGGTGTCACGAAACCAAGCCACAGAGAGCGTGTGATTTTCCTGAGACCCATGACCTTACGGTGGCGGCTCTGGGACCTGCCTCTTGACTCTGTCCCGGGGTGTTTTCCATAAACCAATCTTTCGTCGTGATCAGCACTTATTAGGAATCATGAAAAACTCACTTCGCGTCTAGCTCACGGCTCCAGAAGGCACAGACGGCCAGGGCCTGGGAAGGCAATTGGCAGATGTGTAAATGAGCCTTACCACCAACGGGCGGTGGAAGATGCTCTGTGAACCGCTCCAGAGACGAGAAAGTGCTTCAGCCAACTGGCCAGGCACCTCCGCTTGGAGCTGAGGGGGAGAGAAGGGCACGGGGCCTCCATGCCGCCCCTTCCGAGGCTGACTTCATTCCGGCCGCCGGCGGCTATGCCACCCCCAGAGCAGACCCAGAGGGAGAGAGGTCCCACCATTCTGGGGTGCTTCCCTTATTTCCCCCTCATCTTACCCCGGCCTCCAGGAAGAGATGGGGAATGAAGTGAGAGCCGGAGAAAGGTGGGGAAATGCTGGCGAGACTGCGAACTTCCCCGTCTCTCACATGCCCGGTGCCATGAGGCACCTTGGCAGGTGCGGTCCCCAGCCTGCGGTCCCCGAGGCCTCGGCGGGCGGGCGGGCAGCAGCCACCTACCGGGTTTCGGGCGGGCCTTCTCCGACTCCCGCAGCCTCAGGCGTTCCTCGTGGATCTGGGCCCCCGTCAGCAGCTGGTACTGTGGGGGCCCCGCGCCGCTGTCCCGTTTCACGAGCCTCAGGGCCCGCTCGTCCATGAGCCTGATGACGTCGGCTCGGTGCATGTCTCCCAGGTCATTGCCCGCCTCGTCCAGCACGTGGATAACTCGCTCGTGAATTTTTCTTCCGATGTTGCTAAAGGCTGGTTCGCTCTTTTTTCTCTTCTTCCTCTCGTCCTGGGTGTCCGCCACAGTACTGAAAGCTTTTGCGCAAGTCGGGTGGGACAGGGCCGGGACAGGAGCTCGGAGGGGCGGCGGCGCCTGCGCGGTCTTGCGCAGGGTGCGTGTGCCAAGACATCGAATGCAATTATTTTCAGTCTTCAGGGTCTGCAGCGTTAGCCTCCTTAGGAGAAGGGTGGCCATCCTGAAAAGCAGGGGGAAAGGCTTGTTACAACTCAGTCCTCTCGGCCCCGAGGTTTGATACTGTACACGGGGGGCGTGTGGGGTTGCAGGTCCATGTCAACTATGAACACTGGGGACCCGCGTGTAGGGGACGGACACCAAGGACACGGCCTGGCAGGCGATGGCACTCGCACTAACTCGCAGAGCTGCGGTCTCCAGGGCAAGTTCCCGTCAGAATGGGCACAGGGCTTTCGGCTGCCATCATTGCCTCCCCCAGTACTACCCCGCCTGATCCGTCTCCCAAGGATCCCGTGGTGCCGAGTCCGAAAGCAGGTAGCATCCTACAGGTTTATTTAGGAGAATGCAGTACTTGAAATCCTTGGCGATTCATACATACCGACTCATAAACTTTTAACACCATCGACTGTTGACAATTTATCAGTGTATCTGGTGGTACACAGAAGACAAGAGCGCTATTCTGGGAAAGCCGGGCGCACTAACGGAGACTCTCAGAAAGGAAATGGCCCAACACGAATCAAAGTGCCGCCCGCATAAACTGAACAGATGGCTCACAGGTAAGGCGCGATGACCAAGTGTTAACTACGCGTCAGGCGCACGTGGGGATACTGGCTCACTGCGTGGGCACATGCTCTTATAAATGGCGTTTTGACTTCTGACTTGCTTCTCTCACCCAATCGGTGTCTCTCTCCTCCCATTCGCACGTTAGGCAATGCCTAGAGGTGCAGGCTGGAGGAGGGACGAGCGGACCCACTCAAGTCATCTGGGGTTTGCTGAGCCACACGAGAACTCAGGGAGGCGGTCCTGTCCGCGACAAAAGAGGAAAGGATGAGGCGCCTCAGGCACTGCTTCTCAAAGAATGGTCCCCGGGGCACCTGCGGGAGAGTCCGCGGAGTGTTCGCTGAGACTGGGCATTCCCTCTGCCCGCTGTCCCGCCTCTGTCTGCCCGCGGCACCTATCCCGCCTGCTCGGCTCAGTTCCAGCCTCACCGGGCTCTGAACACCGTCCTCCTCTGGGTGCACGTAACCCGGTAGTTCCCGTCCCTCAGACAGCTGTGTGCCTCGTTAACCTGAGGGCCCGGCTGCAGTGTGACGGCCCCGCGAGGCCTCCCCATCCACTCCGTAGGGCGCTGCCCACCCCATCGCTCTCAAAGCCATCGCCTTGCTTTAAAAAACCCCACTGCCCGACACACTATATAATTATTTGCACACATGTTCATAACCTTGCCTCACTAGAATGCGAGCTTCGTGAGAAAACGTAATTGTCCATTCTGTCCACTGCCGCGTCCCTAACGCTAGAGCCTAGAGCCCGGCACGGACAAAGGAAACGGCGGCCGCCGGCCTCTGCGTCCTGCATCATCCCCCAGCGATGTCCACACACGCCGGTGACCCCCCGGCTTCACATTCTGGCTGGCATCTCGCAGGCCCACTGACCCTAGTGAGATCTGTGGCCAGACGCTCCCCCCGCCCCCCACCGGGGAATGGGATGCACGCACCCGGTCACTACGTGGTTGGGGACTCCGGCCGTACTTGTGCTAACGGCTCTAAGACAGGGGTAACCTGGATTTTAAATAGCCGCGATAGTACTGCCTCGCCAAAAAGCCAGGTATTTGTTGGCCCCCGAAACCGAAAAAGCAGGACTGAAGAGACCAGGGATGATGTTTTTTCCATTTATCGTCAGAAAAACAGCAGCAGCACCAAATTTCACGAGTGAGGACAGCACTCGCGATGACAGACAAAAGCTGACGCGTCCCCTGCAACAGATCCTCCACACATTAGACCAGATAATATTATTTCGAAACGTAGGATTCTTAACACGTAAGTGAATGACAGACAAAGCATAGGAAAAAGATGAAAAGAAATTTATGAAAACCCTGGTTGTCTGTGGTTGAAGACACAAGTGATTTCCCCCCCATCCTTCTTACCACTTTTTCCTCACTCTTTTATAGGGAAGAATTATTTCTATTTATTTATTTATTTTTAATTTTATTTTAAGGAGGCTCCACGCCTAATGTGGGGCTTGAACTCACACCCCTGAGACCCAGAGTCACACGCTCTCCCGACTGAGCCAGCCAGGCGCCCCTGGAAGAAGTATTTTTTATATTCGTACATTTATTTCCAAAATAAAGGCTCTTTCAGAATAATGATGGAAAATTTTTTTAAAGCTTTAAAACCAGTTTCCAAGAAGAGGAAGAGGTAAAGAGTAGAAAAATAGCGTAACGACGTTTTTCTGTAAGTTCTTTACTGTTACTTAAATTTTAAGTTTTAAATTTCCTTCAAACTGGGGGAGCTACACATATTTTAAAATCCTTAATAGTGATGAAAATGCATATTCATATATGTTTGTTAGAATAGAAATAGGACTTAAATGTGAAAAAAAAGGCTTCTGGGGCACCTGCATGGCTCAGCTGGTTAAGCTCAGGTCATGATCTCACGGTGCAGGAGTTTAAGCTCTGTGTTGGGCTCTGTGCTGACAGCTCTTCCCCCCTCACCCCACCGCCAGCCGCCCATGAACTATTTCAAGGTGAATTCTATCTTGCCAGCAAATACTTCAGTATGTCCTCTCTAGGAGGTTAGGACTCTTATCTGTTTTTAAATTTTCTTTTAGAGAGGGGCGCCTGGTGGCTCAGTCGGGTTAAGCACCTGACTTAGCTCAGGTCATGATCTCACGGTTCAGGAGTTCGAGCCCCGCGTCAGGCTCTGTGCTGACAGCTCAGAGCCTGGAGCCTGCTTCAGATTCTGTGTCTCCTTCTCTCTCTCTGCCCCTCCCCTGCTCCCACTCTGTATGTGTGTCTCTCTCAAAAATAAACATTAAAAACATTGGTTTTAAAATGTATTTGAGATGGAGAGTGCGCCAGCAGAGGGGGTTGGGAGAGGGAGGGAGAGAATAAGATCTTAAGCAGACTCCACGCTCGGCATGGAGCCCAATGCAGGGTTCAATCCTACGACCCAAGAATCATGACTTGAGCCGAAATCAAGAGTCAGATGCTTAACTGACTGAGCCCCCCAGGCCTCCCTCTTTTATCTTTTTAATAACCATGGTGACATTACCCCAACTAATAACTGCTCCTTTAAAGATCCAGTTTCCTGATTCCCCAAGAGTGCTGTAATCTCCTCTGTTAGCATTTCATTCACAGGTTGGTAGCACGGAGTGACTCCCACGCGCCAGACGTGTGCTAATTTCAACATTAAAGAATAATGGCTTAATGTTATTTCAACACACTGAACATGCAACAATCTATCCAAAAGAAAGATCATTTGCTGGAACCGTACGTGACTATTACCCTGACTCCTTACTGGGAAAACTGGTCAAGACAAAGAACTAAGCGTCATCGTACCTCTTTACGAAGACCTGCGGTCGGTAACCATCCCCAGTTGGTGAAGGAAAAGCTCTTCGTTAGCGGAGAATGCCAGCTAATAAATGGAGGAGAGAAGTCATTTAGAAATCGCCATTTTGCCACCTTCGACCAAACCACGGATCCAGGCAAGGATGGGCACAAAAATCACGACTAAAGAGCTAATGAGGGAACAAGGTATCCATATGGTGCCAGAGGACGACTGGAAGATTACTTGCAAATCGAAACGGGGAAAACGCACTTTGGCTGTCACCCTGCCTAGCCTGAGGTCAGTCTCAGCATCCCGGCGGTGGCAGCGACCCAGCAGCCTAGCGCACGCCTCCTCGCGCAACGTGGCACCTGCTCGGCGCCTGCTGCAGAGCAGTCCTGCCGAAAGAGGTTTACCCAGGGCCTGGTTCGGCCTCTAGACCTGGCCTCCGGTTTCCAAGGAACACGACTCGGAGGGCAACAAATCAGATTCCCAACGAGGGAATAATCGGACAGATCCGGACTGTGGGACAGGACAACTGGCTCCGTGTCTTAAAAAAAAGTCAATGTTCTGGGGAACGAAAAAGGAGAAGGGGCTGATCTTGATTAAAAAGACAGGGGAGACATAATGATAAAATACAGTGTGTTTGAAAAAAAGCAACTAAAAACGTACGTTGAGATACAGGGGACAGGCTGGGTATGGACGAGATTCCTGATGGACCAGGTGCTATCACAGAAGTACTGTGTGTGGTCTCAGGGACAATGCCATTCTTGGGAGGGGACTCGGTTGTCTTCGGGGTAGAGGACCGTGACATCTGCCACTTACTCTGTCACGATGTGGCAGAAAACATCCGTGCAGTATCGTAACACTCGCTGAATCTACGTCACGGTTCCACGGGTGTTCAGTTATCAGTCTTACGACTTCTCTGTATGTGTGATTTTGTCCATAATTAAAAAGTTTTTAGGGGTGCCTGGGTGGCTTAGTCGGTTGAGCGTCTGACAACAGCTCAGGCCATGATCTCATGGCTTGTGAGTTCGAGCCCCACGTCGGGCTCTGTGCTGACAGCTCAAAGCCTGGAGCCTGCTTCTGATTCTAGGTCTCCGTCTTTCTCTGCTCTTCCCCTGCTCATGCTCTGACTCTCTCAAAAATAGACACTAAAAAAAAAATATTAAAAAAAAAAAAAAACCCACTGGGTCAGGATGCCCTCGAAACACGAAGACATAAGAAAATAAGTAATAAAACATTACTACTATTTTTTAAAGTTAGGTTTATTTGAGACAGAGACAGAGAGTGCGAGCAGGGGAGGGGCAGAGAGAGAGGGACAGACAGAGACTCCCAAACCGGGCTCTGTACTGTCAGCACAGAGCCCCCCCTCTCAAACTCATGAGCCTTGAGACCATGACCAGAGCCGAAATCAGGAGCTGGACACTTACTGGACTGAGCCATCCAGGCATCCCAATAATGTAACATCACAATGTTAAGTGGGTTCAAGTAGTCTAGCTAGAGGAAGTCTGGGGTTATGAGAACGAAGGTTAAGGCAAGGTTAAGAAACCTTTCGAGGCAAAGGTAAAGAAGGAAGCCTAGCTCTCTCGTGAGAGATTAAAGGAGGCTGATCCCTCTGTGGAACACACCGCGGGCTGAATGAGCCAGCGGTCTAAATCGGAATAGGAGCGCGTACGTTCTCACGATGACACTGGTGCTTCAGCCACTCACCTCCACAGCTCTCCCTTCCCGACATCCGAAACTATGTCAAAAGCCAATTACCTTAGAGTCCTTCACTTGAATCGCCCAGCTTTACAGGATGAGGGGTCCGCTTCTGGTCTCATGGAAACTCGGACTGAGAAGAGCAGCCTATTCTGCGGAACCCGCCTCTGGTGCTGGTTTTTAGTTCAGTGGCGGACTCTACCTCCTGGGGGAAAAACAACACATCATTTCTTTTTTGTCGTGGTTGTTCCTTATTTACTTGAGACTGGATCGCTGAAAACCTACCTGGCGAGAACTGGAGGATAAACTGACGAGCGCCCTCAAGGCCCCTTCCCGCCTAACTGCGGCCCTCTCTCCACTGCGTGGATGACTTCGCCACCAGCACTCGCCTGCCTGGGGCCACGGGGGAAACGACAGCTGCATTATTCCAAACGCCCACAGAGCAAAGCAGTTTTAGTGTTCGAGCCGCATGTTCCAGAAGAAACTGAAATGATTCTAAGTATTAAGCCATAAAGCGGGACGTTCTGAAATAAACACGCGGCTACGTCCATACGCTGTGCATTTCTGGCGAGCTTAGGGCCGTGCCACCTTTTCACATTAGCCTGCGGTTGTTTAAAATAAACAACAGTTCCTGAGGGCTATTTCCCCCAACTTTTATTATGAGAATGCTTAAACATACAGAAAAGCTGGGGGACTGGACGGTGAACACCCCGATGCCCGTTCATCTGGAGTCTACATGTTGGCGTCCTTGTCTTATCTATTTATTCCTTCTCCCACCCATTTATGTTCTGATACATTTCAAAGTCGACTGCAGAGTTGGCACGCTTCATCCTCACATACTTCAGCTGCATGCCAGTAACCAGGGTTCAGTATTTGTTTCCGGTTCCTTTCATTCTGAGGCAAGATTTACATACAATGAAATGTACAAATCTTAAGTGCATCTTTTCATCCGTTTTGACAAGCACAAACACCTCTGTAACCAAAACTCCCGCCAGCGTGGAGAATAGTACCGTCACCCCGGGAAGTTCCCCCATGCCTCTTCCAAGTCAGTCTCCCTCCCCCTCCAGAGGTGACGACGGTTCTCATGTTTTTCCATCAGTCTGTTCCAAGATTTCATGTAAGTGGAACCACGCGGTATGTACTCTTTGTTGAAGGCACCTCGGCACGTTCTGGGGACTCGTCTGTGTTGTTGCATGTATCATCGGTTTGCTCCTTTTTATTTCAGAGAATTGTCCCAGTCTATGAATACACTCCAGATCTTAAATCCAGTTTTCTGTTGAGGAACATTTAGACCGATCCTAGTTTTTGGCTACCATAAATAAGGTTGCTATGAACGTTTTTACAGAAGAAAAAAAAAAAGGGACCAAGTCATTACTGCTCCAAAGGACAGCTGCATTCCCCTAACGGTACATTATTTTGCATTACTTTTTGTGGTACCCCCTCGGGAGGTACTAATAACATATTTCTTGCGAAACTTCTCGGAAAATGATTTAAATACGTGGTGATGAAGGAGTCCCGTCCTGCAACAGATTAAATCGCTCGCACCCTCCTCACTTTTCTTTGATATTGCGGATACTCACAGCTCCTATTTACTGATGGTATTTCCAGAGAGGTTGGATCAAGGTCGCATAGATGCCAATGAACTAAATATTTGTGAAATTAATGCTGCCAACCCCTAGGACTCTAAGAATCCTCTCACACCTTTCAGAGGAGTTTCTCAAAGTCCTTGCTTCTATCCGTAGACCCGCCGACTATCCACCTGCCCCATTCCAGCCGCTGGGGCCGTGCAGCTTTGACCCCAGAGGACTGAAACATGGCACTGAGCCTGCAAGCTGCTGTCCCTTGGTTCTGGTTTTGCTCTTCTGCAAGGAGTACAAAGTACTCTCCTTACTCACGTTGGCTTTTTAAGAGCTAGGGGCGCCTGGGTGGCTCAGTCGGTTGAGCATCCGACTTCGGCTCAGGCCATGATCTCGCGGTCTGTGAGTTCGAGCCCCACGTCAGGCTCCATGCTGACAGCTCAGAGCCTGGAGCCTGCTTCAGATTCCCTGTCTCTCTCTCTCTCTCTGCCCCTCCCCCGCTCATGCTCTGTGTCTCGAAAATAAGTAAAAATTAAAAAAAATTTTTTTTGAGAAAGAGCTAGAACATCCATCTACAACACTGGACATATACCTTTGGCCAATTTCTTAACCATGTTTCTTTAGCTACAACATTTTTCCTTTATTTTATATTTTCGTGATTTTATCGAAACAGCTGAGTAACCAACCATCCAGGAAATGTTTAAAAAGCTTTAAAATCCAAAGCTACGGCCTCAATATTAACGTCAGTTTTTCCCGTACACGAATCTCCTACACGTCATTTCCGCTTCCGGGACTCCCATTTCAGGGACCACCGTCCCGGTCCATCCAGGGCGGCATCTTTTCCGTTTTGGCTCTCCCTCACTCTCCTGGCTAACCCAACACCAAGTCTCGTAAAGTTTACTTCCTAACCCCACTCAAATCCATCCACTTCTCTCCGTATCCACTGCCACCGACCTAGTTCGAGACACCTTCCATCTCTTGTCTGGATTCCCAGCAGTCTAACTACACGCTTGAACTCCGCATTCCTTTCCTGTCCCTGCATCGCTCTGGCCACACCCCGTGCCCTCCCCACCTTAAAACTGCCCCTAATTACAGGCCAGCATCTTCCAAGAGGCCAAAGGCTCTTGCCGCCTCTCTAGCAACGCTCTATACCAAACTTCCTATTTGTCTGAACAACGCGGGCGGCCCAGATTCTTCGCATGTTCTTCCCTTAGGCTTAGGAAATGCAAGATCGTTGCTGGGTGCTCCCATTCTCTGGGCACTCTTCGGATTACCTTCCAAGCTAAGCCCATCTGCCACCACTCCCCCTACTCCCTCATCTGTTTGTTAAGCTCAACACTAAATGTACAGTATATATAACCTTTCCTTCATAACACTTATCACAATTACAACTTTGTGACTCTCTTACTGCTGTTTCTCTCCTTTACTAGACGGTAGGTTCCCTGCGGCTGGGAACGAATCTCCGTTATCCTTTACTGTATCGTCCCTGGCACGACAAGCGGCGGTTCACTTTACAGACTCCCCTCCGTTCTCTGCACTTTCTTAGACTGAGGCCTTTCGGGAGAACAGCGATTTACTTCTTTCAAGAGTCTTACGCCATGGAGCCTATTAAATAGGAACCAGGGGAAACCGAAATCCCGCAATCGCTTAGGAACCCTCTCCCTGCCACGGCCTCCTCCGGCGGCTACAGGTCATAGAAAAAGCGCCTGGCCGCCTTCCCTGCTCTGGCGCAGGTGCCAGGTACTAAAATACAGGACGCGGGGCGCTCGGGCAGCACGGACTGCGGTCACGTGTAGCGGCCACGCCCACGCCGCGAAGGAGGGGCGGGGCCTCTCGGCGCAACTCGGCCCGACAAGGGGTGTGGGGACGCGGGGAGTGCGTGCACGCAGGCCCGCACGTGCGCCGCGATGGCGGGGCGGGCCGCCAAGGGGACCCGGAGGAGGCCGGCGTCCAGTGCGCGGTTTCCGAGTGCGGGTCCCAAGGGCGGCACTAGATAGAGGCCGGCCGAATCCCCGGCCCCGCGGCTGGGCCTGCGGCGCCTCTCCGCGCTCCGCGGGGCGGCTCGGCTGGGGCGGCACTGACCTTCCAGGGACACGGCCGAGCGCGGCGCCGCGTCCTCCGCAGAACTGTGCCTAGGCCCACGCCCTCCTGCCACAGGCCCCCTCACCCGCTCGGTGCCCCTCGCCTTCAGCTTTACCTACGCCCGGGCCGACGTTGAGTACGTCTGGCGGAAGACGCCAGGGAACGGCCCTCGCGGGCGGCCCCTTCACCCTCCGTAGTGGGCGGGGCTTTGGCCCGCGTCTTTTAAAGGAAAGGTGACGTAGGGCGGGGCGCCTTCCCGCTGGCGGGCCGAAGTCCTCCGACAGAAAGTGCGGAGGGCTGTTCCCGCCCGTCTTCTCTTTTCATGTAACGTTGTATAGAATATTCCATAAGCGTACTTATAGTTACCGTGATTTCAGGAGCACTGCTGCCCCCAGTTTTCAGGGGAGCAAACAGATCCGGGAAATTAAAGACCCGTCTTAGGTTCCCGAGCGCTGGGTCCCCGGAGGCAGATCCGGAGATGGGGCTGGGCGTGTAAGATTCGGTTAGTGTAACCGGGAGAGCTTCCAGCAGGCCGTGGGTTTTACGAAGGCGAAAAGGGGCCCGTGGTGGCGAAGTGGTTTGTCCGGAGTTGGCAGGGCAGCCCCAAAGCTCGGGTGCAGTCGCGTGCTCCCAGCTGTCACCTGCCTGTCCGCGAGACTGCCTTACCCTCCGTGGCCCTGTTGGTGTCAGCTTCCTGCCCCCTCACCTCGTCTTCAATCGGGAATTCTTCAGCGACCCCGTGGAACTCTGCAGTCGTTAATTAGTGAAGCCACATATTAGGGACTTTACGGTATTGGGAGCAAACTACGTTTAAGGGTATTACATCCTCCTTAAATGATTCCTTGAATCAGATTTTACCTGCCTTATTAGAGATCAAAACACTAGGTCAGCTTTAAGTAGCGCCTCGAGAGCCAAGTTTCTGTTTCCTGATCAAATCCCAGTGTCTGGCATGTGAAGTGCTGACTGTTTTGTTGAAATGGTGAAGTGGTAAATCCAGAAACAACTAAGCGTGTACGTTGCCCCAAGTCCAAAGTTAGTATTTGAATCTTGGCCATTAGCAAGTTAAACAAGAAGAGTTAGAGATTCATGTTATTCTACCAAAATTATTCCGTAATACCAAGGTATACGTTTGTGTAGGGTAGATACGGGGATGGAGTGACTACCGGATACCTTGGGAATGATATATATATCATTTGCAATATATATCATGTGCAATTATAAATATGCACATTTATAGAATTTATCTATGTGCCTGCCAGGCAGCATCCTAAGCGCATTACTTCTCTCCAATCACTTAATCCCCAAGACCAGCTTCTTACCCTGTTTCACAGATGAGAGACCTGAAGCACACAGAAGGTCAGCAGTCTGCCCAAGGTCACGCACCAGAAGAGGAATCAGGAATAGGGCCGCCTGGATGGCTCAGTTAACCGTCCAGCTCTTGACTTTGGCTCAGGTCACGAGCTCATGGTGCGTGGGTTTGAGCCCCTCATCAGCACAGAGCCTGCTCAAAATTCTCTCTCTCTCTTTCTCTGCCCTCCCCTGCTCATGTGCTCTGTCTCTCTCTCAAAATAAATAAACTAAAAAAATAAAAATAAAAATAAAGCAATGCCGGCAGCTTGGAGCCAGAGTTGGTGCTCTTACTGCTAAATACTGCTTCCACTGCTAGACTCAAGTAACGAAGCAGTGGACTTGCAAGTCTGTGAAGATATCTGGTGAAATGTGTACAGTTGGAAGAGTCTTAGTACCCGAACCGATGACTTGAAATTTGGTAAGACTGTAATTTGAATGAGTTCCCATGAAGTAATCATTCGCAGCTGGAGCTACCTGCTAGGACCCATTGGTTTCCCCTCAGCGTGTTTACATATTATATTCTTCAACCACGATCTGTTAATGGATAACGGCTAGCTTGCATATCCCCTCCATCCTTAGGGTGTAGGCTCTCGTAGGACAGTTCTGCTAAAATAGGGGAATTGAAGTCTATTACGCGTGTGATCTATGTAGCACCTACTAAATCTAGCTGACAGCAGTTGTCTTAAATGACAGCAACGTTCCCATTCCGGTGCCTTCTTAACAGCTGAGAGGGGCCATGCTCTCCTTAATCTGTGTTTGCAAGCTTGTCACAAGGGACATGGAAAGCAAGGTGCACAAAGGGCTACGGCTGAACGTGAGGTCACTCGTCAAAGACGTCGTGAAGATACCCTCGGCCCAATACCCTGTGTCATGATCACACCACACGAAACCTGAAAGCCGACTCTTAGAGTCTCTACTGTTTACCCCCAGGGAGAACTGTGATTCATCTATTCCAAGCGTGTAAACAGTCACACACTTGAAAAGAGAAAACCGTGAGGCAGGGAGCTGTAGCCTTCCACGGTAGCTCATTTCAATGTTCTGAAAGACTGAGGGACTCGCTTCCTTTAACCTAAATCCTTCTTGCGGCTGCGTGTGCCGAGTCCCCAGAAGAGCGGGAAAACATCTGGCGACCACATCTGTGTCAGAACCCTTCACGTCCTCTCGAATCGTGGCTAGCTTCAGAATAAATGGACCACGTGTAAAGTTCCCCGTAACATTCGACTCCAGGCTAATCACTCCTCTTGTCGGAAAATGACGGGATCAATGATTAACACATGATGGTGGTTGCGAACCAGTGAAAGAAATTCATCTAAAAGGAATGACGTAATAAATTTTTGGAAAGCTTTTGTGTCCACCGAATAAAAGAGAATTCTCTATGGAAGAGCCATTTATCTCTGAAAAGTCTTGTGCAATTTTGAACAAAGCATAAAATAGGCTTGAAAGTCTCCGTTGGATAAACGGCAGAGCCATGGGCCTCCATTTCAAAGGCTTTGATTTGGGGGGTGATTCGGTGTACTTCGGCCATTTTGAAACACTTAATGAACATAGTTCCCCTTACCGCCATAGGACGTCACGCGGAAGTACGAACGGCTAGTTTGGGAAACTTCTAGAGACTGTACAGTGCGTCCTGTCTAAATCCAAGCAACACAGGACCAAGTTCCTAGCATTTTACGTCTTAAATAAAACCCAATGATGTTTTTTCAACACATGCGCTTTTCTAGTTGGGTTCTTTAAGGCAGGCAGGCCTGACGGCAAATACGATGTTAGTCATAAGACAAAATTGTCCTCTCCCTTTGAGAAGCTCCTCAGATATGAAGTTTTAACACGTTTACTGTATGGGGAAGACTTTCCACTGTACATTTCATTGTTTGGCGGCTCCCCACCCCCCCTTAAAGTTGCTAGGTTCTGCCGCAAAGATTTTCAAGGCTGTTTTGTTGGCAGCTTAGGACGCATCCGTGACCTTACCAAAGTGGAAGTGAAGGCTCTCAGTTTTTCTTCTTTCTTTTTCTTTTCTTCTCCTTTTTTTTTTTTTTTTTTTGCAACAGTAAATCTATTAATTTTACAGTCAGTTGAACAGCAATAGGTTAATTTGTTTAAAGTCTGTATTCACAAAGAAAACCTGAACCGCAGTGGCTTGAATGCCTGAAACTGCAGCGCGGTGGCTGAAGGGTAGACACGCTTACAACTCGCTCGGGACGGATGCAAGCAGACCACTGTCACCTGCTTCTCCGAGCACAGGTGCTGACCCCTCGGTCGATCCGGGGCCTCCTGACGGGGTAGCAGGAAGGCTGGGTCTTTTGTGTGCTACAGAGAACGCTTTTCCAAGGACCGGGCCCGTTTTCGCCAGCAGCCACAGGAAACAGAAGAAAGAAGAGGTTAAGGGCCACCGCGAGGGTCAGAATGGGTTAAATTTAGTTAACATCAGAGGTTATAGCTTTTAACAAGAGCTCCAAGAAAACTTATTCGAAGATGCAATTTGTTGCTTCTTTGTCAACTGTTATTATTATTTTTTGCCCTATTGATGGTGACAGCTTAACAAAGTTTTTATATGCTAGAGGTTTTCATCCTTTAGAGAATAAAGGATTGTGTTTCCTAAAGAGAGTCGCAGGCGGAGGACTTTATAAAGCCTCCATGATTTTCAAATTGGGAGCTTTAAAATAGGCTCCCTGCTTGGCTAAGCCAAAAATAATCTGTGAGGGATGTTGAAAAAAAAAATCCCCATTAGAATTGGAGGAATGCTTCAGCAGTCAGATGCAGGGGCTCACATTTCTAGAAGCTTCTTTGTGTGTGTTTACTTTCAACCATCCTAGCATAGTTTTCCCAGGTGTTTTTTTTTTTTTTTCAAAATTACCAAAGAGCCCCCCTCTTGAGTTTCCATACATGTGTTTCTTTAAATATAGAGCATTAACACTGGGCATAACTAGGCACGTATTGTTTCTCTGTGCAAGCAAAAGAGATCGCCGTAGATTTCTGCATACGTCCTTCATGCACTTATTCTAGAACCCCATAGTTTCTATCCAAAGACTGAAATCTTATGGAAATCGGTCTTTGGGAAGAGAGTCACGTCAACTCTCGCCTTTCAGCCGGAAACTCCCACCTCGCAATAGAATGATTTACCTCGAACTGGTGTCGAAGGACACATGAAGGCTTTGGGTGTTATTTAACTGCATTTCTCTGGTAAGAGGCTCGACTTAGTTTTAATGAGTTTTATACATTCCTGTGGTTGAGGTTTTAAAACACTGAACCTGGGTTTCCAGAGCCACGGGTTCTATCCGATGGTCAGAAGGGTGAGTGTAATCGACACATCTACGTGCTAGCCTATAATATGCATTTGACGACACGTTTGCTTTAGGTACAGTGAAGACTCATTTAATTCTTCTTTGGAAAATAAGAAGTTTTGCATAAGAGAACCTTCCAGATACCTAAGCATACCTTTCAAAAAAACACAGAGCTTCTAACCATTTTGAATAAAAGTATTTTATATAATGTATAACAAAGTATTGCATCCTGAAACATGGTGTCATGAATTTTTTAGACAACAAGGGCGTCATTATGGCTGCACACTATTGTCTGGTCCGTATAGTATAGTCATGCCTGTATCAAGTGTCACTGGACTACAGGTACCAGCCTGCAGTGGTCTTGAATTTGTAATTTTTACTCATCATAGGTTTTCTCACTCCTCTCTTGTCATAATACTGTGACTGTCCCCTTCTTGTTGGCATATTGCTACCTCGCTTTCTAGGTCTCCCCGCCTCCTAACGTTCTGCTCAGAGTCAAGTTCAGTCGCACCTGGCCTAATGCAGGGGTCGTTTCAGGAGACTCTGCTCTCCAGCTGTCCTTATTCCAAATCAGCCCTCACACTGCAGCCAGGCTAACCTTGTTTCTGTAAAGCTTCAGCCCCACCATTTCCTTCTGGCTGGGTTCCCTCGTCTGCCTGCTGAACTGGATCGTGAGCTTCTGCTCTAGCATTTACCTGCCCTCTGCGGTGTATCTAGACCCTACTGGGGTTGACAGGTCAGTCAGTTCGCCTGCTTTGCCCAGGCCCCTTCTGCAATCCCTTTCAGGGAGCCGAAGTCCTGCCCTCCTCCCCTCTTCCCGTCCACGCCTGGTGGCACCAGGGGAGAAGCCCGACCTACGGGAATCCAGTCCACAGACTGTGACAACACACCCGCTATCCCAGGATAAACCTTTTTTACTCTTCCGTGGCACGTCACCTGGTCATCCTGAATAAGCCGCGGTGGGACGTGCAATTTCCAGAAAGTTTTCTTAGAAGGAGAGTGTGCTCTCTGGTCCCCTTCCTCCTTTCTGTCGGTGACAGGGAGCCGCGATGGCTGGAGCTTGGATGGCATCTGGAGCAGGAGGCGCTCATGGAGCGGAAACCGCGCGTGGCAGAGCAACGAGATGGAAGGAGCCTGGGTTCTTACCCGCCCCCCCCCCCCCCCCCCGGCTCACCGTGCCTCTGGACGAACCGTGCAAGAGAAACACGCTTTTATGTCGCTCCTGACCACACGTTACTGGACGGAAAGGCTCATACGGTGTCTATTTCACAAGTCAGGCTCAGGCCGTGCACATGCTGGCGTACTTCATGCAGGCCGGCTGGTGTGCAGAGGGAGGCAGGAGAGTGAGACAGACGTGTGGAAAGAACTACGCAGAAAAACAGGAGATTGTGGGGCTCTGTGGAAAACGGGGTAGGAGCCTTCCTTTCTAACTTTCTTTCTTTTTCTTAAACACTTTTTAACATTTATTCATTTTTGAGAGACAGAGTACGAGCAGGGGGAGGGGCAGAGAGAGAGAGAGAGAGAGAGAGACAGAATCAGAAGCAGGCTCCAGGCTCCGAGCTGTCAGCACAGAGCTTGACAACGCAGGGCTCGAACTCACGAAGCGTGAGATCATGACCTGAGCTGAAGTTGAACGCCCAGCCGACTGAGCCACCCAGGCGCCCCGTCACTTGCTTTCTTGAACGGGGGACAGAGCTGCTGAGTTACAGGTGGTATAACGACAGCTCCGTTGTAGCCCAAATCTGGGGAGGCCAGGCCCTCCTTGCTTCCTGGACACCCCAAGTGTGGCCCGAGGGCTTACACAAGAGCTTCAGGCAAGCGTGATGGCAAGAATGAACGGCTCTAATGGGCTAAGAAACACATTCGTGCTGTTAACGCAACAAAGCCAGAGAAGGAAACACAGGGCAACAAAGAATTCTACGTGTGCCAGGACTTGTGGAGAGTCGCATGGCCTCCCACCGGTTGCCAACAAAGCTCAACAGCAGGAGTGCAAACCTGGACCAGTGACTTAACGTTCTGCTCGTTTGGCCACTGTGTGCCTTTGCTCAAGTTATGTACCCCTTAAAGCTGTGTTTCGTCATTGGCCGCACAGAGATAGCAAAAGTATTTTCCATATGGGCTTGTTAGCATTCAAAAAATACCCACGACACACATGCAAACGCGCTCAGTTCCTGGCACTCAGGAGTGCTTGGCAAATGGTAGCTATTAAAGTAATACACAGAAAACACACTTATGGGAAGTGTGTCATTCCCAAAAAGGACACAGACAAGCCTTTTAGGAACAGGAGTAGGTGAGGTTGTGTTGGCTGAATTTTCCCTGATCCTAAGCCAATCTCTTTCTATCACATTTTATTTTATTTTCACCTTTTTATTTTTTTATTCATAATGTGATTTAAAACTGGATGATAAAAGAAATCTTCCTCATTTTCTTATTTTAATCCATTCTTCTAAATACCTGTAGCATTGCTTCATTTTTCTAGGCATCTCTGATTGAGTGAGTCTTGATTACGAGTAGTCTGTGGATTCGTATACCATTTTTCTTTAATACCATTTCAAGGAAACAGAGTTGTTGACTTCAAAATGGAAGTGTGATCACAAGAAAGCATTAACAAAGTCTTGAGTGTTGACCATGGATGAATTTAAGGATTTAAAACTTGAGGGAGAAATACAAATCAAAACCACAAGGAGCTCCCTTTTCTTACCCGCCGGAATGGCTAGAATCAAAAAGAAAACCATACCAAGTGTTGGCAAGGATGTAGAGAAATTGGCACCCTAATAAATTGCTGGTGGGAACGCAAAATGGCGCGACTACTTTGAAAACAGTTTAAAAGTTTCTTTAAGAGTTAAACATAGACTGGGATCTATGTTTAGACTGGATCATAGATATGATCCCAAAATTCCATTGGTAATGTTTCCAAGAGAAACCAAAACCCACGTCCACACAAAGACTTGTACGTGAATGTTCATGGCAGCATTATCTGCAATAGTCCAAATGTGGAAAAAACCTGAATACCGGTCAACTAAAGAATGGTTAAACAGACTGTGGTATATCCATACAATGGAATACCACTGGGCCATTAAAAGGCATGGAGGAGTGACCCGTACTACGGCATGGACGCACCTCAGAAACATTACGGTCGTGAAAGACGCCAGACACGGAAGAACACTTACCATTTTCCCATTTATATGAATTATCCCCGAACAGCAAATATTTAGAGACCAAAAGTTGAGTAATGGCTGCCTCGGGCAGGGAGTGAGGATGGGGAATAATTATAGATAGAAAAGGGTTTTAAATTTTTGGGGGGGTGATGGAAATGGTCTAAAGTTAGATCATGGTGCTGGTTGCCTAACTCTGTACATTTGCTACAGCTCATTGAATTACATATTTAAAACGGGTCAATTTTATGGTATGTAAGTATTACAGTATGTATCAACACTAGATGTCAATAAAATTATTCTTTAAAAACCAAAAGAAATACTGGCTTAATAATAAAGCAATAAAAAGACTTCCCGGAAAATATAATTTAATAAAATCGTCATTGTTACCCAATCTCTATTCCCAGGATTGCATTTATTTTGTCTCAACCAACTGTAAAATAGTTTTTGTATTTCTTTCCCTTTTTGTGGTAGAGGGTAGAGACGTATTTTCCCCAGTGTGTCGGTACCTCGTGGGACTGAGGGTGCTGAGAT
The DNA here is from genome assembly GCA_030068075.1 of Paguma larvata. Classification (NCBI taxonomy): domain Eukaryota; kingdom Metazoa; phylum Chordata; class Mammalia; order Carnivora; family Viverridae; genus Paguma; species Paguma larvata. The sequence continues at coordinate 71,975,391 of CM057839.1, read as the reverse complement.
TTTATAATCGGCCTTAGTAATTAAAAAATACGATCGTAGCAGAATTTTTCTGAAGATTATGTTTAAAAGCTGCCATAACTTTAAAGTATCATTTTGGTTATTGCTGACAGACTATTATGGAAAAATTAAAACAGAAACACAGCTAAATTTTGCATCGGGTTGTCTATGAATCAATTTCGGTGACAGATGTATTGTAAATTCAGCTCGTGCATAGATGAAATTTTCTTTTATAAATGAACCTGTATGAACAGTAGAGCTTACCATTCCATTATTCCAAACAGTCAAGTTTACTATTCCATTATTCTGATAAGAATGGAGATTTCTTATTTTTACCAATTGTCTAAATATTCTCATGAGAGGAGGCAGGGTTAGAGCGGACCCTTCGTGTTCAGAGGGCTTGAGTCTCTGAGATGTTCGTAGAAGCTGGAGGAGAACAGTGCTATAGATTCCAGAATTTCAATTCCGTCATTCAACTCTTTAGGGAAAGTTTTTGTCTTACTGGAGTAAGGGTTTCTGTCACAAAATAATGTTACTATTGAATCATTTTTATATGCCCTGAAGATACGATACTGAACAGGAGTCAGGCTCCTGAGGAAAGGACCCCGGCGGGGTGGTGAATTCTGTCCTTCATTCTATGACAAGTGACCCATGGGTTTCCTGCGGGGGGCAGCACACACAACCGTTAGGAAAGCTGCGAAGGAGAAGTCTGTGCCGACCGAGTTAGCAGCGTGGAAGGCAGAAAGGATTTGCCGGTCAAGCACCAGCAGTGAGAAAAAGGCTCCAGGGCTAAGTGAGGACAGGACGGGTAGAATCGAACCCGAGGAAGTGGCTTCCCAGAGCCGGGTACCTGGAGTTGGCGCACGGCTGGCTCAGGGCAGTGACACCCCCTCGGTGGCAGCGTCGGCGCTCTGTGTTGAGTTCTCAGGCTGCCTAATTTTCAGCCTCGGTTCCTTCTTGGGAGCGATGCTGTAACCGCCACGAACCTGGCTGACCCGGCCAAGTGCAGCTATCACGGCGGGGGGCCGGAGGGTGGGGATGGAGACAGCAACCCGGGGTGCTCGGCCAGCAAGAACTGCCTGTCATCTCCCATCCTGGTCCTCTGGCTGTCCCAGACCCGCTCTCCCCAGGGACCCTTGGGCTCTTGACTAGGGCCGGGTCCGAGATGCTTTGCAAATTCTTCCTTAATAATCCTTTCCAGGAAAGACTCCTCTCTGGTGTGATGGATGGAGGGATTCTATCCTGGTTTTGAGAATCAAGACAATTTTGGGACAGAAAACTGAACCTCGGCTCCCAGGAGTCCTGGCCTGGATTAAGACTTCCCACGGCTCCCGCGTGGCCCTAGTGGAAGGTTGAAGGCCTTCGGGTCACGTGTCAGCAGTAATGATGTAACATGTAACAATACGCACACATGCGAACATACATACATAGCTTACCACGTGTGCCAAGGACTCTTCTGAGCACTTTATATGCATTGACTCATTTTGTTCTCACAAATAACCTTGTGATTAAGTAAGGCTCTTGTTTTTCTTAGATATCCTTTCCAGAGAAGGAAACTGAGGCACGAGAGGTTAAGAAACTTGTCCAAAGTCACACAGCAGTAGATGGCAGGGCTGGGATTAGAACCTAGGAGGTCTGTCTAGAGTTCCTACTGCTAGCTCAAGTTATAGCTAAAATCAGATTTATTCTTAATACTTTCATAATAATTTATTACTATTATTAAGCGGACTATATGACTAAATCTTACTTAAAGTGAGTTATAATCCCAGAACTGCCTTCCCTCCTCACAGACACTGCTGGGAAGGCCATAGTGAAAGTCACTCAGCATGAGGTAATCTTTGTATTAATGCTTAACTTTATGCTAATAATTTCCCGTGCTCAGCGTGGAGACTTTGTCATGAAGATCGGGGGCCTGGATGTATTTCCTAACTCCGTATCTGCTCGGCTTCCTAGAGCAATTATTTTTTTTTAATTAAAAAAATTGTTTTTAATGTTTATTTGTTTTTGAGAGAGAGAGAGAAAGAGACAGAGCGCAAGCAGGGGAGGGGGAGAGAGAGAGGGAGACAGAATCGGAAGCAGGCTCCAGGCTCTGAGCTGTCAGCACAGAGCCCGACGTGGGGCTCGAACCCACGAGCCATGAGATTATGACCTGAGCCGAAGTCGGATGCTTAACGGACTGAGCCAGCCAGGCGCCCCCAGAGCAATGGATTCATTTTGATTCTCTGGAGCCTTGCTTCTTCATCTGTAAAGCGGGGCAATGACATCACAGGATGGAATAAGACCTATGAAAATGTTTCTGAAACGATAAAGCAATACACGAATGTGAGATAGTCTTACTCTCCTGCCCCAGGCGTTCCCTTGCAATACTTATCTCTGAGGATTTTCTGACTTCAGGGCGTAAGATGAAGAGAGAGCTGCTCCGTGAACCAGGCCTACTCAAAGTACGGCCCGCGGACCAGCAGCACGGCAGCCTCTGGGACATTAGATGGGGTGTCGGAGTCTCCTTCTCAACCTTCTGACCCAACCATCTTGTCCTCCAGGCGACTTAGGCCTGTGCTGAAGTTTGAGGAGCACGCGGCAGCCCTTCATTCTCCTGGGAAGGGGCAAGGCTGGGGATGGGAGTGCTGGTAATGTCCGTACCTGAAATCCGTGACCCGATTCTGGTGATTGCTGCCAGAATCTGGGGCGCGGACTCAAGGAGACCAGGTAATTGACTTCCCTTTTAGAAGATTGCTTCGAGAGAGCTCAGTTCTGACAGTGGGCTCCGTGCCACACCTACTCTGCAGTGCCTGCTTGTGTCCGCGGCCTGGCCCTGGGAACACGAACGAACTCATATGAGAGGGGACGATTACGGCGTTCCTAGAAGGGGGAGCCCCGAGCAGTTCTCCTGGATTGGCATGTCTCCCCGGCAGAGGCCACCCACCAAGGTGAAAAAAACCCAGGCTTAAACCCTGGCCTCGCCGTTTGTCAGCTGTTACGTTGGGCAGAGCGTTGAACTTGTCTGTCTTTGCTTCTCCTCGGCCCGATGGACGTAAAGAATTTTTTTTTTTAATGTTTATTTATTTTTGAGACATAGAGTGATCAGGAGAAGGGCAGAGAGAGAGGGAGACACAGAATCAGAACACAGGCTCCAGGTTCTGAGCTTTCAGCACAGAGCCCGACGCGGGGCTCGAACTCACAACAGAGAGATCATGACCTGAGCCGAAGTCGGCTGCTCAACCGACTGAGCCACCCAGGCGCCCTGGACGTAAAGAATTTTAACACATAGCTGGGACGTGGCCTAAATATTCGATACGACGATTTTATTGCTATTATGGTTTTATGCTAAAATACCGCATGAAGTGCTGGAGGGCGGGCAGGTTCAGGGTTTCCGTCGGCTGGGGATGACGCATGTGACCCATTAGCATGGAGTCTGCCCAAGAAGAAAGACTTCAGTAGGATGGCTGCCAAGGTGGCGGTGGCTGCGGCCAGGAGGGGGGCGCAGCCGCGTGTGGTGGTCCCTGATGTTGCCTCGCCACGAGAGCTACGGATCGTCTCCCCAGCTTACTGCTGTCTGTCCCCTGTCACTTGTCTCCACCTTCTCTCTGCACTTGTACAACCAGGGAGAATTTCAGGTCATGGTCGGGGGAGAGATGAGTTTTTGATTTAGGTTAATCATGGGAACGCTTCTCATGACATTCTTTTTTTGTTCGAAGTTTATTTATTGATTTAGAGAGGGAGAGAGAGGGGTCACAGGTGCGCATGCAAGGGGCAGAGAGAGAGAAGGGGAAACAGAATCCCGAGCAGGCTCTGCCCTGTCAGCGTGGGCTGACGTGGGGCTCCAACTCACAGACGGTGAGATCGTGACCTGAGCTGGACGCTTCACCCACTGAGCCACCCAGGCGCCTGCTTCTCATGACACATCCTGAAGCCCTCGCTGACTTCCTAAAAGGAGGGCTGACACCAGAGCCCTCTGCTAAGTCCTGTGTTCCTTCCAGAAGCTCTCATGCTGGAGACCTTCTGCAGTTATATTTGAATTTTTCCCAGCCCCGCTCTTTTGTTTGGAGGTGGGAGGTGGGAGGAAGCGGGCCAAGAGGAGGTGTGGAACCGTGGAGGGCAGAGGGTGGGGCCGGGGCCCGGCTGATAAGACAGAACTGTGTTTCCAGAAGCACCGAGCCTCATTTGAAATATTGATTCCTCCCTGGAGGTCACAGCCCAGCCTTTGTTGTGCTTTCAGAGGGGCTATTTATACATTTCGGTCCCCGTTTCAGGGCTGCCTCCCATGTCGGTGACACTCCGGCTGTGCCGAAGTGGTGTTTAAAAAAGAAAGCAGTAATTATTCACTGCACACCCAGATGTGGGGATCAGAGCGAATTCAGAACAAAAGCTTCCACATAATCTTTCTACCCCTGCTGCTTGGGGGGGTGGGGTGGGCGGAAGCTGGAATCCTCTTCATTTCTAGCCGAGGCAAGGTTCTTGGAATAGATTAGATCAGGACTTCCGTGCCCTGGAAATCCGTCCGTGTCTTGGGGTGTGGGTCCACGCTCTGGCTCTTGGCACTGCCACGCTTTATACCTCATCCCTCCCACACAACTGGGGGAAGGGGGAGGGGAGGGAGAAGGTGTAGATCGGACGTTTGATCTTAAAAGCCATCTTTCCTGCTCGCACCTCTGCATTCTCTGCCTTCTTCCCATGCCTAGCCTGGCAGTTTATTTGCTAGAAGCCTGGAGACTTCATGCCATATTCTCAGGACATGCTCAGGTCCTCGCTGACTGCGGCTGAGTGGAAGACCCCAAACAAGACCAGCGGAAGAACCGTCCGGCTGAGCCCTGGTCAGCCCTCGGAACCATGAGAAATAGCAAAATGCTGGTCATTTTAAGCCACTAAGTTATGGGGGTCAGATTGGTATTAAGGACGTGGAAATATTACTCTCTGGGAAAGCAGAAAGGTAACACTTAACCAAAATCTAGAAAGGCATTTCGAAGCAGAAATCCTGTTCCTCTAATATTATCCTTAAAAAGGATATTCAATGAGCAAAGCACTGTATGCCCCAAAAGGGTCCATTGTTGCATGATTTTTTGAAAACTTACGAATAATATAACGGGGTAAGAATTAACGACAGCAAAAATCAATGATGCGCTATGTTATGATATGGGGATATCAGCTTGCTTTTTGAGACAAGGGAACCCTTCCCCTCAACTCGAAAAAAATACGTATCTCAAATACGGTATTTATTTTTACTTAAAAAAATACACAGTTACATTTCTTTTCTTCCCAGCCGTTTGCTGTGGGGTCCAAGCCTTTTTCTGAGCGTGAGTCCACCACCCCGAGACTCACGTTGTCCCATGTGCAACACGCCCGCTCCACACGGCACCGTGAGCAGTTAGAGATACCTGGAAGCAACAGGCATGCGGAATCGTCTAGAACCCTCCCACCCCGGGTTCGTAGAGTTATCTCACTACATGGATTCCAACAGGTGACTTCATTTTTAGTGACTCGCTTCTACCGAGATTTCCAACTTGGTTTTTATTGCCTTTTCTGCAGTCGTATTTCAATAGTTTTATGCAATCTTTAATTAAATTGTGTGATTATAACACGAGGTGTGACTGGCAAGGACGGGTGTGCGGACGAACCAGCCGCCTCTTGTCATGGTCTCTGCAGCGTGGTGGAGGTAACTCCAGGATCCTCACCTGAGATTCTCAAGGAAGAGCTGGTCTCCCCGGGTGAGGTCTCTGGGTCCAGCGGCGTTGGCACCCCCCGGGGTTTTGCTGGAAATGCAGGCCATTAGGCGTCCCTCAGACCGGCAGAACTGGAACCTGTGTTGGGGTGCGAGAAAGTCCGCTCAGGACTCACCTGGTAGGAGGGTCCAGGCCCACCCCCTGCCCTCCTGGGGAGCAAAGCACAGCCCTTTGGGCATGGGCTCCAGCGACATCCTTCCGCGGTGGTTACCACACCTTCCAGAGCGGCTATCTCTGGACGACCCGGTGACCAAATGGGCATTAACCACCAGCATCCCTGTAGGAACCCCAGCCCCCCCCCAGGGATGGCCACACAGTGGGTCGGGGAGACCCCAGATGTGAACCCTGCCCTGTCTACTGGAAACAATACACTCCTTCTGAAGTGACGGCTCTTGGGCGTAAGCTGGGAGCCTGGCTTTGTGGGCACAGTACCCAGGAACTGAAATGGTCTTTTCACAAGAGAAGACACTACGATGGCCTGGCGGAAGGAGCTTTCAGTCTCAGCTGAAGAAGGATTATCTACATAAAATCATGACTACTGGTGATATCTGCTCCTTTCAGTTCAGTTCCCTACGCCCTAGTTGTGCAGCTCGGAGCCCTGTAGTCCATTGCGATTTACGACTACGGTCCTGCAAACCCACTTAAAACAAGAAGCCCCGCTTAACCTGTACATAAAGCTAGAATCTGCCCCCATAATCACAAATAATAATAATCATCATTCTTATTTTAGTGCTTGCCAGTGATCTCCAGCCAGAAATGATGGAAGTGGATTTAAATCCAACTCGGAGCCCAACGGCTGAGCTTTTGGCCATCACGCTCTAAGCCTACTGTGTACGTGTGTGCTGAGTGCTGGGCGCCTTCTGTGTTAGTTCTCATCCTTTTGGGGGCCTGCCAGATACTCTTTTGTCTCCATTTTCCAGGTGAGGAATTGGGGCTCAGACGTCACAAAGCCGAAAGCAAGGGTCTCAGAATTCTAAACCCACCTCTGTCCAGTTCCCAAACCAGGCCTTTCCCACTACCCGACGCCCTCTCCTGCCAAAGTCGGCGTCCGCGTGGAGACGGGAATTCACCCAGAACATGGAGGAAGTTGAAGTCCTTTTGGAGACACTCGGGACGTCACAGCTGGGGGAAACGACTCAGCGGAGAGTTTTCCAATGTCAGGGCCTACAGACAGCCAGCTGGCTTGTGGGCGGTAGTGCATGACCCCTGGGTACAGATGGGAAACTGAGGCCCCCATTGTGACTTGACCTGCACGTGATCACAGAACCGGTCGGTGAGACCCTCAAGCCCCCAGACCCCTCTCTCCGCCTCAGCGAAATCAATCACTAACTCCCCCAGAGCATGGAAAACTGCCTCTCATTGCTCACTTTTCTGCTAAATCGGGTGATCAAGCCCTGCATTCTTCATGACCTTGGCCCTTGGTACACAAATGCTTTGGTTTCTGCAGTGGAGAGGCAGGCACAGCCTCCGAAGTCCGTGCTCTTCTGCTGGTTCACCCGTCCCTGGAACAAAGAGAGCCTTGTGGTTTTGTTTGAATGGGGAGGGGTGTGGTTCCCAAAGCAATATGCTTGTGAGTCAGAACATTATTCTTCTATAAGAACACGCCTCGAGATGTATTTCCCCCCTGTTACATAACTGCCCCACTGCCCGGAGGCCAGCCTGGGATGCTCCCCAGGGGACACGTCTGGGGAAAGGTCCGTCATGAGGACACACCCCTGACCTTGATCCCGTAAAGCAGGGGGGAGGGGAAAAGAGATGTTTCTCCACAAGAGCCCACCACGGTCCTCGACAAGACAAACAGCAGGCAGACATTCTGGAACACTCCCCTGGTGAGTTTTCGGTGGAGAGGTTTCCATCCAGCAGGAGCACCTGTCTCCTGCACTACTGCAAAGCTTCCTATCTGTCTCCTCGTCCTTCTCATCTGCTCTCCGCAGGGAATCTTCTTTTGTTTGTGTGTGGTCAAATAATACCCAATATTTACCGTTTAAGCACATCAAATGCGTAACCGCAGTGGTGTTAGGCACATTCACACTGTCGTGTGACCATGGCCATCCAGGGCCATTTGATGGTACCAAACTGAACCTCTGTTCCCATTAAACAAGGACGCCCCCTTCCCTCCCCGACCCCCCACCCCCCGCCCCTGGCCATCATTATTCTACTTCCTGTCTCTATGAATTCACTGCTTTGCGTATCCCAGATAAGGATGTGTCCATCTGTGACGGATTCATTTCACTTGGCACCACGTCCTCAAGGTCACCCAGGTGGCATGCGTCAGATTTTCTTTCCTGTTTAAGACGGAGAATCATTTCACTGTGTGGACATCCCACGTTTTGTTGGTCTGCTCCTCCATCAGCGGACATTTGGGTTGTGTTAGAATGTTCTCCCTTAAATGCCAGTCTGCTTATGTTCCCAAAAGGCGGGATAAGCTCCCGAATGTTTAACAATCCCGCAAGGCTGTGCTCCCTTTCCAGAATGGTCTCACTGCCCGGGGTCCCTGGGATGGCACCCCTGGGGCCCCCTGCTGAGCTCACTTCTGCCAGGTGCCGGCTGGAGGTGGAGCGGCTCTGTCTGGGCTGCTGTTCCCACCCTCCTCCCCTGGGTCATGCACTCTGCAGCTCTGCCCCCATGTCGCGGCCTCTGGGGTCCCATCCAGATCAGGAGGGCCCCTCTCCTCTCTCAGGGCAGCTTCCGGTTTCCGCCTGGCGCCGTTCATACCTGTCCTCACGCACCCGGATCCGTGCTGGAGCCTGGTTTCCGCGGCTGGACTTCATGGGTTTTGCTCACCGCCGCCTTCCTAGCACTTTGCGGAATGCCCGCCGGGCAGCGGGTACTCGGCACGCCTGAATGTAATGAAAGAAGAACGGCGGAAAGGAGCTCGGAGGCAAGCGGGCCACGCAGACCTGAGCCCTAGCTTGGATGACCTTGAGCTTCGCTGAGTTTTAGCCTCCTCCCCTGCAGCGGGCTCCCTGCATCCACGGGGCAGGTGCGTTGGGAGGATCAAGGCAACAGAGCCCCGGGCGCTAGGCAGTGGCGTTGCCCTTCTGGTCGCTTACCAGAAATCCAGCTTAAGGGGCAGGACACGCCTGCTTCGACAGGCACCCCCCAATCCTCCTGGCTCGCCTGAAAGAGAGGATGGAGGCGAGGGGGGTCAGGCCCTCTCTTTGCGAGCCCCGAACCTCCTGACCCTGTTCCCAGCCGTAGATGCCGATGTCCGCAGGAATGGGCGTGGACAAGCAGAAGCAGGGAGGAGGGCTGGAAACCCTCCCCGGGGTTTGGCACCTTGGCATTGAACGACTGCCACCGCGAGGAAGGCTCCGCGGGACTGGGGAAGACGAGCCGCGGTTGGCGACGCCCTTCTCTGTCTCCCCCCTCTCCCCCCTCCCTCCCCCCCCCCCCCCCCAGTGTGCCGGGCAGGCCGTGCCAGAGCCCAGGGCAAACATCAGCACGGCTGGTGTGGAGCCTGGGGGGCCCCCCGCTGGGGGACAGGGGCCGGTGTAGTTGTGTTTCTAGATCCAGACGCTTCTGTCCACCCCCCCACCCAGGGCTGACAAAGGAAGGCCCATTATGGGGGACATCTCCGCTGGGACTGCCTCTTCAGGTATCCGCAGGGTCAGGTTCCTTCTATGCAAATCATTTTCCAGCGTTTATCCGGCTTTTCATTAACATACTATCTCCCGGGGCATCACCCCGGCCTCTCTCGGACACGTTTCACGGAAAAGAGAAGCTCTCGGCGGGGGAGGGGAGGCCGCGCATCTGTGTCCAGGAGGTGGAATTTTCATTCGCCTCTCCTCTGACTGCCGCACGCCACGGCCCGCGATATCCACGTCTAAGAGGCTTTATTTTTCCAATAAAAACAAAGCCAAATGAAGCCGAGATGAACCACTCCTGGATTAAGGAGCCCCGGGATCCCAGGGGAGCTCTGGACTCGGTCCCGCGCTGCGCGCGCCGCCCGGCTCCCTGGGCCGGAGAGCAGGGCGAACACAAAAATGCACGGCGCCGAGGGCGTGCTGGTTGCAAAAGACTTTTACTACCGAGGGCCCGTGGGCTCCGGGCCGCGGATTTATTCTGCGTGGGGGAAGCTGGAGGCCCGGGTTCCACCAGTGCCTTCTCTTCCGGGAGAGCGCGTTTTTCTCTCTGCCGGAGAAGAACGAGGCAGACGGGGAGGAGGGGGGGGCGGGCACCCGGGGGGGCGGGCACCCCCAGAGCCCTCTTCCGCGCCCCCCCAGAGCCCTCTTCCGCTGCGGCCCACCTCCCCAAATGCCGTGCTTTCAGCTTGTCACTCGATCTGCACGCACGCATGGGCCGCTCCTGTGGATTCTGTAGGCGCCGCCTGTCGGTCCGCCTGCAACCCCGTGCTTTCGTTGTACCGGCAACCATCCTGGCGCTTAGTAGGGAGACATCGGCGAGGGCTCCATCAGCGTTCGGTACACTGAGTGAATTTCATGCATCGGGGTGGGAGGTAGAGATATTCCGGCTTCGAGGAGCCTTTGTTTCTGAAGCGAGAAAAGCCAGGGCACAGTACCGTGGACAAGCTATAATCTCAGCTACGCATACGTGCAATTAAAGAAAAAGACGACACGTTATTATCATACTATTAAAAGAGGTTACTTGTGAGAGCTGGAATTGCCATCGGTTTTTCGTTCCCTTTTTATGTTCTTTCAAAACGCCTATAGGAGACTGTATTCCTAAGCAGGGGGAAAAAAAACATTTTGTTTCCTCTATAAAAGTACCCTGGAAACTGGTTAATTCTTAAGTAATCATCAGGCGACATTTCGAGACCAAGTAATGAAGAGCCAGCCCGGAACAAGTTCTCTGAGAAGCAGGACATGCCACCAGTGTCTGGGGTTGGGAGACAGGGGCAGTGGGGACAGGGAAGAAGCATCACAGCCTTCTCTCTGATGTTTTCCTGGGTCTCTCACGCCATCCTGAGTCGGCCCCCGAGGGTGCTGGGCAGCTAGAACGACTCCCCTCTTGGGCTTTAAGATGACGATTTAGCTTTATCATCAGCCAGGGTCCAACTAGGAAAGTGGAAACGTGTCCCAAGTATGGAAAACAGAGGGAAATAAAGATAAGAAACTGGTTTCACGGATGCGGGGTCAACAGGGGACTGTGAAGTCACTGCGCGGTTACAGTAGCACCTAGGCTGCTAGCATCACCGCCTCTAGGCTGCCGCGACAAAGGGTGTGAACGGTGGGTGACCCTGCAGGAGGCGGAGCGTGGAAGGTGAGGGAGGAGAGTCCCGGTGTCTCCCTTCCTTCCTCCAGCCCCCCTACCAGAGACTCCCGAGCCAAACCCTGCTGGAAGCAGGCGAGCCTGAGGCCGGTGGGTTTCAGCCCCAGTGACACTGAGGGGCGCAGGACTGGCACCCTATCTGTCCTTGGGCCCAAGGAACCCCCCACCCCACCCCTCCACCCCCCACCTATTAGCAGCATGTGCCTGACTCACGCCAGGTGAGTATTTCCTGGTCTACACAACCTACCAAACTGCAAAGACCATGGAATGGCTGCTCAAAAATGCAGGTGTAGATTGCAAGACTTACTCTATACAGAATACAAGGGGTATATGGTCATACCCCTTCTATATTCTTTGAGGAGGGGGGATAGAGAGAGAAGGAAAGAGAGAATCTCAAGGAGGCTCTGCGTTAGCATGGAGCCTGACATGGGGCTCGAACTCACTCACCAACCGTGAGCTCCTGACCCAAGCCGGAATTAAGAGTGGAGTCTTAACCGGCTTAACTGACTGAGCCACCCAGGTACCCCTGTAGGTTCTTTTTAAAATTAATTGCTAGAACACCATAGGCCCTTCAAGCGGACAGTCCTTTGCGTCCCTCTCAAGATTCCCTGCCTGTCCACCTCCCACCCAAGTTCTGCAAGAACACTTGATCCTTCCTCACCCCAAGAGAGGAAAGGACTCCAGACAGGCAGCGAACCAAACTGGGGACCCAGTTGGCCAGCACTGCAGTTCCTCGAATCTGCCACAAGGTGTCACTGTTGAAGGGTAGTCCTGTACCCTCCAGCCGGCAGTAAGTTTCCACCCAGGACATCCGGGTCCCGCCCCCTGAAGTTTATAGTCTCACCCTCAGCCACTATTCTCTGAGACACAGCCGCTGGGAAAGACTTAGGGGTCTTGGGGCGCTTCCAAGATCAGCCGCGTGCTGTTCTGAAATCAATTCCTCTACCAATACTTGGGCTTCTGTTATGAACTTGGAGCATGAGCCTTGACTCTCTACTTTCAGGATTACTTTATTCCAGGGTCTTGTTCCTTTTCTTGCCCCTAGATTTGAGCCGCCATCCCCCCCCCCCCATTTGTTACTGATAGATAGTGCTAATTTCACAGTTTGGGAAGCAGTGGCTGAATCGTCGAACCCTGGGCTTCTTTGGGCAAACAGATTGGCTCCGTCTCCAGCCAACAGCTCTGCGGATCAAGCAGTTTATGTCAGCTCTTGCTGACCGTTTGTGAAAACAAAACCTTTCGTTTCTTCCTTCCTTCGGGAGCATGGGCGCCTCCTTGCCCTAGGTCTATTGAAGACTCTCGCACTGACACAAGTTTTTGCAGTGCGAAGAGCTGCCTCAGGCTGATTTTCTTTACCTGCCCTGAAATGTCTTTCTACATTAATATCCCATCCCCCAAGCACCGCGTGCCTTGACTGTTGTCTTATGGCTGGACGTTAGGTTGTTGCCACATGTTAAAAACTACGATAAATAATGATGGTTTGAGGTTTAGAGATGGAAAATGGTCACGCGTGTATCCCCACCGTCTCTCAATACCTTACTGGAACAGATAACAGCACAAAAGAGTAAACCAGAGGGGAAAATGTACAGCACAGGTAGGTACTGGGAAAACATACCATAGATAGAAACGTTGAGAAATTCCGGTGGGAGAATAAAGACAGTAAGAGCTCTGTGGACCTACTACGGACCCAGCACTGTGCCACACCTGTCCACGCATCGTGTCATTTCATGCTCGAGGCAAGCCTGTAAGCCGGACGGGCGGAGCTATAAACCAGAGGGAACTGGGGTAACGGGAAGGTCGAGCCGCCCTCAACCTTCTGTTTCACGCAGGGAAAGACCAGCAGAGCTCTCCCAGGAAGCCTCTGGACCCCTTCCCCAAGCAGCTCAAGCTTAGTCTAGTCATGAGGCAGTGGGGAGGGCGGGAAGAGGGCTTGGACGGCAAAGGTGTCAGGACCACCCCCAGGCGCCCCCTGACCCCCTCACCCTCCCACTCCCCCCCGCCCCCCGCCCCGAAACCAAAGGAGGCAGTCTTCTGATGAGGGTGGTGCGCTTCGAGGCCACAGCCCGAAGTTGCGACGGAGCTCAAAAAACCCCCAAGGGTATAGCCTCCCTGGGTCTCCTTCCTGAGGAACCATGAGGGGGATACAGAAGCCTCCTCATCCAGGCCACACCACAGCGGGACAGGGGCCGGACTCGTGAGCCATTTGGAAAGCCCCTGGCTGTGTGTTTCCCGCCCAGGCTTTTTGCAGGGGAGGCAGGGGAGGAGGAGGCCACTTCTACAGCCCGCTCCTCCCTCCCTCCAGCAGGTGCCTGGACCTGTCGTCACGCTATTTTTGCGAGCCCAGATCAGGGGGAACTCCTCTTCCTGGCCTAGGCCTTTTTCTTTATCCCCAGTGAGCCACGGGGTGAAAATTTCAGGACTCCATAGGCCAGCAAGAGCCTCTTCGTGGTTTTGTTTTTACTGCTTCTTTATTTTCAGTCCAAAGCAATACTACACAGCAGGCTACCGTTCTCCACCCTGGCACAGCTGTCTGCTGGAGAGAGAGCCTCCACGATGCACAGACTCTGATCACCTGCCTTTCAGGGGTGGGGCAAAGGGTTTGCTGGCCTCAAAGAGGGGGAGATGTTTTTACTGCTGTGATAACCTGTCCCAGGGCATAAATGATCATTAGTAGCCGGGGCGACTATAGTGGACATACCCCTTCTGTTCTTCCAACATCACACAGCCGACTGATGACTCTTTAGCGCAGGAACTTTACAATGACCACAGGTGCAATCTATCTGTTGGAAAAAGACACCCAGAAGCCTCTGTATGTGGTTGTGAGTTATTTTTTGTAAGTTTCCTCTTTACTGCAAAATGGAAAGTTACTATTTTGAGTGGAGGGATTTCAGGCTTGTTAGTTATTTCTTGTAAGTTTCCTCTTTACTGCAGAATAGAAAGTTACTATTTTGAGCTGAGGGATTTCAGGCTTGCAGATAGGAGCTTTGCAAGGATATCAAGAATGAAAACCAGAGCAAAAGCTGCTCTCCGCTACCTGCAGCTACACATGGTATGAGTTGTTGGTGGAGCGAGGGGTCCAAGGGGTCCGTTGGGGAAAGCAGACACAGCGGCAGAGGGAGCTCCCAAAACTTGTTGATCATGGCACGTGACCTATGGAAACTGACAACAACAACAACAACAACAAGTCTTTGGTTATTTGCAAAGAATCAGCACCTTGGAGGAAGGAAAACATTCCAAGCGATCAAAATAAATGCCTGCCCCCATATCTAACAGTTGATTCAGGAGCAAGAGGTAAAAAAATTTTTTTAAGCTATTATGACATTCTCTGAATATTCAAGCAGATTTTCCTTCAATAAAGCAAAAGCTTTATTGGCAAGGCATCTTGGAAAAGAGGGATTTGATAATAAGACAGAAACACATTTTGGAAATTAATACACTGAAATGGAAACAATGTGTGGTAGGTCCACACAACGAAATAGTGCTGAGCAATAACAAGGAAGAAACTGGGACACCTGGGTGGCTCAGTCGGTTAAGCAGCCAGCTTCAGCTCAGGTCATGATCTCACCCTCTGTGAGTTCAAGCCCCGCGTCGGGCTCTGTGCTGATGGCTCAGAGCCTGGAGCCTGCTTCGGATTCTGTGTCTCCCTCTCTCTCTGCCCTTCCCCTGCTCACACTCTGTCTCTATGTCTCTCAAAAAAATAAATAAAAACGTTTAAAAAAATTAAAAAGGAAGAAACTACTGTGGGACTACAGTAGTAGTCCAGACATTCAGCATGGATGAATCTCAAAGGTGTTATGTTGAACTAAAGAAGCCAGACCCAAATAGCACGCACAGTACAGTTTCCTGTTTATGAAAGTCTAAAACAGGCACAATTAAGCTATGGTCATAGATCACCAATGGGCTCTGGAGGAGGGTCGGGAGTTGGCCGGGAAGAGGTATGAGGAACTTTCTGGGGTGATGGAAATGTTTTATATCTTTATTGGAACGATATTCCAGGGTCCCGAGAATAAATAACTGTGAGCTGGAATTCCACGTCTGCCCGGCTCTCCCCTCGCGTGTGAGGGTGGAGGGTGGCGTGGTCACAATGTCACCGTCTCTCCTCTGTTAAAACAAAACGTAGACACTAAAGAACCTCCGGGAAGTAAGAGAAAATGCACCAAAATAAATACTTAAGACAAGATGGAAGAGAAAAGACAGTGGTAAAGAATAGAAGCTGTAGTTGAGTTTAAATCATGACTGGTAACAAGATTGAGAAGTGTAGTTGATTTTTAAAAGTATTCTTAAAATAGAAGAGGCATAATGTAAAAATTACTGTTCGCATAAACTCAAACATTTAGATGATTTTGATCACAGCTGAAATCCTGGGGAAGGGAGGTAGCAAAGAAAAGTAAAAGTGTACTAACTACTGCAGCTTTTTTGAAACTGGGGGAGCTACACATATTTTAAAATCTTAATAGTGATGAAAATGCATATTCATATATGTTTGTTAGGATAGAAATAGGACTTTAAAAAATACCCCTCCGGGCCGCCCGCGTGGCTCAGTTGGTTAAGCGTCTGACTCTTGATTTCAGCTCAGGTCATGACCTCGAAGTTTGTGAGTTTGAGCCCTGTGTCCGGCCGGCTCTGTGCTCACAGCTCAGAGCCTGCTTGGGATTCTTTCTCTCCCTCGCTCTCTGCCCCTCCCCCACTTGCACTGTCTCTGTCTCCCTCAAAATAAATAAATACACCTTCTAAAAAAAAAGCTTCCAAAAACTAGGGGATGGAGGGAAGGCTACAGTCCACATTTTCCTATATTTGAATAATTATTTACCACGAGCCTGAATTATTTTTGTAAAAATAGTTTTGACTTTTTTTCTCTTAAGATTCTTTTAAAGACTTTTAACTATAAAAGGAACACATGAATTTCTTTTGTCTCAGGGAAGAGGTGTAAGGGTAATTTTCATTTAAAAAATTGTGAAAAAATGCTTTTTAGGGGTACGTAGCAATTCTCGAATGCATCTCCGATTGTTTCGTTAGAGACAGTTCTCCAAGTGTTATTAATGAGGTCAGACAGCAGGAGCAATGTTCAGGCTCTTGGAAAATATTGCCAAATTGTCTTTCAGAGAAGTCGTGCCAATGTGTGTTTTCATCAGCAGTGCATAATAACCATTTCCTCGTGTCCTTGCCAATACTTGTATTTTAATTTAAAAAACATAGCCGACTTGTAGAAAAGGATCCGAGGGCAGCAGTTCATTAATGATGAAGCAAAACATTTTTCCTATATGCTCATTTTTGGCCATTGTTTCCATTTCTTTAAAACAACAACACATATATAGAGTGGGTTTTTTTGTGTTTTTTGTTTTTTGTTTTTTGTTTTTTTTTTTTGCTATTTACTCATTTTTCTAATGGAGACTTAATATTTTTCTTGTTGATTTTTATGAGCTCTTTATATATTAAAGATCGTAATTCCTTATCCTTCTTAAGTATTTTCCCAGGTTCCAATTTGCTTTTCGACTGTGATTTTTGGCATGCGTTCAAAACCATTTTTAAAATGCCTTACTTGAAGCTGAAGTAGGTTTTTCCCCCCAGCTTTATTGACATACTATTGACATAAAACAGACGTAAGTTTCAGGTGTGGGCCATGATGGTTCGACACACGCGTATGTTGTAAATGATAACGCCAATAAGATTAGTTAACATCTCCATCTTCTCACATAACTACCATTTTTAAATTTTATGTGGTGATACTATTTAAGAGCTACTCTCTTAAATTTCAAGTATATAATGCCATATTGTTCATTACAGTCGCCATCAAATAAATTCTTATCCATGTAGAGATCAGGTATGTATATTTTCTCATGTTTTTTCTATTTTACTGTGTGTTCCCTGTGAAGTTTAGTCTACATCGTGAGGTAAGAATGTAACTTTTTGCCTCCAAATAAGTAATCGCTTGCAAAAACGCTGAAACAGAGAGTCCCGAGGTGAAATCCTGGCCCAGGCAGAAATTCCCGTGTGACCTCAGGCAAGTTCCTTATTCTCACTAAACACTGGTTTTATCATCTGTGAAGTGGAGATCGTAACACCTACTCTGCTGAATTAGAATGATTACATGACACAATATATGCAAAATTCCATACGGGCAGCTGTTGTCAAGAACTGGGAGAGTCTGAAAATTCACCCTGCTTTCCAGCTAGGAAGTTACCTGCCACGCTTTCAAGGACACTGAGAGAAGACACGAGACTCTTGTCTCAGAGACAAAGGACTTGTTACTCAGCAGCAGCAGCAGCCCATATTTGCATCAGCCTCCTGTCCCCAAGTCCCATGGCAGTGAATGGGTGGGCACAGAAGGTTGCCTGCACACACAGTGGGCTGCATTCTAAGAAAAGAACCTTAGGGAATCCAAACCTTCTACGATATTCAGTAAGCATGCCTGCCCTTTGCTTCAAGGGATCCCTCCGTCTTCCAAGGCTCTCTGCTATATGACCAACCTTAAAAAGATGGTCTGGAACAAAGGACAGTTAGCGCCTCTTCTGCAAGACAGGCAGGAAAGTCAGAGGCCCCTGCAGAATGGTCTCCCAGCACCTGCATATAGAAAATGTCTGGTAAGGACAATCAGGTCGCAGTCACCTAGTAATAGATATTGTATTTATTGTCTATACTTCGGTCTGCCTCTGGGCTCTTGATTCTCTTTTATTCTTTTATCTGTACCACTTTGATGTAGTGAATCTTCTATCCCATGAGAAAAGTCAATGTCAATTTGAAAAAATCACTTGGGTAGAAATGATGAACAAATCACTAACTTACATACAGTGGTGTATCTCACAGCTATTTTAGTATCTGTCAAGGCAGAGAAATCGGTTCACGTGGAAGCCATCCCCCACCTCCTTCTGTGCCCCAAGCATTCCAACGCTAGACCAAAGCATCTTTTAAAAATTTGGGAAATGTCTGAAAACAGTTTTCGAATAACTGTCTCAAAAACAAGAGAAACACACCTTCGGATCAGAACCAGGATAGAAGCAGGAAGGTATCATCACGTAGAGTCACAGGTCTACTTGGCTCAGGGTCCAGAAACAGGCCATAGGACTGCCCCGTGACAACACTAGGGAGCAGTGTTCACGCTGGTGTCTATGTAAATGGCTTCCCGGGAGGCCAGGGGGCCAAAAGGACCCCAGAAGATCTCTGTAAAACAGTGGGAAGAGGTTTAGAACCCTGCTCAGGACTGCGGACGGTATTGAGCCACACGCCTGCTGGAGTAAACACTTGTTATTTGTGGCTGCTTACTATTTTGACCACCCTCTCCACATCGTGATAATTCTCTATATTATAAAGCCTTGCCTTTCCAAAGGGGAAGCCAGAAAAATCTACATTCTAGGAATTCCTCGAAACCAGGCTCCATGCCTATGGGCTGGTCTCTGGCAATCAGGCGAGTCCCCCAGGAGGCCCGGACACGGTGTTGAGCCAGGCGTTAGGAGCTGAGTTGTGTGCACCCAAAATTCATAGGTTGAAGACCTAACCCCCATTGTGACTTGTTCGGAGATAAGGCCTTTAGGGAGATACTTGAGGTCAAATATGGTCATCATGGTGGGACGCTGAGTCTTTACCAGAAGAGGAAGAGACACCGGGGACTGGTGACTGGAGAAGAAGCCCCTTGAGGACACAAGGAGAAGATCATCTACAGCCCAAGGGGAGAGACCTCGGGAGAAACCAATGCCGCCGACACCTCTGTCCTTGGACGTCCAGCCTCCGGCACTGTGAGAAACAAATTCCTGCTGTTTAAGCGCCCCCCGCCTCTGGTGGTACGTTGTCGGCCACGTAAGCTGACTTCTAGGCAAGGTAAGGAGGCATCACGTATGTTGGCAGAGACATCTATGTCTTTTCAAGATGGCAGCGGTGAGGCAGCTGGTCCCCAGAAGTCCCTGCTGTCTTTCTCCGTATGTCTCTCTCTGCCAGCATCGGGCCACATGCCCAACCTTAGAAAACGCAATGGCAAAGAGAAGAGGAGATTGGTAAGAGACCGGTCACAAGTCAGCCCCCACGACTGAACGGACCTCACTGACCAAATGGGGTTCTGTGATCAAGAAAAAGGAGCCAGGGCTCCTGGGTGGGTAACTCATAACTCCTGAGTCGTTTTTCCATCCTTGAGCCCTGAGGCGGTTTCCTCAATGCCTTTCCTTACAGGTGGACCAAGCTTCCTGCACGCAGCAGAGTTCACCGTTGTTCCCTTTTGCCGTCCACTAGAGTGTCTGTCCCAAGGGAGACCACATAAGTGCTTTTTCAAAAAATTCCAATCCTCGTGGAAGCCCACTCAGGCCATAAAAGAGACCGATGTCGGAACAACATGGGGGACCGTGGGATGATGTTGAGTGAAAGGAGCCAGACACCAAGACTCATACTGCGTGATTCCACTTATACGAAGCTCTAGAACGAGCGAAAATATTTTAAGGTGAAAAAAGTCAGATCAGCGGTTACCTCTGAAGACGTGGGGATCACCCTCGAAAGGATAAGAGGGAGCTTTCTGCAAGAAGGGCCGTATTCCATTTTGTGACAAGGTGTGGGTGACCAGGTGTGTCATTTGTCACATTTATCCTGCCAAGCTGTGCGCAGTCCAAGGTGCGCCTTCTACAGGGAGTAGCGGGGAGAGGGCGGATGCGTGGAGATGAAACGAGACCTACAGAATGTTGCTCGCGGAGCCCGTCGATGGGAACATGAAGTTCGTGGTCTTTATTCTGCTTAGTTTAGACTTAATAGTTTTTCAAAATTAGAAGAAACCATTTTCACCTCTCTCCTTCATTCTGGCTGGGTCTTTGGTTTGTATCTCCTGGCTCTGAAGCTTTCCTCCAGAAAAGGGCCCAGCCAGCTGCCCTTGGCTGCCTCCCGGAGCCTGGGGTTCTAACTGGGAGCAGCCGGGTCGCTGAGCAGAGGCCCGGGTGCAGACTCCGCCCCCACACTCCGCCATCTCTGGGTTGCGATTTGCAATCTTTGGACTCCTTGAAAGCAGAGACGGCCACTCTCCCTGTGTGCCCAGCCCCTGGCCCAGAGCCCTGCTTAGAGTGGGTGCTCCTCGAATGTCTGGTGAGTGAACAGACCAGTAACTTCACGGAAGAGTTGAACCAAATGGGTCATCGTCGTAATAGGCTGTAACCCTTTCAGAAAGTATAATGGAGACAGAACCTGATTTATAAGCGGCCTGTACACCAAAGATTCTTGGGTCAACTGTTTGGATCTCTTGATGACTGTCGCCCAGCTCTGTCGCAAAACGTGATGGCTTACTTCTCATCGCAGCGTGTAACGTTGTCTCCAGGCAAAAGTGAAAAAAGACGTTCCGAGATCCAACCTGGAAAACCAGTCTGCAGTGGAACGCTCTAGTATTAAATAGTCTGTGTCTACTGAGAGGCAATGACCCCGAGTGAGGCAGACAAAGGGCCTCCTCGAAGCATCTCCTCTCCCAGCCTGGGTGGATGTTCGTTCCCTCGGTGCCCTGCACTTCCGCTCGCTGAGGGGGGCTGCAGAATTTCTATCCAGAAAGGGCTCCGAGGGCGGGTCTAGAAGCAGTATTTGCGTTAGCGTAGATCACAGCCATATTTGGAATTGCTTCGAGGGGTTGCGGGAGCACCCCCCTCGCCCTGGCACCCCGGCCTGCCTTGGTGTTGTCACTACACGTACACAAGCAGTCGTAATTGCTTGAACTAACATCTCTCCTCCCCAGGAAAATGTCTGCCTGGTGGGGGCAAGCCTTGCGTCTGTTTTTCTTGCCCTTGACCCCCCAGCACCTGGCGAGCGCTCAGTAGCTACTGCCGCAAGTCGAATGGGTGCGTGGGTGTCTGAGAGCCTGGTGGGCGGGGGTGGCATGCACCTGGGGCCTGCAGGTGCTTCTAGACTCCCAGAAAAACATCCCCAACCTCTGCTGCCTGGGGCTGGGCCCCGCCTCCTACAGGGGGCGAAGGAAAGCTCTCCAGGAGATAGTAGGACCCATTCCCTACTGAAGGTCCCCCCTGGGCTGTCTGCTCGACGTTTGACGTAGGCAGTCCCGTTTCACTCTCATGCATGACATAAATATCCCCACTTTACAGATGGGGGGACGGGGGCTTGGAGCAGGCTCTGCATGGAAATAAGGTGCGCTAACTCGCTCAAGATACCTAACAGCCCGGGCCCCCGGGCCAAAGTCCTCAACACCATCCAGGCAACTGAATGACTCCTGCGTCCACTCGCAGGGGCTGTTACGTTGCAGTTACTGCTGTGCATGTGATCGGGCTCCCCTGCCGTCCACTCGAGGAGACCCGGGTATTCGTTTCCTGTGACTGCTGTGACACATGACCCAAACCAAGTGGCTCGAAACAATACAAGTTGACTCGGTGACAATTCCAGAGGCCAGAATTCAGACATCCGTTTCCTCGAGCTAAAATCCGGTGTAGGCTGGGCTGGTTCCTTCTGGAGGCTCTAGAGCGGTAGGTAGCCTTTTCCTTGCCTTCTCTGGCTCTGTCCGCCCGTCACTCCAGCCTCTGCTTCCATCCCAGCATCCCCTCCGTGACTTTGACCTCCCTGCTTCCGTCTTCCAGGATATTTGTTTGTGATCGTATTTCGAACAAACCAGAATAAGCTCCCCTATGTCCAGATCTTCAAGTCGGTCACATCTGCAAAGTCCCTTTGGCCAGGTAAGGTGACCTTTGCACGTTCCCGGTTTTAGGCCATGAACGCCTTGGGGGACTGTTATTCAGCCGACCCCACCCCGCGTCTCCACAAGCATCTGGTGTGACTGCGCCAAACGGGCACGGCCAGCACGGCAAGCAGACGAGTCACTCGAAAACATAAGCTTTGACATATTTGTAAAAGTACAGAAGAGAGAAACCATCCACACTCCCTCCTGAGCAAGCCATGGCTATTAATTTTCCTGTTCCTCTTCCCGTCCGTGGCTAAAAGCAGACATACTATCACATAATTGCTGCCAGAGGCTTAATACAATTTCTCTTCCGCCTTTTTCACTTAATATAATATGTATTTTAAAGTATCTGTGGGGCGCCTGGGTGGCTCAGTCAGTTAAGTGTCTGAATCTTGATTTCGGCTCAGGTCATGATCTTGTGGTTCGTGGGATCGAGCCTTGTGTCGGGCTCTGCGCTGACAGCACGGAGCCTGCTCGAGATTCTCTCTGTCTCCCCCTGCCCCTTTCCCTGCTTGTGCTCTCTCTCTCTCAAAATTAATTAATTAATGAATTAAAAAAAGAAAGAATTCATAACTGTAACCGATAGCTTATTTTAGGTTATTCTTCAATGCAGAAGAGGGTGTGGTAACTCACAGATTTCTTTAAAATCCCAGGGAACCGCTGAGATGAACAGGTGGGCCTGGCTTTGGTTTGCCTCATGCTTCTTTCCTCAAAGTCAACATCAGGGGCCTGCTCCCTGGTCCCCTGATGTCTCAGCCCCAGGACAGCTAAAGATCTTTTGATTGGCCCTAGAAATGTGTCTACTCCCCCATTTATTTATTTATTTATCTTAAATGCTTATTTATTTTTGAGAGACATGGAGACAGAGTATGAGCAGGGCAGAGAGAGAGGGAGACACAGAATCCGAAGCAGGCTCCAGGCTCCGAGCCGTCAGCAGAGAGCCCGACGCGGGGCTCGAACTCACCAACCGCGAGCTCATGACCTGAGCCGAAGTCGGACGCTTAACCGACTGAGCCACCCAGGCGCCCCACCCCCCCTTTAAAAAATTACTTGCACCCCCCTTGGTTTCTGCTGGATTGGAAAAGACACATGCGAGCCACATGGACAGTAAGGAAGAAGAGAAGAGAAAATGAACGGATGGGAGGAACCATTGAACAGACGCTGACTTGTGTAGCGTCCCACATTTATTTCCTCACTCACCCCGGCCCAGCAGCTGGGCTCTCAGAAGACTGCAGTGTTGGCTAGACATTCAGGCCTCTCGTATTCTGGAAGGATTTCTTGCTGAAAGAGCAGCTGTGTACGCCCCCCACAGAGAAGGGAAAGACAGCCGGCATGAAAGTTTATTCAATTCCTGGGTCCAAAGGTTATTCTGATCCTAACATCTTTTCTTTTTAAATCCCATAAAGGTAAGGCAGGAGCAAATTTTACTGTAATAGAAAAAAAAAAAAACAACCCAACCCTTGGGCCTGTGGTTTCAGTAATTAGCTCAATGTGCTAATGAGAGTCTTCAGGGAGAACAGCATTAATTAATGGGTGAATTTCACTTTAATAAATGTATAGGCAATTTTCTAAATGCAGATGGCAGAGTGTGCTCTGATGGCTCTACCTAAGCCACTCGATATGGTAAGTGTCTGAGGAAAGTGGTTAATTTGTGAAATGCTTCATGATCCTGATTAGAAGAGAAATAATGCTTATGTTTGCTTTCCAATGTATTATTCATCTCTCCCAGGCTGAGAACGCATCCTTCCCCCACCTCTATGGGGTCCTTTTTGTGGCTCCTATTGTCCTGAATGGGAAGACACCGCCCTCCCTCCTGGGCCCCGCCCCCATCCCCCCACCTTGCCCCTCCCCGGCCTCCCCTCCCACCTGAGGGCTTTCTCTCCCAAGGCCAGCCCGCCAAGTCTTTATCATCCCTACCTCTGAGTACCAGAAAGGGCCCAAGTGTGGTCCAGGCAAGATCAACATCGCTGTCTCAAGGAAGGCATCTTCCGGGAAGTGTCACACGCCCGAGTCATCGTTTCTTTAAGAAATAGTTAGCTAGTTAGTAGTTGGTTATGGACACTGAGAAACACCGAGTCGTGACAGGGAGGGAAGAGACGGGAATTCCTCTCCTCCTGTAACTAACCCGGCTCCGGAGGATTTTCCTCCTTCCCTGTCACGTGAACCTGGACTCCGATTTACAGTCAGGCTTCCAGGTCTTCAGAACCGGCTCTCGCCTCAGGATTTCTTAGGCACTTTCTCGGGCGCTCCTATTGGGAAGTCGAAAGCACAACAAAATTAAACTGCTCTAGATCAATAAACTGGAAATGTCGGAAGAAGTCAAAATTCACTGCAACCATTATCTTGACAGTAAGATCTCAGTTTAACAAATTCTCTATTCGCTCGGATCAAACTAATTGGAAAATGGAAATGACTTGTCCTGTGATTTAGCCTTTTAAGAATCAAAATGGGGGGCGCCTGGGTGGCTCAGTCGGTCAAGCATCTGACGTCGGCTCAGGTCATGATCTCACAGTTTGTGAGTTCGAGCCCCGCGTCGGGCTCTGTGCTGACAGCTCGGAGCCCGGAGCCTGCTTCAGATTCTGTGTGTCTCCCTCTCTCTCTATGCCCCTCCCCCACTCATACTCTGTCTCAAAAATGAAATAAAAACATTAAAAAGTTTTTTTAAATTAAAAGAAAAAAGAATCAAAATGGGAGCCTACCCCACGATCATTCCTATAACTTAGGAAAAAAAGATAAATTGTAAGATCACCTGCTGTACGGGATCAAACTCCTCCCTCGCTCGGCATTTCCCACCCTCACGGGAGATCCTGTCACCGTCATAGACCCCATAAAGCTATGTCAACATTCAGGAGGCGACTCTGAGGGACAGCGGGAGCCTCAGAACAGAGCCCACCCTGCCCACCTTTGCATAGCACCCCTTGGGGGCAAGGGCGAGGTACACTGCCATACTCCAGGATTGCTTCCCCCTTCAACCCATGATGAGTCACAAACTAGGCGAGGTGGATGTCACATTCTCATAAACAGATTCTGAATCCAGCACGAAAATCCAATACGATCGCAGAATCTGTATGGTCCTGAAATCACAGGGGTTTTTAAGGAACCAGAGTGGAATTTGGGATTAATGAGCGTTCACGGCGCAGATGAGAAGAGCGAGTCCTGGACGGGTTGGGGGGACATGCTCAAAGCTAGCCGGATGGCGCAGAAGGAAGTGTGGCCCCAGCTCCCAACCTGCGGGTGAAAGCACCGGCCTGAAAATGAGAGGAAGCCAGGCTCTGCAGCTCTGTTCTTGCCAACCCCGCAGTATGCACACTTTGACCCGGCCATTAATACACTGGCATCGTCACCCTAGGCTTGGCTGGATTCTAGTCTTCGGAGTAATAGGCTGCTAAATTTAGACAAGTGGGGGAGATTTAGCAAAGTCCGGAAGCCGGCCTTGCCACACCAGGATACACAGCAGCCTTAGCCAGATGTAACCGATGTATCCACTGGAGATGTTTCTTCCCTCCTAATTCCTGCACCTGGGAAGGCAGGAAGACAGTGATTCGTGTCCCATCGTACAAGGGAGCCGAAAAGAGGGATGCGTGCCCGACTCCCTTCCGTGATATGGTTGAGACTTAAGATAGTTTTGAAAAATGTGCTTAGATAATTCTTGCTAAGAGTTAGAGGAGTGTGTGACGGGCCAGAAACCTATCCACTCCTCCTCACTCCAGATGGACCCTGTTCGGAGGCCCTGACTGGGACCAGGCATGCCCCTTCCCCTTCCTCTCTGCTGCAAGAAAGCAAGGACCATGGACAGCGGGCCTCCATGGGGTGGGGGCGGGCTGAGTCATTCATTGCTCAATGGTCTATTCTGAAGAACCTACTGGCTCACGTGATCACTGAGAGGAGACCATTTCTTGGGGGCAAATGTTTGAAAATACCAGCGGAATTGCCTAGACCTCGTACATGCCCGCAGTGGTGTGGCCAACTGGTGGTTTTCATCTCTTAAGCAATTCATTCATTTATTACACAAACCTTCAACCGACTACCTTCTTTTTGCCAGGCGCTGCGTACACCAGAGCAGTTCTTTCCTTACAGAGCATACGGTTTAGTGGCAGAGAGCAAGTGAAGTAATCATCCCCACAGTAAACCGGTTCAGTCCCCTTTGTCCTGTCTAGTCGACACCCCCAGCGCTTGCTATGGTGGCTCTTGGGTGCAGACGGGATAGGGCGGTCTAGTCGAGGCCAGGACCAGGAGTCCAGCGAGGCCGCAGGTTCTGGACGGCAGAGAGATCAAGAGTGCAACTTCTGAAGACAGACCGTCAGCCTCCTGAACTGTCCCTGCCACTCGCCAGTTGTGTGACCTTGGATTAGTAGGCCGAGTGTGTCTGCACCCGTTTCCTCCATCACGCAACCGGGTTATCGTCTGCCGCCATGGGCGCCCGGGGGAACGATGCACCAACAGGTGTACGGTGCTCACGCATGGCTTGTCAAGAGTTCTTGGCCAGAAATTCAGGTTGTTGAGAGCAATTCTGTTTATTTGATTAGCAATAACACCAGTAGAAGCAGCATAAAGGGTCTGGGAGGCGTCATAGAATATGGTAGCAGAGTTCAACAAGTGAGTCCAATCTCAGGCAGAAAGCTCACGCAGGTCAGTGGGCTGCAGCAAACTGAGCTGTGGCTGGTCATGACCCTCGGGCTGACACCAGGTCTCTTTCTCACGTTTACCGTGGCAGTGAGACAGGGACTGCGGCAGATCTGGGGTGCGTGGCAGATCCGGGGAGAGCTACTATGAGGCCTGAAGTAAGAAGGTTTTCCTAAATTTTCCCTCTCACTCACCGCTCTGCAGAAGAGCTGGACAGAGGTCACGTTCACGCCCGCCTGTGAGCCCGGCTATTCGGGGGGACGCAGGACCCCGCGTCGCTTCCCGCCGTGATTTTCACTGGAACCAGGAGAAGTGAAAATCCTGTCCCGAGCGTGTCTGCAGGGGAGTTTAAGTTCATAGCTGAGGTTTTAAAACTGCAATTTGAGCCCATTAGAGAGACCGGGCTGTGCCGACACACACGCGGACCAGTGCATTAGCCTACTTCCTTGCTGTAAAGACCTGTAAAAGCCAGGGCGATTTCTGCAGAGCGAGGTTGCTGCAGCCAGTAATTGGCTCTGGCAGCACCAGAAGCAGCCAGACACGGGGGCCCAGAGGGCTGGGCTGGCCAGAGCGGGAGCGAGGCTCTGGGCCCGGTGTGTTAGGTGAACCGGCTTATCTGAATATTCACACTAATCAGATGGGGTCACGATCAGCCCAGTCTTGTGGATTGGGAAGCCGAGGCCATTCAAGGTCAAAGGGGAAGGATTCCGCTAACTCCCATTAGGAGCCGAGAAGCCTCAGGGAGAGAAAGCCTCCGAGGAGAGCAAGGTGGACCTGGGTCACAACCCTGCCTCTGCACCCACGAGCCACGTGGTCTTGGGCATGTTTCTTGACTTGTGCGACCTCAGTTTCCCCATGTGAGTAAACCTCCCTCACAGGGCAGTGGGGACAATTAAAACAAGCAATGTACAGGGGCACCTGGGTGGCTCAGTCGGTTAAGCGTCCGACTTCAGCTCGGGTCATGGTCTCATGGTTTGTGGGTGCGAGCCCCGCGTCAGGCTCTCTGCTGACGGCTCGGAGCCTGGAGCCTGCTTCGGATTCTGTCTCCCTCTCTCTCTGCTCCTCCCCCACTCATGCTCGGTCTCTCAAAAATTAAATAAACATTAAAACAAAAACAAAAACAAAAACAAGCAATGTACGGTGTGCTGAACCCAGCATCTGTGTCTTGGCCTGTTTAAGGGAAAAAGAACAAAGCAGCTCAGAGCCTTCTCCCTGCCCCCCCTCCCCCGTGACCTTGATGAGAAGCTTTGGGCGGCTCAGCCTAAGTCCAGGTGCACCTGCACCCCTCCAGTGGCTCAGCACGGCTCCACACACCTGTACCTCCGAAGGCAGACAGCTCGGAGGGCAGTGGTCTCCCGCCCATTTCCTGGACTCTTGCCTTTTTGGGTCACTTGGCTTCCTCAGCTAGAGGCAAGCAAGTGGGCCACCCTTTGGGGAAACTTTGAGAACAATCATTGTGATGATTGAGAGTGCTTTCAGTTCACGGAGGTTAAAGTTTGTCGCCATGATGGTCAGCACCGGGACAGCGGATATCATTCATTCATTGTGTGTCTTCCCCAAGAACCGTGTTTTCGAAACACGGTACTTGCCGTTTTACAGATTGGATGGCCCCAGTCAGCAGCCGGTCAGGTGACTTTAGAAGTAAGCCCAGCAGGGTCCCGGGCTGGCATCTCCGGGCCTCCCAAGGGCAGAGTGGGGACAAGCCGCTTCCTGGAGGGTCCTGGAGGAACCAAAGAGGGGTCCTGCGACAAGTCGGTCTTCCTACACTGTCACTGCCGGACGGCTTGGCATTCTTGGGGAGTCCACTTCTCCCTCCTTCCGGGTCCGAGGCCCACCCTCGTTTCCCCCCATGTCACTGTGGTCAGAACCCCCCCCCCACCGATGCTCTTTGAGAGAGCACTGATTTATGGGACGCTAGCTCTGTTCTAGGAAGATAAGGACGTTAGACGCTGTCTCTGCCTCTCAGAGCGCTGATCACGGCTGTGGTCCCCGAGAGGGAAGGGCGGCAGACCATTTGAGTGGGAGATGGGGGACCCAGGCGGGAAGAGAGGGGGACTCTGGGGGCTGAAGTGTGGATCTGAGGGGAGTGCCATCTTGTCTTTCTTTTAGGGTCTCGCTGGCCCCCTGAGGCAGGAGTCCTGCCTTTTCTTATAGGGTTCCCAATTCTGCAGTCCCGAAGCTGAAGACGTCTACCAATGACCATGGTCTACCATCAGTGAATATAAGGGACCAAGGACTGCCTACGTGTGAGGGAGCCGGGACCACACGCAGGCGCACACGCACATACACGTGTGTGCCCACACCCCTGCAGATACTTGCACTGTCGTGGAGGAGCAAAGTGGTCCTGGAGGAAGAATATGGGTGAGAGACTCGAGACACCAGTGACGGGCCCTCACCTCTGCTTCGCGGCCGGCCACTGGCAGAACTCCTGTCCAAGTTGTGGCTGATTCCGTATTTTCCCCACCTTGGCAGACATGAGGTTATGAAGCTGCTAGGAATCAAAGCTCTTGTGAAAAGGGGTTTCTGGGACGCCCCCGGCATTGCTGAGCACGCCGCACCTGTAGCCCTTCCGGCCCTCCTTTCGGTCTCTTCCCAGTAGGTCTGTCGTTGCTTGAACTTCTCACGGGCGCTGGGCTCTTTGAGATCTAACATATGTGCGCGTGTCTCATGCCTCCCGAGAACCTGCAGGCTTCCTGAGCAGTACCGAACACGGGCGCCCTCGTCTCAGCTAGAAGAGGTGAAGGACGGCTGAGACTGGCCAGTGGGCCGTTTCCGAGTGGTGTCCACACAGCAGGCTGCTCGCATTCCCTGTAACAGGAGGCGCCACGGCCCGGAAGCACCGTGCGCTACCCTGAGAGGCGTCGTAAATTCCGCCTCTATTAACTGGACTGTGCTGCCGGATGCCAAGTTCACGACGCAATGAGGAGCTCAGGAGAGCAGGAGTATGTGACTGTTTCTTCCTAATAAATCCCTCACTGCGTTGTCAGGACAATGCTTTCTGTCCCACTGGTGTCTGACTGAGCGACAGCAGACCTCCGCTGTGGACAGTCTCTGGGTAATTTGGTCCTAAAAGAGCGACCCGGAGGCAACCAACAGCACAGCCTGGCTAAGGGAAATGGAACCTTTCACGACCGGGCCTTGAACCACTCCAAAGTCATGGAACGAAGCAGTGGGAGAAGAATTCCCAGGTTCAGACCAACGAGGTGGTCTTAACGCCTCTGGATGGCCCTGTTCTGGGTGGCCGAAAGACGCATCCCCAGAAGTCCTGCCCTAATGGCATTCCCCGCCCCCACCCCGGGCGGGACGGGAGTGCCAGTTGGTGACTGGCCAACTCGTCCGAGGGTGCTCTCTGCGCAGCTCTTCACCCATGGGCTTTATTATCCTGCTTGGAGCTCCTTTAAATGAAGACAATCCATGCCAACATGCTACTGTCATTGTCGCCTAAGCTCTGTTTACTCCTAGCTCTCCGTAGGGAGGAAAAGGCTGGAAACTGCACCCTAATGGCCCAATTAGTCCTAATGCTGCATAGTGTTGACTGTTTAGTTAACACCATATTGTGTACAGAACTAATTGTGGTGAAAGCAAATGAATGGTCAGGAAACAAACAGACTACTAGAAAATAATTACTTGGAGTGTTTCTCTTTAGTACCTGTGTAGCGGACTTCATTATAGTCAACAGCCTCTAAGCTGCTCGAAATAGTGGTATTTGTCATTTTCATAGAAACTTGATAATGACATTAATTTATCTTAATGGCCTGTTCTATTGTTATAAATAGTAAAATTAGCTTAAATTGTCTTGCTTTTGCTGGTTTTGGATGGCTGCGGAGGGCCCCGCAGCAGCCGACGAGTAGATAATTTGGTGTGCTTGACAGATTTCCAATAATTTGTTATGTGGAGCATGAGTAATGCTAGTACCATTAATGTTCATTTTCCTCTAAATTCATCACTGCCCTTTTCCCTTTTATCTTTTTTAATGTCTGGGCCATTTTTCTATATTTCAAGTGGAGCCACAGAACCTATTCAGATTCAGCCAGCTATTAACATTCTGCACATAGCGAACCTCCTGCCGAAAACAACTCTTTATGAAATGATGAGCCCGGTCGCTATTTTGCGACCGAAAAGCAGACAGAATGCGGGGGCGGGGGTGGGGAGGTGCTTACGGGTATCAGGGCCCGGGTGTAATTAAGTCAAATGTAATTTCAAAGAAATTTACATGTTTGCATTCTACGGCAAAGGTAAAACATAATCAAGGGAGACTCCGAGAAGATGTGGGTGCGCTCATCCCACTCCTGCCTCGCTTCCGTGTCACTCGGGTTTCAGCCTCACGTGGCGTTTCATCAAAGCTTCGTGTGCCACGTTCCCTACCGATTCGATTCTAATTAATCCGTAAAGGCTGGGACGTCTCATTTCATCTCGGCCAACAGATATGTTGCCGTAACATCTGGAGCCGACGTGAAGGCTACTTATCATCAGAAAAATTGCCAGAATTTAGTTTGTTTGCTCTCAAGTCCATATCTTCGTCTGCATCGCCCCAGGGAATTGGGAGAGACCCCCCCCAGGATCCGTCGCTTCTGCCTCTCCGCCTTTCCTGACGACACCTCCCCTTCTTTCATGTGACAAGAAGTCTACCAAACGATGACACGGCTGAGGAGAGCTTTTCATGGTTTTAACAAAGTATGCCTTTTGGCTAACAGACACGGAAAGGTGTGCCATGTTTGTCCCGGACAAGGGAAGGAAGAACATGGGAACTCAAGGCTGCTTTCTTAAATTATTTTTTATTTATTTATTTTTTTTATGTTTTTTATTTATTTTTGAGAGCAGGAGAGACAAAGCATGAGTGGGGGAGGGTCAGTGAGAGAGGGAGACACAGAATCGGAAGCAGGCTCCAGGCTCTGAGCCATTAGCACAGAGCCCGACGCGGGGCTTGAACTCACAGACCGTGGGATCGTGACCTGAGCCGAAGTCGGTCGCTTAACCGACTGAGCCACCCAGGCGTCCCTTAAATTATTTTTTAACATCTATTTATTTTTGAAAGACATAGAGACAGAGCGTGAGCAGGGGAGGGGCAGAGAGAGAGGGAGACACAGAATCCGAAGCAGGCTCCAGGCTCTGAGCCATCAGCACAGAGCCCAACCCGGGGCTCGAACTCACAGACTGTGAGATCATGACCTGAGCCGAAGTCGGACGCCCGACCGACTGAGCCCCCCCCGGCGCCCCTCAAGGCTGCTTTCTCTTGAGCATCTCGTGCAGAACGAGGTCGGAGGCTCAGCGCTTGGATGGACTCGTTCCGAGCCTGAGAGCCACGGCCCACCTCGCCGGCACCGCTACCCCGGGTTAGAACGCACACGTGGGGCACAGTGAAGACATGAGCCAGTTTGGTGAGAAACAGGCTTTCTCGTAAAAGGGTTTATTCAAATTCCATTTCGTTAACACACAGCGCTCTGTTAGTTTCAAGTGCACAGTGTAGTGATTCGGCACGTCCCCGCCTCACCCAGTGCTCATCGCGACAAGGGCACTCCTTAGTCCTCTCGTCTGTTTCCCCCTCCCCCAGCTAGCTCCCCTCTGGTAACCAGCTGTTTGTTCTCTATAGTTAAGAGTCTGTCTCTTGGTTTGTCTCTCTCTCTCTCTTTTTTACCCTTTGCTTGTTTGTATTGTTTCCTAAATTCCACCTATGAAATAGGCTTTTATATGAAAAACTCCATCTTTTAAAAAATAAACTTGGGGCGCCCGGTGGCTCAATCAGTTTAGGGTCCAACTCTTGATTTTGGCTCAGGTCATGAGCTTACAGTTCGTGGGTTCGAGCCCCCCTCTGACTCTGTGCTGACAGCAAGGAGCCTGCGTGGGGTTCTCTCTCTCCCTCTCTCTCTCTCCCCATCCCTCGCTCACGCTTTATCTCTCTCTCAAAATAAGCAAGTGAAAACACTTTAAAAAGTAAAAAATACAAAATGAACTTAATCCTCAAGAAAAATGGACTTTCTTACACTGCTTCATTCTCAAGATAAGGGAGAGATTCCTTCCTGTAAAACTGCGCGACGCTCATCCCAGTGCCGACGGTCGCACTGGGAGTGCCGAGGAAAGAAGACGCCCTGAATTTTTTTAACGACGCTCTGACCACCCTGCCGAGCCCAAAGCCCCCGAACGGTGACTTTCGCACTGAAAGAGCAAATCAACATTTAAAGAACTTTTCCCGTTCACGAGACCAAAGTATTTCTCTTCTTCCATGGATACAAACAGATTTTAAAAGCCGCCTGTTGAATAAAATCACCCAAATGTACTCCCGAGTGTGCGCCCAGGCCCCTCAAGCCTGGGGGAGGGATGAAGGATAATGTACTAATACCGTGATGGAGCAGAGGGGCAATTCATAAAATATTTATCCTAAAGCAGAAAATGTGTCTGCCTGCCTTGTTCATTTATAAAATAATAGTTTAGGGGAATTAGGTACCGGCTAAATCCCTTCGTCAATGTGGTTGATTTCACCCGGAGTCCATTAGACTAGGTTATGTATCTGCTAAGGAAGACGCAGCCCGTCAGCGGTGCATAATGGATCATGAAAGATAAATGGAATTAGGCAATTGAATAATTACAGGAGTGCCCACCGGAGAGCCTCTAAGTAAAAGGCTGCACGGATTTCCATTAGAAACCTCCATTTCCATGGTTAGGAATCCATCTGGGAAAATTCGACCGGTGCTGAAAGTTAGTGCCTGGGAGGGGGAGAGGTGGGGGGACTAAGGAGAAAGAATCTACCCAGGGGGGCATGCTGGTACCCAAAAGCCAACGTGGGGCGATTTGGGAAGGACTGGAGCCTGGCACCCTCCCCCAACTAAGTCTCCCGAGCACCAGATTTGATGGCATCGAACATTTCCCTGGACGGGTTGAGATCTGATCTGATTGGCAACTCGGTCCTCGAGCTTGGAGCCTCAGGAGCAGGCTGTGCCGTGGACGGTGTCCCCTCAGATTGTGCGGTATACAACCTACACAACCGCTCAGGCCGCCTTTCAAGGCCACATCTCTTAACACAGCCCAGCACCTGGCAATCAGGAGCTGCTTAACAGTATCTGATTAATGAACAAACGCATTATTATGACCTTTACTGAAGGGAGAAACAAGAGAAGACAAATTGCAGACAAAGGCGGCCCCGACTTGACAGACGAGGTTAGAACAGGCGCGGCTTTCTACAGATGCGTTCTGAGAAGAGTCGAGTCTCGGGGCCGTTTTTAAGAAAGCCAGGATACCTTCCTTCTCTTAGCAAGTGTTCACGGAGCAGCCACCACGTGCACAAACACTGAAGTGCCTGTTTTAACTCTACGGGATCCAGCTCCGTCCTGGACACCATTGCTGGACGGAAAAAAACGGTTTTTGTTAAAGGCGTCACTACACGGAGAGGGAAAGGCAAAGTCGCCTGACTCTGAACTCGGCATCTTAGCAGCTGGGTAACCTTGGCCAGCACGGAGCATCTTCAAGTCCGTGTTTTGTTGAACAAAGACTGGGCAGCTTTCATTCATGAAACACGCGTGTATCTTATCACACACCGCACGCATCCGATGTTGGCCCTATTTTATAGGGGAGGAGAGCACGACTTCAGAGGGCTCGGGAGGTTGCTGTAATTCAATGGCTGGTGGCTAATGACACGGGCAGGACTCGAACTCAGGTCTGCCCAGCACACGGGCCCTTGGACAGAAGGCTTCGCTCGTCGTGCACAGAAGGGAGGGCCCGGGCCACCAGAAACGAGCTGGCCGCAGGCGCGCGGACACACTCTCCCATGCGAATTCCTGCCTGGTAGAGGTGTTCTGGGGGACGGACACCCCTGAGGGGATGCTGCTAGGGCAGGTGTGTGACAAGATGTGGCTTCGGAGAGCACACCCTGCTCCCAGCTTCCTGGGACGCCAGCCGGCCCCCCTCCTCTCCCAGGACTTGCCCAGAGTCCGCCATGCATGATTCAGGACCTCCCGGGGGCCTGTTCAACAGAGACACGCTTACATTCCAAGTTTTCTCCATCTCCGTTTCTCTCTGCCCCTCCCCTCCTCCTCCGAGGAGCCCTCCCGTCACCCCGCACTGCTCCTCTTCCCCTCACTGCCCCCACGTCCGCGCCATCAACCACTTGTCACTTCTCCGTCTCCAACGGGGATGCCACTTCCCCCAGTTCCTGCAGAGCAACTGAAACAGGTACCCAGTCTCCCCAGTCCTAACAATGGGTTCCCGGAAGGACGATCCCTCGGCTGTTCTGTTGTGTTGGTCCCTAAAGCTACTGCCTTAACTTGCTTGCCTCCCAAGTCTGTCGCTTTCCCAAGAGAATGAGGTGTTGCTCGGGTCCCACCTGGTCCCTTTCGGTCCCCTTCCACCCGAAGCATGCCAAGTACTCGGCAGGACCTACTTTTGCCGTGGTCGCTGACGACCCCCTCCTCCAGATCCAAGGTCATCAGCCCATCCGCGACATGGCGGTGACTGCCGTTGTCCCCACACCCCCAAAGTTCTCTTCTCCCCAGCCTCCCCCAACGCCCCTTGGCTCTCCTCTACGGGCCTGTCGACACCTACAGAGATTCCTCTTCCTCCTCCTCCAGCCATCGAAGACGCGGTATCCCCAGGGCTTTGTGCTGTGAGCTCGTCATGGGCAACCTTGTCCACTTCCAGTACCATCTCTCTGCTGATGACTTCTAGGTCTGTGAACAGATTCCACTGTCCTCAGCCTCTCCCTTCTAGCCCTTTCTTGCCTCCTTCTTTCTTTCCCCTCCTAACATTTATTCAGCGTCTGCCATATGCCTGGTCCCGTGCTCGCCTCCGGCTTTAAAGAAGGACCAAACGATGGTCCACTCTAGTTCCGGACCCGAACGCTCCTTCTGGGTGATGCCACCTCTGCCAGGAAACATGGGCTCACCCGGGCACCCCTCCCGAACCTGTGGAAGCCTCCTCACTTTCCACCTCTCCCCTACACACCTCCTCCCATCCACCGCCAAGCCCGTGCAACCTTATTTCGGAAGCTCGCATTCCTCCCTCTGTCATTGCCCTGTTGCATCTTCCCATAATTCCCCAATCCGGGACTCCCGAAAAGTCTCCCAGCTGGTCTCTCCGCGCCAGCGTCCCCCTTCATTCTGTGTTCTGCACTCCGCCCCCTCAAAAAAACCTTTCTAAAATAGAAAATACGTGATTTGTTCTTTTGAACCTACCTTTGCGTGTCTGCTCTCTGCTAGACGTTGTGCTGGAGACGCTGTGGCGGAGAAGCCAGTGGAGTGCCTGCCCTCCTGGTGCTTACGGTCTGGGGGAGAAGACAGATGTGGTAGTGGTGGTGGATTTCCCAAGGGAGAAGTGCTCCCACACTCTACAGCTCTGCTCAGTTCAAGCCTGAACTGCTCCCATGACAGTCCAGACCCTTCTCAGTCCAGCTCCTGTCTACATTAACTGGGGTCACCGGCTCCCATCCGTCACTCGTGTCCTTGGCACTCACCTCACACCGCGTGTCACCCTTCCCTGAGGAGGCCAGGTGCTTCCAAGTTTCTGAAATTCGGTATGCCCTTTTCTGCCAGGAAATTCACTCTTCCTTTTATGTCAACTGTCGCGAAATACGCCTAACGTATAGTTTACCATCTTAAAGCTTTTTAAGTGTGCAGTTCAAGAGTGGTAAGTACACTTCCGTTGTGGTGCGGCCAAACTCCAGAAGTCTTTTCATCCGTGAACCTGAAGCTCTGTGTCCGTTAAACACCTCCCCCCTTCCCTCTCCCCACAGCCCTTGGCAGTCACCATTCTGCATCGCATCTCTGTGAACTTGACTGCTTGAGGTACCTCGTGTCCGTGGAAACCCTACAGTACTTGTCATTTTGTGACTAGCTTATGTCATGAAGCATGATGTCCTCATGGCTTATCCGTGGTGTAGGCTGTGCTGGCATTTCCTTCCATTTTAAGATGAAATACTACCGCATCGTATGGATGCGGTATGGATATACCACAGTGTGTTTCTCCGTTCATCTGTGGATACTTCCGTTGGTTCCTCCTCTTGGTCGTTGTGAATACTGTCGCCTTGAATGTGGGCGTACAAATACCTCTTCGAGACCCTGGTTTCAATCCTTTTGAGTGTGCGCCAAGAGGTAGAATTGCTGGATTTTGTTGTATTTCTATTTTCAATTTTTTGAGGAAATTCCACACCACTTTCCATACGGTTGCACTGTTTTTCATTCCTACCACTGGCGTGCAATGGTTCCAACCTTTTCACATCCTTACCGACACTTGCTGTTTTCTATAATTTTTTTATAATAGCCATCCTACTGGGTATGAGGCTGTATCTCACGGTGTTTCTACTTATCTTCTAAGAGCTAGCTTAAACCTCATCTCTCCTGCCAAAATTTCCCCAGAGTTAGCATCCCGTGTGCGCCTCGACACCTGTTCCCAAACTCAACCACGCCTTATGAGGTCCCGTATTTATTTGCTTCTCGGCGTCCCCGTCCAGTTCCTAGACAGTGGTCCTACTCGGCCAGTGAGGTGTCCTCAGCACCCGGTTCACAATAAGCACTTCGCAAATGTCTGTTGAATGAATCAAAAGAAGGTTCTGCCATTCACATTTAGCTTGACATTTTTGTTGATTTACTAGTTTACTTGTTCCAGAGCTGTAACTTACATAAATGGCACAGGTCTGAAGTGTGCAGCTCAGTTGAAACGCAAGTTTGTACTTGCGTCGCCATAATCTGGGTTAAGATGGAACGTTTCCAGTACCCTAAACACTCCATTGGGTCTTCTACCCGTCAAGTACTGGCTCCCCGAAGTCACTCCTTAGAGTTGTTTTAACCCTCAATTGCTTTGCCTGTTCTTACATGTCATGTAAATGCCATCTACTGTCCCTCCTCTTCATAGTCTTACTTCTTTCACTCCCCCGAGTATCTGGAGACACATCCATGGTACTGGACACACCGGGGATTCATTCCTTGTTGTGGCCGAGTGGTAGCCCGTCGTAGGAATCCATGATGGTTCGTGGACCCATTTCCCCACTGATGGGCATCTGGGCTGTTTCTACCTTTTGGTTGTGACCAAAGCTGTTAAGAATATTCTTGCCCACGGCAAATAAAGATACTGCGCCTTGTATCGGTCTTTTGAGGGATATAGGCCTTCGTGTTTTGCTGGGTCACGTTCTACGTGCGTGCATAGGTTGAGTAATTAGTCCCGAACGGTTTTCCAGAGTGGGTGAGCGAATTGGCACTCTCACTGAACAACGGAGCGTTCCAGGTGCTCCCTGGCCTCCCCTCCACGTGAGACGGTCAGCCTTCTGATTTCAGCCGTGCGGGTGGCTGAGTGCAGCTTCTTCATCGTCTCTTACCTAATTTCAAAGTGTTCTTCTTTGTAGCAAAATCGTACTTTAATACAGATACTTAAAAATTTATTCATCACATTTTTTTTTTCTTTTCATTGTCGATGTATCTCCTTCCTTCTGTGTTTGAGATAGGTATTTAAATTTTTAAAGTTTTTTTTTTTTTTTTTTTTTTAAGCAGGGCTTTTAAAACATAATGATTTGAGTAAAGCTCAGTGTTTGTGACGCCAGAGGAGCGGCAGCAGGGGGTCGGGAGGGCCGGCCCACGTCTGGGCACGACCCGGCTCTGTCGCTTTGGTGGCTTTGCCGCTTTGGGCAGGTTTACGCGGGCTCTTGGTAACTCAGCGTCTTCAGCCGTGTAATTGGGATAATACTAGAACACGCCTCATGAAGTCGTTAAATAAATTCTGGCTTAGAATAACCCCTGGCACAGACTTCATACTCGTTAAATATTAGAGATAATCGTCACTCGGTTTCTTCAGTGGCATTTATTAGAAGTTATTTCCTTTCCCCTTTTTCCCCTGTTCCAGGCGAATCCTGGGAATCGCGCTCATGAAATTTAGGCATGTGCCTGAGAGCTATGCTTTATTTTCTGGACTATTTTTTCCTGTTCTTTTTTTAAATATACATTTTCGAATGTTTTATGTATTTATTTGTGAGAGACAGAGAAAGTGGGGGAGGGGCAGAGAGAAAGAGGGAGACCCAGAATCCAAAGCAGGCTCCAGGCTCTGAGCTGTCGGCCCGTCGCCCAGTCGGGGCCTCGAACTCAGGAACCTTGAGGTTTTGACCTGAGCTGAAGTCAGAGGCTTAACCAACCGAGCCACCCAGGCGCCCCTATTTTTTCCTCTTCTTAAGCCAATGTCATACATTCCTATTGATTGTCATTTGATAATAGATCTTATAATTATCTGGGCAGTGCCTTCTCCCGATCTGCTTTATTTTCCTCCCCCAGTGTGGTGGTACTCTAGCCTACTTATTTATTTGCCCAGCCGGAGTATTAACATGATTTTTGTAAAAAGCTTCGTTTTTGAGCTCTGTCTATAATGACCTGCAGGCGTCTTTTGAGCTTTGCCATTCCAAATCTTCCTAGCCGGAAACAGAGCCCCAAACACAAAATTTCAATCCTTCCTTTATTTCTCTGGCAAGAATTGTATCATTTTCTTCAACAGGTCTTGAGATGACAACTCCGGGTTGCTTCCCAAGCGTGTTTTTTAGAGTTTGTGCGAAGGGACTTTCCTCATTCGCTCGGTTTTCTGTGCGTCGAGGGACGAAGAGTGCCATAGTGATGGCTTTTGTGGACTCGTGTCAGGCACATAGCTTTTGGGGACCCACTGATCATCCCCAATAGTTTTCTGTTTGGGGAGAGAGATGACAAACCACAGTGGGAAGAATGTGGGCTTGGGAGCAAATGGGCCACGCTGTAGGTACATCTTCTCTCATGGTCTTTGTGGGACACTTTGGGCAAGCGGCCCTCTTCCCGGAGCCCCAGAGCCTTCGCTGGTGAGAATAACATGCGGTAATAATCCTTGGGAGGGCTCGTGCTGAAATTCCAGAAACTTCTTTCTTAAAGATCATTGGAACTGGGGCACCTGGGTGGCTCCATTGGTTAAGCGTCTGACTCTTGGTTTTGGCTCGGGTCGTGATCTCACCATTAGGAGATTCAGTCCTGAGCGGGGCTCTGTGCTGAGAGTGAGGCATCTGCTCGGGATTCTCTCTCCATCTCGCTCTCTGCCCCTCCCTGCTCACGCATGCACCCCGCCCACTCCCTCTCTCTCAGAAAAACTCTCATGAGCCACTGGGCACATACTCAAAAGCATTGAAAGCAGAGTCACAAAGAGATATGACATGTTCACAGCAGCCATGTTCACCATAGCCAAGAGGTGGAGGCAACCCGAGTGTCCACGGATGAACAGAGAAGCAAAACGCGGTACATCGAGACAATGGCACGTTACTCAGCCTTCAAAAGGAGGGACGTTCTAACGTGTCCTATAACATGGACGAAACTCGAGGACATTGTGCTAAGTGAAGTAAGCCAGTCACGAAGAGACACAAACTCTATGATGCCACTTACATGAGGCACCTGAATAGTCAGATTCAGAGTGGCTCAAAGCCACTAAGAAACGTTGAATGGTACGTTTCCTATCTCCTGACATGCAGTAAAGGGAATCCTATTTGCTCCTAAGTTAGCAAGTTGGAGGGAAAATCAGTCCTTCCACAATCTCCACGCGTGGGGGTGGGGGTGGGAATACCAGGCGAGAGAGAGGAGGGTGCCTGGCGGCAAACGTAGAATCATCTTGTTTATAACATCGACGCCAACGAAATTGACAGGGAGGGTCTAGTGAGTCTTGGTGCGAATTTTGTCATCATCGTTTCATTTAATATTCACAGCCACCCATGAGGTAAGAATTATTCCAATTTTCCCAGCGAGAAAACTGAGGCTTCGGGAGGTCAGAGAAGAGAGAAGCAGCAGACTATGGGGCCCTCCCTGCAAATAAGGTTCTTCGCTCTCTAGGTCACCCGGGGTGGTTATTTCTGGGTGAATTTTTATATTTTTCCAATCAAAGATATTCTCTCCCAGGGTCAGTTGAAGAGATGACACTGAAGAGGGCTGGTTGACCTGGCTTGGGTCACATGTCCTTTCCCGAAGCAACCACTAAGGTCTGTGGCGGAGAAGCAAGAGATGAGGTCCTCGAATCAGGCACACGCCTTGTCTTGTTCCTGATTTTAAGGGAGATGTGTCTTTTCTACCACCGTTAAAAGCATGTGTGACAAACGAAAAAAAAAAAAGACAGATAAACTGAACTTCATCACAGGGAAAGCTTCTGCTTTCCTATCAAAAAAGTAAGACAACCCACAGAACGGATATTGGCGAATCGTATATCTGGTAAGGGACTTTTATCCACAATATATAAAGAACTCTTACAACTCAACAATAAAAAGACACATAACCCAATTTAAACACGGGCAAAGGATTTGAATACACATTTGTCTGAAAAAGATACAGAAATGGCCAATACCAAAGGTGCTCAACACATAAAAACACATAAAAGGTGCTCAACATTATTAGTCATTAGAGTAACATGTATCAAAACCACAGTGATAGCACTTCACACCCCCTAGAATGGCTACAATAAAAATAACAAAAAAGACAGACAATAACAAATGTTTGTAAGGTTGTGAAAAATTGGAACCCTCCTGTATTGCTTGTGGGACTTTAAAACGGTGCTGTTTTGAAGAAAGGTTTGAGGGGTGCCTGGGTAGCTCAGTCTGTTGAGTTGGTTGACTCTTTTCGTTTTCTAATTTTTTTTAATGTTTATTTATTTTTGAGAGAGAAAGAGACACAGAGCATGAGTTGGGGAGGGGCAGAGAGGGAGACAGACTCTGAAGCAGGCTCCAGGCTCTGAGCTGGAGCACAGAGCCTAATGCGGGGCTCGAACTCACGACCGGCAAGATCGCGACCCGAGCCAAAGTCGGACACTGAACCCACTGAGCCACCCAGGCACCCCTGGTTTTAGTGATTTTTAATACAAGTTTAGGATGACTTGATTCCTGCAACTTGTCAATTGTTTCTTCCTTAGATTTGTCCTTTTTCGTCTCCTCTTAATATTTGACTTTACGTTTCAGGATCTTT
Organism: Paguma larvata; assembly: GCA_030068075.1. NCBI lineage: Eukaryota > Metazoa > Chordata > Mammalia > Carnivora > Viverridae > Paguma > Paguma larvata. The sequence goes on along the minus strand of CM057839.1, from coordinate 71,934,268 downwards.
TGGGCGTCTTTGTCTGGTTTCCGTGCAGTGATAAGCACTTTGCTGGGGTGAATGCCGCACGGACAGCTGTGCCATCAGCCTTCCGGGGCACTCGTTCAGTGTAGATGCTACAGCCCTGGTCGACCCGGACTATGCTGCCGATTTGCTGACCTCTGCGGAGTCCTTGCGCATCCTAAATGGAATCGTCCTTTCAGAGGGCCACGGAGGGAACACAGGACCTCTGTCTCAGCTCTTTGGGAAGAGGGGACACAGAACCTTCCTGCAAATGTGGGAAGGGGCACTCACATGCCCGCTATGGTTCTTACACTGGTCAGAAGTCACCAAGGAATTAAACTTCATTTTGGCCACCGGTGTTTTAGCAGTGGCCCCCAAAAGGAAAACTTGAAGCATAATTTAAAAGACCCAAATCAAGGCAGACAACATGAAGTTCATGGATAGAAGATACAGACATCGCTGTAAATGTATTTATTATTTATTTATTTTAGGGGGGGGGAAATGAAACTTGATTTCCCTCTGACGTGCTGCACAAAGCTCCGTTCTGATGGAAGAAAAGACTAGCAGCGTTGAGCTGGAGCCGGGTCCTACCAGCCCCCAAGAGCCAACTCTGCGTTCAGTGACACCAGGTCCGTTGACGGCCGGAAATTGGCCACCGTGGGAGTGTTGAGACCAGGGGCAGTGGGAGACGCTCCCCATCGGGGCTTCCCCTCAGCTCCCCCACCAGACACAGTTTGCCAGTACACCACTGATGAGTCAAGTTCAATGCATGAGTCAGAAATCAATTAGCCTGGGTGGAATGCCGCCGTGGTGACTGTCTGAGGCTGGGAAGTAACATCTTGGTTTGCTTTTCAAACCAGGTGTGGCTCGGGAAGCTGTCCGCATGGACCGAGGCGTCCTCACGGTGTGCTTGGAGGCGATGTTCTCTGGGTGTCTGTTTCAGCCAAGCAACAGAAGACACGCTGGCTCACAAGTGGAGGATAATTTGCAGGCTGTCACAAGAGGCTCTTTGTTCAGGCACGCTGGCACAGACTGCCGGCCACCCAGAGCCCCAGGTGAGGGAGGGGAGCATTGCTACGGGGAGACGGCCAGGCGGACTTCCCAAGATGACCCGGCATCCCCAGAGTGCTTGTGGGTGTCACTCGCTGACCTTTGTCAGGAGGCAAACAGCAGGTGCCCTTCTACCAGGAGGAAATCCCATCATGCCTTTGGCCACAAAGCTTTTCACAATCGTTGTTTGGCTCATGAGATTCTAACACCGGACCTTGAAGCAGGCGCCATTACTGGGCAAGGCACCATTACTGGGTTGGGTGTAGAAAATGGATGCCACATGTCACGTCTGGCACCGGAATCCCTTCTTCCAGCTCCACCCCATGCCCAGCCCATCTGGCGCTCTCCCGAGCTGGCCGTGTTCCCTCGTGAGTGGCGGCAATACATACAACATGGGCCCAACCCCAGTGCAGGGAGAGGAGGGCAGGGAGCCCTGTGGCAGGGAGACAGCGATGGTCATGACAGAAATGGTGGCTCTCCGTCTGAACCGCCAACAATGCTCCCAGCCGCATTAGATCCTAGCTGCGATCTATCGCCCTTCCCCTTGGCCTCGCCACCCCGTTTCTTATCTGTCAGCCTGTGTGGTGGGCACAGTGAGGAGGCGGGGAGCGCGCTGGATTGGGATTGGGCGACGGGATCCTGGTCCTGGCTCTGCCCAACTCTGGCAAGTCACTAAACTGGTGGTTAGTCTTCACCTGCTGCTTCCGAGACTCTGACACGTCAGTAATCCATAACCCCCCACTCCCTCCTCTCCTCTGCCCACTGTCCCTCATTGGGGAGCAGACCACGTGGCCCAAGGCTTTGTCACGATTAACCAAGTCCCATTAAGAAAGGCAACTCCAGCCCAGAAAGTGCAGAGGGACCCCACTATAGGGACCGTCAGCCCAACAATGTGCTCTACAGAATAGAGCTTTTCTCTTATCGCTACAATGATCCCCCATAATTTGCTTTAAGTCGATGGCCAGAAGTACCCTACAACAGCTAACTCAGTTCTATGAATGCTTTCCTCAGTCAGACCTACCCTCCTTCTAGAAAGAAAGGGGGGTGGGAGGAGAAGCCTTTACCCTTGTTGATATGACCTCAAGCACTAATGGTGCTCCAACACCCTTTCCTCAAATATTCCCCACCAGAAACTTCTCTGCAAGCCCCGATGCTGCCCAAAGGAGTATGGAGGCCTTGATGGAGAGGCTCGGTCCCTGAGAACACCTCTCGGTCCCAGCGACGCCAGCCAGCATCTCAGAGTCGGAAGGGTCCTCAGACGCCACCACATCCAGCTTCTCTCCCAGGGCAGGACCCCCTCCCTAGATCCACCTGGTCTGTACACGAAACTTCCCAGAGATCGTTGCTGGCTGAAGCGCCTGGAATTGGAAGGAATCGCCCCTCCCTCACCCTGAGTCCCAATCCACCTCCGCGGGATTCCCAACACTAGTGCCGGCCCAGCCTTCCAGAGAGACGCGGAAGACGTCTGCTCCCTTCCAGACGGCAGCTTTGCAAATTTATGAAGACGGCAGGTGTGTGCCCTGGGCTATTCCCGGGTGAACGTCTCTAGTTTCCTCAGTCATACTTCAGACGACACGGTTTTCAGAGCTGCCTTCTGGACACAGTCCAGATCCCACGAGAACTAGATGCCGGGCACCTCCCTTTCTGTAGACTCTGCTCCAACTGGCTTCCTACAGCTGGAAACTGCCCCAGGAGCGAGTGACATGTTAATTCATTGGGGGTTTGTGGCCGCCTAGAATTTCCAACGTCACCGCCATCTTGTCTTTCCCGCGTTTGAGCATTTGAAGTGAAACAAGGAGGCCTTTTACCTTTTAAAAGCTTATCCATTCCCTATCAGCTGATCGGGATCTTTGTCTTGTCCTGATATTTGGTCATCTAACCTATTAGCCCCCCCCCCATATTTGTGCCATTTTAAGGTAAAAAGTCGCGGAGGGTCACCCCAAAGATAAAGCTCTGACTCATGACATTACAGTCTCTTCTCCCTTGATGCCGAAGCATTGAAAATTGGTTAATATCATTTTCCAACCACATCTTAACAGCTCTGAGTGTAACCGACATCTCAGAAATCTTTTTTTTTTTTTTTAATCGCTTTTGCCATGGAGACTGCGCTTGTAGGTCGTTTCATCCCCCGTTCGGAGAGGCCAGGGGAGCTCTTCCTAAGGCGTTTGTACTGGGCTGGGTGCCCATGGCAGTCGAGGCCGCGCGGTGTCCATAACCACCTCTGACTAATTTTTCCGGAATCTTCTGCTAGGTTCTAGGTGTAATGTTTCTATGTCACTCATTCTCTTCCTAGTGTGTCATGGGTGAGGGACATAAGGGGTAAGTGTGAAACACAGGCAGCGTGCGATGTCACAAGGAGACACAGTTGGGCCTTCCACGCTTGAATTTCTGAGGGACCAGAGCCGGCGAAGGGTCTTCCCCTCTTACGTGTCTTTCTTAACAGTTGTCTACATTCTTTCCGTCCTTATGCCTCTTAGGTTTGTTTGAACCACCAGCGCTCCGACTCACCTAATTTTGAAATTTCTCCCTACGCCTACACCTTATAAAGATGAGATCTGTGCCTCCACTCCAGTCCCTTACCCCCACCCCCACCAAAGCAGGTCCATTTGGATTTGGTGGGGAAGGAGTCAAAGTCGAATGTTCTGAGCCGAAGTGTCCCTAAAGTCCCTTCTCAGCTCCAGGACCAGGCACGGAGTTAGGAGCTGAGGTGGGAAGTGCCAGCTGACAGAGGAAGGATGAAGACACCGCATCCCGAGGCTATATCTGCACTCCAGGTGTCTCGAATTGGGAGGGGCTGCCTGGCTGGAAGAGGTACGCCAGGCAAGTTACTGTACTTAATTCTACGTCTATAAAATGGGAACCAGGATACTCACTTTGTGAGGTTTGGTTCGCTCTGGGCCAGTTGGCCAGACTCCATTTCTAGCTCTTTCCTTTTCCAGCTCAGTGTCCCTGGAGGACGCGCGACCTGGCTGAACGTGTTTCTTCGTTGTCGAACCAGGAGATCCAGCTCCATGCCCCGGAAGGTCTCTTGCAGCGCGAGATACCATGTGCTAGATTATTTACCTGAGTCGGGTTTTCAGGAGAGTACTATGCAGACTGAGGTACGGTTAATCATTCGCTAAAGAGCTCCGTTTTTATTTCAGAGAAACACCTCCTGCTCAGAGTGCATATGAGAAAGGTTTGCATTGTATGAATTATTTTCCCATTTGAAACCCAGAATCTCGCTCGAATGGCTTTCCAACCCATATTGTACTGAAGTATCCTGTTTGTTCCATTAACTATTCACAGAGTCAACTGGGGAGCCGTTGTTATTAATTTCAATGGAAAGCTAAAATGCAGTTCATTTTCTATAATTGCAGGCCCACGGTCTAAAGAGCCGGCAAAAGCTTTTAATCTGAGGCATTTTTAGAGGAGTATGATCAGAATTACATTGAACATCTTTTGAAGGTACATAATTATGAAAACCTCAATAACACTGACATTCAAAGAGCCCGATAGCATAGATGCTAGGCTCACATGCAGCGCACGGACAAGCTGGCTTGCCGTCTTGGTTACTCATGATGGAGAAATGCCCGCGGGGAAGGTCGCCAATGTTTGCACACTTTGCTTTTCCAGTTTATTCGAGCTATGTGAGCTCTTCATAGCACAAGGGAGGGGACACACCCACTCCCTTTCTATGGGAAGATGTTTGCAGCCTCAGAGAACCTGCAACCTGCACCGGGCAGGGGGCTGCAAACACAGGGGAGCGAGTGAAGGTGGGCCCTCCCTCCAGCCACCAGAGGGCGTGCAAAGGCGACGCAGTTACCTGCGTCTCTCCCGGAGTGGGGGAGCGGGGGTGCGTTTGGGAAGGCCCGGAGCTCCTGGGATTCTGATGCTCGGCGGCTTCGGTTTACAAAAAAACTAACCGGTTCCTCCACTTGCTACCGTCTCCCAGATTACTTGGGAGTCATGCACGCGTTTGGTCAAGGCTGTCATCCTGTTGGTCACAATTCCGTGAGGATTTCTCCCAATGGAGAAGGACAGTAACAGAGGGCAGGGGAGGGACCTCGAGCAGCCACCGGGAGCCACTTCTGCCCCCCAGGCAACTTAAAACCTCATCGCCACCATGACGGGTGGCCCAGAGGCTGTGGGAGGCCAGGTGCAGGAAAGACGTCGCTTTCATTCAGAACTGAAATCCATTGTACGAACACACCGGTCAGCCCCGCTGCTGAGCAAGGCGAATCCAGATTGAGAGAGGCACCAGCCCTGTTTCTGCTCAGTACTGACACCTTTAAAATAAATTTTTTTAAACCTTTATTCATTTTTGAGAGACAGAGACAGAGTGCAAGTGGGGGAGGAACAGAGAGAGAGAGAGGGAGACACAGAATTTGAAGCAGGCTCCAGGCTCTGAGCTGTCAGCACAGAACCCGACACAGGGTTCAAACTCACGACCTTCAAGATCATGACCTGAGCCAAAGTCTGGTGCTTAACCGACTGAGCCACCGGGACGCCCCTGCTCTGATATCTTAATGGAATGATGTTAACATGCTGTGGAGGCAGAGATGAGGGACGTGGGCAGTCAGGGAAGGATACAGGGGGCCGTCAACACTTGCACTGGGTTTGAAAGATAAGAGGTCCAGGGCGTAGGGACCCAGGGAACAGCAGGAACAAACGGAGGGCAGAGGACAAGTCCCAGGGGGAGTTGGCAGGTGGAGTGAAGTCACAAAGGCGGGTTGGGGCAGTGGGTGGCGGGTCCTGCAAGTGTAAAGCAGACTAAGGAATCTGGGCTTTAGTCAGTTGGCCACGAGGAACCAAAGTGGTTACAGAGCCGGAGGGTGACATGGTCAGATGTCCCATTGAGGAGGTCCACCTGGGGCCTTTGTTGTCACCACAGCCGGGTGGGGAAGAGGGGACGGTTTAACCACTGTGACGCTGGGGAGTTAGTGAAGCACACACTCACACCCCATGGGTGCTCCTTGTTTCCCCCACCATCCCTAGGGGGCCACCCTTGGCAGTCTCTTTAGATGGTGGGGAAAAATTAGAATGCTATTCATTTTTTCCTAAAAACTAAAAAACCCCCACAAAACACAAAAAAAACAAAAAAAATCAAAACACAAAAAACTTACAAATACTTAAAATACCGACGGGTGCTGGCGCCCTCATCCACTCCTCATGTCAAGCCCACATGTCATGTGGTAGGTGAGAAAAGCCATTAAAAAGAGAGAGTGATCCTCAAAGAAGGGTGTCAGGGGAACCCTCCCATCTCCATTTGTTTCCTTTTTTTTTTTTTTCCTTTTCTCTTTAAGACAGCGAGAGAGCGAGAGCGAGAGCGAGAGAGAGAGAGAGAGAGAGAGAGAGTGAGTGTGAGCAGGGGCAGGGGAGGGGCAGAAACATAGAGCTTGAAGTGGGCTCTGGACTCCTCACTGTCAGCACAGAGCCCGATGTGGGGCTTGAACTCACGAACTGTGAGATCATGACCCGAGCCGAAGTCGGACGCTCAACCGACTGAGACACCCACCCCGTCCATTCGTTTTCAATTACCTAGTGCCTTACCGCAGTTTGTGTGGGTCGGGTTAAGTGGACTTAAGGCTTTTATTATTTAATGTGAAGTATACCGAACCTTGAAGAAACTGACAGGTGGCTTTAAAAAGATCACAGCGAAGAAACCGCAGGTTGGCCATATGACTACTGAAAGCAGAAGTGGACACAGAGTGACAGCTGAGACCTTCTACTTCTCCCGGGGCGAACCCTCATCCGCCACCCACCAAGGAAAGCAGCCAGGCCCTGATGCCACCTGCCAGGCCCGGGCCGCTAGCATTTATTTTAGACAAACCAGCAAATCCGTCATTTCAAGAAAAAAGATACTTTAGCAACAAGTGAGAACAGAATTCTTTTTCTTTTCGTGTTTATTTATTTATTTCGAGACAGAGACAAAGAGCGTGAGGGTGCACCTGCACATGGGTGAGCAAGGGAGGGGCAGACAGACAGACAGACAGACAGAATCCCAAGCAGGCTCCTTGCCGTCAGTGCGGGGCTCCAGCTCACAAACAGTGAGATCTTGACCTGAGCAGAAATCAAGAGTCAGATGCCTGACCGACTGAATCGCCCAGGCGCCCTGAATTCCATTTTTTTTTTTTTTCTTTTTTTTCCCTAGAGGAAATATATGTTACTCAGACAGCATTTTGAAAATGGGATGTCTGGAAACGTCTTACTGTTAGGACATTTTTATTGGGAAAAGGTTAGATTCATAGTTGTAACCTACAAAAATTCTCACGCACGTACACTTAAAGTGGAAACAGAATTTTCTAATTACGTGAAAATCTACTGCATCTTCTTATAGTGTTTTGAAACCATTTGTCAAAAATGCAGGGGGGCCTGCGTGGCTCAGTTGGTTAAGCGCCGACCTCGGCTCAGGTCATGATCTCATGGTTTGTGGGTTCGAGCCCCGCGTCGGGCTCTGTGCTGATGGCTCAGAACCTGGAGCCTGCTTCGGATTCTGTGTCTCCCTCTCTCTCTCTGCCCCTTCCCTGCTCGTGCTCTGTTTCTCTGTCTGTCAAAAATAAATAAACGGTAAAAAAATTTTTAAAAATATAAAATTGAAAGAGCTCTTAGTCAGCATGCAAAAATGGACCGACATCAGAGAAGGTGGGAATTTGTCGCTAAATTGCAACGACACCCTGTATCGCTGGTGGATGGACACAGAAGTGAGTATGGGGGAAAAACCAGTCTCAGACACGTACGACAGCCAAAAACCAACATAAGCTAGATTCCAGAACCAGTTCTACTAGATACTGTATCACCAAATACAAAAAAGTAGGGTTTGGAAAAAAAAAATGAGGTCTATCCAGTCAGATTGCGTTCACTGAAAATTATTAATAAATACTTCGGCTCCGTTGGTAATGCATGCGACTCTTGCTCTCAGGGTCGTGCGTTTGAGTCCCACATGGGGCACGGCGATTACCTTAAAAAATTTAATTAAAAAGTAAATACTTGGCGAGAGAGAAATGTTTTATCCTTTTAATAAACTAAAGCCATCTAAGTGTTTATTTCATGTTTTTCTTCTACTTTCCTGTTCTGTCTTATGAGTGTCTATATTAGTTGAGATACATATATATACATTAAGAGATTGATGTATATTTATTGAGGGGGTGGGTTATTCTAATTCCTTGCTGAGGGGGTATGCAATCTTAAAAGTCTGAAGAACCCTGCTTTGATGAGCAGGTATGGTTTGTGTCCCTTGCGATGTCCCTCCTGGCAGAACTGCCTGATCTCGGAGCACAGCAGTCCCGGAGAAGTGTCATGCGGGACACTCCGCACACACCCTCCCCCGCCCCCTCCTCTGCTCTTTGTGTTCGTGGTGGGAAGAATCTTGGGCGTCTGCCTGGGATCCCTGAGGCAGGCTCCTAGCTAGGGAGGGACTTAGACATTTTAGCATGGAGAAGGCTGTGCTGGACACGGAGATGGCCGGGAGGCGGCATGAAGGCGAGTGGGACACACAGGGCCATTAGGGAGGACATCGTTGATACGGCCCCTCCATTCGGCATCGTAGAAAGACGAGGGGGGAGGGGTCGCTGGGAGCAGGCGTGGGAAGGGCAGGGAGGCCAAGGCTGCACAAGGGGACGTGGACGGCAGGCCTCTCTCAGCTGCAAGCGCTGGGCACTGGTTTGTACCTTCCCTGGGGCAGGCCCCTCGGAGGACGGAGAAACAGCGAGGCGCTGGCCTGTCCCCAGACTGCTCAAAGTACCTTCCAGGTGAGGCTGCCGCAGGTAAGAAAGAACAGCACAATCAGAAAAATGAAAGAGAACATAAAAAGACTCAGGTGGAGGGTGGAGCGCTAACGTGGGCCTCCCCTGGGGGCTGGGGACCTGAGACGCCCGGGGGGGGGGGGGGGAGCCCCGGGGCGGGTGCAAGAGGAGCACTTGGGGGGAAAGCGAGCGGCCCCGCAGGGCTGGGGGGGATCAGATAAGAAAGAGAAGGGAGAAGAAGGATGGAAATGAAGGAACCAGGGGCTCCCGTGACCCCGGGGGGGGGGCGGGGGGAGGGGAGTACACAGTCAGACCCTCGAAACTCAGCCCCAAACGAAAACCCGGCCAAAGCGCCGCAGAAAAGAGCTGTGGGCAGGAGATCCGAGAGGCGAGGCCGGTGGGGTTCGAAGCCGGGTGGTCTTCGGGCTGGGGAAGCGAGAAAGAAACAGAAGGAGCAAAAAAAGCCAGGACGAAAGTGGAGGAAATGAGGGCTGGGCACAAAACGGAAACAGAGAGGATGGGCTGGGGGTGGGGTGGGGGTGGGGGCAGCGGGCGGGAACCCCTGGCTGAGGCTTCTCTCCTTAGCATTAGCGGGGGGCTCGGCTTAGACTGAGCTGTGACAGCCCCTCCCTCCTCCGTCCGCAAACCTCCCGTGCCAGGCCTTGCGGGTGTTGGCAGTGACCGAGACAGGCACTGACCCTGACCGCGAGGGGTCTCCACTTGTGGGCTGAGCAGGGGGTCTGCCCATTCCCGGGGGATGAACCCCGCACCTTGCTGGCGAAAGCCATGCTTCCTGGAGTCCCGCAGGCCCGGCGCCCGGTGTAACCAGACCTGCGGGTGGGCGGCCCGGCTGGCGGCTCGCCTGGAGAACAGGCATTTTTGTCCACGATCCGTGATGTTTCTAAGAAGTCCTTTCTTCCTCGCAGTAGGAAATCCCACCCATTAGATTACATGAAAATAATCACGCACCGAGTGTCGTTCTCATCCAGAAGTAGCTGGGACAGATGGCATATTCTTCTGAGGGGCAGGACAACTTACAACCCTCCACCAACATCGCGTTCTGGGCACCTAGCCCCTCTGTGCCTCAGTTTTCTCTGCCTGTGGAATCGGCATAACGGCAGAGTCTACTTGGAATGCCTGGGAAGAGCGAGCGGACGCACAGGTGAAAAATGCTCGGCAAAGAGTCGACGTTTAATAAATGTCCGCTGGAATGTCACTCAACCGCAGAAACCAAAGAAACTGTGTTGGGTTGAGATGCTGGACTCACGGAGGTCTCTCGACCTCTTCCTGCGTTTCAGTGTCAAGTTCTCAGCCTACGGTCTCCGAATCCTGACGTCCACTTGAGAATTTCTGCTAAGACGTGTCATGTCAGACCCAAGAGCGGGAACCGAGAGGGCCCCTCCGAGGAAGTTCCCTGTTGAGAAATTGACATGGAAATTCGCAACGAAAGAGCTCCGCTCAAGAGGCGGGCTGGCGCTAGCGGGCATGCGCGTGTGAACCAAGACTGTCTGTCTTTTTCAAAGTCGAGGATAAGAGTCAACCAGGACACAGAGTTGAAAGTTTGCCGCCTTGCAAAGTTTCTACTCGGTTAGAACATTAACGCCTGGTCTCTCCAAAGGGCCAAGAGAGGTCAGTGATGTTATTTGCTTTCGGCGGACTCGGACGCTGTAAACCTCCTGAGCGACGGGGCTGTTCTACTCCTTTCTGTTTGTTGGTTGAATGAACACGGCCAGTCGCAAAGCACCCTCCCTGGGGAGGCAGAGGTACAGACGAGGAGCGCAGTCCTCTCCCCTGCTTCCAGGACACGCCGTGTGATCAGGGCACAGACGGAGCGTGCCGAGGTAGAGTCCGGGCATCGGCGGCGGGTCGGGACACGGGGGTGTGGGCTCTGGTTTCTGGTGAGTAGTCTGCCATGTGACAGTTATGTGCAAGCAGGTAAGTCCCTCAATCTGAGTTTGTCTTCCTACATCGAATGGGAGTGATCTATACCTAACGTCTCATAAGGTCGTTACGAGAACCAAGTGACAAATTTGTAATGAACGCACACGGGCGAGAGTAAAGCACTACCGCTGGAACGCAGCCAGACGAAACGCACGGGGCCGTCGCGGCCGGTCACCTGTCACTGGCATCCTTGACACGGAGAGAAGAGAAAAACTAGCAAATCTGCCTGAAACGACACCGCACTAGGTAAGCGACAATAAGGAAATCGCAGTCCCCTGGGTCCTGTGTAGACTCGTACCGATTTCAAGCCGCGGAGGTCTGGCTCGCGACGGCCTTTTCCCCTCACTTGCACGCTTCTTTGCGGGTTTCGGGCCGTGGTCCTCCTTCTCGTATGGAAACTGCAGTTCTTCTCTTACTCCCTTCTTTCTTCTTTTCCCTCCCTCCCATTTTCCCTCCCGTGTTTGCTGGGCGCCTGCAAGCCCGTCCCAGACAGCGCGTCGTTTGCACCTCCTGCCAAATTCGTGGGAAGGGCAGCCTGTGAACCCATCAGCTGCTCCTCCGTCTGCTCTTGAACCCTTCACCCCAGTCTTCCCAGCCCTACCCTGCTGCGGAATCCCTTCTTTTCTTTTCTTTTCTTTTTTCTTTTTCCTCCCTCCCTCCCTCCCTCCCTGACTCCCTCCCTCTCTCTCTTTCTTTCTTTCTTCCTTTCTTTTTCTTTCTTTCCGAGAGAGAGGGTGCAAGCAGGGGAGGGGCAGAGAGAGAGATGGGGAGAGAGAATCTGAAGCAGGCTCCAGGCTCCGAGCCGTCAGCACAGAGCCTGATGTGGGGCTCGAACTCACCAGTCCTGAGATCATGACCTGAGCTGGAGTTGGATGCTTAGCAGAGGGAGCCGCCCAGTGGCCCCAGAATCATTCTCTTAAAACTCACGAACGGTGTACGCCAGAGGTGTTCCTCGGTCCTCACGCTCAGCTTCTCTGCAGCTTCTGCCACTGTCACCTGGCACCAGGGAGGGCTGCACAAACCCATGTGCCCGTTAGGCGTGTGTGTGGCCAAACGGCCAGACCCTGAAGGAGCTCGCAGCCACCGAGGGGCACGGCCCTTGCAGGCTGCAGCTGGGGGGCAGACGGCACCTCAGAAAACAAGTATGGCAGAGGGGCGGGAGTGAGACCTCGGCGGAGCAGGGCTGGGAAGCCTGGCCGCAGCTGGCCTTTGGGCCAGGCCGGGGTGGGGGGGTGGGGGGGTGGACTAGCAGAGCTTGCCAGGCTGGGATCAGGCATTCCTGGAGGGGTGGGACTGCGCGGGCGGCAGGCCGGCCTTGGGAAAGCGGAGGGCCAGGTCTGGGGACCGTGAGTCCCTCATGTGATGACGGCACATGACGCGGCCCGCCGATCGGTGCGCCGTGGTTGCGGAGACACTTGCGACAGTGAGAGCAAACAGAAGGGGGGCCTGCAGGGGGACCCCTGAAGGCAGAGCGTTCCCTCCCTCCCGGCGACTCTCGAGGACTGCCGGGCTTGTGTAGCCAGCACCTCCGTGCCCACCGGGCACACCGTGTCAGCTGCTTTACACGCGCGGTCTCTAAGGCGTGCAGCTGCCGAGCGAGGGAAGCGTGTTCTTCTCGTTCTCCAGAGGAGAAAACTGAGGATCTGGGATGAATTGCTTCAGCTCTTTCACGCCAGTGAGTGGCGAGCACAGACCCGGCCCTTTGGCTCCGCCCACTATGCCACCCAGCCGGCCTCCCTCGGAATTAGTAGCGTGTACGGCCCGGGGCGCCTGGGGGGCTCAGTCGGTGAAGCGTCCGACTTGGGCTCAGGTCATGATCTCACGGCTCGTGGGTTCGAGCCCCACGTCCGGCTCTGGGCTGCCAGCTCAGAGCCTGGAGCCTGCTTCGGATTCTGTGTCTCCCTCGCTCTCTGCCCCTCCCCCGCTTGCATTCTGTCTCTCCTAAAAAGAACCATTAAAACATTAAAAAATAAATAAATAAATTAGTATTGTGTGCACCCCAGCACGCCCAGAGCCCATCACCCCGGCACCACCGTCCCGAGTGAGTGATCACCACCAAATGTGATCCCATGGTCTTTACACCACCGCCCTGGAGCACCGACCTGGAGAGGCCTTCCTGGAGTGCCTCCCTCGCCCAGCTCGCTTATGCCGCCCGGGGTTTTTTCTCTTCACAGCATTCCTCACCATCTGAAAGTAGATCATTTCTTCGTTTTGTTCCCTCTGCCCCTCCTTAGCACGTAAGCTAAGCGGGAGCCCCAACTTCGTCTCGGTAGCTGATGGCTTCCGAGCAGGGAACACAGCGCCTGGCCCGTAGCACATGCTAAATACATATTCGCTGAGCAAAAGGGGAAAAAAAAGTATCCGTATTTAGATATTAAAGATAACAAACGAAGAGGTAGTCCCCCTCTGCCGAGTTTCTGCAGGCCGGCTGGGAAGAAAGGCAGGGACGAAGTATCACCAAAAGCAATCGTTTACAATCAGAAATGGAGTAGTGAGGTCCCTGTCATGGAAGCATTCAAGCAGGAGCGGGATAGAAGATAGAAGTGGTCCCTGTATCAGAAAAACATGGATAAGGACTTTCCAACTCTAAGGTTCCATGATTTGCAGTCAATGGGGGAAGACTCTATCTAGGGTGTGGGGACTGGCATGATACAAGGACATCGTATGCTTTGGAATGACTTCCAGGTGAGAGGAGACGAGAACTCCTTTCCCTTGAACACTCACTAACTCCTCGCGGTGAGCTTGGCCGCTGCGGGCACCCGCTCTCTGCCCAGCGCTCACCAGCGTCAGCCCAGGCCGGGACCCCCGGGGCAGGAGGACAGCCCCCACGGTCAAGGGGCCAGCCGAGACCCCGGAGGAAGGAGGCGGGCGCAGAAGGGAGGGGGCAAATCTGCAAGAGTGCTCTGGGCTGCGGCTTCCCTGGGAGGTCTGGGGGTGGGAGGGTCGCGGCCACGGGTTGTGACTCAACACCCGTGACCTACGACATTCTTGCAGAGTTGTGGGGGAGACCAGATTTTTTCTTTCTTTCTCTTTCTTCCTTTCTGTTTCTTCCTTCCTTCCTTTCTCTCCTCTCTCCTTCTTTCCTTTTTTCTTCCTTCCTATCCTTTTTCTTTCTCTCGTTCTTTCCTTTTTCTTCTTTCCTTCTCCCTTTCTCTTTTCCTTCTTTTTCTTTCTTTCTTCCTTCCTCTCCTTTCTTTCCTTTTCCTTTCTTTCTTTCTTTTTCTTCCTTCCTTCCTTTCTTCCTCTCCTTTCTTTTTCTTTCCTTCCTTCCTTCCTTTTTCTTTTTCTTTCCTTTCTCTTCTTTTTCTTCCTTCCTTTTTCTTTCTTTTTCTTTCTTCCCTCCATCCATCCATCCTTCCTTCCTTCCTCTTCTTTTTCTTCCATTCTCTTTTCTATTTCTCTCCTTTTTTTTCTTTCCTTTCTTTCTCTTTCTTTTTCTCTCTCTCTCTCTTTCTTTCTTTCTTTCTTTTTTTTCTAAAGTTTATGTATTCAGAGAGAGAGATAGAGAGGCGGAGAGACAGAGACTGTGAGCAGGGGAGGGGCAGAGAGAGAGAGGGAGAGAGAGAATCCCAAGCAGGCTCCGAGCCGTCAGCGCAGAGCCCAATGGAGGCCACGATCGCACGGTTCACGAGATCTGTGAGAACCATGAGATCATGACCCAAGCCCAAATCAAGAGTCGGACACTTAACTGAATGAGCCACTCGAGTGCCCTGGGATGTCCTTTATTTTTAACAGCTGCCTCCGCCCTCAGAACCTTGACACTGGACAACCGTTGCTTCTCCATCTCAGAGTCTAAGCGACAGATTTTTCTAACATGACCTCTCTGAAACCGGTGATCAGTGTTCGGGCAGCCGGAGGAAGGGTTCTTCTTACTGGATTCACCCTTAAAACGGAAACCTTTTGAGGAACAAGGCGAGTACAGCAGAAGTTTGCAAAACAGCCCCGCTTCAGAGCGTGATGTGCAGGTGAGTCACCGGAGCTCGGATGGAAATCCTGAGGCGCTCTGCACGCCGCCACCCTTCTCCTGGTTGGAGGCATGCCCTCTGCCGCGAGCAGGGGGGGTGCTGGGTCTGGAAGGGCTAGTCTTTGGCTCCCGCGGGATGACATTTTCCCGTCTCTCACCCTGGGCGTTTTGCAGCCGGTAGACGCCGCATTTACACGTTCGACTACTTCTAAAGCGCTTTCGGGTTGCCATGGAAATTAATTGCTGGCATAGTTCAGGGGAGTAGATTTACGCTGCACAATGGCAAGAGCTTTCTAGCAAGGACCCAGAGGAGTGGAAAGCTTCCCTTCAGCGGGCCGAGAAGAGAGACTTCGGAGGAGACGCTCTCGCTTGGTGACTAGCCGGCCTGCGCCTGCGGCAGGAGTCCCCTCTGCCGGGGAGCCCGCACACTCAGATCGCCAAGCGTGGATCAACGGAAGGGCGCCTGTTATGAAAGCCGAACTCAGGTGTCGCGTCGGGCACACAGCAGGTGCCGGGTGAATTCTCGTTTCAACGACCGCACGGGAGAGAGACCAAGGTCTCGCTGGGACGCGCAGGGGTGTCCAGCCAGCCAGGGCTTAAGGCAACTTGGAGAGAGCACACTTCAGCAAGCAGCTTAGATACCCCGCGCTCCGTTTTTACACGCTGATGTACATGACTCATTCTTCATGCAAAGTGCCGAGTTAACGGGGGCTCTGTTGAGGCTTTCGCATTCCACATCAGTGAAGTCTGAATTAACGGGGCTTCGCCGTGCTGTCACGTGGGGCGCTGGGCATGACGAACGAGCGGCGCGCCCTTAGGAGCTGCGATTCAGGTTTGTTAACTTCGAATTTAAACGACCTACTTCTCTACGGCCTCGGACAGCTGAGGAATCATACAGCCACAGCTCGCTTTAACAGACAAGAGAGTGGAAACCGAGTTTAGAAGCGACGGCCACAGACTTTGCAGACGGTGTTGTCTTTTGGCGAGAAGGCGCAGGAGCTGGTTTGGAGCGCGAGGACTCCGCCGCCGGAAAATCGGCTCCTATTGCGCAGTAGCTTGAGAGAACGACGCTTCTAAACCGTCTACATCCCCTGCTTTCCACCCATGAGGTCTCCCTAAGCAGCAGCGGGGAACCCCTCATTTCCCTGACCGGCTCGAAAATAACCCGCGCGTAGAATTCCCCACACCTTATGTGTGGGCCCTGCATGGTGGCTTCGGTCCCACGGCGGCGGTAGCGAGAGAAGAGCAAGCAGCTTCACTCTGGAGGAACCTGACAAACACTATACCGAGGCCGGGTGGACAAGGTCAACGCCAAGAGCCGCAGGTCAGGCCGCCAGCACGCAGCCCCGGCAGCACCCGAGAGAACGGCGCTCCGCCTTGGCCGTCTTCCTCCGGCAAACCCGCGGCCCCAGTCTGATGGCGAGAAGACGAAGCAGACACATCCTGATAGGGGGCCTCCTACAATATCCGTGACCGGCGTGCAACGCCGTCCAGATCCTCGGAAGCCAGGAAAGCCTGAGAAAGCGGCACAGCCTAGGGGCAGCCCAAGGAGGCATAACTAGACGCAGTGGGGCGTCTGGAAGGGATCCTGGGACAGAGAAAGGACACGAGGCCTACGTTCTCCCTCTAGAATACCCTGGGCTCTCCCAAAGGTATAGAATGGCAATTTAAAAAAAAAAGTTGTTTTTTTTTAATGTTCATTCATCTTGGGGTGGGGGGAGAGAGGGAGGGAGAGAGAGGGAGACACAGAATCCGAAGCAGGTGCCAGGGTCTGAGCCATCAGCACAGAGCCCGATGCAGGGCTCGAACCCACGAACTGTGAGATCATGACCTGAGCCGAAGTCGGACGCTTAACTGACGGAGCCACCCAGGAGCCCCTAGAATCTGATTTTTAATGTCTGATTTAAAAAATTGCTACAGGCAGTGGTAATCGAGCACAAACCTGAAGTTTTTCTTCTTCCTAGTACATATCCATGGCCACGAAAGTGTAATTTAACAAAACCTTTCGAAAGAGAAAAAAGTGCTTGGCCCTGGGGGTTGGTAAAGATTTCCCCCAAAGAGGGGACACTGCGTGGGCCAGGTCAGCCTGCGGAGGCCCAGGCACGGTGGTGGTTTATAAAGGGGGCGAGGAGTGGGGGGAGCGAGGGGAGCGGCTCTGACCTTCCCCTGCAGATCCCTAAACAAGGAAATGACCAGGGCAGTGACCGGAACTAGGGTTTAGAGCAGCTACCAGGAAGAGTTCCGACTGAGAGTGGAATTAGAGAAGCACACGAGAAAACAGACGCCAGTGTAGCAGGAGAGTAGCAGAAGTGAGCAAGGTGCCCTCGGTCCACAGCCAGCAGGAGCTGCAGACCCGGGGCGCGAGCGCACTCAACACTGCAGGGTGCACGGTCCTTACAACCGTGAGGGTCGCTAGGTCAGAGCCATAGTAAGAGCAAGTACGGAGGCCTGCTGAGATCCACCCTCGCACGGAGGGTACTTCTCTTGAAAGCGGGGAGCACGAGCCAGAGAAATCTAGCAGAGGCAGCATTCCAGCGCCGTCTCCCAATCTGGGACGCTGCGGCCACGCACAGAAGGGAGCGTGTCCGAGGGATGTGACTGGCATGTGTGTGGAAGCGAAATAAACTGGTGAAATTGGTATTAGTAATATATTTTAGGGTAAGGGGAGGGAAATTTGGAGGAAGGTGGCCAAAAGGCATAAACTTCCAGTTATGAGATAAAGAAGTCCTAGGGGGGAGCTGGGAGGCTCAGCTGGTTCAGAGGTTAAGTGTCCGACTTCAGCTCAGGTCGCGATCTCGAGGTTAGTGAGCTCGAGCCCCAGGGCAGGCTGTGGGCTGGCAGCTCAGAGCCTGGAGGCTGCTTCGGAGTCTGTGTCTCCCTCTCTCTCTGCCCCTCCCCCACTCATGCTCTGTCTCTCTCTGTCTCAAAAATAAAAATAAACATTAAAAAAAAAAAAAAAGGAATCGGAAGACGGACTTGGGATTCTGAGGTTCGAAGCCTGGGACGCGGTGATGATGACAGCCGTGCCGTGAACACGTACAAGTGTGGCACGGAGTCACCATCTACTGCTCCAGAAAAGAGGCAGTGTCACTAACACGGAAAGGATGACTTTTATTTCCATCCCGGATGATTATCACACCGTTATTCAAACACATTTGAAAAATCCTGAAATAATTTAAACCAAAGGCACAGAACAAATCAAAGTATTTGAACTATTTACGCTTCAAATGAGAAAACGCAAAGATCTCAACAGGAACAATAAATTATGAACAAGTTTCCATCACCAAATTCCATTCTGACCAAAAGCTATCGTGTTTTGTCAGAAAACCAAATTAGCTTCAGCCGAGGCCGAGATTTCCATGATAAAAAATAATGCTGAAAAAAGTGTCTTCTTTCAAAATATTCATTATATCCCCAAGTTCGACATCAGTATTTTATATACAACAAAGCAGCCATTAGGATATTTGTTGATGGTCGGTCGGTCCCCAAGGAACGACGCGTTCTTACAAAATGTTTAAAAAAATAGCAAAGTAGGATATAAAATTCTATTTGGGGAGCAGAAAAACAAAACAAAACGTGTTCCACGCTGATTAGAATATCGAAGCATTTCAATACCAAATTGCTTCAAAAGCCAATTTTCACATAACAGTAATATACTGCATGAGGCATTCCACTGTATCTTGGTTTCCTGTTGACCATACAGTGTAGCTAAGGGGTTGAGCAAATCAGTAGCAATTATTATTGCCGTTTATTTATCCAAAAGAGATCTGTTTAAAAAAAAATCACTAAAAAGCTAACAGGACTAACCGGAGACATGCCGCAGCCACAGTAAGCCCGAGCAACGCGATTGCTAGTTTGGACATCAAGTGTTCATGCTCATAAAATACTGTAGTATTTTCGAGATACATTCTCTGATAATCAATACCATTCATTACAGAGGTCACTTGATGAGCTCAGATTCTGAACCAGGTTTCCAAGCCAAACAGTTTTCAAGTATGCATACTATTAATAAGGTCAAGATTTTTTTTTTTTTTTACCCAACTCGCTTCTTTGCGGGTTCTTCCGAAGGACAACCGAGTGGAGCGAAGGATTAACAAAATGGGCCGGTTGTAGTTTCCAAAAACATTTAGAAACGTGAGAAATAGGCTAGTGATCGAGAACTGCCTGTAAGATATGAAACATCTAGAACCTACGATTTGGGATACAAATCCAGGACTTTTCGGTCTTTTTCTTGAAATAGGTAAGTTCATGAGAGATCGTGGGGGGAAAAACAAGGGGTTCTGAAACACTCAAAGCTCGTCTCAGAGTGAAATAAAGCTAGTGTCCCTTCTACACGGAGGTGTGATATATACGAACGTGGATTGAATAACAATACGGTTTTAACCTTTATCTACTTTAACCGCATAAATCACAGAAAGCGTGTCTAGTCAAGACTGCTGAGAAGTACAATACAAATGCTAGAAAATGAATTTTAGCAAAAAAAAACACTTCAAAATTTCCCCGCGTAACAAAACATTCCTTTGGAAATGAATCATTAATGCTTTTGGACTTCTTCAAGTAAGGGCGGCTTTTACCGTCTCCAGACAGAGCTGTAATTACCTCCCAAATTCCTCTGTCCCTGGAAAACGTGATCTTGTATTACCTAGCATCCTAATTATTGGTACATTATGTTGTAGAAAGCTCTTTAGTAGGGTCGGACTTCTGTCTTCATCATCTATGCGTACTAAGAGATGAAAGTCGAAATAAAGGAAGTCAGAAAAATCACTTTATCAACAGTATGAAGTTTTGAAATGTTGGCACCGAAGGAAGAACAACGGGGAAGGGTACCATCTCGATGTCAAAGGAACTCAGTCGTGGCACTGGTGGCAACGGTGGCAGCAGTCCTAGGGCGCGTGGGCCTCATCCTATGAGTCGGTTACTGAGAACCAGGAAGTGCCACAAGTCCTCCGATCCAGCTGGCCGGGTCACAGTTTGGGAAGACTTCATTCGTTATTTTGGGTCACATCCTGACAACGGAGGGTCTGAATTCTAGAAATACGCACTTTATTACAAGGGTTAGCGAAGGACTGACTGTCTGCAAGCTACGAGAAACGTGGCTAACTTGAGGAAAATTTAAATCCAACGGAAGGACAATCTCAGTGGTTCTGGGCCGGGCGGACGCCGGCTGTGTCAGGAGCTCCCAACCAGAAACGCAATACAACGAAAGGGGTTTCTTTCCGAAGCGCAAACAAGGAAGGTGTTGGACTCGAAACCAACTTCGAAGCCTACACCAGGCTGCCCGGCCAGCAGATCACGGTCAGAGTGACTTTGTTCCTCTGTTCCTTCAACATGGGGACGAGCGCAGAGTGGCTCATGCCCACGGTCGACAGGCCATTGACGGCCACGATCATGTCTCCACATCTGGACGGAGAGAGACAGAAACAGGCTGTTAACTATTTTCATGGGATTAGAAAACATTCTGAGACTTGTTAGGCAAGGAATTCACAGTTTCGCTCAACCATTCGCGGTCAATGGTGAGGGTGTATTATCTACTCTGTGAAACATCGGGGGCCTTTTCAGCCTAGATTGGCCTTCCCTTGCCCATCGGGGCCACCTGTGTGCCCAGCGCTCCCGTAGTTGCTGGGTGACTTCGAGGACAAGCAGAACAGTTTTCATCCAAGCTTAAGCAAAATGTAATTCGGAGAATAAATGCGCTGCCCCGTTAAGAAATACTAAACTAATGCGTCTGGAGGGGGTTGCTTATTATTTTAACTGTTCTCTCTCTTCATCCTTAGAACCCGTACATTCCAGGGTTCACTGCGTGGAGAGTAAGACGGACGGACGCCTCCTCTTCTTTCAGCGGCTGACACTTACTGTCTCCTGACAGGACATCACCACTGGAGGACAAATCTGAAGGCCTTTCTATCCTTTATGGGTTTTGCTTCTTTAGTCTGTCACGCCAACACGCTATCTCACGGTCAGCGGCTTTAGCAGGCGGTGGGAAGCAACGATACATGGGGACAACCGAGACCCAGACTGGCTGAGTGACGTAGCTAAGAGAAGGGTTGATCCATTTTGCCTCCTTCTGCCTGAAATCCTGATTTCCACCCCCCGGCTCTGTCAAGAGGAGACTGCTCGAGAGCATAGCGGCCCTGAAAACTTCCACGAGTTGATCTGAATGGCGCTTTCGCTTTGTAAACAGTACACACTGTCCGTGCGTGCGACGCCCTGTCGACATTTACCGTGTAAGGACTTTGTTACCTATCTCCTCTCAGTTTGCGGGGTCTCTTGACGTAACCCCTCTCTCTTCTCCCGGCACGAGACTGCGCAAGGTCAGCTGGGGACTTCCGGAGGGAAGAACAGCCCAGGCTCTGGGGACACAGTCCTGGGTGTGAACCGCAGGCCCCCATTTCCAGCTGGTTGACCGCGGGCGAGTGTCTAACTCTTTCCAACACTTAGTTATCTCGTTTATCAAACAGGAAGAGCAACGCCACCGCTCACCTCCCAGGGCTCTTAAGAAGATTCAGTAACACCATCCCAGGCCCTCAGCACTGTGCCTGGCACACGGTAAGCTCTCACACACTCGGTCACCAAATACTTATTGGGACCTTACTGTATACACAAGGCACTGTTATGGCGGCCAGGACTGTAACAATAGATGCAACAAAGGCCCTCCCACCCCTCCTCCCAGAGCTTGCATAAATATAATGTTAGGTAGACATGAGTGCTGCGGAGGAAAAACAGAGCTGAGTCATCTGATGACTGGACCCGAGGGGCACGTGTGGAATGACTGCTCGGGCGCTGGCTGTCCCATCACAACGTGTCTCATCAGATGACTCAGGTTTGGCTCCTGTCATTAGATTAACAAAACAGAGCCATCAGAGGCAAGACGGTAGAGCGAGGCTTCGGTCTAGGTCTGGCCTGGCCAATTGTTTCTGTAAAGGGCCAGTTAGTAAACAAATACTCTAGACTCTGTGAACCGCACGGTCTCTGTCGCAACGACTCAACGCCGCCACCGTGGGTCAGAGGCAGCCACGGAGGACGTGTAAACAAATGAATGCATCCACGTCCTGGGAAAACTTTATTTGCGAGAACAGACCACGGGCTGGGTTTGGAGTTGACCCCTGGTCAAGATGGCGTCCATCGGAACAAACATGCATCACATGATCAGATATAATTAAGACTCACTTTAATCTTCCATCGTAATAAGCAGGAGTTCCCAGGACAATGGTTTTGATGAAGAAAGGCTGATTGGTGTGGTTCTCTTCATATCCACCAACAATACTAAAGCCCCAACTTCCCAAGTAGCTTCTTCGTAAAACTATGTCATGGCAGCTATGAAGGGCGCTGTAATAAACACAAAGATCAAGAAAAGAATCAATGCGGAGGCTTTTGTGCCCTGGTCACCTGGGTTGTAACTCCATACCACCTCTTACACTATCACTGCTGGGGAAGGAAACGGGGCAAACTGACACATGAATTCCAATCGTCCTTCATTTCGTTCCGAATATATTATGCCGACAACCCATTTTCTACCACAGACGCAGTCCTGGGTGGACTGGAGTTTCTCCCCCTTTTTTCAGTCTTCTTTTCCCAGGTGAAGACACCACACACGCACACGCACACGCACGCACACGCACGGGGAAATACACCTGGTTACAAGCTTTACCGCAGACATTTGTACAAAATGGTTCTCTGCCCGTATTTGCTCACGGCACGGTCAACAGGGTCCTCGGTTCTGACATCCGTTTGTATCTACGCAATTAGTATCTACGGAAAAGTGGCAAATGATACAGAAAAAAATCTCTCTGTAAGAAACTAATATCTTGGGGCGCCTGGGTGGCTCAGTCGGTTAAGCGTCTGACTTCGGCTCAGGTCACGATCTCTCGGTTTGAGTTCGAGTCCCGCGTCAGGCTCAGAACCTGGAGCCTGCTTGGGATTCTGTGTCTCCTTCTCTCTCTGCCCCTCCCCTGTTCACACTCTGGGTCTCACTCTCTCTCACAAATAAATAAACATCAAAAAAAAAAAAAAACTTTCCTTTTTAGATTAAACTGGATATAAAGTCCTCTAAGGCAAGGCTTCCTGGTTTTAATCTACTAAAAAGGTTTCTTCATAAAGTCAATTCTGTATGTTATCTATGAAATGCCAGAACTTTTCATCTGGTCTCATTTCTTAGCTCACCAACAATAAGAGAGGGCTTTTAAAAAGGCTTTTAAGAGCAGGGGCCCCTGCCCTGGCCTGGTAGTCTAGGAGGAATGTGGGCTATTTTCCTTATTCTGAATCTTCTGCAAAAAATGATCCCAACAACACGACACACACAGTCGTTCTGTCTGATATGCGGACGTCTGGCGTGCCCCCGGCACGCTGCCGCGGAAGAACCTCCTGTGTCAGAAGACGCGGAGCTGCTTAGAGGGGTCGCCTGTCTCCATAGTGGCCCTCCTGACACGTGCTTGTGAGGACGGGTTTGCACACAACGGAGAGCCCCAAGACTCCACAGAATAGTGACCTTTTACTGCAGACACTCTTTCGATACAGGTGGACCCCCGACCAGACTTTGTCGTCCCGTGTGGTTTTCATCGGAAATATCTGTCACTCTTCCTGGTACACCAGAAGATGCTGTGAACACGACGGGTGAGGTGCGGACCCCAGAACCCGGCGGCGGAACCAGGTAAGGCACACTGAGAGGAGCGCCGGGGTGGTGGCCAGTGTCTCTGAGCACGGTGTGGGTCTCTGCCCATCCGCCCGCCCGAGGTGGCGTGGACCTGCTGGGCCGCTGCACAGCAGGACGAGACACCTGCTCGCCCACTGGTGTGTGAAGGGGCCTTCCTGACTTTCTAGGTTTCAAGTGACAAGTCAATGCACTGGGCTGCGTATTTTACAAGAGAAACAAGGTTCCCTCTGATGGCTGAGACCTCACCATTTAGACGGCGTGTCTGCCGTGAAACAGGAACCATTTCAATATATCCCTACGGGTCCCCGAGACACGAATTCTGTTCGCCATAGGCCTTTTTAGTCTTTTTTCAACCAAGAGGACAAGTCGGTACGTTAGATTATTGACAAATGGATTCCAATCATCGTTGCGCTTTCTGTACTCTTGACATGAAAGTACTTTTTTTAAAAATCATACAGCACCACACGAATGCTAGTTATTAAGAATTAAATTCCTAAGGAACTAGATGGCTCAGAAACTGGCATTCTTGTTGCTTACTTTTATTTTTTATTATTTTTTTATTTTTGAGAGATATAGAGACAGAGCGTGAGTGGAGGAAGGGCAGAGAGAGAGATGGAGACACAGAATCCGAAGCAGGCTCCAGGCTCTGAGCCGGCAGCACAGAGCCCGACGCGGGGCTCGAACTCACAGACCACGAGATCATGACCTGAGCTGAAGTCGGCCGCCCAACCGACTGAGCCACCGAGGCACCCCTACTTTTATTTTTAAAAAGCAGTCGTTTTTGTACTTGGCCCGGAGTCCAAATATTTCATCGTAGTTCAGTTTTAGGATTCTTCTATACATTAAGAATCTAAAGTGATCTGGAGACAAATGGGGCGCGGGGTAGACAGAGAGGGAGACACAGAATCCGAAGCAGGCTCCAGGCTCTGAGCTGTCAGTACAGAGCCCGACGTGGGGCTTGAACTCACAGACCATGAGATCATGACCTGAGCCGAAGTCGGACGCTTCACCGACCGAGCCGCCCAGGCGCCCCCAGTGACAGCTTTTCTAAAGCAAGAGACTGCACATCCAAGTCTCATGGCTGGTCCACTTACGAACCTTAATAGGAATGGACAGGTGGCTTTATTCATTTTTTAAAAATGTTTATTTACTTTGAGAGAGAGAGAGAAAGAGAAAGGGAGCGTGTGCGCATAAGCAGGGGTGAGGTGGAGAGCGAGCGAGCAAGAGAATCCCAAGCAGTCTCTGCGCTGTCAGTACAGAGCCCGACATGGGGCTCGATCCCATGAAGCAGGAGATCATGACCTGGGCTGAAATCGAGAGTCAGACACTCAGCCAACTGAGCCGCCCAGGTGCCGTTATTCATTTTTATTTGTATGTACGTATTTATGTTTGTTTATTTTTGAAAGAGAAAGAGAGAGCATGAGGAGGGTAGGGCAGAGAGAGAAGGAGACACAGAATCTGAGGCAGGCTGCAGGCTCTGAGCTGTCAGCACAGAGCCCGATGCGGGGCTCAAACCCACGAACCATGAGATCATGACTTGAGCCAAAGTCGGACGCTTAACAGACTGAGCCACTCAGGCGTTCCTATTCATTTTTATAAACAGATATATTAAGTCTTTCTAGCCTAGTTCTTATTATCAAATTTACCTTTTAGAATATAACAACCTAAGAAAAATGACCATTTTCTGCTGTAACTTGATTTGCTATCGCCACTTTTATCGGACTAAAGCCTTTTCGCCCCCTGAGGAGTGAATTTCCGGTGTCACGTGCCGAGAGTGGCTGTCAGCACAGTTACGCCAGGAGAGCCGAAAGCGCTCAGTACCTTGGAAGCCCAAGCCACATGACCCACGACGGAGACCAGCTGGCGTCATACTCGTTCTCGCTCAAGGCGCTCGGCTGCCCTTCCGCGGTCGGGGCTGCCTCCTCAACGACCTGGACCTCGAGTGCTTTCAGGACAACAGCGGGGGACGCGGCACTGGCTTTCAGCATGGCCACCGCCTCACTGTGACTTAGATTGGTCAAATCAATGCCATTGATATTCAGCAATATATCGCCTGTTCAGATGAAGACACAAGAAAAATGATATGAGCTACCGAGCGATAATCTCCCTGTACATCCTGTTATTTGTAAATTAATCAACATCCAATAACTCGCATAAGGTAAGAGACCATTTTCTTACTTCAGTGTAATTTTTACGATCCTGAGGAAAAAAATCCGATTCATGGAGAACATTCCGGAACAAGTCAAAACTTTAAGGTAATTTCACAATACATGGGAAAAAGTGTGGCTCGAGGCACTGTGATCCGACTGGGAGTCCACCTACTTTTGCTAGGTACGGGCCCTGGGCACATTCATTTCTCTTCTTTGAGCTTTAGTGATTTCTGCAGTTTTTTCCTATTTGAAAATTGTTCGATCCTTTGTTCTTAGAAATGAGTTTTTAACATGTTCTATTTTACAGTTACACAGTTTTATACATAAAGATAGCCCAACATAGTTTGCTCAGCACGCAAGTATCAGAATACGTAAAAAGATCCTTAGGTCTCACTGAAGAAGTGAAACTTGTGATTTGAACATCTTCTCTTGCTTGAGGAAGGAAAAAAGAAAAATTTCTGTTGCCCTGCCAAATAATATAATAAAAAAAGGCCGATGAGGATTATACAAAAGGTTATAAAGGAAAAGATTCGTTTTGTAGGTACGGAAAATCCTCCTCTCCCAATTCACCATTTATTTTTCAGATTATGAAAGCAAAACGTGCTTACTGTAGAAAACTTAGAAAACATAATAAAATAACCAGAAGGAAATAAAATGACCCCAAATCCCACAATTGGGCCAATAACATGTTTTTAAACAACAATAGCAGCCTTATTAAGGTATAATTCACATACCGCTCATTTTACTCATTTTCAAGTATACAGTTTCATGGTTTGTAGCATAATCACATTGTTGGGTAACCAGCACACATGATTTTTGGATCCCTCCCCCGAGAACAATCACTTCCCTCCCCGGCTCTGAGCAACCACTAATCTTTGTGACTCTATAGATTTCCCTGTTCTGGACATTTCATACAAATGCAACCACGCGTGGTCTCTTGTGACTGGCTTCTTTCACTTGGCATAACGTTCTGAGGGTTCATCCATGGAGCAGCTCGTGTCAATACGACGTTCCTTTTTTTGGCCAAATAACATCCATTGCATGGACATACCACATTCTGTTGATCAATCCATCAGTTGGTGTTCATTTGGGTTGTTTCTACTTGTTGACTATCATGAAAAATACTGCTAGGAACCTTTATGTAAAAATTTTTGTGTGGGACGTACGTTTTCATCTCTTCGGGAATGGAATGCTGGGTCATGTGGTAGGTACCCTGTTTTTAACTCTGAGGAGCTGCTAAACTGTTTTCTTAAACATTCTCACTGGCAATGCCTGAGAGTTCAGTGTTTCCTCGTCTTTGCCAATATTTGTTCTTGTCTGCCTCTTTTATTGTATTCATCCTACTGGGGGTGAAGTGCTTTCGAAGTGCATTTTCCTAATATCGACTGACACTGAGTATCTTTTCATGTGATTTTTGGCTCTTTGTACATCTTCTTTGGAGAAATGTCGATTCAGATCCTTTGCTCATTTAAAAACCGGGTTATGTGTCTTTTTTGTTATTGAATTGTGAGAGTTCTTTATGTATCCTAGATAGGAGTTCTTTATGTACTCTAGATAGGAGTCCTTGTCACATACATGATTTGCAAATACATTCTTCCATTCTGTGGATTTCACTTTCACTACCTTTTTGCTTTCTTGGTGGCGTCCTTGGCAGCATGAAAATTTGTAATTTTGATGAAATCCAGTTTGTCTATTTTTATTATGTTGCTTGTGTTTTGGTGTCCTATCTAAGAAAACCACTGACTAACCCATTACTTAACCCAAGGTCATGAAGATTTATGCTGTGTTTTCTTCTAAAAGTCTCGGTTCTTACTTTTAAATTTTGGAATTCACTGTAAGTTAATTTTTGAATATGGTGTGAGGTAGGGATCCCACTTCATTCTTGGAAAAACAGCTATTAAGACTCACTTCCCCAAATGAACAAACCAAGGGTACACGAAGAATGCTATTTTTACCATTACTACTCCTACTTCTATAAATTATATGGTACTATGGAAGGTGGGGTAGGGAGGGTGAAATTATAAATGAATTAATCCCTAAATCTATGCCTTTTTCTTAAGATTGTCTTCTACTTCACCTCTTCTGTGAGACCCCTCCCACATAGGTACTTTACTACGTAAGCAATATTTGTTATTTTAGTGAGACGATCCTTCAGAGTATTCAATCTGCCATCAGGTGAGGAGCGTTAAATCTCTTAGAGGGTTTTTTCCAATATAAAATAATCCATCTGAGTAACTGTCAGAAAATAAAGGAAACGCCATCAAATTTCAGCAATTTTCCTTTACATTAGGCATTTTTGTAACCTTATAAGAGAGGTTTTATACTTACATATAAAGTAAGTATATGTGTATATATATATATATACAGGGACATTTTAAAGGATTAAAGAAAGTCACGTTTAACGGAAAATATTGTAG
This sequence comes from Paguma larvata, assembly GCA_030068075.1. Lineage (NCBI taxonomy): Eukaryota > Metazoa > Chordata > Mammalia > Carnivora > Viverridae > Paguma > Paguma larvata. The sequence goes on along the minus strand of CM057839.1, from coordinate 71,906,378 downwards.
ATACTTGTTATTTTTTAAAACATGCGTTGAATTCAGGGAGAAGATGTAGTGTAATGTTCACGACCCTAGCTCACCTCTCTTGATTCGGCCATCACGTGCGAGGCAGCCATGAGGTGGCACGCTGGTCACAAAGATGGGCAGCTCGCCACTCTTACTTCCTCTGCCCCCAGCTACTGTCATCCCGAGGGACTCGTGTGGTTCCTTCTTTACCGTAATGTGTTTTTCTTGGCATGTCACACACTGGGTAAGATCCTAAAACATGAGAGAAAAATTTATTGGCTAAAAAATAATACATAGCTGAAGAAAAGACAGCTTAAACTAAAGGAAAAAATACTGTGGCAATTATAAAGTCATTTTATTTTATTTTTTAAAAATTTAATTTTTTTTAAATGTTTATTTTTGTGAGAGAGAGAGAGACAGAGCATGAGTGGGGGAGGGGCAGAGAGAGAGGGAGACACAGAATCCGAAGCAGGCCCCAGGCTCTGAGCTGTCAGCACAGAGCCCGACGCGGGGCTCGAACTCACAGACCGTGAGATCATGACTTGAGCCGAAGTCGGGCGCTCAACCAACTGAGCCACCCAGGCGCCCCTATAAAGTCATTTTAAAAATGTAATGCTAAATGTAAGTAATACACAGTTCTTCATGGTACAAACATGACACTGAACATGGGGGATCGCGATGTCAAACTCTGGACTGCTGTGTTTTCATAGGACTGTTTACGGGACGGGAAAAACTCAGGACTGTGACCTACGGAAGTCAAAGTAAACTAAGCACATCATTTGTATAATTATCTTGGGCTCTAAGATCTGATCGATTCTATAAAAGTAAATAATGCGTTTGAGTTTTAGATTCTGAGGACAAGCCAATTAATTGTATTCCCATCTCTCTCCTGTATTCGTTGAAAGAAAAGTAGACATCGTCGTACAAAAGTTAAGTGTGGACTTCGTTAATTGCCAGAAAAAAGCTACAGATCTATCTTCTGATTCTTTCTTACTCATAGGATTATGAGAATGCTCCATCAGGAAGCGGGTGCAAATTGATCTTCAAAACCTTCATGAAAAGCTGAAAGGAAATGAAATAACTGAAGTTTTGAAAAAGTTAATGAAGGGAAGCAAGTTCCCAGCAAACTATGTTCTCAGGAAAAGGCGATTTTTACTGACATTTATTACTGCTACTTATTACTGAGCCACTCCTGGAGGAAGGGGAGAATTTAAATCACTTTTCTTCTGAATTAGAACCCAATAAAAAATAAGGTGTACGCATGCAATATTGATATTAAAATAGCAATAGTAACGGACACCTACTGAAGATTTACTACGTATAACTAATGGCTTTACATGCATTATTTCATTTTGATCTTCCCAATGACCTTGACCATAAGTACGACTGTTGGCCCCATTTTACAGATGAGGGAACAACCTCAGAGAGGTCAGGTACCTTGCCCCAAATTATACAGCTGTAAGTGACCGCACTGGGATTGGAACTGACGCAAGCACATGGGTAGTGATCCCATGCACCCACGCCACAAGGACACTATCCTATCAAGTGTAATAACGGAAGCCAGTGTCTCAAAAGATTCCTAACGCTTACCACCTCCAAGAGAAATTGCGGTAACAAGATAACTGTGCCCGTGACTAACAATATCAACGACAGAACTGTATGAATTACATTTACAGAACTGGAACACTTCCTTGACTGATGCTCCTTTAGAGCTGACAGGTACCGATTTGTGAATCAAGCGCTGAGACGCTGGGTCCACCTGGGCCTCTCTGGTCCTGGAACCCCCTCTTGGAGATTTTATTAAGGGGACTACTTGTGGTAACAGCCTCGTGTTCCTAGAAAATTCTGACCTCGTAGCAAACCTGTAAACGTTCCTATGAAATCGATGTTGGCGTCCTTCAAACTTGGGCAAGAACCACGTTATTGTGAAGACGACCCAGGTAAACTCAGCCGTGAGTACATTTATGTGAGAAGTTTCGGCCGTCAGGTATTTAATCAATTAAACGTGGTTGTTTTATTCCTCTATGTGGCTGAGATGTAAGTATTTTAGGCACACTTCCCAGATTATACTTGGTATGCCTCACGAGACTTCGAAGGGCTTAACACCATAGGAATGTTTATTCGAGAATCTACGTAGACTAATGTGCACTTTAATTTTTAACTATGATAATCCTCTGAACTGGTTGTTCTGATGAATTTATGTTTGTGTCCCTAGGAGACTTCTATTTTTCTATTAAAAATTTTTTTTAATATATATTTATTTTTGAGAGAGAGAGACAGAGCAGGAGCAGGGGAGGGACAGAGAGAGAGGGAGACACAGAATTCGAAGCAGGCTCCAGGCTATGAGCTGTCAGCACAGAGCCCGATGCGGGGCTCGAACCCACAGCCGTGAGATCATGACCTGAGCCGAAGTCAGATGCTTAACCGACAGAGGCACCCAGGCGCCCCACTTTTATTTTTTTTCTAAACAAGACTTGACCTAACGAATGCTGTGGGTTAATAGTAAATTGCTAAATTAATGCTTAAAAGTATATTTCATGGGGCTGTTCCCACGAATCAGGTGTGTAGAGGCCCTCGAATAAGAATTAATTCAGCTTTACTATTTAAAACACGGCCACATGAAATTAAAGAATTAGTAGAGTTAAGAGAAAAAAATAAATATATATAATTTGTAAAGCAAAGATCAGCTGCACGAACAACTCCTTTTCATTCCTATTTGAAACAGTAACTCCTTTCCAGAGCCGTCATCGTGAAAGCAAAATTACAGGTGTCCTTCGCACTTTGCGTTTTCTGTTCAGAAATGAGAACGAGTCTGTGGTCAGAATTTCTTACAGGCAGTAACTGAACCAAAGACCAGTGACGAGTCTGTACTTCAGCTCAGAGAACCAGAGAAACCTGATGGGCCAAAAACACACCTGCCTTTCAGCGAGACTTTCTTGGGGGCGCCTGGGACATTCCAGAGGCACGCTCCCAAACTGTACTTACAGGAAGAAGCCACTTAAAGCTAACTCTGAGCTTCCGAGGTCACTCCCTTTAAGTAAAATTAAACTGCTTCCATAAATAAAAACAAAACTTATTTATGGGTCTGCTTAAAAACTATGGGAAGTTTCCAATACGCTATTTTTGCACAGTTGAAAAACATCCTTGTTTTAACAGTGCCGGCCCGCTGGAAGCTGAGTTCGAATGCAAGAGCCAATGAGGTAAATAACCCTGAGAACGCGGTAAAGGTCCGTTGTTTGATTCCGACAGTTACAGTGGGACGGTATCCAAATTCTTCGGCACAGATAACTGACCTAGGAATATATTATAAATCCAGTGAAATATTCAAGATGAAGCAAAAAGCTCAACACATGGGAATTTAAAATGATTTAGGGTAGTATTCCTGTAAGCTGTAACACAGAAAGGAGTGTGCTATGCACGCACCTATCAGGACGTATGATTTATGTTTAATCTTCACGTACCTAATTCAGTCGTGGGCAACCTGCCCAACGGCTAAGTACAGGCTCGTCGACCGTGGTCTTCATTATGCTTTTTCAATCACATAACCAACTGGTACATTTAAAGGAGCAAAGCAAGATAAATGCCACTTTCAAGCAGGACCAAACAAATAGAAGTTTTTCGAGACGATCGAACGCTTCTCATCAATCGCCTGACAGAGGGGCCGTCTTGCTGAGAACCCATCCCTGCCGGCTGAGGGACTGAGGCTATACGGGGCTCTCAGAGCAGCCAGACACGTTTCACATCCCGAACACCTGTGTTCGCCTTTTCCAACAGAACAACGGGCCTCATTTCAAGCTTACCAGTTTGTACCTGGGAGCCCTTGAGGGCGGGTGGATGACAACACGCAGACGCAACGCCTCACCTTGTGCGAGCTGGGTCTGTTGAGATGCGGCAGCTGTGCGTGATGCTGGCTGCTACTCTGAGCTCCTGCGTCTCGGACAGGGTTACCAGGCTGGGGTTTCCCTGGCCTAGCAATCGTTAAATCCACCCTCTCTCCACTGGCCTGGAGAAAACACACATACGTAACCACCGGTCATTAACGATGCTCCTCACTTAAAAAATTGTAGGCAGTATATTTTCAATGCACCATCATCATCACTGTACCTCACCTGAGTGGTGACTGCAGGCATCTGTTGGGGGCGGATGGGGGTGAGGGGGAGGGTATTCATCTCAGGAACTGGTATTTTAAGACTTCTGCAGTTAAAACACCCACACGCAGACCTCTTGGGCAGGCCCTCCCCAGCCCTGGAAATACCAAAAACTAACCAAGGCAAAGCGGCCGAGCTGCCTGCGTTCTCATCTCCCCATGACTTCTTGAAGGGTAACTTTCTTTACATACTCCTTTCCCCTTCAAGATCGGCCTTGGGGGGTGCCTGGGTGGCTCAGTCGGTTGGGCGGCCGACTTCGGCTCAGGTCATGATCGCACAGTCTGTGAGTTCGAGCCCCACGTCGGGCTCTGTGCTGATGGCTCAGAGCCTGGAGCCTGTTTCGGATTCTGTGTTTGCCTCTCTCTCTGCCCTTCCCCTGCTCATGCTCTGTCTCTCTGTCTCTCAAAAATAAATAAACGTTTTAAAAAAAAAAAAGATCGGCCTTGACATAGAGAGGGAGAGCACAAAGGAAAGAAAATAAAAGGAAGAACTGATTCAAAACGGAATCAGAAGGCATTGTGACTTCGGAAATCGATTCCAGGGTGGCTACTTTGAGAGTAAACAATGAATGAAGCTGTGCACAGCTTTGTTCCTGCGTGCTACAGATTTGAGTCACAAACCGGATTCAGCTCAAACAGTTCTAGAAAGAGTAACGAAGGTCCTGTAAAACAAGACTAGTATCTATAGACACCGTATATTGTGTTATTCATAGTATTTGTATACATTGTATACCGTGTCACGCACACATGTCACACAGATATATATGTCACACACATATACACACACACACTTAAATGTTGCATTAAATTATTTTAGAGGTTCATGACTATCACCTTGAATTTAGAGGTCCACTATTTATATTTATATATGTATATTTCAAACACAGATTTCATATCTATTATATATTTTAAAGCTATTTTATCTCTGCGTTTACATGTACAGGCCTGACCTATGTGGTGCTGATTCTTGGTCATGACCACAAGTGCCCAAGTTCACTGTCATTCCCATGGGAAAATTTGACAGCTTGCTTTCTAGGGGCTGCGGTGGAAAGCAGGGCAGGGCCCGTGATTATAGTCCATAATGTTAAGAAGTCACTCCATTTTCAGTTATTAAGTTGGAAAATGAGGGATAACCAATTTTAAAGCCCTACTAAAAATCATTTGCTCATTCAAGCATCTCAAGAAACTAAATAGATTCAGACGAGTTCTTCAAAAGAACGGAAGGAACAATGCATCCCAGGGGGCCAGAGTCCGGGGGCTTGATCTAAAAGACAAATGCCCGGGCGCCTGGGTGGCTCAGTCGGTTAGGCGGCCGACTTCAGCTCAGGTCATGATCTCGCAGTCTGTGAGTTCGAGCCCCGCGTCAGGGCTCTGTGCTGACGGCTCAGAGCCTGGAGCCTGCTTCCGATTATGTGTCTCCCTCTCTCTCTGCCCTTCCCCTGTTCACGCTGTGCCTCTATGTCTCTCAAAAATAAATAAACATTAAAAAAATAAAATAAAAGACAAATGCCAAAGCAGAATGTTTAGAATTGTGATATTTAAGATCTGACACTTCCAGTGATTAGATCACAGGGTGTGAGGAGTGAAAAGCCCCTTTGCGATTGGTTTCATTTCAATGTACGGAAGTGTTTTCTTAACTGTGTAACACTTGCAACCACGAAATGCTCTCCAATCAGTATTTCGCCTTTCCTAGAAAACCCGTGCTTCTGCAAACCCGGTCACAGAAACAAATCCCTGACCTTTCCTGACTGTCGTGGTGGGCGTGTGACAGAAGTGGGCACAGAGGCTTTAAACGATGGACCAACATTTGGGTTTAGACTAATTTTAAATGGACTGCACATCTAATACCTCGGGATTCCAAACCCAGCAAAAGAATTCTGTTAAAGTCAAGATTTTTAAAAATGCGTGATGTCAAAATGACAACAGCTATAATTCATAAATAAGCGGCATGCCCTACTGCTGGGAGTATGTATTGGTATGAACTTTCTAGAAGGAAGTTTAACAAAATGTCTGAAACTCGAAAACAAAAGGTCAAAGTCTTTCAATGGGGATGATTAAATAAGTTTTAGTACAATTTGCCTACTGCACAGCTATGTGATGATGAGTCTATTTTCAGGGTAAGAACATATGTCTACAACATACTGCTGTCACAAAGGGTTGCAAACTCAGTATCTGAACATGAGTGCATAGGTAAGTATCTCTGTAAAAATGTCCCTATTTATCTGTGGACAAATACATAAAAAGGTTTGTAATGATGTTCTCTAAAATATTAATGTTGCTACCTTGGGGTCTTTAACTTCCTTTTTTTTTTTTAAACTTTTTAAATGTTTGTTTATTTCTGAGAAAGAGTGAGAGACAGAGTGCAAGTGGGAGGGCGGACAGAGAGAGAGGGAGACACAGGATCCGAAGCAGGCTCCAGGTTCTGAGCCTGACGCGGGGCTCACACTCACAAACCAGAAGATCATGACCTGCGCTGGAGTTGGACGCTCAACCGACCGAGCCCCCCAGGCGCCCCTAACTTCCTTCTTAATTTTCTGTATTTTGTCTTCATTAGTCTCCTTCTTAGACATGGAGTACATGTTATTTTCATAATCTACAAAAAGATTTAATATTTTTCATAAAGAAACGACTTGAGCAACTTCGGTCTTCTATGGTTTGAATAAAATTATAGCACAAAATATGACACAACTATTTAACTATTCTGACTGTAAGACTCCAAATATCATGTTACCATAAAACTTTCAAATGTATTTCCTACTTGTGCATCTATTTTTTTCACATTTTGGTTAGAAATTTCATGAGCCCCACCTACTTAGCCATCAGGATATTTGCCTGCAATAGTCGACCCAGCTCCTTCTGTCTCATGGACCTGACTTCACACTTCATAAAAGTCGACGCAATTCTCCTGTTTCCTTTAGCAAATCTCGTAAGTGGGTGAACTTCCTTCTCTTCTCTCCCTCCCCCTGCCAGCAGTCACCAGGATGACCCGTGCTCACCACTGCAGCGGCTGGACGGCCTCCACCGCAGAAGGTCCCACTGCCGTCTCTGATTGACGACATTTTAAGGCATCTGCCTTTTTTTAAATTTTTGGTTAAAAATTTTTTTTATGTTTTATTTATCTTTGAGAGAGAGAGAGAGAGCGCGCGATCAGGAAAGGGACAGAGACAGAGGGAGACACAGAATCTGAAGCAGGCTCCAGGCTCTGAGCTATCAGCATGGAGCCCGACGGGGGGCTGGAACTCACGAACCGTGAGACCATGACCTGAGCCCATCAGACGCCTAACTGACTGGGCCACCCAGGCGCCCCAAGGCATCCAAATTTTTAAAACTTCAAGTCTGTGACACAAGACCAATTCTTGAATCTCCCTCCTTCTGCAGTCTGGTTACCGTGTGTGTGTCCTTAATGCTCTACTGAACCAAAAATTTGTGAAAAGGAGCAAATTAAGTGGGATTGAAACTTGGGTTTCCTTACACGGTAGCTTAAACTGTCATCGTCATTTGCTTCCGTGAACTAGACACATTTCTCAGTGACTAGCGACCTGCCGTAATCCCTGCTGCTCGAGCATATTAAAGCTCGGCTTCCTGTAGGTAAGAGTGTTTTCTGGTGCTTACTTAAAAATAAATAAATAAAAACGACACATTTTTGTGTCACCCGTGTCACTGTGGGAGAGACCCACGTCGCCGGAGGCTGTGGCAGCTTGCAGAACTGGAAGATCCACTCTGGATGGTTTCCTACTTTATCCGTTTTCATGCTCTTCTTGAAAATGTATTTCTTCTCTAATTAATAACTATCTTTACTTACTTCACAGGGAGACTGAGAGGACACAAGTGACGATGTGTTTGAAATGCTTTGAATTCCTTTAAAAAGGGGGCGCACTATAGAGATATGAGTTATTTTCTTTTTTTTTTAACTTTTTTTTTTTTAACGTTTATTTATTTTTGAGAGACATAGAGACAGAGTATGAGCAGGGGAAGGGCAGAGAGGGAGGGAGATACAGAATCTGAAGCAAGCTCCAGGCTCTGAGCTGCCAGCACAGAGCCCGATGCGGGGCTCAAACTCACAGACTGTGAGTTCATGACCTGAGCCGAAGTCGGCCGCCCTAACCAACTGAGCCACCCAGGCGCCCCTATTCTCTTTTCTTAAATGTTTATTTTTGAGAGAGAGGGAGAGTACACACGAGCCTGAGTGGGGGAGTGGCAGAGAGAGAGACACAGAATCGGAAGCAGGCTCCAGGCTCCGAGCTGCCAGCACAGAACCCGACGCGGGGCTCGAACCCACAAACCGTGAGATCATGACCTGAGCCGAAGTTGGATGCTTAACCGACTGAGCCACCCAGGCGCCCCTAGATAAGAGTTATCCTTAATAAAAAAGTTATTTCCCCTCACTCGTAAGGAGCCGGAAGCGCAGAGGCGGAGCTAGGAGAGCACGTAAGTCACAATCTTGGAATCACACCCCTTCCAGCTTTACTTTTCTCACGTGTTAAATGTGCACGCTTCATCTGTCATGTCTGGGACCGGGCGGAGCCCAGGGAGCAGGTGAGAAGCCCGTGTGAAACGGTAGAGCCTTTCCTCTGTAGAGAGCCAGGCTAAATGTCCACAGGGATACAGTTTTCTAGAAAGGACTCTATTGGTAAGGAAGTTAAACTATGGTGCATTTTGCGTTTCGAAGGATGTGGGGAGCGAGGCTTGATTTCCGATGAAATGGCAAATGTCCCCGGACTCTCCTGCTAGGAAAACAAGCATCGGCACGAGGTAACAAAGGCGGAGCGACCCGGATGACCGTCTGGCGCATACCTGAATGATCTGGGCGGCAAGCTCGGGGGTCCCGTGCTTCAGGTCGTGTCCGTTGATGGCGAGCACGCGGTCGTTGCTGCTCAGCCTGCCGTCCTGCGCGGCCAGCCCCCCCTCCAACAGGTCAAGAATGAAAACGCCCGGCTCGTCCGTCCTCCGCACGAGCTTAATGCCGAGCTGCTCGCCGGAGTCCCGCTTGTGGAGGACCACGTGGAAGACCTCTTCCCGGGGTGGGCCCCCGTCCGAGTGGCTGGAGGTCCGGTTCCCGAAGCGCCTTTCCCGCAGCACGGTGAGGTGCAGCGTGCTGCAGGGCTGGGAGAGGGCGGCTCTGGCATAGTTGTGGGACACGTTGCTGATGTTACAGTTGTTGACCTGGAAGGAAGAACCAGGACCACAGCGTGACCCTCTTTGCTCTTCTCCCCTCGTAGAAATGTCCACGTAACAGCTTCCCAAAGAAACGAACACTGGGCAAACGGTACACAGTCATCGTTTACAAAGAACGGCACCCCCAACGACGTTTTAAAATACGGTCCCTGGGGCGCCTGGGTGGCTCAGCCAGGTAAGCGTCCGACTCTTGACGGGCTCAGGTCATGAGCTCGCGGTTTGTGAGTTTGAGCCCCGGGTCGGGCTCTGCGCTGAGAGCCTGGAGCCTGCTAGGGATTCTCAGTCTCCCCCGCTCTCAAAAATAAATAAACATTAAAAAAAAGATACACAGTTCCTAAACTTAACTTACACTGACTAGCACTAAGTGGAGGATAGTAGTCGGGAACACGGGCTTCAGTGACAGTCTTGGGTTAGAGTCCCTGGTTCCGCCAGGCCCTGGCTGAATGCCCTCAGGCAGCTTACAGGACCTCTCCGACTGTGCCTCCTCGAGGTGCGTTCACTGCCCACCTGACGGGGTCAGGAGAAGGCGCGGACGCAACGGCACACGGCAAGGGCTGGTGGGAGAACACCAGGGCTAGGGGAACAGACGCTGAAGCGCTACTGGGCTGAATTTGCTTTCCCGAATGAAATACACGGAAACTCTAAAAAATACACCAGGCATTATGTGACGGAAAGGGACGCGTTCCCGGCACACGTCCCTATTTCAGACCAGTGATGTCGACTTTAAGGAAGAGCCGGTCAGGTCCAGCCTCGCTCTAGGTCTTCAGCACGCCAGTGTAATCTCTGCCACGACAAGCGTAACCCAGTACTCACGGAACATTTATGTCTTAAGCTTTATGATCTTGAAACGCGTATACTGAATCGCTGGACGTGTAACATCGCTACGAAAATATACTCAGCTTCCGTTATTCACCTGCTCAGAAGACGGGGCTGGCACTATTCTTGATACTTACCACGGCCAGCATTCCTCCCTTCATCTGCCCGAGACAACCGCGAGGGGCAAACCGACACCTACGAGCGTCGGTTACGCGGCAGGCTCTGGGTTGGGTGTCTGTGATTACCCAAATCCTTCCATCTTTTCCACGTGATTCTAGATTAACAAGGCCCTCCCCCTTCCTAGTCATCTAGGGTTTATAGTTTTGAGCAGTATGAGCTAGAATTTTGTCGACTTGGGCCTATGGATATCTTTTAAAATCCAGGCGTTAAATACCACAGACACCGCACGCAGACGTGCTCTTAGGTTTGCAATATCTGTGCACTGGAGAGCCATCCAAGCCCCGATTAAAAAGCTGAACAATAGAAGGGCAAGAAGAGAACTTCGAGCAGTTTCTAAAAAACCAGCCTGATGTGCTTTTGCCAGGCAAAAATCATCGTTTCAGCCTACTGAGCTAAAAAGCTATTTATCTTAAGGTTCGCATTTTTTCCATCTTAAATCCAGATGCAGCACGAGTGACGTTACAAACATCTGGCTGGAATCCGGCCGTAGCCGCATGCCGGCATGCAGCCTGGCATCCTCTTTGTGAGGTGGGTTGTGGAGTATCCTACGAGGAGAGAAAGATTTTGCCTTTGCACGTGCGTGGTTGCTCGTGAAACTCGGGGTAAGCAGAGACCAAATCAAATACAGTTTCTGGATTTTGTACGAATAGCACCAACATAGAAAACCCCACCACATCCTTAGCCAAGTGTGTTTGCAACAGTGCGGTCCACACAGGACCATAATTCTTCTTCAAACCCAAAAATGAATAAATCGCTGACGATTCAGATCAACACTGAAAATACCTCCTCTTAATAATGTTCCTAAAATTTATATTATTTTAAATAGTGATATTGATGTGATTTATAACAGTATTTTTTCTCTGAACTGCTCAAAATTCTGCACAGCAAACGGCCCTGAGGGTATATGGTTCTCCTTTTCAAACAGGCTATTTAAGAGAATAACGTCTGTGTGTGTGCACGCGCGCGTGTGCACGCGCGCGTATTTTAGTGTGGGAAAGCCAAAGCCATATACTGTTACTGCGTATGGTTTGCTGCACTAGAAGCGCAGCCTAGCTAGCTCTTTGGTCTGGAGACAGACCATCGTAATGACCCTAAGGTATTTTCAGATTGGCTCACACTGCATTATTGATGCAGCTTATACGGAGTGGAAGATAACCAGGTAGTAAAAAAATACCAAGTAGCCTTCTTTCCAAGTGTTTCCTTTTGAATGATCATAAATACTTCTCCACGGCAAGTGCTGTGGCTTTAGTCACTGACTCCAGCATCCTAGTTAAAAGCCAACGAGACATCGGGGTCCACGCCTGGAGAGACTTTGTGAATTCACTAATTAGGTTATGTGCTCATAACTTTTTCTTTCTTTCTTTTTTTAAATATAATTTTCTGTAAAATATGGCTAACATACAGTGTGTCCAGGGTGCTCTGGTTTTGGGGGAAGATTCCCATGATTCACCACTTACAAACATATCAATTTGAAATCACTGAACTGGATCTAAGATTGCCAATATTAGAGTTATTAGTACTGTGCCTCCATAAACAATAAAAACGCACTGGAATTTCTACAAGGCAGATTTACAGCTTTGAGTAAATTCCCCAAATCACGGCCAATCATTTCAGATCATCAGATTTGAATTTGAGGCATACGGACTCAGTTATGTTATTAGCGAAATCTCCAAAGTAGACCAGGAGAAAGCCTACAGATGGAATATATTAGCAAACAAAACCTAAAAACGATTTAACCTCAGTTATAGTCAAAGAAATGCAAATAAGAACAGAGCGTTTGTTTTTACCTTGAAACTTTAGAAAAAGAATGAGAAATGTAGAGAAATGTTAATACCGGTACATTGCTGATAGCAAAGAACAGAACACGAAAATCAATGTACATTTAATTATAGTTAGAAAGGCCAGAGTGGGAAGAAGCTGGAACACTATGTAAGCTGCAGGAAAGGGCAGCTTGGGTCTCCTGGTCTTGACCCCCGAGGTGTCAGAATGTCAGGGGTGCTACGCCTGGGGACTGGGGACAAGATTTCCTCCACGGAGCGGCAGGTTAGGAAGTGGGAAGGGAGGAATGCAGGGAAGGTGTCCACAGAGCTGTGCCAACCTCAGGCGACCACGGCGCTGACATCATAAAATGACAGCAAATACGGTAATACGGTAAGTAGCTGGCTATGGGAGGATCAGAACATGGATTCTACATAAGCTGGATTAGTTACGCTTCCTGTAGTTCTCCTATTTCCTCTCAGGATTTGCTAAAAAACAGAATGCTGGGATGGGAGTTCAGTCTGTGTCAGCCAGGCGGAGGGCAAAGAAGGAGGGGTATGCGGCCCGACGGGGAAAGTGGAAATAAAACACTACAGCCCGCAGCCACAGATGGGAGCGGAAACCGAAGCCGGGCCCCCCCAGGAAGGGTCAGTCCTCACTGCTCTGGGAGCCTATTTTGTCTTTTTGCCCCATCTGGACATTTCTTCTCAAGAGCTCACAATCCTAGCGGTTCTAAGCTTTGCTTTAATAAAGCAGACAGCTATTCCTGATGGGATATTATATCCAAATCTGCTCTCTTATGGATTCGGCCAGGATTTCCTGGGCACTTATTACACGCGCGGCACTATGAGAGGTCTCTCCCGTAATGTGTACCATCAGGGTGGCTGCAATCGCCCGAGAAAGACAGGACATCTAAATAATTTTCTGTGGCTGATTATGTGTTAAGCGGTGAGGAGAAAAGCCAGGACTGTGGTCAGCGCCTGAAGTGAGGAGAGAGCTGAAGGGGTGGGAGCTGGCGGGTGGAGCTGAGCAGGCCACGGCGCCCTGGGGACAGGCGGGAATGTGGGCAGCAGCTGTCTGGAGGGAAGCAAGACGACTGGGATGTCTGGCTTTTCCGCTGGATTATCAAGTCCGTGAGGGCAGGGGCTGTTTTTTGCTCTAACTGTGTCCTCAGCCACGAGCACCGTGTCTACCCCACATCAGTAATAAACGGCTTTGCCCAGAAGAAAAAGCAAGGGTTAAGGCCGAGGTGACAGGTTGTGTGGGCGACCCCAGGGGACCCTGGACTCCATCCTCTGGTCAAATCGTCCCGAGGAAAGCAGGGATCACAGATGTAGACACCTGGCTTTCAGAGCAGAAGGCAGGGAGGCGGGGGTGTTGATTCTACTAGATTAGGTGTGAAGCACGGAGGGCGCGGACCAGAGACGCGGCAGGGAAGCTGGAAGGAAGGGGTGGATACCAACAGACCACGGGGAAGGACGGAACGATGACACTCAGGAGGCAAGAGTCCTTGAGCCTGGGCTCCTAAGAGGCACCTTTTCTCATTCGAGACTCTGTCTTCTCTCTCCTATACATCCATTCTTTTAGCTTCGAGTATCGTTTACACTTGTATGGGTCACACACCCAGGCCGACAGCCACAAAAACTCCAGCCCCGTACAGTGGGAGTCTGACCGCCTCCTCCCCTCAGATCAATGAGCCCTCTAACAGAGGAACGTCTCACCCCGAGCTGGTTCTTCTGTTGGCTTTCTCCTTAGAGAGAAGAGGCGGAAGGCGGCACCAAGGGCCCAGCGTAGGCTCAGGGGGTCTGCGGAGGAGGGCGCGTTTGGAGCCAACCAGGGACCAACCCTTTCTGAATTCTATCTTGAGTTCCACAGGATAAATTCTAAGTAGCTAGTGCTCCATGCTCTGTCTTTTCTAGACTGCACTCATCGGTGTGGAGAAGGAGAAGTCAGACACGGAAGGCAACTGAGGGAGGGTACCCTGGACTAGGGATAAAGCCCACGGGACAAGAGAATTTCAGCAGTGAAGGTGGCCCTGAAACAGCCGGCCACGGAATCTGAGCCTTGAAGAACCCAGCTGGCCCAAAGACGACAAGCACCGAGGCGCACGCGGGGTCGAATTTAAGGGAGAAAAAACACACTCCGTGTGCGGGGAAACAGGAAAAGTAACAGATAAAGTCGGATCCGGTTTGCATATAAAAGCAGTAAAGCTCACCTTTGCGGATTTCAGGTTCCTCAGCACCGCAATTCTCTAAGTTTCAGATTTAGGAATAAGAGGAAAGAGCCGCAAGTTCCCAAAGTAACGAAGACTGATACCTGCAGGATCTGGTCTCCAGCGAGGAGTCTTCCGTCTTTGGCGATGATCCCGTCCCGATAGACTTCCTGGATGACGATGTTAATCAGCGGGGTCTCGTTGCCGCCCACAATGCTAATTCCTAACTGAATATACGGATTAGACCGGTGAATTTCAATCGTGGTAATTTCGCCTTCCGGTAAACTAAGCGGCTGTTGCGTAGCTGCCAAGTTAAAAACGGGAAAGAGAAAAATAGATAGAAGGAAAAACGTTTTATATTTTGATTGCCTTCAGGGAAGTAAGTTATCATCTATCATAAGCGATCACCTAATGTGAACAGAAGATTAATAACGAGGCGGCGTCACCGGATAAGAAAAGAGGACAAAAAAAACACCTACAGGTGTTTAAGATGATCGAAACCCTTCCTCTTCGAAAGGCGATCAGTAAATAATCAACAAAGAACCCCTGTGTGTCAGATCACTAGGGACGACGCGGTGATCTGATAAAGAAATCTGCAGACATGTCGTCTTGTCCTAATTGGTCAGAGAAAGTTTGAGCCATGAAACAACTTAAACCGTGCTAGGTAGTACATTAAAAAAAAAAAAAAAAAAAAAAAAGGCATGACAGCAAGCTCTAGCAGAGGAGGGTCTTGCCGTGAGCATTAGGAGACGAAAAATGTGTTATAATTGTGACAGGGAAAATTTGAATTGGCAGCAAAATTTAGAATTTTCCTAAGAGAAAATCATACTCAGAAGACACAGGGCCAACCATCAAGGCACGCCCAAGATCTCGGAGTGCAGGCTTTCTGTCTGCTTCCCGGTGGGCCGTGCAGGCAGACGAGGGGCTGCCACCCGAGGACAGCGACGCTGAGGAGCCTGGCCTTGGAGGCAGTTGGGTGCCCGGCCATCCTGCGGCTCTCCGACTTTGACCCACGCATCTCTCAAGACTCGGGCTCCTTCCTCACCATTAAAAAATAAAATCTGGTAATAATAGTACAGTTAATCGGTTCACCTAGGTCACGTGCTTGGCGCAGGGCGGACCCAGAGCAAGCGCTCAGGGTGAGCTGTTACTTCTGTTGCTCTGGATGCCGTGGACCTCTTAGTCAAGAAGCGACAGACTGTGAAACACACGAACAGTGAGAAGCCAGTGAACGAGCCAGCCAGCTAGTGAATCGTGGGCCGGGACAGAAGGCGGGGGGGGGCGGGACGAGCGTCCTCGGGTGACATTCCTGCTCTGTCTCTACACCGCACACTGTCAGCAGTGGACACTCCGAGGGTGAATGCGTGGTATGTGAATCGTACCTCAAGAAAGTTACGTTTTGAAGAGGAAAAGCGCTCCGTGTCGGAAAGTAAGCGGGAGGCGTGGGAAGGAAGGAAAGGTCCGGTTTGGAAAGAGGCGGAAAACAAAGGGAAGGCGCACGGCACGTACTGTCGCCAGCCGCGTTCTCCTCGAAGGCGGGGTTGTCCAGGCCAGGCTCCTCAGTCCACGCGGGGAGCGACGCGGGAGTCAGGTTCCGCTCGGCAGGCGCCGGGCCCGACCCTGAACAGTCCGTCTCGGGGGGCGAAGGACCCGGAGGCTCTCCCACGGGCGGTCCGTTTTCATTCTCTATCTCCGTCTGCGTTTTGCCGGTCTTCCTCCTCTCTAGGGCGAGTCTCCGGTGAGAGGCTCCAGGGCATCTAGAAAGAGAGCGTCGGGTGGTTGCCAGACGACGCGAAAGGAGAAAGTGATTAACGGCTGCGCCTGAGCAACCGAACAGCAAGGGTGTCGTTGCAAAACTGACGGGCGTCCCCAAGCAGCACGTCCTTCTGGTTTTAATCTCTGCTCAAACCAAGTTCTTACCACTCCGCATAGCAGATTTAAAAGAAGCCATTGGCACAAACGGGGGTTTCGTGTGTATCTCCAAGAACCCTTCGATAAAAAACTCTTCAGATACACACTGGAGCAGAAATACCTACCCCAGCAGGGTTCCTGAGGTTCTGATCACAGAGTTCCCTTTCCCGCAGCTTAATCGGCCCAACCGCAGAGGGGAAACCGCGATCTTCTTCCCCGACGTGCCCTTCCATCCCGACTTGGGCCCTGCGGGACACTCTGCCTTCTCCGCGGTCACGGCCACCGTCACACCCCCGTTTACTAGCGAGCAGCGATACACTGAGGATGTTCCGCGCGCCGGAAAGCACAGCAAAGGCCCGACAGCTTTCGACAGACACGGAAGGAGATGAAAGCGCATCTCCTGGCTTCGAAACTTGGAACGACCACGGTGGAAGTACAGATAGTCTAAGTCGGCTGAGTACTCCAGGCACTCCGGAAACTGGCCCGGGCGCCAAGAAACAAGAACCGTTACCCTGCTTGTTTTTACTTATGGAAGCGAACAAAGAAGGCAGACGCTTGTTTAAACGTTTAAACATGGGCTTTCCACGCAGACGTTAGAACGCCAGCTCCTGCGCATGGGTGACGTCCTGACGGGACGAAGTGACTCGTCACGCCCGATTTGCAAGCGGGAGGAAGAGGAGGGGATTCGGGACGAAGAGCCAGGCACACACCCCTGGACCCTAACGTGGCTGTATGGACACCGGCGAGGTTGCATACGGTGGGGGAGGGTCTTAAAACCAGGGCTGCAGGCTTCATTCAGAGACGGTATTTTAAAAAATCTGAAATTTCAATGAAACTTAAATATTGGGTTTAATTCAATCAAAACCGAAAGCTATTTCTTAATAAATTTCCCCTCACATACTAAAGAGAAGTGGATTTCAGGTTCTTGAAAAGGATCTTTACGGAACTTTCTTGAGCTTTCTCTCATTGCCTGCCTTCTCTTCACCTTTGGTAAGCAAGGGGACCACGGAGCTCCCTTTCGTACTGCCGTGCGGCACTCCAGAAAATGTTCCTGCGGGGGTCCGATGAAACGTGTGGAAGATTCCGTCACTGAGAAAGAGGATTTTTGTCAAGGAAGCAAATTTGATGAGAAATGTTTTTAAAGATATTTCACTCAATGAAAAAAAACTGAGACCATACAAATATTTGAGCATAAAAATACAGGCAAAGGTTGAACTCCCCGAATATATATCACGCCTTGCCACCTACATGGGTGACAGCTAGTCTTCAACAGGGAAATGGACGAGACACAGGAAGCGGGCAGGAAACACAAGCCGAATGTGCACGGCTGGGAGAGAGCCCGGCCACCGACTATAAAATCCTACAAACCAAGTAACTACAAAGCCTTATCTTACGCAAGAATAAATTTAGGTAGGGAAAACTGAAGTTGTTCAGGAGCTAAAGAAACGGGTACGCTTGTATCCCAGTGGGTCGGAAAATTGCTAAGAGGAACAAAATAAAGGTATTTAACATGGTGTCACGCAGAAATATGGAAGAAGGCTGTCACTCAGCCCTCGAGGGCGGTTCCAGAGGGGACCAGCCTGCAGGAGAACATGCGAGAAGGACTTGAGACTGACTGAGAGAGGCAAGAGTATCAACAAAGAAAGAGTGGCCAGTAGTGCGAATGCCACGGAAGAGGCCAGTCAGCTCAGGACCAAGAGGTGTCAGTTCAATTTGGCGATTAAAAGGCCGCGGCGATCTGAGAGAGAAAACTTTCAGCGATGAGCAGGCATTTCTGTTCACGCAGCGTATGCCTTCTACGGAAAACGGCACGCTACAAGTCACAGGGCTTGAGGGGGACAGAGGGCAGGGAGAGGCCATTCAAAACCCATGCGCCCGGGAACAGGGAAGGACTGCTAACGGGTACGGGCTTTCTCTTCGAAAATGCCCTAAAAATGAGATGGCGATGACGGCTGCGCGCTTCTGCAAACATGCAAACCCCAGCCTTGCGCGCCTTACAAACAGGTGAGTCTTACGGCAGGTAAAATCTACCTCGATAGGACTATTTAAAAAAAAAAAAAAAAAGACTGTTAGGGACTGAGTAGATCAGAGCAGACCTGGGGAAAAGTTTCTGACCACAGACAGCCCAGAGCCATCGTCCCTCGAGTCTGTAAACACTTGGAACTGAAAGAGAAAGGAAGGATCGTTTGTTGAGTGTCTAACAGACGGAAAGACCTTTAGATGTCGTATTTCGCTGAGTCCTCCCACCCTAGCATCCCCATTTTCCAGATGGGAAGCTTGACACTCAGTGAAGGCCACAGCACGCAGCTACTGA
Source organism: Paguma larvata (assembly GCA_030068075.1). Taxonomy (NCBI): domain Eukaryota; kingdom Metazoa; phylum Chordata; class Mammalia; order Carnivora; family Viverridae; genus Paguma; species Paguma larvata. The sequence goes on along the minus strand of CM057839.1, from coordinate 71,887,865 downwards.
GTTGCAGGCCCAAATCCAAACAAGCTCAGATCTGACGCCACACACAGCTGTTCTTCCCACTGAGTCGTGCTGAATTCGTTCTTCTGGGGTTCTTTTTCTAGGCCTTAGGAACACACGAAGTGAAGCTGTTCCACACCGCGGTCTCCAGAAACCCGATCAGAGAACATTAGGATGAGACCGACCTCAGCGAACATTAAAAAGCAAACAAAAGTCACAGACGACAACAAACGCTGACACATGTTTACACACGGGGCATTTCACGGTGACGCCACAAATTGCAGGTGGCATTGGCGTGGGGGGGAGGGGTGCAGGACGTGGACCATTCCAGCAGGTGAGTCGGTGTACCAGGAGGCCAGTACCGAGAGTATAGAACGGAACCAGGGTGGCCGGTGATCACCGGAGGGCTGGCGGCAGGCGGCGGAGAGCCCCAGGTCTGGTTTGGGGCGGGACTGCACACCGCACTGGGCCAGCAAGAACCTCGAAGCTGCAAACTTTCAGCCTTCAAAGGGGCCACGGCGTGGTCTGCGAGGCATAAGCAACCGGTCAGTTACTCACAGTATGAGGACTCGGCCGGCAGTGATGGTTTTATTTTTGCAACTGCACCTTTAAGTGAGAAGCCCAGAACACCACCAAAGGAGACAAAACGAGAAACGCCAAAACCTAAACTGCAGGGGCTCCGGAAAGAAGACAGCCGCTGCAGGAGAAAGCCCTAGAAAAGGATGGCTTCAGGTGAGGGGCTCTGCCGGAGAGAGCGGGGTCACCCCGGCTCTGTCGGTGAAGGAACTCTGAGAGCTGCTGGGGAGGAGGCTCAGGATAAAATCGAAGAAAGACGTGGCAACGGGGAAACAGCAACGGGGCCGAAGTCTCCCCATATCGCCGACTGCGGCGTGGCTGGTGACTGCTCAGGTTTGGGGACGGTGACTGAGGAGGAGGATTTTCGGGGGTTCTGGGGAGAGAACGGTGTCATGGGTAGCTGTGTCACCAGAGAGGAGGGTCTGCCGTGATGACCCGGGGCTAAGGACCCCGAACTGGACTCTGCAGCTGGGGGAGAGTCTGAGGACGATTCTGGTTTCAGGGACAGTGAAGTAGGACGAAGATTTCCCGATGGGAAAGGTAAAGTTAAAGAAATTTAAAAAAGAGAGCGAGAAGAAACCTAAATCCAAGTGTAATGCTTTGGAGGCCACCAGAGAAACAACGAACACGCAGCCCGTCAACTGGAAGCAAACGCCCCAGGCGGGTCCCACCAGCGCAGTGCGGAAGCAGCGGCCACAGCAGGGGCCCAGGCAGAGAGTGCCCGCTAAGTCTCCAAATCAGTCCCCGCCTTGGCTTCTCCGGATCGGCGGGAGTTATACCTTTGCATTCAAATGCCGCTGGTAGCTGAGGGTGCTAGTAAAAGAATGTTTGATTAAGAGAATTGGTTTTTAAAAAAGGGTGTTTCTATCGATGTGTGTTTCTATTTAAGGAAAGTATTATAATATATAAAGGAATCCTTTAACATCATACAAATTATCTCCACCCATTCCACGATGATGCTCTTTGAAGCTACTGAAGACTCTGCTAAGAGGTTTATTTTCAAGAACTATCTTGTAACGCCATTTCCTTCTGAAGAACACGTTCTATTTTTCTTATGTGTAATAAGTCGATTGCCATTAAGGGGCTGTCGGTTTGACGTGGAGGAAGTCCGCATCCCATGCTGTCTTCTCTAGTAACACGGTGTTCCTTTTTGGCTTTGTCTAATTTATGGCCCCTGACCACCTAAGCTGTTCGGAGCTCATCTGGCAAAAGGAAATATTCTCATTTTTTTTCCCCCAGGAGACATTTCTGAAATTTTACTTAGGTTACATTGTCAATTTTGTTCCAAAGATGTTTTATAGTTTAGCCAAATATTTTTACAGAAAGAATTCAGAATTATTTTATACATTAAAATGGCTGCTATGAATGGTATATGTCTCCTACTTAGAAGTAGAGGTGTTTTGGATAGCAAATAGACTTTAATGACATTTTATAAGGCTCTCATTGTCGAAACCTTTAATGAAAGTGAAAAGGTTTTGATCCGCCCTTTTCCTTGATACCGATGCATCTGTCTGTCTGTTTCATGATTAAATGAATGCTTGCAAAAAGAAATAAGCCTTTATAATTTAAATAAGGGTTCAATGATACACACGTGTTGTCCAATCACAATTAATTAAAAATGGATCAAAGACTATCATAAGAGTCTTAGAAGAAAACAGGTGTAAATCTTTGTGACCCTGGATTAGGCAGTGATTTCCGGGCTATGACACCAGAAGCATAAGCAAATAAAGAAAACACAGAGAAGCTGGACTTCATAAAGATTAAACCCGTCTCCCCTTCAAAGGGCACAGGAAAGCAAAGGGACAACCAACAGGGCAAAAGAAAACATTTGCAAATCATATATTTAATAGTGGTCTGGTATACAGAATATATGGTTAAATACAGAATAGAAATAAATACATATGTGTATATAAGTATATATACATACATGTGTGTGTATATATACAGAATGTATACATGCTTACAACTTACAAAAAGACAGTCCATACAGGAATGGACTCACGCCGTTGAGCACTTCTTTATGTGCTTACTGGCCATTTGAATACTCTTTGGAAAAATAACTATTCAAATTATCTGCCCTGTTAAAATTATGGATTCCTTGCCTTTTTGTTGAGTTGTAAAAATTCTTTATATATTCGAGATAGTCTCATCAGGTATATGATTTGCAAATATACACCTGCTTTTCATGTGCACGTAAGAAAAGAATGCTGGTACGAAAACATGCCGAACACAGACGTCCCTCCGAGCTAAACTGCGGACTTAACAGAGCGACCGTGCTTCAGCCTACCTGTACGACTAAAGGCTCTGAAACCATTTGACGAACTAGAAAAGCTCTCAGCATGGAAAAAAGACTTCTTTAAACGGTTTTTCTTTATCATACTAACTTTTTATAATACTATTAAACTATAAATTTTAGGAGAAAAACAAGGGTTCGGACCTTTGCCATAAACATGGACACAAATGCTCAATTTAACAACAACAAAAAAATTAACATGTGCAATTACCATCAGGTGTAAATGCTAAATTATTGGGGGTGAGGCAGGGGAGAAGAGTAGAGAAGGAGAGAGGTGAGGTTTTACAGTTGACATTGCTGGGCAGAATTGCACAAAGTAGTTACAAAAATGTTATATACTTAATGGAGAATATTTCTTAAGAACTTTATTTCTCCATAAATTCTTTATTGTTTTACTAATATAGAATCAGTTAATAACTAGTAATTTTAGTTAAAAACAAATTCACCTTTTGTAAATAATCTTACTTTTAGTGGGAGAAGAAAAATATCAGCTGTTCTCAAATTGAGGCAGATTTCATAAGAGCAGAATTTCATTCAAACAGGGAAGGTGATCTTAAACTCAAAATTACCAAATTTATGAAAACTACTCCGCATGCCATATATTACTAATAACTAAGAGATCTCCAAATCCTGGGGAGCCAGGTGGTTAAGCGTCGGACTCTTGGTTTCCGCTCAGGTCATGGTCTCACGGTTCGTGAGTTTGAGCCCCAGGTCAGGCTCTGTGTTGACAGCGCAGAATTGCTTGCGATTCTCTTTCTCTCTCTCTCCGCCCCCAAAATAAATTAATTAATTTTAAAAAGAGAGAGAGAGAGAGAGAGATTTCCAAATCCTAAAAAGCTTACTTACAAAGGCCTGTAGCTTTTGGACAACGAATCACCGTTGCCAATGCTGAAATTTTATGAATTTTAATGAAACTCGTCAATGGCTATCCAGTGAGCGAGACTGCGTGCCGAGATGCCACGGCGAAATAACCACTCGTCTGCCTCTCGCTATGGCTGTACAACACAGCTGCCCACGTGTGCCCGCCTCCCCTCGCCAGCGAAGCCCAGGGTGGGCTGCTTCGAACAGAGCGACAGCAAAAGGGATACTCTGTGACTTCGAGGCTGGTTCGTACGAGGCCACGCAGCTTCTGCCTGACTCACTGGAACACAGAGTGCCACGTAAGAACTTTAAATCCCGGAGGCCACCAAGCTGGAGAGGCCGCCCGCAGGCTCGCCTAGCGGGGCCTGTGGCTCCGGTTATCTCCGTCAGGGTCCCAGACGTGAGAAGGAAGAAGCCGCCGTGGAGGCAGACTGTCCCGTTCCGAATGCTGGCTGTCAGCTCTTCTCAGCTGTGGCCCGGATAGCACATGGCGGGGACGAGTCGCCCCTGCTGTGCTCTGTCTGAGTTCCCGACTCACAGAATTCACGAGCAGAATCGAGTGCTTGCCTAACGCCACTATCCTTGGGGTGGTTAGTCTCTCAGCAACTGGTGGCCAGGAAACAGACTAACAATTTCACTGAAAACACATTAGAAGAGTGTCCGCTTGGGGCTGTGTTTAAAAGAATTTACAACCTGGCATTAGAGTCTAACTCGCTATCAGCTTGCAGAGGCTACTTAACAGCAAAAGCTTTAATCGAGAAATTAGAGGAAGGTAGGGCTGTTCGACACCTATTTGTTCAAATGGGATATAAAAATTGTATTTTAGGGGCGCCTGGGTGGCCCAATCAGTTAAGCATCTGACTTCAACTCAGGTCATGATCTTGTGGTTTGTGAGTCCGAGTCCCGCATTGGGCTCTCTGCTGACAGCACAGAGCCCGCTTCAGACCCTCTATCTCCCTCTCTCTCTGCTTGCCCCTCCCCTGTTTGCATTTTCTCTCTCTCTCTCTCTCTCTCTCTCAAAATAAACAAACATTTAAAAAAAATTATATTCTAGGGGGATCTGGGCGGCTCAGTTGATTCAACGTCTGACTCTTGATCTCGGCTCAGGTCATGATTTCACGGTTCATGAGATCGACCCTCACATCAGGCTCTGTGCTGACAGCTTGGAGCCTGCTTAGGATTCTCTCTCTCTGCCCGTACCCAGCTGGTGCTCTCTCTCTTTCAGAAAATAAAGTTGAAAGAAAATTCCATTTTATAATTTATCTTCTTATTTTTGATAATCAGCAGTCACTCCTCGCTGTCTGTATCAAGCAAGTCACTCACCTTTTCAAACCATTCACCTTTTCCAGCGTGTCGTTCGCGACACAGGCCAGGCCTAGGATGCTTTGGAAATGATTAAATGTGTAGCTCAAATATTAACTAGCTTACCTGGAAAGTGGAACTCTCAACTGGACATAACTGCTTAGCCTTCATCAACTCACAAATGAGAGTTTGCAGTTCCCAAGCGTTTACAGCACCAACACAGGCTGCCTGGTCCAAAATCCTATCAGTGATACTTTGCTTACCTATTGAATTCTTGGAGGCGTTTTAGTTGAGCGAATGTTCCTACAAATTTGTGCCACGTCTACCTCACTGCGCTCAAAATAATTAGGAACTGAACTGAAACTTTGTTCCGTTCTTTTAACATCCTAGAATTGATGTTCGTAAGAGTCGCGAGGCAAACCCATCCCCTAAAAAGAGGAGTCCGACCGAGAGAAAGAAGATAAGCCTAAAATATTCCTCGACCTCAGCCGTGTGTACACCCAACCCAGAATAATGGTATTCTAAGTAATAATGGTATTCAAAAGTTTGGCATCGGTTTGCACAAAGTCTCTGCTGTTGCGCTCCGACTCTACCCCAGCCGGGGGCGGAGGATATACAGAAACCTAAGGCCACCTGCACTTTCGAGCCTCTGTACCTACCCTCCACTTTCTCCTAGCTCTGCCTAGACAGTACAGCTTAGATTTAAGCAACTTCTCCGTAGACCTTCATGTTTCGGACATTTTAATAACGCCTCGTTCTTTCTCGCGTCTCTTAACTACTTCTACCGAGTGCCTGCATTTTACAACACTGACGTGCGGGAGCAGAACGAGCATGTAGACTCGTGTCTAGAGGAGGCTTTTACTAGCACGGAGCAGCAGCGAGCCTGGGCTGACCTGTGGTCAGGTCGGCGCATGTATCAGAGTGGTAAAGAAGAATATTAGAAGGTTAGGCCTTATCGTACCATTAACTAGCTCTAAGTCGTTGGGACTCCGTTTCCTGATTTATAAAGTGAGGGGATTAGATTAGATAATCTCCGATTCTGATTTTACGCAGGAATAAAAAGATGAGCTGTTTCACCCCACACCTGCCCGATTATCTCTAAACCCCCTGTGTTGTACGGTGAAGTTTTCCACGGCAATCATAGTTCACAAGGGGCTTAACTCTGAAACCTAGAAATCAATATTTATTTCTGTTGTATCACGTAATTCTATAACTTAAGACAAAAGAGATGTATTTTAACCCTTCCTAAGGGTATGAATAACTTTTGTGAATTTATTTTTAATGCTTATTTATCATTTTTGAGAGAAAGTGACACAGCATGAGCAGGGGAGGGGCAGAGAGAAAGGGAGACACAGAATCTGAAGCAGGCTCCAGGCTCTGAGGTGTCATCACAGAGCCTGACGTGGGGCTAGAACTCACGACCCGTGAGATCATGACCTGAGTCGACGTCGGACACTCAACTGACTGAGCCACCCAGGCGCCCCAGAATGTGAATAATTTTCAAGATCAAGTCTTGTATCAAAGCCAAATTCTAAAACTCCCTAAATAATCGGCTAAATAAATTACTTAACCTTTTAAAAAGCTTTATTAGTAGAACAAAACTTCCCACGAAATGCTTTCAAGTTTCTAACCGCTAGTTCTTTTTTTTTTTTTTTAATTTTTTTAACGTTTATTTATTTTTGAGAGACAGAGCATGAGCAGGGGAAGGGCGGAGAGAGAGAGGCAGACACAGAATCCGAAGCAGGCTCTAGGCTCTGAGCCATCAGCACAGAGCCCGACGTGGGGCTCGAACTCACAGACCGCAAGATCGTGACCTGAGCTGAAGTCGGCCGCTTAACCGACTGAGCCACCCAGGCGCCCCACTAACTGCTAGTTCTTATCCAGTCTAGTTCTCGAACACAGACTCTTTGGAAGACTGGGTCCTTCCATGCAACTTACCTACTGTCTCTCTTGTATTTGATTTGTCCCTGTACTTACTGATGCCTTGGCACTCTTTGTGAAGTTCCTGTTGGTTTGAGCAACCTTTCACCAAAACCCAGGCTGACTTCTCTTCGGCTCATGGCTTCTGCTTACCTGTTTTTAAGATGCGCCTCCAGGTCACAGCGCTGCATCACGTCCTGGCACGCTGACGAAAACGGACACGACACTAGTAACTTGTCCAGAAGCTTATGAACTAGAATACTAGACTTCTTACACAACTTGAAGTGGAGTCTTTTCCGGTCCAGGGGACAGAAATCCTTCTCCTGTAAGAAGTTTCTGAGGCACTTGCAGCAGAACGTGTGTCCACAGGGGGTGTCCAGCGGCTGCAACAGAGGCTGAAGGCAAATATGGCAGACCAGGTCATCGTCCACTTCGTTCTGGTAATTGTAGAGGTGGTTCTCTCTGGTCCAGTGCTGCTGGCCACACTCGAAACACAGAGGATTGAAGGAGGAGGGAGCGGTCTGGTCCACAGACACCATCTCGTCACTGGTCGTTCCCATTCTGAATCAGCCCAAGGAGTTTCTGTACCTTCATCCGTTAGACCTCTGTGTCAGGCGTGGTTTTCTGTACCGGACGGCGAAGTATTCGACTCAGTGCAAGCTTCTTCTAGATAACCAGAAGAAACCGAAAAAAGTAATTAGTATCAATCAAGGTAGGCTAAAAGTATCAATACTGGTTGACATCGTTTTTAGTGTAAAAAAAAGAAAATAAAACAAAATTTAGATCAGGTGATAAATTAGCCATAAAAAACCCAACAATTAAATTAACGAATTTGCCAGCTGGCTAAGAATGACTTCCGTTGCCAAGTTCTCGGTGAAAACAGAACTTGTGATTAAAAGCAAAGACGCCACGACAGTGTGACAGAAGAAAGAATGCATTTGTTTTGCGGACTGAAATCCTCCAACACTTCACGGCTCAATGGTAGTTTTTAAAGCCAATTAATCTACACAGTGTGCTAATAATGCGATCCGAGGCATATTATGCAATACATTTGCATCTGTCATCCCAGCCGCGGTTCTTTGCTTCGGATTTTACGCACTTACGCTGCTATACCAGAGACTGTGTCTTTGAAATGTAGTCTCAAAGATAATTCAGTGCCTGTTTTAAACACGACCTTTGCCCTCCACTGTTTAGAAATTACGGATTTCAAAATACGTATGATTTGAATATTCTCTCCCTATGGCACAGATTATAGAAATATCCAACCGCACAGCATAGATATTAAATAACACCTGTGCGAGCTCCATAAAGTGCAGTACTATTTTATGCCATTAAAGGGAGAGGCCCGCTGTAATTCAGTTAGATGAGATGTGTTATAAATTACAATTCCACCTCCTATTACTCCACACTTCGGTTTGTTCTTGCTTATTCAAAGCAGCAATGTGCGTGCGCACGTGTGTGTGTGTGTGTCTGTCTCCTCTCCCATCTTAAGACTCTCACACGAGCCTCCCCGTTTAGCGCGAGGCTAATGAGGAACGCTCCCCTCACCCTCCCCAGCAGCACCCGGGGTTAAAAATCGACTCCAAAGGCAGCAGCTGCCTATATTCATCTTCTGTAAATACTGACAGCCTCTAGGATGCGCCAAACACTGAACAAGGAGACAGGAGAGGGAGAGAGCGGACGGTTAAGAAAACTCATTATTAAAATTCTATATCCTCTAAGGAAGCCAGAGGCAGGATGCGATCACGTGAATACAGGGAGAGATGGCGACACGGCAGCGAACTCAAGTTTGGTTTTATAGACGGAAATACTTTCAAAGGGGAGAAAACGTGGACGAGGGAGTTGGGACCGGGCATGTCGGCCAGACAGGACCGGGCAAGAGCTGCGCCGCAGAGTGTCGGGGCGTCGAGCGCAGGGCACACTCGAGGGGGGGACACAGCAGATCGAAATATCCGAGGCACAATGTACTCGCGGCGGGGGAAGCATAAAACTCGGGTCTCCCCGCCACGAGAGCGGAAGAGGGCAGGACCCTGAGTTCACGCTCCCGACATTTGTTTCAGTGACAAAATTCTCCTCCCATCACACAGGCACACTTACTATTTACTTGGAGTCTTTATTAGAAAAACAACGTTAACATTTGAACCAAGTTGACAAGACCTGCCATAAATGATGAACGGATGGGACGGATTCAGAGGGGATGGCTGACTCGTAATGAACTGTTTGATTTTAAAAATTACTTAATAAGATAACAACAGCAGCAGCCTGGGGTCTAAACTCGTGTCAGTACCGACACTGAGAGGGCAAATGCTTCTTGCATTTTGTAACTCACGAGGCTGGTTCTTTATCCTCTGGGCATCATAACTTTTTAACCGTCAGTGCAGGTATGTGGGATTAAGGGGGGAAACCTCATCTATCCCAGGCCGACAGACCGGGCGCCTTACTGCAGATCGTCCCCAGACTCTGACTCCTGACTCGATCAGCAAGAAAATTCGCACATCCTTAGCTCTTCTTTCTTTGTCATAGTGTTTATTCTAATTCCTCGTTTCCTCAAGAAAATATACTGCAATTCTTGCCTCCCACACAATGACTAAGAAAGCATTTCTCTTAGGACTATTATGGCTTAGCTATTTTCTAAATCTCTAAAGAACTTTTGGTTCTTTGATTATTTATCACACAATCTTTTCATGTGGAAAAATAACATGTTCCCATTTAAAATACCAAATACCAACGGCGTGATCTCCACCCCCCGAAATACCTCTGTTACCATGAAACAAACATTCAGGGAAAACTTCTCATGTTTAGGTCACTACTACGTGCGTGGGAATACTGAGTAGAGAACGGTGAGGCTGTCTCGCGTAAGCGGGAAGAGCACCCACTCGAGCCGGCCTGTGAGGGTTCAAATCTTCCCTCTGTCACTTAGTAGCTCTGTGACCTTCCTAAATGTGTGTGTCGGTGTCCTTCTCAGATGTAAGATGGGAGTAATAATAGCGCCTATTTCAAAGCATTGACATAAAAGCATGTGTGTGTGTGTGTGTGTGTGTGTGTGTGTGTGCGACAGAGCCTGGCACATAAGACGTGCTATATAAGTCTTAGCTATTATTATTATCATTAAAGAAACAAAAGTTCAGACAGATTTTACGATTTGCAAAAAGCCAAGCGACTCATAATTACTTGGTAAGAGATAAGGAAGATAAATCTAGTTCTTTCTTGCTTCAAAATAACCCAAAAGTAAATTAAGTAATTATGAGAAAGAAGAGAGGTATTTCATGAAAGCCTTAGTGTGTGAATTTTGGCCTGATCCTGTCTTTCCAACCCTAAGCCCGTCCCTCTACCCCAACCCGGATGGACGCTTTCGTTCCTTCTTTGGGTGCAGGTCCACTCGGGCACCTTACACACCACTGCTCGCACTAACCTGTGAGGTCCTTGAGAGTGGACCTCCTACAGAGAAGCTCGGTAAAGGCTCAGTGACCCCCCGGGTGACAATTTGCTGGCGCACTCTTGCTACAGTTAGGCGGCCAGAAGCGCATCTATGTTTACAGGAGGATACGTCCAGGTTTATAGAGAATATTGATTTCAGATATTCTATGAGCACAATCTGAAATCTTAAAATACAAGTTAAATAAATAATAGTCTTAAATATTTTTCATAAAATAAAGATAAAATGTAGTATCATGTGTATCTTTACAAACCACATTATCTGTTGAGCTAATATTCCAGGGTCTGTAAAGAGACGGCAGCTATTAAACTGGCTGGGAATATGACAACACATTTAAAATAATATCTTAAAAAACAGCCGGCACAATGGAACGGGAGTGAGAAGAGAGTAGTTTCTACCCAACTCCAGTTACATGGAACAGACTTGCCCTTCCCGGCGAATGAGGCGAGTATATCCTGGTACATCACAGACACCCTCAGACGAGCGATGGCTTTTCAGAGTCAGTCTGCAAACTCCAAAACTGTATATTATTCAGATCATTGTCTTGAGGCTATTTTTAATTCAGACTGAAGGAGTCCTCAGGGGTCCCAACCTAGAAGATCCAGCCCAGGGAAAAAGACGATGAGCTAAGGATTCCCGGCAGGGTACGGTTACACGGGAAACCCCTATGGTTCCTCTGACTCATCAACACCAAGAGGCTCAGGCTCTGCTTGCGTGTCCTCGTGGCAACCTCCTGCGTAGACTCTACTTCCTCTATCGAATCCCGTCAGCCTCCCTCCTAGTCTCGGGCACATCTCCTCTCCCCGATGACCCTGCTGCTCTTCACACACACCTTCATTTCAGCAATTACATTTGCCTTCTTGCTTATCTGTTGTCTCAGCTCTTTGAGGGTAAAGATAGCATCTTCTCTATCTCCTGTATTCCCCGTACTTGGCACAGATTATGCACCCAAAAAATTTTTGTTCTCAGGCTCACACTTGAGCCTGAAATGTTTAAGAGTCTCGAAACCGATAGTATCACTACATAAACATATAGGAGAAAACCTTGCACGTTTCTTTACGGCACTGCAAAGCAGTCAACATACGGACCCTGCTCTGGGACCACGAAGAATAAGAAATTACTTCCTTGAGGCTTCAAAAGTCGGAGAACTTTAAAAAGTTTTTTTCTTACGTGATGACATCAACACAAGAAACTTTTCTCATTGTGTATGTTACATATCAGCGTTGATAACCGCCTTCGTATAAGGCAGTGGAGGTTAGACTTTGACTCCTAAGGAACCCTTTATCCACTCTGGACGAGTCTGGCAGTTTCTTAAAAAACTAACGAGCAGCTACTGTTCAGCTTATTCCAGAGAAATGAAAGCTTACGTTCCCACATAAACCTGCACATCTTTATTTGCGACGGCCCCCAACTACAAACAACGCAGACATCCTTCACCGGCTGAGCAGGTAGACAAACCATGGGACCTCTGGACTACGGAACGGTTCTCAGCAACAAAAAAGAATGAATTATGATTGCTACACCCAACCTGGATGAATCTCCAAAGAATTATGCCGAGTGAAGAAAGCCAGTCCCCAAAGGCTGCATACTACGTCATTCCATTTAGATACTATTCTTGAAATGACCATGCAATTAACTAAAATGTTGAAATATTCATTGGTTAATAAAACAATAAGCCCATTACACGCCAAGATTCTCAGGAAAAATCACACTTCTTTTTCCAAAATAAAAAATACAGTGAGAAGAGGGGCGGCTGTTTTCCATCCTTGCAAACCTGGAGTCTCAGATCTGTCTCTGTGGTCAGTGTGCTGTGGGATCACAGGCGTCCTCTGGAAGCTGCACTGGACACTCATCAGAGAAGGACAGTGAGAAAGGCAGACGATGTTTTAGTATTATTGGAGAAACAGCTTTGACCTAATGGAAGAGAATAAGGATCCTGGGTCACACTGTGAGGACAACCGGTACCGAGCACGGAAGGGTTCTAATTAGCCTTCTTTCACAAGAAGTACCAGTCAATAACCAACACGACTTTTAACAAAGACACCAACTCAAAAGGTAAATTGTTGAGATGAGCCTATACTGGAAGAGTCTGTCTTTCCTGGAGTAAAGTTATTTCCCCAGAGCCTTTTCCTACCGGAAGAAGCATGTCTGAATATTTAGCAGTACAGAAATGCTTAGCATGCTATATGACAGGGTGACATAAATCCTATTCTTAAATTAATCGAAACTTATTTCCTACCGTGTGTCGCTAGGAAAATGACCAAATAGCAGCTTCCAATTCCACATATGTGATTCTTTCATTTTTCTATATAAAGCTGTAATTCAGCACATTTGGCTATTTGTCTATATAGGCCTTCTTATGGTATTTGAAAAACCATTTAAAAATTCGTAAGATACAAAAAATAAATTTAAAAAATTCTTAAAATGCCACTTGTAGTTACATGTACTCTATCTGATAATCTAGAAAATTAATAAGGTAAGCAAAAAATGCTAGAAGCTATGAAACTTAGGCTCTAAGCTCTACGCCAGCTGGGTAACTAGGTCACTACGCAATTAATTCTTTCATTCACCAAATGTTTAGCCAATGTCTACTATGCGTTAGTATATCATATATATTCTGAAACCTTGGCTTCCTGTGTACAAACGGTCAGGTTTGCCTCAATACTAATGGATAACGCACACACATATACACACGGAGTTAAATGTAGACCTAAAAGTCTTACGATTCTCTTTTTAAATATAATCAAATACTTAGTGAAAGGTCATATTTACCTTTCAGTCCACACATTTGTTAATGCTCCTGTTAACTGCAGTATCTGATCCTATGAAATGGAGGTTAAATTGTGGCTAGCAGAGAATTAACAAGTCTCGAAGGTCCTTCTACCTTTAGTCTTCTAATTTTGAACCTATAAGCTATACTGACAAACTTTTTCAAATGCAAAAAAAAAAGCCAAAGCCAAAGCCAAATGCCTTACCTTCCCATTTCCGACAGGCTCAGACAGTGATGCTACAGCTGTAGTTTTAAAAGTCACACTACATTATGCTACCTTACGAGTAATTTAAAAACAGAATTGATATAAAACCATTTCGATACCATATGGAATGCTAAACATGTCTAGACAGCCAAGTATCCAAACAAACCTCTGCCAGTAAGAAAAGACCTCTGTGGGAAGGACTTTATTCCAGGAAAGACAGACGCCTGCAGCCCGTGGGCTCTTGCCACCAGCACTCCTTACCGGCCAGCCGAGTTGGGGCAATGTCTACCATCTTTGTGTCACAAATTCCCAAGTGGTGCACGTCCCGGAAAGGCGCGGGGTGGGTGGTGAGAGGAAGCTACCGGTTTTATTGGTTCGGTTTCACTGCAGAGTTTACCTGCTGGGTGTCACTGAAATGCTTCTTTCTATTACATTCAAAGGCAAGGGTTCTGATTTTATGAAATTAAATCATCTGTGTTCTTCTAAAAGTGAAAACTTTCAAACATTTAAATTCTTGCACAGGAAATACAGAAGACATCTGTTTTCGAGGGATCGAGAAATGCTCAACTTTAAGGTCTTTTCATAATGCCTTTTCAATGATTGAGGATCGCAATTCCTCCACCTTTCAATGATCTAAGGGAGTGGAAAGCATCAAGGGTCCCTGGAGTGACAGTTTGCAGAGTTCAAGGTCTGGGTTCAGAATCTGGCCCTGCCACTCCTCACTAGCAATGTGACGTCACGATGGGCACGGCACTTAGATGTCCATAAATCTCAGGTTCCTCGTGTGTAGAACGGCAATGGTGTCTTGCTTACGGCCCAGGATTACTGTGGAGCTAAAAATGTTACCACGGCCGGAAAGAAAAAGAAAGTAGGAGAGGGAAGGCAGAGTGCTGGGAGAAGGGCGGCTTTTTAAGTGGAGCGATCAGGAAAAAGCTCACTGTGAAGGGGGCGCTTCAGTCAAAACCAAAAGGAAGTAACTAGAAAGCCACGCGGGTATCTGGTATAAAAACGTCTGTTGCAGGCGAGGGCACGGTAGGTATACAGGCCTGGAGGAGAGAATGCGCCACGCGTGCTCCGTGAACGGTAAGGAGGCCAGAGTGGAAGAAACGAACAAAGCAGACGGAAGAAAACAGGTCACGACGGTGACAGGTCACGACGGGGCTAACGAAATCTTGCAGGGCTTACACAACTTTGGCTTTTACTCTAAGTACCTTAACAGGATCACCGGGGCTGCTATGCCGAGAATACAGCGAAGGGGCCAAGGGCAGACGCAATTAGGAGCCTACTGAAATCGTCTAAGCACGAGATGACTGCCGAAAGAACTGGGTGGACAAGGCTGAGATGATGAGAAGTGACTCCATTCTGGACGTATTTTGCAGACAGACCAATATGGTTTCCCAAAGAATAAAATGAGCGACCGCATGGGCTGATGGGGGTGGGGAGGAGTGTGGAAACTGATTCCAAGGGTTTTGGTCTGAACCGGAAAGAGAATTAACATAACTGAGATGCAGGTCTGTAAGCGGGTAGCTTTAATGGCTATCCTCAAGTTTGAACGTCTTAAGTTTGAAATGGCCGTCAGATCTCCAAGTAGAGACTCTGAGTAGGGCAGTTAAATATACAAGCCGGGTTCAAGAGGCAGGACTGAGCTGGCGATGTAAACTGAGGAAGCGCCAGTGTGTGCAAAGCCACTAGGTAGGAAAAGCTCACCGAAGGAGCGTGGATGAGCCCAGAGGTCAGCGGATGGAGTCTGGGACATTCCGAGGGGGGAGTGGGCACTGTGGTAGGAAGGAAATCAGGAAAGTATGGCGTGGAGAAGCCAGATAAACAAAGTGCTTCGAGGAGGAGGGAAGAATTGACTGGGTCGAATCCTGCCGACAAGGAAAATAAGATTAGGACCGAGCAAGCCTTGGATTTAGCAACATGGAATCCACCGGGGACCTTGATACAGCGTTTTGGTGGAACGAGAGCAAAAGCTTCCTGGAATGAGTTCAAGAGAAAATTGGAAGAGAGGAATTAGAGCACAGACAGTTCTTTTGAGAAATTATGCCATATGGAAAAGGGAGAAATCTTGCATTCTGGGAGGAACTGAAGATTATTAGAGGCGATAGCATCTCTTCCTCCTCAACAAAACCTCCAAGCCGACGAGTTTATTGCTGGGTCTCTGTACGCCCTCAATTCCTTTCTTCCTGCAACACACCTCCTCCTCCCCCAACTGCAGGTGAGCTCCCCCTCTCCCTGGGCTCATATCCCGTACCTTGATTAATCTTTGTCATTCTCCTCATCTTCCTTCCACCTCGAACTCTCTCCCCTCCACATAAAGAAAGTTTACGTCTTGACGGTTTTAAAAATGAGAACAAGAGATTTGTCTACAATTATTACCGCTTCCCCCACCTTCGTTTCACCTCCCATATTTCTGGAACGTAAGACCACGAGTGCCCTCTCCAATTTTTTACGTCGAGGGCTTCCAATCTCTGCCAGCCCAAGATCGGTTCTGTGGTCGGAAGTGTCTAACTGCCCCATCTCACGAGCACTGCTCCGTTCCAGCTTCTGCTCCGCCTCTCTGTAATTTACTGATTTCGCTCCTGGAGACTCCTTGCTCCCTGGGCTTAAATGATACGGGTCTGCTCTGGTGCTCATCCAACTGACCACTCTCTCGTGGCCGCCGGCCACTGATTTCCTGTAGGCAAATTCGAAGAAAGTGAAGTTGCCAGGCCCGGTGAAAAGGTTTCTGATTCATGTGACTAAACTGCCCTCCCAGATAGTGAACAAAATTCTGACTCCTACCGGCAATGTGTAAGCGAGCTGACTTCTCTCAAACTGTTCTAAGCCTGGTTAATTTCATTCTTTTTAGGATTTATAAATCTGACCATTGGCAATACAAGCGTAACATCTCATTTTCCTTTAATTTGCATCTCTTTGACTGTAGCTAACTTTATATAATTATCCTTGTCTTGTGAGCACTTCTATATCCTTGGCCCCATTTTCTTTAACTATTGAATTTTAGTCTTTTTCTTGATACGAACTTTTATGTCGAGATAAAAGCTCTTTATCCGACCCTAATTTCTTTTCCCAGGTATCCGTGGGCCTGTGTGTCCACTGACAGAGAAGTTGTCCATTTTCGTGCAAATGGAAACATTCGGTTTTCCCTTTAAACATTCCTCCACTACTCTTACCCTCCTCCATAACAAGACGAGACGAAGACGCGCCTCTATTTTCTGTATTTCTATAGTGTTTAATAAAACGCTTATCATTTGTTCTGTACACGATCTGAGAACACATCTACCTTAATTTTTCTCCCAAGTTATTAAATAATTGTCTCAGTTCCTGTATATCTGACTCACGCTTATGTTCAAAAACCATGTCATTATTTCCCTCTAAATGATCCCATTACTGAACTTCCTAATGGCACTTCTAGCTTCCAGTACCCTTGAACTAGAACCAGAGAATCCTGTTTCTCTCACTCTCTGCCTCATTTTCCACCCCCAGTCACCAAGTTCCCACTGATTCCCCCTCCAGAACGCGTCCCTGGTGCGCGTTCTCTCCCCTCCACCCCCACCACTAGTCCCAGATTAGGCCGCAGACTTGTCGCACCTGTTGTCTTAGTAACCCCTCAGCAGGGCTCGCGGTCCCGCTCCCCCTCAACCGTCTACGCTTTACAGCGCCTGGCACCCCCACAGCGGAGACCTTGTCTCCTTCACACTCTTCTGTAGGCTCCAACTGCTGCGCCAAAGTGAAAGCCAAACTCCTCAACCTTCCACATCGGCCTCCTTTCCTTCCATTTCCTGACGCGATTCTACACCTTCCGCCCTCTGGCTACGCCAAACTACTTACGACTTCCGCCTGCTCTTCTCTCCACTTGGAATGCCCTCTCCTGCCTTGCGCATCCGCAGAACTCCTGTCCACTTAATGGCCACTTGAGCGAATCCTCTGCTACAAAGCTCCTTCTCGTCCCCCCGACCAAAACCACGCATCCTGTCCCTTACGCCGCCATTTTGTCATTATTGCATCTGCTCCTCACTGCTGTGGTGAGCGGCCACTTGCTTGCATGTGTCTACCCTCCTGGACGTCCCTTAAAGGCCAGGCACCGTGTCTTCCACCATTCGCAACCCCAGCATCTCGTGACGCACCTGACGCCACGTGGTTAATAACAATCTCAAGACTGAGAGAGAGAATGAATGAGCAAGTGGGCCCTCTTTCCACCTGCCTCACCAAATCTGGAATCCACCTCTAGACGTTTCATTCCTGCTGCCTCTGCCCTAAATCAGGTCCTTTTCCTTCCCTCACCTCCCCCTCTTCTCGCCTACTCTGTCCCTCCCCACCCCCAACGTCACACTTTCCCCTTACTCTTCCCACCAGTTCCTAAGCCTCTCCCTGTTACATTACATACCTCCTTATCTTCTTAAAGAGAAAATACTAGCCATTAATTTTTACCTAATGACTCACTAATACACGTATCCTTGATTCTTCTACAAAGAGCTCCACAACTGTGTCAACTTGTTAGTTCTTCTGCCACCTCCCTTAAATGTTTGTCACCTGTCACTTCGCTCTCACACACATCCACACACTGGTAGTTTGGGGCTACTAACCTGTGCTAGGCTGGGCATTCACAAATCCCAACTTGCTAGGAACTGCATGTTAAAAGGAGCCAGGTTTGGTGAGGCTTGGGAAAAAGAATCACAAGGTACGTGGCTCAGTGAAGCCAACTGGACACAACTGGTTACGGCACTCCCCTGTGTTTTTCGTGTCTTGTATTTCACCATTCAGGGTAGCTTTCTAAAGAACGAACTCTAGATGAGAGTACTTGGTGGCGTAAAAGGGCTTTTTCAGTAACCGAAAAGTTAAGATTGGTCAGGATTCCAGCCCTTCTCAAGAGTGACACGGCACAGTTCGGTCACCAAGGCTGCATCACAGCTTTGCCCATTTAAAAACTCAATTGTATTTGTTCACTCAAGAATGGTTGGTTCCAGTGAAGTAAATCACTCTATCCAAAAGTGTAAGTGGGTCGTTCATAAACCAAAATGCCAACATTTTAAGGTAGCGTGTGAAATCTAAGTGTCAAACAGACCAAGTGTGAGGGATCAGATTTTTACTCTTTGGTAAGCCTCTCGCTCTGCATTTTATATATATGTATATATCCCTTTATATATATTATCTGGATTGCATACATACGTATATCCCTTTGGTGGTGTTTGCCATGATAGCATCACCATGTGCCTCCTCAACTTCTGTAACATTCTACACTTTACAGACACACGGGTTAGTTGTACTTGTAAATTTTACCTAGGAGACTTACCATTTTCAGATACAATCTGGGGAGAGGAATTACAGGGAGATGAAGAAATCAGATCATACTGCGGAATAGGATTACTTCTGGAAATTTTTTTTGGTAGAACATCTATTCTTAAATATGAGATGTAGATTCCTGCTCGATTTCTCAAAGTCTGCCGGTTTTTGAACTTGTCCTTAAATATTGTGTTTTGCCCTCTAGCTACAGATAAACATTATGAAAAGCTTTTAAAAAGTGGTAATAATTACCATTAGATATTTCAGTGATTTTATTATTAATAGATATTTAGACAGAGACTAAGAAACAAGAGATTTCACAGTTCTTTTATTATTAAAAAAATTTTTTTTAACGTTTATTTTTGAGAGAGAGAGAGAACGTGAACAGGGAAGGGGAAGGAGACACAGAATCTGAAGCAGGCTCCAGGCTCCGAGCGGTCAGCACAGAGCCTGACACGGGGCTCGAGTCACGAACCGCGAGATCATGACCTGAGCTGAGATCGAGAGCCAGATGCCTAACTGACAGAGCCACCCAAGCACCCTTCATTTTTTTTTTAAGTTTATTGATTTTATTTTTGAGAGAGAGAAAGGAGGGGAGGGGTAGAGACAGAAGGAGACAGAGAATACAAAGCAGGCTCCGTACTGTCAATGCAGAGCCTGATGCAGGACACGGGGCTGAAGTCACAAACCGAGAGATCGTGGCCTGAGCCGAAGTTGGATGCTTAACCCACTGAGTCACCCACGTGCCCAGAGATTTCACAATTCTTAATGGTTCCTATATCTTAGCCCTAAATAACACCCCCACAAAAATCTAATAGTTTTGGTGGAAAAAAAACTTAAAATTTAGAATCACACACACACACACACACAGACACACACACACACAGACACACACACACACATACACACTACAACTTGACTCAGTCATTTTCTACCCCAACATTTTCTATTGTTGCTTCTTTCTTCAAATTTATTTATTAAGAGAGCAGAGTTAGAATTTTTTACTTTAAAAATACCTGTTGCTTAGTAGTCCAATATGGGAATCTATCCTGTTTCTAGAGCTATGTGATTTAATCTGAATTAATCTATAAACTATTCTATACACAATACGTAAATCCTAACACTTTCAGAAAAGAAAACCACATATTTGGATAGATGTTCAACATAAGCTAATACAAAATAAATTAAGCAGAACGATATTTCTACACGATTATGGAGCCGAGCCTTGTATCTTTTCCCTTGCTGTACTACCTATATTCAGAGTTCATCGTAACACCTTAGAAATGTTTCTTCACTTTTACGAATGCTTATAGCATTTTGACCAGTAGGAAACTTAGTTTACAAAATACGAAAAATATCTGTATTTCCTAGGGTTTTTACTTAAGAAATACAGAAATTTAAAAATTATACTTCCCTTTAAATTTTTTTAAATGAATTCACGTAACAATGAAGCAATTATAAGGTAGTTACCACGTACCTTATATTTATAGCATTTCTTTTATTAAGCATATCAACATATGGTATCAACAGCTCAGAACCATATGCTTATTACTTCTGGATGCTGTGTCCGTCTAGCTCTATTTGCGGTAGTTGGGGAAGTACAATAAAACACTCGGAAAAGCACTGTGCTGTGTTGTACGTATATGGGGGAGTGAAATGTACGATATGTGAAATATTATTTAATCTTGTAACAACTTGTAGTCTTAGTACAATTACATTAAGGATACGTATATTGTTTTTAAAGTAGATGAAACGCTATTAACTACTCTAATGTAAATAGCAAATATTAGCTATAATGTGCTAATTAATAACCGAAAAGGGCAGTCTTCATATCGTATAATTCACAAATGCCCCCCAACTTCTAATATCAAATTTCAAAGGTAAAGGAGAAATGGAAAAGATATAAAAATGATATTACTGAATATGTTAACTTCTGATAGAAAAGGAGTTAATGTAAGTTAATTATTGATTTTACAAGTATTTTCCCTCAAACACTATCATTGTCTAATGACCTAATCTGCTCGGGCAATTGCCTTTTTTTTTTAGGGGTGGGGGAGAGACTAAACATGTTTATCATTTAAAAATATTTACTTAAAAAATTTTAAGCCATACAGTACACTAATTTGTTTCCGTTAATTATAAATCATAGTCAAACTGGTCAAATAAAAACAAGCAGCTACATTAAACTTAACGTATTTGTTCTTTAACTTAAAACATAATATCCACAACATTAAAAGCAGTGATGGGGCCCACAAGTGACTATTTTCTAAAGTTTTCTAAAACGTGAGGTCACATATGACTTACAAAAATCGAGCTCATTTCTTTATTTAAGAAGCAAGGCAGACTCTTCAAATCATAGAAGAGTGTGGGGAATTGGTAAATGAAGAGAAAGAAAGAAAATAAAAGAGCGCCTCCGCAGGGATGAGGCACGTGAGGACAAGTGGCCCTAGCTTCTCGGCAAATGTGCAGGTTTCCTACAAGCCAATGGTGGGAGCATGACGGGGGTGCGGTCTACAGATCTTCGGGGTCTCTTAGCATTATTATTTCCTTCCATACGCTAAATACAAACGTCTAGATGAAACTTTCTTGAAAGTGGAAGATTTCAGTAACATATCGTCATGAGGCATTAAAAGGTTAGGGCTGGTTAGACCAGGAGGATTCCCGAGCTGGGGCGACTGGGAGGCTGTCAGTTAAGCAGCTGACTCTTGATTTCAGGTCAGGTCAGGATCCCAGGGGCATGGGATTGAGCCTCACATTGGGCTTTGCACTGAGTGTGGAACCTGCTGGGAATTCTCTCTCTCTCTCTCTCTCTCTCTCTCTCTCTCTCTCTCTCTCTCTCTCCCCCTCCCTCCCTCTACCATTCTCCTTCTCATACACGCTTTCTCTCTCTCTCTCTCTCTCTCTCTCTCTCTCTCTCTCTCTCGCGCGCGCGCGCGCGCACGCGCGTGTGTGTGTGTGTGTGTGTGTGTGTGTGTGTATAGGATCTGGGGGTCAAATAAAACAGCAACTTCCTGTTGCAGGAAATCCCTATCTCTGTAAATGCACTCACTGGGAGACTGACACCCCAGTGAAGCCAGGCACATGAATCTGAACAGAGCCTGTCCCTCCATGCCTCCCAGGATAAATAACTGAAGGCTCAGAATTCAGCCGGACACCAGAGAAAATTTAATAGAGGGAAAGCTCACTAAGTAGAGTGAGGAGGCCAAAAGTAGGAGCCATGCCACTCATCGGCCAATTGCAGGAAGAACCATCGATGACGGACTACGACAGAAGGATTCTTAACAGGCAAGACACATCAACCACAGGGCCAACAGGAAGAGATGGACACTGCCTCTCCTGCGAGGAATCGGCCGCCCCTGCAAGTCGGCCAATGAGAAACCGTCATCACCTCCACTCTAGCTTTTCTCCAAGGGGCTTTGGTTCAAAACAACCCCTCCCAACTTCCTCCTTCTTCTCTGCACAATCACATTCCTCTCCTTTGTGAGGCTTGCCTATTGTTTTGCCAAAGCTTGTATATCCTGAATTAAAATTCTCTGCTATTCCCGAATAAACCCATTTTTGCTGTTTTATTTTTAAGGTTAACACATATGAGAGTACAAAGAGAGTTCAATTGTATCTAATCTTTTTACATGAAAGGGACTCATTTGCCTGTGGAATTCTATCTGTGAAGAAGTCCCTGAGACCAAAGGGTCCTATTTTGACCCTCTCCGTCCTAATGAAGAGCCTAATAGTCAAACAGTCGTCAATCAACTCAGAACAAGTAAGTCCCCTTATTCTGTGCCCCTATGATCCTCTAGTTCACCAACTGACTTTGCAGCTTCTTTACACCTCAGATATAACTGCAACCATCTACTGCTCCTGTTTTGGGACCATTCCAGTCCATTCAGCACCCATCCCAATCTGCTCACCACCGGAGATCCAATGACTCATAATTAATTCGCTTCCTCCCAATTCCTCCATTTCAAATACAGGTTTCCTCCACTGTCTGAAAGCAGAGCACTCCAGTGAAAGCTTCTGCACGTAGAAATGGCATAAAATGAAGAAGCGAACACCATTAATTTACATGGACAAAATGTGGGGTGTTCTTGGACCCCAAAAATAACTTCTCTCAGGCTTTTCTGATACCTTGGGCCACATCTTGCCAACAGATGCACAACACAAACCGAGATGAAACACAGATGCTCAGAGACACAGTTCAGAGCTGCGGTGGCTGGATGGCAAGAAGCTGAGTGCAGCTCTCTGGGGAGGGCTGAGGGGCCACTCCGGCCACTCCGGCTGCGCACGTCCCTGTAACTGCTCACGGCACAACAAATCCTGAACGTTATTTTCGCTTTTCTTTCTTTCTTTCTTTCTTTCTTTCTTTCTTTCTTTCTTTCTTTCTTTCTTTCCTTCCTTCCTTCCTTCCTTCCTTCCTTCCTTCCTTTCTTTCTTCCTTTCTTCCTTTCTTCCTTTCTTCCTTTCTTTCTTCCTTTCTCTCTTTCTCTTTCTCTCTTGTAAAAACAAAAATCCTCTTTGGATTTATCTTGGTTAGTGAAAACAGGTACTGTCGTAGGTCCTTCGTTAAAGCAAAATGGTGGAACATGAACTTTTGAAGAGCCGGGAAACCTGTAATTTCGCCTGCGGAGCTACTCCTGTTAATGAAATCTACACACATGTAAAATCACTCATTAGAGCTTCAGTTAAGCATGAGAGCCAGTTTTTCAAACGTAAAAGTGTTATTCCATGTCTATTTTATTCCGTGTTAAATAATTCCATGTTAGATAATTCTACCCGTATACAGAAAACAAAGGAAATTTATGGCTTTTGAGAAATTCATTTGCCTTTTCAAAATATTACCTTAGGACATTGCTTCTGAATGGATCTAGAATTTTATGGCCACAGATATGATACTGTAGCCTTTAATTTAATTTTTAATTGCATTATTTACATTAATCTTTAATGTATTAAAGTGTATCTAACAAGTATTTACTGAGTGCCCACTATGTGCTGGGCTGTGTAGGAGGCAAATAAAACTGGGTACCTACCTAATCCACAATTCTATTGATTTAGCACGTTTAAGTCTCCATTTCCAACCTATAGATTTCACAATAGTTTTTAAGAGAACAAATTTGATCAAAACTGGAAATAACAACAAATGAAAAATTCAGTTATATTTGGGGCTCTTGGCAAATAAAAGATTTTCAACGTACATTCTCTTCATTTGAATTCATTTCATTAGAACGTGAAAAGCAGAGGCACACATTAAATGCCCATAAGAGGAAACCTTTTGGCTTACAGGACAACCTAAAAGAAGGTCAAAAATCCATTACATAAAAATAAATATTTTCGGGGCGCCTGGGTGGCTCAGTCGGTTGATCGTCCGACTTCGGCTCAGGTCATGATCTCACGGTCTGTGAGTTCGAGCCCTGCGTCGGGCTCTGTGCTGACAGCTCAGAGCCTGGAGCCTGCCTCGGATTCTGTGTCTCCCTCTCTCTCTCTGCCCTTCCCCTGCTCATGCTCTGTCTCTCTCTGTCTCAAAAATAAATAAACATTAAAAAAATT
This sequence comes from Paguma larvata, assembly GCA_030068075.1. NCBI lineage: Eukaryota > Metazoa > Chordata > Mammalia > Carnivora > Viverridae > Paguma > Paguma larvata. Next base: position 71,863,681 of record CM057839.1, on the reverse strand, counting down.
AAAAAAATATATTTTCAATTAACTATGATTTATGTATTTATTTGTACTTATAAATTGTGAGGGTGCTTTTAATCTACGTGGGGCCTGGAGACACTAGTCCACAGAGTTTACAGAGTCATTATTTAGCTAGATCGACTTTATTTCTAAAAACGAATTCTAATAGAAAAGATGGTGACAAGGACCCACCGGAGGGAGGTCAAGCTTACAGGCGGTGCCAGAACCTTAGATCAATGCTATTTCATACATTTTATTTTCTTAGTCTTTTCTCTCCTCATCCATGCCCTTCCCTTTCTCTATTTTGATATTGCGTTCTCTCTCCTTACCTGTCTTTTCTTTTTCAAACACAATCTAAGGAAATAAATCGATAAAGTGATTTGTATATGAGTCACAAAAATTAACACAGTACCTTGTTCTAAGGACATCTGTATATAACAGAAGACAAAATGAAACATTAAAGGAATACATCTTTAATTAATTTAAGACACTTGCCAAAGAGACAGATTTGAGTGGAGCGGACTTAACAAGGAGACCTTCCCAGCATACTCCCAGTATCATTATACATTGGATAGCTGCCTCTTTGCAAAGTGTAACCGGCTGGCGTGAGAGTCTCCAACAGTGATTCAGACCTTCCTCCCCTAAATAGGTATTTTTCCCTCCAAAAGAATCAGGCTTCTGTCAGCCTTCGGTAAAACTCTATGATTAGATTATTGCTAGAGGGCAAAGATGTGACTAGGTGTGCGTGTCAGGGGAGGGGACTGTGGCACCGGGTTTGGCATAGGTGAGGGGGTATGGCACTGAGGCAGGAAGGCAAAACAGGAAGTGTCTGCAATGGTCAAGACGAACGGTAAGGAGTAGGGACAGTCAGAGGAGGGGTAGATTTGGGCAACACTTTAGGATGTTCAAAAAAAGAAAAGGAGAGAAGCTGGAGGCGAAGGAGTCAGCATACCAAAACCAGCACGGACATATCAAAGAAAAAAAAAGCTACACGTGAACTTTCCTTGTATTTTCCATCGAAATACAACTACACTCCGGAGAATTCAACAGTTTCTCGGTCATAAATGTAAGAATTTCCCGATATTTTCCAAAGTCCAAATTTAATGACCTATTTGATATTTTACCCTGTGAATTCTATTCTGTTGAGAAATAATATGTCTTTCAAGATTTACCAAAAAATGCCTGTCATCAGGAGGAGGTGGAGTCTTAGGCTCTCCCCTTCTGCGTCGAACAACAGAGGCACTGGCTAGACAATCTGCAAAGCTTCTTCCCGCTCAAACGTTCCCGCGCAGCGCTGGGTAGGGACTGGAAGGGTGGGGGGAGGGTAGTGTAGAGGAAGGAAGTCTCGCCACTGTTTAAAACTAAAACACAAAACAGGGACACCTGGGTGGCTCAGTCGGTTAAGCGTCCGACCTCAGCTCAGGTCATGATCTCACAGTTCAGGAGTTCGAGTCCCATGTCGGGCTCTGTGCTGACAGTTCAAAGCCTGGAGCCTGATTCTGTGCCTCTCTCTCTCTCTCTGTCCCCCACCTCCCTGCTTGTGCTCTGTCTCTCTCTCTCTCTCTCTCCCTCTCAAAAATAAAATAAAAATATTAAAAAAAAAAAAAAATAAAATAAAAAAAATAAAACACAAAACAACCACGGTCAACACCTACGGCCCACCCTGCCTGAAACTCAATGCCCAAGAAGCTACAGAAAAACACAATTTAGCCAGAAAAAGATTGAGAGGTAGTCCACTAAAAGGAGAACAAGTGAAAAGAACAAGAACATGGACAAAATAATTAGGATTTTTTTGTAGTGAAACAACGGGGATAGGCGTGATGTCACGACGAGACAAATAGTGTAAATTAAACGGGGATTAACTCGTGAGAACAATTTTGACACATAAAAGCCAAGATTGAGGAGATAATTATAATAGCCGATACATTTATTAAGTGTTTACTAAGTGTCAGGCATGGTATTAACTGGGATGGGGAATTAACGGATTTAATCCTCATGAGTTTGGTATCATTAGCAGCGGCAACCTCGTTTTTCAGACGAGGAAGCTGCAACTAAGAAACATTAAGTAACTTGCCTAAGATGCCAAAGTGAGTAATTGAACGTGATTCAAACCAGGCAGCCTGATTCTAGAGCTTCAATTTTTTAAGTATACACACTTAAAACAAATACGGGGAGGCTGCACAAACCAAAATACATACACACTCATATACGCACGTGCACACACACACATACGTGTTCATATAAATAAATGGATGACAGGCCCACGGGGAAATGATTTCTCTTCTGTTGTTAGTTAGCATCATGGAGACTAGCTGCCAGAAGACAATACATACTGCTGTTTGCGTAGGGGCCCAAATGCCAGAGGGACCTCATTTTTATTCTCACAAGCACATCTCATAACTTGGCACATTCGTTTTTATTTCTCCTGGGATAAAATGGAGACTTCAAAAATCAACGTCCCTTTTTACATCCACAAAATTCAAAGAACTTTTTGTTTCAGCATTCGGGTATCAAAATCAACTTGAATGAACAGAAAACTCAATTAGCATCTCCATTTTTGAACTGTCCACCAATGTCTAAAAGCTTCTTGGAAAACATTCACCTATATTTACCATGAGGCCTAAAATTTTTTACAATGTGCTGAATGTAAGCTTCGTATACAGAAGGATATATGAAGAAATGTTTTAACCATGCTTAGGGCTTGCTTCCTGGGCCTTTAAGATATAAAAGGAAACTATGTTCCCTTCACTGCGATGATGCGGTCATCCAAGGCCGTCTACTCCTACCTCATAAGTCAACCTCTCAAGATCTGGAGCCCCACCCGCCTTTTCTTTTCAGTGGCTCTGAGCTGTAGAAGTGATTTTGGATATAAATGTCTCCATCCCTACTAGCATTCTGAATGCCATCTGAACTTCCGATTCCTGAGAAGACAGGTTCACTTATGTTACAGGCAATATAATTACGTTCTAACGATGTAAAGGTGTATTAGCCATGCTAACAAAGCATTCGTTAGAAAAGAAAGTGACAGACAAGAGAACAAAAACAAAGTTATCTCGTAGAAACTGAAGAGCACTCATGCTTCACTACTTTTCTAGAACTCTCCAGCAAACTATTTTAATGGAAAGGAAGACCTTCAAAAGATTACTGGAAAAAAGTGAATATTTAACAACTTTCCCTCAAATTAAATTTTTACGCTTTGGATCTCAAAGTCGAGAAACATATATCTAAAATTTCAAACTTGTGCGTCTTGGTTAACAATGGCAGCTGCAAATATCACCCACGGAGTATTACAGCAACCCCAACGAGCTTGGTTGCTGTTTCCATGGAAACAGGTGAAATGAAGAAAACCTAACAGTAAAACATACGGTATTTAAAAAAAGAAAACACTTTATTTTGTTTCCCCCTATCGGTTAACTAACAGGGCATATAACAGGTACATAAATTGGGCAGCAGAAAGTTCATGATTCATTCAGCAAACATTTGTTGGTCGTACGCTGCGTGCCGGGGCACTGTGCTAGGGGAGAGGGTTACTGTGGAGATCTAAACAGTCCTTGCCTCACAGATCTTAGTCTAGTACGAAGATTAGTTAATTAGCCAATGACACAAGTATATATAAAACAGTAAGAATTCATGAAATATCATTAGAAGAGCCTAACAAGGAAGTTCAAAGTAGAGCTTCCCTGGGAATGTGACGTTTTAGCTGATATTTGAGGCAGGTCGAGAGAACGACAGACAGCTCATTAGAGAGCTTGAGGAAAAGCTGGGAAGGCTGCAGGGGTAAGAGTAATTCACAAAGTCAAGGATTCAGATGTTTATAAACAAAAAGATACTGAAGGGTTCTAAGAAGGACGATAATAAGGTGAGATTTGTATTTCAAAAACTTATTCTGGATAGATTGTGAAACAAGAATTAAGGGGAAATTTGAAAGAATGAAGGGAGTCCAGTTAAAAAGCCATAAGAGTAATCTAAGAGGAAAAAAAGAGAACTTGACCTCTACGACACTAGTAGTGTAGAGAGAGCACGATTATCAGGCAGGTAAGGACCGAAGCGACTCCCGCATTATATTAGACCTACAAGACGGAGCTACAGAGAAAGAAAGAGCCACAGACAGAAAACTACCCGGGGGAGGCGTTGTCCTTCACAACATGATAAAATAAAACACACACCTGGTTGTTTCAGAGACACCGTAACAGGACCAAAATGAAACCCAAGCTCATTTCCGCCAAAGTTTGGTCCTCCCCTGGAGAGCGGGCTCACTCGTACCCACCATACGGGCACCTAAGGCAGAAGCTCAGAAGGAACCTTTGGTCCTGCCCTCCCCCACCCCTCCCACACCTAATCCAGGAAACAGTCTGACTAATTTTACTCTGCACGTCTGACCTCACTCTCCAACTTTTATTTCTCACCGCAGTTCTCATCGGGTTCACGTCTCCACTCCGCGGATCTTCTACTAGCTCCTCTGAACGGTCGTGCCCTGTGCTAACTCAAGACCTTCGCAACTAGCATCTGCCCAGAATATTCTTTCCTGCTATCTTCTCTTAACTCTTTGTCTTTCTAAATGTGATGTCTAAAAAAAAAAAAAAAAAAAAGGTTCCGTATGGCACCCACGACGAGGACTAGAACAGGTCCCCGTTTCCTGGCCATATAACACCCTATACGTTTCCCTCTGACTACTTATCCCAGTAATTACCTACCTGTGTGATTACTTAATGTCTCCCCCACCAGCCCGGAAGCTCTGAGAGTGCTGGGCCTGTGTTCTTTTCAGCATTACAGCCTTAGCACCAAACAACCGCCTGGCACCCAGGGGATGATCGGTATTTTTTAAAACCAATCATGAATTCAAAATTCCTGAGAAGTTACCCAGCATATATAAAGGAGAGAAAGAACTGAGGCTAGGTCTAGTTATCCATATGAGAATGGAAAGTGTGTTTAACTGGAGTAAGATGGTCTCTTCCCTCACAGACCTTACAATCTAACCAACAGACAACCATTATACAAAGTATATGTGATACGGAGACATACGAGCCTAACTGCAGAATCATTCGGCAAGAAGGCCCTAAGCAACACTACCGACAGGTCCATACTGAATAAGCGTCACTGTGTTGGACTCTTCTAGTTGCAAATGATAGAAAATCTGACTCAAAGTGGCTTAAGTAAAATACAAGTCTGGTGACTTGATTCAGAACGCTCCCTCCCCGCCTTGCTCCCTCTGGACTGGGCTCACACACAGGCTGTACGCGGCAGCTGGTCCCCAGCAGTTTTAGGGCTGCACAGTCAGAGCCCGTGTTCAGTTCCACAGTACTGCCAACAAGAGCCCCGGAGTTACATCTTCCTATCTCGGATTCTCAGACTTGGGTTCTGTACCCACCCTGAACCGATTTGAAATAGGGCCCTGAGTCAACTTCCCCGGAAGCACAAAGACTAAAGTAGAGAATCCCCAATCATGGAAATTCAAGGTGTGTCTAGAAGTAAGGAGCATGGATGCTGGGCACTAATAGATAAAGAAAAATGTCTGCCACTTGAACTCATTCTCAAGCACCACTCTGAGTGTTAGAGCCTTATCACACTGGTCACTTTGTAGCAGCCTACTGATTCAATACCTTTAGGGAGGAACCAGCCACGGACATCCTTAGTATCCTTAGCATCATCAAATGCATGGTTTACTTTCATCCAAGAATATTACCTTATAGCTTTACTTCTTCCTCACACAACCTGCCTCCCGTGAGGTGATGATCTGAGCTGAAACCAAGAGCCCGACACTTAATCAACTGAACCACCCAGGAGGTCCCCTAAATTGCCATTTTTTAAATAAAATTTTAATGGAGGGGGGGAATTCTTTGTCCAAAAACATCACACAAAATAAACACACAAACATGCAGGTAAACATCTCACTAGGTAACTACTGTTACAAGAAAGATGTGATAAAACAGTAAAACCAGAATCCGTGCTGATAGCCCATTACAAACGTCAAGGTAAACACACTTTTCAGGAGCCAATCTCTGCAAAGAGGCAACTACTAACTCCCAAAAAAACAAAAGTCCAAGACCAGATGGCATCACTGGTAAATTCTACCAAATGTTTGAAGAAAAATTAATGCCAATCTCCTCAAACTCTTCCAAAAAAACAGAAGAGAATGGAACACTTCCAAATTCATGTTATAAGGCCAGTGTTACCCTGACACCAAAACCAGACAAGGTTGCTGCAAGAAAATCATAGGACAGTAACCCCAATAAACATAGATGCAAAAATCCTCAATATTAGCAAACCAAATTAAAAAACACATTAAAAGAATCACACGTCATAATCAAGTAGGATTTATTCCAGGAATACAAGGATGGTTCAATTCCACTAATCAATGTGACAGACCATACAAACAAAATGAAGGGTAAAAAAATCACACAATCATCTCAACAGATACAGAAAAAGCATTTGGCAAAATTTAGCATACACTTATGATAAAAACTCTCAATAAAGGGGATACAGAGAGAATGTACCTCAACATAATAAAGGCCATACATGACAAGTCCACAGCTAACATCATACTCAACAGTGAAAAGCTCAAAGCTTTTCCTCTAAAATCAGAAACAGGACAAGGATGCCCATTCTTGCCACTTTTATTCAATGCAGTATTGGAAGTCCTGGCCAGAGCAATTAGGCAAGGAAAATAAAAGGCATCCAAATTGGAAATGAAGAAGTTAAACCATCATTATACACAGATGACATGATATTTTATATATAAAATTTTAAAGACTCCACCAGAAAAGTTAGAATAAGCAAAATCAATAAAGTTGCTGGATACAAAATCAATATACAAAAATCTGTTTTGTTCCTATACACTAACAATGAATTATCAAGGAGACATTAAGAAAACAATCCCATTTATATCAGAAAAAAATAAAATACTTAGGAATACATTTAATCAAGAAGACCTGTATATAACTAAAACTATAAGAAATCGATGAAAAGAAAAATGAACACAAATATAAATGAAAAAATATTCAATGCTGGTGGATTAGTAGGATATTGTCAAAATGACCATATCCGACATGGGGCTCGATCTCACAACCCTGGGATCATGACCCGAGCCAAAATCAAGAGTCAGACACTCAACCAACTGAGCCACCCAGGTGCCCCTCTAATATCATATTCTAACTGAACTCTGTTCCTTTGTAGAATAAAATGGATGTACTCAACACTTCTCAGAATGAAAGATTATTCTAAGAGTGCCCACTACAAACATTAATACAGTAACGGTACAATCTGCAGAATCGATGAACACTGCAAAATGCACCAAGACATTTCTGATTAGCAAGCAGATTCGTTAAACAATTATTAATTCAGCATAATTTGTACTACAAGACAGTAAAACCCTGGATTCCAAGTAACTTGTTCTGTGAGTGTTCCACATGATGAGCAAACATTTTTTTTAATGTTTATTTATTTTTGAGAGTGTGAGTAGGGGAGGGGCAGAGAGAGTGGGAGACACAAAATCCGAAGCAGGCTCAGAACCTGAGCCATCAGCACAGAGCACGACGCAGGGCTCAAACCCACGAACCATAAGATCATGACCTGAGCCGAAGTTGGACCCTTAACCACTGAGCCACCCCGGTGCCCTGATGAGCAAACATTTATAATAAATTTTAACTTGATAAACAAGTGAAGTCTTGCAATACGAGTAGCACAGGACGCCGAATGTCACGTGATCGCCATTGAACCAGTGGTCCTTCTCTCTCACTGTGGGATTGTGGGTGATCTTCTCCCATCTCAGACGCTCAGTCTCAGGCTGCGCAACGTTTGGCAGAAATCAGTGATTTTTCAGAATCTTGGAAGGTGCCCACAACTGCCACTAGTGTGTTTTTTGTCACTTCAAAGCACCACTGGACAGTCTTTTGCTTTTCCATCCAAGAGTAAGCTCAGGAATGCTTAGCTTCATTCTAGGTCAGGCTGCCTGCAGACAGAGGCCCTTTCCTCTGCTGCCTTATTGCCAGTTACATTAAATACAGTATATGACAAGAGTTTAATACTGTACTGTGGTCAACACCTGTGCGAGCATATACAATGGCCCCCATGCGGGAAACATTCCATTGAGCCAACAGATAGCAGTGATTCCGTTAGTGATAATGAAAGTCGTTCTACACAATAACCCTCCTCCCTTGTCTCCCTCACACCAGCCATGAAGGTCTTCAAGGTAAGTGCAGGTTAATTTGTTTATTTTTCTTTATATTTTGTATTTTCTTTATTATTTTGTACTATATTACAGTATTGTAATCATTTGTATATGAATATGTTTGGGTTGTAGAATGAATCTTCTGAGTTTCCATTATTTCTTAAGGGGGAATTCTCTTTGATATACAAATACTTCGGATTACAAGCGTGTTTCTGGAACGAATTATGCTCACAAACCAGGGTTTTACTGTATTCCCTAATAACCAAGCTTTTCAGCAAAATTTAAAGTGAATTAAATAGGTATTTTTCCATGGCTGCACTACATTTGCTAGCTCAAAGAAACCTAGTAAATGTTCCATTTTCCCTGAAGTTATCATCAAGATGACTAAATTTTTATTATGTTCAGCTATCTCTTTAAAAAGGAATAAACAACAGGGTCATGATTTATAGTTTTAAAAAAGGCCAAATAATTATATATATATATGATTATAACGTATATATATATGATATATCATTGTAACCAACTGAGAAAACCCCAGCAATGGCAACACCTGTTCTTCAAGAGATAAAGACTGTTTTAAGGTAATACAGTTCAGGTAAGATCAGCAAACACATTAAAAACAAAATTTCAAAAAGAAGAACGAATTAAAACAAATGTTGAGCTAATTTAAATCAAGGTACAGAACCATATGTGTCTAAAAATACCTGTCCACGTAGGCACATACATGAGTGTACATGCACAGAATACGTCTAGAGGGATATACGAAAAAGTAACAGTAGTCAACTCTGAAGGAACTAAGTGGCTGGGGGGCACAGGAGCAGGAGTGAGGGCTGCTTTTCACGAAATATCTATTTGTTCAGAATGATTGTTTTAAAAAGGTTATTTATTTATTTTTAAGTACTCTCTATAACCAATGTAGAGCTCGAACTCCCAACCCCAGATCGAGAGTCGCATGCTCTTCTGGCTGCGCCAACCAGACGCTCCTGTGTAGACAGACGTTTATGTGTACGGAAGTATCCGACGGCAGGAGCAGGTAAAAAGGAAATAAAGCAGACGTGGAACGTAGCCACGCTTGGTTCTTATATACACGATTAAATTAAGAAGCAAAGTAAGCAAACAAAACATCGTCATCAGAAATGATGATTTTATGGAGCACTAAAAATGAAGTATTGTGGCCAAGTTGCTTTTTCTTCATCGCCTCATCTCCGTGCTTCAGAAATACATCAGTAAAACAGAAACCTAAATATTAAGTGTTGTATTTATCTGCAAAGTGAGTGCATACCATAAAAATGGGAGAAATGCAGTTACCACATAATAAAAATAGAATTTTATTGCAAGACACATATCTAGTTTATACCTGTTCTATTCAGACTCACTGAAATGTCCAGCGTTGTAATACATTTCTAAGAATCGATTTCAACATTCAGCGGTAATAACACCCACACAGAGAGACACGTTTGGGTTTTCTTGTATTTACTTCCACTACTGCTCCTTAAGGGGAATCTGCCGTCGCATTCTTTGTTTCTAAAAATGTGCCACAACGTCAACTGATGAGTCATGAGTCACACTCCAAATTCTTATGTACAAAGAAAGCCAGGCACAAAAGTCTTACACATCAATTGTAAAGATACTTAATCACTATGTTGTAGATCCAAAGTTCTTCATAAGGTGACACGGATGGCGGTTTTTTGAAGAGACAGGAGAAACTTTATGGTAAAACTGCCCATTGCGTAAGGATTGGTAAAACTCATTTGCCCTTGTTCCCTCCGGATAACCGGGAGGGTTTGTTTCTGTTCATTCAGAACACGTGGATAGTAAGCACCCTGAGATACTGACAGGTCCAAACCCTACAAACTCCCGGCTTCATCAAGAGCCAAGTTATCGGAGAAATGATTTGCCAGATGCCTTGCTTCTCCTCTGAATTCCTCCCTACTTTTGCCACTTAGCAATTTCACTGAGTGAGAAATGTCTAGGAAAGGGTAAGGCAGAGGGCAGGAAGCAGAGATGTCACTGTTTTGTTTGCTTCTCTCTGGGAGTATTAGGGAGAAGTTTTCCTGAGGAAGACGACAAACTAATGGCGGAGAGGAAACGGGAGGCCCGGCTGTAGATTTCAGTCACCAGGGTAACGGACCATTGACGGCATCATCTTATTTTCTTCCCGGCGTCCGTCATGATCCTTTCCACTCATCTGCCTCCCTGTTTCTTTCTCTCTCCTCCGGCCCTCACAGCATGTAAACTCCTTAAGAACAGGGATCCCACTCGTCTTGTCACTGCTATATTGTCACCATCTGGAACACTGCCTGGCACGTAACAGGCATTCAATAAATACCCAGTGAGGGTGGGGGGAATACATGATCATTACTTAACTACCCCAGGACCTGCACAATCACAAAAACGCTGAAATTATTTTTTTACTTGAGACTATTCTTCACCTATAATGTGTAACACTAATTATTACTAACCACTGCCTTGCCACAAGACTCTCTATACGTAAGTTATACTATTTAAATACCATATTTGTACCCAAATATAGCGACTGTAACAAAACTATATAATCTGACTGGTTTTAATTTCTCAGAGCAAGAACTTCTATAATTCATATTCCAAATCTCTAGAATGACACAAGTAACAGAGTAGATACTCAATTATTTGAATAAAGGATTTTAAAAGAATTGTAACTGGTAGCATTATTAGCCATTTTCTATTTTCTTTGTATGGTTTAGGAATTCCTAAATTTTCTATATTTGGCATTTCTGTAATTATAAAAAAATACAGTGTTAGAAGGAAAAAGGAAACCACATGTACCCTTATGCCTCCATGTTCTAGTGTATGCAACGAGGCAAATCAAATGTACTGTTTGCTTCTTAGGAGTTATCAGATTAAAAAAACATATTTTTAAAAGCAGAAATACCACCATTTTAAAAATGAATTAGAATTTTTTTTGAAAAAATTTTTTGAAGTTCATTTATTTTTTTGAAAGAGAGAGAGAGAGAGAGAGAGAGAGAGAGAGAGGGAGAATATCCCAAGCAGGCTCCACAGTGCTAGCACAGAGCCTGATGTGGGGCTCAAACTCACAAACCGTGAGATCATGACCTGAGCCGAAACGAAGAGCTGGACGCTTAATCTACTGAGCCACCCAGGCAACCCTAGAAGTATTATTTTTAAAAACGATAAGCTTTGTCTTCCAGAAAGATATCCTTTCATAAACCCTAGAATACTTTAGGAGCAATTTCTTTTCTATTAACAGATTTTCTTTTCAAAAGGTTCAAGTAAGCAAAAGAGTAATTTTTTATGGAAACATAAAGAATGCTGTCCTATGAATAAACATTTTAAGAACTACTTAATAATCTACTTTGCTTTCTCCATCACCAAGTTTGATTTATTGCCTCTGGCAAACCCAAACTATAAATAACGAAAATTCAGTCACGTGATCACACTCAGAAAGACTAAAATCATACTGAACGACTTCATAACACATAAACTCTTTACGATAAAAAAAAAAAGTTAACACACTATACATTAGTTGAAAGTTATCTCTGATGTTTAATAGATTTTATTATCCTTCTGTATTGTGCAAAATAGATTTACTGAATTTATTTTTTTTAGTCCTTTCTGAAAAAAGCTACCATAGGATTAAAAACCATCCAGACTCACAGAATAAATGCTGAAAGCTTTCTTAATGTTGTTATGTACCTCTCAAAGGTGGAAAACATTATTCAATTGGGTTGACAAATGCACTCAATATCTGGAAAAGGGAAAGGTTAGAAACCTAGAAAAATTATTTTTAACTTTTAACAAACTCTGAAATGAGTCTACTGAAGTCTCAATTAATGTATCTCATCTATAATGAAAGCACAAAGCCTAAATTTGAAAAACTAATGAGGTTAATAAACATTTCATATGAGACCTAATTATTATGGATACTTTTGAAATGTTATTGAATGGCCTTATGAGGGACGCTCAGCAACTACTGACCACATGCGTTGCACGTGTGTCATAAAAGAGACACAGGACGCAATCACCTGCATTCTGATACCTGGCTTCTTCCCAAGCATTTTACTTTTTACTACAGCTAGCTCTGGACTGACTGCATATTGGTGTCTCAATATGAATCTACCGTTTGAGAACCGTCTCCTAGCCTAATTGCTGTCATCAATCCCCTCCAATTAAAACTATTTCATACCTTTTCCTCTTGTTTCATAAGCAAAGTCTCGGAAATATGTTCAAAATATTTTGTTTGGACCCTTATCTTAGACCATCGCCAAAAACGGATCCAGGTGGATTAAAGACCTGAGATTATGAAACGCCTAGAAGCAAATAGGAGGAAAACTTCAGGACACTGCATTTGGCAAGGATTTCCTGAATACGACACCAAAATTATAGGCAACAAAAGCAAAAACGGACAAATGGGACACAGAATCAGGTTTGTCACATCAAAGGACACAATGAAGTGAAACAGCAACCTAAAAAACAGGGAAATATTTGCAAATAATATATCAGATAAGTGGTTAACACCCAGAATATATAAACAACTTCTACAAATCAACAAAAATCAAATAGTCCAATTAAAAAATGGGTCAAGGACTTGAACAGACATTTCTCCAAAGACCATCTACAAATGGCCAACAAGCATAATGAGGAATGCAAATCAAAACTACAAAGAGTTATCACTTCATACCTGATAGGATGGTTATAATCAAAACAACAACAATAACAAGCCCCAGTATAACAAGCGTTGGGGAGGTTGTGGAGAAATTGGAACCCTTACATACTATTGCTGAGATTGTAAAACGGTGCAGCCTCTAGGGGAAAACGGTCTAGGAGTTCTAAAGAAATTAAAAAGAGAATGACCTTATGATCCAGCAATCTCACTTCTGGTATGTAAAAAATCAGATTCCAAAAGAATTGAAAGCAGGGTGTCAAAAAGATATCTGCACATCCATGTTCAGGGCCGCTCGATCCATCACAGCCAACAGGAAGAGGCGAGCCAAATACTCATCAACAGACGAATGCACAGAATGCAGTGTATTCACACAACTGGAATATTATTGAGCCTTAAAAAGAAAGAAATCCTGTCACATACTAACATGGATGAACCTTCAGATCATCACACTAAGTGAAATAAACCAATCACACTAAGTGAAATAAACCAGTCGCCAAAAGACAAATAGTGCATGCTTCTACTTCTACGTGGTATCTAAAGTAACTGAATCCATAGAAACCAGGGGGTAAGGGAAGGAGGAAACGGGTGCTATCGTTCAGTGGGCATAGTTTTAGTTTTGCAAGATGAAAAAGTTCTAGACATCTGTTGGTACAACGGTATGAATACACTTAACACTACTGAACTGTATGCTTAAAAATGGTTAAGACGGTAAATCTTATGTCATATAGTTTTTACCACAATAGAAACTGAAGCAGTATAAAGTACTTGCTAAATTATTATTTTGATAAGATTTCTTTAACCACTGAAAACTTAGAGTCTGCATTGAGATATGCTGTAAACTATAACCGGATTCCAAATACTTAATATGAAAAAAGGTCGAATATCTTACTTTATGTTGACTACATGGTAATACGTTTTTTAAAACACTGCTTTAAATAAAATATAATGTCAAACTAAAAACCGTATTTTGTCATTCTGTAAGAAGAATAACTCCAGGGGGATGTCGGCGGAGCTTTGTTTTAAAGGGTTAAGACTGGAGCATACTTAAGCCGGTGCGGAAAAGCCCGCAGGGGGAAAGAGATTAAACACAGATGGGAGTTAACCAAGGAAAGCCTCCGAGAGAGACTCTGAAGGATGGGATCAAGGGTACGCGTGGAAGAGCTAGGCTTCCACAGATCTGAGACGAGTGTGTCAGCTGGGAAGGGGAGGGACAGAAGTCGGAAAGTGAAACCACATCATTATGAAGTGGCCAGACTACTTGCAGACTGCAGAAGTGGGGCTTGGACAAAAGGGTTTGTCAGCCATGAAGGTCTGGAACAACCCACGAGTGACGAAGAACCAAGTCCTTACTTCGGGCCAACAAGGCCTACGTGATCCGGCCCTGCCTCCCTCCCTCACTGTCCTGGCCCTCTCTCATCCATCTCCTCCTTCAAAGGGCTGCCCGCCTCTGGCTGCTTCTTTCGAGGAGGGTTTACCTGTGTAAGCCCTCCTCAGACCGGGAAACGTCCTCAGGGACCGTTTCAAGGACATCGAGCTCCCCAGAGCCTAGTTCCCCTCGTTTTATCCCCACACAACACCTTCCCAACAGAGCCACCCAACAGAAATAGGGCGTGAGCCACACAGGTCATTTGGCACGTTCTTGTAGCCACAATCGGATGAATTATTTTTAATATTCTATTTAACCCAACATGCCCAGAATATTATCATTATCACCTTACCTCGACATGTAAGCAATATGAAAACTATTGAGATATTTTACCTTATGCGGACACTAAATCTTCGGAATCTGGAGTGTGCTTCACACAGCAGATCTCGGTTGGCACTAGCCACCCGTGCTGGCGGCTACGGTATTGGACGACACAGCCCCACGCCATTTCTCCAAAGCACTTACCCTGCTTTGTTACCATAGCGAGTGCCACGACTTCACGAATGTCCATCTCCTCTGGAAGGTAGGCGATGAGGAGAGCCCCGCGTTCTTAGCTCAGTGTCAGAGCATTCAGTAGGTGCCAACTAAACATATCGGACTAGCTCAGTGTCAGAGCGCTCAGTCGGTGCCAAAGACACATGTCTGACTCAGGGGCGGGGGGATGGTGGGGATGGGTTGTTTGAGAGACAATCACCTGCATGGAGAGCCTGGCCTCTCATGGGTGTTACCAGAGCAACTCGGGGACAGAAGGCAGGGTTAATGGAACAGGACATTATCTGGCAGGCACAGCACAAAAACGCGCTCGAGAGAGGCCAAGGCGGCCCTGAAAGCATATTCCAGCTGCATAACAATGGGTTCCAAACTGGATAGGGAAGGAGACCTCCAGGCCAACAGATGCTAAGACAACAGGGAGCGGGAGGTGGGCAGGAACGAAGAGACTGGCACGCGGTCTCTGTCGGGAGGAAGGGCACCGCGGTACAAAGTGTGAGAGGGCGGAAAGGACGCGAGAGAAGCTGTGGTCGGAGAACAGGATCTATAAATGTAAGCTTTCTAACGGGGAAATTTTGGAATAATGTTAAAATACAGTAGAAGTGAAGGTCACTGACGTTGAGCGAAGGGACTAGAGGTCAAAGGTATTAGTCACCCTGCTTGGAATGATTAACCCCCCTTGACTGAATGTCTTTTAAGATTTTCAGCTGCACAAGGGCAGAGATGATCTTCTGTGGTCCAGACAGCCCAGTGTTGATCACGTCAAGTATGCTTATATGAATACAGTTGAAAGTCGAAGGTCAAACATGAAAACCAGAAGGAAAGTGGCAATGGTCACAACAGTGAAGATAAAAGTGAAGGACTCCAATTTATTTGTTCAATAATTATGTATGTAGTTTGACTGAACAGTATTAAGAATTCTTGGGGCGCCTGGGTGGCTCAGTCGGTTGGGCGGCCGACTTCAGCTCAGGTCATGATCTCACGGTTCGTGAGTTCGAGCCCCGCGTCGGGCTCTGTGCTGACAGCTCGGAGCCTAGAGCCTGCTTCGGATTCTGTGTCTCCCTCTCGCTCTCTGCCCCTCCCCCGCTTGCGCTCTGTCTGTCTCTCAAAAATAAATAAATGTTTAAAAAAAAAAACTAAGAACTCTCATGATCCGCTAATTTTTTAGATTGGTAGCCAAACTCCCAATTTGGAGGTATCAGAGGGTGGCAGAAAGGGTATAAATAGTTCCCGGACTTTCTTTTATCTATAAAACAAAGTAATAGCCAACAGAGCCTTTGGAAGCTTTATTGTAGACACCTTATTGTAGTAACTTTATTTGACGTGAGATATAGGTCCTCATAACTTGGATACACATTTTTTTTTTTACAATGGTTCCTCTTATACACTTTAGGGCAATTTGTTATTTTAAAAGAACACTAGGAGGAAAAATTAAAACCTCATTTGTTTTACAGATGAGAGTTGGTATGCTTTTTAAGTGGACACATGATTGTTTATAGTATTTTACATACATTAAAAAAAGCATATACATACTACATATATACTTGTATATATACTACATATATACTTGTATATATACTACACATATACTTGTATATATACTACATATATACTTGTATATATACTGCGTATCATTTTACTTGTCTACTGCCTATCTTCTGCATTTTTTTTCTATTTCTCATTTCTCCTACACAGTCCGATTTTGAAAAAAAAAATTTTTTTCCCCACATGAAACATCTCCACTGAGGGGTTCTGATTGTCAGAAGTGCGAGTCCTAAATCTTGAGGCTGGAAAGAAAGGTGTAAACTGTGCTCAAACCCTCTCCACCCACAAGACTTCTACCTTTTCAGCTTTTCCAATCGAGACTTCCAGAGTTTTGCTAATAACCACGAGAGGACAAAGTTATGGCACAGCCACTGTCGGTTCAACCCTGAACCCGGCAATAACCCTACAGAACTCTGTCCCTCCCTACCGGGCTTCGCGACGATCAAAGTAAAAACTCTCTCTTTTGTTTTCCATCTCACCAATGGTTGTTCCAAAGATTCAGAGCAATCTGTGAGCCAAGACATTTCAAAGCCAATGGATCCATTTCATTCGTTCAAGCATACATTACTGTTTATGATTCTCGGCACTTAGGAACGGTTCAATAAACAAAACAGATACGGTGCTCGCTCATCTGAAGCATAAGCTCTAAAGAACAGAACCTACAATGCCTGCCTCTTTAAAAGCATACTGACTCGATGGCAATTATTAGATGTATATCATGAGCACTTGCTTTTTACAAAAAATTCCCTCGATAAATTTTCATTAGACGAATACACAAGATAGCCATTTCTCTGAACTCCAACCAGCGAGAAAACTTACATCATCCCAGGTTTTTCTGCTGTTTTGTACTTTCCGAGGAAAAGAGACATCAGGATTTTCCTTGTAAATTTCCCAGGCCCTGTAACAGGGTCATTTTAGGCCTAGCCAAGTCTTCTACCAACAAGTTCAACATGCAATATATACATATATATGTATATATATGTACATATAGATGCATATGTAAATACCTGTATGTGTATATATGTGTATTTTGCAGGTGGAATTATATATATATATATTTTTTTTTTTCAATCAACACTGCTGCCTGAGTGGAACCTATGAAATGAGACCTTTGATTCTTCTAGAAACCTTGTTGGATTTTGATATAGGAAGGTAGGCCTTAAACCAACTTTAGCCCCATAAGCGAAGAAAAGTGAAAAGACACTGCGTAATAAAAAAGATTTTAATTTGGGGGGGGGCAATTAGAAAAGAAAGATAGAAGAGGGAGAGAAGGCCACACGGCCAACCGGATTATAGGAGCCCGGAGTGCCCCGGGGACTGTGACCAAAATGCATTGTAAGAATAGAGATGCCTGGGGCGCCTTGGTGGCTCAGTGGGTTAAGCGTCCGACTTCATCCCAAGTCAAGATCTCCAGTTTAGTGAGTTCGAGCCCTGCACTGGGCTCTGTGCTGACAGTTCAGAATCTGGAGCCTGCTTTGGATTCTGTCTCCCTCTCTCTCTGGCCCTCCCCAATTGGCACTCTCTCACACACACAAGCACACACAAAAACTGAATAAACATTAAAAAAAAAAAAAAGATACAGATGCCTAATACTCAGTATCCACACTCGTGGCACTGCCATATTCTAAATCTCTCCTCTGCCTGCCTTTTCCCCAAATCTTCCAAAAAGCTAACCACACCCACGAAGGATTTACGTTAACTCCTTTTCTTTGCCATTCTTTCCGAGCTCCTGTCCAGCACCTCTATCCAACAACTTCATCACAGACAGCTCAACCATTCCTTAGCTCCTCACTGAATTGGCCTAAAACTAATTACCTTCCCTTCCCCACTTCTACCATCGGTTGCTTTGAACTGCTCCTTCTCCTATCTGCCAACATTCCACAGGCTCGTTCATGTCGTCATCACTAAAGGAACAACTAATATTTACTGAGTACTCGTTACATGCTAGGTAGTCTGCCAAGGGCATTACATGCGTAATTTCATTTCATCCTCAAACCCTGCCAGACAGGTACTAGGATCATTTCCTAAATGTCAGGAAACCAAAGCTCAGGATGGTAATTCTACCGGTAAGCAATGGACTTCAACTCTTGTGCTGACTCCACCGCCAGCTCAACCAGTACACTCCAAGGACTCAAGTCAAAAAACCTAGGAACCCTCTCTGTTATTAATCATATCTAGTCGCTTACCTAATCCAACCAAATATACCTCCTCTACCTCCACTGCCTTCATGCAGAATAACAACATCTACAGAACCCTCACTTGTGCCAGGCACTATTCTAAGTAATAGACATGATTTTTCACCTTTTATCCCCCGAGCCCTATGAAATGAAAAAAAACCTAAAGAAGGGTTTACGTAGTGGGTGACAGAACCAGATTCAAATCTGGACAACGTGACTTGAGAAGCCTGAGCCCTTAATCCCTATGGCTTTGTATCACTGAGTGGATGAAGCCCACCTTTCTTAACGTGGGATATAAAATCCTCCAGGTTCAAGTCAGCTCAACAAGTATCTGAGAGTCTACTGTAATCAAGGCGAAGTGCCAAGTCCTCTGAAAGGAAGAATACCCCACCCCCTGCCTGCTACGCCAGCCCCAAACGCCGCGCTCCTCAGCCAGAGACCGCACGTGGAGCTCATAAAGCAAAGCCCTACGTGTTGGCCTCTTTGCCCAGAACGTACCAGGCAAAATTCCACGGCAATTCGAAGCAGAAGGGCCTAGATGAAGGCTTCCCTCGCATTCCCTCAGTCAGAAATGCTCCCTCCTGTAAGTCTCCACGGCGCCGTGTTCAAAATACTAGCGGAAAAGGGATGGATCAACCTCAGCGGAAGAACGGACCCCGGCCACCAACGTCTAGCAGGCGGTGGGCACTCTATCTATCACGTGCTGAACAAACCGAGAACGAACTCTTTCTAGCTTGATGAGAAGAGAGGAACAAGCGACAGCATTAGGAATCTTAACACAGAAGTGGGCCAAATTAAAAGTAGGGTTATTGTGCTTGGGCTCTGATCTGGCCTACATTGTACCCCTCTGGGAGAACTCACATGTGGGGACTTGGACAAGCTAAAGAGGCACAACTTTTGTCTTCCACGGCTCCAGAAAGCTTTGGCCCAAAAAGACACTAGATCAAAGTCCATTTTCTAAAGGGCTGTGAAGGTGGGAATCAAATCTGATAGAGAAAATAAACTCATCTACTGAGATCCAACTTCACGAGCGCTGCGTCACAGGAGGTGCAAAAATCTGTCCCGGGACAAAGGCCAAGGGACAACTAAGTACTACTGCTGCGAGAACGTGGAATTCTTAAAGCGAAGGCGGTTCCCGTAAACCAGAGTTCACAACCGTGTCCTCCTGCCGCCGCTCTACACTCAACTAACTTCTGGTTTCGGGGATTTAAAGAGAAACCTCTATACAGTTGAGCCCGTGCCTGAGCGTACTGCAGCTGCCGGAGATACGAGCGTCTCGATTCACGACGTTAATTGCCAACTGAAATATCCGAAGAAACACTGCGTATGTCAAAAGTCCTTCGTCTGAAACATATGGCATAAAGCTCTGAGAGCGAGCTGATGTCTTTTCCTGAACGGGGCTTTGTGTGCAACTGCTTCCAAACCGAGATCCCCATTTTGAAATTACCCCTCGAAGACGTGTGATCTCCCACCCTCTCGGGCCTCAAGGGAAAGATGAGAATTCACGGGCAACAGGCTGGGACGGTGGGTATCGGTCCCTATTCCTTTCCTGGAGAACAAGATCCAGTGCAAGGCAGTCAGTGCCACTCTGGTTCACAGCAACACACACAAGAAATTAGAAACTCCTGCCCACCTCTCCCCTCCTGAAAACAGCAAACGACGCGAAGATCAGCAACCACTGCGGCCGGAACCACCAAATGGTAACAGCCGGGGGCCTCCCGCCTCTCCCAGGCGCCTGGCCGGCGGCGGGCACCCGGCGCAGGACGACCCGTCCCTTCCTCCCCGGACGAGCGCGGCCAGCCCCACGGCGGGTCCGGGTCCACGTCTCCCGCAGCCCGGGCGCGCCGGGAGCAGAGCCGCGGAGGTCGGCCGCCTCGCCCGGCGCGGCGCTGCCCCGCACCCCGCCGACGCCCGCACCTGAGGCGGCTGCCCGGGACCCGCGACAGGGCGCGGGGCCAGACGGGCTGGGCAAAGTTACTCACTGGGAAAGCGCGGCCGCCCGGGGCGCGCGCCGACTCCTGGCGCCGCAGCCCAGCGCCAGCTCCGCTCTCCGCGGCCCGCTGAGGGAGCGGGGAGCCAGTCGGCCTCCGCTACGCGGGGAACCGCCGCCGCTGCCGCCACCGCGGATTTCCTGGCAAGAAGCAAACTCTGGCCAAGACTTCACTTCTCAACCGCCCCTGCTGGGGGCGAGCGCCCGGACTGAGTCGCCCAACCCTGGGCCAATGGGCGGCAGCACAGGGCGGGAGGGAGGCGGGCCAGAGAGAAACTCCACCTATCCCAGAGCTCAGGGGGCGGGCCAGGCCCGGGCCGTCACTCCCGAGTTAGAGTGTGCCCGCTCCGCCCTCGCCGCCTGCCCTCCCCCCACCCGGTCTCGGCTGTCCCTGCCGCTCGCCTGCTTCCCCCGCGCTGAAGACACGCTCAAGAAGTGCATCTGCGCTCACCGCGGACCGCCGCGAGGAGAATGGAACAGCTGGGGGAGGCAGTGGCCATCTAGGGGAATCGAGTTGGGGCTAAGAGAACAGGTGGCGCAGGAAAGCAGAAATATAGGTGTGTTGGGGTGACAGGACTCTGCAAAAATATAGGTGTGTTGGGGTAAGGTGGTAGGGACAGGGGGGCTGACCGGGCAGAGAAGGGCAAGGGGAGTAGGAGATCGAGGAAGGGAGAAGGGGGTTTTCGCGAAGAATACCGTAGGGGAAGAAAGGTACGAAAGGAAAAGGAGGGCGGGGAGAGAGTCTGGGTGGTGAAAGGTTGCCAAGGCGGAGGCAGGGGCACCTGAGAACAAAGGTAAGAGGGAGGTTCTGCAGGTGAGGAGGTTTAAGAGGTAAAAGGAAAAGGAAGTCCAAAGCAAAGGGGTGCGTACGTATTCGAAGTGTAGCAAAGATCCTAACAGAGAAAGGACGGGGTTAGGTGGGAGAAGAGCAGTTTCCTTCCAAAGTCCCCTGCACGAACGCTTGTCCTTTGACCCATTCGAGGTGTGCAGCCGCCGCAAGATCCCGGATGACGCAAATTCAGTCATAAACCCATTCTATACTGTTGTGAAATTCATCAAGGTGTATTGATCAACTATAGTTTAAACCTGTCATCCCATGAACACCACCCCCAACCCCCGCCAGGCTTGGGGTCCCGCCAGGGAGTAACACGGGTGGAGCAGCAAATCTGAAAGAGGCCCACTTCCGTCCTAAGGAAGGTGATTTGGGGCGGGCAGGTAAGGCCCCGCCCCCTTCGCCATCACCTGGGCTAAGGTGCCGAGGGCCGAACCCAAACGCCCGTAGGCAGTTCTCGGCCTCGAGAGGGGACAGGAGCCCGACCCCACCTCTCCCCGCTGGCTCAGCGGACAGACTAGCTTCGGGAACTCCAGGTGAGCAACTCGGGCCTCGCCACCGCCCTCCTCGCGCCGCGGGCGGGGCCTGTGGGCGGGGCCTGCGGGCGGAACGTACACGCCCCGCCCAGCGGCTGGGCTGTGCCGCGCCGCTGCGGCTCCTCCTCCCTCCTTCCGTCTTCGGCTCCTTCCGTCGGTCGTTCCTTCCTTCCTGCTTCGCCTGCACGTTTCGCGATATGGGTTAGAGCCTCCGATCCGCCAGCAGCACTTGAGGGTCCCGGAAGCCGTCCCCGCGATGGAAGAGGACCAGGAGCTGGAGAGGTAACGGCCGAGGAGGCGGGTGGGCAGTGAGGGGGGGGGCGGGCCGCGCCCTGCGCCGGGAGCGGGTGGCGAAGCGGCCGGTGGCCGGCCGCGGCCTCCGCCTCCGCGGCCCAGCCAGACAGCGAGCGCCTGGCTGGGAGGACAGGGGAGGGGGGAGAAGTGGGCGCCTGAGCGGGGAGAGGGGGGGCCCGACTGGAAAGAGAGGGGAAGACACATGGATGTTTTGCAGTAGAAACGCTGAGTACCACTAGATGTCCTGGAGCGAGCACAAGTTGTGAGGCCGGAGTTAAGTCCCCAAATTGCCCATCTCCCGTCCCCCCTTCGCCCCCCCCCCCCCCGGTTAGAACAGCAAGAGTAAATAGAGCTAACGTTAGATCACGCACCAGGCCACTGTTCTCCGAGTGCTGCTCTTGGTGCGTTCAGTTAGGCCTAAGCCCTTGTAACTGCGGCCCAAGTTACTCCTCTGTGCCCTCAGTTCTCTTCCTCCCTCCTGCTTGATTGACATTTCTCAGAATGCCCATTCTAGTTAATCTCCTGAAAATGGAAACCATAGTGGGGCCTGCACGATGATAATCTAAGTCTCTATTTTTAAAACGATCTCTGTTTTTTTACGCCTTTACACATTTCTACGCCTTTTCATTCCTAGCAGAGCCCGTCTTATCCCTTTCTTATGCCTGTGCCAAAAGAGTATTTTAGCAAACAGTTGTGTTTTAAGGGGACTCCCCTGGTGGCCATGTGGTCGGTCAAACGGGGTGGGGAAAAACTGGAGGCGATAATTATATACTTATTAATAGAATACTGGAGGCAGGAAAATAAGGGGCTAATACTAACAGTTCTATGTAATTGGAGTGCATTAGAGTATAATGTGTTGCAACTGCGATATAATAAATGAAAAAAAAAGCGGGTTACAAAACCATATTCAGTATGATCTCACTTTTATAAAAAATATGTGTGTAGAAAAATATCTGGATTGAAGACCTCAATGGCTGAAGGCGAGAGGAAGACAGCCCTGGAAATGGTCCAGGCAGCTGGAACAGATAGACACTGTGTGACATTTGTATTGCACGAGGAGGACCATACCCTAGGAAATTCTCTCCGTTACATGATCATGAAGAACCCGGAAGTGGAGTTTTGTGGTTACACTACAACCCATCCTTCAGAGAGCAAAATTAATTTACGCATTCAGACCCGAGGGGCCCTTCCAGCTGTTGAGCCCTTTCAGAGAGGCTTGAGTGAGCTCATGAATGTGTGCCAGCATGTGCTTGACAAGTTCGAGGCCAGCATAAAGGAATATAAGGATCAAAAAGCAAGCAGAACCGAGTCCGCATTCTAGTGCCTTAGGCACAATAAGGGAGGACCGCCCTCTGGGGTAGTCTCTTCGAGTGATCTTGCAAAACCCAGATGTAGAAGTTTGCGATTACAACACGATCTGGTCTTCAGGAAGGCGCGCTTCTAGCTGTCGCCCGTCACAGCTGTTGGACTCCCCGCGAGAACCTCTGTATCCCATCTAATAAATTCCCTCTTTCATTTAAACCAACTCGAGTGGTTTCTGTTGCTTCATCCGGAAGATCGGCTCTTTGAGGGCTGTTGGTTTTTCTTTTATTGAGTTAACAGTGAAAGCGAGGAAGCTGTGAGAAAATGGCAGGCCTCGAAAGGACTTGGATCAAGGGAATTCAAGGGAATATGCAACATGCATTCATGGCTGCGATTGGGGGAGAAGGAGGGATGCAATAGAGCATGACCCCAGAGAGACTGATTGGTTTAAAAAAGAAAACAAAAGTTGGAAATGGGAGGAGGATTTAGCTTCTTGTTAGATCTTTTTTAGTATTTCATGGGAGAATGGCATTCTTTGCTATGACTTAGGTTGGGCAAGGAGCAAGGGTGAGGAATAATTTGGAAGAATTGTGAGAATTACGGTTCCACAGAAAAGTTAGGTGGGCTCTAGCTCCATCTTCGTGGTCGCATTTATAGGATAGATACCAGTTTACTGCGTTCATTTCAGGACACTAATAAGATGTTTTGTCGGAAATAACCTAAGTAGGTCAAGACAGTTGATATTATAAAAGGAGAAAACTGGGGTGAGCAGATAACATTTTCAGTCCTTAGGTGGGTGTCTGGGTATAGCCCAGGGTTACGTTAAGGATGGGGAGAAGGAAACTCCATGATGGCAAAATGATTTTTTTTTAACTTAAAATATTAGTGAACCACTTCTAAGCTGTTCTGTTAATCTCATCAACCTTGTCTCATGCCTGTCCTACCCCCCCCCTTGACTCTTAATTCACCCTAAATCTATCAATGTTTGAACCTGAGCACCCCACCCCCAGCGCTCTGTGCTTTGGGGCCTTGGTTTTTGCCATTCCATCTTCTGGAACACCCTTACTCTGCCATACTCTCGTGTAGGTAAGAACTTAACACGTCCGGCTCCCCACCCTAGTTTGGGTACTTGTCTGTGCTTTCATGATACTCTTATGTTTCCTGGTTTTGGATTTACTATGCTACTGTTAATACTGACTACCTATCAGTGCAGCATGTGATAGGTAGTAGACAATTAGAAGATACTCGATAAATCCGTGTAGGTAGTTTTGACCTGTAGCCTTTTTATTCACTCCAGTCAGACCTCTTTCTGCTAGTCTCCCATAGAGTCTATATTTCCTACACTCACCCAACTTCTTTGGATAAATAGATTTGTGTCTTTACTGAGCCGCTGGTATAGAGCAGGCCCTGGGATAGATTCACTATCGGATGAGACACAGGTCTTGTTCTCACAGAGCATACATTATAATAGTAAATTTTTTTTTTCAAAGGTTTAATTCTGTGAAAACCAATACAGGGCCAAGATAGAAAACACGAGGGGGAATCATTTGGTAAGGAAGTCGGGGAAGCTCTTCCAGGGATTATAGGAAGAGGGGGAGCTAACTGCAAAAGGGAGAGAACGCATCGCACAGTGGAATAGCTGTGCAAAGGTCCTGAAGCAAGAAGCTGGTGGTCTGGAGAATTAAAAGTATTGAAAGATTTGCTTATCTGTAGTATGGTAAGCAAGGAGGAGAAAGAAGGGGTTGGTAGGAAGAAGAGCTGGGGCGGTAAGGGGTTTGGGTTTTAAGTATAATGGGAATGACATCTGAATACTTTGATGACGTGTAGAGGAATGAATTGTAGAGAGGCCAGAAGCAGAGAGACTAAGAGTATCATTGGCCTGGAAGGGCAGCAAGCTAGCAATGGACAAAAGAGGGTTGATTTGAAATCTACTTTAGAACTGATTGGGTACAGAATTGGTAGATGTCAGGAATTGGGGGTGGCAGGTGAGGAAACATGGCTTCCACCTAGGTTTGGGGCCAGATTACTGAAATGGGAAGCTTCAGGGGAAACGGAGGCTGGAAAGGGGAAAAGGCTAACTGGAATCAAAAATCCCACTTTGAACGTGGTAGACAGTAGACACGTGAGTTGGAGGCCCTGGAAGACATCTAAGCTAGAGACTCTGAGTTCTTCGGGTCATGCTCCCAGGGCTGTGGGATCGAGCCCCGCGTTGCACTCTGTGCTGAGCATGGAGCCTGCTTAAGATTCTCTCTCTGACTCACTCAAATTTTTAAAAAGGGAGTTCTGGCCATCAAGATGATATAAATCTATAGAAACTCGAACATGATAAAAGAAGTGGGCCCGAGACCAAGCTCTGGGCAAGCGCAGTACTAAAGATTGGGTACAAAGTTAACAACCAGTGAGGGGCAGAAAGAGAGTCGTGGAAGCCAGTGCTTGCAAGGAGGGAAAAGTGGTATTGAATGAGTCACGTGAGGACAGAAGAGTGTTGATTGACATTAACAGATTTTTGGGCACTAGGCATATTAGTTCAGTGCCTCACAAAGCTAAACATTAGGACTCCCTGTATAGGAAAAGGACTTAGTTTGGGTTTTCCAGTCAAGAAAATAACCCTGTAGGGCAATGGAGAGCTAAATGTTAGCAGGAGCGGGGATGAGGGAAGGTCAAAGTCCTAGGGCCAGGATGGTGTTCTCCTAGAGTGATCCAGAAGAGATTCTGGAAAGCTAATGTCATTGCAAGGAAATCAGCCCTTGAAGATGTAGGGGAGTCTAAAGGGATAGGTGAGAAAGAATCGAAAACTGTTTTGCCTGAGTATTCCCAGGGGGACGGTAAACAGGATTATTTAAATGAAGTTTAATATGTCTGACCCAAGACCTTCAGGAGATGAAAGCGAAGCTTAATGAGTGGACCCAGAGGTGTAGGATGATGATCAGAGACTGAAGTAATTAACCGCAGTACACATGGGAAATGGGCGACTACCGCCATATCACACCGCTTCCTTGCTCGCGAGAAGACTTATCGTCACTGATCCTGTGGCTCGCTGTCCTGAATCTGTTCAGAGTGGCCACAAATGCCCAGGTTGATACAAAACACCTTTAGAAGGCGATGGGTGGAAGGAAGAGATTGAGGACAGGGCAGGCGGGATAACCAAGAGTCACAGAGGAGCGGGAGGAATCTGTGCATAAAGGCTGTGGAATCTGACGGAAGATTGAACTGGTCTGTAAAAAGGGTGAGGGAGATAAATAGTCAAATATATTTCTGTAAACTGTGAAAAAATAACTTGATCAGTCCCTCTGATTTGCTCTCTAATAGCTTTTCACTCTAAATAAACTAATATTAATGATTTAAAATCAGAAACCTTGCTCAGCCGTAAAGTACGATGCCTTTTAAAGAGCCAATCATTAAATAAAATGATTACATGCCAAAGGCTTTAAATATATAATAATTTGAGTACTTGCACAGCACTTTCTATTTTCAAAGCACTTTACAAACTAATTATTTATAAATTGCATATAGCTGTAACATGTAAATGCTCTAATTAGTTGGTATAACGCACAGGGGCCTACAAAGTCTCTGCAGGAATAAAAAAAAAAGTCTACGTAAAAAGTGGACCATTTAGTACCATTCTGACCAGAGTGTCTTGCGTCTCTAGAAATATGAGAGCATGTCAAGTTCTCTGGCCCACCATTCCCCACTCTTCTTTTTGTTTCCTTGAAACATTAAAATTGTAAATAGTCCCTGGATCACTAGACAAAAATCTTTTTGTTTGCATGGTCTAAAGTCAGAGACCATTTTGTAACATCCCTCAGACTGGACTCCTGGGAGGTGCACCCAGATCCATCAGTGTGCTTTCGAATACTTACAAAGACCCCAAACCCAGCCTTTTGCACTTAGATTCTTGGAGGTTTTTTTGTTGTCGTTCTCCATTTGAAACTTCATAAATTAATCAGGTGCAGTTACTGTGTGATTTGCAATTTTTCAATGAATTCTCTCCACATCTAGATTATTGGATCTCTGACCCTAGTAGGGGCACAGGCCTAAGAAATGGTGGAGTCTGTCCTAAAAAGCCTTATGCGGTTTGGAGAGGCAGAGTTTATACACATGAGAAAGAAAACAGATTGTATTTACGATGAAGTGCCTTAACGTGCAGCATAGAGTATTATGCGCTAAACACGGGCCAGAGCGGGAGAGAGATGCTTCTGAAACCAGGATCATTCATGGGCCTCCCCTCCACCCGCCACCATCCCAGGCACTAGCGATAGCAAACAAGATGGCCGTCGTCTGCCTTCCGCCACCTCATGGAGTATTGAAGCTGGCCGACTTGAAAAATAAATACAGTGTTCCAGGATAAATCATTTTCTCTTTCTCAGTATAAAGGAGCCATTGAAGATTCCTGAGCTAGGGAATGCCCCCAAAGTTTTGATTCATCTCGTCCCTTGCCTGTGCCGAATGGACGGGTGGAAGGAAACATTGTAAGGCGGTGTGCCAGGTGGCATTTAGGCAACGTAAGGAGAGTGTAAGTGGAGGAGTGGAGGTAGGAGGAGAGGTACGTGAAGACTGCTAAAAAAGAATGCAAATACTTGGAGACAGATTCTGTATAGGAGTAAAGGTAAAATAAAGATTGAAAGTGGCCCCACATCCAAGTCTTTTACCCCTTTGTTTTTCTACCACTCCCTCACAACCAAAACCCGTATGGCAGGATTTGTCATCTCTATTCCTCCCCAACTTGTCCTTGCTTATAGAAGTCAGTGTAGGCAACCACCCTTCCCTCCTCTCGTCACCGTGTCGGAACTCACATCTTTAACAAGGCTGAGAATCCAGGGCTGCAGGCGGGAAGATTGGGGGTGGGGAGAGGAGGTCGGGGCACTTGAGTGGACTGGCTCTTGCTGCTGCTCGCCCTCAACAAGTTGCTTTCCTCAGAGGGATCTTTCTTTCTTTCTTTCTTTCTTTCTTTCTTTCTTTCTTTCTTTCTTTCTTTCTTTCTTTCTTTCTTTCTTTCTCTTTCCTTCTTTCCTTCCTTTCTTTCCTTTCTTTCCTTTCTTTCTTCTTTCATCTTTAACAAAAGTCTTAGGAGCAGAAACCGATGTGCTTGGGATCCTGGACATCTTTTAGTGGATGAATTAAGAGGTTGCATTGTTGGAATCACACTATCTGGGGCTTGGTCTTGGCTGCAGACTCTTTAACTGTGCGATTTTGGACCAGCCCTCTGACCTCTTTCTATCTGAGTTTCCTCATCCGTAACATTGAGAGAACAATAATACTTGCCGTGTAGAAATACTCTAACTATTAATTTGGATAATCTATAGAAAGTGCTTAGGACATATCCGGCCCGTAGAGTATGCTCTCAATCAGTGTTCGTTATTAATGTTATTCTAATACCAGTAATGGTGTCAAACAAGCCGATTTCACTCATCTTTCTATCAGATGACAACTTGAGAGCAGAAATTGCTGTTATTTTTGTTTCCTCTAGCCCCAGGCGGCACTAGAATACGAATTTGCGGACCCCTGTATGGAAGGTTATCAGGCTGCTAGGACCGTTGCTTTCAAGAAAGATATTTTAAAATAGCATTCCTACTTATAGAGTGTAGATAAAACGGGAAGAGAAATTGCGCTTCTCTTTTCACAAAGAAATTCAGGTGGAGCGTTCATAATCTTTTCTGAGCTTCAAGACAAAGCTCCGTAAGCAGGAAGGAAAGCACGTTCTATAGCAGACGGTCCTCTGGTTTGGTACTAGGTAGCTAAGAAACCAGGCTAAGCGTAAAATTGCATGAAATAGAATATATTGATATTGTATCTAATAATACAAATTCTCAGTAGATTCCATATTTGTTATGTAAGACAATGTATGTCAAAAGGAAAACTACCTGTGTGTGCTTTTCTGTTTGCCACGCTGATTGGAGTCAAACCTCAAAAAAATTGGAGATAATGCCTCAACCAACTCTATTAAGAGTTCCACAAGAAGATCACACTTCCTAGAGCATCTAGCGGATGGAGACCGCACCGTCGGCTTAAACAACACCTGGGGGTTGGGGTTTGGGTTGTTTTGGGGTTTTTTCCCTCTTTCAGGGTGAAAGAGGCTTTCTTTCTAGAGGCCTCCCTTCCAAGATAGTACTATGTAGAAGTGAAGGGTAAGAGCCCTGAAGTCGGAGGTCTGGTTTAAATCTCGGCTCTAGCACTTTCTAACTCGTGAATGCAGGAGAGTGTCTTAACATTCCTGACCCTCCATTTCTTTATCTGTAAGATTGGCTAGTGATCATAGCAACTTTATAGGGGCGCCTGGGTGGCTCAGTCAGTTAAGCGCCTGACTTCGGCTCAGGCCATGATCTCATGATTTATGGGTTCGAGCCCTGCCTCGGGCTCTGTGCTAATAGCTTGGAACCTGGAGCTGCTTCAGATTCTGTGTGTGTGTTTCTCTCTCTGCCCCTCGCCTGCTGGTGCTCTTTCTCTCTCTCTCTCAAAAATAAATAAACATTAAAAATATTTTTAAAAAATATCAACTTTATAGGGTTATTGTGAAGAATGAGTGAAATAAAGCACTTAGCGCAATTCCTGGTATACTTACATACTTAAATATTAGCTGTTATATTGGTTTTGGTTTAAGCCAATTAGTGGTGATTAGAGTAGCGGCCTTCCTCTGTTGGTTACGTCTCATTACCCGTGACAGACCTCCAAGCTGGCGTGCGCCAGCCGGTCCCTGTCTTTCCACATCATCACCTGTGACTGTCAGTCTGCCCACTGGCCTTCTCGCTTCTTTCATATCGGCCTTGCTTATTTCTATTTCAGAGCCTTGGCACTTGCCCGTTATTTCCCTACACTCTCTGCCCTTAAGTCTTCACGCGGCCTATCCCTTTTCAAGGTAACTTCCTTAGAGACTCATCCTTGACCAATGCCTTACTTCCCCGTCGCTGCACAACAGATCATCCTAAAACTTCGTGGGCTGAAAACAAAAGCCATTTCTCACAGTGTCCATGGGTCCAGAATCCGGTTGGAGCTTCGCCGGCTGAACCTGACTCACAGGCTGCAGTCACGGTGTCGTCTGGGCTGCAGTGTCTCAAGGCTGGGATGGGGGACGATTTGCCTCCAAGCTCACTCACCTGAGACTGCCTCCTGCCTTGGCCCCTTCCCCCAGAGCAAGGGATCCGGGGAGGAGAGCGTGAACTCAAGATGGACGGCACAGTCTTTTTATACCCTAGTCTTGGAAGTGACGTGCGTCATTTCTGCCCTATTCTCTTCGTTCGCAGTGAGTCCGTCGAGTTCAGCCCACGCTGAAGTTGGGATTATACAAGAGTGTGAAAATCAGGAGGTGGAGATTCTTAGGACAGTCCTAGAGGCTGCGTAACCACAACTGCCTTCTCTAAAAGAGCGTGTGTACCTACATACAAACCTCCATCCTTTTCTCTCCACGGACCCTGCATCATTTCCTCATGGTACTCCTCGCCAATGGTACTCCTCGCTAACGGACATTGTATTTATCTGTTTGTGTCTAGCTCCCACCTTGAATATAGACTCCCTGAGGGCAGTTGCTTTGTCCCTGTTTGCCTTTGGATCCCCAGCACTCGAAACCATGACAGGCATGTGTAGGCATTCACTAATATTCAGCAAGTGTATGACCCTAAATGATTGAATGCCAGTGTCAGTATGACTGGGAGGAAAGGAAAAACTGCAGAGAAAGACTGAGGATTTGTAATTCCGTTATTTTGTACACTCATCAGCTGACACATACTCTGAGGCACCACAGTGAGAAGCCTCAAGAAAAAAAATTCTTGGGCCACCTGGCTGGCCCATTGGGTAGACGTGTGACTCTTGATCTCAGGGTCTTAAGTTCAAGCCCCACGTTGGGTGGAGAGATTACTTTAAAAAAAAGAAAGAAAGAAAAAGTCCCGAGTGAGGCAAGAAAGCGTGCCTACCCTGTGGCTTCAATGGCAGGAAGAGCTGGAGTGATTGGCCTCTTAGAGAGTCTAAATAATAACTAAGGGTAGTTGTGCTTTATATCTATTTCATTAATGTCTCCTCTCCGTCCCGAAGAGCCTTCGATACTACCATTCCTTACCACCTCTAGCCCATGCTACATTTGTCATTTTTCCCATTGGTCTAAAGGAAGAGGTAGCATAGGTCCCACTCGAAGGTGGTCAGAGGACATTTTTATTTTGTAGCAGCAGCACCATGGAAGGGCGATACTGATTGTCCTTGGGATCTTGTGTCCCCAGAATTCTAGTGGGGCCAAAGTTGTAGGATTTTTGTTTTGGGTACTGGGAGATGGAATTCAAAGGATTTGATTCTAAGGTATGCTGTTCTGTCAGGACTGTATCCGGCTCCTGCTGGGCTTGTCTAATGAATCTGGGCCTTTATTACAAATAGGATTGCTTTGGCAAAATACACAACAGGTGCATTTTTTTTCCCTACTATTTTAAGTCCTATGTCATAGGTACTGGGGATGCAAAGATGCATCTCATTTGGTTCCCGAGCTGCCTATGACTGAACTCCTGAAGGAAAAAGATCATTTCTTCTGATTCTTAGACCTTGTTTAAAATTGCGGCCCCTCCTCCAACACTCTTAGCCTCAGCATTTTCTTTATATTGGCACTTAACGCCTTATAAGATACAGAGAATTTACCTACTTGTTGCATTTATTCTATATTGTCTCTTCCTCCCCCACGTTCCCCAACTACCACCACTGCTAAGTTCCATGAAGGCACAGGTTTTGTCTGAATGTTCCCTGACGTATCTATAGACCCTGGCCCATAGAAGATGTTCAAAAACTATTTGTCAAACGAATAAGTAGAAGATTGACTCTGTATTTTTTCGATGAATATTCTAAGCGCTTAATTTTAATTTGAAAGGTTAAAAGACCCTATGACCTTCGGGATTGTCTGGGAGGAGACAGAGACCTAGGAGTTCATGTAGGCAGAAGACGCTCGTGAGCACCGCAGGCAAAGGTAGAGTTCCAGAGGGGCAGCCGGCACGGTGGGAACCAAGCCGATCTTACCAGGTGGATCTGCCAGGTGGTAGGTGGGGCCACAGAGCCCACCTAAGCTTAAAAGAACTGCTTATGTTACTTATACACGTCTAGGAAGGTAGGGCTTTGGTTCTGGAAGGCCAGCTTTGCAAGCGAGGGGATCTCACATTGGTGAGAACTGACCCTCAGGGCAGCCACTCTGGGTTTTGTGAACATCTGCTTTACCTTACGTACCGACTGCGTGGTTTCAGATTTGGGGAGTTCACAGACGAATAGTATTTCAAAAAATAAAATCCAAGAAAAAAAATTTATATTTCAAAATATAATATAAATATAAAAATAAATTTATATTTCAAAATATAATATAAATGTAAAAAAAATTTCAAAAAATAAAATTCCAAGGGTGAACTAATGTAGGGTTGCTTAGGTTTTATTTGGACACTGAAAATGGACTTCCTTGCTTCGATGGAAATTCGTCAGAAATCTCAGTCTCGTATATGGCCTGATAGCGCATGCAGGCTTCCAACGTGGGTTTTCCAACACCACCACGCAGTGGACTCGATTCAGTTTTGACACAGTCTACCTGAAATGGTGTCAGATCTCACTGGTTTGGGACTTACTCCCACAGACTATGCGCCCCCACCTTGGCGCACGTGGGTCACCAGTCACGAGTCCAGACTCTTGCCTATGCTGCTGACCTCCTGGCCCTTGTCCCTGCACCCCCCTGCTTGGGTTCAGTTAATTTGCCACAGCAGCTCCCAGAACTCAGAGAAGCTCTTACTTAGGTTAACCAGTTTATTACAAAGGATACGGATGAACAGCTAGAGGAAGAGGGACATGGCGTGTCTGTGGGTCGGGCGTGGACTTTCCGCGCCTTCTCTCTCCCTGCGTCTCCACATGTCCACCAACCCAGAAGCTCTTTGAACCCGTTCTTTGGGGATTCACAGAGACTTCATTAGGCATAGCTGATTAAATCCTCAGCCTCTGGTGACCGAGCTTAATCTCCAGCTTCTCCCTGCCCCAGAAGTCTGGGGGTGGGACAACCAATCCCCATCTTTAGAAAGCCAAAGTCACCTCATCCACATCGCAAAAGGTACTTTTATGCTTTCATCATTTAGGAAATTCCAGGCGTTTTAGAAGCTGTGCTGAAGACCAAATATTTATTTCTTATAAATCACAAAATCGCAAGGCCACAAACAAAGCATTCTATAACTGGACGTCTGGTGTGCCTTTTTTTAATCACATTAGCTCCACAAATACATGAGCAGACTCTGGCAGTTTCTCCTCGGATCCTCGTGAACATTTGGTCCCCAGCTCTTCATTCCTGCACCGCCATTCCTGCTAAGTTATACGGGATCTCAGAATCCATTTTAATTGGAACTTAGATTTCAAGTTAAGGATCACACATCGTTGAGATTCTGCAACTAAAATTATTATCCTGGTTGGCTTGCTTACTCTGTTCTGCGTACTTATGCCTGAATCCTGGGACTTGGAATACTTAGCAGGATCCTTATTAAAAAACAATTAGTCTAGAATATAAAATGTAAGCGTCAATTATGATTTCATTCCCTGAAAATGAAGAAGGAAGAATGCAATCACCGTGTTCTTTGTGTGTCAGAGTAAGTGCGATGGGTTTATATTCTGCATCAGGTCTTACCGCCGAAGCCTTCTGGACTTGGTTCTACAAATCTATACTTGTTTGTTTGTTTACATGGCAAAGATGGAACTTTGTTCTTAAATGGAGGGAGGAAATCAGAGATTCTAGGGCCTTCTGATGAGACACTATTCCGCTGAAAATGTCAGTCTTTTGAAGTGTCAGCCCACAGGTGTGTCACTGCCTGCTGCCCAGACTTGCAACTGGGTTCCCTTTCAGTTTTCTTGTTCTAATAAATTGGTCCCCATCTGAGAGCAGTGTGCTTCAGAACAAGTCAGGACACGAGGAAGCCAACTGGGCTTCTCCCTAGCCGAAAGCAGATGGCCAAACAGACACGTAACTGTGACTGTAAAGTAAGAAGACCGATTTGCCTCGCCACATGGGGAAACCAGTTTACTCCTCCTCCAAGGTAGAGAGAGTTTTTCCCATTTACAGAAGAGGAAACTGAGGCCTGGAGAAGTAACCCACCTAAGGCTATACGGGTAGTAAGCGGGTATGACCCAAGACAGCCCGACCCCTTAGGCTTAGCTTCTGAGGTCCATCATGCTGCCTGTGTTATCGCCCTCGGGTCCATATGAAGACAACAAAGCAGAGAGTTCGATTTGTGGGACAAAACTGTGGACCAGTCATTCTTGTTTATTTCCAAGTTCAGGCTGAAATATGATGGAAATGAGGCTGCTCTTTAGGGTATATCTTAACCATGAAAAGAGGCAAAGAGAGTATCTGCCTAAGGATCCAGATAGAGGTTCACTAATACTCGCTTTGTGAAAGTATCCTTTTCCGTACGGTTAAACTTCATTGGCACTCCCTTCACGTGCATTTTGGCTCGTTAATCCATGTGGTGCCAAAGCAGCCCTTTATCATCCTGAAAATGTAGACAGCATCCTCACAGATCGAGTAAAACAAGGGCGTGTGTTAACTGAAAGGACTCTGGGTGTGAAGTCCGAATGGTCTGGGGGAGAATCGGGTGGACTCTTCACTGGTTGACCTTGGACGAGTCAGCCTTCTTAATTAAGCCTTAGTTGCCTGACAGAAAGGGAACAGTAACTTCAAGGGTTCTTCTGGGGGGGGGGGTCCATGAGATAATACACTCTGTTAATCACTATGTACATGATAGATACTATTCTATAATATTTTTGTGTTTTAGTTAACGCATAACTATCGATACTTTATAACCATTTTTTTAATTTCTTTTTTTTAATTTTCATTTTGTGTCAGGAGTGGATTTCTTAAAATAATGTCTTACATTTGTTCAGTGCTTTATAGTTACAAAGTAACTGTATGTATGATTGTATTCAGATCCCCATAAAAACTCTCAAAGAACAGCAGTACCTTAATTTTACAGATAAGGTAACCAAGATCACCAGATCTCTGAGCTAGTAGGTGGCAGGACTACGACACAGCCTTTTCTCTGCAGTATTGTAGCGCTTTGTCATTTCCCTCAGGAGTCTTGAACACATCCTTGGTTCAGATCTAGAAAGTAAGAACCGCATAATCCCTCTCTGCAAAGCATCAGGAGACGGAGTAGGGACTGTATAAAGATAGAACAATTGCCTCCTAACTCTACTCAATCTGGATTTTCCAGGTAGGAAACTCTGCTCCGAAGCTGGAATTATCCTGACCCTGCGTTCTTGTGTAGCACACGTTCACCGGGAAGTCACCTATCTGCCCATATTGCCCAGAGCAGGCCTAGTTCAAGAATGAACGTAATGAAGTCTTTGAAAAGCTGAAGAACCCAGACCATTGGCTTTCTTTTTATACATACGAGATAGAGGGCTTTCGTACAATTCGTTTCTGATCATGTGTTTCAGGGGTCATGGCCATTTGAAGTAGTTCTCTTCTGGCTGGTTCTCCACCCATCTCCCTGTTAGCCCTCTAAAATCTCACTCGGTTTCACCAGAGGACTTGGTTAGCTCTGTCAAGCAGGCTGATTATTTTGATATCAAGTACACCGTACACAGGAAACGTCCTCTGGCCATAGGAAGATAGAATTTCCTTGGGGTGCCTGTAGCTCATTTGGTTAAGCATCCTACTCTTGATTGCAGCTCAGGTCATGATCTCGCAGTTCATGTGTTCGAGCCCTGCGTCAGGCTCTGTGCTGATAGTACGGAGCCTGCTTGGGATTCTCTCTCTCTCTCTCTCTCTCTCTCTCTCTCTCTCCCTCTCTCCCCCCCCTCCCCCTCCCCACTCACACTGTGTCTCTATCTCTGTCTGAAAATAAATAAATACACTTAAAAAAAATTTCCTTTATTATTTGGACCAATAAGTAATACCTCCACTTTTCATCAAAACAGAATAATACAAGGGATAAAGAAATGAACATTCTGGAAGCTTTTCTTTACAGAATATAAACTAAAGAAGGAGATACTGAGATTCAAATATGTTTTGCCAAATTCAGAGCCGTAGGTGAACTAGAGTGCCCCTCCCGAGGAAGATCAACAGAAAGAAAGCCCTGTATACTTCTCATCTGTTTCATTTCTCTCGGTGCATCTGCGGGCTAGGGCTTCATCTCCTTTTATGGAGAGAAACACACTCGGGGAAGGTGTATGACTTGCCCAAGAACACCCAGTTGGCTGGTGGAGCTGGCTCCCACTGCACCCCACTGTTTTCCAACATAAAACGTGGGTTTGGATATTAAAAGGTTTTGATGTATCAAAACCTTTGAAGTTAATAATTTAGGTAATTTTATGTAGGTTTTTGGTTTCATATGATTAAGCAGTCCTAGTAAATTACTTGAAGAGACAATTGCCAGGCCGGCTGAGTTCCAGTTGTGCCACTCCTGAGTTCAGCCAGGACCGAGTTTCCCATAAGCCGTTGCTGGGCGGAGTTTGCTCCTTGCGTATGTCTTAGAACACGGTTATCGGCACGCAGTAGCACTGGGATCGCGTTAGTGCTGTTCTTTGCAGTAGTGTTCTCTCAAGGCAGTCACCCTGGGCTAAAGATACCGTAATTATGGTCTGTCCCCTTATCATCGCCACCGGGATGATGGAGAAATGCCATCTTAGGTTGGGAGGGAAGGCAAGAAATACTGAGAATTTGGAGTTAAATTTTCCAAAAGAAAAAAAGGTAACTTTAGTTTTAGGCAAGCTGTTAACCCCTCTAAGCCATAATTTCCTTGGCTTGAAATAAGAAAATTAAACTATTAATATTTGGGAAACTTTTACTTTGCATTCTCATAGTATTATATTTAAAGGATCCCGAGGGGCGCCTGGGTGGCTTAGTTGGTTAAGCGTCCAAGTCTAGGTTTTGGCTCAGGTCATGATCTCATGGCCTTGTAGGTTTGAGCCCCCACATCGGGCTCTGTGCTGGCAGTGCAGAGCCAGCTTGGGGTTTTCTGTCTCCCTCTCTCTTTCTCTGCCCCTCCCTGCTGGTGCTGTCTCTGTCTCCCTACCTCGGTTTCTTTCCTTCCATATCATAGTAAAAAGAGCCCTGTAAATACTTGGAGTTGAGGCCTCTCCAGAAACAGTGTTTAGGAACTAATACAGAAGTTTAGTATACCGTCCACTTTGTAGCAAGCAAATGCTAAGAGAGAATCGTGAACTTGGGGGTTTAATACTTCAAGTGAGATGTGAAATTATGGTTCCGAGCATTGGTATTGAAAACACAGTGCCCTTTTCCGTAAGCCTAAGAGACATTGGAAACGGGCCAAATTATGCTGTTTGGATAATCAGCATGATACATCTCTCTCAGAATTTTCCCTGCTGCCTCAAGTGGATACCTACTTCATTTTTTTTTTTTTAATGTTTATTTATTTTTGAGAGAGAGAGAGAGAGACAAAGCATGAGCAGGGGAGGGGCACAGACAGATAGGGAGACACAGAATCTGAAACAGGCTTCAGGCTTTGAGCCGTCAGCACAGAGCCCGATGCGGGGCTCAAACTCTGGAACGGTGAGATCACGACCTGAGCCAAAGTCGGACGCTTAACCGACTGAGCCGCCCAGGCACCCCAACCTACTCCATTTTTAACATGGTTCTAACCTCTTCATTCTTCTTGCTCCATCCAGTTAAACTGCAGCTGCTGCTCCAACCCAAAGGATGGGTTCTATTTCAGTAATAGACGCCATGACTCTGGTAGGTGCAGCCACGTACAAGCATAGCAGCGACAGGCCAAGTCTGTGTTTAAGTTTTTAACATTTCGTAAAATGCATAGTGAAACATCTGCCCCAGAGAGTGCTTTCCTGTTCCTTCTCGGTTGTCTCATCGTCAGTTACTCGCACGGACATAATTTGCAGGTCTCCATGATAAAGGGCTACTTCAGATTGGCTGGTCCCTGAGTGTCTTGTAGCCGGTGCCCAAATCACCGGTAGTATTGGCCTGTAAGGATTCTTGCCTTTGGCAGTCCGTCTGTTATTCACATGGTAGGAGGTTGGGTTCATCAGTAGTAACTTTCCACGCTTTGGGCTCTTCCCCTGTAGCCGTGGGTCCTCGCGTGCTGGTTCTTCCCCTTTGGGTACCTCCACAGGTGTTCTGGGGCCCCCTCCTGTGCCTTGATTTCACCGTCTGTAGGATCATGTTTGCATTACACCAGAGCTCTTGCAGCCTCCGCCAGCTACAAGGGAAGCCTCTCCGGGAGCTTTAGAAGGAAACGTGAAACCATATTTGCACAGTCGTGGGCTTTGGGCAGACTTTTGGGTGAGCCATC
The DNA here is from genome assembly GCA_030068075.1 of Paguma larvata. NCBI lineage: Eukaryota > Metazoa > Chordata > Mammalia > Carnivora > Viverridae > Paguma > Paguma larvata. The sequence goes on along the minus strand of CM057839.1, from coordinate 71,825,018 downwards.
TAAGTTCAGTACCTCGAACTTCTTATATTCCTCAGAGGACGCTACTCCCAAAGGTAGGTTCGCGTGGGTGCCTACCAGCTTAATTCCTTTAACCACTGCATTATAGAAAGAGTGGAACTGTTTCCCCCCATGCGCTTGTGTGTACAGTAACCACGAATTTTTTAAATTGGAAAATGGGATGGAAAATTGCCTCGTTCCCCTTCCATTCATTGTTACGTAAATTGGCACCTGAAAGGCAACCTGAAACTTGAAACACTGGAGGGTTTATAGAGTCAGGAACATACTAATTGGTTTCAATAAATTATTTTTATGTGAGATTCTTGTACTTAATTACTGATATCGAAAATACCGTCTGTGTGTAGATGTACTTCCCCGCCCCCAGAAACTCTGCCAGTTCTGGAGGGGAAACGACATCTCTCAAAGTCCTCTTTGATACCTCGTGTGAAAGAAAAGGGAGCACGGGGTGGCCCAGATGAGGCCCAGGGCTGGCAGTCCGCATGGACCCCCTCTTTAGCGGGCTCTCCACCGAATCTTGCGTCTCTAGGTGGGACTCTGCCTTGCACTGAGAGGCCCGGGGTGGTCCTCCAGCCTGTGTCAGTGGCTGTGAAGCACGGGCTTTCTCTTCCTCTCAACCCACGGTGCCTTGCTGGACTTCTAAGAATTAGATGTGTCAGTGTGTTTTCTTCCAGTTCAGTTCCTAAAACCTGCTTGATTCCGTTGACGACAGGTAAATCTTTTATCGTGAAATGGCTGCTCCAAGGGAATAGTTTCTAAGGTGCGTTTTCAAATGAAAACCCCTTTGAAGGGCATGCATGAAATGATTAGGAAATCCTACACATTCTGGAACTTTCTGTCTTCATTTTTTTTCCATTCCTTGGCCCTTGGCTCTAAGTATGCTTCATAATCCTGTGTCGAATCAGACACTGAGATCTGTAAGGAGGGGGCAGCTTACCGTGGCCTTGACACCACTGAGGGAAAGAGCGGCAGTGGGCAGACCAGGCTTCCTGCTGACGAGGCCGTCCTCAGGGCTGAGATCCGGGAACTCTGAAGCAGCGTCTGGGACAGTCTGCAGGGAACTGCAGATGGCTCGTGCGAAGCGGCGCTAGCTTCGTCAGGATTAAGGGAGTGATTTACAGACCGTGCTTTTGGTGAGGTGGTTTTTCTGGAATGCAGTATATTATCAAAGGACGTGAGGTGGTTTTTCTGGAATGCGGTATATTATCAAAGGACAGCGTGCCAAACTCCAGCCCTCACTAAAGAGGGCTCTGCAGACATATTTTAGAGGCTTTATACTGTAGTTTTTTCCTTTGCGCACTGTTGTGATTTTTTTTTTCTTTTTTGCCTTTCGAATGTCTGGCTGATGAGAGTCTGAGGTTTATTTTCTATTTCGGCTTTTGTAGCTCTCTCGTCAGGTTTCCCTGTCCTTTACCAAACTTAGGCAGCTGCCGTAGTAGCTTTTCTTTGCTCTCTTCTTGCCTCCTTTCCACAGCCGGCTTTCCAGACGCTAAACACTTTTTTTCTTGCAGTTTTCCTTTCGTCAGTTTTGCTTTTCAATGCGTCTGTTCTCTTAAGGAGATAACAAAATGCTTTCATGGATTAAAATTGCTCAGTGATAACTTCGACTTTAGACTCTCGGTCTGGAGTCGCACAGAGGAGCTGTGAGGACGAGGTGCAGGACACACGGCGTGTCGGCACCGCGGCCATTGTTCTTTTTCATCATCTCCCCAGAGGTGCGTATTAAGTGCGAAATTATATCCATGCGCGAAGGAAACTTTCCTTGAACCTGGACGGGAAGGCAGCCCCAGAGATCCGAACACACACAGGCCCCGCCGTCACTAGGTATCTGGCGCTCGGTGCAACTCATAACCCGGGGGACACCCCCCATGTGTTTTGTCCGGCATGAAACCGTCGAATACGTGGAAATCAGCGAGTCACACCACCGTCGACTCCGAGGCGGAACCCGCTTCCGCACACCGGAAGGATTTGAGCCACACAAGTGGCTGGAACAGAAAAGACAGGTGAATTTGTCGACAATCTTCTCGCCACAAAGCGGCGGATTGTACCGTAAGAAAATACCGTTCCCGGTGGTGCTGAGCTGCCGTTTTCTCGCCTGGCTTAGGGTTTCAGTGCACGGTTCTGCAGGCTTCCGTGTGGACGCTGAACAACGCCTGTGGCTTAAATCCTGTCACTTGTGTATATGTAAATGGTTCGTATTAGAGCATACAAGAAGTTTGATACCGATTCATCATTTTAGTATTTTACAGGGAAATTCTAAAACATTCGAAACTTAGGTTTTTAATTTTTACATCTAAGGAAATTAACCTTTTGGCAAATATATTAAAATTTTACCCACATTAAATGCAGTTATATATTGTTTTTTAATACTGTAAAGTATTAGAACATAATCCAATCTAACTCATGTTCATAGAACATAGTTTATGTGAATATCTTGATTTTAACTGTGTAGTGATTTTGTTGAAATCAAGGCAAGAAAATAAACTTTATAAGTACATAATATATGAATTCTGTGTGTCTTTATTTCCGTATTCAGCCAAATACTGCCAACTCATAAACAGAATTTCTAGTGTGTGCGATAAGTTAACACTGGCATCTCTGACATTTTGCTTCCAGCCATTTAAAAAAACAGCTTTACACCTGTTTTTTTATTCTTATTATAATGAAGGTATATTTATGATAGGAGGAATGAATATATTTTATTGAACGGTTTTTAGCTTATTTTATAACTTGTAAACATTTAGAACTGTGGTCTCTGGGACTTTATCTGGCCCTCGGCGGGCCTGGGAGAAAGGAGTGGTAACAGCAAACAGGCAGATCAGGGAAGTCTTGCAGAAAAGGTAACGTGTGGTCTGAATGTCTGGTGACAAGGACGTGGCTGGCGTGCAGAGCAGCGTGGACAGAGAGTGTGGCCCGAGCAGAGCTGTCCCGTGCAGTCACGGCAGAGAGAGTGCTGCGGCGGGGCTGGCTGTCTGGGGCACGAGACTTCTGGCGAGGCCCTGGGAGGCCGTCCGGCACCCGCGACATCTCCAGATCTCAGACTCCAACACTGAGGACTTTTCTTTCAAAGCGCAGTTAGCGTCTCCACTAAGAGATGGGAGTTTAGAGAATGGTAACAGACAAACGAAATGGGCTTTACCCGTTTGCATAATGATGCAAAAGAACGATACCAGAAGCCAAACAAAGGTCATTGATCTCTGGCGGCCCACGAAGGGAAAAGTGTTTTCTAGACGCGAAAGCTTGCCTGGAGACTTTTCAAGCAGCCCCAGAGGAGGACAGACCTCCATCCTGATGGGAAAAAGTCCAGCCGGGCCTCATGCTGACAACTGCCTCTGCGCCTTCAGTGCCTGGCTCGGGTTCCCACTCTGACCCGATGCACGCACGATGCCACCCAGGCCGTGGCGCGCGGGCGCCGCTCACGTCTGGCCGCGGCGGGAGATGGCCCAAGGAGCCCACGGCCACCAGTTCCTTCCATCACATTTCTTTGCCCCGTGACACATGATCTCACAGTTTTGTCTTCACCGTCCTTGTCTCGCCTCTTCCTTCTCCCCCATCCTCTCCTCCTCCTGCTACAGATACAGCACTTTTACTTGTAAATTCTTGCGTTGTTGTCCCGCCCCACTCACACTCAGAACCCATTCCTTCCCCAGTACCTACTGTGTGCCAGACCTAGGCAAAACCGGGGTGAAGAAGACAAGTTCCCTGACCTCCAGGAGTTGAGTCAAGCAAAAAGCACCTCTCCTATGTCTTGTGCTTCTTCTCAGGACACTTCGATCCAAATAAAATACTTTCTCCTCATAGCAACCTTGTGGGGCTGTGATCAGCAAAGTAAAAAGCAATCTGCATCTTCGATTTTTCCAGCATTGCTTAACACACCACTTTCTTATTTTTTGGTCCATGTTGGCCTGAAATCAAGTTTCATTAGTCTCGCGTTCAAATTCATGCTCCTCCATCGACCGCTGCTATTTTATCGGCATAAGTTGTTGTTAAAGATTAAGCAGCTTTTCTCATGACTCTGTCTCTATCACATTATAAATAAAGCTATATCGAGACTCCCTCCCCACATTCCCGTAAGTACTCCAGTATTTATTTCTAATGTGCACATACAGGTGTTGACTTGATACACACTCCCTAATGTAAGCGTCTACAGGGAAGGGCCTGGATCCCTGTGTAAACCATCCAATAGAGCGTCTACTTGATACAGGTCGGCCCCGTCTAACATCCTCTACAGAATTAACTTCCCGTGCCTCCATCTTTTGTCCATAAATAATTCTTTCCATTTCCCAAATGGTTTCAATGTTCCTATCGAGTGTTTCCTCAAAAACCTTCTCTACGGTTTGAATTTTCTTCCCTTTCTTTAGCCGCTGGGTGCACCCGGACAGTGTGATGTTTTCTGAGATTAAATGAGTTCGGCCTGAATTTCTTCATCTATAGCTATAATCAGATCACAGTTTTTCCTGTGGCTTCTGCCAATCCACATGGTCACTCAACTCGCTGCTCATTACGACCGACTGATTTTATGAGCCTGTAGGCTGCTGTTTCCGATGTCCAGTAGTGAGCCGAATCCTCGGTCTCTGTTTTTTTTAATCAGAATGTTCTATGGTGTGACATCAAATCCTTACTGAAGATCAAGTAAATTGTTCCATTTCTTTCTTTCTCAAAACTTACCACTCCGTGGGAAGACCTCGAGATGGCCGTAGTCAAGTTTCTGTTCCATTTTACCCAGTACCCTGATGTATGTGGACCAGCTGGACATGAACCGGGGGCCTTCCAGTGAGTTGAAAACTCACTGGGCCTGTCAGGTGCTTTCTGGTCAACGGCAGCCAATGGCACGGCCCTCGCTTCTGCCAATTTGCCGAATCCGTGCGTTTGTCATACAGTCAGGCTCGTTTAAACACAAGACCTACAGGGCAGTCTTCCATGGCTTAATCGCCCTTTTTTGAACCCCTTTTCCCACCCATCACATGACAGCTACTGTACAGTTAGTCGATCAAAGGTAGCTTTTAGGTGGTTCGTCACTTTTATTGGACCACAACTGTCCGTACAGAAAAGTGCACAAATCGTAAGTGTGCAGCTTGATAAATAGTCATAAAGTGACTGCACCCAGGTCACGAAACAGAGCATGAGCAGCACCGAAGAAGCCACCTAGGAACCAGTCACCTCCCGACTGGTGGAGGCCTCGTGGAGCTAAAGAAGCCACCCTCGTGAACCGGTCACCTCCCGATGCCATCGCCCTGGGAGTCGAGGTGTCACACTAGGAACTCGGGGGGCCACACACATGTTCCGTCTGTCGTACCTCACTTCCGCGCTTCTCGGGACACAGTATGTGCAGGTCCACTGGCCTGTCTCCTGTCTTTTTTGAACACTTTAGCTTTTATGATGTTATTCCTTTAAAGATCTCATTTTCTTATGTTCTTCTCTAATTTGCCTCTCAATTTTTTTTTTTTAATTTTTTTAATGTTTTATTTTTGAGAGAGACAGAGACAGAGTGTGAGCGGGGGAGGGGCAGAGAGCGAGAAAGAGAATCTGACTCAGGCTCCAGGCTCTGAGCTATTAGCACCGAGCCCCCCACGCAGGGCTCGAACTAGTGAACTGGGGGGTCATGACCTGAGCCAAAGTCGGATGCTTAACCCACTGAGCCACCCAGGCGCCCCTCAATTTCTTTTTTTATTTTTCTGTTTATTTTTGAGAGAGAGAGAGAGGGAGACAGAGGATCCAAAGAGGGCTCTACACTAACAGCAGAGAGCCCAACAACATGGGGCTGGAACTCACAAATCGTGAGATCATGGCCTGAGCCAAAGTCGGACGCTTACCCTACGGCCACCCAGGTGCCCCAGTACCCCTCAGTTTCTACTGCTTTATTTCATTTGCCTTGGTTTTCTTGCTACCCTTTCTATATACTGATATCATTAACTTTTGGTTGATTTATGTGAGTAAAAAGAAACATAGACCCAGAAAGCTCATACCTAATTTATTGACTTTGGGCTTTAAGATAATTTTCCCCAGATTTGCACTTCCACTCGGGCTTGACTTAAGCTGCTATTATCATCACTTCACATTCCTTACGCATGTACCAGCTGGCTAATGGAATGAATAGGCAGGCCCGGGGAAGCTAAGCTAGGATGGAAAACTGGGTGTAGATGATACACACATGGATTGTTGAAAATTGATTTTAGTTTGTTCCCGTGCCCAGAAAACTGTCTGCTTAATGAGCCGGCTTTCTTGGACTTCTTGTTCACAGTGAATTTTATATTCTAATATGATGAATTTGTTTTACGAAGAAAGCTTGAAGACGTTAGGAATCTAAGTATAAAAATTACCCGGACCTGAATTTGTGTCTGAATAATTATTTGCTTGCTCAGGTTCTCTGTGTACTTAGTTCTTCCGTATTCTCCTGCTGTTTGCTTTTCCTGTAGTTTAGTGCAGCTTATGCTTTGGTTTCATCATCTCATTAAATAACTATCTTGTTTCCTGAGGTTGAGGTTTCATAATCTTTGATGATTTAAGCCTCTGTGATCATGTGCAGCAGAAGCTGGCTCTGCAGTTTCCTTACCCAAGAATTCGTTAGCAAGAGTTCCAGGAAAAACTAGAGGCTACAGTAAGTAGTGAGGCAAACTACCCGACTTTCTAGTCTTTTCCCCTTGAGTTTGAAGACGATGTTGTCGTTTCAAGGCAACATATGTGATTGCTAGGAATTATTCTTCTCCTGTTTGGAAGGAAAGCCCAGGCAGGAGAATTTGGGGTGGGAGGTAGCACATACTCAACATTCTTAGGACGAAATAGTGCGCAGTCCTTCCTTCCTCCGCCTCTGCGGTCCTCCAAGTGAGTGCCCCAGCAGTGGCAGCCCTGGTAGGCCGGCCCTTCCCCCTTTATTTTATTTTTTGCCTTTCGTGATAAGGAGAAAACAACTTTCCCGGGACTTCCTATGAAGGTTTGTGGAGAACACAGGCCTTAGGACAGGAAGATCAGTGGAGAAGTAGCCTTAGGCACGCGCAAGGGTCCTTTTGTTTGTCCCTTTCTTCCCCCTCCCCTGCTCTCCTCCCTTTTCCCCTCTCTCCCTCCTCTCCTCTCCCTCCCATCTCTACCCTTTCCCCCTTCCCTCCTTCCCTACCCTTATCCCTCCCCTCCCCCCCCTCCCCCACTCCCCTTTCCTCTCCCCATCCCCCTCCTCCAGGATCGATAGCAGTGCTGTCTTGGGCAAGTTAGGCCGCACAGCATACCACTTCCTTCACCCATAAACTGGTTGCTACGACTACGTTGTGTTCAGATAGGACAGCACTTTGCCAAAGGTAAAGCTCCACGCCAACGTCAGTTGTTGTTAAACCAATTACAGACACCAAGTGTGGCTCTACCCCAGCCCTGGCATTGGGGTCCCGCCTCCCAAGCTCCCTGGGGACTGAGGACTGAGTACGGCCCACGGGGAATTCCTTCTACCCCAGCAGCCTCTCTCCTGCCTACACCTGCTTTTCTCTTTGAGAGGGGTCGTAAATCAGATCTCTGAAATCGCGGCAGATAAAGTTAATGACCGTGCTGGAAATGGTTTTACAGGAAATCAAAACTATAAAAACTCAACATCCTCCCCTTGAAGGTGCCTAGAAGACGCCCTCAGGGTCTCTGCAGGGTTCTGGACTGAGTATTGTTTTCAAAACATGTACAGCATTTCAACCATAATATGACACGAATAGGCTTCTGTGGGTTGGCCCAAGAGAGCGAGGCAGACATTTTAACATGGGTTTTGCAGGAAAATGCATTCCGGTTTATTTGTGATGGATACACAGTTTGTTCATAATTGGGGAACTGCCCAAACAGACTTTTTCCCCTGCAGATTTTTACCTTTCTGTTGTCAGGAGGCGAGAGCACACATGGGTGGATCTAAGTATGATGGATTACGTGTTTTTATTTAGAAACCACCATGGGGCGCCTGGGCAGCTGAGTCGGCCAGGCCCCCGACTTCCGCTCAGGTCAGGACCTGGAAATTTGAGAGTCCGAGCACCTCTCTGCTGTCAGCGTGGACCCACTTGGGATCCTCGGTCTGCCTCTCTCTCTTCCCCTCCTGCATTCGTGCTCTCTCTCTCTCAAAAATAAATACATATATATAAACACATATTTTTATATATAATATATATAGTTATGTATGTTACGTATATAATACATAGTACTACAAAACTATATTTAAAAAGTATTTTTTAATATTTATTAATATTTATTTTTTTAAAAATAAAAGAAAGCACTGCACTTACTGATGGGAAGGGGAAGGAGGTGTATTTGGAATATTTTTACCTTTTCATTTTTTTTTAATGTTTATTTATTTTTGAGAGACAGAGAGACAAAGTGCGAGTGGAGGAGGGGCAGAGAGAAAGGGAGACGCAGAATCCAAAGTAGGCTCCAGGCACCGAGCTGTCAGTACAGAGCCTGACGCGGGCCTTGAACTCACGAACCATGAGATCATGACCTGAGCCGAAGTTGGCCACTTAACCGACTGAGCCACCCAGGCACCCCTACCTTTTCATTTTTTTAACTTAACATATATGAAGGTGAAAAAGGATCTTTGGAGCTAGAAAGGATACATTTTGCATGAAATACTGGATGAGACAAAGCCCTCAGATCACATCAATAGGACGTATTATTATTATTATTATTATTATTATTATTATTATTATTATAAAGAGATAGAAGAAAGAATGTGTAGGGGTCAAGGGCAGGCTACCCCAAGATGGGCCACTTTGGCATAAAGATGATCTCAAGTTCAAAGTAATCAAAACCCAGCAGACGCAGGAAAAGCTCTCGGACTCCCCCTCAACTGCCTGACTCCGGAAAAACCGGAAAGGAGAGCCTGTCCCCGGAAGAGAGCTGTTACCAGGCTCCCCGTTACCTAAGAAACTCATCTGCATCGTGGGTCAACTTGTTTTTCCAACGGTCTCCTCTCCCCTTCCCGCTAATCATCTCCTCTCCTTCGTATCCTCAGGCCCCGCCCCTCTCCGGAGCTTACGTAAGCTTCACGTGGCCTCACTGTCTTTGAAGTTTTATATCGGTGTGGATTTCCCTTATGCACGCTATTAAATTCAATTTTTTCCTATTCATCCGTCTCTTGTCGACTTCATTCTGAGCCTAGCTAGAAGGACCACAGGGCAGAGGAGGGTCTCCCTCCGTGACAGACGATATGTGGGAATCGGACGCACTTAGCTCTCCCTGATGCCACGAGGCTAGGCTGTGAAACCCAATCTGACTGAGCGAGTCCAGCGGGGCGAGAGGGCGCCCAGTTGGTCAGTGTTCGCCTCTTCACTGACCCGGCCAAGTGGGCTCTGGAGGACGGGACAGAAAGTGTCGAGCTGCTTTAGTTCACTGAAAAGGCTTTTTTTTTTTTAAAGGTCTCACTATTAATGGGAGTTTATTTAAAAAATGTGTAAATCATACAAAAATAAATAGGTTTGTTGAAGATCAAGAGGGTGGCAAAATACTTTGACAGCATACTAGTCAAGATATGGAGATAAATACCAGGATAACAGATTTTTTTTAAAGGGGGTTGAAATGGATTTTTTTTGGTGGGTGGAGAAGGATGATGTGGAAGACTGCTGTATTTTCCGTCTTAAATAATATTTGGTTTTTTAAGCTGGATGTATGCTTCAATAAAGTGAGAATCATAAAATAGTCACAGGATATTAACCACTTGAGGGTTATGTAAATAGTGCCTGTAGTGGTACTAGAATAGTATAATTAAATGTTTTTATATCAAGTCGGTGTATAATGACCAGTTTCAAAATTCTGTGATTAGATGTGTAGTTCTGTCTTTGAACTCTATCTCTGTCCAACTTCATGCCTCTCTTTTGCTCAACTTTACTACTTATATATTATAAATAATATTAAAGTCAGGGATAATCATCTTTCTGTTTTACTACCCATAGCATCTTGTACAGTAACTTAAGAGTAATGTCTGAGCATGAATAGACACTTTCCCAAAGAAGAATCCAGATGGCCAACAGACATGTGAAAAGATGCCGAACATCGCACATCATCAGGGAAATACAAATCAAAACCACATGAGATACCACCTCATACTGATCAGAGTGGCTAAAATGAACAGCTCAATTCAGGAAACAACAGATGCTGGCGAGGATGTGGAGAAACGGGAACCCTCTTGCCCTGTTGGTGGGAATGCAAACTGGTGCAGCCGCTCTGGAAAACAGTGTGAAGGTTCCTCAAAAAATTAACAATAGAATTACCCTACGACCCAGCAATAGCACTCTTAGGAATTCATCCTAAGGATACAGGAGTGCTGATTCATAGAGGCACATGTACCCCGATGTTTATAGCAGCCCTGTCAACAATAGCCAAGTTACGGAAAGAGCCCATATGCCCATCAACCTGATGAATAGATAGCACGTGGTTTATGTATGCAATGGAATACTACTCGGCAATGAAAAAGAACAAAACCTTGCCATTTGCAACAACGTGGATGGAACTGGAGGGTATTAGGCTAAGCAAAATAGGTCAATCAGAAAAAGACAGATATCATGAGTTCATTCACATGAAACTTAACAGAAGACCATGGGGGAAGGGAAGGAAAAACAATTAGTTAAAAACAGGGAGGCAAACCATAAGAGACTTAAAAACAGAGAACAAATTGAGAGTTGATGGGGGTGGAGGGGCGAAGGGGCAGGGCAGGGGAAATGGGTGAATGGGCATTGAGGAGGGCACTTGTTGGGATGAGCACTGGGTGTTGTGTGTAAGTGATGTATCACAAGAATCTACTCCCAAAGCCAAGCACACTGTATACCTGTTAGCTAACTTGACTATAGACTGTATGTGTATATATATTTGTATTCATATATATATACACATATATAATTAAAAAATAAAGAGAGTAATGTCTCAGAATATGGTTGATAGGTACGTTTTGTGGTTTTTTTTTTTTTTTTTTCAAAATCTTGGTAAAAAGTGCACAAATAATACAGACTCACTCTAGGAAAAAAATAGAAACTACAGAAAAGCAAACAAAAAAAATTAAAATCCCCCAGAAACTCATGTGCCATCTTGATAACATGCCTCCAAGTGTTTTCCTGTGTAATATATACATGCAAAGAAATTTGAAATAAAAATTACCCAATACGCACTGTACCCATTTTCTTAGGATGAAGTAGAGTTTTCAGGTCAGCAGGTATGTATTATTTTGAAGGCTGTTTGTCATGTTGCCACATTGTCCTAAAGAAATATTCTATCAGTTTCAGTCCCCATTAGTAGAGCAAAGAGGACTCCTTTTTCTACTCTCTCACTAACTAATGGGCAGAAACACATTTATCAGAGTTGGGTTCCTTAGTACTTCTTAGAATAAGAGTGCATTTGAACATTTTAAATACAGACATAGCTTGTCATTTGGTCTTTAATTTTCAGTGTTTTTCCCCTTCCTATAAAAAGTTTTCTTTTTAATTTTTCTGTGCTCAAAACTATCAACCGTGGTTTTTTTAATTAAAAAAAAACCTTCTCCCCAATTTTGAAATTTTATGTTTCAAATCACCTATGTGGAATAAACTGATTTTTTAAGAATTTAGTGGGGTGACTACCTCTCAAATTTATTTTTCTCCCCATCAGGAAAGCAATCGAAGAATTGCTTAAAGAGGCAAAACGTGGGAAAACGAGAGCAGAAACAATGGGACCTATGGGTTGGTAAGTTCTTGAGTAATCTTCCTTAAAACAATGTTAAAGAGAAAGTCTTGGCTGGAGACGCGGATACGTAACTCTGTGGCAGGTGGAGGAAATGGCTTCGAGGGAATCACCCAGAGGGGAGCCAGAGAGTGGGAGGCCTGTGGAGCGCCAGCTCTGGGGGCTCTGCGACCCTGAGGAAGAGGGCTGGGGGTATGGAGGGAGAGTATCTGCGAGGGCACGGCATCCCCTTAGTTCACAACTACCCGGTGGATATGTAGACGCTGGTGCCCAAAGGCACCACGTGAGAGCGATGTTACATCCATGTTCCTTGTTTAAGGATCTCTGTTTCGTTTTGTTCTGTTCTGTTTTCGTTTACTTTTATTTATTTTAAGAGAGAGCCACCAGGGGAAGGGCAGAGAGGGGGGAGACAGAATCCCAGGCGGGCTCTGCAGGGGCCCAGTCCCGAGAACCGAACTCTGCGATCATGACCTGAGCCGAAATCCAGAGTCTGACTAATGACACTTAATGACACTAATGACACTGAGCCACCCAGGTGCCCCAAGGATCTCTGTTTTAATAATAGCCCTTGGCAAATGGAAATTTATTTTTAAAATTCTCCTTGTAAGTATTTCGATTATGTGACGGTTCCACTGTGTGGAACTTAAGTTGGCCTTTGCAGTGTCTGTACAAAATAGAGCTTTAAAACTTAAAAGTTTCAAAACAAAAGAAGAACTGAACCTTAAGAATTTAATCCTAAGCAGTTCTAAGCTTCACTTTAGCAATAACATAGGCATTCATGTGTTCAATATGCCGATTTTACATCTTTTATCTAGAATTTAAAATCCACAAGGGGAGGATTGTGGGTGATTAAAAAGAGAAGCAAACTAGGCTTCAGAATATACCTCATTCTGTAGATTTGACTTTTAGAACCATGCGTGTGATTTACATAAAATATAAACTAAAGTTAAATAAATAAAGGGAAAAGGCAGTCCTTAAAAATCAAGCAAAATAAAACAAATAGACCTAAGAAGCCATTTGGTGAATGACTTGGCCGCGCATAAAGCCACCACTTTACGTGATCTGAAATTTGAAAAGAACTACCAGGAAATCTTAAATTGTTTTCAGTCATCATGTGGTCGATAATACGATGTTGTTAATCTGAAAATGTTATATAACGGGATAAAGCAAATATTTATTTGCTATAAATACCAAGATTTCCGGTGTCAAAGGGCTACAAATATGAAATCAAAGTAACAACCTATAATCCTAGATTTGAATTGGAAATATCAGTACAAAACCATGCTAGGTTTTCTCTTTAAAAAAAGAGAGAGAGAGAGAGAGAGAAAAGCTTTTTCTAGCTCTATTCATGGAAAAGCGCTAGAAATGACGTACGCCCACGCAGAAGCACTGGGTGCCCCTGGCATCCGGATGTGATCTATGGTTACTGTTCCTCTCACTGAAAGGGGACAGGCTCCTTAGAGAAATAGCTGCAGACCTGAAGCAGTGCCTGGAGTTCACCAAACTGCAAGTTAGAGGTCACGGTCACCAAGGCTGCCCTCACTTCTTACACCAACCGCAAATTCTGGGAGTTCCCAAAAGTACCCTCCACTTCCTTAAGTCTCCGATGAATTCGTAAAATTCACAGGAAACTGTGATGCTCAAGTTACAGTTTATTACGGGGAAAGGCGATAGATTAAAATCAGCCAAAGTAAGAGGCGTAAAGGATATTGTCCGAGAGGGTTCCAGACGTGAAGCTTCTCTTGTCGTCCCCCCGTGGAGTCAGGACATACCCACCCAGCACCCGTAGGCCTGACAGGGAAGCTCAGCCAGGCCTCAGTATTCAAAGTTTTTCTGGGATTTCATTACTTAGACATGATTGATTGCTCACGTGGTTGACTTCAGTCTCCAAGTTAACCAAGACCCCATCACCCAAAGCTCCCACCCTACATCGCATGGTCGGGGGTTTTGGGCATGGCCCGCTTGCACTCCAAGACCGTCAGGCGTGGTCTGCCCCATCCTAAGATCCACCCTGGACAAAGACATTTCTGTCCGGTGTGACATTACCTCCTGCAGTTGAGATCCCGTCCCAGAAGCCAGCCTTCTCTGTGGGCAAGGTTACACTGTTACTACACAGACCGGGAAGGCGTAAGGGGAGCCCGCAAATCTGGTCGTACCAGAAAGCAAAGAAACTGCCAGAGACTACCGTAGTGATGGCCGGAAGACTCAGGAAGGAACTCGAGATGCCTCCCACCAGATGGAATAATGGGATCACCAGGAAGAATAAAGCCATAACGACTGAGACACGTTCAAATCCACTAGGTCATCACGATGACCACAACGAGAACTTAGTGGTCCCTCGCGGAGAACGCTCCGGAACCATATCTTTATTCATAAAACTGGCAAATAGAGAGGAAGAATAAAACATTTATTCTGTTCCCTGTACGGATTATACCGCAGGTTACCAGATCGTTAGTGAAAGGAAACTTCCTGGTGGAACTGCAACTATTAAATGTAAAAAGACATTATGGGGCGCCTGGGGGGCTCAGTCAGTTTAGCAACGGACTCTTGATCAGCTCAGGTCATGATCCCGCGGTTAGTGAGCCCAGGCTCCGCACTGTGACAGTGTTTGGGGTTCCTCTCTGCCCGTCCTGTACACCCTCTCTCTCTCTCAAAGTAAATAAACTCCAAAAAAATTTTTTTAATATAAAAGGATACCAGAGTAAGATCCCCATTTGAATTCTTAGCCACTCAATAAGAAATCCAATTTAAAAATAGACAAAAGATTTGAACAAACACATCACTGAAAATGATAGAGGGTTGGCCAGGCAGGATATGAAGGGATGCTCAAATCATTAGTTATCAGGAAAATGCAAATTAAAACCTCAGTTACCACCACTCTGCGTGCACTGAAATATCCAAAATAAGAATAAAAAAAGACTGACAGTACCCTTTTGAAAAAATAGCTGGCAGTTTCTTGTAAATGCTCATCACCATAGAGAATTCTTCTAACCAATTACCAGAGAGTTGAAAACTTAAGCACACACGCAGACCTGCACGGTAATGCTCAGAGTGCTTCTATTCATGACATCTCAAAACTGGAAACAACCGAGGGGCGCCTGGGTGGCTCAGTCGGTTAAGCGTCTGACTTCGGCTCAAGTCACGATCTCACGGATCGTGAGTTCGAGCCCCATGTCGGGCTCTGTGCTGACGGCTCAGAGCCTGGAGCCTGCTTCAGATTCTGTGTCTCCCTCTCTCTCTGCCCTTCCCCTGCTCACGCTGTTTCTCAAAAATGAATAAACGTTAAAAAAAAAAACAACTGGAAACAACTGAAATGCCCATTAACTAATGAATGGATAAAGAAATTGTGGTTCTAGCCATACATTCGGCACTACTCGATACTAAAGAGGAACAGAAATACACCCAGCACGGAGGAATCTCAGGAGCATTCCGCCAAGTGAGGGAAGCCAGACACAAAACCATACACAGTGTAAGATTCCATTTATGTGGCATTCTAGAAAACCCAGAAGGATAGGGGCAGAAAACAGATCACCGGTTGCCAGGACATGGGGACAGAAGAAAGGGACTAACTGCAGAACTTTGTGGGTGACAGAAACGTTCTACATCTTGACTGACTTCAGACGTTTGTCAAAACTCTTAACACTGTTTACTTAAAAGGATAAATTTTATTCTGTATGAATTCTATCCCATAAACTTGATTTTAAGAGAAAAAGAATGCCATCGTTTGCAATCCCTATGGACGCACGGGACCTAGGCAAAGGCCACTGGCCGCTAACTGACCAGATGAGGACTTGCTGGGGACCATTCTGGGACAGGTCAGGCGACCACACCTGAACTCATGGGCCCATCCTCATGCTGAGAAAAGCTGGCGGTAGGAGGACCAGGCCACCACTCAGGAGACATCCTTGTCAAAAAGACTGAACCCAAATGCGATCACATCCCCGGTTAGAACTACTAGTTTGCAGAACATACAGAGGCCAGAGGAGCACGTTACCTGACACCATAGGAATAAAATCACCAAAATCCAATGTGGGGAATTTTAACAGGACAAACAGCCCAGTTCCTTTAGCGAACGAATTGCAGAGAAAAGGAGGGGTATGCTATGAGTTAATAGGTTTGAGACACATCAAATAAAGTGTCCACCTTATTTGGATCCTTTTCCCAAACTAACTATAAAATGACATTTATGGGGCGCCTGGGGGGCTCAGTCGGTTGAGCATCCGACTTCGGCTCAGGTCATGATCTCGCGGTTCGTGGGTCCGAGCCCCGCGTCGGGCTCCTCACCGATAGTTGCCTGCTCGCTCTTCGTCTCTCTCAGCCCCTCCTCCACTCACGCTTTCTCTCTCTCTCAAAAGTAAATAAAGAAATCTTTAAAAAAAAAAAAGATGGCCGGCAAAGCGAAACATTCCACATTTGTAAGAGGTGGATCCTGGGAGAATAGGACTTGAAACTTATAACAAGTTCCCATTAGTCTGCAGGACACGAATTCTTGCGATGTTGCTATTTTTCTCAGCTGTCCTAAAACAATGATCCTCAGACTTTTTGGTTTTAGGGTCCTTTTACACTCTTAGGAACTATTGAGGACCCCAAAACACTTTTTTATGTGGATTATATCTACCAATATTTACTGTATTTGAAATTTAAATTGAGCAATTTAAAACAATTGATTTATTCATTCATTAAAAAAATAATAAGCCCATTACATGTTACAAGGAAATAATATGCCTTTTATAGAAATAACTTTATTTGTAGAAAAAATTATTGAGTTAGATGATATGGTTTACTATTTTTGCAAACCTCCCTCATGTCTGACTTCTAAAAGATACCATGTCTGCTTCTACAGTCTGTTGTTTTGCTTGAAGTATTTGAAGAAAATCCAACTTCACACAAACATGTATCTGGAAAAGGAAGAAGTATTTCAATAGCCTTTCCAGAAAATTATGGTATTCTTTAATCCTTCCTCAAAGTTTTGCAAGTAATCTCAGCGAGTGTAGTTTCTTAACATTCTTTTCAATAATGTAGACTTTTCATATTCTGTTGTAATAAAATCCGTTGGTCTACCGTGAACTTTAACTGCATCTTCTCCTCATGCGTGAGTCTGTGACGTTGGTCATCTCAAAACTGCCGCCTCACGAGTCATCTTCTAATGTTGACACACTGTATACTACTTAAAAAATACATTTATAAATGTCACCACTAATCTCATCCAAAGAATCTTTCAAATGTTGGGAACCACTATACCAGCCCTGTTATTTAACAAGAATGAAACCAACCAGCTCTGTAGAGTTCACCCCTCTCCCGCGGGCAGACAGCACCACAGCGCTTGGCTAGCCAGACGCCCAGCCTTGGGAGCCCCGAGTTCCAGCCCTGCCAAGTAGACCTCCTCGGACAGATCCAAAAGGAGTAGACAGTCTGTTGCTTACTAGTGGGCCGTGGTTTGGTTTTCTAAGCGTGTAGAAGGCCTTTATATTTCCTTTAGTTTTATTTTCATTTTTTTAAATCTTCTTTTAGTTAGTTAATAGACTGTGCGATATTGGCTGCAAAAGTTGAATTCAGGGCTTCATCACTTACGTACGACATCCAGTGCTCATCACGGCAAGTGCCCCTCTTAAGACCCGTCACCCACCTAACACACCTCCCACCCACCTCCCTCCGTCAACCCTCAGTTTGTTCTCCATCATTAAGAGTCTCGGGGCGCCTGGGTGGCTCAGTCGGTTGGGTGGCCGACTTCAGCTCAGGTCATGATTTCATGGTCTGTGGGTTCTGTGCTGATGGCTCGGAGCCTGGAGCCTGCTTCCGATTCTGTGTCTCCCTCTCTCTCTGCCCTTCCACTGTTCACGCTGTGCCTCTATGTCTCTCAAAAATAAATAAACATTAAAAAAAAAATTTAAAAAAAACACAATTTAAAAAAGAGTCTCCTGTGGTCTGTTTCCGTTTCTTTCTCCCCACCCTTCCCATATGTTCATCTGTTTTGTGTTTTTTTTTTTTTTAATGTTTGTTTATTTATTTTGAGAGAGAGCACGCACGAGCAGGGGAGGTGCAGAGAAAGGGAAAGGAAGAATCCCAAGCAGGCTCCACGCTGTCAGCGCAGAGCTCGATATGGGGTTCAAACCCACAGACAGTGAGATCATGACCTGAGCCGAAACCAAGAGTCGGATGTTTAACCAACCAAGCCGTCCAGGCGCCCCTCATCTGTTTTGTTGTTTAAATTCCACATATGAGTGAAATCACATATTTGTCTTTCTCTGATTGACGTATTTCACTGATTGTGTATATCCATCCACATCGTTATAAATGGCAAGATTTCATTTTTTGGTGGCTGAATATATATTATGTGTGTGTGTATATATATATATATATATATATATATACACATATGTGTATACATATGTATGTATATATATATATGTTGGAATATATATACCACACTTTATCCATTCATCAGTCACTGGACATTTGGGCTCTCTCCATAGTTTGGCTATTGCTGATAATGCTGCTTGTAAACATTGGGGTACATGTACCCCTTTGAACTGTATTTTTGTATCCTTTGGGTAATATACCTAATAATGCAATTGCTGGATCACATGGTAGTTCTATTTTTAGTTGTGGTTTTGTTTTTTTTTTTTTTGGAACCTCCATACTGTTCTCCAGATTGGCTGCACCAGTTTGCATTCCACCAGCAGTGCAAGAGGGTTCCCCTTCCTCCACATCCTCGCCAACACCTGTTGTTACTTGTGTTAATTTTAGCCACTCTGACAGGTGTGATTCTCATTGTGGTTTTGATTTGTACTTCCCTGATGATGAGTGACGTTGGGCATATTTTCATGTGTCTATTAGCCATCTGGATGTCTTCTTTGGAACAGTGTCTATTCATATCTTCTACCCATTTCTTAACTAGGTTGTTTGCTTTTTGGGTGTTGAGTTTAAAAAATTCTTTATGGATTTTGGAGACTAACTCTATCAGATATGCCATTTGCAAATGTCTTCTCCCATGACATAGGCCGCCTTTTAGCTTTGTTGTTTCCTTTGCTGTGCAGAAGCTTTTTGTCTTGACGAGGTCCCAATAGATCATGTTGGCATCATTTCCCTTGCCTTCAGCCATGTGTCTAGTAAGAAGTTGCTGCGGCCAAGGTCAAAGAGGTTGCTGCCTGCGTTCTCCTCGAGGATTTTGATGGTTTTCTGCCTCACATTTAGGTCTTTCATCCATTTCAAATTTATTTGTGTGTCTGGTCTAAGAAAGTGGTCCAGGTTCATTCTTCATGTCGCTGTCCACTTTTCCCAACGCCATTTGTGAAGAGACTGTCTTCCTTCCACTGGATATTCTTTCCTGCTTTGTCCAAGATGAGTTGACCAGAAAGTTGTGGGTCCATTTCTGGGTTTTCTATCCTGTTCCACTGATCTATGTGTCCATTTTTGTGTCCGTACCATACTGTCTTGATGACGACAGCTCCGTAATCTAGCTTGAAATTTGGAATCATGAGGCCTCCAGTTTTGTTTTTCTTTTTCAGGATTCCTTTGGCTATTCTGGGTCTTTTTTGGCTCCACACAAATTTTAGGACTGTTCTTGCTCTGTGAAGAATGCCGGTGGTAGAGGGATGGCATTAAATGTGTAGATTCCTTTGGGTAGTATCGCCATTTTGACACTGTTCTTCCAATCCTGAGCACAGAATACTTTTGCATTTCTTTGTGTCCCCTTCAATTTCTTTCAAGTCTTCCATGGTTTTCAGAGTATAGGTCTTTTTCCTCTTTGTTTATTCCTAGGTATCTTATTGTTTTTGGTGTCATTGCAAATGGGATTGATTCCTTGATTTCTGCTGCTGCTGCTCCGTTATTGGCGTGGAGAAATGCAACAGATTTCTGCACTTGGATTTTACATCCTGTGACTTTGCTGAATTCACATATCAGTTCTAGCAATTTTTTGGTAGAGGCTTGCAGGTTTCCTGCATAGAGCATCATGTCCTCTGCAAAGAGTGAACGTTTGACTTCTTCTTTGCCAAATTTTATGCCCTTTATTCCTTTTTGTTGTCTGTTTGCTGCGGCTAAGACTTCCAGCACCATGTGAGATAGTAATGGTAAGAATGGGCTGTGTTTGCTTTAAAATTTAAAATAGAACTAGATCGCCATTTTTTTCCCCTCTCGGACAGTCCATGAAAAGATCTTAGTGAGGTCGTTGGGCCAGTGCCAGAGAGAGATTGCTGAACTAAAGAAAATGCAGTGGAATGCCATTTTTTATTTTATAAAGAAAGAGACCATTGGGTGCTCTGTCCTTCTGTGGACGTATGTCAGCAAAAGAATCCCTTCAGAAGCTGTTCTTCACAGAGGCCTCAAGGAGGCTGAAAAATCGGCCCATATGACTTCCTTTTAGTCAACATAAAGGAATTTCTAAGCACACATTTCAGAAATTCGCGCAGCTTCGTGGTCTACAAAGCCGTTCTTATTCTGGTCACACTCCCATCAGCTGAGCTGGAGCCCAGGGTCATTTGTGAGGCTGGGGCCTGCAGAACCTCAGCCTGCGCCTTGGAAATGCTGACATTCTGGTAGAAAAAGTCACAAGGATGGCGTTGGACCGAAAATGACTCGTTAGTGTTCTTAACCTAGTTGTTTTAAGGCGAATGGCATTTTTGGGGGCTTTTCTGTTTGGTCCTAGAGTCAGTTTGGTGTTGGGGGGAAGAATCATCTCTGTCGTTCTTCCGTTGTATGTAGTCAGCTTTTTATCGGAAAGCAGATAATTTCTCGAGTCTTTATGTAGGACATTTTTTTGTTCGTTTTTGTTTTTTTTTTATTCATTGGACTGAGCACCAGTCGGTATAGTGAGAGGCCGGGCTCAGGCAGCGGTAAAGAAGACGACCTGGCCTGGCCTCCGGGCGTTAATCCCCCGGTGGATATGGACAAGCGAGCAGGTGAGCGCAACGCAGCCGGGAGGGGAGGGAGGGCTCGCATTTCAGAGTGGCTCGTGGACGAGGCTCTTGGCAGCGGTTCAGGGCCACGAGATCCAAAGCCTTTACTTTCTAGCTAAAGAACACGGGGCCCAAAGGGCCTTCCTGAGGCCCCAGCCGGCCACTTGCGGATGAATGGGCCATCATATGCTTTCTTGCCTCCATCCAGTAACGAAGGTGAATCAGAGAGCCCCACGTGTGTTCCCACTGTGCGATAGCGCCGTGGGAATGATGTGTGCAGCTGGGGGCGCGGGAGGCCGAGGGCGCCAGGCCCGTCACGCATCCCAGGACCCCTCCGTTCCCGTTTCGGCTCCCGAGGTGTACCTTCAGACACCTCTGTTCGTCCCGGTGGTCTCCTAACGAGCACAGATACGTAGACAGATAGCCTGGCCTTTATGTTTGCTGCACGACCTAGCCTATGCCTCGCATATGAAGGCGTCTCAGACTTTTAAAAATAAATTAATAGCATAAATATATTTCACGTTACTTATAGATACAGCGCCAGGGACACGGTAGCTGGAAACCTGCCGTGGCCTCAGGACTGTTGTCCGCAGAGTAATTAAGGATTAACAGTCCGGTGACGGGGATTGTGACACTATGGAAGAATTTCTCGGATGCCTCGTGCTGAGGCATTCGATTGCCAAATCATACAGTGTAGGCCCCCCGGGCGGTGGCGGTGGCCGTGGCGGTGGCCGTGGCGGCGTTAAACAACAAAATGAGTTGCAATCGACCACGGCATCAAGATTAAAAATAGTTCCCTTGTTTCCTGGAGCGTCGGGAGCGGAGTTCTTTCTACAGGCGTCCTTTCTCACTGACGCGGTGACAGCGCAAAGGGGCGCCCAGAGCGGAAGGGGAAGCGCCGCCCGCTGGCGTGGGAGCGGCTGTGGCCGCGGACTCAAGGACTGGACTGGAGAGCACCACGCGGAGACTTGGCCTCCGCTTCTCGAACCAGGGAAATAAGACCCACGATTTCCCAGTGCCGGTCGTACTTCACCCATCTCAGAACCGGGTGCGTTCAGGGCGCTCTGTGCCTCTGTCCTGGCCCCGGCCGTGTCAGCGATCGGCCCCTCGGCGCCTGGGCTGGACAGAGTGGCCTCGGCCGCCGGCGCGCTCCCCGGCACTTCACCGGTGGGTTCCCTGCCTCCCGGCCGCACCGCAGCGTGTCTCTCTCTCTGCCCCTTCTTCCCCATCTGGGCCAGGCCCAGGCGGGCGCACCTGGCGTCAGACCCCCAGGCTCCGATCCTGCTAGCTCGGGAATCTCTGATAAGTTGCTTTTCGTCTTCTCTCGTCCACCCATGAAGTATTTGACGGGTGGAGAAATGGAACGAGGTAACATCCGTAACGTGACGGCACGGGGCAGTTCCTTCACGAAGGTTAGTGTCAGCATTGTTCTCGTTGGCCAGTGATCACGTGTCACCGTCTGATGGGTCACATTCGTGGAACTATTTGTTTTTAAAAATATTTGAGAGCGAGGACGCATGCACGTACGCACCCACCCACACTCGGGTGCCCGCACGCACGTTCGGGAGAGGCAGAGAGAGAGAATCCCAAACAGGCTTGGCGCTGTCAGCACAGAGCCCCACGTGGGGCTGCGTCTCACCAACTGTGAGATCGTGACCTGAGCCGTGACCTGAGCGGAGATCAAGAGTCAGATGCTTGAGGCTTAACCGACTGAGCCAGCCAGGCGCCGCCACGGAACTATTTTAGAATCCAAAAGTGGCAGTTCTGACTCTGTGGCAAGTTAGGCATTACTGCTTCTCTCCTTCAGCAGCAGAGAGATAAAAAGGATGTAAAAATCAATATTAAAAAGCTATTAAAATCAGAAAAAAGAATTACGTATCTCTTCCCCTTTCTGTTCTCTAGGTTTGCTTTATAGTCTCCTGCTTGTCGTAAGTCGAGTCCGATCACTGCAAGGAGGAAGTGCCTTATTTTGTAAATTAGGCTATACAGTGTGCCCACTCAAAATGAGAGAGAGAGAGAGAGAGAGAGGGAGATGGAAAGCATCTAATCCCAGCCTCAGTCAGTCCGAGTCTCTCTCAGCAGATTCTCGAGAGATCCACCTCTCCCGCGGCGTGCGGGAGCCTTCCTCACGGCTTCTGCGCGGACAGCTTTGCAAGTGAAGCCAAGCATGTCGCTTTTAAGGTTTGCCGGAGAGAGGCTGCTGGATCTTGAGCCTGACAGTGGTGTCGTGGGTTCTCTCCGGTGGACTTGTAACCAGGCTCGGTATATTTAGAGTTTTCTTTCCATTTATATCGGTAGCACCTTCAGTCGGCTCTTCCCACACGAGCTAGGGTAGCTTTCTAAAACCCAGAAGGAAAACGACCAGCCAGGGTGACACAGCCGACATTGTGCGGGTCACAGCTGCAGGCAGGAAGGCAGCCGCCCCGTCCCGGGGCCTCTTGGGTCCCCAACCCCAGCGGCACGTCCTGGGACACAGCCAGCGACACAGGCGGTGCAGACACGCCGGGCAGCCGCGGCCCAGGCCCTCAGTCGGGCGCAGGCTTGACCTCAGCGCGGATCCGAAAAACTCTGGAATGGCTGGTACCTAACGCCAGCTTCTCACGTCATCTCCAATACGGGAACAAGTGGCACCAAGAAAGAGCCAGAAGCTAGATGGAGAGATAACGAAAGGAGTTTTCGAACGGGATGAATGAGAAAAGCATAGTTTTCTAAAGGGTTGAACGCACAGAACACGAGCGGAGAATTTCAAAACTGGGACGGACTCGGAAACCACCCACGTATCTCGGCCTTCAGTGCTCTATCTGAAGCGCCTCTGCGGAGTTCACAGGATGTTAGGGAAGGCTAATTATAAGCCCGGAGGGAATGCCCGGAAGCCCGCTGACCCCCCACATCGGCGGGGGGCTGAGAGGTCCCGAAAGGGAAGCTTCCAGGTAGAGAAGTCCCAAAACTTTGCGGTTCTAACCGTTTTGGTGAAAATTTCTATAAACTCTCAGTCACTTCTTCTTGATGGCTCAGGTGGTTTTTCCTTCTTTTAATTTTTTTTTTTCCCGTGGAGAAACATCGGGGAGCCTCCTCTGCTCCTGGTGAACCTCTCGCCCCAGGTGATGGGAGACTCAGGATGTCCTCTTGAGTCACCATCGAGGCGAAATCCCTGCTAAATTAACGGATGGGGGTGTCCGTGTGTCCTTTTCCACGAAGAGAGAATGAAGAATAATAACAGAGGCCCGCGATCCCTTGTTTAAGACCCTTGAATCCTGACGAGTTTCGAAATTTAGATACTTTCCCATTTTAGAAAGGTCCTTGGGCCCATCCAGTGTGCACCGCGGACACCCCCAGGAGCACTCGGTCCACACGCCGTCACTTCTGTCCCCAAACGTCTGAATGCTTCTACGAAATGGGCCAAAGTCTAGACATAAATAGCCCAGCATCCGGTCAGGCCAGGTTTTGCTGCCAGACGAGTTTGGGCATCATATAAAGACCTGGATTTTCAGAGGTTTTAACATTTCGGGATTGCGGGGAAGAAATTATAGACCCGCAGGCAACATTTACTGAAGACTGACCATGTGCCGGGCAGGAGCTGTGCCAAGTGCTTTATGCATCGTCTCATTAAGTCCTCCCAGTAGGTAGACACGTCTGTTACCCCCGTTTGCAAATGGGGAAAACGGACGCACAGAGGAGTTCAGTAACTTGCCCATGGTCACACAGCTAGCTAGCCGGGCTAGGATATAAACCAGAGCTACCGTTTACCGAGTGCTTGTTATATACTGGGCATTATTCCAAGCGCTTTATATGTTCTCACTCATTGGGTCCGTTTCCCACATGTAACAGGCAGGAGGCAGTAGGGAGGTTATATCACACGCCCGGGGTTCAGTCCGATAGACGGGACGATTTCAGAGCAGGTGAGCTCAGCCGGTACCATGTCGCGTGCAGGTGTAGCAACGCAACACCCGGCTGTGAGGTTCAGCGAAACGAGTTCGCACACGGAAGGCTGGAGCAGCCCGCTCTCTCCCCGTGGATGTCTGGATGTCGTCCAGTGTCAGCAACAGTGTTACACTCCTTACACCGTGACGTCCTCGCTGCAGAGGGTGTAATTTCTTCATACGGAATCACACACTACACGTACCCCCACACCTGCTCGCAACTACCCCTCTATCTCTTTGCTCTGCCTCATCTACTAAGAGTATAAGTAAACCCTTGTCATTTCAAAAGCGGGCCCTGGCGCGGTCCGGAGAAGTCC
This sequence comes from Paguma larvata, assembly GCA_030068075.1. Lineage (NCBI taxonomy): Eukaryota > Metazoa > Chordata > Mammalia > Carnivora > Viverridae > Paguma > Paguma larvata. The sequence goes on along the minus strand of CM057839.1, from coordinate 71,800,211 downwards.
CTCTCAATGCTGCCCCCCCACCCCCGCCCCAGGTCAGCCGAACTCTGTCCAAGCCGCCCTGGACTCTGCATCTGGAACGGGCTCCTAGGCACAACCAGCACTAAAAAGCGCATCGCCAATGGTAAAAGTGGTATAAAGGCCAGCTTTCTCGTGGACTTGACCCCAGAAAGTCCCGTCATTCTCTGAACAGCTCTTCCGGTCGCTGTGTTGAGTCAGCGGGTCCCACGAGGAGCTGGAAGCCAGGAGCCGTCCCCTCCGGCACGGCCCCCGCTCTCGGGCAGGAACTCTGCGCGTCCCAGGCAGAGGAGCCTGGCCCGTCCCAGGCAAGCCCGTGGGGGTGACCATGGAGGACAGCAAAGGAGAGCAGAAGTCACCAGGAGCTCCCAAAGGTTTCGTGTCGAGTCCCTGGGTTCTCGTCCCACCTGGCAACACTCGCCTCTCCTCCTCGGTCTAACCCAGAGACGAACTCACTGGTTCTATCAGCACCGGCCTGGCACGCTCCACTGAAGAGGCCCCAGAATTTTCCAGAGCTGGCCGTCCGTAGCCTCCCATAGGCAAGAGACCCGTGTGGCCCAGAGTCACACGAGCGACCCCACTCCCGCTGCCGAAGGGCACCTTTCTCCCGCAGACCGGCCGCATCGCCTCTTTGGGGACACCGGGGTGTCGTACTCTTCCAGATCTTTCCCCAGTTTGCAGGGGTTCGGCTTTCTTCACCAGAGCAGTGCCTGGAGTTGGAGACCCTCTGACTCCACGGAAGGTCGAGCAGGGCCGTCTCTCATCGATGCCCCCGATGGTTCGGGGCTGGGCCTCCAAGACGTCCAGGTGGCTTTGCCTTGGGACTACCGAGGCAGCATCATGCCGGTTGGTGTGCTCTTTCTGGAAGCTCAGCGAAGCCCCCTGGGGCCACCGGGAGCTACGTGGGCTTACACCCCCATGCTTCAGAGCTGGTTTTCCTTAGCTCTCTGTCCCTGCCTTCCTGGCCCCCCACCTCACGCACTGTGGCACCTAAACTCCAGCGCTCACGGAAAAACAGAAAAACTCCAGCGTCGCTGCCACCTCCCGGCGTCCCCGCTGCTCCTGCCGCACCCCGCTGCCCTTTCTGTCTGCATTTCCTTTTCTCCTTGTCCTGGCTCTTCCCCTCGACCCTTCTGGCCTGAGCGCTGCTCACCGAGTGCTCCCACCACGTGGGATTCTCCTCAGGTATTTTCTCCGTCCGCGGAGGCCCCAGAGCTGCTCGTTTGCCCGAGACCTTTTGTTTTTCTCCCCCTTTCGTTTCACTTCCAGATTCGATGCCACTCTGGGTGCTTGGGGTGGTCTGACCGCCCCGTGAGCGGTAATAGGCCGATGTCTGCTCCCGTTCTCACGGAGTGGGTGCTGAACCACAAAGTCACGCCAGCAGGGGTGCCGGTAGATGGATTTTGAAGTCATCGTGTGGGATTCCCTTTGAATCCGTTCGCTATGAGGATGGAGATTTTCGCATCCGACATTCATTTTTGTTTAATATCAGCCACTCTGCGAAACGTGATTTTGGGGATCAGCACCCCCCTAAGGTAGCCCATCACGGGGCAGACGGCTCAGGGCCGAGAGACCCATGCGGGCTCTCACCTGAGCGGGGTTTTCTTCTCCAGAATGAGAGATCCGGTACCCTTGAAGAGGAAAACAGATACTGTAATACCTAAACGCATGAACGAATAATTTACTTAGTTACATCGTACCTCTCCAGTGAACTTGAATCGCAGGCTGCTTAAAGACACACTGAGGGGCGCCTGGATGGCTCAGTCGGTTGAGCGGCCAACTTCGGCTCAGGTCATGATCTCATGGTCTGTGAGTTCGAGCCCCGCGTCGAGCTCTGTGCTGATGGCTCAGAGCCTGGAGCCTGTTTCAGATTCTGTGTCTGCCTCTCTCTCTGCCCTTCCCCTGCTCATGCCTGTCTCTCAAAAATAAATAAATGTTAAAAAAAAAAAAAAAAAAAAAGACACTGAACAGAAGTTGACCCAGAGGGTGGGCCTATGGGAAGCACTTCCCAACAGAACACAGACGAGAGCCCTGATACAGAAAGTGTAAGAGATTTTTTTAAAGGTAAAAAGTGATTGTTGCATTTTTATGGAATCTTCAGGCAATTTTTATTTCTAGAATAGAGCGTTTAGCTCCAGTACTCCAGACATAGCAAGGTACACTTTTCCATTGCTCAGAGAGGGACTTTTTTTTTTTTACTCTTTGGTCATTAAAAACAAGCCACGAGACATTAAACTCCAGGCGCAGATCATAGATCAGGTGTTGGTCATTCAAGGAGGAGAGATTAAGTGATTCCGGTCTTTCACATCGTGGCCAGCATGTGGGGGGCTGGGGGGGTGAGTCCCAATGAGCAAGAAAGGGATGAAGTGTTTAGATGAGGTCCAGCTCGGCCGTCTCGGAATTCCAAGCGTCTTGCCTTTTCCCCCTCTACTCAGAGTTTACACTAGGTGGCATGCAAGGAGAGCCGAACAAACTCAGAAACTTGCTCGTGTGTTCGCGGCGCCCTGGGGCCGAACTGCGATCAGCGGGGGCGGCTCGGGGACGAGCCGTGTGCGCTGAGACCATTCTCTTCTCCCCTCCCCAGGATGAAGTGTCCTCTCGCCGGCACGAATAAGAGATTTCTAATCAACACCATTAAGAACACGCTGCCCTCCCAGAAGGAGCAGGACCCTGAACAAAAAGAGGCCAGTAAGGAACCTGCGAAAAGCCAGAGCCAGAAAGAAGAGAGCCGGAAGAAGCACCGCGGCCACCCCTACAAGCCCAGCTTCCAGGGCCGGGGCGCCCGCGGCCACTCCCCGCACCGCAAGCGGAGCGGCCACGACAAGTACGAGAAGCGGTCCAGCCGGCGGTGAGGCAGGCCCACGCCGCCCCCTGCACCCCGCACCGTGCCATCCGGGACCGGGGGGTGTGCGGACGGGCGCTTTGGGGACCGGCCGCCAGCCGGAGAGCGAGCACCTGGCAGAGATTTCTAGAGCCGGCCCTCCGGGGCGGCGACAAGGCCATCGGCACCCAGGGCCTCGTCCGAAGGGGCGTGGGCCAGTCCCGGCCGCCTGGGCAGCGCCCTGCCCACGAGCGTTGTTTCTGTTCTCTCTTGTTTGGAAGTTGGTTTCAAAATAAATCTAAACCTTAAAAAAAGTTTTCCGAGATTGTTACGACTAGTTCCAGTTTTTTTCCCTGTGTTACAATTGTGGTCATTTCTCGAGTTTTCGCAAAAAATAAAACACTTGTAAATCCTATACATTTATTCTTTTTGGAGGATGAATTTCAGAGCCAGAAATCATCTGGCCCCAACCCTACTTAGCAGAAGGTGTGGCCCTTCAAAGGGCTAGAAATGTACCAAGAAGAAATTAACCAAGAAGAAATTCACCAAGAAACTCCTTGCTAGTTTCCTTTTCCTGTAAGTGAGCCGTGTAGGAAATTCCCCAACGGCTTTGAATTTGGTGTTCCCTGTCAATAACCAGAGGTTAAAAAAATTGGCCTCTGTCCTTTCCTTGTGCATTCTCAAACTCATTCCTGAGAGGAACAACGTTTCTATATTTCATTTTGGGGGGGAATATGTAAGTTTTCAGTGGTGCTTTAAAAACGAACCCTCAAAAGTTAAAATTAACCAATTATTTCAGTGCCATGTCTTACTGAGCTAAAGACCTATAACACCACTCTTAGTAGAGTTGTTTCTGAAATCTTAATTTTAAAGAAAAGTGTGTTTACAACGCCTTTTTCTGGTTTTCTTTCCCCCCCAGTATCAGTGTGTCTCCGTTTTAACATACAATTAACAAACTTTTCAAACCTGCATTCTTCCTTCGACACTCAGGAAAATGTCACTAAGGCCCCTCTTCCCCAGGCTACAAAAGGAAGAGTCTGTCTCCGTCCCCACTCCCAGTTTCCCATAGCGTCGGACCTGATGCCTGGTCGCTCCCAGGTAATCGCTCGCCACAGCCTGTTCCCTGCTCCCTGGCAGCCAGGAAAAGCCCTTTCTCGGTGTTAGAAAGGAGCCCATCCGGTAAGTCAGCTTTGGGGTGTTTGTAGAGAAACTAGAAGAGACCGAGTATTGCTTTCCCTGGCGAGCCGCGGGCCACACGCTCAGTCTGCTCTGAGCTGAAAGCTCGGACGTGACAAACCCAAGGCCTCGCTCGACCCTCCCGCCTCCCACCCAGGGACCCCAGGGCCTCGTCCGTGACTTTATAAGAACACAGCGGCCCACTTTGCTTTCAAACACACCAAGGGAATGACTTGGTTCACGTGACTCTCTCAGAGTAGATTTTACTCCGCATTGTTTGTGCTAAGTTTGGAATGTTTTGTATTTACCAGAAATAGCATAGAGTTGTGAGTTTTTGACATTTCTTGTTATAATTAAGTAAAATAAAGTTGTGTTGTATCAGTTGTCTACGTTCTCCGTATTTAGACCAAACTGTCAAGTTCGTTATTCTTCAAAAGAAGATGGTTATAAGGAGCACATTCTAACACTTAAAGGAAGCCTCGTGGGCCGAATCGTACTGAACCTTCCTTATTAAACTCTGTTTGAGGACGAGCGCGGATAAGCGTTCCACAGAACCACTCGCCCTTTAAAAGGAATTGTTCCCAGGCCACCGGGGTGGCTCAGTCGGTTGAGCTTCGAAGTCGGCTTCAGCTCAGGTCATGATCTCACCGTGCGTGCGATCGAGCCCCACCTCAGGCTCTGCACCGACAGTAGGAAGCCTGCTTAGGATTCTCTCTCTCCCCCTATCTCTCTCTGCCTCTCCCCCCATTTGCGCGCTCTCTCTCTCTCAAAATCAATAAATGAACACTTAAAAAGCAACTGTTCCACTTCTGAAAATTGTAAAACTTTGACCAAGAGCAGCGTGGTTTCCTTTAGAGAAACGTGTATCTGTTCGTATTCCACACCCCGACCGTGGGTGTTGGCAGAGGTGACTGGGCCTGAGATCTCACACGCACCAGCTACCCCCTGCTTCTGTGCTTACCATACAGCCCCCCTGCCCTTGGGGAGTCTCCCCGGCCTCAGGCACTGTCTGCTGTCCGGGGGAATTGTATGTGGAGCTCACAACCCCAACAGAGGGGTTCTAGAAGGTGAGTCTGAGCCTGCCTCCGCGGCTGGCTGGCTGGGGGGGGGCCCCACGTGGTCACTTCTCTGCATCCTCCCATCCGCACGCTGGGATGTTTGGCCTGAGTCCCTCATTTAGAAATAAGTAGAGACAGAAGTACCAAGTGTTTAGCCCTAAGTTTTAGGAGAGACCTTTCACGCTTCTACGAAGAAGCTACAAGACTTGAGCACGAGTGTGACTTAGCGGAGTTCCTTTTCGGTTTTAGTTGGTTCGGAAAACACGGTCTCGGAGACATGTAAACCAAAAGCGATGGTCTCTACCATGGCCAGTGACCCGCTAGCGCTAGCCTTTCCAAACGGCCCCCACGTCAAGGGAGAGGGAGCCGGAGCGGGTGGCTTTTCCTAGAGCAGGCTGACTCTACTAAGGGACACTTCCTCAGGTCGGATTCTGGAAGGAATCCGTGGAGTCTGGAAGATGGCTGTGGACTTCTGAATTTTCCTGCTTGTTTGTTTGTTTGTTTGTTTGTTTCAGGAGGGGCAGGGGGTGGGACAGATCAAATCTACTGGTGGAATTTATCATTCCTTCCCTTCGCTGATAAGTGATGCGACTTAGTGTCACATAATCTCTGTCACTCTGGAGGTCACGCCATTTGTCTTTGGCTCACGAAGAGTATGTGGCCCATAATTGGGGCTTGTTTTAGACATACAAGGTGAATCCCTGTCTAAGGGAAGCCTCGCACTCCCTTAAGGAGTGTTAAATTTGTAAATAGTCTCACCAGGAGGAACGGGTCGGCCATACTGAAACTATGTGGATGGTTACAATACTTCCTGTATCTCACCTGTGGGCCAAACTTGTGGGGCTTCCCCCCAGCTTTACTGATGTAGGTTAACCTATAACACTGTGTCAGTTTAAGATATAACATGTGGTGCTCTGACCTAAGTATATATTGTGAAATGATCGCGATAAGGTTAATTAACACATACATTCCCTCACAGTTAACCACTGAGTAGCAAGAACATTTAAGAGAAGCTTCTACCTGTGTCCGTACAGTCATCTCACAGACCTGTGAGGAAGGTAGTATTTAGCCCATTCTATAAACCAGGAAACAGGGCAGGATAAAGAGTTTGCCGCGGGTCACGGAGCTGGGAAGTGACAGAGACGCTGTCCCGGGTTACAAACCTGGACTGTCTGAAGCTACAAACCTATATTCTTTCCCGTACATTATGCCAAACCCTGTCTGAACTCAGCTCCCCCAAAACAACAGGCCTGGGATGTCTCAGTGCGTGATGGGCCAAGGATTCCCGACTTAAGAGCCTGAAGAACTTAAATAACTCATGCATTTTACTGGTTAAAATTGACTCCTGGCGGCCCGAATGCTCAAGCCCCACCCAAGGAACACGTGTCCTGGGCCAGTGTTTCCCTGCGGGCCAGCCGCGACAGCCGTCTAATCCCAGAGGAAAACTTACAATCCTCTGGTTAAATGGTTAAATGGCAGCTGATGGCAAACTGAAACTCCCACATGGAGCAAAGATTTGAGGTTATTTCATATCTAGCCCCTCCTTTTTTTCCATCCACTAGAAGACCAAGATTTGGGAGTTAAGAAACCTTAGCTTCCAGGCCTCTTTGGTACTTTCAAATACACCCTATCACCCACGGAGAGTGTGCCACCACCTTGGAAAGGCGTGTCCGCAGGTCTTGGAATAAGCTCCACCCTCAGCCGAGAAGGCTAGTTTGCCGAACGTTCTCAGTTTTGAAAAGACTGCTAAGAAGCATGAACTCACATACACGGGAACATATAAAGAAGTAGGTAAATTATTTAATCTACGTTAAACTGCCAACACCACATAGTAAGCAGAATTGAGAGGAATGTTATAAAGAAGTAATTTTTTGGGGGGTTGCCATCTCGGTATGAAACAAGGGCGAGAACAAAAAGCCACGTAACTGGGGATAGTTCTGGCAAATGCCTAGACAAGGATACATACTAAACTGAATGGAAACCTCGCTCCGTAACTTTTAGAAGCAGGATCGCTTTGTTAACGAAGACCATTTCAGGGAGTCCTGGAAATGCTGAGCCATTTTACCCTCTTGCTAATTGTTTTTCAAGAGTGCTTCTATCACTGTGGTCTACACTATCATCTATGGTGACAGCGAGAGCTCTGGCTAGCAGAATTACTTAAAAAGTGTCCAGCTATTTTGAAAAAGAAAAAATCACTTTCATTTGCATTTTCTTCTTTATTGGTGAATTGAACAGTTTTCATGTGCTTACTGGATGTCTGTATTTCCTTTTTTTAAATGTTCATTTATTTATTTTTCCGGAAAATACAAACATCCTGGGGCGCCTGGGTGGCTCCGTTGGTTAAGCATCCGACTGCTGACGTCAGCTCAGGTCACGATCTCACGGTTCATGAGATCGAGCCCCATATTGGGCTCTGTGCTATCAGATTCTCTCTCTCTCTCTGCCCCTCCCCTGCTCGCTCGCTCACTCTCTCTCTCTCTCTCTCTCTCTCACCATTTATGGTGTCCGAGGATCAGTGTTCCATCTCTACTCAGGTCCAGTTGCACTCTGGAAGCCTTTTCTCAATAGGAGATTAGCCATTTGCCCAGGGCAGTGTGGCTCTTCTCCTAAACGCTATGACCTGAACTATAATTCTCCCCTAGGAGTTTGCCCCAGGCTTCAGAGTAGCTCCATCTGCTGCAGACACACCAAATATCATTGAATCTGCTAGATCATAAGGCCTGAGGATAATCCACACTGCAGCCTGAAATTGCTAGGAAGCATTCTCTTGCTCTTGGTACCGCTCAGACTGGCCAGCTTTACAGATTTCTCAATGAACCGGGAGGGAAGCACACTCAAATACGGCAGAGTAGGGCGCCACATAACTTCTTGTTCCAAGCCTGGGCACCTTTAAATGAAAGGGGTGCTATTGAAACTTACATCAAGGCAACAGGCGTAAACTTGGATTGTTCCGCTGCAGGGTATTATGCTAAGTGAAATAAGTCAGTCAGAGAAAGACAGATGCCATATGTTTCCACACATAGGTGGATTTTAAGAGACTTAGCAGAAAGCCAGAGGGAAGGGAAGAGGGGAAAGAAAAAAAGACACAGAGAGGGAGGGAGACAAAACGTAAGAGACTCTTAAAGACTAAAAACAAACTGAGGGGAGAGGGGGGTGTGGGAGAGGGGAGGGTGGGTGACGGGCACAGAGGAGGGCACCTGTTGGGATGAGCACTGGGTGTTGTATGGAAACCGATTTGACAATACATTATTAAAAAAAAAAAAAAGCGTTTCTGTTTGGGGCGATGAAAGAGTTTTAAAAATAGTAGTGTTGGTTGCCCAACATTTTAAATGTCATTAATGCCACTGAATTGTACACTTAAAATGTTTAAAAAAATGTAATGTTTTATATTATATATATTTTACCACAGTAAAAAAATGTCTAAAAGAGTGAAAAACAAAAACAAAACTTGGATTGTTCCAGGCAAACAAGTCACTCTAGATCCATATCGCCTTCCTGAGTCAAAGAAGCCCACAAACCACTTGATCTTCTTTTCGTGGTAGGGGGTGCAAACTACTGTGTTATTCAGTTAATGGCCTGTGTCCCCATTTTAGCTGTAATCTGCCTGTTCTCTCCGCGGCTCAAGCCTTTCTCCTTCGGGAGGACAAATGCGGTTTTAGTGTATGAAGGGTCGAAGGGGTTACCGAGTGGCATCTATGACTGAGTGAAGACGGACATTAAGTCTGGAAGCACTGCATGGGGTCAATAAAGTCAGAACCCCTTGTCTGCACTGGAAAAATCACTCGGCTAATATTAACTGCATGATGTACACGTATTCCTCTGGACGTCGGAGTTTGTTGCTGCCTGGGAGGAAGATCCCGCTTCCTCACCTCATTTCTCTTATACTGAGGAAGGGCAGTTACAATCCTTGGAAAGGTATCACAATAGTCAACGAATGTAGATCTATAGGGCACGGATGGACAGGTCTGCAGAGAGAAGAACAACGAAGGAGAAACTCTGATGTCAGATAGTCTTAAAACTAAAAACTTTGAAGGAACATGGTCGTTCCTTTTCTTTGCAGGAGTCCATTTCATCTGATTTGTTATCGCCCCCTCTGTTTTCACAAAATACACAATCCCTTTCGAACTTACACTGTAAGTTTATGTTTGGGTGAGTTCGTTTCCTTTTAAAAGGTAGGGTGGGGTCTTGGGTTATACTTATGTGTTAAGGAAAACCCGTGAAATGAATATATGAAGAATGAATTAATATATTAAGAACTGAGGTGAACTTCTAGTCTGGCCAAGATGGAGGTAATAGGGAATTTACCATACACAAGAAATAGTGTTTTTTTAAACAGCAAAATATGTGAAAGATCAAGAACAGTTTTTAACACATTGGACAGCAGACAACAAAGGACAATGATCTCTGAGTGAAAGAAAGCCTGTGATTACCCCTGCATGGGGCTGCAGAGCAGGGAGGGGGGTTCCAGCAGAGCCTAAAGGTTCCCCCGAGTTGAGAGGACTGAATGGGAACTTGGGGGAAGACAAGGCAGCTACAGTTTGCAGTGGAAAGTACTGAAGCAGAAGGAACTGCACCAAAAAAATTAGCCCCGAGATCGGCAGAAGGGCGTTCTCAAATAAAATACTCAGCTGAATACCGATCGGTTCATGTGTCTAAGGAAATTACCTGAAGCCAGGAAAAGAACCTCACGAAAGGGGTGAAGGGAACAATCCTCAGAGCTCATAGAGTCAGAAATAGTGCCTATTTTGACCAGCCTCAGTGGAAAACCTAACAATTCACACGATATTAGATCGAGTGTTCAAAAAGAGTTTTGCATTGGTGGAGCAAAATTAGCCCTAAACTAAATGGTGCTTTGAATCCACCAAGGTTTAAAGACAACTCAAAAGGATCGAACTGCTTCCAAGCAAATTAATAGCATTCCAGGACAAAGTTCAAGAATGATTATAGGAATACAAAGATAAATAGCACCACCAGGCAAAATTCACAATGTCTGGCACCAGATAAAAATCAACAGACATCCAAAGAAGCAGAAAAATACAAGCCGTTATAAGGAGAGAAATGAATCAAGAGAAAATGATCTAGAGATGTCAGAGTCGATAGAATAGTAATTAAGGACAGTAAATGTTATCCCATATGTTCATGAAATTATAGGAAAGATTGAACATGTTAAGTAGAGACACAGAAGACCTAGAAAAGACCCAAATCAAATAGAGACAGGGCTATAATGTCTGAGATGAAAAATAGATTGGGTGGGATTAGTGGCAGGTGAGACACTATAAAAGAAAAGGTGAATAAACTTTAAGATGTAACAATAGAGACTATTTGAAATAAGCCACAAAGAGAAAAATGGCTGAAAAGGGAACAGCATCATTCAGCTCTGAGATAAATTCAAGTGGGTAAATATGCTTGTAATTAAAATCCTCAAGGACGGAGGGCACTTGTTGGGATGAGCACTGGGTGTTGTAGGGAAACCAATTTGACAATAAATTATATTTTAAAAATAATATAAATAAAAATAAAATCCTCAAAGATAGTGATGGATAGAGAAAGATATATGAAGACATACTGTCCACAAAGTTTCCAAATATAATGAAAATTATAAATGCATGGACATAAGACATTCGATGAACTTGAAGCATTTCAAAAAAGGAAGAAAACCACCCCCAAAGCATGTCAAAATCGTATTGCTTTAAACCAATGATGAAGACATAATGTCAAAGGAGCCCCTACCCAAGAGACACAGTACATTCAGGGAAACAAATACAAAGTTCTAAACATATCTCATCCAGAAACAAAGCCAGAAGGCAGTGGAACATCCTTAAAATACAGAAAGAAAAAAAAAACAAAAAACAATTGTCAACCTAGAATTCCATACCCTAGAATTCATTCAAAAAATGAAAGATCCTTGCCAATGCTCTCAATCTCATGTTCTCAGGGAACCGCCAGCTATGACCTTCTTTGCACACCGGGTCTTCCAGAGAGAGAGGGTTTCACAAGTATGGAATGGGAAGCCCCTGCTACAGCTGCCATCTCCGTGAGTCCCTTGTGAGAACACATAAGAGGAAAGAACTGAGCAGGGTCAGGATGATGCACTGTGGTTTTGATTATTTTACACATTTTTGGCACTTTTTTATTACAAAAGTTATCCGCTGTTTATATTTTAGGAGAGTGCACAAAAAGAAAAGAAAGGTATAAATTATACTCTCCCCTTTCTCTTACTTAATGGTGAACGTCTGAATGCTGTCCCCAGTAAGATCAAGGATGCCTACCTTCACTACCTCTATTCAACACTGTCCTGGAGGGCCTAGCCAAGTGCAATAACTGAAGAAAAAATAAATAGCATTCAGATTGGAATGGAAGAATGAAAACTTTCTTGATTTTCAACTGAGATGCTTTTCTATATAGAAAACCCTATAGTGTCTATAAATAGCTTCCAAACCCATTAAGCAAGTTTAGCAAGGAAGCAGGATATAAAATGAGTATACAAAAATTAATTATATTCCTAATACTAGCAACAATCAGACGTAAAATTTTTAAAACTTTAAATAACATCGAAAAAATAAAACGAGAGGGGTAAATCTCATAAAAGATGTGCAAGATCTGTACACTGAAATATTCAAAACCTGGCTGAGAGAAAGTAAAGATCTAAGTAAGTGGAGAGATATACCATGTTCATGAATGGGAAGATTCAATATTTTTAAGATAGCATTCTCCCAAAATGTGTTATAATCCAGTGCAATTCCAATTAACAAAAACTAGGGGCACCTGGATGGCTGAGTCAGTTAAGCATCCAACTCTCAGTTTCAGCTCAGGTCATGGTCTTGCAGTTCATGTCTTCAAGTTCCACATCCAGCTCTACACTGACAGCACAGAGCCTGCTTGGGATTCTCTCCCTCTCTCTCTGCCCCTCCCCAGCTCATGCTGTCTCTGTCTTTCTCAAAATAAATAAATAAAAACTTTAAAAAAGTATTTTAAAAAGCTAGCAGGTTTTCCCCAGTGAAAATTATTTAATAAATAACTATTTAAAGTCTCTAGAAGTGGTCTAAGGGCACAACAACAAATAAAGAAACATTTTTTTAAATCCACTAACATTTGTTAAGACCAGTGAGAGCCTATAGTTTCTGAATCAAGACCACCCCCTTCCTCTTCCCTCCCAGGTCAGAAAGAGAGAAACTCCACTCTAGACTGGTGCAGACAAGAACACAGGGCTTACTTTGCCCCCAGATCCCAGCCAATGAGCTCTTTTCCCAGAAGGAATAGAACGGCAGCATTTTTCAGCCTGTCCCAGCTACCTGCTGCTGAGACTAAATTCTGAGCTAGTTGCCTGAGAGGTTGGGCTCCCTTCTCCCACCTAGTTCCCACTGGTGGGACAGAGGCTCTACCTTGGGCACATTGCCACTGAGAGTTCTGGGTTCCTGATTGCCCTTGCCCTGGCTACTGTCCCCCCTCTACCTCATGCTCAGCTCCTAACGTGGGGGTGTCACTCAGAGAGAAGTACACCATTGTCCCCACTCTAGCTCCGGAGTCCTGACTCAGAGATTTTGCCTAGAGGAAGAAGCAAGCCATAAAATAGACAGCTCCTAATCTCTTCCCAAAGAAACTGATTTCAGGGTACCTGCATGGTTCAGTTGGTTAAGCCCTCAATTCTTGATCTCAGCTCAGGTCTTGATCTCAGCATCATGAGTTCAAGTCTTACATTCAGTTCCACACTGGGTGTGAAGCCAGCTTGAAAGAAGGAAAGAAAGAAAGGAAGGAAGGAAGGAAGGAAGGAAGGAAGGAAGGAAGGAAGGAAGGAAGGAAGGAAGGAAGGAAGGAAGGAAGGAAGGAAGGAGAAAGAGAGAGAGAAAGAAAGAGAAAGAGAGAGAGAGGGAGAGAGGGAGGGAGGGAGGGATAAAGGAAGGAAGGAGGAAAGAAAGAGAGAAGCTGACTTCATTTGCAGCAAAGTGTGGAGAAGTTCAAGGCTTAAAGTGCACTCAAAAATGGTGGATGTTGTGTTGAAATTGGAAAAACACTTAGATTTGTTGAACATACAGGCTAAACTGAAGACTGCTAGTTCCCAGGAAAGAACCCCAGGGAAAAGACAGCTGGGAGTAGCCCTTTTATTTTATCATATGCCGATTTCGGGAACTATTCCTTCAAAGAAGCTAGAATTTGATTGGTTGAGTCTGTGGAACAATTTATATCCCAGAACATTGTTGAAAACAATAGAACAGTTATCCAACAATTTGTGGAGCGTAACAGCTGAGTATGGTCAGGGGAAGAGACTGCTGAAGAGAGCCCTGGCGTACCACTGTCATCCCAGGCTGCACACCGACATCAGAAGTTTAACGCTGTGTGCGTGCGTGCGTGCGTGCGTGCGTGTGTGTGTGTGTGTGTGTGTTGGTGAATAGACATCGCTAAAGTAACAGCTAGTCACTAGACACATAAGCAAGCAAATAACAATAGCTTTGAGTCCAGGGGTGGGTGTGACCAGAACCCAGAATTGCTATCATAAATTATCCAAAATGTCCCATTTCCAACAAAAAAGGAGGAGGCATACAAAGAAACAGGAGAATATGACGCTTACACTGAGATAGAAGCAGTGCCTTTGAGAGTAGCCAGATACTGGATTTAACAGACAAAGACTTCAAAGTAGGTATTGTAAATACGGTCAAAGAACCAAAGGAGATTGCAGTCTACAAAATAAAGGTATGCTGACAATGTCGCATCAAATAGTCTCAATGAAGAAATAAATGACTTTCAAGGAATCAGATAAAAATTCTGGAGTTGAGGGGCGCCTGGGGGGCTCAGTTGGTTGAGCGGCCGACTTTGGCTCAGGTCATGATCTCGCAGTCTGTGAGTTCGAGCCCCGCGTCGGGCTCTGTGTTGACAGCTCAGAGCCCGGAGCCTGCTTGGGATTCTGTGTCTCCCTCTCTCTCTGCCCCTCCCCCACTCATGCTCTGTCTCTCTCTCTGTCTCAAAAATAAATAAATATTAAAAAAAATTCTGGAGTTGAAACGTATAATGAAGTGAAAAATTTACTAGAGGATCTCAACTTCCTGCAGAAGAAAATATTAACGAACCTGAAGATAGACCGATAGAGATTATGCAATCCAAAGATCAGACAGAAAAAAGAATGAAGAAAAATGAGTAAAACCTCAGAGAAAGGTAGGAGAGCATTAAGCAGATTGACAAACATGGACTAGAACTACCAGAAGCAGAGAAGAGAGAAAGGAAAAGAAAAAAAATAATAATGATGTTGTAATGGCTGCAGCACCTGAGTGGCTCATTTGGTTAAGCGTCTGACTTCAGCTCGGGTCGTGATCTCATAGTTTGTAGGTTCAAGCCCCACATGGGGCTCTATGCTGACAGCTTGGAGCCTGGAGCCTGCTTCAGATTCTGTGTCTCCCTCTCTCTGCCTCTCCCCACCTTGTGTGTGCACGCATGCTCTCTCTCTCTCTCTCTCTCTCTCTCTCTCTCTCTCTCGTCTCTCTCTTCCAAGGATAATTGAATAAACATTAAGAAAAATAAAGAAATAATGGCCGAAAACTTTCCTAATTTATTGACAAACAATAACCTACACATCTAGGAAGCTCAACAAATTCCAAGTAGGATAAACACAGAAAGATCCATCAACAGACATAGCAAAAATACAGAAAGCCAAATACAGGAGAAAAATCTTGAAAGTAGCAAGGGAAAAAGAATTCATCACTTATAAGAAACCCCAAGAAGATTAACTTACTCCTCCTCAGAAGCAACGGAGGCCAGGAAGCAGTGATAACCTATTCAAAGTGCAAAGAAAAAGCAACTTTTAATCAAGGATCCTATATGTTATCAAAGCTATCTTTCAAAAATGAAGGCAAAATAAAGACATTCCCAGACAAACACAAACTGAGAGAATTTGTTGCTCGCCGACTCCACTTACAAGAAGTACTAAAGGAAGTTTTTCAGGCTGAAAGCAAGTGACCCCAGATGGTAATTCGAATTTCATAAAAAAAATACCAACGGCACTTGTAAAAGCAATTAATGTAATTATGAAAGGCAGTAAAAGTGCATATTTCTTCTCCTGTCTCCTCTTATTTGAAAAGCAATTGTATAAAACAATATATATATAATGTATTGTTGGGACCATGACATCTAGAAATACAACAATTTTGCCAATAACAGCACAGAGAAGATAGGAGGAAATAAAGATGTACTGTACTAAAAAATGCTTCCAGATAACAACTTGAATCCATAAGAACACAAGAGCCAGAAATAGTACATAAGAATTTAAGATAACAAAAGCATAAATATACACTTGTTCTCCTTTCTTCTCTCTGCTCTTTAAAAGTCATAAATATATAAAGTTATAACGACAGGATTATAACACTCATGGATATAAAATTTATATAAAAATGCCACAAAATGGGGGGAAAGAGACAGACCTGCATAGGAGTAGTGTTTCTATATCTCACTGGAATTAAGTTAGTAAAAATCTAAATTGATTCTGTTAAATTAAGATGTATTTGGGGGCGCCTGGGTGGCTCAGTCGGTTGAGCGTCCGACTTCAGCTCAGGTCACGATCTCGTGGTCCGTGAGTTCGAGCCCCGTGTCGGGCTCTGTGCTGACAGCTCAGAGCCTGGAGCCTGCTTCGGATTCTGTGTCTCCCTCTCTCTCTGCCCCTCCCCCACTCATGCCCTGTCTCTGTCTCAAAAATAAATAAACATTAAAAAAATAAAAAATAAATAAATAAAAGATGTATATGGTAGGCTCTAAAGCAACTACAAAGGAAAATCTTAAAAAACACAGTAAACAAAAATCACTAAAGACATTAAAAACAGGGGCACCTGAGTGGCTCAGTCTGTTGAGTAGCCGACTTCAGCTCAGGTCATGATCTCACGGTTTGTGAGCTCGGGCCCCGCATCAGGCTCTGTGCTGATAGCTCGAAGGTTGGAGCCTCCTTCCAATTCTGTGTCTCCCTCTCTCTTTCCCCGTCCTCTGCTTATGCGTGCTCGCTCTCTCTCTCTCTCTCTCTCTCCCCCTCTCAAAAATAAATAAACATTAAAAAAATTTTTTTAAAAGAAATTAAAAACAAATTCAGTGGAGAAAGAGTCTTTTCAACAAATAGGTCTGATGTGAAACAATTAGATATCAATACATTAAAAAATCTAAAATTAAAAATAAGGACCGTACCGAATGTGAGTGAGGATGTGGCATAATTGTAGCTCCCACTCGTTGATCACAGGACTGTAAAGTTGTACAACCACACTGCAAAACAGCTCGACGTGTTCTTAAGAAATTAACATACACTACCCATAGAGTCCGGTCATTCAACACCCAAGCTTTACCCAAGGAAAATGAAGTCATATGTTCATACCAAGACCTATCCATGAATGTCCCCCGCGGCTCTGTTTGCAGGAATCAAAAAATGGAAACAACCCGAATGTGTATGAAGAGGTGAACAGATAAGCCAAGTATGCTGTATCTATACAATGAAGTCCTACTCAGCAGTTAAAATAAGTCAGTATTGATTCATGTCAAAACACGAATCACACTGATGCATGAATGTGGATGAATCTCAAAATATTATGCTAAGTCAAAGAAGTCAGATCAAAAAAGCGCACATAATTCTTGCCTCCATTTATATAAAATTATAGAAAATGTAAATACCTATAGTATCACTTTGATTGTCACGCAAAGTTTTCTAACAAGCAGTAAAGGTCATATTTAAGAAAAATCTTGGCACCTCAGTCTTTAGAATACTTTGTTAGAAAAATCCGCATACAGGAAACATCAAAGGGAGTCGTTTGGTCTATTACTTCACATTAGTTTCCTTCCCCAATAATATTTTTATTTTTTTGGTGTTTTCCCCCCCGATAACATTTTTAAATAGCTATATTGAGGTACAATTGACAAACAACAAGCTTTACATAAAGTGTAAAACTTTGTAAGTTCTACTTATATATACACCTGGAAAACCATCACTACAATCAAGGTAATAAATACATCTATCACCCCTGGCATTTCCTCCTTCTCCCTTGTCCACGCACATCTGTTCCCCACTTTACCATTACCACCCCCAGGAAACCACCAATCTGAACTAAGACATGAGACTTAGAAATAAGTTCCAGAGTTTCATAATATAATATCACTAGTTCCTAGTTTTCAAGAACAAATTGCTCAGAAGTGCCTGGGGTGACCCAGTCGCTTGAGCATCTGACTCTTGGTTTCAGCTCAGGTCATGATCTCATGGTTTGTGAGTTCAAGCCCCGACTTGGGCTCTGCCGACAGCACAGGCCCTGCCTGGAATTCTCTCCCTCCCTCTATCTCTGCCCTCCCACAACTCGTTCTCTCACACTCTCTCTCAGAATAAATAAATAAACATTAAAAAATTGCTCATTACACCAAGAACCAGAAAGATCTCAAACCGAATGAAAAAGACAATAGACGCCAACATCAAGATAACATAGATATTAGAATCACCTTAAAGATTTAAAGCAATCATTATAACAATGCTTCAACATTTTTAAACATTCTCAAAACAAACAGAACATCTCAGCAAAGAAATAGAAGATATAAATAAGAACCAAATGGAAAAATACATTAAATTAAAAAATTAAAAATTTTATTTTTTTATAAAAATTAAAATGGATGGTCTCTGCAGCAGAATGGAGAGGAAGGGTGAAAGAATCAGCTAAGTGGAAGCTAAAACAATACAAATCACCCAATCTGAACAATAAGAGAAAATACTGAAGAAAATGAACAGAGCCTCAGGGAATTAATGGAATTTCAGAAGGAGAGGAGAAAGATGGTAGGGGTAAAAAATACTTAAAGAATGGCTTTTTTGGCCAGATGGCTTAAAACATCCCAAACAGGACAAAAGATATAAATTCACAGATTCAAGAAGCTGAATGAATCCAAAATAGGAAAAGTCAAAAAAATCCACATCCGACATATGACAATCAAATTTCTGGATTCTAAAGACTAATAAAAAACCTTGAAGAAGCTGCAGATAAATAACACCTTACCTATAAAGGTAAAAAAAAAAAAAATTAATGGCAGTAGATTTCTCTGGTGGGGAGGCCAGAAACAAGTACTACCACATTTTTTTCACACGCTAAGAACAAAAATAACAACCAACCCAGAATCTTATATACAGCAAAAATATCTTCTAGGAATGAAGGGGAAATCGAGATATTCTCAGAGCAGGGGAAAAACCTAAGAGGATTTGTCGCTAGCAGATCTACCCTAAAACAATAACTCAAGTTCTCAAAATAGAAAGGAAATTATAAAAGATAGAATATTTGAACATAACATGAGAACAAAGAAAAACGGAAAGAGTAAAAATTATGGGTTAAATATACTACATTTTCTTTCTCCTCTTGAGTTTTCTAAATTATGCTTGATGGCTGAAGCAAAAGTTTAAGCACTGTCTGATGTAGTTCTAGAGGTAAATAAATATTTAAAACAATTATCTTATAGACAGGTTTTATCCCTGCACCATAGCATTTGTGCATAGAGGGGAAGCCATTTCTCCCCACTCTACTAACATTTCCTTTGAGGAAAACTCAAGACAATATATTCCACATCCATCCTAAGCAAATGTCATTGGGTCGAGTACACTCAGAGAAAGAGAATGCAATATCTGAAACAAACAAACAAAAAAACAAAACCACAATTATATGATAAATGGGGGGAAATGAAGGGATGTTAAGGAGGTAAGGTTTTGACATTTCACTGGAACTGGTAAAATGATATCAGCAGACTTCGATAATTTATGTATATATAAGGTAACTCCCAGAGCAACTACTAAAAATGTTATGTAAAGAGATATAGTAAAAACTACCATAAATAAATCAAAATGCCATTTTAAAAAATACTCACAGAACCCACAGGGAGGCAGTAAAAAGCAAAGAGAAATGAAAAACAGAACAAACAGAAAACAAAAAATAGTAAGACTTAAGCCCTTACATATAAACACATTATACTGCTGCACAATCCATTAAATGAAAAATTGATAAATTAAGGTTCATCAAAATTAAAAACTTATAGTCTGCAAAAGACCCTGTTGAAAGGTTGAAAAGACAAGCTAAAAACTAGGGGAAAAAAATTTGCAAACCAGATATCCAAAAAGGATTAGTATCAGTATTACATAAAGAGCTGTCAAAATTCAAAGGTAAAACAACAACAACAAACCCCAAACAATCAAATTAGACAATGGGCAAAGGATTTGAATAGACATTTCACTGAAGAGAACATATAGATGGCAAGTAAGCACATTCCTTATGCTTGTTGATGTCAACATCATCAGCCATTGAGGAAATGCAAATTAAAGCCACAATGAGAGGTTCCTGGGTGGTTTAGTCGGTGAAGCAACCCACTCTTGTGTCAGCTCAGGTCACGATCTCACAGTTAGGGAGTTCGAGCCTTGTGTTGGGCTCCATGTTGATGGTGCGGAGCCTGATTAGGATTCTCTCTCCATCTCTCTCTGTCCCTCTGCCGCTCACACACACACACACTCTCTCTCTCAAAAGAAATAAATAAATTTTAAAAACAAAACAAAGCAAGCAAAACCCATAATGAAATATCACTGCACACGTATCAGAATGTCTAAAATGAAAAACATCGACAGCACCAAATGCTGTCAAAGATGTGAAGAAAATGGATAACCAATACACTGCTGGTGGGAGCGTAAAGCCCACTCTAGAAAACAATTTGGCAGTTTCTTAAAACACTAAACATGTACCATACGACCCAACGATTGTACTTCCGGGCAATTTATCCCACAGAAATAAAGAATTTCTCATAAAAATCCGTACAAGATTATTTGGCAGCTTTATTCATAATTAACCAACGACAGGAAACAACCCAGATCTCCTTCAATGAGTGAGCGGTTAAACAAAGTGTGTGTGGTACATCAATACCATGGAATTCTACTTAGAAATAAAAAGGAATGAACGATCAATGCTTGAAACAATCCAGAACGTTATCCATAGTCTCTAAAGACACATCTCCATTAATGCTTTGGATGCAATGGTTATTACGCCAGGTGTTGGGGACAGAGCGGTAAATGAAACAGATATAATCTGTGTCCTCATAAAGCGTACATTCTAGTGAAGAGAAACAGTCTGTAAATGAATCGAAAAATAAAACAATGTCAGATAGTTATGAGTTTTTGAAATGCAATAAATCCAAGTAAAGTTAGATTAAGCATCGGGATGGATAAGGGTTACTTTTAGAAAGAGGGATCAGAGAAAACCTTTGTGGCATTTTTGTTAAGATGTGATCGCGCAGAAGGAGCCAGCAAGCGAAGACCTGGAGGAAAAGGGTTCCAGGCAGAGGTAACAGCGAGGGAAAATACCGTGAGGCAGGAGATAGCGTGGGAGTTGGAGGAACAGAAGGATGGAGGGTGTGGACGGGGTGAGAAGGAGGAAGTCAGTAGCAGGCAAGGTGACAGGGGAAGACAGAGGGGGATGACACGGAGATTTGTCGGAGTGGTAAACTCTTTGCACTATACTCCTGGAGTATAGAATCTCCTCTACTCTGATTTTGGAATTGTCTGTATCTTCCTTTAATCCTGTACCTTTTTGTTTCATATGTTTTTCATCTCTTTCCCAGAATTATCTGTTGGTCTCATTTTTCCTGAGACTGAACAAATTCCTTTGGCATTGACCGTAGTGCAGATCTGGTCCGATGAAGCTGGTGAAAATATCTTTACTTCGACTCTATTCTTGAAGAACATTTTTTTTAAGTTTATTTACTTATTTAGAGAGAGAGAGGGAGAGCATCAACAGGAAAGGGGCAGAGAGAGGGAAAAGAATCCCAAGCAGGCTCTACCCGGTCAGCACAGAGCCCGACAAGAGGCTCGAACTCACGAACTGTGAGATCGTGACCTGAGCCAAAACCAAGAGTCAGTCCCTTAACCGACTGAGCCACCCAGGCGCTCCAGAACACTCTCAATAGATACATAATTTGGACTTGGCAATCCTTTTTCCATTGATTTTTTAAAGCTGCAGTGAGATACCATTGGTATACAATAAATTACATATATTTTACGGTAAAACTTGATATGTTTGGTATATGTTTACACCTGCGAAACTTACTCCACAATCAAGATAATGAACACATGCATTACAACCAAAAGTGTCCAGGCCCTATTTATTTATTTATTTATTTATTTACTTACTTACTTACTTACTTACTTAATTTTTAAGTAGGCTTCATTCCCTCCATGGAGTTCAATGCAGGGCTCAAACTCATGATCCTGAGATCAAGAGTCGGACACTTAAGCACTGAGCCACCCAACTGCCCCCCTCAGGCCCCTTTTAATCCATCGTTCTACACTTCCCAACACCCTCTATCCACGGGCAACCACTCATGTCCTTTCTAGAACTATAGGTTAATTTTTCATAACTATAACTATAAATCGCATTTCTAGAATTTTATACGGATGGAGTCATATAATCTGTTCTTTTTTCTGGTCTGGAGTCTTTCACTCAGCATAATTATTTTGAGATTCGTCCACGTCGTGGTGTGTGATGCCAAACTGAATAGATCATTGATATTATTTCTAAGTTGTATCCAAGCCGATGCATTCCACAAAAGGTTTGTTGTAACCTATTAATGGCTACGTGGACTATTTCCAGATTTTGGCTATAACAAAACTGCTATGCAATATCACGTGGGTGTCTTTGTAAGGATATATGCTTACATCTCCCTTAGGCAAATACATCTCTAACATATAGGAGATGTATGTTTCTATTTTTAAGAAATAGACAAGCTGATTTTCAAAATCATTGCACCATTTTACAGTCTCACCATCAGCGTACAAGAGCTACATTGCCCCACTTTTTACCAACACTTGATATCTAAGTCCTTTTAATGTTAGCCATGAGATGTAGCCATGAATCTCTATATTTCTAGAATACCGAAATACAATTGGATCTGTACATTGGTCTTATATCCTGCAACTTAGCTAACATAAAATCACTTACTAGTTCTAGTAGGGTTTTTTGCTTGTTTGTTTTATTTTTTTCAGTAGAATTTTCTACACAGATGATCATGTAATCCCCAAAAAAACACCAGGTTAAGTCTTTCTTTCCAATCGAAATGCCTTTTATTCACTTCTCTTGTCCTATCGCACTGGCCAGAACCTCCAGTATAATGTTGAGTAGAAGGGAGAACAGACATACTTTTCTTGTTTCTACACTTAGAAAAGGATTCATCGTTTCGCCAGGAGTATCATGTTAGCCATAAGTTTTTGGCAGATGCTTTTTATCAGTTTGAAGTTTTTTTCTATTTATAGTTTCCTGAGCGTCTTTAAAGCCTGACATGGATGCTAGATTTCGTCAAATGCTTTTTCTGCATTTATTGAGATAATTATATGATTTTTCTTTTTTCTTTCTTTTTTTCTTTTTTGGTTTGTTAATATGATGGGTTAAATACATTGATTGTTGCATGTTGAACCAACCATGCATACCTAGAATAAGCTTCACTTGGTCTTGATATTTTATCCTTGTTATATATTGTTGGATTTCATTAGCTAAAATTTTCTTTAGATATTTTGCATTTATGTTCATGCAAGATATTGGTCTGTAGTTTTCTTTTCTTGTAATGTCTTTGTTTGGCTTTGGTAATAAGCTAATGCTGGAATCATAGAATTAGTGGAAAAGTAGTTCCTCTTTTTAAATTTTCTGGAAGAATTTCTATTTTCTGTAAGAACTTGTTATGATCGCTTCCTTAAATGGATCAATGAAACCATTTTTACCTGGAGTTTTCCTTGTGAGGGCGTTTTTTAACTAAGAGTTCCACTTATTTAATAGATATAGAGACATTCAGGTTAAATATTTCCTCTTGAATAAGCTTTGCTAATTTGTTGAATTTATTGGCATAAAGTTGTTTACAGAATTTCTTCACTATACTTTTAATATCTGTACAACCTGTAATGTGTCACTTCCCTCATTCTTTTTTTTTTTTTTTTTGAGAGAGAGAGAGAGAGACAGAGTGCACCCCCAAGCGAAGGAGGGGCAGAGAAAGAGGGAGAGAGAGGATCCCAAGCAGTCTCCATGCCCAACATGGAGCCCAAGGCAGAGCTTGATCTCATGAGTGTGAGATCATGACCTGAGTCAAAATCAAGAATCAGATGCTTAACTGACTGAGCCACCCATTCTCGATATTGGTAATTTATGTCTCCTCTCTTTTTTTCCTGATCAGTCTAGGTAGGACTTGATCAATTTTCTTAATCTTCCAAAAGATGCACATCACTCCAATTCTGGCTTCCACCATCACGCTGCCTTCTTCTTTCCTATGGTCAGCTTTCCTCATGCCTCTGTTATAAGGACTCTTGTGATTATATTTAGGGCCCCTCTGGAAAATCCAGGATAACTTACCCCTCTGAAAATCTTTAACTTAATCTCATCTGCCACGCCCCTCCTGCCATATAAAGTAAAACTCACAGGTTCCCAGGATTAAGATCTGGATGTCTTTGGGGGCCATTATTCCCCCTACTATAGCTCTTTTAAATAGGTACAATGACGTTTTATACATAATTGTGTATCTTGCTTTCCTTCATGTATCATAATTTACTAAGAATGATTTGTCCATCAGGAATGGGCTCCAGAGTGATACCAAAGTTTTATTCTTTTTTTTTAAAAAAAAGAGAGGCACCTGGGCTGCTCAGTCAGTTAAGCGTCTGACTCTTGATATCGGCTCAGGTCATGATCTCATTTTTCATGAGCTCGAGCCCCACGTATGGCACTGAGCTGACAATATGGAGCCCGCTTGAGATTCTCTCTCATCTCTCTCTGCCCTCCCCTGCACTCTCTCTCAAAATACACAAATAAACATTTAAAAAAAAGAATTCCCAGGACAAGATAAAGGTAGAACCCCTTGGAATGATCTGTGAAAACATAGGAAATCCTGTAAAAGGAAGCCACACACCCATGCTGGAGATAATCTTCACGTGGCTTAGCAAGGCCCAACATGAAAGCACAAGTATAAAGCAAGAAAGGTAAGTTACAACATTGAAGCGATCAGTGGCTAGGCAGACATTTGCTGAGCATCTGCTATGGAAAGACATGGTATCAGGTATCGAGGTGGGAGGGAATAGAGGGAAATAAAAACGAGGCAGACAAGATTGCAGTTCTCAGTGCCCTACATTTGAGGAGACAAGTTCAGAAATTATGCCCAGAAGGGCAGTGCTAAATGCTAGGAAAGAGGTTTCCATGAATGGAAGAGAGAGGGATCATGGGGCACAGGAAGACTTTCATAAGAGGAATGAATATGCAGTCTGGGGGTTGAATTTCAGCCTTTCCAAATGTTTACGATGGAAGGATAAACATAAGGTCGGCCATGTATCCTTTCAAACACAACATGGGGCCCACTGTGATAACGTTACTACCAGAAGAAGGTCAAGATGATTTCCTCAGTTGTATCAACATTAAGCTGCTTCTTGACAACGCGACGTAGAAGCTATGTCAGGAACTTCTCGGGTCGGGGGGAGGGGAGGAGAAGAAGGCTAGTAGGTGACTGGCATGACTGGAGGAAAATGGCGGGAACGGTTTCCCAGGGGTCACCTTACTGAGCTGGAGCTGTGTTTCACAGAATTCCCTTCCCATATGGTTCTAGGTCAGGGTTCGCCTTAGCGAGCATTTGTGACTTCGAAGGGGAAAGGAAAGCAGCATCTGTTAAACTCAAGATTATTGCCCGCCACAGGCACTGCCGTGGCTCGTGCATGGTTTCTGAGCCAACCCCCGATGGGCCTTCCAGCTCCCACCAGATCTCCTCAGCAATTCCAAGGGCCAGGCCAGGCACAGGTGCACCTCAGAGAGCGCAATGCCGGCTTTTGTCAGTCCCGCATGCCGGACAGGTAGGAGGTGGTGAGAGACACATATGGGTTCCAGTTTATCCTTGCAGGTTCTGATTTATCCTTGCAGGTTCTGGTTTGTCTCACTCTGCCTGGGTTTTCTTCCTTACTTCCAGCCTGCTCACTCCCAGAAACGTCATGCCCACCGCCAGACAATAGAGGCAAGAACTCCCCACCTACATCTTTGCTTGCTCTCACAGCTGTGAAAAGTCGAACGCCTACAAAAGTCCCTCATTCTGTACCACTTCTCATCTCCTGCTTCCCCATTTGAACCTTGAGCAATGACCGGCTGCAATGACCCTGTGTCATAAAAATGAGAAGATGCCTTTTCATTACTTTGGGAAAGAAAAAGCCAAGAGATTCCTTACTCGACAAATTTACAGAGCTCTCGGCAAGTAAATGGTTCTTTCTTATTCTTGGGATTTTCTCCCACAGAAGGTTCTCAAACTGTGAAATCTAACCTCTTGATAAACATAGCTACTGGTGTTCTTTGAATATTTTGCAACAATTCTGGACCTTTCAGAAGACAAGTCGACCCACAATCCAAGTGTAACATGGGTTTTAATCTCAAAATATTTTGATTTAGCCAAGTCTCTGCTTTCTCTGCCCCGTCTTTAGAAAGCCACTTGAGAAATCCCATTTGACAAGGGATATTATTACAGTTTGTAATGGCCGACATCGGGGCAAGACTTTTTTTTTTCTCCTTTGTAAAATCAATTTGAGTTATTTACAATGAACTTAAAAACCATGAACTTTAATGAAAAAGCTTGACAGGTTTGATGTATGATAGACTAACGTTTCAAAAAAAAAAAACAAAAAAACAGAAAAAGATTTTTTTTTCTTTTTGGCCATGGAATAAAAACCTGGGTCCAGCCACTCAGAGTCGCTTCTAAGAGCGTAGAGAAATAGAGTGGCCCAGTGATTATAAAATTTCTACAGAAAACTAGTTAACAAAGGAGATGGAAATGTTTTTCCATCAATGGAATAATGTAGCAGGAGGGGGCTGTGCTTCTCCCAACAAACAGAATCGTTGTTTTGTGCGTGTTTGTCTGCAAGCGAGTTCCTGATTCCATCGCTGAGTTTATTCCGTCGGAGTAGCGGCTAATAATTCTTTTTTAGGAGAACCACGAAATAGATAAGGTGCGGGACTCCTCCTCGCTGAAGAGTCTGGACTCCGGCCACTGATGGCCCAACGAACAGGACATTTGTCAACACACTTCTTCATGCTTTCCGCGGCATCCGCGGCTCTCTGCTCCTTGCTTTGTTAATGCTTCGCAGGACTTGTAAGCAGTTTCTCAAACATAATCTTCAGCCAGTGTTTACTTTGACCACTGACTGTTGATTCAGAAGGAGCTCCGTTCAAAGGAAATCCATCCAATTTCCCTGTGTCTGAAGGCAGGAGAGAATAATTGTGTCATGGCACCCGGCCCTGTGTATTTAGAACTTTGAAATGATCACAAAATTACTTTTCCCCTTTCATTTAGTTTCCTCTTAAATCCTGTTTTACAGTAATCATTCAAATGACTTCGCTACATGGTCAGCTAAATAGTAGCTTTAGGAGGCTCGCTATTTTAAATAGGGGAGACTAAATAGCCACTTCTCAGTGCAAACCTTTTAGAAAGTATTTGTTTAATGAACGAGAAATGCCTGGAAGATGAATGAAAACGTGTCGAAAATACAATCGCGTTTTCTAAAACCCTTTTATGCAAGAAAATGTAGATTTTATTCCTTGCTTGTAACTTTTTTCAAGCTTGTATTTGTAACTGCCTCTTTGCCTGCAACGAAGAAGAAAAGAACAGGGCAAGATTAGAAAGGAAAACATCTTTTAAAATTATTAATGGCAACTACCTAATGGCTCACTAATTAATGTGGTCATTGACTTTGCAATATAAATACCCAATTTCTATTTTTTAGTGGGGAGAAACCCTAGGCCCTGCGTTCTGCCCCTTTCATAAGTTCTCTGACTCTCTTAAGTTTGTTCTATGTGATGACTTCATTCTTTGGCTGAGTTTAAGATCTGGACTACAGAAAGAATAAAACTTGGCTTGCTCTCAATTAGGTTGGAGTCTTCCTTCAACTTGGTAGTTCCTGTTCAGCAAAAACCCTTCCCCACACAACGACGACAATATCAAACAAGTGAGAGACTGGGTGACAAGGTCCTTCTTAGTTGAGCTTGGGAAGAGGTGGGCAGAGGGAGCCTTTCAGTTACTGAATCGACTCACAAGTGCAATGGCGTCTGAGAGGCTGGTCGAGCTGGGTGTACTCAGATATATTCAGGAGGAATTAATATAACCAACGAACTCTTGGATGAAAAAACACTTACACTACTCTGTTTAGAGATGTGGGGATGTAGGAAGAATTCTGTAATTAGAAAATCGCTCCTTGGCGGTTAAATGTTTCAGTTAAGAATCATCAGTGGATGCTGAAATCCGTGGGCAAAAGTCACATGAGAAAAAAGACACAGTTCCAGACTTATAATGGCTCGCGATTTTTTTTTTTTTTTTACTTTAGTGGTGCAAAAGTGATATGCATTCAGGAAAAACCATACTTTGAAGCTTGCATTTGGATGCTTTCCCAGGCTCGTGTTATGCTAATGATCCTCTCTGTGATGCTGGGGAGACGCAGCAAGTCAAAGCCATGGGACCACGCGGATCAAATGCCCACATACTGACAACCACTCTGTCCCCGGACAGTCGTTCTTTTTTCCACGTTCAGTACCGTATTCAATCAGCTACATGAGATGATCAGTACTTTGCTATAAAATAGGCTTTGTTTTTGATGATTTTGTCCAACTGACGGCCTATCTAAGTGTACTGAGCGTGTTTAAGGTGGGCTAGCTTAAGCTAGGACGGTCAGCATGTCAGGTGCATTAAATGCATTTTCCACTTAAATATTTTTAACTTACAGCGGGTTTATCAGGACAAGGCCCCTTGTAAGTCGAGGAAGATGTATATTTGCCCCTTTCTGGATATCTCCCCATGAGACACTTAATTACAAAAGGGAACAGAGTTAAATTTCCAGTGGCTTCACCACCTGAACTTAAGGTTAAAGTTAACATTACTCATCAGGGAACAAAGCAATACACCGTGCCTCCAAGGACCCACACCGAAGACGCAGCGTTTCTGCAACAGTCCTGTCACGAGTGTGTGAACTGAATCTGATCGTGAAGAAACATCGGGAAAATCCACATGGGGGGACATCCGACAAAATCGTTGACCTGTACCCTTCAAAAGTGTCGGGAAAGACAAAGATCAGCTAGAACGGTTCCCGATCAGAGAAGATGAAACAGACATGACAACTAAATGCAATTCATAACGGAAACTATCATCTCTGTTTCACAGAGGGGACACGAACTCAGGGAATTTCAGAGTCTGGTCTACAGCATCAGTTTATGCTGTTACAGTGCCCCAACCCATGGCATTCAAACAGATGAGCACAGATCAAAAGGCATGGAACAAAAATTATTTGTCAAAGGCAACGTCACGGGGTTAAAACCCCGTGAATTTCATAGAACAAAAGGTATCAACTACTGATCAAGAGATTCTCCAAGACACAGGCTGAGCAGGGAAGTAACAAGAAAAGATGCACGCAGGTGGGAACACAGAGGAGCTTTCCAAAGAGCTGCCCCGTTACCCCTTCCTCCAGCCCCATGGACGCTGACAGCCCATCTGGGGTGGAGTGAGGCTGCCTACTAAGGGAGGGTCAACAAACATCCCGTAAATACAACATAGTTTTTATGTGCTTTGTTTGGTTTTCTTATTGCACCAAACTCTTTTAATGGGCAACGTAAGGGAAATGAACGTGGCTTGAAAATTCAGGTTTTTGGTATGCAAAATGTACCGCTGAATGTTATGGTACTGAAAATAGGAGCTTTGTGTACCTTTTTTTTTTTTCATTTCCAGATATCCCCAAATGCTTTTGAACGATGCAAGATCCCGGACACTTCTCTGAAGAATTATTTATAGTATGAAAGATTCCTAAAATGTATGTCCTTTGAAAACGTTAATTTCCTACTTATTATGTGCTGTTACATTCACACCTTACAAAAGAACACTTTTTCAAATCTTCCTGAACTCTTGGAGTCGAGATACCTAACTCCCAGCAAGGCTTTGACATAGAACGGGTCGGGTCCCAGCCATGCCAGGTCAACCGTCTTCTGTGTATTGCCGCCCTCCCACAGGGGCGGCGGGCTGACAGAGACAGAACCTACGCTCTGAAGCTGGACACACCTGGCTCTGAATTCCAGCTTTAGTATTTCCTGGGGTAACTTGGACAAACGATCTTGCGAGCTGGTTTTCTAATCTGGAAAGTAAGGATAATACTCACTTCTCAGAGCTACTTCAAGGATCAAATCCCGCAGATAATATACTCAGCATAGAGTCTGATACAAAGTACAAAGGCAATATTAGTTCCTTCCTTTTTTCCTATTCTCTTCCAATCCATGACCGGAACAATGTATATGTCAAATTAGCATGCAATAACCTTCACGTTGGGTGGTAGATTCATGACCGATGGCTACATTATTTTTTTTTTATTTTTTTGATGTTTATTATTTAGTTTTGAGAGAGAGAGACAGAGACAGAGTGTGAGTGGGGGAGGGTTGGACAGAGAAGGAGACACAGAATCTGAACCAGGCTCCAGGCTCTGAGCTGTCAGCACAGAGTCTGATGCGGGGCCTGAACTCATGAACCGTGAGATCATGCCCTGAGCCGAAGTCGGACACTTAACCGATTGAGCCACCCAGGCGCCCCTGATGGCTACATTATTAAACTTTGATCAATTAATTTGTTAAAGCAGGCCAGGAGTGTATGATAATGAGTTTATCTCGAATTCTGGATTATGATTTGTACAAGTCTGTGTATCTGAGGTCCACCATAGAATTACACATGCATGTGTGTTCAACCAGGATGCCTTCATCCTAAAAATTAAGCATTTATGTTAAAAAGTGAAAAAGAAAAAAGCTTTTTGAAATTCTGCAAGGCCTAGGAAGCTCCAGGAATTTACATGTAAAAAGTTGCATGGATTAAGCAAAGAGAAAACCTTATAAGAACTGAATAAGTACATGAAATTCATTACCCTGGTGTAAAAATGGAATTTCATCTATTTTTGTAAGGCGCAACCTTGAATCCAGTAAACTAAAAGGATGGGAGTTATATCCATTCATTCTTTCATTCAACAGAAATTATTGGTTACCTACGATGTGACTAGCCTGTTCTCCAGAGGATGGAGACTAGACCATGGACTTGGGCGTGATGGAGGTAAGCTCACTGACAGTAGCATCAGCGGACAGGTGAAGATGAAAGCCTGGTTGGAGCAGCTTAAAGAGAAAATACGAGCTGAGAAAGTAAGCACAGGGAGTATAGAAAACTTGAGAACTGCCACAAAGGAAAGCCAAAACGTTGGGTTATTGTTGGAAGAAGCATGGAGTCAAATAATTTCGTTTTACGGTGGATGATACCACAACATGTCTGTAGGTTAAAGGGAATTGCCTGGTAGGGAAGAAGTTGGTGATGCTCAAGCGAAAGAGAGAAGCTTAACAGCCAAGACCTTAAAAGGCGAGAAAGAGGGGCGCCTGGGTGGCTCATTCGGTTCAGCGGCCGACTTCAGCTCAGGTCATGATCTTATGGTCTATGAGTTCGAGCCCCGCATCGGGCTCTGTGCTGATGGCTCAGAGCCTGGAGCCTGCTTTGGATTCTGTGTCTGCCTCTCTCTCTCTCTCTACCCTTCCCCTGCTCCTGCTCTGTCTCTCTGTCTCTCAAAAATAAATAAACATTAAAAAATTTTTTAAAAAAAGGCAAGAAGGAGAGGAATTCTGGTACAAGTGGAAGCAAATGCTGATGGTATGCATGTCAAAGCTGCTGGGAGGTTGGAAGGAAAATGGAGGAGCGAGCCTGGCAAGGTCAAAAAGGAGTGTGGGAAGAAAAAATTTCCATTCAAGAGACAGAGTGAAAGCAGTGTCCTTAGGAGAAAGCCAGGCTTCAGTTACAGCAAGAAGATGACTTAATCAGTTATGAATGAATTCAGTGCAGCATGGTTGAACTTTAACAGAATTGAAAGAGAACAGAATAGAAAATATAAGCGCATATCTGATAAACTTTAAGTGAATGTTGTTCTGTAAATTCTTTTGTTTGATTTGTGTATGTGGCTGTGTGTATGTGTGTGTGTGTATACTAGATATAGACATAAAATATATTCCTTATTGCAGGTTGGAGTGAAAAAAGCTAGAAAACCATGGCATTGGGTGACTGTAGACCCTTATGGAGATAAGACTCTTGCTGGTGATGGATGACCTGACCGGTTTGGAAATAAGAAGGGAAGTGAGGCATGATGGGATTA
The DNA here is from genome assembly GCA_030068075.1 of Paguma larvata. Lineage (NCBI taxonomy): Eukaryota > Metazoa > Chordata > Mammalia > Carnivora > Viverridae > Paguma > Paguma larvata. The sequence goes on along the minus strand of CM057839.1, from coordinate 71,768,980 downwards.
ATGCCATCAATCTGTAAGGGAAACTGAGTCCTAAAGCCCCAGGCTCTGGTGGCTTGGTCAGGGTTTGTCCCTCACCTGGGCCCAAGTTCATGGGACAGCTTTAGCATCTGATTGAGTAGCACCAGCAAGAGGCGATATAAAGGCTTCTGGCATCTCATTGGTGGAAATGGTGGATCCAGAGCAGAAAACGCCTCTTCTGCGGCTCGGGCAGCTGTGTCGGGAGCATGAGGCACACCCATGTCCTGGAGGGTTTGTCTAGGTCCAAGAAATCAGCATGGAGAAAAGCCGATCTCAAGAACTACAAGTGAAATAATGGGTGGCCTTGGCTCGAGACACGCATGGTTCAATTTCATTGCGACTAATTAAAGAGAGAAATATCCAGGAATAGCAGCAGCCTAGGGGCACCGACTCACTTCTCCAATCTATTAAATTCAAGGTTGAGTTTACGCTAATCTTGCATGGACAAGTTGGGCATTTCAGTTCTCCTAGTCAGAGCTCAATGGAAGGAGACCGTGACCCTGAATTCAATTTCCATAAATAGAAGATTTTAAAAAGTGACACAACTCTGTGGCTTGGCCCCAAACCCCTCCTCGGCATGGGGATGGGGTCACAAGAAAGGACTAACAGGACTTGTAGATAATTCAAAGCAAATTCATCCCCAATAACGAAATTACCCCAAAAAAATGGCATCGCCTTTGTATATGACAGTCAAGACATTATGGGGTCTTCTTCTCCTTTTTAAGGAAAGGCAATGACCCCATTAGTAGTGCTGAAAGGTTTCCCACAGGAAATATGCTAAAAGTCAGAAAGTCTAATGAGAATACTGGCTTCTGCCCATTCTACCGGAAGCATTCATCACCAGAAGTAATACCTCACATGCAGGTACTCCCCGTGTGCTGTGATGTGTGTATGTGCGGGGCGTTCACATGTGTCACTTCTTTAGGATTTCATGACCGCACTCAGACACAGACGTCCCGGATGACTGAGATTAGGCTCGGTTAGGTTATTCATTTAGTCCCGCTGTATGACGGTCCCCTGTGGTGTCATGTGCGTGGCGGGGTTTCGGCAACCGGCAGAGAGCAGTTCTCACCGACTTCTAGGGACGTGCACTCCTGAGCCTGAGGACTCATCACGGGTGCCCTGGCGAGAGCACCCTCGGGTGGGACCTGAGCCCAGCGCTCCTCCCTCCCTGCCTCTGCATCTATTTTGGGAAAAACAGACAACAGACCTTACGATTCTTCTTTGACTTACACGGTGCTTTTCCCTCTACGGGGGGATATAAAAGAAAAACGGGGGTTTCCCTTGGCCACGAGCTGCTGAGATGGAGATGGAAGATCACAATCTTCATTGTGCAAAGCTCACGAGTCAGGAAACTCGGAGGGTGGGATTTGGGCGCTTTCTCGCTTCACCATTTTCCTCAATTAAATCTGACCATATCGGGATGCTTAAGTGCACTCACTGAGAGCATTTAACCGTCTCTCTGTTTGTTTTTCTCTGGGCTCCGTCCCCGACACTTACACAACGTCATCTGTGGGTTTCTGAGGGACAGTCGTGCACACAGACCTCCAAGTCTTGCAGAGGCCACTGCAAAAACGCAGGCGGCTCCAGGCAGAAGACAGAGGCCCCGACTCGTGCTCACGCTTCCCTAGAATGTCCCGATGCCAACATGCTTCACGTGACAGCACCGAACGGTGACTGTTCACCCACGTGCTTCAGCACCTTTTGCATCGGGGCCCGGGCAGGGGCCGGGAACACGGCGAGGCTCTCGCTGATTCGGGTCCGCTCGAGCCATGCTCTTCCTTTGTGTCTAATTAGTACAAAGTTCCCCAAAGGAGCTAAGGCTCCCTGCGGCTTTTCATCGGCAGGGGAGGGAGGATGGAGAGAGAACTGGGAGAGGGAAGCCCAGCGGCGAATTGTTCAAACTATATCTCCGTTCAGTGTGTCCAACGCATTCTCGAGGCAGGTGCTCGAATTCACAGGCTCTTTAGAGAGAATTTAGCGGCCCCAGGAATATATTGGTTAAAGAAGAAGAAAGGAGGGGCGGGGGGGGGCGGGTGGAAACACACACACAGTATCAGCTGCTTGGAGGGAAAAAGCTAATGGTAGAAACTTCGCCGAGAGAGGTGCAGCTGTCAAAGCAATAAGGTAAATGAGTCTCAGACTAAAATGGATTTTGCAGGAGAACTGCGTCCTCCCATAAATAGGGGAGATTGAACTCCAGCACCAGCCTGCTATGCCTTGGTAATGCCCCATTTGGGTGCCGACTGGGTGGTCTTAAGCCTACTGCCACCCTGCCTACACCGGCCACACCAATCAAGGCCCCGCAGCTGAGACCCTGGCTGACCTGCCTCAGGAGCCTTTTTCAAACTCCGATTCACTCATTTGTGTGGGATGCTTTTTTTGCTACTTTATTTATGGGATTACATAAATGAGCCATTAAAAATGTAAATCTTCAGAACAGTGGAATAATACAGATTTAAACAATCAGCTCGGGGCGGTACAGTACAGAAACCGCCCTGCGCCCGCTCCGTCACCCCCTCGTGACTATGGCAACAATAGGGGGTGAAGGGAAGGACAGAGGGGAGAGAAATAAAACATCCCCGCATTGTGGCCGTCATTGGCACCAGAGAAAGATTAGGGTGGTTTTTTTTTTTTTTAAAGGAGTATTAGAACAATAACGAAGATGTGCCATTATAATCAACAAAGGAGCTGGGGCATCCCTCACACAGCACGCCGGCAGGACAATCAGGCACACGCGGATCTGAGAAGTTGATCCCACCTCGTGGCAAAGTATTTAACCCTTTTGTGGCTTTTTGCAGAAGCAAAGGAGAGAAAGGAAAGAAAAGAAAAGGGAATCCGGAGCCTTACCTCGTTATGATCGTTTTAGAGTTAATTTTTTTTTTAATGTTTTTACTCCGGTTCCGCATGGGAATTCTGCGGGACCCTCCCACTCCGGGGAGTCGGCCAGGCCAGAGCAAGTGCTGCTGTCTTTCTGCACTGAGTAGGGCACCGCTGAAGGGGATCGGAAGGGGATCGGTGGTGGCCGTTACCTGGTGACCCAGGGGGCGGGGCGGGAGAGGAGGCAGTGCTGGGCCTGGCCTAGGAAAAAGGAGCTTTGAGGGCTCGGCACCAAGTATAGACTAGCAAGGGTGCGAAACGGAGCCACCAGGGGTTACAGAAATCTGCTACGAAAGTAAACACAGGTGTCCCCACGTCCATAGCAACGGGGTGCCCCCACGTCCACGTCGCAGTAGCCAAAAGGTGGAAGCAACCCAAGGGTCCATGAATGAATGGACAAACGGAATGTGTCTATGCGTACGGCCAGGTATGATTCAGCCTTAAAAAGGGAAGTAATTCTGACACGCGCAGCAGCGTGGATACACCGTGAGGACGTTGTGCTGAGTGAAACAGCCAGTCACAAAAGGACAGATACTTCATGATTCTAGTTACGGGAGGCACCTAGAGGCCCGAAGTCCACAGAGATGGAAAGTAGAACTTGGGAAGCTGGGGGGAGGGCGATTCACCAAAGGCACATGAAGGTCAGTGTCTTGACTTGGCTCCAATGAGGCTGAACGGGTACCTTGGGAAGGCACACTTTTACTTGACCGAGGAAGTCTGTGTGAACGCGAGATCTAAGGCAGACCCCGCGGTGGAGGGTCACGGACACAGAGCTCCTCTGGCTGTATCGGACGCGGGGGCTCTCCCCACTCAGCCTTCCCTCAGCAAGGGCTCCCCTAAACCGCAGTGGGCCTGTTGGGATGTCTGCAAACGTGACAATCCCTGCCCTCTGCTAAGGTCCCCACACCCGCCTTTGCCACGACCGTCCTGCAGTTCTGAGACCTAAAGGGTCAGCACCATGACGAAGGTGCAGTGAGAGCGTGCAGCATGGTGGGGGAGGGGGAGGGCGAGCTGATGGTTCAGGTGCCGAGAAAGAATGGACTTGCCCGTTAAGCCCCGGTGAGACTCTCTCGCCCCGGACGCCCAGACACCCCTGTCAGCAAGCAGAGGCAAGGAGCCATTTCCTCTTACAGGGACCTCATTAGTACCCACGGCCTGGAAAGTCCAGGTAAGCTTGGTTACAACTACAGCTGCATCTGGTCAACGGAGTCAGGTCCGAGCTCTGCGTCCTGGTCTCCTACCAAGACTTTGCCTTGTGGCCGCTTATCTTGGCGCCTCTCTGGCCATATCGCTCACCCCCTAAATTCACCCTTTCTCATTTGCTTCTTACCCCATCATGGTTTTGGAAACCCCCAGATTCTATCCCAAAGAAGTGGCTTCGCTCTTTACAAGATATGATCATTTTCTTCCCAAAGCCAATCCACGTCAGAGAGAAAAGGCCCAATGCATGGCTCCTCTGGGAAGCAGTGGGCAGCAAAGGGACAGACCAAATGACCCTTCCCATCCCAACCCACTGAGGGCTCCTGATCACAGAGTTCTTAGAATTTCAAACTTAGTAAAGAGAGTTTATGGCAAGCCTCCAGAGAACAGGTTTGCAAACTTGGCTACATATTGGAAGCATCTAGAAGATGTTAAGAAATATCAAGTCCTGGAGCACCCGTGTGACTCTGTCTGTTAAGCGTCCGACTCCGGCTCAGGTCGTGATCTCACGGTCTGTGAGTTCGATGTCCACACCGGGCTCTGTGCTGACGGCTCAGAGCCTGGAGCCTGCTTTGGATTCTGTGTCTCCCTCCCCCTCTGCTCTTCCTCCACTCCTGCCCTCTCTCCCTCTCTATCTCAAAAATAAATAAATATTTTAAAAAATCTTGAATCCTGCATCCTGCCTCCAGAGATTCTGACTTGATTCTGAGCGCAGCTTGGGTATCAGGAGTTTATTAAAGCTCCCTCGGTTGATTTTAATGTGCTGTCGGGACCGAGAACCGCTGGTCTAGAGACAACGCGGATGAGTAAGAATTGTCAAAATTTATAAAGTGCTTCGACCTCAGATGTCAGAGCCACTGGTGTCTCACAGTTTAGGACAGTCGGGAACAGTGTTGCAGAGGGGGTACAGAAATCACACAAAGTGGGAAAAGTCACATTTTTTCCTCTTTCGAATAGGAAATGGAGATGGACGTTGTCTTCCTATGACAGCAGACATTGTAGGTAGCACAAGAAAGACCTGGGTGAGTATCTGTTATGTCTAGAGACAATCTCAGTGGGAACAGAGGTGGCCACATCGTTGCTGGAAGGAGCCCAGAGAGTTGGAAGCCGTGGCGTTGCTGGGCATGTTCACCTCTTCACGTAGCAATGAGCTCATTTGCTGAGTGACTGCTGTCTCATTGGCACTTTGCTCAGCCCCGAAGACGGAGCAGGGAACAATCCTCCCTCACGGAGCTTACATTCTAGCGAGGGACACAGAGGTGATACAAGCAACGACCCAAATCATTATTTAAATCATAATTTCTGTAAGCGCTACGCAGGCTGTGGTGCTAATGTGTCCCAGGGCTGTGCCTGGCATCGCCCTCTCCGGTCCTCGCTCCCACAACCTGGCCTCGTCCCGAGCTCCGACTAAGACGTATTACCTGACGTTGAATTCGCGGGGTCAAGTTCTGGTTGTTAGCCGAAGTGAATTTACCCATTGAGAATTAGGCTCAAATAGGTCGATCTCTTATGGCGTCTCCAATTCTCAAGTTGGGAGAGAAGGCTTTCGGGGATAGGACGTTAAAAGGGTGTGAAATGACGATATCTTCCGTCAAAGCCCTGCAGAGGAGGACTGATCCAGCTGGGCTCATGGAAGAAAATAGGAACTAACAAAAGCCATCACAAAACAACACAACAACCACTCGGCAACAGTATTACTTATGCTATACCCATGAGTACCAAGGAGGCTCTGCATATAGGGAAGTGGGGGGGGGGGGGCGGGGGGGGGGGGTGGGACGCCGGGAAGGCAAGACATGTGAGAAGCACAGACAGAGGGAAGCATTAATTGGATCAGAAGGGCTAAACTCAGCTCCCCACCACTTGCTGCTTTTCCCTTGACTTTCGCACTGCTGCATCCCGTCACCGTTCCCAAGGCTTCCCCACAGCTGCGGAAATGTGGTCTGGCCCAACCCTGCGGCCCAACGTCCCACCAAAAGATGCTCTTACACTCACGGAGTATATATGATACAGATATACAGTATACACACCAAATAGAAGTCCACATGTTATACACATACTTACACACACACTCACACTCATACTCATACCGCCTGGATGGGACAAGTTCACAGGGGACACGACAGATTTTCAAACTGCAGATAGCAAAGGAGAGGCTGTGGTTAGGAGTGCCCGTAGTTCATTTGCTCTCAGTTAAATGAGTGCAGGGAAGCCTGGCGACCAAAATTCCACAGACGGAAAAAATCGGAACGCAATTTTTCCCCCCCTTGTTGACTTAAAATGGCAGTTGGGAGTCTTTCAAGGGCAGATACTGTGATTAACTTTTTTACTCTAATAACAAAATAACTCGCTTATATTAGGCATTTGATAGGCACCAATTAAAGAAATGATTTACTCACACAGAAAACTTTGGGGGGAAACTAAGGAATATTCCAACTCTGTGAATTCTTTACTTCCAAAAAGCCTCCTATTCACCTAGACTTCCATGCGTTTGTTCATTTGATTTCATTACTTTTCTCGATCATTGCTCCCTCTCTTCCTCTGTGACCGAGCTGCAATCACCCTCTGGTCGTAGGCGAGTGTTGTTCTTCCTTCACGATCGGACACTCCCTCTACCCTTGAACACACTGCACTCATTGCTGCCACACTGCTGGGAACTGTCTCCTTGTTCAGCTCTCTCCTTGCTCAAGTATATGCTTCGTGAGACTCTGGGCCATTTTCATCTTTGGCCTCGGTGCCTAGCACTGGGCTACAACTAGCCTATAAAGTTTCTGCACACACGAAGGAGTGAATGAAGAAATATCTATTTAGCGTGTGTGCTGTCAAAAATTAATTTCAGAATCCCATTGGTTTGTAGGCAAATAAATTATTGGTGACTTCACTTGTTAGAAGCATTACCCGTCCCATTTTGGTGTCAAGTGAATTTTGAACACACGAACGGATAAAATTCCTAGGAAATAAAAATAACCGGCACAGAATAATCCTCACCACATGCTGACTCATCTCTAAGCACTTTCAGTAGAGACTATTTTCACCTCCAGACTTTATACCTGACTTACTATTGTCTGGAGATACCGTGTGTGTGTTTGCACACGCGCACACCTGCACACCCCTTCTGATGAGTGGGATCTTGTTAAATACATTAACATACAATTTCTTACAAAAATAAAAGCCACCATGTTTAGGAAGAGAAGTTTTCCTGCCTAAATCTATAGCTCATGCCGATATAATGATTTTTCTGTGAAATTGGTAACTTTGAAAGAGCTGGGAAACCAATACCGTGGAGCTTGAAGAAAGATGGTTTCGAAACACTGCCAATGGACCCCCGCAGGCTTTCCAGTCTTACTTTCTACAAATTGGGGCAAGGAGGGGAAGGCAGAATAAATAACTCATCCAAACTCCATGACGAGGACGAATACTTGAATTGTCTAAATAATTTTGTTCAGTTGAGAGCAATGGAAACTTCCAGATTGTGACAGGCATCCTTTCAGGTTCTTTTTGTTTTCAGGTTAGTGGAGGGCTGTTGAGCGATGCCGAATTCACAGGTCGGTTACCTGAACATTGTCCACATTGAGGAGTAGCTCCAGTGGGCCGATTTCTTATTGCTTGTCCAATTTTGACGCTAGGAAGAGAAGACTTTCAGTGATGTGGTATGAAACACGGTATGTTCTGCCGGATTTAGTGAATCTCCTGCTGCTGCTGCTGATGATGATGAATCAAAAGGAAGAAGGAGGAGGAGGAGGGAGAGACGAGTTACCAACGTAGCTGTTACTCACGCATCCGCATTGCCCTGAATTTACCGGCTAACGCGGGGACAACAGTGACTATTTTTCTTGATACCAGTGACACCGTGGAACTGTTCAGGGTTCTGTGAAAGGACTGCCATTTGGTCTTTTGTGCCGGCTCAGGCATTTTTACCTGGGTAGTGCCTTGCGGTTTTAGTCATTTTTCCGGACCCCGGGCCCTTGGCAAGCAAAACAAGGATTCGGAGCCATCTTTTTTTTTTAAATGACGCCAGCAGGAGGGCCCTGCCCAGGCTTTCTCTGCCCCTTTCCCATTGAGAAACTCAGAGTCATGTTTTTAGCTGTTTACCCAAAAACGAATAAACAAAACCTGGGGCCAACATGGCATCTTGTTTCATTATCGCTCAGGTTTTTGAGGCTCTCCACATTTTTAAAGTTGGCATCAATTCACCTTCTATATTTTGCCTTCTTTAAAAAAAAGCAGGGGGGGGGGATTAAAGCCCGCTAACTAGTTTAAAAGAGAAGACACAAACAAAGCAGGCTTTTTCCTCCTCGCGAACTGTGTATATAATTACTTGAATCATGTTGAATTTCACCCATATGCTGGGGAAGGGAAAAAAACCCCAGCAAAAACTAACTACTGTGAATTCCAACTACAAATGAATGGAACGGGTCTCATTCATAAATGTCATATGAAGCTTTGGTTAAAAAGGCAAGTCTGTCATTCCCGGGACAGCAGCTGTTGTTACGTTGAACAAAATGGATACAAATGAGTATTATTTTAAAGTGAAATGCTTAATTTCAGGCCTCACCAGCACACTGTCCTGTGTGCAGCCCTGTGTCACAAGAGCCATGATCTCCAGTAGAGGGCTTGATTGCACAGGAAATCAAGCTCGCAGGCTGCAGCCGACCGGACCGGCGAACACACTGGCAATGTTTGAGTTACTATGGCAATCGCAAAATAGGAAGGCCTTTTCTTCTTTCCCCCATCTCTGCATGCAGCCGCAGCCTACTCCTGAATAGGCCACATCTGCAAAAAGTTTTAACACGGTACTCAGATAAAGAAAAGGATCCCCAAAATGGGCACTGACCCGTCTCAAAAAATGTTGCAAATTTTACATACAAGAATTGGGGAGCCGGGCCACTCTGCACAGGTTATGTCATAATGCAAACACAAAGGGATAAAAGCGTGTGAAGGCTTTGGCTGTCAGATACTGAGAGAAGGGAACAGCAGAAGTAAATGACAGCTTAAATGCAGATGTAAGGAGAAGAGTCAAAGATGGGTGACAGAAAGTTACTGGTCAATGAATAAGGGAGAAATTTCGAGCACACGCACACACACACACAAAAAAAAACCAGACAAAAGGGTAAAATACAATAAAATCTATCTATAGAGATTTACTGAGAAAACTCCCCAAAGCATAGTTAGCCAATCTCAGAACCATGAAACCCTGAGAAACCAACACATGGCCCTTCAGACGGGGGCTTTGTAGACTTTTCGAATCCCACCACTGTCTCCGCGCAACTTCCCGACGGGTCGAGGAGGCTTTCACACAATGGTAGAGCCCCTCCAGGAACTCCTATTTCAGACATGGCTTGGAAAAATGGATGTTTTCTCATTAAAAAAAAAAAAAATACACACACACACACACACACACACACATTGGGGGGGGTGAGTAGAAGGAGAGAGAGAAAGAGGCAGGTTTAGATGATCTTTGGAAATGAGCCCCTCTTGGAATAGAGGGACTGACCCTACGTATTTCTTTAAAATGTAACACTTAGTCAGATTTTGAGTCTCCTCATGTCTCCCGGTTTCAAGGCGATGGGCACTTTTCTGAAATGGAGCATCCCGCCCCTGCCCTTGGCGTGAAGGAATCGTCTTTAGGCTTCAGAAGAACATGGCTCATCTCCCCTCGTGGCTTATTAACCCCGCCACCCCCTCCCCTGAGCCAAAGGGGGAGCAATGATGCATCCCTTCTCGAAAACTCCCAAGTGTCCAGATGAGGCAAAAATACTGAAATTCATCTCCACTTTCTTTTCACTTGGAGGGCTATTCATGGCGTGAAAACCGTTGGAAAAGACTTGGGTGGGTAGCCGGCTCAAAAGTCGCCATTTGCCAGGGCTGAAACTCAGAGGGAAGAATACTTTTAAATAGCATGAACTCGCCACAAAAAGTCCACAGGGCTGAAAGGCGTCCAGAGTCCAGTAAAACTGACACTACATTTCACATTCATTGACTCTTGTCCTTTGGGGGGAGTTTTCTTATGAAGAGAAAGAGGCGGCCGAAGACAATAGTGCTACCTTATCAAAGTTCATTCATGCAGCTATTTCAAATACTTTTAACTGCTTGTCAATAGGCCTTGGAAGTCTCTGAGATTCTAAACGTTCTGTCACATTTGTGTACTAACCACTTAAAGTTCTGCTAAAGCTTTGTGACCTGGACTGCCTCCCCTTTATGTGGGTCAAAATGCAAGGCGAGGCCATTGTGTCCGACGGCCTTCATTAAATTCATTGATTTGACCTGTATTTTAAAGACCAAAAGTCAAATGGAATGGGAAGTTAACGTTCCCATACAAAATCTTCTCCTGGGCACTTTTCGGCTTCCTTGAACTATCTGGTGTGCAGGCAAAGGACATTTTAGGGCTGTTTGAAGTCTCGCTTGTAGCCGGACAAGCGTGTTGGAGAAGAGTTTGGGCTCGTTTTGAATTTGCCGCGAGGACGAAACAGATGCCAGGGTTGAAGGAAGTTATTGCCTGGAGCTCGATTTTCTTCCCAAAAGGTGGTTTTATCCACCTTGCAGGCTGCAGCTGAGGCTGGTCCCACCGCTCTGCACTGGGCGCTCGCTCTTGCTCAGAAACGTCTGTTGCTGAACTGTCATGCTTTTAGCCAATATGCACTTTGGGACCCAAAACAAGCTTCGATTTTCTTCTGTACGTGTCGAAGAATGTCTGCGTTTAGAAGCCCTGTCTGTCTCTTGTGAGCGTTTTTATGGCAAAACTGGTCACGAACAGTGCTCATTTCAAGAGGTGAGGAGGCAACGGAAAAAGAAGAATTGTCAGGAAAAAGCCAGAAAAGTGCCCTCCAGCTACATCCACCTTCACTGCTGCTTCTCGCCCTCATTTGTAGCCTTGTTACTCTCCTACATTTTCCAACTAAAAAGAGGAGAAAAGCCGTCCAGCCATTTCTTTATAGGAAGGCAGCCCGACACAACTCAAACTGTTGCTATCACTTACGAATTACCACAATTCTGATGATATTTCTCCCCACCTAACGCTGTCAACACAGTTGGGCCAGGACGCGAGACGCGGTTGAGGAGTTTGAAGCTTACAGAAATGAAGGGCTCCCAGAAAGGCAGAGCTAAGTGGATATTTTGGGGCTCGATGGCAAACCGAGAAGGAGGCAAAAAGCCCAGTGAGGGGATATACTGGGAGAAATCTCAAAACTTCCAGCACGGAGTTCTCGAAAGTCATAGGAAACCATCTCGGTGCCCAGAAATCTCGCTTCTAATCGTCGCTAGGTACTTCGACAGTATAATAATACGGCATGGTTGTTGAAGCAGATACGGTTATCCTCAATTCACAAATGAGGAAGTCGAGCCTCAAAGGTCAAGTAGCTTTCTAAGGTCACGTCGCAAATAACGGAATAGAACCAGACCCATGGGATCACGGAGCCCACACTCTGAGGGAAACCTGGTGTGAGCTCCCTCCAATCACCAGTCTTGTGACTCTGTGAGTGTGACTGAGAACGTGGCACAAAAGAACACATTAAATTAAGCCTCGGTGAGCACTCGTTAGGGGTTATTGTTGTAAGAGAAGAGATATTTTCCCGAGGCTAGCTTTTAAAATAGAATAAAAATACATCTCTTGGGAAAGATGTCAATGGCAGAAGTCATGAAGGCAGGCCAAGAAAGCGAACTGTTAATCCTATGCTCCCCCTTGTAGAAATCGTACCCGTGCATCGGGCACTTTCTTCATGCTGGCCCCAGAGTATGATCCCTACAACTGGGCACAAGGTACTAAGATGAGTTGGGAGGGGCACGATCATGGCCGCCACCGTGGGCCGTGACTCTGCGTATTTAGCTCTGCTTCCCTCCCCTGTGGTCTTCTCCTCCCCTCTTAGGACCAACCCTGTATTGATATTTAACATCTCTGGAAAGTTCCTGCCTTTCTTTACACTTTTGCCACAGATCCTATTTTTTTCCTGGAACAATTTTGAGTTTTTCAGAGATAGGGCGAACTGGAACTCTGGGTCTTAATTTATTGCTCTCCATGGTAGGCATACGACCCTGGGTTCAAAAGGCAGTTTCTTCTCTTCCTGGGGCTGAATTAAAACACGGAGGGAATCTTTGAGTCTGTTAGCCTCCTTTTTTATTAATCATTAATTCACAAAACTCAGGCCTAAGACTATCTCCTCCTCAGTTCCAGAGGCGCCAGGTCACTGCCCTTGTCTGCCCAAAAGTAACACCATCCCATTGGGCCTGAAGGATGGAGCCTGGAGCCAAGGAGGATAGTTCTTGAGCCTTAAAATCCAATGGGCTTTGCCCTGCTAGGTTTTGGACTTACTTGGGACGCATGCCCCATTTCTTCTTTCTGATTTTTCTCATTTGGAACAGAAATGTCTCTCGTAGGCCTGTCCCCAGTTGTGTTTTGGAAGCATGTAATTTATCGTCTGGTTCCACAGATTCACAGAGAAAGAGGAACTTTACCTCAGGATGAATCATATCTCGAGTCTCACCCACACCTGACTTAGATGAGATTCAGATGAGATTTTGGACTTAGAGTTGTTAACGCTGGAATGGACTGACTTTTGGGGTTATCAGGATGGGGGTGGATGTACATTGCGAGATGTGTGTGTGAGAAAGACATGAGTTTTGAAGGGCTAGAGAGTGGAGTGTTACGGGCCCCAAATTGTGCCCCAAATTCACACGTTGAAGTCTTAATTCCCAGACCCTCGGAATGTGCCTATATTTGGGATATAGGATCTTTTAAAAGATGATTCAGTTAAAATGAGACCATTATGGTGGGCCCTAGTCCAACATTGTGGGTGTCCTTTTAAGAAGGGGAAATTTGGACACAGACACAGAGAAAACCACATGAAGACACAGAGAGAAGGACTGCCATCTGCAAGTCAGGACGAGGCCTCCGAAGACAGCAACTCTGCCAAAACCTTGATCACAAGCTTCCAGAATCATGAGGAAACAGATTTCTGTTGTTTAAGCACCCCCGTCTGTGGTACTTTGTTATGGCCACCTGAGCAAACCAATACACCACGTTTCCAATGCTACAGGCCAACATGAGTTTCGGTTTTGTTATTTTTATTGTCTTTGGCTGCCCTAAAACACTGCAGACTCCTCCTGAGGACCTCAAAACCCTAATAACTTCTTCTATGATGTATTTGTGCAGTAGAATAAAGAATTTGGTCTTTGTCCTTGGTTTCTAGGAGACAGACTGTAAATCTTAGGATTTTTCATCTTCTTGTTCACGGTGGGCCCTCTACCACACCTGAGCCGATGCTAGCGAGGCGACTCAGGATGGGACTGTTCGTGCCAAAAAGACCAATCACATGACTAGAAGGTTGGGACCTTGAGCCACCCCGACTTCCCATGGGGAGGAGGCTGGAGACTGGATTCGATATTGTGGCCAATGTCTCCATCGATCACGCCTATATGAGAAAATCCCACGGAAAACTTCGAACATTATGAGATCTCTGCCCACTGAGGCCTGGGTGAGTTTTGTGGAAGGAGAAAACATCTGTGTGCCAGGAGGGTGATGGATGATGATTCCACAGGGAGAAGCTTGCAAAGTCTGTGTTCAGGACCCTCTAAGACCTCAACCTAGGTGCCCCTCCCTTTGACTAGTCCTGAATTGTATCCCTTATAAGGAAACTGTAACTGTATGCATAGTACTTTCCTAAGTTCTGAGCGTAATTCTAGTGAATTATCAAACCTGACAGGATTGTGGGAACCCCCAGATTGGTAGCCAGTTGGTCAGAAGTGTGGGTGCCCTGGGGACCTCCGAACTGGCAGCTGGTATCTGAAATGAGGGTAGTCTTGCTGATGACCCCTTGAGTCTACACTGACTCTGGATGGTCAGGGTCAGAATTACATTGCAGGACTATACCCTGAAAGATAGGATATCCCCGACTAGTATTTATGCTGTTAATTTTTTAAAAAAATATTGCCTATGTATTTTACTCTGATCATAAAATCATAATATGTTTTGTAGAAAAAAATTTTACTATAGGAAGATATTTCAGAGAAAATAAAACTTAGCTACAATGCCAGAAGACTGAGAGAACCACTGTTAAAATTCACTGTTTTGGGGGCGCCTGGGTGGCTCAGCTGGTTAATCATCCATCCGACTTTGGCCCAGGTCATGATTTTGAGGTTTGTGGGTTCGAGCCCCATGTCAGGCTCTGTGTTGACAGCTCAGAGCCTGGAGCCTGCTTCAGATTCTGTGTCTCCCTCTCCGCCCCTCCCCCACTTGTGCCCTCTCTCTCTCTTTCTCAAAAATAAATAAACATTAAAACAAAATTAAAATTCACTCTGTTTGAGCCCTGTCATCTATCTACCTACCTAACAAATTGGAATCACACATGACTTGGACTTGGAAAGTGCGACTTTCACTCAGCATTTTATTATAATCTTTTTTCACCTTGCTAAAAATCCAAGAGACACATCTTTCAGGGGTGCCTGGATGGCTTAGTCAGTTAAGCATCCAACTCTTGATTTCAGCTCAGGCCATGATCTCAAGCTTCGGTTTGTGGAACTGAGCCCTGTATCTGTCAGTGTGGAGTCTGCTTGCAGTTCTCTCTCTTTTTCACTCTCTGCCCCTCCCTTGCTCAAGCTTTCTCTCTCAAAAGAAATAAATAAACAGTAAAAAACATATTTCATATAATTTTCCACCCCACATATGTACCATAATATCTGTGTGGAACATTCAAATATATTCAGGGAGCACCTACTACATATTAGGTATCAGCAATATCGTAGTAAATATGACAGATCCAGTCTTTGTCCTCAAAGAGTTACCATTTCAATGGAAGAAATTAATTTTTTTCTATTTAAGTTTAAGTTAGTTAACGTACAGTGCGGTATTGGTTTCCAGAGTAGAACCCAGTGATTCATCACTTACGTACAACAACCGATAAGCTCATCCCAATAAGTCTAATGGGAGAAATTTTTTAAATGAGCACTTAAATATACAATATTATGTCAAGTTTTAGTAGTTGTATAAAAAAACGATGAAGCAGGGAGCTCTAGGTTAATATAATGCATTAAAACCACATGTTCAATCTCATCTGGAAGCACCGCTAGAACCACGTAAAGTGATTTCTCTAAGATATAACTCTGGAGAATCCGGAACGGAAAATGAGCAAAAATTAAATTTAGAAGAAGAGCTTGATATTTTCAGGGAAGAGCAAAAAGACCATTGAGGGAGGAAAAGAGTGTAGCTCAAAGAGGGGGCTGGAGCCAGAGCATGTAGGTCCCCGAAGGCGAAGTTTATGTTAGCTGTTATCGTCAGGACTATTTTTAATATTGATATTATTCCTGACGATTGGAGAGATATCGGAAGGTTTTGAGCAATGGCAGGATGAGATCTCATTTATATTTTATAAGCATGACTCTGGTTACTTTGTGGAGAATAAACAGATGGTGGGGATGCAAATGCAAAGAGAGGGACCACTTGAAAGACACGACTGCAATCGTTCCAGCCTATATTTAGGTTATTTTAGATGTTTGTTTAGGTCATGATGTAACCCATATTTCCAAGCCCCAAACGACGTAGCAGGAAAAAGAGTCATTTTACCAAACTCCATTGATAGCCTACCCTAAATCCATTTTTCCCTTTCCCTAATAGAGCTCTGTTTCTATTCAATGATTCTCCCCTTCCCTACCTAATGAAGTGGAAGTAAATCTCACCCTTAGCAAGCAAATGGGGAGGGCTGTCACTTTGAGCTCTGGATCTGGCCAACAGAATATGGAGAAACATCAGCTAGGGCTTCTGGGAAAAGTTTTCTTACTCTTAGAAAAAAAGAATGTCTTCTTTTTTTTCATCCGAGACATAAAAACATCCAGAAAAGGAAGGCCCATCTCTTTCTCACCAGTCCCATACCAGATGAGACAGCACAGAGGGGAGGTAGAACCAGGAGAATGGTGGAGAAACCAAGCTGAAGCCCAGAAGTACCACTCTGAAAATATCTGAAATGATAGAAGTCCTCCAAATGTATCTCCTCTCCCAAACCTAAATGGGACCAGGCAAATATTTTTCTCGTTTGTACCATTCACAAGGGGCTCCATTTGCATGGACTCCTTTACTTGTGTCTGTCTCTGTCCAGCACAAGGTACTGAAGTCTGTAGCCGTCCTTCATACGGCAATCCATTCCTCCCAACTGCCCATTAGTGTACAGGTAGGACTGCAGAATAACTTCACTAAGGATAGGATAATAGTGATTCCCAGCATATTCTTTGCCTGTTGGCCAAAGGCAGTGAGATTGCTTTCCAAATATCCTCTGTCCTATTCCTTTTTTTGACTTGTCATACAGTCGTTACAATTCTGCATTTTGTATAAAGGTTCGGTATTTAGCTCAATAGTATTAGTGAGCTTGTCAACAGCCTTTTTGGATATTCATATAATCTCGAATCATTCTAAGAAGAGGCAGACATTATTAATCTGGACAGGCAAAGGAACAGCCACTTGCTTATTTTCCTATAGAGTATTAATGAGATACCATATGCAAGTTCTAGCCCTGTGCTCCATCCCTCACTTTATTTATGTAGGTTTCCTCGGTAAGTCACTGAGAGCTTTCAGATAGTTAGGAACGAGTGAACCAGTTTTCAAGGGGAGGAAGGGAGAGGAAAATGCTGGAGTCAGGGGCAGAGTCGGAGGGAGTCCTTAATGTCAGAGACAGCTAGAACAGGCTTTTATTATTTATGCCAGAAGTACCCTAAAACTAACAGTATAACCTTCTTCTGGGGGCTCCATAGCCCCTATCAGCTGGTCCTCAGCCATGAACCTCTCTTTAGTCCGGGAGGGACCCCGAGCTGGCTCAGTCGATGGAGCATGCAACTCTTACTCTCGGAGTTGTAAATCTGAGCGCCAAGTTGGATATAGAGATTACTTTTTAAAAAATCTAAAAGTCTTCTGGGATACTCCAGGGGTGACTTACATGTGCTTGGGGTCACTTTTTTCCTTTTTCATCTTCCTGAAGGGTTCTGTTTACTCGTAAGCCCTTTAAGAGAGGGTCTTCCACACAACCAGCACTGCCTGTGTCCCTGTGACAAGCCGACCCCTGCCAGGGGCACCATGCTCTCAGTGTGTCCATTGTAGGAGGTGGCAATGGTCCCCTCCAGCCTTCTCTGTGAACGACACTGGGGCACACATTTCATACAGAAAGAGAGAGTATATCTTCCTCCATATTCGCCATCGTCAGCCTCCGGCCCAGAAGCCAAGAGTTATTACCCCTCCCCACCACATCGACTTGTATAAAATATTTGTGGGGGGAGGTCAGGACACCAGCCACAGCTAGATGTTCAGCAGAATGCCAGACTCGAAGCCACGATTTAGGATTCTTTGGAACAGCCCTCTATATAGGCTTCAATTTTGTTTGCATCCTGATTATCCGTTTTGCTGCAGATGGAATCCTAGAAATTAAACGAATACTACTCTTGGTAAATATTGACAGATTTTGCAATATTTCCCAGTATTTAGATAGACAAATCTTTCCATGTTGTTTTAGTCTGGATCCTCTGAGGGGCCAGCACCAAGACTGGAAAGAATATACAAGAATATTATTAATGGAAGTGAGAGAAATTGAGGAGTTAGTCAGGGAGGGCTGGGAGGGTTATCAGACCATGAGGCAATCTGATCTTGAGTGAAGAGAGGAGGGCGGGGTAGGATGGAAGCATCCTAGGCTGCTCTGGAGCCTAAGGAAGGTTTGAGAAAGCTGTCATAGAGTCCTAGACTCAAAGTCAACCATCACTCTTGAAAGAAAACATAGGGCCTTGGACTTCGGAATGGATTCTTAGATATGACACAAAAGCCATGCAAAAAAGGGAAAGATAAATAAATCGAACTTCATCAAAATTAAAAAGTTTTGCACATCGGAGTGTCTGGGTGGCTCAGTAGGTTAAGCGTCCGACTTCGGCTCAGGTCATGATCTCACGGTTCATGGGGTCAAGCCGTCAGTTGGGCTCTGTGCTGACAGTTTGAAGCCTAGAGTCTGCTTCAGATTGTATGTCTCTCTCTCTCTCTGCCCACCCCACCCAACTTGCACTCTGTCTCTCTTTCTCTCTCTCAAAAGTAAATCAACATTAAATAATAAATAAATAAACAAACAAAAAGTTTTGTACATCAAAAGACACTATCAAGAAAATGAAAAGACAATCTACCTAATCGGAGGCGTATTTACAAGTTAGATATCTGACAAGGGACTTGTATCCAGAACATATAAAGAACTCTTACAATTCGACAATAAAAAGACAAATATGTCTTTGAAATATCGGCAAAGGATCCAAATACAGTTCTTCAAAAAAGATACATGAACGACCAACCAGCACATGAAAAGATGCTCAACATTGTTAGTAATTAGGCAAATACAAATCAAAACCACAGGGAGGTACCCTTTCACACCCACCAGGACCACTACAATGAAACCAACCACAATGATGGAAAATAACAAATGTTGATGAGGATACAGAGAAATTAGAACTCCTGTACATTGCTGGTGGGAATGTTCAATGGTTCAGCTGCTATGGAAAACAGTTTGCTGGTTTCTTTAAAAGTTAAGTATATAATTACCATATGACCTAGCAATTCTATTCTTAGGTATATACCTCAAAGAATAGAAAACAGGTATTCAAACAAATACATGTACACACAAATTCAAAGTAGCACTGCTCACACTAGTCCAAGACAGAAACAGATGTCCATAAAAAGATAACAGATAAATTGTGGTGTATGTATATGTACAATGGAATTTATATATAAATGTATACATACAATTTCCGCCATGAAAATGAATGAAGTAAAACATGGATGAACCTTGAAAACCTGCTAAGCGAAAGAAGTCGAACGCAAAAGGCTACATATTGTATGATTCCATTTATATGAAATACCCAGAAAACTAAATCCATACAGATATCAAACCACCAGTCGGTGGTTTCCAGGGCTAGAGGGATAGAGGAATGGAGAGGAACTGATTAAGGGATGGAGAGTTTCCTTTTAGGGTGAAGAAAACATCTTGGAATTAGAAGTGATGGTTGCACAACACTGTAAATGTACCAAATTGTCGCTCTATTGTTTAAAGTGATTAATTTTGTTAATTAATCCAAAGTCCCCCACCCCCCAAAACCATCACATTGGAGAATAAGTCTCAACACATGAATTGGGAGGGGACACAAATATTGATTATAGCATCTCATCGTTTGCTCATGTTGTCCTTTATATCTCTGAGTAAAGAGTTGTGTAATTATTTTCCATATTAATCCTACACATTTCTTGTTAAGATAATACTCAGAGTATGTGTATGTGTGTGTGCGCACATTGGGAGAAGTTTATTTCTAACCCAAATGGATTTTATCCCCATCGCATGCTCTAATTTATTATTTTTGATACAAAATACTATTTTTAAAAACAGTTTTAACGCTCTTATTGTTTTTTATTGAAATATAATGGACACAGACACCGTGTAACTTTCAGGCATCCAACCTGTTGATTTAATACATTCATGCATTGCAATATGATTCCCACTGTAGCATTAGCTAACACCTCTATAATGCCACGTAACTATCTTTTCTTTTCTGTGGGGAGAATGTTTAAGATCTAGTTTGTTAGCAACTTGGAAATATATAATACAGTATTGTCGACTATAATCACTATGCTGTACCTTAGATACCAGGAACTCACCCATCTTTTTTTTTAATTCTAATATAATTAATGTATAGTGTTAAATTAGCCTCGGGTGTGTGATACAGTGATCCAACAATTCTATATACTACTCAGAGCTCATCATACTAAGTGTACTTTTAATCCCCTTCGCCTATTTCATCCATTCCCCCTCCCACCCACTTCGTTTTTTTATATATAACATATCATGCCACCTACGTGCATTATTTTATTAATTTTGATTGTTTTTCAGTTCATGCATTTTCTAAGGGAAAATTACATTACCTACATATAATGAGAATTTTCCCTCTTCTTTCCAATAGTTGTACGTCTGTCTCCAGGGCTGCCATGAGCAGACACATAGGCACAATTCCACAACTTCAAGAGCATCATGCACATAGACTCGTCTGAATAATACTCCTTGGAGCTGCCCCATGGAGTGTGTTGGCAGGTGCCAATTTTCCAGCGTTGGCCAGGAAGTTCAGAACAGTGTTAAATAACAATGTGCTTTTGCTTGTTATCCTGATTTTGATGGGAATGTCTCCGGTGTTTCACCAGTAGGGATACCATTGACGGGAGTTTGAGAGAGCACGGAACAATTGTTGAACGTTAATATAAGACTTTTCCATATGTCAAGATCTTCCGCAACTCAACTCGGTCATTCATATCACTAGCTTTCCCTTCAGCTTAGGGTCATGTCCATATTCTAGGTCTACCACCAGTGTCTCCATCCAAGGCCCTGATGAAGTGTAGAACAGGTCATGGTCAAGGACAGAGCCTTATGGCTTGTCAGTGGAAACTTCCTTCTATGTGGAGTTTCTTTTTGCCTATGCAGCATTCCTTCTATCCTCTATTCTTTTGCTAAGAGTAGCAGATTTTCCGTGGAGAACTATCCTTCCTCATTCCCTATGGAACGTCCGCCCCTGCCCCCTTCCTAATTTAAGCTTGGCAACTGAGACTTCCTTTCTGGGGAATCTGAATCTTGAGCAGGCATACAGAATGGAAAATGGCTAAAGCAGAGCCATTTCCTGGATAGAGTGCTGAAGATATTGTCCTTTGGTTTCTGTTACAAGATCCCTAGCTTCTGATTTTCCAATTGTTTCTTTAATTCACTAGCCATCCCGTAAATTCTTCTTTTGCTAATTTAGCCATAGTACATTTCTCTAGCTTATAAGCAAAGAATCCTAACTAATACAATGTACATCCACAAGGAATTAGGAATGGATGGATCCATTAATTAATGCTCTTTGGGTACAGTGGTCATGCAGCGGTGAGTCGGCCTAGCGGTGCAACTATACAGCCCTCTTGACTTTAAGAATATCCTGAGCGTCTTTGCTGAAACCTGCGTACTTCACATCAGAGGCATCCTCTTATTGGGCAGCTTAAAGGCTACATTTAAAACGATGGTGCTCAGCAGGCAAGAAGGCAGAGCTCCTTGCCTGCTGACAACCTTCACTACCCACAGTGGAATATACAAGGGCGATACCCTGAACCTTGGGCATAAAAACAAGCTACCGAGGGTGCACACCCCAGGAAGGGTGCTCTGATGGGGCTGGTTAAGAAACAAAAGAGATCTGATCACCACATCGACAAGACACTGAAGAGTCACTGAAAAGCCCAAATATTTATTTACATCCCCCTTATTTTCAAAATGGGGACATCCAGGGTGGTTCTTGGGTTTCTTCTAAAGCATAAGCGCATTTGGGTAAGAGTGACTACTTTTTATTAATAAAAACTGATTATTTCAGGCGCAGAATCCCTATGGTCTCCTGTCTTTCTCCTAGTCTGTCGCTAGTCAATAAAAAGAAAGCCCTGCGTGTGATGTGGCACAAGGTTCTACAGTCTGGTATGGGCTCAGTATTCTTGGTCCTGAGGTGGTACTGGAGTGTTGAGAACTTCAGAGACTTCTGGCTATGAGACAGAATGAAACAAGTTGAGGGAGAAAGGGTGGAAACTGGCAATGATTTGAAGAGGAAGGAAGTACAGTTAATAAATATTATGAAGTTCAATAAATATTTATGGAAGGAAGAGAGACAAAGAAAGAGGGAGGAAGGGAAGAAAGACGGATATACAGCAGATGGGCCGACAAAAAGGAGAGAATGAAGAGAACTAATATACATTGAGATTCAAGGTCTAACTCTGAAACTAGTGCTTTTGGCCATACAATTCTGCTTCTTTTTTTCTATCTTTTTATTTGTAAAATCTTCAAAACAATACACCCATAAGATCATGCAACCTTATTTCATACATGAGAAAATGATGGCTTGGACCAAAGATTTAAGACATAGACTTAGGATAGGTGTCAGTGGGTACTGACATAAATTAGAGAAGTAATAGCCCCCATGACAGACCCCTACGAGAGGCCTGTCTTAGTCCATTCAGGCTGCTATAACAAAAATACCATCGACCAGGTGGCTTATAGACAATAGACATTTATTCCTCATAGTTCTGGAGACTTGAAGTCTAAGATCACGGTACTGGCAAGGTAGGAATCTGGTATAATGAATGTCTCGTTATATCCTCACATGGAAGAGAGCAGAGAGAGGAAGCAAACTCTCTAGTGACTTTCATTCATGGAGGCTCCACCCCTACGACCCCATCTAACCCTAATTACCTCCCAAAGACCCCACCTTCTAATACCATCCCACTGGGGGGCATGGCTTCAACGTATGAATTTGGGGAGGAGGACATAAACATTCAGTCCACAATAAGGCCCCAATTTAACAGAGTAGTTTCACTTGTTAAATAATATAGGAAAAATTCATAATCATTAGTAACAGGAAAAAAAGTTTTAGGAGGACTGACAGATATAACACGAATTGGAATGCTAAAAAAACAAGTTTGAGCAATTAAAAATATATCTCTTATTCTCTTTTCTAGATGCCGTTATTCCCTCCTGAGAGTCTTCATGATTTATGTCGTCGTAGAGTGGAGTGGTGGAGACGCATCGGCATTCCCAGCTGTCTTAGGGAGACTTGACACCAGTTCCATCCTGAAGGTCCAGAACCTTAACCACATCCCCTGCTCATCTAGTATCTTAGCAAAGGTACACAAGGACCCCTGGTCTCTAAATACCTTCTCCATGACGCTGAAATGCACCCACCTCCAGGGATAACTGGGGTATCTTTCCTGGCTGATAAAACAAGCAAATGAAACTTGCTTTTTTTCCTTTATCCCTATCAAATATTGTCACCAGGTAATACTCAGTGGATTTAACACCCTGAAACACAAAATCCTTGCAAGTAAGTAACCCAGGGCAAACGGGTCCAATCACACTGTGTTCTATTCGGTCTTCATCCAGCTAAGTGTGGGAATCTCTGCACATTTGGACCTTGCTGGATTTTTTCTCTACTATAATTGGAGAAACATAGGAACAAAGAGATTGGATGATGATGCCATCAACAAATATGACATCCCACTTGTGTAAAGAAAACACTACTGCCATGTCAAGAGTCTCCTTAGAGCCAACACTCAGGAGGTAGGGGTACAGGCAGCTCTCATCTGGACATGGGACCCCTGTAAGGGACAAGCCTGGAAACTGAGAAGCAATAAAAGAATAAAGTTCCCCTTCTTTTTGAATACATATATATTGACTTAAGGTGAAAGAAAGAAAGAGAGAGAGAGAGGGAGGAAGGGAGGGAGAGAGGGAGGAAAAGAAAGAAGGAAGGAAGGGAGGGAGGAAGGAAGGGAGGAAGGAAGGAAGGAGGGAGGGAGGGAAGGAAAGAGAGAAAGAAGGAAGGAAGGAAAGGAAGGAAGGAAGGAAGGGAGGAAGGAAGAAAGGAAGGGAGGAAGGAAGAAAGGATGGAAAGAAGGAAAGGAGGGAGGGAGGGAGAAAGGGAGGGAGAGAGGGAGGGAGGGAGGGAGGAAAGAAAACACTTGCCATAGTCATTGGGCTCTCCTTCAAACTCCCTTCTGCTTCTCAGGCACTAATGATCCTGGAAATAAAACTAGGGCTCAGGCAATGAAGTTCCCTAGAATAAAGCACTGGAAGAGAGAAGTAGGTTGGAGTTCATTTGCTTTTCTGTCTTTAGGCCAATCAAACGGTGATTGGCCTCCTAGTTCTAGCCAGCCTCCTAACAGCAATAAAGAGACAGATCTTGGAAGAAGCTAGAGTCGGTCCTTGCAAGGGCCACCACCTCCATCATTTCTGCTAGTTCAGGATACACCCCGTCCATCATGCACACAGTCTTCTTGAGGGATTCTACTGGTATCGGCACAGACCCTGTTCCCCGCAGAGCCATGTGGGACCCCCATGCTCCAGAGGACTGGCCGAAAGGTCTTGAATTTACTAGTGGACTAAGTGGCGACCACAGGAAAACTTGATTGCACTTTAGTGACCTGGTTCTCATCTTTTATGACTACAAAGCACGTCATCCCTCTACATCGCTCTCCCATCACACCGGTGCCCTCACTGCTCCTGTGGAAGAGAGTCGGATTGCCCATCGAAGCGGAGTCGATTTCTCTGAGGACGAGAGTGGTTCATACTAAAGCCCCAGGGCCATTCCCCAACTTTCCTTATGCAAACTCCTGGGTGTTTTGGGACTTGATATGCTTCCTTGGAGACCCAGCCCATCTTCTGGTGACACAACAAAATACTGAACAAGCCTGTCCTGCTGGACCCTGCAACTTTGGCTGGGAGACTCCCAGTTTGGCACTTAGGATCCAGCTACTCCCTACCTCATAAGGCCAGCAGGTGTGGCCTCAGTGCGGTAACATTTGCCACCAAAGCCAGATGTGGGGACCTAATTGCTAACTCAGCAGCCTTACATGTTTCTACAAGCTTGTAGAAATGTCCCCTCCTTTTTTCTCCTCCTTCTTGTTCTCCTTCTCCAGAACTGGCTTTCTTAACAGAAAGAATTAACGATATTTTCCTATTCTCTCATGTGGTCCAAGCCCCCCAAAAGCCTTTCCCTGCAAATGTCCCTGCTATTCTTTGCTGCATCCAGGCAGACTCACTACCTTAGGCATCTTCCTCCACGGACTTCAGCAGCTTCTTAACCCCAACATGCATGCCCACGTGTGGATGCATTTCCAGAACTATAACACGAACGTCTCTGCTTCTCTCTGCATTGCCAAAGGCCTTTATGGAGTTGCTGGTCATTGGTGACTTTGACACCACAGGTGACTTGGAACTTTGCAAACTTTACGCATGCAGAGATCCGTGTCAGCCACAATTCACATCCTTCTCTCTGGGAACTGCCCTTGCACCTCTGGAAAAAGAGCCTCCCATTTTGATCCTTCGTAGCTTCCTCAAGAGCTGGGACCTCTGCTGAGAAGCTGGCCGTTTGCTCCCTTATTCCAAAGGCCTCTGGCAGAGCTGCCGAAGCTGGCTGGGCCTGTCAGCAAACATTATCAACTTGAGTAGACCCTCTCTTCTTATTTGAAGAAAAAGCCCACTTTCTCTAGAAATTCGATATGTGAAATTCTACGGAGTCCCCTTTCAAAACTTCCAACATCTTTGGGATGTTTCCACAATGTGCCACTTGAAACTCTTAAACCACACTGGACTTTGTGCCTGATGCAACCAGGACTGAAAAATGGACATGACATGAGAGACTCCCAAAGAATAAGAAAGAACTGAGGGGAGAGATGGGTGTGGGAGGGGGGAGAGTGGGTGATGGGCACAGAGGAGGGCACTCGTTGGATTGAGCGCTGGGTGTTGTATAGAAACCAATTTGACAATAAATTATTTAAAAAAAAATGGGTTCTGTCAGTGATTCTGAAAGTAATTCTAACATTCCTTCCTACCTCCAGGTGCTGTCCCAGGCGCGTCACCTACAGCCTGGCTAGGAAGTGTCTTTATCCCATGTAAGACACCATCCAGGGAGCCCACTAGGTGAATGTGGGGCCAAGCCAAGGGCGAAGTGCAGGGGAGCCCCAGAAAGGTACCTCAAATTTCCCTGGAGAAGAGAGACTCCGAGGAGACCGTCAAATGCTACCCGTGTGGTCCCCTCTTCCTCCTGGGCTGATATCGGGACGAATCCCTACCTCACAAGGATGCCTTCACTGACCAGCCTTGATGTCCAACCCAACCGGGACCCTTTGGTCCTTTGGGGCAGCGACTCAGTCCTCTGACCGCCCTCCCATTTCTCATTTTGCGGGCCGCCAAGGAAAAGAATGTCGCTTCAGCATCTCCTCCTCAGACTCTAGTTAGCTCCATCCCCTGGACTCAGTCTCTGCTCCCAATCCCAGCTGCTCCCCCACCAGCCATTGCTTCTTGAAGGAAAACTCCACTGCAGATTCCAGGGGAGGCAGCGGTGCCCTGTGATGAACACACTGCCGTGCATGATGTCATTTACTCTTCACAAGAACCCCGTGCGAGAGTATTACTATCACCCCCATTTTACAGAACACTGATGCTCGGACAGGTTAAAGGATTTTCCCAAGGTCACCAACTATTTAATGAAAGTGGGATACAAGTCCTGAACAGCTATCTACAAAGTCTATATGCTTAACGTTACGGCCACCCCGTCGGCCAACCCCTCAGCCAATGCTGACATCGCCATCTTTGTCAGCATCCTTTGCCAAAACCACCACCCAGCTGCCTTTACGACCAGTGCTAACGAGCCTCTCAAGCGTAAGACTTTCCCTACACCAGGATCTTCAACCTCAGCATTATTGACATTCGGACTAGATTATTCTTTGTTGTGGGAGCATATGGTGGGCACTGCAGGACGTTGGGCAGTAGCCCAGGCCTCTACCCACGAGATCTCTAGTATCCCCTACCCCACTGTGACAAACAAAAAATATCTCCAGACGTTGCCAAGTGCTCCTGGAGGGCTGCGAGGATGCGGACGCAGGCGAGATCACTCCCGGGTGAGAATCACCTCCTTAGGGTTCTCATTCTGTCAGGTTTCTCCTTGCCTTCGAGAACAGTTCCTGAGAAATTAAGGTCTCTAATGTAAAGCCTGTCTTCACCATGGCACTTTAAAATGCTACTCTCTTTGGGACAACGGCCTGCCCAGGATCCCTCCCGCCAACAGGGTCCATGAGGTACACCCCCTACCTGCAGAACTCAGGAGGCCCCAGGAATCCTTGGCCAGGCTCCCTTTCAAGAGTGTGCACCTGAATTCTCCACCCCATCCACCATCCTCACCCTCCCTCCTCCCCCGTCCCAGCCTTCCAGGAGGGAAATTTCTCCATCCCTCACAGGACAGAGACAGATTCCCCAAACTCACTGGGTTGCAGCCTCACCCCGCCCTGCTGATCTAGAATGCTAGGTCACTTGTGGAACGCATCCTCAGGAGGCTGTGAAGAGTAATTTGGGGTATTTTTCTGTGTCTTTTCTTTTCTCGATTGACATTCAGTAGAGAGCAATTCCTGGCACCAAGGGCCCCCTGTCTAAAGGGAAGCTGGTTCTCAGTCTCTGAAGTCTGCCTGGACCCTTTCTCTGCCCCATTCTTGAGGGGTGGGAAAGAGTGAGGAACAACAACATTTTCTCTTCTAAGTTTTTTTAATGTTTATTTGTGTGAGAGAGAGAGAGAGCGCGCGCGCGCGTGGGGGAGGGGCAGAGAGCTAGGGGGACAGAGGATCCAAAGCGGGCTCTGGGCTGACAGTAGCCAGCCTGATGCGGGGCTGGAACTCACAAACCATGAGATCGGGACCTGAGCCGAAGCCACCCAGGCACCCCTCTTTCATCTAATCTTTAAAATCAATTGAGACTTTAGTTTCAATTAGTTCTAATGCTCATTGTGGGCTAAGTAAAGGGTCCCTTGCAAATATTAACTCATTAACTTCAGCAGCCACTTTGACCTCACCCCTTCCCTAGACGTTGAGGTGAGTGCTTGCCCCAAACGAGCCACTCCAGAGTCCCTTCCCTTGAATTTGGAATTAGAATCAAGAGATTCGGGCTCTTCCTGGGTGCCTGGACTTAAATCAGCGTGGCGGCCACTTGAGGCCATTTCAAAACAACAGAAGAAGACAGTGTGCAGAGAGCAAGAGGAGAATGAAGAAATACACGGGGAAGAACAGAGGTGAGTGGCAGAGAGAGGCCTCAAGTTCAAGTTCAACTCCCAGCACATCCCCAAGGGCAGGATGCACCCTCCCCTCTGAGATCCCTGGCCTACTCCTAGGTCTTCACAACAAACTCAGGATTTGCATAAGATGGTTTAAGTTGGTTTATGTTTAAAAGACAATGGGACAGTGTTTGTCACTGAAAACCAATCTACAGACATGCTTTCTAGTGCAGAAAGCAATTTATTGGCACTCGTGTAGAATAAATGTTTCACATTGCCACTGTAAAGAGACCCTTGTATTTCCTACGTAGAAGATAAAGATTAGACATAAGTCGGGATGCATTTCATCAAGGCTGAGGCCCGGGACTCTCTCTTGCTCTTGCGGACAAGAAGCTAGAAGGGAAAAACTGGGGTGAAGCTGGCAAGCAAACCGGGCTTACCCTCCCGCAGGAGGCCGAGACTGGGGGCTTGCTCCAGTCCTTCGGGTAGAGGGTAGGGTGGAGGTGAAAAAGCAGGTGACCAGGGAGCTCAGAAAAAGGCCAGAACCAGAGGGAAGGTGGTGAACCTGAAAGTCACAGAGCATATGGCTGTCACTGCCCAGGGATGAGCGCCCGGGGCGGACAAAGAGTCCAAAACGCAGAGTCCATGAAACAAGCACCGGCCCCGGCCATCAGGCACCGGGCTTCAGTGCACAAATTCCACATCTTCGAGACGTAACTCATGTGTTCACGTATATATCCTTTCCCTGCTTGCTTTCAGGTCAGAACATCAGATCAGACCACGGGTAAGCCCGAGCTGGTTCGTTTGAGCTAAGGACTGGTAGCAGTTGTTTGAAGAAAATTCCTATGATTTGAGGGGAGTTCTGATAAGGAGGGGCCGGAACTGGAGGGCGGATTCAGGGGACACGGCTCCATGAAACAGGTCCTCGGTTCCTTCCCCCTTCCCTGTTGACCAATCCAATGCATCTGCTTGCTCTTTGACACGTGGTGTTTTATGCATTTATGCAAACAACATTGATTGCCTGTCTCCTACGCACCAGGTATCTCCAGGCACCAAAATAAGACGGGGAGGGTGCCAATTACTTTTATAGCAACCCATTTTTCATGGATCCAGGACGTATTTTTGCTTAAAGATTTGAAGAGAATGTCCATTTAACATGAACGAGAACAATAGTTTGCCATTTATTGAGCGGTACTTCTGTTCCCGGCCCTGGTCACTTTCTGTTCTCATTTCATCTCAGGGCACAAGGACCCTATCGGGAGGGGATTTTTATCATCTCCGTCTTACATCCAAGGTCACTGAGGTGCAGGGTTCAAGACTAACTTACCCAAGGTCATACAGCTAGTTGCTGACCACACCTGGATTTGGGCACAGACAACTTGACCCCTCAGTCTGGGCTCCCAAATCCCATGATGAGGGATGAGTCTCACCTGATGGGAATGAGCCCCTCTTTGGAAGGGACGAGGTGGAGACAAACCCTGGGCTCCCCCAGAGGTCCCAGCCTTCAAGATTCAGGCAAATACCCACGGAAATGCCAAGCAGGGCACCTCCGTGGCCAATTGTCGGGGCTCTTTGCAGAAGACAAACCGAGTGGGTAATCCATCACGGGCTGACCGCGGCGCCGGCCCCTGGCTCCCTCAGCCTCTGCCTGTCTCCATTAACATCATTTAGATTTTAGACTTTTCCTAATTAAGAAAGGTTCCCACCAGCAACAGCAAAAAATCCTCACCACCTCTTTCATTATCTCAGCTTTTCTTCCTCTTAATTACTATTGAGTTCCTGGCTGATTAAATTAGTTTTTGAGGTCCTTTCTGAAATCTTGGGGAAATTATCTAAAAATCATGAAATCAATTCCCTTACGCTGTTTTAATCTTTTATGCCCCGGGCTCAAAGAAGGATGGGCAGACAAGTGGAGGCCCTCTGAGAAGTGTGCAGCCCCACACCGCCGGCCAGCCTTCTAGGGCCTTTGTGGGCCATCTGGGTCAATTTCCTTCCAAGTAAATGAAATGCAAATAAAAATTCCAGCAGTTTTTCAGCCGCCGGCTGCCCAGCTGATTAGCATGACAGAAGCCGGGAGATGAGGCCTGACCCGGTGCACTTCCCCTCATCTCATTAAGTTGTAACTCCACCACGGCTGCATTCATGGTGTTTATTGACGCTGAAAGGCGTCTTTATCCAAAACTAGCTAAATTCACATTCAGAGTTTTTCCTTGGAAGTCTTGCCTGCTCCAGCATCCACATGAAAGTGAACCTATTGTGGCCGACTCATGTGTCCTGCTGCTTTTGAAACAATTTGGAGGTTTCCCAAAAAATGTTTATTTCACGAGAGCAGAGCGGATCCCTCCATCCTCCGCCCCCAGCCTCCAAATGCGCCGCCGGGGCGCCCGGGCGCAGGAAGAGGTAGGGGTGAGCGTGGGAGGAATTCCTGAAGTCAAGTTCTGGGGATGCTGGGAAGTGAGGGGCTGCGAGAAGGCTGCAGGTCTGGAAGATTCCCGGATCTGGAGGTGCCGCGTACCCCGCCCAGCTCACGGGGTCGGTACAGACCTCGCTTCTCTGGACACTGGCTTCGCAGAGGCCGCTGCCCAGGCCCATGGCCACCCCCCCGCCCATCACATCTCCCTCTTTCATGAAGCATCCGAAGGTCGGTGTCCCTCCTCTCCCCGCATCCGGTAATCACACATGAACACGTATCGTGACAGCAGCCTACGTGTCCCGTGGGGTCCTCGTGCAGCAGAACGATTCACTTGCTAGTGAGCCGAGAGGACCCAGGACCGTGGGTGCCACCTCCCGTTTTCATTTGAGACAATGTCCGCAGAAGGCATACCCTGCTTCACTGGAGACAAGGGGCGTTTATCTTCGGGAACCGAGAATGAGGCAAGAGGAGATGAAACTCAAGAGCGGGGAAGAAGTCATTATTATTTGTGATTCTCCGGTTGCCTCCACCGCCGTGAAAAATTAGGGTCAAAACCCTACCTCTCTGACGCTGTTGGAATTACAGCCAGGGAGAGGGCTTTGAAATGAAGCATCATGAATAATCTGGGCGGTGAGTGCCTTTTTTATGTGAAAGTAAAGGCTGAAGGGTTTTTGTCTGGTTGGTTTTGGATTCTGGTTAACATTAGCCAAAGCGCTGGGTGCGTGCATGATTTCTAGGTGGTAAATGGGTCAGTGTCCTTCAGTGCTTGCCTGAGACCACCGGCAGTCCCAAAAACAGCTTCTAAACCAGTAAATGACGTTGGAACTGTTGCAACGCTTCGCCGGCCTACAAAACCATCCCAATCTTTTGGCTCACAAGATGTGTGCTAAGTGCCGGGGCGCCTGGGTGGCTCCGGTGGTTTAAGCGTCCGATTTCAGCTCGGGTCATGATCTCACAGTCTGGGGGTTCAACCCCGCATCCGGCTCTGTGCTGACAGCTCAGAGCCTGGCGTCTGCTTCGGATTGTGTGTCTCCTTCTCTCTCTGCCCCTCCCCCACTTGTGCTCTGGCTCTCAAAAATAAATGTCGAAAAAATTAAAAAAAAAAAAGATGCTGAGTCCTGTAATATTTAACAATTTTCATTGACATCTTTTCCCATATTCTGTTTTCTTTTAGGGCTAGTTTAATAACTCAGCAGGCCGGTCACTTTGTAGGTTGGCTCAGATTGCCCTGGCTGTCAATGAGAACACTTTTTTCCCTCTTCTGTTGGCCAACAGGAGGGCGTGGGTGGGGCGGGGGTTGAGTGACTATCCTTAGGACAGCGCAGGAGGACTGTCAGTCGGCTCGGCTTGCTCAGCTACAGATGTTCGGCGAAGCCCATAAGACTTGTAAGTACAGGAGCAAGAGTGCACCAGGCTGTGACTGGCCTGAGGCTGCCCCCTGGCCCAGGCCACCTTCCTGCTGGCCACGACGCAGGATTGTCAGGTGTGACAGTCCTGATGGTATCTGATGGGCGACTGCAGGTCATGATGCTGGTGGATACCCCAAGGGAGCTCGCCTGACTGTCTAGAGCATGCTGCCTTCTAGAAACGAGCCAGGCCCCATAACATTAAAGGTGCCATTTTATTAAGGTGCCATCTGACAACACAGCCTCTGCTTCATTCCTCACGGCAACCCTGCTAGTTATTGGTAGGCAGCCCCATTTAATGGATCAGAAAACTGAGGCTCAGATAGCCACGGTGTTGCCTGTGGCCACACGGGTCCTCACTTGAGGCCAGAAGCAGCTTCTCCCCAACCCCAGACTCCGTATTCTGTCCAATGCACTTTCCTGTCTCCTCCGTACCACATATGCACACCTGTTCCATTTCTGGTTCAAATGTGCGGCAATTATGTCCCCCAAAGAAGTAACACCATGCACTGTGGGACACTTAGCAAGCTTGCCGGGCATTTGTCTTTGACGCTGCCCTACGCAGGCTGCGCCGCCTGACAAAATGTCCACCTGGGCAGGAAGCAGAAGGTATGTTCGCTAGAAGAAAGAAGAAAGGCCCCTTAGAAAGTTCCCCCACCTCTCTCTCTGTTTCCTTCCCCGGTGTCCAACTATCCCCACCTCCCCTCCAGGTCCCAATACTATCTGGTACTTCTTGGTCTCTGGAAGATCCCAGTCCAGAAAACCTCCAGTCTTCCTTCCACTAAGCAGCCCAGGGAACAAAATACACTCTCCCTCTTTCTCCCCATCCCATCCAAACTCCTCTTTGGCAGCAAATCTCAGTTCGGTGTTGAAGAAACATCAGGCTCACTAAGTTAATTCACTCCAAGGTGTGAATGACTGATATATAGTTATCTGCATTTCAAAGGATCTTACGTACCTCACGCACCCAACGGAATCTCTTTTGCATGCATTTCGAGCAAGGGAAGCAGAGATTTTGTTGTTCTGTTTTGTTTGACCGCACAAGCATCTTAGAACCTGTCATATAAAAGGTTCTTGTCCTTTATTTTTTTTTAATGTTTATTTATTTTTGAGAGAGAAAGAGAAACCGCATGAACAGAGAGAGAGGGAGACACAGAATCTGAAGCAGGTTCCGGGTTCTGAGCTGTCAGCACAGAGCCTGATGTAGGGCTCGAACTCATCAAACGTGAGATCATGACCTGAGCCGAAGTTGGATGCTTAACCAACTGAGCCACCCAGGTGCCCCAGGTTCTTGTCATTTAAAATCACTGTCGTTGGATTAGCTAAAACCACTGCGTCTGCATTATTATTCTCATGGCCTCATGCCTAATGCTCTGCTGGGCCCTGCTTTGGGCACAGCAACCTGTCCAGACAAACAAGCTCTCCGCACTTGACCCCAGCAAATCTAGCACTAGACAGAGGGGGTTCTAGGCCCATCTCACTCCATCCTGCCTGAACCAGACAGAAAGTCCTCCAAGTCACCAGCTGGGCCACATTCAGCCATTTCTTTGGTGGCATTTAGCAAGATGGGGGGTGAGAGGAACCCTGACTTTGTAACAGCCTTCCTGCTCCCTGCCCTCCCACCCCTCCTGGAGTCTGCTATGGCCCCATAACCCTCCGAACCACGGGTTCCGTTCTACTCCCACTTTTTAGGGAACAGAAGGCACGCCTGATGAGTTAGACTTTGAAGAACAATGCTCGTTTGGAGTGTTTTCCCGTTGCTGTCACCCACAGACTGTGCGCTTCCCAGTGGACAAGCGTTATGTTAAATATTTAACCCTTACATCAAAACCACTGGGGATGTATCATTTCCTCCGCTTTAAGACGGCAAAAGTGAGACCCGGAGAGATTAAGCAACTTACCCGAGGCCCTACAGCCAGTATAGTACCAGAGCCACAGTGCAAATCTCCATCTGACCCCCAAGTCCCAACTCTTAGCTGTTACATTCAGTATGTGTCGTAAAAGGGGCATTGCGTCTTAGAGTTCCTTCGTAGGCAGGACCAGTGTCTCCATCATGCACACCAGGTACAGTGTTGGGGGCCCACAGTACTTTTAGAGACCCATGAAAATGGGTTTTTAAAAAATTTTTTTAATTTTTTTTAACATTTTTATTTATTTTTGAGAGACAGAGAGTAAGCAGGGGAAGGGCAGAGAGAGAGAGGGAGACACAGAATCTGAAGCAGGCTCCAGGCTCTGAGCCGTCAAGCACAGAGCCCGACGCGGGGCTCAAATTCACAGACTCTGAGATCATGACCTGAGCCGAAGTCGGCCGCTTAACCGACTGAGCCACCCAGGTGCCCCTTAAAATTTTTTTTAATGTTTATTTATTTTTCAGAGAGAGACAGAGCACAAGCGAGGGAGGGGCAGAGAGAGAGGGAGACACAGAATCCGAAACAGGCTCCAGGCTCTGAGCCGTCAGCACAGAGCCCGACACGGGGCTCGAACCCACAAAATGTGGGATCGTGACCTGAGCCAAAGTCGGACGCTCAACCAGCTGAGCCACCCAGGTGCCCCTCTCGTGAAAATGTTTTAATTACTTTTAACATCCGAAGAAACAATGAACTTTTAGGTTGAAAAAAATGTTTTACCACATGTTAATATATTCACCTTTATACTAACACAGCCATCAAATATAATTGAAACAAATTTTTCTTTTTATGGAGGAAGAGGCCCACAGGAGCTAAAGTGCCCAGGGCCCATGAAAGCCATAGCAGCCCTGCTCAGAGGGGACCTCCCCAGCCGTTTCTGCCCCTCTGCTGCCCACATCACTGGCAACTTTCAGAACAGCCTCAGAAAAGGATGGCCTTGTCATCTCTAGTGTCAGAGAGGAACAGGCGACCAGAGAGGCTAAGTAATTCTCTCCAAGCCCCGGGGTCGGAGGAGGCGGCCCGGCTACTGTGACGGATCGCTGGAGGGAGGGAGTCTCAGGGCTATTGGATTGGTCTGCACATTATATCTCCGGGGTGGAGGTCTGAAGAGGACCAGGGGTTTGTACCCCTTCCTTGCCCATCCACTCCAGGCCAGTAAGTTTTGTCTTATTCCATGATCACCCAGGCTGGTGGTGGGGCGGAGGGGGGGGAGCGGGGGGGCGTGTCTCACTATTCTGTGCCCTCAAATTATAGACAGTGTGACAAGTGGATAAGTGGATGACTCTTTGCCAGCACATCTGACCCAGTAACGAGTAAGAAATGTTTCCTGCCCCTTCGAGATGCTGGCACAGGTAACGACTGGTCATCCAAGCCAGATTCATCCGAGGCAGATTCCGCCCACCCCCTGGAGCCCAACCAGAGAGGGGCCCCTTTAGGAATTCTACATGCTTTGGCTTTTTCTTCAGGGAGTAAGCCCTTGGATGGCGCCAGAAGCCTGGCCGTTGCCTTTGAGAACTCTTGGCCAACGGGGAGGGATTTTCATGCAAACAGTAAACTCTGGCCTGGAGTAAGCCAACTTGAGTTCAAACCATTCATCTTGTACTCCTTTCTCTCTTTCTTTAACCTAAAGGACACTGCTCCAAGTTAAACGGCAATTTTCAGCGTTGTGTAATGAGAGACACTAAAGTAAGGGTGACGTGGTCACGCTGGTTTGCTAACACTAATAGTCACATCGAGTATTTCGGTGAGTGCATCCCACTCTCCATAAACCTCACTTTAGATCTCTTCAGGCGATTATAAGTCAAGATTTTTACAAATTGAATAATACGTTAATATACCAGTGAACTGGCTTCTTACCAGAATTCAGAGATGGTTTGAGACCCTCATAACCTGGCCTATATTTATAGGTTTTCATAAACTTGGATTTTAGTATATCACATTTTCTCTAAAGAGCACACAAGCTATTTGTTCGTTTCCTGAGTTCAATTCTGGATTCTAACCTATAACAGCAATATAAAGTACTAGAAGGAGGGTCACGAAAAGTAAAAACGAAACAAAATAAAATGGTATCGGATGGAAACTGAAACCTTTGAGGAAAAGATGATAGAACTGTTTAATGTAACAAAGCAAAAAAAAAAAAAAAAAAAAAGCTAGTATCCTGTACTTGGGAAGGATAATAATGTTCCAGAATGTTCCCTGGAAGCTATCTTGTCCTTGAGTTGTTTGTCCATTGGTGGCACAGATGCGATTGAGAGCAGCCTATGCTGTGGTATTAAGAACATTGTTACTCGAAGAATAGAATCCGCTGTCCGACTACCTGATTCATTGGTTCATTCAAAAAATTTTATTGGTCACCTACAAACTGTCAGGCATTCTGGAAGAAGGCAGACTAGTCCCTGCCCTTCTGGAGATTACATTCCAGAGGGGGACTGAAGCAGATATAGCCAGGCTGGTCACTGAGACAGCGCCTCATACGCTTGGTCTAGATTAGCCACCAGCTAGAGATTGATCCAAAAATCCATTCTCAGGGGCTCTGGGCTGGTGAGAAGGGTGACAGACAGACGGCTCTCCTTGCAGACAGGGGAACAGAATCTTTTCTCTAATTTGTCATATTTGCTGCCTGGCACATAGTATGTGCTATTATTATAACCCTTTGAAGCAACCGTCATCTGCATGGTATAGAAGACTAAATTGAGATTTGATGATCTTGAGTTTTGTGACAAAAGTCACACAGCTAGCAAGTTGTAGAGCCAGTTCAACCTCAAGTAGGACTGACTTTGTAGGCTTAATCGTGTTTAATCTGTTTTCCTATTAGCTTTAAAGTTGTAAAAAATTTTATCAGTTAGGTCGAGACACAACTGATTGAATCAGTGTATTTCCTCAAGGCTGGACCGGCCCCATGCCCCTCTGCTCCATAAATGGTCACGCCATTTTAAATTCTTTTAGTTGATTTATCTCATATATATGTATCCGTATCTCTAAATAACATGTTCATATCGAGACATTTCAGTTTTTCAGTGTTAGGTACTATCAATTGAACTCTCACTTGAGAGTATAAAGATTTCACCCTCTTTTCTTCTATCCGCCCAATCTAATGTTTTAAACACTTTGGCTACAAGACTCGGTGTTTGCTGGGTGCCTGGGTGGCTCAGTTGGTTAAGGGTCCGACTTTGGCTAAGGTCATGGTCTCGCAGTTTGTGGGCTCAAGCCCCACGTTGGACTCCGTGCTGACGGCTTGGAGCCTGAAGCCTGCTTTGGACTCTCTCTCTCTCTCTGTCCCTCTCCCGCTCATGCTCTCTCTCTCCTTCAGAAATAAATAAATAAACATTAAGAAATTTAAAAAAAACTCAGTGTTTGCATTGCGGTGACAAGACGGAATGGCAGAGTGAGGAGTCTGGCAAGCCCTCTTCTCAAAAAGAAGTCACCAAAGACAGCAAACATTTTCAGGATGCTGTTCATCAACCCGGGGCTTATAAAACTTGAGAAGTATTGATTCAAGAAAGACTACTAAACTCAGGTAGAAATAGTGGGCCTCCGACATTTTAGCCCAGGATTAACCCTATCTACCACTCCCTGCCCCCTGCCTCCTCACCCTCACGCCCGGCTCCAGCCTGGCAGTTCCACCAGGGCAGGGCGGGCCACAAAACCCAGATGCTTCTCCAGCAGACAGGGCTGGCTTGATGAGGAGGTGAATGCAGAAAAAAACCCATGTCCTGGGCATTGCCAGAAACAGTAGCAGTCCTAGTTACAAACAAGGGAGAAAGCCCAAACCTGCAGCTAGCCTGGAGCCGGGACAGATAACAGACTGTCAGGCTAGCCAGAAACGTAGCAGAAAGATCCATGGAGGGAGACGGCCGTAATGGTCCCAGTCCTCTCTCACACATCCCTGGCAGTCTGGAAAGCTGCCCACGTTTCTGAGGCCACGTGCATGTACAGGAGGGACCAGAGAGGGAGGGCCCTTGCTACCCATGCACCCCTGGCTATATACCAGGTCTCACACACACACAGGAGACAGACACATGGGAGCGAGTGAAAAGCAAAACCCAGGGAAGATTTGTAAGTGACCTGAATTTTGAGTGTGTTCCCCAACCCCATACAGATCTATCAGCAAAGGATGGAATTTTTACTGTCTTAAGTGTTTGAGCACCATCTCCGATCAATCATCGGTCGATCGCTAACTGACACCGGCACAGGAACGATCTCTAGGAGACCAGTATCAAAACATAAAAACAACAGTTCAAGTAAAATGACATCAGGAGCTGCACCCTGCAAAGGAAACAGAGTTCTTGCAATTAGCCCAGGCAAGTCACCAAACGAACAAAAGTCAGCAACAGCACTAACTTCTGAAAGGGACGGGGAGTGGAATCTCAGGCTAGAGTTGCTGCAATATACTGTATGAAATACATAGTCTTTAACAGAAAAGTTACAAGATGTGGGTCGGCAAGAGGAAAACAACAGACACTGTCTCTGAGAGGGTTCAGATGTTGAGTGTCACAGACAAAGACTTCAAAGCAGTTATTATAAATACGTTCAAGCCACTAAAGAAAATCATGTTCAACGAACTGAAGAAAGGTATAAAGACAGTGACTAAGCAAAGATAGAATACCAACATGGAGCCAGAACTCATAAAAGAAAGAAAGAAAGAAAGAAAGAAAAAAGGAAGGAAGGAAGGAAGGAAGGAAGGAAGGAAGGAAGGAAGGAAGGAAGGAAGGAAGAAAGGAAGAAAGGAAGAAAGGAAGAAAGGAAGAAAGAAAGAAAGAAAGAAAGAAAGAAAGAAAGAAAGAAAGAAAGAAAGAAGGAAAGAAAGAAGTGGAAAATCTGGACTCGAAAAGTGAAATAACTGAAACTGGAAAATGAAAGCCTCAATAGGAAATGTGGGGGGTGGGGTGCCTCGGTGGCTCAGTTGGTTAAGTGTCCAACTTCAGCTCAGGTCATGATCTCACAGTCCATGGGTTCGAGCCCCACGTCGGGCTCTGTGCTGACAGCTCAGAGCCTGGAGCCTGCTTCAGATTCTGTATCTCTCTTTCTCTGTCCCTCCCCACTCACACTCTGTCTCTCAAAAATAAATACCCATTAAAAAAAATGTGAAGGGGCCGAAGAAGGAATCATGAACTTGAAGACAACAGAAGTTATCCAATCTGGAAAACAGAAAGAGTTAAGAAAAATGAACAGAGATTCGGAGACCTGTGGGAATCCATCAAGCATAATACCTGCACAGAATTCCAAAAGGAAAGAAAGGGGGAGAATGGTTTTGAAGAAATGATGGCTACGAATTTCCTAACTTTGATGAAAAACACTAATCTGCCCATCCAAGAAGCTTAAAAAACATTATTGCAACATGAAAGATCTACTCGGAGTTAAACCATACAGTATATTATAATTACCTTTCCTTTCTACACAACCATTGGTTTTCCTAGTGTTAGTCATTTTCTTTTTATCATTTGCCTAGAATTTTTGATAGACGTATTATTTATTCAACTCCAAACCCTCTCCCCCTTCTTTAAATCTCTTCTCCAAATGTCCAACAGCCTAAGAGGTTTATAAATTTCATCCTCTTGGAAAACTCTCTGCTAGACTTTCTGTCTGGCTCCAGTAGGAAGTGGCTGCTCTCCAGGACTGGCACACAGCTATTCTTGTATCTCATTATGTTCCTCTTATTTGGTTTACTCTCTCGTTTGGGTGGCCCACATTCTCCTGTCATTGTCTAAGATACACGTAAGAAGTGAAATTGTTGAGGGGCTGAGTCAGGGGAACCTGCAACTCTTGATCTCAGGGTCATGAATTTGAGCCCCACTTTGGGTCCAGAGATCAGTAAAACTGATAAATAAACTTTAAAAAAAATAAAATTTTTGAGACTTGGCATATCTGAAAATGTCTTTATTCTACTATCGCACTTGATGGACAGTTTAGCTGGATATAGAATTCTAGATGGAAAACATTTGTCTTTCAGAACTTAAAGTCCTATCTCTTTGGTCTTTTAGCTTTCAGTGTTAATGTTAACGTTGCCAGCCACCGTGATTCTTTATCCTTTATATGAGGCTTGTGGGACTTTGCCTTCATTCCAGAATTCCACATTGATGTTCCCTGGTTTGGCTCCATTTTTTCCTTTTACATCAGCACTTGGTGCATCCTCTCAATTTTTAATCTCATCTTTCAGTGCAGGAGTTCATTGCCTCCCTTTCCTCTGTTCTTCTTTTCGGGAATATCTCTTGCTTAGATATGGGATCTCCTGGGTTGAGCCTCTAATTTCCTGATAGTTGATCTTCTGTTTTTTATTTCCTTGACTTCTTGCCTGATTTTCATAAAGGTTTCCTCACATTTATCTCCCAATCCTTTTACCTAATGTTTCATTATGGTATCTTTTTTTCATTTCTTTTTTTAAATATGTTTTCAAGTTTTTATTCTTAAATAATCTCTACACCCAATATGGGTCTTGAATTCACAACCCCTAGATCAAGAGTAGAATGCTCTGCTGACTGAGCCAGCCAGGTGCCCCTTTATTTTTTTTCCTAAGAGTTTCATTGTAGTTGTGCTCTGTTTTGTCTTTATTTTTACTAAGTAGGCTCCGTGTCTAATGTGGGGCTTGAACTCACAACCCTGAGGTTAAGAGTATATGCTTCACTTACTGAGCCAGCCAGGTGCCCTGTCTGTTCTGTTTTTAATAGCATTGTGGTCTTTTAAAATATTTTATTTTATTTTATTTTACTTTTTCAACAACTGCTTTTTAAAATGTGTGTGAATCGGGGTGCCTGGGTGGCTCAGTTGGTTAAGCATCTGACTTCGGCTCAGGTCATGATTTCACCGTTTCCGAGTTCGAGCCCCGTATCAAGTTCTGTGCTGATGGCTCAGAGCCTGGAGCCTGTTTCAGATTCTGTGTCTCCCTCTCTCTCTGCCCCTCCCCCACTCATGCTCTGTCTATCTGTCTCTCTCTCAAAAATAAATAAACATTAAAAAAAAATGTGTGTGAACCATCTCCAAGTCAAAGACAAACTGCAAATCCAGCATCAGATAAATGGGTATAGAGGGACTCCTGGCACTACTATTACAAGGTTATATTTAAATAACACAGTTAACAACAGAGGTGCTTGATTTGGAAAAACCCCCCACTCTTTATTTAGGTTATTAACCAATGTCTTCCAAAATAGAGTGCAAAGAGCATACGTAACCTTTAGAGTCAGACAGATTTGGCTTCAAATTCCAGCTGTACCACTTAGTGAGGTAGCCGTGGAAAAGTTACTTAATCCTCAGAACTCAGTTAAATTTCAAGGCACAACAACTAATCCCTGGAGCTATTTTTAAAAACAGCTCTCAGGGCGTCTGGGTGGCTTAGTCAGTTTAGTGTTAGATCTTGGTTTCGGCTCAGGTCATGATCTCAGGGGTCGTGAGTTTGGCCCCACATTGGGTTCTGCATTGACAGTGCTTGGGATTCTCTCTCTCTCTCCCCCTTTCTCTGTGCCTCTCCTCACCTTCTGTGCATTCTCTCTCTCTCTCTCTCTCAAAATAAATAAACTTAAAAAAAAAACAGCTCTCTGAAAATACAGTATGTCATGACATAGGGTAAACTGCACCTATTTTAAATTTACAATGTGTTGTTCTGTCCTATGCATACACCCATGAAGTTTATCGCTACAATCAAGATACTGAACATATTACCCCCTGAAGTTTCGTTACGTCCCTTTGAATTCTCTCCCTCTTGCCCCTTTCCATCCCCATTCCTAAAGAACAACTGATCCACTTTGTCACTATTGATTATTACATTTTCCAGAGTCGATATACAATTCTAGAAAATACAGTCATAGAGTACGCACTGTTTCTTTGGTCTGGCGTCTTTCACTCAGCATGACTACTTTGAAATTCACTCAGGCCATTGAGTGAATCCATAGTACATTTCTTTTTACTGCTGAGTTATTCCATTGTTTGAAAATACCACAAACTGTTTATCCATTTACCTGTTTATGGACATTTGGCGGTATTCATCACAAACAAAGCCTCTAAGAACATTCATGAACAAGTCTTTGTATGGTCACATGCTTTCATTTCTCTTGGGTAAATATTTGGGAGTGGAATGGCTGAATCATACAGTATGCATAGGTTTAAATTTTTAGGAAGCTGCCAAACTATTTCCAGAATAGTTTTACTATTTTACATTTCTACCAGTAGTATATGAGAGTTCCAGATACTCCGTATCTTCTCTATACTTAGTATGGTCTGTATTTTTAAATTTCAACCCTCTAAGTACATAGGGGTACCTAATTGTGGTTTTGTGTTTCCTTCATGACTAAATAAAATCGAACTTATTATCATGGGCTTATTTGCCCTTCTGTCTTCTTTGATGATGTGTCTCTTTAAATTGTTCATTTAAAAAAATGGGAAGTTTTTTTTTATTGAGTTCTGAGGGCTCTTTATATAGTGTGGGTACGAATTCTCTATCTTCATATATACTTTACAAATATTTTCTCTCAGTCAGCTTATCCTCTCACTCTCTTAACAGCATCTTCCAAAAACCAGAAGTTTTTCATTTGGATAAAGCCCAATTTTTTTAATTATTTATTTTATGAATCATGCCTTCGATGTCATAGCTAAGAAATCTTTGCCTAACCCAAAGGACAAGTATTTTCTCCATTTATCCAAGAAGTTGGACGATTTTAGGGTCCATCCTGAGTCCAACAAATAAGAGATGCACAACAATGCAAGGGTTGTTTGTTTTCTTCTTCTGATACCCATTGTAGCAGTCCTTTACGAATTACGACTTTATTCAGATTTTATACTTTTCATAACGTCAAAACTGGAGCTTATTTTTGTGCTATCCATTGAAAAAGGACTGGCCAGGATAACGTAACTCACACAAGAATTCATAAATATCAGTTATAACAATCTTGGTTCATTTACTTTTTTCATTCATTTATTTAACAAATATTGAAATGCTTATTGGATCCCTGTTGTGTGCCAGTGCTGTGTAAGTCAATGGAGATGAGGAGATAAACACGCAGGCACGCGTGGGGAAGTCAGTGCTATTCAGGGAGACAGCCCTGGTAGAAAAAGGTAATACAAGGAGATTGGTGCTTGGAGGGGAGGTGAAGAGTATCTTCGAAGCACATGGAAAGGGCTATATGACCCAGACTGTGTGTGTGTGTGTGTGTGTGCGTGCATGTGTGTGTGTGCGCGCGCGCACGCACCGCTGCGCGCGAGAACAGAGGAACTAGTCCTCACGGCCGCTTGAAACAAGTGATACCTGAGCCGAGGCCAGAACTAATAGCTTATGATCAAGACAGCAATGAAGCCCAAACCAGAGTTAGGGCTATGTATGAAAGTCAGGTGACAAGAAAGAATACCTAAGGGCCCTGGAGACAGCGAGCCGACCAATTTAGCGGCACGCGGGGCCAGGGGGCCGGGAAGATGCTGTTGACGTATGAGGAACATCACAGCATTTACAGGGGAGGAAGCTTCACGGTGCTTCCTCAGAGAGCAAAAGTGGGCTGTGAGAGAGGTATCGGGTTCATCTGTTTTATAACCTCAGCGTGTCAAGTCAGGGAATGTTTTCTTTTTAATAAAACAGAAACCACTCAGGCCGTGTCCTCTCCCTCTTACTCCCCCACAGGACGAAAAGAACAATCATCAATGGCAAAAGGTAATTGCAGGAAAGACCGCTAGAGCCAGCTTCGCGCTCAGGACAGAACCTGCCCATTTGGAAGGGCGTACAGTCAAAGACTAGAAGAAAGAAAACAAGGTTGCTGTCAACCAGTCAGGGCAGACATGGCCTCCAGAAGAAGGCACACATCTGTATGTTTTTCCTTCGGTCTGCGTAGAATTTCTCTCAGCGGGACGTTGGGCAGTCCCTCCTTCCTTTGGACCCTCCATCTCTGATCTCCACACAACCTCCCCTTGATCCTTTCCACTTCTCTACCCATCCCAATTCTGGCAACTCACACTTGGGGGCTTGTCTCCATTCTGGATCTGCTAAAGTTGACCACCTCTCAAAACATAACTTCGCTACGGTACACTGAAAT
This sequence comes from Paguma larvata, assembly GCA_030068075.1. Taxonomy (NCBI): domain Eukaryota; kingdom Metazoa; phylum Chordata; class Mammalia; order Carnivora; family Viverridae; genus Paguma; species Paguma larvata. Next base: position 71,725,569 of record CM057839.1, on the reverse strand, counting down.
GGCTATGACCTTAAGAGTAAGGACAGAAAGCGGGAAAGGAGGTGAAAAGAACGTTACAACGCCATCTTTCCACAGAGGGAATTTGCACTGTCTACACGTTACGTTTCTGTCTTCTTTTAATAATTATGTCTTTATTTTATGAAAGATTTCAGTGCAAATCAAAGCAGTAAAGATCGCCTGCAACGAATGGTTAAACTTTTCAAAGCCTAAAGGATCAATATTTTAATAAATAAAGGAAAAAATAATTATCGGTAAACACACAAAAAACTTCAATCACTATAGGAATCAAAGAAATCTGAAATCTATATAAATATCATTATGGAGGGAGGGAGAGAGCAAACAGTCGTGCGCACAAAGCTGGCGGGAGGGCGCGCTGATATATATTCTGGAGAGGAATATATATCCGACGCCCTACAATGTAAGTATCCTTTTATCTAGAAACTCCATTTCCGTGAATGATATTCTTAAGAAAAATAATGTTATTATAAGCTCGGAGAGTTAAGGCCAAGATGGTTCACCGCCTCTGTGTTTGGAATAGTACACATACTGTCGACAATCTACGTGCCACCCAACAGGGTAAATTAGTTACATCCTTTATGGCATATTATATAATAAAATATTTTTCAGACATTCAACGCTGTGAAAGTATATTCATTTATGTGGAGTGAGGTTTTAAAAAAAAAGATTGTGAAAGAGAGAAAGAGAGAGAGAGAGAGAGAGAGAGAGAGAGAGTGTGTGTGTGTATGAATGAAAAAAGGCTGGAAGAAGACAAATAAAATTTTTAACAGTGGTTTCCTCTGAAACTAAAACTAGTGAAGGGGGGTGTCAGTCAAAGTTAACTGTAACTTTATCTGGATTATGTGAACTCCTCTATGAAAAATGCATTTATGAATCTACTATTAAAACTCTGAAGGAACACCTGGGTGGCTCAGTGGGTTAAGCAGCCAACTCTTGATTTGGGCTCCGATCATGATCTCCTGGTTCGTGAGTTCGAGCCCCACATCAGGCTCTGTGCTCACAGTGCAGAGCTTGCTTCAGATCCTCTGTCTCCCTCTTTCTGCCCCCCTCCTGCTCATGGTCTCTCTTTCTCTTTCTCTCTCATAAATAAATAAACATTAAAAAATTTTTTAAAAAAACATTAAGTCCATTAAAGAAAACCAAAAAGTCAATACAGCATGATCTTACTTCTGTTTGAAAATATTTTAAGGAAAAAATGTATGAATAATGCATGTCTTTTTAAAAATTTATACATGCTAATCTCTGAGCCATGGAATAATATTTTCTATTATATTCATTACTTCCAGCAATTTAAAACTCGTTTTGAAATCATCTCCCATGTGAAGCACCACGTACATGTGTATTCTAGCATGTATCACTTTTTCTTTTTTTTTAAGTTGCCTTCACACTCAGCACAGAATCTGATGCGGGGCTTGAACTCATGACCCTGAGATCAAGACCTGAGCTAAGATCAAGACTCAGATGCTTAACTGACTGAGCCACTCAGGTGTCGCAGCATGTATCAGCTTCTGTTGGAATAATATCTTAAGGGACGTGCTCCTTAAGGCCAGAAGCAGTCTTTCTTACTCATCTTTGAATACTCATGACTTGGGTCATGTTGAAGCAAGACCGAGCCCCTCGGGCTGGAGGTGGGGGTGTAGCACTGGATAGAGTGAACCCCAAGGAAAGCAGCAGCTATTTATTTTATCTTGGGAATTCTGAAGAAAAGAACATATGCCCCTAACCTTTTAGCCACGAGAAAAAAATATTAATGTGGGCTACCTCTCTTGCCTCCTCTCGGAGGGAGCAAATTCAGATGCTGCATCAGAAAAATAATCAAGGCACATCGCTTCCATGGACCCCCACGCCCATCCAAAGGGGGGGTGCGAAAGAGGGCACTGTCCCCGGGCGGGTGTGGGTTCCTGACCAGGAGCACTTTAAACAAGCCATCACAGGGGCGCCTGGGTGGCTCAGCTGGTTATGCAGCCGACTCTTGGCTTAGGCTCAGCTCATGATCTCATGGATCGTGAGTTTGAACCCTGCATCAGGTTCTGGGCTGACAGCGAAGAGCCTGCTTGGGATTCTCTCTCTCCCCCTCTCTTTCTGCCCCTCCCCCACTGGCACTTGTACTCTCCCTCGCTCGCTCTCTCAAAATAAATAAATGAATTTTTAAAAATGCCGTCACTTTATTCTTCTAAATGTTTATTTATCTTTGAGAGAGGGAAAGGCAGAGCATGAGTGGGAGAGGGGCAGAGAGAGAGGGAGACACAGAATCTGAAGCAGGCTCCAGGCTTCGAGCTGTCAGCACAGAGCCCGATGCGGGGCTCGAACTCTCGAACTGTGAGATCATGACCTGAGCCAAAGTGAGACGTGTAACCCACTGAGCCACCCAGGCGCCCCTGCCAGCACAATTTTAAATTGCCTTCTGGTTGTGTAGAGTGAAGTTTTACACTGTGGGCATGTGGCCAGGGATGGGGAGATGGGCACTGCCCTCTCAATGGCTGTGTGTGTGGGCTCAGGTGACCCACGTGGCTGGGCCCTGAGCTCTGCAGTCCTACACACGACAATTATTATTGTTGAACACTTACTCGATGTCACTCCCTGCCTAAGAACCTTACAAGCATCACCTCGTTTTATCAGTCAACAAAGATCGCCCGAGAGTCCGCTCAGGCCAGGAACCGACACTCAATCCTCACAATGACCGAGTGAGGTAAAAATGAATTTTTTACCCTGGGTGAAGCTAAGGAGATGGAGAGGTTAACTGATTTGCACAATGTCGCACAGCCAGCAGGTGGCAGAGCTGGGATTCAAACAACTTCTCTCTCTCCAGCTAGTGCTTGGAACCACTTCCCCTCGCGGAGAATCTTTGACACAGTGCAGATAAAAGAGACAAGTGGTCGTTCGGGGTCTGGGAACGGTTCCACACGCCTGTCCCAAAAGCAAGCTGCTAGGGGTAAGCCTAGGGCGGGGAGGAGAAATCACGAGGAGGTCCCGATCTCACTTTGACGTGGCAAATAGCTTTTTTCCAGAACAAATCAGAGAACGTACACTGGGCCCATGAGATTAACATTGGTTCTTCCGACATTTGCCGACATCGCCCTCTCTCCAAACAATTCCTACCAGCCTTGGTGCCACGCCGCTGAGAGTATCAGACCCTTGTAGGCTATTGGCCCACCAACGGGTACGGCCCCCCTTTCCCAGTCCCTGAACCAACCCAGTCCAGTCCCCGATAACACAGGGCATCTGATGTTGGCTTTGTGGCTCTCTCTGTCATTGGTGAACCCTGGAGGCAGACAGAAGAGCCAAGACCCTGTTGTCGGCCTTCTTCTCTCACCACCTGCTTCAGCCTGCTCAGGCTTCAGGACTACATTCCTGCCTTGCTTTCCTGGGTGAGTCATGTGACTCTCTCCTGCTGGAGACCTGACCCATCTTTTTGCCTGACCACCACCCCCGCAAGCAGTTAGCTCTCGTCAGGGGCTAAGGCCTGAGTCCAGTGTCCCTAGCTGCTGGTGGGCCCCTCACTCCAAGTCTGACGGACCTCCTGGAATCATTACACTCCACCCCCCCCACCCCCGGCCTAGTGTCCGCCTGCCTCTCTTTCCAAAGCACTTGGAAATATGGGATGAGACTGCTCTGTTGGAGTAACCTGTGCAATCAACACAAAGGGGAGGCAGACAGAAACCTGGAAACTCAATGGATCCCGGACCTGCAGGATCCCATTCTAACCTGATTGGATGTGAACCTTAGCTAAGAAAAGAAAATGGCAATGAAAAGACAGATGCTTGATAATGGAAGGTTAGAAAAAGTAAAGTCCCTAGACCGATGCTGTCAGTGCCCATCCCAGCTTTGGAAATAGGTCAGCTTGACCAAGAACTTGCCCCTGTCTCATTCCCTTGGCTGGGTTATCTTCTAGGGCAAAGAGTATATCTGTCCTAATACTATTATTGAATTCATCTAAGCCACTCCCTTTGTTCCAATTCCAAGCTCACTAAACAACCTTTGGATATTAATACTGACAATTCTGACAACTCTGCTTTTTGTATTGCTCGTCTAGTATGAAACCTTGTGTGGACCTGGTCAACTGGACCACTATGTTTTCGCTGTAAACCAGTAACTGGATATTCTACCCTCATGCATTGGGTGAGCTTTGGGAATGTGAGTTGGAACTCCCAAGTGTTATGAACCCTGAAGGAAAATAAGAAATCCTGCAAGGTAGAGGACCAGGTCATTAGTAGGCTTGCCCTGGATGGAAATCACCTTGTGGGAGTTGGTCAGCCTTCCCATCTTGACCTTGTACCACTTGCGCTCACCAGCCTGGAGCCCTTTGGAGACCACTGGCAACTGGATGAAGTCCAAGTTCTCCAGATTCCTTGGCCATAGTGACTTGGATTTGCCTGGGGTCTCAAGAGGCTTGAGCTTGATGCGTGAGGCATCAACCAGGGCCAGGTGTGTCAACGCAACCCAGATTCAGTCCTCTGAGCACTGGCGCACCCACGGGGAGCCCCCACCAGGAGCCAGCCCCACAATCATCTCAGACTTCCTCCTCAGGGGTCCTGCAGTGCGTTTGGAGCAATCGCTTGCAGAACAGATAATAATAATAATAATAGTACCATCCATTGGCCCAGAGATTCTGTTTACTAGTCATCTTTCCCATCCTTTCATTTGTGTTTTGCACCTCTTTCATGTGGGAAAGCAAGTATTGTTAGCTTTGCTTTGCAGTCAAGAACACTTGGGCTTAGGGGAGGTACATGACTTGCCCAAGGTCACACTGTTCATAACGCTGGACCTGACCCAGACCCAAAGACTGCAAGTCCCAGGCTTCTTCACACCCTGAACTGCTGCTAAACCAGACGGGCTCTTAGATACTCAAGTATCAGTAGGCCAGCCTCGACGGCGTGGCCACCTCTCAGAACAGACTAGAGATGCATGTGCCCTCTGAAGACGCAACAAGGACCCAGTTCTGCAAAGAGCTCCCTGTCATAGCCACAGCCGATGCAGATTTGCGGTTTGCTCCTTGCCTACATTCACGAGCACTTGGGTAAACAGACCACCTCTGAGACTTCTTTGGAAAGAATTTTGTATTCAAGAAGGGTTTCCTTGGTCTCTCATTTACCTTGAGTGTCTGGGGCACCCGTGTGGCACTAAGACCCGATTAGAACAATGCTTCCGACAAGTGTGGTAATGATCGCTGATTCCACCCAACCCAAGGAGAGAACAAAGGCAGATGGCCACGCACAGACCAAAGCAGCTCTCTAATCATCTAGAACATAGTAATACCCACAAATACACAAGTGCATTTACCGTTCCAACCCCTTACTCTCTCCCTGAGACCTGCAGTCTCTCCAACTTCTTCTAATCTCCCCCCCACACACACACCCTGTAGCACCCCCAGCCCTGCCAAGACCAGACACCATACCCTGGATGTCCTTGCAGGACGGGACAGGCCCTGGGCAATTTTCTCTGGTGATATGCAGTCAACAAAGAGCTTTCACGGGCCTGACTTTGTGAGCGTCATCAGAGCCTAGAGGAGGTGGCTACAATTAGGCTCATTTGCAGAGAAGACTGAGGCTGGCAGATACTGAGAAACAGGGACAGAAGTCTGGATTCTGGAAATAAGCAGAAAGGGCAGAGAGCTGGACTCTTGGGAAAGGGAAGGGATGGGAAGGGAAGGGAAGGGAAGGGAAGGGCACTCCCACTTATAGAGTGTCTGCAAACAAGCACATAGTAGTTGCACACTGGTCCCTTTAGTACCTCTTGGCCACCATTCACTAACTGAAAGAAGGGGCAGCAAGGTTGCTGGGTACAGCAAGGGAGCCTGTGACAGAAAGAGACCTGGACAGCCCCGAGTGCTCACTGGGTGGCAGCCATCAGTGGGGCTCTGTTTCAGGCCATCTTCCTAGATTATCCCAGGTGTTTCTCCAGACAGCCCTGTCCGGTGAGCTCTGATGTCCGCCTTGGAGATAAGGAAGCCAAGGCTCAGAGAAGGGGCTCAAAGCCAAGCCTACGCGGCTGGGAAAACACAGTTCTACCTGTCCTGAGATTCTGGGATCTTCCCCGTGCTCTAGGGAGAGGCAAGAGTGCACAGCCAACGTCCTGCCTGCCTGTGCTGTGCTCCCACCAGCAGCTCCAGGGACTCAAGCCCAGAGAGCCTCTGACTGAACTGGGGGAGGGGGAAGTCCCCTGCCGCAGCACTGGAAGGTTGTCTGCGTGGAAAACCAAGAAACACACAACGTGGTTAAATTAGCCACATTTATTATGAGAAATTTTGCTTGCTTTATTTTATTTTTTGAGAGAGAGAGAGAGACAGAGAGAGAGAGACAGAGAGGGAGAGACCAAGGGAAGGGCAGAGGGAGAGAAAGAATCTTAAGCAGAGGTGCAGAGCCTGAAGCAGGGCTCGATCCCACAACCGCGAGATCATGACCTGAGCTGAAATCAAGAGTTGGACACTTAGCCGACTGAGCCCCCCAGGCGCCCCGGATATTTTGCTTTCTCATGAAGCTATGAAGGGCCTTTCCCAAGAAAGACGCACGTACACCCATCCTCTCCTTCTCATCCACTCACATACACATGGACTTGCACACGGTTCTATTGGGGAACATTTCCTTCTGCCTGGTCCACTGCAATTCGGCCCCAATTGGTTTTTTCTTCCACTCTAGCCAGATATCTTTCTAGAACACAAAACTGACCACGCCATTTCTTTTTTGAAATCCTTCAAGGACACTCTTTTTTGTTTTTTTAATGTTTGTTTGTGAGAGGGAGAGAGAGAGCATGTGAGCGAGCAGGGGAGGTGGGGAGAGAGAGGGAGACACAGAGTCTGAAGCAGACTTCAGGCTCTGAGCTGTCAGCACAGAGCCCGATGCAGGGCTCAAACTCATAGACCGTGAGATCGTGACCTGAGCTGAAGTTGGACACTTAACCAACTGAGCCACCCAGGCGCCTCCTTCAATGACACTATCCTTGCTCTCAGTTCAACATCTGCTACACAGTCTGATAGACACGCACCGTGCGGTACAGGCACCGCTAGCCACGTGTGGCTACGAAACACTTCCAATGCAGGTGAGTGCAAAATACCCACCAGATTTTTATGACTTAGAAAAATAATATAACATGCCTCATTAATAATTTTCTACTGATTATCACTTGAAATGATAATATTTTGGAGTTTAAGATATATATTATTAAAGTGAATTTCGCTTGGTTTCTCCTTTACTTCTTAAATACGGCTACTATGAAATTTAAAATTACATATGTGGCCCGCATAATATTTCAATGGGCAGCACTTCTCAAAACCCCATTTATCTCTCTGGCCTCACCTTTTCCCCCAGCCCCACCCCTGTCCTACAGACCTCCCTGCATCTCCCCCTAGAGTCCAGGCTGTTTCTGCTCTGTGCTTTCACTCACACGCCCCCTCTGCCTGAGACACCCTGCCCCACAGTTCACACGAACATCTTCTCATTGCTCAGACCTCAGCTCAAGAATCGCCCACCCTGACAAGCTCCCCCTGTCTCCCCTTTCTTCCTTATACATATGCAAGTCTCCGTGGCGGCACAGATGGCGTCTGAGACACGTCTATGTGACCTCAGCTTCTAGCTCGGTGCCAGGTAATGGGTGTTGGACTGACTGTTCAATGGGTGAATGAATGACCAACACAAAGGTGTGTGGCTCTCAGTCTCCAACCCTGGCTGCCATCTTGGTTCCCCAATCTGCCAAGTTCCCTCTCTTTCCAATGAGTCCCACGTACCTGCACCCGCATCCTTTGGGAGAGGCACCTGCATCTTTATGGCTCCTGGGGCTCAAGGGCATCTCCCCCATCACCTCCTCTCCAAGTCACCACTGTCTCAGGTGATCTAGACACAGGTGATTTAACCGAGAGATGAGACGCCCCTCCCCCCAAGGGCAGCGTCCTGCTTTCAACATCAAGTTCTCTCTTTGGAGGGGCTGAGCTAAAGCCAGGGCTGTACTGCAGGACACGAAAGTGACAACATTCAGGGTTCTACTTCCGCCTACCCAAGGTGAGTTCCCAGCTGCCTTGGGGGTACCCCCCCCAAACGAAAGCAGTTTTATGTCCCCTCGTCATTCCAGAGTTCTACCAAATCCCTGATGGCCTGATTCCGAACCTCCTCGGACTGTCTGGCCCCCCACCAATTCAGTGCACTCAGACATGCGGGTCTGTGCTCGCCCAACATGCTGTCAACAGTCGCTCCCACTTCTGCCTGTCATAGAAACAGCACGGGGGTCGACAGCCAACTGTGACCGTGGAGAAAACTCGGCCCCCAGCAGGCACAGCAGGAGTGTCTCATTCATGAAAGCTCAGACCCTCAAACTGGAACTCCATCCATCACTGCCTCCTGCCATGACAGAGGCCCAAACCTGAGCTCCAGGCCTGGCATTTCCCAGAGTCACATGGATGGCCATCAGCAGGTCCCTTTGTCCTTGGGCCTCTGCAGGAAATGTGCCTGGTCTAACATTCATTCCCAAACAGGAGTCTAGACTAGGGGAAAAAACTCTAAGTCTCCATTGACTGTGCCTAATGGAGGGAGGTTAATTTGTGGTCTTTGCCCTTAGCTATTACTAAAGAAAATCGAAATGCTCATTTTCATCTTTGTGATGGGTGGCAAAACAAAACAAAACAAAAGAAAAACAATCAACTTTTTTCGTCTCTCTTTTAAAGAACTATGACTGTTGGGTCTTAGGAAATGAATGACCTTAAAGTCCATTAAAATAGGTGAGACTAATTACTGCTTGGTAAATAGAGACTATTTAATTCACAATAAAAAGACAACAGTCCAAAACACTCGATTAAAAAAAAGAAAGAAAGAAAAAGGCGTCTCAAGGTGAAAGAGAAGGCCTTTCTGTTCTGAAAAGCCCTTCAGAGTTGGATTAAAAGTGAAAAAAAGGTAAATCATCCTTTAGAACCCGTTCTTTAAAAATGCAGACTCACCATTCTGAAAGAGATTTTTGTCCCTAAACACTGTTTAATTCCTTAGCCAAGAGGTTGATTAAAGTAAACACCAGCCAACTGAAATGAACGAAAGATAGATGTTCACATACTCCCGGGTTTTGATGAGTTGGAAGGAGAACATCGGGGCGCCTTGGGTTGATGGTGCCTTTGGAGAATAAAAGGAGGAAGGACACGGTGGAGCAGGAGGGGTCATTCTGCAGAGAGGAGGGGGCGGGCCTCTGTGGACGTGGGATGCAGGGATCCCCAGAAGCCGTAGGAGGCACTGGACTTCCCTGGTTCCCGGATGGGGCAGGGAGACAAGCCATTACCATCAAATATGAAAAGAAAAGGTGAGCCCGGTAGGCTGCAGGGCGTTAGGACCCTGAGGTGGCAAATCTTGAGTCAACCTCACTTAAAAGCCTACCTTACCAACCTCCTTAGGGCACCTGGGTGGCTCAGTTGGTTGGGTGGCTCAGTTGGTTGGGCTTCCGATTTGGGCTCAGGGCATGATCTCACGGTTCATGAGTTCGAGCCCCATGTCAGGCTCTGTGCTGACAGCTCAGAGCCTGGAACCTGCTTCGGGTTCTGTGTCTCCCTCACTCTCTGCCCCTCTCCCGCTTGCACTCTGTCTCTGTCTCCCTCAAAAATAAATAAAACATTAAAAAATTTAAAAAAAAACCCTACTTTACAATCCTCATCGTCCCTTTCTGGACTGATGCCCAGGGGTTTGTGCCTTACCCCCAAATTCAGATGGTGGAACCCTAACCTCTAATGGTAATAGGGATGGGGTTTGGGGAGAGAATTAAGTCATGAAGGCGGATGGTCAGAATCTCATGGTCAGATTAATGCCCTTATAAGAAAAGACAGGAGAGCGCTCGCTTTTTTTTCTCTCTCTCTGCTCAAGGGAGAGTCACACCATGTGAGGACATGAGAAGATGTCAAGGAAGGGAGCAGTCACCAAGAACCCAACCGTGCCAACACTCCGGTCTTGGACTTCCAGCCTCCAGAACTGTGAGAAAATAAAGCTGTGTTGTTTAAGCCACCCAGTCTACGGCGTCTGTTATAGCAGCCCAAGCTGAGCGAGACATCCCTGATCACAGTTTCCGTCTCAGAAGTGTCTCTTCAATCTCTTTTGTGTGGTCTTTGCTGTTGGTACTTGTAGACACCATTGGTGGGCTGACCCCTCCCCCACCTCCCCTTTCCCCTGGCTCCCGTCTAGTAAGGGCTGCATGTCGCAGAAATTGACAGGGCTAGAGCGCCCAGGAAGTTTTGGTTCCTGATGAAAAGGCAGTGGCCATTTTCCCTGCCTTTCCCTGCCTGGAACATGGGGGTTTGGAACATGGCAGCCTTCTGTCTGCCATGTAGGGACAAACACATCAAACGAAGACAAAACAAAGACAAAAGACAACAAGGACACCAGAGAGGAAAGATAAGAAAAGCCTGGGTCTCCTAAGAGTGTTGCTACATAGCTAGCTTTTTTTCTTGTGTTGTTGTTGTTGTTGTTTGTTTTTTAGGAAAAAAAATAACATGTCTTGTGTGTTCAAAAAACTATTAGTCAAATTGTCTGTCGTTTGCAGCTGGGAGAATTCCTAACAGATACAGTGCCACCCTCTAGAGCACCAGAGCACTGTAGAGAATGTTCTACATACTTTATCGAATTCTTTTGATTCTTTTAGGGACAGAAGCCAAAAGCCTAAAGACAGTGCTGCCACACTATTGTCTGTTCAGCCCCTCTAGGGAGGGAGTGGGGCTGGGAGGGAACATGAATCGTGCTTTGGTGCCCAGGTATACATTCCAGAAAACAGAGTTTTAGTCCAGAAAATAAGAGTGCCTCCTCTATTTTACTTTAAGATTCATGAGACCATTTATGGTATCTGAGGCTTCGGGAATGGTAATGATGAAATCAACCCTGTATCCAGAGCCCCCAAAGCCAGACTTCTCTTGTCTTAGAGAGTCTGGAGACTGATGGAGACACATGCTCCCTTCAGGGAGATTGGCACCTGAAGGCACCACACCATGGGTGTAGGTAGAAACCGCACAACTGTGAAACAAACAGGACTCGCTGTCTCAGACACACACTTCTGTAGGGTCTTGACTGAGCAGGCAAAGGGCGATTCCAAGTGGAATGTGTGGGGCAGGGCTTCACAGGCAGGAGAAAGGGATGATGGGACCAATGTTGGATAACGCAATCTGGCAAACCCACCCCTGCCTTGTTATCTGGGAAAAGGAGAGTGGATGGGGGCCGGAATACAGGGGCTTCTCTGCCTTCTGGAAACCACATGAATCGGTCTTCTGTGGCCACATTCGTGCCTCCTCCCTTGGAAAATTCAGACCCTGGGCAAATCTCAGTAAGTCCAAATTTAGGTCTATTCTCTGAGAACTGGTTTCCAATAGAGAGTTTTTAAACAGTTTCAGACTGGGGAGAAAAAGGCTAGCATTTAATCTCTAATGCTGTTTACAGAATCTCAGGCGAAGTGATTTGGTAGCCGTCGCTGACTTTAGACTTTAAAAAAGAGTAAGCAGCCCTCCCCCACACCGCCCCCTGCGAGCCTCCTGTACACTGCAGCACGTTCCAATCTACGCACTGATGACGGGGACGAATACATTTTCTGCCACATCGAAGTCGTTAAATTTCCAGCCCTTATTTTTAACCCAGCACCATTTCAGAATCAATTTCCGTGGAGAGAGAATACCTGGACATTTAAATCCATCAAAAAGGAGTAAATGAGCATTTCAGATACATCTATCAAGAAGAAATGCCCCTTCTCCCCATCATTGTGGGGCTTTGTCATTCGCCCGTCAGATGAATGTCCGTGTAAGTGTTTATTAATCACTCTTGCGCTCACTGATGGGCCTGAACACTTTGCTCCTCTCTGTCGCTGACACGTACAAAGTATGCGGTAGGTTTCTTCTATCTGTCTCTTGAGCACAGTTGCTTACTTTGTTAAAGTTAATTTCCACTCATTTCTGGCTTTGATGGGAAGATTCCTTTATCAATTCAATTCATGTGTGTTGTCTGCAATCAAAGCAATATTGTCTGCTAATGCGAGCTACATTCCATGCTCCCTCTCCATTTTATGCTAACGCCTTCCTTCTGCTGGTCCTGCACTGGAGAATTTGGGGAAGACGCTGCCTCCCTGGCCTTCGGAGACAGGCCAGAAGTGATGGCGGATCCCGGCAGCCATTTTCTGCTGCCGGAACTGCTTGGCTTAGAGGAATGATGATGGGCTGCTCTCTTTCCCAGGAACCGCCTGGGTCCAAAGAGAAGTCAGTGGAAAAGAGAAGGTAATGGGAGACATATAGTGGCAATTGGTATTCCCGCCATGATCTGTAGGAGCGAGTCTTATTCTGAAACTCACCAGCCTTTACGCGAGACCTTTACACTACCCGTCTATCCCCATGAGATTCGTGATCTCCCCAACACACACTCTGTGCGCCTTCGCGTGCTGTCCTTCCCAGCTTCTCTCTCTTCCCCATCTCATCTGCCCATGTGCACCCCGTTCATCTAAGTCCTACTCTTCCCGAAAGAAAGACCACATCAAGCCTCTCCTCCCTCTCCCTCTCCCAGGGTAGTGAGAGGTCTTCTCTGAATGCTTCTGGAAACCAAACTTTTGCCAAGGCTGCCCTGACACTTACCACCTCCTGCTAAACTGTGACAGCAGCACCGGGGAGCGAATGGGGCCGGGCAGGGGAGTCGGGCAGACCCAAGTCTGAAGCTGACTCAGACACTTCGAGTCGGATGGCCCTGCACATCTCCGAATCCCTGTGGAACTTTCTCCTATCTATCCTGTAGGACTGTGGTGTGGATCCACCATAACTTATGTAACCCGCCCGTCATGGTTCCCAGATGACGTGGAAGCCCAGGAAGCTATTGTTATAAATCCCAATTGGATGGTAAGCCCCTAGAGAGAAGTGTGGTCCACATGGTGCATTTCTGCCCTACAGAGTATGGAAAGTTAAACCCGCACGATTCAGACTCCCTTGCGGCCAAGGTTCTGGGTACCTATAAGGTTCCAGAAATTAAACGTGCTTTTTCAATATCTGGAAGACAGAAGCAAGGGGAGACCTGTCAAGAACCATGAAGGGTCTGAGGTTTTACTCTCCATGCTAGCTAATAAGTTAGTCTACCATAGTATCATAGATGCCGGCAGAAGACAGGAGACTCTTGGGTCTGAGACAAAGGACTTCTTACTGCCAGTGTAGCAGTAGTCGGAATGTTCTTGTGCTGGTTCCTCAAGCCTCAGTTCCTCCGGGGCAACATGAAGAGGGCCAGGTGACCCCTGCATACAGAGGAGAACCCAAATGTTTTTCTAAAGTTCAAAAAATTTTTTAATGCTTATTTATTTTTGAGAGAAAGAGAGAGAGAGAGAGAGGTAGAGAACAAGTGGGGGAGGGGCAAAGAGAGAGAGGCACACCGAATCCGAAGCAGGCTCCAGGCTCTGAGCTGTCAGCCCAGAGCCCGACGTGGGGCTGGAACTCACAAACCTTGAGATCATGACCTGAGCCAAAGTCGAACACTTAACCAACTAAGCCATCCAGGTGCTCCTTTAAAAATTTTTTTGATATTTACTATTTTGGGAGAGAGACAGACAGACAGAGAGAGAGAGCAAGCTGGGGAGGGGCAGAGAGAGAAGGAGAAAGAATTGCAGTCAGGCTCCGTGCTGTTAGTGCAGAGCCCAGTGCAGGGCTCGAACCCACGAACCGTGAGATCATGACCTGAGCCGAAACCAAGAGTCAGATGCTTAACGGACTGAGCCACCCAGGCACACCAAACTCAAATCTTTTACAATGGATAGGAGGCAAGCCTGCCTTTTGGTTTGGAGGGGGATGTTATCTCTACCTCCAAAGGTATTTTCTACGTGAGCAGCCTTGAAAAGACAGTCTAGAACAAAGCAGACAGTACATCTACAAGGTGTGAAGACAAGAGACCTGTAAAAAATTGTCTTCCCCCAGAGCCCATCTTCCTGCTGAAGCTGCTGCTCCTAGCAAGGATGGTTGTGGAGATTTGGGGGTTTTCTACACTTTTCCAGTGTCTGGTCACCAGCTTTAAAAGAAATTATAGAAACAGCAAGTCCCTCACCCCAGACCACAACGATGACCATGACATCCGCTGGAGCTCAACTGTTCCTGTGGCAGCATCTTGGCTGTCTTCTTGACTGTGGCAGGCCAGTTAGACGTTTTTGAACTTCCTAAAGGCCTAGCCTAGAGTCTACTTCCTACCCTCCCTGCATATGTGTTCAATTCTTCCCTTACTGTATCACGTAGCTGGAGTGGTTTCTGCTTCCTGCTCTGACTAATCTAAGTCTGGACTAAACCTCATTGTTCTCCAAAGCTTTGATGCCTTCCATTAGAAACTTCTGGTAATGGTAAAGATGGTGATGATTATGATGATGGTGGTGACGATGACAATTAGACAGGGAGAGGTAAAGCAGGAAAAAGAGAAGTAATAAGAGGGAAGATCTTCATGATTTTTCTCCTTCTTTCCCTACCAAACTACATGTATTATCCAAGGAGAAAGCAAGCTTTTTGAGTCTCTATCTATTATAAGTATTTTAAAAAAAAACTATACATACTTATTACTGGAACCCCAGGGTAGCCAATTAGAGCTCTTGTTTTGTTTTGTTTTTTAATTTCCATTTTCCTCTAATTTTTCTGTGACACAGAGGAGTTTCTCAGCTGCTTTCACATGGCCAGTCACATCCTTGGCTGAATCAGGGAGAAGCCAGATCTCAGTGGAAGGTTCCAGTCACAAAGCTGCTCTCTTACCTGCCCCAGCACTTCTCAGGGGATGGAAAGGAAAGGAAAAGTCCGTGTCTTTAGCCTAAGTCATGGGCTAGGTGTTCTTCCTGGAGTGGGAGTTCTGGCTGGCGAGCCCACTCCCAACAAAATAACCGTCCCAGCTGGTGACCCGGAATGCTCATCTCTGGTCCTGTGAAGTAACTTCTGGAAGGCCATTTCTCAGAGCCACTGTCTGTCATGTCCATCCCCGTGGGCTGCTCTGTGCCATCCCAGGTTCCACGCAGGGTCCGGCACAGGCATTGACCCTTCCTATGCAACACAGGTGGCTGGGCTCTGCGATGTCCATCAAATCGCCCATATGACACGTGCATATGATAATGGCGAATGTTTATTGAGTACTTACTATGTGACAGACACAGTACCATATGATCTGGAGCCCTTTTCATTCGTTTTCGCCCCCCCCCCCGCTTTGATGGTTCTATGAGGTGGACACTTCTATGCCTCCTAATCGACAGAAATGGCAACTGAGGTTCAGAGAATTAAACAACTTGCCCCAAATCCCTAGCCAGAATGTCATAGGAGGCTCTGCTCCTAACAACTATGTTACCCCTGCTCAAACCAGGGACTCTGTGAATATTCGTTCAGTGGATTAGAACCTGAGTGGCAGAAATTACTGATTTCCCATATAACCCCCTTGTCCCTTCATCTTAGCAATAACCACCACTACCATCCAAGATTTTGGCTGAGCCCCTGCCTTCTTGGCCAGTTACTTCCTTAGGCCTCAGTTTCCACATCTGTCAATTACAAATAATAATAGTGTCAGGGCCCCTGGAGGGCTCAGTCGGTGAAGTGTCTGACTCTTGATTTCGGCTCAGGTCACGATCTCACAGTTCATGAGATCGAGCCCCACATCGGGTCCTGTGTTGACAGCTCAGAGCCTGCCTGGGATTCTCTCTCTCTCTCCTCTCTCTGCCCCTCCCCTGCTCCCTCGCTCTCTTTCTCTCAAAATAAATAAACATTAAAAAAAAAGAAATAATGGTACTCATCGCATGTTCCTCAAGTATATGAACTCCCAGTCACGTAGATTGCTAACCAGAAAGTGTCCCCAACTACAGTATCTGACCAGAAACATACATATTTTAAATTCTAACTTACAATTCATCTTAATGACTGTGAGGCTTAATGTGTGCACGGGTGGGTGTGTGCACGCACGTGCACGCACACGTGTGTCTTAAGTTAGTACGTGTGCTTAGCACACAGTATTAAATTCTGGCCAACCGATTTGACTAAACTGAATACCATTCTGTAAGTTTATCTCAACAAAGAATTGAGAAACTCCAGAAAAAGCTCCACCCTTTAGACTCTGTCACAAAATAGAATTATAATATATTTTAACAATAAAATGAGCCACTTATTAGGAATATAAAAATCTGTATTTCATTAGTGGCATAGTCTAGATTGAGATAGTTTTGGTTAGTAACGTACCTCACTTGGTTTTTAAAGTATTTTAGAAATTATCCTCCCATAAACCGATTGCCACCCGAGGGTCTCCTCACGGGGGAAGCCTCCGTCTCCATCACTGTCTTCCTCAAGTGCTGTGTGACACAAGCCAGTGGGCAGCCCCTCCCTCTTGACAAGGCTGCTTCCCACAGAACACAGCCCTGTTAGTGCTGCGTGTAGTACAAATTTCCTACACCCGTCACAGGATCAAGAAATAAAGAAAAAGACACTGGAAAGCTGAGACAGAGAATCTCAGAACCTGCCCCTTTAACGATACCTTAGATTCAGGCGGGAATGAGTGAGGCAGTGTCCTGCACCCTACACAGGGGCCACTTGCATTATAAATTGGAGGCACTGCCAGAGAGTACAGAGGCGTGAAGTTTCTGCAGGGTCAGGAGACTTACCAAGAGGTCCTAAGACAAGATAGTAAGTTGGAGAGACTCTTTGGTTGTTCCCAATTTATCTTTAATAAGCAACAAAAGCTTAGGGACAAGTTTGTGTCTAGGGTACAAACTAGACAAGACAGGAGTGGTATTTTCCTGCTGTCCTAGATTAGAGCCAGCAAAGATGAGCCCTAATGATTTAGCTGATATGAACTGCTCCATGGTATTAGCCTTTACTTAAGAGCTGGAGAAGTTAAAAAAAAAAGGGGGGGGGGGACTTTTCTTCGAGATTCAGTTTATTCACTAATTCTACATTGTCAGCTGGAAATAGGACTTCTCCCTGAAGCACAGGGTCTACTCGGAGCAGATCCACTAAGAAACAATTCTCCATGGATTCTAACTGTTTAATTTGCTTCCTTTTTACAGGACCTGCTGTACAGGAGACATTCACCTCGTACTCCGAAACAAAAGAGAGATCTGTGTAGTTACAAGCACAATTACTCGAGTAATTAATGACGGATGCAATGTTCTTTGTGGGAATTAAGAACGAGGGTTCTTGCTCTTCCTCGTCGCTGCCTGCGGAGGCGGCAGCCATCTGTTACTCGGCATCATGGCTGCCCTCGGATCTCTGGTGAAGCCCGAGATCGTTACAAAGAGGACCAGGAAGTTCATCCGGCACCATTCAGACCAATAGGTCAAAATTAAGTGCAACTGGCGGGAACCCAGAGGCATTGACGACAGGGTGCGCAAAAGATTCAAGGGCCAGATCCTGACGCCCAACTGTGGTTATGGGAGCAACAAGGAAACAAATCACACGTTGTCCAGTGGCTTCCAGAAGTTCCTAGTCCACAAGAGCTTGAAGTGTTGCTGATGTGCAACGGATCTCACTGTGCAGAAATTGCTCACAATGTCTCCTCCAAGAACCACAAAGCCATGGTGGAAAGAGCAGCCTAGCCGGCCATCAGAGTCACGAATCCCAATGCCAGGTTGCACGGCAAAGAAAATGAATAGACAGATAGCTTATGTACACGTCGTATTTGTGTTAATAAAACCATAAAACTACAAAAACAAACAAACAAACAAATGGAAGAAAACAGGACCAGGGTTCTTTTGAGGATGAGGAGCACTAGCCAAATAGTGAGGACACTAACCTATGGAACCATACGTGTCCTCAAGACACGATGGTCCATTGGCTTCTCTATGCCTCTACCCTTCTCAGTACCAGGGGACAAATACTCAGCCTCCTGCCAGGGTTCAGGGCATCACTAAGAAAAATCCCAAAGCAGCTCCCGCAAGAATTGAGGGGTCTTGACAGAAGCCTTCTCTGAGAATCCCTGTCTTCCTCTTGCCCCTTCCTACCATCCAAAATGTAATGAGGACACGGCCATCGTCAATCACCTGCTCACTGTGGCTCTGCGAAACTGCTAACCCAAATACTTGGCTGAACAAAAGTGGGACTATGTGAGTGGAGACAGAGATGGGAGTGACGATCACGGAAATCCACAGGACTCTCGAAACCAATCTGCTCTGCTCTCTCTGACATACCACAGAATTTCAGCCTTAAACAAGTTCTCTGCTCTTTCTCGTCTAGTGGCTTGTTTTTGCTTTGGGGGGTGTTTTTGAGCCAAAGGCTTTCAGAGAATGGGAGGTCAGGAGCAGGGATGTGTCTAGGTTTGCCCTGGTAACAATGGGGAAGGAGGAGCGTGTGGAGAGAGAACTGAGCAGCCACAGAGGTATCCCCTGTCGGCGGGTTTATTGCTTTATGCTGCCACCTGGCTGATCACTGAGCTGCAGGCTCCCTTCCTCAGAGAAAGAAAGACAAGACAGAATATTTACACTGGAAGGACGCAAAAACAAGTTTCCTGACAGGAACCTCGCCTGAGGCCACAGACAATTTAGACCAGCCTCAAGAGTCAAGAGGCACTGTCATCCAGAAAGGGGAAACAGGTACTAATTCTAAAGGCGTGTTCGTTCATCAGTGGAAAACTCTTCAGAGGAGGCTGGTTCTATTTCAAACCCACCATACTTTCTTCTTTCGACCTACAAACACTTCCTACTGAAATCCTCAGTAAGGCGTTCCACACTCATCGTCATGGTCCCTGAGTAAGAGAACGCCCTCATCCAGCAGAAATCATCTTCGCTTCCAGTGACGTCAGGGTCAAAGGAAAAAGGAACAGGTCTGTGGTGAATGACTTGGGCTGCACAGCCCATGCCAAAAGAAGGCCTCAGCGGCATTCCTGCAACCCATCGCTCAGGAAAGAAAACACACAGCTCGGGGTGCCTGGGTGGCTCAGTTGGTTGGGCAGCCGACTTCGGCTCAGGTCATGATCTCATGGTCTGTGGGTTCGAGCCCCAGCGTCGGGCTCTGTGCTGACGGCTCAGAGCCTGAGCCTGCTTCTGATTCTGTATCTCCCTCTCTCTCTGCCCTTCCCCTGCTCATACTCTGTCTCTATGTCTCTCAAAAATAAATAAACGTTAAAAAAATTAAAAAAATAAAAGAAAACACACAGCTCACATTGACTGAGGGCACGCTCTGTCTTGAACGGCGTGCCTAGTGTTTTATCAAGACATAAGGACTAAACAGTGGTCCCAGAGCAAGATGCAGATGGAAGGCAGCAGATCTGTCCCGGGCTGAGCACACAGACCGAGGAGAAAACTCCCTGGAGGGGAAGTACGCGGTGGGTGTCAAGGTCGGTGCCAGCTAACAGACTGGCCTGTGGGCACTTGTAAGGCACGTGAGTCCATGAAGGACTTCCAGAAAACTAGATAGAAAGGGAGGCATCTCGAAAGTGAGGCCAGAGGTCCTGCAAGATTCAAATAGAAGTCTAGGTTATTGATATCAATTGCCTTCACCTGCAACCCGTTGACCAGAAAGCCATAACAGTCGGGTTACAGGTGTATCATCTTTAATCCTGTCAAGGGAGGGGTGATCAGTCTGCTTTTACCATAGAGAGCTAAAGTGCTAAGAACTTCTGAAACCTTGCAATGTTCACCAAGATAGAGCTACGATGTGGCGAATAGGTACAAAGCCAGGACAACTCATTTTTATTGCCGTGAGTACTCACATTAAAAACGTATTAAACATATACAATGTCCAATGTGCCCCAAGCCATGAGAAATGTTGGTGACACCAAGAGAAATAAGTATTTATCCCTGCCCTTAAACGTTTATAATCTAGATGGGAAAGAACAAGAGGCTGCCCCAGGGGCTATGACATGATGACCCTTGATTCCTTCATTTGACTTGATTCTTATTATCTGGATGGATCAAGGGTTGGAGACCACACTAGCTATGATTAGATACAGCTGCATGTCATAGAAAATCCAAATAATAAAAACAATAAATATTTATCTTTCACTCACATAAAATATGTAGGCAGTTCCTTGACCTTCCGGGACCGAGGCTCCTCCCATTTTTCTGCTCTACTATTCCCAGCATGAAGTTCATGAAGTTTCTATCTTAAAGATCATTTGATGATCCAAGACAGATACAGAAAACACTTCTCTGACTTGCAAGGCGCCCTTCCTCCACTTACCTCTTTAAATGCGGTTCTTTCCAGTAATGTATCTGTAATCCTGGTTTTTCTCTACACGCCCTAGCCCTAAGCTCATCCATCCTAAGACTAAAGCTACCATGTTGGCAAACGTAAGTTCCAAATCTCTCTCTCTCTAACTCTAATCTCTCTACTCAACTTTAGAGTCATGGGACAACAGCAGAATGCTCTGAGGTTAAGGATTAAAATGCAACACATCATGGTAGCCTGGCTGGTTCAGTTGGTAGAGCATGTGACTCTTGATCTCAGGGTCCTGAGTTCAAGCCCCACCTTGAGGCTAGAGTACTTTGAAAAATAAAAAAATTAAGTGCAACACTTCCAAATACGACATCATGTTGTAACTCCACAAGCAAAAGTGGGTCCTGCTCTTGAGTTCCCTGTCCCTGTGTTTGGTATCACTACCATTTATTCCCTCAAACAAGCAGCCAAGCAGTCATCTATGTGTTTGATGCTCTCTGTCTTTCATGCCCTTCCCCTCCAGTGTGCATGAGCGCGTGCGCACGCGCGCGCACACACACACACACACACACACACACACACACACCTCTAATTGGTATGACCAATTTTCCCCTTCAAATTCTCCCAAATACTTCTCTTTTCTGATCTTCCTGTGCCCTCTCCAGCTCTCAGATGGTCATTACCCCTCACTTGAACTAATCTTCTCTTTGCTTATTTCATTTGTTCATTCAATAATTCAATAAATTGTTCACTTGCAAGCCAACTCTCTGTTGGATCCTGCTCTGGCCTCTCTCTGTCCCCATCTGTAAGACTTCCTACTGCTTCCAGTAATATTTCTTATGTTCCTTTGCTTAAAATCTCTGAATAGGGGTGCCTGGGCGGCTCAGTCGGTTAAGCATCCAACTGTGGCTCAGGTCATGATCTCTGGGTTCACAAGCTCGAGCCCCACGTCAGGCTCTGTGCTGACAGCTCAGAGCCTGGAGCCTGCTTCCGATTCTGTGTCTCCCTCTCTCTCTGCTCCTCTCCCACTTGTGCTCTCTCTCTCTCTCTCAAAAATAAATAAACATTAAAAAAATCTCTTAATAGGATCAAGCACAAACCTGTTAGTAGGGCCCTTGGCGCCTTAGCCTCCACTTCCACTCACGCCCATGTCTAGGCACTTCCTCCTCCCCGTCCCCCTCCGCTCCTGGCTCCCAGGTACATTCACTATGCTTTGGAAGACCAGGTGCTCGCCTGTACCCTTGCTCGAATGAACATCAGGCTGCTCTCTCCCGGGAGAGTTGCCGGAGTCACTACTGGCCTGCTCAGGGGAGCGGTGTCTTTCTTTGCAATGAGAATTTCAGGTCCATTGCCTCAACCCGGAAGAAGCAGAAATGGTCACTGATAATTCCGGGGCATATATATACCACATTGCCTCTCTTGCTAACTAACCCCACCTCCTGCACACCATGAAAAGATCTAGATGATGAACCCTAGCCTTGACCTACCGATAGGTCCATCCCACCCCTGCAGAGCAGGACACCAGAACTGCCTTGAGTGGGGCCATCTTGTCTCTTGGAAGGAACCATGAGAAACTCCTGAGGAGGGTTGGGTACTGGTACCTACACATCTGCCATTCACTTGAACACACTGAGCCCCT
The DNA here is from genome assembly GCA_030068075.1 of Paguma larvata. NCBI lineage: Eukaryota > Metazoa > Chordata > Mammalia > Carnivora > Viverridae > Paguma > Paguma larvata. The sequence goes on along the minus strand of CM057839.1, from coordinate 71,703,859 downwards.
GTGATGACTCAGGCACTGCGGAGGCTGTGACGGCCGCAAGAGAGTCAGACAGTTCCTGCACATAAGTTGCCCCACAACATACCCTTAAGTGCCTCAGTGTATTAAGCAGATAAACCACGAAGTCCTCTTATCCATGCCACTTCCTGAGTCATCCCTCAGAATTCATTTATTTATCCAGCAAATATATACTAAGCACCTGCTAGGTGCCAAAAACTTTCCTGAGTTAGGATAGGGTCATGCACAAGATAGACAAATATTGCTGATTCTCAGCGGGGCATATATTTCAGCCTGGGGGTAGAAGGGACGGAGCCGGAAAAACAAATGAGTGAAAGACACAGAAGGTATTTACAAAACAAGGAACGCGGGGAGGAAGAAGTGGTATTTTTTAGTAGGGGCGCTGACCTCCCGGAAAGGAAGAGTGACATTTGGAGATGGACAGGAACAGGGACCCCTCAACCCCCCCTCCCCATTTCTGCAGTTTTTGCAGAGATGTGTTTGCTGCGAACATCTCAGAGAGACATTTCCAGGAGAAAAATGGCGAGCTCGCTCCACCAACAGGAAAGGAGGCGGTGTGAAAGAGAAGAAAAGAGCGGGACCACAGAAATTATTCCATGTGGAACTGTCCCTGATGGACACTTGAAAACCAGCTCCGGGGGCAGAGCAGGGCCCACCAGGCCGAGGGGCTCCCCGGGGCCCCTCTCTCGAGCTGTCAGGCTAATCCCACCGCCTGCTCCCGCCCCGCCCCGCCCAAGGGGCGTTCGCGCGGGTGAGCGGTGTTCAACCCCGGCTGCAGCCGGCCCCGGAAGGCGCTTCGATCTGGAAAGCGGCGCGCAGCCAGAGCGTCCCCGGGGATCGGTCTCCCGGGGTGCGAGGGCGGCGGCCGGAACCAGGCGGCGGGCGGAGGCGGCCGGGCTAGGCCGCGGGGCTCAGAGGCGCTGGACACCCGGGGGAGCTCGCGCCCCTCGCCGGGCGGCACCGAAGCCCCCGCGCCCCGCGCGCCCCGGCTGCTGCCCGGCCTCCTCCGAGGGCGCAGTACTTCCCTGAAACCCCCCAACTCCTGGGGCGCGCCCCGCGGCCCGGGACTGCCGGGCAGGAGCCCCCTTTCCGGCCGCAGCCCGCCGGGCTTGGCGATGGCGGATTCAGTGCGCGTTCCCTCCAGGCCTCCCGAAAACACTCGCGGGGATGCTGTTTTGCTCGGGCCCGGGTCTCTCCCGCGCCGAGTTGCACAACAAACCATTTAAACATTTCAGCACAAAACCCGATCCATTGTGGGCCGCACATTAAAAAGTGTTATTCGCTTTGAAGTTTTTGTCTAATGGCTCTAAACTGAAAGAAAATGTTTTCCTATTACTTAATTCAATCATAGCGAAGAGACTTGGTAAAAAGCCCACGGATTTTGCCCCAAAGTGTGACAGAGTTCTCTTTGTGTTTGCTTATCCTCCGCTGTCACACACTTTAATTCGCCTCTCTTTATCTGGCATTCAAAACTTTCTTCAATGACATTCAATAAGGTCCAGAGGCTGGAGGGAAAAAAAAAAAAAACTGGTTATTTCCCCCCCCCTAGATATTCTTTCCCAGTGGCTTTGGCCTTGCTCGCATTCAGGGGTTCTTAACCCCTTCCTCCCCGGGCCCGGGCTGCGGCTCCCAAGAGAGCTCTGCACCCGCCTGCCGCGGGCGCCAGGCTCCGGGGTGCAGTGGCAGCCCCGTTCACCCCGCACCCCGCGCCTCTCGCACCCGCCGCTGTCCGGGAGTGGGGGTGCCTCTCCGGTCCTGTTCCCGGCTCTCGGCTGGCTCTCAGCGCTCCAAGCCAGCACAAATTACCCAGAGAGCAATTAGAACCGGCATTAGGCTGCACTGGTGCCCTCTGGCTAGTTTGCAAGCACCACCCTTAGGAGGGGAGCCTGGGAGAGGAGACCCCGGCCTTGGGGTCAGCATTGGTCTCCTGCCCACCCCCCATGCCAAACAATCAAGGAAGCCTTGAGCCCTCCTGCCAAAAGACAAGCGCTTTGTCCAGGTTCTTTTCCCCATTGCCCCTCTCCTCATCCTGGAATCGGGTGTTTTCTCTCTGACAAATTCCCTTTGCTTTTTAATCAGTTATAATTTGTTGCTATTGTTATTGTAAAGATGTCACCAATGAGGAAAAACCATGTAAATGCTTCAATCTGGGGCAGTCTTCCTCCCGAGCCCGGATTCCCCCCCCCTCCGAAAAGCTTCCCCCTTTATTTCTCACAATTCCATTCAGAGCTCTGAGCAGGTGACTGTGGCGATTTGGTTCCAATAAAATCGAAAGGAAACGACTTCGGTGAAAAGTCCGGGGCTGTAAATTCGAAATATTTATGCTAATTTCCCATTGTATGGAAAAAGTTCCTGGGCGAAGCAGCTTTGAGTCCGGGGGACTATTTAAAAGACTGAAGCTGTGTACACAGCGCCAGGCGTTTGAAGTTGTTTAACCATTGTGTGACCAGAAAGAAGAGAGCGACACGGCAGGAGAAGGTCCTGGGGACAGGGGAGGTCGGTCGGGTGGGGCAAAAGCAGCAGAAGCTGGGAATACAACTGTCCTTCGCTGCGCTCCTGTGGGGCAAACTTGGGGGAAGCAATGGTTTCCGAGCACACCCGCGAGTCTTACTGGAGTGTGGGCGAGCGGAGAGAGCGTGGGGAAGATCTGTGCCCAGAAGCCTCTTCTGGTGGGGTGGGAGACCCTCTCGGTGTAGGCTTTCATCCCCGTTCCTTCTCTCTGTCCGTGACTCAGGGGCTATTCTCCACTTTGCATCCGCGGCACTGTCGTTTAAAGGAAAAGACTGGCTGACTACCATCTACCGAACAAAGACCTGGCGTTAAGGCAGCGTCTAAGTTGACTTTTGGAGAAACTTACAACAGAAAAACAGCGTCGGGACTAGTGCTGGATAAGGAAGCCCCCTTTTTTTCTCTCTCCAGCAGCGCCTCCCGGCTGCAAGGGCCCCGGTCCTCCCACTCAGGGAGAGGGGAAGGGATTCCACAGGTGGAAATCAGAGACAGGCTGTAGGGACACCCGCGGGGTGCACAACGCGGGACTGAGCAAACTGAGTGGAGGGAGCATGCATGATCCTGGGGAGCAGGGGTAGATGAGAGAAGGAAGGCGATGGAGAAGGAAAGCGCAGGGAGATGGGGTGTGCGCCCGTGGGAATCTGTGGAAGTGAGGCAGTGGGGGTACAAAATCAACAAGGTAAACCTGCCGATCGCCAATGCAAAGCCAAAGGGGGAGTAAGGAATAAAGAGAAAGAAAAGAATATTAAATCGCGGGAGAATGAGAAAATAAACCCGCAAAAGGGAGAGGAGGGGGCGAGGGCGCCTGTTACGGCGTGGGTGGGGTTGACAAGAATAGAGTACATTATGCAGTTCATTTAGTTAACAAGTGAAATAATGAGGAAGCGTGCAGAGTGAATGCCAAGAGAAAAGGCACAAAAACCCTATTGAGAGGCCCCGGCCGCTCCTGGCGTAGCCCATCACATGGCAATAGTCCTATTTAAGCGGCGTCGCCGGCGCCTTTCAGCACCACTAGTGCTGGCCAGCACCCCGAGCTGTTCGGGCAGCGCCGGCGCCGGCGGCGGCAGCAGCTTCGGCCTCGGCCTCCGCCGCGCCTTCAGCCTCCGCCGAACAGGCAACAGCGCGCGGCCGCCGCCCGGGGAAGGGCGCGGAGAGCCCCGAAGTCCGCGGGGCGCAGGGAGCCGGCCGGCGGCTGGGCGACCGCGCGCCGGGGCCATGCCGCGCTCCTTCCTGGTGGACTCGCTGGTGCTGCGCGAGGCGGGCGAGAAGAAGGCCCCGGAGGGCAGCCCGCCGCCGCTCTTTCCCTACGCCGTGCCCCCGCCGCACGCACTGCACGGCCTCTCGCCCGGCGCCTGCCACGCGCGCAAAGCCGGGCTGCTGTGCGTGTGCCCGCTTTGCGTCACCGCCTCGCAGCTGCACGGGCCCCCCGGGCCCCCCGCGCTGCCTCTGCTCAAGGCATCCTTCCCGCCCTTCGGCTCGCAGTACTGCCACGCGCCCCTAGGCCGCCAGCACTCGGCCGTGTCGCCCGGGGTCGCTCACGGCCCCGCCGCCGCCGCCGCCGCCGCGCTCTACCAGACCTCCTATCCACTTCCCGACCCCAGGCAGTTCCACTGCATCTCCGTGGGTAAGCCGGAACGCTGCGCAGGGGGACGGGGCATAAGTGACCCGATGACAGTTGGCGAGCCAGGGATAGAAGATGAGGGTCCTGGGGCGTTCTGGGGACGATGAGAGTCATGCTGGGACCCTGAGTGAGGGGGGGGGGACAATCAGGGTGATGTGCCTTTGGAGGGTTGGGACAGGGTGATGTGCCCAGGAGGGAGGGTGAGGGCAGAAGATCCGGGTCTTGGAGGGGGCGCGCAGGAGGGAGCAGGGGGGACTGAGGTTCAGGGCGCTCCATAAAGTAGTGCCAGGATTGTATGACTCTGGGAGCTCCAGAGTCCCGCCGCTAGGCAAGAAGGCGCCTGCGGTAACGCTACTGTGCCTCTCATTTGGGGCAAAGAGGTGGGTGCGAGACCGAAGTCCCGGGATTCTACTGGTCGCCTACCGGAGGATCGGGCCCTCAGCGCAGGAGCCTGACCGCTTCCCTCTCTGCACCCCACCCCCTTCAGACAGCAGCTCCAACCAGCTGCCCAGCAGCAAGAGGATGCGCACCGCGTTCACCAGCACGCAGCTGCTAGAGCTGGAGCGCGAGTTCGCCTCCAACATGTACCTGTCTCGCCTACGCCGCATCGAGATCGCGACCTACCTGAATCTGTCCGAGAAGCAGGTGAAGATATGGTTCCAGAACCGCCGGGTGAAGCACAAGAAGGAGGGCAAAGGCAGCAACCACCGCGGCGGCGGCGGCGGGAGCGCGGGTGCCGGCCCCGGCGCCCCGCAGAGCTGCAAATGCGCGTCGCTCTCCTCGGCCAAGTGCTCCGAGGATGACGACGAGATGCCCATGTCTCCGTCCTCTTCGGGGAAAGACGACCGGGATCTCACGGTCACTCCCTAGGCGCACGCCTGCCCAGATCGCCCACCCCAGGCCCCCCCCTGAGTCTCCAAGACTGGTCCCGGGACGAAGTGCCGGTTCCCAGGCACCCGCTGCCAAGCCGCGGTCACGCGCGGGCTTGGCAAGGGTTTGCCGAGCACCTCCCCCCTCCCCCGCCCCCGACCCTGGGCAGCGCCGGGAGCTTGGCGGAGACCTGACGCCGGGTATCCCCACCCCGAGGCCGGCGGCCGTCCGGAGCGAAAGCCAGGCTGTGAGCCCTGCGAGCGCTGGAGTCTTTCTCAGCCTTGCGGCACAGCGGGCCCCGCGCGCGTGCCGGCCGGCCCTGCGCCTTGCTGGCCGCTGGCGCCTCCTCGCGCGACCTCTCTGGACTGGCTCAGGCTTTCTCGCTTCCTCTACTGCCCTCCACGCTGGGTCAAGCTGGACCTCTCACTCATCAAAGCCCGCTCGCTATCCCCACTCCCCCCCAGCCCCCACCCTTATTTTACTTCTTTCTCTCGTACCCACTTCTTCACTGCGGTTGCTACCATCACCACCGCCCCCTCCACACACACAACACACACACAAGGACGCACTCTTGTTATTGTTTTTCTTTACCTTTACCCTCCCCTCCTCCCCTCCTCGGGGGGCCTCCTCGGAGTTCAGCGGGCCCCTTTGTCCCTTAATCAAGGCTGCTGTCGCTGCACCTCCTCTACGACGAAAATTTCCCCCATGGCATCCCTGTCCAGGGAAACCCACTCACTTTTTTTTTTCCCCGGAGAGCCTCGCGTTCCCCCTAAACAGGCCCCCCAGGGCTCTCAGCCTCTGGCAACCCCTTCTCACCCAGACCCCAGACACCCCCGCCCCCGGCCCTGGTCTAGCTTGTCGTTGTCTCTGTAATACCAGAAGATATTTATTTATTTATTTATGTACAAAATTTTAAATAAACTTTTTTTTTCTTAGAACTCCACGTGGCTCTGGACCCCAGGCCTCGCACTGGACTGGACAGGCGCCCACCTGGGTTGAGACTTCCAACTGGGTCAGGGCGGGGATGGGATGACCGGTCCGAGGTCCTGTCCTCGCCGCTCCACCAGTCCCTTTCTTCACCCTAAGCCCAGCGAGGACTCTGCCTTCTGGGTCCCCCTGACCCTGTACACCCACCCCCTCGTCTCTGGTCAGGCTCCCGCCAGGGCCACCAGCGCCCCGGGTCTGAAGGAAGGAAGGAAAGCCCCCAAAGATGCGCCTCTAGCCCAGACCACTGCAGGGCCCCCTTCCCACCCTGGATCCCTCTCCCCTCCCCCACGTCAGCGCTGTCTGGTGGTCCCCACTGCCATCCCTAAGGGCAGTGACCAACTCTCTGGAGAGCAGGAGAACTCAGTTCTTCGCTGTGCCCTGACCGATAACGTTTATCAACTGTTTTTTATCTACCCTGTTTGTTAGGAATAACTGCCCACCAGGATGGCATGGCGAGGCCTTCTCTCAGAATGGCCCCCTCACCTTGTTTTGAAGCACATTCTATCAGATTGTGCGGCGGAGATTCCAAGGACCCAGAGCGACCCGACACGGAAGTCCCCTCCAGGGCCCCTGTGTAGATGGTGCGCTCCGGCACCCAGGTTCTCACCCATTCTTGTTACACCACCAGCCCCCCACAGCCCACCATGACTTAGAATCCACACCCCAACCCTCCTCGGGGTGATAGGCAGGGTTGTAGGTGCTGGGGTTTCCGTCCAGGCGGAGAGGGCTCGGCCCCAGAGTGGCGGATTTCAGCTGCTCAGGAAATCGGATGTGGGAGACAGAAGATGTGGGGTCTCACGACCCTCAGAAGACTCCTTTTCTGCCTCCCGGAAAACTGGGCCACTTCTTTTCCTGCCAGACGTCTCCCTGTCAACCACACACACACAGACACACACACACACACCCCTATACACACACCCTGGGGAGCGCGGGACTTCCAGTGTCCAGGCAAAGCAAACACTCCTCTTTTTCAGGAGAAAGAGGCTCCAGTTGAGCTTGTTCAACACAAGCAGGGTTCCTTTCTAAAACCTTCGGTCTTTTCTTTCCGTCAAGCTGAGTACCAGCCTCTTTCCAGCTCTCCTAGAATAAAGGCGTGTGCCACCTGGCTTCCCAGGATAGGGCGTTCCTGGTTCTTCCCGGATCAAGACGCCAGGGTCGTGCCGGAGACAGAGGAGAGCCAGTCTAACCTGCCTCTCTGCATCCTCCCTGGTCCCCCTCAGTCTGGTCTTCCTCAGTCTGAACTCCAGTCTCATCCCAGACCAGCTGTCCACCTCCCAGGAGGGGGCATCGTACCAATATGAAGGAAGCCACCGTACTTTGAAGCCTACCTGAATCGAATCCCGACTAACGTTTTATGATCAATGGTTCTGACGCTTTCTGAGTTTTTCCGGCTGACACGCTCCTCCAAGAACCCTCGGGTGAGTGAAGTTTCACGTCCTTTAGCTACGAGCAACCCACCGGTATGCCTGTGACTGCGGTTTGGGGCACCCGGGGGAGCAACGGCCTTTAGGAAACAGGTCTGTGGTGAATGTGAAGGGCTGGCTTTGAACCAGCTCCTTCCCTGGATTACAGGAGGGGGTGACCAGATCAGGCTGTCTCCAGCTTTCAGTGACAGATCTTGAGATCAGAAAGGCATGTGGGGACACGGCCCCTGGGTTGAGGATGGGGTGGTGTCTCTAGAGGAAGATGGAAATGGAGCTTGGAGGAATGCGAAGAGGCTGGACCCCAGTCCCCCAACCTGAGGCGTCCTCCCTATCCCAAACGCTTCCGTTTTGTCATCCAAGGCCAACGTCCCTCTTGTTCCCAGCTGCTCACTGAAGCTGCAGAGCCGCTGCTACGGGCCGGGTCTGAGCGGGTCCAGTTCTCCAAGGAGCATGACTTTCTTCCTCTCAGCGTTGCCGATCCAAGACTCTATTTCTCTGTCCTGCTGCCAGAAGAGCAGCAGCCTTTGTGCTCTCTGGCGGGCTGTCCCGAAGAGCGTTTGGAGAAGACGCGGCGTCCTTGCGGCCAGCCGCAGTGGTTACCAAGGCGGTGGCAGGAGCGCAGCGCTGGGGAGCGCGGAGGCGGTGCGCAGGGGCTCTCGGCGTCCAGCCGCCGCCTGCAGGAGCCGCGAAGGGCTGCGGAGTGCCAACGCGCTTCGGTTCAAACCCGCTTCACCCTGCCTCGGTCGGGACCCAAGCCGCCCCCGCGCTGCGTGGTTTGGGAGAGGACAGGGCGCGCGACAGACGGCCCAGAGCTACCAGAACCCGGAGATTCTCACCTAGGGACACAGAATCCAGTCTTCGAGCCCCCAGTGTTTTGAGCTGGAAGTTGGGGCTTGCAAATCAAATTCCGAAATTAAAATTAAACTGAGTTAGGAGGAAATTTCTGAGCAATTTCCACTTAGCGTGACCGACCCGCAGGCAGATCCCGGGCCTCTTTCGGAGCCGGCCGCTCTCTTTCCTCTGTGAGGTTCTGTGGCTTAGGAGTTGGGAGCCTAGAATCCCAGGGCATGACTTTGCAAATGCATTTCCACCATTTCCTTAGGAGCTGGGTGATCTTGGGGAAGCCACCGGTTCTTCCTAAACCTCCCCTTCTTCTTCTGTACATGGGGATTGCGCGAATAGTTCTTTTGCAGGGTTGTTGTGCAATATTAAAGGATGGAATTCACAGAAAATGCTAAGCACAATGTCTGCCACGTTTCAATAAATGTTAACTGATGGTGTCGTTGTTGTTACTTGTCATGCCTGGAGCTGTGCCTAGGACAGAGCTGGTGCTGGATAATTTACTGAATGAGAGAAGTGACCACTCACAAACAGGCCGACCTGAATCTATCACCAAGGGCGGGGAGGGGGGGTGCTGGAGAGAACACACAGGGGCAAACATTTCCAGGACGCCCTGGAGTCAGTCGTTCGGAGAATAAGCAACAGCTCCCCTCTGTGAGCACTGTCCAGGCGCTGGGAGTCACCGCAGTCCAAACTGGAGACCTCTTTCCACCCTCACGGAGACCAGGTCCTCGACCCACTATTGACATTCTGGGCCAAATAATTCTTCCTTATGGGAGCCTGTGTGTGCATTGCAAGATGTTTAGAAGCATGGCTGGCCTCCACTCACTAGATGCCAGGGGCACCTTCCCTCCCCACCCACCCCGCAAGGTGACAACTAGAGATGTCTCCAGATATAATCAACTGTCCTCCGGGAGCAGAAACCACTTAAGGTTGAGAACCATTGATTTAGACCCATGTCTTTTCTGCTGGAGACTTTTTTTTGCCCTATATTTTTTGCCAGTCCGTGGGGTCCGGGATTTGGTAAGTTAGCTCTGAGCACGCCTTTCTACCTTTCCTTCAAATATCCTGCCTTGAATATAGGCGCCTTCTACATCCAGGATGCTGGATGGTGCACTGAGGTGTAGTGTGAGAGGAGGAAGGGGAAAGACAAAATGTGGCAGGGTTGGGGGGGTGCGCTCGGGGAGATACCAAAAATGGCTGCATAGTGGGAGCATGTCAGCTGGTCTATACAGCATGTGGCTTGAAAGGGTGAATCAGGCACAGGCTTCCTGGGTAAGCAGAGTTTACAGAGCCACTGAAGCCTTTGCAAGAATAGTCTATCCATGTGTCTCATGACCTGTAGAAAACCAGGGTCCCTCTTCAGTCATGTCCGTGGATGCCCACAACCCCTTGAGGGACAATTTTCAGGAGCCTGAGGTGGCATCCCCCCAGTCACACACACACACACATACACACACACACTCATCACCGCTATTATGGTTCTTCCTGAAGCATACTCCTTATCCGTTTTGTCAATACCCGAAAGTCTGAAACTAGGAATCAATTCTTTTTTGAGTAAGGCCTCCCGTATTTGGTTCGACACAAGTACCCCTGACAGTAGTAGCCAATGAATGCCTCATTCATTGTTTTTCTGAGACAAGACTCTGGAAGGGCGAAGGAGCGGAAGGTCCCTGAGAACGCAGGGCTGTGGAAGAGGTCCAAGGGCAAGACAAGGGGCATGAGGAAGGGGGAGGGTTCCAGAAGTCCCACCAGCATAGATCAATGGTGGCTTTAGGAGGAGAGCGGGATCACCAGGAAGTTAAGTGCTCCGCTTTCAATTATCCTGTCACTAGGAATCCAAGCCCTGGTTCTCGAAGGCTTCTTTGAAACCGCCAGAGAAATCCAAGGTTTTAACCCCGATGCCTCCCAGCCTGGCGTTCCCAGCTCAAGGGAGGAAGTGCCCTCTGGGTATGTTGGGCGGTCCTTAGACTTGTCATCCATTTCAGGCAGTAATGGATAAGGAAGGTGTTGTCCTGTCCCTCCCAGGGGATCATCATCTAGATCATCATCTAGATTTTATTTTGTCAAATATAAATTAATGTCAGAACAAGTAGGGCTCACTCAGGTAGTCCCGCGGTGAGGGGCTTCCTTCGCTGGTCCCCCTGCGCTTTAGGCTGTTGGGACCTTGGGAGGCAGAGGCTACCTCCATTGGCTCATTTGCACTGAAAGGTGCCACACAAAAGTAGCCGCCTGTCGCCTCGACTCCGTGATGTTATGAATTTCTAGAGGAGCCCTGTTATGGACGAAACGGTGTCCCCTGCCCCCAAATTTACATGATGAAGCCCAGACACCAAGTATCTCATAATGTAACTGTATTTGGAAATAGGGTCTTTGAAGAGGTAATTAAACGAGGTCGTCTGGGTGAATCCTAATCCTATATGACCGGCGTCTGTAAGAGAAGAGATTCCAGATATATGCACACGCGAGGGACGACCAGGCAAAGACACTGGGAGAACGCGGCCACCTGCCAGCCGAGGAGAGAGGCCTCAGAAGAAACTAGCCCTGTCGGCACATCGATCCGGGACCTTCAGCCCTCGTAACTGAGGGAAAATAGATTTCTGGTGTTTAAGCCGCCCACTCAGCGGTATTCTGTATGGCAGCCTTAAACCGATACGAATTCTGACCTGGATGAGAGCTCTCTGGACCCTTTCATGTTCGTGCAAGAATATAAGATTGTAGACGAAAGAGCCCGAGACTAGCAGTCGAGAACTTGAGGTCCCGACCCTGTCGTGCCCCTAACTAACTCTACAGCTTTGGGAAAATCATGATCTTCCTGGACCATGGGTTTCTCCTTCTCTAAAGTCAAGGCCTATACCTGGCATCCCTGGGTTGTTTGTTTTTTTTTTTTCCTTTTTCTGATCAGCATTCCCCCCTCTTTCTGATCATCATCTATATTTTATTTTGTCAAATATAAATTAATGTCAGCTCTGGAAGAAAGCAGGCGTCTCCCGGGGCAGACCTCTCTGCACGTTGTGGGAGTTCTCCCCAGGCAGGGTCTCATGCTCCACTAGAAGGTCCAGTGGGGACTAGGTAGTTACTTCTGTCCTCCTTCCCCAGCAGATCAGGCGTGTGCACACGACGTGGGCCCGGGCATTTCCCCCCGGAAGTCTGACTCTAGAGGAGAGTGACACAGAGATGCATGTCAGAGATTATTTCCTGTGGCCATAAAGTTAGGAGCCTCTGAGTGATAGCAGACGCCCGAAGACAACGGTCAACGGGCTAGTCCAGGGTGAGACGCCGGCTAGATCTCCTTTTGCTTCCTGCCTGATTTCCGGCCATTTCACTGCGACTTTGCATTGATTCTGTGAACTATCCGGTGAGCTTCCATTCAACACCTGCTCTGTTTCAGTAGCTGGAATTCATTTTGGTTGTCTGCAACCAGGAACTTGGGGCGATGCGGTAACGTGTACTACATATGAGCCATTTAAAACCGGTGTGGGATTGTGAACAGACCTGGGACAAGGGTGACTGTCTGTCCCTGACACCAAGTATCCGCTCTGACCAAGTGGCCGGTACTACTCAAATAGGATCCCCAGGACCACTGCTCTTTGGGACCGCTGTCATGACCCGTGCGTATGCCCTTTGGCCACACTGGAGCATTTAGACTTGGGCGGCTGGTTTCAGAACTCATCATCCAGGTGTTACCCGGCACGAGTCACACGTGGAGCATGAGCTGCCTCCTCCCGGGGCAGCACGGGGCTTCCTGGGGACAGCAGGAATGGTCCTTCTTCCCCTCTCCCACGCCTGCGGGGTAGCCATGCTCAGACCTGCATGGCGACTCAGGAGATGACATCTGTTTGTCCTCCCTGACCATCTGTCTGGCCATGCCTCTTTGAGGCAGTTGTCCACCCATTCAGTGTGTCACGCATTCACAGAACCGTGTAGTCGGCGATACTCTGCTCTGGTCCACCAGGGGGGAGGCACATTCTGAAATTCCCCTTCACCCTGAAGACTTTCTGTGTAGTTAAGGGGGTCCTACTAATCACAGCTCTTTATTGATAGCGCCAGACACTGAATTTAAACTACTTTAAGCCAAAAGGTATCTATTGGCTCACGGAACCGATTAAGGCCTGAGTGGAGCCACCCTTAGGAGCTCCAGGGACACAACGACGTGGCGAGATGTCTCACCCTTTCTCCCTATCCTTTGCCTTTGCTCCTTCTGAGTGCTGGCTTTATTCTTTCATGCTGTGGGCCGGCTTTCCCCTTGCAGGGTGGGAGTGTGGGGGTAGGCGGAGGCAAAAAGGAGAGACGGCAACAGTCAGCTCTTGGCTTACTTCATCCCAGCTAACTGGCCCTGACAAAAGAACAAGGGTATCTCTGTCTTGCCCAAAGCCCTAACGGTGACGGCAAGTGGCATGTGGTGGCAGCTCTAGAGAGTGACAGAGGTTGTCCAAAGTGATAACCATTTTAGCCACAGATCGATCCCATCTGGGTCACGTACCAATCCTGTGACCACAGGGGTGGGGTAGCACTCAGTGGACACTATGACTGGAGGCCCCAGTTGAACACAGTAACGAGGGTTGGGTCACTGGAAGGAAGAGCAGATGTGGGACAGACGAAACTAGATGCTGACTCCGAACACCAGTGTCTACTCCGTGGTATAGTGCAGTGAGTCACCATGTGTGAACCATGAATCCCCGGCTTCTCTGAGACCCTGGCTGGGGGGTCCAGGAAGCCAAAACTGTTTTCAAAATATACTGAGATCTCAATTCTCTTTTTCACTGGGTGGCACCTGCACTGGTGATAGAGGAGCAATGACAGGGAACTGCTTGTGCCTTAGACAACTTGAGGCAGCAGTCACTGTATTCTTGACCCCTCCACACCCAGGGTGAAAAAAAATCATATCTAGTTGCACCTAAGAAAGTTCTTGATAAAGTGGTTGTCATGATCATTTGATCAAAGCTCAACTTTGAAGACACGACTTTCAACTTTGAAGATGTGCCTTGTTAATATTCTCCGAGATGAAATGGTACGTTTTACCTGCTGCAAATGTCCCGACCAAAAGACCAATCAAGGGATTGGTTGAGTAGAAAGCTGAACTAGCTGGGGTTTTTTTTGTTTTTTTTTTGTTTTGTTTGTTTTTTTCATGAGAAACCATTTTATGTGGAAAAAGAACTAATGGGCAAACCAATTACTCAGACTTGGGTATTTGGTCAACATTTTCTTGAAAACAAAGTAAGCCCGTTACCTTCAGAAAAAAAACCTGACACTAAATGCTGCCGGTGATAAAATTTGAGGTTTTAAGCAAAAATTGGAATGCGGGAATACATGTGCCCCACTCCAAATTTAACATCTTCTCAACACTTGGATCTTTCTCATGAGACGATGACATTAATGTAGACGAATTTTTTTTTAACATTTTTATTTTTTTATTTTTGAGAGACAGAGACAGAGCGTGAGCAAGGGAAGGGCAGAGAGAGAGGGAGACACAGAATCTGAAGCAGGCTCCAGGCTCTGAGCCATCGGCACAGAGCCCAACTCGGGGCTCAAACTCACAGACCGTGAGATCGTGACCTGAGCTGAAGTCGGCCGCTTAACCGACTGAGCCACCCAGGCACCCCTCGTAGACGAATTTTTTTAAATCACATAAATGAAATGTGTCAGCATACACATGAGGCGTTAACTCAGTGAACCAACATTTTCCAGAAGGTCAAGGTACGGGGCGGCAAAATCAAGCCTGGGTAAAGGATTCCTTCAAAGTGGAAGGCAGACCTGCCCATTGCAATGTAACAGGACACACAAATTTTATCGATTTAGTTTCGGATTCCACATTGTAACTGACATTCGAGAAACTACCCCCTTTTCATGTCTTGGTTCACTGTCAAGAAAACCTTCCGTAATTAAATGAAAGGGTTATTAAAATACACCTTCCTTTTTTTTTTCCAATTTTGTATTTGAATTCCAGTTAGTTAACATACAGTGCAATATTCATTTCAGGAGCAGAATTCAGCGATTCATCGCTTACGTACAACACCCGGGGCTCATTGTAACAAGTGCCCTCCTTAATACCCATCACCCCTCTAGCTCATCCCCAGCTACCTCCTTCCATCACCCCTCAGTTTATGCTCTATCTTAAAGACTCTCTTATGTTTTATATCTCTCTCTTTTCCCCCCCTCCCATATGTGCATCTATCTTCTTTCTTAAATTCCACATATGAGTGAAATCATATAATACCAATCCATTTTTAGCTACGTATTTGTCTGAGGCTGATTTTCTTGATATATTTCGAGCAAAACAGCATATCACAAAAGATTGAAGGTGGAAGGAGATATGAGAACTTATCTGTCTCCTCTGAAGCCAGACATTAAGGAGATTTGCAAAAATACACACAAGGTCTTTCTTGCAACTAACTATTTTTGGGGGAAATTATAGTTATTTTCACATAACTGTTACATAAAACATTTTAGGAGTGTGTGTTATTATAAACATTTAGGAATGGGTTTATTGTTGAAAATCGATAAATAAATTTTTCTGTTTTAATTTCAATACAGTAAAATGTATCTATATCTTAATAGATATATCCCAAGTAAACCAAAGCTCTTTGGAGTCCTTGATGCTTTTTAAGATTGCTAAGGGGTTCCAAGACCAAAACATTTGAGAAGGGCTGTTGTAGGATATTAAAAATAATAGCAGCTGGGGCACCTGGGTGCCTCATTCAGTTAAGCATACGACTTCGGCTCAGGTCATGATCTTGCGGCTCGTGGCTTCGGGTTCGGGTACGAGACCCGCATCAGGCTCTGTGCTGACAGCTCCGAGCCTGGAGCCTGCTTCGGATTCTGTGTCTCCCTCTCTCTCTGCCCCTCCCCTGCTTGTGTGCACGCACGTGCGCGCACACACTCTCTCTGTCTCTCTAAGATGAAGAAACATTTTAAAAAGTTTTAAAAATAATAGCAGCCAACCCTTAATGGATAATTTAGCACTCACTGAATGCTTACTAACTGCCAGACATAGATTGACCTTCTTAATCTTCATACCAACTCCATGGGGTAGGAATTACTATAAGCCCCATTCTACAGATGAAGAAAACTGAGGCACAGGGAGTTTCGCTGACTCTCCAAGATCAGACTGCGAGCTCATGGAGAAACTGGAATCAGACCTGGAAGTCCAACTCCAGGGCCGATGCTCCTAACCTTCCTATGAGCTAGCTCTGGAAGCTGTTAATTTGTTATTCATCCGAGGTAACTCATCCAAGGTAACCATTTGGGTCCCCATAACCATTTCAGGTAACCAGGAGGTCTCCCACATCACGGCTTCCCTCTCCTACTCACCCCAATATCCAAGCTTCCTGTCTACAGGAGTGATTCAAAAAATAAAACACCAAACCATTTTCAAAGTTGCATTTGACACAAGATCTGACAATGTCTCACATGATACCTTCAAACTTGGCTTCCCTAAAGGACCCTTCCATTGCCTTCCTCTGTGGAGAAAAAGGTAAGTAGACCTCCCCCTTCTGCTACGGAATAACTATCAAAGCCCAGCCCACCTGCTCCTGAAAGTTCCCAAGTTTACAACATTTTTTTCCCCATTACACCCTTAAAATTGGACCATTGCACATAACTGTGTATGTTTCTATCACCGGTGCCATTACGACCAAAGCCTACAGCCTACATTCATGTCATCTCGTGGGCCACGGTGCAAAGGAGACCCGGCCACAAGGAAGTGGCCTGGTTGAAAGGCCCTCTGTGATCCTTGCTTCGGCCTGCTGTGCACGGGAGGTCTCTGTACTGCTCTGACAGCCACTAATCTATCTTCGGCCCCACGATTTCTCTTTGTAACCTTGGCCCAATATACCAGGCACATTATGACACCCGCTGAATAACCGACATCCCGTTTCTTTCCAGTATCTTTTAATTAAAATGTGAATCTGACCACGGACAAGGGATCTCAACCCTACATCGGCCCAGAGGGAAGGGTTTAGACTCTAAAAGGATCTTGACATTCTTTCACCAACCGAAGGCATTTTGGGGACACGGTTTGTATGAAAGATGCTTCGGAAAATGAAGTTGTCATGTATTGTATGTGTAAATAAACCTTTCAGCTCCCTGGCAGAATCCAAGCGCAGTGGGGCTGGAAAAGCATTCTGGGTATTGGCATGCAAATGAGCGTGTCAACAGCGGTTAGAGTGTACCTTCGAGGGGGTAAACACGCGGATTGTCATGGGGAATGTAGTCGGCTCGGCTCGGCTCCGTTGGAAACTGTTCTGCAAATCCCTTGTTTGCTTAGATTTCCGAAAGTTGAGTTTGTGAACTCAATAATACAGCTTAATACCGAATGCCCAAGCGCACCGTCTTTGGATGCCTGACAAGGTTGTGCGTGCCATAAAGGGCCGTACAAGCAGGCATGCCCAATTAAGCTCGGAATGCACCAGTCCCAAAGCACAAACAGGAGGCTGGAGTAAGATGTTGGCCACAATCGGGAAGCGGCCAGAGCGCAGACGGGCCCCCGACCCCACGTTCTGAGTGCACGTGTGTGTGTGTGTGTGTGTGTCTGTACAGACCCCACACCACTGGCAGGTGCCTGCCTTTGCCTGTGACATTCTGTCCCTCCCACTCCCGACCTGGAAAACTCCTACTCTGCCTCCTCTGAGAGCCTTCTGGACCTCCACCGGTGGGATCAGCCCTGTGCATCTCAGGGAGCCTCGGGGGGGCCCTCTGTGCTACCTCGATCATTCCCTGCTGGGCGCCGGGCTGGGCTCTGACCACGGTGAGTTGCACCCATGTCTCTCCCCAGCTAAGAGGCGCCCCTCAAGGCAAGACACTGGGTCCTACCGCACTCTGTGTCCCCAGGGCCGGGCACTCGGTGAGCAGCATGTGTGTGCATAAATTCACGTTCTCCTTGCCTAGAGGAAGGTGAATGAAATAAAAGCACAGAATCCTGAAAAGTGTTTTCCTTAATGCATGCTCCCCTGGTCCTCCTGCATCCTGCCTCCCAGCCCTGCCAACGCAGAGTTGGCTGGGCACAGCCTCCCAGGGCGGCCCCTCTCCGCGCCTTCTCTGCCTGCCCTTTGTCTTCCAAACTCACGCTGGGGCCTTTGTCCCACCCTCCTCAACACCACTCTCTGAAGAGCCCACCGTCAGGGAAGGCTGGAAGATTCCCTCCCCAGAAAAGGAAATCAGCTTCCCGGTGGCCATTTGTCTGGTACCCTCAGAGCAGGCTCGGTGTGGGCGGGGCGAACGGAATGAAAAGGAGCCCTAGGGTGCCTACCTGTTAGCTCCTGCAGGAGTCAGAGCAGCGTGGGCAAGGGCCTCCCAGCGAACCGCCTACCCACTGTGGGCGTGTGGTCGGAGTCGACGAGAGGCGAAACAGGAAGCGTGTTCCAGGACTACAGTGTTGTGCCTTTTTGGGGGGTACGAGTCTGGTCACAGAGCTGAAAGCGTTGGATGCGTCTTATTCAAAATTCATTTGGGTCGTGTCTGGGACTGCTTGCTTTCTATTCCGTGCATCCCCTGTTCGAGTTTGGAATCAGATCCTGAACCGCTTCCGTGACCCATTGTTATGGGCTGAGCCGTGTCTCCCCCACCCCCCTCCCTGATATGCATGTTTGAATCCTCACCCCCAACACCTCAGGACGAGGCTGTAGACGGAGGTGCGGCCTTTAGAAAGGCAACAGAATTAAAGCGAGGCTACCGCGTGGCTCCTAATGCCATCTGCCTGGTGTCCTCACCGGAAGAGGCAGTTCGGACACAGACGTGCACACGCCCAGAGAAAAGGACCATGTAAGGACACAGCAAGAAGGTGACCACCTGCAAGGTGCGGAAAAAGGCCCCCGGAGAACCCAAAGCTGCTGACATCCGGCCTCCAGAACCCTGAGAAAAGAAACTTCTACCGTTGAGGCCAGCCCGGCCTCGCCACGGTGTCAAACACGAAACACCGCGGTATTTTTGCTCTGCACCTCCTGTGCGTGCAACCCACTCCTCTGTCAGCTGTGGGAATTCTGACCGCGCCGCCTGGGGATGAAAGGCCGGCACTAGCTGCCTCGTTGGGACCGGGGCCGTGGCCGGACACCGCCTGTCCCAGGCATAGGCACACGGAGGCGAGGCGGATAGTCAGGGTAGCCACTGAGTCCCCGATGCCCCTCCTGAACTTCCAGCTGATTCTGACCATCCCCTCCCTGCTCATACGTGCGTTTGCTCATCCAACGAACATTCGTTGAACACCGACGGGTCTATGTATCCGGTAACAGTGAGAAAAACTATCCTGGTTTACGAAGCTTACGTTTGTGAGGGGAGAAAGATTTTAGGCAAATCGGCCACAAACTGGAAGAAAAGTCACGATTAGATGAAGAAAACAGAAGAGAAAAACCCAACCAGGCCCATGTGCACAGTAGCGCAGCAAATATTCATTAAATGAATGAGTCCCTCCCCCCACCCCCCGCACCCCGTGCGAAACCTGAGATCTTAAAGACTAGCAAGAGTTAACTAGGCAAAGATCAAGGTATGGAAAGAACTGAAGGAAAGAGCAGCCTATGCAAGGGGCCTGGGGTAGGAGGGCACAAAGTCCTCTCTAGGAAATGAGACAAGGCCCAGGGACGGGAGGGCAAAGATCAAGAGGCGGTCCCTGGAAAGGAGAAATGGGAGAGTGAGGCAGGGGCTTAGTGCTGAACCCGTCGGCTGGATTAAGGATTTGGGATTAAGGATTTTTAAGCAGAGAGCTGACTCAATCAGATTTGTGGTGTTTTTGTGTTTTTTTTTAAGTATTTATTTATTTTGAGAGAGAGGGAGAGAGACAGAGAAAGAGAATCCCCAGCAGGCTCTGTGCTGGCAGCACAGAGCCCAATGAGGGGCTTGAATTCACAAACCCTGAGATCATGACCTGAGCCGAAATCAAGAGTCGGACGCCTAACTAACTGAGCCACCTAGAGGCCCCTCGGATTTGTGTTTGGAAGGACGCGCCACGGCCGCAGGATGGAGAACCGGCGTGAGGGAACTAAGAGGGGTCGGAGGAGCCGGCGAACTGGCCCCCTCGCCGCAGCAGGGCCACCCAGGCCTCTGAGGCTTGTGGCCCAGATAGCTCTCGCAGGTACCACCCTGGACGGAGAGCCAGCTCCTTCCCGGTACGATCCCAGGGTCGCAGCCAAGGGCCCCTTCGCTCTGCCAAGAACGTTCCCTCCTCTGCTTGCTGCGGAGCTGGTACCCTTCAGGGAAGACGTACCCTTTGGGTTGACAGCTCTGACCCCTGATAAATGCAAACGGTTCTGTAGGATGACCCCCTGCTGAGCAGCAGACATTGACTTTACCAGAGCTCACTGGCTAAGCACCCACCAGCAGGAAGGCAGTCTCTTTGAAGTGGAAGTCCCCAGGGAATGTTTTGCTGGGGGGGGGGGGGTGTAGATCCAGCTTGGCTGTAGGAAGGCAGAGCGCCGAGGTCCTGGGGCGGGGGCGGGGGGGGGGGGGCGGGAGGATTCAGGACAGTTGGAGTGTGGATGGCAGACACAGGAGGAGGAGAAAGGGGCTGAAGGGAGAGACTTAACCCTTCAAGCCCTTTATAATCACGATCTCTATTTTACCCGTGAGCCACCATTCAGAGAAACCTAGGTCACACACCCCGAACACAGAGTCAAGATACAAATGGGTCCCCAGTTCTGAACCCGGTGCCGCGTACCGCCCCCACAACAGGCCCGGAGGCCCTCTGAAGAATCCATGCTGTGGCCCCGTGGGTGGTGAGCTGTGAGGTCCTGTCCCCCGTACACCCCATCGGCAAGTGACGGGCACGCCGTAGAAGGGAATACTTATTAAATGAACGGCTCTTCCTCACACGGGGAAGAACAGCAGGTGCCTTGTGAACGGTAGAGCCCTGAATCTCCAGGGGTGTTTTAATAGCTTCAGTCTCCATGACGAGAAAGTTCCTCAAGCGTCCCCACTGAAAGGGAAGCACGACCGTCAGGAGCGGCGGGCCAGCCCTAAAGCCTTCTTAACCCACGTTCATTCCCTAATATGGTTTACTGCATTCTTTCAATGCACGGGGCCAGGGGTGTTAGGGATACGGCAGTGACCGGCACGGACGAGGTGGCTGCTTTCATACCACTAGGGGAAAGAAATCCCCAAAGCACACAAATACACAAGGTATAGAACCTGCCAAAGGCGATGGGTGTGTTTCAGCTTTGAACTGTTTACAGAGACATTTTCAGTAGTAAGTGGTCAGAGGAACTTTCCCTGAAAATAAATGTCTGGGGGATATTTTGAGTAGCAAGGAGACGGAGGTGGCAAGAGCTGAAAGAGGGGCGATTCAATGCAGAGGGCTGAGCATGTGCAAAGGCCCTGGGACCAGGAAAGAGATTAGCAACGCAAGATAGAGAAGAAAGGCCAATCTGGCTGGAGGCAAGCGGAAAGTGAGCTCCAGGTATGAATGGAGACATAAGTAGATATCTATTTCTTAACTGGGGAGAGAAATCACCCGATTTGTTTCTAAAAGGCTGCTCCGAGGAGAACAGCGAGGTTAGAAGCCAGGAGGCCAGTTAGGGGAGGCATGACCATCCAGGGCGGAGCTCATGGCAGCCTGGGTGAGGGCAGCAGCCGTGAAGGTGGTGACGCACAGTGACCAGGGTTTGCTTTGAGGAGGAAGCCAGTACTTGCTGATGGATCAGATGTGCGGCCGGGAGCAGAACCCTGGGTACCCAAGTAGTGGGATTAATGGCCCGCTCATCTACTAAGATGGGGAGAACTAGGCTGGAGAGGCTGGGGTCAGGAAGGGAGGGGGCCACTCAAGGGGCCCGTTTTGGCCACGGGATGTCGGAGAGGCCCAGGAGACATTCAAGCGGAGAGCTCGAATGAGGCAGCTGTCGCACACATACGTGGTTCTGCGAGACATTTATGAACACCGCACGCTGGGCGCCGCGTAAGGCCCAGAGTATTCGACAGCACGCAGGCGAGGAAGAGTCCTCTCCTCAAGCAGCTTAGACCCCAGGGAGAGCACTTGGCCGCTGGCCTCGGAGATGGGCGCACACATCGGATGAACCCTTCGGGAACGAGGAGATGGAGCAGTGGGGGGGGGGGAGGCGCTGGTGGGGGCAGACTGAACGCGGGGGTCTGAGGAGAAGGCGTCTGAGCTAAGACCTGAGCGATGAGAAGGACCAGGGTCACGGTGGGGAGGAGCGAGTACGAGGAGTGGGGGCCCTTAAAGGGGCAGAACGGAGACCAGAGCCCCAGTGGGAGGGCAGCAGGTGTCGTCCCAGAAGCCGGGCCGCTGGGGAATGCAGGGTCACGTAAGGAGCTGGAGTTCACGGCCGCGGGATGGGAGGCTCCAGGAGGCTTGAAAGCGGGGCACTGACGCGGGGACCAGGCTGTGGGCAGGTCACTCTGGCTGCGGGTAGAGACTGCACCGCAGCGGGGAGAGAGACTGGAGGAGCACCACTGCTCCGGGAGTGAGATGCCCAGGCTTGGGCGGCACCTGGCTGCCGGGGGGTGGGAAGCCATGGGTTCGGAGGTATTTTGGAGGCTGGGCTGCCCCACCAATTGGCTGTAGAGAATGTGAGATAGCCCTTCGAGAGTCCTCGGAGGGGCTAGGGTGGAAGCCCTGGGCTGAACGGACAGAGAAGAGGACTGAGGGCTGCACCGGAATGTCACGGTTCAGAACCTTGGGGAAGGCGGAGGCAGCTCTAGGAGGCAGAAAGCTCACGCGGTCTGCGGTCTAGACGGAGCGGCCTCGACACTGATGGGGCTGACTCTGCCGTAGGGGGGACCATCTTGCACGTGGATGGATGGTTAGCAGCGTCCCGGGGCCCCTGCCCACCCGATGCCAGCAGCACCCCCATCCCACCGTTGGGACCACTGAAAATGTCTCTGGACGTTGCCGAATGCCCCTTAGGGTGTCAAACCACCTCCAGTTAAGAACCACTTAGTTGGAGAAAATGAGCAGGCGAGAGAGAGACAGCACCGTCTGAGGGCAAACGGTATGGTCTCAGGACTCAGACCCCCCCCGGGCCTCCGCCCCGCTCTGCCATGCCACCCGCAGCTGGGTGACTTCAACCCATGTAACCTCCCTTTGCCTGAGTTTCTCGATCTGTGTGTCAAGATCTGAGTGTCGCCCCACTCAGAAGGTTACAGAGATCATGAGATGTGTTAATACGGTGAAATGCTTAGAATAATGGCTGGCACACTGTTAAGAGTTAGTAAGGCGTTGTTTTATAGAGTGCTGTGATGGAGACGGACACAGGGTGGTGTCTGTGTGTGTGCGCGCACGTGCACGCACACACACACACGAGGAGTCCCTAGTCCAATCTTAAAGCTCTGGGGGCCGCCCCTGCTGGGGGAAGTCTCCTCCCGGCTGAGCCCCAGAGCCGGGATGAGGAGTCAGCCCAGCAAGGGTTTGGGGCAGACAGGGTGGGGGTGCGCCCGGAGGAGGAAGCAGTGTGCAAATGTCCAGAGGGCCAAGAGGAGAGGTTGGCACTTTCAGTAAATGACAGATAGGTTAGCCCTTGCGGCCGACGCTGCCATGGTTGGGGGGCAGAAGTGCGGAGGGACCTGGCTGGAGAGAGAAGGCGGAATGCCAAGTTCGGAGTTGGGCGTTACCTGAGGTTGCTGAGAAGCCGCCCCGGGTGTTAGGCTAACAAAACGATGTGGGCACAAAGCACAGGGAAAGATC
The DNA here is from genome assembly GCA_030068075.1 of Paguma larvata. Classification (NCBI taxonomy): domain Eukaryota; kingdom Metazoa; phylum Chordata; class Mammalia; order Carnivora; family Viverridae; genus Paguma; species Paguma larvata. The sequence goes on along the minus strand of CM057839.1, from coordinate 71,680,971 downwards.
ATTCTCGCTGGAGAGCAGCTTGAGGGCAACGGAGCCATCTTGGCCTCTCATTCCTGAGCCTCCGGGAGGCGCCGCGGTCCCTTTCCTTGGTGGGCTATGCCCGCCCATGTCTTCAGTTGACCCTCCTCTACTTACCTCTTCTCCCTGCCCCTGGAATTTTCTCCTCCCTGTTCACTCTCTGCAGTCCCCTGGCTTTAAAAGCCACTGCGTGCTAAGGACTCCCAAAGCGAGTCATTCATTCATCCTACAAACCTCTGAGGCCAATGATTTGCCAGGAATTGTTCTCCGTGCTCGGGCGACAACAGTGCACAAGACAGACCAAACTCCTGCCCTCCTGGAGCTCCCGTGCTAGCGGGGCGAGCAGGCCATCGACAAGAAACGTGACAAAGAAGTCACTAGTTACGTATATATTATTGATAGAGACGGATGTCATAGGGCAACATCGTGGACTGCTAAGGAAAAAAGGAAGACTCGGTGGTGGCAGGGGTGCAGTTTTAAACACGGTGGCCAGGAAAGCCTCGCTAAGGAGGTGCGGTCCGAGAAAGGGCCCAAAGGAAAGGAGGGAGGCAGACACGTGGGTCTCTGAGAAGCGGCGTTCCGGGCAGAGGGAGAAGTCGGTGCAAAAGCCACTCGGTAGGACTGCGCCTGGCACGTCGGAAGGAACCAAGGGAACCACTGAGTGACAGAGGACGATCCGAGGCTCACGCGGGGCCCCAGCTCTCTCCTGACCCCCAGGACCACACACAGGCTTCCCACCTCAAGAAACAGAACGACCACCCGTGGGCCAGACAGTGACAGCCAGCCTTCCGTGAGTCCCTTGTCCGATCTGTCACCAAGCCCGCCACTTCCACCTCCTAAATGTATAAAGAATCCATGCTTCGTCCTCCCCCGCTGCTGCCCAGCCTCTCTCCGGGGTCCTCCGAAGCCTCCTCACCAGGCGGCCAACCTCCATTCCCCCGTCAGAACAGGGTGATCCCGACCACACACAGAATTCGGACGCTGCCTTCTCACATCCTCTCCTGGAACCTGATGGTTGCTAACTCCAATCTCCTTCCCAAGGCTTCCGAGGACCCCCTTACGCATCCCCGTGACCGAAGCCCATCCCCATGGCTTCCTGTCCCTCCTCTCTCCTTCTCAGACCCAGACCGCTCTTTCCCACCTGCGCACATGTGTCCCTTCTGCCTGCGACACCCTTCCCAGGCTTTCTCCTGGCCCCTCCCTGCGAATCTCAGCTGACACGTCACCTTCTTGCAGAGGCCACCGCTAACTGCCCTGACTAAATAGCTCCCTCTCCTCTTGTTCTTTGTCACGACGTTATGCTCTCCCTCGTTCTCTTCACCGGGTTAGTTACATATTTGTATCCTTCACGTCTGCTCAACTGCGGCAGGTGAAGGCAGCACGTCTGTCTTGGCACATGTCCACGCGGTGCCGGCCGGCGCCTGCAGGGAGTAGGAATGCGGGGGAATTAACACGGAGTCCATGAATGAACTGGGGAGGAGTGGTGGGCTTCCGGTTGCAAACTGTGGTGGCTGGCCCGTGGAGGCGCAAAGAAGTAGAAGATCCATTTTGGGGGAAACACCATCAGGGCCTGGTGTCTCCCTGGATGTGCCCCCACGAACCGGTCTACGAGAGCGTCAGGAGGACAGTGGGCCCACTTGGGAGCATTCCCACGCATCCAGCCGCTGCACCCGCCTCGGTCTCCTTCCTGCTCCCCCTGCACACTAAACTCAACCCTTCGTCAGGGCAGCAGGGAAAGGGGCAGAGACTCAGCTACCTTTGGGCTCATTCGGTCCCCACTCCCAGGCTCGCGGGCCCGGCTGCGGGGGAAGCAGGAGCCCAGAGAGGAGAAATGCCCGGGCCTGAGGTCGCCCACCCACGCGTGGAAGAGTGTGCATGAAATCCCACTGCCTTACCCGCAATCCCTACACCAGGCTACCTCGTCCAAAGGACAGCTTTGCCCACAGCCAAAATGTCCTCATTTCTGCGGCTCACAGAACCAGAGCAGAGATTCCGACCAGCTGGCCCAGATGGGGCTCGCCGCCACCATCGGGCAGCTACTCCCACTGGAGGGGAGTGTCCCAGCTGTGACCGTGCAGGGCAGCCGGGGCTCCCGGGCGCTGCCGCACTGACCGCGAGTGAGGAGCAAGGCCGAGTGGGCAACACTGAGGAGCTGGGCGGCCGGCCGGGCGGAGAGTGGAGGCGATAGCTCTACCCCATCTGCGGGAGCAGAGGGCCTCTCTCCAGAGCAGGGAGCCTGTCACAGAAGGCTGGGATTGGTCCTGGACAGCAGGAGGCTGGATTATGGAGCCATCATTCATTCATTCCGTAAACATGTGTTCAGAGCTTCCTATAGGGCAGGCACTCTCTGTGAAGCTGGAGAGTTAAACAGGAATTAGGATGCGGAGAGACGGGCCTTCAGGAGACCCCCAGCCTGGAGCAGATGGACCAACGGGCCTAACGTAATGAGTGTGACTCACCCCTTGACCACACACACATACACACACACACACACATATGCACACACACACACACACCCATGTCCTTGGTAACCCTGAGGAAGCTGGATGAAGAGAATCAGGATAAACTATGCTGTATGGGAGGAAAGAAGAAAAGCGGAGGTGCTCGCGGGGACAGGGACGTTTAAGCTGCCTCGGCTGCTCTTCTCACAAGATCTAGAAGGGACCCGAATGCTTCCTGCTGTTCATTCAGTCAGCAGATTATTTACTGAGCATGTACCATATGCCAGAAACCAGGACAGGCCCTGACAAGGATGGCTCTCGGTTTACAGAAAGCCAGGAGCAGCCTGCCCCCCGGCCTCCTGGCCGGCTACCATCCCGATACCGACTAGGCCTCCGCTGCGGAGAGAGTCCTACCGAAGGGCTCCGGAGAACTGAAATGACAGAGAACATCGAATCGCTGCCCACAGGGAGTCTGCAATCCAAGGAACCAAAGGAACTTGAGAAACGACGGGAGGCAGATGCGGCTGGGAGAGGCCCCTGTTGCTGCCAAGGCCCGCGGACGTATGACCGCTCTCGCGGGAAGGTGCGCCAAGAAACGAGCTCAGCTGCTTTGCTTGCGTCGGTCAAGACCAATGGCTGCTCTTGGCTACAAGCGGCAGGAGCTCAGCACAGACGGACTTAAGCACAAAAGCCAAGTGAACGCCTTCGGGCACAGCCGCAACTAGTTGTTCAAATGGTGACGTCAGACGCTTGTCCCTGTTAGCTCATTCGTCTCTGCCTCAGTTTCATCATTGGGCCCTGAGAGGCGGTAAACGGTCTTGCTGTGAGCCCGGGTAAGAGGGCGAACGAGGCGCCTAAACGACCTTGCCCTCGTGGGGCTCATAGCCAGGCGGGCTGTCTGCACCTGCCAGCAAAGAAAGACTATCAGGCTCCTGGGCTCAGACCTTACCAGCTTAGTGACCCAGCGGCAGGGCAAGAGAATCTCCAGCAAAAATCCTAGGAGGCACTTTGTTGGTTCTGTTTTTTGCCATCTGTTCCCTCCAAGCCGAGCACCGTGGCAGGAGAGGCAGGGCGCTGGGAGCCAGCCCTGGCTCCCAGCCCCCTCCCAGGACCCGGGAGACTGAATGCAGGGGAGAGGGAGGTCCTCTAACGAAAAATGATGTCATATTATCCGATATCACTTGGCGAAAGGGAGGCTACCGAGCAGGTGCCATGTCTGGCATAAACTAGGTTTAGGAGAAGGCAAAGGCGTACGGTCAACAAGAAACAAAGAGAAGACACCAAGAGTCCCAGGGAAGCAGTGAGCGAGGGCCTTCAGGGAGGGAGGGCAGGCACGGGGCCGGAAGCCAGGGCACATCGGCACGTGGTTTTCTAAGGGCAACCAGTGCCTTGGGGCCACACGGGTGGGAGCCTGAGTAGCGGATTCTGGAATTGCAGCAAAAGCATGATTCGGAAGTCAGACAAATCCGGCTTAAAGTGTCCTCTCCCCCGTAAGAGCTGCATGACCTCCCTGGGTGGGAGCCACGCAGTCCTCCATGTCACGAGGTTCCTGCGAGAGCGAAGTCAGAAGACGCGCACGATCGCCTGGCGTGGAGTAGATAGATGTTCAAAGGTAATAAGAAGAGCAGGGCGGGAGATGACGAGTGTCAAGTTCAAGTCCGAGCAGCCTGCAGGCGCAAGGAAGGGTGCGTTGCGTTTCCCTTCATGAAATTCTCCCCCAGGCCAGACACAAGCTCCCTGAGTGCAGTGCCCAGAAGGGCCTCTCGGGATGAGAGCCAGGGGTGTTGTCCACCATCCCCGCGGCAAGGCGGGAAACAAGCTATGGCAAATAATAACCATGCCGCCCTCTCCCTGGGGCCCGGAACCCTGCGCTCCTGCCATTTCCCGGGGCCTCCCGGAAGGGATGGGAAGCACTGTTTGGTCTCTAACCACCTGGGAAAGGCCATGCCTTGGTTTAGAAGTGTCCCCTCTTGAGAATAAGGACCTTCGTGGCCCCCCCGTACCTCTGAGAACCTCGCATTCAGAGAGGCTAAAAGCCAGGCCCTACCCACCTGTGCCAACCGAATGGGAAGGAAGCAGGTGCAGGGAGGCGTGTTTCGTCTTTGCCTTCTCTTGATGAGGCTCATTAGCCACTGTGGTTTCAAGAGAGTGG